>JAFJHL010000300.1:5451988-7951988 GCA_019425775.1 Rafetus swinhoei
GTGCAGTGTGGGGGAAGAGAGACTAGCGGGACCTGAATTTCTGGTCTTCAGTGGCTGAGTGTGATGAAGCCAGGTGCCAACATGGCAGCTAAGAAAGATTCTCATTGAGTGTGTGACATACAGCACCAGAGCTATTAACACTGGGAGGAGAGCTAATGATTCCTAACGAAAACATGCATTTCTCAGAGGCCAGGAGTGGCCAGCCCCTTCCTTACCAGGGCTATATTTAACTGCAGTCCAGTGCTCTTTTTTAAACCAACTATTAATATTTTATGACCATCTCCAGGGCAAGGAATTAGCTTCATTCTCCAGGCTGGACCTTAATATCTGACTTGCCATTTTTATTGCTCATCAAAATGCTTTATAGGGATGGCTGTGAAATCTGGAGGTGCTTTGGCTACATGCCTCATAGATTGTGGGCATCTGCCTGTTTCGGTCCCTTTACAATGCAAGGGGCTGTGCTACTCATCAGTCTTACTCAGATGAGAGGAGAAGCTACACACCCCACTTGAGAGCTGGGCCCCAGTGCACTGGGAGTTCTACATGCAGGTAATAAAATAGAGTCCCTGCCCCCTGCCACTTACAGTCTAACTGGACGAGGCAGAGAGAGGGTGCAGAATGTGCACTGACTTAGCAAAGACTAGGGCTGCCCCATGCACTCACGAAGGGAGTCGCACAGGAATCACCTCCCTGCAGAAGGCCAGTATGTACTGGGAGTGACAGCTGCATTCAGCTGTGTCTCCTGACAGAGCTGAGCCTGCTTTAGCCAGAGATTCACAGATTCCAAAGCCACTGTGACAATCTAGTCTGACCCCCTGTATGAGGCAGGCTGGGGAACCTCCCCCAAATAATTCCTCCAGCAGGTCTTTTAGGCAAACATGCCAGTGATGGGGAACCCACCAGAGCCCTTGGTTAATTGTTCCAATGGTTAATTACTCTCACAATTAAAAAGCCACCTTATTTCCATGGGGGTGCAGGTATCTGAATCTGCCAAGGGGTCATTGCAGTGGGCTCTGTTTTCTGCTGAACTAACCAACCAAATGCAAATAGACAATGATTAACCTGGAATCCTTCTTTATATTCCACTAGATGATTTATCCGGTGTTGCTCAGGAGGAGGGGTTCAGGATACAGGCTGCCCTGGGGAGAGAGGACTACCCCAGCCTCTCTCACTGCTGCAGTTTGGGGCCAAGTGAGAAGCACCTCTCCATGGCCACTGCAGCTCCAGTGGGAACAGCTAGGGGAGGGGTGCATGTCCCCAGGCAGGCTGAGGCAGGTTCAGAGTTGTCTGCTCCCCAGCCAAAGTGAGGAATGCAGAAAACTGTGCACTTTCCCCTCACTCCCTAATGAAGGGGAACAGCCAGAAATGTGAATACTATATGAATGAGGGGGCTTCAGGACTGGGACAGTCCCTGACAGGGGGAAGGTACCCCCAGCCAGCCCCTTCCACCTGCCTGGTGATTCTGTCTTTGCATGGATTTATGAGAAGCAATCCCATTCCAGTCACAGCCCATTTTCACAGCACAACCAAACCCTGACTTTGCTTTCAGTTAGGATAAGAGGAAGCTGCCTACCAAATTTGGTGGTTCTAGCTCTTACTGTTTAGGGGGAGTTCTAGAACAGACAGACAGACAGACAAACGCTGTCAAATAAATAGTATATAGAGGTGACATTGATACTTACCATATCAGGTACTTCCACCTCCTTCCGTCCCGCTGTGATCAGGGACATTTGTTTTGGTCAGGGGCTATTTCTGTGATGGATGAAATCGAGAGACATGAGAGGTGGGTGTCAGTCTCGAGTGCAGCCTCTGGAGTAGTGACAGCTGTGCTTCTAAATGTCCATATCTTGGCTACACTTCTGCATCACCCTGCAGTTCTGAGGGCTGATTAATTACTGCCAAGCTACCTCTGCTTAAGAGCCATGTTCGAGCCCAGGCCTCCAGCTTTTCATCAATATCCCTTGCTCCCAGAATTATGTGTACGGAAAGAAAGAGTGTGGATTCCAGCCCTTCACATCCAGGATTCCAGATCCAAATAGCTGGGCCTGAGCTGCCATGGAATGATCCCTTGCAGAAAGGGTTCCATGCTCCCTGAGCTGCCTCAGCTGCTGGGAGACACTAGCGAGGCAGGTCTTTAAAGGGGCTCTGGGAAGTCCTTGCTTTCCCCTCTTTACTTTAACCCCCAGCTGAAGTGTCAAAATAAACTTTCTTTCCCTGTTGCTGCAATTTTCTCTTTTCCCATTTGAAAAACCTCCGTTCCCTCCTGTCTCTTTTGCCTTAGCTCTATTATTTAAGTATTAGGGTGTAGTCTCTCCTGGGGTGCTAGATACCCTGCCTTGCTCAGGCTAGATCCACAAAGGCATGTAGGTGCCCTTCAACCTTGTGGGCCCGGGGGGGGATGTCTCTTATAGCTTTTAGCCTGGTGATCAGCGCCCGCACCCAGGACATGGGAGGTGAGTGTTCAACTCCTGCCTCTGGGGCTTCTTCAGTCTCTCCCACTGAAGCTGCTCCACTTTGTATTCATCGAGCAGGGACTGGGACGTGGCTATCCCATGGGACTGCCCTGACCACGGCTTCATCAGCTCATTCCCCCTCTCTTGCACGGCCCCAGTGAAGAGTCAATTATTAATTCGCAATAGAACAGCTTCCACAGGGGAGACAGTGAGCCTCTCCTCAGAACATCCACCAGCCTGGGCAGAGGCGCTCCCCTGGGATAGAAAAGACTCAGATCCCTGCTCCAAGTCAGGCCAAGTGGGGCCTTGATAACAGGGCTCAGTGGCGCCTAAAGGTTGGACGTAGGTGCCTGAAGTGGCGGTTAGATTCCTAGGTCCCTCTATGGGTCTAGCCCCCAGTTCAGTGGCTGTTCTATTATTAGCTCTAATTATACAGAGTGGAAGAGGCAATTAACTGAGATTCCTACTAGCTTCCAGTCAGCTGATGAAATGAGACCTAATGAACCCCATTAACCTGCTTCATACCCTTCAAAGGAAAGTTTGCTTCAAAAAAAATCACTTTCAAATCCAGCCCTTGCCACAGGGCCTCTTGAACATTTTTTGTAGGCTCAGACACATCACAAGTGGGACACTGGTAATAACTCACTGTCAGTATTTAAAACTAACCTTATGAATCCTTAAGTGATTTACTGATGCTGCAGAAAACTTGTCTGAACACAATCAATGCACCATCACAAAGCATGAGGGCAGCCCAGAATTTAGTGTGTGTAAATATAGGTTCCATGGATCATTCACAAGTTGTTTTACTGGGCAAGAGCCTCCCTTCCTCTTAATACACTGAATAGAGAAAGTTTTGTATGAATGTTAATAAGCAAAGGAATTGAAGGGAACTGGGAATTCAGGGCTCGATTTTTAAAGGCATATAGGTGCCTAAAGATTTAGATAGGGAGATATGCAAAAGGACCTTGGTGCCTAATTCCCAATGATAGCCAATGGGACTTAGGGCCCCACTTCCTTTAGGTTTCTGTGACATGCCCATGGTTCATGATTTGCTCAAGGATATGTAGGAAGAGTGTAGGGGAACTAGGACTTATACCCACATCTCCTGAGTCCTGTGAGGTTAACCATAGCCACAAAGTCTCCATATACATGGGGTGATACATGGGCCAGCACAGACGAGAACGTCTCGTGTTTCTTTCCTTGTGCTGCTCTGCTCCTGACTGAAGACAAAGCTGGCTCTGTGTCTGGAGCTGAAGAAAGAAACTCAGGAAGAATTTCTGAGCCAAGAAGATCCATTCATCCTTCTTTGTATCTGTTCTCCAAAGAGCGGAGACTCCAGGGCGCAGGTTCACTCTGCAGTGAGAACGTTATAACCAAAGCTGGGCTGGAAGAGGGGGGCTCATGGCTCAACGAAACGCATGGCTTTCACGGCCCCAGAGCCCTAGAGCAGCTGTCAGTCCTTCCTCGTTTTCAGCCATGTCCTTGTACTAGAAGTGCCCCTTTCTAATAAGCGCTGAACACTAGCTGGCCCATTCAATGAAATATATGTCCTCTTCCTTCCTTCTGTCCTCGCCAGGGACAGATGAGCTGGCGTGGATCAAGTCCCACCTCTCTGCCAGGGTGGATGTGGCCATGTCCTTGCTAGGGTTTTGCTTTATATTTTTCAAGAGTCAGCAAGAACCCAACTCTCATGAGGTTCAGCCATCAAGATGCATCATGTGATAGAGGAGAAACATTCTGTGCACGCTCTGTCATGGAAACTTTACCTTTGTTCTTGCCTGTGATGCTATTCAAGCATATTATTAGTATCCTCATCTAGTTCCTTCTTCCATCCCATACTCTGCCTTACATGCCACATGGCCACTTTCATTCCAGAGGTTCCCAATACATCGACAAGCTAGTATTCATATTAGCTCTGAAATGCAGCCACCTCTGCAGGAGAGGAAATTCTCACCAAAATGTAAAGCAATGGCACCTGTAGTAGGAAAAGAGCCTGAGATCTAGGCCCTTGTATCAGAGCCTGGGGCTTGGGCTACAGTAGAGGTCAAAGCTTTGCTAATGTAAAGCAAAGTCTGTAAGAGATGGCTGTAAGAAGGAATCAAGCACTGCTCGTACAGTGCCTACTGCTATTGACCATGCCTGGTTTATTTCATTCCTTCCCCACACCTGTCTGCAAGTCAAAGCAAAACTGCAGCCACATTCATCATTTCAATGTCAACTGCTTTTCAAAGTCCCATAGGGCCTGGTTTTGTCTTTGACATGAACCCTTCTCTTGCAGGGCCCCACACGCCTGAGGCAGCACTGAGTTAATGCGGTTCTAGCATGGTTAACAGCACCCACTGGAGCGATATTGGATGTGCTGTACTTCGTATCTGGAAGTTGTCCTCTACTGTACTAGTGCAGAGGTCTCCTGCCCCTGCACACATCCCTTAGCAGCCCCTGCCACCACCAGTGCCATCCCACCAACCCCTCTAGAAATGAGGGGAGAAATACTGTTGTAGTAGCAAGAGCTTATATCTTCTCCTGCAACCCATCACACGTCATCACTGGCCCACATGATCATAGACTCACAGAACACTAGAACTGGAAGGGACTTCAAGAGGTCGTCTTGTCCCCTGCCCTCACGGCAGGACCAAGCACCATCTGGATCGTCCCTTACAGGTGTCTGTCTAACCTGCTCTTAAATATCTCCAGTGATTGAGATTCCATGACTCCCCTAGGCAATTTATTCCAGAGTTTAACCACCCTAACAGTTAGGAACTTTTTCCTAATGTCCAACCTAAACCTCCCTTGCTGCAATTTAAGCCCATTGCTTCTTATCCTATCCTCAGAGGCCAAGGAGAATACTTTTTCTCCTGTCTCATAACACTTTTTTAGGTACTTGAAAACAGCTATCATGTCCCCTCCTGGTCTTCTTTTTTCTAAACTAAACAAGCCCAGTTCTTTCAGTCTTCCCTCATAGGTCATGTTTTCTAGACTTTTAATCATTTTTGTTGCTCTTCTCTGGACCTTCTCCAATTTTTCCACATCTTTTTTGAAATGTGGTGCCCAGAACTGGACACGATACTCCAGTTGAGGCCTAATCAGAGCAGAGTAGAGCGGAAGAATGACTTCTCGTGTCTTGCTCACAACACTCCTGTTAATGCATCCCAGAATCATGGTTGCATGTTTTTTTTCAACAGTGTCATACTGTTGATTCATATTTAGCTTGTGGTCCACTGTGACCCCTAAGTCCCATTCTGCAGTATTCCTTCCTAGACAGTCACTTCCCATTCTGTATGTGTGAAACTGATGGACAGGTCTGAGAATGTGGTTTTTATGATAACGTGTAAACTACATAGAGAATCCAACTCCTGAATTGGCCTGAGTGTGGGAGGAGTGGCAGGGCATCAGGAAACCTGTGATCTCTTTCCAGCTTTGACATTAACTTCCTATGAGTCCTGGAGCTAGTCCTTTCACCATTCTGTGCCTTGGTTTCTCTCTATAAAACAGACATTGTGCTGCTTACCCACCCCCCTCCACCCAGCATGCAGCACTCTGAGGTCTGAGGCCACGCCTTTTAAAAGTCACTAGTGATGTGGGGTGTCCCCAATTCAGATGCCCAGCTTGAGAGCTAGTTTTCAGAAAGCTCTGAGTACCCACCCTATGCAAGTCAGGTACCTTAAGGTGTCTCTAGTTGGGCACCCCAGGGGCTAATGGATGGAAAACTGATATAATAAGTGCCTCCAGGGAGAGATGGTCTTTTTTATTGGAACCTGAGTTGTGCTCAGCGCATTCACCCTGTGATGCCTGAAGCAGAATGATGAAGTTCCAAGAGCATCCTTGGAGCTAATTCTTCCATTATAGCAGCTGTTGGTGCTGTTTGGAAAGCCCATAAAAATGGCTTAGGAAAAAGGTCCTTTTTACATTTTTTGAATGGAAAATGTTGGCACGTTCATGCCAAAAGAAATGGAAACTGCTCTTTGTATTTTAGTTTGAAGCACCATTTTGAGATGAAAAGTTTCATTTCAAGACATTTCTCCTTTTGAGTTTTTCACTGGGCAAATGAAACAATGTGATCGAAATCAGCCTCAGTTTTGACAAAGACATTTTCCAATGGGAACATGTTTCATGTGAAAAAATTCCAGCGAGCTCTAATCTCCTGCTGTTCAACGCTGCTATTTTCAAGGGATGGACCATGGGGCTTGCTTGCCTTTTGTGAAGAATTTGCAAGAGCTGCTCTTTCACATTTAAAGGATCCCAGACAAATATAAGGTGAAATGACATTCATAAAGAAAGAAAAAGAGTTTCAAATGAATCCTTCTTTTGCTGCTGCTTGCACCTCAATTGCAACCTCTTCAAAGTTTCTCCTCTCATGAAAATGAATCATTAGCGTTCAGATAAGTGATGCTTGAGCCTTTGATTAATATTACTGGGGAGCGCCTACGCGTGATTGAAGTGAGATAACACAATAAAGGGAAGGGGACTTTGCACCATTATTATGGAGAGTAAGTGCTGCTACAAACCTGAGAGCTGCATCAACTTGTCTAATGTAATAAATGCTTCCCCGGGTGGAAATGTGTTGAATTAGACTTCAAGATGTCAGGCTTCAGTGTTCAAAAGATTCCAAGCTTTACAGGGTGCATTGTGACTGTGAGCCTAATATAGCAAAATGCTGGAAGGTAACACTTCCCCACCGAGCAGGGGGTGGCAGGACTGACTACGTGTTTGTTAGTGGCTGATGTTCTTAAGACTCGTGTCAGCAAAGTCATAAGAGCAGAAGAACGTAGCTAAATGAAGCTAGAGCTAGGAAATGTAAGCTCACGGTTACTGCACTTGACTGTGCTGTGAGGGTGAGGCTCTGTCCCCGTAAGGCACATGATCTAGTCAGAGAGCCAGTGAGCTGGTCAAAACGTTTCAGACAAAGCTTGAGCCCTGCAAATTCTGCGCCACCAAAACACTTCACTAACTCCGGGCTAATTTGCCAAAAACTTTCAGTTCATAAAAAAAATCTGAAAAAACCCAAAATGTTTCATTGAGACATTTTTCAAAACAAAGCATGTTGATTTTTCAATTTGAAATCTTGAATTTTAGTTCCATTGTATTTTTAAGGATAACTTTGGGCCTTAAGCAAACAGTTTTTGGCTTTTTCAGTTCACCCAATTTTTTAAAATGATTTCTGATCAATCCAAAATGATTTTTTTTTAATTTTTCAATTTAGCCCAGCCCAAAAACTCAGCTGCTGACCTAGCTCTATTAAGAGCATGTGTAATCCTGCTGAAGTTAATGAAGCCATCGATGGGCTTAAAGTTAATTTTGTGTTCCATGAATTGAGGCTTTAAAATCTATGAGCTTGTGTGCCTGGAAAAACTGACTGGAATAAGCCATTGCAGATCAAATTACTCTGGAATAGCTTCCTGCATAGAGACTATTCTGCAATGAAAGTGACTTTATTCTGGACTAATTGGTGCACTTCCAAAACGGAGTAATCATTCTGGAATTAAATCACATTTATTTCAGAAGAGAGTATCCAAATGTGGAACTATTTTGGTCAATTTTCCTCTGCAGACAAACCCTTTGTCTCAGCTCCTACACTGGCAGAAAAGATAATATGCTTTTGGCTGCAAAGAGATGTTGTGAGGATACATTCATTAATATATATGAGATGGGTATTGTCTTGCTGGGTGCCCTATAAAAACATAGCTAAGGAGTAGATATAGAGCACATGGGAACCACCTATTTGTGTTCTAAATTGTGCTCATTATGTTGTGCTAATGATATTTTAAAGGAGTAGCAGCAACTGGTAACATTTTCCAAAATAAGCTGTTAAATGTGCAGCGTGAAATTAAGAATACTATCCAGTATATTTAATAACCAGACCATGATACATTATCAAAGTCAGGTTTCCTTCTGAACTTGAAATTCAATCCAAAGGCATTGAGGTGTGTGAAATGTCTAGCAGGCTCACTCCACTTCTGTCCAAACTTCAGAAGAAGTTGGATCAATTTTTTTGCCAAATTCCTTCAAGACATGTGGTTGACAGGGAATGATGTGTGGTTACAGCTGGGTGAAGATATAGTTACTCAATAGTTTTGCACATGGGCTGCATGCGGAAGGGTTTGCTATTCTGTTTGTCTTCCAAGAATTTGTGCATGTTGGCACTTGAATTGTGCATTTTTCTCAGCCTGATTTCACTGCATCTGGGAGTCATCTGGAGTATGTCTACACAGCAACGTTATTTTGAAATAACTTAGTCCGCATCTACACAGCAAGCAGTTATTTCAAAATAATGTTGAAATACTGTCATGCTGGAGGACTGCTTACTCAGACTCCTGTGACCCTCATTGTACGAGAAGTAAGGGAAGTTGGAGGAAGAGCCCTCTATTTCAGAATAAGTGCTATGTAGATGCTCCCAATTTCAATTTCAAAATAGGCTATGCAATTGATGTAACACAATTTGCATAGCTTCTTTTGAGTTAAACCCTGCTGTGTAGCCGCACCTATGCAGTCTTCTGGTATTTCTGTTCCCGAAGGGTGGAAACACTATTCTGAAAAAATTTGTCATTTCAGCTCCATAAATTGCTCTCTGGTTCCAGTAAAGCTTGTAAAAAAATCCAAATGCCAATATATGGATTTAATCAAACACTGGGGGTATGTCTACACTAGCCCCCTAGTTCGAACTAGGGAGGCTAATGTACGCATTCAAAGTTGCAAATCAAGCCCGGGATTTAAATATCCCGCTCTTGATTTGCATCTTCGCCGTCGCCATTTTTAAATTTACAAGTCCGACTAACTGCCCGCGTCTACACGCGGCAGGGACCCGGTATTTCGAATTAAAGCCCTAAATCGAACTACCTGTTATTCCTCCTGCAAGGAATGGCTGTGTAGATGCTAGGATAGTTATTTCGAAATAATGGCTGTTATTTCGAAATAACTTTGCTGTGTAAACATACACTTATATCAAAATAGGGGGCCTCCAGCCTTCCCAGGGTGCCCTGGTGGCCACTCCAGCCTCAACCAAGAACACTCCACTCCCTCCCCCCCGGCCCGAAGCCCTTAAAGGGGTTGACTCTGGCCACAGTGCCTGTGCCAGCCTGGCCACCAAAGGCCACATGCGAACCTAGGAGCAGGTTTGCATGACAATCAAGTTTGTCCAGTGAGACCCCCAACCCTGAGCCCTGAGCTTCCCCACCCCCCCCCCTTGCTTCCCCCTTCCAGTTCCCTCCTCCCAGGTTTCCCTCTCCCCTCTCCCACCCTCTCTCTTCCCCTCTCCCGCCTCCTTTCCCCAGTCTCACCAGAGTTTCATCCCCATCCCCCCAGTTTTGTTAAATAAAGAGAGTTTGTGTTCATGAAAATACATGTATTTTATTTGACATCAGGAAGGAGGGTTAGGGAGGGGTAAGTGGAAGGAGGTGAGGGAGGAATGAGGCACGAGCCCCCAGTGGGGCAGCCCAGGGAGGCTCTTAGTGCTCTTCAGGCTCTTAGTGCTCTCCCGCAGGGCCTCCTGGATACTGACAGCCCCCCGATGGACCTCCCAGATGGCAGCCTGCAGAAAGTGCAGCCAGGCTCACAGCAACGTGTCCAAGAGAAGCACCAGAGTGCCCAGAGGCAGCTCTGGCTCCATGTTGCAGAGTGCTGTGGTGTGCTGAGTGAGGGCAACCAGAGCACTCAGAGACAAAATGCTTTGCTGTCCCCCATCAAGGTACGCAAACAAGCAGGGAAAGTTGAGAACCGGCTGTCCGGGGGGGTCCCTTTAAGAATAGGCCTCAGATAGCCTCAGGCAGCAGCCACACAAAGTAACTCCTGACCTGATGCCCTGCTGGACCTGGTTCCAGCCGACCTTAAATGCGATTCAGCGTCCACTCAGTGTGGATGTGCTATTTCGAAATAGCAAAACACTATTTCAAAATGCATTTTGTGTGTAGATGCGTTATTTCAAAATTAGATATTTTGAAATAATGCTGTAGTGTAGACATACCCTAAGTGTCTACACAGCGCTTATTTCAAAATAGCTATTTCGAATTTGGTGTTATTCCTCGTGGAATGTGGTTTACCAAATTTGAAATAAGCGCTCTTCTATTTCGAATTAATTTCAAAATAGCGGTTTGGCTGTGTAGATGCTAGTAAAGTTATTTCAAAATAATGGCTGTTATTTCGAAATAACTTTGCTGTGTAGACATACCCTTTGTGAAGAGGAATAAGCTTATTTTGAAATAGATATTTTGGGAGTCATTAATTCGAAATAGCTTATTTCGAAATAACCTGGTAAGCCTAAAACAGGAGGCACAGCTCAATCCACCTTGTTCTAGGCTGGCTCTTTGCAGACTAGCCGCTGAAGACTCAGAAGCACTTTCCTGGCAGAGCCGACTACCCTGCAAGCAGCTCCAGAAAGCCCTCGCACTTAAAGCAATCATTTGTCCTCGTACCACAGTTTTCATTACACCACACACAGGAGGCTCAGTAGAACAGAATTTGGATGAAAGAACCAGGCAGAACGATCCCTATCTGCAGGCCGGCTGACAGCAATTCTGGGCTCCAGAGCAGAACAGACAATGGGCCCCCTGTGACTCAGTCCGCTTGACATTCTGGTGGTGCTGCGCCTGTACTGCGGGCATGTTCCTGTGTCCTTTTTTCATCCATGTAAGCAATACATGTTGGCTATGTCTCTACATCTACACTGCCTTCTCTTGCGCAAAAAAATATGCAAATGAGGCAAGGCATGGAATATCGCCATGCCTCATTTGCATAATTAAAGAAGCTCCATTTTTGCACAAGAAGCTTTTGCAAGAAAAGGAGCCATCTACACAGCTCCTTTTTGTGCAAAAACCCCCTCTTGTGCAAGAGCTGTTCTTCCTCTTTTTTTCAGGAAAACAGCTCTTATGCAAGAGGGGGGGTTTGCGCAAAAAGGAGCTGTGTAGATGGCTCCTTTTTGCTCAAAAGCTTCTTCTGCAAAAATGGAGCTTCATTAATTATGCAAATGAGGCACGGCAATATTCCACGCTTTGCCTCATTTGCATATTTTTTTGCGCGAGAGGGGGCAGTGTAGACGTAGCTATTGTGTTCATCCAAGTGTGTGCAGATGTGCGCCACCAGCAAAACCAAAACCCCCAGAGATAATATATATGTGTAAATAGTTACCATAGGGATAATTACTCCAGCCAGGATAAGGTAGGCACTTTAGAACTCACTGGTCAAAGAATTAAATTTAAGTGTAAGAGAAATAAAAATTATGAAATGCACTGACCAGTCAAACCCTAAAACAGCACACTTCAAAAGACTAAAATCGTAAAAAATGTGTGTGTGTGTGTGTGTGTGTGTGTGTGCGTGTGAGAGAGAGAGAGAGAGAGAGAGGGAGGGAGGGAGGGATGGATGGAGAGAGAGGACAGTGTATGTATGTGTGAGAGAGTGTGACACAGAGACAGGACAGTGTGAGTCATTGGAGCCTCATGTCACCTCCGAGTCCGTTTCTCACCCATTACCCTTGCTCCCTCGGCCGCAGGATGCCTCAGGAGACTCTGCCTGGTGACTAGTGACCATCTGTCCCTCTCCCGCAGCTGGTGGAGCTGCAGGGGGCAGCGCATGTGTGGAGACAAGGTGCCTGCAGAGCTGCCTGGCTGCGTCTCTCCTCTGGTGCTGCGCCAGCGGCAGCAGGCTGGGGAGTGCTTGTGGAGAGCTGAGCTGCCCAAGGTGAACATGCTCCAGGCCTTGGACCTCCCAACTTTTAAGATGGACCCTTGAGAGGGTCCCAGGAGCAGCAGGAGGGAGCTGCATTGTGGGAAGGGGCGTTTGAATCTCTCCTGCCTGGCAGGGCTCCACCAGGCCCCTTGAAATCTCCCAGACCCCTGGGCAATTGCCCCCTTTGCCTCCACCATCAGCAGGCCTCCTGTCGCCCCACGCAACCATTCTCACACTGCCCTTCCCAGCCTCCTGCTCAGGCATTCCAGGCCCGTGCCTGGCTGGCAGTTGACTTGGTGGCCATCAGGGAGGATTGGCTAGTTTCAGAGCCAATTGCCCTGAGCCTGCAAGCTTTGGGACTGAGCATGCTGCTGTCTGGCTGCAGTTGTCGAATGGCCATGGCCCAGTCAGCTCGCTTTGACACACTTCCCTACACACACTTCCTGCAAGCAGATTTCTCTCATTGTCATTGGGCCCGAAAGCACCTGAAGCAACAAACAGCTTCAATGTATCGCGGCACTCGGTTTGCACTTCATTTAAATCCCACGTACCTGTGTTGGGGGAAGCATAGGGGCCTGCTGCAATGTATCAGCAATTATGGGCTCAATAAACATTGGCTGGAGGATCTATGATAACATCTATTACAGCTTTATGAAATATTGATAGCGTCTGAATACATATTGCCTTCTGAGCAGCTCGTTCCGGAGATGTTTAATGAAACACATCTGGCGTTTCATCCGTGAATCTACATGTGGGAAAATGTGCTCTCCCCGCACTGTAATCTAAGAAGGGATTTCCAAAGCCATAAGGAAATGGCACTGAAATGCACCAAGTCTGCCTTCCAAAGTGGGGGTGGAGGGGGCAAGGCCAGTTTTATGTGTATTGACTCCATTTTGGAACCCTGTTGGCTTGGGCTAAAATCAGGGCTAAAATCAACCTCTGCACAGAAAACTGGCTACTTTTAATGGGACCAATAAAAGTCACAGTGGGCTGTAACTGCAGTGCTAGGCTAGCACCGAATGACGGCCTGCTGGAAAACTGATGCATTCATTTTTGCTAAGTCTCTCATCCTCTGCCCATATCTCATGCAATTGAGTACACAGTGGTATCACACACACACACACACCCTAGACACTCTCCAAATACTCATATCAATGACACAATATTACACCCCAGTCACAACACTCACTTTCCCTCCCAGGCCCATATTCATATACATGGCTCACACACATACATACACAAATTCTTCACACACACACCTATAATATACCACAACATCCTTCCCACCCACTCTTCTATTGACTTACAACTACTCATTTTCTCAATTCCCCTCCAACCACACACACAACCTACAGTAAGCCCTCTGAGCACACATCCATAAGACACAACAGCATCACACACACACACAGCCCCAAATATCCCACAATAGAAACATTACCCCTGCAGATGCATATACATAACACACACCCCTACAAACACTCAAAAAAGTCTCTAAACACAGTGCACACACACACACACACACAAATATGCTTCACACTGCAGCTGTCACAAAAACCCCTTTTGCCCTACTATGTGCACACCCCTCACACTCTGCATCAGCCCCATCTAGCAAGATACATCCAAAAAAGTGCAAACTGACCAATGAGATGCAGGGAAATGTAGCTGTGCTTCCCATCTGCCCCACCCTTGATCTGGTTGTATTTCTATGGGTTCTTGGAAGGCAATATCCTGGTGGAGGGAAGGTCTATCTGGCTGTCGCAGTCTCCTTGCTGGAGGGGAGCAGCCTGCACAAAGGGGGATGTTCTTCATTGCTCCCAAAGGGCTTAAAGCGAAGTAACCTATGCAAATTGAGCTACGTCAATGGCATAGCTTATTTCGAATTTGGGAGCAGCTACACAGAACTTATTTCCTAAGGGTATGTCTATACTACAGTGTTATTTTGAAATATCTTATTTTGAAATAGTTATTTCAAAATAGGTTATTTCGAAATAACGCGTCTACACACAAAATGCATTTCGAAATAGCACTTTGCTATTTCGAAATAGCGCGTCCACACTGATTGGACTCAATCACATTTAAGGCTGGACGGAACCAGTTCCAGCAGGGCACCAGGTCAGGACTTACTGTGTGGGGCTGCTGCCTGAGGTCTATGCTTAAAGGGACACCCTCCCTCCCCCGGACAGCCAGTTCTCAAGTTTCCCTGCTTGCTTGTCTACCTCGATGAGGGACAACAAAGCATTTTGTCTCTGCATGCTCTGGTTGCCCTCACCCGGGACACCACAGCACTCTGCAACATGGAGCCAGAGCTGCCCCTGGGCACTCTGGTGCTTCTCTTGGACGCGTTGCTGCGAGCCTGGCTGCACTTTCTGCAGGCTGCCACCTGGGAGGTCCATCAGGGGGCTGTCAGCATCCAGGAGGCCCTGCGGGAGAGCTTCCACCCTGAGGAGCACTAAGAGCCTCCCTGGTCTGCCCCACTGGGAGCTTGTGCCTCATTTCTCCCTCACCTCCTTCCACTTACCCCTCCTAACCCCCCTTCCTGATGTCAAGTAAAATAGATGTATTTTCATGAGCACAAACTCTTTTTATTTAACAAAACTGGGGGGGAGGGAATGAAACTCTGGTGAGACTGGGGAAAGGAGGCGGGAGAGGGGAAGAGAGAGGGTGGGAGAGGGGAGAGCGAAACCTGGGAGGAGGGAGCTGGAAGGGGAAGCAAGGGGAAGGGGAAGCTCAGGGCTCAGGGTTGGGGGTCTCACTGGACCAACTTGACTTTCAGGTTAACCTGCTCCTGGGTTCGTATGTGGCCTTTGGTGGCCAGGCTGGCAGCTACCCTGCCATAGATGGCCACGTTCCTCCGTCTAGTGTAGAGATCATGGACATTGAGGGCATCCCCCCCAAACCTGAATAAGGTCCATGATCTCCACCCTGGACCAGGAAGGCGCCCGCCTTCTCCGGGCCCTGGCAGGCTCCTGGGAGCTGGCAGACTGCTCCTGGGGAGCAGTGGAGGGCTGGCTGCCAGTGGCTTGCTGGCTCATGTGTTGGGGCCACTGGGTCAGGGGCAGTGACTGCTGGCTTTGGGTTGGCAGGCTTGGAGCTGGCACAGGCACTGTGGCCAGAGTCTACCCCTTTAAGCTCCAGGGAGGAATGGAGGGAGAGACGTGTTCTTGGTTGAGGCTGGAGTGGCCACCAGGGCATCCTGGGAAGGCTGGAGGCCCCCTATTTCGAAATAGCTATTTCGAATTTGGCATTATTCCTCGTAGAATGAGGTTTACCAAATTCGAAATAAGCGCTCCGCTGTGTAGATGCTAGGAAAGTTATTTCGAAATAAGGGCTGTTATTTCAAAATAACTTTGCTGTGTAGACATACCCAAACAGAGCACTCTTCCTCCGACTTCCCTTACTCCTCGTTACAGGAGTCGGAGTAAGCAGTCCTCCAGCTTGACAGTATTTCAAAATAACTGCCTGCTGTGTAGATGCGGACTAAGTTATTTCGAAATAATGTTGCTGTGTAGATGTACCCAAAGGGACCCCATGCTGCTTCCACTGAATTCAGTGACAAAACTCCCATTCACTCCTATGGGAGAGAATCAGGCCATAAACAAAGTCCCACAAATCTCCCACAGTTGGGAGTTACACATCTAAGCCCATTCCAACACCAAGAAACTTCTAAGAAAACCCACGTGGCTAATGGAATATCCATTTCCCCCTGAGCCTGTGTCTAACCTTAAGTAAAGAACCCAGTGTATGACAGAACTGGGTGGGAAACAAACTATGGAAGGCAGTCAGTTTTCTTTCCATCCTGCATGTTATTCCAGGAGCCCCACATACAAGTTTTGGGTCAAATAAAACATTTCATTTCAACAAAATCTAAACATTTCACTTGAGCATTTTAAAATGTTTTTGATTTTTTTAAAATAAAACTATAGGAAATTTTGAAACAAGGTCATTTCTAAACAAAACTTTGAAATGTTTCTTTTTTAAATGTCAAAACAAAACATTTTGACTTTTCTGAATATTTTCTGCATTTTTCACAAAAAAAAAAAAAAATCCAGTTTAGCTTAAACAAGTTCTCCTTAAGAGCTGTTGAAAATATTCTCCATGGCCTAAATTTTTGAAATCTAAAAATATTCCTGTTTCAAATGTTCACCCACCACTATACAAAACTGAGTTGTTGTGATACTTAGCCCCTTGCACAATCATCAGATGCAACTGTCGCTTTGAAGAAAGCCCCTTCCCCCTTTAGAACAGTCAGATCCATACTCTACTGTCTTGTCTATGTGACATCATGTGCAGCTGTGCAGAGGTGGTGCAGGATGTGACCCAAGGTTTCTCTATACAGTGCATTAGTCTGCTCAGGAGGGGTATAAATTCTAGCTGCTAGCATGTTGAGCACACTCTGGTCCATGTAGGTATGCAATTCAAGTTCCTTAGTGCACATTAATGTTTTACTGTTTGAAATGCTTCATGTAGACACACTCCAAATTAATTTGCACAGATGTGAATTACTGCACAGAGTACAAGACAGCAGAAAATAAGCCCTTTTACCCCATTCCATCCCACCCTACCTGCCACCCTCCATCTTTTGCTTCATATACAGAATATTCCTTCTACAGCCCCACAAGCAACCTCTTTAGAACTTGTATTTCCATTCCCTCCGCCAAATGGATGCTCTAATGTCCTGGGTTTATATGTAGTCCTGCCTCAGTGGTTCAGCACATTCAGGTTACATGCCAGTTAATAGCCCATTTTGCTTGTTTATAGCTTCCTTGGCATTTTTCCTGGATCTAATATTGCTGTTTTACTTTCTCCTATTGCTCTGGGGCTGTCCTCACCTGAGCTTTGGGAATCGTGTCATATATGAAACGTGGGATTCAACATGTGGGAACTGACGGGAGAGCATTACCAGCAACAACTACATCAAAAATACATTACAGTAATGCTGGCAAACCTATTTCCTGGCTTCATTTTTTGCAAAGCCAGGTGAATAATTCATAGCAAGTCATTTATACAAAGAGTTTCTCTGCTTTTTCTGCTTGGGAGCTGGCCACCAGCAAGTTTATGATTTCCTCCAATTTTCATTATTTAGATTTACTCCTAAAATGATTTTTCTGGGGATAATTGGGTGGGGAGCAAATTCTCTGGTCGGAATGAAGCCAACAGAGTTACAACAGGAGGGGATATAGCTCTTCAACCTAGCTGGCTGGCAAACATTTCAGGGTCTGATATTTGAAATTTGAGCAGTGCTGGTTAGTTTAGTAGGAATACTTGGTCATGTGGTATTGTTTTTGTCCCCTGATTAGAGGATTATAAGTCTTAAGATCAGGTTTCCACGATGCTTATGTACTAACCCTTCCTTTTCCAGGAATATTCTCCAATATTCCATTCAACCTCCCTAGTTCCATGATCAGCCTTGCCAGTGAAAACCAGTCCCTGGAACATTCGGGGGGAAGTGTATAAAAAGTTGGCACTCTCTTCAGACACATTTTTTTCATGAAAAATGTATCCTGAAGCTTTTGCACAGTCCTGTGGTTCATGTAACCACCTCTTTGATGTTGTATGACATGAGCCAAAGCCTGATGAATCAACAAAAGACTTTTATTCACTTCAGTGTGCTTTAGATCTGACCCACAAAGAGTTTATCTGCCTACCGTTTCCACCGAGTTAAGGCTCGCTGACCTGAAATACTGAATCCAGAGAAACCCCTTAACTCCTACTTCTTGAACTGAATTGGCTGCAGTCTATTTTCTATATTTATTTATTGTAAACGAGACATCTCACACAGTGAGAACATAAGCAATTTCCATCCCTCTCCAAATCAGCAGCAGGGTTCCAATTCCTAACCCTCACAACGTAATCAATTGTGCTGGCAAACTTTCTGTATTGCTTGTCAGTAATTTGCTACACACAACTTCTTGGAAGGGAAAATTACTGGGAGTTCTGTTCTGCTCTTCACCCTCTTGGGAAAATCAAGGTCAGACTAATTGATCATAAATGGTCCCTTTACCCCATTGAACCCTGTGGCAAAGGTTCTGCTTTCCTCTCCACGGTGTAACTTGGGGAGATGGGGCAAGATTTCAATGTCACATTGATATGGCATGAGTGCAGTCACAATCAGAACGTTGACTCTTTTGGTCCCTTCTCCTCCCGAGAGCTGCCTCTTCTGCACCTTGTGTAAAGATACAGCTGCACTAGAGCTGGAGGTGTAATTTCTAGCTTGGGGAGACATACCCAAGCTAGCTAAAAATAGCAGTGTAGACACAGTGTCACAAGGAGCAGATCATAATAGCCACACTCAGTACAAGCCCATCCAAGGCCCTAGGCACACATCAGACCCACGCGCACTTGCACTACCACAGTCACACTCATATTTTCAGTGTGCTAGTGTCTGGCTCACCAGAGCTGGCATGGGTACTGTGACAGACCCAGACCAGCTGTCTGCCATTCATAGGCTGGAGCATGAGTGAACCCTTTTCTCTTCCCGGAGTAAAAAAAGGCCAAGCCTAAGTCCAGCATAATCAGACAGGCACCTGGAGTCAATGGGAACCTGCTAGATGCTATAGGCTGATTAGACACCTGCAGCCAATTAAGGCCTGTGGTGCCACTTTAAAAGGGCTCCCCCAGGCAAGGAAGGGGAAAAGGAGTTGTGTGGGGGTGAACAGAGGACTGGTACAAAAGGGAAGGTGCTGGGAGGGATCCTTTGGGGAAGTAGCCCAGGGAAAAGCTGCCAGGTTGAGAGTGGCAGTAACCTTGCCTGTTGCTGCTGCTGTAGGGTCCCTGGACTGGAACCTGGAGTAGTGGGAGGGCCTGAGTTCCCCCAACATCTCAACCACTGTCTGGAGAAGGGAAATCAGGGCTCCAGGGGGGAGTTTACCCCAAATGTATGAACTAGCCTGTGATGAGTATGGCTCAGTAGCTGTGGCCCCTGCCTCCGGTAAAGAGAAAGAGGCCGTGTGCAGACCACAGCAAGCCTGTGACGATGTCTAGACTGCAGAGTTTTTCTGGGGTTCCAGAGGTATCCTGGAAAAGCTCTGCTGCATCCAGGGAACAAGTCTGCTTTTTTGCAACAGTTTCTGAAAAAGTGGGTGTGTTCTTTCAGCATCCCTGTATTCCTCTCCATGAGGGGAATAAGGGATGCTCTGAAAGAAGGTTTTCCTGAAATTTGGCTCATGTAGACGGGCCAAATTTTGGAAAAGCCTCTTCTAGGAGGAAAAAAAAGCAGAAAAAGATACATAAATTGTAGTTCGCAACTTGCGTATCTTTTTCCAATAAAACTCGGCAGTCTAGACGTAGCTTGTGAGACTAACACCATCCGCCAGTAGCACAAGGCCCACAGAGAACAGCTGGAGCTTTGCCACTGTATGTCTGCCCAACCTGGAAATCAGATCTCCAGCTCCAATGTAGACATAAATCCCATACATTGTCTAATTCCCATGGTAATCCCAGGCATATATGTTTTAAAGAGCACACTGAATTCTTCTCTGAGAATGTTAGTGGTTGTGAATTTAGCCCTTTTGTTCACGAACCATTGATTAACACAGTCCTGCTTTCTGCAAATGTATGCATTATTCCTAAAGCTAAGTCCTGAGACATACTTTGAATTTAAGCAATGGGGCATTTCACCCTAAGTGAATATAATTGTGCCAGCAAGGTTTGATTTCAATTGTGGTACAGAGGAAGGATAATTGCCCTAGTAAGCTGAGTTTGAAATTCTCTGGAAAGAACCATCTGTAGTTCTGAAATCTTCTGCCATGCATTCCCCTTAAAATGCCTCGTTCAGTAAGTAGCATTCAACAGCTCCAGCCCCCTGCAGTAAGGCTGCATGGCTGCTGCTAACAATTTGTAACCTAGGCCCTGTAAATATAGGCTTTCCTTGTATGCCTTGTTACTAAGAGCAAATGTCCCCCAAGGCACGCTGTGCCTTCAACTTGAAATGTATTAACAGGAAAAGAGGTGACTGTAGAGTGATAGAATTACAGACCATGTGGGTTTACTTTGGAGTACACAGGTGCTATGCAGAGGTGCAGTCCCCCCAGCTGACACACAAGCATTTCCTTAAGTTCAACTCTGAGCCTCAGCAAAGAATTGACTTTTCTCCTGAGGCTAAATCAGTACAACACCCCAGCTCACATTCTTCCAACTTCAAGAGATTCTGGGCCTCTCTCTCTAGAATCAGTCTCCAAATTATTATTACTCAACCTAATGTTAGCCGCTAATCTCTGGGAGTGAAGAATGATCTTGTTTAAAATGCATTTTGTTCCTAGATCTCTCAGAGCCTTGCAAAGGCTGGCTGGCAGCATAAATCCCTGTTTTACAGGTGGGGAAGCCAAGCTGCAAAGAGATGAAGGGACTAAGTCAAACTCACACAACAGGTGAATGGCAGAGCCAGGGCTAGACTAGGGTCGCCAGGTGTCCGGTATTTTTGCCTCCTGTCTGGTTTAAAAAAAAAAAAAATCAGAAAATACCAGACAGGTAAAATGTCCAGTATTTTCTGTTTTTTTCCCCGGCCAGGAGGTGAAAATACTGGATACCAAGCAACCCTACACACTCAGCAACTGGGCCCGGCCCCCTGCTTACCTGGTTTTGCAGGGAAGCTCCCTTCTTGCTGCACAACCAAAAAACCAAGATGGCTGCAGGCAAAAAACCTCAAGACCAGAGCAAGGGGAAGCAATGCCCCCCCTGGGTCTTAGTGTTCAGCCTTCCCTGGCCTATTCTGACTCTGCACGCAATTAAAGGGGCCATACTATTTTAATGCTGTTTTATTTTATTTATTTATTTATTTGCTTAATAACTCTTGGGTCCTCTTCCCCCCCCCCCCCCCATCAACAGAATTTTTTCCTGGTTTTTTTGGGGGGGGGAGGGAGGGTGTTCGGTATTTTTGTTGAAGTCATCTGGCAACCCTAGCTAGAACCCAGCTGCCCAACTGCTGGTCTGCTGCCCTCACCACTGGACTAGCCCCTTACTCTCACAGCTATTTCTCATCATTGGAAGTGAGCCTCTGTGGGAAGCCAATCACAGTATAGCCGTGGTGCGTCCCATTTGGGCCCTGGTGCACCCTGCTACCTCTTTGTGTGCGTTTGCAAGTCCTCACAGCATGGCAGGGTGCTAAGCGCAGGCTGCATGCCATTCGCAGTCAGGAGAAGGAAAGGGAATCAATATGCAAGGCAAGCAGGCTGAGTGGAGGGCCAGAGTCGCTCTCTGCCATGACAATGTGAATGGAGACTCTCTCGCAGACAAGGAACAAGATTGTTTTAATCACCAGGCCTGCGCTGAGCTGCAGGCACGTGTCAAGCTCTGCACTTACCAACTGCCTCTTCCATTCTCCTCCCACCCACTCTGCTTTGTGCCCACCCCCTAGTCTGCACTGCGCAGGCCTGGGCCCTGGAGCCGGTCCAGAGTTCTCACACTGCAAGCAGACAAGGTACATTTCATTAGCCTGCTCGTGCGAATGAGTTTGGCCAGTGCCCAGGCTCCTCCCGTGGAGCCTGGCTAGAGTGGAGCGTGCTTTTTGAATCCTTTTCAGTAAATGAAAAGGAGATTTGGCATCCAGGCTGCCAGTGGCGAGTGTCGGAGACAGGCTTGATAATGGAGATATTGGCAGCACTTGACTATAGCAAAAGACAGCAGTTAGCAAATGGCAATAATTGGCTAATAAACCAATTCTTTATAATCATCATCACCACCAGTGTCCATAATCACCCCATTAGCATCAGACCAGCCTCTCACGCATGGCTGGTATCACAATAGCACCAGCTCGCTGTATCTATCCATCCCATGAAATCTGTCTTAAACACTTGTGTTGCAATACAACTACATCAATCACCATCCATACTGTGTAGCTATCTGTCAGTGTACATACTCACCCATCCAGCTATCACTATGCTGGTGATAGCTTTATTTAAGGTACCAACATTTGTCTAGTTTTATCCACTCTATAGGAATCTGTGTATCCAATCTGCCGGTGTCTATGAATCTAATCTTGTATGTTCACAGCATGCCATGAATATGTAGACAATCAGCCTGTAATAGCCAGTATGTTGGCTCAACACTGCTATCTAGGTCTAAGGAATAACTTACTATCTCTTGGAGATAGAGATCCACAGCGTGATGGTAATTCTCGTAGGGCCTGATCGAAAGGCCACTAAAGTCCGTGGGAGTCTGTTCAATGATTTCAAGGGGCATTGGAGCAGGTCTATATGGAGGATACAGGTTCACTTGCTGCTTGGGATGGATCATAGCTTTTTGCTCGCTTTATCGTTACTTTATTCCTTTTCTATTTTCTCTCTTAGAATTAAATCTGATTGGAACTAGGGGTTGGGTAAGAGAGAGAAAAGAAACTGCACCAAAAAGTGAGTTAGTAACCCATAAAATACATGCAACTTAAAAACACATCATCTTTCCTATTACATACCCCACACTGGCAAAAGTCTGTGCCCTCTTTATGGCTGCATCTGAGCTCTGGTCAGGGGCCACCCCCAGAGGTGGTAATGTTCTATTACATCCTTTTTAGAGCATGTTGTAAGAGATGCATCTGGCCCTCTCTAATGGAAGCAAATGACCCCTGACCAAAGTTAGCCTCTTTCCCACAGCAGCATAGCAATACTTGAAACTGCAAGTGAGGCAGAACTTCAAACAAGGATGGTGTGGTGGGGCAGTGGTGGGGCAGTGGCCCTCAGTCATTCCTGGCTACTGTACCCCTTTCAGAAGTCTGATTTGTCTTGCATACCCCAAGTTTCACTTCACTTAAAAAAGACTTGCTTACAAATCAGACATAAAAATACAGACTTGCCACAGCACACTATTAAAGAAAAACCTACTTGCTTTCTTGTTTTTACCATATAATTATAAAATAAATCTATTGGAATATAAATATTGTACGTATATTTCAGTGAAGAGTATATACAGCAATATAAACAAGTCAATGGCTATATGAAATTGTAGGTTGTGCTGACTTTGCTAGAGCTTTTTATATAGCCTGTTGTAAAACTAGGCAAATATCTAGTGAATTGATGTACCCCCTGGAATACTTATGTGTAGTCCCAGTGACACATGTACCCTTGGTTGAGAACCACTATGATATGGTGTCCATCCCACACAAGGCAGAGAAGGTTAAATTACATTCATTAACCTGAAAGGCTGCTCCTGAGAGAGAGAGAACCAGGGATTGAAAGGCTAATTGATGATGGAGCCCAGCTGAGAAGGAAAAGAGGGGGCTGACATCAAGCCAGGAAGTTGGCAGCAGAAAGAGGCTACATGGAAAGTAGGTTGAGGTGTTTGGGGCTATGGAGTTAAGTGGTGTATAGTTATTCCCTGGAAAGAGGGAATTTGAGTGGGTAAACTTAGAGAGGGAGAACCAGAAGCTGTAGGAAAGAGTCCAGTGAAAAAGCAACAGAGTCTGGGAGAAAGCAGACCAGACAGAGGGTCTCTGGACAGGTGCTAGACAGAGGGTCTCTGGAACAGAACCCGAGATCCAGCTTCCCCAACCAGCCACTGGAAGAAGTAGAGTGGACTGGGCAATGGAGCAGGGGACTATGTGGGACAGTTGTCCAATAGGCCTTTGATACCACAAAAGTGGAGGATTATAGTGATGTGGTCTGAGGGCTGAGCTACTAAGAGCGAGCACTCTGGGTCACACAGAGATATAAGGTGCATGTGAATGGGTAGCAGAAGGAGACATTGAGCCTGGAAAAAGCTGATCCCCAGAGCAGCCAGGAAGAGTCACTCTAGTAGTAAGAGCACCCTGTGACAGATCGGCAAGTGGATCTGCTCAGCACTGCTCTTCTGGCCTTATGTCAGCCCTGCTAGGTGATGCAGTTACATCAGTACAGTCAGTGCCCAGGAGTCCTAGTGGTCACATGGTAGCTCCTTTGGATTAAAATGTGCAGAACATTTTTTCTGGCAATCAGATTTCCCAGGTCTGGAGCCAAGGACTGACCCAAAACAACCCCCCAGGCTTTGGGAAACTCAGATCAGGATCCATACTTGGTGCCTGTCTCTAAATTTAGGTCTCTTATCCTGGGCCGTGTGCCTATCACACATGATCACAAGGCAGGCAGGAGTACCTGTCTGATTAGGAGATGTGCATGCAGGAGTGGGAAGAAGGATAAAGGACTATGAGAGCAAGTTGTGTTCTCCCTGTTGAAGGAAAAGGCCCTGGTAGGGACCACTGAATTGCAGAGGTAAATGCCTAGTTGCGCAGGTGGTCTTGGTGAGAGGGCTTTGTATTTTTCGATCATGGGATGTGGTTCCAAGAACAAGGGTTGCTAGGAAAAAATGGGATCCACCTAATGAAGAGAGGGAAGAGCATCTTTGCAGGCCGGCTTGCTAATCTAGTAAGGAGGGTTTTAAACTAAGTTCTCTGAGGATGGTTACCTAAGCCCAGAGGTAAGTGGGGAAGTGGAATACAGGGAGGAAAAACAAGGGTGCAACAGGGGAAGTCTTCTGATGCATGCTGAGAAAATAGGGCAATCAACTAGTTATCTTACATTAATGTACATGAATGCAAGAAGCCTGGGAAACAAACAGGAAGAATTGAAAGAACACGGTCAAGGAATTATGATGTGATTGGTATAGCAGGGACTTGGTGAGAACTCACATAATGGGTATAAACTGTTCAAGAAGGACAGGCAGGGGAGAAAGATTGGAGGAATTGCACAGTATGTAAGAGAGCAGTACGATTGCTCTGAGCTCCAGTATGAAACTGGAGAAAAGTCTGTTGAGAGTTTTGGGGTTAAGATTAGAGGTCAGAGCAACAAGAGGGTTGATTTAGTTGGGATTGGTCCTGCCTAGAGCAGGGGGCTGGACTTGATGACCTTCTGAGGTCTCTTCCAGCTCTATGGTTCTATGATTCTATGATGTCATACTGAGCATCTTCTATAGATGACCAGACCAGCAAGATGAGAGAGTTTGAGGCATTCTTTGGAAAACTAACAGAAGTTTCCAGATCACAGCAGGCCCAGGTTCTCATGGGGGATTTCAATCACTCTGACATCTGCTGTGAGAGAAATACAGCAGTCCACGGACAATCCAGGAAGTTTTTGGAGAGTGTTGAGGACAGCTTTCTGGTGCAAATACTGGAGGAACCAACTAGGGCCATGCTGCTCTTGACCTGCTGCTCACAAACAAGGAAGAATTGTAGGGGAAGTAGAAGTAGGTGGCAACATGGGCAACAGTGATCATGAGCTGGTCAAGTTAAGAAACCTGAAAAAAGGAAGAGAGGAGAGCAGCAGAATACAGATCTTGGATTTCAGAAAAGCAGATTTTTGCTCCCTCAAAGAACTGATGGGCAAGATCCCCTGGGACGCTAATATGAGGAGAAAAGGAATCCAGGAGAGGAGGCTAGTTTTTGTTGTTGTTTTTTTAAGCCTTATTCAGGGTGCAGGAACCAACTGTGGTGGATGGGAAGGGTACTATCCTTTTCAAGAAATCCCAGAAAAGCCAATGGGAAGAGAGTGAAAAATTTGAAATGAAACAGGTTTTGCCTGCTTCATTCTCCTTTGTGTGTGAGAGGAGAGCAGGAGCTGAAAGCGAGAGATGGAGTAAGCCTTAGAGCTAGACACAGAACTTTCAGCAACATCCATGTCTAGAAAGGACGGAACCTTGGAACAACAGATGTCAGTAGACAGGGAATGTGTAGTTAGACGCAATCAGGTTCTTTTCTTTAACTCTTGATTTGTGGGACTTCTCTGTGCTGATTTAACCCCCCACCCTTGTGCACTGTAACTGAAACTGAATCCTAGGGAAGCAATTCTCTGTGGGTTTTTTTTAGTTGTTCTAACATCTAGCAACCAAGTATGATTTGCCAAATGTATCTTTTTTGTTCTGTTAATAAAATCACTTTTTAAAGACTATGATCTGATTCCTGTATCCTAGAAGACAGGAGGTTCTGGGTGCATGTGCCTAAGATTGAAGGTCAGTTATTAAGAGATTCCAGTTTGTTTTCAAGCTCTCTCCTGAGGGAGGTTTAAAGAGCTTGGGATATCCTTTACAGTAAACTAAAGAAGTATGGCTTAGATGAATGGACTATAGGATGGATAGAAAGTTGGCTAGATCGTCAGGCTCAGTGGGTAGTGATAAATGGGCTGATGTCTAGTTGGCAGCTAGTAGCAAGTGGAGTATCTCAGGTGTCAGTCCTAGGTCCAGTTTTGTTCAACATCTTTATTAATTATGTGAATAAGGGATGGATTGGACTCTCAGCAAGTTTGCAAATTACACTAAGGTGGGGGAAGAGGTAGATATGCTAGAAGACAGGGATAGGGTGTGACTGAGACAAATTGGAGGATTGGGCCAAAAGAAATATGATGAAATTCATCAAGGAAAAGTGCAAAGTCCTATTTTTAGAATGGAAGAATCCCAAGCACTGTTACAGTCTCAGGATCAACTGTCTAACCGGCAGTTCTATAGAAACTCGATGTCTGGTTGGTAGTCAGTATCAAGCAGTGTGCCCCAACGGTCAATTCTGAGGGTGGTTTTGGTCAACATCTTTATTAATTACCTGGATGAGGGGATGGATTGCACCCCAGCAAGTTTGCAGATAACAGTAAGCTAGGTGGAGAGGTAAATATGCTGGAGGATAGGGATAGGAAGATTGGGTCAAAAGAAACTGGACAATTTGGAAGATTGGGTCAAAAGAAATCTGACGAGGTTCAACAAGAAAAAGTGCAGAATCTTGCACTTGGGATGGAAGAATCCCAAGCACGTCCATAGGCTGGGGACTGACTGGCTAACCTGCAGTTTGGAAGAAAAAGACCTAGGGATTGCAGTGGATGAGAAGCTGGATATAAGTTAACAGGGTGCCCTTGTAGCCAAGAAGGCTAAAAGCATATTGGGCTGCATTAGGAGGAGCATTGCCAACAGATCTGGAGAAATCATTATTCCACTTTATTTGGCACTGTTAAGGCCACGTCTGTAATATTGCATCCAATTCTGGGGCCCCCACTAAGGATGTGGATGCATTGGAGAAAGTCCAGCAGAGGGCAACAAAAATGATTACGGGGCAGGAGCACATGTCTTATGGGGAGAGGCTGAGGGATTTGGATTATTTAATCTGCAGAAGAGAAGGGGGGGAGGATTTGATAGCAGAATTCAACTATCTGAAGGGGGTTCCTAAAAGGATGGAGAGAGTCTGCTCTGAGCTGTCACAGATGACAGAACAAGTTGCAGTGGGGGAGGTTTAGGTTGGATATTAGGAAAAACTTGTAGGGCGGCAAAGCACTGGAATGGGTTACCTAGGGAAGTGGTGGAATCTCCATCCCTAGAGGTTTTTAAGTCTCATCTTGACAAAGCCCTGACTATGATGATTTATTTGAGATTGGTCCTGCTTTTAGCAGGCGGTTGGACTCAATGACCTCCTGAGGTCTCCTCCTACCCTATGATTCTATTATAGTAACTGGATCGAAAATATAAGGGCTTAAAATCCTCATTCTCATGGACAAAAGCCAACTTCTAACTGTTGGGGTGAGGAAGAGTCTTACCCTGTAGACAGATTTGTTCTTAATTCCTCAGTGTGGGAATTACAGTACAATCATATATATGCTCAATAAAGAAGTAAAATTCCATGGTCTGTGTTATTAAAGAGGTCAGACTAATGGTCCCTTATGCCCTTAAATCTTTAACTCTCTCACACACACACACTTGATCTGTCTTTCTTTTGCACTGTCACTAGCTGGCTGGACCTTTAAGGGGAGTCAGGCTCAGTCTTGTCTATGACAATCAGCTAGTCTCTCAGCTGATCCTGATTAGCTGGGGATCAAGTGGCCTTGAGTAATGACTGGACCTCTCAGAGAGTATGAGGATTTGCACAAAAGGCTGCAAGAGCTCACTTGGCAGGGTAGTTTCTGAAAGGAGTTTACATGCTGAAACTGTCATCTATTCGAGAGGGCAGCAGGAGTGAAGGAGACTCCTGAAATGGGTCAGCAGGAAAGTTAACCCATCAGCAGATGGCCACAGGGGTAAACAGAAGCTGAGGATCCAGACTAGAGGAAGGGAGGCGGGGAAGAAGCCCGGGTGGTCAGCAGCTTGGTAGAAGCTAGTAGGTATGTAAATTCCCAGTTAATCAATTAACTGGTTAATGCTCCCCCACCCAAAGAGGATGGAGAGAGGCTGTTCTCAATGGTGTCCCTGGCAAATCCTTTTTCCTTCATGCCCCTTGTGATTTTGGCATAAATATCTGAATTTCTTTTGCTGGTTTGTGGTTCTGCGAGAACAGATTCCTCTCCCCACACAGCAACAAGGTCGAGGATCTCCTGCGCACTCCATGCTGATGCTCGTCTGCGACCCAGGGAACTCCTGGTGCTCATGGAACTTGAACTCATGGTCAGGTGTGCTGCCTGCTCTGAGGTCTGCTTGCTACTCTGGCTACACAGTAAATGAAACTCAACTTTTCCTGGGGCTTTTCCTGTTCACCTGGAGAGCAGTAGAGTTGAAAGTCATGGCCAGACTGGTCATCGGGGTGTGCTGTGGGACACCAGCCGGAGGCCAAGAACATCAATTTTCAAAGCGCTGCATCAGCACTACTAGAAAGTTGTCCATAGAAGATTGATTTTAGTGGTTAATCCTTGTGAAAACAGGAGTACAGAAATCCGCTTTAACAGCCCTTTAAGTTGACAGAACAGGCTTGGAAGTGTAGACTCATTGTTTAGAAAATCAACCTAATGCAGCTAAGTTTGATCTAAAGCAGGGATGGGCAATAATTTTTTGCCAGGGGCCACTTCAAAAATTTCTGAAGTGGCCCCGGGCCACATGGGAAGGGGCGGGGCCTCGAGCAGAAGGGGCGGGGCCTGCATACTTCTGGGTTCCTCACCCCCAGACCATGATTGGTCTGGGGGTGGGGGAGCGCCTTTGCCTGCCTGCCCCTCCTTCCCCCTAGGTGCCCATGCCCCTGGCTGGGAGGAGACTTCCCACGCTCCCCTGCCCCAGGTCTATCAGGGCCTGGGGGCAAGAGAGCATGCAAAGTCTTCTCCTGCCCTGCCAGGAGTATGTGGCACTTAGAAGTGCTCTTCACAGGGTGGGGCCAGGGCAGAGGAAATTTTGCAAACTCCTCTGCCCCTAGGCCTTGATTGGCCTGGGAGCGGGGGAGCGCACGAAGCCTCCTGCAGCTCTGTCAGGAGTGCCTGGTGCTTCCAAGCTCTGCGTGCTCCTGGCAGGGTGGAGGAAACTTCACGCGCCCCCCACTCCCATGCCCTAATTGGCTTGAGGGTGGGGGAGTGGCAGGGCGTCTGTGGGCTAGATCCAGCCCGCGGAAGCCCTTTTGCCCACCCTTATCTAAACTCCCAGTGTAGACCAGGCCTAAGGGGCCAGTTCCACCTGCCCATAAGCAGGTGGGTCAGCCATGATGGCCTATTTTTCCTTTATCAGCATTGCATGAATTACTGTTCATGTAAAGTTTCCTTGTTGTTAGGGCCGGGAGATGGATTTAATGAGCCTTCAGGGGAGGCTAGAAAAAGCTTTGTGGGGGTAAAACAAGCCTCCAAGGCGTCTGGCTCTGAAGAGCTCTGAGCAGATGACAGGTCCCCACTGCTTATGCCACGGTCCCTGCAAGGTGCCAGGATCATTTCCTCCCCTTTCCCGCCGTGCACTGGGAAGGAGACACAGCAGGGTGGCTGATAGCGACGGCAGCGTGTCAGATCTCTGGGTGAACATGCCAAAGGCTGCTCTGCAGGGGGACATCCTCGCTGGTTCTCGGTACATTCTGTCTGTCCTGACTTGAGGAGACACATCCTAGTGCACTGCCCTGGGCCTCTTTGGGGTCACAGTGGGAGAGGGGAGTGATCAAACTGATCAAAGACCTTTACACAGGGCAGTGGTGTAGCGAGAGGGGCTGGAGGGCAGCTGCCCGTGGGTGCCACACTAGGGGGGACGTCAATTTAGTCCCCCTCTGCTCCCCCTGTCATCCTCCGGCTCACCTGCTCCTCCTCGCACGTCACTGCCGGCTGGAGCCTCCTCCCCACTTCTCCACACCCAGCCCGTCCCTCCTCCACCTCCACCGACAGGTTAGTGTGTGCAGGGGGCCCAGCCCCAAACTGGAGGGGGTTGGGGAAGACACGGTACAAGCTCCCCCCTCGGCGCAAATTTTTCCTTTGTTCCCAGGCACATAACACCCTCGCTACGTCTCCGATGCAGGGCTGCCTCTCTGGCTGCACGGCTTAGGAGGCCAGGAGCAAACAGCCTGTGCCGGGGGCCCAGAGTGCTGCAGCAGTGGCTTGTTTGACTCTAGAGGGAGGATGAACTGTGTGTGGTTTGATGGCAGAATCTGCTGGGTAATCAGGAGCATCATTGATTGAACCCCAAAGGGGCGCACGCTCTGGCTGTCCCAGCTGCAGAAAAGAAAGGGGATTTCGGCTGCTGCCACACACAGATGCCCCATGGTTCAGAGGTGGAAAGGCTGATTAGGTTCGTACTTTGCTGGGCTCAGTGGGTGCATGGTGTTTAAGCTGTCAGAGCTACCCGATGACAGAAGCTGCACAGCACCCACCCAGAAGTGTGGTCTGGGGAGCTCAGCCCTGAGAGGCACAGCCCCCCAATACCACACACTCCTGCCCAGATCCCTGTGCCTGTGGTTTGATGGGTAATGATTGGATAATTTCGCGCTGCTGTGAAGAATTTAGTGACTAAAGTCTGAGTGCAGCAGGTATGTTGTACCCCCTTTCTGGATGCTCCCAGCACAGTGGACCTAGGACAATGTGGGGCTGGGGCCACCACTGGAGGCAGCTGCAGAGCCCTGGGCTGGTGGCAGGACCCCAGGGCTGGTGGGCTGTGGATCCCATGGCAGGGTCAGTGGGCAAAGGGACCCCAAGGCCTGGCAGAGCCAGCGGGGCCAGTAGGACCATGGGGGGGCAGCAAAGCTCATGGCAGTGGGTCCCTGGGAGGCCAGCAAAGTTCATGGGGCCAGTAGGATGCTGTGGGAGCTGCCCACAGGCCAGGATCTTGGCATAGTGAAGCCAGCAGGAGGGCCAGCCTATAGGCACAGGGAAGCTGGGGGCACAGCCTGGGGGCGCTGCAGCACCCCACTCACCTGTATTTCCTGCAGCTATGAGTGCTCTAGCAGTGGTGCCCTTCTGTGACCCTGTGATCTGCAGTCCAAGGTAACGCAGAAAATATCACTGAGTAATACTGAGATACTCTAATGGTGACACTGCCTTTCTTAAGGGCAGCTGCAATTTCACAGTTCCGGACCTGCAGCTCGAGTTCATTTAGGCCTCTGAGCTGACCGGCCAAAACGTCTGTGGTTCACTTGATGCTCTTTCACCCCTGCATGACAAGGGGGCTTTAAAGGGGAGGATGATGAGAAAAAAGGGTAGAGGCAAGAGGGGAGCAGAGGGGAAAACAGAAGGCAAGAAGGAAAGGGAGGGAGGAAGAGAGGAAAATAGACCGGGGAGGGGAAATAAAGCATGAAAGGTTGATTTGAGGACGTCAGTAACCCAGCCAGAGGTTACGGGCTCTTACAGGAGTGATGGGTGAGGAGCTGTGGCCTGCAACATGCAGACTAAATGATCCCTTCTGGCCTTAAAGATACAGTAATGCTGACTGCAGTGCTCCCATTGTAGCTGCATCCCAGTCCTTCTTGTATTATGCTCACTGCTGCTGAGTCTCAGTTCATCGCCTCCCTCCAGGTTCTTCCAATACCTTGCCACAGTCCGCCTGAGCACCTCCCAGCACCTGTGTGAAGCAGGGCAGGACTGTTCCTGGCAGCCCCTTCTATTCCAGGCCAGGCATGTGTGCACGTGCACACCCACTCAGCCCCGTTCTGCACATCACTTATCAGAACGACGGGGGCTGGCCCTTGGGCGACACCACTCACTTCAGTGGAGTTACTCCAGACTCGCAACAGTGTCAGTGTGAGGAGGGGGTGCTTTTTATGCCACTAACTGACACAGTGCGGCAATAGAACATTTCAGTGTAGACCAGGCCTTACAGTACAGGGTAAATCACAGGGGCGAGGCAGGGGAAGACCAGGCCCATGGGCAGAAGGAAGAAAAACCAGGAAAACTTTTCTCTCTTCCATGAAGGTCACAAAAAGTGGGGCCATCACCTGGGAACAGTGGGAAAACAGCAGCATAAATGGCCAGTGCACAGAGGGCATCTTCTATTAATTAGAGGAGTCTTGCCCAAAACTATAGGAATTGTATAAATTATCAGCAAATGGGCCTCCAGGTAACTGATGTTCTGGTCAGTCACTAACCCACCCGCCATGCTCCCAAGTCCAGTGGTGGCTAGGAAAGAATCGCTCTGGCCTGAAGAGAGCAGAATTACAGCGATTTATCAGTTGCCTGATTTGGAGAATGGGCAACATCACAGGACCAAGGAGGGCTAAGTGTCACATTCAGACCATGTCTACACTACAGACTTTTTGAGGAAAAATGACCATTTTTCTGCAAAAACTCACAGAGCGTCCACACCTCAAGCATGTTTTTGCACAAGAGAATCGAAAGAACAGGGGGGTTTGCGCAATGGGTAGTCCTCTTTCGACGAGGAAGGAGCCTTTTTGTGAAAGAGTTCTTTCACAAAAAGGCGTGTGTGGACGGGGAAGAGGGGGTTTTGCACAAAAAGAAGAAAGAGGAAAAAGCACAGGTGCCCTGGTGGCCATTCTAGGCATACCAATCAGAGCTTACTTTCAAAAGAGCGTCCATGCAGTCTGGACACTCTCTTTCACAAAAGCACGTTGCTTTTTCAATGCGCTTTTGCAGTGTGGACGCGCTCTTGCACAAGAAGTTTTTGTGGAAGATCTCTTCCGACAAAAGCTTCTTGCGCAAAAAGCCTGCAGTCTAGATAGCCTGGGCACTATCTACACAATGACAAATTTCAAAATAAGGTGCTATTCCGAAACGTCCCTTCCTTCTTGTGCCATGAGGTTTACAGGGACGTCAGAATGGTATCCCAAAATAGCTCCGCTGTGTAGACATAGCCACACAGTCCCCAGCCCTTTCCTGTGGGAATACAGATGCTGCCCCTCTCTCCATAGCACAAATGGGAATGCCCAAGATGCGGCTTGGTGCCTATTGTGTTTCCTCATGCAGCACCTAGTTCAAACCCTGTTGAAGCCAACGAAAAGCCTGACTAACTTCAGTGGACTGCAAAGACTTCCCAGGAATAACCCCCTAGCCAGTGCACTGCTGGGGTAAACTCTCGGCCCAATGAAATCAGGGCAAGTGTTGCATACACTGCAGCAGTGCCCGGAGCTCACCTCTAGTTTCTAAGGGGCTGGTGCTATACCTCATGGCACAGTTCCTTTCATCCCAATGCCATGGGGCTCACATTTGTACTTTTGCATAGGACTTGGCGGGTGCTTCATAAAAAACTGAGCTTGTCTTCTCTCACTCTGATGCTCCAACCCGTTGGCATTTCTCAGCCCCAAATATTCATCAGGTTCCTTTTAATTTCAGAATCATTCTCTGAGCTGCTCTGTCTCGCTCTGTGTCTGTGCCTCCTAACAGTGTGTCAGAAGGTAATTAGCTGTATGATGGGATGTTAAGATTCCATGGGGTCCTGTGGTGAGGTAGCAGCAGTGGCTGGTGATTGTCACTCCCTGTAGTAAGCACTACAAGGCCCTGAAAGACTCATTTGAAAAAACCCGAAAGCAACAGGCTCAGTAGGTTTCAGCTTAATTGACTGAGTTGCTGAGTTTTTTACCTTTGCTATCTCCCCCGTGAAGAGAAAGAAAATTAACTGCTTAGTGGCAACCATCATAGCAAGTGTGGCCTCGAAAAGGGCACCCACCTGGGTCCTGTGGATACAGACCCACCTCTCCTGTCCCTCTAGGAATGTAGGGTGCGGTTTCCAACTCCCTGTAGGATTCCAAGGCCCCATGGAAGACAATGGGAGTTGGGTGACAAACTCAGCTTTTGTCCTCCTTAGGCATGGCCGCTGCACTATCTGACTAACTCACAGGGTATGTCTAGACTGCATCCCTCTGTCAGCAGAGGGATGCAGATTAGGCAGGTCGACATTGCAAATGAGGCAGGATTTAAATTTCGTGCCTAATTTGCATAAAAATAACTGCCACGTTTTGACGACACAGCACTTTGTCGGCAAAAAGTGGTCAACAGTCTAGAGGGGATCTGAAGAGAAAGCCTTTCGACAGATCCCTTATGCCTCCTGCAAGGAGGTTTACAGGATCTGTCGAAAAAGGCTTTCTTTCTCAACAGATCCCCCTCTAGACTGCCACTTTTTGCTGACAAAGTGCTGTGTCGGCAAAACATGGCAGCCATTTTTATGCAAATTAGGCACAGGAAATTTAAATCCCTGCCTCATTTGCAATGTTGACCTGCTTAATCTGCATCCCTCTGCCGACAGAGGGATGCAGTCTAGACATACTCACAGAGACCAACGCACTTCATCTCCCCAATGCCCTGTGAGGCTGAGTGCTGTGTTGTCTCCAATTAGCAGCTGATGGACAGAGATAGAGATTAAGAGCCAGATTTTCACAAAGGACTAGCTCCCGCAACCAAGAGAGCTCAGGTAGGTTCTGAACCTTTTGCAAATCAGACCCTAATTACCCCAATGGCAGCTGCTGGGAAGTGAGGATTACTTTAAATCTGACCCTTTATTCCGGTGTCTAAATGGGAGCTGTGCTCTTTGGACATTCTGTCACCAACTGTGGGTGCCAAGAGACCTTAAAGCCTGCCCTGAGCTCAGTCTTACTGTGACTTGCCAAGGGACACACAGGCTATCTGTGGAAAAGCTTAGAATTGAGCCCTAGTCTGCCAAGTCCCATCTCAGGCCCAGAGTGGCTTGGAACCTAGACAAGCACCCAAACTTTCTCCACTGCTCCGAACCTTACTCACAACTCGCCTGGAGTTACGAGACTGGGCTGAGAAATCTCACAAGGAAGAGTTCTAGAATGTTTCCGCAATCATCGAATCCCAGGGCTGGAAGAGACCTCAGGAGTCATGGAGTCCAGCCCCCTGCCCAAAGCAGGACCAGCCCCACTAAACCACCTCAGCCAGGGCTTTGTCACGCCAGGACTTAAAAACCTCTAGGGATGGAGATTCCATCCCCTCCCTAGGGAACCCATTCCAGTACTTCACCACCCTCTAGTGAAATTGTTTTTCCAAATATCCAACCTGGACCTCCCCCACTGCAACTTGGGATCGTTGCTCCTTGTTCTGTCATCTGACACCACTGAGAACAGTCTCTCTCCATCCTCTTTGGAACCCCCGTTCAGGTAGTTGAAGGCTGCTCTCAAATCCCCCCTCACTCTTCTCTTCTCCAGACCAATCCTTCTGGGCAGAACTATCACAAGAGCATATGCAGAGGCCCACCCACAACATGTGTAGTGCATGTATGCCCAGTGAAGCATTAACATAGGCATGTGCTGTACACATACCTACACATACAGCCTGCTCTAAAGCCCAGTGCTGTCATAGCAACCTTTTAACTGATTCCATGGATCAGTCTCATATGGCCCATGTGTCAACAGGGACATACATCTAAAAACAAATACATGCAAACCATGCATGAAGATGTGCACACATACAAGGTACATATGAACAGAACAGAGCTGCAATTACCCACCCCCTATTAATACATCTCTCTCTCTGAGTTACTGATGATGCAAAACACAGAAATATCCAGTGCAATAAAGAGGCATTGTGTGCAAATGCCAATTCAAGGAGATAATGTCTCATATTGATTGCTTCAATGGCCAAACCAATTTCACTTGTCCTTCTAAAGATTATTATGACATTATCAATATCCCTGCTTAGTAAAATTAATTCCCCTCTCCCCATCTTGTCCCTCTGGATGAAAGTCTCTTTCTTTTCCTGTTAAGACACAAGGCATGGAGACCTCTGAAAGGACGGGACTTAATTCACCTCTAAAGTGTTGCCAGCCAGTTTGATTTATTTACTTTTTTTCAATTGCCACCAGCATAATAGAAAGAAAACAATAAATGTACCTGGTCACCCAGCCAATCAGCCTTTCCTTTCCTGCCATGCTGACATTTCTCTCTCTGGCCTCAGACAGTAATGCATTCCATTTTAATTTTAGCAAATGCCTTCTTTATGATCTGAGACATTTTTCATTTGTGCTTGTTTGTGTCTCCCTTAAAATTCAATATTTCACCCCAGAATGGAGGGTTATTGCCTGTTCTTCAAAATAAAATAAAGCAGCACAAGACTATTTCATGTTAAATCCCACCCCCTGTGGGAGCACAGATTGCCTTTCTCGCCTCTGCCAGAGTGAAATTCACCCCTGAGAAGGGAGCCGTTGTATGGGCTACGGATTCTTAATGCAAACATTGGACATCTGCACAGGGGGTACATCACACTGGAAGAGGCCCTGCATCTGATGAAGTGGGTTTTACCATGAAAGCTTATGCTCAAATAAATCTGTTAGTCTTTCAAGGTGCCACAGGACTCCTTGCTGTTTTTACTGGAAGAGGAGAGAGCTGCAATAAAGGGAAATGGAGGAATGACGAGATAATTCTACACTGGCCTTCCAGCTACGTTTTCCCAGGATCATTCCTGAAGTAGCTGTCCTGGGAAATCTGTTACTCCTGGGTTTTGTCAGTCATGCAATGATACACCACTCAGCACAAATGTGGTCAAAGTTCTGGCTGGGGAGAGGTGAGGAAAGAAGCTCAGCCCAAAAGGGAAGGGTTACATTTTGCCCAGCCCTGCCAGCCCATGTCCCTGCCAGCCAAACAGCACAGCTACCTTCCTTCACCCTGGCACCTTGGCCCAGTCCCATCACCCTGGTCCTCCAGGCCGTGTCTGCCCTTGGTTTGCCCTCTCCCACAGTGTGACTCCAGAGCCTCCAACTTGAGAATGAGGCTTGGCCAGACCAATAGGAGGTGACTTACTGAGAGGGCTGAGTTCCCACAGGAAAGGCTCTGGCTCTGTTTTTATCTGCTAGGCCTCAATGCACTGTGCTGGTGTCTCTGGGTCCACTGCGCAAGCATCCATTATTTGTACCTAAGAGCTGCCAATGTGCTTCCAACCTAGCACCCAACCCTGGAAGGTGCTGAGTGCCCTGAGGATGTGACCTAGTGAGATACGTTTTTATCCAATTATGACCTCTATGAGGTGCTGGAAATGTTAACTCTGTGACTGCACATGTCACAGTTTGCCCAGGACAAGCCCAGATGCTGCTGCAGCCCTGTCTTCAGCCCTGCCTGGGAAAGGTGTTTGCTGAAGGGCTAATGAGAAAAGCCATCTGGGGGCATTGCCTTTGTTGCCACCCTCAACTCCTCTGGCCCATCCCCAGGGAACAGTGGAGCCTTTATGCAGAGGTGGGGCTTCTTAAGACTGGTCTGCCCTAGAAACTCGCATTGGCACAGCTCTGTCCCTCAGGAGTGAAAAGAACCCAAAGTTACCCCACCCTAACCCCTGGTGCAGACAGGGCGAGGTCTTCAGTCACTCTGCCCACAGCCCCTTTGGGGGCAGATTAACCACAGGACAGGAGAACCCCTGCTGTTGTGCACTCTAAGCCTCTGACTGCCAGGTGACAGGGGACGGGTCACCTGCTAATTGCTCTGTTCTGTTCATTCCCTTTGAAGCACCTGGCATTGGCCAGTGGGGGAAGACAGGATGCTGGGTTAGACTGACCATTGTTCGGACTCAGTATGGCTGTTCTAAACCACAGGAACTGTGCCGGTGCTGTGTTTTAACTAGAGAAGCCATACCCTCAGTCAGAGCACACGAGTCTGGGCCTGTTTACAAGCAAGGTTCTGCTCAGGCAAGTGCTGCCCATAGCCATACGGGTAAAATGTTTGCAGGGAAGAGACGGGAGGAGGGCCTCTGCCTCACCTGCGATGGTGATGAACCATTGGCTCTGAGAATGGGTGAGAGCAGACCAGGACAGGACATGCCCCAGTGACCCAGAGGTTGACCATTGCAGGGTGCTGGGCCAGGCTGTGACACGGGATACTCAGCACTTTTCAGGAGGCATTCAGAACATTTGGGTCCCTGGTAAACAGAGACCGTGACCTCTCACATGAAGAACCATCCTCAATTGTCTCCACCAAATCTACCGTTGGCTAAGGTGCGGCACAGGCTCATCAGGTCAAGCATGATGTGCATGAATGGAGCAATGAGGTCTTGGTGGAGAAAACTTATATGCCAATTATGTGCATTACCCCTAGCTCAAGCCAGTCCTTCAGGCTATGTCTGAACTACGATCCTCTTGGGGAAAAGCAAATGCAAATGGAGTGCTCATTTGCATTTCCTCTTCCTTTTCCTTTTGCACAAGAGGTTTTTGCACAAAAAAGCGCTGTGTGGATGGCGCCTTTTTGCGCAAAACACCCCTTTTGTGCAAGAGCTGTCCTCAAAAGAACGGCTTTTGCGCAAAAATGTCTTGTGCAAAACGGAAAGGAAGGGGAAATGCAAATGAGAGTGTGACATATGCAAATGAGCTCTCCATTTGCATTTGCTCTTCCGCAAGAGGATCGTAATTTAGACATAGCTTCAATCTCTCACTTTTCTAACACCCCCCCAGACTTAAAGACAGAGATTGCTACTTACACACCCTGGCTAAATGTATTTTGTTTCCCCCTTGCAACTGGTCCACCCATGAGATGGCAAAGATTGACAAAGCCCTGGCTGGGATGATTGAGTTGGGGTTGGTCCTGCATTGGACAGGGGGCTGGACTCGATGACTCCTGAGGTCTCTTCCAGCCCTGGGATTCTATGATTCTAGGAGATAAGAGTCTAGCACTGTGATCTAATGGAGTTATTCCTGTAGCACCAGGGCATAATAGGGCCTCTTCAGAGTCCAGCAGCTCCTTGGGGATAAGTGTCTCTTGAGAGAGTGGGTATTTGCTCTGTGGTCAGCTGTGCCTTTCATGCGTGTCCCAGCTCCGCGAGTCCCGTATGGCTCACAGTAGCGCTTGCTGTTACCTCGGGCCTAAACGCTACCAAAATCAATTTGTTTAAAGGTTACACTCTGGCGCTGTGCAGCTCTGAAATAATTACCTGACTCTTTCACCTGAACATCCTGTTTCCCAGCCCCAGATCAGAACAGACAAGAAAAGTGTGAGAGATAGATACTCATTTTCTAAGTTAATTCAATTCTGGTGAACTAGACTGCATTGCCCAGAAATCAAATCCATCTTCTCAATGGATCAGACACTGGGAGGGCTCCCTATGATTCCAACCTGCTAGGACTCAGAAGACAGTCCATTTTCCGTTGGCCTCTATACTAAGGCTAACCAAGGAAGCCCAGCTAGTGACAATGCCTTAATAAATCTGGTAGTCTCTGAGGTGCCACGGCACTCCTCAGTAATTTTGACTGTGGTTTTCATGATGCAGATACTTTTCAACTGAGAACAGAGCCCAGACCCATCAATGCGCAGACAAGAGTTGATATGGGCAGGATTTGAATCAGGACATTATTTTTATTGTGTTTGTCCAAAATGTTCCAGAAACCATGCACATAATTATTCCAGGTGCAAACTGCACATGCACTTTTGCACTTAACTGGAGCATGAAATTACAGCAGTTGTGTGTGTAATCCCAACATTTCAGATGCATAGGACCAGTAAATAAAGAACTGGTCCCTGCCCAAAAACTTGCAGTGTAACTCAGATAAATACAGTCTACCACATCATATTTAACATTACTTGGAGTGAAGCCATCACTGGGGGATGGTGTCAGATGATCTGACTTTCAAAAGGAGCAGACTTCAAGAAGGGTTGTATATAGACTAAGTAAACTAAGGGTCAGCACCACTGCAACTAAAAACCCACAGCTGGCCCATGCCACATGACTCAAGGTTGCAGGGCTATTTAGTTTGTGTAGCTATCCGGGGTCGGAATGGAGCATGGGAACTAGTCCTGTGAGGTGGGAGAGTTCCAGAACTTGAGCTGCAGATTAATTAAGAAATTAAGACAATTACATACACACACACACACACATATACTGCAGCCTGAGCCACCCCCTCCCCAGGCACCTAGTGCAAGGCCGCTGGGTCTCATTGCAACATAGACATACCATAAGGGTCTATTCCTGGTTCTGCCATTGACCATGTCCCTTGAGAACGTTATTTCCTGTGTCTATCACCTCTTGGCCTGCCTAGGTCTTAAGTGTTTCTGGGCAGGACCGCTCTCTCTTTGTGTCTGTGAATCTCCTAGTGCCCTGTGACCTCACAGCGCTACTCTAAGATTATGAGGTGACTCCCGTGTTTCAACGTGCACCCTGTCGGAAGAAATGCCATGGCGGCAGCGTTCAGCACACAGGAAGAGCAAAGCTCTGCACTCCCATGACAAGCCTCTGAGCAAGCCAGTCCCCCTGCCCATGTGTATATACTTTAAAAAAAGATGAAGTAGACATGGACATGACCGGGGCATTTCTAACCTCACATTGGTCAGGGCAAGTCATGCCTGACCAATCTGATTAGCTTCTATGATGAGGTATCTGGCACTATGGATATGGGAAAGTCAGTGGATGTGATATACCTTGACTTCAGCAAAGCTTTTGATACCGTCTCTCACAATATTCTTGCCAGAAAGTTAAGGAAGTATGGATTGGATAAATGGACTGTAAGATGGATAGAAAGCTGGCTAGACTGTCGGTCCCAACGGGTAGTGATCAACAGCTCGATGTCAGGTTGGCAGTTGGTTTCTAGCGGAGTGCCCCAAGGATCAGTTCTAGGCCAATTTTGTTCAACATTTTTATTAATGACCTAGATGAGGGGATGGATTGCACCCTCAGCAAGTTTGTGGATGACACTAAGCTAGGGGGAGAGGTAGATACACTGGAGGGCAGGAATAGGGTCCAGAGTGACCTAAACAGATTAGAAGATTGGGCCAAAAGAAATCTGATGAGGTTCAACTAGGACAAGTGTAGAGTCCTGCACTTGGGACAGAAGAATCCCAAGCTTTGTTACAGGCTGGGGACCGAATGGTTAAGTAGCAGTTCTGCAGAAAAGGACCTGGGAATTACAGTGGATGAGAAGCTAGATATGAGTCAACGGTGTGCCCTTGCAGCCAAGAAGGCTAATGGCATATTAGGTTGCATTAGGAAGAGCATTGCCAGCAGATCCAGATAAGTGATTATTCCCCTTTTTTCAGCTCTGGTGAGGCCACACCTGGAGTATTGTGTCCAGTTCTGGGCCCTCCACTATAGAAAGGACGTGTACGCATTACAGAGGGTCCAGTGGAGGGCGACCAAAATGATTAGGGGGCTGGAGCACATGACCTATGAGGAGAGACTGAGGGATTTGGGTTTGTTTAGTCTGCAGAAGAGAAGAGTGAGGGGGGATTTGATAACAGCCTTCAACTTCCTGAAGGGAGGTTCCAAAGAGGATGGAGAGAGGCTGTTCTCAGTAGTGACAGATGGCAGAACAAGGAGCAATGGTCTCAAGTTGTGGTGGGAGAGGTCCAGGTTGGATATTAGGAAAAACTATTTCACTAGGAGGGTAGTGAAGCACTGGAATGGGTTGCCTAGGGAGGTAGTGGAGTCTCCATCCCTGGAGGTGTTTAAGTCTCGGCTTGACCAAGCCCTGGCTGGGTTGATTTAGTTGGGATTGGTCCTGCCTAGAGCAGGGGGCTGGACTTGATGACCTCCTGAGGTCTCTTCCAGCTCTATGATTTTATGATTCTATATTTGTCTAAGTGAAGTTCATATTGACTGAAAGAATTGCACCAAGATAAAAAGTAAGGGCCCCGAATGGAATTACTTTGGGAGCAGGAGTAGGCATTAGGGCTCGTAGCAGGAGTAGTCAAGGTCTCCAGCGACAGTGTCCCAGCATGCAATGTGCCATTTCCTGTGAAGAAAGTGAGGGGTGAGCCAGTTCCTGGGCATCTGGTTTTAGAGATCAAGCATTGGGAGGCTCTGTTTTGCTATTAATTATTGTTCCATGCTGGGATGTCAATTGCTATGGAGAAAGGAGGCAGTTGCCCCACCCAACACCTTAGTTTCTCCCCCCTCAATTTTTCACAGGTCTATATCCCCTACACACACACACACACACACACACACACACACACACACAAGACAGTGCAGGATATAATGTAATCACAGATAATGCTCTGCCTATGGACACATTTTTTTTTTGTATTGGGCAATTCTCCAGTGATGGGGAGAAGGTCCGGGGGCAAGCTGAGTGCATCCTGCTAGCGATGGCTTGTAATCCAGGGTGCATGCAGCAGAACACCTGCCCTTGTTGATTGGGGCAGGGGGTGGGGTGGAGGACAGCATTAGAAGCTTCTTCCCACCTAAATTATTCTGGGTCAGATGTGGCTACCAGTGCTCAGCATGGAAGGTCTCTTACTGTGGGAGGGATCTTACTGTGGGAGGGAGTCAATTACTGCTGAATGTCCGAGTAGCAGAACCTGACCCCAAGTGATTCCACCCTGGCTAAATCAAACTGCAGACTTTGATTTATTTGTCATCCAGCAGCATCTTTTCTTCTCACTGGGACCAGTTCTCGCCCACTCCTCCATTGAGTCCAACTCTGCCCTGGCATAAGTGGCTGCATTTAAAGGACCAGATTGCTGGCTCCATGAAGGTCAGTAGGCCAGAAGCCCAGCTGGAACAGCTCCTTTGCAGTCAATGTCTTTTGCAGCCTTGACACTGGTTTCTGGGAGCCTCCCATAGGGATATCATGGTTTCACTTATGTTTTCAGGGCCTCCCACAAGCTGCATCCCTGCCTATTCTTCACTCGGCACACAGTCAATCTGTGGAACTTTTTGCCAGAGGATGTGGTGAAGGCTAGGACTTCAAAAAAGAGCTAGGTAGATTCATGGTCCATCAATGGCTATTAGCCAGGATGGGTAGGAATGGTGTCCCTAGCCTCTGTTTCTCTGGAAATGGGTGACAGAGGAGGGATCACGTGAGGATTATCTGTTGTGTTACTTCCCTCTGGGATGTCTAGTATTGGCCACTGTTGGCAGACAGGATACTGGGCTAGATGGACCGTTGTTCTGACCCAGTGTGGCCGTTCTTATGTTCTTATGTTTTTTCAATTTTGCTACCCTCTTATTCTCCATCAAGTTCTTTGCTCACTTTCAAACATGTCTTCTTCCCTCTCTTCCACTGATGTCCTGCATGGCAGAGCTTAGAAGCCTAGGTCAAGACTTTGCTAAGATAAAGCAAAAGTTAAACTGTGAGCAAGAGGCAGGCCCTGCTCACAGATGTTGGCAAGAACAGGGCTGATTTACAGAAAGACTCAGATCTAAGAGGCACTAAGCACAGGCTGTACGCACATTCCAGAGGGGTTGTAACAGGACAGCTTGTGAAGAAACATCTTGGTACCAACACACACCCCAGAGATAACAGGAACATACTGGCCCAGCTTTTGGATAGGGTCTAAACTAACAGCATAATAAATAGTAATTACATGTACAAGATAATGGGCAGACCTAGGTACATCAGAGGGTTGCAGCCTAATATCTTAGGAGTGATGTGTAACTTGTTTGTATCTGTGCATAAAAATGTACCCCAAGGAAGTTGTGTTTGTTCAGCTGAGGGGCCAGTGTCATTTTTGGCACTGACTGAGCTGTTTCATTGTTGGGGGGTGCATATGCCTAGTGGTTCGATAAAGTGTACTGACAACTATTACAGCACTTCATTTAACAATAAACCTGGCCTACTGCCTTTGATCCTTATTTAATTCTTTGGTCTTTGGAGGCTTCCCCCGAGTCTAATGTGCCCACTACTTGCACTGCCCACAAAAGGAACTTACCACGCAGAATGTCCGAGCCGAACGATCATCACTGAGGGAGCAGGGGATCTTTCAGGACACCACACCAGTGACATCCAACTACCACAGTGGGAACATTTTTTATCACCTGCCATGTGCAGGATCAGAGGGAATATTTAGAGCATTTGTTCAGACACTTTTTAGCACTGGTGGTTCATGGGAAGCACCGTGTTCTGAGCAGCACTTGAGTGTCTAGGCTTTTGCCAAAGCACATTGTGCAGCGTGCCAGCTTCCCTGGAGCCCCATCTTTAAAGGGCAACTTGAGTCCTGCAGTAATCCATAAGAATAGCATCCTTTAAGAACCCCCCTACCCTTGTGTTTTCATTTCTAATTAATTTAAAGCTACTAACTAGCTGTACCGTCCATCTTTTTTGTTTCTATTACAAGCTTTTTAATGGAATTGAAAGGATAATAGACTCTCCCTGGGTAGGGGTAAATGACATGTTAAATTTCAGTCCCAAGGAAAGCCAGATACTCAGCATTAAGTTAGCAAGTAGAGAGAGGGATTGGCAAAAGAGGAGCTAATGATGAGAGACGGAACGGTTTCTCTAGGGACGGAGAAAGCATTCCACAGCCACACTGCAGGATAAACCTGATTTCCTAATGTTTGGTTAGCAACTAGGAGGATGTCTTGTGATGAAGTTAAAAGAAGTTCAGGTTTAACTCAACTCTGCCCTGAGATATACACATGCAAATTCATTGTCACCAACACACAGAATCTCATAGACATCAGTGGTGAAACTGAGAGCAAAATCTGACTCTTGGTCTTGCAAGAGCACAGTGAACAGATGGGTGACCTGTTCGCCCCAGGGAGTGAATTGGTTTTTCATACATCTCCTTTCTACATTTTTCACTGACCTGTGCCATCTACTGAGCTCTGATGTTCTTCTTAGGTGTGCTGGCGGAGAGGAAGACAAGTTACCAGCCATCTCAACATGAACGTGTGGAGAAACACACATTTAGGGAGAGATGCTGATCTGGATTATACCAGTGCGAATCCAGGGGCGGTGGCATTACTTCACATTTACACTGAATAACTGAGAATTGCTCTGAGAACTAAGGCTATGTCTACACTGCACATTTATTTTGGAATAAGCAATTTTGGAAGAAATATTCTGAAATAGCTTATTTCGAAATAGCGGGTTTACACACCAAAAGCTCATCAAAATAGCGCAGAGCTATTTCGAAATAGAGCATCCACACTGATTGGATGCTAACTTGCATTTAAGGCCACCTGGAACTACTTCAGGCAGGGCATCAGGACAGCACTCAATTCCAGTGGCTTCTGCCTGAGGCTCTTACTTAAAGGGCCCCCCTGTACAGCCGTGTCTCGGGCTTTTTTCCTTTGCCCACCTCCTCGAGGGACAGCAAAGCCATTTCTTTTGCCTGCTGCAGTTGCCCTTGTGGACACCTCAGCACTCTAGATATGGAGCCGGAGCTGCCTCTGGGCAGTCGACATCTATTGCATGACGTCTCATTCAGCAGTTTCTGCAGGCTGCCTCTCTGTGGGCACAGCTCATGCTGCTGGATCCCGCCCGCCCTCCGCTGCACACCATCCACTGACCACTGCTTCTGGTATCTAGACATAGAATCATAGAATCATAGAACCATAGAGCTGGAAGAGACCTCAGAAGGTCATCAAGTCCAACCCCCTGCTCTAGGCAGGACCAATCCCAACTAAATCAACCCAGCCAGGGCTTGGTCAAGCCGAGACTTAAACACCTCCAGGAATGGAGATTCCACTACTTCCCTAGGTAACCCATTCCAGTGCTTCACTACCCTCCTAGTGAAATAGTTTTTCCTAATATCCAACCTGGACCTCTCCCACCACAACTTGAGACCATTGCTCCTTGTTCTGCCATCTGTCACTACTGAGAACAGCCTCTCTCCATCCTCTTTGGAACCTCCCTTCAGGAAGTTGAAGGCTGCTATCAAATCCCCTCACTCTTCGTTTCTGCAGACTAAACAGACCCAACTCCTCAGCCTCTCCTCATAAGTCATATGCTCCAGCCCCCTAATCATTTTGGTTGCCCTCCGCTGGACCCTCTCCAATGCGTCCACATCCTTTTTGTAGTGGGGGGGCCCAGAACTGGACACAATACTCCAGATGTGGCCTCACCAGAGCCGAATAAAGGGGAATAATGACATCTCTGGATCTGCTGGCAATGCTCCTCTTAATGCAACCTAATATGCCATTAGCCTTCTTGGCTACAAGGGCACACTGTTGACTCATATCCAGCTTCTCATCCACTGTAACCCCCAGGTCCTTTTCTGCAGAACTACTACTTAACTGGTTGGTCCCCAGCTTGTAACTGTGCTTGGGATTCTTCCGTCCCAAGTGCAGGACGCTGCACTTGTCCTTGATGAACATCATCAGATTTCTTGTGGCCCAATCCTCCAATTTGTCTAAGTCACTCTGGACCTTATCTCTGCCCTCAAGCGTATCTACCTCTCCCCCTAGCTTAGTGTCATCCGCAAACTTGCTGAGGGTGCAATCTATCCCCTCATCCAGGTCATTAATAAAGATATTGAACAAAACCGGTCCTAGAACCGAACTTTGGGGCACTCCGCTAGAAACCGACCGCCAACCTGAAATCGAGCCGTTGATCACTACCCGCTGGGCCCGGCCTTCTAGCCATTTTTCTATCCATCTTACTGTCCATTTATCCAATCCGCATTCCCTTAACTTGCTGGCAAGAATATTGTGGGAGACAGTATCAAAAGCCTTGCAACAGTCAAGGTATATCACATCCACTGACTTTCCCACGTCCACAGAGCCAGTTACCTCATCATAGAAGCTGATCAGATTGGTCAGGCACGACTTGCCCTTTGTGAATCCATGCTGACTATTCCTAATCACTTTCCTCTCTTCCAAGTGCCTCAAAATGGATTCCTTAAGGATCCCTTCCATGATTTTTCCAGGAACCGAGGTAAGACTGACGGGCCTATAGTTCCCTGGATCGCCCTTCTTCCCTTTTTTGAAGATGGGCGCTACATTTGCCTTTTCCAATCATCCGGGATTTCTCCCGATCTCCACGACTTTTCAAAGATAATGGCCAAAGGCTCCTCAATGACATTTGCCAACTCCTCAGTACCCTCGGATGCATTAAGTCCGGACCCATGGATTTGTGTACGTTTAGCTTTTCTAAATAGTTCCTAACCTGTTCTTTACCCACCACGGGCTGTCCATCTTCATCCCATCTTGAGTCACTTAGCGCAGAAGTCCAGGAGCCGACCTTGTCCGTGAATACAGAGGCAAAGAAAGCATTGAGTACTTCAGCTTTCTCCACATCATCTGTCACTAGGTTACCTCCTTCATCCAGTAGGGGCCGCACACCCTCTCTGATCACCTTCTTCTTGTTAACATGCCTGTAGAAACCTTTCTTGTTATCCTTCACATCCTTAGCCAGGAGCAATTCCATTTGCACTTTCGCCTTCCTGATAACCCCGGCATTCTCGAGCTATACATTTAAACCCTCCTGGTCATTTGTCCCAAGTTTCCACTTTTTGTAAGCTTCCTTTTGTGCTTAAGTTCACCAAGGATTTCCCGTAAGCCAATCCGGTCTCCTACCATGTTTGCCTCTCTTGCTTCGTGTTGGGATGGTTTCTTTCTGTGCCTTCAATAAGGCTTCTTTAAAATACTGCCAGCTGTCCTGGACTCCTTTCCTTCATGTTAGCATCCCAGGGATTCTGCCCATCAGATCTCTGAGGAGTCAAAATCTGCTTTTTTGAAGTCCAAGGTGCGTATTTTACTACTCTCCTTTCTTCCTTTGGTCAGGATCCTGAAATCTACCATCTCATGATCACTGCTTCCCAGGTTGTCACCTACCTCCACTTCCCCTATTAGTTCCTCCCTGTTTGTGAGCAGAAGGTCAAGCTGCGCACAGGCCCCTGGTCGGATCCTTCAGCACTTGTGTCAAGAAGTTATCCCCAACATTCTCCAAAAACTTCCTGGATTGCCTGTGTACTGCCGTATTGGTTTCCCAACAGATGTCAGGGTGATTAAAGTCCCCCACGAGAACCAGGGCCTGCGATCCGGAAGCTTCTCTCAGTTGTCCGAAGAAAGCCTCATCTACCTCATCCATCTGATTCGGTGGCCTGTAGCAGACACCAACCACAACATGACTGCTGTTGTTTGCTCCTTTAAACTTAACCCATAGACTCTCAACAGGTTTTTCTCCCTCTTTAGTGCCAACCGCTGGGACCAGCTCGTCATGGAGCGGTGGGGCAACCAGCAGTTGCTCCAGAATTTCCGGATGAGGAAGGACACCTTTCTGGAGCTCTGTGAGTGGCTCGCCCCCACCCTCAGGTGATGGGACACTCACATGAGACCCACCATCCCCCTCCAGAAGTGGGTCGCCATTGCCTTGTGGAAGCTCACCACACCGGACAGTTACCGATGCATCAGGAACCAATTCAGTGTGGGGAGATCAGCCGTCGGGGCCATGCTCATGCAGGTATGGTGCTCTCGGGCTATTGTCCCAGGAGCAGGGTGGGAAAGGTGGGGTAGGAGAGGGGTGGTGTAAGCTCTTCCCCAAGAGGTTTTTTCAATGCCATCCTCACAAAGTCCTGCTCAGGGATGGGGTAAGTGGGGGGGGAGGTTGCTCATGGTGTGTGTGTGGGGGGGAGGAGGAGGTTGGGCTCAGGGAGGGCTTTGGCCACCCTCTGAATCTCTGTTTGTTTGTTTGTCTGCCCTTCGAGCAGCTGCGTATGGCTGCCATCTGGCAGGCCCATCAAGGGGCTGTGTGCATCCAGGAGGCCCTGATGGAGAGTTTCTCATAAGGACCCCAGTGACTCTCTCCCCTGGGCCTCAACACTAGGGGCCCATGCATCACCCCTCTCTGGCTTTCCTCCAACACCCTTCTCTTCCCCCCTGCCTCCTCTCCTGCAGAGACAATAAAACAGACTCTTTTTTTTAAAACAATGAACTGGGTGTTCTTTTTATCTGGGGTCAAAATAACTGGGGAGGGACTGAGGAAAGAACCTGGGAGAAGGGAGGAGGGGGGGATAAGAACCTTGGAAGGAGGAGGAGTGAGCTGGAAGGGGGAGGAGGGGTGAGGAGAGGCTCAGGGATGGGGCTGGGAGAGGCACCTGGCTCTGGGGATCCCACTGCCACTGGTGCAGGGACTTTGGCAGCCACAGGGGGAAGGTTGGGAGAGAAGCAGGAGGAGCAGGAGCAGGCTCAGGGGCAGTCACTAGTGTGGGAGCAGGTGCAGGCAACATGCTGGTGACCAGGGATTGTACATGGTGCGGCCCTGATCCAGCATCTCCCACTAGGTGTCTCACTGCAGGTGGGTGTCTTCCTAATGCCTGCGGTTGATGGTCTGCTCCGTGGATAGGAGTGCCGTGAAGTGCTCCCTCTGGAGCTTATTCTTGGGTCTCCAGCACCTGCGGGTCCCTTGATCCCTCAGAAGGCAGCCCCGGAGCACCCCCGGGATCCTGCTCACAGGCTCAGGAGAGGCCCCACACACGTCTGACCCCTGGGGGGGATGCCCTCCCACCACCTGCCACCGTTGGAAGCAGGCTGGGCACAAGGTGCATGCACAACCCCACACAGACTGAGGAGTGCTGCACACAGCACACGGTCATGCCTGCCCACGCGAGGCACCACCTGCTCCCCCGGACAGCGCTGCCAGGCGCAGGTGTGTGTGCGTCCCATGGAAGGCCAGGCTGCTCCAGGCCCCTCTCCTGCCCATGGGATCCCACTGTGGCCTGACACTTCCCTTGCCTGCTTGCCTGTGGGATGGGGGAGGAGCGGGAAGCGTGGTCCCCTGGGCACCTCAGGGTCCCTGTGAGGCAAGGCCCACTGTGCAGGCTACATATGGTCTTGCTCCCAGGACCTCCCCATCCTGTGGCCCAACGACTGTTGGTCGCAGCTCACAGAGGAGGGCTCAGTCTCAGGGACAGTCTCTGCATGGATGACTGACCACCTCTCCCTCTTTATTCTCCACAGCCAGACCAGCTGTGACTGAGGGGCAATCACCACCAGCCGAGGCAGCTGCCCAACCCCCAAGGAGCCGCAAGCACACAAGGGTCCAGGAGGACTTAATGAGGCAGCACTTAGGTGTCCTACGCGACATGCAGCAGACCCTGGCCCAGAAGGTCCAGGAAGACGCTGAGTGACGGAACCGCATGTGGGACCAGCTTGTGTGGCAGGGTGACAACATGTGTGCCATCATCCGGGAAATGATGGCACACCTGACTGCTGTCCCTGCTCCTGCCCCCCTGCTATGCCCATTCCCCCTCCCCCTGCCTCCCCAAGTGATGTCTATCCTCCCTCCCACTGCCCCCCTGCCATCCCTGACCCTGCTCCAGCCCTCCCTCCTGCCCCCTCTCCTGTTGTCCCATGCCCCACCCAACCCCAAGTTCGCTGAGGTTCCCGGACCCGAGGTGGCACTTCCAGCTGCACCATGCGCCACTCCCAGCCCTTAGCCCCTTCTCTTTTCTCCCCCATCCAGGTTCTCAGCCCTCCCCTCCCCAGTTACTTTTGTTATTATTAATAAAAAAAATACAAAGTTCATATCAAAACAGGTGTGTTTATTTAGAGTTCAGGGAAGGGGAGAAGGGAGGGGTTGTGGTGCGAAAGGGCTAGTAGAGCAAGGCACAGGTCCCTAGTGGGGAGGCCCTGGGGAGAGTTACTGGGGACCTTGAGCGAAACTCTCCCTCGGGGCCTCCCAGATGTGCACCCCCAAATGATGGGCCTGGCGGATGGCAGCTGTGCATGGCTCCACGAAGACCCTTCCTTCCCGGCCGGCCTCTGCCCCGCACCCCAGTAGGAAGGCCTCCCCCTTCCTCTCCACAATGTTGTTGAGAACACAACACACAGAGACCACCTTGGGGATGTTGTGCTCCCGCACATCAAGGTGGGTCAGGAGGCAGCTGAACTGCACCTTCAGGTACCTGAAGGTGCGTTCCACCTGCATATGGGTCCAGCTGAGGTGGGTATTGAATTGATCCCTACTGGGGTCTAGGTGGCCGGTGTACAGCTTTATAAGCCACAGCATGAGGGGGTAGGCTGCGTCCCCCATGATGCACAGTGGCATCTGCACATCTCTTACCACAAAGTCACTCTGGGGGAAGAATGTGCCAGCCTGCAGCTTCTGGTAGAGGCTGGAGTTTCTAAATACGCAGGTGTCATGCGCCCTGCCCAACCACCTGACAAAAAAGTCTGTAAACTGTCCATGATGGTTGACTAGGGCCTGCAGAAGCATCGAGAAATAGCATTTCCTGTTGATGTACTGGGCGGCTCGATGATGTGGTGCGTGGATTGAGATGTGAGTTCCATCAATCGCTCCCCCACACTTGGGGAACCACAGGGTGGCAAATCCTGCGATGATGTCCAGGTCTCCCAGGCAGATGACCCTGCGCAGCAGGATGGAGTTGGGGGCCCTCACAACCTGCAGAAGGAGACAAAGAAACACACAAAACAGAATGAGAGGGGGTGCCTGAGCCCTTGGGAGGTGCCGCACCCTCCCCTCCCCTTCCTCAAACACTCCAGGAGCCACCCCTATGAGCCCCCCCCCCCCCCAACAGCAGGGCTGTGTGAGGGAGGGATGGCACAACCCCCTGGGGACAGGGCTTCATCCCCCAACCTCGCACTTCCCCTTTCCCTAGGGTGCCCCTTTCCAGGACTCCCACCCCCAGCAGGGACTGCAGCCCCAGAGTGCCTTACCTCCATGAGGAGGGCCCCGACGGTCAACTTTCCCATGCCAAACTGGTTGCCCACCAACCGGTAGCTGTCTGGGCTGGTGAGCTTCAAGACGGTGATGGGAACCCACTTCTCTAGAGGAATGGCGGGCCGCAGGTGGGTGTCCCATCATCAGAGGGCAGGGGCGAGCCAGGCACGCAGCTCCACAAAGGTGGCCTTCCACATCCAGAGGTTTTGGAGCCACTGCTGGTCATCCCACTGCTCCATGACCAGCCAGTCTCACCAGTCGGAACTGGTGTCCAGCCTCCAAAAGCGTCTCTCTATTGTGGAGTGCGGTTGCAAGGGCCTTGCTCCCGCACACAGGGAGAGGGTCTCAGTGATGAGCTCCGTGTCCAGCTCATGCAGGGCCAGGAAGGCAGCCTGCACAAACTGCTGCAGAAACTGCAGCCTGGCCGTGTGGGGCCATTGCATGTCCAGAGGCAGCTCTGGCTCCATGGCAAGGAGTGTGCTGTGGCGTCCAAAAGCTGGGCAAGCAGAGCATGTACTGCAAGAGCTTTGCTGTCCCTCGAGAGGGAGGCAAGCAGGCAACAGAAGCAGAGAAATGGCTGTCCAGGGGGGTTCCTTTAAGCATGTGTCTCAGCTAGCCTCAGGCAACAGCACTCGGAAGCAACTGCTGACCCAATGCCCTGCCTGAACCGGTTCCGGGTGGCCTTATATGCGAGAGAGCGTCTAATCAATGTGGACACTATCTTTCAGAAAAGCAGATCGCTTTTTCATTGCGTTTTTGCTGTGTAGACGCTCTCTTTTGAAAAAAGTTTTTCCAGAAGACCTCTTCCAGAAAAGCTTCTTCCGAAAGAAGCTTGCAGTCTAGACATAGCCTCATACTGGTATAAACCAAGAGTAACTCCTTCAAAGCCAGTGGAGTGTGAAAGTGAGGTAAAAAATGGGGAATCAAGTCTGTAGCACTGATAAGCATCCACTCATCTGATCTGTTCTAGTCAGGAAATAGGGTAGAAATCTTGCAAGAACTGATTTTTCTTGGAGCTCATTGTCTGCCTGAGGTGACACATTTCAGCCTGACAGGCCTTGGAGAGACTGAGATGCTGTTTCTCCTCAGGGCAATACGATCAAATACAACTTAGATGGGGCAAATACAACTTAGATGGGGCTACTATAAGGTGGGTGCATAACTGGCTGGATAACCATACTCAGAGAGTAGTTATTAATGGTTCACAATCCTGCTGGAAAGGTATAACAAGTGGGGTTCCGCAGGGGTCTGTTTTGGGACTGGCTCTGTTCAATATCTTCATCAATGATTTAGATATTGGCATAGAAAGTACGCTTATTAAGTTTGCAGATGATACCAAGCTGGGAAGGGTTGCGACTGCTCTGGAGGATAGGGTCATAATTCAAAACGATCTGGACAAATTGGAGAAATGATCTGAGGTAAACAGGATGAAGTTTAATAAAGACAAATGTAAAGTGCTCCACTTAGGAAAGAACAATCAGTTTCACACATACAGAATGGGAAGCGACTGTCTAGGAAGCAGTATGGCAGAAAGGGATCTAGGGATTATAGTGGACCACAATCTGAATATGAGTCAGCAGTGTGATGCTGTTGCAAAAAAAGCAAACATGATTCTGGGATGCATTAACAGGTGTGTTGTGAGCAAGACACGAGAAGTCATTCTTCTGCTCTACTCTGTGCTGGTTAGGCCTCAGCTGGAGTATTGTGTCCAGTTCTGGGCACCGCATTTCAAGAAAGATGTGGAGAAATAGGAGAGGGTCCAGAGAAGCGCAACGAGAATGATTAAAGGTCTAGAGAACATGATCTATGAAGGAAGGGTGAAAGAATTGGGTTTGTTTAGTTTAGAAAAGAGAAGACTGAGGGGGGACATGATAGCCTTTTTCAGGTATCTAAAAGGGTGTCATAAGGAGGAGGGAGAAAACTTGTTCATCTTGGCCTCTGAGAATAGAACAAGAAGCAATGGGCTTAAACTGCAGCAAGGGAGGTTTAGGTTGGACATTAGGAAAAAGTTCCTAACTGTCAGGATGGTTAAACACTGGAATAAATTGCCCAGGGAGGTTGTGGAATCCCCATCTCTGGAGATATTTAAGAGTAGGTTAGATAAATGTCTATCAGGGATGGTCTAGACAGTGCTGGGTCCTGCCATGAGGGCAGGGGTCTGGACTCGATGACCTCTCTAGGTCCCTTCCAGTCCTAGTATTCTATGATTCTATGATCATGGTGCAGCACTGGAGGTACCACGGGAGAGGAAGCTATCTGATGGGAACAGGCAGGGTGCTAGGAGGGAGCCATTGCCCGGTAGGGTGAGGGAAGCAATGGGGAGGGGAGGGAAAGGCAGTAGGAGCAAGGCCTGTGCAGATGGCAGTTTCTCCAGGGTCACACCTCTGTGTGTAGCTCCGGGAGGCTGTTGGGGTAGAAAATAGACCCTGCGGAACCAGCAGCCAGGGTCATAAAGAGGAGCTTCTGCGTAGGTGAGTCACCGATGGATGGGACCAGTTCTGCGCCCTGGCAGTGAGTCAAAGTGCGTGGGGCTCTGGCCACCACTGCTCCTGTGGTAGTGGCATTGGGAGCCCCAGTCCCTTTTTAATCACCAGGCCCTGGGGCAGCTGTCCTCACAGTCCCCTCCCCCCCCATCCGCAGGCCTGCCCCCCAGGTGGGCCATGTCACAGCTGGTATTAAAACACAGCAGGTCCTGGCCCTCAGACCTCTGCTCAGCTCACTAGGTTCCTGGCGTGGCAAAACTCCCTTGTGTTTGAAGCTCCCCTGAGTCCAAAGAGCAGTTACAAGGCCCAGGGCATCTCTGTTCTATGAGCAGGTTGCTGAGACTGCAGCATTTAGCAAGGTGTTTAAATGGGAAAGTGTAAATAATAATTCTGTCCTGCTAAACTCTCTAATGCGCAACAATACATCTGGAAGACGACTGTGGTTATTAGAGATTTAAATGCAGCAAGCTCAGCCAGCCTGCTTGGGAGCCTTGTTCAGGGGACATGAGAGACACCCCAAAGCATTCCAGACAGCATTGAGTCAGATTTAAGGGCCCAAAGCAGCCCTGTACAACTGCCTTAAAGTGAGGAAGTCAGCCCAGGCCAACACAAGGCACTCAGTCTAAAGAGACGCTGTCTCTGAGCTGGTGCCCAGCAGCCCCGCCCAGGACGTTTCATCCAGCCTGCGATTTAGGGAGACTGTGCAGCATCCTTGCCAGCAGCATCTGGGTGAGTTGGTCTGGAAGCTGGATGTGAACCAATGCTCTGGGTGCTCCTAACCCTCGGACTGCCAGGAGCTGGGACAGGACAGTACATTTCCCTGTTCGATTCATTCCTGCTGAAGTGTCTTGGTACCAGCCACTGTTAGGAGACAAGATACTGGGCCAGATGGATCATTAGTCTGACCCAGTGTGGTCGTTCTTATGGCCTTTAAAGTTTCCTTCTTCTTCTTTCTTCTTTAAAGTTCTCCCCCTGCAGAGCTAGTCTGAGCGAGGCACCAGGGATGTGAGTGACAAGCACTTGTCCATCACGGGGGTTGGAAGGGAGGCTTAAAATGGAAGCCAAGTTTTGTAAGAAGAGCCCAAGGACTGCAAGACTGAAGCTCACTGGAAAGCATCCAGCTGCCTGCAGTGCCTTTTTGGAGCCAAACTGCAGACCAAGAGGATGCCAAAGGAATGATAGGGCAACTGGTCTCCTTTCCCTTGGGAGAAGCTTGGCTTCAGCCTGGACACACTCTTGCAAGAGTGGCCGAGACTGAAGTCAAAACTTATCCCATGAGAAACACAGAGCCCTGGTACTTCGGCACCCCTTCTCTGGTGCTTCCCTGCGCCATATGGAGACCAGTACAAAAGATTAGATCAACAGTCCAGCTAGTGTCTAAGCCCAACAGTGGCTGTGTCAGGTGCTTCCTAAAACTGACATCGCCATCTGTGCAGTGCTAAATCCTGGGGAGACAATCTCTGCCTCGCCCTGGTGCCAATAAGTTTCTGCTCAGACACATCAAGATTAATAGCTCTTGTAACTGTCTTCTAGGAAGTGTAATTGCTGGGACCAAACCTGATCTGCTTGAAATAGATGTAACTGCCACTGAAGAGAATAGGAGATGAACTTCCGAAACAAAGAATAAGATTCCATCCCATGTTCCTGTTTATGCAAAGGCCAACGTCTCTGCTTTTTTATTCCAGTGACGTCAATGGACTTGCACTGCTGGGGCAGAGAACAGAGTTTAACCCATAAGTGTCTTAAATCTTATTACCTCATGTGCCTCAATACTATCACGTGGTGTTGAGTCCCACAGGTGAAGCATATGCTACGTCCTACAAAGGAGGGCAGTGCTCCTCAGCAGGGCCGGCTCGAGCCATTCCTGCACCCCGGGCAGCGGGCATGCGATGCATGCACGGCTCCGCCCCCAGGTGCATGGCGCATGCGCGGCCCAGCCCCCCAGTGTGCAGTGCCCCTTAGAGCTGCCATCAGGCACCCCACATAGGTTGGCGCCCCAGGCAGCTGCCCAGCTAGCCCCCCCCCTTAATCCGGCCCTGCTCCTCAGTTTGGTTATACTGTGGTGTCTGAGCACCTAAGACTCATTAACCCCTTTTTAGAGATAAAGCAAGAATGGCACATATTGAGGATTTGCTTTCCCAAGGTCACACAGAGAGTCAGAGGCAGTCCCGGGTGTGGAGCCCACATTTGCTGGCTCCCAGTCTTGCCCCAAAATCATGCTGTTCCTTCTCTCAAAGTAAAGAATGCCTGGAAGGTCTAAGTCAGTGGTCTCTAACTTTTTTAATCACAAGATCACTTTTTCAATTTAAGTGCAATGTAAGATCTACCCCAACCCCAAATCCTCTTGCCCAGCTTCCTTCCCTGCTTCTCTGAGGCCCTGCCCCTGCTCCACCCCTTCGCTGAGGCCTCACCCTGCTCACTCCATCCCCCTTCCTCCCTGAATCTCATTCACTTTCACTAGGCTGGGGTAGGGGTTTGGGGTACAGACTCTGGTCTTGGGCCAAGGGGTTTGGAGTGTGGGAGGGGATGCTCTGAAGGTAGGGAGGTGGAGCGGGATCTCCCATGAACTCGGGGATAGGGCATCAACCTCTGGAGAACAGGGTGGTGGGCTCGATCCCTCTGCCCACTCAGACAGTGGCTGGGCAGCCAACACCAGCTCCCCCAGGAACAGACTTGGCTCCTGCATTAGGAAAGCAGGATAAGGGACTGTCTGAAGGTGGGGGCAGTGGGGCAGGATCTGGAATGGCCTAGGAGATGTGGCATTTGCCTGGGGACCACAGGGTGCTGGGATCAAGTCCCATCCTCCCCTAGGCAGCTCAAGTCCCATCTCTGCCTATGCTGGGAGGGGTGGGGTCTATAGGGGATACAGCATTTGTTGGGGGAAGCTCAGGGTTGGGGGCTTGAGTTGCCAGGCAGCCAACACTGGCTGCCCTAGGGATGGGCGTGGCTCCTGTGCTAGGAAAAGCAGGATAAGGGACCCTCTGAAGGTAAGGAGGAGGGGGTGGGTTCTAGAGCAGCCCAGGGGCTATGGCATTTGCCTGGGGAACACAGGGGTGGGAGCTTCAGTCCTGCCCCCCCGCCCACCCTGGGAGTAGCCAGACAGCCAACACAGGTTGCCCCAGGATGGAGCAGGTTCACACATTAGGAAGACAGGATAAAGGACTTGCTTGGAGGTGGGGGTGGGTTCTGGAGTGGCTTAGGGGATAGAGCATTTCCCTGGGGAGAGCAGGGTGGTGGGTTCAAGTCCTACCCAGTGGTGTTAGTGGTGGGGTGGAGCTGGCCCTTGCACCAGGAAGGCAGGATAAGGGATCCACTGAAGCCAAGGAGGTGGAGTGGGATCTCCAGTGAACACAGGGATAGGGGAGGAATTCACCAGGGGAGTGCAGGACAGTGGGCTTGATCCTGCCCACCCAGGCAGCCTCTGGACAACCAACACCAGCTGCCCCCAGGGTTAGACCTGGCTCCCATACTAGGAAAGCAGGACAAGGGACCCTCTGAAGGTAAAGAGGTGGGGTGGGAGCTGGAGTGGCATAGGGCATACAGCATTTGCCTGGGAAGCACAGGACTGGGGGCCTGAGTCCCTCCCACCCACCCTGGGAGCAGCCAGACAGCTACCCCAGGAATAGAGCAGCGGAGTTAAGGCAGGCTTACTCCTGCCCTGGCCCTGCACCACTCCTGGGAGCAGCTGGCATGTACAGCAGTGGCCCATGGTGCCATGTGCTGCCCCCTCATCTACAGGCACTGACCCCACAGCCACGGTTCTCCATTATTGATCAATGGGAGCTGCAGCTGTGGGCTGTGGTGTCTGCAGGCAAGGACAGCATGTGGAGAACCCCTGCTCTGACTTTCTCAGGGGCTGCAGGGACATGCCAGCCACTTCCAGGAGCACAATTGCCATAGGGATAATTACTCCAGACACAACAGGTTAGGCATTTTAGAACTCAAAGAATTAAATGTAAGCTTAAGAGAGAAATTAAAGTTATGAAATCCTCAGACAAGTCAAAAACTAAAACTAACCCACTTTTCAAGCAGTAAAAGTAGTAACAACCTCCCATGTACGTGTTGGGTCAGGAGCTGAGAGGGAAGGACAGTGTGGCTGTGTCTAGACTGGCCACTTTTTCCGCAAAATCAGCCGCTTTTGCGGAAAAACTGGCCAGCTGTCTACACTGGCTGCTTGAATTTCCGCAAAAGCACTGACTTCCTACTGTAAGAAATCAGTGCTTTTTGCGGAAATACTATGCTGCTCCCGTTCGGGCAAAAGTCCCTTTTGCGCAAAACTTTTCAAAGGGCCAGTGTAGACAGCTGAGATTTGTTTTGCACAAAAAGCCCGATCGCAAAAATGGCGATTGGGGCTTTTTTATAGCAGCGTCTAGATTGGCCACGGACGCTTTTCCGCAAAAAGTGCTTTTGCAGAAAAGCATCCGTGCCAATCTAGACGCTCTTTTCCGAAAATGCTTTTAACGGAAAACTTTTCCGTTAAAAGCATTTCCGAAAATCATGCCAGCCTAGACGTAGCCCTCGTGTTTATGAGAATGACAGAGGCACACACACTGTTTGTGCGTGACACAGATTTGCATTGCCAAGCTCCCTCCATGCCCTTCTCTCTGTGTGGAGACAGGGTACAGGATTGGGGGGAGGAAGGACACCCTCACATCAGCACCTCCCCTCTTCTCCCATCCCACATCCTGCACGGCGAGCAGGAGGCTCCCAAGGGGCAGCTCCAAGGTAGAGAGCAGGAGCAGCATGACAGTGGGTGGAAGAGCAACTGAAGTGCCAGCACTTGAGAGCTTCCTGACCAAACCAGTCAGGATCACCCGTCAGAGGCTCCAAGATCTACTGATAGATCCCGATCTACTGGTTGGTGACCACTGGTCTAAGTATAACAGTATGTGGAGGAACTCTCTGGACTGGAGCATCATGGAATGATGGGAAAGGTAGAAATACGCAAGGACCCCAAATCTTAGTGGATGCATCAGAGAATCAGGGAAAGGGCCAGTTGGTTCATCTCCTAGCCAGGCTGGCATTGTTCCCTCCTGTTATTACTATCGATATTTTATAAACAATTTCTACTCTGCAGATGCTTTATTAGCAGTATAGCAATAGCTAGTTTTATTTTAGTAGCAGCTAGAGACCGATAGGAAATCAGGGCTCTCTATGCTGGGAGCTAGCCAGCTACAGAACAAGAGACAGTCCCCACTCTGAAGAGAAGACAAAGAAAACGTTTTCATTCCCATTTTCTACCTAGGGAGCTGAGACAACAAGAGACTGGGGAAAAATTTCAAATCACTTAGGAGCCTTACACTAGTCCCATCTCTAAATAGGGCTTAAGCACCAAACAGCAACAAACCTATTGGCTCTGAATAAGACTTTGGCTCCTCAGGACTAGATTCCCAATGGGACATCATCATGGCTGAACAGAACGGAGAGCAGGCCTTTGAGAATTACGGCATCCTGAGAAAGGGACGGCAAAAGTGTAATGAGGCAGCACGGTCCCATAAATAGACTGCTGGAGTGGGCCTCTGGAGAACAGAGCTCTGTTCTGGCTTTACTGCTCACCACCTAGGTTAGCTGCCAAAAATTCTGCAAAACTGCTGCCCCTGCGAGGTTCATCAGCCTCCAATCTCTTTGAGGCCCTGAGCAGGGACAGATACGCAGCCAAGGTGGAGGGCCAGAGTGCAGGCAATCAGACATAGGACTAAATGGCAATTTCCTGAACAATGACATAATACCAGCTCCTCTGCAGGGAGACGGAGGGGGCAGTAGCTAAAAGCAAAGACCTGGGCAAATCTGAGAAGAAGCGGGTGCTCTCTTGGCTTGTGGAGAGAGAAGGGGGGAGCTGGGAATAGGGTTGCCAGGTGTCCAGTATTGACCCGGACAGTCCGGTATTTTCGCCTCCTGTCCGGTAAAAAATTCAGGAAAATACCGGACACCTAAAATGTCCGGTGTTTTCTGATTTTTTTCCCTGCCAGGAGGTGAAAATACCGGACAGCTGGCAACCCTACACACACTCAGCAACCGGGCCCAGCCCCTCCCCCCTCCCCCCGGACCCTCCGAGTCCCCCGGACCCTCCCTCTTACGTGGTTCTGCAGGGAGGCTGTCTTCTGGCTCGATCAGGAAAACAAGATGGCCACTGGCAAACGCTTCAAAGGCTTTTCTTAAACAGGCCATGCTGTTTTATTTTTTTAAATTTTTAAATTTTTTTTTGCTCAACAACTTTGGTCTCCCCCCCTTTTTTTTTCTCAACAGAATTTTTTCTCTGGTGTTTTTTTTTGAGGGGGGGCAGTGCTCAGTATTTTTAGTTAAACCATCTGGCAACCCAAGCTGGGCAGAGAACTGACAGGCCATGCTGCTTGGCTTCAGGTGGCCGGCTGGGATTAGTCAGATCTGGCTGCACCTCCCACCTGCCTTCAGAACCACATGGAACTCTGGTGGCAGATTAAAGGGTCTCAGGCAGTAGCGGTGGTGGTGGCAGCCAGAAGTCCTGGGCCCCTTTGAATCGCCCCTTGTCCCCCATTGTCAGGGCCCTGGGTGTGAATAACTCATTTTTTCAGTTTACCGGCTGAAACAAAATAGTTGGGGGTGGGGGATTGTTTTAGATCAGCCCAGATCAAAACTCTCCTGGTGTTTTTGGTTTGCTTGGAAAAAAAAGTCTGTCTTGGTTCTGCAAAACACTTAGTCCAACCTAAAATTAAATGTTTCATTTGAGAGGTTTTTACTTAAAAGGTCTAATTTGAAACAGTGATTTGGATTGAAAAACTTGAATGTCAAAAGAAAATGTGCGCAAGCAGGGATGGAGGTGGGAGTTATTTGGCTGTGGGGGTTTTTTTCCCCCAAAATAATTTGACGAATTTGTTGCCGTTTCCCAATGTTTTGATCAACCTGAAATTTTTCTTTTTTTTTGGTGGCAAAAAACTTCCCCAAGCTGTACTAATAAGCTCTTTTGTAGGTTTTCAGCAGGGTGTGAACTCATGACTTCATAGCCTTGCAGTACCTTCCTCAGGCACCATCTGCTCATAAGTCACATGCCCCAACTCCTAATCATTTTCATTGTCCTCCATTGGACTCTCTCCAATTTGTCTATATTCTTTCTGAAGTTGGGAGGGGGCAAAACTGGACACAGTACTCCAGATCTGGCCTCACCACTGCCAAATATGGGGGAATAAATCACTTCCCTTGATCTACTGGCAATACTCCTACTAATGCACCCCAATATGCCATTAGCTTTCTTGGCAACAAGGGTGCACTGACTCATCTACTGTAATCCTCAGGTCCTTTTCTGCAGAACTGCTGCCTATCCAGTCGGTCCCCATCCTGTAACAGTGCTTGGGATTCTTCTGCCCCAAGTGCAGGACCCTGCACTTGTCCTTGGTGAACCTCATCAGATTTGTTTTGGCCCAATCCTCCAATTTGTCACTGTGGACCAAATCCCTACCCTTCAACACATCTACCTCTCCTCGGGTATGTCTACACTACAGCATTAATTCGAACTAACTTAATGCGAATTAGTTAATTCGAACTAAGCTAATTCGAATTAATGCATCTAGACCTAAAAACTAATTCGAATTAGCGTTTTGCTAATTCGAACTAGCATGTCCACATTGAGTGGTCCCTGAACCGAAGTTAAGGCTGGCCGGAACCAGGACTTAGAGTGTGGAGCTGCTGCCTCAGGCCAGCCGAGGGCTGTGCTTAAAAGGACCCGACCCCCAACCCGGACAGACAGTTCTCAGGGTTCCCCGCTTGCTTGTCTACCTCGATGAGGGACAGCAAAGCAGTCCTGACTTGGAGTGCCCTGAGTGCCCACACTCGGCACATCACAGCACTTGGCCATCAGCCCGGCTGCACTTGCTGCAGGCTGCCATCCGGGGGCGTCAATCGGGGGACTGTCAGGATCCAGGAGGCCCTGCAGGAGAGCTTCCACCCCGAGAAGCCCGCAGAGCCACCCCAGTCCTCCCCATCGGGGGCTTGTGCCCCATTCCTCCCTCACTTCCTTCCACTTACCCCTCCCTAGCCCCCCTTCCTGATGTAAAAAATAAAGGACACGTGTGGTCAAAAATAGAAACTCTCTTTATTTAACAAAACTGGGGGTGGGGGGAGATGAACCTCTGGGGAGACTGGGAAAAGGAGGTGGGAGAGAGGGTGGGAGAGGGGAGGGGGAAACCTGGGAGGAGGGAGCTGGAAGGGGGAAGCCAGGGGAAGAAGGAGGAGGGGAAGTATTAAACTATGGTACGCCGTATCTTCAGTACTGGGTACAGATGTGGTCTCCTCACCTCAAAAAAGATGTTTTGGCCTTGGAAAGGGTCCAGAAAAGGGCAACTAAAATGATTAGGGGTTTGGAACAGGTCCCATATGAAGAGAGGCTAAAGAGACTGGGACTTTTCAGCTTAGAAAAGAGGAGACTGAGGGGGGATATGATAAAGGTCTATAAAATCATGAGTGGTGTGGAGAGGGTGCGTAAAGAAAAGTTCTTCATTAGTTCCCATAATATAAGGACTAGAGGACACCAAATGAAATGAATGGGTAGCAGGCTTCAAATTAATAAAAGAAAGTTCTTCTTCACAAAGCAAATAGTCAACCTGTGGAACTCCTTGCCACAGGAGGCTGTGAAGGCTAGAACTATAACAGAGTTTAAAGAGAAGTTAGATAAAGTCATGGAGGTTGGGTCCATGGAGTGCTAATAGCCAGGGGGTAGGAATGGTGTCCCTGGCATCTGTTTGTGGAAGGCTGGAGATGGATGGCACGAGACAAATGGCTTGGTCATTGTTTTTGGTCCATCTCCTCCAGGGTACCTGGTGTTGGCCGCTGTCGGCAGACAGGCTACTGGGCCAGATGGACCTTTGGTCTGACCCAGTATGGCCATTCTTATATTCTTATGTTCTAAGCTCAGGGCTCAGGGTCGGGGGTCTCACTGGACCAACTTGATTTTCATGCAAACCTGCTCCTGGGTTCGCATGTGGCCTTTGGTGGCCAGGCTGGCAGCTATCCTGCCCTAGACGGCCACTTTCCTGTGCCTAGTGCGGAGATCGTGGACGTTGGAGGCCTCCCCCCAAACCTGGATGAGGTCCACGATCTCCGCACTAGACCAGGCGGGCGCCCGCCTCTTGCGGCCCCAGGCAGGCTCCTGGAGGCCGCCAGCCTGGTCCTGGGAAGAGGCGGAGGGCTGGGTGGCAGCGGGTGGCTGGCTCATGCCGTGCCAGGTGCAGGGTCTGCTGGCCGGGTGCTGGCACGCTTGCACCTGGCACAGGCACCGTAGCCAGACCGTGGCCCTTTAAGGGCTCCGGGGCCGGGAGGAGGGCAGAAGAGTTTCCCTGGTTTGGCCCAGAGTGGCCACCAGGGCAAGCTGGGAAGGGCTAGCCTCCCACTAGTTTGAATTAAGTGGCTACACAGCCCTTAATTCAAACTACTTAATTCGAACTAGGCGTTACTCCTCGTAGAATGAGGTTTACCTAGTTCAAATTAAGCGCTCTGCTAGTTCGAATTAAGTTCGAACTAGCGGTTTGTAAGTGTAGCGCCTATGAAAGTTAATTCGAACTAACAGCTGTTAGTTTGAATTAACTTTGTAGTGTAGACATACCCCTCTAGACTAGTGTCATCTGCAAACTTGCTGAGGGTGCAATCCATCCCCTCATTCAGATCCAGGACTGACCCCGGCAGCTCTCCACTTGATACTGGCTACCAACTAGACATTGAGCCATTGAGCCTGATGATCTAGCCAGCTTTCTGCCACCTTATAGTACATTCATTGAGGCCATACTTCTTTAATTTGCTGTCAAAAATACTATGGGAGACCATATCAAAAGCTTTGCTAAAGTCAAGGTAAAGTCCATCACCTTCCTCATATCCACAGCCAGGTACCTGGTCATAGAAGGCAATCAGGTTTGTCGGGCATGACTTGTCCTTGGTGAATCCAGGTTGACTTTTCCTGATCACTTTCCCCTCTTCCAAGTGCTTCCATAAGGGATTCCCTGAGGACCCCCTCCATGATTTTTCCAGGGACTGAGGTGAGACTGACCAGTCTGTAGTTCTCTGGATCCTCCTGCTTCCCTTTTTTAAAGATGGGCACTACATTTGCCTTTTGACAATTTGGGGAGGTCCCAGAGGCCTGGAAAGAGTTTTTCAAAGATAATGGCCAGAGGCTCTGCAGTCACATCAGCCTCCTTTCTGAGCACCCTCAGATCCATTAGATCCATTCCCATGGTCTAGTGTATGTCCAGCTTTTCTAAATAGTCCTTAACCTGCTCTTTCACCTGTCCAGTGCAGTAGTCTGGGGGCTGACTTATCTGTGAAGACCAAAAAAAGCATTGAGTCCTTCAGCTTTTTCCACATCATCTGTCCCTAGGTTGTCTTCTCCAATCATTAAGACCTTCCCTGACCTTCGTCTTGTTGCTAACATACTTGTAGAAACCCTTCTTGTTACCCTTCACATCTCTTGCTAGCTACAACTCCAATTGTGCTTTGGCCCTCCTGATTACACCCCTGCTTGCTCGAGCAATGTGTTTATACGCCTCCCTGGTCTTTTGCCAAGTTTCTGTTTCTTGTAAGCTTCCTTTTTGTGTTTACGTTCACCAGAGATTTCTCTTATGCCAAGCAGGTCGTCTGCCATATTGGCTGCTCTCTGCGCATCGGGATGGTTTGTTTCTGTGTCCTCAATAAGGCTTCTTTAAAATACGATCAGCTCTCCTGAACTCCTTCCCCTCACATGAGCCTCCTAGCCACATCAGTTCCCTGAAAGAGCCAAAGCCTGCTTCTCTGCACTACAGGGCCCATATTCTGCTGCTCTCTCTTCCTTTTGTCAGGATCCTGAATTCAACCATCTCATAGCCACTGCTGCCCAGGTCGCCACCTATTTCTACTCCCCCTACCAATTCTTCCTGGTTTGTGAGCAGCAGGTCAAGAGGAGCATGGTCCCTAGTTGGTTCCGCCTCCACTTGCACCAGGAAGTTGTCATTAGCGCTCTCTTAAAACTTGCTGGATTGTCTGTGCACTGCTGTATTGCTATACCAGCAGATGTCAGGGTGATTGAAATCTTCAGGGATGTGCTTAGTATTTATGGGGCCCTACACAGTACTATTAAACTGGTGCTCCTATCCCAAGTGACAGCCCGGGGGGAATGATGATTTTTAGAGATGTGATTTTTATAATCTTCAGCAACACATAAATGAAATAGCTTTAAAGCAAATTTGAAAGTCAGGTCCTATAGATTAACACAGTAAATTCAGAAACTGACAGTATATACCTGGGGTTGGTAAACATCCATTCAATGGCTTCATTACCACTTGAATGGCTCTTTCACAGGTTCTGTTCTCTGCTAATAGCTCTGGCAGTTTTTTCTGTGTTAAGTTAGCTAGATCCTCTCTGGAGCAAGCAGAGCCACAGACAAGGTACAGATGGACATTAAGACCCAATGGTGCCCAACATTTTTGGGTGCCCTGCACAGCTGCATATCCTGCGTATGAGTAAAGATGGCCCTGCAAGTCCCCCATAAGAACCAGGGCTTGTGATCAGGAAACGTCTGTTAGTTGTCTGAAGAAAGCCTCATCTACCTCCACAGAATGGTTGTTTTAGGAGGAAAAATGCTCCATTCATGTTGACTGGGAAACCTGCTGCCATCAGCACTAAATTATAAAATGGGTCAAATTTCCAACTCCCACTGCCCAACGAATGTTCAAAGGGGCTGAAGCTGCTGTCGCATGGTGGATTCTTAATTGCACAAAAAGCAAAACTTGTGGAGAGAATCGAAGTAAAAACAATGAAGAGTAAAATGAAAGAAAAACTGTAATTTGCATAATAGGTTTCTGAATATTACATGCAAATTGGAGTGCAAAAATAACACATTTACTGCAGCAAAGTAGCCTTGGGACTTTGTGGTTCCCTATTCCAGCAGAGCATGCAGGCTGTGAAACTCCAGCTAGCTACACAGCACACAATGGGGGCAGAGTCACTAGCCCTTTGGCAAATTGCACAGGTGCAAGTGTTAGGACAAGGCTGGGCACAGGCAAGTCTGCTTGATGGGATCATTTGGTTCAGATGCTTTTCTTGGACTCTAGTTCAGAGATGAATCTAAAACATGGAGCCTAGATCCAAGTTCTAAAACTCTTGGACTCCCAGTTCAGGGCTGCTCCATCCGGTCCAGTCTCAAGGTGCTTGCAGTGCAGATCCAGAGGGGAATTTGCATCTCGAGTTCACCTCTAATTCTTATTACTTTAGGTAGCAGCCAGGATGGGCCTCTGCTCATTGCTCAAACACGCGGGAAGGAGCTAGCAGTCGAAGGACAGACAAGTTCATGTTCTCTAACCTTCTTGAGTCTGCCACACTGGGCTGGAGATAGCACAAGAATTTCTTTCTTCTGGGTGATCCTGCAGCATTTCCTGCTGCTAGCCGAGGCTGAGCAGCAGGGTGGGGCCAGGAGCAGGAGTCGGCTTCCCGCACGAGGGCAGTGGGGAGCAGGAACAGAATCCTGCTTCATCAGTTAACCAGTTAAACCTAAGATATAACTGTTAACTGGTTAACTGGGATTTTACATCCCTAGTCCAGGGGGCACGGATGCATGGGGCACAAGGTGGCACGTGTGAAAAAGCTTGGATCATGCCCCTTCATTCTCCCCTCTCTTGCATACACTCTTTATGGGCTGCAGAATACGATTGTGGGTTGGGACTTGGAGGAGTCATGCCTGGGAGGCAACACCTACTCCCTGGGATTCCCCAGCAGAAGGCATTCTTATGCACTGACCCCAAAGTCGGGATCTGGGCCACACAACGAGAGCTATTGGTGAGCTTGTTTGTTACAAGTGTGCCATCCTGCTGAGATGCAGGAGAGCTGTAATCCGCCCTTGTAGCCACTCGAGCTTGTCACTTCCATCAGCCTCCTCTTTGCCCTCGTCACTGAGGACAGCAACGCGCAGGCGTGGTGGTGGGACCGGGCTGGAGGGGGCCTGGCTCACAGTGAGCAGGCTGCGGCCCTCACAGATGAGTTCTTTTACCCTCGACAAAGTCCCTGCTGAACTCAGGCAGGGTGAGGGACGTCTTCAAAGGCCCTGATGGCAGTTTGGAGCCTTCCCCGGAGTTTGTCTGCTTCCTCCAGGGGAGACTCCCCCTTCTCTGCATCAGAAGGAATCACATGCTCAGAATTACACCGATGCTCACAGGCTTTGTTGGAATCTGAGGTGCAGCTGCAAAGCCCATGGGACTGGGAGAAAGCACCGGCCAGGCAGCATGTGTGGCTCTCCACAGTTCAGTCAGCAGGCTCTCCCGATAGCTCCTGCAATGTTCAGGGCCTTTGTGGGAATGCAGGAGATTGGCTTTAAAGCAGTACAACGCCATGAGCCTCTTTGGGCTGCCTTTCCGCACGCGCTGCCATAGGCAGTGGGTATGAGAGGCGAGGGGGGGCAATGCCTCCCCTGGGTCTTAGCGCACAACCTTTCCCCTCTCCTATCCCGATTCTGCCCCTTCTTGAAGGCTCCCAAAGATGGCAGCTGCAGACGGTGACTCTTCCCCTGAAGCAGATCTGTTAACTTAAAAGTGAAAAGCTTCCCAGCTTCCCAGACCTATTAGTGAACCCGTGAAAGAGCCATTAAGTGGTAATGAAACCATTTTATAGGCATGTGCCAACCCTGAATTTACTGGGGAAAAAAGTTGTGCATTATTATATCTTCAGGAGTTTAGTTTAAAATTTGGTTTAAATGTTTCATTAGTTTGTGGCTGAAGATTATTACATCACATCTCTAAAAAAATCCATGCTTAGATATTTAGATGCACAATCTGAGAATCCAGTGTTAGCCTTAAATGTTTGGATCTTCAGACATATAGATTTTTAAATAATTTTTTCCAAAGACCACCCTTATCTAAAATACACATTTTTAATTTTAATTACTATAGTAGAAAAACTAGCTTTCGAAGTCTTCCTGCTCTCCTTTCACCCCCTTGTTGAAGAGAGCCCTTAAAGCAGGGGTGGGTAATAATTTTGGAAGGGGCGGCCACTTCACAAATTTTGGAAGTGGTCTCAGGACGACCCGGAAGGGGCGGGGCCTCGGGTAGAAGGGGCAGGGGTTGATAACTTCCCTGCTAGGTATGGTGACCTTATTTTCTGAACCAGCTGCAGCTAGTAAGAACAGTTTAATTTAAATTATGAAACAGATTAAGTGTTCTAACTTTCTCATGTTAGTTTATCAAACTTCATTTTAAATAAAGTAAAATATTATGTCCTACACAAAAGGTTTCAATGTTTTCTTTATATACAGGGTGGGGAACCCTTTTGGGGTCGAGGGTCACTGACCCACACAAATCAGAGGGGTAGCCGTGTTAGTCTGAATCTGCAGGAACAATGAGAAGTCCTGTGGCACCTTATAGACTAACAGATGTATTGGAGCATAAGCTTTCGTGGGCAAAGACCCACTTCATCAGATGCATGTCAGATGCACGTCATGCATCTGACGAAGTGGGTCTTTGCCCACGAAAGCTTATGCTCCAATAAATCTGTTAGTCTATAAGGTGTCACAGGACTTCTCGTTGACCCACAAAAGAATCAGTTGGAGGCCACACAAATGAGAAGCAAAAAAACTTCTCCAAAGCCCCCCAAAGCTCACTGATGTGGCCCCAGCTGAAAAACCTCACTCCTCTGGAGGGGAAGGGAAGGAGGGAACTGAGGTTCAGGGCTTCTCATAGACCAGATTTACTTTTCTAGGGTTCTGGATTTAGTGGATTTTATGGACCTCCTTAGGCTCTGGGGTAGGGACAAAAATGAGGGGTAGAGTGCACAAGACAGGGCTGCCAGCAAGTAGGATAGGGATGGGTGCAGGATCTGGAAGGGAGCTGGGGTGCAGAAGCAGGCTGGGAGTAGGGTGTCTGGCCAGGTGGAGGGAGCAGGAACAAGGGAGGGTGCAATGTGCGGCCAAGAGAGAGGGCGCAAGAACAAGGGAGGGTGTCGGAGCAAGCTGCAGGTGCCGGTCTTGGGGGGAAGGAAGTGACTGGATTGGGGTGGGGGAGGTCTGGGCATGAGGGGGAACCTCACCTGGCTTCGTGCCCCCTTGCAGCAACAGCTGCAGTCACGGCCGCCCTGGAGGGAGGCCCTGCTGCCGTGGCCATGCAGTCCTGGAGGCTAGAGACACCACTGCTGCAGCCACGCAGTCCAGGGGCTGGCCCCAAGGCACCACAGCCACAGGCCACCCAAGAGGCTGTAGGCGCGGCTGCTGTGGTCACGTGGCCTGGGGCCAGCCCCAGAGGCTGGAAGCACCACACACCGTCCCAAAGGTGCCACAGGAGGTGCCATGGCCACAGGCTGCCTCAGAGGCACTGCTGCTGTGGCCATGCAGCTTGGGGCCAGCCCTGGAGGCACCACAGCCATGCGTCCCTAGGCAGTCCCAGAAGTCAGAGGCACACGGCCTGGGCCCAGCCCCTGAGGCGCCATTACTGTGCCCACGCAGCCCGAGGCTGACACAGAGGCACGCTACCACGGCCCCCGGGGCCAGCCACAAAGGCACTGCTACCGTTGCCAGGCAGCCCGGGGCCGGCCCCAGAGGTGTGCTACCACGGTCCGGGGCCGGCCCCAGAGGTCCCGCTAGTGTACCCGCATGGCCCGGGGCCAGCCCCAGAGGTGCCGCTACCACAATCATGTGGCCTGGGGCTGGCCCCAGAGGAGCCGTGGCAGCAGTGCCTCCAGCCTCCTGGGCCGGCCCCAGACCACGTGGCTGTGGTAGCGCGCCTCTGGGGCCGGCCCCGGGCCACCTAGCCCTGTTGAGGAGCCTCAGCCCCAGCGCTCCCTCCCCTCCAGAGGCTGCGTGGGGGTAAAAGAGGCGGGGCTGAGCTCCTTCTCCCGCGTCACACGCCGGTTAGGGGGGCGGGGCCGGGACTTGTCTCACAGGCCGGATCAAAGCCCAAGGATACAGCCTGCTGAGAGGTTTTTGCCCACCCCGGCCTTAAAGGGACCACATTCCTCTTCTTCTAGATAGCTGGACAAAATGAGTCCCTTTTACTTCTGACTGGTTGATGAACTAGTTTTAAGGGAACCCTCTACCAAAATCAGTACTTTACTAAGGTATAGAATCCTTCTATATGCCAAAAATCTTTGGAAACATTGTAACATAAATATATAGGGAAATTTCATAAACACAACTTGATGTGAGAATTACACGAAATAAATTAGTGTTTTTTCTAAAAGCAATGAACTCAGTTATGAACATACTAAACTGGTCTAATTTAAAATGTCTTTTTTTAGTGAGTTTAAATATGTAGTAATCTAGAATGATTATTTTATGAAGGCTTAAGGGTATATTTAAAATATAAACACTGAAAAACCGATGAAGAAAATACAAAATAGTGAAGGGCTGCTCCATGTATTTCATAATAAATGTTGTATTCAGCAGGACAACTGACTTGTCCTTACTACAACATTTTTGCAAAAACATCTCTGACAAACTTCAGGGTATATCAAGAAACCTGTGACTGATTTTTTTTATTCCCAAATTAATGTCTTTAATTAAATACCTTCTGCATGTCCAGTCTTCACAATCTGGCATGCAATGGAAAGCATGCTCCATATTCGTTAGAAAGAAATTCTAGAAGAGTGTTTTTACCAGGGATGTTAGACAGTGATGAATTGAATAGTCATGTAACCAAATAAAACATTATCGATTACAAGACTATTCCATAGTCCTTGGGGTCAGGGCCAGCAGCCACTGTGCTCCTGGCCCCACTCCGGGGAGCCCTGCCACCTCACACTGCTGCCTCTGATACAGAGGCAGCAAAGGGGGGGTGAATGCATGGAGTCAATAAGATTAACCAATCAGTGTTCTTGACTACATGTCAACATCCCTAGTTTTTACCCCCAAAATGTCATTTCTGGTATTTGGGCTCAGGGATTGGCTGGAAGGGGTGAGCAGAGAGAAGAGGGAGACAGTGGGAGGGGGAGGGCCAGGGCAGAGCAGGGGTGGAGTATGGGCGGGGCCACAGCCTCGGGAGCTTGCCTCCCCACACAGCAGCTTCACCTACCGTCCATGCTGGCCACACAATCTTTTGCCCCGACTGGTGAGCTGTTCCAGCAGCACGCCGACTGCCCCGTCAGAGCCACACATCCCTCTCCAGCAAGATGGCTGCTGGCAGCAGCAGGAAGCTGGAGGCCTGCTGTTTTTAATGGAAAAGCATTCACCTCAAATTCATTCAGCTCATGGCATAAAACGCCTCTCTTTGTGCTGCCTCCTGTTAAGATAATTAAATTCCACTCAGTGGTGTTCCTGCAATAGGGGGGAAAGAAATAAGCAAGGGGCGGAGTAGAGCTTGTCTTAAAAATAAACCAAATTGGCTTTTACTAGTTGAGACTTACAGGGTATATCTCCTCCCTGCTTGGAAACACAGACAGGAGTAGCTGAGCCCAAACCAAAGGCTGCAGCTTGAGCTGATTGTCTGATTATTAATATTACAATTGTGCGCAGACCACGACGGAGATCAAGGTCCCACTGAAGATCTGTACAGACACAGTGTCCCGGCCCTCTCCAGTCTAAATAGGTAGGTGAGTAACAAAAGCAGCATGGCTTCTCTGTGTCCCACAGCAGGTCAGTGGTAGAATAGCTGTGCCAGGCTATCGGGCCCCGTCATATCCGAGCACCTCACAGTCTAGCCTGTTTATCCCCGTCGTGCCTCTGGGAAAGCTGCACAGATGGCGAATGAGAGACTAACTGACTTGTAGCAGACTGGAAATCGAACCCTGAGCTCCCATAGCCCCAGCAAAGGCCCTAAGCACTAAGCCAGCTGGTCCGCAGTGGAAAGCCCTCCCAGTCCAGCACCCCATCCATTAGCACATGCTGCCTCTTAAATCGACCATTGAACTTGAACTCTCTGGCACTTGTCATGTAGGTTGCCACAGCCCTTCACCTGTTCCCACCTGGCAATCCCGTTTTGGCCAAGATGTACCTGGAAAATCAAACAAGATTGATTCAACCAATATTCAAATCACCCTCTTTAAAGAGGTGGGATAAAACCTGAGGGATAAAAGCCTGAGGTGGGATAAAACCCTCACACTGGAAGCTTGAATTTGGATCCAAAGTCTGGACACCCACAGGATGTTTGGACCTGGCAGCTTTGCTTAGGCCCATTGTATTGATGGAAAATGCTACCTGGCTCCTACACTGGACTTACCACCCGCAGATCTCAAACTGCTTTACAAAGCACATTTCATACCACTGCCCCCATATCACAAAGGGGGAAACCAAATTCCAAGGAGGTGACATCACTCCCACAACACCTAATTACCAATTAGCACACCCCTGATTCCTAGCAACCTGGCTAGCACCTGGGGACCAGATCATGCTGCTAACCCAAGATGTCTGTCCCAATCAAGGACTATTTGTAGCTGGGAATCTGGGTCAATCCCATCTCAGAAGTTCTGCTTCCTCTTCTGTTGAAATAAACCCAGCTGAGCTCGGGCCAAAGAAAGAATTAAATTCCTGAATTAGATGGTGCAGGTTGGACCTCTCTGGTCCAGCACCCTCAGAACCTCACTGGTCCCGAATGAGGGAATTTTCTGGACCAGGGGCAGTCCCCTGATACCAGCCCCCCAGCCTGCTTCCCTTCCCCGCTGGCAGCCCTAGCTGCCCCCCCCCTGCTGGGCTGTGGTGCTGCTGCGGCCCCAGCCCCACTACCGGAGCTACCACTGCTGCCACATCCCCAGCCCTCGCCCCACGACTGGGGCTGCTGTGGCCCAGCTGTGCTACCGGGGATCCAGCCCCAGTCCCATCCCCATTGCCTCTGGGCTCCGAGCCTCTAGCCCTCTTGCCACTGGGGCTCCCAGTCAGGATTCCCTGGTCCAGGAACATCCGGGAGTCCCGGTTTTGGAGGTCCAGCCTGTACTTAGATCCTCACTTTTACAGTCATTTAAAAGAGCCATTTGAGCCCTACAGAGCAAACATTTTCCCTTTTAATGATATTATACTAAATTAAGAGGGGACCTGCCTCCCAGCAACATTAAACAAAAGGGAGAGATTGCCCAGTGATCAGAGCGAGTTGGTCTCGTGCAGTTTGTGTGAGGCAGGTGCGGGAAGGCAGCTATAACGTTTGCATAGAAGTGACAGGTGTAGGTCAAGGGGGAGTCGATTCTTCTCCTCTTGCCTTATCAACGCCAAACAGCCAGCCTGCAAGTATCCCCGGAAACAGAAAAAAATGACCTTTTATTTGGTGCAAGGTCTTGGTGGAGGTGGGCTGGGGAGTAAAATCTTTGTCATGCTTGGGATACCCATATTCCCTATGCCGAATATGGGACGCCTAGCAAAAGAGCAATCAATCAGACTGCGCAGTGCAGAGTTAATTATTCCAATGAATATCAAGTTGACAGAGCCCCTGTTAGAAGGCAAGACTGTGTAGCTGGAGTCTCTCTCGCTCGCTCGCTCACTCTCCCCTCCCCTCCCCTAAACCCCTCTCTCACACAGCAATGAGGGTGTCTGAGCAACCTGACCCAACCCTCCCTGCCCAGTGATCTCCACCCTCCATGCCTGGCTGTGCCCCTGGGATGGACCCACCTCTGCTGGCACCCGACGTTGCAAGGAACACAGGATCCCAGGCCCTCCCCAGATTTCCACCAGGGTTCACACCAGAGCATGGCTAGCAGCAGCCTTTCAGCAGTGGCTTCCCGCTGGACCGAGATGGGGTCAGGGAAGCCCATGTCTTTGCAGAGCTCATCTCTTCCCTCCCTCCCCTCCCCGTCCCCCGCCCTGCACTGCTCTGTGGCTAGAAGCTGCTTGCCCCTTCCTGCCTGCAGAAAGGCAGCTCACACCTCCAAGCTGCTGCTGGCCACTGACATGACACAGCCGCCGTCTGTCCCCTGGTTACAGTGTGGATAGGAAGGGGCTAAGTCCTCAGGGTGCCTTGTGCACTAGCATTGCCAGGAATAAACCCAGCTCACCTGAGTCCCACTGCAGTGCATTGACTTCTAAATCAGGGCCACAATGATACTCACAGCACATGCTGAGGGCTGCAACTTAAGAGTGGTTGCATATACATGCAAATATATATGCAAATAGCTTCTTTCACACTGACGGACATGAATACAAAGATTAAGGCAAGACTACACAACACGCAGGCCCCATATAAGTCAGTTCTGCTGATATTAATAAAATGCCACATTTACCCGATTTCTACCCATATGACAGCACTTTTAACGAGCAATGACAGTCCAGGAATTTATAACACATATCAACAGAAGACCCTAATATTGACTCGCCATTGTGGAGTGAGTTCCCAGTGGAGGCCACGTTCAAAGGATCCCACCCGCAGGCTGCGTGTTGAGCCCCACGTAAACCCAAACTGCCCCGCGGGCCACAAACAAATGGGCTGCAGGCCACATGCAGCCCGCGGCCCGCAGCCCATGTGTTGAGTAGCTTTGGTATAGGGTTAAGAACACAGAATGCAGGCCGCACTTACAGAGGGGGGACTCTGTTCTGGGGAGCAGGGAGGCTGAAGAAAGATTTGGGGTGTTGGTGGATCATAAGCTGAGAGTGAGTTCCTGATTGGATGTGTAAAGCAAAGAGCTACGGTGATCCTGGAAGCTCTAAACAGGGGAATCTGGGGTAGGGATTGAGACCTTATTTTCTCTCCCTATCTGGCACTAATGTGACTGCTGCTGGAATATCATGTCCAGTTCTGGTACCCACAATTCAAGAAGATGTTGATAAATTGGAGAAGGGTTTGGAGAAGAGGGGGGGTATGTCTACACTAGCTCATTAGTTCGAGCTAGATATAGTAATTAGGACAAGCGGAGTTGCAAATGAAGCCTGGGATTTAAATATCCCGGGCTTCATTTGCATGTTCCCGAGCGCCGCCATTTTTAAATCCCCCTTAGTCCGAACTCCGTGCCCGCGGCTACACGCAGCACGGAGCAGGTAGTTCGAATTAAAGATCCTAATTCGAACTACCATTACTCCTCATGGAGCTAAATGTACTGCAGGTGCCCTGTGGGATCATTTTTAATCTGCAGCTCATGGAATGAGGAGTAACGGTAGTTCGAATTAGGATCTTTAATTCGAACTACCTACTCCGTGCTGCATGTAGCCGCGGGCACGGAGTTCGGACTAAGGGGGATTTAAAAATGGCAGCGCCCGGGAACATGCAAATGAAGCCCGGGTTATTTAAATCCCGGGCTTCATTTGCAACTCCACTTGCCCTAATTACCCTACCTAGCTTGAACTAATGAGCTAGTGTAGACGTACCCCCAGAGAATGGATTAAAGGATTAGAAACCCTGCCTTGTAGCGCTAGACTCAAGGAACTCGATCTAGTTAGCTTACCACAAAGACGGTTCGGAGGGACTAGATCACCGTACAGGTACCTACCCAAGGAACAAATATTTTCTACAGGGGGCTTCAATCTAGAAGAGAAAAGTGGAATCCGAAGTGGAAGCTAGTCATAAATTTGTAATGGTGAGAGTAATTGACCACTGGAATAATTGACAGGAGGTCATGGTGGAGTCTCCATCTCTGGCGATTTTTAAATCCAGATTGGAGGTTTGGTTTAAAAACGCTCTGCTCTAGGAATTGTTTTGATGACGTTCTCTGACCTGTGTTAGACTGAAGGTCTGGCTAGATGATCCCAGTGGTCCCTTCTGGCCTCTGAATTGGTTTCTACACATGAGTGTGTTTCTAGGTATGCTCCATTTGTGTGTATCTGAGTGAGTGAGGAGGTACACATGCTGGTCTGTGGGGTGGGGAGTTGTTTGTGGGGGAGGCCCCCTTGCTTTTGTGGTGCCTTTTCCAGGCAGTTCCAATATCAAGCTGGCCTGTGCTGCACTGATAAATAATTGTGACATTGGGAGAGACACAAATCACCCAGCAGGAGAGGCACCAATTAATCAGCGAAGCAGTGAGCTCACCAGGAAAACAACAGAGCTGCCCCTCACACTCTCGTTTCATCATTTCCATTCCACCGGCGGGTGAAAGTGGAGCAGACAAGAGACTTTGTGGCATTTCTTGGAGCTGGAAGGAGCAGCTTGTGGAGCTGGGAGAGTGAGAAGGGAAGCTGCCAGGAGCTAAATGTACTGCAGGTGCCCTGTGGGATCATCTTTAATCTGCAGCTCATTCCACCAGGTCCTTAACGGGATGATTCCCTGCTTGTATGTTTCACTTCTTGGCATCTAAATCAACAGGCTCAGAACTGACATTTTAATTTGCCCAGCTGTGCGCTCTGAACCTCTGCAAATGCAGGCAGGGAGTGTGCGTGTCTGTGCCATGCCGACAGACACTGTTGCAGGAGTCTGTCCCCTGGTTGCAGCCATTCCTCCACCAGTTGTCTGCAGAACCTTTTTCTCCAGAAATGTGGGTGCTGGGGGGCTGTTGCTAATGCTCGGGGAGCGGCGAGGAGCTGGGATAAAAGATAAGAGGAGGGACTCAGAAAGGAGATGGAAAAAGGCAGATAAGATCCACAGTGGTATAAATCTGTTCTTCTTCAGTGGAATGACACTGGTTTAAGCCAACTTAAAAAATGAGTGGTCCTGTAGCTTAGGGTGTGTCTACACACAGCCATTATTCTGAAGTAACAATGTGAGCATCTACACAGCAATTCTGTTATTTCGAAATAAATTTGTAAGAATGGATGGGTTATTCCGACTTCTGTAAACCTCACTCCACGAGGAATAACGCCTGTTCCGAAATAGCTATATTGGAATAGCAGTAGTGTGGACGCTCCGCTGCTGCTATTTCGAATTAGCTCCTCCCCTGGGCCATTCAGAGTAATTACTCCACAGTGCCTTCTGGGGCTCTAAATCGAGGTAGCACCTCCACATTAGGGGAGCCTGCCTCAGACTAATTTTGAAGCTTCCCTGTAGTGTCGATGTGCTATTTTGAAATAAGCTATTTCAGAGTATTTCTTCTGCAATAGCTTATATCGAACTAAGCATACCGTGTAGACGTACCCTTAGTTACTAACAAAAATATCATCTGAAGAAGTGGGTTTTGCCCACGAAAGCTCATGATCCCATCTACATGTTTTGTCAGTCTTTAAGGTGCTACTAGACTATGTGTTGTTTTTAAGTTTTTCCAGTTACAGACTAACTCGGCCACCCCTCTGAAGCAAAAAAAATATAGAGTGTCAATGAGCTTTTGTGGACACAACCCACTTCTTCAGATGAGTGGAGCAAGAGGCACAGAGAGGCAGCACAGAACCCTCTCTTGCTCCATTCATCTGAAGGAGTGAGTTGTGCCCACGAAAGCTCATGATACCATATACTTTTTGTTAGTTTCTAAGCCCTGGTCTCCTCTAGGGAGTTATTTCGAAATAACTCCCTAGAGGAATAACTCCCTTATTTTGAAATAACAAGTGGAACGTCCCCACTACCAAGCCTGTTATTTCAGAAAAAGGGGCTGGTTATTTCAAAATAACAACTCCTGCTTTCCACGAGGAATAGCACCTATTTTGAAATCGTGGGAGTGTAGATGCTCTACTGCTGCTACAGCCTCTCCCCGAGTTACGAATGAGTTACAGACCAAACACTTGGCCGTAACTCGATCTGTTCATAACTCGGACCCCATTGAGTTACATAGCAACAGCGCTGTTCATAAGCGTGGGTCGCGTTCGTAACTCGGGGACCGCCTTTACGACTGCTCCATGGGAGCTTTGATCGTAAATGCGAACTGTCATAACTTGACCATTCGCAACTCGGGGACCGGCTGTAGATCAAAATAACTACTCCCCAGAGTCATTCATAGTAATTACTCCCCCGGGCTTCCTGGGGCTCTAAGTCGAGGTAGCGCATCCATATTAATGGAGCCTGCCTCAGACTAATTTCGAGGCTTCCCTGCAGTGTGGACACACTATTTCAAAGTAGCTATTGCAGGAGGTATTTTTTGAAATAAGTTATTTCAAAATAGTCTCCTAATGTAGACATTCCTAAGGTGCTACAGGACTATTCCTTGTTTTTCAAGGTTTTTTAAGTTACAGACTAACACGGCTCCCTCTTTGTGGTTTAAACCAGTTGAGGATCTGGCCTTTGACATCTTACTTGTGCAAATACCTGGTTTCTCTTTCAGGCTAGATGTGAGGGAAGGAGGAGTCACTACAAGAACAGGAGGGCACCAGGACATGGTCTAGTCAGGGCCTTGGGAGCACTATGTTCTATTATGTGCTGTCCCTGTGATGCTAGGCAATCTCTGTGATTTCTTCTCCTGACATGAGCTGTGCAAATGCAGCTCCCTGCATGTGAAAAGTTGTGTTGAAGTCTGGGGGGCTCTGTGTGGGCACAGGTGTCTGCTCCCAGACTTCTCTCTCCAAGGGCGATGCTAGGGCAGTTGCCCTGAGGGACAATTTCTGGAAGTAACAATGTCTGGGGAGGGGCACAAATCAAGATAATTGGCTCTGGCTCAGCTCCCCCCCCCCCCGACATTTTTTCCCCCTAGAAGGGTGGGGAAGTACTGGGATGGGTTCCCTAGGGAGGTGGTGGAATCTCCATCCCTAGAGGTTTTTAAGTCCCAGCATGACAAAGCCCTGGCTGGGTTGATTTAGTTGGGGTTGGTCCTGCTTTGGGCAGGGGGGCTGGACTCAATGACTCCTGAGGTCTCTGCCAGCCCTGGCATTCCAGGATTCTATGATCTCATGGGCCTGCAGCTGAATCCCAGCTGGGTATACTGCAGATGGGCTAAGGACAGCTAGAAATACCCACCCTGCTGCATGCTGCCCACATGCCCAGCGAGCGGCTGATGCTGTGAGACAGCGCGTGGGGTTGTGCATGGGAGAAGGGAGGGAGCCAAGATCCTCTCTGTGGTGTTACAGTGGGAAGCACAATGGGGCTCCCAGATGTTGCTGCAATAGACCCAGTAATATTAATAGCCAAGCTTTCCGGGAGCCATCCTGTGATCTAAGATGAGAGCCCCGGGCTCAGCAAAGGCTATTCTACCGGATTAGCACAGCCAGAACACCGGGCTTGCCTACCTCCATTGTCCCCAGCCTGCCCCTCTCCCAGGAACCCTTCCAGGAGAAACGGTTTGCCCAACACCAGCTCTAGTCCAACAGGGAATAAAGCTGCTAACTCTGCTGGCTCTTGGTACCCATCAAGGGGTAGGAGACAGGAGCATTCTACAAGGGAGCAGCTGTTCTGTAGGTTTGAGATGCAGCTAGAAATGAGCCAAAAGGGAGCACTTAGACCCATTGAGCGCCACTGAGCGTCCTCGGCTCCCATCGTCTTCACTCAGTGGGGGACAAGGTTGGGCAGAGCCCCATGTGATCAGGCCCATTTATGTCTCCTGAGCACTTGATTTAAAACCCAGGGTCCTGAGTCTCCTCCTGCTTACAGTGCTGCAGGTTGTGAGAGACGCCGCTGGAGTCAGTGGGCTCCCACCTGGGGAAGAGGATCAGGCCCAGTGAGTGCCTGTGCAGCAGGGATACACCCCTCCAACCAAAGACCCAGAACATCTCTCCACCTTGAATGCAGGCCAGGTGTTTGCCTGTGGGCTCTCCCAGAAGCCCGGGGGACTGGGTTCCCACTGTTGTGGTACAAGGAGCTGGGCTTCGCCATCATGTGTGCGGTTATCTCGGAGGCAAAGGGCTCCATCTATCACCCTCTTATCCGCCCACCTTGTGCATCGCCTAAACGAACCATCCATGTGCAGCTGGGGGAAGAGCCCTGGGCGATACCTGACCTGCAGGATTCCTGAGGTGATCAAACTGCCAGATAACAGAGTAAATCTCTTGTTGGCTGGGGATTAAATCAGAAGCAGAGTTAGCCGCCGTGGGTTCTTATTTATTTCTGTTCCTTTCGACTGCATTTCTTCCCCCATGAAGTGGGCCTGCTGCCTCCAGCTGTAAATTACTGTGAACCTTCATGATGAGTTTAGACACCCAATCTCTTAACCTTTCAAACACCTCCTGTTCCTCTCCGTGGTCTCCAAAGGCTTTCAGGAGTAGGCTAGGAGACGTTATGGCAAGAATACTTCCCAGGCCCCAGATTGCAGGCGGCACCATGGGCTAGTTAACTGGTCACTCTGGTCCTATGTTCCGTGTGTGGCTGCTCCACTTACCTGCTGTAACCTGTTGGGGCTCCCCCCTCTTCTCCTCCCCGGTTCTTGTCACGCAGGCAGGCAGGCCACAGTGCAGGCAATGCAGTCTTGCTGGGGCTGGTTTCAAGCCTCCGCAGTCTTTTTTCCAGAGTTCCATCTTCCCCTTCCTGAGCAGCCATAAACAGATCTAGAGGGCCACCGCCGACAACGTAGGGCCACCTTCCATTTTGGGGGAGGTCACACCTCTTTGAATCCCACAGGAGGGGGAGGAGTGAGGTTGGGCTACAGTCAGGGACAGGCATTTCTTTGTCCTCTTAGTACTTCATATGCCTTTCCCCTTTTCTCCCGACTGGCCCCTCCCAAGCAGTTACTTGACCTTCTCCTGAGATAGGAGCTGAAGTAGCCTTTAAGTGTACGCTTGTATCATTATACTCCCACCATACCCAGTAACCCTTTAAATGGCCTTCTCTGTTCCCATTGTGTGGAGAATCCCATCTGGCTAGGCAGAAGCAACACACCGTGTCTGTGTTCTTTGTTCGCACAAATTAGTAAGAATGTGAAAGTATCAGAAATGAAGCAGGCAAACAAGACTCAAAATCCTATCTCAGGTGAACGTACAGGCCTGAATTCTACATGATCATCACTAGCATTCCTAACATGACCGGGAGTGTGTCGTCCTCCCTCCTGCCCTGCCTGTGTTGTCTTTTTAGCTTGTACATTGGGGCAGCCGTGCACTCCGGGACACAGCTGGCTTTTCATCCCGTTCCCCCAGTGCTAAGGGAGTACGTGCATTCCGTGCATGCCTCTCTCACCTCCCTGGTGAGCTCCTTTCACCAGCCAGATGTGAGAGGCATGCGTCCAGGGAACAAGATGAAAAGCTAGTCACATCCCGGAGCGCCTGGCTGCCACCCCCAGGAGCAGAGTCAGGAAGTGAATCCAGGAGCACAGTCAGGAACCGAATCCAGGAGCACAGTCAGGAACCGAATCCAGGAGCACTGTCTTCCAATTTGCAGCCAGCTCAGACCACTAACAGCATCTCCATTATCTCCTCAGCTCCAGAGAAAAGTCTCTGCTGAGCGCTCCCCATTTCAGGCTCAGTGCTGGCTGGTCTCCCAGCCATGCAGCCCAAGAAACGGAGTAAGAACTGGACAGAATCGCTCGGTCTGATACAAAGTGCTCTGATAGCACTCTGATACAAAGTGCTCGTCTGAGCTCTTGGTATTGGTTTCACTAAATGAGGCCAGAATCAGGCTCTATAGGCCAAACTTATTCCCACTGTAGGTGCACTGAAGCCAGCAGACTCATTCCAGGGAGGAATGTGGCACATTATGTCTTAAAACACCTCCTTACAGGCCTGGACAAAGCAATCAGACAGGAGGGTAGCACATTCTGATTTGCTGCTGGTTCCTCCGACTCACAGACGCCGCTCTACTCCCTTCATAATTCTCACCTAAGCCAACTGATTTGCATGCGCAGCTGCGATTCCAGAATTCCCTCGCGTTCTATTTTCACACGCTTGGGTCTGCTTACAACCCCAGCTGCTGACTGCAAGTTCTCAGCACCCTGTTTTTTCTATTTCTGGCCAAGTCCAGTGAGAGCACCTGGGCTGCACGGGAGTCAGGGAAGCTCAACAAGAGTATTTCCTCATCTGGGCGACTGGTGAAAATCCCCCATGATCCCTCGCTTCAGGGCTGCACACTTGCTGTAGATGCCATGGCCTTATCAACATGTCTGCATCCATTTCATACAAACAAGAGCTTGTCATGAAGTTGACATAGGAAGGAAGGAATTGGCCTATGGGCTACAATGCAAATTTGCCTAAGTAAGATCTGAGGCTATGTCTACACTGTAGAATTTTTGTTCAAAAACAGCCGTTTTTGCACAAAAACCCCTGGAGGGTCCACACCTCAAGGCTGTGTCTACATTGGCACCCTTTTCCGGAAAAGGGATGCTAATGAGACAAGTCGGAATTGCAAATGCAGCGGGGATTTAAATTTTCCCGCGGCATTTGCATAATTTATAACTGCGCTTTTTTCCGGCTCGGGGCTTTGACGGAAAAAAGCGCCAGTCTAGACGCGGCTCTTGCAGAAAATAAAGCCTTTTCCGGAAGATCCTTTATTCCTCTTAAAATCAGGAATAAGGGATCTCGGCTTTATTTTCCGCAAGAGCCGCGTTTGACTGGCGCTTTTTCCACAAAGCCCCGAGCCGAAAAAGCGGCAGTTATGTTCATGCAAATGCCGCGGGGAAAATTTAAATCCCCGCGGCATTTGCAATTCCGACTTGTCTCATTAGCGTCCCTTTTCCGAAAAAGGGTGCCAATGTAGACACAGCCCAAGCGTGTTTTTGTGCAAGAAACTTTACAGTGAATCGACAGAACAGAGGTTTTTTTGTGGTATAGGTATTCCTCTTTCTACAAGGAAAAACTCCTTTCTCTGCAAGAGCTCTTGCACAAAAAGGTGTGTGTGGATGGGAAACAGGGTTTTTTTACACAAAAAGAGCCTATCAAAAGAAGCACAGGTGCCCTGGTGACCATTCTGTTAATGGCATCCAGTCTGGATGCTCTCTTGCGCAAAAGCACATTGTTTTTGTGATGCGCTTTTGAAGTGTGGACGCACTCTTGCCCAAGAAGTTTTTGCGGAAGATCTCTTCCTCAAAAAGCTGCTTGCACAAGAAGACTGCAGTGCAGACGTAGCCTGAGTAACTACTTGCGTCAGAGCTTTCAGATATGGCCCAAGAGTAGCAATTCTCAATGGCAGGGCTTGACTGCATATGGCCATCTTCATTGGCCTGTTTAACTCCAGCCACCAGTTCTTGCAGTGGAATCTTTCATGCAAGATGCTCAGCTGGCCTGTCCCTGAGGAACTTCCAAGTGTGTACACATTGGGTTTACGTAAATCAGCGTATTTCCATTGAAGTCAATCGGGCAAGTTATATCAGCTGAGAATCTGGCCTATCATGTGAGCTCAGTTTGGTGCTACACTTTGGATTTTGGTCCTTTCTCCTGCACCCATTTTGCCATATCCTTTCTAAAAAAAAAAAAAAACCCTCCCACCTCCAGGCAAGCATCTTCACATTTCTTGATTTAGATTTAAGGATTTGCCTGGATTCCAAGCCTTGCAGTCCATCCAGAAGCTTTGGGAGGCTCAAAATTCATTCAAACAAGCACCCAAACACGGCTAGTTGACTGATTTTGCGTCAAACCATGGTATGTATCCTACCAAGTACAAGGTAGCAGAATGACTCGATATTCCCTTTTTTAACAATGTCCATTTAAGTGTGGCGAAAGCTTGATCAATAGCCTGCCCCAGCATGGCTTGCCCAAGGTATTTTAGTTCTATACTGTTTTGCTAACAGATTATTGCTCTGCTAACAGGCTCACAGGGTGAGCGCACACTGAGGCAAATGGGAATCACATCAGCAGAGTTCAAAGCCATCCCTGCAGGCCTGCTTGCCTTTTCTTGTGAGCCATGCAGAAATAGGAGGTGTGGGAGTCTGAACAGCAAGCGGCAAGGTCCATCAGTCTGGAGGGTGGTGCTGGGAAGAAGCATTTCTTTTCATTTCCCAAATTAGAAGCCAAACATCATTAGAGTCTAGCAGAGCCAGAAGGAATTTTCAGTGAAATTTCTACTCAGAAGTTGCAGGGCTTGGGAACAAACATTGCTCAGCACAGTTGAGCAGCAGCAAGATGAGGTGTTGGAACAGATCTTCAGCTGGTGTAAATGGTCCTAGCTCCATCGCATAGCTCCATTGACTCCAGGGAGCTCTGATCAACTGAGGGTCTGCCGCAAGCGCCCAGGGGCTCAAGCCATGGAGCTCCCATCCAGAGGCAGGTGCAAACCAGGTCATTGCAAACAAAGGGGGAATTCTGCTAACTAAAGCACGAAAGGTGACGTAGGGGAACAAATCTCATTGACTTTCCAAGGCTCTTAAGCTGTGCAGTTTAAAGGCACTGCACATGGGAAGAGACCCCCAGACAAGGCACTGGCGGGACACAGGATGGAATATCACCCCCAATTTTAGAGACGGGGAACTGAGGCCAGACCAGTTCCGTGATTAGCACCAAATGTCATGCAGGAGGCTGTGACAGAGCCAGAAATGGAACCTCATCTCTCAAGTCCCAGCCTGAACCTCTAGATCATCATTAGTCGCTGCCATGACTTGCATTTGCCACATGGGGCCTGGGTCATGGGCCTTAGCTGGTTTGCAGAAAGACTTCCCGTGTATTGTTAGAGGGTCCCATGGTCACGCTTTCCCTGTCTACATTGTGAAATACAATAATTCCTCATTTAACACTATAGATGCATTTCTGAAAATGTTTGTGCTAAGCGAAAACATGCTATGCGGGGTCAATTTTCCCATTCAAAATAATGGAAAAGGTGGGGATTGCATTTCAGGTGGTGGTGGCAAAGTCAATTTTTTGTTGGTGCTGAGTCGTCAATGTCAACATTTGCTCTCTAGCAACACAAGATAACTAGCAACACAAGTCGCCGTGGTTTGTTAAAACACAAAGATAAACAGGTGAGTGAGCAGAGTAGCACTGTGACCACGTGTATTCATCCGCTCATGCATATTACCACTGTTTTCACCAACTTATACCGCCGAGCAAAGTAGTCTGCCACTTGATTATTTTCGTGTTATTTCAGGGATGGTCGTGTTATTCGAAAAATGTTCCAAAAAAAATCATGCTATTGCAAAAAAGTGTTAAGCAGGCACGTGTTAAACGAGTAATTACTGTACCCTGGGAGACCGGACAGAGAGAGATGCTTAAGGCCGTGTAGGGACTCTGTAGCAGAGCTAAGCATCCAGCATAGCACTTTCGCGTCCCTGCCTAGTGCCTTAACCGCATGGCCATCCTTCCTGCTTGCAAGCTAGCACATGCCTTTTCTAAGTGCCTGAGCCACAAACGCCATCCGCTTGGGCAGAGAAGCCAGGAGCGCTGTCTTTGCCTCTCACTGCCGGTCAGATCCTACAGAACTGGATGTAAATTCTTTTGACAGCCAAAATCGTTTGGGTGTTAATATTATGGCAGTAGGTGGGGAGTATGGAAAATTAGATTGCTAGTTAGATGAGGGTAGATTTTGATAGTATCGCGATCTGGAATGTCCCCAAACTATCTGAGCTTGGGGTTTTTTTTATTTACAACCCAGTTGTTTGTTTTATATCTGCACTGAAATACTGCTTTATAAATAGCAGAAGCTTTATCCTGACTCTAACCAGCATAGCAACCTCAACTTAAAGCTAAATGCATAATTTACTGCAAATTAAATTTAATGGGACTAGAATAATTATGTTGACTTTTGGAAGTACTTAAGGATAAATACATGATTAGATATTTTGCATACCGTGTGGAAATATTTATTTTGAAATACAAACTCTTCCCATCAAGCCTTTTGACTGAACATTTGGATGAGCCATTATCAGTTTAAAGATAACAATACCATTACAGAGGCTTAAATAAATTGCTATGCTGCATTAAAAAAAATGGGCATCTCCCCAAAGTGTCTGTCTGTGGCACATGCACCATCATCAAAGCAGCTGTGGAGGCTTCGTTCTTCCTTGTCCTGTATCCCACACCTGTCATCTACACCTGTGCACAGCCAGAGCTAAGTGTGAGTTAAATAACACCTGTTCAGAGCAGCATACACAAGTGGAGTGGGACTTAAAAGATGTATCATCAACTCTCCATTGTCCTCTCCTGCCATATGCTCTCTAGTGACATAGAGGGGCTGACACAGCGCTTGGTTTCATAAGTACAAGCTAACCGGTAGCGTTCATCAGCATTTTCTCACTAAAATTTAGGGGTTTTCAACTAACATGATTTTTTTTGTGAGAAAAGTTTTTCCTGTGGTCAAAACTTTGGGTAAAATTTAGGGAAATAATTAATATGGGGTACATTTTTTTTCAGTTTCTAGTTAAAAAAAAGTTCAGTTTGGGGTTAAAATGTTGCAAATTTGACAAAAAAAATTAAAGGGTTTTAATATTGAAAAATGTAATCAAAAGGCCGGACATTTCAAAGCAGCGGAGCCTTCTTTCTGTTGGAGGAGGCATTTCTTGCTCAGCTTTACAATCTGTCTTGAACAAAATAAAACTGACTCAAACTTCAACCCAATGTTACTGACTTTGGAATCCATCCCTGTCATGGTTTTGGTTTTGAGGGAAACATCCCCCATTTTGTTGCAATGCTGCCTTTGCAATTCCTGGATCTAGGAGGGGGGTATTTGGCCAAGTCAGAAAAGTGGTAGGGAAACCCTGTGGAAAATTCTGTGCATATGAGATTCTGGAGCCCAGAGATTTATATTTGCTTTGCATAAAACCATCCACACTCTAGAGTAAGTATGGTCTCTGCTTATGGTGAGTGAAAGCACATTGCAAGACAACGAAGGGCTCAGACCCTTACAATAATGGAGGCTTTATAAGTACCAGAGATCAGCAGATGTTAGAGGTGGTTGAAAAGTTTTCAACTAATGGTTTTCAGTCAGAATCGGAAAATGCCATCACTTCCCTTTGTGACCCCTGGCTTCGTTTCAGTGCGGTCACAGGAGACTGCTCACTACAAATCAGACCTGATTAGCTCATTAGCAAGGCAAGGAGGACAGCTGTCCCGGACACACAAACCCATGTCAGGGACTATTGCAGGTAACACTTGTCTCTTCTCTGGGAATGGCAGACATGCCTGTGGAGTGAAGTGGCTCTTGACAGGAAACAGGTAGTAGGCAGGCTTACGGCACGGAGCACAAGGAGACTAGAGAGATAATGAGGATGATACCTCATCTGTGCTTCAGCCAGCAGTTGTACTAGTAGATGAATCACAGGCATTAAATGGGCACTGTAACTAACAGAATTTCTTTTTCACTCCACTAAATTCATTGGCCTTGTTTTATCTCCCACTCCCCCGCCCTCCCCTCTTTCTTTTGCGACTTTGAGCCAGGGGCACTCCGAGGAGCAAATCCACCAAATGAAATCTCTATGGAGTTCTAGATCTGTCTGTCTGGAAGGACACAGGGTTAGAGAGTCCTGGAGAGAGGCAACATGATGTTGTGGAACAATGGCTTGTGAGTAAGCTCTAAACTAGGATTTGGGATGTCTTGGTCCACACAGAGTCCCCGTGTGAAACTCTGGATAAGTCCCTTGATTTCTCTGTGCTTCCATTCCTCTCCTTTGTAATGTGCTTGGAGATCTCTGGATGAAATCCCCATTAGAAGCAAAATCTTATTATAACATCACTGCCTTGTCTACTTAGCTGTCTCAGGCTGCTACTATGATCACAGAAATGTAGACTGGCCAGGACCTTGATTGATCATCTAGCCCAGTCCCTGCACTGAGGCAGGAGTAAGTAGCTAGAGACCATCCCTGACAGGCTTTATCCAACCTCTTCTTAAAAACCTCCATGACGGAGATGCTGCAGCCTCGCTACGTGACATGCCCCAGGGCTTAACTGCCCTGAGAGTCAGGACATTTTTCCTAATGCCTAACTCATAGACCTTAAGGTCAGAAGGGATCATTGTGAACATCTGGTCTGATCTCCTGCGCATTGCAGGTCACAGAACTTCATCCACCCACCCCTCTGATTGAAATCTCCCTTGCTGCAATTTAAGCCCATTACCTCTTGCGATGTCCCCACTGGTTAAGGAACAGAATTAGTTCTCCTCCTCCTCTTTATAACAGCTTTATATGGGCTTAAAGACTGTCATCACCCCCCCCCCGTCTTCTGGTCTCTAAACTAAACAAACCCATTTTTTCAGTCTTTCCTCATTTAAGCATTTTTGTAGCTCTCCTCTAGACTTGCTCCAGTTTGTTCTCATCTTTTCTGTAGTGTTGTCAGCCAATGGTCAGGGCAGTGAGTGGTGTGTGTGTGTGTATTATACACCCGAGACTTCAACTGCCAGGACCGGGGTCCTTTAGCAGCGGGCAACCTGGAAGAGGTTGACAGGCGCCCCAATAAGTTTACAGGGAAAGCTTATACACCCAAGACTTCAACTGCCAGGACCGGGGTCCTTAGCAGCGGGCAACCTGGAAGAGGTTGACGGGCGCCCCAACGGATCTGTCCTCGGGAAGCGACACGATCCAACGCTCAAGCTTTCCCTGTATCTGTCCCTTATGACCAGCTGGAGTTCTTTTAAATTGTGCTTGGTTCTGTTACAGCAACTGAAGGAGTCAGGTTAAAGCTTAAACAGTTACTATTTTATTGTTACAGGGTAAACTTATCTGTTAAATGCTACTGCTGTGTTACAGATAACACAGCCACTACAAAAGGACAGGACAGAAATTACACTTAAAACAAAAGTCACTTACAGGTACCATGAAACCCTTTTGGTTCTCTGAGCTCTTATTAAATGCATGCAAAATAGACACATAGCAGGTATATATTCTCACCCCATGCGTTCCAGACTTGGCGTGGCCAGCGTCTTTCTCTCAATCCCTCGGGAAGAAGTAGGGCGAGGTTGGGCGCCCCACAGACCTCGGGAGACAATCAATACCTGCCAGCAGGTATAGATGATTGAGCTCAAATGGGGTGGGCTACTAAACCCTCTTTATACCCCTTGGGTCACGTAGGCTTCTTCCTGGTCTCAAGTGGCCAATTAGGAAAAATGGCTTTGAATGCCAAGTTTCCCACGAAGGGTGCAAAGCATAATTCACACCTGGGAAAATGCAGACAATGGGCACTTCTAGTATGTGATGGGCGAAGATTCCTCTCCTGGGACAGTGCAGGCGTGTCAATTACTGGTACTAGCCATCAGGGTGGCGGGAGGCCCCGGGTCGTCAGCTAGCCCATTTACTGTCTGGTTTCTGTTTATGGTAGAGTCAGGGACAGGCAGCACACCTGTGTTCCCAGGGCATCAAAGGCTGACTGCCTTTCTCTTGCTCTCTGGGGGGGGGGAACAAGATGGGGTTCATGTCTGGCTACAAGTGTGCTGCTCAGAACTGGACACAATACTCTATTGAGGCCTTTAGAGCAGAAGAATTACTTCTCAGGTCTTGTGTACAACACTCCAGCTAATACATCCCAGAAGGATGTTTGCTTGTTTTGCAGTGATCTTACATCACTGTGTCCAGGAAAGCTCATGATATTATCTATATTTTTTTGGTTAATCTTGAAGGTGCTACAAGACCATTTGTTGGTTTTTAATTATTTTTTAAGTTACAGACAAACACAGTTACCTCCTCTGAGACTTTTAAGCATATTTAGTTTGTGAGTCACTGTAACCCTGGTGCCTTTACTATGATATGCCTTTGTGGGCAGTCATTTCCCAGTTTCTATTTGTGTTATTGATTGTTCCTTCCTACGTGTAGCTCTTTGCATTTATCCTTCTTGAATTTCAGACTATTTCTCCAGTTTATCATGATCATTTTGAATTCTAATCCTGTCCTCCGAAGTGTTTGCAACCCTCCCAGTTGGGTATGATCCACAATCGTTATACATATACTCTCTATTCCATTACCAAACCATTGATGAAGATACTGAAATTGAACCAGACCCAAGACAGTTCCCCGCTGGACATGCCTTACTAGCTTAATTGTAAACCAATAATAACTACTCTGAGTGCAGTTTTCCAACCAGTTGTACACCTACCTGATAGTACATTTAAACAGGCTACAGTTCCTTAGTTTGTTACCAGCTAATACAATCGTACCAGCCTGATCTTGTGGCCAGGACACTTTAGCTCTGTCTTTCTTACCAGCTCATACACTGATTGCTGCTGTATGACCTTGTGCAGTTCTTTTAACTTTTCTCTGTGATTCATTTTGCTGGGTTGTAAATGGGGTTATTAAATATTCTTGCCTCCCAGCACTGGTCTGATCAATTTGGTCCTGACTTATCGTCCCTGCATTGTTAGGCGCTTGCCATGCGCTAGTTCTGCGCTGAGGTTTAATTAGAACACCTTTCTCCTGCTGCCCTGCTGGTTCAGAAGGGGGCGCCAGATCCTGCCCAATGCGGGTCATTAGGTACATTTTACATCCCAAGGCTTCCCGGGGATCCTTTGGCACAGCTGCATGGTTCGATAGTTCTCCATGAGTGAGGAGTGGGAGTGAGGTATAGGTATGCAGAGGCTTGTGGGGAGCAGTTTGTGGATGTATGTGTTTGGGATGCATGTGGCTATGCTTGTGTGCACATAATCATGTAGACTCATAGGATCATAGAACACTAGAACTGGAAGGGACCTCAAGGGATCATCGCGTCCAGTCCCCTGCCCTCACGGTATGACCAAGCACCGTCTGGATCATCCCTGACAGGTGTCTGTCTAACCTGCTCTTAAATATCTCCAGTGAGGGAGATGCCACAACCCCCCTAGGCAATTTATTCCAGTGAATATGCATGCATTTATGTGTGGTTGTATGCCTTTACAAGTGTGTGTGTGTTTGTGCATGGCACAGGTGTGTGTCTCTGTGTGTGAATGTGGCAGGGGGTGGAAACATTCTCCTTCCCCTCCCAAGCCCAATCATTTTACCACCCCTCCCCTGGTGTGGGGCACAAAGGCACCAGGCATCCCTGTGCCCCCTTTGCTCCAGCCTGCCTCTGACCCACTGATCTTGCCGGAGTGCTGGGTCAGGCCTCCTCCAGCACAGCCAGCGCTCCCCACCAGGCTGGCTTAGGAGCTGACTCCATGACTGGAACGTGGGTATCCAGGTCACCTGGAACAAAGCTGTGACAGTGGCGCAGCGAAATCATTACCAGTCGTTTGGGGCGTGTGTGCTGCAGATAACAGTGCGGGAAGGAGTTTATTTTGTGCCTAATTCCCCAGACGCCCGAGTTGGAGCTAGGGCCGCACGCTGGGATTAGTTGGTGGAATGCAAAGGGCTCATTTTAAGCAGCTCTAATCCATCTGCGTCTTCTGGGGAGAGGCAGCACGACCATCAATCAAGAGCTGCAGTTGCAGAGATTCTTCTCCTCCCCTGAGAAGAGAGAGTGTCTCCCCTTCCCTGCCTGCTTCACTCGAGCTGATCCCTTCTCCTTAGCACTGCTGGCTGGGGACAGGACAGCTGGGAGCAGCTTGGGAGAGCTGTCTAGTAATTAGGGTGAGGGACTGGGAATCAGGGCTTCTGGGATGAAGTCCCAGCTCCAGGGGTGAGACTAAGGAGCAGCGATTCAGGATTTCTGGGGAGACTTCCTGCCACTGACTTGGTTTGCCAACAAAGACGCTCCGTGCCTCAGTTTCCCTGCCTAACTCAAAGTGGGGTGGATTGTGAGCTACAGCTGCCAAACACTTTGGAACCCAAAGTCTTCAGAGGCCGATGACTTTGATGGGACACAGTCTCACCACCTTTGAAACATCAGGTCCCTGATGGACATAAGTGTCAAGCTCAAGGCCCCTGGCTTTGCAACTTTTGGCCAGGACTATCATCAGTTTGGGTGGGAACAATACCCATGAATCCCAGCCTAAAGCATGGCTCCCCCGCGCAAGCCTCAGCTTCATGGACTCTCCCAACACTCTTAGGGTATGTCTACACTTGCCCCCTAGTTCGAACTAGGGGGCTAGTATAGACATACCCTTATGGACCACATACAAGCCATACATCTGTTTTCCACCCCCATGGTTGGCTTTGTCAAAGGCTGCTCTCTCAGGGGCAGAGAAACCTCTGAGTGACCCAGGGAGGTAAATCACTCCTGGACATTAATGGACTCACAGTGGGAGCTGGATTTATGCACACCCCACCAAAACTCACAGCAATCATTTATTATTTGAATGGAACATAATAGCGAAAAGGGCAGCTGTTTATATTTGTGTCAGAGGAAAGTCCCTGTTAAGCAGCAGCCGTTTATCTCCTCATTACTGGGAGGCCAATGAAATTATGGCTTTCATAAAAGCGGGGTGAAGCGCTTTTTCATCATTAGCGGCCGGTGACTGTTGTGGCTTAACAAGCTGCGGCTGCAGCAACGCCTGGCAAACGACACATGCGTCCTCTGCGCGTGGCCGGGATCCCCACACACCCTCCGCTGGCCGCGAGCTATTGGCTGCCCACGGGAGGCAATTGGAGTGGGGAGATTCGAACCCACAACACAGCCAAGCACAGCGCAGGACAATGTAACCCGCTGGCTGTGTGGCCGGGGCAAAGATCCTGCCTGCAGCGCACGAGCACCCTACTTCTGAGCTTGGCGCAGTGGGGCAGATGCTGGGGGTGCAGCTCTCAGGCACTGCCTCGTGGGGGTGATGTTGCTCGTGCCTGCGCCCTGTGGTGAAGATAAGGGACCAGTTAAAGGCAAGGGGAGCCCTCCTGGAGCTCGTGGGGCAGTTTCCTGTGGTCTGGGCACTTTCCCTCCCTGCTCCCTCACCCTAGACTCCCTGGTTAGCACTGCTGGTCTGGTCCTGGAAGCAGCCAAGTGCCTCCCATGTGCCAGGAAGGGAGCTGAGGCCACTCAGCCCCTGGCAGCACTGGGCCTGTAGGAAGCAGCAGCATTCGTTGTGCCTTGCCTGCTGAGGATCAGAGTGAGCTGCGGTTCCTGGTGTCCCACCAGGCAGGGTAGGCGAAGTACCAAGCTCTGGCTTGTGCATCCCTAAATCCCTGGGGCAGACCCAGAGGCTAAAGCTCAGCCCCCCTAGAAGTCAACAATACAATGTTCTGGGCCTGGATTTCACTCCTCATTCTGCCCTGCGAGCGATGCCGGAAATGGCTTTTGGCTGGGTTGCTGGCAGAAGGAAAAAGAGAAAATTAGCCCCGAGCACAGTAAAATGAGCAGGTTGAGGTGGGGGAGGGGCTTGTTAAATAACCCAAATTCATCTGTTAGCCACTGTGACTCCCTCATCTCTAAAATGCAATAAAAATGAGCCCAGCCTGGCTTCTAGCCTGAATCTTGCCAGCGTCATTCCCGGAGCCCAGCATGCCAAGGGCTTGCCTCTCCCAGTGTCTAGCCGTGGGTATAAACACAGAGGCTGAATGCTGTAATTTTATGGAAATCAAGCCCAGGGCAGGCAGATGATTTGGGAATAACAGGAGTGAGCAGGATCTCACTAGAGCAGCTGCCCCAGGACGCTGCATTTCACCTTTTCTTCCTTTTATTATTTGAGATGCAAATTTCTCAGGCAGGTTCTGTTAAAGAAACTAACGAGGTCCCCGCTTAGAATAGCAAATGGCAGGAGGAAAGAAAGCCCAGTGACCCAGAATGGCTGGGAGACGAGAGCTTACCCTGGACATCCAGATCCAGAGCCCAAATCTCTGGAGCAGGTAGTCCCAGGTTTGTGCCAGGCCCTGGTCCAACACCCATAAGGCCCCCCACTCCACCTGCGCTCTGCCCCGAGGCTCCGCCCACCATCTCCAGTGAGAAATGGGCAGGGTCTCCCGGGGAAAAGGCTGCACGGGGCAGGGCCTCCGGTGGAGGGGGTGGGGCTGGAGGTGGGAACCAGAGTTCAGGTGCCAGGGTCCACCCCTCAGAAGATGAAGCGGGAGTACCAAGATCTGGGTCCTTGGCTGCATCGGGACTGACAGCCACCTTGGGCCCAGAGGCCAGCTGGGAGGGCAGCTCTGTCCACGGAAGGGTGGGGCCTCGGGCAGAATGGGCGGGGCCAAAGGCAGAGCTCTGGCCGCAATTCAAAAGGGACCGAAGCTCCCGTTCCCGCCGCTGGCACAGCAATGGCAGCAGCAGCCCTGAGTTGTGGGCCCCTTCGGAGCGCCGGGCCCTGGGGCTGCTGGTTTGGTACAAGCTAGAGTGCGAGGCTCCTGAGCAGCCGCCATTAGCCCCTTCTGTGCCATGAGGCAGAGCAATCCGGGCTGCCACAAGTTTGACCTAATTTACCGATTCCTGCCTTTCTGGTGGTTCCTGAGGTAAAACGTTCGTTGTTCTTCTGAGGGTTTATTTTTTCCTCAGCCTTGGCCTGGATCGGACAGAGCAGGGGGCTTACACTGCTCTGGCTCAGACAGCAGCAGTAGGATGGGGGGTGCCGGCAGGATTGGACCAGCAGGGCATTTGCAGGCCAGGAGTGAGGTGCATTGCTAGGGAAGGGGGGGCAGGGATTAAATGAGGTGATTGTCAGCACTCATAGCCAAGGGGAGGGCTGGGATTGCAGGAGGCACCCTCAGGAGCAGCAATGAGCCAGTGGAACAGACTGAGCTGGGGTATTCCACTCGGCCTGTCGGGCCCCTTGAGCTGGATGGAGACGGGGAGCCGCCCGATGCGGGTCTGCGCTCCTCTGCTGCCTTGTCTCCTTTTTTATGGGTCCGGGTGAATGTTCCTTTACCGTTCTCCTCAGCGTCCTGACCAGGGCCGGCGCGCGAGTTGACAGTGCTGAGTGAGTGCTACGCATCGAGCTTTCAGCGCTCACTACTCAGCGCTGCGCGCGCAGTCAGTCAGTGGTGCGATCGCCTGTGATCTACCACCATAAATCCCTGCACTCGCTCTCAGGGAGCGTGGCTCACGTGGGTGACTGAATACGAATACACTACACGAAGCTTCAGCTGTCAAACCAGTTGCTTGTTTGGGAGTGCGCAGGCAGTGCTCTCGCGAATACTTTACTTCAGCATAGTCGCCTGATTATTTATTATCCTTATGTATTTGTGGTCTACTGTTTCAGCTCCATATATAAGACTGTTATTAGGGGTTCCGCAAAATTCTTTCAAGTTTAAAAGGGTTCTATGGCCAAATAAAATTGGGGAACACTGGTTTAACCAATTAACCACGATTCCGCAGTAGGGGGCTGCTCCAGGCTGGCCAGACCGGGCCTGCTCACCGTGCTATAGGCGGGGTGCTGCTTCTGTCTGGCCAGGCCCCCTGCATCATGCTGTGACTGAACATGCCTGCTGCACCACAGCTGCTCCGGCCAGGCTGGGCTGAGCCCGTCACACTATGCCACGGGCAGGGCTGCTCAGGCCGGGCCAACCGTCTGCACCATGCTGCATGTGCCCCCCCCCCCCCCCCCCAGTTAACTACTTACCCCGGTAAGCGTACCAGTAAGCAGCATGTTTACCGAGTAACTGGTTAGCCCTTTACATCTCCAGCTGCAAGTGCTTTGGAAGACAGGATCATAATTCAAAATGATCTGGACAAACTGGAGAAATGGTCTGGGGTAAACAGGTCTAGAAAACATGAGCTATGAGGGAAGACTGAAAGAACTGGGTCTTAATCTGGGAAAGAGAAGACTGAGAGAGGACATGATAGCAGATGTAAGGGTGTTACAAGTAGGAGGGGGGAAAATGATTCTCTTTAACCGCTGATGATAGTTTCTGGCAGCCCGGCCGGGACTGGGGCTGGTGGCAGCGGGGCTGGAGCCGGCCTTGGCAGTGGGGCTGGCATCTGATAATGGGTGGACCAGCTGGGGTTGGCAGTAGGGGGGAGGGCAGTGACCAGTATTGCAACCAGGATCGGCAGCCCAGTCGGGCTGGAGTCAGTGAGGCCAGTTGGGGCCAGAAGAGGAGCTGGCAGCCGAGGGGTGGTGGGATGGAAGGATGGTGACAGAAGACCTCCCCTGGTCCAGCACATTCCCTCGTTCAGGGCCAGTCAGGTCCCCAGGGTGCCGGAGCAGGGAGGTCCAACCAAAATGATGAGCATGGGAAAGGCCCTACATAGCACAGAACCGAATGAAACAGAAATGTTGCTGTTGAACCGACAATTTGTTTTGTTGTCCCAGCACCTGGGGAAATCATGCTCCTTCTGGAACGTGGCTCTGGGCCAGCAATGTAACAGCCTGAGTGGCAACATGCACAGTTACAGCCCTCTGTAAATACAGTCCTTGATTTTAATTTGCATTATTCTCCTTTTTATTATTTATTGTCCAAATGTAATTACTGCAGCCTTCACAAACCTTAATTAAAGCCAAAAAACAATCCCAACGACTCAATTATCATTTTTTCCTTGTGCTCCATTAAATGAAGCCTCAGCGTTCACTGGAAGTGTTTAATATCGCAACCCATTAAACTGAAGGCGGCTTTGTAATAAATAAATCACGTCAGACAAAGCAAGCGCGTTCTTCCAGGGACATTCATGTGCACAGCGGGGTTTTATGGGCCAGTAGGGAAATGCTTTAAAAGAATTTGTGTGTCACTGTCAATGCTGGCCACTCTATGTAACAGGACTGGAGGCAGGGGTGGGGAAGCCTAAGTTTCTATCTATTGTAGATACGTCCAGGACCTTCCTGCCCATTCCCCACAATATCTGGGCACCTCAGTCCCCCCGGCCTGTCCCAGCTAGGGAGGGTAGTGTGGTTAGGCCCCCTGTGGAGCATGAGCGCACAGGAGGGCTAAGGGCCAGCTCATTTTCAGTGGGTGTCAAGTCCCTAAATACCTTGCAGATCTGCGCTGACTGTCTGCAAGGTCGCAATCGACCCCAGGTCTCCCCCAGCTGGCCTGTGGCTTACATTAGAATAGTGTCCAATGTGACCCCCCACAGCTGGGGAAACGCCTAAGTCATTGACGGCTGAACTCTTGGAGCCGCCCAAGGAAAGCAGCTGCTCAGTACTAGCTAGGAGAAAACTGCTGCAGAGGCTTTTGGCCCAAGCCCTGTCGCCATAGGGAGTTAGGAGCCTAACTGGAGTGCCTCACACTCCTTGGCCTTCATAATCATGGACCATCAGCTGGGTGTTCAGCGCCTAAGTCCCACTGTGACTCTAAGCCCAGAGCCACAGACATTTAGGATCTGAAATGTTCCCTCTATTCTTTTCCATCCACGTGCAGAATAATTGTATGTGCATCAAGGCACGTGTGCTGTGCACCACCAGTAGAAACAAAAAGCCCAGCTGTGGGCGCTCTGCTAATCAGCTGGGCGGCATCTGAAACTGCCCTGCACGGCTGCACAAGCACCCCGCTCACAGGGGACCCTGCTCCTAACTGCCTAATTTCGTTAGGAGTGAGGAGCCCAAACACCTTTGAGACTTGGGACTCTCCCCCTTAGTTTCCAAGTTTTCTTCCCTTCATGTTTAAAAATCTGCCTTAATCTTTTCAACATAATCGCCAGTGTCAGAATGGCTTGGCCCAACCACACCCCCACCTGCCACTCGCCTTTGGTGGCGCATATCAGCATAGTTACTGAAGTCCAGGGGCCAGCGCCCCAGCTGGTGTAAATGGGCGTCGTTCCACTGGACTTACTGTCCTTTGCCCTCCTGGCCCTATGGCCTGCCCGCTGCCATGCCTTGGCAAACTCAAGCCATGAGGCTAGCCTGGTGAAATGACTGAGCGAAGCACGGATCTAAGCGTACCATTAGCGGCTAGTGCAGCCACTGCTTCCTCTGCTACCGTAAATCATTAGTAAGACCAAGCATGGAAATCTTCAGCCTGAGACACAAACGTTTCATGAGTTGATGAGCCGTGGAGCCTTGCATTATTGCTGGAGGAAAGCTGCTCCATGCCCCACATCAGAGTCATCCTGATCTGTGCTTGCAACTCTACTGCCAAGGATGCGCTTCTGAGATGGCCCAGCCTGCCCCAAGCCTACATTAGTATCCCGTGCAGGACCCCCCATTATGCTAGGTGCTGTGCAACCGAATCTGGATCACAGCACCCTTAAGCCACAGCCTTGGAGAGAACTACACAAAGGCGTCACGACACCCACACGAGGGCTAGTGAAAGAAACTCAGAGGCCATCACAAATTTGGAATATTTATTTATGCAACTGATTTTTTTCAAAAGAAAAGAAAGCAAAAGAAAAACGGAAAGTTAAAAACAGCCTGGCGTGCGTGGTGTGAGCCACGTTAGCATTGTCGCTCACTTGGCATCCCTCTCACCAATTCCTACCAATGCACAAGGCCCTTCCCTGCTGTCCACTAAGCAAAGATCTGCAACCATTCACCTTTGTCAATGAAACAGGCCTCAGGCTGTCTGAGATCACCGGGGACAAAAACAACGCAATTTTGGTATTTCTGGCTTTTTGGTTTTTATTTCATTTTAAATTTTTTTATTAAAAAGGAAAAAGCACCACTGTATTTGTAATACTGATAAACATTATCCATCTTAAGAACAGTATATATATATATTTATATATCTATATGGCTATGTACAGGATGGCCTTGCCTCATGTTGTACTTGTCTCGTTAGAAGTTGAAGGTTGGTTAGTTATAGCACTTCGATTTTTTTAAAGCTTGCCCTTCCAAAGAGTGGCACTAAAAATTTCAGAGACGGACAACAAAGAGAATATATAAAAAAAACCTTGCTTGTAAAACTTATATACAACTCAGCCAGACTGCTTTACCTCTAGACTGAAAGGGGGTGCAGAATTTTTTTGCATGCCTTTCTGGTAGTATTTCATCTATGAGCACTGCAGAATGTCATCTGCCCTCAGCTCCAAATACATTGGGGGTGATGCACAAACAACCTATAATGGAGATACCACGGGGGAACTTGAGGGAGAGGCAACTCACCCAAAAAACATAACAAGTTTCCTAGTTCTGCAAGCCGACATACAACATTTTTGGTTCATGGAAATTCCTAATATTTACTTGTTCATTTCCAGAAAGGAAAGCCTCCCCATTTTAACCCTGTCTTCCCCTTGGATCCAAAATTCTTCTGCCACTGGGTGGTGATAATCACAAGAACCAACCCTTACCTGTCTAGTCCTCCTATCGGATTTACAGAACACCTCTTACATGCAGCACTATTTCTCTTGGGGTTGGCCATGAAGGAAGAACTAATTCAGTAACACGGGCTGCTATGGCCCACCCTCATCCTTCTCCAAGGCAGCCCCTCCAGCAGGCATTACAGAGAGACATTAAACGTGTGAACAGGACTGAAGGCAAATCAAGCCAATATTTTATTTCAATTCAGGCTTTTAATGCAGCTCCTGGGGTTTGCACCTCCTCTCTGGGAGGCATCACGGGCAGGGGTAATGCAAATGCTCAGCCATTAGGAAGCAGCAGTTTGTGTCAGGGTGGGAGGGCAGTGCAGAAATGTGGTTAGGAAAGATGGCAAGGCAGAGACGCTCCCTCCTAAGGGGCGGTGCTATGAGCCTGGGCATTTGGAGTTCACCGTGGTAGCTCTCCAGTTCGTTTTATTCCTTTCTTATTCGCTGGTTTGTTATTTAAGGAACCCCCAAGATCACAGCAGGCAGGCAGGGAAGGAAGATGTGGCTGTTGTAGCCCTTGGAGTGAGTGATCATTAGGACAGTGAAATCATCACAAACAGCCAGGTGATTGGGGTGACAACCCATCCCCCAACCCCAGGCAGATCCTGAGCTGGGCAATGCCAGATCAACAAGGGGCCGTGCTGAGCATTGGTTTGTAGCATAGCCCAGCCTGCCCAGGGACCTCAGCACGGCTCCCCAAGAAGCAACTAACTGTCTGATGCATTCCCCGGTGTGGGGTAAACCCTAGGGTGGTGACAGTGGGGCACAGACACCAAGGCAGTCTGCTCAATTCATTGGTTCTGTCAGGGATCCACGCAGATTCAGAATCAAAACCACAGCTGGGCAGGCGACCGACTGAGGTGCACACTCGGATGCCTCCTCCCGCTGAGTATCCAACACACAGATGTTAAATAGCACAAGGGATGCGGCAAAGCCAGAATCACACTGTGATGAAAATGGGGCGGAGTCAAGATTGGTCCAGACTCTGGGTCAAACGCATCTCTGGTAACTTACCTTGCAGTCATTCTCCATAGGGGGTCCCAGCTACACAACTCTTGAGATGGCATCTCTGATGCCTGCCCATGTTGCACCTCAATGGACATCAGTGTTACAAAACTTTCCCTGGGATTCAGTCTAAATTCCCTTTGCCTAATGTCAGCCCATTGCACTTAGTTCTACCTCCTAAGCCTGTGCAAGCAATTCCTCTTCTTCCCAGCTACCTGCCCATATTTGTCAGCTGGTCTCCTCTGGAGCCATGGCCACCCTTTACCAGGTTTACTCCCTCACAGCTTTGCTCACAAGCCAGTCGCCTCCAGCCGCTAAATCAGTCGTGTTGTTCTTTGCACATCTTCCACTCTCTCCACCCCCTTCCAGCAATGGCAAGATCTGTGCCCAACCCGGCACTGCCAGGCGTGATGCTACCCAGTTTGCAGTAAGCAGGCCTCTGGTGAGAGGGTTTGGGCCACCCCACGGCCTCCAGAATACAAGCGCCATTCAGCAATTGCATGGAGAAGCTCTTAAATGTGGCCACCAGTCAGTGTCGGAATGCCCTGCCTCCAATGCTGCCTGACTGCAGTGGGCTTTGGCCCACTGTGGACTCTGTGCTGCCCAGCCTTCCCCAGCAGGTGAGGGGACCAGCATGAGCAGCACGTGCTTGGAAGCAGCAAGTGCCCACTCAGCCCCACCAACCCCATTTTGCACCGGCGCTGAAGGGGCTTTCACCTCTTCAGGGCTGCAAGTCACGCAAGCTGGACCCAGCCCAAGGAGAGACTGGCAGAGTTTTAGCCACACCTGTCCTCCCGCCTCTGCTCTGCTAGGGACAGGGTGGAGCACTAGAGCCCCCCGGGAAATGCTTCCCTCCACCCCCCACATGAATGAGGAACAAGTTTTTGTCTTGGGCAAAATATTTTGACAGGTTTCCACAAACACCCAAATGGGCATTTTCTGCAAAAAATTCCATCTTGGTTGGAAAACAATGTCCCCCATTTTCATCCAGTCCACGTGAACAACGCCAGCCCTCGGAGCACACCCTGCCCAGCGCAGCCTCCCTGGGTCTTGGCCACCCCCAGCCGCCAGTGTCCTGAGCACGGTCCCAAAACGGGCCTGGAGCACTGTGGGTCAGGCTGCCAGAAGCTCTCAGCTAGACCTGGCAGGGGACTGCACTAGATGACCTCTCGAGGTCCCTTCCAGCCCTCTGCTTCCATGGTTGCATGGAGAGTTGCTGGACTTTCTGGGCCAGATATTTAGCTTGTGAACCCACCTTGCTCCATGTTGCAATGCAGCCATGCCAATTTCTACCAGCCGAGGAGCTGGCTGCCAGTTCTGATTCCGCGCTGAACAGAGGCACGACAGAGAAGTTCCCCCGATGGGTGAATGGAGCCTGGCACTTCCCATGCTACATCTAGCAGGTGCATCACGTACCATGGCAGTATCATGGGGTAGCGACTTGTTTGTGGCAGTCAGTGGGTAGCTGAGGATCGCTCTGGGCAGACTCCGCAGTAGCTTAGCTAGAGGGAAGTCATTGACAGCCTGGGCATAGCTATTGAATGGAGCAGTTGGAGGAAGAGTTGGCTGCACACAGCACCATACAACAGGTAAGGATTTGGCATCTGATCTCTTCCCCCACCCCCACCCATGCCTGCCCAGCTGCCCTAAGAATTAGACAACCCCCCCCACATCCATTGTTTCCTGCCTGGGTGGATTCTGCTCCCTGTTTCAGAGAGAGCTGCTCTGGTAACTGAGGACTTGGGTGGATCTAAATTTACGGAGCTGCGACTGCAGGGGGGTGCCTCTGCATTTACAACAGCATCCCCAAGCAGATTTTGGCCCCCAGCCTTCCAAAGGCATGGCTCTAACTTACACCACTGCACCTCTGTGGGCTCCCTCTGTGCTCACCTGGCTCTAAGCTGAGGGTTGGCTTTGACCCTCCTGCCTGAAATATTTTGGCCTTTCTTCTGAGGCCTCCACTGCTTCCAGCCCAGCTCCATTCCCATACACCTGCTGGTGCTGGCCACATGGACTCAGCCCACAGAAAAGGCTCCCTCCTGCTGGTCTCCTCTCAGCCAGGCAGCAGCCCTCAGCAAGGCAGCTGGCTCCAGGCGACTGTGAAACAAGACACATGACAGTGTTTTTCTAGGTGACTTTGGGTGCCTACGTTTTGGGGCACCCAGTCTGAGATCTCGAAGGAAACAGATTTCCAGCAAGGGCTGAGAACTTGCCCTCTGGAAATCAGGTACTGTTAATGTTGCTCATTGTGGGCACCCAAAAAGATCCAGGCACCAAGAATCACTTAGTCACGTCAGAAAATCTTAGGCTGGGTGTGAGCACCTGGACAGGAACAGCCTTTTAATACAACCTGGATTCCCCCCATTCTCACGTGGGCCAAGGGGTCATATATCCTGTTGGGACACACACAGATAAAACACAGCTCTCGGGAAGCCAGGAAGCAAACATCTAACTCGTGATTAAAACTGAGACTGAAAATGACACAACTCGCTTTAGTGTCTTCATCCCAAGATGGCTCGTTTCTTCACAGAGGGCAAAGCCTGCAGAAAAGCTTCTAGGCTCCTCAGAAATGCTGCTTGGACTTAAAATACAATTAACACCGCCCCCCTCCACCCCCCGCCGAGTACTGCTCCCAAGTACTTGTGTTTCCATAAATCCTTTGTAACCACCACTGAGAAATAGGCTTGAATTCCTCTTCCCCTTCTCAGTCTGCAAGTTGGATGTGCCCAAAGTTGTCCACGGGTGAAGCTCTTTTGCTCGTCGTCCTTGTCTGTGAGTGCACGTTGCACAGTCCTGGCCATCAGGGAGGCATCGCTGGTAAAGGAATGAGGGCTGGTAACCAACCCATGTGACGCTGCCCCATGCTGTGGGAGGAGGAGGGCCTGGGAGATGGAGAGCAGTAGGATGAAGATCTAGAATGGCTGACATTTCCCGCGTCCTGCCTTTCATCAGTGTATTTTTTGATTCTGTCCAGTATTGTTTCCCCCCTTGCACCAGTAGTGCTAGTGCAAAGTCTGAATGCAAAATGCAAGCTTGGCATGGACCCAAAACAAACATTTGCCTTCCATCTCCGGCTCGGTGCTATCTTGTCTCCAGTGATTCCAGGTATTCCAGTGCTATGTCGTAGCAGAAATGATACTGTTCCTTTAAGAAGGAGAGAAAGAGAGATGTGTGAAGAGCTGAACTAAGGAGCTGCACCGCCTAAGCCACTTCACTGCCCAAGGAGTCTCACTGGCCCTAGAAGCCCAGGAGGGAGCAGAGCAGGGACCAGGTGTTGCAATTTCACAATTTTGAAATTTCTGTGGCTCCAAAACAGAAGGAAAACAAGAAATTTCTAAATTCCCTGCAAAATGAAAATCTGAAAAAAAAGTGTCAGGTCTAATGAAACCCTGTGCTCCAATTCTGATGTCTCCCCGTTCATTCTAATTGCACTGCATTCCATTGCATTCATTTCAACATTAAATGAAGTCACGGCAAATGGAAAATCAAAAGGTTCTACTTTGAGTAGGTTTGACTACAATGGTCTAGCCTCACAGCAGCACCTTTTCCGCTTTCCTTTCCAAAGAACTTGCTTCATTGCCAACCTTTTCCCACAAAACATTTCACTCGACAGCAATGGTATTTTCCAATGGAAAGTGGCGCCTGCAGAACCTTCCAACCAGCTGGCTAGGACAATGCTGCATGCTCGTGAGCACCATCTACTGGTCCTATGAGCTGGGCGCTGCTTACCTGCAAAGCTGGGCTTACCTGTGAGCTGGGCTTACTAGTGAGCTGGGTGCTGCTTACCTGCAGAGCTCCAGGCAGGGCAGTTGAGGATCTCTGGTAACATTGCCATCGGTGCTGCAGCTAGCCGGCTGCCTCCCCCTCTGGCTTGAAGGGGTTTCCATCATATACGGCGTTTCCAATTTGGGTCAATGGCTTGCAGCAGCCGCATTATACCAATTGTTCCTGCATTTCCAGCATTGCTCGGGGGAGCCGTCAGCCACATTGGGGGCAGCTCCAAAACTCCTGCAAGGGCCTTGACCGCAAGGGGGTGGGGCAACAAGCACACCAAGGCCCCTGCCCTCAGTGGCACCTGGAGTGCAGTGCCCCCCCAGCCCGTAGAGCTGCCCGGTTCTCCCGTGGCAATTTAGAGGGCTTGGGGCTCCGGGCTCTGCCACTGCCATAGTAGCAGCAGCAGCAGCACCCAGAGCCCCGGGGCAATTGTCCCCCGCCCCCTTGGCAAGCCTGGCATTGCTGAATGTTACCCATTCATTTAAACAAGAATGCATTTGACACTGGTAAAAGGGGCTTGGGTGACAGACCTGGGGCCTAAGGTCCTGGCTTATCCCGCCTGGGCCATGGCAGCACAAGCATCCTACAGAGCACCCAGCAATGCAGCTCAGCCCTGATGCAGAACATCTGCACCTAGGCAGGAAAGGGGAGTTCAGTCTCCATGGCTCAGTCACGTCTCAGCCTCCCCACTGAGACTGCCAACAAGGGAGCCCAGTCGTGCCGGTGGGGGGTTGCTATGGCCTGAGACAGAGCCAGGTGCAGGGGTCTCTGAGAATAGGCTCAGAGCCCATCATTGCATGTAGAAAGCAGGGGCCTGCATGTGCCAACAGATCCGTCTGTACATGAATCGCACCAGGCTGGCAGCATAAGGGCCTGATCCTGGAATGCTGACATCACAGGGATCTAACTATTCACATTCCTAACCAACTGCTTCTTACAACCTTCCTCTCATGGCAACGGCTGAGCTGCCTGCACTAGGAGCGGAGCGGAGCCATTTCAGCTCCCTTGGGACAGGTACATGCGCCAGTCTGGGTTTAGTGAGCGCAATTACAGTCCCCTCGTCTGCATATATTTTGTGGCTACAACTTATGTCCTGTGTGAAAATCTTCCCTGGCTTTAACTGCTGCCATATGCATTGATTTTTCCATATTTAGAAGATATACAGGATCTTATTTTCCCATTAGAGGAAGAACTAAAAATAATGGCTTCCTCTTAATGGGAGGATTAGTATGTGTTTATTTATACAGACCCTACAGTTCACTGGGATCTCTCTGCAATGGACAGCTTGCAATCTAAGGCCTTGTCTACCCTTATCTACAGAGCGATGCTCCGGAGGCCGATCTTCTGGTGTTCGATAGAGCTGGTCTAGTAAGGACCTGTTAAATCAAATGCTGCGGGCGTCCTGTCAACACCAGTACACGAGGAGTAAGAGAAATCGACGGGAGCATTTTGTCCATCGACTTCCCGCTGTGGAGATGGTGCCAAAGTTTGAATCAAGATTTGCTAACTCCAGCTCCACAATTAACGTAGCTGGAGTTGTGTCTCTGACTTTGAGCTTATTCCCTGGTGTAGACGTGGCCTAAGAGCAAGATCGTGTGTGACTGCGCTATGCCAGGCACAAGCCCATGGCAATAGAGCAGCTCTGGTATCTTTAATGGGATGAGCCCTTTCCCCACTAACAGAGCATGTGCGCATCCACTTCTCTGGTTCCCCACCCCATTAGGGACTCAACTCTCAACCGGAAGGTGTCAGAGCCCGAAACGGCAAGGAGATGACAGCTGTGACTGCGGGAGGAGGGACCCTCTCAGAGCAATGAGAATCCTGTTGGCAGCCATTCCCTTTGCAAACATTGAAGGGTGGGAGGGGAGAGGGGAATCCCATGCCCAGGAAATCTATGCTAGAGAGCTAAATGCTTCTGAAACACCATCCTTCAGCAAGCTCTGCAGGACGCACCCGTAGGCCTTCGGAAAATCCCATAAGCTGCATGGAGTGGTGGGTGCCACGATGCTGGTCCAGGTGTGTGGGGGCACCAGGGGAAGGAAATCAAAGAGAGGAGGCAGCCGCGGCAGAGATTAAAAGCACAGAACGCTTTTGGATTAAGGAAAAGGATTGATTCCCTTTATAATAATATAAAAATAACCTCCCAGAAAGGCATCCAGTGTGTAGGGAGGGGGAAGGCAGATAGGCCAGATCCACTGCAGGGATGAAGTGGAGCATACCCTGACTTCAGAGAGGCTACGCCCATTTACCTCAGCACCCAGTGGCTCCATTAGATTGAGTCTCCTGGAATAGACATTTCAGGTTCATTTAAGGCTGGGAAAAGATTGCGTTTTGATCCAAAATGCGGCTTTTCTTCTAATACCTTTGCAATTTAGCCCAATGGGTTTGATGACTGCATGCCTGCCACTGTGTCTTTTTATTAGTTCTTCTCCTCCCCCAACCCGGGTCCCCCTATTTAATTCTTAATGCAGAGCACATCCCTCCCAAAGCCATTTCGGTTTTAAAGCAAGGGATTTTATAATCCAGGCAAAGCAAACCTAGCAACTTGCTTTGAAAAAAATGCAAGAAACCACTCAGATTCCTTTCACAATGCAATAAAACCCCAGGCTTGACCTCTATGTATCTCTCCTCCCGGGCAGGTGTAGGGCATGGGCCTCTAACCCCTGAAGGCCAGCTCCTATAGCTGCACCTCCACTGTCCTTTGAATGCGCTCTGAGGTAACACTCCATCTCTGTACCCCTACAGTAAGAACAACAAAATTCACAGAGCTGAAGGCCAGAAGGCCCATTAGAACGCCTAGTCTGACCTTGTGCATCTCACAGGCTATTCCATTTCACCCTGCTATCCTGGCATTGAGCCCAATCGCTTAGGTTTGGCTAAAGCATCTTCCAGGCAGGCAGCGTGTCTTAATTGGCAGGCATCAAATGATGGTGAATCTACCACTTCCCTTGGGAGTGCGTGCCAGTGGTTGATCACCCTCTCACTGTTACAAAATAGTGCATTCCTTCCAGTTGGAATTTGTCGGGCTTCAGGTTCCATCCGTTGGTTCTTGTTCTGTCTCTCAGCTAGACTAGCACGCTGTGTAATACTGGTATCTGCTGCCTGTGAAGGTCCTGATCTGCTGCAAAGTCCCCTCTCAATCTCTCTCTTTGATAGACTGAGCTCTTTAAGTCTCTCAGGGTACGTGTACAGGGCTAAAGATGAATTAAGCTACGCTACTTCAGCTATGTCAATTGTCTATGCAGCAGGAAGTCGAAGGAAGAACACTCTTCCTTCCACTTCCCTTACTCCTCACGAAATGAGGGTTACAGGAGTCAGAGTAAGAAGTCCTCCAGCTCAACATTATTTTGAAATAAAGGCTTGTAGTGTCGATGCGCACTGTGTTATTTCAGAATAACATCAGTTGCTCCGAAATAACACTGCTGTGTAGATGTACCCTCACTGTCAGGCATCTTTCCAGCCCTTTTGGCACTCCCCATTTCAAATTTTCCACATCCTTTTAAAAATGTGGCCACAAGAACTGTACATAGTGTTCCAGTATTGAACTCACCACTGCCACGTACAGATGTAAAATGGCCACCTCACTCCTATACGTCCAAGGACCACATCAGCCCTTTTCACCACAGCACTGCACTGAGATCTGATGGTGAGTTACTTGTGACTCCCTCGAACCTTTGCACAGTCACTGCTTTTCGGATACAGTCTCCCATTCTGTAGGCGAGGCTGGTGTTCCTTGTTCCAGATGTCCGACTCAGGGATGTTAAATATCCGTTAATTAAATAGTTGATTAACCTCATGAATTCTTATCGGTTAGTCGACTAGTCTATAGTCCCTGGGCAGCTCCTGTCCGGGGGCGAAGGGGTCTGAACTCCTGGACCCAGCACGAGCTGGAACTGAGCTGAGCTGCCTGCCCGCTTGGCACCTAATATACTTTAAATGTATGTATATGTAAATGTAGGTCCAGGACCCAGTGCAAGCCAGGACTGAGCTGCTAAAACATTTACTGGCAAGGGGTGGGTGGGAAATGTGTGTAGTCTATAGCATTAACCTATAAGCTTTTGCTTATCGGTTAATCAACTACACTATTACATCCCTAGTCCGATTAGGCCTACTTTACCAATGAATTCAGATAGCTCTGTATAACTGCCTGCCCTCAGCTTTGAATCATACTCTGCCGATATTTGCATTTTATCATCAGTGATTTCACATGGTCACTCACCACTGACCGCTACAGTGAGATGTCAGTTAGCTAGTTCTTACTCCATTTAACATTTGCTTTACTGACTTCAGCTAGTGCTAATTTTTCAACCAGAATGTCATGTGTTACTAAGTCGAATGCCACACAAGAATCTAAGTATATTACAAGTATACAGTTACCTTTGTCAACCAAACTCGTAATTGCCTCAGAGAACATAAGCCCTATTTTCAATAAAACCCTGTTGGCTGGTATTAATTATATTCTTCTCTTTTATTCTTTAGTAACTGAATCCCATATTAACCTTTGCATTGCTTTGCCTGGGACTGATGCCCAGCTAGCCGACTTATGGCTATCGGGGTCATTCCACTTGCCCTTTTCGAATATTTGCACAGTGGCACTTTCCAGGCTTTTGGAGCCCCCCTGGTATTCCAAGGCTTATTAAAACTTAGCATCAGAGATTTCCTCAGCCAACTCTTTTAAACTCTTTCGTTAAAAATGTTTATACCTAGCAGATGTCATTCAATATTCTCCTTGGTTACCAATGGACTGGAAACCTTTCCTCTCTCAGACATCATTTTCCTGTGCCAGAAGCACATCAACATGCATCTTTCCAAATATAGAACAGAAATATTTACTGAACACATTTGCCTTTTCTGCATCACAATTAACAGTTTATCACCTCCAGTAACGGGCCTAAACCACTTGTTAGAATTTCTGTTTTTCCTACACGTGAGTAATGAGGTCGGCTTTATCACATGGTGTGTACGATGGGTTCTGGTCCTGGGAGACAGAAAAGGCTGGGCCGCCAGAGGCAAACACAACCCCCCAGAGGCCCTGTTGTTGCGAGCAGGATGTGCGTGACTCTTTCCACTGAGGCGTAGAGGAGTCCCTTGTATCCCGCCCAGGAGATGAGTGGCAGAGAACTGAGCTCCAGAGACCTGTTCTGTGCGGTTCTGCCATGGGAGCAGGCCAGAGGGGTGCACTCACTACTAGCCCCACTCAAAGGATCAGCTCTGCTCTGGTGTCACCTCCAACACAGAGCCCTGCCAGACCCAGCAGGCTGAGCCCCAGGAGCCTCCACTCTCCATTCACGAGGCTCTGTACTCCAGAAGGCTTCGAGTCTGGGGTGTGAATTAACCCACCAGCAGAGCCCTGCTTTGGGCTGCAACCTATCTGGCTGCACATGGGGCCCACCTGACAATGTCAGCACAGGCAGGTGCCATGCAAACAGAGCCCCCCTCTGCACCTCAGCTTGGCCACAGGGCTTGGCAGGGAGCCTGAGACCAGAAAATACTCCACAGGGCTGCCCCTCCCCTCCTTAGCCAGGAACCCTACTGCTCCTAACCCCCCTGAACAGCTTGAATCACCTCCAGCGAACTAGCTACAAGTCTCCCTTGCTGCTCAGAGGAGGAGCCCAGCAATGACACTGCGAGGTCACTGCCTCAGCTGTGGCAGGCAACCAAGTCTCAGGCCTCAAGTGGCTAGAAGCAGAAGGGCGGTACCATCCCGAAGGATCCCACCTCCTCGCTGGCCTGGTGTTTGTCTCTCCTGACTCCCCAGACTGACTGGATCCCAACACGCCTGGACTGCACAGCAGGACTTTGACACCAGGGTGGGCACGGGAGCTGGGCTAGCAGGAAGCAGGGGGAGGGAATGTTCAGCACTTACCAAGTTTTCCACCATATTTGGCTTGTAGTTGCGAAGGGTCTTTGCAGCATAGAAAACATCCACCATGTTGTGACACTTGATCATCTCCAGGATCATGGTAGAGGCACAGAAAGTACCGCTCCGACCACCCCCATTCCTACAGAGACATGCACGGAGTCAGCCAATGGTGAGCCAGTGCGCAAGGATACCCAACGGAGCAGAGCCATGTGCAGCCTGACTGGCCCCTTTCCCTGGTGTCTCCCGGGAGTTGCTAGGGTGTGGCAGACCGTGAGGAACTGAGCCCCCAAGAGCCCTGCCACAAAGGGAGCTAGGGAATGGGGCATGGGGGCAAATGGCAGTGCTCTCAACGGGGGGCCTGGGCAAGGGGCTTGATACTCAGATCTCAATGGCAGCTGCCAGCCCCCCACCTTTGAAAATCAGGCCCATTCCACTGAGGCGACTAGCTGCAGGGACCCACGTCCATCAGCGTTTGCTGCCGTGGGAGAGGGCAGACACCTTCCCCTGCCCAGGCAAGAAAGAGGAGCTGCTGCTGTCAGAGGGAGGGGTCGGAGAAGCAAGTTAGGGAACAGAAGGGCTGATGAGAGAGCCACAAGTCGCCAGGGCCAGCTGGACATCCCAGAACTCCCAAGGATGGCGGCTGAGCTACTGACCCAAACCTGCAACTTCTCATTCAAATCCCGCCTGTACCAGAGGGCTGGGGGATAGCTGGGTTGGAGCTACTTGAATAAAAGGCATGAAGAGTGGTCCTGGCAAGTCCAGAGGCATGAACCTTCCTTCGGGGCTACTGAACTTGTTTCCAAGTCACCACAAGGTCAGGCCCCTCACCGTCTTTCATGTCTGAATCCTCAAGACACCCCCTGGGAGGCAGATGGGGCTCTTACCCCAGGGTACAGATGGGAACCTGAGGCACAGAGAGACTAAGGGTGTGTCTAGACTACAGGGTTTTTTCGAAAAAAGTGGCCTTTTTTCGAAAAAACTTCCCCTGTGCTTAGACTGCTGCCGCGTTCTTTTGAAAGTAAATCGAAAGAGAGCGGCAGTTTTTTCGAAGGCAGAAAATCTCATTTTCCGAGGAATAACACCTTTTTCCGAAAGTGCTCTTTTGCAAAAAGGCGCTATGTAATGCAAACTGTGCTTTTTCGGAAGAGAGCATCCAGACTGCCTGGGTGCTCACTTTCGAAAAAGTGGCTTGCTTTTTCGAAAGTACTGGTTGTAGTCTAGACGCTCTTTTTCGAAAGAGGCTTTTTTGAAAGTATCTTTCGAAAAATCCTCTTTCGAAAGAGACTTGCAGTCTAGATGTAGCCTAAGTGACTCTCTCAAGCAGGGAGATGAACCCAGGACAGTACCAGAACCATGGACCATCCTCCTGCTCGCCCTGCTGGGGGCTGTCAAGGACGCCAAGCAGCTCTGGGGTGGAAAGCGAAATATCATGGACCAGAACCTGACAGAAGACAAGAGCTAGGAACCAACGGTCAGTTCCCCGGGGGCTGTGCTAGGACACTCTCTTTGGGAACTCCCTGTGCCGTCTGGCATATTGGAACGACTTTCAGGGTGGTTTCCGCCAGGAGCTGCACACACTGCGCGTCTTCCGGACAGGCCAGCCCCCTAGAACGCATGCAGCAATGGTCTGGGTTTTCCCTCTGCCATGCTGGGCCAGAATGAACCCGTCACAAAGCCAAGCTGTGACATGGCACTGTCCCCCTCTGATATTCAGTCTCCAAACTCCCTAAACCAAGATGGTTCACATGTGGTGGGATGATGGTTCCCAGGCTGAGGCTCCCTACACCAAGGCTTGTCAGAGGAGCTGCAGCAAGGGAAGCTGGTCTTGAAGATCCTTGGGCTCAGAGTGGTGGGTTCAATTCCTGGCTCTGCCACAAACTTCCTATGTAAAGGGGCATCTTGCTTTCTCTCTCCATGGCTCAGTTCCCCCGCTGTAAAATGGGGCGGACGATCCCTCCTCCTTTATCGGTGTTATTTGGCATAGCAGCTGCCCTGAGAGCTAAATGCATCACTCACATCCCAATCACCATTGGATTCACCCTTCCTGCACCTGTGAATGAATCAGCCTTGCCAGACACACCGGCATCCGATTTATGAGCCTCTACACCCTCCTCCTCGCCTTGGTCCCTCTTTTACCTTCTAGTACTCATCTCAGAGCTCCAAGGGAACAGGGAACTGGGTTTTACAAAGGATGCTCTAAAATTATCCTTAGGCTAATGAAGATGGACGAGGTTGTAATTAACTTTTGATTAAAAGCTCGCCTGCTGCCTCTGTTGATTTGAAAACTCATTAAGCCCTCTGTGTGTGTGCACACGCCTGTGTGCCTGTGGGTGGATGGGGAACCTTGTAGAGCATGGATGGTGGTTTGAGAGGCCTTGTAGAGTGTGACCTAGGTAACTAGACCTGCTGGAGAGCACATCCCCGCAATCTCTCAGCCCCTGCCTCCATCCACTTCTCACAGGGCCCTGCACGTCACTCGGGTTGCTGCTCAGCCCCACAACAACGTGAGCAGCTTAGCAGGCTGGGGTGACTCCACTGATCACAGCGCACTGACACCGATTCCTACCAGCAGAGCTCCTGGCCTAGCGAGGTCTGAGCTTTAAATACCTCAGAACTCGGCAGTTATCAGAGGAAATCCAAGATGGCAGATACCCAGAACTGCATCAGCAGGCTTGTTGAGAATAGAGACTTCATGCCCAGGCAGCCCGTAGCTGCATCCAGGGCAGGTGGACTGGTGGGGGCTGCTGCCCTCCAGCCCTTTGTGCGCATGAGCTGGTGGGGACCCTTGGCCACTAGTCCTGGTGAACAGGCTGCTGTTCTCCGAGGCCTACTCACAAGCAGTGCACGATTGTCCTCCCATCGCCACTCTCCTCTTGCCACTTCTCCACTTGGGCCAGAAGGTGCAGGAACGATTTCTTGGAGTCCGGCGTGTCTCTGTATGCTGACCATCTCAGGTACTGGAAATGCCGGACCATCAGGTGCCCTTCCTGCAACTGGAAGACAAACATCAGTGTGTAAGTATGGCCGCCCTCCCAGGCGTCCTGCTGCAGGGTGTGGTTGGGGAAAGGGCCAGCATGGGACATGGTAATCCACACTCACCCCCAGAATCCCACGCTACTGACTCACCTTCTCAGCACATCTGCTAGTGCATCTCACCGTGCATCGCTCTGCCCTGGCCATGCCAGTCACCAACCCCCAACACACACAAAGCTCTGACAATGCCCTTCAGCCTAACCTGTACCGGCCCCTGCTGTCCCTGCCTGGCTCCCCGCAATGCCAATGCACCTCAACCTAACCTGTACCAGCCCCTGCTGCCCCTGCCTGGCTCCCCACAACGCCAATGCACCTCAACCTAACCTGTACTGCACTCTGCTACCCCTGCCTGGCTCCCCACAACGCCAATGCACCTCAACCTAACCTGTACCAGCCCCTGCTGCCCCTGCCTGGCTCCCCACAATGCCAATGCACCTCAACCTAACCTGTACCAGCCCCTGCTGCCCCTGCCTGGCTCCCCACAACACCAATGCTCCTCAATCTAACCTGTAACCCTGCCGCTAATCCCATCCTGGACTCCTCACATAATGCACCTCCGTTCTGCCCTGCAGCCACCCCTCCCAGTGCATTCTGGGTCCCACGTAGGCTGGCCGCAATAGATTATCCTGTGAGTATTCAGCTGACAGCACCTACCTTTATCCATGCTGCAATCTGCAAAGCTCTTGAAACAGAGCCATCTGGCCAGGAGGTGGAGAATGGTAAAAATGCTCTTTAATACCCTAGTAATCTAGTTAGCTTTGCACCCTAATGCAGTTAGCCGGCTGCGGAGAAGAAGGATTTACAGGCACGAAGCTAAGTAAGCCTGGGCTTTAGTCAGACGGATGTGGGGCTCAGTTCTCACTTGGAAGATGAAAACACTCTGGGAATGCACATGGGCCCAACAGTCAATGTGCAATGCCGTTTTCAGTGACGAGTGTGTGGGGTGTAGAAGGAAGGGAGGGTATGTCTACACTTGCCCCCTAATTCGAAGTAGGGAGGCAAATGAACCATACCAAAGTTGCAAATCAAGCCCGGGATTTAAATAGCCCGCGCTTGATTTGCATGTTCCTGGCCGGTTGCCATTTTAGAAATTCACTAGCCCGGAGTAACTGCCAGCGTCTACACGCGGCAGTGAAACGGGAGTCCGTTTTAAAGCCCCTAATTCGAATTAGCTGGTAAACCTCATTGCAGGAGGAATACCAGCTAATTAGAGTTAGGGCTTGAAATCGGACTCCCGGTTCACTGCCGCGTGTAGACGCTGGCAGTTACTAAAATGGCCATTTCTAAAATGGCCATTTCTAAAATGGCGACCGGCCAGGAACATGCAAATCAAGCGCATATTTAAATCCCGGGCTTGATTTGCAACTTCGGCATGCTTCATTTGCCTCCCTACTTCGAAGTAGGTAAGTGTAGATATACCAGGAGAGAAAAGCTGAGGCAGGTCGCTGGATCCCTCAGGCTAGAGCCAGGCACCTTTGTTCTGCTCTTAGTTCTAAAATCAACGGGCCAGAGAATTCCCGCTCCTGGCACCATGCACAGGGCTGCACAATACTTGGCAAAATCAGTGGCCAACATGGTGTATGCAGCGCTCACTGTATCCCTGCTGATGTGCACGTGGGGCCAAATTCTGCTCCCACTTACACAGATGTGAAGCTGCAGCAACACAGCTGATACCTGGATTTACACCCAGGGCCATGAAAGCAGAGTTTAGTCCATTACTCATCTAGGACCCGACTCTCAATCTCCTATCACACAGAGAACAGCGTGACTATCACACACCCCAATATGGCAAACGTATACGCATCACACACACACCACACAAAGCAGCACAGACAGCAATATCCTACCTACCTCAGCTTGTTATATACACTGGGTGTGTATATAACACTGTGTAAGGTGTGTACCATCTGGAGCAGCACACACAACTACACCGTCCCAGAGCACATTGCCATGTACATTCTCTCCCCGGCCACATTGCAGCACCTGCCAATCACCCCGACATACACAGCTGCAGGTGCTGCACACACCGACTGGATTCTCCAGCGCAAATGCTTTCTCTTTAAAGCAGCCCACGCAGGACGGCAGCATTCTGGATTTTCAAACGGCTGCATCTAGTGCATGATAAAACTTTCGAAGCCCAGGAAGAGGAGGCGATTCAATAGGCCCTTCCTGCTATCCTGGCCGCTCATTTCACCTGGGCTGCTTGTAGGTTCTGAAGAGGAGTGACATTGGCTTCCATGCCATTTTGCTTCCCCCAGTGGTCAATTTCCACTGCTGAGAAGGAGGTGCCAGCAGTTACTGTGGAAGTCAGGTGCCAGGCAGTTGCTGGTGGGGAGTGGATCTTTTGGTAGCATATTATACCCATTACAGATCGCTGCTAGGGCGATGGCAAAGGAACGTGCCTGCAGGTGGGGGCAATCTGTGCTGATCCAGTTCTGCAGGACAGCAAGTGGAGAAATCAAAATGCAACAGACACACGGGTCCAGCAGGCAGGCTTGGCTCTGCCCCTAAAGTTAGAGGCTAATGAGTCTGGGCTTGCTCCCAAACCATGGCTAAATGCTGGCGACAGGCAGACTTCTAAAGGCTTCCATTCGGACTGGCTCCGGAAAGCTGAGATGCTTTTCTGAAACTTATCCAGACTTCCTGGGTCTGAGAGTTAGGGCAGGCATCTGGCCAGGACAGGTCTCCTCACGGGATCTCAGCCTTTCCACTTCCAGGCGGAATCCAGAAATGCAAAGGGTCAGATTGAAAAATAACGAGGAGGGGGAGAGAAAAGAGCAAACCTCTTCCGATGGCAAAAATAAAAAGGGTTAGAATTCACCTGCGGTGTGGTCAAAGGCCTTGATCAGTTCTCGCAGGAACCGCCAGACCAGATCAATCTGAAGGCCATTTAATGCTCTCGCCTGTCTCCAGCCATGGCCCATACTAGACGCATTAGAGGAAAGTGCAAGGATTCCACGTAGTGAGCAATTATTCCACGTAGGGGAAGGCTCTTCTTAAATCCCGGGAGTTCACCCATCACAAATGCTGTTGTAGCCATGTAAATCCAGCTCGATACAGGCCTAGGATACCAACAGCCAGTTCTTGTCTAATGCTTCAGCAGCAGATCTCACAGCACTTCACAAAGGAGGTCTCAGCATTATTCACCCCCTTTTGCAGAATGATTTAAATATCCCGCGCTTCATTAGCATAAACATGACCGCCACTTTTTTTCAACACTGAGCTTTTTCGAAAAAAACAGCAGTCTAGAAGCGGATCTGTCGAAAATAAACCCTTTTTCGACAGATCCTGTATTCCTAAAAAATGAGGTTTACAGGATCTGTAGAAAAAGGGTTTATTTTCGACAGATCTGCGTCTAGACTGTCTTTTTTTTTTTTCGAAAAAGCTCAGTTTCAAAAAAAGCGGTGGCCAGGTTTATGCTAATGAAGCACGGGATATTTAAATCCCTGCTTCATTAGCAATTTCGACGTGCTTAATCTACATCTCTCTGTCGACAGAGAGGTATAGTCTAGACACACCCTGGGGCTGGATGTACGCCTGGCACCCGGATTTGCCTTCTCCTCCTCTGTTCTGTGCTCTTGAAAACATAGTAAATGCCCTCACCCAGCAGGTAAGCCTGGCTTGGCTCCAGCATCCAGCCAGTACTGTCTCTGAACCTACCAGAGCTCCGTCACCTACTGCAGGGTACAGCCTACAGCTCCGGGCTGAATGACCATCTTGGAATGGTGACTCTCTAGATAAGCTCATCCCCCCCGCTTCCCCTCATACACACACTACAGATGCCCCCTCCTCCTCACCCGTGTGATGTTCTGCACCCGGAAGAGGCGAGCAACGAGGTCCTCGTCCGCTGATCGGGAAACATACTCCACTTCTATGGGCCCGTACTGCTGGAGCCCTGGCTCGGGCCAGTATTGTAAACAAGGCTGCAGAGAGGAGAGAAACAACGGTGTGTGTGACAGGCACCCGTGTGCGGCAGAGGGCACCATGCGGAGCTGAGGCACCGGGGCGCTGCACAGGGACAGGGGTTCTGGCATGTGACATGGGGGAGCACAATGCAGGGTTCCCAGGCAGGAAGGCAGGCCCCCAGGCAGGATACGGCACCAGGCACACGAGACAGGCCGCTGCGAGTGCAGCCATACAAACATTGCCCATGCAATCCCAGCACATTGCAGGATGGAGCTGCCCTTTCAGACCCGCCCTCAGTTACACCCACATGCTCCTCTCCGGGCTCAGCCAAGCAGAAGCCTGTGAGAAGTCCCCTGGGTGGGATCACCCAGTGCTGGCAGCTGTTTAGCCCTGCACCTGGTCCCACCCCAGCTGGGAGGGGGGCTGAGCCTTCTGACTACCAGCCGCACTGAAAGCATGGGCAGGAGATGGAAGAGCTGGGCCCTGAGCGATGGCCGAGCGGCACGTGGGATTTTATCCCCTGGGCTGCACTGGGCTTTGACTCCAGGTGCCTGGGATGCTGCAATCACAGGGTGTTACTGCCACTCACGCAGACACTGAGCTGGCTTTGCGCTGAATAGCTCAGGTCCGGAGCAGTGAGGCGTCAGTGTGTGCTGCCGGTAAGCCTGAGTGTGCCGTGGGCCACCAGCCTGCACCGCTGCAGCTTCACGGTTGTTCCTGGAGCTCACAAGCTCTAGGCTGGCCCAGGGTCTACACACGCTGCAGCTACACCTCTGACTTCAGTGCAGGCGCCTGCTAAAACCTCCCCTCGGCTACCCCTCATTTCTGCCCCTCCTCCCAGCACAGGGAAAAGCAGATTCCAGCTCAGAAACCCCCACCGTGGCCAGGCAAGGCAGATGTTCCAGGGGGACTGGCTGCTAGCAAGGCAGCCCGGCCTGTTCTCTCACGGCCAGGAGCACACTTGATGTATTGCTCACTTCAAGGGTCGTGGATCCCATTGTTTTCACTGCACGCCAGCCAGGGAGCCAGCATCAATACAAAATATATGATGTTTGTCATTGCACTTCAACAGAACATTTAGCATTTCAGGCCATCCAAGGGCCTGGGCCTAGCTGCATGGCAAATGTGTTTGAGAAATAATTGGTTATTAATAGGGGCTATCAATCTCCCTGATCTCTAAGCCTTCTAGACACAGAGCTATAATTTGGATATTAAAACTTCCTCCAGCAAGGCATAGTTCAAGCGAGGGATTTACCCTCTAAGTCACCTCTCAAAGCTGTCTGCTGTAAAGACTGATTTATTGACTGTTGGTCTTAAACTGGGAAACGTATAAAAGCCAGTTGAGTATTGTCACATGGACACACTGAAGAACCGTCATCCCAGGAGAGGGCAGCGGGGTGTAAGGAAGGAATACAGCAGGTAGAATGCACCGGGGAAGGAACACGCTGTAACCTGCCATGCGCACACTGGACTCTGAGCTGACGCTGGCTCCAAGGGGGGACAGTATGGGAGCACTGCTGGCAGCGCGGGGCGAGGATCAAGGGGGAGCGGAGCAGAGCGGGAGAAGAAGGGAAGCGTGGGAGCTGGCAATGCAGAAGGTGCGATGGGGAGCCCAGGCAGTGCTGTCGGGCAGGGCTCAGCCAGGGAGTGGGCTACAAGCATGCAGGGGAGCCCCACGATGCAGCAAAGGGCAGAACTGGGGAATAAAGCACAGGGGGAGAAGTATGGGAGACGGCAGGGCTGAACTAGGGACTTGTGCCCAAGGGAGCAAAGAAGCCATGAGATGCTGGGAATGAAGCAAAGGGAGGAGATAAGGAAACAGAAATTCTGTCCCTGCTCCCATCCCAGTCCCTCCCTGGCATCAGGCCTGCAATTGCTCTGGCTTTGGAACTCGAGAGCTACTACTGCAGAAAACAGGCCTTGATGGGACAAGGGAGGAGAGATTAACTGTGTATTTTTTTGCAATAACTCCTGCTTGTGGGGAGGAATAAGCTTATTTCGAAAGAGTTATTTCAGGAGTTGTTATTTCGAAAGAACTTGGTAGTGTAGACATAGCCTCAGGCTGGCTTGAGAGGATTGTTCTTTACAACAATCCTGTGCTATCTTTCCTAGCACAGAAGTTAAGCTGATTGATCTGTAGTTTCCTGGATTGTCCTTATTTCCCTTTTTATAGATGGGCACTGGATTTGCCTTTTCCAGGCTTCTGGAATCTCCCCTGCTTTCCATGACTTTTCAGAGATGATAGATTGGCACAGATACCTCCCCAATCTGCTCCTTGAGTATTCTAGGCTGCATTTCATCAGGCCCAAGAAGACATCTATATTTTCTAAATACTTTTTAACTTGTTCTTTTCCTGTTTTAGCTTCTGAACCTACTTCCTTTTCTCCAGCATTCACTAGAATAGGCAACCAATCACCACCAATCTTCTTGGTGAAAACCGAGACAAAGCGGCTGTTAAGCACCTCTGCCATTCCCACATTTTCTGTTATTGTTTTTCACTCTTCATTGAGCAATGGGTCTACCCTGTCCTTGGTCTTCCTCTTGCTTCTAATGTATTTGTAGAATGTGCCCATCAACAGCTATTAGCCAAGATGGCCCAGGACACAGCCCATGCGCCAGGTGTCCCGAAAGCTCTAACTGCCAGCAGCTACAATTAGATGACAGGGGATGGATCACTTGGCAATTGCCCTGCTTGTTTCCTTCTCTCAGAAGCATCTGGCACTAGCCACTGGCAGCAGGCAGGACACTGGGCTAGACAGACCATTGGCCTGACCCACCGTGACCATTCTTATGCCCTTGAACAGGGTTTTCCTTTAAAATCCCTTTGTGTGGGGCTGCGGGAGGGAGGCACTTGGGTGCGGTACAAAGCCTCTTCTTCCCCCTGCACTGGAGGTGATGGGCACAGCTCACACCTAAGGGCTCAATCCTGCAATGTGCCAAGGGGCTGCAGCTCCAGTGGGTGGCAGTGCGGGGCAGGGCACTGGATCAGAAGACCTGGGTGCTATCCCAGGCTCTGCCACTGACCTGCTGGGTGACCTTGGACAAGTCACTTCCCCCCTTTCTGGGCCTCAGTTTCCCCATCTGTAAAATGGAGATATAATACTCACCAGCCTTTGTAAAGCACATTAAGAGGTAAAGGGATGAAAAGTGCTCTATACAAGCCAAACATTAGCAGTGCTGGGATTAACCACTCCATTCCCTTGCCTCCTCTCCAGCAGGGAGACTCAGAGGAGGCTGAAGACTGGGGCTAGCCACAACAGTTGATTTCACAATGTACTGTGGTCATATTTCATAGATGTGAGAGCTCCCTCACCCACCTTCTAGTGCAGGCTCGTTCCCTACAGTCTATTCTGCAGCACTCAGCTCCTCCAGGGCTCCAAGAGCGACGGAATCCCTAATGCTTAGAAATTAGATCCCAAACTCTTTGGGGACAGGACCAGTCTTTTGTTCTGTGTTTGACAGCACCGAGTGCCTGGGCCAGGCCAGGGGCTCCTAGTGCGATGGCACCACCAACAATTAACCAGATTCCACCACTCTTCATCTTCCTTAGGAAACAAGCCCTGCTCAAGAGAGTCTCCCGCCAGGATCAGCCTTGGTGTTCTACTTCTGCTGAATTTCCAGCATGTTAATGTCACCCCCTCCATGGCCCTGGGGATGCAGTGCACCTCCTCAGAGAAAAAACAGGAACACCATCACTATAAATGGTCTGGTAGCACTTTATAGACTAACAAAACATGTAGATGGTATCATGAGCTTTCGTGGGCACAGCCCACTTCTTCAGATGACCATGATACCATCTACATGTTTTGTTAGTCTATAAAGTACTACCAGACCATTTTTTAGTTTATCCTGTACAGACTAACTCAGGTACCCCCTGAAGCTACCGTACACTATGTTATTCATAATATAGATCGCTGTATAGATCGCTGTAGAGTAGCTGGAGATAGAGATGATTAGCTAGAGAGCTAGATTAGCGACCTAGCCATCTATAAATATTCTACCTGCCTATTTAGCTCAGTGCAAGTGTCAGACAAAGGAAAGCATAACTTCATTTGGGGCCATTTATTCCATTCATCTGCCTATTTCCTGCATCCATTACAACTGCAGTTTTGGGTCATTTACATTGAGTGTCTGATTTCAACTCATAAAATAATCTGGTTAATGAAGTCTTCAAGACATCCATTAAGAGTCTCTAATGCTAATTTTATGTAAAAATCCAATAAGTTTCCTTGTCGAATTAACATTACAGACCTGTAATGGGCTCTTAAATCTGCTCTGGTCTCAGCAAAAATGTTCTAGCAATCCCTGTAGGGGTTGGGACACCAGGAGAGAACAGGAAAGGTTCCAATGTTGCCTTCCATGCCAAGGGCATTATTTGGTCCCCTCTCTGTGGTGGACATTTGATGGATAGCAAGTCCCATCTGTCATGGCAAATTCACACCGTTAAATCCATGGAAAGGTCATTATTAGGGAGTTTTAATTTATAAAGCAGTGTCTGCAACCCTCAACGAATTCTTTGTAGAATACAGGTGAGTGTGTAGGGATTGGAATGCATCCTCCTCTGGGGTGGAACAGCGCACAGCAACACCACCCAACAGCTGAGGGTAGGGACTGAGGCAGAAAGCTATATCTCATTAGCGGAGGAGAGTGGTCTTGTGGGTAACGTGTTGGAGTGGATGTCAGTACCCAGCTTACTTCCCAGCTTTAACACAGACTCCATGCATGAAACTTGGTGAGATCACTGAATCTCTCTGTGCCTCAGTGCTCTGTCGATGAATACACTTCCTTCCTCACACCTTTCACCTTGTCCATTCTCTGGTGGCAGGGACTTGCTCTTACCATGGGCGTATGCCATGGCTAAGACAACAGGGCATTACAGATCTTGGCATTACAGACCCCAGCCAATGTAACATGATAACTAATGAAGTGCCAGGCTCCACCATCCCCTCAGGCTGATTCACGGAGGAGAGCTGCTTGCTGCTGTACCCAGCTCATGGGCTTAGACCTTTAGCTTCCCTGTGCTGTATGCTGCATAGGGAAACTCACCAGCTAGTTCTATGCAGCAGGTAGCGCAGGGGTGGGCAAAAGGGCCTCTGCAGGCTGGATTCAGCCTGCCAAGTGGGTTGATCCAGTCCGCGGAGGCCCTGCCGCTCCCCTGCCCCCAGGCCAATTAAGACCTGGGAGCAGGGGGAAGCACATGGAGTTTCCTCCATCCCGCAAGGAGTGTGCAGTGCTTAGAAGCGCCGCGCACTTCTGGTAGGGCGGGAGGATACTTCGCACATTCCCCCACCCCCAAGCCCAGATTGGCCTTGGGGCAGAAGGGGGATTGCGTGAAGTCACCTAGGGAGAACCTCTGGGAGGGCAAAGACTTCACGTGCTCCCCCAACCCCAGACCAAACATTGTCTGTGGGTGAGGAAGCAGGGAAGTATCCTGGCCCTGCCCCTTCCACTTGAGGCCCCGCCCCTTCCAGTGCAGCCTGGGGCCACTTCATGCATTTCTGAAGTGGCCCCAGTAAAAAATTATTGCCCGCCCCTGAGGTAGCATGTGGTCTGGAGCAACAATTTCTGGACAGTGCTGCAAAACATGGGCCCAATGAGGCAGGCTAAACCCTGTGTCTGGGAGCTAGAGGTCCTAGACGCAGTCCCTGCAAGAGACGGGGAGGGGAAGTTACACCACCACCAACTAATGCCACAGTGGCAGTTCTGGGGGTGGCCTGCAATGACTCAGGCCTCAGAAATTCGGGTCAGCAGCAGGTCCAGGGAGCGTGTCTGGGCCACTCACCCAGGCGGAGTTGGACTGGTTGAGCTGGTTGAGCATGACGATGGAGGTGCAGCCGTAGTCATACACCAGGCGCCAGAAGTCCGTGGTGGTGTTCTGCAGGGGGTGCAGGGTGACGATGAAGGCTGCGCTCTTGGTGTAGCTCTAATGGGGAGGAAGCAGAGAGAGGAGAGGGCTAGTGAGCTCCTTAAAGCAACACAGCAGTCCAGAGCATGTTGGGGTGGGAGTGGAAGTAACCAGTCCCCCACAAAGTACTAAAGGGAAGGATGGCTTTGTGTCTAAGGCACTGGACTGAGACCCCGGAGATCAGTCCCCAATTCCACTGCAAGCTCCTTGCCCAGAGATCTGTCATGGGAAAGTCCTGGCCAGAGACTAACGTGGCTCAAGGGCCTGATCTCCTAGTTCAGTTCACTGATGGGACCCTACTGAGCTCAGTGGGCACTGGACCAGCCCTAAACTCCCCGGGCAGTGAGCAGCGCCGAGTGCTGCAGAGAGAAGCGGACCAGCTTGCTCTGGCCACAAGTAGCGCGATGTGCTGAGGATCAGATTTTGGACCGAGCGGCACAACATGGGCCTGGCAGGGCAGGCAGAGCGCAGAGCAGGACAACATGGGCCTGGCGGGGCAGGCGGAGCGGGACAATGTGGGCCTGGTGAGGAAGGCTGCAGGCAGAGTGGGACAACGTGGGCCTGGCAGGTTTCACTTTGCGAATCAGGAGTAAAACCAGCCAAGTTAACAGAGGGACAAGTTAGCAAGTGCAAGCAAGACAAGAACCAAGCACAAGATCTCCATGGCCCGTGTCCCAAAAAAAACACCAGGAAAAAAATTCTGTTGAGAAAAAAAAAGGGGAAGAGCAAAGTTGTTGAGCAAAAAAAAAAAGGACCCCGACAGCAGTTATTATAAATAAAAAAATTTAAAAAATAAATAAATAAATCAGCATGGCCCCTTTAAGAAGAGGCTTTTTTTGCCTCAGTGGCCATTTTGTTTTTCTGATCTAGCCACAAGACAAGCCCCTGCGGAACCAGGTAAGTGGGGAGTGGGCGGGAGGCGTCCGGAGGGGTCTGTCCAGGGGGCCAGGCAGAGGGGGCATGGGCAGGGGCTGGGCCCGGGCCCGGTTGCTCAGTGTGTATAGGGTTGCCAGGTGTCCGGTATTTTTGCCTCCTGGCAGGGAAAAAAAAAACAAACAGAAAATACCGGACATTTTAAGTGTCCGGTATTTTCTGAATTTTTTTACCAGCCAGGAGGCAAAAATACCAGACTGTCCGGGTCAATACCAGACACCTGGCAACCCTACTCATTTGGTTTAAATCAAATGTTTTAAAAACACATTTATAAGTTATCTCAGCACCTCGACATGCCTTGGGGGGGCCCACACACTTTCCTCCCTCAGATCTCTCAAACATAGAGCTTTATCCACCTTGGGGGGGGGGGGGTTTAATACGAGCACAAGCATAAAAAATGTCAGCCTAGTGCATTTACCCCCCTGCATTACACACGCTGCATCACAGGGGCGCCGAAAGAAAGTGCCTCTCAGCTGTGCTCCTGGGCTCCTCCCAGGCTGTTTTGCTCAGCTTTGCACCCCTCATCTCTCTGGGGGGTGAGGGGAGGAAGAGGCAAGAAACCTCTGAGGCGTTGCTACTTACAAACATTTTCTTAGAGTGAAAAAAAGACCGCATGAAAGACCCCTCTCCAAAGGAAATTGTGCTGCTAGTTAACACTTCAAAAGCAGCAAGTGCTTTCAGGGGCACTAGGCCCGAGAGAGGACAGACAGTGGAGAGGTTTATAGAGTGTTCTTTGCCCCCACTAAAGAACCCTTGAAACAAAAATCTGTGCACAAGTGACAAGTTCTTGGCACTCTCAGAACATCTTTGTGCCTTCGGATTTCTCCTCCAGTCTTGTTTCTCTTTCAATCTCGCTCCCACCCGCCATGAGATTTTAATGTCTGTTGCCTTAAGCCCCAGGTGAGTTTTCAAAAAGGGGGGAGAGGATAATTTCAGAAATGGAACTTTGGGCTGAAATGTCTTTCTTTGGCTTTCCCCCAACACAGTGTTTCCAGGCTGGAGATCCTCATAAGACTGTTGTCGGGAGCATCAAAGGTGGAAGCTGCAGGCCGGAGACCCAGCTGTAAAGGCAATGCTGCTGCCAGCGGCAGTGCAGAAATAAGAGTGGCCTGGTATGGGGTTGTCATCGCTTTTGGGGGGGGTGTCACAGCCTGAAATATTTCCAAAGGGAGTTCCAGCAGAAGTGTCTGAGAATCGCTGCTCTAAAAAACAAAACAGCAAACCAAATGCCCACAACCAGCCATGGCATCGAGTGTGTAGGGAAAGGAATAATGGTGCAATTTCCTGCCTGCTGCCCTCTGACCACCGGTCACCTGCTTGATTTCACCCAGAGCAAAAGGGGGGTATCCCAGAAAGCAGCAGGTGTATAGGGCAGAAGCGAGTGTCCCGGGCACTGTTGCCTCCCCAAAAGGAGGAGGGTTCAGCTAATGGCCATGGTGCACGTTTCCACAGTGCCTGAGGATTCCACTGTGTGAACATACTTAAGCCTTTTGCTTGTTGCTGCTTGGAGCTATTCCACAGGGCACAGAAACATTAAACGTGGGATTTTATCGTCTAGGCCTTGTCTGCAAGGAGCTTAGCATGTGCCTACCCCAGCGGGTGGGTAATTTTACTGAAGTTAAGAGGATGACTCATGCTTGGAGTTAAGCATCTACTTAAATACCTTGCTGGATCAGGGCGATCTAGCTCCACCCAGGACTATGCAATGTGGAGCTTTTGCATTTTAGTTCCCACCAGTGTAAGTCCAGTCCTAGGTTGGTAGCAGCTCAGAGCTGGGACCGTTTGAAGACAGCAGTCAGCAAAGGGGAGGACGACGCAGTATCCACATGAATGAAAACTCAGGAGCATCTTGTGATTAAGGCAGAATTTCACCACTGATAATGAGTGTAAATGCGAGATTAGCCATTATGGGGCTGAGACCAAATAAACCTCATGACAGTAGTTATGGGGTGTCCAGTGAAAAAAAAACCATTCCATTTCATGGAGCATTTTGATACATCGAGAGCTGGTTGCTGTTGCAAGTCAGAGCAAAACCCAAACATTTTGAACTTCTCCACAAAGGGAAATGGAGCCGTGGATCTTGGGAGCCCTGGGGTTCCTGCTGCCACACAGTCTGCCTGGCTGGCTCCTTTGTAGCCACACACCCTAGAAGTCTGGAGGTTTTTGGGGCTGGTTGTCTGGAAACTCAGTAGAAATTGAAATGTTTCAAGTACAATTAATCATCAAATTCTGTGTGTTCCATTGGGATTTTTCTGGCTACCTCTGATCTTTAGGGAATCTTGTTAAACCTCCATGGAAAAGGCTCCATAAAAGACAATGGATTTGGCTGTCATGGTGGACAATGAACTGTCAGGGTGACACTGAGGCTAGGGCAATCCTGGGGTGCATAAACAGGGGAATCTCAAGCAAGAGTTGAAGTTATTCTACCTCTATATCTAGCCCTGGTGTGACTCCTGCCGGAATCCTGCATCCAGTTCTGGTGCCCCCAATTCAAGAAGGATGCTGATAAATCAGAGAGGGTTCAGCGAAGAGCCATGAGAATGATTAAAGAATTAGAAAATCTGCCTTATAGTGAGAGACTCCAGGAGCTCTGTCTATTTAGTAACAAAAAGAAGGTGAAGGTACTTGAAAAGTACCTACATGGAGAAGAAACATTTAATAACGGGCACTTCAACCTAGCAGAGAAAGATCTGACACTAGTCAATGGCCAGGCAAATTCAGATTAGAAATAAGTCCTATAATTTTAACAGAGGGGTAATTAACCATTGGAACAATTCACCCAGGGTAGTGTTAGATGCTTCACAATTTTTAAATGAAGGCGGGAAGGTTTTCTGAAGAGTGGCCCCAACATTTTCTGTCTTGCCCCTTCTTACCAACAACGGAATCTACCTTTGCTCCCCAGGAGCCAAGGTTGGGAACCAGGCCGGGGCCGGGAGCAGAGCCATGGGCAGGAGCCAAGGGCCAGGATCCAGGAGCCAAGACATACTCAGGGCCGTGGCTGCGGGCTAAATTGTGGCCAGGATCTGGGACTAGGAGTGGAGCTGGAATCCAGACCAGAAGCCAGGGGCTTTCTCCTTGCTCATCAAGGTAGTGATCTAAATAACAGCAACGTGAGCTTCCGCTGCTCCAGCAGCTCCTGAACCCTCCCCCGCCCCGTGCAAGCACCTCTCATTGAGAGCTGGTGAGAATCTCTCAAGACCCAAGCTCCTTGAGGGAGCCCTTCACATGCCAAGTGACATGCCAGACGCAAAGCGATTCATTATCCACTTTCACACCTTGTTACCGCCTCCTGGGGAATCCACTGTGCACCCCCAGGAAGGAACTTTCAGTATTGCCTGCTCCTTCCTTGGGCTGCTCTTTTGCTCCACACGTTACAACAACGCAGTGTGTCCCTTCAGCTTGGGCCGTGGCGAGTGCAGAGGGGATTTCCTTTCCCTTTCCTTTCAAAGCTCCTTTTCTCCCATGCACATCGCCAACTTGTCTCATGTGCTAGCAGAGCGACACTCTTCGTGCTGCAGCTGCAAACCACAGTGGGTAGACCTTGTTGGGAACAATGTGTCGGCCTTACCCTTTTGTTCCATGGAGCTGGATCGCTACGTGTAGGTATCTGTGGACTAGTTTGGGCCACTTGTGAAAGACGCAGCAGCCATTTCATATCCAACAAACTAATGTGACTGGGGGTGACACTGGACTGGAACCCAGAAGATCTGGATTCAACTCCCAGCTCGGCCACAAACTCCAACTAAGACCTAAGGAAGTCATGGAAGATCTCAGTGCATCAAACCAGGTTGGATATTAGGAAAAACTATTTCACTAGGAGAGTGGTGAAGCACTGGGATGGGTTACCTAGGGAAGTAGTGGAGTCTCCATCCCTAGCGGTGTTTAAGTCTCGGCTTGACAAAGCCCTGGCTCGGTTGATTTAGTTGGGATTGGTCCTGCCTTGGGCAGGGGGCTGGACTTGATGACCTTCTGAGGTCTCTTCCAGCTCTACGGTTCTATGATTCTATGAAACCCATCTGTCCCGTGGGAATAGTGATTCTTGCCATTGTCTGTTTAGCTTGTAATCCTCTTGGTAGGCCTCATGTGAGTCTGTTCCAGCACCTGCTGCAAGGAGGCCTTGGTCTAGTTTGGGGCCTCTTGGTGCTACTGGAACCCCAGTAAATAAATAAAATAACAAATCTATTAAACAACACCTACATCCCCAGTTGTTACTGAACACACCTAGGGTGTGTCTAGACTACAGGGTTTGGTCAACAAAAGTGGCCTTTTGTCGACAAAACTATACCTGCGTCTACACTACTGCCGAGTTCTGTCGACATAACATCGACAGAACTCGGCAGTTTTGTCGATGGCGGTAAACCTCATTCTATGAGGAATAACGCCTTTTGTCGACAGAGTTCTGTCGACAGAAGGTGTTATTGCATCTACACTGTCCTTTGTGTCTACACTGTCATGTCGACAAAGCGGCTTGCTTTGTCGACAGAACTGGATGTAGTCTAGACACTCTTTGTCGACAGAAGCTTTGTCGACAGTATCTGTCGACAAAAGCCTGTAGTCTAGACGTACCCTTAGGCTGCTCAACCTTTCTCGACAGTATAAATCAAGCAGAAACCTCTTCAAAGAGAAAACCTTGTTCCCCCAGACTCCAGCTGGCTGGTTCCAGTGAGTCCTCTAACAGCGGTACGATAATGCCTCTACTTAAGAGATGTTCCCTTTATTTAGTTGTCACTTTTGCATTGCTCCTTGTGGGCCCAGGTTGTTCCTTTAGCTCTGTGAAATGAATTGATCCTTGTCCACATCCCAACAAACCGTTATCAGGCTCACAAATTCCAGCCTCCCATTCCACATTACCTGCCCCCCTCAGCAGCAGGGCCAAGGAGGAAGGATGGGCCAGAGGTTAGGGTACTAGCTGGAGATGGGGGGGTCAAGTGTTTGCTCTGCTACAGACTACCTGCATGACCTTGGGCAAATCACTTATGAGTGTTGTGCCTCAGTTCTCATCTCTCTCACGGGGATGACAGCACTGCCCTGCAAAGTGTTGGGATACTGCAGCAAGGGGAGCCATATAAGAACCAGAGACAGCAAGTGCAGAATTGAGTCCTAAGTCTGCCAAACTCACTTCAGCACCAGAAATGCCACCATGTTCAGCACTCACAGTGCCCCGGGGACCAGTCTTATGCCCAGGCTTACTAGCACAGACTTACTCACCAGCCCTTAAAGATCATGACAGTTCTTGTTTCCAAAAGACATGACAAGGGGTTAATGCAAACAAGTACGTCAGAGTGGCCAGACTGAGTCAGATCAAAGGTTCATCTGGCCCAGTGTTCTGAATTGGTGGCCCTGAACAGGTGGCCCAGATGAAATGAACAGAACAAGCAGTTTTCAAGGGATCCAGCCCCTGTTGACTATTCCCAGTTCTGGCTAACAGAGCCAGGGACACCGTCACTGCCCATCCTGGTTAATAGCCCCCCAAATCTGATCCAAAGAGCTTTGCTGAGTGTAATGGAAATTCTGTTCTGACCCAGTCAGTTCCTCTAGCAGACATCCAGGCAGAGAGGCCAGGCACACAAGAGAACCCAAACTATATAAAGCAAAGCTCTCGGTGCTAGTCAAAGGTGCAAGCTTCCCCAGAACAAAAGGCTGTTGCTACAGAGCCATTCGTACTGCTGCCTCCAGCTTATGAAGTGATTCTGCTGTAAGTGAAAGCAGATAACAGGGAGACAAGATCTCTATGAAGACGTAACGTGATAAATTGCCTGTGGGATGAAAAGCGCAGAGCTCAGCTGGAATCTGCCGGAGCCCCGGTGTAATCAGAAGGGCGCCAGGAGTCCGGGGGTGGGGGCTGGGATGCTGGGATTTGATTCATTGCTGCCCAGATGTAAGAGTGCCCTGCTTGCTTTGAAGAAAGGAAAGCGGTTCCAGTCACAAACGACCCTCTCTTCATGCTACAGGCAGCGTGGTCAGAGCGTCACTTCTGCTTCATGTGCAATCACGTGTGGATGCTCCTCTCAACACCATCCTCCCTTCCCAGACTGGGGGCACCCACTGAGCCACTGCGACATCTGTAACCATTGCTGATGTTTGAGAGTTAAGCCTGTACATGAGAGACAGCTTGGCCCAGGGGCAGGGGGCTAGCCAAGGAGTCCAGAGGACCTGGCTTTGACAATCACTTGCCTTGAGTCATGGCATGGCTATGTGCCTCAGTTTCCCCATCCATTACATGATGGTAATGATCAGGGCTCAACAAATACACTCGCCCGCTCGCCCGTGGCGAGTAGATTTTACCAGCTGGCGAGTGCAGGGGCGGACTGGCCCAGTGGGCTGTTGTGACGGGCTGGCCAAAGCCTGCACTACGGGTGGGGCGGCCCCATCCGATTCGCCGGCCGGCGGAGGAGCAGAGCGCCGCCGGGGAGGGGGAAATGCGGTGATTCTTGCCACCGGGCTGCCTGCGTTAGCTCTGGCGTGAGGAGGCTGGGCGTGAGCCAGAGGGCAGGACGCCGGCAGGACGTGGCCCTGCCGATTTTAAAGGGCCGCGGCAGCTCAGCTCTGGCCGCGTGTCCCTGGGAGCTGGCTGCGGCGCACGGCACAGCCAGGCCCCGCCCCACCCCACCGGCTCCAGTCCTGCCACGGCTCCAGCCCCCTCGCCGGTGAGAGACCGCTCCCTGTCGACCGCCCAGCTCGCTGCGCCCACCCCGCGCCCCTTTGTCTCCGCGTCGCCTGTTCCCCACGCCGCCCCTGCACCCCGGACCCCCTGCTCTCCCTCTTTCCTGCGACGCTCTGCGCCGCCCTTGCACCCCGCACCCTGCTCCCCCCGATCCCTGCCCTCCCAGCTCTGTGCTGCCCGTTCCCTGCACTGCCCCTAGACCCCAATCCCTCTGCCCCTCCCGTTCCCCGCGTCCCATTCCCCGTGCCTCCACCGCACCCTGCTCCCCCCGATCCCTGCGTCCCTCTGTGCCTCCCGTTCCCCACGCCACCCCTGTACACCCCCACTGTTCCCTCCACCCCTCTGGCTCTGTGCTGTCCCTGCACCCTGCTCCCTCTGTGGGTCAGGAGTAAGGGGTGCTTGTCCATAGGGAGGGGCTGGACAGGGCAGGGAAAAGGCTGCTGTGACCCAGCAGCAGTGAAAAGGGGAGTTCACTTGAAGCGCCTTTACCTTTATGGAAAAAAACGAATGAATATGCTATTTGCTATTTATAGGGCCAAAATGCCCGGACAAAAATGAAAACAAACAAACAAAAACCCAATGCAAAATGCAAACGTGTAAAAGACAACCAAAAAAAAGGGGGCGGCCAAAAAATGTTTTGCTTGGGGCAGCAAAACCTAGAGCTGGCCCTGGGGAGGGGAAGGGGCTGGGCTGGGCTGGGCTGGGGGAAGGAGGGGAGGGGAAAATATGTGGAAGGGGCTTGTGCTGAGGGGAGGGGAGGAGGTCAGGAGAAGAAGATGACGAAAGGGGAAGGCACCAAGGGACAGGGGTGCGGGAGAGACAAATCCCAGGGGGCCAAGTGCAGACAATGAGGAAAAGGGCAGGAGGGGAGGTGTCAGTGGGAGGAGGGAACAGGGTGATGCTGGGAGAGGAGAGGGTAAGGGCACTGGGGGCTAGAGGGGGAAGGAGGAGGTGCTGGGAGAAGGCTTGAAAGAAGGGGTGGGCATGAGGAAGGCAGGGATGGAGCAAGGCATCTGTGAGGGCACAGGGGCATGAGGGGAACGGGGCAGAGGGTGGTGAGGGGTGGGCATCAGGGAAAAAGAGGGCAAAGGGGGCAGGGGCAGTGAGGAAGGGGAGGCACCAGGAGGGTGCAGGTGCCAGGGATTCTGGGGTGAAGCAGAAGGGCAGACACCTGCAGGAGGGACCAGCACCAGAGGAGAGAGGCAGGGTAGGTGTGTAGAGGAGGTGTTAGGAGGCGGGGATGAGGGGGTAGCTCACATGAGCAGAGTGGGGCTACTGGAGGAGTGGGCACAGGGGGGAGAGAAGGGCTGGTGGAGGGGGGCAGGTCTCAGGAAGGCTGAGGGCAGTGAGAAGGGCAGGAGTCTGGACAGCAGAGGTGGGTGAGGGGTTGGGGGCCAGCAGGCACCAGGGGAACTGATGGAGCAAGGGGAGGAGACATGGCAACAGAGGGAAAAGGTAGAGGTTTATAAGATATTTATTAATAACTTGGGTGATATTTATTAATAACTTATTAGTAATTACTGTTCTTATTCTTATTAGGAATTTATGCCATTAAAAAACACTTTTTTGGTGGCGAGTCCCTTTTTTGTCTGGCGAGTAGGGTTTTCCATAATTTGTCGAGCCCTGGTAATGATCATGACTTTCCTTTGTAAAGAGCTTTCCAGAGGTGCTAGGTGCCATCATACAAAGAAACAACTGAGCCTGCTTGTCATCTGTTCTTTCCTCCCTCCTTGCTTTTTTTGCTATTTCCAAGTCACCCACAGCTGTCTTGTAAGGGGCTCCTCCTTATATCTAAATACACAAGTGCACCCACATCTTGTACAGGATTTCAGCCACTCCCTGCTCTCTGACCCAGGCAGTTCCTGCAGCAGAGATCCCAGCAGAGAGGCCTGGGTGAGATTTCACAGAGCAAAGCCCAGCAGCCATGTCTGTGCCCGGCTCGGAGCAAAACTGCCATGCAAGCCCAAGTCACTTTTCTGAGGGACTTGTATCGGAGCACTGGCTCCCCTCCCCCACTCATGCCCAGAAGGGGTGCTTGAGCACACAGCCAGCCATGCCTTTGGCTCTGCTAGGATATGGCTAGACTGCGGGGGGGGTTGGGATACTGGAGGTGTCCTGAAAACACTCTGCCACGTCCAGGGAACGCGTTTGCTCTTCCGCTTTTTTTTGTTACGAGCAAGAAGGGGGCTTTCGAAAGAGGGGTTTTTCCCAACATTTGGCCCAGTCTAGACAGGCCAAATGTTGGAAAAGCCTCTTCCGACAAAAGAATCGGAAAAAGGTATGCTAAATGCAGAGCGCATTTTGCGTACCTTTTTCTGACAAAAAACGGCTAGCCGTATCACTAGAGAATGATACGCTGTCTGCAGGGCCCCAGAACCAAGGGGGCTGAGTCTCCACAGCTCAGCAGCCCCCAGAGCCATCGACTCCTGTGCTAAAAGCAGCTTGAAATGTTTCTGTTGGGATCTGGTGACAGTACCGCCCAGATCCTCAGAAGTGTGTAGGTGCCGAACTCCACTGATGGCAAAGGGAGGCTAGGGCCTAAGTGCCTTTGAGGAGCTGGGCCGAGGCCCGCTTTGCACTGCTGCCAGCGGGGGTACATGGCTGCGCAGAATCACAGCCCAGCACTCCAGCAACATAGGGAGAGAGACCGAGGATCAGACGCTGTCTCTGTCTGGCCCACCCTCCCATGGCGAGAGGGCGATGGCTCCCTGGGAGCACACTCACATCGGTTAAGGCCGCGTTGATGTAGTTGTTACTGTCCCCATCCATGGAGATGAGGAAGGGAAGGCAGCGGTCCGGAGGCAGGACATCCATGCTGCGGTTCTTCTCCCGGTTCCGCGGCAGCAGAGCAATGCTGCACTCCTCCACGTCCAGGTGTGGTGTGACCGAGTTCAGGGTCTGTGGGGCAACAGCACCAGGGTTACTAAACAGTCCTGACCCCCGGTTCCCTGTCCATCTGGGCTAGACAGTCTGGGACCTGGACTGACCGGGCAGTTCTGCTCAGTGGAGCTCCCGGGGCAATGGGCCGCAGCAGAGCTCCCGTCCCCATGCAAGGCCTGAGCTGTCTGGAGCCCCGAGGGAGAAGTGAGGGAAGGTTGTTCTCTGACCCCCCACCTGGATGGAGAGGGGGAGCTTCTGGCCTCCGGCAGGCAGACACTGTCTGCAGCAACAGGCTGTAACTCTAAGCTGGGGAGAGGGGTGGGGGCAAAGCACTGGGGAACAGGAAACCTGGTGGCTTTGAACTGCAGTTCCCAGGAATGTCTTGCCCCAGCGGGAGGACTGGTAGCACCTCTGTAGCCTCCAAGAAGTTAAAGGAGCCTCTGGCCCCCTCACCTGGAATTCCTCCCGCAGCTGCGAGGAGTTGCTCTGCGGTTCTATCCTGACCATCTCCTTGTACGTGGGCTTGAATTCACTGACTGGGATGGCGGTCTCCCCACACAGGCAGGCTTCCAAGATGGCGTCGTGGATGAAGACGTACTGCTCCTTCACAGGGAGGGAAGACACTGGCATTAGCAAGCGGCTTCCAGGGAGCGTGGAAAGGGAGTTCTCCTCCTTTCTCCCCTCTAGGAGGCCCTGGACATACCAGGACTCACTGCTCTCTCAGCGGCACGTGTACAGGACAAAGGCTGACTCTGCTGCCCTGAGCTGGCGCTGTGCCTGGGTGAAACGGCCCAGCACCACCTGTCTGGGGAGCCCTGAGGGAAGGATGAAGCCCACTGCCCGTGGCTCTCCAGAGCCTGCAGACTCTACGTTTGCTGAGGCCTTTCCTGGAAGGACGCTGCCGGACATGGTGGCAGGAGATGGAACAGCTATAGGTGGGGCAGGAAGGGCTGGGGAGGGTCCCCAAAAGAGTCACCGAGTTTAAGGCCAGAAGGGGACCATCTAGTTGGACCTTATACTGTAAGGCCCAGTATACTGTATACTGTAAGGCTTGTCCAGGCCTGGGCGGCTGACCTGGGACGTGAGTGCAGAGGCCTTCAGGGGTGGGAAGGAACCTAATGAGGGCTTGGGTCCCAAACACTACAGTGACAAGCACCTTAGCATATCACAGATATCTTGCTAATGAATTAAGATCGGCGATGATTACTCACTCAGCGTCAGGCCTAAGGGGGTTCCGCGTAGGGAACCCAGGCTGGCCACTGGGGTGTCAGAGAGATGCAGGGACTGTCTGTGCTCAGTCACCTCAATACCAAGTCTCCTTTAGCTGCATCCCAGCTCAGTCCTGTCTCCTGCTGGCACGAGGCCATGTACCCGAGAGGGAAAAGCGAGGGCAACGGAGGCTGGGAAGGCAAGTCTCCTTCGCATGCCCTCCCTACTCACCTCGGTCTGGATCATGTTGATTCTCCGAGCACAGTGTCTTCACACAGTTGTAAATGTCCACAACCCCCTCACACTCGGCCATGTCCAGCATCACGTCCAGGACAATGTAACAGCCCGTCCTTCCAGTGCCAGCACTAGGGCAACCAGGGGAAGGAAGGGAGCAAACAAAACAGGCTCAGTATTACGGGGGTGACGCCAGCAACACTGATCAGTAATGTCAAATGCCAGCATGTGTACACACACCACACAGGTAACTACAACAGACACACACGACACACAAACGCACGCGTGACACAACATGTGTCACAGGAACACACGCGCATGAGATCGAACCCTCGCCAGTGAGCCTGTGCCTCCTAGAGCCAGAGCAGCTCCAGTTCTGCCGACACTGGCAGCACAGATGCGTACCTGAGCTAGCTGGGGTGAGGACGGAGCAGCACTGCTGCAGCAGTGCAGGTCTCAGCCTGGCCCGAACACCCGAGTACTGGCCAGGTGCAGCTTGTGGGGAACCTGTGCTGCTGCAGCTCCGCTGCTAGGGGCCTGAGCCAGCAGGATCAAGGCTCGATGAGCTACAGCCACCGGAGCTGCTGCATGTGTCTTCCCAGCGCTGCCCAACCCGCTCACCCCATCAGACAATCACTTCTCTGAGCCGTACCTAACCCAGACAGGCCAGGAAGGGATTTGCTCCCCAGAGGCTTTTACAGTGAAATACTAATTTCTGGGGCTGATGAATCACTCGCCGTGATTATCAGTGATTAGAGACGAGGGGAACTAATCACACTCCTTGCCTCCAGTGAATGAATACTGATGAGGCAATTGACAAAGAGAAATCAAATACAAAATCCCTCTCATTCATCATCTCTTCCTTGTGTGCCCAGCAGAGGAAGAGCCAGGAGCCCATCGCAAAGGGAGCCTGGGGCGCGCTCGTGCTTGTTCAGAGGACAGGCACTTTCTGTTCTGTTTCAGGTTCAAACTGGAGGCCTAGCTACTCATGCCTTGCCCTGCCAGCCAAGACAGCAGGGGTGGAGATCTTTGCCATTCTGCATGGCCTTGAGCCTGGCCAGTCCTTGCATGGTGATTTCTGGTACAACAGGGGCCAGGACTGAACTCAGATCCCCACCAACACAGGTTAACTGGGGCTGAGTGGCTAAGCCAATTCACTGAGCAAAGTGCATCTGAAGGGCTTGTCTGAAGGACAAGCAGCCCCAGAGCTGGGAGCGTCTCAGTGGAGAGGAAGGAAGCACTGTGGGGAGAGCAGAAGGAAGGAAGGCAGAAGTCAGCAGGAACTAGCTGCTGCTTGTTCCTAGGGAAGCTCCCTGTGAGAGCGATTCAGAATTCTCTTCCACGCCCTGCCCTGAACTGCTGAGCTGTGTTGCCGTGTGCTGCTAAATAGCTGCCCTGCTCCTCCCTTGAAGTGGCTGCATTTCTGTGAACGGTAGGAGATTCCTGGAACAGGTCACCAGCTGGGGACTGTGGGGAAAACCCCTAAAAGAGGAGTCTGTGGTCTTAAGAGTGTTTACAGGGGTCAGCTGTCTACATTCCCATGAAAAGCCCACCCCAGCTGGGACTCCCAGCCTCCATGACAAAGCCTGCTCCAGGAATGGTTTGGGGGAGTTCTCAGGCCGGTGCTACGAACGGGTCAGACTGGATGGTTCCAACGGCCCCTCTGGCCTTGGAATCCATGAATCTCAGTAAGATCCTGAGCTTAACAGGCCCGGGGCACTGAGCAACACTCTCCAGTCACAATGGACGCTTGCCGGCAGGGTGAAGGGATCCCAGCTCGAGGGGGCAGCCTGGGGGAAATGTACCTTGAGTTTCTACTGAGGCTGAACAGGTGGGTTCTGGCTCCGGGCTGACCTGGATTCATTTCACCAGCCTGTAAATTCACCTCAGAGGACACAAAGGCCCCTCCACAGCGTTCCAAGCCGCGAGTGTTGGAATACCCACCCGCCCCACCTGCCTCCTATTTCAGAGGCGCTTGCTACCCACCAGCCTGGCTAAGAACGTTTTATGGCTCAGAACCTTCACCCATGGACCGACCCCCAGCCATAAACCAGGGTCTCCTTCCCCGTGCAGCTGCCCTTCTTACACAGCCGACTCACACGTTTCCTAGCTCCCTGGGACATACTTTACTATAAGTCCAAGCATCCAACACCCCACCCCAAAGCGTCCCAGGACCAGACGTTCCTGGGGCAGCCCCCTTGTGCTTGCTCACCCCCCGTTCCAGTGCACGCGCCCAGGCTGCCTAGGAGCTGGACCCCCTGCCATTGCCCCTGCAGTGAGGTCTCTGGAGTTCTCCAAGCAGCCTCCGCCCCGGGCTGGTTCTCACCTGCAGTGGATGACTATGGGCCCTGCATCGGGGGGCGTGGTAGCCTTCACTCTGCGGATGAAGGCCAAGAGCCCAGTGGCGTGGTAAGGCACCCCGTGTTCGGGCCACGACGTGAAGTGGAACTGCTTCACCTCATGCCTTGCCGAGTAGCCCCTCTGCAAAGGAAGCGGAGGGCAGGGTGAGGCTGGAGGCATGCAGGAGGCAGAAGCCAAGGGCCTGGAGATCACAGCGCAATGGAGACCCAGACTAACTGCAGCTGTCACTGGATTCCAGACAGCAGCAGATGCACCACGTCAGTGATCACCAGTTCGCGGCTGCAGGCTCTGATGGCTCACGTGCTGGAGGTTTGAGGCAGGCACTTCCTTGGCCCTGCCCCTGGTAGGGCCTTCCCCTTGGTTTCAGCATGGGGGTTGGGGACATGCACCCAGGCAGAGGTACTTGCTGTGCCGAACATGCTGTGAGGCCAGGCGGACAGGCAGTGAGCCAGAGTGTGCACCCACTGGCAGGGAGGTTGAACAAAGCCATGCTCTCCTCCCGGCTGTGACACTCTCCTTCCCTTGCCCCAGGCCCTGTGCCACCCCACCCCCGCGCCCTGCTCTTCAAACACCCTCCCCTCCCCCATCTCAGACACGGAGCATCCCCAGCACCCTCGGGCAGCCAGGGTCCTGGGGTCACTGGGTCACAGCAAGACAAGCTTCCACCTGGTGGGCAGCACTGCCCCCTCACTTCAGCCCAGCAATGACGATGTGAGCAAGCGAGCCACCATCCAGGCCCACAGCACTCCAAAGAGACAGGCCCTGCAATGGTATCATGCCAGGAGCCCCATACCTGCCAGGGCTCCCCTCCCCACCACCAAGCTGCCTTTGCTGGGAGGGTACAAGGACAGCAGCACTTTACCAGCCAGTTAGTGCAAGGTGAAGTTCCTCTGGCTGTGTATGTGAATATGCCTGTTCGCCCCTGGCCGTGGCATCGGATTCCCTGGGATCAGCATGCCCGGGCACTGCCAAGTACGCTGTCACTTAGGCACACACACGGGTGGCTGTAATGCTCCATCTCTGTCCCTTGGGCAGCTGTTTACACCTTGCCAGGGTGTGCTTAGGGGGATTGGGTTAGGGGTCTGGGTCTAGGGGGAGATGAGGTTCAGGGCTGGGAGTTAGGGGTTCAAGGTCAGCGTCAGGGTGCTAAAATGCTACTCAGTGAAAATGGGGATAATTTACACACACAGGTCCCTGGTGTAAATTGAGGGGAGAATCTTGCCCCATGTCTCCAGTGCCCTTTCAGGATACAAGTTCACACTTCTGCGTGGGCCCCATGGATCACCCAGCCCAGCGATGAGCTAAGTAGCAATTGCTAAGGCCTGTGAGCTGGCAGGGTCATGGGCAGATAGTCCAGGTACCCTACAGCTGCATGGTCTCAGCTCTTTTTCCATCAGCAGTGGTGGGGTTAAACACAGACCGACCCTTTGGCAGAGACCTCCGGGGCGCCACAGAATGACCTGGTAATGAAAGGCCTCGTTCCCAGGATGCTGTTGGGTACTGAGCTCCTACCGGAACAGTCATTTCATCTTCCTGGAGCTGAGGGGGCCCGTCACACCTGTTATGGCCCAAGGTACCAGCCCTCCCATGATTTCCATGACACCTGCACTGGCGCGTGGAAACAATCGTTCATTCCCGCTGCAGTTCCATGGGCTCATGCTGGCATTCAGCCATCAGCAGTGAGCAGTCCTGCCAGCCTGGCTGGAGAACGCCTCCTACCAGCCTGATGGCCACAGAGCATGACTGGAGGGGCACAGAGAGCCTCACTCGGAGGCTTGGGTGCCACTGAGGCACAGGGAATGCCCTGAACAGCAACAAAGAGCAGTCTTCCCAAGGGGGAGATGGAGCTCATGGAGGAAGAGGCTCCCCAAGGCGGGGCGGGGTGGGGGGCACAGCCCAGGATAGCGCACTCAAAGGAGTGATGCTGCCCTGGCCACACAGGGAGTGAGGACCTTAGGGATGTTCCTTATGGAGCTGACCCCCAAGCCCGTTGGAGTCAACAAGAGTCTGTCCATTGACTGAATTAGGCTTTGCTTCAGGCCCTTGGTGAACAACTAACTGACGTCAACATATCAAGACCAACCCCAGCATCCCGGGCCAAATTCTGCCTCATCTACCTCTGTGTAATCCAGAGTGACTCCAGAGAAGCCAGTGCCGGTTTACACAGCTGTATATGAGGAGATGGTTTCCTTGTGGGCTCCAGATGCACATGCATGGCAGTAGCTCACTGTATGTCAGACCCTGGCGTTCCCTGGTCCTCAGCAGCTGCAGAGGGCTTGTGGATTTGTTGCTGGCAGCATCCCCTTCCCTGGAGAGCACAAGGGACTGGCCCATATGAGTCTCAGTGCAACCTCCCCCGGGATAGGCCACTTCCCACATCCCCAGGGTTGAAGCCTGAGAAGCCCGATGCAGGAGCTTACCCTTTCCAGGGCGAACGTCCGGACAGCATATTCTGCCAGCATCTCTGATTTGACCAGGCTGATTTTGATGTCTCCGTACATCTCGGTGTCGTCCGGCCAGTACTTGGAACACTTCACCTGCCATAAGCAAACAGACCAGGCTGTAGCACTGCAGGAGGATGGGCCCTTGCAGACCCAAAGCTGTCAGGGAGAGGAAGGGAACTGGCCCCTTACCCTTCCCACCTCCACCAGCTTGGTGATCATCACGATGCTGGAACAGTGCTCCTGCCACACCATGCGCCAGAAGTCGTACACCATTTCCTGCTTGGGGCCTGGAGGATGAAGAGGAAAAGAACAGAGCCCCAGTAAAGGAAACCACTCTCCTCAGATCCCAGCAATGCCTCCCCCGAGATCAGAGCCCCAATGGGCTATACCAAGAGCAGTCCTGGCTCCCCCTGTTCGCTTTTTTAGTAAATAAAACCCCTTGGGAGTCTGAAGCTAAAATCTCTCCTCAGTGAAATGGAATCTTCCCCGCCTGACAGCACCCTCCTTTGTTACTGCAGGATGGCATGTGAGCAGGGTGCCGGTCACTCTGGCTGGCTATTGCAGCGCCCCGGGTGGGCACCAAGGCGGGCCCACTGGTTTGTTACTGTAGGATTGCCTACACTCGATGGGGTTGCATGCAGTGATATTTTCCCTTGCAAGGCTACTTGTGAGTGTTGGAATTGCATGTTCTGCCTTTCTACCGTAGAGGTAGGCTGTGGACACTGGTTTGTTATGGTAGGGTTGCTTGCACTCAGTGGGGTTGCATGCAGGTCTTACACGGGTGCTAGGACTGTGACCTGTGTAATTGTAGGGTTGCTCCTGAGCTCTGAAAACTCCTTTAGAAGTGTGGGGCTGGTCATGGTAACTGACATGAACTCTGGAACCCTTTGATTTGAGCCCAGTCCTGGGGAGACTCTGAAGTGCCGTGTGGGGATGAAGGAGTTAAGGAAACCTTCCTCTTGTCCCCCGAAATAGGCCCTGGCCAATGAGAATGGAACCACCCGTCTCAGAGAAGCCATTTGAATCAGATCCAGGAGTTGTCTCCACTTTGGGATGGAGACAAAGGCCACTGAAGTCAACCGGAGTCTTTCCATTCCCTTTAATGTGCTTTGGCTCAGCCCGCAGCATGGCTGTGCCCGTTTGGCCTGCAAAGCCCTGGGCAAGAACGGGGCTGTGAGCCAGGATCACTCGTGAGTATTATTCAGTAGGGAATCTCCAGCCTGTTGTTTGGCTTGGTGCTATTGTGCTGGGATCACTTTCCGGTCTCCAGCCCAACCTGCACTATGCCCTGCTTTAATCGCCTGCCTAACGTGTTCCAAACCAACGCCCATGAGGGCAAAGCTGCAGCACTGGAGCCCCGAGCATGGTCTGCCCAACGGCCCTGGGAAAGATGGAGAAGGCGACGCACCTTGAGTGGCTATGAAGTGGTTGGATCTGTGGTAACCCTGCAAGGGAAGAAGATTCTGTTACACCTCTAAGGAAGGAGACCTGGTCAAGACACAGCTGACGAGCCACCCTCCTTGGGGGCTGCCACTGAGACCCTGTTCCTGCTGACCAGCCTGATGGCCAGCTCACCAGAGCACTGGCCATGGTGAGAGGGTCAAGCCCCTGGCACAGCGTGACGGCCTGGCAGCGCTGTGCATTCCCCAGGCAGGGGAAGACCCAGGCTGGTGGGATTTCCCCGTAGTGAGAGCTACAAACACCATCCTCGGAACATGGGTATTTGTACCGGGAAAAGGAAGCCAAAGTCTTGCTCAGACTCTCCTGGTACCTGGCAATGCCAGGCTGACAGCGGCTGCAATCCGAGGTCAGGAGGAGGCGAGTCAGTAGGATGTCTGACCAGCGCTCCGTGCCCAGGACAATCTAAGGATGCCTTTCTCTAAGGGGTGCTCAGAGCCCCCAGACTCAACCTTCCTTACAGCCCGGAAAGTCTTGCCCAGGGTCCTGGCCAACAAGGAGACTAGGCTAACGCCACTGAGGGAGACAAGGGCTTTCTGACCTCAGTCCCTAGGGTCCGTCTACATTAGGGGCTGAAGTGTGGTGCCCAGCTTGAGCAGACACACACGTGCACTTTAAAACCAGTAGCGGAGTCATGGCAGCGCAGCCGCGACAGCAAAGGCACGGGCTGGTTGTCCTGACTACAACCCGAGCAGACCCTCGCCCATGCCACCGTTGCCAGCTAACGGCTATCTCTAGCATCCTGCCTGGGTGAGAGTGCATTAGTCTGTCTTGCACCCGGAGCACCAAGCGGGGATGTAGCCATAGGCACGTAGGCTGGGTGGGACCTCGGAAGACCATCAAGACCGCCCCCTACAAAGAAGCAGGGTTAAATCTCTACCTGCTCTCCTCTCTCCCCACCCCCAGGTGTTTGGCACATGGGCGTGACCCTTGGGAATTCGTCTCTTGGTAGCTAGGGGGTGGGCAGCAGTGAGAGAGCAGCCTCCCTTCTCCTGCAGGGAGTGGGGAGAAGGGAGAGGAACGAGAGAGAACGAGGAGAAACGGAAAGGGGGCAAAAGGGAAAGGGAGTAGCCAGGACCCACAAAGGGGGAGCAACAGACAATCAGAGGAGAGGGCAGGAATGGGAAAAATGGCAGGGTGAGGAAGAAGAGTCTAAGGGGGGAACAAGACCCACTAAAGGGGAGGAGGAGAGAGAATTGTCCAAGATCCTTGGCGCAGACTCTGTGACCCCCTCCACCCACCTCTCGACTCCAATTTGCTGTGGGAAGCTGCTCACCCAGCCCCTTCCCGGGCCTTTCTCTCTGCAGCCGGGCTGTGGCCACAGCATGGAAGCCAGAGATACATGCGGAGGCAGGTGTCTGTCAGAGGTCCCCTGCTTACACAAACAGCGCTGACAAACATTGGAAGGCTGCAGGTAATGACACTGTGAGAGCCCTGTTAATATCACCATCCCAGCAGCCATGGGCCGGTTCACTCTCCTCTTTTATCCAAGCCAGGCCATTTCCTGCAAGCCTTGCTAACTGCCTAGGAAAGCTCAGCCCAAACGGCAGAGCAAATCTTAACAAGCCCAATCACAGCGCAGCAGGGCTCCGGCTGCAGGCAAGGAATGTGCAATTTCAGCAGGGTTTGTTTCCAGGCGGGGGCTCGTCGGGAGCAGAGCGGCAGACTTGACCGTGCTTTAATGATGCAATTGCTGGAGATCAATAAGGAAATAAAAAACACAAACCCCTCTGAGGGCAGCCAGACTGATGGGCAGACGTGCGGATAGATCAGAAACAACCGTGATCTGGCTGCAGAAGGAGGACGCTGAGCTGAACACCTGCCATCCTGATTCTCATTAATGCTCAGGCCCCTCGGGGCTGCTCCAGGGCCGTAAAGAGCCTTGTTTGCATGGGGCAGGTCGAGATAGGATGGGCTGAACTCCAGGAGCCCAGAGGTCCCTGCTAGTCCTATGTGGACACTCTCATTCCAGCACTGACTCATTGGATCCAAGGCTAGAACGGGCCATTGGGACCACCTAGCCTGGCCTCCTGCGAGACCCAGGCCGGAGAGCTGCCAGCACAGAGCCTCAGAAAAACGTCCCAGCTTGATTTTAAAATGAGCGGCTTCTTTTGGAGCATTTGTTTGAACTGCCTAAGTGTGTCTGCCGGAGAACACTGGCCTGGCTTGAAGTCACACCGACAAAATGACAATCCAGTCCTCTGTGCCCTGCTGTACCCTGGTGCCATTGCTGGGCCGGATTGCCCCTGGCACTATGGCCATTTTACTCCACTTGGCCCGAGTAAAGGTCCCTCACAGTGGGGGCACAGGTGATTCATGTGCACCCGAAGGCCCCTTTGCATTGCCACCGCGGTGCAGGGTGTGCCAAGGAGGATCAGACACAGGTGAAGGTATCCTCACAACCCTACTGTGTGGCAGTGAAGGGCCTTCCTGGCCATGCAGATGGGGACCTGAGAGAGAGACGATGGGGCAGCGACCTGGCCCAGGGCACATAAGGCATCTCTGGCAGAGGCAGGACTTGACCCCCAGACTTCTGAGGGGTACCTAGCGCCATCTAACAAGCCCCTGCTTGGAAGGGAGTCCCCAGTTAGTGTCTTGGAAGGAGCACAGGACAGGGGGAAGAGAGGAGAGGGATACAGGTACTTACTTCTCGGTTTATCCGAATCTTAATGATCCCAACCAGGCACAGGGTGAAAAGAAAAAGAGATCAGAGGAGGCAGATTAGTAAGGGCCAGTCCAAGAGACAGATCAGAACATGGCCGGGGGCGGGAGGGGAAGCGGGTAGCAGACCACAGACAGCAGAGACAGGGAGCAGCACTATGGGGGACTTGGCCCTGCTGTGACCCTGTTGGATCAGCTGGGCAGAATCAAGCAATGGGGAGGGCCCATCCCCTTAAACCCCAGGCAGGTGTGGGGAGGGGCCTTGGCTCTGGTTCAGACGAGAGCTTGCCAAGGAAGATCTGTGTGAGCCCCCAGACTTCGCCAGGCTCTCCCACCCAAGCCGAGAGCTGAGCAGTGCTGGCAGGCTCAGGGGAGCCCTGCAGCACCTCACAGAATCACCAGTGCACCGAGGCCTCGGGCCGAATTCACAAGCACACAATGGAAGGATCAATCTGGCACTAACCATGAGAACTTCCCCGATTGTCCTGCCATGCACCCCACCCTGATTATTCCAGCCCTGGGCATCCCCTGCCCTGTCTGTGCCGAGACTGGCCACTGGACACCCCCATCACCCGGCCTGGGCGCCCCTCCCCACCCTGCCTGTGCCCTCAGCCTGGCCACTGGACACCCCCATCACCCGGCCTGGGCGCCCCTCCCCACCCTGCCTGTGCCCTCAGCCTGGCCACTGGACACCCCCATCACCCGGCCTGGGCGCCCCTCCCCACCCTGCCTGTGCCCTCAGCCTGGCCACTGGACACCCCCATCACCCGGCCTGGGCGCCCCTCCCCACCCTGCCTGTGCCCTCAGCCTGGCCACTGGCTCCCCCCAGGCCTGTCTCTGCTGTTCCATTTCTGGTGCCCGCCGCATGAGGAGACACCTTGGTCCACCGAGATGGGGAGGAAATACCACGGAAGAAAGAGGGTCTGAGAGGGAGCAAGGAAGAGAGCAGGAGAGAGGGAGGAGCTGGGGGAGGAGTCCTTGGGACACTGATGCAGGAACAGCGAGGGCCAAACAGCACAAGGTGGGCAGGCAGGGGCAGGGGGCAGGGTTGAGACAGACAAACCCTCCTCTGCCGCACTCCAGACATGCCTCCGAGAGGAACCCGCCTCCCTCCACGCACTTGCTGGACTTTCGGACCTTCCCGTGCAGCACACGCATGGACACCACCAATCCCCACGCTGCCCCTCCTGTCGTCCCGGGAGCACGTGGCAGGGACGTTGAGCAGGGCCGTGGCAGGGCCCCGGGTACTCACATCGATGTAGTTGGCATTGATATAATCTGAGTTGGGGTCCCCGAGCAGCGGGTGCAGCTTGACTCGATGCCGGTCGTCTGGAGAGCAAGTCAGACAAAGACACTGGGATGGTGCAGAAAGGGGGCAGCCTGGGAACAACGGGCCGGGGCGCCCTGCGCTGCCCAGCACAGCTCTCGGTGCCCTTGCTAGTGCTCCCCGTGGTGGCAGGCTTCTTATCAGAGACTCTGGGATGCCTCTCACTCCTGATCTGCAGCCCCCTGCTACTCCAGTCCTGCCTCCACAACTCCCCACCGCCACTGGTGCCCATCACATCTGACCCACAGCCCCGCTGCTCTGCTAGTCCTGTCCTCTTCCCTGCCCACAGCAATGCCTCAACTCCAGACTCGGTCTCCTGCTATGCCAGCCCTGCCTTCACCCCACCACCCCCACCCACTTCAGTGCCCCGCACGCCTGACCCAGAGCCCCTACTGTTCTATTCCAGGACCTCTCATGAGCAGAGAACCACTGATCATAATGTCAAATTTCCCCAGATTATGGGCTCTGGTCCACCCCAATCTGCATTTCGCTGAGCCTAGCCCTTGGGGACCCCTTACAGCCACAGAGTGCCCCTGCCTGTGAGGAAGGAGCCAAAGGGCTCAGAGACTTCAGTGTCATAAGCACCACAGGGAACGTCCCTGAGCCTAGTGTTCTGCTTGCTCCCTCCCAAGATCAGACCTGGTGGAAGGGGCCTGGACACCAGGGGAGCTGTGTGTGGGGCAGCAAAGAACCACACGTGGCTCCTGAATTGCAGGCTGAGTATCAGGATGCAAAACTGCGAGGTGGGGAGCATCTCACCACCCACCCTGCCAGGGTCTCGCCCTTTGAGCGAATGCTCCGTCCAGGGGCCAGCGCGCAAAGGAGCCCGCTGGAGAGGAAAGAGCTCCCTTTAGAGGCCGGTGCTCTTTGGGCACAGCTGCGCCAGCCTATGGGGAAAAGGGCAAGGCCCACTCAGAGATCCACACGTCTAAATCCATGGCTGAGTTAGCATCGTGTTTCCACGCCCAGGACTGTACCTGAGGCTCCTGCTAACAGCAGAGAAAGCAAGGAGGTTCTCTGGGGGGAGACTGGGAGTGGGTTGGTGTAAATCAGCATGTCCTGGGGTTAGCCCCAAACTCAACCTGACCTAATTTCTATCCCAAATAAATTGTCCTGAGCCTCAAAATTCCCACAGGTGAATTCCATTTTCTTTTTAGGAAAGCACCTCCCCCCGCCCATGGCTTTGGGGTTTGCAAGGGAGAGTCATGCTTGGAAGAGGCTGCACTGATACATCGCACCAAGCCTCAGCTCAGATGGCATGGCAATGCTGTGCTTCTCTGCTATGCGATCCCTGGCCCCTGGGAACAGTGGCATTGCCACGGCAGCTCTAGAGCAGGAAACGCGACTCTCTCTGCCGAGGTCTGCACAGCCTTGGCTCTGGCAGAAACGGCTCTCTTGTGCTTCGCTTCGGCCTTTCGCTGCACGTTGGCTTCCGATTTCTTATTCCAGAAAGCAGTTTGGAATCCACCAAACAAAAGGAAAGTTGTGCTGGACTGTACCCACTCTGAGAACACGACCGAGCATAAATGGCTCCGAAATGGATGCCAGAGCCTGCAGCAAGCAGAAATTGGCAGCGGGGAGTTTGTGCTGAGGTGCCAAAAATAGCCTGGAGACATTCAGCTTCCAACTGGCACTTGGACCCATCCCCCACCCCACGCTCTGGCGTGAGCTTAAACGTCTACACAACTGCTTTTAGCGCCACAGCAGGAGGGGAGCCAGCAGCCCAGGCTCTGTGACTCGCTGCGGTGGGTTTCTGCTTGCTGCGCAGCCTAGGGACAGGACAGTCCCAAACGAACATTTCAAGGCCTGGTCCCAGGCTGACTGATGCCAGGGCAGCATTTGTCATGGATTCCCTATGGCACTGATCTGGGTCTGCCTGAGGCTCGGGTTGGGCCAGCCTCTTCCCGGGGTGGGGCTGAGGTGGGGCTTAGCTCCCCCTTGCCACAAGACCCCGCCCATGCTCCTTCCTGTGCCCTGATGGCCAGGCCTGAAGCTGGAGCCAAGCAGTAGTAAAACTCAGCCAGGAGCCCTGGCCATTGTGGGGTGCTCTGGAGTCCCAGACCCCTAATATGCCTTGGGTGATGTGCCTTAGGTCAGGGACATCTGGGGCTGATGGCTTCTGGGGGAGAGGAGCTGAGGATGGGGCCACAGAGCCTGTGCGTGTGTCCCATTTTTGCCTTTTGCCTACTGTAGACATTCCCTGACTGTCAGGTATAGGGACCTGGCTATCGGAGCAGCTGCAGGAGTAAAGCGCTAGGACCAGGAATTCATAACACTAAGGGTTAGTACAGCACCTAGCCCCACAGGGCCCAACCTGTCCGTAACCTAGTGGGGTTTCTCACAGCATAGGAGGCAGTGCAGCTCCAGCCCCTGAGCCAGACCCAAGCACAGAATGAACGGAAACCGTCCCTTAGCCAAAGCGCCCCAGCACAGGCACACCTGCTGCACTCCGCAGCCCTGCGCAGTTGCTCTGATCCTTCTCCCTATGAATTGGATGGATTTTACTCTGCAGGGAAGCTGCCCCATCCCCCAATCCAGCCACTCTCCAAAGCTTTGCCAGGGCATCTCCTGCCTGACCTGGATCACCCCATCAGAATGTAAAATCCCAATTAATCAGTTAACTGGTTAAACCCCTCCAGTCTGACGACAGCAGCCCCCAGCCCATGGGGCACCCACTCCCAGCTGGCTTCTGGCTCCCAGCCCCAGTACTGGGGCAGTCCTCCACCTATGGCAGGCAAGGTGAGGCTTAACGGGTAAGCAGCTAACCATTCCCCATTCACCTCCCTACACCTTGTTATTCCAGACATGCTCCAAAAGGCAAACCTGCCAGTGCCTCACAGCCTTCCAGTTCCAGGCCTGCCCCACTGCATCTCACTTCTGCACCACTGCCCATCAGTCATGAGCTACTACTTACCCCCTCCCCACCCCCGCCCATCTCTGCCTGTGCACCGCCTTTGTGATGTGCAGCAACCTGTGCTGTTCCTGCTAGGCAGAGAAGGAAAAACTGGGGTGAGGCCCTGCGAGGGATGGAATGAAACCAGCAACCATGATGAGACCCGGGGCAAACATAAGCAGGGTTGTGGAGTGAAGAGGCCAGCACCTGAAGCCACAAGCACATCAACCTTCTGCACCTGCGTCCCCTGGGCATTCTGAGGAGTCTGGGCAGAGGTTTCAAAGCAGTCAGATATTAGGCAGGCAGATTTTTCTGTTCTTTTTAAAGCCTTTGTCTCAGGCACTTACAGGTTGGCATGTGATCCTGTCTCCCTTTGGTCTTGTCTTTCTTCTTGGATGCATCCCAGCCTTCAAAGAAACTCTAAAGAAAGCAGAAAAGTTTATTATCTATCCAAGAGATAGATACATGGGATTCCCTCTGACAGCCCCTGCAGCAAATGCCCTATCACACTGCTCCAGATGTAGTGGTCGGGCACAGTATCCATTGCAGTTTCATCCAGCACTCTGACAGAGGAGCTGAGGTGGAGGGGCAGACACATAGATGGCATTGTTGGCGCTTTCCCAGTTGCTGATGAGGGGAACCCACACCCAACAATCTAAATGTCCAGAACATCAAAGGGTCCCAAAACAGAAACTTTCAGGCTCATTGCGATGCGATGCTGAGTTGCTAGGTCACATCACACCCGAGGGAAGCTATTCCCCAGCTTCACAACCCTGCACCAGACAGTGACTGAGTTGAGTCAGCAAGTCAGTTTGAGCAAGTCAGTTTTGCCTCTTTGCACCTCAGTTTTCCCATTTGCAAAATGGGGCTAAACTCTACCTTTGAGTCATAGGACACGTCTGCACAGCAGGACTAAAGCCCAGATAAGCTACGCAATTTCAGCTACGTCAATTGCATAGCTTACGTCAAAATAGCTTATTTTGGCTTTTGGCGCTGTCTACACAGCAAGAAGTCCGAGGTAGAGCACTCGTCCTCCACCTTCCCATATTCCTTGTAAAATGAGGCTTACAGGAGTCGTAGTAAAAAGTCCTCCAGCTCAACAGTATTTCAAAATAACTGCTTGTAGTGTAGATGTAGACTATGTTATTTGGGAATAATGTCAGTTATTCTGAAATAACACTGCTGTGTAGATGTATCCATAGAATTGAAGGCCAGAAGGGCCCACCCGTCTGACTTCCTGTGTATCATAGGCCACCAGCACCTACACACTAAACCCAACAACTGAAATCAGACCAAGAATTACAGTCCACAGGGGACAAGACTATTATGTGCCACAGGCAGAGAACAGGGGGCACTGAGGTGACCTATGCCGGAGGCTCTGCCAATAGCAAGGAAATAACATTTGAGCCCAGATAACTGTGACAAGTGACACCCCCCGACACACTGCAGAGAAAGGCGAACCCTCCCTCTCTCCTCTGAGGTCACTAGCAATCTGACCTGGGAAGAAATTCCTGCCCACCCCACAGACGGTGATCAGAGTCCCTAAGCACACGAACAAGAGCCAAGCACCTGAGAGAGACAATGCACAGAGCCACCTGAGAGCCCTGGCCCAGCCTGCCCTCTGTCCCATCTCTAGCCACAGAGAAATGACTAGTTCAAGGCACTGCTTCCTGACACTTCCTACAGTGCATGTAGCAGGGCTGATTTCCCAATTCCCAATTCTATTGAAACTAGCCAATTAGCCCGTCATAAGACGGGATTTTCAGGTCTTCTCTCCTGAGCTCTCTCTCTCTCTTCCTACTGCCTCCCCCCCCCCCAGCTCTCCTCCGCCTCCTGCCTCTCTCTCCATCTCTTTCTCTTCTCCCCCCCTGCCTCTCACTCTCCCTTTCTCTTCTCCTCCTCCTCCTGCCTCTCTCTCCCCTCTGTCTCTCCCCGGCCCCCTTCCCCTTCCCCCTCACCGTGGCGCTTGGCTGAGTGCTGCCTGCTCAGCCGGGCTGCCGCAAGGGAGGCGGGTGGGGCGGTGACATACACGGCCAGGGGGCGGGGCTGTCTACGTCACCACCACGTACATCACCGCCTTCCCTTTCCCTCCCACCCCGGGGGAGCCCAAACAGCCCCTTGCGCTGCTGGCTCCCCAGCGGCTGAGGCGCAGCACTCAGCTGAGTGCCACAGCGGGAGGAAGGGGCGGTGATGTACGGCCCGCCCCTGGCTGTGTACGTCACTGCCCCGCCCCTTCCCCTCCTCCGTGGCGGCTCGGCTGAGTGTTGCGCACTCAGCTGGGCCGCCGTGTGGAGGAGGCGAGGGCAGTGACGCGTGACGGCCAGGGGCGGGGCTGTCTACTTCACCATCCCCCACCCTCCTGCGGCGGCCCAGCTGAGGGGCGCATCACTCAGTGCCACGGCGGGAGGAGGAAGGGGGGGCCATGACATACACAGCCCCGCCCCCTGGCCGTGTACATCACCGCCCCACCCCCCTTCCTGTCCCACTGGGCCCACCTGAGTGGCGCTCAGCTGGGCCCCGGCCGGGGAGCAAGCGGCGGCAAGTGGCCCGTGGCTGCACCCCACCAGGTCTGTTTCCCACCCCCTCCTCCCGTCCAGCCCCACGGCCCCAATCCCCCAGCTCTACTTCCCACCCTCTTCCTGCCAGCCAGCCCCACGGCCCCCGGACACCCCGCCAGCGCTGCTCCCATCCTCCCCTACAGACCCGATCCCCCCAGCTCTGCTCCCCACCCCCTTCCGGCCAGCCCCATCCCCTTCCCCTCCCTGCATGGCACCGCCCGCCCCCTTCCCCTCCCTCCCCCCATGGTGCGCTGCGCTGCTCCCAGCTGAGAGGCGCTCCCGGCAGGGGAGCAAGCGGCAGCAAGCGGCTCTTTGGCGTCCGCACTCCCCACGCATGGGGAGCGCGGACCATAACGGCCGCTGCCGCCCTGGTCCCAGCTGACCGCCGCTCCCACCGGGGCCCAGCCTGAGCGCCGCTCAGCTGAGCGGAGCAGCGTGCCATGGAGGGAGAGGAAGGGGCGAGCTGGCCGGAAGGGGGTGGCAGAGCTGGGGGGTTTGGGGGCTGGAGAGGAGGATGAGGGGCGGAGGAAGGAGAGGAAGCAGCGCTGGTGGGTGAGGGGTGTCCGGGGGGCCGGGGGGCTCGCCGAATGGCCATGGAGGGAGGGGAAGGGGGCCGGGCACTGACGTACACAGCCAGGGGGCGTGGCCGTGTACGTCAGCATTACAGACGCACAGACACTGGGCTACTATATATATGATACTCCAGCACTATCAGGACCAAAATCCAAGAGCCTTGGCTTTCGATACTCTTCTCTAGCCAGGGACCATATGCATGCACTCCCGCATGTGCACACGCATGCACGCACACATGGGTACATTTGGGGAGCTTCTGTGTGCCAGATACACATTGCAGCTGCATCCCAAAAACACTCAAATTCAGATAACCACAAATTGCTTATTTCTCCAGGTCTTTCCTTACATTTGTTCTCCCCCCTTGATCAGATGGGTGTGTAATAACAGCAACATTCACGGATCAGAATAAAAGGCAGAAAGTGGAAGGAAATTACATGTTTTCTCCCCGCCCATAATATCAAAGTGCTTTTCAAATGATTAGTTTTAAGCCCATATAGCAGCTTTTCAGGCAGACCTAAAGATTATAACTAACCATGGTTTGTCCAATACATAAAGGAGGGGGCGAAAAGGTTCCTGCACTTGAAAAAAGTGAACATTAAACAGTAATTGCACTGGGGTATTTCAATAGCCAGGCCTGTGGGACATCAAGGAATTGGGAAATCAACCCTGCTACATGCACTGTAGGAAGTGTCAGGAAGCAGATCGTGCTTCAGCCTAATACGGCAGGGATGGAGGCATTAATGACTCTGGGGGCATACGCGCTCTGCATAGACACAGGAGGAGACCATCCACGTGGCCGAGGCTGGCCTGCTGCTGCGCAATGGAGCAGAGTGGGTCTCTGGGACAGAGCGAGAGGGCAGGCGAAAGGAGCACCCACCATGACAATGAGGGGCGGATCTGATATTGTCCCTGAAGCCAGCCATGCTGGGCAAGGAAAGAGCCCAACGGTATTTAGGCGCCTACCTCCCAGGGGAGTTAGGCCCCTAGATATCCTTGAGGATGTGCTCCCTGGTGCTTCACGCCTGACCTCAAACCCCCGTTGTTCAGATGAGCGCTCTTCTCTGGCTGCAGCGTTCCGCCCTTGCAGAAATACCGCAGCATGACACGGACATGTGACCCACCCTCCCTTGGCTACATCGGGGTGGGCATGGGAAGCTGGTACAGGCAAAGGGAATGAAAACACAGCGTAGCAGGCAGGATTCCCTTACCACCCCCAGCTCTTACCTCATACTCTTGCTTGAAGCCATAGCCCTCTGCTGTCTTCATCTGGTTGATGTGCTGGAGGAGGTCGGCCACTCGGACGGCAGGGTGGAGCTGCCCGGTGTGGTACGGGGAGCCTTTGCGCCCGCACTGGCGCCGGGGAGAGCCTCCAAGCAAGCTGCTGGACTCATTCACCGCACTGCTGCGCTGATCACCTGGGAGCCATGTGGGGAAAGGGCACAGGAGTAGGTCAGAAAGCCCCACAGAAGGTTGAGGTGCTGGGCTGCTTTGCTCAAGCTAAGCAGTGTTAGGCTGGGCTGGTACTCAGACAGGAGACCCCAGATGCTCCGCATGCTGCAGGGGGCGACAGACTTTGGAAGGGCACAGCACAAGCCCAGTGGCCAGTGCAGAAGGGCTGGCATTAAAACTAGCACTGTAATACTTCAGCACAGCCTAGCAAAGGGAAAACAAAACCTTGTTAATACACAAGTGCTTTGATGAGGGGAAAACTGTGTTCTGGAGCAATCATGAGATTTCTAAGGCCAGAAAACTCCATTAACATCTAGCCAGAGCACAACACAAGCAAAGGCCCATGGCCTGTCATTTCTCTGTGAAGCCTGCACCTTCTCCGGGAGCTAGAGCAGATCTCTCAGAAAAGTACCCGGTCCTGTCTCAAAGACTGATGGGATAGAGAACCTGCCACACTCTGAGGTAAGTAGTTCCAGTGGTTAGATTATCTTCACAGCTGAAAATGTGTCTTATTTCTAGTCTTGATGTCAATGGACTTCGCTTTCATTCCAGGGTTAAGTAGCACTTTAAAGACTAACAAGATGGTTTATTAGGTGATGAGCTTTCGTGGGCCAGACCCACTTCCTCAGATCAAAAGATAGCTTCCCCAATTATCACCTCGAATATCATTAGCTCACAGACATTTACCTCTCCCCCTCATCCCCCTTCAGTTCTGAAATTTGATTTGTCCTTTTCATACGTGTTCATTTTTTTGATTGTATCCTTTGGTATATATGGTCATGCCAATTTTCTTCCACTATTTGATCTGAGGAAGTGGGTCTGGCCCACGAAAGCTCATCACCTAATAAACCATCTTGTTAGTCTTTAAAGTGCTATATAGTCCTGTTTTTTGTTTCAGCTAGACCAGACTAACACGGCTACATTTCTATTACTATTCCAGGGTTAAGTTACTCAATATTTACACCCATGTAACTGGGAGTAGAATTTAGCCCATGCTGTGTTTGGACCAAATTCAGCCCTGGTCTGTGTGTTGCATGATGAGCCATCGCTGTCTTGCTCGCTGATTAATATTCAGGATTACCCAAATGCTCCCACCAGGAGCTCTGAGCTAAGAGCACTGTTTGACGCAGAGCAGTTCTCCGGGTGGCAGCATTGTTTGCCTACAGCAGACAAGTATCTCCTCCGTAAGATTGAGTTCTGGCTGTGCTTACCCTAACAATGCCGCTAAACAATCCTTTCTGGCTCGTTCATACACTCCAGGGGTTCCTTGCATCTGCTAGAAAATGCCACAGAACCTGCCCCGCCCACGTTCATGTGATGTCTAGTGTGTGCGTCTCGGCAGTTCGGAAAAGTTACGGCTATGTCTACACTACGAGGCTTTATCGGAAAAAGGTACGCAAGTTGCACTCCGCAATTTGCGTACCTTTTTCCGACAGCTTTTTTGGAAAAGGCTTTTCTGAAATTTGGCCCGTCTACACTGGACCAAATTTTGGGAGGACAGGACTTCCAAAAGAGCGTGTCTGCTCTTCTGCAAAAAAAAAGCGGAAGAGCAGACATGTTCCCTGGACACGGCGGAGTTTTTCCAGGATATCTCTGGTATCCCGGCAAAACCCCGTAGTGTAGACATAGCCTAGGCAGGGCCGGCCCGAGCCATTCGTGCACCCCGGGCGCCCCGGGGCGGTAGCCTGGTCAGCCTGTAGCTTGGGCTGGCTCTGAGCCTAGGGGAGGGCTAACATGTTAGCAGAATGCAGGGAACCCCACACATGGAATAGCGCAGGCAGCATGCAAAGAAATCAGACACTTGGGTAATGTCTGAGTCCTTGGGTAAATGATCCACTCAGCCTTTATGAAGTGAAATGACACCTACTGAATGGACCCCAAACTGGTCATTACACTGCCAGGAGAGTGAGTCTGATTAGAGTGGGGTGATGCAGGGGAGGGGAGGGATGGGACGGGCACAGGAACTGGGGTGAATGAGGATTTGTAGGACACTGAACCCATTTCAAAGTACTGATGATGGTAATTTGCAATTATGCACAACAGCTTCTTTCAGCCAAGGCCCCTTACAGCCATTAACTGGCCCTATCCCCGGTCCCTAACACCAGTGCCAAAACACACGCGAGGCTTGGCTGAGCTGCCTCCGGGTGACAAGTGCTGGCGCAGCCTGGCATTCCCAACACCAGAGAACATCTCTGGTGCTCTCCCATCACCCCAATGCCAGTAGGAACCGTTATTTACTCATTTGACACATGAGGAAACTGAGGCACACAGCAAGACTGGAAAAGGTCACCCAGGAGGTCAGGGACAGAGTTGGAACCTGAACCCAGGACTCCTAATTCCCACTCTAGACTCTAACCGGGGTGGGCAATAATTTTAGATGGGGGGGCCACTTCAGAAATTTTTGAAGTGGCCCCGGGCCGCCCCAGAAAGATGGAAGGGGCAGGGCCAGGGCATTTCTGTGCTTCCCTGCCCACAGACCCTGACTGGCCTGGGGTGGGGGAGTGACTGACCCTCCAGAGAGAATCACCAGCTGTTCTGAATAGCTGGCGGTCCCCTCTAGGTGCTCGTGCCCCTGGCAGTGAGAGGAGACTTTGTGCACTCCCCCTTCCCCGCTGTCCCCAGGTAAATCAGGGCCTAGGGGTGGGGAAGCATGGGAAGTCTCTTGCTCCCTGCCCCCACCCTGCAAGGGGGCGCCACACTTAGGCTATGTCTACACTGAAGAGCTTTTCCAGATACCAGACGTATTCTGGAAAAGCTCTGCTGCGTCCAAGGAATGTGTTTTCAGAACAGTTTCCCAAAAAGCGAACGCGTTCTTTCGGCATCCCTGTATTCCTCATTGTATGAGGAAGAAGGGATGTTCCGAAAGAGGAGGGTTTTCTGACATTTGTCCCAGTGTAGAGGGGCCAAATTTTGGAAAAGCCTCTTCCGAAAATAGAGCGGAAAAAGAGGCACAAATTGCGGTTTGCCGTTTGCGTATCTTTTTCTGACTTTTCTTTGCAGTCTAGACACAGCCTTAGAGTCAACCACCAGCTGAGCAGCATGTTCTCCGTTCAGTTCTAAGCACCATGTGCCCCTTGCAGGACAGGAGGAGACTTCATGCGCTCCTCCCTGCCCCCAGGTCAATCAGGGCCTGAGGGCAGGGGGAGCGTGCAAAGCTCCTGGCAGTTGACTCTAAGCACACCGCGCCACTGGCGGGGGAGGAGACTTCGTGCACTCCCCCGGCCCGAGGCCCTGATTGGCCTGCAGGGGGGAGTGGCAGGGCGGCCACAGGCCGGATCAACCTGCTTGGCGGGCCGGATCCAGCCTGCAGACACCCTTTTGCCCACGCCTGCTCTAACCACTAGAGAACACTCCCACTTTATTTTCCAGGAAGGAAAGGTGAGCGTGCAGAGTCAGGCTGTGTCCGTTTGTCAGCCGCAGGCAGCTCAGCCAGGCACAGTGTGTTTCGGCAGTGCTGCTAGAGAGCTGGGGCAGGGCTCTTTTCTTCTGTTAGAGGGAAACATCGAACTCCTGCTCAGGTTGGCATCTCTGCCCCAGAGCCGCTTTCTCCATTGCCTGGCAGGATGGACAGGTGCCCTCATCAGCAGGGGAACGGCCTGGTTTCTTCTGGCGCTTCCCAGAGGGGGCGCACGGGAGGTTCCCTTCAAATGCTGCAGCAAGCATGGCCTTGTGACAGGATACTACAGTCCAGATGCTGCTCTCCCGCTCGCCAGCGTAAACCCAAAGCAGCTCTACTGACAGCAGTGGAGCTACATCCAGAGCTGTAAGAAGCAGGAGCAGAATCAGGCCCTGTGTCCAACACATTGGGGCCAGCAGAATTGCTGGGCCCTGGGCAAGGTAGGTCGGGTGGTTCCTGGAAAGGGCGGGGCCTCAGATGACAGTGGCAGGGCTGCCATCCCCTGTCCCCATCAGCTTTAATAGCCACGCCCTCCCCCGCTCGGGCTTCATAGCCAGCAGCGATTTAATGGGCCTGGGCTCCAGCTGCAGCCTCCACTACTGCAGCACTGGGCCCTGGGGCAATTGCTCCCTTTGCCCACCCTGCCAGCAGGCCTGGGCTAACATCGAGACGCCTCTTTCTCATGCATGGCCCTTCCCCCCAAACTGAAGCTAAATCCACTCCTGGCAGAAGGAGATTCAGCCCCACTGGCAGCAGGCTGCGAGCTCTCAGATGCTTGCAGGAGAAAGTGCTCCTAGGAACCAGTTTTGTTGAGAGCGTTTCAAGAAGCCACAATGGGGCAGTAGCTCCAAAATAATACACCTACCCAGAGCTATCAAAGAGGGAGCGGCTGCCCTCTGGGCTTCTATTGTCTATGAGACAATGCTGGGAACTACATTAATCCTGTCCTTTGCACAGGGAAGATGGGAGCAAGCAGCATCTTGATGCTATAGTAACAGATGTTATTAGCATATGGTTGAAACTAGGGCATAGAACGAATTATTTTACAACTAAATCAGCTTAGAAATGCATATGCCAGCGGGTGTGAAATTATTAGTCTCCCTCTCACACGAGCAGTGCACCTTTCCCCTTGCCAGACCCACGCTGCCCACGTTATACCCCACACTCAGCACAAGCCCAAAAGCCTGGATCCAAATCCAACCTGGCTCAGGCCGGGGTTCTCAGACTTGCAGTCTGCACCCAGACCTCAGGTTTGCGAATGGCTCCCACTTTTCAAATTGGGGGCCAACCAAAATCAAGATCACAGTGGCGGGGAAGGGCTGAGAGCTGCATTCAGACCCCACTCAGACCCCACCCATTCACTTTGTCCAGTGGAGTCACCTTTTGAAGGAGTTTGGCTTATTATACACACAGCTGGACACAGGCAAGAGAGGTTGTTCCGATTCGATTGCTGCCCTTATGGACCCAGAAATGGCCATGGACCCTTTCAGTGTGCTAGGACCTGCAGGATTGGTCGCAGAGGCTGGAAGGGGTGTGCTTGTGCCTACAGGAGGACACAGGCTCCAGCCACTGTTCTGTTTGAAAATGAGTCAGGATTCCAGGTGCATCCTGCAGTCTGGTTGATCTGTTCGCACTGGCAGTCGCTGGTGCCGGCTGTACGACCTGTGCAGTGCTGCTGGATGGAAATGGCCTTACAGCGATGGCAGCCCATGCTGACTCCTTGGAACTGGTGGCTTCGGTGAAGAGGTCAGGTAGGGGAAATCTGGCTCCCATTCTGACCGCATGGAAGAAGCTGAGAGGCAGCCTTGCCCAGGATCTAGGGCACTGGGCCAGGGCTCTGAGGGTGTGTCTAAACTACACCCCTCTGCCGACAGAGGGATGTAGATTAGGCACATCGCTATTGCAAATGAAGCGGGGATTTAAATATCTCGTGCTTCATTTGAATAGAAATGGTCGTCGCTTTTTGCCGACGTGGCACTTTGCTGACAAAAAGCGGCAGTCTAGACGGGGATCGGTCGACAAGGAAAGCCTTTTCCGACCAATTCTGTGAACCTCGTTGCACGAGGCATAAGGGATCAGTCGGAAAAGGCTTTCCTTGTCAACCGATCCCTGTCTAGACTGCCGCTTTTTGCCGGCAAAGTGCCGCGTCGGCAAAAAGTGACGGCCATTTCTATTTAAATGAAGCACGAGATATTTAAATCCCCGCTTCATTTGCAATAGCGATGTGCCTAATCTATATCCCTCTGTCGGCAGAGGGGTATAGTTTAGACACACCCTGACGGCCTGGATTCTTTTCCTGCTCTGCCATCCGACACTTCCTCTCCCACTCTTCATTTGCCTATTTGGACTGTAAGTGCCTCAAAGCCGGGGCTGTACCACTGCGCATGCTCAGTGCCTCGTCCAGATCTCAGTTATGGCCTCTTGGGGCTACCATAACAAATGACGACAACCTAAATTCACTGGAGGATCCCTGCACACGCAGGTGAGAGTGGGGCCGTGATTCGCAGCCACCACCAGAGCTACGTCCACACTGCAGCGCTAGTTCGAGGTACCCCGAAATAGCTATTCCGTGTCTTTTGAGCACGCCCATTATTTTGAAATGTAACAGGCTCGCTATTCCGACGTCCCTGCAAGCCTCATTCCACGAGGAGGAAGGGACGTTTCGGAATAGTGGGTTATTTCCAAATAAGTGCTGTGTAGACAGCGCCACATTTCAAAATACGCTATTTAGAAATTGACTCAAATAAGCTATGCAGTTTGCATAGCTCAAATTGCTCAGCTTCTCTCGAGCTCCGGGTGCAGTGTAGATGCACCCTGGGAGAGTTATGGATGGTGCAAGGGAGGATTAGCCTGGCAGCTGATGTCCTATCAAGATCATGGTCCTGCAGCCTGGATTGATGACACATTTATCGCACCAGGTCACTGGTTTAAACAGAAACCTAATTCACTTCGTTCTCCAGCACTTCAGCACAACTCACCCCATACCAATGGCACCTCTGGGTGGGGAAGGCAGGACAGGCAAGTGCTGAACCTACCCTTCTGTTCAGTCCAGCCTATTATACCAGGCTTGCATCATGGCCAGCTTCTTGCCTAGTGCTTACCCCTGTTGCTGTAGTTGTGTGCATCCATGAAGGACAGGCCCAGCCTCTCGTCCTCCTGCAAGGTGCTCTGATCTGTGAAGCTCCGGTCAATGGCGCTCATCATGTGGGTCTTCTCGTGGCGGTAGTTAATAGTAGCTTTGGTCATGTTGATGGGTTTCCTATAGAAGGATGACAGAGGGGAAAGGAAACACACGTCATGTTCAGCCACACTGTTATTTCCAGACACAGGCTCGGATTAAAAGCCATGAGCCTCATTTTCAGAGGCAGCCATGGATTTCTCAGCGGGCCCATTTGAAGCCCCTAGATGTCTAGCTGGCTGACCGCTTGCGGAGCTCTAAGGGTTCTAAAAGGTGCCCACAAGTGCACACTAGTGCAAACCCAGGCCCGTTTGCCTCGCCAGGCATGTCTCACCGGGGCTCATTCACAAACAAAAGGAAGATTCTCACACAATGGTTTGCAGAGGTGAGGGCTTTGGATCAGCCACGCACCGACCTCCTGCTCATTCCTCTGGAAGCACAGAGGCTCAGATCCTCAAAGGCAGGTGGGCTCCTGAATTCCATTGTGAAAGGCAAGGAGCCTACGTCCCTTTGAAGAGCCATGTCTGAGCACTCAGCAGCACCTAATGCAGGGTGATATTGTCAGAAGCACCTAAATGACTTAGGAGCCTAAGTGCAAACTGCAGCCCAGCTCTGCAGTTTTGAAGTCAGCCCACCAACGGCTGCCTACTCAGAACACTTGAGCCTAACTTTTAAATCTTGGCACATTGCCTATAGATAAATGGCCACAAAGCACAGCAGCCCTCGCCCACCTCGCCCTGATGCCCACTGGCATGGTTCCCACCTCACTACAGAACCTCTCAAGCAGAACTAATGAGAGTGCCTCTTGCATGCCTCTCTCCAGGAGAGCAGACTGGGACTGGATATCCCCACACAGGGAGCATCGTATTACCACATTCCTTGTCTCCGTGCCTCTGTGCAGCGCAGACCCAGCTGCACGACATGCCTGCTTCAGGAGCTGAGATCCCATGGCTGTTACTCATGGGAGTGCTCTGGCAGGTGGCAACAGAACTGACAATGCACCTGGGTACGGGCCACGTGCGTGCAAAGTGCCAGCAGTGAACATACGGGGAAGGTCCTCCCACAGTCAGGCAGATCCTCCAAAGCTCCTCCAACAGATTCCAAAGCAGTCACTCATTTTGGCTGCCTTCATGCCAGGGGCCCAGCTGGTGCCACACCTGGGCTGATTTCCACAGATGCTCAAGCATGTGTCTCCCCACCGTGGTCTCCAGCTTAGCCCTGCTAATCAGGCCTGGCATGCTGCCAACTGGGGGTGGCCAAAACCTGAGGCTCCTAAAACGAGTGGGCACTTTTGAAATCTTGGACCTGAATTGCTGGCAATGTCCACAGTGGCTCTCTCCCCGCCCCTCCCCTCCCCCATGGCAGACTGTGGGAGCGACGACCTAGGACGCTGACCAATATTGTCACATGAAGCCCATTGGTCTGTTGCCAACGGTTAGCTCTTGTCTGATTCTTGCAAGCTCTTTGGAGCAGCCTTTTTGTTCTGTGTTTGTATAGCACCTAGTGCAACAGGATCCCAGCCCACGATCAGGGCTCTTAGGCTCTATATGGCAATACAAACCCTAAACATCAAAGAATCACTGGAGTGAGAAAAGGAACCGGGCCTCAGAACTCAGGCAGTCTGGGCAAGATTATGCCGTATGGTACGTTTCTCAGGGCTTGGGCCTGTGCCAGGAACATCCCAGGAAATAAGGTTTCATCTCTTCCCTTGGGCGAATGTTCCACAGCTTAATGGGTCCCCCAGAGCCTGCAACATGGATGTTCCCTTTCTTCATTACAATTCTCCATGGCTAGTTTCCACCACCCTCTGTATCAGCCCTTTGACCCACCCAATGTCTCCTTGGCCAGCAGTTACGAATGAACAGAGGAAGACTGATGTATCCTATGCCATGGGGCTTTATTCTGCTCACCCAACCACGACCGGCTGGCAAACAGTGCTGCCTCCAGGCCACAACGCCCTCCCTGTCCTGGGTACCACAGAGGGCTAATGACCTCCCATCCTCACCAACAAGTCTCCCTCTGTAGGAGAGGTAGAACTAGGCAGGGGGACCCTGACATCCCAAGGGGCCAGGCTCAGCCTCCCCCCAGTACTGGCAAAGGCCTAGTTTTTACAAGGCGACTGCATTTACGGTGTCCAGCGATGCCCAGAGGGATGGGCAGCACACGCCAGAGTTCCGGATTGCGGTCATCTCTGAGCAACACGGAGGCACTGCAAGTATCTTCCCAATACAACTCATCTCCCTCTGAACACACCTCCCTGCCCATCCTTCCTCCTGCTGCTGACTCTCCCTGTGCCTCCCACTGCCCCCAGCCTGGCTCCAGGCTCCCTCTGCCGGCCCATTAGCACCCTCTCTGGAGCACAAGGAGCTGCTGGGGAAAGCTGCCCCCTCCCCACTTCTGGGTGCCCATAAAGGCTGGAAGGAAGCACAACATCAGTATTGCATGAAGGCTGCTCCCAGCCCGTCTGATACATCTCTGCCCATAATTCTCAATCCTCCACTGCTAGAACGATGGTCCCAGCCCTTCCTGATTAGCCCATTGGATTGCCTGTCGTGAAACTTATTCCTGGGAAAGCATGGCCGGCTGGGCACACAGGCCTTCTGAATGGCCCAGGGCAGGCTCAGCCAGTGCTGTGTTAAGCAACACGCCCTATTTCTCTGCAGTTACCCTTCAAGGGAAGTTTTTTCCCATCCCACTCACTTGGGGGCACACATTGCACCCCCATGCCCCACACTGGGGCAATCTAGCCTGCAGACTCTGTGGCTAAGGACCCAGGGCACAGTCTAGCTTGACACAGAATAAACATTGGGTGGGAGTTGCCTTCAGAGACTTGGGATGCTAGCGAGAGGTGAGGCTCAACTCCAGCTAGCTGAGAAATGGTGCAGCAGTGGGGGAAACAGCTTCCTTCCATCTAGACTGCTGGGCTCAAAATGGAGGCGCATGTGCTTGGGTTTGCTGTGGTTTTTAAGAAATGGGGTTTGAAGAAAAATTAAAATTTGGATTCTCCCCTTTTCCCGCTGAGTGATGTAATAGTTGGACAGTCTCCCCCACTGCCGTTTTCATCTTTCTTTTGCCACTGTCATTTTTCCAGCCTGGGGGAAGTCACCGAACAGAAAAGGAAAAAGGCAAATAAAGAAAATGAAATGGCTAATTTAAGCCCTAATCTGCCACCATTTCCATGGAGGCTGAACTTCACTGCCAAGAGCAGCTCCACAGATTTCCATGGGAGCACTCCCAGTGGTAAAATTAAGCAGGTGCACCAGATTTTGCAAGATCAGGGCCCAAGGAGCCATTGAATCCAGCCATTCACTGGTGAAAAGGAATGGGGGGGGAACCTGAGGAAGGTTTGGGTTTTGCTGAAAATACAGAACTTGTTTGTAAAAAGATACTGCTTTTTGCTAACATTTCTTGTTTGGAAAAGCCAAAAATTAGTTAAAAAACCAAATGGGGGAGGGGGAGGGGAGGTTGGAATCCAGCCCCAATGCCAGCTCTGAACCTTGTACCAGGCTGATTTCCATACTAAGCCACAGCAAAACTCCAGATCTGAACCTCCCCAAATCTTTGATCATTCAAAATCCAGATCCATGTTTATATGCTGCAGTCTGGGCTCTCCTTTTCTAGCAAGTGGGAGCTGAGCCTGGCATGCCATGGGGGGGGGAGGTTGTTTCCTGATATTGTAACTGGGTTTTAGGTTTTCTTAGCCTCTGAATCAGTCTGGAAGGCTCCCCAGCAATGGCAGCTGGAGAAGGACAATACTGCCAGCTGCAGCTTCCCCTTTCCGCCCCCACACCCGCTGGCGGGGGAGCTCCGCCAACAAGACACTTCCTCCAGGGAGGGAGATGCACACAAGGGACACTTGTGACCCCGCATCTCACTGAAGCGCAGACTGGGCTCCCAATGGAATTGTAAGACTTGAAATTACCCGAGAGCCAACTTCGGAGGGACACCACCAGAGGCTTTGGCACTAGAGCAGTTACAGCAAAGGAGCCTTCCCTTGCAGTGGTTATAATGTAACCAGGGCCGGATTAAGACATGGGCTAGCCGGGCAGTTGCCTGGGGCGCCAACCTATGGGGGGGGCGCCTGATGGCAGATATAAGGAGTGCGCAGCACCCCTTATAGCTGCCATCAGGTGCCACGCGCCCGGCTCCCGGATCGCGGGTTGCAGCAGCTCCCAGCAGCCACCCTTCAGCGGCCACCCGGGGCGGGGGCCACGTTAACCCTCGCAGCGCTGGCCAGCAGCGCCCTTCCCCCCGTGGCCGCGGGGCCCTGCATGGACAGGCTCGGCCTGCCCCGGGCGGCACCAGGCCGTGCGCCAGTGGCGGTAGCCGGGTTGGGCCGGGCCGGGCACATGCGTCCTGCCGCCGCCAGCTCCACACGCCCTCCCACGCGCCGGCGCGGGGCCCCGCATGCGCCCTCCCCCAACCCAGGGCACAATTAAACTGTCTGCCCAGGGCGCCGGAATGGCTCGGTCTGGCCCTGAATGTAACACCCTCTCCCCCAGTAATTCCCGTGAAATATGATCACTTCTCCCTCCCCATGAAGCAGTTACAACGGAACATGCTTTTGAGTTGCAGCTACATGGCAGATAAAGCCACGGACAAAGCAGAACACACGAGCGTCCCCTTTACGTCTGGGCAAACTGCATTGGACTCAGAGCTAAAGTAGGATTTTCACAAGAGCTCAGCGCCCATAGTGGAGGCCAGTGTTTCCAAAGAGCCCTGCTCTCCTGTAAGCAGTCAGACTTCCATGTGTGCTCAGCACCCCGTGGCTCTCACTAGGACACGCGTGGGCTGTTTTCGCGTGCTCAGCGCCCACAGGCAGGAGCAGACTCCAGGACCTAAAGTGTTGCAAAGTTTAGCAGGGATCTTAAACCTTGTGCTGGGGGGGGGGGGGGGGGGGTGCCAATCACTGAAAGAGCCCAGCTACGCTCACACTGCACTGTGTAACTACCGTGGCAGTGAAGGGCCCTGGCAGAGGGGCAGAGGGGGAAAGCTTTGGCAGTGGGGAAGTGGCAGAGACTTTCACTGCTGCCTCGCCCGGCAGCATTTCCTTGGGAGGCTCCAGCTGCAGGACTCTACACTGCTAAACAGAGAGTGGCCTGGCTGAGCAGAGCCATGTAGACGCCGTACCCTTCAGGCGTGGTGTTATTCTACTCGCCAAAGCCACGTTTCCCCATCCAGACGGCCACTTCTAGCCACGCTACAGGAGCTGGGTGGCACGTACGCGACACACCGCCGTGAGCCATGTGCCACGTAGACAGCTCATCAGAGCCGGACCTGGGGTTGATGGGTCCCATGTTCCCACAATGCTGAGCTCTCTTGGAACGGGGACCCTGCATGTTTTCTGTGCCATCTGGAAGCCTGTGAATACTTCAGAAGCATTTTAACAAGCCAAAGAGGCACTTAAAATTTACTTGACATAGAAAGAAACTTGCTGGAGCAGAGAGCGGCAGAGGGAGCGAGAGAGAATGACAATTACTTACGGGTAATAGGAATAGGAATAGTAGTTCCTCCTGGCAAGCGTGCAAACAAAGAGAACAGCAGAAATTGCATAAGCAGCTTTTCTCCAGAGTAATGAAGGGGGAGGCTTATTTGGAATCTCAGAGGACAAGAGGCCAAAGACTGCTCCATTCACCATGCAAGGGATGGGTGCTGAGGCCGGGGAGGCATGAGAAAGGGAGGGGCACAGAAAGAAAGTGAGTTGCTGGAAGTGAAAGGCAGCACATCTGCATGCTCACAGCTGGCTTGAGGATATGCAAGAAGCAGCTTAGAATAAATCAGTCTATTGAAGACAATAATGCAAAGTGACGCCCCCCCTACACACCCTACCCTGAGCAGCGAAAGCAGGCATGTGTGAAGGGTCATGGACATGCTCTTCTCTTTTTCTCCTGGGAACTGGCTTACAACAGGGTAGGGGAATGGTTCTTTTGGAAATGCACTTGCCCCTGGGGCAGCCACTTCTCCCCAGCTCCCATCTCAAAAGGACCTGTCAAACTGCATTTTCCTTTTCTTTCCATCTCCTGCAACACAACGTAAGTGTCTCCACACCTATTGTTCTCCAGGAGTGGGGTGCAGGACACACACAGCGCTCTGGTGTACAAAGCAGAGCAGATACACCCTGGTCAGGGCACACACAGCATAAGCCTGTTTATATAACCTTGTACAAATACTTCTCTCTAGCCATGATGCCTAGTCTCCATCTTCTGCTCCCTCATTTGCCAAGTGCAGCAACAGGACTCCCTCTCTTTCTGGCCAATACGGAACTCCCTCGGGAGGTCCAAGAAAACACCGGAGAGGTTGTGTGCGCTGTTGGTCTTAGGGGCTACATCTAGACTGCAAGCCTCTTTCGAAAAAGAGTGTCTAGACTACAACCAGTACTTTTGAAAAAGGAAGCCGCTTTTTTGAAAGAGAGCACCCAGGCAATCTGGATGCTCTCTTTCGAAAAAACACCATTTGCATTACATAGCGCCTTATTTCGAAAGAGCACTTTCCAAAAAAGGTGTTATTTCTCATAAAACGAGGTTTTCCGCGGTCAAAAAAACTGCCGCATTCTTTCGATTTACTTTCAAAAGAATGCGGCAGCAGTCTAGACGCAGGGGAAGTTTTTTTGGAAAAACCCTGTAGTCTAGACACACCCAGGAATTAGTACTGTAAAGTCCTGATCCCAGGGAACTCTCTGCCATTCCCAGTGATGATTAAAGTGCCCCACAAATGGTCTTTCCTGCCATACTCAATCACCATCATATTTTCTACAGACAGGTTAGAGCAGCAAATGGTCAAAGTATTTTTGGCCAAGCCCTGCTCTTAGAAAGGCAGCCCAGGTCTGTGACACTTGTCACAGTCTAACTCCAACACAACTGAGTATCACCCTCTGCTAAGGCACCCAAATAAATGGCAAATATTAACATAAATGACAATAGGAGGCAATTAAAACCACATTCGATTACAATCAAATGCTGATCATTGGTGATGGAACAGAGATAAAATGTTAGAGAAATCCTAATAGAGATGTAGCCGTGTTAGTCTAGTTTAGCTGAAACAAAAAACAGGACTATGTAGCACTTTAAAGACTAACAAGATGGTTTATTAGGTGATGAGCTTTCGTGGGCCAGACCCACTTCTTCAGATCAAATTGTGGAAGAAAATAGGCATGACCCTATATACCAAAGGATACAATCAAAAAAGTGAACACATATAGAAAGGACAAATCAAATTTCAGAACAGAGGGGATGGGAGGTAAATGTCTGTGAGCTAATGATATTAGAGGTGATAATTGGGGAAGCTATCTTTGTAATGGGTAAGGTAATTAGGGTCTTTGTTAAGACCCCGGTGTAAAGTCTTAAAGCATGCTTAAATTTGACACTTTGCCGGGGTCTTGGCAAAGACCCTAATTACCTTACCCATTACAAAGATAGCTTCCCAATTATCACCTCTAATATCATTAGCTCACAGACATTTACCTCCCCTTATCCCCTCTGTTCTGAAATTTGATTTGTCCTTTCTATATGTGTTCACTTTTGATTGTATCCCATATATGGTCATGCCTCTTCCACAATTTGATCTGAGAAAGTGGGTCTGGCCCACGAAAGCTCATCACCTAATAAACCATCTTGTTAGTCTTTAAAGTGCTACATAGTCCTGTTTTTTGTTTCAGAGAAATCCTAGGCATGGAAAGGAGCCCAGTGCCGAGAGCCCAACAAACCCCAATGACGTGGTATAAAAGGGGTGCATGGGACCCCATTTTTCCCTCGTAGCAATGATGTTTGTGTCCTAAAATTCTCTGGAGATCACCGCTACGGCAGACCAGCCTAACTCCCTCTGGTGAGAGCTGTACAGGAACTGAAAAAATGTAACTTTGAAACGATTTCCTTCTGAAGCCTGAATTACAAACATTCCCTGCAGAACAGAATCTTGGAGGTGGGGGATGTTTCTCAAATGGGGAGAATCAGAACAGAATTTTTCAGAAAACTCTCAGGATGACCAGGGGAGCAGGGCACTCAGAGGTTCAGCAGCCTGGGGAACCAGGCAACCCACCTGCCTGCCAGCCAGCCAGCAAGCTGACAAGCCAGCCAGGGAGCTAGCCAGCCTGCTGAAAACTGATTCAGAATATTCCTGTGGAATCATCATTTCCCTGAGGCACAGCATTCTGCAGGCATTTTTCTGACCAGCTTTAGCATCTAAACAGCTTTGAATTTCAGCCTGTGGCTCGGATCCATCTCTTCCTCAGCAGGGTGATTTTTGGATGTAGAAACACTCCAATTCTCTAGTTCCCCCTGAAAAAAACATACAGGCCCCAGGGCAACGGAGCAATACTTTGCCCTGCTCCGCTTCCCTGATACTTGCTTGGGAAGGAGATAGCTGGCAAGGGTCAGAGGGAGTTTAAAATTCTGCTCACAACTTCCTGCACCTGTTCCCAAGGGCCTCACTCTGATCTCCATTACACTGCCTAAATCCAGAGTAACCCCCATGGAAGTCAGTGAGATTACTCCAAGTTTACACCAGTGTAACTGAGATCTGGCTCTTAAGAGCTGTCTGGACCCTCAGCTGGTCTGAATCAGCATAGCTTCTTTTAAGTCAATAGAGCTCTGTGGATTTACACCAGCTGAGGTTTTGGCCCAGGGTCTTTTCTTGCTGGCTTTTAACATACTTGCCTTCTATTGCTATTTCGGGATCCTGGGAGGAGAAGGAGTCTAATTGCTCCCCTTTATTCTCCAGCATGACAGGTCTGCTTTCTAATGATCCCTCCAGCTAACTGTGCCTCCGGCCTCTTTCAGTAAAAGGGAGCCAGCCATTCAGAGTACTGCAGCCCAACAAACACTGGGGGAGCAGTAGCTGCCCACAGAACGCTCCCAGCGGTAGGTGTCCTGGAAAGCCCCTGCCTCTTCCCCTGGAGACAGCCTCACCCCACTTGGCTTCCTGAGTGATTCACCCAGCAAATGCCACAGTCAAATCCATGCAGCTGGCATCCATTTCCAAGGCTCAGCTCTTTGGCTGAGCGCACCTCTCAACCAGGGACGCGTCTCTCCCTCCAGAATCCCGGGCTTGCTTGCACTGGGATGCAGGTGATGCTGACTTGCTGGTCAGCAGGCTGCAGCATCCTTCCAGGGATGTGTGTATCTCCTGGCCCTCCCCTTTCAGCCAGTCCCTCACTACAGCCCTCATCCTCAAGTTACAGTGTCCAGAGCTGCTGTGTGGGATCGCGAGGAATGGTAGAGTCACTGCACACTTGGCACGTCCTAACCAGTTCCCTAGTGCAGGCTTTGCAGCAGGAAGTCCAGGACATGCACCCCTGGGAACAGCAAAGACTGTCAGAGTTGCCAGGTCAGTTTTGAGTCCTGAATGTTTCAGGCCCAGCACCCTGAGGGCAGACGCTCCTCTCAGCACCGATTCAGGTGGAGCGGAAGTGCTGGTAAAATCCACCAAGTGAGACATTCTGCTTACTGAGAAGTCTTCAGCTCAACAGAGAATCATTGGCCTTGTCAGCCTGTGTGGTTCGGTCCAAGCCCTGGAGGCTGGGCCTGCCTCCTAGAAACTTACTTCACTGACTCCCTGGCTCAGACGCCATGGAGATCCTTGGCTGAACAGACAGTTTGCCTCCACCTCCTTCTGGCAAGGGCACATTTCCCCCATTGACGGTCATTCACGGAGAGTTCTCAGTTTGTGCGCAGTATTATCCCTCCCTCCTCTCCTCGGTTGGGCACGAGGTTGGACACCATAAGGACGTCCTTTGCTGGGCTGTCTCCTGTCAGCATTAACCCATGGCCTGTCCAGGGGGCTTCACTCTGATTTACTATCCTTGGTTCTCCATAGGCCTTCCCTAGGGGAAAGTCTACACAGCAGCGTTATTTCGAATAACACAGTGCGCATCCACACAGCAAGCCATTATTTCAAAACTAGCCAATTAGCCCGTCATAAGACGGGATTTTCAGGTCTCTCCTCCATGTCGGTCTTCTCTCCTGAGCCTCCGGTCTCTCGCTACATCTCTCTCTCTCTCTCTCTCTCTCCTCCTCCTGCCTCCCCCTCTCTCTCAGCTCTCTTCCGCCGCCTGCCTCTCTCTCCGTCTCTCTCTCTTCTCCCCCTCCTGCCTCTCACTCGGGGGACTGCAGAGCCCAAACGGTTGCTTGCGGCACTTGCTCCCACATGGCACCCCGGCTGAGCGGCGCAAAGTCAGCCGAGCACCACACGGCGGAGGTGAAGGGGGGCAGGGTGGTGACGTTCACAGCCAAGGGCGGGGCCTGGAGCCGCTGTCACGCCGCACGTCACCGTCCCGGCCCCCTCGCCTCCCGCTGTGGTGCTCGGCTGACTTCTGCACCGCTCAGCTGGGCCGCCGCGGGGGAGCAAATGGCCGTTTGGGCCCCGTGCTCCCCATGCAGCACGGGCTGCCCAGAGGGAACAGCCAGCATTTCAGCATTACAGACTCACAGACATTGGGCTACTATATATATGAGAATGTCGAGCTGGAGGACTTCTTACCCGGCCCCTGTAACCTTCAATTCACGAGGTGTAAGGGAAGTGGAAGGAGGAGTGCTCTTCCTTCGACCTTCTGTTGTGTAGACAGCGCCAAAAGCTGAATTAAGCTATTTCGACTTCAGCTACACAACTGACGTAGCTGAAGTTGTGTAGCTTAATTTGATTCTTGCCCTGCCGTGCAGAGGGGCCCTACGAGAGTTTCTGCTCCACTGCTCCCTCTCCCTTGCTGGGCCCAAAATGCATCACATTTTATTTTTGAAGTGTTTTGCTGTTTTTCTCCTGTCTAGTAAGGGTCCCCACAGCTCCATGGAGCACAATCATGGTGAAGGTAACAAGTTCAACATCAGCAGCCACTGAATGTGCCTGTTCCCAGCTCTACCTTCCCAGAGCTGGGTCCCAATTAATGGGTTCAGATCCAGCGGCAGGCCTCAGCGACATGCTGCCTAAGTGGGGACAGTGAGATGCGGGATCCTGCGACTGCAGCACAGGACAGACCATGCCCATGCCACTGCTGAGACAGGCTGGCTAAAGTGCCAAGTCACCCCACACTTCATGAGGGAGGTCAGAAGCTGGTTTGAAACAGTGTGACCCAGCTGGGATTCCAGCCTCCGCTCTGCCATAGACTGGCTGGGTGGCTTTGGGTAAGCCCAATCATTGCCCCGTGCCTCAGTTTCCCCATTCCTGGCTAATACAGCTGTCCTCCTTTGTAGAGCACTTGAGCCCTACAGATGAAGAGTGCCCTTAGCAAGAGCTAAGGAGTGCCATTGCCCTCTGTGACAAGCTCATTGTCTAGTTGAGAGTGAGCTCAAAAAATCTTTGGGGGATTGTTTTTTATTTTTCAGTAAGTTTCGGCATTAATAACAACTCTCCCCCTTCCCCAAAAAATCTACTAAATGTAAACCTCATCAGATGCCTTGAAAGCCTCCAGCATGGAAATTCACAATTTCTGTGTCTCCACTACAACACCCACAGTGCTGCTGCTGAATAGGGCCATGGCAGGGACACCCGAAATCATGGCCCAGGTGCTTGCTTCCTGCTCGACAGGAATCACCAGACGAGGGACTCCAGCATCACACCTTGAAGAGGGCCAGGACTAGCTGCTTCAGAACAAGGCACAAGAAGCCTTCGCCCTAGTGGGCAATGACACAATAACCAGCCTGTGGAGAAGGTTCTGCCTGACCCGATAGTCAAGGTTGGTTTACGGCTTGAAGCAGGAGGGCAAAGGCCCCTCCAGACATTTGCATGCTGGCTTTTCAACTAAGTCTGAATGTTAATTATTCTTGTCATGTGCAATGGCCTTAACCCCTTATTTGCACTGGTGGCTCAGGGGGTGGCTCCACCCTTGCATTACTGCATTGCGATTCTTTGGGCACCGAGTCCCTGGCTCAGAGGGCTAAATGCTGGCCTGGCCAAAGGGTTTGTGGGGCCCACGGCAGGACTCTGGGATCGGGGCCCCAGGCCCGGCTGGTGGATGGTGAATACTCAGCAGTGCAGGGCCCCGAAGGCATTTGCCTTGCCCTAGGGCCAGGCCTGGCTGAATGTTCCGACCCGGGGAGGAGCGGAGAGCGTTCCCACTAAGCCCAGACAGTGTGTGGGCACTGAGGATACTGACCATGGCTGAGATGAGGGCGCGAGCTAACAGGAACCTCATTGCTCCCCTTGCTTCCCCCTCCTTTGTGAGCCTGTCGCTGATGCTCTGCCCTGGCCTAGCTCGCAGGCAGCTGAGGAAACAAACCTGCTGTCAAGCGTGGCCGCAGTGCCAGGCCGGGGCTCACAGGAGAGTTCCCTCCCTTTTATTATCTTTCCTCCCTCGGCTTATCTGCTCGTAAACAGAGATGGAAGCGGGAGATGGGAGCGGCAAGCCAGGAGGAAAAACCCACTGGAGTTGAGGCTTGAGGCAGGGGAGGCGGGAGGAGGCGGGGGTGCAGAAGACCTAGCCAGGCAGGAAGAGGTCCAGTTCTTGGAGCGATACCAGTGAGAACACCGAGCCCTGGCTGGATACAGCAGCAGGGAGAGAATATCCATGAGACAGGCTGCGAGGGCCCTTTGAATACTGAACAGGGTGTAGCGGTGCCAGATCGCAGACAGGACGCATCCCCTTTGTATCTCCAGACTGCATCTTCCTCTGGAGCTTGCAGCTGGACGGGGAAAGGAGAGAGACAGAAAGAAAAGGCCTGGCCAAGGAAAGGCTGGTTCTGTGGGGCAGGGCAGCTGGTTGCTGCAGTGGTATCTCTGGACCCATGGGCAACATGGCTTTCCAAATGGTCTGGCTCGATCCTGCCAGGGGCTGGGCTGCTGGAGCCAATGCGGGCCGAGCATGCTCAGCACCTGCTGGAATTGTGCCCCACTCTGCAGGATCGGGACCGTGGCTTTTCAGCCAGTGACTGACCTCTTTGGGGCAGGTGGCCTGGCTTTGTGCCTGTCTGCACAGCACCGGTCCCCTGGCTCCTGAGTCGGCAGGCGTGGCGCATGAAAGCCTTGGCAAGCAGCATGCCAACGCAGGCCAGGGTGGTGCACACAAAGCTGGGCACTGCTCAGGCAGGCAGATGTCCCTTCCAGAGCAGCAGGGTTCCTGGACGGCTCAGGGTGGAAGAGCAGGAGCAGAGCTGTGGGCTGAGGTGTGGAATAGCAGCAAGAGCTGCAGGCCAGACATTGGCGGAGCTAAGAGGGAGCTCAAGACCGGACCAGCGGGTGGGCAGGCCAGGGGGACGTTGGCCAGCAGAGCTGCAGGGAAGTGGGACCAGCCCTGTTCCATCCTGTCGTGTCACTGCCACAAAGAGGCTGCACGGGGCCTGTGCCCCCAAACCCATCTTTGGTCTCTGTCTGCTCCTACCCCAATAATGTTATTTCTAGGGGCAACAGGGCGTTATCAGCAAGCGAGCAAAAGGGTGGGGGAGAGGCCTGGCACCCCCTTCCTAGGGCAGTGTGGCTTTCAGGGCCTCAGGGTTTCCCCTGTGGAGATTTCACAGGATCGGGCAGCGACTTCATGTTTTTAATCCAATCAGTCGCATCCAAGCCCCCGTCACACTTCATCAGGGCCAAACCTCAATGCACACGAGCAGACACAAAATCAGCCCCCGCTCCTGCCTTCCTGTTAATAGAGCTCTGTGCTAGGGTTGCCAGATGGTTGAAACAAAAATATGAACACCCTCCCCCCCCGCCCCGCAAAAAAAAAACAGGAAAAAATTCTGTTGAAGGGGGAAAAAAAAGGAGGGAGACCAAAGTTGTTGAGCAAAAAAAAGGACTCCAAGATTACTTATTAGGCAAAAAAAAAAAAAAAAAAAAAAAAAATTAAAATAAAACAGCATTAAAACAGCATGTCCCCTTTAAGAGATAGGAGCGGTTGAGCACTAAGACCCAGGGGTCCCCTAGGTCTTTTGGCAGGCAGCCATTTTGTGCGGCAGCCTTGGGGAACCAGGTAAGCGTGGGGGCTGGGGGTGTTGGGAGCCAGGAGAGGGTTTGGGGAGGGAGGCCGGGTGCTGGGTGTTTGTAGGGTTGCCAGGTGCCCGGCATTTTCGGCTCCTGGCCAGGGAAAAATTCAGAAAATACCAAACATCTCAGGTGTCCGGTATTCTCTGAATTTTTTACCAGACAGGAGCCGAAAATACCAGCCTGTCGGGTGAATAGCGAACACCTGGCACCTAGGGTTACCAGGTAGGTTTAGAAAAATTACCGGACACACTTGATGGGGAGGGTCGGGGAGGAGATGGGGAGGGTCGGGGCAGTGCGGCTGGCCGGGAGATGGGGCCGGGCGGGGCTGGGGCTGGGGCCGGGGCTGGCGGGGCGGGGTTGGGGCAGCGCAGCTGGCCGGAGAGATGAGCGCGGCTGGCCAGGGTAGATCGGGAGGAGAAGATCCGGCCGGCAGGAAGCAGGGGTGGCCGGGAGTGGGTTGGGGGAAGCAGGGGGGCGGGCGGGACTGAGCCGGGCACATGCAGATCCCGGGGTGCTGTCAGTCCCACGCACGGTCCGGAGAAGCGCGAGTGAGTCCGGCTGCGGCTCCACCACGCACTCAGGAGTAGGGACAGGGCTTCTCCTCCTCCCCAAGGCGTCAGACACAGCCAGGGCTCCCAGTGCCGATCGCACCCTGCCTCCCAGCCACTCCCCCAGCCCCTGCCAGGCTTCGTGCAATGTCTGGTATTTTCTGGATTTTTTTACCGGACAGAGGGCCCAAAAACCAGACTGTCCGGTAGAATACTGGACACCTGGCAACCCTATTGGCAACCGAGTCTGTGCCCCTACATGCTGGGACAGACGGAGAGTGTGAACAGTGCCAGGGAGAGCCAGGCTCAGCTGTCAGCCCGGGGGCACCCGGCAGAACCACTCCCATGCTGTAGCCCAGAAGTGGGGAACCACTGGCCCGTGGGCCAGATCCCACCCCTAGCTTACCTTGATCTGGCCCACGGAAAGGCTTGCAGCTTCTCCCTGCAGCGGGGCAGGCCCTGCAACAAGACTCGGCGCTTCATCACTCCCGTCCCCCCACGGGGCTGGAGTGTGAGTGCCCACTCGCCCTGCTGCGGGGGGAAGCCCCGAGCCTTGGCACTCCCGCCACAGGGCTGCAGCATGAGTGAGCTCCAGCACCCTGAGTTGTGTGAGTGGGGGCCAGGTCACTGAGGGGTGGTTTGCTGTCGGGGGGGGAAGGGGGACAGTTGCTTCTCAGTCAGGAGCCAGGTCAGTGAGGGTTTTTTTGTTGTTTTTTGTTTTGTTTTTACTTCTCACTTGTGTGTGGCCCCCGACTGATTTCTTGTTGGTCAGTGGCCCCTAAGAGAGTGTCTACACAGCAGGGCTTAACTTGAAATTAGCTACATCAATTGCGTAGCTCATTTCGAAATAGGGGGTGTCGACAGAGCACTTATTTCGAAATAGGGCACTCTTCCTCTGACCTCCCTTACTCCTTGTACAAGGAGGGTTACAGGAGTCGGAGTAAGAGGTCCTCCAGCTTGACAGTATTTTGACACTATTTTGAAATAACTGCTGGCTGTGTAGACGTGGACTATTTCGGAATAGTGCTGCAGTGTAGACGTACCCTAAGAGTGACTTAGCCCCTGACTGCTGGTGCCTGGTCACCAAACACTCCTGCTAGGCTCCTCCGCATCCTGCTGCCGGGAAATGACCGCGCCTGCCTCTGCCATAGTGCAGGAAATTAAGAAAGGCCTGGCCCAGCCGTTCAAAACACAGTGGCCGAGCGAGAGCTCGGAGGCCTGTCCCAGCCTAGCCAACTGAGCCTACTCGGAAGGGACCAGGATGCTCCCAGCACTATCCCGGCCAAAGCGCCGCCCCGGCAGTGGGCACCGGTGAAGGAACAGTAACACGCTGGCTTCCTTATAAAGTCTGATCATCGCACTGGAGCCAAAGCAGCGACAGGCACCCACATGGACTCCACCTGTGGCTGAGTTTCTGGCGAGGGCTCAGCTGTTTGGCCATGCAGCTGGGACATGCAGAGCTGAACTGGACTCAGCCCTTGGCTCTGCAACAAGTTCCTTATGTGACCAAAGCAAGGGGCTTCGCCACCCCATGCCTCAGTTTCCCCATCTGATAAATGGGAAGAATGGGTTGGTTTATTTTGATTTCAGACAACAGAGAGGCCTGTCCAAGGCCTGAGGAGCCCTAACATAACTATTCACACAGGAAGTGCCATTCCAGCCTCTTGGCAGCTTTCAAATCAGCAGTTTCCCAGGAACCCTGCCAACCAGTCACTTGCCCCCTTCACTGTCTAGGGAACATATGCTCAGCCTTCTCCAGAGCTCCTAACATCTCTGCAGGGGAGCTAATGCCTCGTGGTGCTCAGACACTGCAGGGATTGGGGGGAAGCAGGCAGGCACCGAAGCAGATACACAAGTAAAGACCCAAGGGTGTTTTGTTTGGGTCTGGGGTTCTGTTAATTAACTAGCACAGAACCCACCCCCACAGGAACAAGCCCAGCAGAGGTGGAGCTCTCGCTAAAAGCCAAAACTCACTGGAAACCGAGTGGATTCTTTGCAGGGCTGGCTGAGCTGCGGGGAATGTTGCCATGGCATTTGGGGTGGCAGCATTTGCCAGCGGGCTCTGGTCATCCTGTCAGAGACACGAAGCCCGTTCTTTGCGAGCCAGGCGCTGCCATGTGCCCATTGCGTAGGCTCAGTGGGTTGTGGGTAAATACCCCTTTGCCCACAGAGCCCTGAAGGACTGCAGAGATAATGGGACTGCTCCCACTTGGAGGTGCAGAGGTAATGGGACTGCTGAATCTCCATACACTGGCACTGCCGCCTCCCCATCTAGACTCAGGATAGAATCATGCCTTAGATTCTTCCCAACACAGGCCAAATGCAGCTCCCCCAGAGCCCACACGTGCTGCCCTGAATGGGGACAAGTCACTTCTGCTGGCCCAGGGAGAGGGGAATATGTTCACAACCCAGTCGTGGGCTCTGGGCAGCTTCTGTGTGGTCTGTGGGGTTTGCCTGACATGCTGTATGTCACTCCACTCGTGTCTTGGAAACCACGTGACCCACTCCAGGGGCATATCTTGGCCAGGGGTAGGAAGGAGAATTCAATCAGGAAAGAAGGGTGCCTGCTGCAGTTACTTCTCTAGAGCACCATGTATCAGCCCAAGTGTGCACCTGGCTGTTAGGGCTCATCCCACAAGTCCCCTGCACAGGAGTTCAGCTCTCTCACCAAGTCTCACAGCGTGTCTACAGTGCAGGCACATGGCATGATGACAACTCGTGTAGACACGCCAGCCGAGGTTAATCTAGCTAGCTCGGGTCCCAGAGCAGCCAAGCCACATCAGCATAGGAGTCAGCACGGGCTGTGCAAGCCTGTCTCGAACCCTGGATAACTACTCACGAGGCTGCTGTGGCTTCATGCAAGCAGGACCAGAGCTAGGTAGATTGAAGCTAGCTCGGGCATGTCTCCGGGACCTGCAGTCCTGCCTTGGGAATGTGCCATAGACATCCCCAGAGGCTTGGTGCAGTCACTTGGTCACACTATGAAGAACAAGAGACAGAGAGTGAGATTTCATGGACTGATTTGCAAAATTCAAAACCAATTTCTGCTTTAAAAAAATCCCAAGCCAGCAGCCTCTGAGGAATGATTAAATCTCTGCATCATTGAGTGATAATCTGAGAAACAAATTGAGTAGGCATCGGAATGGAGCTTTCCACAGGATTGTCTCTTCCTGTGCCTCTTTTCTTAGATTGATATGGAGAGAGCGAGCGAGAGCGTGAGGGAGAGAGAGGGAGAGAGCCGTGCGTGCCTGTAGCTGATGGTTCTTTATTCAGCTCTGCTGCTACTGCACCTGGAACACTCTGGCTGTTTTTAGACACCTCCTCCCCGGCCCCCAGAAAAATGTTGGCAATGTGAAGGCAGTTCCGGGAAAGGCCCAAGAAACGGCCTGGCAGACTAGAATGAGAAGGGGAATGAGGAATCTCATAGGTTGACTAAGTAGGCACTAGGAGATCATTTAATAACGGGCCCCTGAAGGGCACAAGCCCAAGGAATGAGGGGAAATGGGCAGAGGGTAAACCCAGCAGTAATGAGAGGAAATCGAGCAAAGGGTAATTGAGGGAGAACGTCAAGAGACCGTTGGTGAGCTCAGCCCGAGGGCGGGCTAGACACGGAAGGGAAGGGCTGGAAGCATCGCTGTGAGGCTCACAGAAGCCTGGACAAAACCCAGAAGAACACTGAGGGGCGTAGAACCAGTCACTGCAAAGGACTCAGCAGGTCCCTCCCTCTCGGATTGTTTGGATTCCTTGTGATACAAGTCCTGCCTCCACTGCATTCAGAGCTGTGGCTGCAGCACATGTAGACACACCCGAGCGTGTTCTGATCCAGCTAATCCCAATCCTAGCAGGCGTGGGCTGTGCCAGCATGGGCAATACAAGCCCGCCCAGAACCCCGGGATGTACTCGAGCACCTAGCCCCTGCTGCGGCGACTTTGCTGCTGTCGTTGTCGGTGCTAGCTAGATCAAAGCTAGCTTGGGTTCATCTACACGTCACACTTCCCCATTCACAGAGCGTGAGGCTCCATTTAGGCACCGAAAACAGCACTTAGGCCCCAGAGTTGAGAATGGCATGCAGCAGACTCCACGATCTTGTCCTCCGGCTCCCGAGCCACTAACTCTATCGACCATGCCCCGCTCAGAGCGTCTGTGTTCTCCAGTTATCGCCTGGCTCTTTCCTACCACCGCGGATCTTGGCCAAGATGTCAGGCTGCAGGAGACTCTGAATGAAGATTATGTCCTGCCCCACCCTGTGCTCTAAGGGGTCACCAGCCAGCTCCAACTGCTCTGCAGAAGATACTGTGGTTGGGTTAGTGCCCCCGCATGGGCTCTCACTGAGGGCCTCCTGCCCCTGCTGCCAGGGGAGCCGACAGCCTCCGTGAGCTCCAGGACAAAGTATGGGGGGGCTGGCTCTCGGGAGGGGCGGGGCCTCAGACGGAAGGGGTGGGGCCAGGCACCCCTCCCTATCCTGTGACTCCCCTTCCCACCCCGCTCTCAGAGAGTGCAGCATGGTGCTCCAGCAGCTATTTTAGGGCCTGGGGCTCCAGCCGCTGCCACAATAACAGTGGTGACGGCTGGGCACCCCGACCCCTTTGAATCACTGGGCCCAGAGGCAACTGCCCCCTTTCCCCCCTGCCTGCCAGCTGCCGAGTCCAGAGCACAAGAGCCTGTTTTCCCCATCTGCATTAGGGACGCATGAGCCCTGGCAGTGAACTGATGCCCCCGGGGAGGTGACCAAAGACCCCAGTGCTGTCACCGCAACTCCGTTCACCTCCACACAAGCTCCAGCTGCAGGGCACTTGGCCTCTGGGTGCCTTTCTTCTGCTGAGCATTTGGGCTGCAGGTGGACCCTGGCGCTGGGTGCTGGGAAGTCCCCAGCTCTGGGAAGCTCTTTGTGGCTTCGTCCCTGGCTCCAAGGAGCAACTTGGCTCTGAATTGGCTCTTTGCTTTGGCCTTACAGCAGAGCAAGGCTAAAGGACCCCGATGGGGACTGACTGTCCACACGTGCTGAGGCCCCTTCCCCTTCCATATAATTATTTACAGAGAGCAGGACAAGCACATAAACCTGGCACTTCCTGAGGCCTGGAAAATGAGCAAACGCCTCCCTTCCCCTCCCCTCCCATCCCATGGGCTTGAGGGCCCTTCATGCAGGGACTGTACCTACTAACCCCGCCACAGTCCGGCTCTTGCTTGGAGTGAATGGAGATTCCACCCGCCGAAAGGCCCTGCAGGGAGCAGCAGCTGCTCCTTGGCAAGCGGCAGCCAGAGCAGAGTGAAAACACCCTCCCAAGGCCATGTGGAAACCCCAGTGCTGGGCGACGCTCCGGAGGATAAAGCGCAGGCCTTTTATTCACCCAGCTGATTTCTTGTCTCACTAAGCAAAGGTCAGGAACTCTTGCAGCTGGGAACTACACCGATCTAGCTAAGGCCTTGGGGGAACATGCTAGACGTGACCCCACAGGTCCATGCTCTCATACAAGTCAGGCTGCTCTAGGAATCGCCTAGCATGCCTCTGCAGTGCTGCCTCTTAGTCCTAGGGTGGGGGCATCTGCACTTTTAACTCCTTATGGACCAGATAAATTGCCAAGTGGGAGACCTGACCCAAACATACAGGGCCCCTCCACTGGCTTTTCCCGCGGGGATGGTGGTTTGGGGCTGGGGAAGGATGCCAGAGCGCTAAGCTGCCTCCAGTACCTGCTCACACAGAACATACCAGAGACCACAGAGCTGAGCGCAGTACAAAATCAGGTGATACCATTGATACAAACTCGGGGCCTCGGTCTCCTCCGCAGCCCTTCCTGCTAGGGATGTTACATTTTGATTAATCGGCTAATCAAATAGTCGATGCAATTTGCATCGACTATTCGTTTAGTCAGTAAAGGCGCCTCTGCTTCTGAAGTGCAGCAACAACCCCAGGGCTGTTGCTACACTTCAAAGGCAAAAGTGCTGCGGGAGCATGGGGCCAGCGGGGCTCTCAAGCAGCCTCCGTGTTTCCCGTGGCGTTTCAAAGCGGCAGTGCTGTGTGGAGCCAAGGACTCTCCGCTGGCCCAGGCTGCATGCAGCATTTCAAAATGGCAGCACTATGTGGAGCCCAGGCTCCATGTGGCTCTGCCACTTTGATGCATTCCCTCCTCTTCCCCCTCACCTTGCTGCCTCTTCTGATAGAGGCAGCAAGCAGGGGCGGGGGAGGGGAGTGACTAGTCGACTAGTGTGTCGACTCTCCAATAAGCATTTGCTTATCGGACAGTCAACTAGTCGCTCACATCTCTATTCTTGCCCCATGCGCCCATTGCCTCTCAGGCGAGATCTCCAGCTCGCTGCCCGGAACCGCCACCTGCAACGTCTCGCTGGACCGTGGCACAGCTGCTGTGCATCACAGTGCAGACAGGGGAGCTCAGTCCTGACACCGAGGATGTTATGAGATCGGGACTTCTCCATATTGCTTTACATTCAATGTGGCATCTTCTTTATAGCCAGCTGAGATCTTTGGAGGATGGAGGAGGGGGCTGATTTGCCCTCTGTGTGCTTTGCAAATCCAGCAATGAGGAAAAACATGAATAATCCACCTCCCAGTAAACAGACATTCAGTCCCTTGCTCTGACCAGAGTACAATTCTGCCTCGCAGAGCACCAGGGAATGGTTTCCCTGGCCTCAGGGTGCTGCCACACCTGTGGACATACCGGGCTAGCTTTGATTTAACTGCCAGTGTTCCCTGTAAGCTGGGAGCTTGGGTGGCCACCCAGGAGAGAGTCAAATGCTGCCCAGCTGATTAGCAAAGCGCCCACAGCTGGCAGCAGTGTTTCTACTTGTGGTGCCCATTTGCTCATGCCTCAGTGCACATAACAAAAATTATTCTGCACACAGATGACAAAAATTAGAGGGAACATTGGCTAGCCCCAATAACAACAGCAGTGAAGTTCCATCAAGACGGGGTAGCTGCTTGAATATATACCCAGAGTCCTGTGCTGCTGCAGCTTCACTGCTAGTGTTAGGCACTAGCTAACCAAAGCTCGCGTGGGTGTCTCCACAGGCTGCAGTCATACCTCGGACTCCAGGTAGGCTCCGTCTTCAGCTGGAAGGGTAGCTACTCCCAGTGTTAATGAGGCAAAACCATGAGGGCAGCTTTTGCTGCTTTCAAGCAGGCCTTGGCTTAGTGGGGCTAACAGCAGGGTTGGCCCCCTGCGCTAGAGAGGTTCCCCAGGAGCGGGAAGTGAGTGCAGACCCCCATGCAGACAAAGCCTTCGCCTCAGGGTCTTTCCTGGGGGCCACCTGACTGTGAAAGACCTCAACGCCACTCCCAGCTCAGGGAGCCTGTTTTCCCACCAGTTTTCTGCCCGGGGACCCTCTTCTCCTACCAGCCAGCTTCTGGGTGCCTTTTGCCCACAGCAAAGGCACAAGCTGGAGCAGGACAGTCTACAGCAAGGAGCTGCGGCCATGCAGCGAGGAGAACTCCCTGCCCTGGTACCCATCTGCAGCGAAAGGCCCGCAGTGCCTCTGGAGGGGCAGACATGAGCTGGCGGCACAGACACAGGATGGAAGAGCCCCCTGCGGTGCAGCTCTCGGCCAGCTTGGCTGCAAGGACATGGAGCTGCCATGGCGGTCACAGCTCGGGTTGCTCTCTGAGAGCTTTCCTGCGGGCAGCAGCTCAGCGTGCCTGTCTGGGCAGAGGTCAGTGGCTATCGCTGTCTGCATTTGTTAGTGCTCTGCCAGGACAGGCGGGGCTCCTCTGACCTCGGGGGGACACTGCCTCGGCCTAGGCAAAGGAGCAGCCAGTGGCAGGCCTGGTGCAGGCAGCCGGCTGGGGCCGAGGGTGAGGACAGGACCCAGAGGGTCAGCACTGCCATGGAAGAGCTGGGGAGAAGCTCATCCAGGGCACTGGGGGGCAGGCACCCGCTGCGCTGGGCTATCGCTGTCGCGGGTTCTGGATCTCATCCTGGTGCCGGTTTAGCCACCCAGAACCCTAAGGAGCAGCCAAAGGGCAGCGAGGAAGGGACTGTAGCGAAGAGGAGCTGCCAGCTCCCGGCATGTGCCAGCCCAGGGGCGTGGGGCTGCTCTGGGCAGCGTGCCGGGGTCCGCACAGCACGCGCAGGGCACTCTTGCGCCTCAACCTCACGGGCTCATGTGGTTTCTGTACCATGCAGGGGGGGCCATCGGGAATCAGCCCTGAGGCTGCGGAACTCCAGGGACCTACATTAGCCTCTGCTGCCGTCACCAGCTACCTGCCACTGGCCCACCCAGCCCGTTCCCATAAGCCTCTGCTGCTCCTGCAGCCCTCCCAGCCTCCCAGGGAAGCAGGGATTTGGCGCTGGGAGCAGATCCCATCGCTTGGGGAAGGCAGGATAAGGGACACCCTGAAGGCGGGGGGAGGGGTGGATCCTGGAGTGGCTCAGGGGAGAGGGCATTTGCCTGCAGAGCACAGGGTGGTTGGCTCAAGGTCCCCCCCACCCCACCCCGGGGAGCAGACAGACAGAACTGGAGCAGGCTCTGAGCCCTTGAATCCCAGCCCTCGTGGGCCCAATTTGCTCAGGAAAGATCCATACTGGGTAGCAGGGGGCTGCAGGCCAGGAGCAAGTGAATGGACAGAGCTGGGGGTTGGGCGCTGGAGCAAGAGGCAGGCCAGAACAGAGGTACCCCAGCTGGCTGCGACAGGACAGGCCTGCAAGAGGAAGGGGCTGCGGCTCAGGACTGAGGGGCAGCGGGAGAGCCGAAGGGGATTAGCAGCGAAAGCCCGGGCAGCCATAGGCTGTGGTTTGGCTAAGTGTTAACCCCCCGTAGCAGAGCCGTGCTGGGAGGATTGGAGGGCCCTGGAGCCAGGGAGCTGCCAGCCTGGGGATGAGAAGACAGACAGAATCCTTACCCCTTCCGAATGATGACAATGATCGCTCCCAGGAGGATAATCAAGACAACCAGCCCCCCGGCACAAATGCCCAGGATCAGGCCCATCTCCTCCGAGTGCTGCGACACCTCCAGGGGACGCTTGCTCTCTTTGCAGGCAGCTGGAGGGGGAAAGCAGAGGAGCCAGTCAGCAATCGGCTCCAGACCCCTTTCTAGAGCCGGTTTGGCAGGGCCCACCCTCACCCCCGCCTCTGGGGAAGCCGCACGGCCAGACAAACCAGCAAGTGAAATTCAATCCCCCCCGGCAGAGCGAGCTCCCACCTTCATTCCACCACACAGGTGCACACACATACACAACAGAGTTCAAAACATCGCCTGTGCGCAGACAGCATGTGCAGAGGTACACAACATGCCCCTCCTGCACACACAGCCCAAAGATCCCCCTGCCCATACACAACACAACCTCACACACATGCCAAAACTCCCTCCATGCATATTTTTTTACAGATGTGTGCACACAGACATACAAAAGCCCCTTCACATCCATATAACATGCACACACACAAGCACACAAAAGCTCCCTCCCATTCGCACAGGTAACAGCACTTAGCTACACACACACACACACACATGACTTTGGAGCTGGGGCGGACTGAGAGCCCATTGTACCCACTAGGGGAGCAGAAGGACTCTGGCCGCTGTCCTGCGCGAGGCTGCCCCATGACACGGCACGGCGGGTGCGCGATGCCCCCCAGCGTAACAGCCGCACGCCTGCTCGGCGGGCTAGCCAGCGAGCCATCCACACCCACGATAAACAAGGTTGTTTCCTGTTCTGCTCCACACAGCCAAAGACATGACCCCAACAAGCGATCCAACAGCTGATTCCTGCTCCTCCTCCTCACCCCGCTCGTCAGCCGGCCCAACCCCGTCCCCTTTGCCGCCAACGTGCAGCTGGCGGGCGGGTTTGGCAAAATGTTCTCTCTCCCCAGCGGACCGAGCCCAGAGCCAGGGTGGAGCAGCTTTGCCCCTTGGGCAGCGTGGGCCCCTGGGGATTGGGATTGTTCCCGGTCCCAGGCGGGGTGCACACGAAAGCCCTTTGGTGAAAGGTCCCTGGCATGCAGCTTCAAGAGCTGAGTTCTGCTAATGCTCGCGTGCCCATCTCTGGAGCTTGCTCTGGGGGTGTCTGGCCGGACAAGCTCCTGCACTTGGACAGTACTGGGAAGCAAACCCACATGGTAGAAGCTCTGGCACTGAAATCCCAGGGGGCACCGTAGCGCTGCCTAAAATAGAGCCATGAAATGCTGGGTGGCCTGGCTGTGTGAGCAGACGGAGGGGACAGACCGGTAATTAGGCGCTGGCTGGGCAAATGAGCTGGCCGGATGGACAACGCGGATGGATTTGCTGTCTGGGTTGGGCAGATGAGCTGACTGGCTGGATGAATAGGTCGGAGCTGGGCTGGACAGACTGCTTGGGCAATTGCTGCACGGACAGGTCAGGTGGCAGGCTCGGCAGACAGCTGGGGTGACTGGGCTGGATGGGCCTGGGGGGATGGGCTGGCAGGATGCATGTCTTGGGGGGACCAGGCTGGAGAGACAGATTGGGAGAACCAGGCTCGATGGATGGGCCTGGGCAGTAGGGCTGGATGGATGGGGGGGGGGTGTGAGGCAGGCGGGCTGGATGGACGGGTCGGGGGGGCTGGGCTGAACAGCTGAGACTGTGGGCCAGGCCAGATAGACGGGTCAGTAAGCCAGGCTGGATGGACAAACAGGGGCTCTGCTAGATGGATGGAGTTGGGCAGCAGGGCTGGATAGCTGGGCTCGGGGGGGTCGGGCTGGATAAATGGGCTAAAGAGCCGGGCTGGATGAATGGGTCAGGGGGCCCATCCTGGACAGATAATCGGGGGTGGGGAGCAGGCTGAGTGGATGGGGCTGGGCAGCAGGAGTGGAGAGTTGGGCTGAGAGACTGGACTGGCTGAATGGGCTGAGGGGCTGGGTGGGATGGACAGGACTGGGGAGCCGGGCTGAGGGGCCGGGTGAGATGGACAGGACTGAGTAGCCGGGCTGAGGGGTCCCAGAGGATGGACAGGACTGGAGGGCCGGGCTGAGGGGCTGGGCAGGATGGACAGGATGGGGGGGCTGGGCTGATGGGCCCTTGGGGATGGACAGGACTGGGGGGCCGAGTTGAGGGACTTGGTGGGATGGATAGGACTGGTGGGCTGGGCTGAGGGGCCGGGTGGGATGGACAAGACTGAGGGGCCAGGCAGGATGGACAGGACTGGGGGGCTGGACTGAGGGGCCGGGCAGGATGGACAGGACTGGGGGGCCGAGTTGAGGGGCTGGGCGGGATGGATAGGACTGGCGGGCTGGGCTGAGGGGCCGGGTGGGATGGACAGGACTGAGGGGCCGGGCAGGATGGACAGGACTGGGGGGCCGGGTTGAGGGGCCCAGGGAGGAATGGACAGGACTGGGGGGCCGGGTTGAGGGGCCCAGGGAGGAATGGACAGGACTGGGGGGTCGGGCTGAGGGGCCGGGCGAGATGGACAGGACTGGGGGGTCGGGCTGAGGGGCCGGGTGAGATGGACAGGACTGGGGAGCCGGGCTGAGGGGCCGGGCGGGATGGACAGGACTGGGGGGCCGGGCTGTACGAATGGGCTGAACGAGCTGCTAAGGTGGCTGAGTCAGATGGAGGCATGGGTTGAGTGATCAGACGTCCCACCAATTGAACCAAATGTTTGCAGAGGATTTTGCTGCAGCATTTGCCACCTTCCCATCCCCTGCATCCCTGGCATGGAGCCTCACCCCCTGCACCCCATTGTGGGGTATTGGCAGCTTCCGTCACTGCCTCTCCTGGGGGCCTGGGGGTGTGAGTTCCCCAACGCGTCGCTCGCTGGCAGGGCCCCACGGTGCCATGCTTCTGCCCCTCACTGTAGCCCCTCCCCCCTTGCTGGCGTGGTTTCAAAGGATGCTGATAAAGTCAGCAGGCACAGACTGGCCCTGCAGGATCCTGGGCAGAGCCAGTTACATGCCCATGGGGCCTGCTGGTCTGGCGTGAGGTGCTGAAGCTCAGGGCAACAAAGCCTTGGCCGGATCAGCTCCCAGCGCAGGGTGCCCGCCCACGCTTCCGCCAACAACATCTGTAAGCCATGCGAGGGACGTGAACGTGGAGAGCGGGGGCAGCCCCACACCATGAGCCCCGGGCACCGCAGTAAACGCCAGACGGCCGCTCCCACTCAGACAGCTCCCCGGGCAGCGCTCACCTCCAGGCACCTCTTCCGGCTGAATCCACCAGGAGCTTCGCCTGCTGTGCATGTAACGGGGGTTTGCTTCGGACTGGCATGGCTGCATTTTGGCTGCCTTCCTGTGGCGCCCGCCCGCACAAGCATAGCAATAAGGGCGAGGAGAGTTGTTACTAAACCGCTACGGAGCAGCCAGCCAAAGTGCAGGCAGGGGAATAACGCTGCGCCCGGAAACGGATCTAAGCAGCCTGAAAATCGAGTCTCCCTGGGAATGGTACGAGAATCTGGGAACAGTACTAGAGCCTGCTGCTCGCCATGTGCAAACACAGGTCTATGGCACAGCACGAGCGTGCGGGGTGTCAACACAGAGCCTAAGAACCCAGCCCGGGCATGGCTGATCCCCACTCCTGGGCACTGATACTGTAGCCATCTCAGTTCTAGCAGCTGCCAGGATCCATGCCCACGCAGCACACCCTTCTCTGAGCCCAGAGCTGCCCTCCCCTGTCCCAGGCACCCCTCTCTGAGCCCGGGGTGCCAGTAACACCCGCTCCTGAGCCCAGAGCTGCCCTCCCCTGTCCCAGCCAATAACACCCCTCTCTGAGCCCAGAGCTGCCCTCCCCTGTCCCAGCCAATAACGCCCCTCTCTGAGCCCGGAGCTGCCCTCCCCTGTCCCAGCCAGTAACGCCCCTCTCTGAGCCCGGAGCTGCCCTCCCCTGTCCCAGCCAATAACGCCTCTCTGGGCCGGAGCTGCCCTCCCTGTCCCAGCCAGTAACGCCCCTCTCTGAGCCCGGAGCTGCCCTCCCCTGTCCCAGCCAATAACGCCCCTCTCTGAGCCCGGAGCTGCCCTCCCCTGTCCCAGCCAGTAACGCCCCTCTCTGAGCCCGGAGCTGCCCTCCCCTGTCCCAGCCAATAACGCCCCTCTCTGAGCCCGGAGCTGCCCTCCCCTGTCCCAGCCAGTAACGCCCCTCTCTGAGCCCAGAGCTGCCCTCCCCTGTCCCAGCCAGTAACGCCCCGCTCTGAGCCCAGAGCTGCCCTCCCCTGTCCCAGCCAGTAACGCCCCGCTCTGAGCCCGGAGCTGCCCTCCCCTGTCGCAGCCAATAACGCCCCTCTCTGAGCCCAGAGCTGCCCTCCCCGTCCCAGCCAATAACGCCCCTCTCTGAGCCCGGAGCTGCCCTCCCCTGTTGCAGCCAATAACACCCCGCTCTGAGCCCGGAGCTGCCCTCCCCTGTCCCAGCCAGTAACGCCCCTCTCTGAGCCCGGAGCTGCCCTCCCTGTCCCAGCCAGTAACGCCCGCTCTGAGCCCGGAGCTGCCCTCCCCTGTCCCAGCCAATAACGCCCCTCTCTGAGCCCGGAGCTGCCCTCCCCTGTTGCAGCCAATAACACCCCGCTCTGAGCCCGGAGCTGCCCTCCCCTGTCCCAGCCAGTAACGCCCCTCTCTGAGCCCGGAGCTGCCCTCCCCTGTCCCAGCCAATAACGCCCCTCTCTGAGCCCGGAGCTGCCCTCCCCTGTCGCAGCCAATAACACCCCGCTCTGAGCCCGGAGCTGCCCTCCCCTGTCCCAGCCAATAACGCCCCTCTCTGAGCCCGGAGCTGCCCTCCCCTGTTGCAGCCAATAACATCCCGCTCTGAGCCCGGAGCTGCCCTCCCCTGTTGCAGCCAATAACATCCCGCTCTGAGCCCGGAGCTGCCCTCCCCTGTTGCAGCCAATAACACCCCTCTCTGAGCCCGGAGCTGCCCTCCCCTGTCGCAGCCAGTAATGCCCCTCTCTGAGCCCAGAGCTGCCCTCCCTTGTCCCAGCCAGTAACACCCCGCTCTGAGCCAGGAGCTGCCCTCTCCTGTCCCTGCCAATAACACCCGTTCCTGAGCCCAGAGCTGCACCAAGTGCTCATATCTCCTTTCAGAGGCAGCATCAGTGACAGGCAGAGCTGGCAGAGCAGCAGCAGAGAGACCCAAGTGGGCATGTTTTGTACCCAGTGCCCGTGCCCCTTGCTTTTATTCAGCAGAACACACAGGGACTCTTTGCCTTCCTAAAGAGCATCTGGCTCACCTTTCTCTCACTCCATACCTGCCCAGCCCCCCATTCCTGCTCCAATCCCCACGTCTTCTCAATGCATCGCATCTCCCTTGGATCCGCAGGCTCATTCCTCCCCTGGGCCATGCCCACACATCCAGCCAAGGGCTAACTCTCTAGTCGAGCTTAGCTCAGCCCCGCATCATTCCACACCAAGCTATAAATCCCCCAGGTCCTTTTTTAATATGCTGCACTAGCCGCACGCAGATGTATGGCCATTTTTCATTTCCCATCGAGCCAGGAGTTTAGCTTATTTTATTACATATTTTTCCCCTTCCTTGAATCCAATAGGGAGCAAAATATATTAGTCGAGCACGAGGAATTTTATTAAATACACGAGGCCCCAAAGTTCAATCCTCCTGACAGACCAAAGCATTAAGTTATTTGTTGAAATTCCAAAAGCAAAGGAGCGAAGCTGAAATATTCCTCCAATCAATTTCACTCACAGAAGTGGCCCCCATCTCTGCCAGCAACACAATTACCCTGGTTAATATCACCCCTGGACTATATAAATGCCAAACTTGTCCAGGGTTTATACCAGCCAAGATCAGCTGCAATATCCGCAGCTCTAAAGCGATGCTGACAGGTCAGAAGGCCTGAAATCTGACATGTCTGATTTTTTCCCTTTGTTTTTTCCTCCCACAAGCCCCACAGGTCACTCGTCAGATGATTTCTATTCCAAAACAAAAGATTTAATTTGCTGGTTCAGAGGTGAAGCTTGGTCTTCAGGTGAGGGCACTGGCATGGGACCCAGAAGACCTGCCACAAGCTCACCTTAGGCAAATCACATAAGCCCTCGGTGCCTTGGCTTCCTGCCTGTGAAAAGGGGTAATATACTTCCTTGCTGCCCCAGCTGATCTGCTCAGAGTAGATGCTCTACCCAGGGGTTTTCCAGCCAGCCCAATGGGTTCTGATCTTGAGTGGAGCCTCCAAGCGCTACCATAATAATAATTGTATTTTAAAAAATAAACACTGCCAGAGGCAAGAGCAGCCCAGTGAAAATAAACAAACCTTCCTTCTACATTAGCAACTCTACAATAATAAACCAGCATGCAAATTCCAGGTGACTAACCCTATGCTACTAGCCAAGTATAACCACCACATGGCAGATTTGAACCTGGAATCTCAGAAGCATATTGCAGGAGCCTCCGCAGCTTGAGCTATAAAGCCAGCTGACTCAGCTTAGGCTGTAGAGCTCCCTTGTTCTTATCTTTTGCAGTAAATGGTCTAAGTGCCACTGCATGGGACAGTGCCCCACACTAAGTGTGTGGGTTACACAAGCATCTTAAATCAGAAATGCACAACCCACCCTGCATGAGCAACTGTGCAACAAACCAGTATACACAACCCTGCCTGCAATCACAAACTACCAAACTTCACCCAGGCCTCAGAGGCAACCCTACAATAACAAGGCAGGGCAGGTAGTCCCAATCTGGGTGCAGAAAAGCCAGTCTGCTGAGCACAAGTGAGCAGGAGATACCATGGGAGTCTTACCTTTACGGGCGATGCGAATGCAGTTCAGCCTGGTCTCCTGCAGAGAGAGAAAAGATTGGGAGGCTCAGAATCCCATGGGGACAGAAAAATGAGTTCATCCTCAGTTGCTTTGCTTTTATTGGGGAAGCTAGGACAAAACCTGGCTTTTTCCAGTGAAGCATTGGGCATGCACCAGGCACACTCTGCTGGCTGATGTGCCTGACACACTCTGTTCCAGTGCCAATGGGTGTCCCTGATATGCCAAGATGCTCGGTGTTTAATTGTCAATCCATCAACCTCCCTCACATTTTTCGCTCTCAGAGGCCAAGTGCAGGGAAAACGACAAACCCCCATCCCTGGGAGCTAGGCTGGACAAAGCGCTAGAGCCCTGCACTGGGACCCAGGATGGGTTAGATGGGTGGGTCTCACAAGGACTAATCTGCTTCCGATTTTCATGGTCCATCATCTGGGCTTCTGACCATCATTTGGTGAGAAATGGGATGATCCAATGGTGATGTTGCCTAGGCTCTGAAATCAAGAGGGCACAGCAGAACAGACAAGTGCCAGCCTTTACTGGGGTTCTTATAAATGGGATGGTGGACATTTTCTGTTGGTGGAAAAATGGGTTTTCAACTAATCAAAATTTTATGTAATAAAGTGTCCACTTCCTGTGGAAAACTTCTCATTTTGAGTTGTAGTTCAATTACCTCGTGTGCCCATTCCAGTCCATGGGCAGTGTTCCACAGCTGGACCACATCCGCACAACGCACCATGGCCAGGGACTTCCCCGTGGACAGCCCCATCCATGAGGTATATGGGAGATGTAGGCTGACCAGGACACCTGGCCTATAGAGGAGAATGGAAGCATGAGGCACCTGAACTACAACTCCCATGAGGCATGGAGGTGGCCTTTCCAAATGAAAATATTTGGTTTACTGCTGAAATATTTCATTTTTTTAACCAAAATTGTTTCAATTTAAATTTATGCAGAAAGATCTAAATTTTTCATGGGGTAAAAAACCATTTTTTAACCATCTGCACTTTACAGCTGCAAAGCGGTGTCCCTAGTCCCACTACAACCTCCGTTCACAGTCAGTCTCAGACACTGTGACCAGACTATCAGATTAGATTATGGAGATGCTGTAATCCTTCCTCCTTCCTCCACTGAGCCCTGTCATGACTTTTCTCTGAGCTTGCTCCAAACTGCCCTGCAGATGAACTCCGTGCTGATAAATTGCACTGGGCTGGCAGCTCAGGAGCACAGCTTCACAGATGTCGGTGGAGTAACACCGGCTTTACCCACAGAGCATGGACAGCATGGGCACTGGAAGGCAAGAGTCCCACACACTGTCCTATCCATGTGCCACAGCACAGACAGGGAGGACCAGCTTCTGTGGATGTGAGAGCAGTTCAGACTGTGTGGCCCCCCTGGTGTGGTGGCGAAGAAGAATCCCAGCTGGGATGCAGGATTGGCATGATGTCCTACAGCAGCGAGACCAAGTCCACCATCTCCTTGCAGAGGGGTTGTGAGAGGGTGATGCCATCAGTCCCTAGCGAGCGGGACTCTGTGAACCAGACTCTGCCTGTCTCCGCGCTAACAACCGTCCTACAGGGGATGAAGGAACCCTCAGGAGCAGGGATTTGCACAGCCAGCAGTTTTCCCATGAGCAGAGCCAGCTCTTCCTTGGATAGACTCTGTCATGGCTCCTACTGGTGCCTGCGAGTTCCCACTCCCTGCAGGTCGGTTGGGAATTGCGAGGACGAGGCCTCCCCAGAGAGCTCCAGTCACTCCTACTGGCTTCTTGAAGGAAATTAGCCAAGAAGGGGAACAGACCCTCCAGTTAGTCAGATCTTATTTGCCTCTGCAGTGAAGCATGGCCAAGCTTACGGCTCTTACAGATCAGCTCAGAACAACCTGCCAGAGAGTCTGAGGCCTGGCTGGGGAGCTCCTCTTCTTTGCAGCTGTCAGGAGCTACCACCAGAGCAAGCAAGGCTGGACTCCATGTGCCCAAACTCTGCCCCTCCCCAGTCACTGGCCAGCCCCAGGCAGGCCCATGCTGGAAGGAGGAAGGATCTGCAGGTGGCATGGTGCAATTCTCAGCAGGGAGCTGCAGGCAGGATGCTGCAGTATCAGCAGCCAGGCACTGTGGATGGGTGGTCTGGGCTGTTCAGTGGCAGCTCACCTCAGCCTCCCCCTCTTCCTCCCCGATGATGATCACTCCTTGGACTGCTGTGCGGACCCAGTGGCTAATCAGAGCTGTCCCAGTAAGGTGGACTATCTACGCACCCTCTCACGCCCCATCAGGGCAGCATTATTAGTCACAGCCGAGCTTTCAGTCCAAACCCGTGCCTCGTGGAACCCACGTTGTTACTGTAACCACACTGCCTCTACTGGCAGAGCAGAGCCAATCACAGCAGAAGAGAAGTGTTGGATTCTCCCGTTACTCATCCTGATCTTTTTGGGACCGAGGTGCTACTAGTTCAAGGGAGAGGAAGAATGTGGCCGGACTCTTTTGCTGTTGTTGCGAAGTACCTTAAACAGAACCCTGACTAACCATTTGCCCAGGAAGCACCATCTGGCCATGTGACGAGGCAGAGCAAGGTGAGGGATGGATTGAATGGATGGCAGGCTTTTTCAGAAGTCTCGTACACTGCTGAGTGATTTAAAATAGCTAGTGTGACTACTTGCAAACAACAAAAGTTGCTGCTTTAGAACTGCTTTGAAGGACAATCAACTGGTATAGAGTCTGCACAGAGTCCCTTTCATGTCTGTGCAAGCTCCCTCCAGGCTAAGGGTCTACCCATGTGGCTCAGATGGCAGGATCAGGGCTTTGGCCTGTTTGAATCCAAATTCTCTTGCCCTAACGTATCATTCCAGTTCCCCCTCCTTCCGGTGGGGAGTGGGAGCATGCACACATCTACACGGGGACTGGTCCTGGTCCCGGTGAAGCCAGTGGCAAAACTCTCCTTAGCCTCAATGGAAGCACAATCAAACACATTGGGAAAATGACAAGAGATGTTACTCCTAACAAACACACTATAGAGCAGTGTTTCTTAAACTTTTTAAGATCGAGGAACACCAAACAATTTTTTTTAATGAGGAACACCAAGGATTTTTTGTTGAGCAAAAAAAAAAAGTCGGGGGGAAAAAGGGTCGGGGGAAAAGTTATTGAGGAAAAAAAAAGGCCGGGGAAAAGTTATTGAGCAAAAAAACCCCAAAACAAAACAAAACAGTTGCCTGCCCCTTTAAGGGCAGCCATTTTGAATTGTGTTGTTCTGCGCGGCATACCGGGGTGCCACGGAACACAGTTTAAGAAACACTGCTATAGAGAGACGGGATGGGGATTGCTGAAACAACCGGGCTCTGACTGCTTCAGAGACTGAAATCCAACCAACCAGCCCTTTGGATGTTTGTTCTGTCTGGAGTTGTGTGTGTGTATGTGCGCGTGTGTGAGCACAATACCTGGGAGCACAAAGACCCGCACTGGGAGTGCCATACGTTTATTTGGACTTTGCAAACTCTCCCCAAACATTTGAACAACAGCTGCGAATCGGTGCACCCAACTAAAACGCCTCTTGCAATGAGGAGGTAACAGGACACAGGCAGAGGATGCAGCTGCTGACGCCCTTAGAAAACCTGGCTTGGGAGGTCTCCCTTTCCCCACACATCGCTCTGGGTCCTACCCTCCCCCCCCCATCCAAGCAGGGGCACCAGCATTCGTGGCAGTTCCCTCTCAGCACCACCCTGCCCCAGTCCCAGCCCGGAGGCAGCCAGGCAGCTACTCACCCCTTTAAGGTTGCTCGTGGCCTGGAAGTAGATGAGATATGCTTTCTTGGGCTCCAGCGGGGGGTTCCAATACCCGCCGTATGTCTGGTTGTCCCCCACGGTGAAGGGCTTGGCTTCGGGGAGGCTGCTGGGAGGCAGCTCGCCCCCAAAGTAGTGCACGGGGCCCCGGGCCACAGCGTCGTCGAAGGTCAGCGGCACCGGGAAGCAGTCCTGCCCCCCCAGCTCCCGCCTCATCTTCTTGGGCCTGTCTTCCTCCACGATGACTTGGTAGGTGCTGGGCACATCAGGCAGAGAGATAAGAAAGGCGCAAGCCTGAGAGGCGTTTGGCTCTCCTGTCTCAGGGCAGCCTGGGGACCATGCTCTCAGCCCCTGAATCTTCACGGGTGGTGGGAGAAAGGCAGCCTGGGGAATGTGCCCTTGGGACATGCTCACTTTGTAACCCCAGACTGGGGCCAAGCTGGCCAGCTGCGGGGTGTGGGTGCTAGTGGGTTCAAGGAGCTAGTTCTGTGTCCCTGGCCGAGGAGGCGGCAGCACAATCACTGATGTTTTTGTACCGTACTAAAGAGACTTATTGGATGTATTGAAAATTAACGTTAATTTATGAGAACTAGCTGTGGCCAGAGGGTGCCTGGCCACATTGACCCGCCCTGCAAAGCTGAGCCTGAGGACCTGCCCATCTCCCTTGTGACTGCTTGGTAGCGTTTGCCTGAAAGCTCCCCACCGTCCTGTTGGCAGGGGCTCATCTTGCCGGCAATGGGCTAAGTGGGCTCTGTTGATTCCCTGAGGCAGGAGACTTGCTACCTCATCTGGACGTAGGTAGGTGAGTGGAGCTTGCTGAGGAAGAGAGAGGATCAAGGGGGTGGGCTGAGCAGACCTGAGGGAGAAGCTCTAGGAACAGGGTTATGCTGAACTCTCTGTTCTCTTCCTCACTCTGCTAATAAAACCAAGATTATAAATCCCAGGAAGAAGGTGAGTTTGGAGTTCACTAGTGGGGCAATCATGCTTCAGAACAGCCTGGAAAAGGCGCTTGCTTGCACCACTCTCCCAAAAAGCCATATTCCCACGTGACAAGCCCAGGGGAGGAATCTTTTCTACTTGAGAAAAACGTCTTGTGTGCAGAACAACCTCCCAGCCGGCTAAGTGCCTGTAAATCAGGCTCTCTGCCCTACAGGAAGGCATGCACTCTGGATATAATTAAAGGTGCCATCTCGGATGATGTTTATTGCATTCTACGTCCCTGTACTACTCAGCGCAGATCACTAGTAGCAGCATATCTAGATGAGCTCTTGAGCGACTGCAATCTTCACGGGCTGATCTCCTGCACTCGGCACATATAGTCCCCAGATCGATTAAAGCCTATTTGGATCGGGTGCTCTGCAGGGCCCAACAAGGCCCCTGTCTTGGTTGGGGCCGCCAGGACTATTGGAATATAAATAATGACATTACTGAATATCTCATTAAGGAGCAGCTGTTGTTGCATGGGGGAAAAAAGTTCAAACGTTCTGCCTGCAAATTATCCATGTGTTGAACTATTTTCCCTCTCCCTCTCCCTTTTCCCCCTTTTAATTACAAATATGATATAGTGAGGATAGCACTCAGCATTTTTCCCACAGCTTGCCTCTATGGAATGTGATTAGCATCATGCTGGTTTTTCAGATGAAGAAACTGAGGCACAGAGAGGGGAAATGTCATATGGAATCACGGAGCTGTGGGGAGTGAGAACAGAATCTAGGTCTGCCACTTAGGAGCTTCATACACTTGTTGTGCATTCCCAAATCGGTGGGCAGCTCAGGACTTTGTGCTCACTTGGGAATTGTAGAGGTTCCCACATTCCCAGGTAGGGATGTAAGGTACGAGTAAACACTTATCGGCTAGTCCACTAGTTGCCTCCCCACCACTTGCTGCCTCTATCAGAGAGAGGCAGCAAGTGAGGGGGGAGGAAGGATGGAGGAGCAGGAGCTGGGGGGGAGCTGGCTTAAAAGGCGGTTCCCCCAGCAGCATCTCCATGGGGGCAGGGGAGGTAGAGGCACAGTGGGAAACGGCGCGAGCGGGGACTGGAGCAGTCTCCACTCGCGCCGGTTCTGCTGCAATTCTACTTTTGAAATGTACAAGAGCCCCAGCTCCAGGGCACTTGTACATTTCAAAGGCTCAGGTGCCAGAGGGAGCTCAGGGCCAGCGGGAGTCCCCGCTGGTCCCACACTCCCTGTGGGGCTCCCGCTTCTGAACTGTAGCCAGCAGGGCTCTTGCTACAGTTCAAAGGCGGAGGTGCCCTTATCGACTCATCAAATGGTTGATGGAAATCCCATCGACTATTCGATTAGTGAATTCATCTAAATTGAACATCCCTGTTCCCAGGCCAGAAGGGCTCTGGACGATCATCTCGTCTGACCTCCTGCGGAACAGCGGCCAGAGAACTCCCCAGAACAATTCCAAGAGCAGAACTGTGAGACACCAAGGCACCCACCCAGCCTCAGTGGGACCGGCGCCTCCGGGAAATAAGCATCACAAAGGGATTTGCCAGCCAGGATACTGCTCCCTGCTTCCTTCCTTGCACTGGTGCCGGGCGGGCGCAGGCACCCCGAGCCCCACCTACGCAGCTCACCGAGGGCGAGCGAGCCCAGCCCCTAGCAGGGAGCCCTGACTCTCTCGAGTAGCCCCACTGGTGCAGCACGACAGTTTGTGCGGTTCAGTGTGAATGTGTGTTGCAGTCTCGCCCAGGCGGGCTATGACGGATGGTGAGCGCCCATGGGCAGGCAGCATCTGATGAGACAGGAGCGATCCCTGGACTGCATCTAGCACCCAGCAATAGGGAAGCGGTGCCCAAGGTGGCCGCTCCTCCCCCAGCACCCCCACGCTGGCCCAGGGGAGCAGCTGTGAAGAGATGCTGGGGCAATCTAAAGCCCCGTTTTCAGAGCAAAGTGCCGGAGGGATCATAGCTACCATGAGAAGGATCCAAACCTTGAGGGGGCTCCCCCAAGCCAAACCTTTGGGAGGTCCCCCCATAAACTGCAAACCATGAGTACCAGCTGTCTCCAGTGCGAGGGGGCTGAATAGGGCAGAGCTAAGAATGGCAAACAAGAGAGCTCTGGAGGCAGCCTCTCAGCCCGAGGCAGGTGTCACGGGACAGCTCGCCTCTCTTAATGCACCCTCCGTGTCCAGGTGACACCTGTTTACACGCAGCCAGGTGCTGAACACATTGCCAGTAGCTCCCAGACTCCTGTGCTGCCTGCTAATACAGGGGGTGCAAAGTGGTTTGGATCACGGGGCCGTGAGTCCCAGACAGAAGAAAAGGCTAGCAGTTGCCACCAGGTTTTACAGGGACTCACTATAAAAGAAACAGGAAGCTAGAAGAGAAGAGAGATTGCTTTGCTTCAGGGCTCGCGGGGAAGCTGTGCCTTGGCTCGGGGCCTGGGCCTGGGGCATGCATACAACAGAAAGTCATCTGGGCGGATCCTACCTTATGGGAGCCCCTCTGCCCTGCGCTGGCCTCAGCAACACCGTGATGGTGCTCTCCGACTCGCTCAGCGGCGACGGCATGTCCCCGTAGTCGAAGCTGGGAGCTGCAATGGAACAAAGCCGGGGTGACTATTTGTGCACACACATGCAGGGAGACAGCCCAAGCTCTGACAGTCCCAGGCTCTCTGCAATGGCTGGTTTGGCACCAGGTATTTGTCAGCAAACCTGTGATTTTCTCAAGAGGCCCATGACAACTGATGCATTTCTCAAATCCCCATCTCTTGGCATCATGGGTGATGAGATAATTGCAGCTTCCAATTTAAAAAAATGAAAGTGTCTCACCCTCCGGGCTGTGGAGCAAAGCTGAAAAATGTGACCCCCTTGGCCCAGCAACCAGCAGGCAATAAAGAGCTCAGTATTATTATTGGTTAAAATCTCATGATTTTTAAAGCAATTGCTTGGTTTTGGAGACCTGACCAGTGTTCTCCCTGAGCGGAGCTCTTGGGCAGCCACCCAGGAGAGATTCAAGTGCTGCCCCGCTGATCTGCAGAGCACCCACAGCACCCACAGCCGGCAGCATGTGTTTCGACAAGTGCTGCCCATCCATACATGCTTCAGTGCACAGAACAAAATGTATTCTGCACATGGAAGAAAAAATTAAAGGGAACATTGGATCCAACTCAAGATTTCGGAACACTTTGGGCTGGCAGTGCTGTTAAATGCATTAGGCGTAATGCGGGCGTCACCAAGTTGAAGAAATTGGGTCTGATGAAGACATGGGTGGGCACTGATGGAAAGATGTTCAGGAAGTGGTGCTGGTGACCCCACGGAAGGGGATGTTTTCCCAACTCATCCGGTATCAGACAATCTGCCAGCTCGGTACTTAGCAGCAGGCTGTTGTGAACGCCTGTGTTCATGAAAATCCCATAGTGCTTTGCACAACTTAGGGCATTAACCAGAGTGTCCTAGCAAAATTCCAGCTCCACCAGTGATGTTCTGCCTCCCTTATTTCTCCCTCGCATCGTATTCCTCTTTGCTTCCTGGCCTCAACTGCCGTGCTGCTGAGCGCTATTAATACAGCGGCCTGGCTCCAGCCCAAAGGTGGCAGCATTTCGGAGCTAAGCGGCAGGGTTAAGAACTCAGTGTGAGGTACGTCGGGCTCCTTTGGGATGCGAGGCACTGCGCAGATGGGTGGCAGCACAGCGTGGAGTGGACATGCATCCAAGCAGGTTTTGCATTTCCCAGTGACTTCCTCTGGCTGACAGGTTTTGCATTCCCTGCCCCTTCCCACCACCCTGGCCTCTCGCTGTTTGCAGCCCAGGGGAACCAGGTGACAGTGGATTTCAATTGCTGCGCCCCTGCTAGGAAACATCTCAGCCCATTCAGAGCTGTTTAACACCCCCTCCCCGGCCCCAACATTAGCCAGCAGCTCCAAGTACTGTATGGCTTGCTAACGAAGCCCGATTAATCCCAGAGAGCCTGGCTATTGCATTGCTGCAAGCTCCCTCCAGCAAATGGGGTCATCGCTGTGGGATCATCCAGAAGATACAAGTGTGTTTCTGCCCCAGCCTCCCTCAGCAGAGCTGGCTAAAGCTGGTGCAGATCCTAACTCGCTCTCAGAAGATGCCTGGTTACCCAAAGTCTCTGGATTCAAATGGCTGGGCCGTGGGGAAGCTGTGTACAAGTCCTAATCACCTCAGCCCCGCAGTGGGGGCACAAACCCACCCTCGCTGGCCTGTATCTGCACCTCTAGGGAAGGGAAATGGTGCATGTGCTACGCGCGGGGGACATAAGGCGTCAGCGCTGGCCCAGATGACTGCGCCATGGAGGGCAGCTCCGCTCTCATGTGTGCCTCAGGGGAGGCAGAGAACGGCGCCTGGACAGTTGGGAGCACTTAGCCAGGCCAGCCCCTTTGGCACAGGTGGAATTCGGCCCAGAAACTCGAGGCTGAGCTTTTCTCAGGTAGCCGATGTGCTGACGTCTCAGAGGCGCTGGGCCTGGGGTCTGTTTGAGCCAAGCAGTTCCCAGAGCCTGTGCCCCTGGAGGTTTTCCATGAACACAGAACAGGAGGGGCAGCAAGACCCAAGGGACCCAGTACCCAAAGGCCTGTGGGGCAGAGGAGCAGCAGTTACCCAGTACCCGTTTCCAGGGCCTTCCAGAGAAGGGAGGAGCTAGCCCCAAGGAGGAGCTGCCCACCCACTCTCACATTCACTGGGAACAAGAGCTGCTGAGGGATGTGACAGAACAGCCTTGCCATGGTCCCCTGGCAGGAGCCATTAGCCATCAAGGTGAGCACAGTCTCCAGGCCATCCATCCTCCCCAGCTGGAACGCTAGACAGTCAGCTACATGGGATCCAGCCACCGAATGGAGAGATCTCTGCAAACAAGCGCTGAGAAAACCCTCATGCCACCCCAAGCCAGGCGGACACAGCAGGGCACCGGGGGTGCTGCTGTAACCGCCACCAGGCAGGTTTGCACCTGGAACTGCTAGAGCTAAGTGTTGGAGCCTCTACAGTTTGAACTATAAAGCCAGCTGGCTCTCAGCTTAGGCTGTAGAGCTCCCTTGTTCTTATCTCTGGCTGTGAGTGGTCTAAGTGCCCCTACATAGGACAATGAACTGCACCAGGTGTGTGGGTTACACTGCGTGTGCCACTACTGAGTTTGGCAGCCAGAGGTTCAGAAGAGCCCCGCGGGTTGGTGCTGGTCTGACAATCGGGCCCTATGGGAACTTCCAAGAGGGACAGTGCGACTGTGTGGGGGCGAGAACTAAGGCACAGGGGAGACACCGCCTACAGCTTGTCCAGGTGTAAACATGTCCCCACACCAACGTCTCTCCCTTCGGCTCCCAGTGCCCATGCCAGAGGCCTTGCGTGCCTGGCCAGCAGTGCAGGACTAACACTCTTGCACTGAAAGTCTGCCTAGAAACACTGTTGCTGGACTGAACCTGGCCTGACCCGGGCCCCCTGCCGGGACAGCAAAGGGGATTCCACATCTGAGGGACGGCCGAGGAGGAAACGTCTTTCAGGCCACCGGTTGTATTGTCCTCAGGCTGTCCACCAGCTGGTGAATCAGAGAACTCCCAGGATTTATGCCCCTTTTCTTCAGGGACTGCCATTTTATTTCTCCCAAGTTTAACTGTGGCTACAGCCTGTGCCCTTTCCCTTGCCGTCGGGCACCTGCAGGATTCTCCCTACTCCCTGCGGGTCTCGCTCCCCCGCCCCTTGCCTGGGAGGGGCAGGTCCCTCTAGTCCCTTCTGCTGGAGATTTCCCAGCCTGGGAAGCAAGGAACCTCCCTGCACTCAGCCTGCCCTTGATCATATCCCGGCAGGCCTGGTCCTTAGTAGTCTTCTACATGCCACCCTGGCACTCCCTTCACCTGAGGCCCCTGCCCCTTAAAGGGCCAGTTCCCCACGTTAACCTTTCTTTGACGCTGTTGAGGGGGTGGAATCAGGGCCGGAGGCCTGGTGGGGTGGGGTAGGTGGGGATGTGGTCACAGGCACGTGGCACAATTCTTTCTCACCTGCCTCTCCCACTCATCGCAGGACCTTCACCTCCCCCGGCAGGGCTAGTCTCCCCCGATCTCTCCCTCCTCCCCCCTCCCCAGAAGACAGTCCTTGGCCGGCGAAGCTGCTTGAATACTGAGCAGTGCACCGCCTGACAAGATGCACCCCCCAGCACTGACAGGGTAGCGTCTCTCTCCCATCTCAGACCCCGGTGCTGAGCCCAAGCGGGGGGAGACAGCACTCCACTCCTGCCTCTGCAACCCACCTGGCTACAGGGCCTCAGCAGGGAGTGAGGAAACGTGTTCCACTAGCCCCCAGCTCTGGGCACAAGGCAGCCTGCAGTGCAACTGAATTATTCAGCAGGGCTCGAGAACGCCGGGCCCACTGGCTTCCACTTGAGTTCTGATGGCAGGGTAGGCGGGGAAGGAGGAGGGCATCTTCGGAGCATGAAGAATCCATTTCAAGGGAAGGCGGATTTAACTGTGCAAGCCCAGCAGGAGACGGAGGAGCAGAGTGGCCCTGATGGTGCCTTGTCAGTCTCCATCCAGGGCTGACACCAGCCTGTCCCCGAGCAGCCTTAGCTGGGACGTCTCTCTCCTGCCTCCTGGAAGGGCCGCGCGGATCCCCTGCGGCGCGGCTATTCACACAGCGGGGAGCTGCCAGCGCCCGGGGGAAGAGGGCTCATCGAGGAGCTGGAGACAGCCAGGAGGGGACGTGCAGAATGGGAGATGGCGGTGTTTCCCTTGCGGCAGGAGGTCGCTGGTTCAAATCCCAGCCAGCGGGGGCCTGGCCACTGGCCGAGAAGGGGGTGCGTGAGTGCAGCGAGGCAGAGGGCTCCCTGCAGCTCTCAGTGGAGAGCTCGTCACAGCACTGACTGGCCAGGCTTGCTGGGAATCCAAGCAGAGAGGCTGATGACTCCATAAGCTGGAGACTGAATTCCCTTCTCTCCCTGCGGCTGAACCCTTCAGCTCAGGGCGGAGGCAGGATGACCGGGGCAATTGGGCATTGCTGCACTTGGCTGGGGAAATCAGGCTCCCATCTTTCCCCAGCACGGAGGGCCGTGTTTCACAAACAGGGCTAGCGGCCATGGGCCCCTGAGCCCTGGTGTCCACCGGCCAGTTTGCACATTGCAGCGTGGAAGCAGAACTAGCGATATTTAAACAGAACCTGCCTCACCACCATTGGCATTAGGGGAGCTTTAATGCTGTCTGCTGGGCTGAGCCCCTAGAGCAGCAAGAAATCCAATGCCACGTAAGGAAAACACTAAATCAATAGCTGTTCTAGGAAGTGGGAAAAGGGCCATGGCACCAGGCTGTCACCCCTGTCCCTAGGGTGAGGCTCTGTCGTGCCCACAGCCAGCTGGAGGCCCGGGTTCACGTGCCATAGGAGATACAGACACAGACCGGCCTGACCCCCTCGTTCTTCCCGGCCCAAAGCCAGAGGGCCGGTGTCTCGTTAGCCTACCGGAGATGTTGGTGGTGATCTCGGTCAGCGCTGTCTGGCCAAAGCCCTTGCCGGTGCGCGCTTGCACAGAGAACAGGTAGGTGGTGCCTGGGTGAAGGTTGGAGAAGACGTGGTAGGTCTCGTTGCGGAGCTTGGAGACAGTGCGCCGGGGGCCAGGCACATTGACGGCTGGGTCCGAAGACTCGATGCTCTGGTAGCTGATCTAGGAGAATACGACCAATCGTGAGGCAGCTGCCTGGCTGCTGCCGTGCAATAAGCGAGTGCAGGGGGGAGATAAATGGCTGCAGGGGGCGGATTAATCTGGGGAGAGGCGAGCAGGAGGTCACTGGGTGGGGGTGTGAAGCGGGTGTTTCTCTGGTACCATAAGCGGAGCGCCCCTCCGCGTAACAAGACAAGGGGAGTCGTGGGGTTGCTCTGGCGTTTTAAATACAGGAAGTGGCCTCACCGATCTGTCTCTACACGTGAGCTTGGAGTTGAATTTGAACTTGAGAAAGTGACCAGCTGGCACCTCTAGACAGATCCAAGAGTGTGAATGAAAGCTGGTGGTACCCTCTGCGCTGCTCCAAGACCCTACACACAGCCCTGCCCACACCCCTCACTCTGCCCTGCAGCCCCCTGACACGCCAGCTCTGGGCCCCCAGCCTCACCCACTCCAGCCCTGTTATTCCAGGCAGAAACAGCCTGGGGAGAAAAGCCTGCTGGGAACCACGGTCAGCTCTCACCCAAGGGAGTGGTTTTCAGCATCACACCTGAGAGCCGATTTGCACCCCAGAGGCTACTGCCCTAACCCTCTGAGTCACGGAGCCCGCTGGGAGCCATCCTTCGGTATCTGGCTTGTCTGTTGGCGGCTCAGCGTCCCGTGCAGGGCTTTGGCATGAAAAGCCGTTGCAAAGGAGGGCCAGGGCACTCAAAGGGGACCCGTCAGGAGACAGAGGCCCCATTGTCAAGGGGATACAAGGCAGGCTGGTTCCTGGGCTCCAAACGAAGGGCGGGAAGGTAGAAATCACAGTGAGCCCTTAATTCCCCCGATAGAAAACAGCAGCTCCAGACTGAAACGCTGAGCCTCCCCCATTCCCCACGCAGCGCGGTCAGGCAGCAGCAGCGAGGGGACTGGTGATAGGCATCAGCTTTTCATTTGTCTGGCTCCCTGCTCTAATAATTTCCTTGATACTGGAGCGGCTGGTGCGAAGGTTGAAAAGCAAAGAGAGAGATAAGAGGGAATCTTGCCTGGCTGCCTTTGGGAGACCGAGTGGGGCCCTCACGCTAGTGTCCCCATTCGAGAAACACGTGACATTTTCTCTCTGCCCTGCACTGGGCAGAAAGAGATGCACAAAGAATGGAACAAACTCTGCCAATCACTCCCACGGTCCTAATGTGCAGAAGCAGGCCAGACGGGTCTGCCACATGTCCTAGCGCCCAGTGAATCATAGAATCATAGAGCTGGAAGAGACCTCAAAAGGCCATCAAGTCCAGCCCCCTGCCCAAGGCAGGACCAATCCCAACTAAATCAACCCAGCCAGGGCTTTGTCAAGCCAAGACTTAAAAATCTCTAGGGATGGAGACTCCCTAGGTAACCCATTCCAGTGCTTCACCACTCTCCTAGTGAAATAGTTTCTCCTAATATCCAACCTGGACCTCTCCCACCGCAACTTGAGACCATTGTTTCTTGTTTGCCATCCGTCACTACTGAGAACAGCCTCTCTCCATCCTCTTTGGAACCTCCCTTTAGGAAGTTGAAGGCTGCTATCAAATCCCCCCTCACTCTTCGCTTCTGCAGACTAAACAGACCCAACTCCTTCAGCCTCTCCTCGTAGGTCATATGTTCCAGCCCCCTAATCATTTTCGTGATGCGCCCACATCCTTTTTGTAGTGGGGTGCCCAGAACTGGACACACTACTCCAGATGTGGCCTCACAAGAGCCGAATAAAGGGGAATAATCACATCTCTGGATCTGCTGGCAATGCTCCTCCTAATGCACCCTAATATGCCATTAGCCTTCTTGGCTACAAGGAGAAATACAACGGACAGGGGGCTAACACTCCCCAGCACTTCAATGGCACGTTGTGTTCTCGAAGCACCGTCCAAACATCTAACCAATTAAACCGCACTGCGGGCTGGAGAAGTAGCTGCCTGCCATCCCCGGGGGGTATGGAGCTACAGGGGGCTGAGGGCAAATTTTCAATGCTGGACTTTCCTTATGGGTACTTCTGTCTTTGGATGCCCAACTGTAGAGAGGAGATAGGGCCTGATTTTCAGAGGTTCCAAGCAACTCCAGGTGAAGCCAACAACAGCTAAAAGCGATCAGGCCCTCTGAAAGTAAGGCCCTGGGTGTCCAAAATGGAGGGACACAAAATTACAGGCCACTGTAGGACCTAAGCGACTCAACGAAGGCCACACAGTGAGTCAGTGGCAGAGGTGAGATAAGCACTTGAACACTTCTGGCTATTTGAGAGCTAAGCAGCATTATTTTTATGATTATTTATTAGGGTTTGCACCGGGGCTGGTAACGTTTCAAGTCTTAGTTCCAGGGCTGTAGATTTGTGGTAACAGGGTTACAGACACCTCCGAGGGTTCTCTTAGAATGTATCCATGTCTCCAACACCCCTGGCCCAGTTTCTTCTCACTTAGTGCTGACAGTGTCATAGAACCTACCTCATACTGGGTGATCAGCCCGTTGGCCTCCGCTGGCTCCTCCCACTTCAGGAAGATCATGTCCTCCAAGGGGGTGAAGGTGAGTGACTCTGAGGCAATGCCACCAGGGACTAGTGAACAAAGAGAAGAACAAAGGGATGCTGAAATTCTGCAGGGGGATGGCAAGTCTGCACTGGACACTCGGCTTCGCTGAACATGCTGCTGATCAAAGAAGAGTTAAAAGCAAACAAGACCGTTGTACATCCCCAGTGCTGTACACCCCCCAGTGCTGTATCCCCCAATGCTGTATGCCCCCCGATGCTGTATTCCCCCCAGTGCTGTACGCCCCCCAATGCTGTACTCCCAGTGCTGTACGCCCCCAATGCTGTACACCCCCAGTGCTGCATGCCGATGCTGTACGCCCCAATGCTGTATGCCCCCAATGCTGTATTCCCCAGTGCTGTCGCCCCCAATGCTGTACACCCCCAGTGCTGCATGCCCCGATGCTGTACGCCCCAATGCTGCATGCCCCGATGCTGTACGCCCCTGATGCTGTATCCCACCAATGCTGTATTCCCCCAGTGCTGTAAGCCCCCCAGTGCTGTATGCCCCCCGATGCTGTACACCCCCAGTGCTATATGCCCCCAATGTTGTATGCCCCCCGATGCTGTACGCCCCCAATGCTGTATTCCCCCCAGCGCTGTTCGCCCCAACACTACCTGCCTTTGGCCAAAGTCAGGGGTATGGATCAAGCCCAGGCGTTTCAGCATCCAGCCTCCCAGGCCTTATGCAGATCTTAGCACTGCTCCTGGCCAGTGCAGCCACAGGGGGGTTCACAGGAAGGGCCAGACCCTCTGCCGGTGAAAGGCAGCAAAACTCCAATGAAGCTGCCCCCAATTACCCCGGCTGAGGGCCTGGCCCATGGCTGGAAGGCCTGGCAGTGACCTCAGCAGGCAGGCTGGGCTCCCTCAACAGCCTCTGGAAACCAGGGGCTGCACAGAGCTGCTGAGAGGGCTCCGCTCTCCCCCCTTGCCCCACTGCGCTTAGTGAAAGCGCCGCCTGTGCTGACAGGAGAGCTGCTCCCGTCGCCATAGAGACCCCAGCTCCAGAGGTGGGGGCCATGGAGACCGCAGAAGCCCTCCCGCTCGCACAGTGCGACTTGGGGCAGGATGACAATGTGCCTTAGGGGCGTGGCTGCAGTTAGCCCAACAGCAGCTTGTAATGTAGACCGGGTCTGATCCAAAGCTCACTAATGAACCTTTCACTTGACAGATGCTGGAGCAGGCCCCATCTCAGTTCAGCCACATGCGCCACTAAGTTGGGCTAAAGAAATAACTAATGGGAGGGGAGGCTCATTCGGCTGATAAATTCGCTCTAGTGCCCTCGCCCGGCAGGGTGCGAAGGGGACACTCGCGTCAAGAGGAGCCTGACAGAGAAACCTGCAGCGCTGCAGGGTCTCACCAATCCTAGAGGACAGAGCTGGGAACATGGCATCAGGACTCTTGGCTTCTGTACCCAGCTTTGCAACTGAGCTGCTGTGTGACCTTGGGCAAGTCATTTAACATCCTTGTGCCTCCATTTGACCATCAGTAAAATGGAGATAACTGTCCCACCTTGCAGGGCACGCACAGTTAATGCATGTTTAGAAAGAGCTCCAGATCCTTGAATAATTGTTTTGGTAGGCCCTACAAAATCCTTGAGTAGCCACAGGATGGCACACTCCCTAAGGATGGGTCTGGAATCAGAGAAACAAAGCAGCTGCCATTTTTCCATCCTTACAAAGCACAGGGCAGATTCCTAGGCATATCCATAAGCACTCAGATACTCCCCATGCTGCTCTTGGATCGGAGGCAGTAAATCTCACCCCCAGCGCAAGGCAGTAAGTCAGACTCCAGAGCAGTACCTGGTGGAATTTCACAGCCTGGGGAACAATACCATTCCCTGCCCATCTCTGGGGAATGCAGCAGAATTCCTCATAAACTATCCCTCAGACACACCCCGTGCTGTGGAACCTGTTGCTATGCCTGCTCAGTTCTCTTTTATAGGGCAGCTTAATTGCATTCTGTGGAGCACAGTCATTCTGCTCCTTAATCATAGGAAAAGTAAAACAGTCAGAGAGAGGCAGCCAGGGCTGGATACCCAGCACAGCAGCTGTGAGAGTGCGCGAAGGGAATGAGGGTCTTGCAGTGCTTGGAGTGTGGGGTCACCCAAACCGCTTGGGTCTGCAGAACTCAGAAATGGGCATCTGGGAGGGAAAGTACAGGAGTGAACTCCAGCTGCACTTTGCAAAGGATTAGCTTGTAGCACAGCAGCAGCTATCCAAGCTGGGGTTCTGCCATGCCAGGTGCTGCACACGCATGGAATAAGGGCCCCTACCTGCTACAAAGCCCTTGCGATTTAAATAAAGGGTGGCAGGGGAAACAGGCACAGGGAGAAACCTGCCCAAGGTTATGCAGCAAGGTCAGGAATAGAACCAAGGTCTCTCGAAGCCAGTCAAGTGCGCTACCTACTAGACCATGCTGCCTCACCCCAGAGAGTAAGTGTAAAGTCTGGGGATGGAGCACGTTCTCCTCTCATTAATAGCTGTTCACCCCAAGTGGGACAAAGCCAGAGCCTAGACCCTAGGGTCAATTCACTCTGCCTCATTGTCCAATGGTCACTGCTAACTGCCAGCGTGTGCCTAGAGGTGCCAGGTAGCAGCACGGCCTCCCATCCGTGAACGGGCAGGGGTGAACGGGCGCTGGGCGGTGCTGTGTGCCAGGTGCCCAGCTTCCTGCACTGACCCTTCTCAAGCAGCCTGGAGTCATCTCCTTCCAGCTCCCCTCCAGCCCCTGGCACTCTCCTGGGACAGGGGCACAGCTGGTCTCCGCAAACATTGCTCAGTGGTGAAGCTCAGGGTTAGCCTGCTCCTCAGCTCTTATTATTTTGTCCATTTGCTTCCGTTCCCTGTCGTGCCCCTTCTCCTTCCTCCCCAGCCAACACGCTTGTACATGGCAGCATTTCTACGCCTGGTCCATCCTGTCCTGCACGGCCCCTTCTGCCCACACGCCCGCATAAGGCCAGTGTCAGGCCAGCGCCTGTTGCCAGCAGGCACAGCTGGCAGCGGCACACAGCAATGGGTGATGCCAGGTGTGCTCACCCAGTGGGACAATCAGGAAAAGGCATTTTGAAAATTCACATGGTTTTAAAGTGCGGCAGGGGATGGGGGGAGAGCTTCCAGGCTCCTATACTGCCAGTGGAGTTCACAGTTGTGACCACAGCAACCAGTGTCGGCCAGAGAGGTAATGCTGGGCCTACACTTATCGCCCTCAGTGCATGCAACTTTGCTGGGGGAGACGGCGTTGCTAGGTTGGTGAAGCAGGGAGCTTACAAGCAGAGGGAGGCAAATTTTAGTATAGACACATGCACCACTAGGTCACAGCAAGCAGCTTTGTAGTGTAAACCACCCTAAAACTGATGTCCACTCTGGAGTGTGTAAAATGTAAACCCTTGGGAGATGTACATAAACCAACCTAAGCACAAGGATCAATCCTAGGAGCGCAACAGAAGAATCAGTTATATACTGGGACTGAACCTATGGACTCTGGATCCACTATGTGGCCAAGCTAAAGGGGCAGTCAACAAGCTGAAAAGTAGTACATAAAACACTAGCCACTCGAGAAGGACAGAGGCCCACTGTGCTAGCAGGGGTTACATGTGTATTCTTCACTCTCCCAAGCCTGGAGATTGTGCTCCACCAGTACGATAAAAGCCTTGCGTGAGATCTGATCTGCAAACATTTTGGCAGTTTCAGCATGCCACCGCCATGCCCTCTAATTAGCCATAAGAATAATAATCACCACCACAAACAACAACTGAAGACACTGAGATCAATAGTGGCTCATTTAGCATGGGTTTCTTTTTTCCCTTCCCAACCTAAGGTGCTTATTAAGGAGGACAGAACATGCAATTGCTTTGCCGAAATCACAATTCATGAGCAGTATCATCTGCTGCAGGCTTTAATGCTTGAAAAATGCACCCTCTAATTTGAGACAGAGGGACCAATTATACCCACTTACAAAAAAAATTACACATCGCTCACAGGGACGGAGCTGCCGACAGAACAGTAGGGATGAAAAGCCCCAAAATGTTATTAACGGCTATTAGCTGGCCCCTCCTGAAATTGCCCATTTGAAAATAGGCTTTTTGGTCGTGGTCTCCACTAACACCACAGCTAGCTGTTCGGTAAGCTCAATGGTTTGGGTTCACAGGGCCTTGAGCCATAGAAACTTCACACTCTGGGGTTCCACGTTGAGTTCAAACTGCCGGGAAGAGAAAGATCTCACTCAAAAGCCTTGAGCATTTCCTAGTTCTGCACTGAATGGGCATTTTCAGAGTTTCAATGCAAAGCTGTCGCTCTGCCAAGAATCACTGGAAACTCAGCTCAGGACACTTTCCGTGCTTGTGCCAGAGATTCGGCTTCCTAACAAAACCTCCTGCGTTTCTTGTGCGTTTGGGTCTAGCTGCAGATAATTAGTTTTGATGCATTTGCTCCTCTTCTGCCTGGGTGTGGATCAGGATTTCCTCAACTCTACCCGTAACTTGGTATCACTCGCCTAGTTCTCATCCTTAACTCTTTCCCAAGTGGTCTGGTTGTGTGGGGATTCGATAACGAAGGTGCATTGACAAATTCCTATTGGACATGGAGGTCACATGGAATTGATTTTGGTGCCTGATTGGAGAAAGTGGACTCAGGCTAGGTCTACACTACAGAGTTTTTGTGCAAAAACAGCCGTTTTTCCACAAAAACTCACGGAGCGTCCATACCTCAAGCACGTTTTTGTGCAAGTAAAACGAAAGAACAGAGGGGGTTTCCGGTGTAGGTATTCCTCCTTCTACGTGGAATAACTCCTTTTTGTGCAAGTGCTCTTGCGTGTGGACACTCTCTTGCGCAAAAGTGCAACGCTTTTCCGATGTGCTTTTGCAGCATGGATGCGCTCTTGCATAAGAAGTTTTTGCCGAAGATCTCTTCTGCAAAAAGCTTCTTGCACAAGAAGCCTGTAGAGTAGACATAGCCTTGGAGTCAGGGTCTCAGCAAGAATACTCAGTCCCTGATTCGAAGGGGATTTGAACATGTGCCTACTGGTAAGCCCTGAATAACTATACGGAAAGTCAGTAGGACTCTTTGACACATGCTTAAAACCATGCTGAATTTTCAGATCACATTCAAAATTAGTTTTTCACAAACATTGATCGTGCTCATGAATGTTTCTACCAGTGAATGTATTTAACGGGATACACGTCCCTCCTGCCCTCCATCAGGAGTGGCTGCAGGCGGGAATTTAGTTCTTCATTCAAACAAATGGCCATGGACAATTTTCCAGCAGCATTTTTGCTCAGACCTAATTCCATGGCCCTGGGAGAAGGATCAGCTCGCGCGCTGTTCCCGCCGTGCAAATACACGATTTACACTTGATTTACAAGTTAATTGAATCAGCAGCGCCATGTCGTACACGTGTACACAAGCCACTTATTAAATTCATGGAGCATTAGGGAAACCTTTGGGGCAGAGAGAGGTTGTTTTTCTCTCTTGGAAACAAATGCACAGAATTCATCTGCAAATTGAAACCGTGCTCAGCACTATGCAAATGTTCCATTTAATTACAAGTGTTTGGAATGCACCTGACGTTTCGCTGCAAAGGACATTGGAGCACAGTCTTCCAGGGCAGATTCCCCTGCTGCTGGGAGAGAGAGCCCTCCTTGGCAGCAACCAGGGACTGCAAAACAAGTTACTTTCCTATAGCACCTCTCATCTGAAGATCTCAATTGGCTCCAGTCACCAATTAAGTCTCACAACCCCCCCAGAGGCTGTTCTGATACCATGGGCAGGGGAGCAACACATGCTGAAGTTTATTCTTTGTACTGCGATAGATAGATGGATAGTGAGGCTATGTCTAGACTACGGGGTTTTTGCGGGATACCAGAGGTATTCCCTGTCACTTCCAAGGAATGCATTTGCTCTTCCGCTTTTTTTCCATGTTTCACGAGGCATAAGGGCTCCGCCGAAAGAGGAGGCTTTCCCGCCAAAGTGATCAGAAAAAACTACACAAATTGCAGAGCACAAATTGCGTAGCTTTTTCTGATAAAGCCCCGTAGTCTAGATCTAGCCAGAGAGGAAGTGTATGGGAGGCGAGAGAGAGGGGTGGGTATATGGGGATAGATCAGTGGTAACCAACCACTAGATTGGAATCTACTGGTAGATCTTGGAGCCTCTGACAGGTGATCCTGACTGGTTTGGCCAGGAAGCTCTCAAGTGCTGGCACTTCAGTTGCCCCTCCCCCCACTGTCATGCTGCCCCTGCCCTGGAGTTGCCCCCCTGGATCCTCCTGCTTGCTGTGCAGGGTGTGGGAGGGAGAAGAGGGGGTGCTGATGTCAGGGTGTCCCTCCTTCCCCCACTCATCCCCACTTCTGTACCCCATCTCCACACAGAGAGAAGGGGATGGAGGGAGCTTGGCAATGCAAATCTCTGTCACTCTCACAAACACACACTGTCCTTCCCTCTCATCTCCCGACCCAGCACGTACAAGGGGGGTTGTTACTACTGCTTGCAAAGTGGGTTGTTTTGGGGTTTTGACTGGACTGTGCATTTCATCACTTTCATTTCTCTCATGCTTAAATTTAATTCTTTGAGTACTAGAATGCCTAACCTGTCATGTCTGGAGTAATTATTCCCCGCAGCCCCTGAGAAAGTCAGAGCAGGGGTTCTCCACATGCTGTCCTTGCCTGCAGACACTGCTCCTGCAGCTCCCATTGATGGAGAACTGTGGCCAGTGGAAGCTGTGGGGTCAGTGCCTGTGGATGAGGGGCAGCACATGGAGCCACTGCTGTACATGCCAGCTGCCCTTGGGGGCAGGGTGGGGCCAGGATAGGAGTGGGGCTGCCTTGGCTCTGTTGCTCCATCCCTGGGACAGCTGTCCAGCCAATCTCAGGGTGGGGAGCCCTTGAACCCACAGACCTGCACTTCCCAATCAGCTGCCCTAGCTCCTGGTCCACTCCAGAGCTCACCCTACTACCCTACCTTCAGCAGGTCCTGTATCCTGTGTCTGGTCACTCTTGGCGGGGGGCTTGATGGTAGGAAGGTGGGTGGGATCTCCAGTGAACCTGGGGATGGGCATCAGCCTCTGGCACATAGGATGGTGGGTTCGATCCCGCCCCACCTCCATCCCACTCAGGCAATGGCTGAGCTGCCAACACCGGCTGCCCCAGGGATGGACCTGGCTCCCATATTAGGAAGGCAAGCTAAGGGACCTGCTGAAGGTAAGGTGATGTGGGCATTTGCCTGGGGAACACAGGGTGGTGGGTTCAAGTCCTATCCCCCCCTCCCCAGCAGCCTAAGCTCACAGAACAAGGGACCCTCCAAAGGCAAGGAAGTAGGGGTCTCTGTTCCAGCAGCCCAAGCCTCACCCACCCTGGGAGCACCCAGACAGCTAACAACAGGATACAGGACCCACCAAAGGCAGGGAGCTGGGGTGGGCTCTGGATTGGCCCAGGGGATAAGACATTCACCTGGAGAGCAGAGGTGAATACCCCAGGGATGGACCAGGCTCTGGAATTAGGAAGGCAGCCTAAGGGACCCCCTGGAGGGGATAGGGCATTTGCCACACACCCAAGACTGAAGCCTCCACCCCCACCCCAGCCTGGTGAAAGTGAAGGAGAGTCAGGGAGGAAGGGCAACAGAGTGAGCAGAGCAGAGCAGGGACAGGGCCCCAGAGAAAGGAGGGAAGGAAGCATAGCAATAAACACAGACAGACCACAAGTGTGCACAAAAAAACCCCAATCAAATCATACCTTTCACAGCCCTGTAAGGAAAATTATTTCACCATCCTATTCAATGCTGGGTCAACCGGGAGAATTCTATATATTTAAATAAGTTTATATGGACAATATCATCCTCTCAGATTGAAACAGATAAGCCCAACAAAACAATTTAGAAGACGCATAAATTCATCCTTCAGTGGATCACCCATTGCCAACTTGTACAGCCTTTCATGGGAGACAAATTATCCCAATCTTACTACTGCAGGTTTCTTGCACCTTCCTGTGCGCTGGATGGACTATGGCTCTGATTTAACCTGGCAGTTCCTGTGTTCTGCAAAGCAGCAGGTTTTCCTGAGCTCCGTTCTGAAAAGATGCAGAGAGAACGGGCTTGTGTAACAGCTGGCTCCCTGGTGACATCCTGATTTTCACAATGGGGTTTACTTTCAGCAGGGAGGGCTTTTTTTAAATGTAGGCAACTCTTGCAAACATAGGTAAAACAAACAGGAATAATTCAAAGAGCAACACAACTGGAATGAGTTTTACATGCTCTGCGGCACAGTCTGAGACACAAAATAAAAGAGGCATAAGTCACATGGGCTGGGATTTTCTGCTCTTACCGGGGCCCTCCCAGCGATCTCGTCTGTATTCATCCGTTATTTCTCTCTCCCGACCCAGGCCTACCACCCTCAGAAGCCTCTGTGACCAAACTACCTCTACTTCCGTAGCACCCATCTTCAAATCCACCTCCTAGGCGTGGTCCTTGCGGCTGGAGTTTGCTCTCACTTTAACAGAGGGGTCCCTTAGCTCTGCTCCCCATGACACATGCCTTGGATGGCTTATAGCAGTCAGAGCCAGCACCGGGTACCATGTCACAGAATCGCAGAACTGGAAGGGACCTCAAGAGGTCATCAAGTCCAATCCCCTGCCCTGATGGCAGGACCAAGCACCATCTAGGCCAGGGGTGGCAAAATACAGCCCGTGAGTCACACCCAGCCCACCAAGCCACTGGATTTGGCCCACAGCCTAGTGGGAGCTTCGGGCAGCCTCCCTACCTTCTGCGTCCGTGCCCCACAAGCTGCTCAGAGCCGTGGGCTGCAGGGACCCATATGCTTCTCTGAGTGCCATGAGCTGGGGGAGGGGCTCTGTGTGCTGCCCCTGACTTCAGCATAATCTCGCTGCTCCCATTGGCCAGAGGCTCACGGTGCACAGAGCTGGATGCACAGAGCTTGCACAGAGCTTGCAGCTGGATGCTTTGAGCAGCACAGAAGGCAGAGAGCCTGCCTGAGGCTCCCCCTGGGCTGCTGGTCAGGAGCCACCTCCCAGCCAGAGCCTGCCTCTGGCACCTGAACCCATCCCCCCAACCCTCTGCTTTCCCTCCTATACCCCTGCCCTACATAACCCAAATCCTCTGCACCTCTGCTCCCACACCCCTCCCAGATGCACTCCAATCCGCTCCCCCGTCACAACCCAACCCCCCGCATCCTGCACCCCACTCCCACACCCTCCGAGATGCACTCCAATCCCCTCCCCATCACAACCCAGCCCCGCATCCTGCACCCCACTCCCACACCCTCCCAGATGCACTCCAATCCCCTCCCCAGGTCACAACCCAAACCCCTGCATCCCCTCCTACCCAGGTCCCAACCCTGCACTCTCTCCTGCACCCCTGTTCTACATCACAACCTCCTAACGGACCTTGTATTGTCTCCTACATCCCTTCTTCAAACCAGAATCCTCTCCTGCACCCATATGCCCTACCAGGCCCTGTACTCCTTCCTGCACCCCAATTCCCTGCCTCAGGTCACAACCCCCTCCTTCACCCAAACTCCCTCACAGATCCCACAGTCCTGCCTGCACCCCAATATTCTACCCCAAGCTTTCTTCTGCACCCAACCTCCATCCCAGACCCCGTATCTTCTCCATTAATATCATGGAAGAGTGCATCCCTTGACTACTTACCAAATTCTTGGAGTGACCCCCCCCCCGCATCAAAAATTATTGCCCACCCCTGATCCAGACCATCCCTGACATGTTTGTCTAACCTGCTCTTAAATATCTCCAGTGATGTTGATCCCACAACCTTCCTAGGCAATTTATTCCATTGTTTAACCACCCTGACAGTTAGGAAGTTCTTCCCAATGTCTAACCTTCCTTGCTGCAATTTAAGCCCATTGCTTCTTGTCCTGTCATCAGAGGGCAAGGAGAACAATTTTTCTCCTTTCTCCTTGTAGTAGCTTTTTAGATACTGGAAAACTATTTTCATATCCCCTTTCAGCCTTCTCATTTCCAGACTAAACTAACCTAGTTCTTGCTCTCTTCCTTCACAGGTCATGTTTTCTAGAAATTTAATCATTTTTCATCATAGACTCATAGGGTACGTCTAGACTACAGGCTTCTGTTGACAGAAGTTTTGTCGACAGATACTGTTGACAAATCTTCTGTCGACAAAGAGCATCTAGACTACATCCAGTTCTGTCGACAAAGCAAGCCACTTTGTTGACATGACAGTGTAGACGCAAAGGACAGTGTAGATGCAATAATGCCTTCTGTCGACAGAACTCTGTCAACAAAAGGCGTTGTTCATCGTAGAATGAGGTTTACAGCCGTCGACAAAACTCCTGAGTTTTGTCGACGTTATGTCAACAGAACTCAGCAGCAGTGTAGACACAGGTATAGTTTTGTCGACAAAAGTCCACTTTTGTCGACAAAACCCTGTAGTCTAGACACACCCATAGGATTGGAAGAGACCTGAAGAGCTTATCGAGTCCAACCCCAAGAATTTTGTTGCTCTTCTCATAGACTTATAGACTCATAGACTTTAAGGTCAGAAGGGACCATTATGATCATCTAGTCTGACCCCCTGCACAATGCAGGCCACAGAATCTCACCCACCCACTCCTAGAATAATCCTCTCACCTATATCTCAGATATTGAAGCCTTCAAATAGTTTGAAGACCCCAAGATGCAGAGAATCCTCCAGCTGTGATCTGTACCCCATGCTACAGAGGAAGGCGAAAAACCTCCAGGGCCTCTGCCAATCTACCCTGGAGGAAAATTCCTTCCTGACCCCAAATATGGCGATCAGCTAAACCCTGAGCATGTGGGCAAGACTCACCAGCTAGACACCCAGAAAGTTCTCTATAGTAACTCCTATCATCCCTCCATTGACCTATTTACCACTGATAATGAATGGTCAATTAGTTACCAAGATCATGTTATCTCATCAAACCATCCCCTTCATAAACCCATCTAGTTTAATCTTGAAGCCAGATAGATCTTTTGCCCCACTACTTCCCTTGGAAGGCCGTTCCAGAACCTCACTCCTCTAATGGTTAGAAACCGTCTAATCTCAGGTCTAAACTTCCTACTAGCCAGCTTATATCCATTTGTTCTTGTGTCCACATTGGTATTAAGCTTAAATAATTCCTCTCCCTCCTGGTATTTATCCCTCTAATATATTTAAAGAGTGCAATCATGTCCCCCTCAGCCTTCTTTTGGTTAAGGTAAACAAAGCTCCTTGAGTCTCCTTTCATAAGACAGGTTTTCCATTCCTCGGATCATCCTAGTGGCCCTTCTTTGTACCTGTTCTAGTTTGAATTCATCCTTCTTAAACATGGGAGACCAGAACTGCACACAGTATTCCAAATGGGGTCTCACCAATGCCTTGTATAATGGCACTAACACCTCTTATCCCTACTGGAAATACTTCGCCTAATACATCCCAAGACCGTATTAGCCTTTTCACGCCATGTCACAATGGCGGCTCATAGTCATCCTATAATCAACCAGGACTCCGAGGTCCTTCTCCTCCTCCGTTACTTCCAACTGATGTGTCCCCAGCTTATAACTAAAATTCTTGTTATTAATCCCTAAATGCATAACCTTACACTTCTCACTATTAAATTTCATCCTATTGCTATCACTCCAATTTACAAGGTCATCCAGATCTTCCTGTATGATATTCCGATCCTTTTCTGAATTGGCAATACCTCCCAACTTTGTGTCATCCGCAAATTTTATCAGGACACTTCCACTTTTGGTGCCAAGGTCAGCAATAAAAAGATTGGCCCCAAAACTGATCCCTGAGGAACTCCGCTAGTAACCTTCCTCCAACCTGACAGTTCACCTTTCAATATGACCCACTGTAGTCTCCCCTTTAACCAGTTGCTTATCCACCTCTCAACTTTCATATTAATCCCTATCTTTTCCAATTTAACCAATAATTCCCCATGTGGTACTGTATCAAATGCCTTACTAAAGTTGAGGTAGATTAGATCCACTGCATTTCCTTTATCTAAAAAATCTGTTACTTTCTCAAAAAAGGAGATCAGGTGGTTTTGGCACGATCTACCTTTTGTAAAACCATGTTGTAATTTGTCCCAATTGCCATTAGCCTCAATGTCTCTAACTACTTTCTCCTTCAAAATTTTTCCAAGATCTTGCATACTACAGATGTCAAACTAACAGGCCTATAGTTACCCGGGTCGCTTTTTTTTTCTTAAAAATAGGAACTATATTAGCAATTCTCCAGTCAAATGGTACAACCTGAGTTTAGAGATTTATTAAAAAATTTTGCAATTGGACTTGCAATTTCATGTGCCAGTTCCTTTAATATTCTTGGATTAAGATTATCTGGGCCCCCCGATTTACTCCCATTAAGCTGTTCAAGTTTGGCTTTTACCTCGGATATGGTAATATCTACCTCCATATCCTTAGTCCCATTTGTTATGTTACCATTATCATAGAATCATAGAATAATAGAATACTAGGACTGGAAGGGACCTCGAGAGGTCATCGAGTCCAGTCCCCTGCCCTCATGGCAGGACCAAATACTGTCTAGACCATCCCTGATAGACATTTATCTAACCTACTCTTAAATATCTCCAGAGATGGAGATTCCACAACCTCCCTGGGCAATTTATTCCAGTGTCTGACTACCCTGACAGTTAGGAACTTTTTCCTAATGTCCAACCTAAACCTCCTTGCTGCAGTTTAAGCCCATTGCTTCTTGTTCTATCCTCAGAGGCCAAGATGAACAAGTTTTCTCCCTCCTCCTTATGACACCCTTTTAGATATCTAAAAACTGCTATCATGTCCCCCCTCAATCTTCTCTTTTCTAAACTAAACAAACCCAATTCCTTCAGCCTTCCCTCATAGGTCATGTTCTCTAGACCTTTAATCATTCTCATTGCTCTTCTCTGGACCCTCTCCAATTTCTCCACATCTTTCTTGAAATGCGGTGCCCAGAACTGGACACAATACTCCAACTGAGGCCTAACCAGCGCAGAGTAGAGAGGAAGAATGACTTCTCATCTCTTGCTCACAACACACCTGTTAATGCATCCCAGAATCATGTTTGCTTTCTTTGCAACAGCATCACACTGCTGACTCATATTCAACTTGTGGTCCACTATAACCCCTAGATCCCTTTCTGCCGTACTCCTTCCCAGACAGTCGCTTCCCATTCTGTATGTATGAAACTGATTGTTCCTTCCTAAGTGGAGCACTTTGCATTTGTCTTTATTAAACTTCATCCTATTTACCTCAGACCATTTCTCCAATTTGTCCAGGTCATTTTGAATTATTACTCTATCCTCCAGATTAGTCGCAACCCCTCCCAGCTTGGTATCATCTGCAAACTTAATAAGCGTACTTTCTACACCAATATCTAAATCGTTGATGAAGTATTATCCCTAAGCTCTTCATTAGCCTCATTAAAGACTGAAGCAAAGTATTTGTTTAGATATTGGGCCATTCCTAGATTATCCTTAACCTCCACTCCATCCTTAGTAATTGGTCCTATTTCTTCTTTTTTGTTTTTTCCTATTTATATGGCTATAAAACCTTTTACTATTGGTTTTAATTCCCTTTGCAAGGTCCAACTCTACCTGACTTTTAGCCTCTCTCACTTTGTCCCTACATGCTCTAACCTCAATAAGATAGCTTTCTTTACTGATCCCTCCCATCTTCCACTCCTTATATGCTTTCTGCTTTTTCTTAATCACCTCTCTGAGATGCTTGCTCATCCAGCTTGGTCTAACACACCTGCCTATAATTTTTTTCCCTTTTCTTGGGATACAGGCTTCTGACAGCTTCTGCAACTTTAATTTAAAATAATCCCAGGCCTTCTCCACCTCAAGATCCATAATTTCTTTAATCCAATCAATTTCCCTAACTAATTTCCTTAATTTATTAAAGTTAGCCCTTTTGAAATAAAAAACCCTAGTCTCAGATTTATTTTTGTTTATCCTTCCATTTAATTTGAACTGTATTAGCTCATGATCACTCGAGCCAAGATTATCCCCTACAACCATTTCATCTATGAGGTCCTCGCTACTCACCAAAACCAAATCTAAAATAGCATCCCCCCTTGTTGGTTCAGCAACTACTTGATGAAGGAATTCATCAGCTATCACATCTAGGAAAATCTGAGCCCTATTATTATTACTAGCACTTGTTCTCCAGTCTATATCCGGAAAGTTGAAATCTCCCATGATTACACAGTTTCCATGAGTATTTACTTCATTAAAAACATTAAAGAGGTCTCTATCCATATCCAAATTGGATCCTGGTGGTCTATAACACACCCCAAGCACTATCCCAGGAGGATCTGATAGTTTTCTTCCCCAATGTGATTTTTGCCCAAACAGACTCTGTCTTCTCCATTCCATCACTTTTTATTTCTTTACAATCTACCTCATCTTTGATATACAATGCGACTCCACCACCTTTTCCCTTATTTCTGTCTTTCCTAAACAGCACATACCCTTTAATACCTGTACTCCAGTCATGCCTAGTATTCCACCATGTTTCTGTTATTCCTATAATATCTGGTTTCACTTCCTGGACCAATAGCTCTAGTTCCTCCATTTTGTTACCTAGGCTCCTCGCATTGGTGTACAAACATCTTAATTTTTGCTGTTTGGCCTCACTCACATTCTTTACCCAATTTGGCATGGACGTTGTACCTCCAATATGACCTATTAGACTAGTATCCACCCTACCCTTCCTCATGTACATTCTCCTACCCCAGCTATATCCTTTCTTACTTCGTTTTCCTCCCTCTCAGTGTTAAAATCCGCGTAGAGATTACCTGGACATCTCCCAACCGTCTCCCCCAAATTCCTAGTTTAAAGCTCTCTTAATCAGTTGAGCCAGCCTCCATCCTAGAAGTCTATTTCCCTCCCTACTTAGGTGAAGTCCATCCAGAGAGAACAGTCCTCTGTCCATAAATGCCTCCCAGTGACCATACATCCCAAAGCCCTCCTTATAGCACCACTGCCTAAGCCATCTATTGATCATCATAATCCTGTCACATCTTAGTTGCCCTTCTCTAGGAACAGGCAGAATCCCACTAAAGATCACCTGAGCCTCAATTTCCTGGAGCGTCCTCCCAGCCTAGCATAGTCTCCCTTAATTCGTTCCAGCGAGAATCTAGCTGTATCATTTGTTCCTACATGAAGGATGATCAATGGATTCCTTCCTGCTCCCTTAATAATCCTCTTCAATCTCAGTTCCACATCCCGTATCTTAGCACCTGGCAGACAGCACACCCTTCTATTCTCTGGATCAGCTCTGGTTACAGGCCTATCTATTCTTCTCAATAAGGAGTCCCCAATCACGTAGACCTGCCTTTTCCTAGTGACAGTGCGATTCTCTGGTCTATCTCTTGCTTCCTCTGGCTGCAAGTCCTTGCCATTCCTGTTTTCCCTTGTAATCCTCTTTAACCCATCCTGTATCCTCCTGATGCTCATTATTGGTATTGTCTCCATTAACTCTTCCCCTTTATCTATGGGACTAGCCACTCTTCTCTTCTTCCTTACCCTTCCATCTTCATTATCTACCTGCTGTACCCCTTCTTCATTCTCCAACTCCACATACCTGTTCTTGAGCTCTATTTTTCCTTCACTGACCCATCTTTTCCTCTGCCTGGTTCTCTTAGTCACATGCTTCCACTGTCCATTTTCTTAGCAGTCCCCCTCTGAGGCCCTTGATCCTGCTTCCGTCTGCATATATAAACTTTCCCTTCAGCCACGTCATGCCTTTGCTCCATCATCTGCTCAAACCCCTTCTAAACTCGACCAGAGTTTCCACCTGCATCTCCAGTCCTCGGATCTTTTCTTCCATCAGCTCTATCAGGCGGCACTTCATGCACACAAAACTCCTTTCAGGTACCCCCTCCAGAATCATGTACATACCGCAGCTACCACATCCAATCATCCTCCTTGTGTTCTTTACTACTTGGGCCATGGCCACTACTGCCTCTATGTTTTATCTACTTTCTCACCAAAATCCTATTAGTCTGGTGAACACAAAAACAAACCAAAACACTCCCTCCACAGCAAAAACAAACCCCAAACAAGTCCCAGTATCCAAACTCCCTTTACAAACTCCCACTCAAACTCCCCTGTTTACAGCTCTGTTTGCTGGCTCCTGTGCTGCTGCAGCTATCTCTGGACCTTCTCTAATTTGCCCACATCTTTCCTGAAATGTGGCACCCAGAATTGGACATGAGGCCTAATCAGTGCAAAATAAGAATGACTTCTCGTGTCTTGCTCTCAACACTCCTACAAAGGCATCTCAAAACGATGTTTGCTTTTTTTGCAACAGTGTTCTTGACAAATCCATGCTGACATGGATTTGTTAACTCCGGTCATCTGAAGAAGTGGGCTGTGCCCACGAAAGCTCAAACCACATGTTAGTCTATAAAGTGCTACCAAAACCATTTGTTGTTTGTCCATACTGACAGTTACTTAGCACCTTCTTATCTTCCAGATGTTTGCAGCTGGAATCCTTAGTTATTTGCTCCATTATCTTTCCTGGCACAGAAGTTAAGCTGACTGGTCTGTAATTCCCTGGGCTGCCCTTAGTTCCCTTTTTATAGAGGGGCACTGAAAGAGCCCTTTTCCAGTCTCTGGAATTTCTCCCATATTCCATGACTTTTCAAAGCTAGTGGCTCAGATACGTCCTCAATCAGCTCCTTGAGTATTCATCAGGCCCTGATGACTTGAATACATTTAACTTGTCTAATTAATTGTTATCTTGTTCTTTTCCTATTTTAGCTTCTGAACCTACCCCATTTTCGCTGGAATTCCCTATGTTAGGCATCCAATCACCATCAATCTTCTTGGTGAAAATCAAATCAAAGAAGTCATTAAGCACGTTTGCCACACCCACATTATCTGTTTTTGTTTCTCCCTCTTCATTGAGTAATGGGCCTACCCTGTCCTTGGTCTTCGTCTTGCTTCTAATGTATTTGTAGAATGTTTTCTTGTTACCCTTTATGTCTCTAGGTAGACTGAGCTCGTTTGGTGCCTTTACCTTCAATTTGCCCCTACATACGTGTGTTGTTTATATTCATCTTTTGTAATTTTACCTAGTTCCCACTTTTTGTAAGTCTCTTTTTTTCTTTTTAATTTTTAGATCATTCAAGATCTCCTGGTTAAGTCAGAGTGGCCTCTTGCCATACTGCCTTGTCTTTCCTGTGCCGTGGAATAGATTTCTCTTGTCATCACCAGGTGGCTGTTAGAAGCCTTGTTCTGGCATCTGTTGAGAGGCAGCCTTTTCTGTAGTATTTCTTTGTCATCTTGCACTGGGTTTGTAGAGCATCCAATGGTGCGATGCTGACAGCGCTGGCTCAGACATCTACACCTTCCTCCACACAGTGCAACTCTCTCCAGATTGACGGTACCGCTGACACTGAATTCTCACTCCCTGCAGCTTGGGCAATGCCCCTCAGCCTCAATCTGCCATCCCAGTCCAGAGTCTGCTCACACAGCTTTGCTGATGCCTCACACCCACCTCTCCAGCTATTCCAGTCCCGAGGGCCCCCCACACCCACAGCACTAGGAGTGTAAAATTTTGATTAATTGGCTAATCGAATAGTCGATGCAATTTACATTGACTATTTGATTAGTCGATAAAGCCGCCTCCGCCTTTGAAGCGTAGCAACAGCCCTGGAGTTGTTGCTACACACAAAGGTGAAAATGCTGCGGGGAGCACAGGGCCGGCGGGGGACTCAAGCAGTCCCCCACTGGCACCCCTGCTCCCCGCGGCGTTTCAAAGCGGCAGTGACCCTGGGCTCCATGTGCCGCTGCTGCTTTGAAACGTGGCGGGGAGCCCGGCATCAGGCTCCACGCGGCGTTTCAAAGCGGCAGCACCACATAGAGCTCGGAGTCCTCAGCTGACCCTGGGCTCCACACAGCACTGCTGCTTTGAAACCCTGAGTGCAGCCCTGGCCAGCTGGGAACTCCCGGGCTGCACGCAGCATTTCAAAGCAGCAGCGCGTGTGGAGCCTGAGGTGTGGCCCTGGGCTCCACACGGCGCTGCCACTTTGAAGCATCCCCTCCTTTCCCCCCTGATAGAGGCAGCAAGAGGGGTAGGAAGAGACTAGTCGACTAGCCTGTCGACTATCCAGTAAACATGTGCTTATCGGACAGTTGACTAGTCAACTAGTCATTCACATCCCTACACGGTATCTCTGCTGATGCCCTTCAACCCTGGCCTGCAGCACCAGCGGCTGTTCCGATCCGGGGTTATATTTGCACAGACATAGCAGAATCAGTGCAGTGATTTCCCAAGGCAGATAACTCAATCATTCAGCTAGAACTAGGGAGCCTAGAGGAGGGGGGAAAGCTTATTTCACATGTGGCCAGTATGAGATTTGGAAGTCAAGTCTCAAGAGGCAAGAGGCATTCTGCCCTCATGGTACCAACTTAGTAATGTGTAACTGTGCCCACGGCTGACATGCAGCTTAACTGCACTCTAGCGATCCCCTTGGTGTGTGCAGCCTGCTGCAAGAGTGTGAGGAGCATGGAGGGTGGGCAAGAGTCTTATTCTTCTATCAACTGTATCCTGAAGAGGCTTTCACTCCACGGGAATGGACGAGGAGTCAGGCTTGTGTTGTGCCAAAACTGAATCCTTTGAAGAGCCTTTTTTTCACCCTCCCTAAACACTAAGAAAAGCAACATACACATGCTCACAACGGCCTCTTCTCAAGTACAAAATGATTTGCTCTCCTAAACGGCACATCGTTAATTACTCTACTAGTTTATGATCGTCGAGGGGAAAATGCTCGGAGCACTTCAGCTCGAGCTAGTTCTAGGGATGTATGGGATCACGTGTGTCCGTGAGCATGAGCACATGTGCACACATCTCTGTGAACATGTGTGCATGTGAAACTCTGAGTGTGTGTTGTGTGGATGCATGATTGTATACGTGTGTGCATGCACTTGTCCATGCCTGTGGGGGGCATTCACATATATGTGTAGATGTGCTTGCATGTATTTCAGCGTGTGCATGTCCGTATTTGCAGTTGTATGGCTGAGTGTGTGTGTAAATATGTAGATGTGTGCACATGCCTGTCTATGCACAGTCATGTGTATACATGTATGTGTGTGTGTAGGGTGGAATCAAAATCCCCCCTCAATGATGCCATTATAGCTTCATTTCAAGGATTCCTCTCAAGCCACCAAAATCCATGCTGAGACCAAACCTCCAGTTGTGTAGACGTGATCCAGTATCTCCAGCCCACTGAAGGCAGTGAATTCACACACACACGTCACCTTCTGGGTGCACACTGGCACTTAATGAACAAGCTGACGATCAATGGACCATCTGCTCCCTCATGTAGACCCCCCCCCCCCCAAGTACTCCCAGAAAAGAGACGGGGGAAGAAGGGGACTGGACTTGCAGGCTCAGATATCCGTGCCAGCGCATGCGAGAGGCACTGACGGTAGTACCCTCAGCCTCTGGAAACCTCCCTCCCACCTGGAGCTGAGCCCTGGCCATTGACACTCTGCCGGGTAATGAGTCCTGTCTTGCAACGGAGATGTCTCCTCACAGGCGGTCCTAGAACAGTCCTAGAACAGGGGATGAAGGAGAGTGGTGCTGCCTCTTTCTGTGCCACTGATCTCTGTGGGAAGGGGATAAATGAGGAGGAGAGGGGGGGCTGGTTCAAACCATGTGTGCCTCATAAAACAGACTTTGCGAAGTTTGCCCCAATTTGCAGCAGGTTTCAGGCTGAGACAGACAGCTGCGGGGGGAAGGGCCAAGTGTACTGTCAGAGGATGTGTGTGTATAGTAGAAAGGGGTCACTTTTTTTAGCTCCCAGGAGGCATCTTAAAAGGGAATCCTTCCTTCCCCTTTCATGGGCTGGACCATTACAGGTCTGAGTGCCCAGAGCACAGGCAGGAATACGAGCTCCAGAAGAGATGGGGAAATACAATTCCTGTGAGATAATAACTGGCTCAGTGCTGCCCCTCAGTTTGCACCAGTTCAGAGGCTGGGGGACATTTCCCCTTTGCGTTGTATCTGAGAAGGGAGCGTGACCCAACCCCCAGATCCAAACAGTCCCACGTTCAGACTGAATCCAAACTACCCACCTGAGTCCTTTTGCACAGACTGCAGGCAGGGTCTGAGCTGGGGGTCGGGAGGAGTTCTGTTGGCCAGCAGTAGTAGTAGGTTGTTATCTTCTAGCAGGCCAGTCAATACAGGAGGTAACAAATACCATGCCAATGTAAGGATCTCTACCTCTGGTAGGATACTCTACCTAAGGTAGGATACTCTACCTCTGTAAGGATCTCAGTGCCAGTCGTTACACAGATTAACACTGCAATGCAGCTGCCTCTGGTACAAAAGGCAAAAATCAAGGGAAACACTATGCAATGCATATGAGTGGGAACAGGCAAAAGGTTGACCTGGGATAACAACACACAAGAGCTCTGCTTACTCAACTGCCCTAGGTGGTTGCTGTCATTGCAGAGCAGCTGGGACCCAGGTTTTGTTTTGGTTTTGTAGTCTCATCCCATGTAAGGTGAACTATTTGGAACTCTGCTGATCTAGGAGGACTGGGTCATTCAGCCAGAGGCTCTGTTCTCCTTCCTTGTTGGGCGTGACCTGCTCTCATTGGACAGTGGAAGCTACTGATGTTCCATGGCACGAAACAGGGGGATCCTGGATTCCAGTATATCCAGATGGGCCAAATTTGATGCCCAGGCAATCTAGGCCATGTCCCCACTCCAAATACAATTGTGTTGTTGCAACCAGATCACAGCACTCTGGATGGGCCACAAGAAACACAGCGAATTTGTGTTCGCAGAGGGGCTTATCCAAGTCAACACTGTGTGTGCACCTACACCCATTGTCCCATGCTGCATAGCCACGTTTCTACCAGTGCCTTCTGGGAAAATCTGGGCAGCCATCCCACAGTGCCTCAAGAGCAGGGGGTTCTGGGCATCTCTCAGACTGCTACGGGAAGAGGAGGCAACTGTTTTTTATAAAGAAGAATGACCCTCCTGCCTCCTTCCCAATGGCATTTTCACCGCAGCCGCAACAGAAAAAAGCTTCTGTTCTTTTCCACTCAGTACCTGGCAATTTCTTTTCCAGTGACTCATCGAGGAACATCCATCCTTCCGTGGTAATACAAACAGGGATATGCAAATGAAGTTTGCTTCACATCAAAAAAAGGCGAAATAAAACACAATCAAGAGTCCTATTATTCACAAACCTTCACTACAATCGTTAATTGCACTGGCGCTTGCTCGTTACAGATTTCCAGCTGATTTGTTTAATAAGAACCCTGCCTTGCTCTTGGACATGGAAGGCAGGATAGATACAGAGGGAGGGAAATAAAATCAACTCTTTCCAGCTACTGGTTTTACAAGTTTACAACATGATGCTTACTTGGGAAAGCGACTCCGTGAAAAGTGTCATGCGGCTCATGGTTATGGTATCCGAAGCTCTCCAGATCAGATGTGCCCCGTTTACATGATTATTACTTTGTTATTTGGACTGTGGTACTGACTAGAAACCCTAATGAATGTCATTGTGCTAATGTCCATCAGACACTTACGCTACATCTACACTACAGAAAAGGGTATGGTCTTCCCTCAGGATAGCTAACTCCGGTTATGCTAGCAGTGAAGATACGGTTTTTAACTCAAGTTAGTGCCTCAAGTTCTATTCTAGATCTCTCTTGAGGCTGTAACTCCAACTGTGAACCCAAGTGAAAAGCCCAGTTGCCATGTCTGCCTTGCTCTTTTAATGTGGGTAGATAACCGATATTGGAAAGACCTCTGCTTTTACAGTGTAGACATAGCCGTACTACCAGACAGACCCTGACCCAAAGAGATTGCAGTCTAAAGACAAGAGGAAACAGATGCGAAGAGGGATGACATGATTTACTCGAGGCCCCCAGGCAGGTCTTTGGCAGAGGCAGGAATACAGCCACTGGCTCATGCTGCCCCTCTACATATGTCCAAGTGCCAGCCCTACAAACCTCTGCAGGGATCAGAGCCAAGCTGGGGTTCTTTCTTCTCATGGAGCATCGCTAGCAACAGCACGTCTCTGGGGACAAATTCTGCCCTCAGTGACATCCGTGTAACTTAGCTAAAAAAATTCCCCCAGCAGGAAGAAATCTGGCCCATCATTTTCAGCATGACTGCAATTGGAATGTACTTAACAAACTCGACGATGATACATTAACTAGAACAGAATCCAGCTCACTCACCCAAGCCTGAGCTGGCTCTCCAGTGCACACAGGAACAAAAAGCAGCAAAGACTTAGCTCAGACACTAAAGTCCACAGATTTGACTTTGGATACATGCAGGGGACAGATTGCTGACTAAGAAGGGGCTGTTTTTAACACAAGCGCTTCCCAGAATAGAGTTGCGCTTGCAAGCCTCTTTCTGATAGGATTTTAATGTGAGGAAAGCATAACAAACCCTCCAAAAATCTGAATTTGTTTGCGCCAGATATTAGTTTTAAAGACAGGAACCAAATTTAATGTACAATCATTAGCCAATTTAGATAAATAGGAAAGATACGTAACTGAGACAAATACACGTGTACAATGTACAGTACATCCTCGCTCATACAGAGATTTATTGATCCCTTGAAAGGGCGAGACTGTATCAAGTCTGATTCCAGAGGGGAAGAAAAAAAGAGCCTGGTTAATCCATGTCTGGTGAAAAGCAGCTGGAGTGATTACAGTACACCAAGAAAGCAGCTGGAGCTACTGTATTACAGCACAAGAAAACAGCTGGAACAATCACAGCATGGTAAAAACAGCTGGCACAATTCCAGATGTAAAACAAACAGCTGGGAATGCAGAGGTGGGTGCAGCAACATCGGGAGATCCAGAAGGAGACTCGGGAAGGCAGCTGTATGGTCGAATGCAGGAAGAAAGGCTACTCTTCTCGGCAGGGCATGAAAGTAAGGCTCAAGAGAGCTGTGTTCCAGTCCCAGCTCTGACACAGTTGCTTTGTGCAAGCCACTGACTCTCTCTGTGCTTCAGGATCTCCCACCCATCCCCACTCAGTGGGATGAAATTTCCTTTGCCCACTCAGGGTGTCTGCACAGCACCCTAAACTCAAAACAAGATACACAATTTGTGCTATGCAAATTGCATATCTATCGCAAATCTATTTCGAAATAGCACCAACTTCCAAAAGAATGCACTATTCCGAGCCATCCCTCATCCCTCGTGCAGCGAGGTTTACTCAGATGGCGAAATAGCGCGCCTGTTATTTGGGAAAATATCTCGAAATAGCGGGTGGCTTGTGTCAACACAGGGTAGCTATTTTGGGATACCGGAGTTTATCCCAAAATTGCCGTGTGGTGTAGAAATGCCCTTAGACGGAAGCTCTTTGGCCAGGGCCCTAGCATCAATCTGAGTTGGGGCCACACCATCATAGACATAATGACAGCCATGAACTCTGGTGAGCTCCAAAGTGGAGGGGATTGCTTTTACACTGCAACACCTGCTCCCAACAGCCAGTATTCTGGGGCTGTAATAAGGTGGCCCTGGGCAAAGATGCTTCCATCTTTCAAAGGCTGGTCACTAGCGCATAGACCCTTCTTGGACAGCAACTAGATCAGATGCTGTGGGCGGCCTGTATCTGTGATGCTGAGGTTTTATTTTGCTGGGTTACACTGTATCATCACCTCTTGATGACTCATTCTTCCAGCCCTAATGGAGTGGATGCAGTAGGCTGAAGAAGCCGCTTCCCAGCTGTTTTGCTCATTACCAGTGCTCAAACATTTGTGTATGTCGGAAGACGGCTCATGTTCTGCCTACGTTCGAATGTGAGACTTACCAGTAGAGCTGGTCAGAAAAAGCTTTTTCCTCTATGGAAAATGTCAACAATAACATTGCTTTTACCTCCAAAATTTCTTATGAAAAGTTTTGTGCTCCTTGTTGAAAACCAAAGATAATTCACCCTTCAGCAAGCAAAGCCGGAGCATTTGTATTTTACACTGACAATCTTGGAAGGTTGGCTGCCATAAAACAAATATAAATATATTGGTAAAATATTCACATTTTTGTTTAAAATTGTTAAAATCACACAATTGTGTTTCAACAAAATCACTGGTCATTTAGAAGACCTCTGCCTGCTCCACTCATCCTAGCCTTGGGCTAGAAGGACTTCCGGCCCTGCAGCACATTAGGGTGTGGATTAAGAGTGGATTTTGAAAATGCCTAGGAACCAAATGTTTCAATAGCCTCTGCCATTTTGTTTTCCTTGCTAAGCTTCCTAGACATTCGATCAGATAAACTTTCCATGGAGTCAGAGTTGATGCACAGGGCTCCCTCAGTATGCAAATTAAAACCACTAATACTGTCCTTAGTAATTACCGGTTCTTCCAGATTAATTGCTAATACTTGAAAGGTAACCATATCTCAGAGATTAATTATCTCGTAACTGGCAGTTGTAAACTCCTGGGCTCAGGCTACAGGAACAAGTAGCTCATTTCCTTATGACTACAGCAGTATCCGTCCTGTTCTTGCCTATGTTAGACTAAACGACTTTCCCAGCGTAGCCTGAGTCCTTCAGGGCAGGGGCTAGCAGCGTGGAGGGTACAGGAGTCAGGGCAGAGCCTTGGGGATGGGGGGGGGCAGGGCAGGAGTCTGGAGGGGTGTGTGTGTGCATGCGAGGGTTGGGGCTGAGGAGGGGCCCTTGGTGGTGGGTCCTATCCAGCAGGGCTTTCTCCCCCTCTCTCCCCCTGCCCAACCATCAGAGGCCTTCAGTCTCCTCCCCCAGCCCAGCTGCCAGAGGCCTTTTCTCTCTCCCCGCCCCTCGACCAGCATGGGCTTTCTGTCTCACCACAAAGCAAGATAGCGGAGCCCTAGCCCTGCTGGCTGCTCTCTTGGTGGTGCATCTGCCCCCGGTAGCCACTCTGCATATAGCTCCCCCCGAGTTCCCTGCCCCAGTGGCCACTCTTAGTATTGCGTCCCTTCTCTCTGTGCCCCTCCCTTTCTCATCCCTCCGCTCTCTTCCCCCTCCCTTTCATGGTATGGCAAACAGTCCCACTCCAACACTTCCCGGTTCCTTGGCACAGCCAAACCCTGACCTTGCTCTAAGGTAGGACAAGAGGAAGAAGCGTGCCGTTTTGGTGGCCCTAGTGCTTACCATTTAGGAGGAGTTCTTGAACAGACAGACTCACAGATGGACGGACAGACAGACAGACATTTCTACAATATATAGATAAGCAAGGACATTAACCCAGGCTTGCTCAGGTCCTAATGAAGGCAGGGGGCTGGGAGTATGGGGCATGCTGGAGTCAGGGCAGAGCCTTGGGCTCAGGGCAGAGGGCTGAGGGTGTGGGGGATGCAGAACTCAGGGTTGGGGGACAGTAGGGACTCAGGGCAGGGGCTAGAGGCGTGGGGTATAGTAGTCAGGGTTGTGTGAGGAGGGGCTCTGGAGTCAGGGCAGGGGTTGGGAGGTATGGAAGGGCTCAGGGGAGGGGATGGGGGCTCAGCGCAGAAATTTGAGGGTGCAGGAGTCAGAGCAGGAGGTTAGGTGTGTGGGGGGGGAGGGGGGTCTCAGGGCAGGGGGTGGGAACAATGGCTCATTGGAACTGACCAGAGAAGTGGGATCCGCACTGCCCAGCTGGCCGGAGGGGTACAGTGGCGAGCAACATCCATAATCCTGTTCCCAGCCAGCCTCTCTCTTACCAGTGTGCCCACCCCCTGTGGTCATTCTCAGTATAACTGTCCCTGCTAGCAGTCCCCTCCCTTCCCACTTTACGAGAAACAATGGTATTCCAGGCACAGACCATTGGGACAACCAACCGGGACGGTACAACGAAACCTGACCTTGTTTTAAGTTACGATAAGGGGAAGCTGCACAGCAAATTTGGTTGTGCTACTCTCAGTGTTCAGGAGGAGTTCTTGCACAGACAGACTCACAAATACATTGTAGAGTGGGCCTCAGGCGGTCACTTGGATGCAGAAAGACGCCTGAACATGTGGCGCATGGTGCACTACAGGTAGGACACTTGTGAAGGACGGGAGACAGTTGGGCTCTCCAGCCAGCACGTTTTAGGTCTCGCATTCTGTTCTTGCTCAGGTGACTTAATTGCCACTGACGGGCCAACCTGAAGAGCTCCAGGTTCAGAGGCACGCCCAAAAGCTCGTCATGCCTGGATGAGCCTTCTCCTGCCCCTCAGGCTGTGCAGCCCAGACACTCCACTTTGTCCAGGGCTGTTCTTTGCAGGAGTCACTCCTGAATGTCCAGCTCCTTAAGCCCCCATCCCCGCAGTCCTGGTGCAGCTCCCAGCAGGGTCTGTGAAGCTCTTAGGCACCACTGGGAGTGGATGAAACCTCTCCACCTGGAAGACGATGTCTCAAGACCTCGTGCGTCTGCTCCATTGGAGGCAAACAAGGTGAGGATGGGCATGTCAGGGCCAGGGGCGTGTCTGCCACAGGGATTTAAGCATGATCCTTACTGCTAATGAGCTTCTCCCCTTGGAGTCCTTGCTCCTGCTGCTCCCTTGCAGCCAGGGTCTAGCGAGCATCCAGTGACCATTAGTAGGGGGCTGCCCAGTAGCACCCTCAACACCACCACGTGGCTTTCTCTGGCAGCCTCTGCCCTACTCAACTCTTTACACCATGCCCTCTTAAGCCCACACTCCACACCTGCATCATGCAACCAAAGCCACCATCACTGCAGGTCCAGCAGGTGGCACATTCCCAGAAGCAGCACTTCCAGCTGTCTGTGTCATTCCAGCACGTGGGGGCTGATAATTAGGTATGGAGAAAGGAGCTGGTATCCTATAAGCATAATGAGTCATTAGTGAAGTTACATTCCCTGGGCTCCCATGGGACACAGTACATATCCTGTGTCTGGCTCCTGACATATGTTTCCAGTTTCACTTCATTAGAAGACCATTCTGTCTGTCGTGTATTTCATGTCACATTATCTAGCTCCTCAGCGCTCAAAATTCACTTTATAGGGCCAGGCCGCTCGGCACAGAGGGTGAGAGAAGGGAGCCGTACACTGAACGCCAGCAAACACTTCCTGCTTGATTAAGCTGCAGGGCAGAGAAGTGGCAGGAGCCCAGGCTCTTGGGATGCTGAAAACATGACTGGACAACTCACTGGAGAATATATGGAAGCAGCCACAGCCAAATTCTGGCCCCTAAAATGGAAAAATTCCCACTGAGGTCAATGCTGCGGTAGTCAGGAGACCTGGGATCACCTAGATCCTAACAGACCCTAGGAACCCATATAGCTGCTGGGTGTATGGGAGCAGGGAGGGGATCCAGGGAGGATGGTTGAGAACCGCTGACCTAGATGACCTACGGGGAATAGGGTTTTTCCATCTCTGTTGTCTAGTGAATGCTGAGAACCATTCCTCTAGCCAAGCACCAGCATGAGAATGGGGACGTCTCCGGGGCCCAGGAACAATTGTTTGGCACAGGCAGGGCGGGCCAGCGATGCAGCATCAGGGGACGTCCAGTTGGTGGCAGGGCCTCTTGTCCCAAGGAAGTTTCGGTTTTCAGGCCCCAAGGCACTTTGAGACAAGAGGCAGCCACCCCATGATGGCCGCCCTGAATGAGAACTCTCAGCTCCGAAGAACGAGGGAGAGGGGAAAAGACTGCCGAGCCTGCTGCAGAGCTGGGCTAGATGTAAGACAGCCCTGGTGCGCATGAGTGGGGCCGAGATGGCTCAGGCCCAGCATCTGTAGTAACACTGCAGTCAGCCTGCACGGGCCCAGAGCAGTGAGTGTCACATGGGCTCCCAGCAAGGGAGGGAGATGAGTGAGACCTGGCCCTCCTGCTAAAGCAGCCTGGCCCCTTCTCAGAGAACACTGCTCCCTGGGCAGTGATGCAGAACGGCAGCGCTGAGCCGTGAGCCTCGGGGTCAGGCTCTTAGGCCAGGGCCAGGAAAGTCGGGAGAGAGTTTGGGGATGACACTTTCCACAAGGAGCCAGACCACGGGCACACGTCGTCCGACGAGGAGCGAGGAGCGAATCTGCGGGCCCGCGCTCTTATTGTGGGCACAAACCCAGCCGGCGAAACAAAGCCGATACCCAAGGCAGGCTGACCTCTGGCTCTTCCTTGCTGCTAGTAGCTACTGCATGGAGGCTTAGTTAACCAGTGTTTGTGATCCCGAGGCGAAAGGGGCAAGGTATTAATTATGTTAATTATTGTTGCTTCTGTTAGGCTTCCCTACCAAGATGAACAAAGCGAGAACGTTTGGTGCTGAGGACAATCTGACTGGCAAATGGGAACTGGGACACAATGTGAAATTCTGATGGGGAACTGAAACCGCTGCCTGGCAGATGGGTGCCTGTCTTGGTCCTGCCAGCCCTAAGCCCATGCACAAGGTTGTTACAAGAAGGGCAGGTGGAACCTCCGACTGGGCACAAGTCAGGGCAAGTGCGATGCAGCCCCCCTGCTCTACAAAGCAGACCCCTCCATGATGGGAGAGGCCATGAGGTGGGTGGAGGGGCGGGCATGTGGGGAGTTAGGCACAGCCCTGCTCCCGGCAGTGAGGCACACAGACCTCATCCCTGCTACCCGACAGAATAACTTGGTGCTCGCTCCGCAGCACTCTCTGGAGTGCAGGATTGGGCCCCATCGTGTGCCCTTCATGCCCAGCACTTTTTACCTAGCCGCACACCTCTGCCTCCCCCTCAGAGCAGAACCAGAGCCCTGACGCAAACCAGAATGGCCAGGGCCACTGTCCTCCCAGCACGGAGAGACCCTGCCTAGCCTCCGACTGCAGAGTGGGAGGGACAGCTGAGGGAAGAATGGCAGAGCTGGGAGACGAGGAGGAGCAGTCTGCTTGAGCCAGTGGTCACGGGCCTATGCGAGTCCTGATGAGCAGTATGAGCTGTCTAGCACATCTCTGGTACATTAATAACAGGCATTAGCCACACCACACGCATGCTAGCGTGCATGAAGCACAGATAGCACTAAGCACAAACACTGTAGCAGTCACACAGCTGAATTTGGAGAATAGCTCGACTATAACTCTGCTCTCTAGGCTACCTGTCCCGTGACACCCTGCTGGGCGTTCGCCAAAGTGAGCTTTGGCTAAGGTAGGGAGGCAAATAAGCTCAGGACACATGATTATACAGTCCTAGCGAGAGGAAGGGAGTGACCCTCCCAGGCCAGCCTGGGAATGTACCCATAGAAAAGGAGAGGCACATGGTTGTTATACACCGGTATAGACCCAGCAGGTGCCTGCACGCCTCTTGGTACCCAGAATGCAGAGAGAGGGGATAGGCCACGGTGCCAGAAAAACAAGGTAGGAAGCCGATTGGGTAAGTTGAGTTCCTGATGATACAGCCAGCACCTCTTAGCTGCAAGCAGGTGCTGAGGGGTGCACCTGCTGCAGAGTTGGTGTAACCATGTTGCACCAGGGACCGGTACCTCACAGCACCTCTCTCCTGCGCTCTATTGCTATTGGCTTAAAGCAATAAACCTGTCGGACGCTGGTTATTTGGCCTCCCGAATACATTTCCAAGTGGCAGACATGTGGCCACGCCACTGGCTGTACAATTTATCAGGTCCCCCAAAAGGGTTAGAGCTTGGGCTAGGGCTGGGGGGTGGAACGCCACAGCTGCAGGCTGAATCCCCGAAGTACAGAGATTTATTCCCATGGTTGCAATCGCCCGGGTGACCCCCGTTCCCCCGCCACAGGGGGATTCTGGTCAGAGACAAGCACGCGCTCTGTGCCGGGAAAGAGAGATGGAACATGGGAACTCACGGCTGGTGAGGCAAGGAGACGAGGCTGTCACCTCCCCTCACTGCCAGAGATGGGCATGGGGAGCCTAAGTCCAGGCAACGTTCTGGGGGTACAAAACAGGGACGCCCTGCACACCCCCCAACCTCGCAACAGCTGCTCCAGCCTATGAGCTGGGAGAGAGCCCACAGAGCACACATCACAGAGCCCAGTGCCCATCCACTGGATTGCCCCCGTCACCCCACTCCCTGCTGGCCTGGAGACCCTCTGCCGCACACAGGGGCTATGCAAGGACTTCTCTGCAGCCTCTCTGGGTGCCCCCCCCCGCCCTGCCCCAGGCGGGGCTTACCTGATGCAAAGACAGGCGAGGCCGCCCTGCCATGGGCATCCCGAGACCTGGTGCTGCACTGGCAGCTGGCACTTACCATCCTCGTCCGTCTGGAATATCATCTCCTTCCCTTCCTTGCGCCCCTCAGGGTTGGAGAGGATGAGCTTCACGTGCACATTCTTGTAGGGCAGCAGGTTCTTGATGGTGTAGCGGTGGGCGCTGTGCTCCATCTTCACGCACTCCCGGAAGGTCTGGTTGTGGCTGGTGCCCACGAAGTAGCGGTAGCAGAGTGAGACCACGTAGGTATGGCAGCGCGTCAGGTTGTAGCCCAGTGGCTCCCACTGCAGCGTTAACTGCCTGGACTGGATCTCAGAGAAGGCCAGGCCCTTGGGGGCCCTCATGGGCTCTGCCAGAAAGAGAGAGAGAGAGAGGTGACACAAGGAAAACCACCCATCAGGAAGGACAATGGGGCTAAATCTGGAGTAGGGCACAAGGAAAATGATTGACCACAGTGCAGCCCACTTCTTCAGGAGAGACCCAAGTCTAGCAAAGCAGGGGGCTCTGCAGGACCAGCAGCACTGGCATACCACTAAGGCTCCTCCGGGGAGCCTAAAGGAGCTAAAGTCGGTGTAAATACAACATACGCCCATTTAAGGTCTCTGCACCCTACCAGAGTGGTGTAAAAGAGTATCAGGGCCTAGATGAGCAACTGAAAGTTGTCATGGGATAAGAGGAAAGGTCCTTTCATGGATTGACAACTGGTTAAAAGACAGGAAACAAAGGGTAGGAATAAATGGTCAGTTTCAAAGTGGAGAGAGGTAACTAGTGGGGTTCCCCAAGGCTTTGTCCTGGGACCAATCCCATTCAACTTATTTATAAATGATTTAGAGAAAGGGCTAAACAGTGAGGTGGCAAAATGTGCAGATGATACCAAAGACCAAAGCAAACTGTGAAGAGCTTGAAAAAGCACCAAACTAAGTGATTGGGCAACAAAGTGTCAAATGAAATTTAATGTTGATAAATGTAGAGTAATGCTCATTGGAAAAAATAATCCCAACTATACATACAATATGATGGGGACTAATTTAGCTGAAAGAAAGAAAGAAAGAAAGAAAGAAAGAAAGAAAGAAAGAAAGAAAGAAAACGTGTGCCCATGGGCAGGGCTCTTCACCGAGTTTCCTCATCAGAAATTTGGGGATGCTCCTCCTCCTCCCATGTTTTGAGTCCTTCCCATCCCCCGACCCCTTGATCCTCCAATGGAGGGTGCCCAAGAAAGGCAGCTGAGCAGCCTTTGTCTGCTCTGGCACTTCCGTACCATAAGTGTCAAAACCCCAGCAGGACCAGGATGCTCTTTGCAGGCTACATGAGTTCACTCAAGAGAGCCAGTTCCCACTAGAGGATCCCAGTGCACCCCTCCAGGCTGGAGAGAGCCAGGTGAAGCAAATGCCCAGCCCAAGCAGACGCCAAAGCTTTCTGCAGGTCCACCCATTCCCCCGGCCCTAGTCATATTACCGCAGGCATCTAGAGGGCACTCCCCATCTCCTACAGCCTCAGTCACCAAGGAGGCCCTTGACTTTCCCCCACAATCCCACTGCAGAGGGTGTAACCCCTGGGGGGAAGGGTGCTTCCTCCTTTCTTCTGGAGTCGTGGTCCCATGAAGGCTCTTGGGGGCTGTGTTCTTTTGGCAGGTGCAAGCGCATTCCCGGGACCCACTGAGCCTGGCCGGGGCGAGAACAGAATCGATTACCCACGTACAGCGGGCAGACGGGCAGGCCCAGGCAGGCCCCAACCAATACCCAGTGTGACTGTGCCCTGGCCTTTCTATCCAGCTGGCACTGAGCTCTCGAAAGCCACAGACTGAGCGGAGTCATTGGGCAGAACTTTGATCCAGTCTCACAACTGGGGTTTAACGAGGAGCCAAGCGCCCTTTCCAACCGCAAACACGGCTTTGTTACTGCAGCAGCGGGGAACCCCTGTGGATTCCCGAGAGACATTTGCATGGTGGTAGTGATGGCGCTGAGGGAGGACGGGGGGAGGCGGCGCATCCCACGCAGGCTCAGAAAGCCCTAATGCAGGGACCAGAGGGGAAACCAAGTGGGGGAAGAGCTGAGTGGGGATGCTAAAGACAGGAGGTTCAGCGCAGAAGGTGGCTGCAGGGAGACAGGCTGCACTACTCTGGGATCAGAAAGGAGCAGCCCTAGCAGGACCATGGGGCCTGGGCTCCTCACCCGCTCAGGCAAGCAGCCAGGACAGGCAGGGAACAGCCGCCGGGTGGAGCAGACACTGGCAGGGGACGCATGCTAATGGACAGGGACTCTCTCTCCATGGAGCAAGCCCTGAGAGGCAGAGATAAGGTCAGCCCATGGATGGTGGAATGAGTTGTTCCTTAACCCTGTGTGCTGGCCTTTGCTAGGGGAAGCCTTGAGCCACCTGGCCCTGAAACAAGAGAGGGTTGGGAAAGGGTGGGTCGGCGGGAAGCCCAGGAAACAGCAGCAAAGAGTGGGACTGGACAGGCCTCGGCTGCTGGGTAGAAGGTTTCTGGGCTGGAACTCGGAGGAGAGGGAGGCCTGGGTCCCGCTGCCAGGCACTGGTATGGAGCTGTGAGGCTGGGGAAGGGACCAGGCAACCAAGAGGCCCGAGGGAAGGTGTGAGGAGCACAGGGCCCAGAGATGGGGCCCAAGACTTTTTGGGGGAGCACATCTGAATGGTTAATTTGTTGGAATCTGCTGCCCCAGAAAGGTGGGCTGGATTGTGGCTTGGCCGGAGGGCTGTTATGGGAAGAGGAGAGCATGGCAGTGCCAGGCAGGGAGACAGCAGTTAGCCAGCTCCCACTTAGGGCCCAGAGCTGCTCACTGCAGGCAGGGGCAGCTACTCTGTTACTGCAATGGGCTTTGGAAGCTAAATCAGGTGTGACTGGAGAAAGCATCTGCAGAGACAAGAGAAGTACTGTCCCTCTCCGTGGACCTGAAACACGACTCGAGGGGGTCGAGCGGTTTGGCTCTGGCCCTGTGCAGTCTAGTTAACCCACACCCGGAATGCTAAGGGTACAGGTTAGTGCCAGCTGGAACCCAGTGCCTGCGACCGTCCTCGGTGCCATGAGCCTCACTCAAGACATGATGAGTCCTGAGCTCCTTCTGCAGCCCACACTGCACCGTCCCGTCAGGCACACGGAGCCCAGGCTCAGCACAAACCTCCCAGCCTCGCCCAGAGGAACAGGCTCGGCCTGGCACACCAGCTCCTGCTCGGGGCGCTGCACATGGATATTTCAAGCCACTCTTTTGGTTCTAAATGTACAGCCCATGTAAGGGCATTGCTGTGCCAGCTGTGTGCAAGGCATGAAACCAAATATGTCTCTATGGCCAGAGACAGTCCCTTCAAAATCCCACCTGTCCTGCAAGGGAAATCTGAGCCTGCAGGAGGAATTCAGCTGGAGAAATGATTTACTGGAAAAGGCAGGGAGACTTTTAAAGAGGAAGGGCTGCGTATAGACTAGAGAATGAATAAGAACCAAGACATCACTGCTTGTCCCCACTCCTTCCCCAATCCTGGGGCAAGCTGCAGGCTCTGTCTGCAGGAGCCATGGAAGAGCCCGATGGGCAGAGGTAACAGGATGATCCAGGACCCTTAGGGGAGTAAGAACTCAGGTGTGTGTCTCGCACGCCAGGTGACGCTCCCAGGGCACATGTGTGAGGCGAGATTTGCTGGGGCAGCGTAGTCCCAAGGGCTGGGCGGTGGCCAGCTAGACAGGCCCAAGTGCCTCTCAGCCCCCTAGCTGTGCAGCTGGTGGTTCCCACAGCCGCTCCGGAGGGGGTCTTTGCACTGGTAAGGGAAGCCCTAGCAGCCCACCTCCGGGCAGGGTGGGTGAGTCTGTGGGTCCTCTCCAGCACTGCAGCTCCCAATGCCATGGCTGCCCGGGAACTGCAGGGTTGCTGGTGGATTGAGTGGGCTGAATTCCCTAAGTGTGTCCCCAGCAGGAATTTGGCCCATTGGTAAAATAGCATCACCCCAGGCACCTGGATTTACTTCCCACCCAGCTGTCTGACTACCAGAGCCAAGACCCAGCCAGCGCGGGGCGGGGAGTCTGTCGGTACCGCAGCTGCCTGGTCAGTCAAGGGGCAGTCTGACCCAGAGTGACCTTGCTGAACCCGTCTCGGTTGAAAACTGCTCTCTGGAGCTCAATCGACAGGAGACCTGCTCCGACACTGCCAGCTCACTGCAGTGGTGAGTGAGCCCGAGCTGCGTGGCAAGGGCCCGCAGAGGCTGCGTTGTCTGGATCAGCCGAGAGCTTTGCCACTTCCCGGGGTGTGGGCCCAGGGTCTCCTGGCGTGCAGGGCCTCTGAACGGCGCCAGTGAATCCCTGCTCTGCCTGGCTTTCTTGGGGGGAGGCCTCACTAAGGCCACCCCAGGATCATTCCCACAGGACGCCCACAACAGCAAAGGCTCCATGGGGTAGCAGCTTCTTCCCCCATTGAGAGGGGAGCGGGGGGAGTGGTAACTGGGGCGAGCAAGGACCAACGCCTGCCTGTACTGCACCAAGTGCCAGAGACAGCCACACAGGTGGAGCCCAATAGGGAGCAGGTGAGTCACCTCCCCAGAGGGCCATTAATAGGAATGATAAATAGCATTACATGGAAGTGTGTTATCCCCATCGTCACTCTCTGAGGCTGTGACTCATTCACTGCTCACCGCGGGAGCCTGCAAACACTGTCAGTTGCTGTGAGCGATCTCCACACAACAAATTCAACTCCGCGCAGTCACCGGAGAAATGTCAGTCTGGCAGGCTCCTCGAGAGGACACCTCGTCCAGCCCCCAGTGCTGAGGCAGGATTAAGTGTGGCTAGACCATGTCTGACAGGAGTTTGTCCAACCCCTTCTTAATCACCAAGACAAGGATTCCGCAACCTCCCTAGAGAACCTGTCCCACAGCTTCACCATCCTCAGAGTCTGAAATTTCCAGACTAAATCTCCCTTGTTGTAACCTCAGCTGATTCCTTACGGTCCCCTTTGTAACACCCTTCTACATATTTGAACAGTTTCAGGTACCCCCTCAGCCCCTCTCCTTTCGACTTCACACGCCCAATTCTTTCAACTTGTCCTCAGAGGTCAGGGTTTCTGCTGCTCTCCTCTGGATTCTCTAATTCAGTGGCGCTGAACCATTCCAGGCTCCTGTACCTTTTTCCGGAGTGGGATTTGTCTTGCATCGTCCCAAGTTTCACCTCACTTAAAAAGACTTGCTTCCAAAACCAGATATAAAAATACAAAAGTGTCACAGCACCCTGGCTAAAAAATGGCTGACTTTCTCATTTTGATCATATAATTATAAAATAAATCAACTGGAATATAAATATTGTCCTCACATGTCCGTGTATAGCAATAAATAGAGCAATATAAACCAGTCACTGTATGACAGCTTAGTTGGTACTGACTTCACTAGAGCTTTTTATGTAGCCTGGTGTAAAATTAGGCAAATCTCTATGGGTACATCTACACAGCAGCATTATTTCGGAACTGACGTTATTCCGAAATACCATAGTGCGCATCTATACTACGAGCCTTTATTTCAAAATAATGTCAAGCTGGAGGACTTCTTGCTGCAGCTCATGTTCGGAGTGTTCTTCCTTCGACTTCCTGCTGTGCAGACAGAGGCAAAAGTGGAATTAAGCTATTTCAACTTAAGTTATGCAATTGAAGCTGCATAGCTTAATTCGACTTTAGCCCTGCTGTGTAGATGTGCCCTCCGGAAAGGGGTACAGGAGCTTGGAATGGTTCAGCACCACTGAGTTAGAGAATCCAGAGGAGAGCAGCAGAAACCCTGACCTCTGAGGACAAGTTGAAAGAATTGGGCATGTGAAGTCAAAAGAAAAGGGGCTGAGGGGGGACCCGAAACTGTTCAAATATGTAGAAGGATGTTACAAAGGGGACTGTAAGGAAAGATCCCTGTGCAGCACCAGGGGTAAATGTACCCCAGGTTGAGAACTGCTGTTCTAAATTTATCCACATCCTTCTTCAAGTGTGGTGTCAAGAGCGACAGTGCTCCAGCTGAGGCCTCGCCAGCGCCAGCCGAGAAAAAAATGGCTCCCGTGTCTTACACGTGACCCTCCAGTTGATAGATCCCAGAGTGACATTTGTCTTTTTGGCAGCAGTAGCACATTGCTGGCTCATACTCAATTTGTGATCGCCTGTAAGCCCCAGCTCCTTTGCAGCTGTGCTATCACCTCGCCAGCCATTCCCCATTTTGTTGCTGTGCAGTTGATATTTTCCCCCCTAAATATAATACTTTGCACTATTCTTTAGTGAATTGTATCTTATTCATTTCAGACCAACCCTTCACCTCATGGAGATCATGTTGAATTCTAATCCTGTCTTCCAAAGTGCCTGCGCCCCTCCCAGCTTGATGGCATCTGCACCTTTTATAAGCATGCTCTCCACTCCATCATCCAAGTTGTTTGTGAAAAGATTGAATAGCATTGGACCCAAGACAGACGCCTGTGGGGCCTCACGTGGTATGTCCTCCCTCTTCGGCAGCAAACTGCTCATGGCCTCTCTCTGAGCATGAGTTTTCAATAAGTTGTGCGCCCCTCCTTAGGAAGTAATGAGCCCTATTCAGAGGCATGTGCATGAAGGCCAGCACCCTGTCCACCTCTGGGAATCGAACCATGGACTCTAAGAACAGGCACTTCTATAACCTGAAGCTAATCCTGCCATTTGGAACTGGACCTGGCTCATATCTTCTATGGGGCAGCACAAAAGGGAGATGTGTAACACACAGAACAGTAGGTGGCAAAAGCAGGGGGCCAGGAAATATGTTTTTACAAGCTCTACCCCTAAGATTTAAGTAAAGAGCAAAACCTCGCCCAATCCTAGTATAAGGTGGAGATTGCAAATTAAACTCTCAAGAGCAGATGATACAAAATTTAAGGCTGACCCCATAACCTTAACTCTGCCCCTCTGCACATCTGCCCTACAACGCAGCATTTAATGAGGTGCTCATGTACTATTTGTTCATATTATATTTGATTGTTGATCTGCTGTATTTCCCATCTGAGATGCTCTGCCTGTTCTCCATTCTCCTGCAACTCCTGCCGCTTTTGAGGAGCCGTGGCAGCCATGTGAATTAGCACTGGGAGTTTGTGGGAACGTGGTGTTGCACAGCTGCAGGTGAAACAGAACCCGAGCGAGATGCTAGGGTCTCAATTGCCAAATGGGGTGAGGTTTGTGATCGTCTTTTCTAGACAAACACCACAAAAATAATCGCCAACAATTCAACTGTTCCTTGTTGAACAGCAAGAAATCGAGGATTTCAGGATGGGCCTGATTTTCATGTACACTAAGGCCACTTTATCCGGCACTAGCCATAGAGATGGGCCTTACAGCGAGTGAGCAGAGCAGCACAAATGAGGCTCAGGCCTCCCATTCCATCACTGAAGAATGAGACAGAAGGAAAAGTTCAACACAGACTTAGCTACCGAGCTGCCCCTGGTGCCTCCATAATACATCTTCCATTCCCCAGCGAGGCCAGGGACAGACAGACACACCCACATTGAGATACAGTGCCCAGATGAAGGCACTGGGCAGGGTGGGGCTGAGCCCCATAGATCAGCTCAGGTGAAAGGAGCTCCCAAGGCCGAGCCAAGTTCAGGAGCTGCCAATCTGCAGCAGCTGCTGCATCTTCCCGAGCCCGTGTGTTTGCATCGAGAGAATGGCACTGCCCTGCCACCAGAAGACATTTGCTCTCGATGTCTCAATATCAAGGCAGGCTCCCAAGCCAAGTGAACTCCCAGCCCAGATTCATCCTATCAAAGCTCTGACACCAAGGTTCACCGGCTGATTTACAGGCAGGGTCACCACAGCTCTGCAGAGGCACTGGAGAAATGAAAACCACCCCCAGAACAGAGCTGCAGGTGAAACAAGCCGAGACCGTTCATGGGGACATTGATGTCTGAGTCATCCTGTCACCCGGTGCTGCCATGCTGCGAGGGAACAGGATGACAAACCGTTGTCCTGTCTCCCAGCAAAGTGACAGTGGGTATGCAGGGAGTGCTGCAAGAGGCCAGGGCAGTGCGAAGCATTGCTATTACATTGCCATTCACCTCCCAGTTACAGCTCTGTGCCCATGCCTCTGGGATCCGCGTCCCATGCCTGCTGGGCTCCTTTCTCCTGTGGAGGGAGCAGAGCTTTTGCCCATTGCCACTCAGCTAGGAGTCACCAGACAGCACAGCATAAATATAGACACTAGCTCTATCTGGCTGACTGCACAGGCAGAGCTCGGGAAAACACTTGCTGTCACTCGTGGTGCAGGAGTTTTGAAAAAAGCTGAAGGCATCATCAGCAAACTTGACTCTTTCTGCTTTCATTTCTCTGGCTGAATCATTCCTACACGCAGAGCACAGAAAGACAAAGCTACGTATCTTACAGCCCTGGAGGGTCTTTCAGATGTGTGGTCCCTCTGTGTATTCCATGTGCATATGCATGCACTCCATGCACCGGATCCAAGGGTGCATGCAAGCAGTGTCCACTGGTGCACACGAGTACCCTTGCTATGTTTCTAACTGAGAAAATAAAGGGGAGCAGACTGCCTCTCCAGTTCCTTCTCTACTGCAAACCCTAAAGATCCAAAGCAGAGTGGAATAAGGATGTGAGCGACTAGTCGATTGGTCGCTTCCCCCCTCCCGCTTGCTGCCTCTATCAGAAAGAGGCAGCAAGGCAGGGGAAAGAGGAGGGGGAGCTTCAAAGTGGCAGCGCCATGTGGAGCCAGAACTCGGGCTCCATGCAGCACTCCCCAGCTGGCCTGGGCTGCACGTGGCGTTTCAAAGCAGCAGCCCCAGCTGACCCTGGGCTCTATTTGGCACTGCCGCTTTGAAACGCCGCGGGGAGCACGAGGCCAGCGGGGGGCCACTTGACTCCCCCACTGGCCCCATGCTCCCGCAGCGCTTTCGCCTTTGAAGTGTAGCTTATGGCTACGCTTTCAAAGGCAGAAGCGCCCTTATCGACTGATGCAAATTGCATCGACTATTTGATTAGCCAAATAATCGCAATTTTACATCCCTAGAGTGGAAGGAGGGTGGGTAGCAGAATACAGGCAGGGGCCAAACACCTTGAAGAACCTCCACTAACTGTAAACAAGTAACTTGTTCTTTTGGACGGCTGATCCCGGTGTGTATTCCACGGGGGAGGGCCGCGGAAGGAACAAGCGGGCAGCAGAGGCACTTTCCTAAAGGACACATCAGAGGCGGTGTCTGCACTAAAGCAGAACGTCTCATAAGTGTGTGGATGGAAATTCGTGTAGCTGCCCTGCCAGTGCCAGTCGCCCTTCTGGAAGCAATGCCGACGAAGCTGCTTGTTCTCCTGTGGATGAGCCCCTTGCCCTGTGAGGGAGAGGAGGATGCGACAACTCATGGAGCAGGATACAGTCCGAGAGGTACTCGGGCTACGTCTAGACTGCATGCCTCTTGCGAAAGAGAGCATCCACACTGCCAAAGAGCATCAAAAAAGTGATCTGCTTTTTCGACAGATAGCGTCCCCACTGAATGGACGTTCTCTCGCATGTAAGCTGTGATTGCTATGGATGGAGTGGCCAGCAGGGCACCTGTGCTTTTTCCTCTTTCCTCTTCCGAATGAACTCCCTCTTCCCCATCCACATACGCCTTTTTGCAAAAGAGCTCTTTTGGGAGAGGGCTTCTTTCTCCTAGAATGAGGTTTACCACTGTCGGAAAAACCCCTCTGTTCTTTCGATTTTTTTTCGAAAGAACGCGATTGCAGTGTGGACGTAAGTGAAGTTTTTTCGGAAAAACTCTGCAGTGTAGACATTCCCCCAGACATCAGCTTGACCTGGCTATGGCAAGAAACAGCCTGGGTGATCTTCGGATTCTGTCTCTTAGGGTACGTCTACACTAGCTCGTTAGTTCGAGCTAGGTAGGGTAATGAGGGCAAGCAGAGTTGCAAATGAAGCCCGGGATTTAAATATACCGGGCTTCATTTGCATGTTCCTGGCGTCGCCATTTTTAAATCCCCCTTAGTCCGAACTCCATGCCTGCGGCTACACGTGGCACGGAGTGGGTAGTTCGAATTAAAGATCCTAATTCGAACTACCGGCACTCCTCATTCCACGAGGTTGGACATTCCACGAGGAGTAACAGTAGTTCGAATTAGGATCTTTAATTCGAACTACCTACTTCGTGCCGCGTATAGCCGTGTGTACGGAGTTCGGACTAAGGGGGATTTAAAAATGGTGGCGCCCGGGAACATGCAAATGAAGCCCGGGATATTTAAATCCCGGGCTTCATTTGCATCTCCGCTTGCCCTCATTACCCTACCTAGCTCGAACTAACGAGCTAGTGTAGACGTACCCTTACACACAGGAGGGGAGCGCAGGCGGCACGTCGAAGAGTCAATCTCCTCTCCTCCTCAGATGAGGGTCTCTTCGGAAAGAACCCAGGCAAGTGGACGGATTGGTCTATGTGCAATGCCAATACTACCTTGGGGGTGAATTTCAGATGAAGTCGCTATAGAACAGGGGTGGGAAACCTTTTTTGGGTCAGGGCCACTGACCCCCACAGAAGAATCAGTCGAGGGCCACACGCAAGAGAGAAGCAAAGAAAAAAAACAATCCTCGCTGATGTGGCGCCAGGCCGCCTCACTCCCTACATTTCTCTTGCCCACTAGTGCACGGGGACACAGGACTGTAGATTTTGTGGGGCTCCCTAGGCTCTGGGGCCAAAAATGGGAGGGGGCTGCTGGGAAGTGGGCTTGGGGTCTGGGCGGGTGGGAGGGTGCAGGAGTGGCGCAGGGATTGGAGGGGTGGGGTCTGGGTGAGAGTGCAGGTGCAGGAACAGTTGTCTGGGGGTGGGTGGTCTGAGCTGGAGGTAGAGTACAGGAGCAAAGTGAGGGGTCTGGGCAGGACGGGTGCAGGAGCAGGCTGGGGATGGGAGGGCTAGGTGGGAGGCAGGAGCGGGCTGGAAGTGGGGGGATCTGGGCAGGAGGGTGCAAGAGGCGGGTGGGAGGTGCAGGGCCTGGTGATGGGGGCAGCGCTTACCAGGCGCAGCTGCCTGGGGACACACATGGCTCTGTGTCTCCTGCCACTCCCCAGGCACCGCCCCCTGCTGCTCCTATTGTCCACGATTATGGCCAATCATAGAGGCAAGGGAAAAGCCTCCAGGCAGTGCCAGGAGAAGGAGGGGCAGCATGCGGATCCGCTTCCTTCCCCCACCAGGTAGAGCCTATGGATTGGATCCAGCCCTGGGCTTGCCCGACTCTGGAGTGCGAGACTCTTCCTCCCCGCCCCCCACCTCCCACCCCCCTCCGCAGTGGGGAGCTGGCACTGGCGCTCCAGCCCTGCAGGGAGGACTGTGGGGGGGCCACAGGGCTGGAGTGCCAGCACTGGCTCCCCAATGCTAGGTAGGAGCCCTGAGCCTCTGGGGTTGGATCTGGGTAAGTCAGGGGCCACATCCTGCCCCTGGGCTGTAGGTTCCCCCACTCCCCTGGTTATAGAACACAGAGTACGGCAGATCCGCCATTGGGGCCCCGAGCAAACCCACCCTTCTGGCTGAGGCCATGGCCACAAAGAATGCAAGTCCCATTGCTCAGCGAGCGACCCAGCACGCAGCGGGCGGCTGGAAAGGAGGCGCTCAGGGTGCAGGAAGTTCCAGGATCAGATCACAGAGAGGTGTAAGCTTCTTACTGGTGGGAACAGTTTGATTAGGCCTTCAAGAGCCTTTTGGTGCCTTGGAAAGAACTGAGGCAAAGCCCAGGCATTCGGAGCGAAAAAGGATAGCCTGGAATGAGGGAATGAGGGAGACTCACGTCTCTGCTGTGTCCGTTTGGCTGGGGAGCATTTCCTAATGGATCCTGTCTGCTCGTTTTAAGGATGCTTTGTGCAGCTTCTCAGCAGAAACATCCTAAGATGGGGCCCATCCCAAAAGCAAGCCATGAGATGCAAGGCTCCAGGATTAAGATGCTAGGCCAGGCCCTGCCCTGCTTCTGGGTCAAGGGGTCAGGAAAGGGCAGGGAGCTGGTTGGAGGGTGAGATGACAGTAGAAATGATTCAGGGCCAATAAGGGATGATCAAGACAACTCATGGCCTGTCCTGTTAAATCTCCTGTTAGACCCAAGGCAGAGGTAGCAAGGGAGGAAAGACATTGGTCCGATGTCCTGACCGGGGGAGAGGGAGAACATCGCCCTGAGAGCACAGGCCGAGAGCACCCCTGGTACAGCAGATGTTGCACTTCCTGTTTGTCTGGGAGGTGAACAGAGAGAATCATCCAATCCCAGGGCTGGGAGAGACCTCAGGAGTCACTGAGTCCAGCCCCCTGCCCAAAGCAGGACCGACCCCAACTCAATCATCCCAGCCAGGGCTTTGTCAAGCTGGGCCTCTAGAGATGGAGATTCCACCACCTCCCCAGTGAATCCATCCCAGTGCTTCTCCACCCTCCTAGGGAAATAGATTTTCCTATTATCCAACCTAGACCTCCCCCACTGCAACTTGAGACCATTGCTCCTCGTTCTGTCATTACTGAGAACAGCCTCCTGCCATCCTCTGTTTACCTCCAAACCAGGTAGCTACCACCTGCGGTTGATGGCAAATCCCCTGCGGAGGGTGTCCACCAACACAATCTGAGTTCCCGAAAGGTAAACTGCCATGGGGTGGTTGGATTCCTGTTACACCAGTTCAACCAGGTGATGGCTTCTGTGGAGGGGGCTGGATCTCTCACCTCTCCCTCTGGGGATGCAGAAGATGGGTCTCACATTGTCTGGCATTCTGCAGCCATGGCAGGACCGGGTAAATTGCAGAAAAGCCTTGCAAGCCTCTTGCAAGTTCCAGAAGGTCCATGCACTTTGGGGCCTCTCAGGACATCCATGTTGCCTGTGCCATATGGTCACACAGGTGGGCCCCCGAGCCTGAGAGGGACACATCGGTATTGACCAACTTGTCTGGCGATGATGGACAATACACGGGGACAGGAGGAGTTATAGGGGCTCTCAGGCATGGGCTACCACTGGTCCCCAGGTAAATGTCGAGGGGGAGGTTGGTACCAGGAGGCTCCTGGCTGGACTTGCATTTCTTGGAGAAGGGAATGATGGCTCCTCTGGTGGCTCAGCTTCTCCTGAGAAAGAAAAAAGGGTCCAGGCCCAGCAGTGGTACCGGCAGTTTTAAAGGAGGATGGTGCAGCTGGCAGACAGACAAGGGGGGAAGCTTCTACCATCGGTAACAACCCCTGTCCTTTGGAGACGGTGCGGAGGGACATGTCCCACATGGTGAACAGGCTCAAGGGCAGCTGTCCTTTGGTCACCTCTATGCATCACCCCAGAGCAAGAAACTGAGCTGGTACAATATGCACCAGCCGCACATGGGGGAAGAGAGAGGGGCTGAGGGGTCAAGGGAAGCATGAAGAGGACCCTGTGATTCGTATCTCACATTGGGAACAAGTTTCTGCTCCACTGGGCACGAGCCCCCGCGACCAGCCTGCCACCCTTAGCCCTCCCCGCCAGGAGGGGCGCCGCACACAGCGGTGCAAAGCCAGTTCTGAGCTTCAGTCTCCTTTTTACTGCAGCATATTCAAATGATCAGTGGAAAACAGACAGCCTGGCGCCCCAGGCCACGGCAGGCGGATTCTGCGAGTGGTGTAGCAAGAGATCAGCTCCCAAGGATGTCTGCAGGCGTTACCATTGCTGAATACAGCCATACAGTTAGTGCCAGCCCGCAGCTGCCTGTGCAATTACAGCCGTATTACACACTGGCGGTCCTGGGCGGGGTGTGTCAATCATGGCCGGTGGCATGCAGCCACGGTGGGAATCTCCCGTTGCTCCAGGGCTGCCTTAGGTAAAGGAGGGTTAAGCGCTCCAGCCTCATGCTGGCCAATGCTGCCCTTTCCCCAGAAGTGACTCTGGGGTAGGGGGGTCTCGGAGAAGCCCGTTTCCTCCCCGCGGCTTGGGCTAATGGTTCCAGGTGCTGCCAAGAGGTGGCTAGCGAATGACAGAGGAATAGGAACCTGTCATGGGAATGCAGCTACCTCTGGAGTGGAACGCGGCAGCTGCTTCAGCATCCACAGCGAGCCCAGTTTGGAGCAGGGAGTGGAGAACAATGCCATGTCAAATGGGAAGGGCAGAGGGAACGGAGGCTGGAGCAATACCACTGTGATACGGGAGACAGTTTGAGAGCAGCCCTTCCAAACGGGGCCACGGGATCTACAGCCACCGCGAGGTCCCAAGCTTCTAGTGCTGCAGAACCTGCTTTAATCATGCTTGGTCACTACTTTCAGTGCTGAGTGTTGCGACACTGCAAACCGAGCACTCCCAGCTCTGCACCTGCCTGCACAGACCCACGGCAGCAACTCCTGAGCAAGAGCGTGAGCGAAGCACCGCTAATGATTCACCTGCCCACTGCCTGCAGCCCCTGACCCAGCTCTATCCTGCCACGCCTGTGGGATCTGATGGGGCACAGGCCTGGAGAAAGGGCAGCTGCCCCACTGGCACAATAACCCCACTCACACAGCCAGCAAGGGAAAGCAGCAGCTCAGTGGGGAGCTTGCCGGCTGTCACGGGCCCGTTGCTGACACAGTGACTGCCCCGCAGCGCCTATCGACGGCCAGTGAGCCATCATGGCCTGCAACGGGCGCCGCCCCGCGGTGACAGGCGTGTCCTGCTGCATTAGCTCCGGCCAGACAGCGGTGACTGAGGTGTGAAGGAACTGAGGGGTGGCTGTGGATCCGGCAATGGGGGGAATCTAAATGGGTTCTGCGCAAGAACGAGGAGCATGCGGCTCATGCTGGCACCAGGCTCCCCTGTGTGCCTGCCACGTCAGCGTCCGCAGCTGAGGGGAGGAGACAGAAAGGGAGCTGGGTCACTGGTGCAGTCTGAGGTAAGTAAGGACCTACATGAAATGCCCTGGGGGAGGGGGAGCACAAGCTATCCTGTACCATGCCAGGCCAAGGCACTCTGGTCCCCTCGATGGAGCGAGGCAGAGGTGATTCATGGTAGCACTTGGCAGGTTCATCACCCCACCAACATTTTAATTGCTAAATGGGGTGCCCACATGTCCCTCCCTGCACCCTTCCCCGCAGGCACCAGCTGCTACTGCAGCAAGGGCAGCTCCACACGTGACACTGGGTGTCAGACAAGAGATGTGTGACACACTGGCAGGGATCTGAGCCTCCCCTCAGTTTCTTGCTCTGGGGTGATGCATAGAGGTGACCAGAGGACAGCTGCCCTTGAGCCTGTTCACCATGTGGGACACGTCCCTGTGGTGGATCCTCTGCAGTCAGGCCTGGATGTTTCTTTCATAGATCTGCCCTAGTTCAGTCAGGGATGAATGCAGGGCCCCACCCTGAACAAACTAACCCCACCGCTGCCCTGCCCCCGTGGCATGGCTCTGGCTGCACCCCGGACAGCTCTGAGGCAGAACATGGCGTGATGCTGAGGCGCTCTCCTCAGGCCCACTGACGGGGGAGGCCGCCTGTCCTCACCTCACAAGAGCTTTCTGCGGCTCAGGACGCCGCTGATCCAACTGCTCTGGCCAAAGCTTGACACTTAGCTGCAGGTCACAAACATTCCTGAGCCACGTGAGGAGCTTTCGGGTTGCACTGGGAGTTTGCTAGCCCATTAGAGTGGGGACGTGGGTGAGTTCTCTGCTCCCACCTGTGCTGTTCCACACGACTACACACTCTTACCTACCTGCACAGCCACTAACCACCTGGGCACCAACAGGGAACTTTCCCGGTGGACAGGTTATTCTGTAAGAGTGCATCTACACAGCACCCTCAACTCCAAATAAGATACGCTATTTGCGCTACGCAAATTGCATATTTAGAAACTATTTTGAAATAGCTTATTTTGAAATTTGGCGTCTCTACAGATAACACACTATTTCAAGCCATCCCTTATCCCTCGTGCAATAACGGGCAGCTTGTGTAGACGTGGGGTAGCTATTTCGGGATACCAGAGGTATCCCGAAATAGCCGTGCAATGTAGACGTACCCTAACTGTCTCTGGTGCAGCTTCCTCCACTTGCCTCTGAAGCATGCACTCCGGGGCCACTGTAAGCGCCAAGCTGAGCTCTGCCCTGACCCAATGGGGCAGCTCCAGAGCTGCCTTGGACATGTCCTAGTCCCCTAGGTGGCTTCGGGGCTCCCAGCTGTAACTGTGATGATTCTGTAGACTGAGGAGTGGTTCCCAAGAGAAAGGAGTGAAAGGGCCCACCCCAGAAAGAGAGGGCAGGCAGTCATGATTCCCCAGGCAGCCAGACCACGAGACCCAAGCTGAGAACCCATGGAGGGGGTAAGGGCTTTCCATGTGTGACCCACACCTGGGGGTCCCCCTCTGTTGGCTGGCCCACAGAAGAGGTGTATGAGCTGGCTACAGCTAGCAGATGTCGTCCTTTCTCTCTGGCAGCAGGGGCTCTTGGTTTCAGAGTGAGAGATCCCAGGTTCAGGGCCTGCTGACGGGACTTGTCACAGCTGGGGATTTTCTGAACCTCTGTACCACAGGGTGTGTCACGTGTTAGGTGGGACATGTGAGTAAATCAGGCCTTGTGGGGTGGAGATAAGGCAGATACCCCCAGAGAGTGGAAGGGAAGACTCCCGTAGAAGACTGGCAGACACTGGGGGGGAGACGACAGCCTGAGACAGGTGAGGAAGATGGTTGTTTGGGGGCTGTTTGGGACTTAGAAGTGCTGCAAGGGATGGACATTTCCTTTAATGACTTAGCCGGAGGCCAACCCACCACAGCAAGGTCAAACCAGATTGGGAGGGGGGAAGGAGGGACAGCAGCCAGCCAGCACCGGAGCAGGTAGCACCTCTACACTCAGTAAAGCTTCAACTCAGGGCACGATTAGCGATTGGGCGAAGGGCAGTGTCTCTTGTACGTATTCTGCGTGCTCACCCAGCGGAGGGAACCTCGGGGAGCTGTTTTCACTGGGCCCTGAAGCCAGAAGCGACTGCGCCTCCTTCCCAACCCCTCCCATCCGCGTGGAGACGTGACTAGGGCGCCTACAACACTGCTTTGTAAATAACACTTAGGATCTGCCAGGAAAAATAAGCTCACTCCCGGAAGGTTAAGGGCTCCCATTACTTCCCCAGCGCCCGGGTCCCAAGCGCTCCTGTGTGCTTGGTGTATCAGCTCCAGTACCCCCCAGCTGACAGGGGATGGAGGCGGGGGGGACCATGGAACGAACCCAGAGAACGCAGTCCTGGCCTCCCTCCTGCTCAGACTGCTCTCGCAAAGGGCTGCTAAGGATCATCCCGTCAGAGCAGCGATTTCAAGGGGGCCAGACACTCCACAGTCATGTTCCTCCTTAATGCCAGCTTGTTCCCTTTGACTTTGTTCAATTACCGAGCAGTTAAATCCCCAGCACACCAAGAAAGTCTGTTGCCATGGAGTGTCTGAAACGCCAGCACCAGCACCCCTCCTGTCATCTGTGACCTCACGCAACTCGTTGTCAAGGCAGCTGCGAGGGGGGAGGTCTTTAAAAGGAGGCCCGCCCCCTTCTGAATGCTCCCATGGCACTGAAGCATTGTCCCCTGGCTGCTTGTGAAACCCGGGGATTTCAGAGCCACCCCTGGCAGAGCTCATGTTGTTGAAGAGGTGTCCCTTGTGACATCATCTGTACATGGGAAGCTGAGGTAGATCCAGGACTTGCAATGCCAGGTCACACCGCTGCTCCATACGTCTGACCTCCTGCCTTTGGCAGCAACCCACGGCTGATGTAGAAGAGCAAGGCTAAAGAAAACAGCCCCCTTGGAGTTGAGAGACCTGGGGAAAGGGCTATTCCCAGCTCTGCCACTAACTCACTGCTCAGCCTTGGTCATGTCACTGGGATCCTTAGTGCTCCTGTTTATGCTATCTGAGAGAGCGAGCCACGTAATCAGAGATGGGCCAAAGCAGAGGAATGGTGCTACCGAAGAGTACAGTCATTCCTTACTTCTCAACAGGCACAGTATGCAGTGTGGTCACTGGTCACGCAATTAGACAGCCTGGGCTGAAACCCAGCCATCCAGCCCGGGCCGAAACAGAGCCATCCCAGATTGTCTCCTGCTTTAAGATGGGGTTAGCCCTCAGGGTAAGCAATCTGATTAATTTGTAAGCCAATGTTATACAACCTGCAGTCTGCTTAAAAGGGCAGCTTCCCCCACATCGCCTCTGGGCAGGGGAGGTGCCTGGCCTCATTTCTATACCGCTGATGCCCACGCAGCTGCCCTGCCTCCCGCAAGCTGGGCTCAAAGAGACTGGACAGTGTCCCCACATGCATCTTCATGGCCAGCATCCCCTCCTCAGTCAGCCCTGGCACACTGCCATGCTGAAGCCTGCGCTTATGGTCCTGTTTCAAAAGCAAAGCCCAGGTCTCCTCCCCGCGCAGTGCCTGAGGCTATGTCTAGACTGCAGAGTTTTTCCAGGAACAGTTTCTGAAAAAGCGGGTGCGCTCCTTCGGTGTCCTTTCGGTGAGAGGAAGAAGGGACGTTCCGAAAGAGGAGGTTTTTGCGAAATTTGGCCCCACGTAGATGGGCCAAATTTTGGAAAAGCCTCTTCCAGAACAAAAAGCAGAAAAAGATACACAAATTGTGGCTCGCAATGTGCGGATCTCTTTCTGAAAAAACCCTGCAGTCTAGATGTAGCCTGAGACACAAGCCAACTTCCTCCACAGGCAGCAGGAACTCTGGGGAGGTTCTGACCGGTGCTCCCTGGTCTGGATCAGTATGCTCAGCCCATTCGGCACCACTGTACATTGGCAAGCTCCCCACTGCACCCTGCCAGCCTCCAATGAGTCTCACTGGAGAGTGGGCTTCGTTAGCAAACCCCCTTCCCCTGCATGTTTGTTAACGAGGGCTGCTGAGCTACCAGCCAAGCAAGCAAGCTCTGAGGTGGGAAAAGGAGACGGAGAGGTCAGGCTGCTTGCTAAGCAAGGCTGGGCCTCTGCCAGGCAAGGTGGAGGAGCTGCCAGGCTGGATGCCGGTGCTGCCCTGGAACAAATTCAGGCTGCTGCTCTGCTGCTAACTCTGCCCGGCGGCCTGGAGTTGTGCTAGGACATTCCACTCCTCCAGCGCCAGCCTCAGGAAAGGAAACCACGGAGCAGAGTGAACGCTGCCGGACGCTGCTACTAAAAAGTCAATTAAAGGCAGATCTGTGGTAGCTGAAGGGAGCTGCTGCCCTTTGAAGCCAGCTGCCGTTTTGCTAGCATAGGCAGCCCCTGGCTCCTGGCCATGCACTGCTGCCCATTGTCACCCGAGAGCCTGGGCAGGGAAGGGCCTCTGGAAGCATCTGCTGATACAGCCTGTCCCTCGCAAGGATCTCGGGGGGCCCTTTTCAGTGGTCTGCACCAGGCCAGAGTCAAGGCCAGCTTGAAGCTCTCCTTGAAAGGGTGGGCTTGTGCCTACAGCATCGCCCTGTGAAACTCAGGCGCTCGGGCCAGCTCTGCCAGATGTCCTGCATCTGACTCTAGTCAGGTCACTTACTCTGGCCAGACAATGGGCTATTGTGGGAGACCTGACAGTGAGGTGGATAAGCACCATCTAGCATTGTTATTGTTGTTCATTGTTATTGGCTGTGCACTGGCCACGCACATCAACTACATGGTGTCTGCGGACAGGATCCTGGTCCACATCACCATCCCAAGAGTGCTGGGTGACCCCAGTGCCCTTGGAAGCCAGCGGCGGCGTCCTTTATCCACAGCACCTCATCTTGGGGGGCTGGAACGAGTGTGAGATTTTTCTGGGGCTCTTTCCCTTGGGTCCCCAACAGACAAAACAGGAAGTGGGAAGGTCTCGCAGGATGAAGGCACCCAGGTGTTGCCAGACCTCATTAAAGCTCCCGACTCCCTTGTTCTTGTTACCTGTCTCCCCATTGCCACCATTACAATCCTGTCTCTCAGCCTGCAAGCTCTTTGGGGCAGGGACACCCCTCTGGCAGGCACCATGAGCCAGCCAAAACTACTGTGCTACTGCAATAAAGCTGTTCCTTTAGCCCCTGCCCAGTTCAGCAAGCTGCCTCAGCTGGTCCTTCTTCACTCACACAAGCTGTTCCCCTGGCTTTTAACCCCCTCGTCACCACCGGGGCTGCTCTACCAACCTGCCCCTAATGGCTGCTGTGGAGCGGAGTTATGGCAGGTGTGAAAACTGATTGCTCTGGGCTCTGATTAATCCTGCCCGGGCTCTAGCTCCACCCAGTTGCTGAAGCAACAACAAGGTGTCAGTTTACTGCAGCCCTGGTAGTGTATAAATCCAGGCTGCGGAGCTGGCTCTCGCATAGGGAGGGTTTCCTTTGGGCTGATTGTTAGCATTTGACTAACTGCAGCTCCTGCTGTGGCATTACCCAGCTGCAAAAACTTCACCCTTGGAAACTGCCAAAGCTGCACAACTCTCGGCAACAACTTCTCAACTTTAACAGGCACAGGAAGGCTCAGTGGGTTGCCTGAGGTCATTCAGGGAGTCAGCGACAGAGCTGGGACATGAACCCCAGATCCCTGAACTCCTGAGCTCTAACGGCTAGGCCACCCTCCCTTAGAGCTGGGTACAGAACCCAGCAGTTCTGACCTCCAGTCTCTTGGTCTAACTACAGGACCAGCAATTCTCACTGTGCCCTGGTATAATTCTACAGTGTAACTTCCCATATAGACAAGCCCCGAAACAGTAGTGGCTAGCACAGTGCGGGGGCAACTCAGGGCCACTGGATGACCAGGGAACATCCCCCTCCATGCCTCTGACCAGGACTTGGAACAATCAAAGAGACTGTTAACAATCCTGAGACTTCCGATAATCCAGCACCTTTGGGATCTAGGTGGTGCCGGATTATCGGATGTGCCGGAGTATCGGGAGGTACTCCGGCGGGGGGGCTGTGACGGGTCTGCTGGGACCCGCACTGCATCCGGGGGGTGGGCAGGGAACGGCGCGGCAAGGGGCGAACCCTCCACCATTTTGCAGGAAGGCGGGGGAAACCCCATGCCACCGCCGAGAGTTTCCGGGAGGAGAGCGGGCTCCCCAACCCTCAGACTGCAGTACTTATCGCCAAGCAGGGGGGTGAGGGGCGGCGCTGCGGGACCAACCCGGCAGCACCCCAGCTGCTCTGCTCCGCAGCTTCCCCAAGTCCGCCACTCATCAGTTTCAGCAGCAGCAGCGGTGGACTTGGGGAAGCGGCACGGAGCAGAGCAGCTGGGGTGCTGCCGGGTTGGTCCCGCAACGCCGCCCCTCACCCCCCTGCTCGGCGCCCGGCAGCACCCCAGCTGCTCTGCTCCGCAGCTTCCCCAAGTCCGCCGCTCCTCAGTTTCAGCAGCGGTAGCGGCGGACTTGGGGAAGCGGCGCGGAGCAGCTCCAATTGTCCGGCTGGCCAGAGCACTTCCGGGTTCCAGTTGGTGCCGGACTATGGGGAGTGCCGGACCACTGGATGCCAGACAATTGGAGTTTTACTGTATTTGCAAATGTCAGGATCGCTAACTGTAGGCCAGAAAAGAGCTACAAAAGAGCAAATCCAAAGTGAAGGGCAAGTGGCTGGGAAGATTGAGTTGGGGTTGGTCCTGCTTTGTGCAGGGGGTTGACTCGATGACCCCCTGAGGTCTCTGCCAGGCCTAGGATTCTATGAGACCCCCCACCAGCCCAGGGAATATCATTTCCCAGGTTTTACCTGCACCCAGTGAATACCCAAGATCCTTGTCAATCAAGGAACAGCCAAGAGCCTGGGGCCTCCTGCACTAAGGACAGTGCCTACCTGCACATTTGGTTCTGCTTATGAGGGGCGGCCCCGGCTTGCCGGTCCCGCCATCCCCTGGCCGCGTGAGCAGCACGCTGATCTCGTACTCCGTGTCAGGATCCAGGTGCCACAGCTTGTAGGTCTGCATATTGACAGCGTGGACCTCCGACCAGGGCCCCGAGGTCATGCGGTACTCGATCTCCTTGCGCACAATGGGGCCGTCCCCGATGATGGAGTTGGTGTTGAGTTGGATGATCAGGTAGGTGGAGCCTGCTCGGAGCAGCTGGGGAGGAGCGATGGGTGTGGGGGGCTCTGGAAAAGGAAAGAGGAGAGGTGAATGGAATGCCCCCCACTTCTGCTTCACAGGTGCTTGTACCCTTGAGAGCGATCACCTTTCTGTCATGTACAGCACAGCGTGTCGTCTAAGGCACTGTGCTAGGACAGAGGAAACACAGGTACAGTCCCCAGATCTACCACTAACACCCTGTGTGCCCTTGATACAATCACTTAGCCTCGCTGTGCCTCAGTTTCCCACTTGTAACAAGGGATAATAATCATTTCTCCCACCCTCAGGGTGTCACATTTATTCAGACTGGAAGATCTTTGGACCAAGAAGCAACTACAACTGTGTGGGTACAGCACTGAGCACAACGGAGTGCTACAAACGGGCTAAATTAACATTCAGACTTTCTTCTTTGCCATCTATCTAAAAGGGCCCTGGCATACTAAAGATGCTGAGTCCAATTCTGTTCTGGGTGCAGCGACTCTGGCTCTGCTCCTTTGTAGCTCTTTTCTGGCCCACTGTTAGCAGTCCTGATGTCTGCAAATGCAGCTAGTGTGTCGCTGTATTTGATGTGTGGCAGCAGAGAAAGTGAGAACGGGGGATTTATACTGTTGGAGCCAAGAGCACAATTCGGTCCTGAACACCTAAAAATAAAACCGTCACGAATGTGTGATTGTGCGCAAGCACACACACTCTTCCCAGATTGAACAGCACCGGCAGCAGCAAGGTCTCATGTGACCAGAACGTGATTGTTTTTTTCACAGAATAGGCTTCCAAGCAGTTGCCACAGTGCTGTGAAATTCTGTCATCAATAATTAACGCTTCACCACAACCGTCAAAATAAATGAACACAGTACGTTCAGGGGATGCATTCTTCTGGCTCCGTTTTAATTGTGTGTGTTCGCTGACTCGCAAAAGCCAGTCACTGTGAATTGGTGAGGTCCCACTGCACTCAGAGAAGCTCCTTCCTCCCACTCTGTGCTGAGGAGGGCACAATTAGCCTGTGGAACCTATTGCTACTACATAGCACTGAGGCAGAATTTTCTAAAGGACTCGCTTTGAATCCAGAGAGCAAGGAGATCCAGTTACACTAATGAGGGGTCTATCAAATTCACAGCCATGAACATCACACCAGGGACCATGAAATATGGTCTCCAGCCATCCAGGTCTGAAGGCAGAGTGGGCAGTGGTCTGGTATTGCCACCCTTACTTATGTGCTACTGCTGCTGGCAGGGGTACTGCCTCAGAGCTGAGCACTCAGGCAGCAGCTGCTGCTCTCCTGCCGCCCAGCATCAGGCAGTGCTGCCTCCCGCACCAGCGGAGAAGAGAGGATGGCCATACAGCAACCCCCTACAGTAAGCTTGCAATCCCCTTTTGAGTCAGGCACCCCAGATTGGAAAACGCTGCGGGGAAATCACACATTTTTCACAGGTTGACATGGCACACACAGCGAGTTTTGCAGAAGTGATACATGTCCATGAAATTTGCTGAGTATGCACAAAAAGTGTGGGACTTTTCCACAACTGAACTGGACTCCTAATAATACAACTTTAATAATCTGGGGTTCATGCTTAGGGGTATAAGCTGAACGCTATGACTAGAGGTCAGGCAAAAAGCTCTCTCGGGGAAGCAGGTCATCTACTGCAGGTTTCTTGTACCTTCCTCTGAAGCAGTTGCTGCTGGCCACTGTCAGAGACCGCACACTGGGCTCGATGGACCTTGGGCCTGATCCAATCTGGCAGTTCCTAAGTCTTTACATGCTCCTGGATTTGGATCAAGCTAACAGCACCTGATGCAATATGCAAGGCAGCACTGGAGTGCAGTGTACTGCTGAACAGCTGCAATGTTCCACCCCAGAGACAGCTGCATATCAGTGGTGGGCAGGGAGAAGAGATGCATATAATGTGTTCTAGTGACCAGTCGAGTCAGGGAAAGGCGTCTGTTCACTTCACTGGGTTCATATAGCTCCAGCAGGTTAGGATCCTTTGGGGTGAGGCACTACCTCACTCTCCATCAGTGAGAAGCTAAGGAGAGGTCATGATCATAGAATTAGAACACAATGGACCAAACTCAGCCTCCTGGGGAGCTGTCAGCAAGACACCTTGGGGCTGGTTTTCACTGACTAGCCCCGGATTTGCAGGTTCTCAGCATCTCTGAGAAGCAGGCCTGGGGCATCCCGGCTGGAGCCCCAGGAAACAGAGGTGCCCAAAGTCAGCTGCCACTTTTGAGAATGTTGGCCCGAGGATGTGCCAAGCAGCCCCGGACGAATCCCAGAGAGGAGCAGGCAGGCCATAGCCAACTGCGAACAGATCATGCTAACAGGTTGGCTAACAATGTCAACTAGTGAGGGCGCGGGCAGTAATGTGTATGAACACGAGGTTGCCAGGACTAATCCTGGAGTGGGAACGGACAGGAGGATTCACAGTGATCAACTAACACCTTTTAAACATGACTTGCCCCCCGTCCTACTAGTTAATGGTTAGTTAAGCATGTTAGTTAATGGCTGTAGTGCACATGACACATTACACCCTGTTTACACTTGATCCAGCATCCGACCTGTGTTCAAATTTCTTCCCAAAGGTGGCTGCACTTCCCTCTCCCAGCTTCTGGACTCCCTGGAAAGATGCAGCTGTCACCCATGCCACATGTGCAAGCAGGCGGCTGATTTACAAGCCTGGAGCAGAAAGGGAAAAGGTGGCCCCCTCCCACTTTAATGAGCCATTAACAAGGAAATTAAATCCATCGGCTCCCCATAAACCAAGACAAATGAGAGAATTGTTCCAAGGCTCCTAAATCTTCCTGACATCTAAGCCCAGGCTCAGCGGAGAGAGAAGTCCCCCACTCCTGGGGGGGGGACTGGTTCTGCCACCTCCCCCTCCCCTCGCCAGGCATGCACATCAGTGAGGTGCAGACATGCCAACTCTTGGGAACTGCTAGGAGAGTTGCGATTTCAGCGTTAAATTAAGCCTCACTCATGATTTCCCAGCAGAACTCTCCAATGGCCTGGTTAGGGGGATTTTCCAGCCCTGGCACATTGTTAAAATGTGTTTCCAATTCCAGCCAAATCCTGCCCTAAACAAAGGAACATGATTTCTCCATCAGGCAGTTCCTTCCCAAGTACTGGGAAAGACAATGAGAATTCATTTACATATCAGAGAAACAAAGCTCTTAAACCAGCAAGTGAGGGGAAGAGACAGCCTGGATGCACCTCAGCAGGGAAGAGAAACTTCATCTGAGACACAAACCTCAAATAAGCAACTGAATCCACTGAAAAACCCTGGTACTTGAGAGTTCTAAGAGGCAGAATTTTACTTAGGAATCCTGTCAGCGGCCCCAGCCTGTCTGAGCCTCCAGCTTCAGCCTCCGGCAGCCCTTCCCTGATGGGGGACTGGGAGACAGGGTGGAGACGGGCAGATGTGGGGGTGAGAACTGATGCAGCAGGAGCCAAAATCCCCTTCAGGCGACAGTGTCAGGTGCCCAAACCTGGAGATGGGCAGGGGGAGACTGACCAAAAACACGTCAAATGTCATGATTCGGGGCCAACCTCATGACGCTGGTCTCTAGACATTGGCAATACTGGAGATGGTCACGCCCCTCAAACTGCCGCTTATGAAGTGCCCTGCCCATCGGAGCAGAGTCCCGCTCAGCTCTGCCCCCACATCCTGCCCCCTCCCCAGTCAGAGCTGGGCAGCAGGACCTCGCCAGTTTGCATGCGCCTGTCGCTGACTAGGCAGCAGGCTTGGGCAGCAGCCAGGCCGGAAGGGTCTGCTATGGCAACGGGGCTAAGCTGCCTCACTGGGGAGTGTATGTGGTGGTGGTGGGGGGTACATGGTTTGGGTCTTTGATTCCACCACCCCCATCTCTGTCACTGTCCCCACAGCACGCCAGCCACTTAACAGCCTTCCCCTCCTCATGCCAGCTACTCCGCCCCACCTGCCTCATCAGCTCTCAGACATTTCCCTCCCCCGCTGCCCCCTGCTCTCTCCTCCCACATCCCCTGGGACTCCCCAAGCCTCCCCACCCCTCTAACTACCATCTAACCAATCTCCCCAACTCATCTAACCCTGAGCATGGCCGTGCCAAGCCTGGTTCTGCTGCAGGGAGGAGAAGGAGGAAGCTGGGAGTCAAGGAAGAGCTGCTGGTGCCCCTGTGCCTGGCATCTCTAGTGGTTGTTGCTCTACCTCACTCCCATCAGTAGGCCTCGAAGCACTGTACCCAGGAGAGCAGAGTCACTAGCCCTACTTCACAGATGGGGATGCTGAAGCACAGAACGGGAGCTGACTTGCACAAAGACAGCGGCAGGCCAGTGGCATGTCTCCAGCATCCCAGGCCAGTGCTCTAAGCCATTAAGTAGCAGCTAAGCCTCTGGGTTTGATTCTAGGCTCTGCCACTGACTCCCTGTATAACCGTGTGGCAAGTCACCACCCACTGCCTCAGCTTCCCCACTCCCCACCCACTGCCTCAGTTTCCCCACTCCCCACCTACTGCCTCAGTTTCCTCATCTGGCCAGGAGGGATGAGGCCAACAGCCCAGCTTTGTAACACACTTTGAGTTCCATCGCTGGAGGCCCCTCCACCAGTTTCAGTGAGTGTCGTCCTCACCTTTCACAATCAGCTCAGCAAAGTTGGAGACTCCGGAGCCCCGCACGGACTGGCTGACGCAGCGGTAAAGATCCTGCTCCTCTTTGGAGACCTCGTCCAGCTGGAAGGTAGCCAGGAACCTTCTATGGCTGATGTGCTTCACTGAGGCGGCTGGGGCAACTGCTCCGTTCTGCCTCTGCCAGCGGAGAGACAGGATGTTGTGGGGACCCCCAGGCAGGTCGTGCTGTTCAGACCTCCTGTGCCTGCTTCTCACACCACCCAGGCAGGAGGGGTCACACCCTCTGGGTCTGACAGAGCACCCTGTTTCTCCCCACCGGGTTCTCCCCAAGAGCCTCCCCTGCTGAGCCATGCAAAGCCCTCTCGAGGCTGCTCCCTACACAGCCACAGGGCACAGCACGTGGAGCAGCCCAGGGCACTGCGCCTGGTGCAAGTGTGCTGTCCCCAAAGGAGTGGCTGGGCATGGCACTATCTCCCCAAATGCAATGCCCTGCGGAGGTGCAGGGAGAGGGGCACGGGCAGGCGCTGGCACTATAAGGGCCCCATGTCTCCCACTGCTCTCTGGGGGATAGAGGGGTGCTGGGGGAGAGGAGCAGGATGGACCTCTGAGGGAGGGCTGGTGCAGGCTCTCCCTCATCTGTAGGAAAAGGCACCAAGGAATTTCAAAGGGGACTTCCCTGGTAAACGCGGGGAAGGCGCAAGGACCTGCCACCCACCCCTCACTGTTCATTTCCAACAGCCCCCTGCCCCCTTCCCCACCCCGCGCCCCAGAATGGACTGTGCAGCCAAGCCCCACATACGATCCAGCGGTGCTGAGCCTGTCAGAGCCCCACAGCCCCCACCCAGGGCACCGCGTGGCAGTGAAACCGGGACAAGAACTCCATCTCAGGGAGTCCTGGGGGTGCAGTGGAGCCAGCAAAAGGCTCTAAGCTGGCAGGCCCCTCCCCCGCACTGCGCCAGCCCTCAGTTACCTGCATGAGGAACCTCTCGGCCTCCAACGCCTTCCCGGCAGCCACGCACTGGAAGGTGGCGTTCTGCCCGGCGTTGACCTCCACGTCGCCCAGGCGGGAGAAATGAGGGGCTTTGGCTGCCAGAGCAGAGGGGCAAAGTCACGCAGAGATCCAGCACTTGGGCTGCTGGGATCCTTCCCTCCCCAGCAGGCCCCCAACACAGCCATGAAACATGGTGCTGTGGCCCAGGAGCACAAAGCCAGACCGGGCTCTGGGGCTGCAGATGGGGCACGGCTACAGAGCCTGATGCTTGCCTGCTGAATGGCTTTACCAGGGGCTCCATTTAACAATCAATATTAATTAGCTAAGGGCCAGAATTCAGATCCAAACTCTGGGACTCCCTCCTCCACCATGTGGACAGGTGCTCACGCCCATGCGCATGCTCATTTCTTTTGGGGGCAGGAAGGAATTTTCTCCCATTGCCACAATGTGGCCCAATTAGCCTGGTGCTTTGCGGGAAGGATTTTCACGTTCCTCTGTAGTATCAGGCCTGCATGACTCTCGGACACAGGCTGCCGGACTCGATGGAGTGAAGGTCTGCAGCCTGGAGATGCAACTCCCTAATGATATCCCTGTGATGCACCTGCTCCAGGGTACAGAAACGGCAGCCGAAGCGCTGTAGGGAAGGCAGCGTAGGCAGAGGAGACTACAGGGGACTTCTGACAACACAGGCTCAGCTGCCCCTCGGGAGCCAGCATGGTGCCCGGTACTGGTGGCAGCCAAGTGGTGGTAGTACTAGTCCTATAGCCTTGGCATCCCACCCATCACATAGGATGTTTCCCTGGCATGGCACTGATTTCCTGCAGTGCCCTTCCTCCCCGCTGGGAGGGCTGGGAGAAGCAGAGAGAGAACCTCCAAGCCCCACTGGCACTGGGTCTGCAGAGCCACCCTTTGGTGAGGGGCTCCAGGTGCATTGCTCTCCATTGCCTCATCCTGTCTCCCTTCCCCAGGGACCAGCCCCTTCCTTGTCCTTCCTCCCCACTGGAGCTGGCCTGGCCTGGCACCTCCCACAGGAGGAGAGGAGCAGCTGTGGGGGGGGGTGTCCTGTGGATGAAGAGGCTCATGGGGGAGATTCAGCCATTTCCTGATGGGAGTCCCAATCCTGACAGCTCCGAGCACCAGGCCCAGGGACTCGGCCGTGAGACAAACAGCTCAGCATTGCAGACCACACCTGACCTCTGGGAGCCCACCTAGCACCCAGCCCAGCACATGGGGCTCAGTGTGACCAGGCGCCCTGCCAGGCACCAGTCACTGGTTGCTCACCCACCTGGCCTGGCCTGCCCTACGCCAGTCTAGTGCCCGTGGTTCCCAGCCCCCCGCCTTTCTGACTAGGAGGAGGCTGCCCACCCACCTTGTGCTGAAAGACACCCCCCTCACAACCTCGACCCACCCCCATGGCAGCTGCTACTGGAACCCCCCTTCGGGCCAGGCCGTTCGTGCTGCAGCACGGCTGTCAGATGCTCATTGGAGAGACACGTAATTGGCCGTGGGAGGGCTCAGAATGGCAGGTGGAGGCCGGGCCACTAGCCCCGTCAGGAAGGAGGCGGCAGCCAAGGGGGGAGGCGATACTCACAGCATGGGTAATTCAAGAGCAAGATGTCATCCAAGCCGAGGTAGCCCCTGTGCTCGCTGGAGATCACCGCCTCGAACAGGACCTGGGGGCAGCCAGACAGGCCTGTCACTTCCCACCTCGGGCAAGGTCACCCTGGCAGGGAAAGGCCTGGAGACAAGCAGAGCTGGGCCCATGCCTGCGGGAGATGCAGGGAGCCAGAACCCAGTTCTGCAGCCGGGGTCCATAGTGTGGTGCGGCTCAAACAGTTACCAGAAGGAAACGAGATGACTGTTCACTTTAATCGCCTTTCACACTTGCACTGGCCCTGCCCAGCAGCTGCTGCCATGGGAAGCCAAGGAGCCGAAATACAGAGACGCACTCTCCTGGCACACCTGCCCGGCTGGCAGCTCAACGTGCCAGATCACCAGATACCGAGCGCTCCCATGAGACCCCCCCTCACAGCACTAAGCAGGACAGACCAACCCCAAACCAGGGCTTCTCCAGACTACACCTCCGGAGCTTGGGGACAGCAAAGAGCCCAGCCCCACTGGCTGGGCAGCAGCCGAGCTTAGGGACAGAACTGGGACAGCACAAGAGCTGCAGGGTGGGGATGAGGCCATCAGCAGAGCTGGGTTGGGGGGGATAGGAACCGTGACTGGAACAGCGAGTGGAGCTGGGTGGGGATTGAAGGGTACTGGCGTGATGGAGGCCCAAGACTGGAACAATGAGTGGGGCTGGGTTGGGATCGAGGGGTACCAGTGTGATGGGGGGGCTACAGCATGTTCCAAGGCCTCTCTCTCTCCCCCAGTGCCGCTGAGCTCAGTAACTACCTGCTTAAGTTCCCTCCAGGCCACACATCACCCTTCCACTTCTGCAAGACCACCTCCTAGCCTCCCGTTATGAGGGATGCTTTCAACTCACCTGGTACTCGTTGGGCCAAAACATGCTGACTGCCAGCTCTGCCTGGTGCCACTGGCGCCCATGGGAGCCGGACATGTTCCACACCATGCTGCCCAGCGGGCCCCCGGTCACCTTCACGTAGACATTGAGTGAGCCGGGGCTGGGGCCATCCCGGCTGTACATGAAGTAGCTGAACTGGAGGCAGTGGGTGTCATTCTCACTCAGCGTCTGGAAGAGGAGGTGAGCTTTCTGCCCTGGTGCATGCTGGGAGGAGTTGACCATCAGGTAGGAACCTGCAAAGAAGTGGCAGGAGAATGAGGAGGGTTTATCATCCCAATGGCACCCAGTCGCCCTGGGGACCTGCGCGTGTCAGACTCCCTGCCCACACCCGCCGTGGTCTAGCCATATGCCACTGTGTCCCCACCGCAGGCTGAATCTCAGACCTGCTCTGCTGGACCCCTCCGTCCATTGCCGGGAGGTGTCATGCAGCGGAGTCCCATGGCGACCAGCAACGCTCCAGTTCACTGCCTCTGCCCTTCCTGGGGCCAAACCTGCTCTCAGTGTGAAGCCACATCTTGGCCCGGCTCACTGGCCTGGGGACTGCCAGTCTGGGGATCAACTCTTCATTCCTTCTCCCCTTGCCCCTGGCCCAGCCTGCCAGCTCCCAGCCCTCTCGCTCCGCTTTCAAAGCCACGTCGGCCAGTGGCTCGTTCTCCCGCCCAGGTTATTGATGTGTTTCCTTCGGCTCACCAGGCTGCTCCCGGCCAATCACTGCTAGCCAGCTCTCTGTCATCTCCTGGGCTTGCCAAGCACACAGCTGGCCTGGGAAAGCTGTTCTGGCCGTGACTGATGTTTCGATGAGTTATTAGCTGGGGCACAGAACCTACTGAGTTTGGTCCTTCTTCCCCTCCCCAGCCTCGCCCCCGGTCGCTCAGAAAGAGACTGACCCTCCCACCTCACAGAGAGGGTTAAGGAAAGCGTCCGGGGGCTGCGGGTGCCTCCGAGACCGGGCACACAGAGACAGGAAGCATGCAGGACCGGTGGGAAGGGCACCTCACCCTCCGAGCTGCTCTGCATCCAAGCTCTGCATCCAAGCTCAGGCTGTGCGGTGCAGGGAGCATTGGGTGGTACTGCCCCACCTCACAAAGCCGGGTGCAGAAAGAGTGGGGAGGGGAAGGAAAAGCCCAGTCCAAGAGTGGCTCCCCCAGCCACAGGGCCTGTGTGCACTGCAGCGGGAGGAATGAGTGCAGCACGGAGAGCCGTACCGAGCTAGCTTTGACCTAGTTATAGGAGCAGTGAAGCTGCAGCAGCATGGGCCAGCCATTTGAGTCTGCACCCAGGACTCCACCCATGCCACTGCCTCTGCTGCTGCTATTGTACTGGAGCTAGCCCGGATACAGCTAGGCAGGCTGCAGCCACACCCCCCACTGCAGGCACATACCCCCACAGAAGCAGGGCATGTGTGCCTCTCCCCTCCCAGCTGTGTGCTGCTGCTCCGCACGGAAGTGAATTCTCTGGAGACTGAGGCTATAGCTAGAGAGCAGCCAGGTACTACTGGGACTGGAGCACAAGAGCGTCAGGACAGACTCAAATCCTGCCTTTGACACTCTGGGACAAGTTGCTGAGCATATCTGCCTCAGTTTCCCCATCTGAGCTTCCCTGCCTCTCAAAGCATGAATGTCCAAAGAGGATGAAAGGCCCTGCAGTTCCTTTCCTTTAAAACTCCCATCATCCTGCAGGGCATGCCCCCTGGGTAACCCAGTGCCTATAAAAACAAGACCCCACTCTCTGCCCTGCAGGAGAGACTGTCTCTCAAAGGGCCAAGTACCCAGTGTAAGAACCGGAGTAGCACAGGAGTGAGGAGCAGCACTCAGTAGAGACTGCCCTAGAATGAAAAGCCTCGTGCAAAAAGGCCCCTGTGAGCAGGGCATCGCGGGATACAGGGACCTGAAAGATGTTCTCATTTCCCCACCTCTGCTCACCCCCGGCATGGCGCCTGTCTCCGAGCGCCAGCAGACTGCTCCGAGAGGAGGGAACTGCCCTGATCTAGAAAGATGTTCAGACCCACAAGGCAATATGAGCTTCTCAACCAGGAGTCATCTTCTGTAGCCAGGAAGCTGTGCCAGACCGCCCCCTTCCCGGCCCCACATGCAGGGGGCACCGGCTCGCCAATACCCCCACACCACGTTGCCTGTGGCACCACTGGAAGACACTGCGATGCGGTTACAAGTGATGAGCGCAGGACAAGATGCTGAACAGAACAGAACCAAACCGCCCCTGTAAGGGCTCGCTCTCCACCATCGCTGGCTGATTCTAGGGGGGTTGTGGAATCTCCACCTCTGGAGCCATTTGAGAGCAGGTTAGACAGACGCCTATCAGGGATGATACAGACCAGACCTGGCCAAAATATGGCCCATGGGCCAAATTCAGCCCACCAAGCCACCAGATCCGGCCTGCGGACGCTGTGGGGAGCCCCAGGCAGGCTCCTCGCTTGCTTCACCCCACCCGCACGCCACTCAGAAATGCGGCTGCAGGGCAGTTCCACTTTAAAAACTGGGGAGCCCGAGGGAAGGGGGGAAGCTTTAGGAGCTGCTCCCACCCCCAGCACAATCCCAGAAACCAGCCAATGGGAGCTGCCTGTTTTAATAAATGGCAGCCACAAAGCACAAGGGGCTCATAGTTATTAACAGAGCACATGGCTGCAGCCTGTGTGGGGTCGGGGGCAGGAGCTGGACAGGCAGGGAGGCTGATTCAGGAACGGGCTGCTGGCTGCTAAGTCTCCTGGACAGAGCCTGCATCCCCTTCCCCAACCCTCTGCCCCCCCTACTCCACATACCCAAATCCTCTGCACCCCTCCTGCACCCAATCCCTTGCCCCCAGAACACTGTCCTCTCCTGCCCTAGCTCACAGCCCAATCCCCTGCATTCCCTCCTGTACCACAATTCTCTGCCTATGTCACAATCCAACCCCCTGCACCCCAGTCCAGTGCCCCAGTTCACAATAGCCTCCTTCACCCAAACTTCCTCCTGCACCCAACCTCCATCCCAGACCCCGCACCTCCTCCATTAATATCACAGAAGAGTGCAGCCCTCGACCACTTTCCAAATTCTTGGAGCAGCCCCTCATTAAAAATTATTGCCCACCCCGATCTAGACCATGCTTGGTCCTGTTGTGATGGCAGGGGACTGGACTTGATCTCTCGAGGTCCCTTCCAGTTCTAGTGTTCTACAATTCTACAATTCTTGCTGCATAACCCCTCTGAGCGCTGGCCTTTCCCATCCGTCTGCTCAGCCAGGGCTCTCCCCGGCCCTCATCATCTCAGCTCCCAACTGCTCCAATGGCCGCGGCAAAAGCAACTCTAGCTGGGGATCGGCTCCATTCAGAAGGCTGCTGCAAAGACCATTTCCTACCACTCTGCTCTAACCAGGTCACCCCTCTTTGCATCTGGGTGGCCTCTCCCCCTGCTTCACTGCAACGAGCACAAGCTGCTTGCATTCACCTTCACAGGCTGTCTGCACCCTACCTGTCATCGCCACGGAGCCGCCGACGCTCATCTCCATGGGACTCAGGATGGCAGCCTCCATGGCCCACCTGTTAACACCCCAAGGAGCAGCCTCATGCTTGGGAGAAGCGCCCCGTAACCATCTGCAAAGCTGCCTCCTGTTCCACCTTCCCATCCCTCAGCCAAACAGCCCTGGATGTGGTGGTTACAAACCACTCGTCTGCTGCTGCGCAGAGCCCTCTGCCTCTCCTGGTGACTGTGATGTCTTGCTCAGCTCCCCCCGAACTGTGAGCCACTGTGACGGGGCGTACCAGCCCCGCACTGAAGCCAAGGGAATTGCCTTGGCCCAGCCGGCTGGAAAGGCCCCACGCGGACAGCCCTGCTGGGCAGCCTCCCACTGGACAGACTGCAAAGGGCACTGGAGCGGCTCCGTCAGGGCGGCTGCTGAAGGGGAAGGAGGCGCCGAGAGGCCAGAGGTGGAGGAAGCAGCGCAGCCAGACCGCACAGCGGCCCCCGGGCCGAGAGGAGCTACCGAGGAGCCCCGGACCCAGGAGACTGCGGAGAAGGCCATTGCCAGGTGGCAGTGGGAAGTAGCCCAGGGTGGGGAATTGTTCTCTGGGCGCCCAGCGTGTTGCGGCAGGATTCCCTGCTGAGCCACTGCCAACAGGGCCCTGGGCTGGGACCCGGTGGAGAGGGAGGGCCCCGGCCCCCTATCCCCTCCTTAGCTAGCCCGTGGGGGTGAAGTTTGCCTAAAGGCCTCTGGGCCGTAGTACTCCTATTAGAGGAGTCTTGTGGATGGACAGTGGCTGCTAGGCCATATTACCCCTAGTAAAGGGGATTCGTATATGGACTCTGGCTGCTAGGCTGTATTACCCCTAGTAAAGGGAACTTGCGTATGGACTACGCTGTTGGGCCGTATTACCCCTAGTAACAGGACTTGTGGGTAGACTCCAGCCACTAGGCCATGCTACCCTAGTGAAGGGGATTCGACTTGAGGGGCCTCTGAGGATAGGTCGCCCTCAACAGTCACTGTCTTACCTCTCTGCCTCAGTGTTGCTGCTAAGCTGCATGGCAGCTCCCCGCCGTGCCAGCCTATCTGCCTGGCCAGCAAGCTCCGCAGGACTCTTCCCACCCAAACCTGGCCTTGTGGCTAGCAGTCAGCAAACCCCAGCTCCCCAGAGACATGTCTCTGCAGCAGTCAGTCCCTCCCACCTGCAAAGCGACACAGAGCCCACATCAGCCTGCTCGGTTAGCTGCCGACCCGCACTTGGCTAGAACAGCGCTAGGTGGTTTGTAATGAAACAAGAATAAGTTTATTAACAACGAACACAGGTTCAAGTGAGGGTGACAGACTGGAGAGATTACACACACAACACCCTTTCTTGCAACTAAAACGGAGTGTCAGCAAGTTACAATCACTCACTGTCTAAGCAGGTTTCTTGCCCACACTCAGTTCTCACTTCCCCCGGGCTGAAGGATCCACCTCTCTCAGATGTCAACAGCTCTGGCCTCTTGTGTCCTACAGGGGACGGAACCTAAACGCCTTTCTGGTTTTGCTTCTGTTTCCCAAAGGCCATTTTTCTGTCTCATCGCCAGGCAGGCTTCCTGGGGAGTGGCCTCCAGCCCCGGTTGTGATCTTGAAGTGGCCATCTCCCCCACTTGCTGGTTTGATGGCTTTCTCTGCCTTACATGTCAATGCACTTCCTGCTCAATTTACATTGCACGGGGTTAGGAAGGCGAAACAACACTCCTGTCGAGGGCGGGTGGGGCTAATGCTCCTTGCCAAGCACAAGCCATTTCCAGCATGCCTCTGTGACAGCTTCTACGCCCCCAGCAGCACCATGCAACAATCCCAATGGCCAAGGTGTCTGCACGCGACACCCTTGAGGTACAGATTCTGACACCCATGTACAGGGGCAGTAAGCATGGCAGGCCTGGTGTGAGTTGGGGCTCATGGGTCACAGTCACCAATACTGTCCTGATTTCCTGGTCCTCCCACACCTGTCTGTTTCCAGCTGCCGTCTCTTATCTTAACCTTAGATCCCCGGGCCTTAGGGCAGGGCCTGTGTTACTTGTTCGGTAGTTTGCTTCTGGCGCACTGGAATCCTGGCGCATGACTGGGTTCCGAGCCACGAGGTTAATGCAAACCGTTCGTATGAATAATTAACATAATTCCTCATTTAACACGTGCCCGCTTAACACGTTTTCGCGCTAGCACGATTTTTTTTTGTAGGGAACGTTTTTTGAATTACACGACCGTCCCCGGAATAACACGATTTCCCCAGCTGGACCGTTGCCAGCGGCTGCGCGGGGCTTCCCCCGCCTCCATGCAAAGCGGCGGAGGGTTCGCCGCTCGCCGCGCCGTTCCCCGCTGACTCCCCCTCGCCGGACGCCTTGCCCCCTCTCCTCCACCCCCGCTTGCAGGCCAGCGGCTGGGCTTCCCCAGCCGGCCCGTCACCGGCAGCTGCGCAGGGCTTCCCCCGCCTCCCTGCAAAGTGGAGGAGGGTTCGCCGCTCGCCGCGCCGTTCCCCGGCGACCCCCCCTCGCCAGACGCAGTGCGGGTCCTGGCAGACCCGTCACAGGGGCATACTCCTATCCCAATCCCCCTCCCCTCTCCTCCCCTTCCCTTCCCCTGAGCCAAACACCTCCCCTCCCTGCTGTAACCCAGTCCCCTTTCTCCCCCAACCTTATGTCCTGGTCCCAACAGACACCACCGCTTGAAGCGCAACCCCCACCTTTTCCATTATTTTCAATGGGAAAATTGACCCCCGCATAACACGTTTTCACTTAACACGATCATTTTCTGAAACATATCGATAGTGTTAAAGGAGGAATTACTACAGACACCAAACAAAGGGTTAATGCCATTCTGGAGCCAGTTCAATTCAGGCACCTTTGCACTCCTCCAGCAGCCACAAAGGAGCCTGAGAGCCCTGGTTCCCAGATGGCGCCAGCTCTGGCTCTTGGGTTAGGCTGCCTGGCCGGAGGGGCAGTGCAAGGGAGGCCCCAGGCTGCAGCGCAGGGGGAGTGGAGTGGCAGGAGGGGAAGCCACATAGCACCTGCCCAAGTGGTGCTGGGCCAGACGCAGCAGCCTGGCTTCCTCCGGCTCCAGTCACACCCTGGCTGGGCCCGAACTTCGGCTGAACTTGCACAAGCGACAGGAAGCTCGTCGTCACCTGGGCGACAGCTGGGTCCTGTCAACAAGCCATGTCCGAGACGCTTCCACCCTCTACCAGCGCTTTGGACGCTGAGGTGGAGTACGGTACAAGGCTGGGAGGGGGCAGGGTGAGGCCACAGAATTAGAGGGTCTGGCGGATTCTTGGTGAGGGCGATTCCTGGGATCTAACCCACCGAGTCAAGGAGATCACAGTCAGCTGGCTGTTCCCTAGGGAGAAGGTCCCTGCTGGGTGAAATGGGGCTCCCGATCTGCTCCCCTGAGGATCTGGCTCACAGTTCTGCCCCCAATGGGTTGCCCATTTTAAGGTGTTTCCAGCTGTGCCATTTGTTAGCAACACCAGCATGCTCATGAACGAGGCTGCCACAAGTTTGGGTCCAATACGCTGTACCCACTTACCTTTTCGTAAGCATATTCCCCTCCCCCGCCCCGCTGCCTTGGACCCAGTTTTCCATGGGATGCTTTCCCCTCTGCCCCCTTTCTCCCCTCCCCTTTTCCACACAGAGTCCAGACCCACAATCTGCCAGGCCCTGCCAATGTTCACACCCCCCGTGTTGTAGTGGGTATTGGGTTAGGAAAACCAGCTCCTGAGCCTGGTGCCAGAGTTGGGACATCAGCCATCCCAGATGTGTGGGGTCTGTCCTTACCCTCGCCCCACAAAGACAATGTGGTCTAGCAGTCATGGCAGGGGACTTGGGCTCTATTCCCAGTTCTGCCACTCACATGCCCTTGAGGATCTGGGCCTTGCCCGCAGCACCTCTGTTTCCTACTTGCATTCATAGCCACCAGGGGAGTGAGGCTGGCAGCTCCGGAGCCAGCTCATGCCAAGACCCCTAGGCCTCACTGAGCTGGCTCACCTGGCTCGCCCCTAAAACAGGGATTCGATGTAGAGAGGTGCCGAGTCTTTGGACTTTCAAAATGCTTGTGAGTTGCTGCCTGCGTTAAGACTGGCACCGGGTGGCAATGTTATCAGACCGGCATTGGGTGGCAATGTTATCAGACCGGCATTGGGTGGCAATGTTAACCCATTTGCTGTGAACTGGAAAAGCCCCCGCCAGGAGAGCGCCATTACGGAGTGTGACATGCGAATGTATCGCCAAAGCTGCCAGCTCCTGCCCAAGGCCAGGCCTAGAGAACCAGACAAGTCACTGCCGGACAGCAGGGAACAAAAGACTCTGCGGGTGGGCCCACCACCCCCACGAGGAGGGGACATGCAGCCGTCCCACCAGTGTGAGCTCTGGGGGAAGGGATTGAAAAGGCCGGACCAGAAGGAACTTTTTATCTCCACTGTCAGGGGCACAGACGCCAGGACCCACGAGCTGTTTGGCAGCAGGCCAGAAGTATTTGGGGGGGGGCGAGTGGGGGCAGGAGGAGGCCGAGCAGGGGGCATTTGGGGAGCTGATGGGGACAGACAGAGGTGGAGCGGGGGCAGGGTGTGCTTGGGGAAGGGAGTGGCATGGGTGCAGGAATCTGGCTCTGCACTGTGGCTAAGCGGGTTTGCTTGGGCTCTTCAGAGGGTCCACACTGGTCTCAGCACAGCCTGCCTCATGCATGCGCCGCGCACCCTGCACATGGCCCCGCTCAGAAGCCCAAAGGCCTGGCAGCCACCCAGAGCTGGGGCAACGTGCCAGCTCCAGAGGTCCCAAACCCCGAGCTTCCCTCTCCCATGCCATCTGCAAGCCCTTCAGCGTCCTCCTCCTCCTCCCCAGCCCATGGGCTAATGATGCCTCCAGGATCCCGCTACACTAGCCCTGATAATTGCTCGCCCTGCAGAGACTTGCTGGCCGTCTGTGTAATGCTCACTGCTCGGGCTGTGTCGACACTGCCGGCCCCAGACGGATTGGAACCATTTAATTTCCATTTCCATAACCTCGCATCGTTTAACACCCAGGCATTGCTGCTTTAAACCATGCTCAGCTGGCGAGAGCAGACTCAGGCTGGTAGCTTAACAACCGGCCACCTCTGCTCCTGGGCTCTCCGGGATACCCACTCGGCTGCTGGATAATGCGGAGCAGCACAGCCCCCTGCATTCATCCCCTGCTCTCATAGCTCTGCACAAGCTCAGGGCCTGGGGACGGGGCTGGCGGGTCTGTGGGGCTCAGAGCAGAGGGGTGGTGCAGGAGTCAGGGGACTGGGAGTGTGGGGGGAGGCTCAGGGCAGAAGGTTGGAAGGGGGTGTAGGCTGACAGAGGAGGCCTGGGGCAGTCCCGGTCACTGCCAGGTTACCTTTACCTGGCTGATGGATGGGTCCCTGTCTTGTTGCTCATTTGCTGCACTGCCACCAGGGAGCTGTGGGCCAGCTGTGGGGAGGTGTTGCTGTAGGTAAACCGAGGGCAGTGTGAGGACCCCCCAGCCTGCCGCTCCCTTCCCTGGCTTCTTCCCAGTGGCTGCTGGCAGCAGAGCATGTCATGGACTGCGCATGCACTGCCCGGCACCCCATGAGAGAGGCAGCAGGACAGGCAGACACACCAGGCGCCCAGCTGGGAGTGTACCCACCTCCCCTACAGTGCACCCCCAGCTGGTCCCTTTCACACCTGCCGCCTCAACAGGCTGCATGCGCAGGGCCGCTTCCGCCAGCCTGCAGCAGGAGCCAGAGAGCCCAGCTGGGACAGTGCACAGCCAGCAGCGCGCCCCCGCCAGCCCTCGGCAGCACCCCCTGGCCGGCCCTCGGCAGCGCCCCCGGGACAACCCTCAGCAGCACATCCCAGCCGGCTCTTGCTGGAGCAGCGCACCAGAACGCACCTCTGGCCATTAGGTACCTAGAAAATCGCTAGAACCAATGGGCTCCACTAAGGCTGTATTCTGTGCTGAGACTCCCTCTCCAATTAATGGGGAGACACACGAGCTTCCTCCGGCTCATAGATCACTGGGGCTCGGTGAGACATGTCCAGACATCTAGAGAGCACAGCAGTGACATGCCCAGATGCAAATATCATAGGCACCAGGGGAAACTCTGACCACAAAATTAGGCCCCTCCAGGGTTGGGTGGCAGCCGAGCAGGGATTCCGTGGAGAGCAGCAGCACCTACATCTGGGGGTTCAGCACCTAAGTACCTTTGAGGATCTGGGCCAGAATGAAGGAGCCTTGACTCCCAGCCTTCTCCAGTCCATAAACAACCTCCATCCCTGAGTTAGGAACAGAGCCCTGGAGTCCTGGCAGCCATCAGCTCACACAGGACCAGGGAATATCAGTTCCCAGCCCCCTCCTGCCATAACCCCGTAGCTATATCCCAGGGCAGGAACAGACCCCATGGCCTCGCCTCTTGCTTTAACTGCCAGACCATCCATGTAGGGCTCACACTCCAGCCAAACCTGGGCAGCTGCTACAGAGTGATAAGGGCAGGCATGGAACAGAGACGCACAGGACTGGTCCAGTGCTTAGAGTGCTGGCAAACGAGGGCGTGTGACCCCCGACTCTTTGCCTGCCGTGTCCAGCCTCCAAGGCCAGGGACACAATGAAACAAAAATAAGATTGTTAATGTTCTTTCCATTTTAATAACGCCGGATGCTGCAAGTAACCAAGCCAAGTCATTTATTTAAATCTACCATTGTTTTCTTGACAGCAGCCCTTTAATCATTAATAGCTTTTACCACTGTTTAATTTAAGTTAATCCACATTAGTCTCTTCCAAGAACTCTCCCCTGGCAACTCAGGCTCGCATGAAAGGACAATAGTGCAATAAAAGGGCTAATACATGCATGCAGTACTGCCCTCTATCAGATTAAATCAGAACTACTCAATTGTGTGTCATAGGCCCCATACTACTAGCAGCTCAGGAAGATTCTCTTTTAGCTCAGCAAGGTTGGAGTTCTAGCCTTGTTGCAGTTTGGAGCGTGCTACCATGAACTCCCATGTGGCCGTGGGTCTGTGACAATATTGCTTTTTGCAGTTGCAGGGTTGTTTCACTTGCCAGTTAGATTAATAGTGAGCCATTTTTCCCTGTGATTTCATCAGCTGCTTGCAGATGTTTGAAAACAATCCTGGTCTTTAGCCACAGTGGTGCAGGGAGTGGGGAGAGTGGGCGGGTGGGAAAGCAGGGAACGGTGGCTTTGTCCAGTCGGCCACGGGAAAAACGGATTTTTCTGGGAGAGTGAAAGGTGCACGCTGCAGGTGAGATGCCCTGAGAAAGTGCCTCCGTGCTGAACCCAGGTCTGCAGAGCTCAGGCCTGACAATCTGTCTCACTCACCACACACAGGGACTGGAACCCGCTTCCGTCAACCTCTCCACGCTGCTGGGCTAAGGGGGAGCAGATCGGCCCAGCAGTCACTGCAGGTCCCTCGTCCCTTCTGTGTGCAGTCTCTAGAGCTGGGACAGGCAACCACGAATAATGGGTGGGCCACATGAGTGGACTCCTTCACCCGGGTGGGCCACAGCAGCTTGTGGACCCCCCGGTTTTCCCTGTCCCCCACGGGATTCGTGACGTTCCAGCTCTGAGAGGGAGGGGAGGAGCGACTGACAGTCCCCGAAGGTGCTGGGACGTGGGAGGCGTAGGAAGGGCAGGACTCCGGTGCCCCAGTGCGTGAGAGGCACGGGGGGAAGGGGACAGCCAGGTTGCCACCACTACACTAGAGCAGTGTTTCTCAACCTTTTTTTTATAAAGTACCCCTTTAAAAAAAATTATAAGTACCCCCTCTTAAAAAAAATAAAATTAGAAGTATCCCCAGTACCTACAGTTTTCAGATACACACAATTTTTTTCTACCATTGCAACACATTTGTTTAAACAACTTAATCGTAGCCAGGCAGGCGATGAAATTTTTGGATATAAAAAGTACAAAAATAATAAAGCGCTGTAAAACTTACAACAAAAATTCAGTTTTTTCCAAATTTCAGTTGTGTTGAAGTACCCCCCAGACTTCTCTCAAGTACCCCTAAGGATACTCGTACCACTGGTTGAGAAACACTGCACTAGAGAGCAACAACACTCTTTCCTAAACACATACGGGGCCAGATCCTCTGCTGGTGTAAATGAGCATAGAATCCTAGAATCCTAGAGCTGGAAGAAACCTCAGGAGTCATCAAGTCCAGCCCCCTGCCCAAAGCAGGACCAACCCCAACTCAATCATCCCAGCCAGGGCTTTGTCAAACCAGGACTGAAAAACCTCTAGGGATGGAGACTCCACCACCTCCCTAGGGAACCCATTCCAGCGCTTCTCCACCCTCCTAGGGAAATAGTTTTTCCTAATATCCAACCTAGATCTCCCCCACTGTAACTTGAGACCATTGCTCCTTGTTCTGTCATCTGTCACCATGGAGAACAGCCTCTCTCCATCCTCTGTGGAACCCGCCTTTGCGTATTTGAAGGCTGCTATCAAATTCCCCCTCACTCTTCTCTTCTGCAGACTAAATAAGCCCAAATCCCTCAGCCTCTCCTCGTAGGTCATGTGCTCCAGCCCCCTAACCATTTTGGTTGCTCTCCGCTGGACCCTCTCCAATGCATCCACATCCTCTCTGTAGCGGGGGGCCCAGAACTGGACGCAATACTCCAGATGTGGCCTCCCTAGTGCCAAATAAAGGGGAATAATCACTCCACCGAAGCTGCACCAACACACCCCAGCTGTGGATTTGGCTCACGAAGCACTCCACTACTCTTGTAGAGCTCGTTCTCCAAGGATAACAGCAAGGCCTCCATTATCCCCACCTGAGGAATAAGGAAACTGAGGCAGGTACAGTGATTAAATCAATGTGATTAAATCAATGTGCCAGCACAACAGCTAGGACCAGAACAAAGGCCTCCAAAGTCAGAGTCTAGCAGCCTAGCCAAACTAGGGATGTAAAAGTCTAGTCGATTAACTGATATCGGTTAAAGCTATAGACTACATGCATTCTCCTCCCTCCCCCCTCCCGCCAGTACATTTTTTAGCAGGCTGGCCAGCAGCCCCGGCTCAGTCCTGGCTTGTGCCAAGTCTGGGACCTGCTGCCACTCTGCATTTACAGTATATTAGGAGCCCGGTGGGCAGGCAGCCCAGCTTAGTTCCAGCTCACACTGGGTCTGGGAGCCTAGACACCTCCTCGGACAGGGGCTGCTGCCGCCCCGTGCTGCTGCCTCAGTAACAGAGGCAGCTTGTCTGCGAGGGGAGCTGGTTTTTAAACTGGCTCCCCTCATGGACCAGCTCCCGCCTGGCACAGAGGCAGCAGTGCGGAATGGCAGGGGGCTCCTCAGGAGAGAGGCTGGAGCCCACCGGCAGCAGGTCCCACCCCGGAAGACTATCGAATAGCTGAGTAACTGATAAGATTTCATGGGGTTAATTGACTATTCAATTAATCAATATTTAACATCCCTAATCCAAACTGCCGCACCCTTTATTAATGAAACTAACCCTCTGGTTCCAACATCCGTGTATCATGTTTTAGGCTGATGTGGGGAGAAGATGGTGAATTTGGTCAGAGTTAAATTTGGCTGCGTTTCACCGCCAGAGGCAAAATTAATATGTAAATTTCTTTCTTTCGTTCTCTCTTTTTGCTCCCTACCTGCGCCCACCCCCAACTAAATTATTCCTGCACTAATGATATTGGCTCCATTTGGCCCAGGAAACGCAGAGGCCCATTCTGACATCTGAACCACAGGCATGGGCCGTCATCCGAAAGCAACCACTCTCTCCGTCCAATCTGCCAGAGGCTCATTAATAAGTGAAGACCGTGCCTCCCCCAGAAAGCCCCGAACTAAAGTTACCCTGCTGGAGAGAACTCGGAGAAATGCCACCGCAGCCGAGGTGGGGGAGACGTGCACAGGCCCCTAGCAACAAGCTTGGAATGGAGCTGGGAGATATTTGGCTACGGCCGTATGGGTCCCTCTGGGGAACGTGCTGTAGGGACCATCCCAGTATGCCAGGGATGGGATGGGACAGGTCAGGCCTTATCCACCTTTAACGCCAGTTTACACTGTTCAAATTCTCGTCCCAAACTCCTCAGCACCGTAGCTAAGCACCTTCCAGCCGGGCATTACGCAACGATGGTCACATCAGGCATGGGTGGGTCATGCTCTCTGGGCGGGGGCCGGGGAATTTTGTTAATGGAAGGTGCTTTGTGCACACTGGGCTTTGGGCTCTGCACGCACACTAGGCTTTGGGCTGTGCATGCGCTGGGCTTTGGGCTCTGCGCGTGCTGGGCTTTGGGCTGTGCACGCTCTATGTGCACTGCGCTTTGGGCTCTATACGCACTGGGCTTTGAGCTGTGCGTGCGCTGGGCTTTGGGCTCTGCGCGTGCTGGGCTTTGGGCTGTGCACGCTCTATGTGCACTGCGCTTTGGGCTCTATACGCACTGGGCTTTGGGCTCTGTGCACGCACTGGGCTTTGGGCTCTGTGCACGGACCGGGCTTTGGGCTCTGTGCACGGACCGGGCTTTGGGCTCTATACGCGCTGGGCTTTGTGCTGTGCACGCACTGGGCTTTGGGCTCTATACGCGCTGGGCTTTGGGCTGTGCACGCACTGGGCTTTGGGCTCTATACGCGCTGGGCTTTGGGCTCTGTGCACGCACTGGGCTTTGGGCTCTATACGCGCTGGGCTTTGGGCTGTGCACGCACTGGGCTTTGGGCTCTGTGCACGGACCGGGCTTTATACACGCTGGGCTTTGGGCTGTGCACGCACTGGGCTTTGGGCTCTGCGTGTGGACTGGGCTTTGGGCTGTGCACACACTGGGCTTTGGGCTCTGTGCACGGACTGGGCTTTGGGCTCTGTATACGCTGGGCTTTGGGCTGTGCACACACTGGGCTTTGGGCTCTGTGCACGGACCGGGCTTTGGGCTCTGTATACGCTGGGCTTTGGGCTCTGTGCGCGGACTGGGCTTTGGGCTCTATACACGCTGGGTTTTGGGCTCTATACACGCTGGGCTTTGGGCTCTGCGTGCGGACCAGGCTTTGGGCTCTGCGCGTGCACTGGGCTTTGGGCTCTGCGCGTGCACTGGGCTTTGGGGTCTGCGCGCGCACTGGGCTTTGGGCTCTATGCGCACACTGAGCTTTGGGGTCTGCGCGCACTGGGCTTTGCGCTCTACGCACACTGGGCTTTGGGCTCTGCGTGCCCTGGGCTTTGGGCTTAGGGAAGGAACGGCAGAGTGATGATTGTCTCACAATTCCGGAAGGTGGGGGTTGTCTCCTGCCCAGACAAGATTTACCCCACAGGGTCTGCTCCAGTTCCGGGCTGTCCACACTAGGGATGTAAAATCCTATTTAATCGGTTAACCACTTTAACGTTATGTTTAACCGGTTAACCACTTAACCGGGATCCCGCGGGTGGGGGGCCCAGTCAGGTTGGAGTGCCCCCCAGCCCACATTGGCTAACTGCTTACAGCCCTCCTCCACACACCTCTTGAGGTCAAATCAAACAGCTCCGGGCAGCTGCTGTCACGGTGGCATGAACTCAGCTCAGCCACTTCCCACCGGAATGGCCCTGACTAGGGAACGTGTGCTGAGCCCTGAGGGCCAGTCCTGAGCTGGGGAAATCCATCCACTGATTCACAGCAGCAGAGGTCCCTGGCTGGGAACAAAACTCCAAGCCCCAGGAATCCCACAGGGGACTGCAATGAAGCAGACACATGTTCTTCCCCGGACGACTGGCCCAGCAGCAGCACAGAGACACCATCATGCTGGGGTGCAGAACCCGCCGGTTAATATGTGAGATAAAGGAGCTAACTGGTGAGGCGTCTGCTGGACACTGCGTCCAGTTCTGGGATGAGGAGCTGTAGGAAAGATGTGGACAAATTGGAGAGAGTCCGGAAGACAGCAAGAGAGGTCTGATTTTCTAAACCTTTTAGATGAGAAAAGTTAAAAATATCAAATTTAAAAACAACGAATAACCTGGTAGCACTTTAAAGACTAAGAAAACATGTAGATGGTATCATGAGCTTTCGTGGGCACACTCCGGTCATCTGAAGAAGTGGGCTGTGCCCACGAAAGCTCATGATACCATCTACATGTTTTCTTAGTCTTTAAAGTGCTACCAGACTATTCGTTGTTTTTTAAGTTTATCCTGTACAGACTAACTCGGCTACCCCCTCTGAAGTTTTTAAAAATATCAGGCATGTTTAGTCTTGAGAAATAAAGACTAAGGAAGAAAATGACAACGGTCTTCACAGAACCATAGAATTGGGAGGCACCTCTAGAGGTAATCAAGTCCAGTCCTCTGCACTCATGGCAGGACCAAGCACCACCTACACCATCCCTGACAGATGTCTATCTAACCTGCTCTTAAAAGCTTCCAATGATGGAGATTCCACAACCTCCCTAGGCAATTTATTCCAGTGCTTAACCACCCTGACAGGTAGAAAGTTTTTCCTGATGTCCAATCTAAACCTCCCTCACTGCAATTTAAGCCCATTGCTTCTTGTCCTACAGTTGAGGATGTTAACTAGATGTTAATGAGACTATTTTTTCACTCTCCTCCTTGTAACAACCTTTTAGATATTTGAAAGCTCTGGTCATGTCACCTCTCAGTCTTCTCTTTTCCAAACTAACCAGACCCAATTCTTTCAGTCTTCCCTCGTAGGTCATGTTCTCTAGACCTTTAATCATTTTTGTTGCTCTTCTCTGGACCTTCTCCAATTTGTCCACAACTTCCCTGAAATGTGGCACCCAGAAGTGGACACAGGATTCAAGCACAAAGCTTGAGCCATTGAGCAGCAATAACAGTTCATGGGAGCAACACCCCCCAGTTGAGGCCTAATCAGCACAGAGTAGAGGGGAAGAATGATTCCTCGGTCTCTCAACACTCCTGCTAATTCATCCTGGGATAATGGTCACTTTTTGTGCAACAGCGTCACACTGTTGATTCATATTTAGCCTGTGGTCCACTATGTCCCCTAGATCCCTTTCTGCAGTACTCCTTCCTAGACAGTCACTTCCCACTCTGTATGTGTGGAGTGCTTTGCATTGTCCTTTTTGAATTTCATCCTATCCTCCAAAGCACAGTCAATACCTCCCAGCTTCGTATCCTCCTCAGGCTTTAAAAGTGCGCTCTCTGTGCCATTATCTAAATAACTAATGAAGATATTGGACAGAACTAGTCCCAAAACGGATTCCTGCGGAGCCCCCTCATTCTGCCCTTCCAGCATGACTGTGAACCATTGATAACTACTCACTGGGAACAGTTATCCAACCAGTTATGTACCCACTTAAGAGTAGCTCCATCTAGGTTGCATTTCTCTAGTTTGCTAATGAGAAGGTCATGCGAGACTGCATCAAAAGCTTTACTAGAGTCAAGATTCCTGGAGGTTTTTAAGACCATGTTGGACAATCACCTGTCAGGGCTGGTTTAGGTTTACTTGGTCCTGCCTCAGTGCAGGGGGCTGCTTGTGATGATTTCCCAAGGTCCCTTGCAGCCCCACGTGTCTATGATTCTATGATCCACACAGCACCTGGCTTGGGTTGGAGCAATGCCATGAAGTGTAAAAACATTGAGAAATGCAATAGGTCTTTAAAACTAAGTTTATTCTAATCTGGGAACACAAACACTAAAATGTTTGAATTATAAGGGGTTGGTTATTGCGTGGTGTTACCACAGGGCAGATTTAAAATTGCTAGGATGCCTTAACTATGCATTTTCCGACCTTAAAAAAGAAAACAAACAAGTATTTATCACAACAGCAACTCTGAATTTCCTGAGTATATACTGAGCTTGGGGGATGTTTACAGCATCCCTGTTGCAATTAACTAACTGTTAAGTTACTGATACAGCCTCTCAACCTTAGCTTCCCCTTCATGCAGTGTTTGATGTGAGACAATAGCAACAGCATTCTACAATGGCTGCCACACTGTCATCACCCTCAAAGCAAACCCCAAAGGTAGGTTGCCTCCACGCAGATCGAGCAACCATTTCTGTCACTGGTGATCTTATCCCACTGCTCAAGCTGCAATGCCCCCATGACTGCCGGCCGTGTGGTGCCATGCCTTGGTGAATGCACGTCAGAACTGGTTGGTCTTCCATCCTAATACTATGTCCATACTGAGAAAGGCACCCAAACCAAACCAAACCAGTGCTGATGGACGTGGGTGGCTAGCCTCATTGCTGAATCTGTCCTGCTGCTTCACCGGGAGGGATTGTCTGATTATCGGTTGTATTACAGTAGGACTGAGAACTGCAGTCATGGGCCAGGCTGCACGGTGCTAGGGCTGTACAAACACTGAATGTAAAGACAGTCTCTGCCCAAAGAGCTTCCAAGCAAAGCATATCTACTCTAGAAAGGGCTAGCTGGGAGACCTCTATGGGTCGAGCTCTGCCAACAAACTCTCCTAGCAGAGACGCAGCTTATACCAACAAAGAGCGCTTTTGCCAATGCAGCTTGTGTGAACAAATAAGCCATCCTGGCAAACACTCTTATTTACCAGTGTCATGGTGTACCCTGGCTTTTGAGGGTATAAAAATGTCACAAGAAATCTCCCGCCTCACTGACAGATCTATATCAAGCAATGTTTTAAGAGAAGAGACAAGACAAGTGGTACTGTCTTGGTGGTACTGTCATACCTCCTTCCTTGGAGGCACCTAGTCATCCTCTAAGCAAACACGTACAACTTCTAATCTGTGAAAGGCTAATTAACAGTGTCATTCTATCCTTCTGGAGTGAAATCAGGCATGTACCCACCGGCACAGAACAAGCGCTAGATAACCCTAGCAGCAGGCTTGCTGTCTCCCACTCCTGAGGCGAATAAGGTAGTACTGAAGTCCCCAACTTGCAAACGGGTTGTGTTCCAAAAGCTCATTTCCAAATCAGCTGTTTGCATCTCAGAACACATTTTCCCATTGAAACACAGTTATAAATGGCTATTAGGTTCCCAGGCTAGCCCACAAAAACCCATTCAGCCCGTAATGCAGCTGAAATACTGTATATCTGCAAGGAAAGCATAGAAATGATTTTTTACTTAACATTGATACTGGCGCTTGAGGAAAGGCAGGTTTAATTAGGGCTGGAGGAGGAGATTCTGAAAGGGACTTCTGGGCAGTCCCCAGACACAACCTCCCCCCGACCCCATGAGCTCTGCGCCAGCTCCAGCCCCTTCCTCCAGCTCCCACGGGCTGCACCCAGCCCTTGCTCACCAGGAGGCAGCAAGGGCACAAGGGCGGGCCGGCAGACTCCGGAGGAGCAGGGGGTGGCTGGAAAGAAGTGGTGGTTTCTCCTTCAAAGTGCCGCTTCTCTCCAACCAGCAGCTGTGACCTCCCCCTGCTCCTCCCGAGTCCTCCCGCCAGAACTTGTGCTGTTTGTGCTACCTCTGCCTCTTGCCTGCTCCAGAGGCTGCAGACGAGCCCTGCTTTGCATATACGGATGTTCCTTAGTCGGCTGTTTGTAACTCAGGCCGTGCCCGTACCACCCTGCCCCCATGTCCAGCAACCCAGTTACCTGCCCCTGCCGAGCTGGCTCTAAGTTAGCGCTGCCCAAGCCTGATTTTTCAATGCGGTGCCTGAACTGAAAAACTGGGGGACAAAATCCCTTTGGCTCAATGCAAACCAACATGGCGGGGGGATAAAATATTTACCCCAGGCCAAATGAGCCAACTGACTTGACACGAAGCAAAGCTTTTAGTTTTCAATGGCTTTATTTTTTAACCTTTGTTTTAAAACAGTTTAATTCCACTGAGTGAGGACTTGCTTTCCAGGGTCGCTCCCAGGTCACAGAAATGCCATGGCAGCTGCTGAATGTCTCACCTGGGAGATGGACCTCCACCATGTTGCACAACAGAGCTTAGTCCTTCCCCATTTCATCACCCCAAAATGTCCCTCCCACTCAGTCAGGTTCCGGCAGGAATCGAGGAAGGGGAGCAGAGCCAGACCAAATGAGAGAGGGTGGCTACAAGGCAGAGCTACTGAAAAGGCAGATACTGCCCACACTGATGGAGAAATCAAGGGTGCACTCTTTACCATCAGCTATTGGGTTCAGGTTGTTAGTTCTGTCCTGCAGGCAGGGTTTGACTCCAGGCAAAGAACTGGGAGATGCCAGAGTTCTCTGGCACTTGTTAAAAGCACTCGATGGGGAAACCGAATCCAACGCTCGGTAAGTCAGTTCTGCAGTCCAATGTAGCAGCTAAGCACTTTCACCCATCAGGCTCTCTCCTGGGTTCCAGGCCTCCCGGGACTGGCTGCTGCACCGGGAAGTCACCAAGATGTTTGCCTGCAGGACGTCAGCTCTTCAGTTAAATCTGGTTATGTAACAGACATACAACGGGTGTGGGACTCACGGGCTCCTCAGAGCCACCATCTTTGTTATGCTAGCAGGATTTCTGTTGTGTTGTTCCGCTAGGGATGGGATTACAAACTAAGCGCATGTGAAGGGGGAGCATGGTCCGGTGCGTATAAGACACAGTACAAAAGTCGGGACACCTCAGACTACTCCTGACCCTGCTATTGACTTGCTAGATGACCTGGGACAGATCATTTCCCTTCTCTGTGCCGGTTTCCCCTCCCTCCTTTTGTCTGTCTCCTTGGAGCAGGAGACACGTATGTACAGAGCCCAGCATGACTGCCCCCATCTGTCCCCTCTGTGCCACTGATTGTGTCTACACTACACTGTTCTTCCGGAAACAGCTACGCAAATTGCAAACAGCGTATTTGCGTAGCTTTTTCTGCTTCTTTTTTCGGAAGAGGCTTTTCCAACATTTGGCCTGTCTACACTAGGCCAAATATCAAGAAAAAAACGTTTTTCAGAACATCCCTTCTTCCTCATAAAACGAGGTTTACAGGCATGCCGAAAAAACGCATCTGCTCTTCCAAAAAAAAAAAAATTTCAGAAGAGCAGATGTGTTCCCTTGACGTGGCAGAGTTTTTGCGGGATACCAGTATCCCAGAAAAACTCTGTATTGCAGACAAAGCCACTGTAATACAACTGATGAGACATTGTAGGGACTGGGTTGTGTCTGCTGGCCAATGTCTAGTGCACAGCATGGCTCTCTGTCCCAGAAATCGCCTGGCTGTGGCAGGCAGGCATCAGAATGCAAGGGCTTGTAGGAAGCAAGGAGGCATTTGCATGTTTCCCTCTCCTCATTAATAAATCACTGCTGATTGCTGCTAACAGATTCATGACTCCGAGGGGCTGTTAGACAATGGTTTGTCAATTACCTCTGCAGCCTGTACCTTGTTCACTTTTACTGTACATGTCCACCTGGGACCTCAGGCACTTACTGGAGCTGCTAAGCCCCTGCTGCCAGCCACGCTGCTGCAGCTTCACGGCGAGTGTTACCTCAATACGTCCACAGTACAAAGCTACCTCAGTACATCCACACGCTGCGGTCACACGGCTGAGGGCACACCTGTCGGTCCACAGGCCTCCCTGTATCCACCACTGGGAACAAATCTTCAGACATGCAAATCATACATTTGCGGGGGACTCACTTTCGTTTACACCAGTACCCAGCACTTGTGCAAATACTTGTGGAAGGTATGAGCTCCTGGCCACACGATCTCACTGATGCCAGTTCCAGTCTAACCCTACATCCCCTTTGAGCAGAGGGCAAAGGGCCCATGCACAGGGCTTTATGGATCTTGTGTCAGATATCCACATAACTGCACAACAGTTCACCACAGGATGGCATGTGCAGTCTCTACTGGGCAACAGCAGCCTGCTGGTCCTTGTACTCCTTGCAAAATGTATGGGAGGGTCCTTCTTGAGAAGGTAGGGATCCCCACTGAACGTTCCCTTGGCAGGAGGGCAGGGAAAGGGGAGATGCCTGGGACAGTTTCCTGTCAGGCAGAGGTAACCGACACTTCTCTCTGTCTGGTCATTGTATATTGTCTGCTGCACATTGGCAGCCTATTCGCACCCTGAGCCTGACCATAGGCATCTGGGGACCTCTGGAACCTAACCCATCACAGGAACTACACCTCTGGGGTCAGGAAATGGAGCAGCAGCCCCTAATTAATATGGGCATGAAGGGGAAAGCTCATAGGCAGTGCCTCCTAGTGGTCAGGCTGAGATGTGGCATGTCCTAGGTGTTCTTCCTATAGATAAAGCCTTGCAAATCTGTGGATATCTGCTTTATATCCGCAGGTATCTGCATCCGTAGGTTTCAATGTGGATAGCTGTGGCTCATTTTTGCAGATATGGAGATGGATGTGGATACAAATTTTGTATCTAGAGCCTTGCAAATTTGTAGATAACTGCTTTATATCCATGGGTATCCACATCCGTGGCTGTGAATGCGGATATCCGTGGCTCATTTTTGCAGATACGGAAGCAGATACATAATTTTGTATCTGTGCAGGGCTCTACCTATAGATCCACAGTGCGGGATCTGTCCTTGGAGGGACTCAGTCCTCCAACCAGGTCACATATTCAAGGGCACCCCATTTGGAGCACACCCACAGAGTCCAATCATGTGGAAATCTACAGAAGGCAGCATGGACGTCAGGGCTTCCTCTTTGGGTTGGGGCCTTACAGTCTGGACTCTCACACCTTCAGGATCTTCCCCAATTAGGTTGCCTGCCAAAGGATGGGCTTCTGTCACTGTCCTTTCCCAAGGGCAGGCAGGGGTGTCCGGGCCCACTCTCTCCACCAGGCTCCCATCCTGGGCCCATTGGTCAGCAGCTGAGACTGACACCTTGCAGGCTGCATAGCTCACTCCCCAGATCACCTCTTCCCACAGGGCAAAATAAAGAACTGACAAACTGCTGACCTTCAAAACTCCCCAGTCTCTCCTCTGCAGGCTCGATCAGGCCAGGAGCTCCAAACCTCCTGGAGCAAGAGTTCCTAGGGTGCTCCTTGACCAGCGCTCAGAGCACCAGGCTGCCTCCTTCAGAGCTGCTCCGCTTCCATCTCCAGCTTGGGCAGGCTTTGCGGTGGGGTGGGGCCCACAGCTGCTCCTTAACCCCATATTCTCCACGATGAGGCTTGCATACCTTGTCATCAGGTATGTATGGTTACCAGTACAGGTTACCGCTGTAGGTTTCTGGTAACCTTCCTTGGACACAGCTGGTGCTGGCCATTGTCAGAGGCAGACCACTGGGCTAGACGGACCTGAGATCCAATCCAGTCGGGCAGTTCCCTATGTTCCATAGAATAGGAGCCCATGGATTAGCCCAGGGAATGGCTGCATTAGCTGGAGGCGGCTTTATCCCAACCCTGTTATGTCCCTCTCTCCCAGCACCCCTGGTTGTCTTTTCAGAACTGCTCACAGTGTCCGTCCTGCCCCAGAGAGGAACTCATGAGAAACCAGCACTTTCTTTGGAGCGGGACCTGGCTGGCCCCCTGGTTCTTCTGACCCTAGGCTGGGGTGACATCTTGACAAGAGTCTGGGTAGAACTGGGAAAGAAGCAAGTCTCCCAGGCGGGAAACACATTTTGTCTGTTTAATGATTTTGCTTGTCCTGAGTCAGATGAAAAGTCAAAATGTTCCGTGGCCTCTCAAACTGAAACCTGATTTTTTTCCAGTTTGGATTAAATTAAACATTTCGTTTTACCATAGAATCCCAGGGCTAGCAGAGACCTCAGGAGTCATCGAGTCCAAACCCCTGCCCAAGGCAGGACCAATCCCGACTCAATCAGCCCAGCCAGGGCTCTGTCAAGCCGAGACTTAAACACCGCTAGGGGTGGAGATCCCACCCCTGCCATAGGGAAGCTATGTTTTGCTGAGTTTGAATTGTTTTAGTTCAGGTTTTACCTCCCCCTTTTTGTTTAACTTTTCTTGCTTAGGTGCTCGGTACAACCAACCTGGGAACTCAGTAACCACTCTGGGCAGGTAGCATGGGGGGATGTGCTATTATTGCAGTGAACTGGCCAACGGCTCAAGGCTAGTGACTGAAGAGAGCAAGGATACTATAGCCAGAGTCAGGGTGGGCTTCTTGGGCCAGCTCTGAGCAGGTGGGCACCCCCTCCAGCTGGGAGAAGGATGCAGTCTCTCATGGCCTCTTCTCTCCCTCCTCTTTGCTCGGCCGGTGAGCATTCAGGGCCAGGTTTTTTAGCTAACAGCTGCCTGCTAGGTCTGGCTGGCCCCAACTCATTTTGCAGGAGGCCACTAACGATGGGCCAAGTGGCAACAGTCTGCAGTGGCTGCTAAGGGGCCACAGTTGGGGGTGGATGCAGAGCCCTGGGCTGGGGGCAATAGCAGAGCCCTGGTGCCGGGAGCCAGGATCCTGGGGGACATGGCTGGTGGCCAGGACCCTGGGGCTGGCAGCAGAGCCCCTAGTTAGGATCCAGCAGCTGGGAACCCAGGTAGCAGTGGGGCCTCCAGGTGTGGGCGGTCTCCTCCTCCCCGGTGAAAGCACAGCTTATAACAGGGGGTGGGCAATAATTTTTGACGGGGGGGCCACTCCAAGAATTTGGAAAGTGGTCGAGGGCCGCACTCTTCCATGATATTAATGGAGGAGGTACGGGGTCTGGGATGGAAGTTGGGGGTAAGGGATTGGGTTGCAGGAAGGAGAATGGGGCCTTCAAAGTGCCGTACACTCGCGCAGCGCAGGAGCAGGGCGAAGGAAGCTTCGCACAGCACCCCACCCCCGGGCCAATCAGGACTTGGGGGCGGGGGAAGCGCAGGAAGCCTCCCCTCTCCTAATGAGCAGCACATAGAGCCTTGAAGTGCCGCGTGCTCCTCACAGGGCAGGGGTAGGATGGGAGGAGGCTTCGCGCGCTCCCCCGTCCCCAGGCCAATCAGGACCTGGGGCGGGGGAGTGTGTGAAGCCTCTTCCCGCCTTGCCAGGGCATGAGTGCTTAGTGGGAAGGGGGGCCTGGGGGCGGGGGAGCTACACGAAGCTTCCTTCGCCCTGTCCCAGCCCTGCGAGGCATGCGCGGCTCTTCAGAGCGGACGGAGACAGGGGTTGGATATGGCTGGCAGGCGGCTGTGCTGGGGAGCCGTGCCAAGCGCGGCCCCGGCTGCTTTGTCAGCCAGTGGCACAAATGTTTGGCATTAAACAAAAGCCGCTCTGAACTGGCAGAGAGGGGAGGAATAACTGTTCTCCTCCAGTTTGTGTCATGCTTTGTTAGGGGGGTTAAATGCACAAGGAGGGGGAAAAGGCATGAAAGGGAACCCAGAAAAGAGGGGATCCGAACCCCATGAGCCTTTGGCAGCCAAGAGGGGCAGTGGGAAGCTGGTCTGAGCATTGTGTCATTTTCCTTCAAGGAAATTCTCTGACTGATCAATCCCAGCCTCCAACTGTCTGTGTGCATGACGCACCCCCGGGCGCTCCAGAGGGGCCCCTCCAGCAAACCTGGATACAAACAAACGTGTGGGAGCCGATACGCCAGGTCATCGAAATGTCAGTGGCTTCTGGCTAAAGTGGGAACACGCCCCATCCTGACAAGTCCTTGAGGAGAGACAGGCCCCGCCCCAAAAAACTCCAGGTATAAACACCCAAACAGGGGGAGGGGAAGTGAGTTGCGGAGCAGGGAGGCGACCTTCCCACGGTCACCTGGACCAGCACTCAGCTCTCTTCAGCCCCAGCCCAGTGTCTTATCCACTAGCGCACACGGATTCCCAGCGCTGCCGAGCAACCTCTTCCCCCTGCACGCCTGGCCTTCCCCCCAGCACTACGCTGCTGCCAGTCCTGTGTCACGGTGCCTCTGCCGCTAGGTGCCCAGCGCTCCCCCGGGGGCAGGCAGAAAGCGGCTGGATTGCGTTAGGCACCCTGTGATCGATTGTGGCCATTGCCATTATGTGCCTGGTGGGTTCCAGCTCCCGTTGGTCTGCCCATCTGCCATTGCAGCCAATCACGCTATGCAGGAGTGAAACACGCCCATCACGCCCTCCCAGCAACACCCTTTCCGCCTCAGGAGACTACCAGCTGGGCAGGGAGGAGCGACGGGAGCAGAGGGGGGAGACGCTATGATTCCCAGTTTGCATCCCCACGGCCTTGGGCTGGGGAGGGCAAGTGACGGGAAATCCCCAGACTGCAGTGACTCTGGTGAGATCAGGCGATGTTCCAAACACGAGGGGATGCAACAGAGCCTAGTGCATTATCTCCAGCAGAGAGGTGGCTTGTGAAAGGGACGCGGACTTGGGCTCTGAATGCCCTTGCCCCTGAGCTAAACAGTAGCGTCCAGAGGAAGGTGCTGAAGTGGACTTTAGGCCATGGAATTGTGATAAGGAATCAGCATTGACCAGGGTGTTTCCAGGAGGTCTGTGACGAGGCACATCAGCCCCACACCGGTATTAATCCCACTCTTTGGGCATGCTCCAGCTGGGAACATACTTGAAAGGGAGTAGCCTAGCTCATTCAGGGTGCGGCTACACAGCAGCGTTATTCCGAAATAACAAATCGAGCATCTACACAGCAATTCCGTTATTTTGAAATAAACTTGAAATAACAGACGGCTTATTCCGACCTCTGCAAACCTCATTCCATGAGGAATAGCGCCTCTTCCGAAGTAGCTATTTCGGAATAGCAGTAGTGTGGACGCTCCGCTGCTGCTATTTTGAAATAGCTCCTCCCCAGCGCCATTCAGAGTAATTACTCCCCAGTGCCTCCTGGGGCTCTAAATCAAGGTAGCACCTCCACATTAGGGGAGCCTGCCTCGGACTAATTTTGAGGCTTCCCTGTTGTGTAGATGCCCTATTTCGAAATAAGTGCGCAGTGTAGACGTACCCTCAGGGTGGACAGCTGGAGAGGAGGGACCTGTGATGGAGGCTCCTGAAAAAGAACCATTGATACTTTGGCCAGGATCCCTGACAGCCCATGAAGCCCAGAACCCAGGGAAACCTGGAGGATTCGCTTCACAGAGGAGCCCCGTGAACCCGACAGCCAGCAGCCTCAGGACACAAGGTAGGAAGTGACCAGATTGGTACCTGCCACACAAGTGAATCAGCAGCTACACTTGGACTCCTTCTGATCCTGTGGTAGGCCACCCCTCTGTGGTTAGGGCCCTAGGGTGGGGCCTAGGAGAAGAGAGCCACTGTGCTTGACTCTGGCCATTAAGCTATGCTGCCCCAAGAATAAGGGCTACTATGATTGACTCTAGCCACTAGATCACACTGCCCTAAAGGCAGGCCGCAAAGACTGATTTACGCCGTTGAAGCTGCGGTGTTCTGGATGTGAGAGTGGGACCATGGGAATCATAAACATCCCCTTCGCACTCCAAGCGGGGCCAGGGCACATTAGCCCCACATTAGCTAATGTGCCCTGGCCCCTCTTGGAGGGCAAAGGGATCAGTTTTGGGGGATCAGGGATCAGTTTTGGGGCCTGGGCTGTTCAACATTCTTATCAATGGCCTTGAAGAAAACATAAAATCATCCCTGATGAAGTTTGCAGATGAAGCAAAAACTGGAGAACTGTAACTAAAATGAAGAGGACAGGTGAGTGATCCAGTGTGATCTAGATCCTGTGGTAAACCAGGCGCATGCCAACGCTGTGTGTTTGCACAGGGCTAAACGTAAAGGTGCCCATTCGGGAACAATGACTGGAGCCGTGCTTGCAGACTGGGAGATTGCCTTGGCAGCAGTGCCTGCAAAAGACTGGGCCCATCTGCCAGAGTCCCTTAAGAACTGAACAGCTGGGCTTCCTCCTGCACCTTTCCTGCAGATCCAGTGTCTGTGGGAAGTTAGCTTTCTGCCTCTGCAACTTCACCTCTGCCTTTCCCCTCCACCCTCGGTCCAAGTAACAGAGCTCTTCGGGCAGTGGGCTCTGTCTCTAGGTGTGAGTACAGCTCCGAGCGCAATGGAACCGTGATCTCACTTGAGGTCTCTTGGCACCGCTGTCATGGAAATAATAAACACTACCCACTGGTTTTCAGATCCATCTCCTCTGCAGTGATTGCCCCCGGATTTCTGTGTCAAAGGAACTGATGCTTAGGAACAGTGGAGCTGTCCCTTTAAATAAAAACTTAGCTAACAAAAAAAGCCAGGTGCTAACGTGGGAGAGAGAAATCTACCTTCTTCCCAGGCAGGGAAGGAAAACAAATGGAAAGCAGGGAAAGAAAATCAAACCAAACCAAACCAAACTGAAAGGCAGAGGAATGATGGCCAGCAGCCAGGATCTGTCCAAATAAATTCTAGGCTCCCTGAAATTGGCTGATCTCCAATAAAAACTCATTTTAATCTGAGACCACGAGTCTCCTTTGTAAAGTGCTCCCTTGAGAGGCAATGTTGATATGAAATATTATTTATCTACCAAGCTGCGGAGCGGACTGGAGACGGGTGATAAGACAGCAGGAGCTGCCTTTCAACATCCCCCCGCAGTAAACATCCCAGTGGAGGGGAGTTCTCCCCCTACCCAGCAAACCAACCCAGCCACATTTCGCTAGACAAGTCACACAGGATAAGGCACACAGAGAGAGAGAGAGAGAGAGAGAGAGAGAGACTTGCTCTTCTCTCCTCTTGCTTTCTTGTCCTTCCCTCCGTGAACAGCACTGCTGGAGCGCTCTGCATCCATCCGTCGACAGCAGGAGGGGCCCGTTCAGTGCACGTCTGGCTGATTATTGCCGTTAGACATACAGGGACACCAAGGCCAGAAGCAGGGGCTGACTTGACAAAGGTCACCTGGGAAGAGGAATGAGAGTCAGAGGCGATGGGCAACCAGCAGAGCCCACTGCGCTCAGCTCTGTGGTTTGGTGGGTTTTCCATTTGCATGTAGAAGTGGGGTTGGACACAGAGTTTATTTTGCCTTTTGAGCTGACCCCATCTGCACTATGGGCAGCCCCACGCGTTCAAGGATCCTCAAAAAATCCTGCACGTGGCTTAAAACTCCTGAGTTTAAAACAAAATGTGGTGGTTCTTTTCACTTGCCATCTGGGCCTGGAGGAGTCCCATCTTCCAGCTTCGCTCAGCAACCCAGAGGGCTAGAAACTTACTGGGATCTTTGATTTCAAAAGCAAACACAAGGACTCCAGCAGCTCAGGCATTAACAAAAACCCCAAACAGCCCAAGACTCATGCTCCCATTGAGAGGGGTATATGCCCTTAAAGTTTTCACATAGGGAGGCCAGGGACAGAGGTCAGAGCCATGGAGGAAGGGCCAGGGAGCACTAGAACTGCTTGCTTGCTCCTCCTCTTTCAGCGGTGGCATCAAAATCCCCCAACTGAGCAGGCAGAGTCCCCCTGCAGCGTGACTACACAGGAATTGGCATTGGCTTTGAAACTGACTTGGGCCAGGTCTACACTAAAAGGGAATGCAATTCCAGCTTCGTACCTTGTTTCGCGTTTCCCTGCCGTCCCACAGCGGGAGGCTGATGGGAGCAAACGCTTCTGTTGGCTTCCTTTACTCCTTATACAAGCAGGAGTACCGGCCGCTGGCGGGGGTGCCATCTGAGTTCGATTTGGCAGTTTTAACCAGACTCACTAATAGGGTTGCAAGATGGTTTCAACAAAAATACCGGGCACACTTGACATTACATCACAATCTACATTACATCTTATTTAGAAAATACCGGACATTTCTATTTTCTCATTTATATTGTCTCAATTTGTTTCCTGAACAGAAAGCTCAACTGCTGGACTGTTCCGTTCAAAACCGGACACCTGGCAACCCTACTCACTAAATCAAACTTCAGAAGATCGATTGTGGCAGCATCGATCTTGCACTTAGTGAAGAAGTGGCCTTAGTTAAACCAGAGCAAAAGGCTGCACTTACTTCGGGCCTTAAAATAGCTCATTTTGGTTTCATTTAAACCAATTCTGAATTCACATAAGCTAAACCAAATGTAAACCTGATTCAAATGCAAATCAGACTCCTCACAGCCTTACGTACTAGTTTAATTATCATACCTTTGGTTAAATCAATGCAATTTCCTCACGTAGTAGGAGCCTCTGGCAGTTTTCACTACAGAGTTCATTCAGGTTACCTACACTCACATTAACCTAGCTTGAGCAAGTGTGGCCAGTTTTCACAGCAGAGTCACCTGGGCTGTTTCTTTGGTCTTGCCCCAGTACCCTCCCGTCCACACACAATGCCTGAGGGATGTCTGCAGCCCAGGCCAGCCGATAGCAGTCAGGACCCAGGCTAAAGTTCTCAAGTGCTGATAGTTCTCCAGTCCTTTCCCACAAGTCTCCTGTGCACCCAGAGAGTCCCACAATTCACTGGGGATGCATCTACACTGCACCGTTATTTCGAGATAATGAGCGTTATTTCAAAATAATGCGAGCATCTACACAGCCATTCCATTATTTTGAAATAATTTTGAAATAACAGGTGGCTTATTCCGAAATCTGTAACCTCATTCCACAAGGAATAACACCTATTCCTGAATAGCTATTCCGTAATAACGCGCATGTAGACGCTCCACTGCTGCTATTTCGAAACAGCCCCTCCCCAGGGCCATTCTAAGTTATTCCTCCCCAGTGCCTCCTGGGGCTCTAAATCGAGATAACACATCTACATTAGGGAAGCCTGCCTCAGACTCATTTTGAGGCTTCCCTGCAGTGTAGACGTGCTATTTCGAAATAAGCTATTTTGGAATAACTATTCTGGAATATCTTATTTCGAAATAAGCATGCAGTGTAGACGTACCCTGGGAAAGAATCACGGTGCAACCAGAGAGTTTAATGCAGCACGAAAGGCCATGCGCTCTGTCCCCCACAATCCTAGCGACACACGTGGCACTGACGAGGACACACAACTCCGGCAGGGTGCTGCAGTGCGGCTGCTCCCACCCCAGCACTGATCACTCAGTAGACACTGCAGTGACCACATGCCTTTGGTCTGGCTTAGCACAGCACCTCCCTGCACGGTGTTTCTAGCCACCTCGATCAAGCTGTCACACCAAAAGACCTCTAAGTGGACGGAACAGCCGTAATTTTTGCTGCAAAAGAAAAAAATTAATTGAATTCCCCTGATTAATGGACTCAGAAAAGGCTGTTTGATTTGCTGATGCATTCTAGTTAGTGCTGGCTTTTCCTGGCTTTGATCTCAGCTGCACTGCCCCACCCCAGCAGATTCATGTGCTTAATCTCTGCTCTGAAGAGTCCTGTGTGGCCAGAGAAGCAGAAGAAGCCTTGGGGGCCAGGAATTCTGGGAATTCTGACGGCAGTGCTTTTCTCTCTCCGTGGAGGGCAGGAGGTGACTCTCACCTGATTCGGTCGTGGGGGGAGGGGGATCCAGGGGACCCTCTGAGCTTTGCTTGGAGTTGGGGGTCCATCAACATCTCAGCAGCCCGGGGACTTGCACTCACTGTGGACCTAGCCCTCCTCCCACTCCACGGCAAGCCAGTCACTGCTGACCTAGGCCCAGCCACTCTAGCGCTGCTGAGCTAACATCCTGGTGACTCTGGTTACCATCAAGGGGGGTGAGGTTCCTTCCATTGGGAGACAGCAGATGGCACCTGGTTGTTTTGAGGTGACACAGAGCCTGCTGCCCCTCTGAGTGCACTGCAGGGCAAACTGACCTCCCCAACACAGCGTAACCAGACCAGGAAGGATAGCGCACAGGGCACTGGGAGGGAATCAGAAGACCTGGGGTTCTATACCTGACCCAGCCCACGTCCTGCTGTGTGACCCCAAGCCACCCGCTGCAGGTGTATCCTTGCTGCAGAGGTAGCATGGCTGGCTGGCACCCAGGGTACTAGCCTGGGCATGAGCAGCTGCATAGCACAGCCCTGATGGAGTCATGGAAATGTCAGGCTGGAAGGGGCCTCAAGAAGTCACCAAGTCCAGCCCCAGTGCTGAGGCAGGGCTAAGTAAACACAGACCAGCCCTGGCAGCCGTTTGCCCAATCTGGTTTTAAAAACTGCTAGTGCCGGAGATTTCACAACCTCCTTTGGAAGCCTGTTCCAGCACGTAGGGACCGGTCTCGCAGAAAGCTGTTCCTAATGTCAAACCACAACCCTCCTAGCTAAAGATTGAGCCCATTACTACTTGGCCTATCCTCAGCGGTCAAGGAGAACAGTCGATCACTGTCCTTACGTACGTGTAGGCTTATCACATCCCGCGTCAGTCTTCTTTTCTCCAACTAAACATGCTCAGGGGGGTTTTAACCTTTCCTCATAGGGCAGGTTTTCTACGTCTCCGATCATTTTTTCTGCTCCCCTCTGGACTCTCCAATTTGTCCATATACTTCCTAAGGTGCAGTACTCAGAGCAGGACACAGTGCTCCAGCTGAGGCCTCACCAGTGCGGAGGAGAGAGACAATTACCACTCATATGACCCTCCTGTTAACAGACCCCAGCCCTCGCTGCTCTGTCCTCAGCAGGGAGCTGCTTGCAATAGCCCCTCCCCCAGCCAGGCAGCTCCATGCATGGCAGCCCTGAGCCCCTGGGTGGGGCTCATTAAGCAGCTGCACAGCCATGGTGCCGCGCAGCTCAGAGGGAACCTTGCTTAGCACTTGTCGTTATTGAATTTCGTCTTGCTGATTTCACACCGATTCCCCAATTTGTCAAGGTCGTTTTGGATTTTAATCTTGTCCTCCAAAGTGCCGGCAATCCCTCCCAGCATGGTGTTGCCTACACGTTTTATAAGCATACATTCTACTCCACCTTCCAAGTCATTCATGAAAATATTGAATATCATCAGGTTCAAGACTGATCCTTGCAGGACTCCACTAGATGTGCCCTCCCAGCCTGACAGCAAGCCATTGAGAACAACTCTTTGAGTACAGTCTTTCAACCATTTGTGCACCTGCCTCATAGTAATTTCATTTAGACCCCATTTTCCTAGTTTGATTACCAGAATGTCATGTGGGACTGTGTCAGAAGCCTTATTAAATCAAGATGCATCACATCGACTGCCTCATACCTATCCTCTGAGCCAGCAGCGCTGTCAAAGATTGGCTTGACAATGATTTGTTCTTGGCAAATCCATGCTGGCTATCACTTATAATTCTATTATATGCTGTATGCTTTACACACTGATGCTTAATAATTTGTTCCAGTATTTTTCCAAACATTGAAGTTAGGCTGACTGGTCTATGATCCTTGGGGCCCTCTTTGTTCCCCCTTTTAAAAGATAAGTACTATGTTTGACCTTCTCCACTCCTCTGGGACCTCACCTCTCCATCATGAATTCTTGAAGAGAATTGTTAATGTTCCAAAATTGCTTCAGCTAGTTCCTGAAGTGCCTCAGGATGAATTTCATCAGGCCCCGCTGACTTCAGTACATCTAACTTATCTAAATATTTTAACCCATCTTGTCCTTGGATTGCGTTCTTTCCCCCTTGTTAATATTAATTGTGTCAAGTATCTGGTCACCACTAAACTGGTTAATGAAGACCAAAGCAAAATAGGCACTAAATACTTCTTGATGGCATGAGTTATTAGCTCTCCTTCCCCAGTAAGTAGAGGACCTCCACTTGCTTTTGTCTTTCTCTTGCTCCTAAAGAATATATTTAAAGAGTCTCTTCCTAGTGCCTTTTACATTCCTTGATAGGTGCCTTAGCTGTTCTGATGTTGTTCCTATACTCATGGCTATACATTTGTACTCCCCTTTAGTCATTTGTCCATTTATCTGCTATTTTGTAAGGTTCCTTTTTGATTTTCAAGTAATTAAGCAGCTCCTGATAGAGCCATTTTGGCCTCTGCCTGTCTTTCCTTCCCATTAGAATGGTTTGTAGTTGTGTTTTGAGAAACTACCAGCTCTCCTGAATATCTTTTGCCCTGAGATTTTCAAGACCTTAAGACCTCTGAATGTCTTAAATCAGATTTTTTTTAAGTCCATTGTCCTTATTCTGCTGCTCTCACGCCTTCCTTTCCCTGACACCATGAAATCTGTCATTTCATGATCATTTTCACCTAAAGCATCCTCACTCATGTCCCAGTCCATGTGCTTAGGCCTTCTGGGGGCACATCCCATGGTTTTAGCACTGTAGTAAGCCGAGAAGCTTTGTGCATTGCGGGAAAACCGTGCCTGTCCTTCAGGACACACAGGTGGAATTGTGGGAAATCACTGGAGTATTAGTGGTTTAGCCTGTGTCTTCTATGCAAAATAGTCATGTTACCTACCCAGAGCTAAATCCCACCCTCAGCTAGGTCAACTGAAAGCAACACTACAATTTGGTTAGATAACAGAACTTGTAGGACTGGAAGGGACCTCAAGAGGTCATCTAGTCCAGTCCCCTGCACTCTTGGCAAGACTGAGAATTATCTAGATCATCCCTGACAAGTGTTTGTCTAACCTGCTCTTAAAAATCTCCAATTACAGAAATTACACAATATTCCTAGTTCATCCCAGTGCTTAACCACTCTTGACAGTTAGCAAGTTTTTCTTAATGTCCGCCTAAACCTACATTGCTGCAATTTAAGCCCAAGGCTTCTTGACTGATCCTCAGAGGGTAAAGTGAACAATTTTTGTCCCTCCTCCTTGTGAAAACTGTTTATGTACTAAAACTGTTATGATGTCTCCCTGCACCCTCTTCTCTTCTCCAAACTTAAAACCAATTTGTTCATGGTTTCCTCATAGGTCAGGTTTTCTAGACCTTTAAACATTTTTGTTGCTCTTTTGTGAACTTTCTCCACTTTGTTCACATCTTTCCTGAAATGTGGGCCTAGAACTGCACACAGTATTCCAGCTGAGGCCTAATCAATGCAGAGTGGCGTGAAGAATTACTTTTTGCATCTTAACTCACCTGTTAATGCATCCCAGAATGTTGTGCACTTTTTGTACAACAGTGTTATACTGTTAACTCCTATTTAGCTTGTGATCCATTATCACCCCCACATCTCTTTCCACAGTACTCCTTCCTAGGCAATCCTTTCCCATTTTGATTGTGTGCAACTGATTGTTCCCCAAGAGGAATATATTGCATTTGTCCTTATGGAATTTCATCCTATTTATTTCAGATAATTTCTCCAGTTTGTCCAGATCATTTTGAATTTTAATCCTGTCCTCCAAAGCACTGTCAACACCTCCCATCTTGGGATCATCCACTAACTTTATAACTGTACTCTTTATGCCATTATCTAAATCACTGATGAAGATATTGAACAGAACCAGACCCAGAACTGATCCCTGTGGGATCCCACTTGATGTGCCCTTCCAGCTTGACTATGACCCATTGACAGTTACTCCCAGGGAATAATTTTCCAATTACTTCTGCACCAAGCTTATAGCAGTTCCATTTAAGTTTTATTTCCCTAGTTTGTTTATGAGAAGGTCATATGAGACAGTATCAAAAGCCTTACTAAAGTCAAGATATATCACATCTACCACTTCCCTCTATTCACAAGGCCTGTTACCCTATCAAAGAAAGCTATTAGATTGGTTTGACGTGATTTGTCCTTGACAAATCCATGCTGTTACTTATGACATTATTATTGTCTAGGTTTTCTGTGTGGACAGGACAATGATTAGGGGCAAGAAACTGAAACAATTCTGGATTGAACATGGACCCTTTTTCTCTCTCCATTCCTCTCTTCCCGCCCCCACTTTCTCTTAGTGAGAACGCCAGGCTGCCTCCCCATAAGTGTCCATACAGCACCAATGGAATGGGGAGGTCTCTATGTGCCTGTGACCCAGGTAGCCCCCAATGCCATGAGGCAGAGGGCACACCAATCCATAGCTCACAGCAATTCTCACACATTCTTTGCACAACATACTGTTGTCATAATCTGTATCTAAAAGATGTTATATGAAGTGTTATGTGCAGACTGGTAACACACTGGTCATTAACATGATTGTGTACACGGATAATGTACAAACATTTACAGATGGGTGCAGGAAATGTGTTCTTAACATGTGTTTGACAAGCCGTGCATGTGCCCTCCCTGCCCTAGACAGAGAAATATTGTTTCACCTTCTTGACTAGGTCTCCAATGTAAACTGAGTAAGGCGAGGTTAGACACAATGGAAGTACCTTTACCAGGAAGGTAGACAAAGCCATCAATCTAGCAAGTGGGGAGATGACCATTTAACGATTATGAAAGGGGTTGAAGGCAGTTCCCCAGCCCATTCCCCTGGTTCTTGAAACAGAAAAATAGCCTTTGGAAAATAGAAGCAGAAACAAAAAGGCATTTAGGCCTCCATCACCAGTAGGACACAAGAGGCCAGAGCTGATGATATCTGGGAAAGGTGGATCCTTACCCCGGAGGAACTGAGAACTGAGTGTGGGTGAGAAACCTGCTTAGACGGTGATTGTAATTTGCTGAAGTTTGGTTTTAGACCAGGGTGGGCAATAATTTTTGACCCGGGGGCCACTTCAAAACCAGAAGGGGCAGCGCCAGGATGCTTCTGGGCTACCCCACCCACAGACCAATCAGGGCTTGGGGGTGGGAGAGCGCGTGATGTCTCCTCCCGCCTTGCAAAGAGTGCATGGCGCTTCAAAGCGCTGCGTGGTCCTGTCAGGGCGGGAGGAAGCTTTGCACGCTCCCTCGCCCCCAGGGCCTAATTGGCCTGGGAGTGGGGAGCGGCAGGGCCTCCGCGGGCCAGATCAACCTGCTTGGTGGGCCAGATCCAGCCCACAGAGGCCCTTTTGCCCGCCCCTGTTTTAGACACTAGAAAGTGGGTTGGGTTTGGTTTGGTTTCTTTTTAACCTTGTCTGTCTTTTACCCTCACTTGAACCTGTGTTCGTTGTTATTAAACTTATTCTTGTTTCATTACAAACCACCTAGCGCTGTTCTAGCCAAGTGCGGGTTGGCAGCTAACCGAGCAGGCTGATGTGGGCTCCGTGTCGATTTGCAGGTGGGAGGGACTCACTGCAGCAGACACACGTCTCTGGGGAGCTGGGGTTCGCTGACTGCTAGCCGCAAGGCCAGGTTTGGGTGGGCAGAGTCCTGCGGAGCTTGCTGGCCAGGCAGACAGGCTGGTGCGGCGGGGAGCTGCCGTACAGCTTAGCAACAAAGCTCACTCCTGCTGAGGTAGAGCGGTGCGAAGGTGACTCACAGTTCTGGGGGAGCTGGGAAGACATCACAGTGCCCCTGTGATATAGCCTATACATCTCCAGAGTCTGGAGAGGGCTGGTGGGAGGGAGGAGAAAGGAAGCTGGGGTGACCATGGACTTAGTGTTCAGTGTCAAAAGACACCTGCCCATCCGGTTAGTACCTGAGTTCACAGGAGGGGTGGAGGCAGACTCTGGTAAGGCCAACTCACACAACCCAGAAGAAAAGTCATTACACGCTTGACGTGATGTGATTTATCATCTCACAGATGGTGCGGGCCCCTGCTTTCTGCCCTCCAATTTTCCACCCTGGATCAGTGGCCGTGTGTCCTACAGATAATGGAGAGCATTGTCTGTACAGCTGCCAGAATCCAAGAGCACCAATCTCAGATTCTCCACCATGCTCATGGCTCTCCTGGTGGAGTTTGCTTCCCTTCTCCTAATTCACCCAGGGCCTTTTACTGTCCCTCTTCATTCTCCATCTTCTCATTCAATCTTTTCCTTTCTCCCTCTTCTCTCTGTCTTTCTTTCCTACCATGTCTCTCTTCCATTCCGTCCTCTGTCCCACTTTCAGGTAGCTCTGTATCAATGGTTATTGATTTAGGTTGAACCTCTCTAGTCCAGCACTCTGGTCCGGTAACCTCCATGATCTGGCATGATTTTAGTTAGCCGGATGTCCACTTATCATGGGCATGGCCAAGTTTTCTGTGGTCCCATACAATTTGTTTACACCCACTAGTCCTGGCTCTCGGTGTTTTGTGCTGTTATTTCACTCTAATTTACCCCAAATGTCTACTAAGAGCCCAGTAAGCAGTGTAAGTATTGTCAATACTGCTAGACAATATTGACTTCTCATGGTTTGGCAAACTGGTTCAGCACTGGTCAGGTCCCAAGGGTGCTGGACTAGAGAGGTTCAGCCTGTACTGCACACCCACTGGCCCACGCACATACCCCCTCCGCCCCACACAAGCAGAAGGAGCAGGCCACAAAAGCAGTCCCCTCCAGGTGTCCCTCTGCAGGTCTGCATGTGCCTGCTCTGTAAATATGGGAGGGCAACCCGGGAGATCAGGAGGGGAGCAGAAGGTGGAATAGATGAAAGGAGGGGAAAGTTTATAGAAGGGGGGAAATAAATGGAAAACAAAATAACGTACCAGTATGACTAAGTTGGCAAGATAAACAGCCTGTGTCAGATTGATGGAGCTGCAAAGAGCTTTCTATAAAGCAGTTAATACTCTAATAAAAATCATTTTTACTACTGAGCTATAAACCAGCCTCTAGCTTCTCCCGGATTCTGGTGCCAGTTCCGATCACACTCTGGCCTGAGCAGCAGGAAGCCAGAGCATCAAAGACTATAGCGTCAGGCTGCTCAGACACTGCAGTGTCACCCATCACCATAGCATCTGGGCATCTCAAAAACATTGTGAACTGAGCCCCACGCTCCTGCGCTCTGCCCTCCCCCCCCAGTGGGTCAAAATCACTAACCCTTTTGTTGTAGATGGGGACAGAGAGGTGATGGGAGGTCTCAGACAGAGAGGCCAGCCCAGAGTTGTGAAATGAACTAAAATCACAAATACCAGCCTGGAGCATTCACCACAAGGCCACCCTTGCTGCAGAGCTGCACCTATTGACAGATAAAGCTCTTGAGCAGCTGAAATCCACAAACACACTCCCCAGGAGTTCAGCAGTCATGACTCTGGCCCCAGGAAAATCACAGCACTGATCATGCAGTTTAAAAGTAATACACTTTGGTTTCTCTGTATTTCCCTTCATGGTTTCAGAGCCTTTTGGTCACACCCGCTGCTTCACTGCCAGGAGGGCTAGAAATGTGCAATTTCTTTTCACTGAAAGCTGGGGCCTGAAGACCAAATGCTGCGAGAATCACGAGAAAACGACCAGAGCTGGCATCCCGCTAAGCACACACACCCTCCAATCAGAGCGCACGCTGCCCCTTTAAAAACCGTCAGGACTCCCTCGTTGGAATAAAGGCCAGGAGAGTAACGTTTTGAAAAGAACATGTTCCTTCTAGCTGCTAGTCCTGGGAGTCCCAGCGATGGTTCTGGCTCCCTAACGGAGGGGGAGCCCAGCGCCCAGTCCAGCAAGCACTGGGCTGGCAAACAGGACATTGCTGAGGAAAAGGATGCTTGGGTTGCCAGGCTGAGCAGGGAGATGCTGCAGAGACAGACTAGGGCACCAGCTCCTCCCACAGGACCTGGGTCATTGTCAGGCCCTGACCACCAGGGGGCATCCTTCCACCATCACCCCAGCCGGGGAACTGAGCCACAGGCAAGTCTCCATTTTGCGTGGTACCAGTGACTGCGGGCAGCACCTCCCCTTGGCATTGATCTGCGTGCGGCAGGCAGCACACACGGCTGCTGGAGAATTCAGACATGCATGGGGAGCCAGGCCTAGAAGCGCAGACCTTCAGCTCCAAACCCCTTGAGAGTCGCTCTGGCTCAGACCAGCTGTAGGTCCCTTAACCCGTACATGGGCCCAGCCACTCAAGGGCAACATCACTGTGGTGCCCAGAGCCAGACTGGATTGTGCCGGCACCCCCATCTCTGATGCTACGGCAGGTTCAGCCGATGGCCGTACCACACAGTTGCCAGGGCAATGCCTACCCCTGACTCCAGGGCTATGGCGGTACCCCACCTCTAGCAGGGTGAGGCTCTTGGGATGAGCAAGGTTCATCATCATGGTGCAGGGCATCACACGTAACTGTGAGACAGACAGCTCAGTATACATATGACACCTGGGGCCAGTCACAGCCTGTAACTGCAGGTGCTGCAGAGCCCCAGAAAGCTAAGAGAATGATGGCTGCCACTGGGTCCCTTGGCCTCGCTCCCTGTCACACCCACCCAGTACAACGCCTTCCAGGCCAGCCAGGGTAAAGCCAACAGTACAACCTAGGGCGCAGGGACTGGAAATGTGCAGCTATTGCACGAGCCACAGGCAGAAACCAGCCAGCCAAAGCATAGGGAAAATCCCATGTAGCTCAAGATGGACTCAAGGGAGAACACACTGACAAATTCATCCAGCAGAACTGGCCTGCAGACCTGCAGGCCACAGCCCTGACGGGATCCAAAGATGGGAAGAGCAGGACTGCAGCTTGGATACTCCAGGACGCTACACTCGTCCCATGCTCTCTCCACGTGCCCTTTGCACACACCATGGCCAGGGGTAACTGGACGGGGTCTTTTACCTAAGACAACAGGGAAAAATACTGCCTGAAGGATCTTCAATGATCAAAGCACATGTCACTTAGCACCTCTCTCTCTCGCTCTCAGCACAGCATGGCTGTCTCCTCTGTAACAGGCTGTAGTAACTGAAGAATAGACTGGCTGCTACCTCAGCAGACACCACACTGCAGATCTACTCTAAGCAGCTGCAGGGGCTGGGAATCATAGAATCATAGAACTGGAGGGGACCTCAAGAGGTCGTTGAGTCCAGTCCCCTGCCCTCACAGCAGGACCAAGCACCATCTACATCATCCCTGATATATGTTTGTCTAACCTGCACTTAAAAAATCTCCTATGATGGAGATTTCACAACCCTCCTTAGGCAATTTATTCCAGTGTTTAACCACCCTGACAGTTAGGAAGCTTTCCTAATGTCCAACCTAAACCTCCCTTGCTGAAATTTAAGCCCATTGCTTCTTGTCCTATCATCAGAGGCCAAAGAGAACAATTTTCTCCCTCCTCCTTGTAACACCCTTTTAGATACTTGAAGACCACTATCATGTCCCCTCTCAGTCTTCTCTTTTTTAACTAAACAAGCCCAATTCTTTCAGTCTTCCCTCATACTTCATGTTTTGTAGACCTTTAATCATTTTAATGCTCTTCTCTGGACCCTCTCCAATTTCTCCACAACTTTCTTGAAATGTGGTACCCTGAACTGGACACAATACTCCAACTGAGGCCTAATCAGTGCAGAGCAGAGCGGAAGAATGACTTCTTGTGTCTTGCTCACAACACTCCTGTTAATGCATCCCAGAATCATGTTTGCTTTTTTGAAACAGTGTCACATTGTTGACTCATGTTTAACTTGTGGTTCACTCTGACCCCTAAATCCCTTTCTGCAGTACTCCTTCCTAGACAGTCGCTTCCCATTCTGTATGTGTGACATGGATTGTTTCTTCCTAAGTGGAGTACTTTGCATTTGTCCTTATTAAACTTCATCCTATTTACCTCAGACCATTTCCCCAGTTTGTTCAGATCATTTTGAATTATGACCCTATCCTCCAAATCATTTCCAACCCCTCCCAGCTTGGCATCACCTGAAAACTTAATAATCATACTCTCTATGCCGTCATCTAAAACATTGATGAAGATATCCATCTCAGTAGTGACTGATGGCAGACAAAGGAGCAATGGTCTCAAGTTACAGTGGGGGAGGTCTAGGTTGGACATTAGGAAAAACTGTTTCACTAGAAGGGTGGTGAAGCACTGGAATGGGTTACCTAGGGAGGGGGTGGAATCTCCATCCCTAGAGGTCTTTAAGTCTCAGCTTGACAAAGCCCTGGCTGGGATGATTTAGTTGGGATTGGTCCTGCTTTGGGCAAGGGGCTGGAGTCGTTGACCTCCTGAGGTCTCTTTCAGCCCTATGGTTCTATGATATTGAACAGAACCGGTCCAAAAACAGACCCCTGTGGAACCCCACTTGTTATACCTTTCCAGCATGACTGTGAACCATTAACTCTCTGAAAATGGTTCTCCAGCCAGTTATGCACCCACCCTACAGTAGCCCCATCTAGGTTGTATTTCCCTAGTTTATTGATCAGAAGATCATGTGAGAGAGTGTCAAATGCCTTACTAAAGTCTAGGTATCCCTTCCACCGCTTCCCCCTTATCCACAAGGCTTGATATCTTATCAAAGAAAGTGATCAGATTGGTTTGACATGATTTGTTCTTTACACATCCATGCTGGCTGTTACTTAGCACCTTATTATCCTCCAGATATTTGCAGATAGATTCCTTAATTACTTGCTCCATTATCTTCCCTGGCACGGAAGGAGGTGGACTGTGTTGGGGGAGAAGGAGGATCTCATAGTCCGACCTGTGGATAGGGATGTAAGCAACTAGCTGAGTAGTTGACTACCCAATAAGCCTAGGCAGCAGGGGGGCCAAGGGATGCACCATCAGCACCAAAGGGGGGCCAGGGGATGCAGATGCACAGCGGAACCGGGACTGCTTCAGTCCTGGCTCGCGCCGGATCCCCAACTGCTGCGCTTCTGCTTTTTCAATGTAGTAAGAGCCACCTTTCTACACTGAAAAGGCAGAGCTGCAGTGGGGCTCTTACTACACTGAAAAGGCAGAGGCGCAGCAGTCCCAGAGCCGGCGCGAGCAGGCACTGCTCAGTCCCAGCTCGCGCTGCCCCTGGGAGCTAACTCCGCTGCAGCTCTGCAGTTTAAAAGTAGCAGGAGCTGGGCTGCCTGCATGCCTGATGCCCCCCTTATCGACTACTCAGTTAGCTAAATGCACACACTATGTAACATCCCTGGCTGTGGAAAGCTCAGAGGCGCTCAGAATGGGAGGTGTTGGTGGGACACCCCAGGGGGGAGACACGACTCACCATGAGGAAGGTCAGAGGTCAGGTGAGGCATGGCAAAGCTCCGGATCAGCTCCCATTCAAAGTCATCATCCTCCCGTTGGTTGTACTCACACTGGTTTAAATCCACGTCTTCCTCAAAGGTGCAGCCGGCTGCAGAGAAGAGAGAGAGACTGTCAGTGTCGAGAGAGGCAGCAAGCGTGGCTGCAAGGGACAGCAGCCGAAGTGCCCACAGGCCCAAGTTAGAGAAAGTTTCAGCCAGGCAGGAAGGTTTTTTCCAACTGCCAGCCCCCCTTGCAGATGGCACGCAGCAGGCAGGGCCCCTAGGCAAGAACTCACTTCCCCACCCCACAGCACTTCCAGCCTCAGACAGAACATCAGGCTGATGTTCAAATCCACACTCCTCCAGACGCCACAAGGCATGTCCTGCAGCTAACACAGACACCCAGATCCCAGTGCATTTGCGCACACGCAGCGCACACACACACACAGCCAAATCTCTACAGACACAACCAGATCTCTGTGCACATGCACGCGCCAGCGCACACAGACCTACACACACACAGCCAGATCTGTGCACACATACACGCCAGCACACACAACCAAATCCCAATGCACACAGACCTACACACCCAGCCAGATCCCAGCACACACACACACACACCCTCCAGCGCGCACAGCCAGATCCCTGCGAGCACAGACGCACCAGCGCACACAGCCAGATCCCAGCACGCACACACACGTACCAGCGCACACAGCCAGATCCCTGCGTGCACACACATGCCAGCACACATAGTCAGATCCCAGTGCACACACATGCGTCAGTGCACACAGCCAGATCCTAGCGCACATGCATGTGCCAGCGCACACAGCCCTACACACAGCCAGATCTCTGTGCACACACGGATCCAAACGCTACACCAACATCCCAGCACACAAATGCACACACACCAGCAGACAGTGGCCTCCCCTCTTTCTAAACCCACCTTCTCCCCATTAAGCTCCTCACAGAGGAGCCCAGAATAATTCCCATCATTCCCTTGGCCCAGCCTGGTGTCTGCAGGGAACTGAAGGGGGCACAGGCGGCACTGAGGAAGGCAGCAGCTGGAAAACCGTTGCTGGATCGCACAGGCTTCGCATGGGCAGCGCTGAGCCTTGCCCTCCAACAGGCCCTGGAATGAGCCACAGTGCCGGACGATGGACTGTTAAATGGAGACTGCTGGGTTACTTCTGGTCACCACGGGCGCTGCACAGGGCCAGGGAAGCGAGGGGGCCTGGAGCTGGGCAAGCCCTCAGTGACAGAATGAGTGCTCCTGTCCACACCCAGACAGTGATCGATCCTCCGGCCCCCTCAGGAACAGCAAACCACCGACAGGAGAGGAGAGGCAGGAAACACAGGTTAGGGGTGGTCTTCTCCCACCAGGGCAGTCTGCACCCCACACTCCTCTTCCCTGGCCCCACCCCAGAGCCCTGACCCAGGCCTAAGCCCCCTCCCACACCTAACCCCCGGTGCCACCCTGCCACACGCTGTCCACATGCAGAATGGCTTGTGCGATACATCCCTCCATACTGGCACGCATCACAAAGTCATTCTGCCCATGAACAGAAATTAGTGGGAGCGCTGAGCTACACCCCATCCACATCAACTGGATGGGGCCCAGGCCCTCCTGCCTGCAGCGAAGCACAAGGAAGGCAGATGCAGCTAAACTCAGGGCCTTGCACTATTGTTTTCCCCGTGGAGCAGCCAGCGTCTTTTCTGGGGCTTTAAAGGCGCAGGAGGGTGGGATATTTACACCGTCCCATGCCCAACAGATGTGCAGTTCAGAGTGATTGTTACGAGGCGTTTTGTTTCAAAGAGGCAGACGGGAGCCCAGAAAGCCACAGCGCACGCACATGCACACACACACGCACACACCCGGAAAAGCAGTCGCCAAGGGATGACCTGGTCACAATCCCCTTGCTGATTTGTTACCTTTCATACCTAACCAACCAGCCTTTGTTAGCCTGGGTGCGCAGGCGGGACGGGAAGGCAGGTTGCGCTGGCTGGAACTCACGCAGCTTTGGGAACCAGCACCACTCCCAGAAGTGGCTGGCATATACCGGTGGCCCTTCAGGGCAGGGGGGTCTCCGCATGCTCCTCCCTGCTCCCAGTGCCGGCTACGCCATTGGCTGGGAGGTAAGCATCATCTGGCCACAGCCTGCTCCCCTCACCTCCTCCTGCACCACCACTCCCTGCCCCAGCCCTGAGATCCCTCCTCCATCCTGCCGGCATCTAGCATTTAAAAGTGCAAGACGACAAGGGTCATAATCTCATCTGGCTGGAGCCACGTACAGCTCCGTGCACAGCACAAAGGGGGAAGGAGAAGGAACAGGGTTTGCCAAAGCAGTAACATTAGCAGAGTAGGCAAAAATGGGGGCAAACTTCTAGGAAGGGATTTACTGACAGAAAAGCAAAACCGAAAGGTCAGGCTAGACCCCAGGCAGCCTGCTGCTGAACGCTAATCACTGTACTCCACAGGCTCCTTAGCCCGCGGGGGGGAGGCACTTGATTGAGCGTAGCTAATTGAAGTAAATGCCAGCAAGCGGATTAGAAACACGCCCAGAAACACACGGGCACGCGCACGGTAAAAGGCTTTGTGGTTCCGGCTGAAGCAGCCGAACACGGTCCCTGGCCTACACAGCCCCTTCCCCAGCCTGTGAAGGATGGCGCTCTGAGGCTTCATGCAATGAATACTCGCCTCGCGGCCCGGACCTGGGATGCTTTTGTGTTCAGTCAGCTGTGCACCGGCCAAGCCAAAAAGGGAGCTGGGCTTTGACTTTGAACAGCGTGTAACTGGTACAGCTTGGCTTGTTACACACTGACCTATTGTTCCATTCAAGCCCCAGATCACAGGCAGGCCAGCACTGCAGTACTAATTAATACCAGCCCCCTGGAGGAGCAGGACAGGCCCATTAAGAACCCCCTGAGCAAGCAGAAAGAACAAAGGCAGATGCCCCTAAATAGGCCAGCACTAGGCACCGTCCAGTCCTTTCTATATTTCATTTGCTTTTTCCTATTTTTTCCACAAATTGCACTTGGCCAGTTCTTCCCTGGGCTCAGGTATTTGTGCTCAGGTGCTTAGCGGCGTCTCTAGGGCCTGGCATGGGGGAGTCCCACCCTGACGAGTCCCAGGGTGGCTCTACAGCCTGAGGGAAACATGGGCACAGGCACGGGGCCTAAGCACTACCCACGTCCCCAGAGTGCCCTGCCCCCTAAGCAGGGGCTATGGGTTCACAACCACGGGCAGACAGGAAGCAGTTCCTTCCAGCCAACAGCCTATTACCGACCGGGTGCTGGCGCTGGCTGCAGTGTGTGAGACGCGGGAGCTTGGTGTGTGCCTACGTATGCTGCTCTTCTCACACACAGCCATTGCACACTCACCACACTGCACGTGCCCATAGCCCAGCGCCCACAAAACCCGCCCCAGCATTCACAGACTCGGGCACCCCCTCCAACAGGCACCCATGAGCACCAAGCACACCTTGCATGCATGAACACTGGCCCCTCAATGCCCCCGACTGGCTACCCCCTGCCACCCCCTCAGGCACCAGCACCCACCACCTAATCTCCGCTACACAAAAGGAGCCCGACCACCCACAGGTACACACCTTTGCACCCAACGGCACTCCAGCTTGCTGTCGGAGCAGGGCAGGGTGAAACACACACACACACACAAGCAACACAACTGCCCCTGGGCTCTGCTGCATTCCAAGGAGCAGAGGAGCTGGATACTAGGCAGTGGCAGGCTGAAAGCCAGCATGGGATGTGCATGGTGCTAGACTATCCCTCCAACTTCACTGCAGGGACAACCCGCGCCAGTGCAGCCACGAGGCAGCCTTTGCCAAAGACCACCAGGAAGCAGGAAACCCTCCCAAAGTTCCCATCCCACTGGCTAACTAGACGCTCTGCCTCAGAGACGGCCGTGTCCAGTGAACAGGGCCCCGGACCAGCCCTTGAGAGACCTGGGACTAGTCCCAGCTCTGCCACTGTCGTTCGGCAAGTCCCTTCCCTTTTCTGTGCTTCAATTTCCTCTCCCAGCCTCTCTCTAGGACTCCTGGAGGCAGGAGCTGCTTTCCGCGCTGGGGCCCTGATCTCAGTGCTACTGGCGTATTACCCAGATCATCATTTACCCCCCATTTCTAAACCAACATGGATAAACCAGTGTGAACGGCTTTGTGGTACAAGAGGGGCTTCCTCCGGATTAGATAACCTGCTCTCAACTGATATAAGATAAACAAAATAATCTCCCCTCACAGGGTAGGGGAAGGCAGTGCGGCCTAGAGGCTAGGACTCTGGGTTCTGTTCCTAGCTCTGGTCTGCTAGGCGACCTCAGGTCTCCACCCAAGTTTGTATCATAAGGAAAACAGCACTTGAGCTCCTTGTCAAAGTGCTTTGAGGTCAAGATTAGGGGGTGTGAAGGACTAGTCGACTATTCAATAAGCAAACGCTTATCAGAGAGTCGACAGGCTAGTCGACTAGTCGCTCCCCTCCTCCCCCCCCCCCCGGCCTGCTGCCTCTATCAGAAAAAGGCAGCAAGGCAGGGGAAAGAGGAGGGGGTGCTTCATAGCGGCAGCACCGCGTGGAGCCCAGGGTCAGCTGGGGACTCCCCCGATGACCCTGGGCTCCAGGCAGCGCTGCCGCTTTTGAAATGCCGCGTGGAACCTGACGCACGGAGCCCAGGGTCAGCTGGGGACTCACAGTGGGGCAGAATGGAAATGCCTGGCAGCAGGATTCCTAAGTCAGGCTCTGATTTTCCCTACAGGACCATGGAGTCTCAGCAGTCACAAGGATTTCCATGTGCCACCCAAAAGCCACGCTGCACAGAGCCTGCCTGACCCCACACTGGAGCAGGACTAACGCGAAGGCAGTAATGTCACCACGGGGTGACCAAGAGCAAGCAGCGTTTTCATCGCAGTTCCATGCGTGCCCAGGCCAAAGCAGGCCTGCATTGCTGACAAGAACGAATACGAGCACAGCCAAAATGACGGGATGGCAGCCCTGGGGAGAGAGAAAGGCTGAGGGGAGCTATGGGGCACGCATTGCTTGTCCCCGAGTTCCTCCCTGCACTCTCAAAAGCAGGCTCCGCGTCGGACGAGACAGGCAAGGCCAGCGCAGTTTGGGTGAGAAGGGAAAAGGGTAGGAGCCAGGACAGACATTTATAAAATACAAGTGTGCTGGAGAGAGGCGAGTTCGTGGAGCCAAGTACAGACTGAAGCTTGGTGAGGGTCCAGACGTCTCAAATCCCTTCCCCCAAGCACAGGCAGAACGCTGCATTCCAGGGGGGATTACAAGTGGAAATACTGTGGTTGAAGGGGAAGCTTTTCTTTGAAATTTCCAGCCCTGTTTTACACTCATTAGGGGTTCAGAAAAGGGAGCGACAGACGCAGAGTTATCGGGATTAATCCAGGTATGAGAAGGGACATTAAACCTTGTGTTTCAGGCTTTAAACCCAGCTCAGCTAGAGATCACGATTCGCCCCATGTGGGGGCAGATCACCCCACGCATGTTACTGTGGCATTCTTCTTACTCCTGCCACTGTCACACCTGTGGCTGGTCACTGTCAGAGACAGGACCTCAGGATACTTTGGCAACCCTACACTGGAGCCATTCTCTATCTCAAGGTTCAAGTCTGATGCCATTTGCCCATTAGGAACATTGGCACGAGCAGCACAAAAAGGCCATTTGAAGAACCACTGATGTATAAACACAGCCCTGGCACAGCTGAGCTGTATGGCCAGCCAGCAGCCCTTCTCCCTGCCGGCAGCAGCGGGTCGCTTTGTTCCGCTGGCAGATTTTTATTAAGACATTTATTTTAAAACGGGCTGTGATGAGAGCTAGAGCCAAGGTGCCAGAGACACCCAGAGCTGGGGCAGTTCCAGAGACTGCAGACAGGAGAACGCTTCTCACCTCACCCTGGAATGCAATGTGGCTGCAGTAGGCGCACTGGGTCTGAATGCCCCCCACTGGCCATTCTGGGTACAGTACTACTTGGAACAGGAAGTGACCGCTAATCAACGCTAACTGAAAGGAAACCGGGGGGTGAGAGGCGCTTTGAGATCGGATTGCAGCAGCCGTCCTCAAGCCTCCATCTTCCCATCCGAACACATGATTGCAGCACTCTGCGTGCATTTGGGGGAAAGGGATCTCAGTCTTTTGGACCCTCGCCAAGCAACCCTGCTTTTGAAGCAACAGAAAGAAAGAAAGAAAGAAAGAAAGAAAGAAAGAAAGAAAGAAAGAAAGAAAGAAAGTGGAAATCCCCAAAAGCAAATGAAAAAAGAGAACCGAGTTTGCAGAGGAAACCCACGGCCTGCAGGGTCCTTGCTGAATTAGTCTCCTTTCTCCTTGCCTTGGTGTCCAGCACGCCAGCCACTAACTACATGTGGCTCTTCAGCTGGTTGAGTGGGGCTAGTTCTCTATAGCAGTAGCCACTACAGTGGCTACTGCTTCAGAACTGGTTGGATACCACGGCCTTATAGCAAAAGGAAAGCTGGGCATGGAAGGTAATTTAAATTAACAGCAACCAGCACAAAACTACCTGACAAGCAGAGGACCCGACCGAAGGACGGGGGGGCTTTGGAAATGAACAGTGCCAGTGCTTTTGCCAAAAGGGGGTAGTTTTAGGCCCAACTGGAGCCGGTTGGTGAGGAGGATACCAAGCCGCTGAACTCCAGGGTGCCAGTTTCCTGCCAGTTTGGGGCAGTGGCAGCCACCGTTACCATCTTACAACTAGTTGGTGACCTTTGTGAAACGAGTCTGCTGGGTCTCAGCCCACATCCCCATCCCCATCCCCATCCCAAAAGCCATCACCATGTCAGACTAGTTAACAGGACTTTTCCATCCTAACTATGCAGGGAGAAAGATTGGTGCAGCAGTTAGTGCATCAGACTGCGCTACAGAAAATCAACATTCAACTGCCTGCTTTATCGCAGACACCTTAAGAGAATTTCTGTGCCTCAGTTTCCCCACCTTTGCCTGCCTCATGTGATGCGGCATTCATTCCTTGCTCCACACAGCTTGGTTATTTGTTTGGGCTCCCCAAGAGGACCATCACATCTGTCGATTGCTTCTGAAGACAGAGAGGCCGCTATTAGCCAAATTGAAGCATCTTCACATCCTCGCCTAGAAACCGCTTACCTCTGACCACGGAATTGCCCGTGAAAGCCTGTCTTCCCATCTAATATGTTGCCATAATGAAACAATTTTTGCTAGTCACCAGCGGAAGCTTAAAATGCAATTATGTGGAATGGATCTTTCGCCAGCTAATACACAGCTGTCCGAGCCAATCAATCTCCCTTCCTTGGACAGGTTTATTGTTATTGCTCTTTATGTGTGGGCCTGTTCTCTCTTCCCTTCCCCGATCTAGAGCTGAAATGAAGCTGGGCTGGATGGGACATGCCGTATTGCCAACAAATTTGTACACTCGTGCACACAGCCTTAAAAACAGCTTCCCTGTCAGACAGCATGAGAGCCGGCTGCACTTCCCTGCTTTGCCATTAATTCTTACTCAGCCGCCGGAACGGAAAGTGGTAAAAACCCAAGCTAATTGTTTGTATTACAGGAGCAAGTACAGGCCAGCACAGATGAAATCAGGGCCCCTCTGTACTAGATGCTGTACGTGCCCATGGTAAGAGACAGTCCCTTCCTCAAAGGGCTGATAGTTCTGTAAAAAGACAGCAGCAGACAAAGAGGGAAACAGGCACTGCAATCCCCACAAGGTCACACCGCAGAGGAGAGAAAAAGCCAGAATTAGAACCCAGCTCTCCCGATTCCAGCCCAGTACCTAAGCTACTAGACCACAGGGGCACTCTGGCTTGATTCAGCCACCATTAAATCCTGCTTGGCACTTGCTAGGACCAGTGTAATGCACTGACTTCGTGCACGATTCCAACTCTTCTTATAGCTCATCCCAGTCATTACCTCAGCCTGCTACTCATGGCTCAGGTAGCCCTCCTTTAGCTCAAGCAGAAAAGGCTTGTGCTTTTGTTAGTAAAGGCACCAGGTTCAAGCCCCACCATGCACCCTTGGTATATTGCAGGTCCATGCTCAGTAAGTCCCAGGACACTTCCAACAGAAGAATAAGATTTTCCCCTTTCCCACCCAACCCCAGCTGTGCAAAAGCTGGCTGCTCCATCCATCCCAGAGCTGGCTGCATTTCTGTGGCCCTGCCATGAAGAATGTCAAGGTAACGTTTTGATGAATGTCCCCCCGTCCCCTCCAATCTCAGCCACTACTCTGCCCAAGTCAAGGCAGAGTTGAGGGCGAGAGGGGCCAGAGGACCGGTGTTCACTGCTCCATGAGCAGGCTTGGCCTCTGAGCCTCTCTCGCTGCAAGGCTGAAAGGCCCATACAAATAAAGATTAAAGCAAATGAAGCCCAGTGTCCCAGTGATAGGTCTCTCAGCCGCTACTTAAAAGTTGCCTTCCATGGGCCATGGAAAAACAGACAGAATTAGCCCAGTCCCGTTTCCCTTCTGCACCCAAGCTCAGGCTCACAGGCTGAATAACCTCAGTGCTAAGCAGAGCTTCCAGAAGTCAAGGCTTTTAATCTGCCTGGATCTGAAGGGCCAGCAATCCCTGCTTTGCCAGTTTTTGGGGCCAGAGCAACACTTCAGGATCTTATTGCCAGCCCTGCCATGTAAATCTCATCTGCACAATGGGGACAGTGACATCCATCTACGTATTGGGCAAGCCAGAGGCCCTGTCAGTTTCACATGAAAAATGCTTTGAGGCTCTCCAATGCGGGTGCTCAAACCATACCACGTTTGGATTTCACTGCTGCAGAAGCAGAGCCGAGCGAGCGCAAGGAGGAGGTTTTGTAAAATACCAGTTGAGTGACAGGTCGATCATTTTCTTTCCCCACATCGTGACCAGACAGACACTTTGAGGGAGATGCCATTGGGTTCAGAATTGAGGGTGCTGACCGGATCTTCCAAATCACAGTCATTAAGGACTGTCTGATGTCCAACCCAGCCCAGAGGCAGCTACAGAAGACCCAGCCAGCAGCCTTTCTTTCTGGCTGTTTTCGTGAGATTTCCAGGTCAGGCCCATGCTCACTGAATGATTCAGATCCTGTTAGCCAGATGAACAGCCAAGCTCCCCAGCTGTTGAGAGCAACCTGACACTGCCCTCAGTGAGCAGGTAGGCAATACGGCAGGAAACCCACCTTCACCCACGGGAGGAGCACCTGTCCCCAGTGAAGTCAGCTTGGAGCTCCTGACGAACCATACCAGCGGAATTCCGATCCGCCACTCCCACTGGTCCACAGCGCCTGGCTATCCCATAGGATTATCCTAGCAATGCAGGACACCCGCTTCCCACACAAGCCTGTCCCCGAAGCAGCTCCCCTTGTGTGGAGTCTAGTAGCGCCGCAAGCTGCCGGGCCAGTAGGGGGGATGATCCAGACGCCTGGTTTAGCAGCAGGGTTGGGGCAGGATGAGCAGCAGTGTGAAATGAGGGAGCTAGCATGTGTAGGGATGCCCGGTACATGCCGGGGAAGGCAGAGGGGTTCTGACACCCAGAGTTACAACGCGTCTGTTCCTCCGAGGTCTGTTGCATTTGGATGGTGCTTGAGGAACCCCAAACTCACGTGACCTCCCCTCCGCCCCAGTGGAGTGAGCCCTGCACCAGAACTCTCCCGAGGCCTCCCACATCACAGCTCAAACCACAGGGCCACCTGGCAGGCTGCACTGATTTGCAGCCACGCGGACCCTCTCTTGGCCCAGCAGATGACAGATCACTCCACCAGTAACACTGCGCTCTGCAGCCCCTGACCAAGAGCCAGGCCGGACAGTGTTGGCCTCCTGTCTCCGGTGGCCATGGCAACCTGGGATTGCCTGTTTATTTTGCAGCGGGGGTGAGGCCTGTGCATTGGCTGCAAGGTCAGTCCCTGCTACACCACTGCGCTGCTAGAATTCAGAGGGCAGTTTCGGCCCGTTGAGTCGGGCTCCGCGTCCCAGGCAGCACGTCGGCCCTGAAGGTCTGAGCGTGCAGCGGAAAGAGCTCTATTAGCAGCCTTGTTCAGGCAGCACCAAGGACGCAGCTGGAGACGACACCGTGCAACTCCAATCCTATCAGACACCATCAGACAAACAGCGCCACAGCTCCCAGGCAGCGACCTGTGCACCCTGCTACCTGTGCATCTGTCTGGCCGCATGGCTGGGCACACACAAATGAACTGATCTTTACCACACCACTGTGAGGAAGAGCGGCAGTCTCATCTCCGTTCCAGCTGGGAAACTGAGGCTCAGAGAGACTAAGGCCCAGAGCTTCAGAAGGTATTTAGGTGCCTAATTCCTACTGATTACAGCAGAAGTTAGGCACCTAAATACATGAGGATCTGGGCCCAAGGGGTCAGCGGCAGAGCCAGGAATTAAAGCCACATCTCCCACAGGCCAGGCCAGCGCCTTACCTCTTCCAGACTCTCTCAGCTCCAGGACTGTCTCTTTCAAATACAATGTTGTTCACAAGGTCGTTAGTCTGCTGCATGGTCCAATGGCCCAAGTCTATGCCAGCAGTGTGCTGGATAAGCAGGACAGGCTGGCATGGGAAGCTGGCAGCCCATCAGGGTTGGCATTGCTTTGGCGTGGCACTGTGGCTGTGCTCCCAAGTAACAGCAGGGTACCCCCCGGCAGTTGCTCAGGGGAAGGGCTAACCTGGGGGTTAATACCGACCAAAAAAAGCAGCAGCAGCAGCGAGGGCGACTCGGAAGGTTAAAAACCAAGCTAGTGGCAGCTGCAGGGCAAGGAGGTGAAGGGAGTAGAGGCAAGATCTTCCTCCCCTGCAGACCGAGGAAGAGGAGGGTGGAGACAATCCATGCAAACCCAAGCCCAAGGCTGCCTCTGGTCGCTGCCAGCACTGCAGTGCCAGGGCGCCCTGGGACAAGAACAAGCCGGGCCATGCGCCGAGCAGCAGCATTCCCGGCTCCACGCAGGAGGGCGATCGATCCCTGCCCTAGCCACAGAGCCAGGCTCTCATTGCAAGACTTCCTCCCAGCGCATGGAGTTGGCTGGCGACTCAGCCACATGCCGGTGGATCCCAGCTCAGCACTGCCCGGACAGCGGCTACTTCAAGTGACTGGGTTAAAGAGGCTCTCTCTCAGAGGACGGGCCTCTCTCCTCAGAGTCAGGGTGACTAAGGGGGCAGGGACTAAACAAATCTGAGCTGCTCTTTCCATCTGGGAGCCATGCCTGGCCTCTGGGAGAAGCAGCCAGATTCTATCCTCCCTGTACCTCCCCAGCATGGGTTCTCCCCGAGGAAGCGTGACCTGGCTCTGCGGGGTTCCCTTTCTCTGGTGAGATGGGGGGGGACCTAAACCCCTTTTCTGGGGCCACCCGGAGTCACAGCTGGGCAAAGGCTGAGAAACACCCATGCACAGAACTGTCCCCCGCATGCCAGACAGTGCTCACCCCCACCCCATTCCACGCGGTGGGACCCCGGTCATTTGCCCCCAGACCACGTGCTACGGCTCAGGGTCCCAGGAGTCTGCAGGGCTGGCAGTGACCGAGAACGAGCAGTTCTTGGGGAACACGGCATGTTTAACCCAGAGTCCCAGTGGGACAACAAACCCGGAGCCCTGCGCTGTTCGCTTTCCAGCCTCCCGGTGGGTCTGCTTGAAATAGACACACACGAGCGCTCACACACTCCCCCGCAGGCTGAGCCTGCTGGAAGGACACAGAGGAAGCAGCAGGGACTGACTGGTGAGCAGAGTCCCAGATTCCAGCAGACGCCATCGCTCACGCCAGTCCCATGGTCACCAGGTCAGATCAGTGGGAGCTCACTACTCAGCAGTGCCCCCAGCCACCTGGGCTCCCTCCAAGAGAGGCGGGCCAGGAACAGAGAAGGAAATGCAAAACTCAGAGCAAACCAACTCCTTAGCTACGATCCTCCTCACCTTGTAGATGGGGAAACCGAGGCACAATTAAAGGTGAAATGACTCACCCGAGACCACCCAGCTAGATCACCATCTGAGGCACCTGCCGATCCATCCCCCCATCGACGGGCATTACAGGGAGTTCCCAGCCCAGCAGCCACCAAATGGGACATCAGGTGCCAGCCCAGAGAGTTGCGGGAGGTGTGCGGGGAAGCTTTGCCCAGGCAGGGGTTGGTAGGAGGGGTGGAAAGAGAGGAGAACACAGCAGGACACTGTTCCAAACACGGGGGGCGGGGGAGGGGCAGCAGGAATGATGGTGTGGGGCAGAAAGTAGGAGGAGAGCAGAGGAGAAAGGGGCGAAACGAAGGAGTAGAAAAGAGGAGAAGGCAAAGAAAGAACAAGCGACCCAGTGCAATTGACGGAGCCTAATTAAATCCTCCACAGTCGCTCAGGAATATGGATGGCTGCCCAGGAGTCTGCCTTGTGCTTTTTGATCTGTTTAGTCTCTGGGCCTCTTACTTGAAAGTTAATTACACACTTAAACCTTTTCTGTTTAACCTAATGCACCATGGGAAATGTGCCATGGGTGTCTCTTGTCTTTGACTGAGCAGCCTTTAAAAGGCTCCCGCACTAAAGGCCTTGACACAGTCACTGATTTGAATGCAGGCTCCATTATCCTGACATGGGTTTGTGCTGCGCAGGGGGTGCGCAAGGCAGGCGGAGGTGCTGGCTGCACGGGTGGGAGGGGGAGTGGCTCGGGTCAGATGCGCCAGAGGGAGGCACTTTCTATCCAAGATGCTGTGCCCACACCACAGAGCCTGCCTCACAGCGGCAGGGCTCAAGGGGAGCCAGCCAGCTGCGTCCAGCCTTCCAGAGCAAAGGAGAGATACCAGAGTGGGGACTGCAGGAGGGGGAGAGGGTCGGGACTCCTGGGGTCTATTCCCAGCTCTGGGAAAGGGGTGGGGAGTCTAGTGGTTAGAGGATGAGACAGCGAGCCATAAGTCTGACTTCCCAGTGCTTTGCAGGGAGCTCAGCTCAGCTCCCACCCACCCCCGCTGCTCCTCAGCAAAACTCAGCACTTTGCCCTGGAGCTGGTTACTACGGCAGGGCAGGGCCTGGGCAGGGCAGGGGGCATCTGACACACACCATTCACCAAAGAACAGGCCCCAGAGGCTGTCCACTGCCCTAGGCTCCTTCGGTCCTGCTGGCACATCCCCGCCGCCCCCGCCACGGCGGGCAAGCAGCAGCCAGGAAAGCAAACACCGGTGACCTTTAGCAGTCTTGATTAATTTTTAATCGCTGGCCTTTCACGGAGGCTGAGAATCACCTAGAGCCAGCAGCGCCAGCGTGGGAACGCTTCGCCCATGGCTTCCAGGGCCGCCACCCAGATACTTCCTCATGAGCCAAACCCTACTGAGGGAGGGGCTCAGTACCTGTGTGAAGTGACTGGGGGGGGGGGAAGGGGCACACTGGCCTGCCCGCTGTCGCTAACAGGAGGACAATGGGATCCCACTCTAGTAGGTGATCTGGTAGCTCCAGAGGCACCAACAGGCTCACAACTGGAAGAGATAAGAGTGGGAGAAGGGAAGATAATTAACCCAATTTTACAGAGGGGAAACTGAGGCACAGAGCAATTCAGGGTCCTGACCAGGACTCTAGGTACATGTCTCTCATTTGGATCACACGGTCTCTCTCACCTGAGCCTGGACAAGTCAGAGACCTGGGGGCAGGAGCACGAATGTGGACGGCACTCTGGCATTTTAACCGCCCTGAGGTCTAAGGCAGCAAAGGGCAGGTCCCAGAACACCCGTGCCTTCCCCTTCAGGGCAGCTGACTTGTGCACAGGTAAGGTTAGGTGTCCTGGCCTAGACACCGCCTTCGAAGAGGCCACACTTGAAATCAGTTTGGATGATCTGACCTGGCTCCCTCATTGTCCCTGTTCACACCCCCACCTCCGCACCAGCCCAAGCACCTTTCAGCCCCACTGCAAAGGAGGAGCCCTGCAGAAACATCCGGCGGGCAAGGGGCAGGAAACGGCCAGTACTTTGCTCCAGCTCCGAGCTGTCCCTGGGAAGGAACAGTGCCAAGTGCCAGGGGCACAGGCCAGCCAATCAGGAAGCCCGTTAAGGAGAGGGAGGGATGGTGCGAGCCTAGCGGGTGGGGCAGTTGGTTGTGAGGGTCGGCGACAAGCCAGCGGATGACTTAGGGCAGCGTTTCTCAAACTGTGGGTCCCGACCCCCCGGGGGGTCGCAAGCAACTTAGAGGGGGGTCGTAAACAACTGAGAGGGGGGTCGCGAGCAACTGAGAGGGGGGTTGCGAGCAACTGAGAGGGGGGTCACGGTATCACAAGTTTGAGAACCCCTGACTTAGGAGGTAGGCGGGGGGCTGCAGGAGTCAGGCATGGGGAACTGACAGAGGCATGGGTGGATGGGGACTGGGAAAGCAGGGGCTGCCGTGGCTCAGGGTCAGGACTGAGGGGCATTAGCAGAGCTGCGCTGGGGGAAAGGAGATGAATTAGCAGAGCCGTGAGGGCAGCCAACAGTGGGCCAGCCACATTCACCTTCCTCGCCACGGCATCACATGCAGCCACCGGCCGCTGGCTTTGGGTCCAGGGAGCCCCTGACCCCAGGAAACGGGACCAATCGCCCCTCGTGGCACCCGCTGGCGTCTCCTCCCCCTTCTCCTCCCTCCTAGCAGCCCTGCGGGGGCAGAGGGTGAACACTGGACACAGGGTGCTCCACAGGCCTGGGGCGACTCAGGCCTTGCAGCCCCTCAACAGGCAGGACTGGTGGCCCGAGGTGAGCTCAGTCCAGGACTCAAGTCTACTTGAAATGCAGCCCATGGGGTTAGTGCCCTGCCCTGGGAGACCTGTCACTGCCCCTCGCCAGGCACTCCAGTGCATCCGCTCAGGCACCGCATGGCAGGCTGGCGTGCTGGACACCGGGAGAACTCCCCACCCTGCGCCATCAGCCTGCGTTATCTGTGCTGCGGTCGCACCTAGGAGTCATTGTCAGGGGCCGGCGGTGCTCTGTGCCTGGGTGCATGGCGCCTGGGTGCATGGACCCTGCCGTCACAAGCACAGAGCCCGGGTGGTGTAACAGCCGTTGCACGGACGCGGAGGGGAGAAATCAGCCCCGGGTCTGCATCTCTCGTTGGCAGAGGGGGCTTTAGTCCCCCCCTTTCCCGCTCCTCTCCTCCCCCCACCGCTCCACGGTTCTCTTGGAAAGCAGGTGGCAGAACCTGAGCTACTGGCCACTTCAAGAGAGCACTTGGGAACAGGAGCTAGCAGGTGCTTTTGAAAATCTGCCCCCCTGCCCACGGTGACAGCCAGCTCTCCACTGAGCTCAGCTGCAGAGCCACTCTTGGCCCAGTTAAAGATCCTGCCTCCCCTGAGATCTGCCCCACGGGTTCCCTGGAAGATATGCACCAAGCATTTCAGTCCCGCCCACCCCCTCAGCAGAGCCACGCAGCCACGGCCCCAGCTGCACCCGAGGACGCAGCCATGTGGTGGGCGGCTGCCTCATGTGCAGGGACTGGAACTGGGCCGTGGAGTAGCTGCTCCTGGGCCGGGGCCAGGGCACTAAAAATAGCACCACAGCCCTGGCTCCAGCCCCAACACCAGGGGACCAGAAGGGTTGAAGGGTGCAGGTGTCAGGAAGGCAGAAGGTGAGGGAAGGGGCAGGGGGAGATCTAAGGGGAAGGGAAGGGGCTTGTTCTGAGGGGAGAGGAGGAGCCAGGGCAGGAGAAGGAAGGGGAAGGCACCAAGGGGCAGGATGGAGGACAGACAAATGCCAGGGGGCCAAGAGGAGACAATGAGGGGCGGGGACACTTTGTGCCTAGCGGAGTGAGGGAGGGAGGAGGAAGACTTCTCGCACTCCCCCACCACAGGCCAACGGGGGGGGGGGCGGGAGAGCACAAGTCTCCTGGCCCCACCCCTTCCCCTTGAGGCCCCGCCCCTTCCGGGGTGGCCGGGGACCACTTCAGAAACTTCTGAAGTGGTTCCCTTTTAAATATTATTGCCCACCCCTGCTCCAGACCCACCGCTAGAGGTAACGCCAGCAGGGCGCTCTGGGGAGCTGTCAGGATGGTTGTATTTTGCAGGCACTGCCCTTTAAAGAGCGAGGAGCCAGGGCAGCTGCCAGGTCCTAGCTCATTTTACACAGCAGGAAGTGGCAGGGAAGGTCACCAGACAGGTGACGACTGCTCTCTTGGGCCAACAGGGACATCCAGGACCAGAAGTGTGAGCTGCTCTGGCTTGAGTTACATGCAGAGCTGCCATCTGGGCTGCCCCAACCCCATGTCCTCCCCCAACATGCTCCCGCTTGCTCTCATTCTCCCTCATGGAGACCGGACATTAGCTCTTTTGTTGTCATTTTCCTTCCCATGCAAAGAGGCATCTAGGCTGAGGAATGCACAGCTTCCTCTGCATGCAGGAGGGTGCCCATCTGCCATAACCCAGGGCAGCCAGTAAGTATCATCAGACCATATTATAGATGGGGAAACTGAGGCACAGTGAGTCAATAGTCAGAAACAGAACCCAGTTTTCTTGTGTCTTCTAATTTCTAGGCAATGCTACCTACCTGCTGCCTACTGCATGTCAAGTCTGCTACTGTCAACCTACGCTCCCAGTAACCTGCATAGCCACGGAGCTGCCTACTCAGTGCCATGTAAGGCGAGCGACCAGGGACCCGCAGAAGCTGGGGGAGGGCTGCGCGCTCCGGCCCCAGGCTAGCTTGCCTTCCAACCTGATGCAGCTGGGGCCACCCAGCCTGGCCCTTGCCACAGTGGCCCAGCCCTGGTCCCCAACCAGTGGCAGCAACCCAGCCCCCCAGATGATCCCAGTGGCCTGGATTAGGCCTCGGCCCCTGCCACAGCCAGTTGCAGAGGCCCTACCCCTACCTGGCCCCAGCCCTTGCCCCGCCCATGTGCTGCTGTGAGGAGATACAACTGGGGAGAGTCCTCTCTCCTGGCAGTAGCCCCAGAGCACTCTCCTTCACCCCAGTCCTCTCCCAAACCCAGCCCCACCCTACAGCCTATTTCCCTAACTGGAGCCCCCACAGCCCTGCACCCCAATCTTCTGCTCCAGGCCTGAGCCTCCTCCCACACTACAGGTCCCTGGGCCCCACCCCCACCACATGAATTTTGTTCTGTGCACCAATATGAAGGGAAAGTGTCGCACACAAGCTCCACACTGGTGCACGGAACAAAATTCATTCCGCTTAGGGGTGGGAAAGATCAGAGGGACCACTGCTCCTGCCACTGGATTTCAGTGCAGCTGGCATGGGACGGGCTCGCCCTCTGCAAGGCAGGGCAGGAAGAAGAGGGCTCCCATAGAGGGGCCAGAAGCTACACCAAAGTGTTGCGGGAGTGGGGGGTCGGTACTTTCTGCTTAACAGGGCAGCCCAAGAGCAGTGGAGCAATGGGTATGAAACTCTCAGGTCTGGAGTGGGGGCTGCCTCCCACCCCATATTCTCTGTGGGGCACCAGCTAAGGACAAGCCTGAACCCAACGGCAAATCCAAAACACCTCTGAGCGGCAGATCCAAGCTCTGTGGCTGGGCTCGTCAAGAGCACAGCATGGTTTCCACGCCAGCCACTACAGAACTGCCCACACAGCCAGGGCCTCTTAGAATACTACTGTACCCAGCAGCCATTCAGCACAGCCCAAGGGATGGAAGAGAGGCCCTTCCTGCTCCTGAAATCACAAGCCATGGCCACCCGAGTGAAAGGAGAATCTCTCTTGTGATACAGGGCTCATGACACATGGCTGAGCAGTTGTGATTCCAGACAATAGATTACAGGTGTGTACATGACACATACACATGCACACACAGAGCCAGCACGATCCTGGAATAGCCCTGACCAACACCAGACTCCCAGTGCTGGTCAGAGGCCAACCCTGCAGCCTGCTCTACCTGGTCCCATTGCCTCATAGAACCATAGAGCTGGAAGAGACCTCAGAAGGTCATCAAGTCCAGCCCCCTGCTCTAGGCAGGACCAATCCCAACTAAGTCAACCCAGCCAGGGCTTGGTCAAGCCGAGACTTAAACACCTCCAGGGATGGAGACTCCACTACCTCCCTAGGCAACCCATTCCAGTGCTTCACCACCCTCCTAGGGAAATAGTTTTTCCTAATATCCAACCTGGACCTCTCCCACCACAGCTTGAGACCATTGCTCCTTGTTCTGCCATCTGTCACTACTGAGAACAGCCTCTCTCCATCCTCTTTGGAACCTCCCTTCAGGAAGTTGAAGGCTGCTATCAAATCCCCCCTCACTCTTCGCTTCTGCAGACTAAACAGACCCAACTCCCTCAGCCTCTCCTCGAAAGGCCAAGAACTCCCCCAGGCCACAGAGTTGCAACTGAGGCCCCCACTGCTGCCCCAATCCACAGATAAGCTGAGAGACTTCCCCTGCCATAGCTGTCAATCCCACTCCTGCCACCAGCACAAGTCAGCCCCCAAGGGAGCGCTCCCCAAGTGAACCTAGCACCCCCGTATCAGGCCCTCAGTGTGCCGGGGCACTAGGGGCTGCGGAAGTGAAAGTAGGAGAACAAGAGCCAGCTGAGGTGAAACATATGCTGGGAAAATGGGCTGCATCTCACTCCCAGCAGAATATTTGTGGGCCCCTTGTCATCAATCACAGGAGCATACCTTCAGGGTCCTTGCTCCCTGTGAATTACAATCACCTTTAATGTCAGCCCCTGCTTCAGCCGCATGGTTTAATTTAAAGTGCAGCTAGTGGGAAATGAAAAACCAGCTCTCCCCCTCCCCCAGCCTGCCCATAACTGCTCATTTCCGGGTCCCATGCAGAGCGATATCTATTCCTTTGCCTCGCGCAGCCCGAGCTGGATTCAAATCATTATTTCAAAGGTATTTCCTGTGCGTGTTCCTAAGTGAATGTTCTTGGCTCCGTTCAGCAGGGACATTTTGCCCTCAGAAATGGGGCCAGGTCTCGTGTAGGTTGCACGCAAGGAGAAGGGATGGATCCTGGTGCTAGGGATACAGGATGGGGCATTCTCTCCAGATGAAAGGTTCAGCACAGCAGCTGGAAAGGGCTCAGCAAAGGCCCCTCTAGGGACACAGGGAGTAACTCACACGGGGCCAATTTCAGCTAGACGGGACCGCAGCAGCCTGAAGCCAGTGACATGATGGAACGTGGGGGTGGGGGAGGAGACAGAGACCTGGACTCCTGGGTTCTATTTCCTGCTATGTAACAATTGAGGCAAGTCGCTCCCTCCCGCGCGCCTGAGTCCCCCATAACACGGGCAAACGCCTGCGGATGGAGTGTTGAATTCACATTTGTGAAGCACCTGAGGCCTCCTCGGGGAAGACGCTGCACACAGACACACCCCACACCACACTCTGGAGGAAGTGAACCTGGCACATGGGGAGAGACGCAACCCTTCGTTAATTACCTTCATTAATTACCTCAGCACTGGAGACCTGAGGCAGCAGGTAGTGCAGCCGATGTTAGAATAGGCCTTTGCAAGCACCTGCCTTCCCAAAAGGTGCGGCTGCCAAAACCTGCCGGCTAATGGCACCCAGACGGTATGGAGATCACATTCCCTGCCTTGGCTGGGCAGCCAGCTCTGCCGTACTGGCGGGGCAGCAGGCAGCAGCAGCACATGGGGCAGGGTGAGGTTGCCAACTGACCCTCCCAGAGAGGAAGTTTCAGCAGATTGCCAGATCTGGCACGTGGTTGCAATACCGCAGCCAACCCCTGGCTTGCAAAGAGCCATCCAGGGCTGGCTGGCAAGTGCGGACAGGCGAGACTCAGTGCTAGCGCTCATCCTGCCTGAGCTGAGGGGCAACCCACAGAACCCCGCTGAGGCACTGGGCCAGTACTGATTCTCCAGGGCACACACCACCTCGGCAAGAGGAAAGGAGGGCCACGTGGTGAGGGCACTGGACTGGCACCCAGTAAACATAGCTTCAAACCCCAGCTCTGCCACAGACTCATCAGGTGACCCTGGGTCAATCAGTGACCCTGCCTCAGTTTCCCCACTATCAAACGGGGATAATGACATACCCTCTCTCCCATACTGTGTATGGAGATGGTGAACTCTTCAGGGCATCGAGGGCCTCTTACTCTGTGTTTGTACAGCTCCTGACACAGCAAGGCCAGCTAAGTGCTACTGTAACAAGTCTGGCTCCTCTCTGGCAGTCTCCCATCCGCGGAAGGACCTAGTCCTACCCCGCTGAGTCTAGGGCGTCCTACAGGAGGATGTGGGAGCAGCCTGGCTGCTCCTCTTGCCTGCGGGGTTGGCTCCTGTTCTATTTCTGGCAGCTGCAATACATCCCAGGAGGAAGCACTTGCATCTGCTTCAGCTGACACTCCTCCGACATGACAGGCGCTTTCCAGCGGCCCCATGGCCTGGGGATGTAAATGTCCTCTCCCTGCCCCAGCAGGACTGGCACTCAGAAGAGCCCTAAAGAAGGGATCCACTCACTGAACATGGCCCCTCCAGAGAACACTCTCTAACAAAGACGAGACCCAGTCACACCGCAGAGGGCTGGGATGTCTGCAGAGCCCTCCGCGGTGCCAGGCAGCTGGGCACCCCGCTGCTACTCTCCTGGCCAAGATGCTCCCTGGGCAGCTTGTTCTCTCCCAGTGTGACGCCGACACTGTGGGCTCCGGGCTGGCCAGGGACCAGTTGTTGGGATTGTTCAGCCCCGAACACAATGGGACCCTCTCTGGTTGGGTGCTACCACAATGCAAACAAAGTCCAATCAGGGTCCTGCTACAGCACCGCCCTGCTAAGGATCTCGCAGGTCACCACCGGATAACAATTTGCCCCCGGTCAGTGGAAGAGCCAGGAATAGCCCCGGGCCTCCTGGAGCCCTGCTCTGTGCTTCAACCAAGGACCGACCTTCCCAGACTCACCTGAATGGTCCAGAGAAGATAAGAGACCCCAGGTGGCAAGGCGAGAAGGTGGGCAGTGGGTTACCTGCACCTGGCCCCTTGAGGCACACAGCTGGGGGTACCCCAGAGCAGCCCCTGTGGGCGCTGAATAAGCAGCTTGGAAAGGGGTCAGCTCGGAGTCACCATTCTCATCTGCGGCACCTGCTGCTGTGGGAAGCTCCCCTCTGCGCCCAGGTCTGCAGGTGCACCCCAGCCCGAGCCATGCAGGCAGGAGCCCAGCCTCAGCCAGAGGGATCCTGGCCAGAGGCTGTTCCAGCTGGCAGGGGGGCAATGGGCCCACAGAGATCCAGAATGGCCGGATGCCAACGCAGCATTGCCAGGCCCGGCGCAGCAAGTGAGCCGCTGTGGCTGGCTGCCAGCTCAGCCATCCCACCATTCTTCATAGCGACCAGTGAGCTCCAGGGAGGCTCACAGATGCTCCTGTTACAGGAGCCACAGCGCAACTTCCCTGCACAAGGGACCACACGGAGCAGCCATCCAGGATCCACACTGGCCTCCTATTCGCTTCCGGCTGGAACTCAGCATGTTGCCTTTAACCTATAAAATCCTGAGGACTTGGCAGACGCCTCTCTGCTTGGGACATATGGCCACAGAGGTGCTCAGAGGCACTGTCAGCCCCTCACCCTTCCCCTGACAGAGACCAGGGGGAGACCTATGAGCTGGCATTTGGCTGAAACCCCAAACATCAGACACCCCTTCCAAAACTTGTCAGCGCTGGACATGCCCGGCTCCTGTGCACACAGCCATTCCCTTTTACGCTCTTAACCTCACCGCTCTCCTGGGGCAACCAGTTCTACCATCTAATCATGTTGTGCCAACAAAACGCAGTTCCTTTGATCGGCTTCCGCCTCCCCGCCTCCTCATTTCATCCACCGGCCCCTCGTTTATGTGCTGAGTGGGAGCTGCTGCGATACGGAGGAGAGGGAGCTGCCACCAGGGCGGTGTGTTCTCTGGGAAGGGTCGCCAGGCTGGGAACTCGCTCCCTGACTCGATCGGCCAGAGCCCTGCCTCACCAGCCAGGCCACTCTCCCCCCATCAGGCGCGGAGGAGACATACAGTGAGCTGGCTTTGGGCAGATCTTTGCCGGTGTTTGTGACATAACATGTAATTTTCAGCAGATGCAATCACAGCACTTTAGGGGCACTCCAGATGTACTTTAAAAATCGGAATAAATAAATACTAACGACCCCATTGAACAACTCTGACATTTACAAGGCCTCTGAGGCTGGTTCCAAACATGGCAGATGAACAGAGGCTGCTAGGAAACCGGACACGCTGCCGGGCTGGGCTGCTCACCCACCCATGCAGCTCTCAGCTCCTCTGGGCTCCAGCAGCACCACCCTGCCCTGATCCAGCAAAGACAGGCCAGCCTCTGGGGCTGGGTGGGTTTCCATCTACCTCCCGGGCAGGGCTTGATGGTAGCCTGTCATTGCCCAGGGCTCCCGTGAAAAGAGGGTTTTGTCTCGCGCCGAGAGCCAGCCCGGAAACCGGAGGGCTTTTAACCCAGATGCATGAGGAAAGGGCTAAATCCAGTATCGTGGCTTTTTTCACTTGCAAGCAAGACAAAAACCCTGGGTGGGCTGTCTGTGGTGGGTTCCTGCAGCCACTTCTGTCTGGGCTAAAATCCCAGTGCTCTCCACCACGGCTGGAGCCTGCTCACTAGTCTCAGAAAACCCAGCCACCCCAGAGGGGACAGAGCACCACCCCAAGGGGAGTGGGCTGACACCTTCAGGCCTCGGTATGTGGGGCGGGGCTATCATGTTCCACTTACTGATCAGGAACTGGAGCCGGGCAGGATCCCAGCTCCAAAACACCCACGGTAACACACAAACCAAAGAGGCGGGGCTAGGACCCCAGAGGAGGGGCACAGAGCACGGGGTCTGGGTGCCAGACCTTCTGCAGCATTTCCCAAGAGGCATCAGGACTCTAGATGCCCATCGGCAGCAGAGAGCGTCCTGTATTGAACTGCGTGTCTTGAACACTTGCTCAGAGCGGCTCTCACGAGACCCAGTAAGGGCCCTTCTGCAGAGCACAAAGCCAGGGATCCAGGTCTTTCTTCCCAGGACACATAGGGGACTGTAATTACTAGTTACAATGAACTCACTTTTCATCGGACCTGCTGCTGAAGCCTGAATCCCTCCGCCCCCCCGGTAATTGAGCCCAGCCCTCAGAAAGCTAAGAACTGCCTAGGCTGGGAGGCTGAAGACGCTGACAATGCCGTGGGTCACTGGCAGACTGAACACCACAGTATGTATAGCAGAGCGGCAAGCCCCGACTGCTCCCGGACGGGACGCTGCTGAGAAGGCTCAGGCAGCAGCAGAGATAGGAGGAGGCTGGACCCCTGCTTGCAAGACGGCGGCTGGCCATGATGGTGCATCCCTCCCAAGGCTCTTTGTCTCCTGGCAAATTCATCCATAGCCCCCCGGGCAAAAGCATCCTTCACACAGACCTAGCCGGCTACTCCCCCTGCTATTCCACTCCCAAGCTGCGCCCTGGGATCGCTCAGCTGATGCGCCACAATCCCAATCCACAACCACCCCCCCCACCCCCTCCACTCTGTCAGCGCACCTCACTGCCGACCTGCAGCCCCCGTTATCCCAGCCCTGGGGGCTCCTTGCAGCTGAGCCATTCAAGTGTTCATCACCGCTGGCCTGTGAGAGCTGATGGGCTTGCAAGGCAAGGCAATAATGAGTATTCTTCACCTAGTGCCTCCAGCGCGCTAAGCACTGTGTGAGTCTGAAAACAAGGGCCAACCTGGCTGCAGAGGAGTGAGCTCTCACAAAAGTGAAGGGAGTTGCCCAAGGCCACAGCGAGGCAGTGGCAGAGTGAAGAACAGAACCCAAGACCGCTCTGCCCTTCTGCTCTATCCACACTCTCCATTGCTGCTGCAGCAATCCCTACTGGTCCGATTTTCCTGTGCCCAGTCCAGGCCTCCTGGGTGAGATTCCCTGGCCTGGTCACACAGGGATCGGACTAGATCATCATAATTTTCTGGCCCTAAAATAAACAAACTCACTCCAGTAGGATCATTGCCCTCCTCCCCCGCCCCATGCTCTGCAACCGCAACAGCAGGCTCCATCACCCAGCCAAGAGAGAGAGGGCCTGTCTCCCTTCCTGTGTCCTTCAGCGCCCGTCCCCTGGGCTTGGGCTGCTGCCTCTGCCGCTCACCCTGCTGCGATGGGATGGGGAGCAGCAGCACTTCTCCTTGCCCCTCTCTCCCGACAGATCGCTCGGCCTTCCCGCCACTACCTGCGATGCTGCTCCAGAAGCAGCGTGGCCTGCCGCTCACCATGGCCTTGGGAGGGATGCTAAGCCACGACATTCACAGGGCCACTAGACTCCCACGGGCAGGCCACCAAAGCAACCCCCATGGCCTGCTGGCCTCCACCCACCATCCACGAACAAAGCTTCTACTCCTAGCTCTGCACGGGGCTGCACGAGACCCTTCCCAGCTCACTGCCTGTTTTCCCTTCATTCATCTCCCCCGTGCAGACGGGAAGCGCCTCCGGGCACTTTGACCAGGTGTGTGCAGGTGTGTACCCCCAAACATACAGCACCAAGCACCACAGTGCCCTGCTGTCAGCAGAAGTCACTACGTGCTCCTAGCAGTCTGCCAGTAAGATCATTAGTATTAAATTCGCTGTATCTGACCCATTTCAAAAAAGATGGTTAATCATTAAAAAAACCCTCTCCCCTAGGACTCTGACCCCCTCAACTTACTACATGGATGGAGGAACTTCACCTTCCCTAGGCTTTAATGTCCAGGGAGCTATCCTGCCGTGCCAACACTCCTTGCAAGTAGCAAAGAGCTAGCCTGTGGCTCCACTGGAATGGGGGGGGAGTGAGGTCAATCAAATTAAACTGACTTGACTTGACGGGGGAAATGCACTAAGGCTTGTTGCTATTATTTAGTCTGTGTACGATGACTGTGCTGGAGGCTCCACAACTGGGGCCAAGGCACCACTGTCCATACTAAGAGAGCTTTGCCAGGCTAGAAATGTGCTTCTAGCAGTGTGGCTGTAGCCAATGCTGGCAAAATTGTGCTCATAGCTTATTCCAGCCCCTGGTCCACAAATCGAACAAGTGATACCGCGATACACTTTTCCTGGTGTACACTGCATTTACACTAGAGACTTTTGCTGTCATGGCTCTGTTGGTCACAAATCACACCTCTTTCACACCCTGGTCTGACATCCCTAGGCCAGCAGATATCTTAACGCAGACACAATCCTCATATTGACAAAGCCAGAGCTAGGGAGGGAAGAGGCTTGATTAGCTTAATATTTATGGCATGCATTAAGATCCTTGGATGGCAAATTACATACACAAGGACTGACATCTATATAGATATATGCAGGTTACAATAAGTACTTTTGCAGCATAGACATATTTTAAAAATGACTGGTTTTCAGCAGCTGATATAAGCTGATTAGAAAAGTGGCTAGATTAAAATTCTTGCCATTAGTTTGTTTTGCTTTTCCAAATCATTTTAAATATTGTATTTAATAGAAAAATAATTTGCTCAGCTGTACGAAACATCAATTTGCAACTTGAAGCCGCGTATATTAGCCAAAGAAGCTAATGTGTAAACATTAGCAGCTCCTATAATTCATGGGGTTTAGCCAATGTGATTCCAATGGGAGAACAGCCAGATATTAAGAGAGAGGATTTGCATAATAAGTCACTTATCCCTGATAACCTTAGCATTTGCAAATGCGACTAAGAGGAACAATATAGGCCTATTAGCAACTACAGGAGAAGTCATAAATTCCTTCCTCTCGCCTTTTAAAGAGCACCCTTTAGGAAGGGCAAGGGCCCATACTTTGGTTGTGTGTGTGTGTGTACAGCTCCAAGCACAAGAGGAATCCAATTCCTCAGCAAGGATAACGGGATTGTGATACAAAATCATCACAGATTTATGATCTGACATAGTGCACTATCATAGTGCACTATCATAGTGCACTATCAGTGCTGGGGAGCATCACTGTAGGGCTTTTTTAAACGAGGAATCAGGCTTTTGGTGATGAAACTTTATTAAAAATACTACTAGCGGGATTTGCTTTCCAGTATTCATCTAACAGAGTATCTGTTGTAGTCTGAACACTCAGCTTTGCAAGGTCTCATGATTTTAATTTTTGGAATCATCATTCACAATTATTTGAATGCTTGGATTGGCAATGCTGAATACTGCAGCTCATAATATAGCCCGACGGTGCTGTGAGTTTTTACTATAGAATATTTTAGTAATTGCTTAAAATGGGGATGGGCCAAAGAAAAGTTCCAGAGTAGGAGGGCAGGATTTGGACATTTCAACTACTCAAACCTACTACACTACCAACTCTGGACAGCATGGCAATCCAGGAAGTCCCACCCCAGCAAAGTTCCTTCAGGAAGTGACATCATGTAGGATGGCCGCTGCAACATTCAGTAGCTTTGCCCATCTGATTGTTTCTATTGGCTATACAACAGCAGCTTTAAAAACACCTAGCTATTCTTGGTTCTAGTGCTCGGAGAGCACAGTCATAGGCACCAGGTGAACACCCTATACAGAAAAAAGAGATGGACAGACACACTCAGAGAGAATCCAGGAAGCAGGCCCCCAGTGAGCACAATAATTTTAAGGCCAGTCAACAACACGGGCTAGACCTCCAAGAAAGCGAGCCTGTCTCTTTAAGGAGCTCCGGACCCAAGAATCCAGGTTTCTGTGCAAAGAGTTCAGGTCCCATCACACAGTTTTCCACAAGGGGATGGTCGCTCTCTCCATCAAGCTTCCCAGCCGGAGACAGACAGGCCAGGCTAGGCATGGGCTACTACAAGTCAGCTAACCTGCAATTAAACTGCTTTAATAATTAACCATTCAATTAACATCCCACCGCCTCCCCCTCCAAACACACAGCACCTGTCCCAGAACCATGGATTATCACCCAGCCAGCTGCCCACCTGAGACACAGCCAGCTCTGAGCAGCTGATGCCGGACTATGAGGGGCATGGGGTGCAGACCCTCCTGCCCCCACAAGGCCCCATGTTTAATTATGCTTTGACCCTGGGCTGCATCCAGCATGAGGCGGATCATTAACATACAGCAGCTGCTGGGGCCAGCATTAGCTCAGCACCACGACATAGGCCTGTTGTGACATGTCCTAGTGCAGCACTGGGATGCTGTAGGGATGCTATGGAGGCCACGCTACCATCTGCTCACACTCAAATAGCACCTAGGCTGAGTCTATCGGGTCTCAGCCCCTCCAGCAAATGGGTAAAGGGAGACTCACTTCCTCAAGCATCATCCAGACGGTGCCGTGGGGTCAGATACAGGAGAGAGAGATTTGGACACCAAAGCCCCATCTGCCCTGGGTGTCTCCAAGCCAGGTGAATTCCTTGCATGTCCAAGTGGGTTGTGCCCCGGACTAGGATTTAAGAGACCTGGGTTCTAGTTTCAGCTCCCACTGGTCTGCTGGGTGGCCTTGGACAAGTAATGGGCACTCCGTGCCTCAGTTTCTCCATCTGTAAAATAGTGTTAATGATACTGGCCTCCTCTGTAAGGCGCTGGGTCTCATCTGACCCATGCTAGATGAGAGCTGGGGATGTCCTACTAGTCCGGCCAGCAGAAATTCACTGAGGGACAGAGTCATCCCTGGGGTTCCCCACTGGGCTGGGCAGGACCAAGCAGTCTGCTGGGGTGCAGGAGTACATGCCCTGTGTCGGCTGGGAATCCAAATAGCTCCAACGAGGATGGGGCTGAACAAGGAGAGCGGCTGCAGGGAGCACGGTGGGATGGAGTGACAAGGCCTGCAGAAAGAGATGCATTGTGGGAAGGCTGTGCTGCCCTTTGAAGGGCACTGTCAGACCAGTTGGCCTATTGCTCGGGTGCCATGTGGCTCTTCCTGCCTTTCCATGTCTATGGTTCCCCTCCTTCTCTGAGCTAACTCCGGTGGGGACAGAAACACACTAAACCAAACCACCCTGGGGGTCCCCATGCAGAAGACATCCTCGCCTGGCAATGTGCCTCATTCAGCATGCCTCGAGCACCACACAAGTAAACTCTGTCAGTCCCTTTTACATTTGGGGAAAGCAAGGCAGAGAGGGCAGGTCCCTGGCCCAAGGTCACCCAGGAAGCGTGTGGCCGAGCCGGGAAACACATGCCCCATGCCTTCCCCACAACGAAAGGGAATAGCACAGTAGCACCTGGAAATGTCCCGCCACGCCACATCTGTTCAAACATTTGGCGAGAGTCCCTGCTTTAAAAAGCTGAGACTCTAAATGCCACAAGGTGGCAAAGGAAACAGAGGCACAGAAGTTAAGTGACTTGCCCAGGGTCACACAGCAGGTTGAGGGCAAAGCAGGAACTAGAATCCAGGTCTCCTAGCTCTGACTCCAATGCCTTGCCCACTGAACCAAGCGTAGCTAAGGCCACACAGCTTCGGCCAGGTCAATGCTACAGCATAGCTCAGTCAGTCATGGCTGAGAAGAGGGGTAACCCCTCAGCGACGGAGCTGTGCTGACAGAAGTCCCTAGTGCAGACAGTTATCCCAGCAAAACTGCACTTTCACCAGCCCAGCAAATATCCCCTGCCGTCGAGGCGTTGCACCTGCCACAGTGCTTATGGCTCCAGGAGCTTTCTCCGATTTGGGGGCGAAATAAGCTACGTCAGTACAAGGCACTTGCACACGGACATCGCTACTCGGCCGCTCACCTGCATAGCTGACGACAATCGCACGTGCCCGACGGTTGTGCTGGCAAATGTCTTAATCAGAGAGCAGCACCATGGTCCTGGTGGGGAAGCGCTAACAGCCCCCCCCACCCCCCGGAACGGACAAAGCCTCCTCACTTCAGAAAGCTACCACCTCCCCCATTTTGCTTTTTGATTTAAATTCTAAGCTCCTTGGCCCACCCCTGCCTGGTGCTGGTCAGGGAGGACCCTTTAAAGAATTAAGAACCCCAGCTTGACTGGAGAAGCAGCAGGCCTGGGGCGAGTTTTGCCTCAGTAACCGAGACGAGCCCCCGGTTTGCACAGAAAGAGAACTCTCGGGAAGGAGCTTTCCCCATCGGGGCGGTGGCTGGGAGCAATGGAATGTGTGAGGAGAGGCAATAAAGCTTGCGCAGCAGGGCTCAGTTCTCCGTGATTGAACACGTGCCGGCACAGCGAGGGCCCTTCCGGAGCCGTGAGCCAGGCTACACTGGGTTATTTATGTCCTTTCAATATGTAAAGCAGCATGGTTTGCATTTCCAAACGGCATCGCTCTGGCTCCAGGCTCCCCTCCCCCCCCGCTCCAGCTCCGTGGGCGCCGCTCTGCAAATGCCCAAGGCTGCACTTGGCGCCCCTGCTGCTGCTCTGGGTCGCCAGGAGGGGAGCTGGCCGCAGGCAGCCTGTGGGGGGGTCTGTGAGCACGAGCTCAGAGGGCAACTGCTCTGGCAACCCCAGTAGCCTCTGCCCCCAGTGGGAACGAGAGAAGAGAAGCCCCCACATCCCCTTTCCCAGCAATGGAACCAGGGGGCCCCATGGCTTCTTCTCCCTGTCGCCCTCCAACAGCCACCCCACTTCCCAGTCCTCCTCATGACTCCTCCCAAACCCCGAGGCCAGGGGCTACTCAACTGCGGGCACAGTACGGCAGCTCAGACCCTCATGCAAGCAGCAGGGATAGAACTCATGCTGCTGCTCCAAAGGCCCAGGCCCTGAAGGAGAATCACCATGAGCTGCCAGTAGGAGAGGGGCTATGACACCACTGCTGTTCAGATTCCATCCACCAGAGGGCAGTGGCACATTTTCATGCCCACACACGGATGTGCAGCACAGCAGGATCCATTTGCAAGTGCCATCACTGCAGCTGCTGCGGGTCAGCAGCTCTGGTCTTTGCAGCTCTCACACAGGAAGCTGGGACGAGGCCGCACCAGAGCCCTGCAAGGTGGCTCCTCAGTATAAAGCTAGGATGGGAGGAGAGCGGATTTGACCTGCTCTCTCTAGGCTCCCCAGTCCTGCCATCCCAAGCCAGCCTGTCTGCAGGGACCGAGCAGGCGGCGCGATGGCACACAGCCAGCACAGAAATCAAAGGAACAAAATCACCTTCCAGATTAGACACCTGCTATCAATTTGCCTCAGCATGTGAGCTAAATAATTCAAGGGGGTGCAGATGGAAGACGACCAACCGGGGCCGAGTAGAGTTTTGGAAAACACCACAGGCTCTGCCAGCTGCCTCCACACCCACTAGCTCCCTCATGCAATCTCTGCAGCCTTTCACTGCCCTAAGACGTGTGCCCATAACCATTCTGGTTTGCTCTCCCACACGCATTTTAGCTTTGGCCACTGGCAAGGCTGGTCCAAGATCCAGGGGTATATATGGGCAAGATCCGGGGGTGTATATGTGTGGTGAGGGGAGGGGAGGGAGACTGGCTACTCGGGTACCTGTTGAGCTGAGTGACTCACTTCTGTTAGTATTAACTGTTTGTATGACAGTAGCGCCCAGCCAAGGTCAGCGCCCCATTGTGCTAGGCGCTGTATAGAGCCCCCTCAGTGACTGGATCAAATTCCCACACTCTCAGAACAAGAAGCCCCAGGTTCAAATCCCTACGGGCAGCGAGTGACAGCTTGACCCCACTGACGTCAGTGACAGAAACTCCCATCAGCTTCAGCGGGGCCAGGATTTCACCCTTGCTTCATTAACGTCTTACCTGAAGCTCATTTTCATTCAGAACCGCAGTGCCTGGGGCTACCCCCAGGCTGCGTGTGGGGGCGGGAGCAGAGCTGATCCCTGGAGGATTCCTTACCAGGTAGGAATTAACAAGCCTAGAAGGCGTGGGAGCTCTCTGCCGCAGAAGTTTGGGGAACCCTTTGGTTCTGCTCTGCCACAAGAGTGTGTGCTTTGGTCACTGTGGCGAGGGGAGGCAGTGCGAGACCCAAGGTGTGTATGTGCGGGGGCAAGGGGAGATTGGCTGCTCACGGCCCCATGCTGGAAGCGCTGAGTCACTCTGATGCCAATTAGGGGAAGAGGAGGGAGCAAATCCCAAACTAGGCCAGGCCAGGTCTATGGCTGGGACAAAACCCCTCAGGTAATTGCAGCCACTGGGTCCGAGTGCTGCCCAGCAATCAGTGACACGGCGCATGTGAGCGGATCCTGAGTGCAAGGAGAACATGGATTCCACACCCCGATCCCTTCGTTCTCTGCCCCAAGGGGGGCAGAAGTGACCCAGCAGGGCCCCAGCGATACCCTGGAAGAGTTACTCTGGTACAGGGGCTTAGTCTCCTCTCCCCGTCTCCATGTAGCATCAGGTGCCACAGCCACCTGCTCTTCCCACGATACCTGAGGGAGTCAGGGGCTTCCCCATCCCCTGCCACCAGACTGAGGCCCCCAACTCACACATCTCCACAACAACGGCCAGCAAGCAATTCGCCCTGCTCAGCTGTGGCAGAGACCAAAGCTGCTTCAGCTGCAGGGAGCAGCCAAAATCCCCCTCCACCGGGGAGAGGGGGCTCTATTCAGAGATGCACCCCATTACCCCATCAGGGGGGTGCTTTATCTGAGCAGAACTTCCTCCACCCGCTGCTCTCCTGCAGTTCTCTCCTAGCGCTCTGGGCAGGCTAGCTCCAAGAGTCCCAAGGGATGGGGATGGCCCGGGGAGACGAGTCCCGTGCCTGCGACATCCCACAAGAACAGGCATGCTCTCCGGGTTCCCCCAGTCCAACCGAGTGGGGCATGCAGAGAGCAGCCACCTCCCAGGACCAGGGCTCCACCCCAGTGAGCACAGCAACGACACTTAAAGTGGGGGGAGAGGGGTCCAGGGACATGCCTAGAACATAATCAGAGATCCCGGGTCACTAGAGGGGCAAGATCCGGCTTGCGGCTGCTGAAAGCTCTGCAGAGCCATTGCTCTGGTTTTCGACTGGAACACTTGGTCAAAAAGGGACCCTGGCAGCTCCAGTCGGCACCACTGACTGGCCTGTCTGAAGGCCGGTTCGCAGCACAGCGAGGGCCCTAGGCTAAGGCAGGCTCCCTACCTGCCCTGGATGCAGCCACCAGGTCCCTGCAGCCTCTAGGAGCAGGGAGGCGTCACGGGCTGCCCCTGCTTGAGTGTCAGCTCCACAACTCCCATTGGCCAGGGACCACAACCAATCGGAGCTACAGGGGAGGTGCCTGCGGGCACAAGGACAGTGCTCAGAGCCTTTCTGTGCCTAGGGGTCAGAGGGACCTGGGAGCTGCAGTAGCCCCACAACTCAGACCCGCACCCCAGAGTCCCTCTCGCACCCAACTCCCTTCCCGAGCCCAGGGGAATCAGTGCGATTCTGGAGAAGCCAGGGAGGGGCCATGCTCTGGCTGAGGACCTTGCTTTGCTGGCATCAATCATGGCCAATAGGGAGTGTTTGATTCTTTGCTGTCAGTGAAGCAGCAGTTCCCCCTCGCTCTGCTGCAAGGAACAGCTTGTCCCACCCCAGGGTCTGCAGGGCAGTATCCAGCCTAGGGCTTTGGTTTTAAATCTGGATTCTGAAACCCAGGGCCCGGTGGGAGTCAGCGGGACTTTCAGGGCAGTCTGCAACTGCTTTAAAAACTCCCCTCCTGGGCTGGAAGTGCAGATGCCCAGCCTTGCGCCGGAGTATGAGAACCAGAAAGCCATGTGACTGCGAGCAGGGCAGCACGGCTCCGTGTGAGCCGAAGGAAGCGCCAAATGCAAACACAGCTGGAGCAACATCAGCCTTCAGGATGCTCTCAGCTGTTGGCAAGACTAACAGAGACTCTACTTGATGGTGTCTCTGTCTCCTCCACATCCGGGACGTCCCGGAGGTGCTGACTGACTGCTGCTGCCACTCACCAGCCTCCTTCCCTCTGCTGACAGCTCCTAGCTACTCCCTGCCACGGAGGATTCTCCCAGCTGGTCGCCAGAGTATGTGCACCCAGCCATGCGTATCTGGGATAAGCCACTGGCTCACCGCCAGCAAGAGTCATCATAAAAGCTACGATTTGTCCTGGGTGTCGCAGAGGTCCTGGATTTCCTGACTTCAGCCCAAAGTGGCTGAGAGTTGCAGCTCCCAGCCAGCCCCAGCAGCTGCCCAGCAGCTTCAGGGAGAGGTCATGGGCACCCAAGACTTTTTCTTTATGGCCTGTGACCTGTCCGTGACAAAAGCTTAGCCTTAGCTAAGGCTTAGGCCACTGGGCCTCATACAGTAGCTTGCCCACAGAGGAAGGAGCTTTACTCAGGAAATCAACAATCCATCTGGCCAGTCGCGTAATGCTGCCCACACAGGGCTGGAAGATTCCTTCCTGATCCCCACAGCCAAAAGCTCCCCAACCAGGAGGTTTCATTGGCCCAAAGCACCAGAGTCAGTTACCCTGCAGCCAGGAGTCCGGCTCGGGCTCGCGGAAAGGTGCAGAGTCATTCACCTGCCTCACCTCAGCCGTCAAAGCAGGTAGGTCTGACTCGGCCAGTCAAGGGGTGAAAAGGTTCAGTCTCTCTCCCATAAAAGAGAGAACCAGGAGGAGGAACGACAGGGAGAAACCCTGAGCGCAGCCAGCTGAGCAGGAGCAAAAGCTCAGGTTTCGGTCTCTACCGTAGGGGATTGCGCAGGACTAAAGGCGAAGCTCAGGAAGGGAATCGCCCCTTGTGTGTGCTGCACTGAGGAGGGGGAACTGGCCCCTCCACAGCCCTGCCCTAAACCCGCTGAACTAGCAGGGCTATTACTGGCCACAAATTATCCAGCCCCCTTGTCAGCCCCCCCCAGTCATTCCAACTCAGCCGTGCATGGCAGCGACACCTCTCCGCTCACTGCACACGCCATGACCCGCTGGCCCTGTGCTATGGGGCTGGGTGGGAAAGGGGTTTTCACTGCCGCCTGTCTGCATTTCCAACCCACAGGCCAAGCGCTTGGCTGGGCCTTGGCCAAGCCACCCAAATGAGAGAGACAAGCGAGGCAGGCGCCTGGCTGTGAGCAGAGATTCCCCATGTCAATAAATTACAGGGGCAGAGCCGCGCTGGCGCAAAGTGACAGTCTATTGATGTCTGTGTTTTCAGGCCCTGAAACACAGGACACTTTGTCGGGCTCTGCGAGCTGTCAGGGCGATGCAGGGAAGGGACTCAATTGATGCAGTCAGTTCAGCTGATGGCTCCAGCCCACAGGAAGGCAGCAAACGCTGCAGATCGGCGCAGCGGGCGAAGCGAGAGGAAACCGAGAGCCGCGGCAAGAAGCCAAACCAGGCCTGGAGAGCCAGCAGAGCCCCTCAGTCCCTGGGCATCCCCACCTTCACCGTCGGCACGGCAGGCGCAGGGGCTGCCCAACACGAGGCCTGGCTGGAAGAGTCCTCCCGCCACTGCATGTTCTGAGCCACCTTCCTTCCAGGGTCACACTCTTTTGGAGCCAATCTATGGAGGGGAAACCGAGAGCCAATGTGGGGACTAAGGATCATCACAAACCTCCCCACTTCTATGGCACATTTCCTGGACCTGCCTTTTCTGACAGAGCAGCCCGTCCCCTGACCTACAGCAACAGCTCTGCACAGTCCCACGTGCATCACTCTGCTGCACGAGACAGATGTTACCTCGCCAGTATGTGCCTTTCTGGAAGGCATTCAGATACAACAATGGCGCATGAGACAAAACAGCAGGGTCCAGTGGTTAGAGCGGGGGAGGTTGCAGTACAGCCAATTCTCTTTGGGTTTCTTTTTTGTGCGTTTGTTTTGTAAATCTCACAAGTTGTCTTGTTTTCCTTAAAGCACCACCTCCTGGAGTCATGTGATTCTCACGTCATTTCAATTGTCTTTAAAAAAAATAAATCCACCCTTCAAGGACACAAGGTAAAGCTTAACAACATGACTCTGACTGCTCAGAAAGCAGAAGGCGAATGAAAAGATGCCAAGTCCACAATTTTTAAATGCTGGTAAATTGTAACCCCATCTAACAGTTTCAAACACCAGCAGTCAGCAGCACCAAGCTGGAGAGTCAAGACCCACCTGTGCTACAGACTTGCTCTGTGGCCAAGTCTACTCCCCTCCCGTCACAGTCCTCAGTCCTCCCCCTCCGGCGGGCTCAGGCAGAGGAAAGCGTCCCCCCCCTGCAGCCCCCAGAATACCCCCTGGAGAGGGAAAACACCCAGTGTTCACCAGCCATAACAGCGCAGAGCAGGGGCTGTTCCATCTGCTGCCCTCCCATGCTGAAAAGTCAGCCTTGGGGAGCACTATTGAACCTTCCTGCAGCTGTGATCCCTGGGGCTGGGCAGACCAGCTGAGATGAAATCAGAAACTGTGCTGCTGAGCCCCTGACCAAAGCCCAAACCAGAACTGGCTAGGAGGGTCACAAAGAATGGAAGAGGCTAGTTGCAGCATCCTGCTGCCTGGCAAGGGATGGGGTGTTTTGGACATAACTGGACCAGCCTGAATCCTCCACCTCTGCCTCTGAAGTTGGGTACCTTATCCACTGTGCCACTGTAGGAGCCCCCCAACCTCCCTACATTCTGGGCCCCCCTTATCTGCCCTATGTCGCCAGGGTGCCAGGGCAGGCGATCACATGGTTTGGCTTTTCCTGGAAGATTCCTCAGGCCCCTCAGCTCAGACAGACACCTGCCTGAGGGTGGATTAAATCAGAGCCCGCCCATCATTGCTGGGACTTGTCATGGGACCAGCGTGACTCTGGCATGGCTCTGGGGTCGGGACAATGCGCTGCCCCAGCGATGCCCAGGGAGTGACGGCCCATCTTTGCTAGGTACAATCAGGCTGCGCAAGGTTGCCACTGCATCACATGTGGGATCCCCTCTGCAGGCAACGGAGCCAGGGTTCCTCAGACACTGGGGGGGTACACAAAGGTGCTTGTAAAACACATGCCCAGGGGCCTGAATGGCTACCCAGCTGGGCTGGACACAGTGCTGCTGACAGATTCCAAGCCTAGGGCTGCACCCTGGGACCCCCACACAAGGCCAGCTCCAGGGCTCCTGGCTGTGAAAACACAATGTTCCCAGCTCTCCAGGCTGCAAACAACAGCTTGAATATGGCCAGCTAAGGCCAGGTGACCAAAAGGCTCCAAGTGGCGTCCACGCCTGTGCTAAAAGCACGGCCCATTAGCCCAGACAGGCAGAAGCACACTCAGGAGTGGCTAGAGGGCCCTTTCCGTTAGCCTCGGACACACACACCTGGGCCCCATCCCTGCATTCTGCTCACTCCTGTCTCCTGCGCCTTGCCTCTTCAGGGGCATAGTGTGTGGGTGTGGGTGTGTGTCACACAAACAATTCTAAACACCACTGCTCTTTACTTAGTAGCAAGAGCTATAACAAATCCAGACAAAGAGAACTGCTCCCTGCATACATTTCTTTGCCTACATTCTCTCTGCCACCTGAAGCATTCTTTGGGCTGGGATCAGTGGGACTTCCAGCTGGCCCTGTAGTTAGCCTGCTATGAAAGCTACCTGTCTCTTCTCCCTTCCTGCCACAGTCCCCCATCCATCCTAGAGCAATCCCCTTCAGAACCCTTTTATATCCTGCTTTGTTCCTCTTTCTTTCTGGGGACTTTCCCTCTCCCCTATTCCACCAACCACTTTCGCAGTTTGGGCGCCCTCCTGAGCAGGCTCGCTGTTCAGTGCAGAGCACAGGCATCGAGTTCAACGACTACACTGCCCCTAGCCTGGTGGTCGTGTGCTACACGCGGGTTCCACGCTCACACGGGCACATTTCAAAGAACAGCTTCAGCGTCGCTCAGAACCCGTAACTAGTACAGGCAGATTCCCCAACTCGCTACAGGATCCCCTACGAGACGCTCCCGCGGAGACCACTGCTTTACCGACACAGAGCGAGAGACAGGGTGAGGAGCGTCCCAGAGTCTCCCGGAATTAAAACATAAGCTTTAATTGACAATTATGTCATGCGATAAAACCTCCAGGAATATGCCCAACCAAAGCTGGGAATCCTAGTGAGACACAATCCCTGCCCCAAAGACACTGCAATCTAAACCACAGGTAAAGAGGCAGAGGATGGAAGTACCACGAGCCCCATTTTATAAACAGGGAACTGAACTGCAGACAGAGTCAGCCATTTGCCCAGTGTCACCTGGAAACTGGCAGAACAGAGAATGTAACTGAGATGTCCTGGATCCCAGTTCAGTGCCCCAGCCACAAGTCCACTGGGCCTCATTTCTCCAGCAAAGATACTTAAGAAACCCAGGCCAGCCTCCCCACTCTGGAGAACAAAGTCCTGCATCTTCAGGACAGATATAGCCTGGAGGAGCAGCTCAATTCCAATTTCTTGCTGGGAGGCAAGAACTTCTTTGCATCCGAAGCTCACGGTACACCAGAAGCACAGGCAAGCCGGTAAAACTCTCCATCCACCAGCCCATGGATATGCATAACAGTGCAGAGCACAGCTCCCACACCACCCTGATAATTTGGGCTATTATATAGTTCCTTTACTTTGCTGAACTCCCTCTTTCAATACAGGATTTAAACATCAAGGTCTGAAGGGATAATCAACCTCTGCCAGGGCTCTCAACAGGCACAGCTGCCTGCTCCGTAGTTAATACCAACTGATCTGACAGTGTTACAAAAGGGGGGGCATGTATATGCTTTTGGGGGGAGGGGAAGATGCGGCACAGCCACAAGTAGGGAAAGCTAAACAAGACAAAGGCAGTCCCACTGGTCTATAGTGGTCTCATGCAACGGCAATTTCTGATTGAATCAGGGTGGTGATGGAGGCAGGGGAGGGCGAGGCGAGGAGGACAGCCTGGAAAAGAAGCAGAAGCTGTCACATAGAAACTGACAGGTCAAGTCCAGCCTTTGTCGATTTCAATAGCCTATGAAGAGATTTACCCTTCAGGCAGAGGAGAGCAAGACCAGCTGGAAACTACAATCCAAAAGGCTACTAGGCAACACACCAACCTAGACTTCCAGGAGTTATTTCTCCTCCGTGGCTGCATGTTTGTCAAGTTTTTCCTCACTGTCCTCATAAGAACGGCCAAACTGGGTCAAACCAAAGGTCCATCTAGCCCAGTATCCTATCTACTGACAGCGGCCAATGCCAGGTACCCCAGAGGGAACAAACAGAACAGGTGATCATCAAGTGATCCATCCACTGTTGCCCATTCCCAGTCTCTGACAAACAAGCTAGGAACACCATTGCTGCCAGTCCTGGCTAATAGGCATTGGTGGACCATCCTCAATGAATTTCTCTAGCTCTTTTTTGAGCCCTGTTAAAGTCCTGGCCTTCACAACATCCTCTGGCCAAGAGTTCCACAGGTTGACTGTGCGCTGTATGAAGAAAAACTTCCTTTTGTCTGTTTTAAACCTGTTACCTATTAATTTCATTTGGTGACCCCTAGTTCTTATGTTATGGGAACAAGTAAATAACTTTTCCTTGTTCACTTTCTCCACATCAGCCATGATTTTATAGACGTCTATCATATCCCCACTTAATCTCCTCTAAAATGAAAAGTCTCGGTCTTAATAATCTCTCTTTATATGGCAGCTGTTCCATACCCCTAATCATTTTTGTTGCTGTTTTCTGAACTTTTTCCAAAGCTAAGATATCTTTTTGAGACAAAAGGTGGGTATATCATGGATTTATATAAAGGCAATAAAATATTGTCTCTTATTCGCTATCCCTTTTTCAGTGTTTCCTAACATTCTGTTTGCTTTTTTGACTGCTGCTGAACATTGAGTGGATGTTTTCAGAGAACTATCCACGACTCCAAGATCTCCCTCTTGAGTGGTAACAGCTAATTTAGTCCCATCATTTTATAGGTCCCTGTTGGATGTAATATTTTTCTGCAAAATTAATCATGAATAAAGGTGTTGATTCTTGCAGCCGGTAGAGAGATGGCTGAAGTCATCTGTAGATTTCTTCACCCAGTGGGCAAATAAATTGCTAGTGAATCACCAATTTCATTATTCAGCCAATTTTGCTCACAATCTCTTAGTTGTGATAGCGCTTTCTCTCCTGAAGGATTTCAAAATGCTTCAAGTTTCCATACTATAGGAATTATTCATCCATCACTGAAAACAGCCATTTCTGGATAGGGACACAGCAACTGTTTGGAGCATGTAGCAAAACGCACTGTACCCAATTGATACTGCAGGGCAGTACTATTAAGGGACACACTATAGTGTGCCGCCCAGTTGGGAATTTGGCTGGGCAATTCAGGTTAACACCCCCCAGCTCTGGAGTGTCACAGGTCTTTAATGATGACAAGCAGTCAGGACCCTTGGCTTTGTATCTCATTAGATTACAGACTCTGCAGGACTGGTTGCATAAGGCCTGTATGCACCAAACACTCATCGATTTCAGTGGGATTTCTATGTGCAGAAAGGGCAGCGAATTGGGTCCAAAGAGAATCCAATCTTCCATCTTCACGACAGACACGGCAAGCGTGTAAGTGCAATTTCTTTTTTGGGGGGGATAAGAACCTCTACACACGTGAAGTACCAGAAACCTATGCAAGCCTCTAGAATGCTCCATCCACCAGGCCCTGGAGACACAAGAGCTTTGCAGAACAGAACGCCCATGGTGCCTTGTTTCTTTACAGGTCGTCGTCGTGTCATTTCCCACAGAGTCCTGTCTTCTCTGCGCAAGAGAGATGCCTACACTCCCATTTCACACCAACAGCAGCCTCAATCCATCCAGCAACAGGCGAGACCAGGCCTGCATTGAGGGAGCACAGAGAGAACCACCGGGTCTGCCCGGGGCCAGCAGTTTCAGTAACAGATCTCCTCTGTATTCAGTTCCAGCAAAGGCCCCTCTCCCCTGTAAGAGACACCGGCTCTCTCGTTTCCCAGCCATTCAGCGAGTTTATCCCTTCACTCGCAGGTAAACTAGATGGAAGAGCCGCCAGCTGTATCTCAAACTGCATTTTTCTTGAACAGCCTGGTCATTTCTCTGGGTCCCCTAGCACAGAATCCACCGTTTGGGGAGGGACAGTTGCTAATCTAGGAACGTGAGAGAACTGTCTCTGGTGCCTGTTTCAATAGTTTATTTATTGTTTTTAATACTCCACTCTTCATTGCTCCTGGCACTGTCTGAGAAGCTGGGTTTATTTTGCAAATGACTCAGTTCTTTATGTCATTTGTCAAAAATTGATTTTCCTTCCCCCTGAATATTAACAAGGTTTCTGTGCTCAGTTACCTCTCAGCTTTTGGACCACTGCCGCTCTTGGAATGGTGCTTATTAATTAATTGCTCCATTGGAGCCACTAGAGGGAGGTCTCAATACTTTTTCAGGTAGGCCCTTGAAAGCCCTATTGTGAATGGCTGCTGAAAAGCTGCCGTTTTCTTCCACACAAACAGCTTAGCACATTTTTCAGTCTAGATGTCCCTAGCAGACTAAGGGGAAAGAATGAAAACACGCACACTCCCAGCAGAGAGTGCACACAGCGTGCATCCTTCGCCCAGAAACATTCCATGTCAGAAGGAAAGCTGGCTCCTGCAGACATGCAGAGAGAAGCCGCAACATGGCAACGCTCACGAGACAGAAAACGTCAGTTATACCACAGAGAGAAAAGGACACATCACGATATAGGGCCACGGTTACACAGGACACTTAGGGCTTAATCAGAACCTTGGGTCTGAACCCACTCCGGTTAATTCGGACAAAGCCAAGCTCCAGCTCCATAGAGCACAGCCACTCTCAGGTGTACTGCGGGTGGAATTTCAGGCATCAGCTACAGACCCCAATTTCCTGCTTTTGCTCCACAGCTTCAATCCAGTCCACTTCCACCCTTCTGGGGCTCATCACCTGTCCATGAATGGAGGTAACGGTGCCACCCTGACAAAGCCCCACACCAAAACACAAGGCTGGTCACAGCAATGCAAGAGTCCCTGACCCTCCCCCACCAATGGGACTCACCTGAAAGATTCCCTGCTAGAGCAGGAAGGGATGTTTGATTGAAGTTCTTAGTCCCGCTGGCAAGACTGGCAGCAAGGATCCAAGGCTGCTAATGGGGTGTTTTTGTAACCCACACACCTGGTGCAGTTCATTGTCCCATGTGGGAGCACTTAGACCACTCACAGCCAGAGATAAGAACAAAGGAGCTCTACAGCCTAGGCTGACAACCAGCTGGCTTTCAGCTCAAGCGGTAAAAAACTCCTACACAGGGGTCCCAGGTTGAAATCCACCCTGTGGCAGACACTTGTGTGGGTCTTGAGAAATGGCTCAAGACCCAAAAGGGCCCAAGCACCATCAAATCAGAACACAGCCTCACTAGAGACAGCCTCACTATGGTTTTATCTAACTTCTCTGCATGTTTCACAGCACAACACTCATCAGCATGGAACCCTGTTTAATAGCTGTCTGTGGCCCAGCACTAAGTAAGGTGAGTGTCAATGGAGAGGAAAAATTAAACTGGCAATTAAGATAGAGAAGTGCTTAATGTAAGGTTTAAACAGTCATCGATTCCTGTTGGAGTGGAGAGCAGTGCATGGCATCCAAATGCTACGGTTAAGGCCAGTGTAAGAAACACCTGTTTGCTGGCGTGTTCTTTGCCCTTCCATTAACTCCTCTGTCTGGTTTAACTTCTGTCCACCGTGCTCTCCATGGCAGCAATTCCCACACTGGCTGGAAAGGCTCCAACGCTTCCCCACCCCTTACACGCAGCCTGTGTTCTCTGGTCCCATTCCATTTCTAAAGCACCGTCTCTCCATGCACACACAGCCCCGCCGCGGCGCGCCCACCTGCTACGGGAAGGTAATTTTTGTTTCCGCCTGACTGAACAGAAGATTTTTGAAAATAAGAATGCAGAGCCGGAAAACACTATTAGCGGCTGAAACCCATCGCCACGCCTCAGTGCACAGGGAGAGAGCTGGCTTTCAAACCCTGCGTCTGCCTGAGAAACAGAAAGTGGGACAGAAGGCACCGGGGCAATAATAAACAGGCTCTCCCGCGCCTCGGAAAACCAGAGCCACGGGAGTGCTGAGCTGTGAAACAGAAAGATCTGGCTGTCGAAAGGTCTGATCCCAAGACCCTGAAAGCGCACGGGTGCTGAGCTCCACACAGGATCAGGCCCCGCAGGATCTGTTAGGAGCTGGGAGGTGTATCCCTAATTAGATCAAAGAAATCCACCTGCTCAATAATAAACTCCCCTTCACACCACCGGGTCTCGTTTATTAACCAAACTACTTCCAATATAATCCTACCTGAAAGCCCAGCAGAAGCTTAGCACCTCTATGGTTTATTTACCCCAGCTTGACTGCCCTGGGGCTCCTCCCTCAGGGCTACTCAGCCCACACACTAGCTCTCATCTCCCCAAAGAACCACTCCCTCTCGCATCCAGGCAGGATAACAAATCACTTCTATCACAAGAGTCATCAGAGCCTACTCAGGCTGGGATTTTCCAAGGGTCAATGGGAGCTAGGTACTCTACTGCCGGGCCAACCAGGTGCGCCAGTTATACCTTTTCTGGGGGGTGGGAGGGAAAGAAAGCACATGCCATAAGGCAGGGCTACTCAACACATGGCCCACGGGCCACATGCGGCCCCCGGCCCGTTTGTTTGCGGTCCGCGGTGCAGTTTTGGGTTTACACAGGGCACAACGCGCAGCCTGCGGGTGGGAGCCAAAACAAAACAGGAGTCAATAGAACGGTCTTCTGTTGAGATGCGTTTTAGTAGTTAAATTCCTGGACTGTCATTTCTCATTAAAAGTGCTGTGATATGGGTGGAAATCGGGTAAATATTGCGTTTTATTAATAGCAGAACTGACTTAAATGGGGCCTGTGTGTTGTGTAGTCTTGCCTTAATCTTTGTATTCATGCCTGTCAGTGTGAAAGAAGCTATTTGCATATTTATTTGCATGTATATGCAACCACACTTAAGTTGCAGCCCTCAGCATGTGCTGAGAGTATCATTGTGGCCCCCGGGGCTTCCAAAGTTGAGTACCCCTCCCATAAGGGAAAGCTAGGTGAGGAGAATAGCTTGGTTGTACCATCTGATTCTCCAGCTCCTCCCAGTAGACTCACAGAGCTCAGCAGTTTTATAACCGTCCATTTGGTTTGATACTGGCAAATGTCCTCATTACAACAGCAGTCATGGCTGTAGAGGCTGGTTTTCTATTCTGTTGTAGCTTCCGCTGCTGTGGTTTTGTACTGTCCAATATTTTACCCCTTCACCACAGAGAGACATTTTGTTTCCCCTCAGGTGGTGGTGGGTTTGCGGGGTTGTTGGGGTTTTTGAGAGTGAATGTTAAGACATAGGTCAGAGATGGTCCCAATAGCTCAGTGATCCCCAAGCTTTTTTGGTTGCTTCCTCCCTTACCTGGTCTGCAGTCCCCCTGCCCGGTCTGCAGTCCCCCTGCCCCTGCAGGAGCAATGGTTGGGGGGCAGGGCCAGGGGTCAGGATCAGGAGCAGAGCTGTGGCTAAGTGCAACACTATGGTCAGGACCAGAACTGCAGCTGGGGAGGCTACCAGGAAAGGGGCTGGGAGCGGGTGGCCAAGGCTGGGGCTGGGGGCAGGGCCAGAGTGGAACTGGGACAGGGCAGGACCAGCTGGTGCCCCATGGGGGCTGACTTATGCCCTGCCGTGCCCCTCCTCTGCACAGGGAGCACTGCAACAGCCCAAGGAGAGCATCAGACAGATAGTGTCAGAATCTGGGTAAGATTCCCTCTGACCAAGGAACCTCCCTGCCACACCAGCCCAGGGTTCCCATACATCCAGCTCCACCAACGGCCGCCTTGGAGGGTTGAGTTGGTTCATGGGGGCCTCCCAAGAGAATACATCTTGGGGTGCCATGACTGAGTCAGGCAACAGCTCTGTTAGTGCTGCTAGGAAGAGAGCCAGAGCCTCTGGGGCAGCCCTATGTGGAGTCCTAGCAATGAGCAGCAACCCCCCGACTGGCATCTCCCATGACACAACAGACGGGCGGATGCACTCAAGTGTCTCCATTTCCTGGTGGGATGAGAAGACCCCAGTTGCTCTGCTCCCCTTGGCCAGCTGTAGCGTAGCAATAAATCAAGCAGCCTGGACATCACAGGCGTTACATGGGTCTGTCCCCCCCACGGACTCCCGCACTCATTGCCAGAGGCTCACTTCGACTATTCCCACCCAGTGGCCACAGTAAAATGCAGCTCCTCGGGATCTGGAAACCCTGCAAACACCCTTCCCAGACAGGCCTCCAACGGCTCATGGCAGCCTGCGGAGTGGGGCTTGGAAACCCCCTAGCGCAAGACAGGTGCCGGCCCATTAACAGGACTTGCAGGTGATCCTGCAGTACACATACTAGCCAGAAAACAGCTTCTCAGAGCTTCTATTGCAGCTTCTATTGCAGCTTCTCAGAGCTCAAAGCTCCTTGCAGCCTCCAGCTTCCGAAGCTGGACAGCCTTGGCAACCTCGGACCTCCACCTGTCTCCCACGGCCGACTAGAACCGACACAGCTCCCATTACTACGGCGCAGAGTCAGAGGCGAAAGAGCCTCGCTTTGACCGTGTGGCCCACCAATGGCCCACTGCTGCCCAGCGCCTGCCGGAGCTGGCTGGCAGGCCAGCTGTGCCAGGCAGCCACAGCTGGAACACAGGTGAGCAGACAGCCTGGGCAGCATGGAGAAAGCTCACAGGGTTTCCCGGGGACCGCCCCAAGGAGACACTGCTCCTGTCTCAGCAAAGAGGAGGAACCCTAAGTCCGCAAATCCACGGGCGAGAGCCTACGGAAAGAGCTGCCCCCGGCATGGGCTACTGCACAGAAGCCTGTTACAGTGGTCTCAGCACCCGCCTCCAAGACACCGCTGACAGCATCCGGCTCTAGGACTAGATGGAGCACAGCAACCCTTGTGCTCCCACGTGGGCACACCCCTTCCTCCCCAGCCGCCGCCCAGACCTGGGGGCCGCTCGTACGCGCAAGCATTTGAAGTGCATCAGGATCACATCCAGGGAAGCACGTGGTGCCACATCCTGTCCTGTCCAAGACATGGCCCCTCTCCATCTGCCCACGCACCCCCCTCCCACCAGACAGCCATCCTGGCTCTCTCCCCCCACGCCCAGTGCCATAAGAAAGCACTAGCCTACAGCAGGGTGGGGCCAGCACCATTCCCCCTTCTAGTTAGTCCCGGTGCTTGGCTTTTCCCTGCTCCCATTTCAAAGCTGGGAGAACAACAAACACCCGTATTCTGACTCCAGGGCCTGTTACTAAATTAAAAAGTTACACAGAGAAAAAGCAAAATGCCCCAACACAGAGATCTCCACCATGGCTGCGAGATATTGTTATAACACCAGTAAACCAGCATTATCGCGGGGTGTGAAAATCAATAGGACATCATCACTCAGCAATAAGGAGCCAGACGCCTGTAGTACAGGAAGAAATCAACTGAGACCGGCCTGGGGAGGAAGAGGCCAGCCAGCAGGCCGGCTGCTTCAGAGGGAAACTCAACAGTCCCTGCGCGTGCATGTGCCAGGGTTACGGTCAGGCTGCTGGAGGCACCGGGCAGCAGCGGCAATGCACGGCTGGTCGGTGATGGCAGGGCGCTCACAGACACTTGGCGACTCCCAGATCACCTTACAAATCTCTCATCAGAGCCCAGCTGAGCTCTCCGAGCCCCTACCTTCGGCCGGCCACCATCTCTGCCCATGGGCCTCCACCAAGCAACTGACTCCCTGGACACTGTGTGTGCTTGTGCAGATAGCGCATGGGGGAGGCACAGACAGTGTCTGTCTAGGGGCCCCCAATCACTGCAGCAGCTGAGCATCTGTCACTTCAACCCCCAGAGGAGCCTGGGCACCTCCTTCCCGCCTATAGCCCCCCATTTACAGCTCTGCTTCCCTGGCATGGCACAGCCTCCCCAAGGCCACTATTGCCTAGGCCACTCCAGAGCCCACCCCACCTCCCTATCTTCAGGACACCCCTTATTCTGCCTTCCTAATACCATTGCCTGTTCCATCCCTGGGGAAACTGGTGTTGGCAGGGGGAGGAGGCGGGGGGGAAGAGGACTCAACCCCACCATCCTGCGCTCCCCAGGCAAATGCCCCATCCCCCGAGGCCACTCCCCTAGGCTCAGGGTGCCCTCGCTAGCCCTTCCCTTCCTCCAGGGCTGCTAGCAGCCATCCCCTCCTGCAGCCTCCTCGCCCCTGGCCCCGGAGCACTTTGGAAGCACCTAGCTGGGCAAGGGCCGGCGCAGGCGCTGACAGCAAAGGGGTGAACTCGGGCCTGGCGGTAGGTCGCTACATGATGCTCTCCCAGCTAAAGCAGCCTGCCCTCCCAGGACGGGCTAGCGCGAGCAGCGAGTGGGAGAGCCACAGAGACAGCTGCGCCACTGTGGGCCGGGGCACTTGCTGCCAGGAATGCTAAGTAGCGTTCGCCCTTTAAGATCTCCACTGCTCAGACAGCTTCAGGCAAAGCCCCCTCAGCAACCCAGCCTGCAGAGCACAGACCCGGGGGAGAGCTGGGCCTAGGAGGGTGACACCATGCTGGGCAAAGGCTCGGTGTTAGGGATGTAAAATCCAGTTTAATTGGTTAACTGGTTAAACCTATTGTGTAGCCGGTTAACCGATTAAAGAGAGGGAAGTGGGGATGCCTGTGAGGCACCTGCGCCCCCCGTGGACAGAGGCTGCTCCGAACGTCAGAACAGCCATTGCCTGTGGCAGGCCCCAGGGGCTGGAGCAGTCCCCTGCCTCCGGCAGACAGGGAGCTGCTCTAGCCCTCTCTGCGGCTAACCTTTTACTTCCCTACCCCCTGAGGCAGAGAAGGTGGCGCGAGCATTTCCCCCACTCCAGCGCTGGAAGGGGCAGGGGAAGGTGACGCGAGCATTTCCCCCACTCCAGCGCTGGAAGGGGCAGGGCTTCCTGCAGTTTAGCTGGTTGATTTCACATCCCTCGGGTGTAAGAGCAGACCCCTGGCGAGCGGGGCCACTACACTCCGCTGCCCTCTGACCTAGCGAGGAGTCCCAGAGCTGTGGCCACCTCCACTCTGCCTGCCCTGCAGGAGAGCTCAGATCCCCGCTACGAGCAGCCAAGTGCCACGTGGCTCCCCAGCCTGGCAGAAACTGTACAGCGTCAAATTCAACTTTTGCATGAAAGCAAACGACGGCGTGTCCAGAGGGAGCGTGTAAGCTGGTTCCTAGCATGGCGCGCGCCCTGGGTATTGCGGGAGGACAGGAGAGACAGACAGCAATAGACAAATCCCCTCCACTCGTTCAGTGCCCTGGGGCAGCTGTGAGCCTTCTCCCGCCCCCGCGCTCCCGGACCAGCGAAATCCAGAGTGACAGTTTGATACTCATCCCGCCCAGGCTCACCTGGACAATGGGCACGGGCCAGCCTGGCCGCAGTGAGTCCTGGGGCCTAGGGATGTTTAACTGGTTAAATTGTAAACAGCACCCTTACCTGGTAATGCTTACCAGTTCCTGGTTAACCGGTGGGAGCTGGAGCAACTCCCTGCCCACTGCAGGCAGGGGCTGCTCCGACTGGGGGGGGCCACTCCAGCCAGCCCATCCCCCCTCTTTAATCAGTTAGCTGAATAAACATCACGTTTAACCTGTTAACCAATTAAATGGGACTTTACATCCCTGCTGAGGCCCTCGAGAAAAGTCCACGGCTTGGTCCAGGCCTCTTTGTAAGGGCATATGCCTGTACCAAGGGTGCAGGGGAGATCCCCCAGGGGCTGCCCCGGGTGCTCCCCCTCTCACAGCACAGTGGGGCTCAGCGCCTGGCAGCATTTACCAGTGAGACGGGGCACCTGCCTTGCCCCTGCAAAGGCGAGCTCTGACACTGGGGTATTTTCCTGTGACTGTCCCACAGCTCCCCGTGACCCTGCAGCACTAGGGATGTGTGCAGAGCCCACCCTTCCATCCACACCATATCCACAGGGCCTGTCAGCAGCCAGAGCGGCCGACTGAGGCTGGGAGAGGGCTGGTACACACCAGGGCGGCGAGAGCACTGCCATCCAAGCGCTGCCAGCCCCAGGCCTGTGGTCCCCTGAGCACAGCCACTCTCTTCCTCTTCCTCCTGGGCTTGGAGGGCTCGAAGGGGCTGGGGCTGCCCTTCACCAGCCACGACCAAGCAGCTCCTTCAGGCTGCTCCCATCTCTGGTGCCTCAGTCCTAAGAATTGCCAGGCCAGGCCCAGGGCCCTTCCAGCCCAGTCTCCTGTCTGCAGCACCGGCTGAGGGAGCAAGAAGTAGAAGAAAGCCCCTTGTGCAATATCCAGCCCATGCTGGGGCATGCTTACCCCACAGGCAGGGGTCAGATCTTGCCCTAATGCAGCAGGATGCGTGGGATCTTTCAGGCTGCATGGGAGCTGGAAAGGGGAACGTGCTCTATTCCAGAAAAACAGCAGCAGCATGAGCCGACGCGGCGACGCTCCGGGAGATCCCTGCTTAGGGAGCCACTGGGGGGGCGGGGCTCTGCCGATGGCAAAGCAGGAACTCTGCCTCTCCCACCCACCCACCGGCCCTTCCCCAAATGCCTGAGTGCGACCGCAGCCAGAGATCCAAACAGGAAGGCAATGGCTGCCCATTGCTGGCATGGAATCGCCCTGCCTTACCCTCCACAACTGCCCCTCTCAGGCCAAGGGCCTACAGGCCAGATCCTAGCTAGCAGAGAAATCCAGTCCCGGGGGAGCCAGCTGCTTACCCCAAGGGAAGCTAGGCACCGCAGAACAAAGTTGTGCTGGCTTCCCTCCACAAGACTCTCCCATACACTGAAGTGGGACCCGGCTGGGCCCCTGTTCTGGACCAATGTCCCTGACCCTGCGACTGTTTAGCTTCCCCCATCAGCATGACTGTCCAGGCACGGACCTGTGGGGTCACTCAGTGCTCAGGGCAGAATTCTACCTCTCAATCCACTGCTTCCACACAAGAGTGGGAGCCGCTGGGAAGCGGTTCGCCCCCAGGAAGAGACGCTCAGGAGGCCTGGAGTTCAGTCTCTAAAGCATTTGCCTCGGGCGTTATTGGACGATGATGAAATTGGAGGGCTGGCTGGAGCAGGGCTGCTACAGACGCTCACATGGACATCGGGAGGAAATGACAGAACCTTCAAGAATACGGATCACCCACAACCGGAGCTTTAGAGCACCACAGCTCATAAAAGGTCTCTGATCCTCTTATGAGCAAATTACAGCCCACGGGTCACATCCGGCCCACTGGACTCTTCTGTCCAGCCCCTCAGCTTCTGCTCTCTGGGCTGACACCACTCGGCATTTGTCATGAATAGGAGCTGCTAAGGAGAGTCTGACTTACCAGGAGAGTGAGGAAAGGGTTAAGCAACTCTGGAGATGCACCTGAGGAAAGGGGCTTTGGGCATTCAGCCAATGAAATGCAGATAGGAATTTCAAACCGACAGAGGGGTTTTTTTTCCTCTTTTCCTTTGTTTTAGATCAGAGCAGTTTTTTCCCCAGACAGCAGGAGAGATGGGCTCTCCCAGGAACAGACTCCCTGAAATGTGTAAGTAGGGAAAAGTTTAGCTAGTCCATCAGGTTTGATTGTTTTCCTTGTTTGGGGGTTTGGAAATCACGTCTGAGCTGATTAATTGTTTTTCTCTTTTGTAACTAAGGATTACAGCCCAGGGATTCTCCCTGAGTCTATTTCAATCCATGGCTTTTAACACCCAGTCATTTACTATGCTTGCAACAGTAGTCTTGTTTTAATAATAAAAGTGTTTTCTTTTTGTTTTGGTTAACCGGTATTGGTTGATTTGTGTGTCCTTAAAGGCTTATTTTATACTTTTATTTACACTTAATGGGAGCAGCAAACCAATTGTCTTCCTTTTGAGTCTCAGGGAAAGTTTGTCTTGAGGAGTTACAGAGTTTGTCTCGAGGAGTTACAGAGACAGGTTCTTACAGAGTTTATTCTGCTGGCCAGTCCCCATATCTACACTTGAAGTGCCAGGTTGGGGAATTGAGCCGTGACATCATTAGATTCTCAAATAATCTTTTCAGGGACATTGCAACCGGAAAGCAAGAAACCCAGGCTTAGCTGAGAGATTTCTCAACCACAGGCACTTCACTCTCGAAAGAGAGTTACAGACCCACATAACACAACAAAATTCTTAACACCAAACTCCCCCGTACTCTGATCTTCTCTCTCCTGTGAGTCCTGGGTCTTGTCAAGCAACATTTCCTGTTGTCTGATCTTCTGGTACGAGGTGGTAGATGGCCTCCACCTTCAAATTCAGTCTCAGACTCTTTGCCATTTGTTCAGGCTGAGGCCGGGTGTACGCCCAAAACTTAGACTGACCAAGCTACGCTGGTGCAGTTTGTGACGTTTCACGTTCTGTGCAACATAGGTCGATCTAACCACCAGTGTAGAAGCAGCTAGGTTGACAGACAAATTATTCCATTGACCTGGCTGCTGCCTTTGCTCTAGTGTCTGCCCTACAGAGGTGTAGGTACATGTGTAGCACTCGCAGCCTGCTGTAGACACACCCTGAGAATCACACCCCAGCCCCTTCCCTCAACCAGGCTCCTGTGCCAAGAGAGTTCCATATTTTTGTGGATGAGGCCAGGAGTTGAGACACAATCAGAATTGATGGCCCTAGGCTGCTCTGTGCCAGCTTCTCAGAGTCCCTCCTACAAAAGGGAGTTTGACTCCAGCACCATTATAATCTCAATCTGTTACACAGACACAGAGTCGTACACCTCAGCGTTGTGAGTTCAGCCGCCTACCATCGGATAGTCGGGCGCTGGCTTGTATGAACTGAGCTGCGTGGGTGTGACCACATTTTCCAGTGGAGAGGTGTCCACAGCACACTCTGGGGTCTTATTAGCCCTCCTTGTAGGTCTCAGCAGAGGCTGAAGACTTTGGAAATTCAACAAACAAACTTCCTCCAATCCCAGACCCAGAGGGAGGCTGCTGCAGATCTTGGCTGAGGGCAATCATGGTGTTGGAGTGGGAATTAGGGATGTAAAATCTTGTTTAATTCGTTTTAACTGGTTAACTGATTAAAGGGGAGGGGGCGGGCAGGGAAGTCACCTGTCGAGGGGCAACCTATCCTCAGAGGCCCCTCGAGTTGAATCCCCTTTACTAAGGGTAATAGGGCCTAGTGGCCACAGTCCGTCCACAAGACTCCTCTAATAGGAGTAATACAGCCCAGAGGCCTGTAGGCAAACTTCACCCCCATGGGCTAGCTAAGGAGGGGATAGGGGGCCTGGGCCCTCCCTCTCCACCGGGTCCCAGCCCAGGGCCCTGTTGGCAGTGGCTCAGCAGGGAATCCTGCCGCAACACGCTGGGCGCCCAGAGAACAATTCCCCGCCCTGAGCTACTTCCCACTGCCACCTGGCAACGGCCTTCTCCGCAGTCTCCTGGGTCCGGGGCTCCTCGGTAGCTCCTCTCGGCCCGGGGGCCGCTGTGCGGTCTGGCTGCGCTGCTTCCTCCGCCTCTGGCCTCTCGGCACCTCCTTCCCCTTCAGCAGCCGCCCTGACGGAGCCGCTCCAGCGCCCTTTGCAGTCTGTCCAGTGGGAGGCTGCCCAGCAGGGCTGTCCGCGTGGGGCCTTCCCAGCCGGCTGGGCCAAGGCAATTCCCTTGGCTTCAGTGCGGGGCTGGTACGCCCCGTCACATCACCGGAGCAGCCTCTGTCTGCCACAGAGCCCGCGGGGCTGGTGCAGCCCCCCTGCCGGATGCGGGTGGGAAGCTGCTCCAGCCCTCACCAGTTAATGGAAACCAGTAAACCTCAGGCCAGGCTAACTGGTTAACCAGTTAACCTTTCACATCCCTAGTGGGGACAGAAGCTGACCATGCTGCTTCTACCTGGTGAATCCATAATGGGCTTCAGTGCTGCTCCCTTCGCCAAGTCAGAGAAACAACCCTCTCCATCCATGTCCTGCCATGAAGAGCCTGAGTTTAGTCAGGGGATGGGATCTGTGAGACACATGGGGCCACCTAGCCCGGGTCCCTCTGGCAGGACTAGCCAGAAGGAGCCCAGTGTTCACTGCAAGAGCGGCACTGCATGCTGGCATACCATGGTCCTATTGTGCTGCCCACACGGCCAGCCACACACAGAGCAAAGGCCACTGAGCCCCAGCTAACGTCCCACCAGGCCCTTCCCCTCTCAGGGCTAATCAGACTAGGACTCACTGGTGCTTTCAATCCAGCCCCTAATCTACACAGCCCAAAATAAAGCCACAACTAGGATTTTAAAATATTAATAGTGATCCACCCACATACAGTAATTCAATTATCCCCATCACAGCACTCAGGCTATGCAAGCTACACCTAGCTATTATCTCAAGAGCATTTATTCAGCTAATTACACAGCAAGTTATAATGCGTCTCCACTCCCAGATACGATCCCCTGCGGTCACGGCAGTCTGGAAACAGAGGGTTCCCCAGGGGCCCAGCAAACGTCCCCCCCCCACCCAGGGTGAGCGCCAAAGAGCCTGCTGGGTGTTCCTCATGGCCACAGCCTCGCAGGGACACCTCCTGTTTAGGCATGGGAGACTAGGGATGTTACAGTGAGATTAACTGGCTAATTTGCATCGACTATTCGATTAGTCGATAAGGGCGTCCCCACCTTTGAAATGCCCTGAGAGCCCCAGGGCTGTTGCTACACTTCAAAGGCGAAAGTGCGGCGGGAACATGGGGCCAGCGGGGGACTCAAGCCCACTGGCCCCCTGCTCCCCGCGGTGTTTCAAAATGGCAGCACCTCATGGAGCCCAGAGTCCACGCGGCGCTGCCGCTTTGAAATGCTGCGTCTCTCCCCACCGCCACTGGCACAGGATGCCGAGGAGCAGCTCTGGGTGCCAGGAGCCAATTGTGGGGACCACAGTTCCCTCTAAGGTGCACGCCTGCGGGGGCGCTCCAAGAATTTGACTCCTGCCCACCTCTTCAGCAGAGCCATGCAGTGGCTGCTCGGCTGCTCCTGGGGCAGCCCACCATGCTGCCCTGCCCCGGGGACTAGGGGGTTGAGGGGTGCAAGTGTCAGGAAGGCAGAAGGTGAAGGAAGGGGCAGGGGGAGAACTAAGGGGAGGGGAAGTGAGGAAAGGAAGGGGCTTGTGCTGAGGGGAGAGGAGGGGCCAGGGCAGGAGAAGAAAGGGGAAGGCACCAAGGGGCAGGGTGGAGGAGAGACAAATGCCAGGGGGCCAAGAGGAGACAATGAGCAGAAAGGGCAGGAGGAGCGGGGTGCAGGTGGGAAGGTGTCACTGGGAGTGGGAGAGGGGAAGAGACAGGGTGATGCTGGGAGAGGAGAGGAGATGGGCAGGCACCAGAAGGGTGCAGGGGGTAAGGGAAAGTGCAGGTGCCAGGAGGGTCGTGGGGGTGAAGCAGAAGGGCAGACACGGGGAGGGGAAGAATGGGCACCAGAGGGCAGAGGAAAGAGGCAGGGCTGGTGGGCAGAGGGAGGTGTTAGGAGAGGGGATGGGGAGGGGTGGGCACAGGGGAAGGGAAGGGCGGGTGCAGGGGTCAGAGAGGATGGGGAAGGGGCAGGTCCCAGGAGGGCTGAGAGGAGTCAGAAGGGCAGGAGCCAGGACAGCAGAGGAGGGTGAGGGGTGGGGAGAGCAGATGGGGCGAGGGGAGGGTGGGAGCCCTGGCAGCAGAGGGAAAAGGGAGAGGTTGATAAGATAACTTGGGTGCCGTGGGGGCACACGTCTGAACAAGCGCCCATCACCTCAATACTGGCGCACAAGACAAAACACCCCGCGTGTGCATGGAAAAATCTTAGAGGAAGCCCTGGTGGGGAGCCCCTAGTTTAAGAGGCAGAAGTACCCTGGGGCTCCATGTAGCGCCAGCAGGCTCAGGGGATGCCAGCCCGAAACAGCCTCTGGCCTCTAGCTCCCCTGTTGGAATCCAGCCTGGCTCAGAAGGGGCCAGCAGAGGAGATGCGATGGCAGTCGGATGGTTCTCCCATAACACGCCCAATTGGCCATCTCAGCCAAACACCAAGGACAGCTGCATCCAGCCGTGACCCTTCCTGGGCCAGGCAATGGGGCTAGCGAGAGCCTGTCCTGCACCTGAGAGAGGATTTCAGGCTAAGGATACTGCGAGTCTCTGGGTTCTTGGCTCGCTAGGCTCCTACAGGGAAAGGCCACTTGGATCGTCTTTCCAGCTGCCCCCCCTTTGAGGCTCTCAGGCTGTACGGAGGCATCAGGCTGCCGGAGGGGGGGCCGGGGGACCTGCATTTCAGCTCCTCAATCCAGTCCCGCTCTGATTTCCAAGCGTCTGCTCAGTGCCCATGGCTGGCACTGCCCTGGCCAGCGGCCGCCGGGCCAGAACGGAACTGCACGTCACTCCCTGGCTGGCTCCACTAACTCGACTGACTGCATCGAGTGCAGGAAAGCACAATGGTTACGACACGGGGGAGGGGCACGTGCCTTCAGCTCATCCCTGGCATCCTTAATCAGCGCTGCCCCGTGCAAAGGGAGGCCACAGGGACAGCAGCACCAGGCCACAAGAGTCCCGACTACATGCCCTTTCCTCAGGCCAGCTCAGGTGGCTGCAGGCTATTTTACCTCAGCGGCTTCCCTCATTAAATTAATCATCGTCTCTTCCCTGCATACAAGGCCTTTCATTGGACGGATGTCAAAGCAATTTCCTTAGTTTCTCTATAACAAAGCACAGGAGCCACTCTACCCACCACCAGTACACAGCCACCTCTGGGGTGCAACGCAGCTGCTGTTTAACAGCACAACGCTTTAGGGAAGGAAATGCAAGTAAATAAAAGCAAATGCTATTGAAACTGCAGAAGGGAGGGAAGGAGGCAACCATACTGGGAAGTGGGGAACTAGCCAGGACACTAGGCCAGAGAACCCCTAACCCTGAAAAAATAAAACAGGGCCCTTGAGACGTTTACCAATGAAATGGTCAGGATCTCGGCTTGACGTTTAATCGGGGAGCTTGCACCCCGCATCCGCTAGCACCTCGCTTCCGTGCTGCCTCGAGGGAGGGGCGCACCCCTCCAAAACTTCAGTGCCACCCCCTCTGGTCTCCCTTCCACACTCCGCAGGCTCAGAGGCACGGACAATCCAGCATGATCACGCTAGGAGTCGCTGTCTGGTCACCAGCTCCCAGACGCAGGCTTCTTCCCAAACCAGCCATGGAGGTGGCAGCTCTGCCCAGCTGCGATTGTTTCTGGGGAGCTTCTGCGTCACTGTGGTCAGAATCTGGTGCTTGTGGCAGGGTTGCCAGGTGTCCGGTTTTCTACCGGACAGTCCGGTATTTGCGCCCTCTGTCCGGTAGAAAAATTCAGAAAATACCAGATATGTGCAATGTCCGGTATGTTCTGAATTTCCGGCTGAGCGCGGACCGGGTGGGGCGGGGCGGGAGGCGGGGCAGCGATTGGTGCTGGGAGCCCTGTGGTCGCATGCAAAAGCCAGGTGGGGAGAGTGGCTGGGAGTCCACTTCCCCCCGCCTGGCTTCTGCACACAACCAGAGGCTCCCAGCGCCAATCGCGGCCCCACCTCCCAGCTGGGAGCCTCTGGCTGCGTGCAGAAGCCGGGCGGGGAGAGTGGCTCTCAGCCACTCCCCCCAACCCCGCCCGGCTTCTACTAGCAACTAGAAGGAGTGCCTGCCGGGGGCGCGGCCTGTTGGACTTCGGCTGCGGCCAGGAGCTGCACCCTCCCCGCCCCCCCGCCAGCTCTGCTTCCCGGCCTCCTTCCTCCGGCCCCCCTCCTCCCATCCAGCCCCGGTCCCCAATCCCTCCCCAGCTCTGCTTCCCGCCTCCCCTTCCTCCCGGCCAGCCCCGCGGCCCCGACACCTCCCCCGCCAGCCCCGCCTACCGCCCCCCTCCCGGCCGGTTCTTCCCCCTTCCCCGCCCACGATCAAGTGTGTCCGGTATTTTGGGGGGGGTCTAACTGGTAACCCTACTGGCCATCCCAAGGGGATGAAGCCTTTAGTTTGGCCACAGAACAGAGGCAAGTGCTCAGCAAATGCTCCCAGCTGTAGCACTTCACTCTTTAGCTCAAGCTGTGCAGGCCCATTGATCATCACATAAGCTTGCACCTCTACTGCTCCCCCAGAGAGTGGAACTCCATCAGCTTGGATTCTCTTGTCCTTGGCCGCTGGTCTGGCACCCCAGCAAGGAGTCCAGCCACGCAGGGGAGTCTTTGGGGATATGGACAGTTGACAAAGGCCAGCAAACAGCCACCAGGTTCCAGCAGCTCCCAGGCGGCTGAACTAGCCCTTGTGGCTTGGAGGCGAAGGACGCAATGATGCCCATTTCCCAGCCGAAGAAGGGGTGCGAGCGATGGTCACTATTCAGCCCGGCTCCCACACAACCTTGGTTAAAGACCTCCCAGGTCAACACTCCCCCCTGCTGCACAGCAAGAGCCGCTGATAAAGGGCTAGTTGGGCTTCAAGGAAAGTCGAGCCTCCCCCGGTGGAGCCTGCCCCTAAGTTTGCCCTTGCATCTTCGACCACAATGGAATTCCCAAAGGCCGCAGCGTCTCCACAGGCATGTCTGCACCGCACAGTTAGACGCCTGCAGCTGGCACATGCCACACAGGCTGGGTCCCTGGCTCAGGCTAAGCGACTGCCGAACTGCAGTGTAGACACAGCATCAGGCTCTGCGACCCTCCCGCCCGGCAGCCCAGGCTCCAGCCCAAGCCTGAACACCTACATCACAGCCCCTTAGCCAGAGCCCTTCGCCCGAGTCTGCTGGCACAGGCCAGCTGTGGTGTTTAACTGCCACGTGGACAGACCCAGAGAGTGATGTGGGGAAGGTAGGGGACTAACCTGACACCAGCCAACCCAGGAGCAGATCCCAGCACAGGCCCGCCCAACAGAACAGAGGCCGAGCAGCCTCAAACACCTCGCCTCCTCCCACCCACAGCACAACACCCAGCGTGGAATCCAGAGGCGGGGGGAGCCAAACAAAGCCGGGCGGCACTAGGAAAATGGAGAGAGGTGTGAGGCAGGCTCCCTCCAGAACACCCCAAGGTATCAGGCAGGGGTGCCTGCACTTTAGGGGATTTTAAGGCACTTTACAAGTTATACCAGGGTTTGCTGACCTGGTGCTTGCTAAACATTCAACACAGGTGAGACGCCCCCCAGCAGTAAGAGCCCTGCCCTGATTACATCCTCCCACGGCAGCAAAACAATACACAGCCCCCTTGTCCTGGGGCACTTCCCGCTTTGGGGATAATCAGCCAAAGGACATTCCTGAGCCTGGCCCCATAAACAGGGCTCCAGCCTATGAACAGCAGCTGGGTGTCCAAATCCCCTGGACACCAATCCAGCAGCATCACACCTGAAGCAGGCAGGTAGCAGCCTGGCTCTACGGCTCCCCTTGCCTTTCCAGGGCCCCTCACCGTCCATCTGTCATGCAGGGGAAGGGTATCACCCCCCAGCACGGGCACATGCAAACGCCCACAGATCCTTCCTGGGGCAGCAGGGAGCCCCAGCCCTGGGACAGGCACAGAACCTGGAGGCTGCAGCCACTGCTTTCCCACTCCCTCTACCGGGGGCACCCTAGCACAGCAGGCTCCCAAAGCTCAGAAGCCAGCCAGGGCCAGTTCCCTTGTCTGAGATCTATTGGCCTGGGAAGCTGCCTGAAAAGGGGCAGAGCCAGCTTGGGCCATTTCACACAGCCCCAGGCAATGCCCGTGGGAATACACTGGGGGGGCGGGGGCCAGTGGCTGCCGAGGGGCCTCCCCCTGCTCCAGTTTCGATTCTTGACACGCTGCCTTGTCTTTAGCGCACTGGCCCAGATGGGCAGGAAACCACCTATTCAGACAAGCAGCGTTTTGCCATATTTCTTCCAGATGTGCCATTCCGCCGCACACACGGGGTGAGCTCCCCGCCTCCAGGCACCCCCTCGGAGCCAGCCACAGTGCAGGCTGGAGCCAGGAGAGGCCAGGGGTCTGCAAGGACCTGGCCCTGCGGCGAAGCAGGCTCGGCTCGGATTGCCAGCACATCGGCTGGGGAGCGGCACAGCGCATACGCTGTGCACCAGGGGGACAGAATGGGGAATTTTGTAGGGGATTTCCCCTCCCTACTCTCCTGCCAGATCACGAGGCCTGGATCCAGCGTCTGCGGTGGCCTGCTTGGCCTGCATTAACCACAGTCAGGCTGCCCAAGGCCTCAGACCACGCTGACACACACGGCATCCCACAGAGCACAGTTTGGCCTCCGCAGAACGAGCCCAGCCGGCAACCACCCCAACCCACCAACCCAGCCGGGGGACAAGGGGGGGGGGCAATTTCTCCATTCCCACATAGCTTATGAGTGGAGAGCGCCTCTCCTCTGGAGCAGTATTTCCCGCGAACAGACGGGAGTGCTGGCCAATGGTTAGAGCAGTGGACTGAGAGCCTGGACTCCACAATGTCAGCTCACTGTAGTGAGCAATGGACTTCAGGCTTCCTTCGCTGTCTGTGCTGACCTGGCCCTGCCCACACCATGACTCAGTTTCCCTATGAATAAAATAGGGCTAATACAACCTGCCTCATTGGGAAACTGTAGAGGGCTGAAGTGGCATCAGTTCATTGCTTACCAGGCGCTTTGAGTTCCCCAGTTGGGTGGCACTGAGACAAAGTATGACTGTTCGTTTTATTGCACACCCCACCCCAGCCTTTCCTGCCACAAGGAGCATTTCTCTCTGCCCTACTTGGCACCACGCGCTACCGCCTGGATCAGAGACTTTCTGCCCTTAGTAAACAACACCCCATTGTTCAGCATGTCAAGGTGCATGCGCGTGCTCCCCTGGCCAGTTCCAACAGGGTCAGAACCCCTGCTGGCACAGAGCCCCTGGGAGCATGGCAGATGGGCTGCCCCCCTCCAGTCCAAGGTGGGCAGACACCTGCCAGTCATCACAGCATCAAGTGACACTCCCGCCTCACTCTGAGCTGCCAGGCACCTCTCTGCCCCCATCACTGACGCCGCCCCCGAAGGCCACCGCTGAGACTCCCAGTCTTTACGCAACACTCTCACCTCGGTGCCCCAATGGCTCTCTCTGCCTCGGCAGCCCAGCAGCCCCACATGGCCATGGCGAGGGGCACACGGGGCTTGGTGGCAGGTACTTTGCCCTTTTATTTTAAATGCCAAAATTTCAACTCACTCGCTAAAAAAGGCGTGGCCTCTGGAACGCAGCATGGGAACATCGCGGCGCATGCAGGAGGCAGCCGGGGATTAAAAAGGAACCACAACCGTCCCACGATCTTTTTTGATCTTGTTGCTCACAGCCGCTAACCTGACTCAGCTTCAACTCCTCAGGGCTACTTATCATTTAGTAAGCCTGGGGGCCTAAAGTGAGATCAGGGCCCCGCTGCACCAGGTGCTGTACATACACACAGTGAGAGTCCCCCACCTTAAGTAGCTTGTAACCTAACCAGAAAAGACAAAGAAACTGTGGGGAAACTGAGGCATGGAGCTGGGAAGTAACTTGCCCAAGAGCCAGGTCACTTCCATTTCATACCAGGGTTAACTCTGGCCCACACTGCTGCTCAGCTCTTTTGTATTACAGTCGCTCCCAGAGACCCTGACTGGAAAAAGGCCCCATTACGCCAACACCAAGAGCAAAAAACTCGTGAGATTTTTAAAAAACAATACACACACCCCACAGTTTAGGGGGCAAAGGCCATGCCGAGGGCTGTGGTCTGCCTGGGGGTGACTGAGCTCCCCCTGCCACCCCGGGGCAGGGCAGCCAGCTCCCCCAAATAGACCCAGCAAGGGGATTCCGGCACTTTCGCTGGCTCAGCGTCACCAGCCTCTCCACAACCCCACCTCCACCCTGTAGGCCAGTTAAATCATTCTGTGCCCCCTGGCCACCACGTCAGCTCCTCCCGCAGCTCCGGGGTTCTCCACCAGCCACTCCCTGCTCTCTCTTCTCCACCCCTACCTGCAGGAGGAGGTGACCTTTGCCTGTCTCCTGCCCTCATAGGTGGGGAGTTTGTATGGGCCTGTGGTGCCCAAGCGCCACCCAGGTGAGGCCCCAGAAGCCCAGCTCTACCAATGTCGGGGCTGAGTCTCTTCCCAGCCCCTCAAGCTGGTCCCAAGCTCCTCCCTGAGTGTCCAGACCCGCTGCCTCATCCGAGAGACCTGGGCTGCGTCCTGCCCTTCCTGCAGCTCTGCTCAGAGGGCTCTCCCTGGCTGGCCTCCATAGCCTGGCCGTAGGGAGCAGGCTGACTGCTGCTCTGCCGAGGGAGGAGGGGAGAAGGCACCTAGCATTCCCCCGCCACTCCCAGCAACTCTGAGTGGAGTCCTTCCTGCCGGGTGCCAGGAGTGGGGGGGGGGAGAGAAGGGGGGAGCCTAGCCCTTCCCACACCCCAAACCAGTCATCTGCAACCCAGAGTCTGCAACCCCAACCTTCTGCCCCAGCCCTGAGACCCTCCCATACCCCCAACCCCACCCAAGAGCCAGAGTCCTCATCCCTACAACCTACCAAGGCAGGTATGGTGGGGGCGGGACCTGGACCTGCTCTGGACGCCACCAAAAATTGTACAAACCTGCCACCTCTGCCTGCCCCGGCTCCGAACGGCTGCTCTTCCCCAGCAGGCAGGGCAGTGGGGAAGGATGGGAGTCAGAAAGGGGGCCAAAATATTCTCGAGTCGGCAGGCTGCCTCGTGGCCCCTTCTCCTGCCAATGGGGAAGCACCAGGAGATCCAGCCATTGCCCTGCGGAGCCTGTGCAGAGGCAGGGGCAGGGGCAGGGAGGGAGCCCAACTCTCCCACACTTCCGCATCCCCCCCTTGTACCCTCTAACACAGGGGTAGGGGAGCACAACAGATCCCGGGGGACTAGCTACCCAGCCAGTCTACGGCAGAGTTCCAGGTGGCCCCTTCAGAGGGCAGATCATATGGAATTACGTCCCCCCTTTATCAACTGCCACGTGCTGGAAAGCACAGTCCAGTGCCCAGTCTCCGCTAGCCAGAGCATGTGGCCCAGGGTGGCTTGGAGCAGACAGTACGACAGACCCCCATACATTCCCCCCACCGACAGTCCAACATTCAGGCTGTTGGGAATCAGGGTCAGGAGTGATGTGTGGACCCGATCCTGCTGCCCTCTGTGCTACTCACAACATTTAGGCAAATTAGACAACAGCACTGTGTTCCCCCACATTCACACTAGCTCTGCGTGAACAGATGTGAGCGCAAAACTGTGCTACGCTGGCCAGAGCTGGGTCCCAGCCAGCCACAACCTTGCCTGCTAACACAACACACACGTACACACCTGCTTTAGCAATGAGGCAACACCAGGCAGGGCTAGTGGTGGGGAACCAAACCTGAGCGATTACTGGGAAGCGCCGTCTACGGGAGGCTGTTTAGCATCCCCAGGACACCACCACAGCGACAGCATTCCCAAACGCAATGGCCAGTGCTCATTAACACACTTAAACAAAACCCCAGGCCAGAGTCCCGAGACTAGAAGGGGTCCGGCCAGCCCAACAGTGGACTCGCAGACCATGCTAGAGGAGTAGCAGGAGCTATGCCGCAGAGTCAGTGCCCGACTAGGCCATATGGATAAATGCCATGTATCTGCGTTAGCAATGGGGTGGGGTGGAGCAGGGCAGGGGGAGAGTCGGTGATTTAGTTGGGAAAAGTGCTCTGAAACCTGCCTGTTTCTCTAGAATCTGCACCAATCAAGTCCACGAGAAATAGGACAAAAATTACTAGGAGAGCATGTCCTGCTGAATGCAAAGACTGAAACAACAGCCTGGCCTTTCTGCCCTTCCAGATACAGCCGACCAGGATCCAGTGAAAAAGGAGCCTTGAGCCATACAGATCAAGAGCGGAGATTCAGGAGCACTCAAAGGCTTTCAGATCTGGGAGCAGCTTCCATCCTTGCTGTCTCCAGCCAACATCATCTGAAGGAAATCCTTCTCTAGAGTCGCACCTGGGGAACTCATTGCCATAGGCTACGGTGGCAGCAAACAGCTCAGTCCATTTCAAAATCAAAGATCAGAGGTGGGTACCTAAGAACAACATCTGCCATTGCAAGAGTTACGAGAAAAATTATAAGGGCAGGAGCGAATCACCAGCTGTCTGGGGAGACAATTCAGCATTGCACAAGCAGGAGGATGACACTAGCTGCACGCCCTCCTGAGACACTTGCTGCAAAGGCAGACAGCTGCGCTAGACGTACCACTGCTCTGATCCGCCAGCCCCACAGCAGACCATGTCCCGATGCCCATGCGACACAACCTGCCTGCCCGGAGGAGGCAGCAGTAGGACTTGGCAGCTCTTCACCTTGCTAAGAGAAGGCCCAACACCAAACCCCCTCGATTTCGAGCCTGCAGGAGGTGTGGGCTGCAAAAGAACGTTCCCTAGTACCAGGGCAGGAAGCTGCTTTAGAAACATTAAACGGTGTTTTAAATATTAACGAGGGAAGCTCTTCTGTCAACTGAATCCTATGTAAAATCCAGACCCGCCGAACCTCCCAGCTGTCCTTAATTACCACGCCCGGCCCTCCCTCCAGTCGCAAATCTTCCCAACCCACACAAGCTGGGCGTTGATCTCTTATTTCATTATCCCCAGTCGTCATGGCGCTGGAATATATGTATGCAAAGGAAATTAATCCCAGAGCCATTTTAAGCTGGCTGTGCCGCTGTTTTCCCCTGGGTCCCAAATTCAGCAGCAGGTTGGGAAGCACGAATATGCAATCAGACAGAAACCAGTTTTGTAAAAACCTCTGGCATGGGGCTCCCCACACCACCAATGTGGAGACCTCCTGCCCTTACGAACCCCACCAGAAGAAGGTGCGATTCCCAGCCTGTTGCGGATTGCACGCTGGTGGGAGCGGAGTTACAGAGGGTGAAGCCCTCTATTTACCCCTACAACAGGCAGCAACAGCATACGCCTCCTCCATGGAAGCTGCAGGCCACGGCCTGGTGAGGTGACATCTCCCCTAGAGTCAAGATTGAGTTTCCTGCTTAATGTCCCATTTGCGCCTTAAGGCAGCCCCTGAGGGGACCACTTAGTACTAATGAGACTGGCAATGCCAGCCTGCTAGGAATCTGTTCTCTCCACCGTTCAGCAGCCAGAGTCTCACTGGGGCCGTACAGGAACCAGACACCTGGGGGTCAATAGACCCTTATGCTCCAGGACAAGACACCCATACCAAAAAATGCCTGTCACACAAGGCAGCGCCATCTCCGGCATTCCTGGGTTTGCACTTGGCTGAAGGGGCTCTGTCCCCACTCTCTAGAGGAGGTCTCTTCCTGGGCCCCTTCACAGTACGGATAAAGTATTTGCCAGGAAGGCCATAAATGCTCCCCAAGTGGCAAGGACTGGCCCCGCGTACACGCCCGCATCTGGACAAGCCGATGAAGAATGGACCAGGTGCCCTCGAACCCGGGGAATGGAGCAGAACACGGTGGTTAATGAGAGGGACCACTCCACCCTAGCACGACAGCATTACTCCACACTGCCTTCCCGCACAGCCAGGCAGCCGCACCAAGCCTTGCTGCCCCTCGCTCTTTCTAAGCCTGAGCATAAAAACCTGCCAACGTTTGGCACCTTCCTTTCAGGGGTCCCAGTACACATCTCATATCTGATATCTGTAAGCAGTGTAATTGTGCGGCCACTCAGGAGAGATTCCAATGCTGCCCCGCTGATAGCAGAACACCCACTGCTAAGTTTGTGTTTCTCCTGATGGTGCACATTTGCATATGCCTTAGTGCACATGACAAAATTTATTCTGCACATATATGGAAAAATTCTGCACATGGATGGAAAAGATTAGCAGGAACTTTGGCTGAGACTCAGTTGCTTGCTCTGCCACTGATTCGCTGTGTGTTCCTGGGCAAGCCTCAGTTTCCACATTGGTTACACAGGGATAATGCTGCAGATTTACTCTCTCTCACTGCTGAGATGCTCCCATCCCATGCCAGTGGCTACTCCCAACAGCATCCAGACAGAACAGCGATCAGGAAAGATGGAGAGGCCACAAGGCCAGACTGGCAGCACCATGAGTAACAGAACTCAGAAAGCAGGAGCAAATTCAAACAGTGACCAGGCAGCTAGAAAGCAAATATCAGGGCCCATCAAAAAGGCAGGTTTGAAACCTGACATTTAATCAAGTGATAATTAAAAGGTTCCCAGATGCATTTAATAAGACAATTATAGTGCATGTTAATAATGGATTACTAAAAAGCCTGTTTATGGAGGGTGAGCAGTCTGATAGCAGAGCTGGGCAGCTCTGGTTCTGCCTGGTATTTTGCCTACAAAGCAAAGGTTACCCCATAAAAATAATGACATTTGTCAGCTGCCATTTAACTCTTTCACCGCAAGCTGCAGTGACGTCAGGTGGAGCAGGGGCCAGGGAATTAGGGGCACAAGGACCCAGAGGCACTCAAAGAGATAAGTTCAGCTCCCTTGGCCTGGGGCAGGTCACAGAGTTTGCCCTCTAAGACTGCCTGGGGTGGCAGAACATCTCTCATGGACAGTGGCACACAAAAGAGTTTGGGGTCCTCAGCTCAGCAGCCCACAGAAGAGACAAGGCTAGGCAGCCCGTCCACTCCAGTCCGACCCACGTCGTTTTAAGTCAGGAATTCCCATCCAATCTTCAGCCCAGCGTAGCAAAAAAACCAGCTCTCTTCTCTGCCTGGCTGCTAGCGTGGGTGCAGTGATGTTGGGGGGTCTCCGCCAATTCCCAGCTGGCAGGACAATCCAGAGAGAGGGGCTGATCCAACACAGTTCCTGTCTCCCACTGGGACCTGTGCAGGATACTCCTGAGAAACACTGGCAGAGCAACCTGGTGACACTAAACCCCACAGGCAGCAGCAGGGTCGGGCACTAGACTGGGACCCAGCAGATCTAGGTTCAATTCCTGCTTCCCCCACAGACTCGCTGCCGGCCTGTGCCTCTGTACCCCACTGGCTGAGAATATTAACCCTTTCTAGCTCGCAAGGGGGCTGTGAGAAGTTAATTAGCTCTGGGGCGTCCACATGTGATGGGGGCCATATACAGATATAGGGCCTGACTTTACAGCTCCCAGAGACTCCAATTAGTGTCCTGGGTGTCCTGTGCTTCTGAATGCCCAGCCCGGCAGCCAACTTGCTTGGTGAAGTCCAAAGGAGACAGGACTTCGTCTCCAGGACCCTCAATGCAGCACCATTCCCAGGCACTGAATCCTCTAAGGAAACCTCCATGTCTCATCTCGGCAGCCCTGCCCTTAGCACCACCGACCTAGTAACGAGATAGATCACAGACCTCCGTTAACCTCCGCCCCACCCAACCCTGCTGCTCTCCCAGTTATAGCTGCCAACTGCTGACCACTGCAGGAATGGATCCACACCCCGAGCTCAGTTTGCCCATCAACGTGCCTCAGCCTTCAGGAATCTGTGAGTGGAGTTCTCCAAGTTCAGGAGCAAAGCCCTGCAGGTTGGGGACACGGAAGCCGACCCAGAAAAGCCTTGAGTTTGCTTTGTAGCAAGTCCCAAGCCAGATCCTCCCCCCGCCAAGCTGGGCCTGAGCTTTGTGCATTACATTGGGTCGCTCCAGATTGTAAGTGCCTGGCCCTCCGGGACAAGAGCTTGTTTGCAATGAAAGCGCCCCCGCTGGTCTGAAAGGCAGTCAAGGGGAAAACGCGACAAGATCCCAATCCATAGGCATTAGTGATGCCTCAGCTGCCAGGAGATGAGAGAGGCGAGACCCAGGGGGGAAGCACCGGCAACAGCCTCGAGGATTAGTCTCCAGCGCAAGGGGCTATTGCTTGGCTCCCACAGAGGCCCAAAACCTGCTGGCCTTCCTCAGGCAAGAGAGCCATTAGCATCCATGGGAGTTAGGGTAGCAAGATCAAGCCCTGCAGGCCAGGAGGTGACCAGAGATTCTGCCCCAGCCTACGCCCCCCCAGACAGCTAAGGAAGGAAGGAACAGTGTGAACCCAGGGCAAAACAAACACTCCTGGACACCAGCAGGGCTGGAATCTGGATCCAGATCCAGATCCAAATCACTGCTGCTCAGGGGCATCTAGGGACAGTCCCAGAGGGCAGGAAGCCCTCTCGGCACTGGAGCTGGATCAGCAGCCACAAGGGGGAAGGGGATGGAAAGGAGGAAGCTAAGGGAGGAACGGGGGAGGGGAGATCAAAGCCAAACTAGCTCAAACCTGGGGGAGGATCAGAAAGCCTCAGCATGTCCATGGTGGAAGAACCTGGCATCCCTGTAAAACAGCCATTGCCAGCCCTGAGGATGCTGCCCTGGGTCTGTAGCTGCAGGACACACATAGGAAAGTGACAACACTACCCAGTGCACCTCCCAAACTTGCAGCATCTTCCTGGCCCAGGGAGGGCTGGGATACACTGGGGGGGAAGGAGGACATAGGAGGCAGACCCAGGACATGAGACATTGGGGAGGGAGGCAGGCAGGGGATATTGGCAACAGGAACTAAGCCCAGTGCATTTGACTTGTGAAGTGGCTTTGTACCCAAATCAATGGATCACATGGAGGGATCATCATGAGGCGCACAGGTCAGTAGGATCTGAGCCCCCAGGTCCCTCCCTACACTGACACCATCGGCCCGTGGCCAGGCCCAGACTCCCGATGGGAGGAGCTGCAGGCAAGGAGACAACCCCACGGCCAGGGTGGGGGGACAGAACATGCAGAGCCTTTAAAAGTCCTTTCCCCTGCCCCAAACTGGGTGACAAAATGGAGCGTGTGCATGTGGACATTTGACGTGCCAGCCGAGCCCTGGGGAGACTGGCCTTCTCGGGCCAGGCAGAGAGCCCAGAGACGAAGTGCAGAGCGGAAGGCGGGTCGGGGGGCGGGAGGGTTACAGACTGGAGCCCAAGGGGCCCTAGGGAGTGTGAAAACACCATCTCGCTGCGGAGCTCGCTCTGGGCTCTCGGGGGGAGGGAGGCTCTCCCCCCAAGACACACGGCCATCTTGGAGACAGGCGGCAAGTGGGCGCAGGCCTCCATATGCAAGCCAATGTCATTGTTGCCCAGGTCCCAGTAACCCCGAAAGCCCCAACAGAGATAGCCCGGGTGCGGCCCAGCCTCACAGCTCGAGGGCACGTCCGTACACAGAGAGCGCTAGCGCACGCAGGCCTGCCGGAGCCGAGGCCCAGGTCGTTTCACCGGGAGCTCATAACTAGGGGGACAGGTTTGATCTTGACTAGCCATAGCCCACTCGGCACCTTGTCCGTGGGCGGTCAGTGCAGCTAGGGCGGGGGGAGGCAGGCCTGCCGGATCCCGCCCTGGAGACAGAGAGCACACAGAGTCGCTGACTTGGCCACCTGCTTGTGAAGGCCCCGCTACCCCCTGCTCCAGAGGGCTGGGCCCACCTCAAAGGCTCTATTTAGAGACAGGGTCAGGCTGCCAGCTTGGGATCTGGAGTCGCACTCGGGGAAGGTCTCAATCCAGCCCCACCTCTTGCGTCCCCAGGCATCACTACGGAGGCTTCCCCGGGGCTCAGCTGTCACGCTCCACGCTCTGAGGAGGATGCTGCGGGTGGCGGTTGGGAAAGCGCAGCAGGGGCAGATTCTTCCTGATCCCTGACCCCAATCCCAGAGCTGGGCCTGGCAAAGGGAACGCACTTGCTGGGCGTTTCCCACTCACTTAACCCAGACAATAACGCTGCCCCAGCACAGCTAGAGATGCGGGAAGCCCAGCTGGCTGGGGGGTGGGACGGAGGCCCCAGTAACCCTTGCACTCTGGGCCGCGTCCTCCAAACAACGCTGGAGCTGTGGGAGGGGCCGGAAGACTCAAGCAGCAGCTGCCAGCCTGGCCCTTTCCTGGGCGTGAGTCTCAAACACATGCACAAGTCAAGGACTGAGGCCTGCAAACAGCAAAGGAGATGCAGGCAAAGGGAGCAACTAGAACCTGCACCAGCAGCAGTTCTGAGCCAGGAGCACCACGCTACGCGCACACCACCACTGCCTGGATACACATGATTACATGTGATCATATCACTGCAGTGCCTCCACCCGGTCCCACTGTGCCAGGCCCTGTCCATAGACACCACGAGAGACAGACCCCGCCCTGAAGAGCTTTCAGGCTGCACGCTGGGGGGGGGAGGGGAGAGGCCCAAAGAGTTGAAGCGCCTTGCCAAAGGCTTCATGCCAAGTCAGTGGCAGTCTCAGAAAAAGAAACCGACCCCTGGTTCCTCAGTCCCCATAATGACCAGAGGAGACAACACTCAATCAGAGCTGGGAAGAGAGGCTCATGTGTTATCTAGGCTGCTATATTGGTGCGCACGAGCTGGGAATAGGACCCTGGAAGTCCCAAACCATAAGCCTCAACCTCTAACCACTAGGCAGCACTTCCCACACACTGCTGAACGATTTCAGGAACTGTTCCTCCAGGCCATGGGGCTGTTGGGAGGTGACTTAAAAGCAGAGCAATAATCAGAGAGGACAATGCACAGGAAGGATTTGAGCATGGGGGTGGGGGGAAAGAATCCATCTGTCAATGAAAGCTACAAACCAAAATATTTTATTTGCTAATTGCAGCTAATGCAGTCAAATCCAAGTGTGAACAGCTTCAGAGTAATTATGCCAGGAGTGCACTGTGCAATTCCAGGAGCTGACAGCCTCCTGCATTACCATGTGCCCAGACATGGTTAGAGTACAAACAATTTAACTGTCAAAAGAGCACCAGGGCTGGTAATGCAAAACCCTGGGAACACAGGGAGGAGGGACACTTTAACAACCACTGTATTTCTTATCTGGCGATCAATGAAGTTTCAGGGGATCTATCAAAGCTATTCAGGAGAATGAGAGATTTGCAGCCTTTGCTTGGATTCATGCTTTTATATGAGCCATAGCACGCACGAGGCGGGGAGAGGGGGAAGCTCCATGCAATTATAACCCTGCATAGGACACCTGCTGCCTCCAAGTACCAATTGTGACTGTTTGCAGAGGACATAACGCGCTGCAGTCTCTGGAGCTCACCGATCCTGCCTGGCAGCCATTAGCACAGGGGCAGATTCTGAACTCACTCCAGCCTGCAAAAACCCAGAGTAAGCCTCCTGAAAGTGATGGGGGGGACTCTGCAATTACACGGATGCAGCCAAGATGGGAAACCAGCCCCCTGCAGCTGAGGTTAGGCTTCCATTCCCGCCCTCCCAACCTAGCCACCTGCTAGGAAAGGAAAAGCAAAGGGCAGGTTCTACACAGCCAGTCCTCCCCCTCCTAGCACAGGCACCAGGCTGCGTTCCAGGTCCCTAATTCAGGTACTGAGACAGAGGCCAGTTCGCACTGGTACAGGGATTCAGTGCAATCCTCAACAGGCTATTCTCTTATGCTGCAGCAGCTAAGCTTTCGCTTAAGGAAACACATCTCTGCAAAGGTGTGCTTCCAGATGGGAGCCAGTGAGAACGCATTGCAGCAGCGTCTGCCCACACCTGCAGATGGCTTCAGTCAAGAGTTCCGAGAGGGATAGAAGGTGCTCCCATTCTTCCCAGTGGGTGTTAACTCTGAAACATAATGATGCCAATTTAAAAAGTCCATTCTATTCACTATTTCTCCGCTGATCAGATCACCAAAGAAAGGAGAGGAGCAACACATGGTGCACTGCAAGTGGCTTCAACTGAGTGGATCTTACAGTACCAATCCACTGCCTGCAGATATAAAGTCCTCTGCCTGACCAGTTTTGATTCCATGCCACACTTGGATCAGTTTCCATCCCCTTAAACCCCTACTGCAGCCACTACCTTCCTTTCAAGTCAACAAACAATGCTCCTTAGCAGACTAGAGGGGCTCCCTGGAGAGCCCCATTGAATTCAAAGTTACTCTCCCGAGTTTGACTATCCCCTCCTGAAGAGCTCTCCATGGGTACTTGCTGTTCTGAACACAATACAAATAAATGTACATAGTTAAGTCACTGTAAAATTTTAATGACTAGCAAGAGTTACAGTGTGCCCAGGGAAGGAGGATGTGCCCTCTCTGGGTTGGAGCAGGGGGAATGAGAGGCAGGTCTCCTGGGTCTGCCAAGGATTCACTCCAATCCCCAAGGAAGCCTCCTTGCCTCGTTTTCCCCCACTTGTAAGATGGGGTGATGAACAACTCATCTGCTTTGCCAAGGTGCTGAAAAGGATTCCAGCATTCTGACAGCTTCTGACAAAAACCCAAGATACATGCTGTGAGGCTCAGCGGGGCGAGAAAAGAGGCACTTCCGAGCCCACAGCCCCACCTAGCAGCACTCAAGCTGGGACCAGTAATCAAATCCAGGCCTCCCATAGGTGCCGAATGCTAACCACTACACGAGCAGGGTAACCCTTCCCAGCAGCAGCCCACAGGCAGGACTCTGCAGAGGAGCCATTTGCAGCAGCTCCCGGTCACCTTAACTAAAGGCAGCTTCTCGGTCTCATGGAATGGAGAATTTACTAGCCAGTTCCATCTGCCCCCTCCTCTGTGGGGCTCCTGTCACATCTCTGCAGCCGGCTGCGCCTGCCAAGAAAACTTCCAACAGGCAGCAGAGTCAGGAGCTGCTTCAGAACAGATATTCTGCCGCCTGCCAAGCTTTGTGGGTTCCCAGACCCCACTGCACGTGCAGCTGACTCAAATTTTACCAGCCCCAAATGCAGGGGGCCAGAACCAGCTTGACACCAACAGGGGAACAACAGCTCTGTCTATGCAGGCAGAGGCAGGACAGATCCCAGTCCGGCCAGCCAAGGAGTAGAGCCCTAAGGGGCAGGAAGCCAAAGAACTTAAGAAAAGCAAAGTATCCCCAAGTGGGCCTAATGAGCCGCCAATGTCAGGAGGAGCTTGAGGGGGTGGGCAGGGGAATAAAGCAGATTATTTTCATCCCATCCCACGCCATGCCAGCCTCTGGGACAGATTCTGCTTTCCCAGAGTAGCTCCTCTAACACCAGTGACGTTCCTCTCAATTTACACCAGTTTAACCAAGATCAGAATGGGCCTCCTGCACCTTCCCGGCAGCCTGGCATTCATAGATCTCAAAAGCACTTTGTGGAGGCTGGCAAATGCCATTCATTTCATTGTACAGATTGGGAAACTGAGGCACAGAGCAGGGAAGTGACTCACTCAGGGGTACACAGCAGCCAGGAATAGCCCATACAAGTTCTGGCAGCTAGACTGGAGCTCTATCTTGCCTTTATCTCCCCAGTTGAAACAGTCCAGGCTCACCTAGCTACAGAAATAGGGCCATCTCTTTGCACAGCACTCTACTAAACCAGATTCAGATGCATTTCCTGCTTCTGACCAGGAGCAGCTCTGCCCTCCTCCCTGCTTTGGACAGTTCTGTTTGAAGGGTGTATACACACACCCACACACCCACATTACACTCCCCAAAGAGCTCATAATACAATCCCTTTTCCACCTCCTGTGTTGTGCTGACGTCGCTGTCTCACTGTGAACAATGGGAAGGACGCAAATCCCCCCATTATTATCCCATTACAGGCTGCAGTGGATTATAGATGTGATTATTGGAGTTTAGTAATCTGGCAAAATAAATCTGCATGCACACGCTGGAGCGCTGAAACAGTGCCATAGCACAGGGAGGGAGAGGTGCTGCACAAAGGAAAGCCAATCTAGTTGCATTAATTGGGCTTTGCTGTTCCCTGCCGCCAGACCCAATCCTTCACGTGTCTGCAGGTGTGGGGTAATATAGCCCAGTTGGTAGAGCACTGCACTGAGAGCTGAGAGAACTGGGGTCTGTTCTGAGATCTGCCATGGAGCTGTTGGGTGACCTTTGGCAATCCACCAACGTTTTGCGCCTCAGTTTCTCCCTCCTTGGTCTGTCTCTTGTAAGCACTTTGTGGAAGGGATTCTCTGAGTGTGAGTGTGTGCGCGCGCACGCACAGGGTCTAGCACGGGGAGGTCCTGATCCTCATGTGAGGCCTCTAGATGCTACTCAGACTAATAATTAATCACCACCCCGAGAGGCATGGGAAGTACTTGGCCCCTCTCAAAAATCAAGCCCTAAGAGCAGCAGCGCGTGCAGGCAGGACACTAGCTCTACCACAAACACCAGTGGATCCTGGCTGAAGGCCACAAAGCAGCACTGATTTCCCATCCCCCTCTCTCCAGCCACAGTCTGGCTCCTTTTGCAGCATGTGCCTCAGCAAAAGCTGGACGCGTTCATTTCCTTCCCTCCCCTTGATCATTTGTTAGCGAGCAAGGTGACTGCTGCCGGGAGTCCCAGCTACTTCATGGTTTAGCCATCCATCATCCCCAGGACAGCTCTCCGGTATTATAGGTCATCATTTTATGGTCAGTGTCCACCAGTGAAATCAATTAACCAGTGTGTGGACCGCATGCAGGTTTGCTTGCCTTTAAAGGCAAGGACTGTGAGCCAGGTATGGTGTGTGCACTGTAAGGTAGGAATGTAAGCGAGTAGCCTGATAGTGGCAGCAAGAGGGGGAGCAGGAGCTGGTGCTGGAGGGAACTGGCTTTTAAGCCGGTTCCCCCCAGCACCATCTCCAAGGGGGCCACGGGGGTAGCAGGGACCAGCACGAGCTGGGAATCAGCTAATTCCCGGCTTGTGCCCAGTCCCAGAAGCTGCGCGTCTGCTTTTTAAATTCTGCCAGCTCTTAATACATTTAAAAATCAGAAGTGCAGCGGGGTGGACCCAGTGTGAGCGGGAACAGCTGATTCCTCCCCCCTCTCCTGCCCCCGGTGCTTCAGCCTTTAAAATGTATTAAGCTTCCTCGCTTATTGACTGGTCGATGGAAGATGGACTAGTCGATTAAACGAAATTTAATATCCCTACTGTAAGTCAGAGTGTTCTAACAGGTTGCAAGACAGGAAGCCTGGGGTACTGTTCCCATCCCTACCACCAACTCACTGTGTGAGACCTTGGGCAAGTCACTTCAGCCTCCCAAAAAATTTATGTACCTAACTCCCATTGAAATCAATGGGTCTTAGGTGTCAAAATTCCTCTGTACATCTGAGCCATCCCTTCTCTATGCCTCAGTTTCCCCGTCTGTAAAATTAGAGCAATTATCAAGACTTGCCTCAGCCAGGTATGCAGCAAAAACATGCAGCCTTTTGCTCTTCTAGAACCTCTTCAAAGTGCTTTGAAAACATTAGTTTACTGAGCTCATGGCACCCATGAGATTATGGGTGAACATCCGAGACTTAAAGATGGGGAAACTGAGTCACAGAGTGGTTAAAGCCCCACATTCTCAAAGGTATTTAGATTCTCCTATTGTGACTTAGGCATCTAATTCCCTGAAGGATCAGGGCCAAAAGACAACTACCATCAAGCTCTTTGGACTCCCACTGCTACCTTATTAAACCAATAGGCCAGATGCTTCTGGCATCAGGACCAGAAACAAAGCCCTCTGATAATCAATAGGAGCCTTTCCCTGAATTTCAGTGGGGTTTGGATCAGGCCCACAGTGCCTACAAAGTGCCTTCAGAGTCTCTGAAAAACTGTGATTGCTCACTAATTAAGAGTTAGATTTCAATTACAATCCAGGAGCAGCAAATTACTATGCTGGAATTTCTCCAACCATCTTCAGATGCTTTATGGAGCGCTGATCCTGCAAGGGGGGGGGGGAGAAGAGAGAGAGGAAGGGGGCTTCCATCTTGTGGAAATAGCCAATAGACTAGCAGCATCAGCTCCTCCTTTCTGTGAGCCCTGGCATTCTGTGCTCACTTGACTAACGGCCTTACAAATAGTCATCCTAAAAAGGGTTGTGGAAAAAAACCACATCAAGTCTCTGTTTGGGAAGATCATTATTAATACATGAAATCTCTACCGGCCTCTTAATTACAACACCCACCATTCTGACGGCGTCTGGAAAAGTTCACTGACCCTATTAATAATTGAGCCAAACCAGCGCTCCACGCCCACAAACGTTTGCCAAGAAAGCCAAAGCCGTGTTTGACCTATTGTGAAATTCTTCCCCTTCGCCCCTGCAATCCTCCTGTTTTGTTTATTCCTCCTCCAGTCCACCTCCCTGGGCAGGTCAGTTGCCTTGCAAGCTGTTTACACTCCCAAGCCAGCAGGACCAGATGACATATTTAGGAGACAGCAGCATTTCTTGATTTTAATGTGGCTCAAGGGGGGGGGGAAATGCTTCTTTGGTAAAACTTTTTCTAATTAGATCCCAATAAAGACAAACTATCAAGTGAGTTGTATATAAAAATTTAACAGCAGAGAATCAGTGTTCCAAAGCCTGCTTCTCAGATCTCCCAAAAGGCCACTCCCACTGGGCCTCCAGGAAGACACACACCAAGGAAGGAGGAGAGAAAGCTGACAAATCCATGCCCCACTCACACTGCAAGGACACAACTGCTGAGCCTGAACAGAAAGCCCTATTCCTACCTCCCTCAGATTCTGCGGGGAGCAAGGGCAGGTCAAACCCTAACCTGATCCCAGATCCAAAACCAGGCCCCGACCCAGAGCCCGCACACATACACCATCCAAGTTGTGCAGCACAAGCTGTTCTCTGGCTCTAACTCTGCTCCCTGTTACGTTGACGCTCGAGTCCATTTGCTCTGAGAATAAGTCAAATTTGGCAAGCTTTCCCCTGGCCCTCTTTTAGGTAAAAACCAGCCCTGTGAACCAACGTTATATTTCCTGGTTTTGCTGTGGAAAAAGAGGAGAGGGGGAGGGATGGCCTTCGGCAATATACAGAGCTATAAAGGGAGCCGGAACTTGGACACAAGGGCCGCCTCCGTTGTATGGACACAGGCAGGTTTTCCACAGTAACCACCCAAAGCTCTTCAGCTGACAATGGGATCGCTGCAGCTAAATGCACTCCGGACGTGTCTTCACATGGCAACTCCACTGCCCTCGCTGCACAGAGCATCGCAGGAACTTCCCCGGGATTTGTGCATTTCAGGCCCAGCAACACATTCTTGAACCTGCCATCCCCGCCCCCACCAAACATCCCTGCACTGTGGCCACAGTGTGGAGCCAGGTATTCCCCTCTGTAGTACCACCCGGGGGTGGTGTTTGGAGGGAGGTTATCAGATAGCAGTAGGATTCTTAGGGGTGTAAACACCAGGAGGGGAATTATTCAGGGTAGTTCACAGGGTGTAAATGCAAGAGCATTGGGATGAATTTAAAAAGGGAGAATTTACATGTAAGAGAAGGAAACAAACTAACAGCAACTCCTCCTCCATTATAGCTTGGCCTTCTAGAAGAGGCATGGGAGCCCAGTCTAGGGACGTTTATAATAAGAACAAACACACAATAGGAAGCAAGCCTGCACTGGCCAGGTCTGGGTCTGAATGGTCCTCTCCATTGAATGTCTATGACTCGGCAGAATATGGGAGTCACCAAGTTTTTTCTACTTAATTTCCTTGTCTATTGAAAAACAAAGAAAAAATCCACTGTCCTTCCCGGAAGGGTTTGTCTCGAAATCCACCTCACATTGTTCCCTCTTCCAGCCTTGGCCCAACAGTAACTCAAAATAGTGTATAGTTCCAATGTTAATGAACCTACCGTTTGGACTGGGGGGAAGTATATACAAAAGGTCAGAGGGTGACCAAAGCCAGCCAGATGTGCGAACTAAGGAACAGCAAAATTTCAGACAGAAAAAAAAGGATCCTCAGGAACTACAGAAGCATCCAAAACGGGGAGACAATGAAATACAATGCATGTGTGTGCACTGTACATACACCCACTTACATTGATCTCCTCTCTTCTAAAGAGCCTGCCTGTGGGCTGAATCTTTGTCCAGGAAGCTTCAGCCCCGAGAATCTCTCTTCCTTCTTTTAACAGCACATTTATTAGCTGGCTGAGAAAGAAGGTTTGTTACGCAAGCGCTGCCACAGCCCCCTAAATGCGCCTTAATGTCTGGAATGTAAAAAGAGACTGGGAATGAACAGAGCAGAGAGGCTCAGAAATCCTGTAGGACCCAGGCTCAAACCTCGGCTGGCAAGTAGCGAGGAACCCAAGGGAGAATTGAGGGTCATTAGCTTGCTCTGGATAACCCTGCCTGCAGAATGGGACACCTCTGTTGCAAACCTTGCTTGATCAGACTGACACAGCCAGGGAGGAGGGTACCGCTGGTATCTGCCCCAGTGCTCTGGAGCTCTGTGGTCCAAATGGACCGACTCTCACCTGGCTGCTGTGGGTAAGCAAACACAGATCTAAGGGACCTTGCTTCCCCACATCACTTGATGCCCTGAGAACAATTATACATGTAAACATGCATGATCATGCATGGCCTCTACCAGGCTGCTCACATCAGCCTGAGCTCTTCATTAGAAGCTGGCAGGGTTCTTCACTGGCCCCCAGTTGCTCAGGCTGCACATGCAGTTGCACAAAGGAACCCAGACGGCCCAGGTTTGGAAAAGGGGGAGGTCTGTAAACCTTCTACACAAATACAACAACGAGGGAAGGATGTTGAGACTCTCCTACCCCAGAGAACATTGCTTTCTGGCTGAACCCAGTTCATCCTGCGCCCCCACTTCCACAACTTGATCCTTAACTCAAAACCTTCGGGTATTTTCCAGAAGGTCTCAGAGAAGAAACTGCAGTAAAAATGTGGCACCTCAAATAAGCAGCGTAACTGGACTTGCCTTGCCCGGTGAGTGTCTGATTAATATAAATAGCGGCGGGGAGTGCTAATGGTGGCAGCCCAGCTACTCTCAGTGCCGAGCGATGTAAAGCCTGGCTACTTTACGATGTAAAGCCTGCCTTGCCGTTGCTACAGGCCTTTCATTTTAGCCACTTTCCTCCCGCTCTGAGGACCGGGTCCTAGTGTAGCCGGTCTGGGGAAGCGCACACGGCAGCCCGGAGCTCCAGAGAGCGCCCTGCACACACCCCGCGGGCCAGCGCCACGCAAGTCCGCGGGCTCGGTAGCCCCAACTCCGAGTGCAGGGGTGCAAAGTTCGGCTCTTTCTTCCCGGCCGCGGCTCCTTGGCGAGAGCCTGGCACCGGGCGTCTCGCCAGGCCAACAGCGGCGGGGGCTGAGGAAGGGGAGAGTTGCCCTGCTGCTGGGAACTACAGGCCGGATCTCCTCCGGGATCGCGCTGCGGGCAGCAAGCGGGCACCCCCCGCCCAGGTCCCAGAGTAGCGGGAATACGATGCAAGAAGGACTCCAGCATTCCTCACCCCGGGGCAGAGACCCCCGCGCGCGCACACACACGCAGCCTTAAGAAGACCGCTCGGAGCCGGCAGGACAAAGGATCGTAATAACTGAAACCAGAACTGGGGGGATCCACTGCTCCAGCCAAACACTTTAGCGTTCGGATTTGCACACTGGCCGCATAGCGCCCACACGCCCCCTCGCAAGCTGCAGCTGCCATGCGGTGCAGAACCAAAACACAAACGCTCCCAGCCCAAACAGGCGGGGAGCCGGGCTCTGGGTTTCTCTGCCTTTAGAAACTGCAACCAAATCGCCAAGGGGGAGACAGAGCAGGTACCTGCCAGCGCCCCCGGGCAGGGAACTTCGTGTACCGAAAAGCTGGGGTCACTGGGGGGCAAGTTACAAGCCAGGCGAACTTGAGTGCTGCCTGCGTTTCTCTTCGGCATCAGCACTCGGTGGTTAATATTTTAGCAGCCCCGCTGCAGCAACAAACTTCTCTGATTCCACCAGCCGCACCACCCGGACACACACCCACACCCACAGCCCAAGCCCGCTGGCAAGTTGCAACACAGTTTCCATCCCCAGCGCCCCTCCGCGAGGAAGAGCCTGCGTCCTGCCCTGTGCGAAGCACAAGTTAGCAGGGACCCCGGGGGAGGGGGAGCGAGTCCAGGAACCAGAAGCAAGTTGCGCGGGGCTGAAAGAGGGAGCCCCGCTCCCCCGGGGAGAGATCGGCCGCGCAGGGGCAGGGAGAGGCGCCGGCGGGGGCTGCGTTCTGACCTGCAGGCGTCTCGGGTTCCAGGGCGCAGATCTGGAGGGTTAACACGAAGAGCAAAGCCCGAGCGTGGCGCATGTTGCGTTCGGAGCCAGGGCGCGTCTCTCCCGGGGGCCGCGCCGGGGCTCAGGGACGCGGAGGGAAGTTGCCGCGCGCAGCCATGGAGCCCGCAGTTCCCGCTGCACTGGCAGGAGCCCGAGCGGGACTGGAGCCTTCAGCGGGCACCCAGCTGACGTCAGGCCGGAGCGAGGGAAGGGGCAGCTCGCAGGCGAAGAGGCGGGATAGCAAAGGCAGAGGCTGCCTTCTGCTGGAGGAAAGGAGCAAAGGCAGCCCGAGGAGAGAGCGAGCCGCCAGCCGCGCCTGGGCTCTGCCGGCCCGGCCCGCTGCCTTCCACCCGCTCCCTCGTGTGCGGGCCCTGCAATGTTTGGACCGGAGGGGCGGCCCCGGGGGACGTTAGAGCCTGCGGGGGCCAGGGGCTGCCGGCCACCTGGAGAAGCCAGCTCTGCTAACAGCCAGGCCGCGGGCGGGTATCCCCCTGCGGGTTGGGGGCAGCCCCGGGCAGGCGCTGGGGTGAGAATTCCGGTGCTGGTTGCTGGCACAGCTGGCAAAATGCGGGAAACGTGGCTCCACTCCCGGCCTAGGGTCTATCCTGCCTGGCAGGGAGGGAGCTTTGATAGGGCTCCTCCAGCTGTAGGTGGGGTGGGAAGGCCTCATTTCCATGGGGAGTGGGCACACATGGCTAGTGGGCACCAAACAGGGCAGGCAGCCAGGGTGTCCCGTCCCTCATCGATGCCTTGGTCAATCCCACCCCCAATAGCAACCTGTGCAGGGTCATTGTATCACACCAGCCCGCAGAGGCAGGGCCCAGCACAGCTCAGTCTGTAAAGTGGTGCAGGGGGAAAGGCTGGAGGAGAATGGGCCCTGCCCAGCATTTCATCTAGTGCCCACTTCCTTGAGTCAGTTACTGCAGCCAACCTGGGAGGAGATCTGGGCTGCCACGGAGGCCCCACATGAGCAGTGCCCTGGACTCTGCAGTGCTAATGGGCAATGTGCCTGGAGGAGTGGGGGAAAGTCCCCCTTACGCACTGAGGACTTCAGTCCATGGGGCCAAGGCTCGCTCGCATGAAAAGCCAAACTGCCACGGTCCCTTGAGAGCCAGGCTGATCCTCTCTGGGTTTTTGGCTAGAGCCCCATCTCTGGTCTAAGCAGTCAGGAGGCTTGCAGTAAATAAATAAGGTCTCCTGCCAGGGACAGCACATAGACTGACCCCTGTGCCCTCAGGGAGCTCCTGTGAAGTTGCTGAGTTCGTATGGGCACCGCGCTCTGCCCGGGCTCAGGGAAGGAGGTTTCGAGAATAGTTTTGAGATGGGACATTTGTTTGAACCTGCCAAGAATGCAGAGGCTTCAGGCAGGACTTGTTAGCCGATGCCGCATTACCACTGCCTTCCACCCAGTCATTTGACCCTTATGTGCCCAATGCAGTGTCTAACTGTGCTAAGGGGCAGGGGGAGAGGGGAGGAATTCATTGGTAGTACTTAGCAAAGAAATCTCCTTTGAATCAAAGGCAGGGCAAAGAGGGTGGGCTGGAAGAGGCCTCAGGGAGATGAGACATGAGACATAATACACAAGCCAACATTGTGACAAGAGAGAGCGTGAAAAGAAGCAAACCCTGGCGTGGCTATGACTGGTCTCCATTAGCTGCAGAGCTGAGGAAGCTGAGATAACTAGGAGCAAGCCAAAGGGCGAACACAAATCAAAGAGAGAGGCACCTGCAAACCCCTTCCCCTTCTCCATACAAAGCTGAGGCAGAGAAAGCAAACTGCATCCAGTCTCTAGTGCAGACCCAGGCAGCACCACGGCAGTGACTGAATAAGCCCTGCCGAGGGCCACAGTGCTGGCTGCAAGGAGCGGGGAGACTGGCTTGTTTGTGGGCACTGATGCCAAAGGAGATGAAAGAGTCGTTGTGAGCTGGCATCCTCCCTGGTGCCTATTAGGGAGGAAAATGGTTTTCCCAATGCTGGGGGGGGGCTGCGCTGCACCGCACCAGGCTGTCAGTGCAATCTGCGATTCGTTTGTGGAGCTAAGGCTCTGATGATAAATGGGGTGGAAAATTATCTAATTAAACAGATAACTTGCAGGCAGGTAATGGCACGGCTGTGCTTTGCTCTGCTTGGTGCGGTGGGGGAGGAGTAAGACAGGGATTCAGTTGTGGGCCTTTTTTACAGACTGCAAGGTTTCTGTGCGCAGCGTGGCGGGGAGTGGAAGGGATGTTTGCACGTGTTTTGGCGTCTGTGTGAAATAGGGAGTAAGCATGAGAACAGGCAGTGTGGTGGTGCCTAGGGGAAAGAGCGTGGGGGGATCTTTATGAGGGTGGAGGAATGCAGCAATCGCACAAGTGGGTCTGTACAGAGACAGTTATGGAGGGAGCTTGTTTCTGGGTGTGTGCTTACAAACAATCAACCCCTCACCCCACCTCCCAGTGTGGGTCAGGCCACAGCATGTCTTCTGCAGTCAGCCCCACACTGGCCTTTGCAGCTGGTGACTCCGCCAACAGAAGTCTCCCCAGCCCCTGGCTCTCCAGTGCATCAACGAGCACTGCTCCAGAAGCTCTTCAGAAGAGCTTGGCCACTGAGCGCACCTTGGCCAAGGGGCTCTCTAGGATGCCAGCTGTGAATACCAAGCACTTGGGAACCTGGGCGTGAGCTCTTTGGAAATCTGCCACAAGGGTCTCCTGGTGTGGGAGGTCTGAAGGGTTGAGGCTAAGCCCCAAATGGAAGGTTTTTAATGTTTGTTGCTCAAGTGGATTCCACTTCCTCAGCTGTCTGGTGAGTGGCACAGCAATGACGGGCAGGAGGGAGAGGCACAGGTAGAACTGCTATGCGCAAACAGTGGCCAAGAAACAGATTTAGGTCTCAGCCCTGCAAAGACTTACCTGTGGGACTCCCCTGATGCTGGTGAGTCATCCCCCTGGACTCTGGGGGGGAGCAGCCTCACTGTGCGATGCTCCCTACATAGCGTAAAGTGGCAAAAGCAAAACATCCCATTGTTCACAGCCCACCCTCTCCTCTTCAGTGTGCACCCTCCTGCCCCCCACACTGGAGGAGCAACATGCGGAGGCTCAGCTTGGCTCTGGGCACTTGCCCTCAGGATGCTAACACACAAAGGTATCATAGAAAAGGGACAAGCCAGCACTGGGAAGTTTCACCCACATACACTGAGCACACAAATAGGCAGCAGTTTAAAACAAATCAAAGGAAATGCTCCTTCATACAATGCCCAATCAACCTGTGGAACTCCTTGCCAAGGGATGTTGTGAAAGCCTAAAATATAACTTTGTTCAAAACAGAATTAGAGAAGCTGATGAAGGAGCAGTCTATGAGTGATTATTGGCCACAATGGTCAGAGACACAGCCCCTTGCTCTGGGCGTCCCTAAGCCTCTGATTCCCACGTGCTGGGACTGGACAACAGGGGCTGGATCGCTTATCAGTGCCCTGCTCTGTTTACTCCCTCTGAACCAGCTCCGATCACTACTTGAAGACGATACTAGGCTAGAAGAGCCATTGGTCTGACACTGTCGGGCCATTCTCATGTAGAGCAAGATAAGGGGGTACTGGCAAACACAAAGTCAGACACAACGACACCCACACACTTGGGCACCGCACAAACACCCAAATGCAGGTACACATATACAATCAGACAAACACTGAAGCACACACAAAGACACAGATGGAGATACATGGGCATAGAATCACAGACTCCTAGGGCTGGAAGAGACCTCTGGAAGTCATCCAATCCCCTCCCCAAAGCCGGACCCAACCAACTAAATCATCCCAGCCAGGGCTTTGTCAACCTCTAGGGATGAAGATTCCACCACCTCCCTAAGGAACTCATCCCAGTGCTTCACCACCCTCCTAGGGAAATAATTTTTCCTAATATCCAACCTAGACCTCCCTACACTGCAACTTGAGATCATTGCTGCTCGTTCTGTCATCTGTCACCACTGAGAACAGCCTCTCTCCATCCTCTTTGGAACCTCTGTTCAGGAAGTTGAAGGCTGCTATCCAATGCCCCCTCACTCTTCTCTTCTGCAGACTAAACAAGCCCAAATTCCTCAGCCTTTCCTTGTAAAAGAAGTGCTCCAGCCCCCTAATCATTTTGGTTGCCCTCCACTGGACTTTCTCCAATGTGTCCACATCCTTTCTGTAATGGAGGGCCCAGAACTGGACACAGTACTCCAGACAGACAGTCAGGGACAAACAACTAGAAAGACAGTTAGGTCTTGTTTAGACTACGCCGAAGTTCCAAAAGAGGATATGCAAATTCCTATGGAATGAGGTTTACGCGGCTTTTCGAAAAAGGGGAAGGTTGCCAAAAAAATGTGTCCTGACTACTTTCACTTTTGGAAGCTTTGCTTTCGAAAGTGAGATCGGAAGAAGATATGCAAGTTCCGTGGGAATTTGCATCTCCTCTTTCGGAACTTCGACATAGTCTAGACGAGCCCTGTGGGACAAACACACAGACAGACACACTATTACACACAGAAACACAAATACATAGACATGTAGACACGCACAAAGAACCATAGGCAGACATACACCATGGAAAGATATAGAAGCTTAAATTCAGCCAAGTCAATGAGGTGTCCTGTGGTTCCTTAGAGACTAACAGATTTATCAGGACATAAACTTTCATGGGTAAAACCCACTTCATCAGATGAATTGGAGTGGAAGTGACAAAAGCTGGAGTAGATATATAAGGAAGAAGTTGCTTGTGTTAAAGAAGCTAATCAAGTTAGGGTAGAAGTGGGTCAGTCACAGCATTTGGTGTGGAGATGCTAATATCCAGAGAGGGGGAAATGGCCTTTGTAATGTGTTAACCAGTGAAGATCCTTATTCAGTCCTAAATTGATAGTGTTTAATTTGCAAATGAATTCCAGTTCAGCTCTCTCCCTTCATAACTGGTTATTGAGATGCTTTTTCAAACCTGTGGAGCTGAATCCCTGAGCTCTAACACCTCCCACCATGAGCTCTGGGAAATACTCTGGAATATAAGCCCTGGACATAGGTGTGCACAAACACACACATACTGGTGGGCATATAGGCACGCACATCACACACACACAGGCACGCACCTGTCTCCTGACTAAAGAGAGCAGCCCTTTGCTCCTGTTGGCCTGGCCTCCATGTGACAGAGTGCCCCACCAAACAGCTAAATGAATGGGTGTAATTCACACCTGCAAGTGCACCAGGAAAATCCCCAGCCCTGCCGAGGCAGGCCACACCTTCTGCATTGCTTTGCGCTGACAGCAGATACAAGGAGCTTCATCTAGTTTGTGTTCTGCCCCCCCACACACACACACACTCACTCAGCCCCCAAATACAGTGCACAGGAAGGCAGCCCTGCCACTTCTGCAAATTGGGTTGGTTTGTTTTCTCCTGGGCCCTGCCGCATGCTCAGATAAAAGGGAGCACAGTTTGGAATATAACAGCTTACAAAGGAAGCCTGGTCTAGTGTTTAAAGCACCAGACAGGTGGGTCTTCTCACCTGTGACTCAGATGCCCTGTTTCCTCATGCAAATCAGGTGGGACCAAGATTTCCAAAGAGTTCAGGGCCAGTTTTTCCAAGGGTTCAGTTGCTCTTAGGCATCTAAATGTGGGATGATTTTAATCAGTACTCAGCACCCAATCCCCACCTAAAAGCCCTGAGCACTTTTTGAAAATCTGCCTCACTTTTCACTGATTTTGAAAATTCTAGCCAGAAACGTTTCTGTGCCTCAGTTTCCCCACTTGCAAAAGCTGGCTAGTGTTATAATAACTATCCTAACTTTCTAGGGCTTCATGGTCATCCCCATTGACAAAAGTCACTCCCAGGCAGAGAGCCAGCTTTCAATGCCAGGTGGGTCGGCTTCAGTAAGACCACTCTGGCTTCATGGAGTCTCCTCTGCACAGCAAGCAAGTGCTTGGGTTTCACTTGAACTGTTACAGTGAGGACAGGCTCCAGATTCCCCTCTACAGCCCTGAACATCTGTGCTCAAGGCCAGAGAGAGGAAATCACTTTACCCCCACAGCAGCGAGGCCCTCCACATCTGGCTTAGCAAACAGCTGGTTTGGGATTGCTGCCTCCGGCTGATTCTTCTCCCACTCCCCCCCATCTGTCCGGGGAGACAGGGAAGCAATCAAGACCTCACTTTCCGAGTGGATTCTCCCAGCCCTGGTCGCTGTAGTTTCTACAAGAGGCCTCATTTCAAAGATGAATTTTTCCTGGGAGCGAAAGAACCTATAGCAAGTAAATCATTTCGAGTGATCCTCGGTAGCAGAGGGCTGTTTAATTTACTGGGGCATGTGGAAAACCCAAGGCACTCGCTGGCTGAATCACGGCTAAAAATAACAATCCATCTCACCGCTGCAAAGGCCTAGAAGAAGCGTGTGGGCCCATCCAACTGTTTGACAAAGCCCTGGCGCGGCACCGGAAAAGCGCTCCATGTCCCTTGCTTGAGGGGGTTGCGGTCGGTTTGCATTTTAATATCTATTTCTCTGCCAACCTGCAGATCGATAATTGAAGCCTGACTCATCCATCTTAATCGCTCGCCTGCTCCAGCCCACCTTCCTCCTTGCAGACCTCCTGCCTGGCTGGCTGGAGACTGACACCCGCCCTGCCCTGGTGGGAAGGCAAGGGCCATCCATAGACCCCTCTCAGCAACTCGTCACAGGGCATCAGCAGATCTCCCGGCACTTTACAAAGGAGGCCTGTCCAGTTACCACCATTGCAGAGGGGGAAACTGAGGCACCAAAATCTGCCTAAACTTACCCAGCAGCCCAGTAACAGAACCCTAGTCCAGCACAGTAGCCACTAGGCCATAGTAGCTTCTGGTGCCCCGCTGGATGCTGTTTCTTTAACTCGGTAGCAGAACACCAGACCTGAGAGGGCTGGGGAGGGGTCTCAGTAGATGCTGAGCAGCAGTAGCAGCAACAGGGATAATCCTCCCGACCTCACTCTAGCAAACTTCATCCCATGGAAAGAACAAACTGCCCTGGCATGGGGACAGCACCATGTCGGGGGCTCTGCATTTAGCTTCTTTCATGCCGGATCCAGTTAAATGATGAGCCGCTGACCCTGCCTGGGGTCGTGAGCCAGCCAACCATCCTGCCAAGATAGCTCAGTGACAATGCACGATGCATTTAACCAGACACTGCCATGCAGCCATCTCTGGGATGACAGGCGGCAGCTGTTCAACACCACTTGTCCACTCAGGGCGGGGTGGGAAGGGGAGCCCACGGGGAGGGCTGAGTCAGCAGAACATCCCCACCTGAGTGGGAGTTTGGTGAGGAGACCAGACTTGCCTCTTAGCGGAGATCAGCTCAGCGCAGAGATGGAAACGCAATCAGCAAATGTAGACGACTCATTCAGAGAAACAGCAGAGGCAGCAACATTGCAGAATCCCTATTTAAGCTTATTTTACACTGATGAGCCTGCTTTAGAGGGGAACATTTACCATTTTCTTCACTGCAACCAAGACAGGTGCCTATTTCAATGAACGAAGCAGCTTGGTCCAACTCCAGGGGGCTGGGCCCTCCTCCCCTTTACCTCCTGCAGGCAGTTTTATTAACTCTGGCTCCTTTCCAATCAATGGCCTGGGATGAGCGAAGGGCTTAGTTAACCACCTGGAGCAGATAAATGTACAGATGCAGGGCTCTGCTTCTGGGCTCCTGCCATCTCCAAGGCTGTCAATAGTCAGAGCAGTGGGATCAGAAAGACCCATTCTAATTCAAGTGGGGCCAAGCTCCTAGGATGACACAGCGGGAAAGGAGCCACCGCTCTTCCCCCGGCCAGGGAGGAGATTGCATGGGATAGTGCCCTGGCAACACAGGGCCTCATTCTCCTTCCTCTCCCACCACAGCCAGTCTCGCCGGATGCCAAGGGGGTTTAGGCTCCTAAGTCTCTAGGCCCTTTAGAAAACATTTCCCTAGATTCCAAAGTGATGGGGAGAAAGCCAAGACAAGAGGGGGTGATTGAAAGCAGCTGCTGCACATGTAATTCAGGATCCCAGAGGTACAGCGATTGCCATGGCTGGGTTACCTGCAGGTAGAGCCCTGCGCAGATACAAAACGTCAGTGTTGTCTTCAAGTCGTCATTGTCAAGTCCAAGTTGAGTCTCAAGTCACTACAGTTCAAGTCTCAAGTCGAGTCTCGAGTCCCTAAAGTCACTTTCGAGTCAAGTCCCAAGTCGAGTCTCCAGTCTTAATTTTAAAAATGTCAAGTCACTTTTGTACAAGCCATCAATATTGGCACTTTCGGACAATTTTTTCACCAATTCGATTTAACAAAATTAGCAAGTCTCAAGTCGAGTCTCAAGTCACAAACAATGAACCTGAGTCGAGTCTCAAGTCGAGTCACCTAGGTGACTTAAGTTGGACTCGAGTTCAAGTCATGGGACTCGAGTCAACAACTCTGCAAAACGTGTATCCACATCCTCATCCATATCCTCAAAAATGAGTAGCCGCAGATATCTGCATGGACATCCATGGGTGCAGATACCCGCAGATATAAAGCAGACACTTGTGGATTTACAGGGCTCTAGACACAAAATTTGTACCTGAATCCATATGTGTGTCTACAAAAATGAGCCGTGGACACCCACGGATTTGCAGGGCTCTCCCCGTCCTACAAGGACTGAATGGGTGCCTTCTGCAGCAGCAAGCTACGGGTGTGTCTACACCGCAGTCAGACAGAGCAGAACACCATGTGGCTGTAACAACAGCAGCGAATCTGTAGCAGCACAAGCTGTACAAGCCTGCCCATGACCTGGGTGTGGGTGGCTAGCCCAAGGGCTTCACTGCTGTTTTTATTGGACCATAACTGGCTTGGGTATGTCTAGACATGTGGTGGTCACACCTCCGCAGTGTAGACTCTGTCCACAGACTCATCAAGCACTTATGTGACCCATCCACTAGAGGAGAACTAAGAGCCCATGGTTAGCCTGGAGCATAGCGGGGCTGATTTATGAAAGAACAGTGAATGAGCCCAGGATGCAGGTGTTGATTGGAGGAGAGTTCACAGCATGGGGGCCACTAGCGCCAAGGGGGCTCTTTAGAATTTTACTGGGGCGTAGGGTTGCCAGGTGTCCGGTATTGACCTAAAATGTCTGGTATTTTCTGTTTTTTGCCCCTGCCAGGAGGCGAAAATACCGGACACCTGGCAACCCTACGACACACTCGGCAACTGGGCCCAGCCCCTGGACCCCCGCCCCCGGACTGCCTGCTTACCTGGTTCCGCAGGAAAGCTGCGTTCTGGCTTGATCAAGAAAACAAAGTGGCCGTCGGCAAAAAGCCTAAAGACCAAGGGGAAGCGATGGGTCTTAGTGCTCAACCGCTCCCCTGTTCCTATCCCTATTCTGACTCTGCATGCACTGAAAGGGGCCATGCTGTTTTAATGCTGTTTTATTTTATTTTATTTTATTTTTTTGCTTAATAAATTTCAGAGTGCTTTTTTTTTTTTTAACAACTTTGGTCTCCCCCTTTTTTTTCCCTCAACAGAATTTTTCCCCCGTGTTTTTTTTTGGGGGGGGGGGAAGGAGGGGTGGTGTTCAGTATTTTTGGTTAAACCATTTGGCAACCCTACTGGGGCATGTGTCTACCAGTAGCACCCAGCCCTGCCAGCTGGTGCCAAGATTGCTGCGGAAGAGTTCGGTGGCTTTTCTGACTCACTGAAGCAGGTGGTTTGTTGCCCCACCTGGCTATAAGGAAGGTGTGGGGGAGTGGATCTAGAGCGTGGGCTGAGCAGTCATGAAGGAGGATTCTGAGAAGCAGCCCAGTCTGGGCAGAAGGTGGGAGCTGAACTTTCTGTAATCTCATTGCTATGAGCCAGGTTTTAGCCAGGCTGAAGGAGCAGGTCAGGCTGGACTCGACCCAGAGCAGGCTGGGAAAGTGGGGGACATGCCCAGGAAAACTTCCTGCTGTGTGATAGGTTCAGAGATAGACGCAGCGGTCTCGTCTCTCGGGGTACCTTGCACTAAACAGGGACAAGGAGTAGAAAATGCACAAGGTCGTGCATTAGCCAGGAGCGGGCCTCGCCGGTCTGACAGGCCTACTCCATCGGCAACTTACATGGGGCTAGGATTGATGCTCTGTCATAACTGATGGGCGCAGTTCTCAACCCGGGGAGCTCCCAAACTGGAGACCAGAACCAGCACTGTCATCCCAGCCTGGCCTTGCCCTGCTCCCTCCCTCCAGGACATGCCGCCTCCTGCTGATCTTCCTTCCAATCTGAGGGTATGTCTACACTGCCACCCTAGTTCGAACTAGGGTGGCTAATGTAGTCATTCGAACTTGCAAATGAAGCCCGGGATGAAAATATCCCGGCATGTTCCCAGCGCCCGCCATTTTTAAATGCCAGTGGCTGCACACGCGGCGGGCTAGGTAGTTCAAATTAAAGCTCCTAATTCGAACTACCGTTACTCCTCCTGCAATGAGGAGTAACGGTAGTTCGAATTAGGAGCTTTAATTCGAACTACCTAGCCCGTGCCGCGTGTAGCCGCGGGCAGGGGTTCAACTACCGGGCATTTAAAAATGGCGGCGAACTAAAATAAAGCCCGGGATATTTTCATCCCGGGCTTCATTTGCAAGTTCGAATGACTACATTAGCCACCCTAGTTCGAACTAGAGTGGCTAGTGTAGACATACCCTGAGAGAGCAAACTGCCTTCCAGGGAAAGGAGGGAAAAAGCCAAACTCACCTGAACAGCTGATTGGAGCAAGAAAATGTGGTGCAAGCAAAGCGTTCCCCTCCCCAAGCCAACCCTTCCCCCACTGGCTGCCTACCTCTCATGCTGACACTGCCTTTGGCTGTTCCCTGCTTGTGCCGGGTTTGAAGGAGGGTTAAAGATTTACCAGCTCCTGCGTGCTGAAAGGGGGAAGCAGCCCCTTTTGTCTCTGCTTTTCAGGAGGTGACCTCCGGCTGCGAGAGAACAAACAGCAGGAGTCGTCAATCTCTATGCCGGGTCTGATGGATTCACTGCTGTCTTTGCTTATCTGTAATAAACTGTCTGGTTAATTAGCCCAGGCTCTGGCACGGAGGAGCATTTCTCCGTGTTAAATGCTACGCTCCCCTCTCAGAGCTCTTGTGAACAGGGTTTGCAGCCATGGAGGAATTTTGCTGGAGCGGTGGAAGGACAGAAGAAGAGGGTAGCGACTGGCAAGGGATCACACAAGGCTAGGTAGCAGATTTGCAACAACTTGAAACATTTGCCCATTTGAATCAAGCCAAAAAGTCAAAATCTGGAAACCAGTCATGAAGCAAAAGATGAATGGTTTGTTTGATTCAGGTCAGTTGAAACACTTATTGCAATTCGGATCCATTTTCCTTTTGAGCCTTATTTTCAGACCCATTAGCTGAAATTTCCAAATGAAACCAGAAGTTCTCATTGCAAAACTTTTCTTGTCCGTGTGCATCTATGCAAGGGGCTCTGTCAAAGCCAGGCCCATCCCACCCACAGATTTGGCTTGGACAAATGGGCACTTTTTGACAGAGAAACAAGTGGATGAAAAATTCCCATCTGGCTCCATCCCATCCAGCATGGGTCTCTCCTCCGGCTGGGCCAGATTGGAGCTAAAACTTATCTCAAGTGCCAAACTGGTTTAGGTGCAGTGGCCATCTCTAAGCAAAGGAGGGATGTGAAAATTGACATACACACCCCCCCTCACATGCTGCTTCCTATCCACTATAGCAGCCATAGAGTATCTGAGCACCTGCCCTTGCTACATGGGGAGACACTGGCTGCTATCCTTGGGAATGGCCGATCTCTGCTCCCTCCCTGATCCTCCAAAGATCACCGTCCCCCCCCCCGTCCCCCCACCCAAGGATGCACTCACAGATGCACACAAGGATGCGGCTGCTCTCCCCATCAATGTGCACTGGTCAGCTGCTTCCCCTCGCCCCAGAGGTGTCTGCATTTCAGTAGTGCTGTGTGGACAGAGCCTGCAATGCAATTCTGTGCTGCAAGGCACCAGGGAAGTGTCAAACATTCTCTGTGCGTTTCATCGGGATCTGTAACATCGGCTGTGCCTGAGAGGCGCTCGCTCTGCTTCGTGGCGCTGTTTGGCATAAAATGCGGCTCTGGCTTGCACCGGAGATAGCGAGTAGGGATACGTGCAGAGCTAAGCCGGGCCATCTCCACAGACATCACCGGGTCGGCAACAGACCGACAGATCTCTAGCCTTTTGCTGCATGTGCAGCAGGCCCAGCAAATCCTCTCGCACTGACACTAGAACTGTTAAAAGAACGCCTGCTGCCAGAATTGCGCCTTCCACCAACACCCAATGCAGGTGAGCTGGAAGTGAGGTCGAGCAGAACTGGAGAGGCACAAACCCTTTCATGGCTAGCTCTCCCGCCTGCTAATTACAGCTCGGCTGTGTTTCTTCCTCTGACCCACATGCCCTCCCGAACAGAAAGGAATGAAACCATGGGCAGAAGGAGCAAATTAATGAACAGCTGATGAGCCACATTTACTATGCCAGTTGTGTTCACCCCAATCCACTGACTGTAAGACTGGAATTTCCAAAGGAGACCAACCTGGGAGCAGCGAGTGAGGCCCCAGCCCAGGGCAGGAGCCCCGGGATCAGCACACCTTTGTGCTGGGCGCTGTATATTAATTAGTGTTAGTTAGGGGGGTGCCGAAGAGCCCCAGTCAGACAGCAGGAGCTGCCAGTGCAGGGGCTGCAGATTCCGAGAGTCCACGGCCAGAAGGGCCTGTTGTGACCATCTCATCTGACCCTGCACAACACAGGCCAGAGAACTGCCCCCGTTAACCCGCAGAACAGAGCTTTAACCAACCCCCCATCCCAGTGATGGAGAACCCATCCTCCATGGTCACTCACCCTCACTATTAAACATTGATGCCTGATTCCCTTTCCCAGTGGTCTCCTGAATGGCCAGCCGCTGCCCCATGCTCGGCCTTTCTCTGCTAACTGGCGAGCCCCTGGCTGAACATTTGTTCCCCACGCAGGGACGGACAGAGCTGGAATCAAGCCGCCCTGCCCTGGATTGTCTCTGTTAAGCTGACCAGAGGGAAGTTCTAGCATCCAGCAGTGCGAGGCAGGTTTGCTCACCCAGGGAGGCCCTGATCTGAAAGCGAGAGGCAGCTCGAGCGTGTGGGTGGCGCCGTACCGGCTTGGGGGGCGGAGGGAAATAAGCAAGGAGCTTGCAGGTCCCAGTTCCACCCCACACCCCACTTTGGGTTGCCAGGTGTCCGGTATTGACCCAGACAGTCCGGTATTTTCGCCTCCTGTCCAGTAAAAAATTCAGAAAATACCGGACACCTAAAATGTCTGGTATTTTCTGATTTTTTTTCCTGGCCAGGAGACAAAAATACCGGACACCTGGCAACCCTAGCGCCCGGGCCCGGGCCCAGCCCCCGGTTCCCCCTCCCCCACCCCTGGACCCCATGCTTACCTGGTTCTGCAGGGAAGCTAAGTTCTGGCTTGAACAAGAACACAAAATGGCTGCGGGCTAAATGCCTAAAGACCAAGGGGAAGCAATGCCTTATCTGGGTCTTAGTGCTCAACCGCTCCCCTGTTCCTATCCCTAGTCTAACTCTGCACTCACTCTGAAAGGGGCCATGCTGTTTTAATGCTGTTTTATTATTTAATTTTTTTTTTTTCATAATAATTCTCGGAGTCCTTTTTTTTTTCCTCAACAGAATTTTTTCCCCGGTGTTTTTTTTTTTTGGGGGAGGCGGTGTTCGGTATTTTTGGTTCAACCATCTGGCAACCCTAACCCTACTTCTGAGCAGTGGCCTGAGGCAGGCAATGCCCGGCGTCCTCTGTGTCTCTGCAGGGCTGCAGAGAGGGGCTGCAGCCATGGCCCTGCCCAGGGCCTAGCCAGGTAGGCAGAGGGGAGGAGGCAGCACCCACCCTGCATGCTGGGGCAGACACTCCCTCAGGGGGCCCATCCTTCCTGGTATTCCCTGTGGGACTGAGCGGCCCCTTCTGGCCATGCCCCACCCTCTTCCCGCCAGGCACCTCGAGCAGCAGTGGTCAGCCTCCCTCCCCCATGCTCCCCATGGCAGCAGGGGCTATGGGGAAGCAAAGCACACTTGGCAGGCGCACTCACTCTGCTTCCCCGCAGTTCCTACTGCCATGGGGAGTGCTGCTGCCACCCCACCCCTGGTAATCCCTGAGGCTGCATCCATCAGCGTGCCAGGGAAGGGTAGAAGGCAGGGCAGTGGTGGGAAGGGGCAGGGCTTGGGGGACAGGAACAGACAGCCCCCAGATGGTGCAACTGCTGCAGCCAGGGATGGCCTGTGGGCCAGGAGTCTGAGATCCCTGCTGTAGAGTGTCTGGCTTCTTGTGGACTGGACTGTTCTAGTGACCCCATTGTTACCTGATGGAGGAGGGGAAACTGAGACAGAGCCATAAGGTTGCACTCAGGAGGTGACAGCAGCCCTTCTGCAAAGCTCCTTATGCTGCCCCTTGTGCATCTCCCTGTGCACAGCTGCCAAGCCAGCTCATGGCCCATCTTCAACCCCCCCTCTGACACGACCCCCCTATACAAACTGACAACGGTTCTGGAGCTGTGTGCTGGAGCTGGGTTCCAGTAGCACCAAGAGGCCCCAAACTAGACCAAGGCCTCCTTGCAGCAGGTGCTGGAACAGACTCACATGAGGCCTACCAAGAGGATTACAAGCTAAACAGACAATGGCAATAATCACTATTCCCATGGGACAGATGGGTTTCATAGAATCATAGAACCGTAGAGCTGGAAAAGACCTCAGAAGGTCATCAAGTCCAGCCCCCTGCCCAAGGCAGAACCAATCCCAAATAAATCAACCCAGCCAGGGCTTTGTCAAGCCAAGACTTAAAAACCTCTAGAGATGGAGTTTCCACCACCTCCCTAGGTAACCCATCCCAGTGCTTCACCACCCTCCTAGGGAAATAATTTTTCCTAATATCCAACCTAGACCTCCCCCACTGTAACTTGAGACCATTGCTCCTTGTTCTGCCATCCGTCACTACTGAGAACAGCCTCTCTCCATCCTCTTTGGAACCTCCCTTCATGAAGTTGAAGGCTGCTATCAAATCCCCCCTCACTCTTCTCTTATGCAGACTAAACAAACCCAAATCCTTCAGACTAAACAAACCCAAATCTCTCCTCATAGGTCGTGCGCTCCAGCCAGCTAATTATTTTGGTCGCCCTCCACTGGACCCTCTCCAATGCGTCCACATTGGTCCTTTCTTTAGTGGGGGGCCCAGAACAGGACACAATATTCCAGATGTGGCCTCACCAGAGCCGAATAACAGGTAATAATCACTTATCTGGATCTGCTGGCAATGCTCCTAATGCACCCTAATATGCCATTAGCCTTTTTGGCTACAAGGGCACACTGTTGACTCCTATCCAGCTTCTCATCCACTGTAATCCCCAGGTCCTTTTCTGCAGAACTGCTACTTAGCCATTCGGTCCCCAGCCTGTAACAATGCTTGGGATTCTTCCATCCCAAGTGCAGGACTCTACACTTGTCCTTGTTGAACTTCATCAGATTTCTTTTGGCCCAATCCTCTAATTTGTCTAGGTCATTCTGGACCCTATCTCTGCCCTCCAGCATATCTACCTCTCCCTCTAGCTTAGTGCCATCTGCGAACTTGCTGAGGGTGCAATCCATCCCCTCATCCAGGTCATTAATAAAGATGTTGAACAAAAGCAGTCCAAGAACAGATCCTTGGGGCACTCTGCTAGAAACTGACCGCCAACCTGACATCAAGCCATTGATCACTACCAGTTGGGCCCGATAGCGTAGCCAGCTTTCTATCCACCTTACAGTCCATTTATCCAATCCATACTTCCTTAACTTGCTGGCAAGAATATTGTGAGAGACCGTATCAAAAGCTTTGCTAAAGTCAAGGTATATCACATCCACTGACTTTCCCATATCCACAGTGCCAATTACCTCATCATAGAAGCTAATCAGATTGGTCAGGCATGACTTGCCCTTCGTGAACCCATGTTGACTATTCCTGATCACTTTCCCCTCTTCAAAATGCCTCAAAATGGATTCCTTGAGGATCCCCTCCATGATTTTTCCAGGGACTGGTCTGGCTGACTGGTCTGTAGTTCCCTGGATTGTCCTTCTTCCCTTTTTTAAAGATAGGCACTACATTTGCCTTTTTCCAATCATCCGAGGTCTCTCCCAATCTCCACAAGTTTTCAAAGATAATGGCCAAAGGCTCCACAATGACACTTGCCAACTCCCTCAGTACTCTCAGATGCATTAAATCCGGGCCCACTGATTTGGGTATGTTTAGCTTTTCTAAATAGTTCCTAACTTGTTCTTTCCCCACCAAGGGCTGTCCACCTCCTTCCCATACTGTGTTGTCTAGTGCATTTGTCTGGGAGCTGACCTTGTCCGTGAAGACAGAGGCAAAGAAAGCATTGAGTACTTCAGCTTTTCCCACATCGTCTGTCACTAGGTTACCTCCCTCTTCCAGCAAGGGCCCCACACCCTCTCTGATCACCCTCTTATTGCTAACATGCTTGTAGAAACCTTTCTTGTTATCCTTCACATCCCTTGCTAGCTGCAATTACAATTGCACTTTCGCCTTCCTGATAACTCCCCTGCATTCTTGAGGAATATATTTATACTCCTCCCTAGTCATCCGTCCAAGTTTCCACTTCTTGTAAGATTCCTTTTTGTGTTTAAGCTCACCAAGGATGTCCTGAATAAGCCAATCTGGTTGCCTACCATATTTATTTTTCTTGCTGCACATCGGGATAGTTTCTTCCTGTGCCTTTAATAAGGCTTCTTTAACATACTGCCAGCTCTCCTGGACTTCTTTCCCCTTCATGTTAGCATCCCAGGGAATCCTGCTCATCAGTTCTCTGAGAGAGTCAAAGTCTGTTCTTCTGAAGTCCAGGGTGTGTATTTTGCTACTCTCCTTTCTTCCTTTGGTCAGGATCCTGAAATCTACCGTCTCATGATCACTGCTTCCCAGGTTGTCACCCACCTCTACTTCGCCTACTAGTTCTTCCCTGTTTGTGAGCAACAGGTCAAGCTGTGCATGGCCCCTGGTCGGTTCCTTCCAGCATGTGTACCAAGAAGTTATCCCTAACATTCTCCAAAAACTTCCTGGATTGTCTGTGTACTACTGTATTGGTCTCCCAAGAGATGTCAGGGTGATTAAAGTCACCCATGAGAACCAGGGCCTGTAATCTGGAAGCTTCTCTCAGTTGTCCAAAGAAAGCCTCATCTACCTCATCCACCTGATCTGGCGGTCTATAGCAGACACCAACCATAACATCACAGCTGTTGCTTCCACCTCTAAACTTAACCCATAGACTCTCAACAGTCTTTTCTCCCTCTAAATACTGGAGCTCTGAGCAATCATACTGCTCTCTTACATACAATGCAACTCCTCCTCCTTTTCTCCCCCACCTGTTCTTCCTGAACAGTTTATCCCTTCCATGACAGTGCTCCAGTCATGCAAGTCATCACCAAATCTCCGTTATTCCAATCAAATCATAGTTCTTCGACTGGGCCAGGGCTTCTAATTCTTCCTGTTTGTTTCCCAGACTTCTCACATTTGTGTACAAACACCTTAGATAACCAGTTGATCACCCTACCTTCTCCATCCAAATCAGGGGTCCTCCTTTGTTGCTCGTTCCTCCTTGTTATTCTTCCCAGTGTCCGACGTCCTCACTTACCTCAGGGTTTTGGTCACCATCCCCCAACGAACCTAGTTTAAAGCCCTCCTCACTAGGTTTGCAAGCCTGCCCGTGAAGATGCTCTTTCCTCTCTTGGTTAGGTTAGGATTGTCTCTTCCTAACAATCCTTGTGCCTGGAACAGAGTCCCATGGTCGAAGAAACCAAAGCCCTCTCTCTGACACCACCTGCGCAATCACACATTTACTTCCTCAATTTGACCATCCCTACCTGGACCTTTCCCTTCAACCGGAAGGATGGACGAGAACACCACTTGCACTTCAAATTCCTTGATCCTTCTTCCCAGCGCTACATAATCTGCTGTGACCCGCTCAAGGTCATTCTTGGCCATATCGTTAGTTCCTACATGGAGAAGCAGGAAGGGGTAGTGATCCAAAGGTTTGATCAGTTTTGGAAGACTCTCGGTCACATCCTGAATGCAATGTAAGGTAAGCAGCACACTTCTCGAGATTGCAGGTCTGGACGGCAGCTGGATAACTCAGTCCCTCTTAGGAGGGAGTCCCCAACCACCACCACCACCCGTCTTCTTCTTTTAGGGGTGGTGGTCATGGAACCCCCATCCCTAGGACTACATATCCCATGCCTTCCAGTAGATGGTGTTCCCTTCGGATTTCTTCCCTGAGAGGTCCCTGCCAAAGCATTCTCCACTGCAGTGCCCGTAGAGAGAGCCTGATAGCAGTTACTTACCTCTACAGGAATGGGGGATATCTGAGTTGGCCTTCTTCTTCTAGAGGTTACATGTTGCCAGTTTTCTTCCTTGTCCTGTACTGCCCTGACTGGCTCTTCAGCCTGCTGTGCCTGCAGGATTAAACGCTGCCTTCTATCGAGGAAGTCTTCATTCTCTCTAATAGAACGTAGGGTCGATACTTGGGCCTCAAGTCCTCTAATTTTTTCTTCCAAAATGGCAACCAGCTTGCACTTAGTGCAGATGAAATCCCTTCTTTCTTCTGGGAGGAAGACAAACATGGCACATGATATGCAGGTAACAACAGCAGACCTATCACCATTCATACCTGCCTTCCTTCTGAGAGATTCCTCAGTTGTTATTAAATGGCTCCTTCAAGGGAAGGCGTGTAGTGAAAAGATTTTAAAGAATAGTGAGTGTATCTCACCCCTTCCCAACGCCCTCTCCAAACTCCCTGTTAACAGCCTCTGTTCTCAAGCTCCCTGGTCGCTGACTCACTCCTTTATAAAGCCCTGGACTGCCTCATAGCCCCTCTCCCTGATTAAGGCTCAACCAATGAGCAGAAGCTTCTAGATTTCAAACCCTTATTAGAAGCTCACAGCTTCCACCTGCCAGCCACAGCACACACTCCGTGAGTGCTAACCTAATACATTAAATCAAATTGTCACAAATCGTAATTTTTCACCCTAGTTCTTATTTCAGGTAAAGTTCTTCTCAGGCCAGAGCTGATCTTCTCTCACCTGGGCCCAGCAGGTTCTCTCCCCCACCCTCATTAGAGTTCTTTGTTTCTAGGTCTTGTCATGTATCCTCTTGTGGTGGGGAGCAGTCTGTGAAGCCAGCTGAAGACAATCACTGATAGCTTCCCATTCCTTACATGGAATTTCCCCAGGTTGGGAAGAGTATGTTCCATTCTCCCCTCTCTTGCTTCCTTACTACCATGGTGAAATATAAAATTCAAGATGGATTCCAGTGCCAAGTGGCATGGTCACATGTCTTTGTAGGACTAACCACAATCAGACTTACAGAGAAAACAAGTCTATTTATAAACCATTGTTTTGAACACTGAGCCATTAAGTACCACTAATGGCTTTCACTAGAAAAGGGGTTTTCAAACTCACGAGATTCATTGCTTACCTGTGCCTCCACAGGTTCAGGCAATCGCAGCCTGTACTGGTAGCACATCACTATTCCTGGCCAATAGGAGCTGTGGGAAGTGGTGTCCTGGTCTGCACTGCTTCGTGCAGCTCCTGTTGGCTGGGAACGGTGATCTGCAGCCAACCAGAGCTGCCATCACCTGTATCTGTGGAGATGCAGATAAGCAAAGTACTTTGTGGCCAGCTAACGGCTTGCCCTTACAAGCCATGACCCAGAGTTTGAAAAACCCTGGACTAGCAGACCTGGATTAATAAGCAAGTTCATATTTCATATTTCTAACTTCACATACAAGAAAGATACGTGCACATCGATAGATTATACACATTCAGGGGATTACAAGCTCTTGACTGATATGGTCCTCCCCATTTTGCATAAAGCATATGTGAGTTATGCATATTCATAGTCAAAACCACCTTTCCATAAAAAATATGGGGGTGCAGCATCACATAGGACATGGGTCCAGATGTACAAATGCATTTAGGATCTTACCTTCCACTGGAATCAGTGACTACTAGGCAGGTAAATACCTTTGTGAATCTGGCCCTTAGCTTCTTTGTGCCTTAATTCTCCACCTGGCAGGAATCATAATTATTTGTCTGTCTGGTCTATTTAGATTCTCAGCTCCTTGTGGCAGGGACTGTCTCTCACCATGGCTACGTCTAGACTGGCATGATTTTCCGCAAATGCTTTTAATGGAAAAGTTTTTCCATTAAAAGCATTTGCGGAAAAGAGCGTCTAGATTGGCACAGATGCTTTGCGCCAAAAGCACTTTTGCGGAAAAGCATCCGTGCCAATCTAGCGTGATTTCATGAAAGCCCCGATTGCCATTTTCACCATTGGGGCTTTTTTGCGCAAAACAGTCCTCCCCTGTCTACATTGGCCCTCTTGCGCAAATACATTTGCGCAAGAGGGCTTTTTCCCGAATGGGAGCATCATAGTATTTGCGCAAGAACACTGACAATCTTACATTAGATCGTCAGTGTTCTTGCGCAAATTCAAGAGGCCATTGTAGACAGCTGGCAAGTTTTTCCGCAAAAGCGGTCGCTTTTGCGGAAAAACTTGCCAGTCTAGATGCAGCCCCTGTGTCTGTACCACACCTAGCACAACAGAGCCCTGGTCTCAGCTGTTGTATTTAAATAATAACAATGCAGAAGTGTACACCTTGGTGTCCTGAGGCCGAGGCAAATCCCTGCTAGCAGTACAAAGGCTCTGATGCACAGTAGAGCAGTGATCCCATCCAGCAGAGGGCAGTGGCACCCAGACTCATGCACTGCAGCATTTTAACTCATTGCCCCCAATCAGATGGTTTTAAAGTCAAATTATCCATGGGGTCAGAGATGGCAAATGCTCCTTCTAGCTGTTTCGACGGGAAGAGTGAGGGAAGCATCTAGCTGGTTCGAGGCTGACATGGAAGGAAATAAAACAATCTCTACCCTCTCTTCCTCTGGGCAGGAGGAAGGGAGAGTGGTGGATGTCTGCCTGCCTGGCAATGTGTGTGTGTGACAGCAGGACATGTGCATGGTGACTTGCTACAGCCACCCCCCTGAGTGCCCACTGAAGATCCCACTGGATTTCCTATGGGAAGGGGGATTATGGATCGGGGGATGCTGCCCTCTTGCCAAGGGAGATTTGTACGTGATCCCCAACCTCTGGAGGAAAATCCAGCTGGGCTCCTGAGAGCCCCACCAGAGCTTCTCAACCTTTTTGTATAAAGTACCCCTTTAAAAAAAATTATAAGTACCCCCAGTACCTACAGTTTTCAGACACACAACATTTTTTTCTATCATTGCACACATTTGTTTAAACAACTTAATCGTAGCTGTGTGGGCGATGACATTTTTGGGTGTAAAAAGTACAAAAATAATAAAGTGCTGTAAAACTTACAACAAAAATTCAGTTTTCTCCAAATTTCAGTTGTGTTGACTTCCCTTGAGTACCCCTAAGGGTACTCGGACCACTGGTTGAGAAACACTGCTCTAGACACTGCTGGCCCTGCGCTCCATGTGCTCCATGCAGAGAGCTGAGTCATGCTCCGGGTTGATGGGTCAGCAGCAGAGTGGAAGCAAAGAAGAAACCATGTGATCCCATCCCCTCCTCAAGAAAAAGCCAGGGGCCAACCAGCCCGTCACCAGCTCTCTGGCCCCAGCATGGCCCCATTGCTAGCGACCATTTTTCTCCTAGGGTGGCCTGATCACTGGAACAGCTGGGGACTCTGCAGGGGTCCTGGCTCCCTGAAGCAACCCCTCCCATGGGGGGAGCTGGTTCTGCCCATGTCCCAAGCTGAGGAGGGGACATTTCTGGTACCACTGTGGTGCCCTCTATGCCCAGGCCCAGGGCTTCCCAGTGCTCATGGGCAGATGTGCTATACGGATGCACAGGCAGCTTTGCAGCCTGCCTCCTCCCCCGGAAGCCGAGCTCGGGACCCGAAGTAAGGCAGCGAGAAACACCACCGAACAATTAGAGCATGAAGAACAATGGGGAAGGGATTGGCTTCCTTGGTGCTATGTTAGGGAAAATCATTGCAATTGACATGGGCTGCAATTTACATTCTGATGCATCTCGGGCAGGGGGTGTGTTTTCCGCTGGCGCAGGAGGGAAGCAATCAGCAGCTAGCAGCAGGGATGGAAAGGAAGGGATGTAACACACACAGCACACACCAGGTGAGTGGCAAGGCCTGAGTACAGGGCTGGGATGCAGGCACTCCCCGGCAACAAACCTGATGAGGGGTTTAGAACGGCTTCCCTACATGGGGACATAAATAAGACTGGGACTTTTCAGCTTAGAAAAAAGCTGACTAAGGGGGGATATGATCAAGGTCTATAAAATCATGGCTGGTGTGGGGAAAATGGCTAAAGAAGAAGTATTTACTCCTTCCCATAACACAAGAACTAGGGGGCACCAAATGAAATTAATAGGGAGCAGGTTTAAAACAAACGAAAGGAAAAATTTCTTCACACAACGCACAGTCAACCTGTGGAACTCCTTGCTAGAGGACGTCGTGAAGGCCGAGACTATAACAGGATTAAAAAAAGAGCCAGATAAATTCATGGAGGATAGGTGCATCAATGGCTATTAGCCAGGATGGGTAGGAATGGTGTCCCTAGCCTCTGTCAGAGGCTGGGAATGGGTGACAGGAGAGGGATTACTTGAAGATTCCCTGTTCTGTTCACTCCTTCTGGGGCAGTGTTTCTCAAACTGTGCTCTGCAGAGCCCCAGGGCTCTGTGAGACATCTCCAGGGGCTCTGCGAGGTTGACAAACTGGAAAGTCTTCAAAAGCATAATTGAGAATCGCCTCGAACTGACACAATTAACACACACTGCTGGGGCTCCGCATAAATTTTTATGCATGTAAAGGGCTCCGGAGCCCAAAAAGTTTGAGAACCGCTGTTCTGGGGTATCTGGCACTGGCCACTGTCAGCAGACAGGATATTGGGCTAGATGGCCTTTGGTCTGACCCAGGATGGCAATTCTTATGTTTGAACCCTGGCGCTGCTGATTTACTGTGTCCTTGAACAAAAGGCAGCCCCCCTGTGCCTCAGTTTCCCTGCCAGTAAAACAGGGGTGATGATACGCTCAGGGGACCTGACAGCACTATGCAGATGCAAGGGAATGGTATTTTTGAGAGGGAGAGGGTACGGAGAGGAAAAGTGACTCTCCACAAAGCGCCTCGGACTGCTAGTCTGGAGCAGTGCAGCCTCCCTGGACAGGTTGGGCTTCAGCAGGGGCTGGAAATGCTGCAGAGAGCCAGGCGCTGAGCCCACCGCCCATTCTGGCAAAGGAGAGGCAAAGTGCGACTCCTCCCTGGCCAGAAGAGAGTGACACCTGCTGGCACCAATGGGAATGGCTGGTACCCTACAGTGGGGCAGGGAGAGGGGCCGAGGGAGGGTCCAGCGTGCTTTGACACCCCCCCTTATGGCTGGTAAGCAGAGCAGCAGACAATGGGCTCCGGGGCCAGTCCTTTCCTTAGCAGGGCGGTGCCTTGGGGCCCCGGAGGAGGAGGGGGGTGAGTGGGTGGGCCTGCCAGACCCTCAGCAGGAGAAAGGTTTCCTCTTGGACGCTGCTTGGGAAGTTGGGCATCTCACCGGCTGCCTGGCTAAGCACCGCGCTGAGTTCCGCTTTTCCTGCTGGTTGGCAGCCCCTCCCAGCCTCTGCACTGGGGTAGAACCTGCGCCTCAGCCGAGAGCCTGGGACCAGATTTTCCAAAGCTCCTGAGTGACTTCGGCACCCGAGTGCCCTTGACTGGCGATGCCCTTTGGGGTCTGGAATCCCAGCCAGGAGGGGCAGCAGGAATGCAACTGGCCTGGGGGAGCAGCCATGGGCAGATCCTGTCTCATAGCTGCAGCCTGGCTCCCCACCCTCTGCACCCTGGGCCTGCCTTCGCCCCAGGGAAGATGTTACCTGATCGGACTGGTGATGTTTCAGCCACACTCAGCCCTGGGGAACATGGTGGCACGAGGCACAGGGGCCCTGGGATCAGCTCAGGGCAGGTTTGGGACCCGCAGGGCCTCCAAGCAGCCATCAGTTGGTCACCATTTCACGCCTGCCTGCCCTGGACTGGCGCCCTGATGAGGGAGATGCTGCACAGCCTGGCTTCCCCCACATGTAGGGCTTTCCTTTGGCTCCCACACTGTGCTGATACACGGGAGCCCAGCTCTCCCCATGTGGCTGTGAACACTGCTCGGCTGAGATACAACTGCCCAAGAACAAGCCAAGGACCAGCATCCACCCCCCAGCACTGTGCTACAAAGCCCAGGGGTCGGGATCAGTGCCAGCCCAGTGCTGCTCATGTGATTTTGAAGGTTACCTGTTGTGCTTGGCCAGGCACTGCTATGCCACCAAGAGGCTGGAATACAGGAGAGGGGCCAGCTGCCTCGCGGCTGCCAGCTCAGACAGAGCAGAGCCCCACAGGCCCTTTAGCAATACTGGTTCGTACAACATGTCCCCGGGAGGGCCCAGCTGAGATCGGCGCTCCACCACGCTGTGGTCAGCACACACAGTGCGAGGCAGCCCCTCCTGGAAAGCACTGCTCTGACTAGACGTAGACGGAAGGAAAGCAAGGCAGAGAGAGACACCCAGCTCACCCGGGGGACCTGTGGTAGGTCTGAGAACAGAACATAGCTCTCCCTGCCTATCCTGGACTATTTGGTCTCCCTTTACCAGGCTCCAGGTCCCCATTTAGGGCAATTGGGACACCTGTGACCCACCGGCAATGAGTATACTGGATGTCAGCCTAGTTCACATCCACACGACAGCTGCCATTGCCCCCGCCGTGCCGGCAGGGCCAACCCTGCACTCGGAGGGTCACAGGAAGAGAACGACCCCTTGAAGCGGCCCTTCTGGCAAGGCCCTGGCCCTGAGGTTATGTTGTCCCTGTGTTGTGCCGGGGCACAGGGCTCTGCTCCCCGGGGCTGTCGCCACTCGCTGACGGGCGGGGAGCTGGCCGAGCACGATTCTGGTCTCTCACACCAAAGTGGAAAAAAGGCCCCGGTGCCCCCCTTCCATCTCATCAGGCCCTGGGCAGCCGGTGGCTTTGGGTCCCAGCTGTGCTGCAATTCCCACCAGAGCCACCTGTCACTGGCGGCAGCAGCCCAGAGGCAGATTTGCTGTAGCGCCCCCTGGTGACTCACCAGCTGCCCCCCGGGGGGCGTGGTAAGAGGTATTTTGGACAAAGCCATACCCTAGGAGGGGAAACGCTCTGCAGAGAATAGGGCAGTCTGCTCCTCCTTGGCCAGGAGTTGCAGCCCACCCCACGTCTGTCCCCAGATTCATGCGGAAATTCCTGGGAGCCTGAGGGGGAGAGTGCAGTAGAAGGCAGACATCTCCCAGATACAGCGCTGCAACACCACGGAGAAGGAGGAACAGGTCAGGGGGCACCACTCCCCAGGTCTGTCCCTCTTCCCCTCCTGGGGAAGAGAACACACAGACCTGACTTGCTAAGGGCGACACAGCGCACACAACCCATTGGTTCCTACTGGAGGATGCTGTATTCGATTTCTCTTCCTGTCTTAAATTGTTGTTGAGCGCTGTTACCCGGGAGTCATGCTCCACTCCAGAGCTGGCTACATGCCAATGGCGCTGGAAGCTTCAATTTTCTTCTCAGTTACAAAGACACCATTGATGACTACAGCAGGAGTAGCACCCATGTATCTGAGAACAGAACTGGGCCCTTTATGCATATGTACAAGCGACTTTACCGCTATTATGGCCTGGTTACTCAGGTAGGGCATGTGCCACCAAGGGCTCGTTAGCAACAGGCAAGTCACCTAACCTCCCCATGCACTCTCAGGCTATGTCTAGGCTACAGAGTTTTGTCAGAAAAACAGCTGTTTTTCCGACAAAATTTGAGTTATGTCCACACTGAAAGTGTGTTTTTTACACAGTAAATCAAAAGAACAGAGGGCTTTTTGCGCAATTGGTAATCCTTATTCTACGAGGAAGAAGACTTTTTGCGAAAGGGGAAGAGGGAATTTTTTCGGAAGAAGAGGGAAAAGCACAGGTGCTCTGGTGGCTATTCTGTCCATAGCAATCACAGCTTACATGCGAGAGAGCGTCCAGGCAGTCTGGATGCTGTCTTTTGCAAAAGTGCATCACTTTTCGATGCGCTTTTGCAATGTGGATGCGCTCTTGCGCAATAAGGTTTTTTTTGAAGATCTCGTCTGAAAACAGGAAGCCTGCAAGATCTCGTCTTGCACAAGAAGCCTGCAGTCCAGACGTAGCCTCAGAGAAACGCCCAGACAGATATGTCCCCCCACACACACACACATTTTGCTGGTCAGATTCACCAGCACTGCAAAGCAGTAGGGAATTAACATGGTCTTCCCCTCTTTGGTGAGGTGGGGATGGGACCTGGAGGCTGCCTTTTAGGATGCCACTGGCTGCATATGGCTCTTCCCTCTGGGAAATTCCAGGGGGCTCCATTAGAACTGCTAGTTTGGGCACATTTCCACTGCCTGACCAGCAGCCCCAAACAGCCCAGCAAAGCCCAGTTGTGCAACTGCAAGCAGCAGGCACCAATTTGAATAAATCAGCTAGAATTCCCACTAGCTTTGGTCCTCCCCTTGGCCTGGTACGTAAATGGAAAACAACCCCCCTAGACTTGCACCTGGACACTTTGCTGCTCACACTCCATAAGGCCATGTGCTTCTGAGCGGTTTCCTTGGAAGCGCAGCACAGTTGAGTGCCACCAGGTGGCTGAGGCCAGGTCATTCCTTCCAATCCCAGTGCATTTAGCAGCTTGCAGGGTTGTTTTCAATGTGGTTTTAGTGAATGGGGTCAGTTGCTTTAAAAAAGCGAATAATACAATACTTCATGAATAATAGATACAAATGGGAAGCAATTTGGAAGACAGAATATTACTGCCTCTTGTAACTGAGAAAAGAAAGAGATATTATATTATTCCGGCTATAAAACTGAGCAGAGGGCTCTAATTAGAAAATTGTACTTAGAATCATTCGAGTACTTAGAATTAGCCACAAACCAGCACACACAGGGGGAGCCATCATAGTTCTCAGCTGTGATGACATGTTAACGAGGAGGCCGACAACTCTCCAACTCCCCTGCCTATCAAAACCCCCAAGAAGACCCCACGCCACAATTCACCCAGGAATGTAAAGATTCCATCAAATCCTCCTCCAAACCACCCCAAGAAAAACTGTCCTATCCTATCTGCAGGGACCAAGGTACACAAGCAAGGAAACCCGGCAAACCCATCATATCTGGTCATGGCACTCTTCTTGAAGGCATATTGGGACTCATAGGCTACATCTACACTGCAGGCTTTTTGCGCAAAAAGCTTTTTGTGGAAGAGATCTTTCGCAAAAACTTCTTGCGCAAAAGCGCGTCCATACTACAAAAGCGTATCGCAAAAGCGATGTGCTTTTGCACAAGAGAGCGTCCACACTGCATGAGCGACAAGGAGTCCTGTGGCACCTTATAGACTAACAGATGTATTGGAGCCTAAGCTTTCGTGGGCAAAGACCCACTTCGTCAGATGCATGTAGTGGAAATTTCCAGAGGCAGGTATAAATATGCAGGCCAGAGTAAGGCTAGAGATAACGAGGTTAATTCAGTCAGGGTGGGTGAGGCCCACTTCTAGCAGCTGTAACACAGCTACCCCTCTGATACTTCACACTGCATGGACACTCTTGCATAGGAAAGCTCTGATGGCCATTCACAGAATGGCCATCAGAGCACCTGTGCTTTTTCTGAGAGGCTCTTTTTGCACAAGAAACCCCTGTTGAGCATCCACACACACCTTTTTGCACAAGAACTCTTGTGCAAAAAGGAGTTATTCCTCATAGAAAGAGGTATACCTACACCTCAAAAAGCCCTCTGTTCTGCCATTTTACTGTAAATTTTCTTGCACAAAAACGCGCTAGAGGTGTGGACTCTCCGTGGGTTTTTGCGCAAAAACGGCTGTAGTGTAGATGTAGCCATAGAAACCATCCTCAAACTACTCCCACACAAAGCATCAGCTTCCTCCAGGACACAACCAACTTTCTCCAGAAACTCAGCATCATTAAGCTCTCTCGGACCATCAATCTTGTCACCCTGGCTGTCACCTCTCTATATACAACGTCCCTCACAATCATGGGTTGCCTGCAAGACAATGGACAACCCTCAGATGCCCATCCCAAACACATGGCCAAACTCGTCCATTCCCTCCGCACTCCCAGCAAGTTTACATTTAACATTGTAAGCTTTAAATGCACTTTGTCCCCCCGGTGGGAACAACCCTGGGGACTAGGCTGGTTCCATAAAACCAATGATGCCCCTGAGATACAACCAGGATCTTTCCCCCTTCTGGACAGACAGCCCTCATTGGTTTATAGCACAACCTCAATAGCCACCACCTGTCCATGAAACTCTCCCTGGAACACTCCCACCCCAGCCTCAGCTTCCTGGGCACGACCACCAGCGTCAGCAGAGGAGCCCTACAGACAACTACCTACAGGAAACCCACAGCTCATCACACCTCCCTGCACAGGTCCAGAAAACTCCCAGCACCCCAAGCAATCCCTTATCTACAGCCAGTCCCACCCCACGGCCTGGCCATTTAAAGAGACACAGGGGTCCCAGCTGCTGCTGCCTCTACAGCAGCAAGGGCAGCAGCTGAAGCCCTGGGTCCTCTAAATCAGGGGTCAGCGACCTACGGCACGTGTGCTATAAGTGGCATGCAAGCCGATTTAGAGTGGCACGTGAGGAGATCAACCCCACCCCTCCTCCCCCACGCAGCAGGGGGCCCACGCTGCCACTGGAGCCCTCCCCCTTCCCTGGTAGCATGCTAGGCTGCACCGCGCCCACGGTGGTGGGAGGAGGCAGCGCTGGGGCTGAGGCAACGGCTCCTCAGCGGCACCTCTGGGGCTGGCCCAGAACCGCATGGCCGTGGCAGTGGCGCCTCCAGCCTCTGGGCCAATCCAGGACTGCGTGGCCGTGGCAATGGTGTTTCCAGCCTCTGGGCTGGCCTGGGACTGTGTGTGGCCATGGCAGCAGCGCCTCCAGGGCTGGCCCAGTACCCCGTGGCAGCAGCAGTGGCTCCTCCAGGGCCAGCCCAGGACCACGTGGCTGATGCAGTGGCTCCCCCGGCAGCCCAGGCTGCCACCCAGGGGATCAGGCTGCCGTTCTTTTGCCATCATCAGCAGTGGAGCGGCGCTGGAGACAGAGGCTTGTGGGTTGCTTAAGGTATCAAACTACAAACCTGAGATGGCTCAATGCCCACAAAAACAGATATTAGAGAGGATCACAAAGAAAAAACAGTTTCTTGCCATTTCAACCAGAAAGGACACTGTCTCAATGACTTAATTACCTTCATCCTGCTTCAGAAGCCTTTTAAATCTGCACTTGAAAGGGAATCCTCTGAACTGTCATTCGACACTCTACGCGTCGGTCTCAACAAAGACGCTAACTATCTTACCCATTACAAAGATAGCTTCCCCAATTATCACCTCTAATACCATTAGCTCACAGACATTTACCTTTCCCCACCTCTAATAACATTAGCTCACAGACATTTACCTTCCCCCCCCCCCCCCGCATCTCCCTTCTGTTCTGAAATGTGACTTGTCCTTTTCATATGTGTTCATTTTTTTTAATTGTATCCTTTGGTATATATGGTTGTGACTATTTTCTTCCACTATTTGATCTGAGGAAGTGGGTCTGGCCCACGAAAGCTCATCATCTAATAAACCATCTTGTTAGTCTTTACAGTGCTACATTGTCCTGTATTTTGTTTAAACTACAAACCTGAGATGGGAGAACTCAGCCAGGCAAAGCAAGGCTGAAGGTCACACCACACGGTATGATTAGGGTTGCCAGATGGTTGAAACAAAAATACTGAACACGCCCCCCTCCAAAAAAAAACCACCGGGAAAAAATTCTGTTGAAGGGAGATCAAAGTTGTTGAGCAAAAAAAAAAGGGACTCTTTTTTGACTTTTTGACTAAGCCAACTTTTTGACTTATTAAAAAAAAAAAAAAAAAAAAAAAAAATTTAATAAAACAGCATTAAAACAGCATGTCCCCTTTAAGAGCAGGGATAGGAACAGGCGAGCTGTTGAGCACTAAGACCCAGGGGATCTTTTGGCCGGCAGCCGTTTTGTGCCGGCAGCCTTGGGGAGCCAGGTAAGCGTGGGGGCTGGTATCAGGGGGCTGGGAGGGGGGAGGCCGGGCGCTGAGTGTTTGTAGGGTTGCCAGGTGCCCGGCATTTTCGCCTCCTGGCCGGGGAAAAGTTCAGAAAATACCAAACATCTCAGGTGCCCGGTATTCTCTGAATTTTTTACCGGACAGGAGCCGAAAATACCAGACTGTCGGGGTCAATACCGGACACCTGGCAACCGTACGATTCGCATCTTCATCCATTTATTAATGAAGCTGCTAACATGTAAGTAGGACTATTATTGACTTTAAAAAGTCAAAGCCCCTCTGGCTGCGCTCTCCTAGTCGGCAGCTACCACCCCACATTGACACCCATCCAGAGCACCATCCAACATCTGCAGCCCATACTCCATGGGGACTCCATCCTGTCCTGAACCCCCCTTCTGGCCTTCACACACCCCCAGCCTTGCCAAGCTCCTGATCAGAAGCCAGCTCCCCGCAGGCCAGGACACACCAACTCAAAGCGACTCCAGATGATGCCACAACAGATGCAGAACCTGTGACCATATCTCCACTGCTGTGACGACGACACCCCCCGCCACGTACCTCTGAGGTTCCCGGGCTCCTGCACACGCCGCTCCAGCCTGTGGGTACTGCTCCCGGTGCTCTAACTGCCCCATAACTGGACAATCGCTACACGCTCCAGTGAACTCACGCAGGAAAAGGAGAAATGACAAAACCACCCTAGCCCCTGAGGCAAGCACTTTTCACAGAGCCACCAGCTGACAGCTGACGTGTCAGTCCTCGGCCTCCAAGGAAACCTGCTTAACGTCTTCGAAAGATGAGCTTGGGAGTTTAAGTTCATCACTTTGCTAGACTGAACTGGCACATGATCTTTGACCTATTACGCCCATCTAACCGAGCCCCTAGCCCATGTTCCCTGTATGCTGAGTGCTTGGGTGCCCAGAACTAGGTTTTGTTTCTACTGGTGGTACACATTCACACATGCCTCTGTGCACATAGAAAAACTGATTCTGCACATCGATGGGAAAAAATCACCACACAGCTGGAAAAGATTAGAGGGAGCGTTGCCCTGAGCGTTTTCCCCTTAGAGCCTGGACTCTAGGACCCTGTGAGGTAGGAGGATCCCAGAGCTCAGTCTGCAGCCAGCGCTCAAGTCAAACAGCTCCTCAGAAGCAGGGGATTTGCCTGGACACCCGTGGAGTGGAAGTTCTGCTGAGCCTTTGTAGCTGGCGAGTTTCGTTTGGGGCTTGCCATGCTGCTCTGTCCCATTTATAATAAATGCAGCCACAGCACGTGGCATCTTTCTCCCTGAAATTCCTGCTGGGATGCAGTTTAATGAAGTGCTGGATTTTTTAATTGTATTCTTTCCCTTGGTGGGCCTGTGGAGATGAACGTTTTAATTAACCTGATCTGTAACAAAGTAGGCTGGGAGCCTGCTGGCTTGAGTCAGAATGAACTGCTGTCTATCTGATCATATCCATGGTGGTCTTGGGGAAGCAGGAGAGGGTGGCTGGGGTGCCCCCAACATGCAGTGCTCTATGTCCCTGCCTGCACTACCCACACCCCCTCCTGGGCACTGCTCTACTGTGTGCTCCCTGACTGTGTTGCAGGCAGCCATGGGTCTCCTGGCACCAAGGGGGCCTCATGCATTAGTCCATACTGTGCTGGACTTATGCATTGAGCCATGGGGAGAGCAGGGGGAGCCCCTCAGCCTCCCTTCATTCTGGGCCCCCCTTATCTGTCCTTTGTCTGGGGGGGTGCCTGGTCCATCCATCACCAAGCTGGGGGTGGCTGTCCTGGGGAGGTGGGGTTTGAACCCTTGACTTCTGGCTCTGGAGTTAGCTACCTTCTCCACTGTACCACTGGGGAGGGGAGCCCCCCAGCCTCCCTTATCTGTCCTATGTCCCAGGTCCATCCATTGCCATGCTTGTATTGGGTGACCCCAGGTTGGGAGGGTGTGCTTGAGCCCTCAACCTCTGGAGGCAGGTGCCTTAGCCACTGTGCCATTAGGGGAGCCCCCCAATTCCCCTACATTCTCAGCCTCCCCTTATCCATCCTGTGTCCGAAGGGTGCCAGGTCCATCCATCACCAAGCTTGTGGTGGCTGTCCTGGGGTCTCCATCTCTGTCTTCATCTCTGCCCATGTCCTCTGGGAGGCCATTGATGTGCTGGATGCATGTCGAGAAGCATGTGGCTTTGAGGAGCGCTTGCAGCTGGAATGCATCAGGCCAGACTTGGACTTTTAAATCTTCCTTCTCCCCCATAACTGCCCACGCTGCTTCCCAGTGCTCCGCACAACCCAGCCCCTTGGTGGGCTGCCCTCTTCCCTCCTCAGGAAGGTGAACAGAGAGAAGATCTCTCAGGTCTGATCACCAGGATCTCCCACTTCAATGCCTCCTTGCAATAGGTTTGTGACCCCTAGAGGGGGCAGTCAAGAGCTGGAGTCCCCCTGAGTCTTGTGAGCCCTGGGTGGGGAAACTGAGGAATCCCCCAATGGGATGGGGAAGAGGATTCTCCCTCAGGAAGGCCTGCAGCAAGCCAAGGCAGTGGGTTCTGTGCTGTGGAACAGGCAGAGCGGAGAAGCGTGCATCCATCTCCAAGCCAGGATGCTTCCTGCTGCCAGCAGACTCATCCACAGGCTCCACGCTTCCTCCAGGACCAGCCGCCTCCTGGCACCTTTGCTTTCAAAAGTGACACTTTGTGCGCACACACATGAGTTTCTCAAGCGCCCATCCATCTGGCCCTGCTCTGCCCGCCATCCCCGGTATAACCACCCGAGAGGTGACCAGACTTCTCCAAGTCCCTTCATCCCAAAGCAGTACCCAAGTTCTGCATGCAGGGCGATCATTTCACCCCGTGAAGGCAGCCATCTCTGGGGCGGCGCGCAGGTGCTATTTAACAGCCCAGGCAATGCTAGACAGCCAGGCACGACTGGAAACGAGGAAGAAGCAGAGGGGAAAGTAAGTGGGTGCGCCCTGGTGTGCCGCTCCGGTCACAGTGGGTTGTGCTCCCGCAAGAGCCGGCTGGGGTGCACCGCTCTGCAGGAGGCAGGCAGGCAATTTAAAGGGGCCAGCTGGGGGTGCGCTGTAGGGGAGGTGGGCACATTCTCAGACAGGCCACTGGAAGAGAGGCTGGCAGCAGCTACCATCTGGCTGCAGTGCCCGGCCCCGCTCCTGCCAGAGTGGTGGGACATGGACTCATCCCGTCTGGTCGGGCGCAGCTGTGGAAGCCTCAGCCCCAATCTGCCACAGGAAGGGCTGGCAGTAGCCCCGCTCCTGCCATGGTGGCCCAGCCCAGGCCTTGCACCGGTGGGGGGGAGGGGGCGAAATCGGCCCCTGTCTGGCTGTGGTTGGTGGTTGTGGCTGTGACAGCCTGGCTCCAGCCCCAATCCCCCGCGGTCTGGCCCCCATCTGGTTGCAGCCCCACGCCTGCCTCAGCGGCCCAGCCCCAGTCCTGCTCCTGTCAAGGGGTGGGGCGCAGAAACTGCGCCTGTTTGGCTGCAGTTGTGGTGGCCCAGCCCCGGTCCTGGAGTAGCCCTGTAGTCTGCTCCCCATCTGCCGTGGGAGGGGTTGGTGGCAGCCCCATCTGGCCGTGGCGGCCTGGCCCCAAACCTGCTCCTGCGCAGCAGGGATAGGAAGGAAGGTGAAATTGGCTGCAGTGGCCTAGTCCGGACCAGATAGGTTAACCCAGCTCCCAAACACATTCTCCTCCCCACACCCCAACCCACTTACCTGAGCCCCCCATACACTCCAGCCCTGATTCCTGCACCCCCCATGTCCACATCCCCTGCCTTGCCTCCTGCACCTCCCCACACACCTGGACCCCCTGCCCTGAGCCCCTCGTACATCCCAAATAGGACTCCTGCACCGTCCCACTCCCCAACCCTCTGCCCTGAGCCCCCGCACTCCACCACACACTTACATTTCTTACAGGTACTGTTGTATCACAACCCCCCAACCCTCCCATCCTGAGCCCCCAAGGGCAGGTTGTGATAGTACAGTCGCTGTAAGAAATGTAAGTTACTTTCACCCCATCTCCTGTCAGGGGCACTGGGATGACCTGAAAGCCATGGAACAAAGCTGGCGTTGCTGTCTAGGAGGGAAGCCAGGCATTTGGTTGCTATTGCTGCTTCAAGCAGGAGGTCTCAGGATCTGAACATACAGGTGATGGCCCCTTGCTTCCCGTCATGGGGTTTCTGGGAAGGGCAGGACAGCCCAGGGAGAGCAGAGAACTGGCCTGGCCACAGAGAAGGGGCTGAGCGCTCTCCCTGAGTGAAAAGACCAGATGAGATTTGCCCCATGTCTCCTCATCGATTCCCTCTCCTTATGCTTAGCTCCTTCCCCCACCCCAGAAGCCAACAGCAGCGGAGGGCAAAGAACAGCTCCCAGCATCAGGCCCCAAAAGCATAGCAGTGCATCCCCAGCTCTCCTCCTCTTCCTTCCCCGGCCCCACCCAAAAGACTTTTCCCCTGGTCCCTGCTGTGATCAGCATGTTCGGCTCCTGCCACAGAGCAAAGCAATCGAGTTAAAATGAGGTAATCACTCTTCTAGGATAGTCATTTGCAGGAAAAATACAGGCCTCTGGGTGATTGGAAATGGTCTGGACTCTGAAACTGTCACTTCCATGTGCAGGATAAATGTTGTCAACCATAGGGTGTGTGATTATAGAGCTCCTGAAATAAAGCAGTAATGGCAGCCACCGCAGAGATGGGATTGGCAGCTGGTTAAGTGCCGGACCCTTCCCCCACCCCAGGTTCTGCCACCAGCGCTGAGAACGGTTGGGCTCTTTCCAGCAGGAGGTTCCTCAGGGTGGGGGCAGCTGGCAGCCCCCTTCCGGGCAGAGGCCAGCCTGCCGTGCAAGGGGCACGCTCCAGGGTATGCAGATGTCACAGGAAGGGAGCGGGAAGCCCCCATGAGATACTTTCAGGCTCCTCTCTGGGGCCAGGGCTCTGAGGGCTCCAAATGGAGACAGGCCCAGCGGGGTGGATTATTGTGACCCCTGATCTGTCAAGCTGCAGTTGTGCTGGGTTCAGAGTCAAACGCCGGATTTCAGATCCGGGTTCCCCCTTCTCCACCCCTGTGTGCTGGAGGGTGGGAAAAGCAGGGCTGCTCTGTTCCCCTCTGCCATGGGCAAACGAGCAGGTTTGGGGCTGCAAACACGTTGATGGCCTAGTGTGGGGTGAGTCCCTGCTGAGAGAGACCTGGGAGAGCAGGCTCTCAGAGCTGCCAGTCCTTGCCAGCCTGCTGCTGCGGGAAGTGGAGGTGTGAGGACTCCCTGGCTTGCTCCTAACCCCCTGAGCTCTCTCTGTCTCCCCCTTTCGATGTATTTCTAGGTCCTGTTGCAGATGCCCCAAGTCCATTCCTCCCAGGCCGTGCTGCCTTCCCATGCAATCGGCAAACGAGCTGCCTTGCCATGCTCCAGGGGGCTTATCTGGCAGGTCACAGGCTGGCCAGACCAAGGGAGACTTGGCTTCAGCCCTTGTGCACTAGAACAGTGTTTCTCTAGAATCTCCCTTAGGCTTCCCAGGAAGGTCAGACTGCCACTGCTGCAGGATCCCTCTGCTACAGTATGGCAGTCCCAGGCAAACCACCACCTGGAAGGAATCCCTGGAGGTGTTTAAGTCTCGGCTTGACAAAGCCCTGGCCGGGTTGATTTAGTTGGGATTGGTCCTGCTTTGGGCAGGGGGCTGGACTTGATGACCTCCTGAGGTCTCTTCCTGCTCTCTGATTCTATGATATGAGAGCTAATATCTCTCCCATTTTAAAAGAGACCTTCAGTAACAGATCAGGGCCTCAGTTTTACCTCTCTTGAGCAGAACACAGTCCCCTAAGGAGCACAGTACCCCTAAGGCCATGACAGGGCATCCTGACCCACCGAGAACAGCACCAGAGAGACTCTCTAGAGACTCACTAGGCACCCAGCTGTCCTTAGACCCTGAGCCCCAGGCAGTGGGAGACGGGACCAGATACCATCCCCTCTCTATTCCCAGGCCCTCTCTCTGCATGTCAGGATGGACGCCAGCTAGTCCTGAGCTGATTAAAGAAAAACGACCTGAGAAGAATCTTCCATGGTAACCAGGGAGAGGAAATTGTGCCAGTTATCAGCTGACTTAGAATAGCCCCTTTTGCTGGCAACAGAGTAATTTCCCATTTTACTCTCTGAAAACACATGGTTTTGACAAAACAGCCCTATCAGGTTATCAAGGAGAGCCAGCCAGACACCTGGGTTCATGTCAGTGTTCCAGGCGGGAGCGGGAAAACACACACACAAAATCCCAGGACGGGACAATGGAGACACACAAGCACACGCACCCTGCCTCCTCCTGGCATCTGGGGAAGGGAAGGGGGGGATGGAACAGCAAGTCCCTTCCTGAAAAGGATCAACACCTGTTTTAGGTTCATTAGTATTTAAGTGCAGGTTGGGCCTCCCTGGTCCAGCACCCTGGGGACCTGACTGGTCCCAAATGAGGGAACTTGCTGGATCGGGGAGGTCCCCTGCTACTGGCCTCCTGGGATACTGCCCCTCCCTCTGGCTGGCTCTGCTCCAGCCCCACTGCCACTAGGCTCCAGCCCTGTTGCTACATGGCTTGGGCTCGGCACGCTGCTGCCAGCCAGCTGTGATTCTCCGGGGACATAGCTCCCCAGCCGCCATGGCCCCACTTCTGTCCTGCCCGCCCGAGGCTTCTCGGGGCAGGGCTCCATGGCTGCCACGCTGCTGCCGTACCAGGATGGGGCTCCGCAGGGACGGGGATCGCTGCTCCTGCTCCTTCCCTGCCTGGCTGGGGCTCTCCAGGGACAGGGCTCACCGGTCTGATGGTGGGGCTCCCTGTGACGGACTGGGCCGGGTCTGGGAACCGCTGAGGGCATCCGCTCAGGGGGAATTGCTCAAAACCAGGGCTACTTACAGCCCTCGACTGGAGACCTTTCCCAAACAGGCCACAAACCAGTCACCCAGAGTGCTTCAGTTGCCAATCTGGCCAGCAGGAAGCCTCGCGAGCAAAACCCCTCAGACACCCCAGCTCTCCCTGTGCCACAATCAGCCCCAGACCTTACACCCAGGAGAGAGGTTATAAAACCCGATCTCCCCAACTCCGAACAGATCCTCTCAGTCCCAAAGAACCAGCCACAGTCCCAGGCCAATTTACACTTTAGATCATATCCACAAGAGCACACTGAGTCTAGCATCTAAAATCTAAAGGTTTATTAATATAAGAAAGAAAAGATGGAGAGTGAGATTGTTAAGGAGAATCCATCACATACATCAATCACCAAATGCTTGATGCAGGTTCTTAGCAGAGATGTTACAAACTGCCAGTTTAAAAGTCTCTGGTGTACATCCTGAATGCAAATCCTTCCTGGCTCTCTGTCCCTAGCAAGGCTGCATCTGGAAATCAGGAGCAGGACTGAAGACAAGATGGAGGCGCCCTCATGGCACTTTTATATTCCCGGTGCCTCCCAAACTGGAGCTGGTCACATGATCAAGTAACCTGTCTGTGTTTCACATGCAAGTAGCCATGAGGCACTGGCTGGTTTGCAGACTTCCAGACGCATCCCTCAGGTGTGTGCTGGCCACTCCGAGAGCCATTGTCCATGGAGCTGTGCTAGTCAGCACAGCCAGTCACTGACCCATCCTTCTTCACAATAGGCAGTCCAGGCCCATTGCTCCCTCCCAGACAGAGAAGATTCAAAATACGAGAACAGGGCCCATATTCATAACTCCGCATACACACATCACACAAGTACATGCGTAGCAGACATAAGCTTCCATTTGACACCTCACAAGGCCCACTTTGTACAGAATTTGGGGCAAACACCACCCGTGGGTGCAACAGCGATCTGTCTGCTCACCTTAAAATCCAATAACGTGACACTCCCCTCCACTGGACTCCCTGACTGCAGGGTTCCCTCTAAGGTGTGCGCCTGTGTGGGCACGCACCAAAAATTTACCACCCGCCTGCCTCCTCAACAGAGCTGCACATTGGCGGCTCAGCTCTTCCGGGGCACGGCCACGTGGCGAGCGGCTGCCCCAGCCCAGTAGCAGCAGGGCAGCCACCATGCAGCCCTGGCCCAACTTCAGCCCTTCCCCAGGGCTGGAGCTGAGGGCCACGTTGGGGGCGGCTGCTCAGAGCCGGAGCCACGTGTGCAGTCATGTGGTGGGCAGCAGGTGCTCCAGTGGCCCCAGCTGGAGTGGGAGTTGATCCTTCCAGGCTGGAGCGTCTCTGCCTGCGGCGTGTCAGACCCCACAGAGCTAGAGCAGCCCGCCGGGGGTTGATCATAAGGAGTAAGTATCACCCAATGAGGGTGATGTTAACCAGTCACATTCCTATTTTGAATAGTTGGGCTTTACTGTTTTACGTTGATTGTGTGTGTGTGTGTGCGCGCATGCTAGGTTGGTTTTTGTTTTTAAACCACCCAGCTGGTGGCCTTTTTTGAGAAGCATTTTTTTTGTATTTTATAGGAATACGCATAATTATTTTAAAATTTTTATTTTAATGGTAATTGTTATTGTTTTAGTTGCTTTATTATTGACAAAGGGATTTAGGGTGTTTATTTTGGGTTTCTCTTTTTATTTTCACTTATTTTATGTTTAATATTCATCACTTAAGGAAAAAAAATAAATTTTGTGAAAGTGTGGCCCACGCACCTAGTGTGGGTCACTGTCCCATGCAGCCATGCTTAGACCATTTACAGGGAGAGATAAGAGCAAGGGAGCTCTACAGGCTATGCTGAGAGCCAGCTGGCTTTATAGCTCAAGCTGAAGAGGCTCCTACATTGATGTCCCAGGATCAAATCTGCCCGGTGGTGGTCACAAAAGTCTCAGGACACTTGCAGAGTTAACTAACAAAGTTAAGGCTGTCAGTAGGCGCTCCCTGCCAGACAAAGAGTAGCTGTCAGCTTTGCAACCCTGAATAAAATATTTGAATGGATTTTAGTGGAATTTTTAAAAAGCTGATTTATTTTATATATATAATTTTTTTTAAAGTATTTTTTTAAATTGAGGTCCCTTGCTATGTTTATTATAAGAGACTAAATATTTTAAACTTTCTTGGGTTACCTTTTACTTGCTGAAGTTTTGAACTTTTTTGTTTTTAAAATTATTTTAGATTTTCAAAGAGCTTTGGGGGGCGTGTGTGTAAGTTGCAAGTTACGAACAAGTGATTCATTTAAGTTGCTTTCATTTCTAAACTGCTATTCATTTTTATATTTAAGCATTGACCACGTTTCCCAGCTGAGATCTCTTTTGGTCTGGGCTTTGATAACTTCTATATTTTAGCAATGGTTAGTTCCATCTTCTCCTTCCATGTTTCAGCTGTCTGATCTTAACTAAATTTTTTATTGTTAAACAATTTAAATGGTTCTTGTACCTGCTGCAACCATCACCACTCATTATTTACAGGCTCATGTGTTAGGAAGCCCCCCTTTCCTTCAGAATGACGGTCAGGCCTCCCGTGGCGTGCGTGGTGACAAATCACGTAGAATAGGGGTGTCAATAAGCAGATTGCGGGATAAAGACAGCACATTGGCACTTAGGGTGTGTCTAGACTACATGGCTCCATCGATGGAGCCATGTAAAGTAGTTTACCCGACATAGTCAATGAAGCGGGGATTTAAATAATCCCCGCTTCATTAAAATAAAAATGGCCACCACGCTGTGCCGACAAACAGCTGATCCGACACAGCGCGGCAGTCTAGACGCGGATCGGTCGACAAGGGAAGCCTTTGTCGACCACTTCTGTAAACCTCGTTTCACGAGGCATGAGCACTCGACAAAGGCTTCCCTTGTTGACCGATCCGGCGTCTAGACTGCGCGTGCGGATCAGCTATTTGTCCAGCTTGGCCATTTTATTTTAATGAAGCGGGGATTATTTAAATCCCCGCTTCATTGACTATGTTGTGTAAACTACTTTACATGGCTCCGTCGACAGAGCCATGTAGTCTAGACACTCCCTTAGGGTCAGCCATCATAATAAAGTTGTGTGGGTGAAAGTGCTGATTTAACAGCTCTTTTTACTCTTTGTGATGGGCAAAGGGCTGTTTTAGTATCTTTCTTTCATACCATTTTATATATATTTGTTAGTAACTGCTGGGTGCAAGTGTGGCGCACATCCAAACAAGCACACATGACCCCTATATTGGCACACAAGACAAAACTCAGTCCGCTCATGGATGGAAAATCTTAGAGGGAACACTGCCTGACTGGCTCGGATTCCTGGGCTCTGGGACAAATGGTCCAGCAACTTCCATGATCCTGCTGGACCACGGATGTTGCCGGACCAGAGAGTCACGGATTTAAGAGGTTCAACCTGTAGTGTGCAGCAGTCCCAGCCGAGATCAGGGCCATGTCGTGCTGGTTGCCAAGATGGCCTAGACTCTACTGTTTACTGTCTTGACAAGAAAAAGGCCAAGGAAGCATTATAATTGTATATCTAGGGGATAGACTGGCCTAAGTGACTGGCCCAAGGTCCTACATGAAGTCTATGGCAGACTGCTATAGTGGCTACTACTATAGTGAACTAGCCACACTCAACCATGTTGGACATGATGGATAGATTCTAGGGGTTCCTCTCCATCCATCCAGCACAGAACTGGCTCAAGCCCCCACCTGGGAAATTCACACACCAGCCCTGGGCGCCACAGAGAGGTAAAGCTTCTCCACTCCAGGTGTAACCCGCACACCTGGGCTACGTCTGCACTGCAGGCTTCTTGCGCAAGAACTTTTTGCAGAAGAGATCTGCAAAAGTTCTTGCGCAAGAACGCGTCCACACTGCTGTGTGCTTTTGCGCAAGACATGTGCTTTTGCACAAGAGAGCATCCACACTGCCGTGGACGCTTTTGTGCAAGGAAGCTCTGATGGCCACTCACAGAATGGCCATTAGAGCACCTGTGTTTTTTCCAATAGGGGTTTCTTATGCAAACCCCTGTTGTCTGTCCACACACACCTTTTTGCTCAAGAGCTTTTGCGCAAAAAGGCTTATTCCTTGTAGAAAGAGGAATAACTCTTATGCAAAAAGACCTGTCTTCTGATTATCTACTCTACTTTTTCTTGTGCAAAAACGCGCTTGTAGTGTGGACGCTCTGTGAGTTTTTGCACCAAAACAGCTGTGCAGTGTAGACATAGCCTTAGTGTGGTTCATTGTCCCATGCAGTGGAACTTAGACCACTTACAGTGAGCGCTCAGAACAAGGGAGCACTATAGCCTAAGCTGAGAAGCAGCTGGCTTTTAGCTCAAGCGGTAGAGGCACCAACACTAAGCTTCAGAGGTTCTAGGTTCAAATTCACCTGGTGGCAGTTCATAAACAAACCCGGCAGTAACAGTCCCACCCCAAGTAGGTTGGGCGCTGTCCTTTTCCTCTTAAGTCCAGCAGTGTAAATGTCCCCTTCACATGCCCACCCCTTCTCTGCACCTCACTCCCAGTTGCTGCCTTGGTCAGGGCAGACCCAGAAATCTTAGCAAGCAGGGTAGAAGAAACACAACTTCAACACAATTAACATAAGAAAAGAGGCACCTAATGATGCCCATTTAGTCCTGCTCTTTGAAGGGGGGAAGGGAGAAGACAAACAGATCAAACTGATCTAGATCCTGCAGGCCATATAGCCTCCTGACCAGAATAACCTTCCCTTTCCCTCAGAGGGCTTTGAAAGTCAAGCCCCTGCATTAGCAAGATTCTTTCTGCCAACTGTGTCCCTTTCATGTGGAACAACGTAGCACAATCCTACTTTCCTGTATTCCCACAACATTACAAACATGGGTAGCCATATTTCAGCTCTTCCTGCATTTAATGCCAACATAGCTGGTGTTGATGCACATATTGAGTTGATTACAATGAGCAAAATACCACTCCACCTGCTGAATATCTAACAAACCTAAGCAAAGCAGGAGCAAACTGGATTTACAAAGACACACCTGGGTCTCCCTGCTCTTCCAGCTAGCTGTAAGGGGTGCATTCCTTCTGATCCTGCTTACACTAATAATAAAGTGTTTCTGCTAGCACTGCTCATGCCTCCCAGGTGTCAACTCTTTCAGCAGAAGCAATTTTATGCCAGCATAAGCATAGGGCTTCCGGAAGAGTGTGTCTGTTCTTCCCCCCAAAAAAGTGGAAGAGCAGACGCATTCCCTGGATGTGGCGGAGTCTTTCTGGGATCCCGGAGGTATCCCAGAAAACCCCCGTAGTGTAGACATAGCCTCAAAAGCAGCCTAAAAAGGAAGAGGCAGAGGGCTAAATCCATCCCTGGTGTAACACTGCCAGAGCCAACCAAGGGACCCCAGGGGTGAACTTGGCCCCATGCATTGTCGATGCAGATGGTTTGGGAGCAGCTGGGCTTGTCATCTCTCACTTCATTTACATGGTAAGTTACAACGAGGAGTCTGTGTTGGTTGCTTGGAACAAAACCTGATGAATAAAATGTATTGGCCCCAGTCCAGGCCCTGCTGCCATGATGGCCAGAGTGAGCTTGCAGGGACTGGAGAAATCCTCTTTCTCTTTTTCCCATTGCAGCTCCCATACAATCAAATCTAAACATGAGCCCACACCTCACAGTTGCCCACAATTTCACAGCAGCAGGGAGGCTAGAACTCAGCTCCTGCTAGTGTAAGAGCACAGGCCCCTGCCAGAGCAAATAGAGAATCTTCATTTGCTGTTAGCCATAGCAGGCTTATGATGCACACTCCATTGTGGGGTAGCGAGTTCTCACTCCATTGTGGGGTAGCGAGACACCTCTTAGCCAGCTCATTCTAATATGCACAGTGGATGGGCATTTATTGGAGTGTGTCTGTGTCCTACATTATGAAAAGTATACCGCAATATCCCATCGTCATGATCCCACACACTACAGCTTGCAATAATGCTACTGTGGAGTTCTTTTATATGCATCAAGGCCACAACATATCACCCCTGTATGGCCACTGTTATCACAAAGTGCTGTGTGTATAGGGTGAAATTCTGGCCACACTGAAGTTAGTGGGGAAAATTCTATTGATTTTAACCAGCCACAGTTTCACTGATAGATTCTAAGGCCAGAATTGGCTATTATACAATGATCTAATCTGACTCTCCCCTTCCCCTCCATAGCGCACAGACCAGAGAATGTGGTCCAGGGACTCCAGTATTAAGTTCACCTCTGATGACTGAGCTATGGCCCTTCCACAGAAAGGCTTCCAATCTGGCTGTTCAGCAGGTGGCTTTCTAACATTTCCACAGAATATATCATAAAAAGAGATTTCTGGCAAACATTAAGAATAGATTCCAGCAGGCCTTTTCCCCATGAAAAGTCACAATTTCTCATTCAAAGCAGTTGTGCTATATCCAGACTTTATCCTTCTCTAAAAACTCCCATCTGAGGCTCTCCCAGGCCTTTGCAAAGAACAATCTGATCTCACAATCCCACAGGGATGTAGGTAGATGAATTAGCGCATTTCACAGAGGGAGAAACTGAGGCAGAGTGCAGCCTGCTTCACAAATTGGCACTTCTGTCTCCTAGCCACATATGTTGACCAGCAGACTGCCTCTACAGGCCAGCGAATACACCTCACTCCCTGCTCCAAAATCAGATATAATCCCTTTTCTCTCTGTCTCAGCCAACCTTCAGATGCTAAGCAGTAGCCATCATTGGCCACAGACCATGCCAGCTCCATTTAAGAACACAGAGGACAGCAGACTTTCAACCCAGCCAGGGCTGAACTTTTCACCCTTAAGCTTCTCCTGGGTCATGCAGGGATGTAAATGGTTAACCCCTTAACCCAGTGTCACCAACCAGTAGATTGGGATCTACTGGTAGATCTTGGAGCCTCTGACAGGTGATCCTGACTGGTTTGGCCAAGAGGTTATCAAGCCCAGCACTTCAGCTGCCCCCCGCAGACTGCTGAGCATTCCTGCCCTTTGCCTTGGAGTTGTCCCCTCAGGAGCTAAAGAGCAGAGAGGGGGCACAACAGGACTTGTGATGGAGTTTGCTGTCTGCTTTTGGGAGTGGTGCAGGGCCAGGACAGGGGTGAGCCTGACTTAGCCCCACTGCACCACTACCCAGGAACCACCTGAGGTAAGCAGTGCCCAGCTGGTGCCCACATCCCAAAACCTTACCCCAATCATGAACCCCTCCTGCATCCCAAGACCCTGCCCTGGCCCTGAGCAACCCGCATCCAAACCTCCTCTGGCCCCCCTACTGCCTGCCCCAGGCTCAGCTCAGAGCCCCTCTAGATCCCTTAATCTAAGAACAGAGTCTGCACCCCCAACCCTCTGCCCTATACTGGTGAAAATGAGGGAGGGTGGGGGATGGAAGGAGTGAGCAGGGGTGGGGCCTCAGAGAAGGGGCACAAAGGAGGCGGGACAAGGGTATTTGGGTTTGAGGTAGATCCTGGATTGCATTTAAATTCAAAAAATGATCTCATGCTTAAAAAGGTTGGAGACCACTGCCTTAACCCGTTGGGGCTGGAGCAGCTCCTTGCTGGCCCAGGGCAGGGGGCTGCTCAGGGGCTGCTGAAACAGCCCCTGTCCATGGTGGGCTAGGCCCAGCACCCCCTCCACTGCAGGTTACATGTTGGCTCCCGAGGAGCTGGCTGCAGAGCTCACAGCAAAGTCTCCCTGGGAGCAGGGCCAGCTACTGGCCCAGCTGCTAGGGAAGCTTCACTGCAGGCTCTGCAATATAAAGCCTGTGTAAGCTTTACACTGCAGAGCCCGCAGTGTGTGTAACCATGTAACTGCTGTGAATTTTAGCTGGGAGACGGTTACATTTTTAAACACGTTTGTACATCCCTAGTTTCATGCATGGACTGCAGAACAATTTCCTATCTCTGAAGAACACACACACACACACACACACACACACACACACACACACACACACACACACACACACAAAGGAAGAGGAGAGGGCAGAAGCCAGAGTTTTACCCACCACCTCCGAAGAACAGGCTAATTTGGGTTCACGTTATCTCCTTTCCTGAGCTGATATATTGGCCACCCTCTTAGATTTTTATGGTTGCTTTCGTCAATCATAATAACATCTTACAAAGCTGCAAGGAAATTATCCTGCTCCGTATCACACTGTTGCCTGCATTGCTTTAGAAGAATTTAAGCAATTTAAGTCCCATAATCTTTATCTTCTGCATTTTCCCCTTCTTCCTTTATTCCAGGCTCTTTATCTTTCGCTCTTTATATATATATGTATTTTTTATTCTCTATTATGATGCCACCCAGATCTTTATCTCTAATAGGACTCCACTATTTTCTCAAATCACCCGCCTTTTGCTAATGCCAAATATCCTTTTCCTTTTTAACAGACGAGATGGATTATCTTATCTGGCCACTCTCTCCCCGACTGTCCACCCACAAGCAGTCAGGAGCTCCTTTCAGGGCTGCTAGTAATCATGGCCATTAGATGAGTTATTGTAGCCTGGAAGGATGAAATTGCTCATCTGCTTTCATCCATATAAGCTCCTGGAGCCTCCTGCATTCTTGTGCCATGCAAAGAAAACCCCAGGGGAATGGCCAGAAGCTGCTATTTAAATCCCATGGGCCAAATTTGCTATCCCATTGCTCCAGTTTTATTCTGACCTCTCCAGTGGAACCAGTGGGGTTACACTTATGGGGATCGGGGGGCTGCAGTGGGGAACTGGACCGTAACACTGCAGTCTTAAGTCTCCTTCCAAAGTTGCTCTTAGAGATGTTCAGTCTCAGTGATGCCCATACACATGGCTCTGGAGTGCTATAGCAGCACAGACAGCAGGGGCGTGATTGTTTGTACAGCCACCGATTTCAAAGGGACAATTTTGTATCCACCACTAACTGCAGCAGAGGCAGGGTTGCCTGTGGGCATCGCCTTCCCCAGTCAGATTTTCCAAACCGCCTGGAGGAACGGGAAGCTCAATTTCCCATGGAATCAATGAGAGTTTGGTAAAATCTCAGCCTGAATGTCAGACTCCAGGGCTGCCCTTGCAGATCAGCCTGACACCCAGCTACTGCCCAGTTCACCACCTCACTGCCTTTGCGTTGCCATTTACATCAGGGCAAAGGGAGTAACAGCCGGAAGCCAGGAGCTGGCCTGCCTGGATTGCTGAAGGAGGGGCAGCTGTGTGAGAGCAGCTGGTTTCCTAGGCTGTAACTAGCAGGAAGTCGCGGCCGTGAGGGCAGATACTCCGGAGCACAAGATGCTTGAGAAGCTGTAGCTGGCTTGAAGAAGCAGCCCCTGCAAAGGAGCAAGACTGGCTCTTACAGAGACCTTGATGGGCCCCCAACTCTGGGGAAAGGGGCTGGGGCTACCCCCAGCTACGGAGAGAGAACTGAACAGGGGATTGGGACCTGGCGAACCAGAATTTATCTCAGTGGGGACATGCTTTAGCTTCCTTTGGACTGCACTGAGTTTGCTTGAGGAGCACCGAGGAGGAGAAAAGCAGGGGCAGGGAACCAGGTGGATGCTGGCCAGGAGGGGGCACTCAGGTGACGGCTGACCCTGCTACAGGTTGGGTTTAGCTTAGGGCAGTTGTGAACAGGTTCCAGCTGAAGCCCAACTAAGCCACTAGTAAACCAAAATGAGAACGGGTCCGCAGAGCGGTTTGTAGCCATGTAAATAAACTGGCGCAGTTGTGTGTGGACAGGCCTTGGTCCAGGAGCCCAAGGAAATAGGCTCAGTAGAGCCTATGGGGATATTCCCCATATTTGACATGTCTTTCACCTCCCAGGTCACTTAGCCAGGCCTTGTTCACAGGTGCATTGCTCGAGGGGACTCCTGGGGGGAAGAGAATTAGAGCAGGGGCTACCTGCGACTGTAACCTGCACAAAATTCTCACACACTCTAGACCAGTGGTTCTCAAACTTTTTGGCCCACAGACCACCTGGCTCAGTGTAAACCTTTCCGCAGACCACCCGTTGCTAATGGAAACTCGCCATTCGTTACATAATTACGCCCGAGCCATTTTGCTAGTGCTGCAGCTAGGGAGGATGGTTTCATTTAAATTATGAAACAGATTAAGTATTTTAACTTTCTCATGTTAGTTTATCAAACTTCATTTTAAATAAATGAAAATATTAATTTATGTCCAACACAAAAGGTTTCAATATTTTCTTTATTTATGGCAGGGGTGGGGAACCTTTTTTGGGTCAGGGGCATCTTATCCACAGAAAAATCAGTTGGGGACAACAGAAGTGAGAAGCAAAAAAACTCCTCCAAAAACCCCCAACAGTCACTGATGTGGCCCCCCAAGTGAGACACCTCACTCCTCTGGTGCTCTAGCCCTACAGGGCAAGGGGAAGGGACAGGGAGGACTGAGGTTCAGGGCTCCCCAGAGGCCAGATTTACTTTTCTGGGGTTCCAGAGTTAGTGGATTTTATGGACCTCCCTAGGCTCTGGGGTGGGGACAAAAATGAGGAGTTCAGTGTGTGGGACAGGGCTGACAGTGAGTGGGATAGGGATGAGGGTGCAGGATCTGGGAGGAAGGTGGGCTACAGAAGGGGGAGAGGTTGCGAGGTCTAGATGGGAGGTAGGGTGCAGAAGCAGACTGGGAGTAGGGTGTCTGGTCAGGGGGAGGGAGCAGGAGCAAGGGAGGGTGTAGGAGCAGGCTGGGGGGAGGGTTTTTGGCCAGGAGAGAGGGTGCAGGAGGGGGCTTGGGGTAGATTGTCTGGCCGGGAGCAGGGAGATGGGGGCAGGGAGTGCCTGGATATAAAACTAGGGGGCAGAGTGGCTGAGGGGTTTCAGGGAGATGGGGGGCAGGGTGCCCCCGAGAATAGGGCTGGGGTCAAGGTGACTCGGGGGGTTAAGGGAAATGGGAGTTGGATGCCCCTCTGGGGGCAGGGAGGCTGGGCACAGTTCAGTGGGTGATCCCTTGGGGCAGGGGCCTGTGGGGACCCAGTCCCTGTGGGTATAAAGCCATGAAGGGCCCCGAACCCCCACTTGCATCCTGAGTGTGCAGGCTCCTCAGCCCTAGGGCCACCTCCTCCCACCACTGCCAGGCGCGGTGCAGCCTAAACTGCTGCCAGGGAAGGGGGAGGGTGCAAGCTGCTTGTGCACTACGAGAGCCCACCCTGCCTTGCTGAGTCCCATGCAGCCCAACCTGCTGCCTGCCCTGCGGGAGCCACCGAGATAAGCGCCACTGTTACCATGGCGAGGCGAGGCGGATGCCCAGAAGCGGGCAGGACTTTCCCATGGAGGGGGGCAGGGCAGTGATTCTCCACCTGTAGGTCCGCGGCCTGCACAGGGGGGAGTGAGTTTGCTTTCTTCACCTCCCCCTTGTCCCCTGTGCACCCTCTGAGCTAGAAGCTGAAGCTGGTGCTGCAGCCTCTTGGCTGTATGCCAACCGTGAGGCTCCAGTGGCAGTGTGGGCTCCTTGCTGGGTGGGGGAGTTAGGGGAAGCTGAGCTTGAGCCGCAGATCGCTCTTTGAGAACCACTGCTCTTGGGGCACCCATCCTCACCTGTATCTAGGCCTCAGGGGTAACCTCCCACTGTGGGTTTGCAGGGTCTTTGACCAGTGAAAGAGCCTTACACAGTAATATCCTACATCATCTCTATTTCTTATCAAAAACACACGCACGCACCAGGCACACAGTGCTCACCACTCCCAGCGAGACAGATGAATTTGTCTAGCTGGCCAATCAGGACCAGGTCCACTGGGGGGACTCCATTCTCTGCCCGGTGTCATTGGCACAGGGCTGATGTCTGGCAGCTCTGATCTGAGCTGTGTCCCGAGCTGGTTCCCAAGGAACTTCCTTTTGGGCTCCAGTTTATAGAGTGAAACCTGAGTCCTGCTAGCTAGACCATAACCAATTCATTTACTAATATTTTACTCACCAATCGTAACTTACAGTAACAGAATTCCCTAACCAACCATAACCCACCACCTTAGCTGATTTACACCTAGCAAAATTAATTGCACAGCAGACAGAAAAAATTAAAAACCAGACAGAGCTCATACAAGCAATAGGAACGTGAGGACCATAGTCATACAACGAGGATTCCACAACCGCAACCATTGAGAAGCGGTTTCTTGCCAGACGAAGGCTGTCAAACTAAGGGTTTTTTTACCGATTGTAAGGTCAGTTTCTTTACCTGGTGACAGTGGTTGCCATTGGAATGGAATCTCCTTCTAACAGCCTGGTGTGACACTATTGTAATGCAATTTAGACACAATATGAGGATGTGACTCCAAGCTTTACAGCTAATGGCTGCTGCTCTTCAATATGGCTGTGGAGGAAGGCTTTTAGGCCTTCCAGTATGGCTACCAAAAAGCCATACTGCTACACTGCTCTGGGTTGTACGGGGCTAGCACTATGGGAACCCACTTTCAGGTGACTATGACATGCTGCTGCCATGAACGTGGTTAATAATGTCACACTACCGTGTCTTCGCACACCTGGGGACTCCATGAAAGGTGCCGCTCCCTTAGCTTAAGTGGTAGCAGCCCTGGGTTTTAGAGCCCCAGGTGTCCAGTCCCAGTACAATGTGTCTATTGTGTATGGCTACCGATTCGGTGAGTCATAGTCCTACAGGCAGGTTGGTGGCATATGGAGAGTGGGCCCTCTGTGCCCACGATGTGCCATTCCCCTTGCTGCGGTGACTCGTTCCGTGATCTTTGCATGGGCTTCCCCATTGCAGGGGAGGAAGGTGAGGGGTACTGCTGTGCATTAACACTGTAAACATCCCATCTGCCATGTCCCAGTAACCACCCATTATTACCACACTTGGGCAGCCTCTGCCAGCAGCTGCTCTCTTGCAGCACTTAGCTACCCTACTGCCCCCTGGGGCAGAGCGCTCTTTTAAAGCCGTGTGTATGATGGAGCATGATTCCTCGGGCGGTAACAGGACAGTGTCTGTGGTGCGGAGCAGACAATAAAAACCAAGGCTGGCGAGTAAACCCAGAGATGCTTGACGTGATACACACCAAGCCTTCCCCTCACACGCCATCCAAGATCTAAATCAAGCTTCCAGGGTGCAGAGCTCACCTCTCATCAATGTGAGTCAAGGCTTTGAAAATGACAAGAAACTCTCCACGGCAGCTGCTGAGATTTAAAAATAAAAAAGCGACACTCGGGGATGTTATCAGGGCACTTCATGGATATACTGGCTGTATTTAAAGAGGACAGGAGCTGAGGAAATGACTAATGGTGGGTAATTCCGTGAAATAGAGTCTGTATTCCTAGCAGGACAAATGTTCTCATTCACAGGCAAAGCGCCATTATTTTAGCTCTGCTTAATGCTGCCGTGCCCTCACACTGCTCTCGCAATACCTGCTCCCGGCTCTTACCCTAATGGAAATAGGCAATGGCAGTGAATAGCAGAGGTGCTTAAAGCGTCTCCACCCCCAGCTGATTGAACAAGCACTAGCTAGTTAGTCACAGATCGCAGAAGCGGGGCATGGAAGAGGGCCCTAACAATCCCAGGGCAACAGTAGTGCAGCAGACCAGTAGCTCTGTCTGGGATGACTCAGGAGAGAGGTTTCCACGTCCAGCCAGCATAACATCCCTTCATAACCAATACACCAGGTTTTGAGCCTCATTTTCCTGTAAAAAGAGGCCTAAGGACTTGATGTTAAAGGTATTTAGATGCTTAACTCTCATGAGAATCAATAGGGGTGTGTGTGCACAGCACCCTATACTAGAAATAAGATACGCAATTTGTGCTACACAAATTACGTGTCTTATTTCAAAACTATTTCTAAATAGTTTATTTTGAAATTTGGCGCATATACACAGCGCCTAATTTCAAAATAACGCGATATTTCAAGCCATCCCTTGTCCCTCATGCAACGAGGTTTACTGGGATGGCAAAATAGCGTACCTGTTATTTTGAAAAATATTTCAAAATAATGGGAGGCTTGTGTAGACACGGGGTAGCTATTTCGGGTTACCTCCAGTATCCCGAAATAGCCGTGCAGTGTAGACATGCCCTAAGAGCGAAGTGACTAAATATCTTTAAACCTGGCCCTGCAGATTCTACATGGCGGGGAGGTGTGTGTCTTAGTTTAGCACTTCTGGATGATAGCAACCCCAGCATCCCTCTCCATGAGTAGTGGCTGTCTTTCTAGGTCTCCAAGGCCAGGTCCAGCAGCACCCGGATTATTCATTATTATTAACAGGTTGTGCCTAGGATGAGTCAGGAACAGGGTCTCATGTGAGGCCCTGCACTCGCACAGGGTAACAGCATTCCTGGCACACACTTCTCACTCTGCCGACTGGAGTGCAACCCCCAAGCTAGTGCAGCCAGCCAGTCCCGGACCTGTATCCTCGGCACGTCAGAGAGAGATTCCTGGAGCTAAATCTGTGCCCCGGACCAAACCCACCTCTCCCCAGGCTACTCTGAAACACTCTGCTGAGCCCTCCTGGATTGGGCACCAGGAACATGACTGACACCAAGACAGGGAAGGCTTTTAACGAACATTAGCAATAACGAATGTGCAGAGATGGGGGTTCCCCTCCTCAGTCCAGAGAGGCAGCTTATTTACACACCCCAGTAAGGGACTGGGCTGATGCTACTGTAGGTCAGACTCTGCTGAGACCAAGCCGAGCAAGCCAAGGGCCCAATCCTGCAGTCCCTGATACGAGACAGCTTACGGGAGGCCCTGGGACCACTGGTGGAAGGGAGGCTACATAAGTGGGGAAAGGTTCACAGGTTCCAGCCAGAGCAGAGCAGTTGCACTCGCTCCTTGCACTGGGCGAGCTGGCTGCGGTGCCCGGCAGGGCCCAGAGTGGTGCAGCTGGGCAGTCACTGCAGCAGGAGCACTGTGCCAGCTGGCAAAGGGAAAGCTTTGAGGGGCCTGCACATTACATGCCAAAGGGCACACGCTGACACACCTACTTCCTAGTGAAGATCATCCCCACCCAGGCAGGAAAGGACACCGCCTGTCGCTTGGATTGCTGCTGTGACATTTGCCGGGGGGCAAGGGAGCGGCCTTCACATTTTCCATCCCGACACCTGAGCACTGCCCGGTGCCCAAGAACTGGCTCCCCCTCCTCTGGGGAATGTTACAGCTCAGACAAGCCTGTACAAATGTAACATCTGCACTAGATCCCCATCACTCTTGTCCAGACTTGGAAGCAGCCTCACACCCAGTGGCAGTGAGCAGGGCAAGGTTTGCATTAGGCCCTTCCCCTGCAGCAAGTCCCAGCAGAGAGGAGAACGATGCCAGGAGCCCCCTGCCACCCTGCCAACACTAAAGGGCTCAGGGTGGCATGGTGCCCGTCATTCCCAGGGGTGCCAGAAGGAGCTGAGGGGGCTCAGCACCTCAGAGCAAGGCCCAGTCGCTGCTCTGACCAGTTGCTGAACTTACAGTGGATGCCTGCAACGGCGCCTCATAGGGCTAGTGGCGAAATGGGAGTGGAGCTTGCAGCTGGCTGGTCTCCCTCCTGTGGGAGGAGCCAGGCGTGCGCCAAGCGAGGGCTGATTAAGGCAGTGAACCATGCCACTGCCATGGCTCAGCCAGACACCTGCAGTCTGCATCAGCACTGTTTGGAGCCAACCTCCCTCGACTCTGCCAGCGTCTCCTCTCGGCCCCTTTGCAGGGCAGCGCCTGGGACCGCCCCACGAGCCATCTGAAAGCAGGGTGGGGCCTGCTCCACTCCTAGCACAAGCGGGGGATGGTCTCATTTCAGTGCCTCCTGCAGGCTTCCCTGTATTCTTAACTCAACAAACCCTGGTGGCTAGGCTGGCGTACAGACTGGGGATGTTAAATGTCGATTAACTAACTAATTGAATAGTTGATGGGATTTCCATCGACTATTCGATTAGTTGGTAAGGACTAGCGCACATTCCGCCTTTGAAATGTACAAGAGCCCCAATTTTCTATAGGCTGGGTAAGTTCCCTTTATTCTCATTAGCATGGACACACAACCTGGATCCTGTGATTAAGACAATGTCTGAAACAGATGTGTCTTTACAGTATTTTTATGATCTTATGTTAACCTTCTGGGCAATTATCACTGGTGCCTCTTTTCCCATAATCTTAGGGCACCAGGTTGGTTTCTGGTCACTTATGTCACCATTTCTTGTCTTCAAGGCCTAAAATAGCTACTAAAGTCTTCCAGGGTTTAACCTTGTGTTTCAGGTCAGTATTTAAAAGATCTTATATTTTTATAATCTTACAAATTGATTCTGTCATGCTAGGAATACATATGATAGAACAGAACAGAACCAGAACCTCACACAATGGAGGAATAATGAACTAAAATCATTGGCTACACACGGACCCCAGGGTGACTTTTGACAAATCACTGTGCCTCTGTTCCTGACTTTCCCCTCTGTAAAATGGGGATAATGTTCCTTGCTCATCTGTGCAAAATGCTTCGAGTTGGATGGGTGAGACATGATATGTAAGTCATAGAGTCCTAGAACTGGAAGGGACCTCGAGAGGTCATCGAGCCCAGCCCCCTACCCTGTTATTGCAGTTTGAAGCCAGAATTATGAAGCGGCTTAGGTCTGACCCAGCTCTTGGTTCAGATATCCACGCCACCCCCCACCCCAGCATGCAGGATGGGTCCCCATCTCAGACGCTGGGAGGGCTTTGTCATGTTGCCCACACTGCTTTGCCTTCCCTCATGTCCTGTAAGCAGCACTGTTGTGCTATGAGCATTCGAATATGATAGAGGTATATAAAATCATGAGTGGTGTGGAGAGGGCCGATAAAGAAAAGTTATTTATTAGTTCCCTAAATAGAAGAACTAGAGGACACCAAATGAAATTAATGGGTAGCAGGTTTTAAACTAATAAAAGAAAGTTCTTCTTCACACAGCGTGTAGTCAGCCTGTGGAACTCCTTGCCAGAGGAGGCTGTGAAGGCTAGGACTATAATAGAGTTTAAAGAGAAGCTAGATCATTTCATGGAGGTTAGGTCCATAAAAGGCTATTAGCCAGGGGATAGAAATGGTGTCCTTGGCCTCTGTTTGTCAGAGGCTGGAGAGGGATGGCAAGAGACAAATTGCTTGATCATTGTCTTCGGTCCACCCTCTCTGGGGCACCTGGTGCTGGCCACTGTTCTTATGAATGAGCAGCTTCTTTGGACCTGGCACTCTGAATGCGAGCGCCTTTGACTGGTGTCAGGGGAGGCAGCCAGGGGCAGGCTGAGTGGTACATATGGCTGGGGCGAGGGACTTGGGTTGGAATGCCTGGAGCCAAACCTGCAGCTATGATTCTGGGAGTCTGAGCATCCAGCCCCCATCCAACAGTCATCCCGAATGGCAAGAGGGGCTTATTTTCCAGGCCCTGGGTATGTCTACACTGCAGACTTTTTTGGAAAAATGGCCATTTTTCCAAAAAAAATTCACTTACGTCCACACTGCAATCGCGTTCTTTCTACAAAAAGTTGAAAGAATGGAGGGTTTTTCTGACAGAGGTAAACCTCTTTCTATGAGGACGAAGCCTTTTCCCCAAAGAGCTCTATCAGAAAAAGGTGTGTGTGGACGGGGAAAAGGGGTTGTTGTTTTTTTTCCAAAAGAAGAGGCCTCCAGGAACTAACACAGGTGCCCTGTAGCCACTGTCCAAAGTAATCACAACTCTATAGTTTCTGTCTCCTGGCACCTCTTAAAGGTGCAGGTACCCTGGACAAGCCTTGTGGCAGGAAGCCGGCCATGGAGCAGCACCCTGACCTCGCAGCTGTCCCTGCCACCCACACTCTGAACTATGGATGATCCACAAGCCCATTGAGACCTTCCTGGCCCTCACAAGGAGCAGCACCAGGGCTCCCAGGACCCACCCAGGGGTACCAAGTGGCAGGCACCCTCCTGGTCCAGAGCAGAGATCCTGTCCCTCCTGGAGCTGTGGGGGGAGGAGGAGACCCTACAGGATCTCCACTCCAGACGCCGAAATGCTGAAATCTATGGGCACATGGCCGAGGCCCTGGAACATGAAATCTATGGGCACATGGCCGAGGCCCTCCTCCCCGGACCTTAGAACAGGTCCAGAGTAAAGTCAAGGAGCTCTGCCAGGGCTATGTCAGGGCCAGGGAGTGCAGTTTGCGCTCCAGGGCAGGATCCCACTCCTGCCCCTATTATGAGAAGCTGCACCAGATCCTAGGGGGTGGGGAAGCCCTTTCCCCATCCATGGTGGTCGACTCCAATCTTGAGACACCTGTCGTCACCCGGCCGGAGGTCGCAGAGGAGGAGGAGGAGGACGAGGGACAGCAGGGGCCGGAGGAGGAGGACACGGCAAGTAAGGTGACGCTGAGCCTGGAGCCGGTACCCCTGGGCTAGGATGTGTCTCAGGCATCCTCTGACAGCGGGGAGGGATCATCAGGTGAGTGCTCTCAGTTTTCCACACACACAGGGTGGGGGAGGCGGGCGCAGAGGGGCTGGGTGCGATCGTTGCTTGGCTTTCTGGGCCTGGACATCATGCTGCAGTCGGTGCACGTGGAACCACAAACAGCAGCAGTATGCACCACGCGGCCTGAGGATGCAGCCCCTGAGCACCCCCGGGATCCTGCTCACAGGCTCAGGGGAGGCCCCACACACATCTGGCCCCCCAGGGTCCAAAAGGACTGGATGAGGCAGCATGTGGGCGTCCTGCATGACATGCAGCAGACCCAGGTGCAGAAGGTCCGGGAGGACACTGAGTGGCGGACTCACATGTGGGACCAGCTCGTGCAGCAGGGCGACAACATGTGTGCCATCATGCACGAAATAATAGCACACCCTGCTGCTGTCCCTGCTCCTGTCTCACACCCTCCTGCCCCCTTCTGCTATGCCCATTTCCCCTCTCCCTGCCCCCCAAGCGATGCCTCTGCCCCCTCCTCCAGTGTGTCTAGACTACACCTCTCCGTCAACAGAGAGATGTAGATTAGGCACATTGAAATTGCTAATGAAGCGGGGATTTAAATATCCGCGCTTCATTAGCATAAACATGGCCACCGCTTTTTTCAAAACGGAGCTTTTTCGAAAAAACCCCAGCAGTCTAAACGTGGATCTGTCGAAAATAAACCCTTTTTCGACAGATCCTGTAAACCTCATTTTTTGAGGAATACAGAATCTGTCGAAAAAGGGTTTATTTTCGTCTAGACTGCCGGGTTTTTTTGGTTTTGTTTTTTTCGAAAAAGCTCCGTTTCGGAAAGAAGTGGTGGCCATGTTTATGCTAATGACGTACGGGATATTTAAATCCCCACTTCATTAGCAATTTCGTTGTGCTTGATTTGCATCCTTCTGTCGACAGAGGGATGCAGTCTAGACATAGCCCCCAAGTGATGCCTCTGTCCCTTCCCCTTGCTATGTCTATGCCCCCTCCACCTGCCCCCACTGGTATCCCCGATCTCGCTCCAGACTTCACTCCTGCCCACTCCCCCGGGGACCCAGGAGCCACCCAAGTTCGCCAAGGTCCCACTCCACTTGCATCCTCGCCCGGCTCAGGTGGGAATTAAATTGGTCCCTGCTGGGGTCCAGGTGGCTGGTGTACAGCTTCATCAGCCACGGCATCAGGGGTTAGGCCATGTCCCTCATGATGCACAGTGGCATCTGCACGTCCCCAACCGCAAAGTCACTCTGGGGGAAGAATGTGCCCTTCACCAGCTTCCCATGAACTGTCCACGGTGGTTGACCAGGGCCTCCAGCACCATCGAGAAGTAGCCCTTCCGGCTGGTGTACTGGGCTGCTCGATGACTTGGTGGGCAGATGGGGATATGGGTTCCATCGATGGCTCCACCGCAGTTGGGGAACCCCAGGGCAGCAAACCCTGCAACGATCGGGTCCAGGTCTCCCAGGTGGATGACCCTGCACAGCAGGACGGAGTTGATGGCCCTCAGCACCTGCAGAAGGAGACAAACAAACACACAAAACAGAGAATGAGAGGGAGTGCCTGAGCCCTTGGGAGGCGCCTGCCCTGCTTCCCCCCCCCCAAACACTCCAGGAGCCACCCGCTATGAGGCCACCCCCCCAGCAGCAGGGCTGTGTGAGGGTGGGATGGTACAACCCCCCGGGGATGGGGGTTGCCCCCCACCTCCAGCCTCCCCTGCCTCTCCACCCCCTTTTCCCTGGGGTCCCCCTTTTCCAGGACTCCCTTCCTGCAGGGACTGCAGCCCGAGAGTGCCTTATCTCCATGAGGAAGGCCCCAATGGTTGCCCACCGACCGGTAACTGTTTGGGGTGGTGAGCTTCCAGATGGCGATTGCGACCCGCTTCTCCAGGGCGATGGCGGGTCACAACTGGGTGTCCTGTCGCCAGAGGGCAGGGGCAAGCCAGGCACACAGCTCCAAAAATGTGGCCTTCTGCATGCAGAAGTTTTGGAGTCACTGCTGGTCGTCCCACCACTCCATGACCAGGCGGTCCCACCAGTCCAAACTGGTGTCCATCCTCCAAAACCGGTTCTCCACTGTGGAGTACAGTTGCAAGGGTCTTGCTCCCACACACAGGGAGAGGGTCTCCAGAATGAGCTCCATGTCCAACTTGTGCAGGGCCAGGAAGGCAGCCTGCACAAACTGCTGCAGAAACTGCAGCCTGGTCGTGTGGGGCCATCGCATGCCCAGGGGCAGCTCCAGCTCCATGGCAAAAAGAAAAATGCTGTGGTGTCTAAAAGCTGGGCAACTGGGGCACGCACTGCTAAAGCTTTGCTGTCCCTCAGAGAGGTAGGCAAGCAGGCAGCAGAAGCAGAGAAATGGCTGTCCAGGGGGGTCCCTTTAAGCACGTGTCTCAGCTAGCCTCAGGCAACAGCACTCGGAAGCAACTGCTGACCCAATGCCCTGCCTGAACCAGTTCTGGGTGGCTTTATATGCACGATAGCGTCCAATCAGTGAGGATGCTCTCTTTCAAAAAAGCAGATTGCACTTTTGCTGTGTCGATACTCTCTTTTGAAAGAAGTTTTTTGGAAGATCTCTTGTGGAAAAGCTTCTTCCGAAAGAGGCCTCTGGCTGGATATGGCCAAAGTCTGTCACATGCAGCTTGTGGTGCTGTCAGTGTGTGTTCCATCCCTCAACACCTGCACACAGCACAGCATCACACCACCTGCACCTCAGTGGCCTCACCTCACGCTTCAGCCTATTGTAGTCTCCCTCAGCCAAGCCACTCCAGAGGCATCGACTCCTTCTGGGGTAACAGTCTAGATAAGACCAAACCAAAGGCACCACCAGCCCAGTCACGCTCAGCACCCACCCTCTTCCTCACAGGCAGGCGCTGGTCAGCCCCGCACCACCCCTTGCTCACGCACCTGCAAAGGCTGCTGGCCAGCCACAACCCTGAACTATTGGGCTCTTCTGCTTTGAAGTGCCATGCTCTGTAGAGGGGTAGCAGGGCTAGAGGAGCAGAGCTGACTGGCCCCAGGCCTCCAGGCCCTTAAAGGGACGGTTATCCTGGTGTGGGGGAATGACGTTATGTCCCTTTTTCCCTTCTTTATGAACGTGTCCTGACATTTTTCTCCTCTGAGCAATAACAAAAGATTTTTACATTTGGAGGAGCTGGGGGGGGGGGGGGGGCATTTAGTTTCTAACAGCCCTGGGGGGTGGGGGGAGAGCGTTATCTTCTATATGTCAGGAACGTCACACCCTGTTCTCCCTGTTTTTGCTGGATCGCTCTTTGGAGGACACAGTCATGGTCTGGGAATCTTCCCAGTTCTTTTAACCTGCAGGCAGGTAGCCAATTCTTTTAGCAAAAGGGGTTTTATTTGCTGTTAAATAGATATGCACAAAAACAAACTCCCTTTGAAACAATCTGAATATAAACTTCCCAAGTGAGCGGATTTCACACATACCCTTGGTTTCCGGCAGTGACATAAATCTAACAGGTCTTCAGCTGGCCAGGGAGCCTTCCAGGAAAAATGAAATAGACAAGACCTGAATCTCTAAGGTAGAACAAGCAAGGGGGGAAGAAATCTCAAGGCAGTTAAAATCTCTTTCTGGTCTTCTTCAGCCAGTATAAGGAAGCAACAAAGGCGAGTTTTCCTTTGCAGGTCACCTTTTCAGCACACAGACAGCTCCTCTTCCCCCCAATGGGATCACTCCTTGTATTCCTTAGCAGCCTCATTTTCATTGGCTGAGATGCCAAAGTCGCAGCTGATGTTTTGCTTTACAGTATATAAATGCTCCTCCGTATTCCCTCTGCTGGAGCTTGATAAGGAATATTAAACAATGCACAATGATGGCAGAGAATTAAGAGGGAGATGAAACCATGCGTTAAATTGGTGGCGTTTTGATGAGCCAAGGTAGGCGAAGGGAAAGATGCCTGAAATGAGGCACTCGAAGAGTTTGGTGCGTGGACCAAATTGTAAAAATGTCCCACCCAACTGCCCCTCACCATGACCCTTCTGCCGTGCATGCCACTGCCGAGCTGGGTCCACGCAGGCCTCCACAGCCACATGGCGAGCACATGCAAGTAGCTCTCTGCACCGGGCACAACGGGGGGCCGGCATGAACAGTCACACTTCTCAGCCTGAGGCAGCACTATCCGTTCCCACACCGGGCTCAGGCTGTCGGTGCCAAACCCTCGCCCATTTCCATCCCCTCTAGAACCTGGCTCACCTGCTCCCTGTCCTACACCCAGAGATAAAATAGCAAAAGCCCATTAAAATGTGGGTAAGATTCTGAACCAGGGTCTCTGGCTACACTGGCCAGAAGCATGAGGCCTAGACAGCAACAGGCAACAGGGCCTAGGAAAAATACAGAAAACATCCTGCCTGTTTATCCCAAATGAAAGCAGCATAACACTAGGTAGATAATCATAACTAAGCACCCTTATCATGAGTTTCACACACACATACAAGGCCAAAACCCTGAAAGGGGCCTCACAGTCTGTCCAGAGTCTGCCATCCAGAGAGACAACAGCTGCCTTCCCAAGGCCAACCGCAAATTCGGGGGAAAGGCCTAGCTCACCCCCCCCCCCCCCACCTGCTACCTAACAATGCAGGTTCGCAGGCATACCAGAATAAACAATTGCTTTTGCTGTGTACCTCACACTGTCTTTTTGTTTTATACCCCCAGAAAAGCACCTATGAACCGCACCTGTCGGGAAAGCACTGTCATCATCCTTATGGATCCCAAACAAACTATAGCTTAGGCAGTGCTTGCAATTCCGGGTGGGGGGGGACAATATTTGTGTTTTACTAACTATTTTAACCTGAGCTATGGGCAGAGTTACTATGTCATCTCTTAAACTACTATTGGCTTATTGTGCTAATTTCATCTTGCTGCTAGAACCTACCCAGGGGCTCAGGAACCCCACCCCGTCGCTTCTTTCCGCCCATTGGCTCCCTATATAATCTATTAACAGGACTATGTAGCACTTTAAAGACTAACAAGATGGTTTATTAGGTGATGAGCTTTCGTGGGCCAGACCCACTTCCTCAGATCAAATTGTGGAAGAAAATAGGCATGACCATATACACCAAAGGGATACAATCAAAAAAAAGTGAACACATATAGAAAGGACAAATAAAATTTCAGAACAGAGGGGATAAGGGTGGGGAGGTAAATGTCTGTGAGCTAATGATATTAGAGGTGATAATTGGGAAGCTATCTTTGTAATGGGTAAGGTAATTAGGGTCTTTGTTAAGACCCGGTGTAAAGTGTCAAATTTAAGCATGAATGACAGTTCAGAGGTTTCTCTTTCAAGCCTGGTGTGAAAATGTCTTTGAAGCAGTATGCAGGTAATCAAGTCATTGAGACAATGCCCTTTCTGGTTGAAATGGCAAGAAACTGTTTTTCTTTGTGATACTGTCTGATATCCGTTTTGTGTGCATTGATTCTTTGGCGAAGCGTCTGAGACGTTTGTCCGATGTACATAGCAGATGGACACTGTCAGCACATGATGATATAGATTATATTTCTGGATGAGCAGGAATATGTGTTCTCGATCTTATAACTGAATTGGTTAGGTCCAAATTTGGCACTTTACGCCGGGGTCTTAACAAAGACCCTAATTACCTTACCCATTACAAAGATAGCTTCCCCAATTATCACCTCTAATATCATTAGCTCACAGACATTTACCTCCCCACCCCTTATCCGCCCTCTGTTCTGAAATTTGATTTGTCCTTTCTATATGTGTTCACTTTTTTTTGATTGTATCCCTTTGGTGTATATGGTCATGCCTATTTTCTTCCACAATTTGATCTGAGGAAGTGGGTCTGGCCCACGAAAGCTCATCACCTAATAAACCATCTTGTTAGTCTTTAAAGTGCTACATAGTCCTGTTTTTTGTTTCAGCTAAACTAGACTAACACGGCTACATCTCTATTACTATATAATCTATTGTAATCAATTGCTTCGCAGTGTTTGCTGAGCCCAAGTGGCAAGGTGGCACTCCGCCAGCACTGTGTGTAATAAACCCTCCTGCCTGAATCTACATGGTGTCTACATTTTTGATTTCCAACAGCAACCCCTGATTTCTTGTCTGAGCATGGGATGCTAGCCCGGCCATGTGGCATGCAAATCTCCCCCCAACCCTTCACCACTGGGACCTCAAAGGGCTTTGACCCCAGCCCCAGAGCCCTCTGCCCCCCCAAGAGCTCTGCTCCTGCCTTTCAGTCCCGGGCTCTGATGGGTTTGCCATTCCAGCTGGCCTCTCTTGGCCAGAGATCGCAGCTGTGCCACTAACACTGACTGACGCTGCTCCAGCAGGCAGGAGAAGGAGGCTGCTCATCCCGGCATTCACCTCTATGCCACCGGAGCGTAGGGGAAAGGTGCTGGACGGAAAAGCCTGAAGCGGGAACGTTTCCTGGGCCGATCTCCTATAAACCACTGCCCACCTGGAGTAACTCCACACTGCCGCTGGGAGATGAGACCCAGCATTAACTGGGGCAGCCACAGGACACTGGTTGGTCAGTGTTCCTCCCTCCTGCCCTCGAGGTGGGTGGGTTCAAGCTTCAAGGGCTACTCAGTCCTTGCCCTGTCTCCTGAGGCTGCCAAGAAAGGGACCCAGCCCCAACGGCTGTTTGTTACAGACACAAGTCCAAGAACGGACAGAGACCCTCTCTAGAGCACATTGTATCTCGCCTCCTGGCTGCCTGAACCAGTGAGCCTACTTAGATTGTAAGGGACTATCTTCTTGTGCCATGTACCACACTTAGCGCAATGGAATCCTGGCCCATGACTAGGGCTTGTTGGATTGGTCATACAAATAACAATGAACTTGATGGGCTACAATGAATCTCTGCAGTAAGGCCAGAGTAGCTCCAGGGATTCATCTAACCCAGTGCGTGTGAAGGGAAGCCTGTTGCATAGCCAGTTTTTATGTTTGCTGGCCCTTGATGAAAGCACAGTGGCAGGAAAAGGCGGAGGAAATCAACCACATGATTTTGTAAAGTCTCTGGTGATGTTTAATACCATAAGCTCTAAAGTAATCTACTGACTTACAAAGCATTTCCTCGCTGCTTTCTTCTGCATAATTTCTTGTTTTGTTCTGCCATAAAACATTTGTTCCACAAAAGCTATGGAACACAGGGATGGCTTTTAATCTCTGCAGCAAGCTGCAAAGCAGTGGGCACTGTTTGCAAGTGTGTGCACACAATGGCCAGTTGTACAGGACACACGGGGGTGTATGGCCGCATACCAAAGATGCGAATCCACGTCCAGATTAGGGATGTGAAAGTGCAACCATGTACACGGTTAATCGATGAGCCTGGGCAGCAGCATGGGTGGGAGGCAGGTGGGAGCTGGTGGTTTTGGGAGCTGCTTCAGGGAGCTGCCACCCCCAACCCACCCCCCACACACCACATTGCTGCCTCTGTATCAGAGTGCAACTGTGTAACCACCTTCAGGGCTGAGAGCTGACCTCTAGCTCCTGCCCTCAGGCATTAGCTGCCTTGCTTTGACTGTAAACAAGGGGATCAACTGGTCATGGCAGGTGCTTCTGTGAAACAGGCCTGCCCTCTTGGCATTGAACAGAGACCCAACAACTCCTTTAATGGGCCTCCGAACAGCCAGGGGTCAGTAAGAACACCCGGTCACCCCACAAGGGCAGATTCAAACCAGACACATAGGGTGAGCCTACACTGCATCGTAGCTCGAAATAAGCTACGCAATTTGAGCTACACAAATTGCGGATCTTATTTCGATCTTATTTCAAAATAGCTTATTTTGTAATCATTTTGAAATAACCCGCTATTCCGAAACGTCCCTTACTCCTCGTGGAATGAGGTTTACAGGGACGTCGGAATAGTGAGCCCAAAATAACGGGCTTTCTGTTAAGAAATGGGATAGCTATTTTGGTATCCCGAAATACTGTTGCAGTGTAGACGTCGCCTTAGAGGCAAGAGACGCCACAAAATCCCCAACCCTCCTTGGGGCCTAATTCTGCTCTTGGTTTGAGAAGTCCAGAGCTCCCTCAGAGCAGCACTGTCCATACGGCAGGAGATGCTGTTAGTGCATGGATGTGGTTTATCCGCTTTCCTGGCTACAGCTGGAGAGACAGCACCTAGCCGGCTGCTCTGTGGAACTCTGCCAGGGAAGGGAAATTCTTCAGTGGAAAAAGGCAAAATGTTTTGCCTCAATTTCTTCCTCATTATTTCTAAATTAAGCAGACACACCTCAGTTCACTCCAATGAAAAGAAAAGGAGATGCATTAGTAATAGCTTTCATGAAAAGTGTTCTGATCCTGTAAGCAGTTAATTACTAATTACATACTACCTGATTAAATGGTCCTAGAATTGGAGGCTTGTGCAAACTTGAGGTTCTACTAAGTTTCTGGGTCAAGATCACTTAGTCACAGGATTAAATTAATCCCTGGGGTAAATCTATCCAAGTCAGTGGATTTACAGCAGATATAACCTTGGCCTTTTTTGCCCAGGAAGCCTAAAAAACAATGCAAGGGGTAAATTGGGCTTTTAGAATATAAGAACGGCCACACCGGATCAGACCAAAGGTCCATCTAGCCCAGTGTCCTGTCTGCCAACAGTGGCCAATGTCAGGTGCCCCAGAGGGAATGAACAGAACAGGTAATCACTAAGTAATCCACCCCCTATCATAGATTCCCAGTGTCTGACAAACAGAGGCTATGGACACCATTCCTACCCATCCTGGTTAATTGACTCCATTAATGTATCTATTTCTTTTTTGAACCTTGTTAAAGTCTTGGTCTTCACAACATCCCCTGGCAAGGAGTTCCACAGGTTGACTGTGCATTGTGTGAAGAAATACTTCTTTTAAACCTGCTACCTATACATTTCATTTAGTGACCCCCTAGTTCTTGTGTTATGAGAACAAGTAAATAACTTTTCCTTATTTACTTTTGCCATACCAGCCATGATTTTCTAGACTATCTTATCCCCGTTAGTCATCTCTTTTCCAAGCTGAAAAGTCCGTATCTTATTAATCTCTCCTCATATGGCAGCTGTTCCATACCCCTAATCATTTTTGTTGCCCTTTTCTGAACTTTTTCCAAAGCCAAAATATATTTTTTGAGATAAGGTGACCACATCTGCAGGCAGTTTTCAAGATGAGGGCATACCATGGATTTATACAGAGACAATGAGATATTCTCTGTCTTATTTTCTATCTCTAAATGATTCCCTACACTGTTTGCTTTTATGACTGCCGCTGCACATTGAGTGGATGCTTTCAGCGAATTATCCCCAGAGCATCTCAACAGACTGGACTACTTGTCTGTGGTCGTGCAGCCATCAGGAGACGCCCACATCCTGTTCAGAAAGTGGCCAGCTGGTGATGCTGGTGATGCTGAAATGCCACCGACCTCTTGCTCTCCTGGCTCATGAAGCCGCTCACCTGCATAGCACCAAGGAAAGATGCAGCTGGCAGCTCAGCTCACTGTGTAGCAGGGTCACTCTGCTGTTTACTCATAAGATTGGATCTCCAGGAGAAAACTGTCCCAAGGGCTACAGCTGCCTGCTGTGAACTGCATCTTATTTGTGAAGCAAAATGAAGGGGGAGGGCTGTCTCCAGGACGGCAGGCAGAGGCTGTTTGCCGAGTGCAATCAGCCAGACAGACACAAGGGCTATCAGCAGAGCTCAGTGCACAACTACACTGCTCAGGGAGGCTCTGGAAGAGCGCGCCAGCAGTGAGCCCCCTGTAAGGTGGCGGGGTGCACTGTGCGTGCTCTGCCTCGGCTGTCCCAGGACCTGACGGGAATGGCACGGTGCTCGCTGCGCCGCTGTGAACACACCGCTGACCGCGCCCGTATTCATTCTGCTGGGCTTGCTGGGTATTTCTGATTATTGCACTGAACTTGTCACTGGTCACACTGTACAACACCACCTATGTGGGGTGTTCACCACTGCCAGGCATTCTGCAGCAAAATGGTGGGAACCAACAAAGATGAATTTGTTTCAGAATAATAGCGTTTTATTGCGTAACAAAAATATATATTTTTAAAATGTGCAAGTTAAAAGCAAATACCCGAAAGCCATACTAAATGACGGAACAGAGCTTAAGGAAGGGCAAGGGACTTTGAAGTCCATTTTAGCTACACATTTGTCAACAGCATATGTGAAACTGTGAGGCCACATCCCGGGACAGGTGGACTCTGAGGCCCTGTGGGACGCTGTTGGGGGCAGTGGGAGCATAGGAAAGTGTTTACAGGAGTTCCCCAAGGGCTGCCAACCAAGGCAAGCCCAGCATTGCTGAACCTGGAAGTCCACAAAGAGTCGGTGGCATCTGTGTTTGCTGCCAGAGTAGCCCCATTACGCCCTGGTTCATTTCCCTTGGCTTCTCCTGCTGGGCCTCTCTCCTTACAACCTGCAATATTCACCATGCAGGTTCCCTGCGCAGGGTCCAATGCAGCATCTCACTAAACATGTCATCTGGAGTCTTCTTTCTTCTCCCTCTCTGGCTCAGACAGGGCACGGGTGTGGAGGGGGGACTCCTCAATGCTGCAATGGCAGCAGCTGCAGAGGACAACATTGAGGTCCCTGTCTGGACAGTCACCACAGAATGCGAACGTTCAGGCTCAGAACTGCCTTCTCTTGCTCCCCTGCAGTTTGACACAAGCCGTGCGTATTGACATCGCTGCTTCAGAGCCCTGCTCTCAGCCCCAGCTCATGCAGGAGCGAGGATGCATGAAGTTACACAGATAGGGCCTTGGATACGGGCACCGTTTCCCACAGGGCCTGGTGATTTTAGCCCATGTCGCTTCGGAGGGTAAGAGAGGCACAGAAAACCCAGCTGCTGCTGGTGTCCCACAGCTGCCTGGGCCCATGTGCCGCTTGCCTGTTTATTAAGATCATGATTTTTTCACGTCTAGCCAGTTAATGAAGTTAAGTTCTCAGGCTCATCCTTTGAAGACATTTCAGGTTTCCTTTGAGAACAAGGCCGATGTCCAATGTAGACTGATTGCTTTGTGAAGTGTTTGCCCACAAGTGAGACGGTGTTTTTGCCTTATATTTAGCGTGAATTTGATAGCACTGGGGGTGAAACCAGAAAATTGTTCTGGTTTTGGGGGGACTTAGTGCACTGGATGAGGCACATGGCATGTTGTAAGAAGCATATGGAGGCTCAGGGATTTTGAAAGGTGTGTTGTGGGAGGTGTTGATCATCATAGCAGTAGAGATATGTCTGCTGGTTTTGCAGCTGTTCTTCTGGCAGGGTCTGGTGCTGCTTTGAGTGGCTCTGCTGGTCTGTGGGGAGCTTGCTTCTGCTGATGAGCTTGGTGGGGGGATGGTTTGAAGGCCAAAAGAGGGGGGGTCAGAAAAGATTTCTCAGCATGTGATCTCTCATCAAGTACAGGTTGTAATTGTTTGTTGATCCCCTGCATGGCTTGTGTGGGGTGGGGAGGTAGATGACAGCTAAGTGTGTGCAGTCACAGGGGGGGTTGTTTCTGTATTAAAGTCAGCTCTCTCAGGGTCCATTGATGAACCTTTTCAGGGCATGATCTACTTCTCTGGTGCAGGGTGCTTGTCTGGTGAAGGTGGTTTTAAGTGTGTCACAGGGGGAGTATCCCTAACTCGCCTTCGGGCATATTCTGTGATATCTGCGTGCCTGGCTGCAGATCAACAGATTTCTTGCAAGGGTGCGTCTACACAGCAGGGCTTAACTTGAAAGAAGCTATGAAAATTTGTGTAGCTTATTTAGAAATTGAAAGCGTCTACACAGCACTTATTCCTCTTCCTCCGACTTCCCTTACTCCTTGTACAATGAGGGTTGCAGGAGTCGGAGTAAGAAGTTCTGCAGCTTGACAGTATTTCAACATTATTTCTCAATACTGTTGTGTAGACATACCCTTGGTGTGTTTGAGGTGGACTGGATTTGTGAAGACAGGGTTAGTGATCCCAGGGTTTCTTGTATGTCGTTCTCTACAGGGATTCCATTGCCGAAGCGGATTGTGCTGTCCAGGTGACTGATTGTATTTGGCAGACAGAGGGTGGTGGGTGGAACAGCATCTGGCCTGAGGATGAAGACCTCACTGCTGTATCTCACATTGATCATGGGTTTCATGTTGCATTTCTCCAGAAATTCTTCCTCATGGAGGGCCATGAAGAGGCTGGCAAAGTGGGGAGCTGTACTAGTACCCCTGGCAGTTCCCGTGCTTTGGGCATCCAGTTGTTCTGGGTGCGGCTGAGACAGATAAGGCTGGCGACGCATTTTGTTTGGGATGGACATCGGAGAACATAAGAACATAAGAACGGACGTACTAGGTCAGACCAAAGGTCCATCTAGCCCAGTAGCCTGTCTGCCGACAGTGGCCAGCACCAGGTGCCCCAGAGAGGGTGGACCGAAGACAATGATCAAGCGATTTGTCTCCTGCCATCCTTCTCCAGCCTCTGACAAACAGAGGCCAGGGACACCATTTCTATCCCCTGGCTAATAGCCTTTTATGGACCTAACCTCCATGAAATTATCTAGCTTCTCTTTAAACTCTGTTATAGTCCTAGCCTTCACAGCCTCCTCTGGCAAGGAGTTCCACAGGTTGACTACACGCTGTGTGAAGAAGAACTTTCTTTTATTAGTTTTAAACCTGCTACCCATTAACTTCATTTGGTGTCCTCTAGTCCTTCTATTATGGGAACTAATAAATAAATAAATAAATATGGGAGGGTTGTCTATTGTCTTGGAGATACTTGCGGCAGATGGCAGTGCTCTCACTAGGGGGTGCTGGCATGGGGGAGGTGAGCCTACTTCCTTCACCAGTCACTGGGGAGCTCCCGATCATGTAAATGTGCATTTAAAAAGGGCCTTTGTGTCTCTTGGGCCCAGCCTCCCTCTGCCCCACAAACCAGGCCCCTGACCTCAGCCTAATACCCAGGACTTCCACTCTTGTCCTCTGGGCAGCAAGACAAGCACCCCAGCTCCTCAGCAGCCAGTGTGGCTGAGCTAGGGCTCCAGCCTTGGCTAACAAGCACCACCCAGGCAGTAGAGGTTCCTGCTTTGAAGCCAGATGTCCTGGATCCAATCCCAGGTGCCAGCCAATCCCCGCCCAGAGCCGTGGCATTAACACTGGCACAGCTCAGCAAATGGCCATCGCCCAGCCCCTGATCTCTGCTCAGACCCATCACCTCCACATAAAACCAGGGCTCTGTTATTGCCATGCCTGGCCAGAGCCCCCACCCCATCAGCTCAGGGCCTCTCTCAGTTAACCCAGTAGCCATCTCCTGGGCTTAGCGGCTGCGGTGGACACGTCAGCCTGCCCATCTATCGCTTTCTCTTGCGGGCTGGAGGGCAAGAAGGCAGGTACCACTGTCAGTGTTTTAACACAAAGTTGAAAGGAGCTGGAGTGTCCCTCCTCCTGCCTGCCCCGTGCTAGGCTCCTTAGTTGGGACTGCTGCACCCACTCGCCTGTGCAGTAGGTAGGCAGGGCTGGGAAGGTGCCTCGGCTTAGGGATGTTACTGCCATCTAGGGGAAGACGCGCAGAATCACAGCACTGTGCCTAGCTGAGCCCCATCCCTTGAGGCAGCAGGCAAAGCCATCCTAAAAGGGGTCTCATCCACAGTTTGCCAAGGAGTGTAAACAGGCCCCCATGGGCTCTTCAGGATCACTGTCTGGTCATAAGGGCTGTGATCAGAGACAGCAAGAGCTAGATTAAAATAGAGAGGACAAAAGTCGATGTATAGTGGGAGAAGAAATCAGGATGGCAGAGGCTGTTTCACAAGCGAGAACAGCTGAGTCACCAAATCAGAAACAAAGAGCAATACAGAATGGGCATTGCTGACAACAGGGAGGCAGGGAGCTGAGAAAACAAGATGCTGGGTTCTATTCCCAGCTCTGTCACTGGCCCGTTGGGTGACCTTAAGCAGGTCACTGCCCTGTGTACCTCAGTTTACCCTCTCTGCAAAATGTGGATAATGACACTTACCTACATTTGCAAAGTGCTTTCAGATCCTGCAAAGTTGCAGAAGTCCAAAAAGGATGGCTCAGGTAATTATCGGCCTGACGGCATGGCATCAACCTCAGGCAAACAACATGTTTTTGATTATCAGTAAATGTAAATGTCCGCCTGGAGGAGCAAAGAGCCTAAGCCAGACTTACAGGAGTCTCTCCTGGGAAGCAGTGATTCTGAAAAAGGTTGGGGGGTGGAATTCATGATGAGACCAGCACAGCTAATGTGATCTCAGAGGGATCTTGGGTCGGCTTAGAGACGTTATTTTATTTCTGTATTTGGCTCTGATGCAGCCACTGCTGGAAAACAGCATCCAGTGCAGGTACCCCCAGTTCAAGTATTTTGATAAAATGAAGAGGATTCAGAAAAGGGCCATGAGAATGAATAAAGGCTTAGAAAACCTGCCGTATATTGACTGAGTCTAGCTAGTTCGCTTACAGAAAAGTTGAAGAGGTGACTTGATTACAGATCTATAACTGTAAGTATCTACCTGGGTAGCAAATATTTAAAATGAGCTCTTCAATCTAGCAGAGAAAGGTATAACTTGATCCAATGGCTGGAAGTTGAAACTAATCAAATTCAGACCAGAAATAAGGGATACATTTTTAATGAAGAGTAGTTAACCATTGGAACAGCTTGCCAAGGATCATGGTGGACTCTCCATCATGGACAGTTTTTAAATCAAGATTGGATGTTTGTCTAAGAAGAGATCTGCTCCAGGAATTATTTGGGGTTGGTTCTGTGGCTTGTGTTATACAGGTCAGAATAGATGATCATATTGGTCTATTTGAGCCTGGGACTCTAAGACTCCTCAGATGACTGGGGGGTGCTAAGCATTCTTGTAAAACTACTTACTTCATTGCGAAAGCTGAACCTAACTAGAGATACTTGGACGCAGATCTTCAAATACCTTTGAGGAGCAGGGCCCTGGGCGCATTAACTTCAAGGGCCAGCAGAGATTCCTGATTCGCTCCAGTGGTTAAGCTCCCACCAGTGAACAGAACTGCATGTAAAGAAGGCGACATGAGCACTCACAGCCAGATTCTGGGAGTATGGTAGCACACGGAGGCCCCACTCGGGATCAGTGCCCATTGTGCTAAGCACTGGACAAACACAGCAGAAGCCAGGGCAGAGCTTACACTGCCTTGGTGTCTTTTGGCCCCTACTGAAGCCTTAGCCATGTCAGCCATTGGCCTGGGGAACTTCCACTACAAAGCCATGACAGTTGTTTGTGGCAGACAAGAAGTAAGCGGTCAGCTGCTAACAGCCCAGGAAGTCATTTCATCCCCTCAGTGGACACCAGTACTCCCTCTAAGATGAGCACTGACACCTCCACCCAGAAGAGATTCAAACGCCGCCCAGCTGATTAGCAGAGCACCCACAGTGCCCACAGCATGTGTTTCTACTGATGGTGCACATTACAAAATTTATTCCACACACGCATGGAATAAATTAGAAGGAACACACTTGCTTTGCTGAGAACCACACTAGAGAGGATGAACATTGAATGGGGCACACAGGGTGAACGCCCCCCTAACCGCAGAAGGGGTTGCTCTAGCTCTGGGCTACACTTTGGCATGCTAGCATGTGGGAGCAGGGAGCTGGCTGGGCTTCAAATGAGCAACTCCGGCCCTTAGCGCCGTCCCTCCAGCACCTTTCACCAGCGTTGCATTTACTTAACGCTTTTTAAAAAATAAATCCACCAGCCCGCTGGCAGCATTTCTGCTTTCAGGACATGAACAAGCGGGAATTATTCGAATCAATCAATGGTCATTGTAAATCATCAGTTCATAATTAACAATAATGGTTATTAGCCAGGAGAGGCAGAAGGCAACTAACAGCATAATTTATCCCCTGGCCTTCTTCTTTGGAGGGACAGGACCTGCAATTAGCAAACAGGAGAGGGCTCTTTGCATAGGCAGTATCAATTCCCCCATGCTTCACCACCCAAAAACCTCAAACACAAATTAGATTTGCACATGTCTTTTAAAAGCCATGCAATTTAAAGAGAGGTAGCAGTAATTAATCACAGGGAATTGTACTTGTTACTGGAGATACATTAACAAAATAATCACAAATTGTCTGCCAGCCCTGGTTTGCAAATGCACATATTTCTAATGATATGGAACAGAATTGCATCTTGCCAGTGTAATTAGTTGTTAACCCTTTGCCTCCAGCCCAGAAAGGCAGAGGCTGGTTGCATATTGCGGGGCAGAAGCCCCATTTTCATCCCTGGCACTCTTGGTACATGCCTGCCAGGTCCCTGGCCACTGGTCTTCTCAAGAGCTGGTCACTTCGACCTTCTTCGCAGACTTTCACCATATAGGAACAGAGTGCAGGTGAAGACGAATGTCACAGAGGTTCAGCCCAAGTGCCATCCTCAGGACCCAAGAAGCTCAGCAGATTTGTCCTGTTAGATCAATCACTGAAATAGTTACTAGTTGTCGTCATTAGGGTTCAGAGTAGATGGCCCAGTTAGAGGAAAGGGGCCAATGAGCCACATTCGTCCCTGCTGTAAATCCAGGTGCAGAAGGATCAAGGGGGTTAAGTCAGCGATTAGGTAGAAGTGGGTTCTGCTATCTCGGTGTCCCAGATGGCTCATTACCCCGGCTGGACGTACGACGGGGGCTTTCTGGGAAGAGGGGAAGTAGGGTGAGTGAGCTGAACAGGCCTGAAGAAGCCGCCCCCACCTGGAGAGGAGGCCTGGGGTGAGTTTATGTCACCTGAGTGATGTCTTTGTTAAGAAAGCTACAGCCCAAGGAGGGGTGAGTTTGGTGAGCTCTGTATGTCAAGCAGGCTGGGAACGGCTCCCAGTCATGCAAAATAACCACACTAGTCTGGTGACTCAGGGGAGCTGGGCTGGACCCTTGTTGTGTACCAGAGACAGAACACAAGTGAGACAGCGGGAGCAGGAGACTAGGCCAACAAAGGACTCCACAAATTCCAACCTGCCTGCCGACAGGGTGAATTTTAACCTGCCACTGGGGAGCTGTGGCTTGCCTGCCTCACACTGACACAGCAAATCCCCTCGGGTCTCGGGGCCTTAATTGGCAGCTGCAGCTGGGCCAGAGCGACTGCTGCACAGGAGTTCCAGCTTATTAGGCACATGCTGACTTGCGGTGTTGTCAGAATGCAGGAGCCTCCTCTCATTCCAGCTCCACTTCTTGGAACAGGGCGCGGGGGGAGGAGAAAATTGGCTCCCACACCAGCATCTCTCCTTAGGAGAGGAGCAATATCCTGCATAAAAAAGGCATCATCAGCCTCTCTAGCCGCATGCTCCCCACGGGCGCACCAGCAGGCTGTCCTCATCCAGCCCCACTGGGGACGCTGCTCTGGAGGGTCTGTGTCTTCTCACTACTCAACCCCCAGCCAAGCCACTTTTAGTCCCACCTCTTCTCGGGTAACAAGGAGCCCAGTGGCTCACAGTCCTGTGCCTGAAGCCAGGTCTTTGGCCCAAGTTCCAGTTCACTAGTCTCCACCCCATTCTCCAGAGTTGTGTCTGGTGGCCCGCAGGTGAACCCAGGCCTGGCTCCTCAGGGTTCCACTGATAAGCAGCCAAGGTCTGCCTAGTCAGGCCTCCTGTTCTCACCCCCACGCTTCCTCTGACCTCACCTGCCTGCAGGTCGTCTCTTCCAGGCCCCTCTGCACAGCTGCCTTCCTTTCAGCCTCCTCCAGTCCCCTTCCTTCAGGGCCAGGGCTCGCAGGATTCCCCCTGGAGCTCTCCAGCAACCCCAAAGCAAAAGTGCAACTCAAGACCACCACCTGCCCAGACTGCAACCTTAGTGCCTCTTACGTCTTCCCTTTGCTCTGCTCCTGAGCCAAAGGCCAATATCACAGCCACTGCACTGTGCCTTCCCCTGTCTCGAGATCCCCCAGAAGCCACCTCACAGACACTTCCTGCTTAGGTGGAAGGGGGTCGTGATGGACCCCCCATGCTTTATGAAATGGACGTGTGGACACAAATATGCATAACTCAAAGATGCTTTGGGCAAATGATCTCTTGTAACCTATTAGGCTTCGTGCCATACTGTGCTGGATCTGTTTATCTGATTTTGGCGCACGTATCGTTCTTGTGTGTCAAGTGAGACATGTGGGGTGTGGTATGGTTTTTAGTGTAAGTGAAGACATCGAGGGGTATTCTACTGCCTGGGCCTGTGCACCCACACACAAAAGGCCTTACATAAATAAAATTACTTAGGTTTAGTTAGGACTGGTTAGTGGACTGGGACTGAAAGCAAATCTTAATCTTTAAATGTGTAAACGGAAAGACATCGAGGGTGATTCCACTGCTGGGAGGCCTCACTGTCTGGGCCATCACACGCAAATAGCCTTTTACTTTAAGTCTTAGCAGTGGTTGGTAGGGACTGGCCAGGTGACTTCCCAAGCAAAAAGGGAATCTTTAAAAACAATAGGAAAGTAGGAGCCTTTGGTCTTTGGCTGGCACATCAGAGGTAAGGAACCAAAGCCCCCAGGGTGAGGAACAGCCCTGGTTTGGAAGGCTTAGCTGGAAAAGAAACAGTTTTAGGGTGTGTTTGCAATAAGTCTGTGTCCTGAGGTTTCAGTGTTGGAGTTAGCTAAGCATTTTCTGTTATTTTGAGTTTGTAATCTACTTTGCTCTGCCTGTTCTCACTTACTACCACTTAACTCCTACTGCTTGTACTTAATAAAATCACTTTTATTTTCTATCAAGCCCAGTATAAATAATTGTTCCCAGGGGAGCAACCAGTGTGTACATTCCCTTTCATTGCTAAAGGGGGGCTTATCTATATCATTCATTTGGGGAGTGGTATCCCAGGAAGCTGGGCCCTTAACTGCATTTTCCTTGGACCTGAAGCGGTTCAGTGTTGGTCCTGCTGGGGGTGGGGGCAGGGTATTGATCTCAGTGCCTTGGCTGGGGGAAACCAGTAGAACTGGCCCAGCAGGACCAGGTGGTGAGAAGCCCCAGAGAACAGGAGGGCGAGTGGCAGTGGCTTTGTCAGCACTCCAGGAAGCCCCCCAAGGGGTCTTCTGTGACCACCCCCTATCACAGGGGTTTTCCATTGATGTGGTAAATCCAAACCCTCGAGAGGCCAGAGCTAAGCTGACAGATCAATTCTTCCTGCTAACTAGCTGCATCCACTGTGGGCATTGTGTCAACCTATTATGTTGTACAGAGCATGACATGGTTCACCCCTGGGCGCTGTAGCTGGATAATGCGACAGCACTGCAGGCCTGCCGGGAGAGGGTGAATCAGACTGTGGCTGAGGTGGTGAGTGGGTCAGTTAGCAGGTGCCCCATTCTCTCAGGCAGAGATGGGTGGAGGTTCTTGCTTTGGGAGGAAGGCAGGACGCTGTGGCTAAGTGGGAGAGGGGCCTCGAGGTAAGGGAGGGCTCCAGGGAGGCAATGAGGGTGGGATATTTGGTGGCCCCCTAGTATGGATGCAGTTATACTGCTATAAAGGTATTTATGCTGGTACAGCTTGTCCCCCTTCCTGCACAGGGACAACTTGTATAAAGCAGCCGTGTCTCCACCAGGGGATGGTTCTGTCCTCACGACACCAAAGTGGCCCAATTGTGTGTAGAGAACAGGCTTCTGTCCCCCCGGCGGAGAAGTGTGTCTTGTGCTTACTGATAAATTGGGAAGGATTTTTAAGTTGTTAGGCTTGAGACCTTTTTTGCTTCTTTATGGGGGCCAAAGGGGGCCTGAAAGCAATGTATTGATGACAGCTGTTCTTTTTTAACATTAAAAATACCAGGTCTTGTCTGCACCGTAAGGCTGTAAAGCTTTCACTGTTTTGACATAGTTAAGTGGTATGACTCTCCCCGGCGTGTAGCACAGAGGCAGTTATACTGGTATAAAGGGGCTTATACTGGGATCATTCAGGCTATGTCTGTGCGTAAAAGGTTTATCGGTGTAGCTTTACTGACAAACCTTCCTGGCTTATTCCCGTTCCCCTATGGGAATAAAGGCTGGGCTGCACTTCAGTTTTGCAAGCATACCTTTGCTGGTTGGGGATGGGTTTTCTGATTACCTAACTATGCGGGTAAAAGCCCTCGTGAAGATGCAGTCACAATGGCAAATAAAGTCCTTTTGTCTGTACACCTCATTTCACTAGACTACGGCCAGGTCTATGCTAAAAAGTTAGGTCAACCCAGCTACAGTGCTCAGAGGTATGCAAAATCCCCAGCCCTGAGCATTATTGGTTAAGCCAACCTAACCGTAGTGTAGACAGCTCCAGACTGCCAGCAGAATTATTCTCTCCAGTTTGCCGCCACCTCTTGGGAGGGAGAGTAGCTACAGGGACAGCAGAATCCCTCCCGTCCTCAGTGAGTGTCTTCACTGAAGCCCTGCAGCGGTGCAGACGCAGTTCTGGAGCTGTGCTGCTATGGAGACTTCCAATGCAGCCATATTTAAGGCATGGGACTGAGAATGAGGAGCCAATTCCCGGCTTTGCCACAGATTCCCTTCTGGCCTGCAACAAGTAACTTAGTAGCTTGATGCCTCAGATTCCCCCTTCTGAAAAAAAGGGATAACAGGACCTTCCATCCCGGGGTGTTGTGAAACTAGATCGTAGCCACATGGGAGCTGCTCAAACACTGTAGCGATGGGGTGGGCAAGCAACTAGACTCCTTGGGTCTCAGGGCTCCAAGCAGTCTTCTAGCATTGCCCACAGGACACTAGTCCCCACAGAGCCTTTCTGGGGATCTACAGGATTCACCCCCCCCCCCCCCCTTCAGACTAGCAGGCAAATTTTAAATTCCAGTGGAATTAATGTTGTCCATCATTCCCCTACTCTACAGCATTGGTGCTAGGGCATAAGACAATCCCACTCCCATCCACCCACACCGTGAAAGTGACTAAAAAACGATTCTGTTTTCATTGCCCAGAAGCAAATGGCCAAGTGGCAAAAAGTAAATCAGATCTTCTACATTGCTTCACTTTTCATAACCTGAGCTGTTACAGCAACGCAGCTGAAGAAAGCTGCTGTGAAATAGAAGTGAATTCCCATCGCGTTACACCAGTCTCATTCCATTAACCTCAAAAGAGCTGACCACTGGCCCAAGACTATCAGGAACCGGATTGCTCACCTGATGACATCCAAACTTTAGAGGAGCTCAGAAAGCAGCTCCCAGGGCAATAAGGGTACATCTACACAGCAGCATTAGTTCAGTATAACTAATGTTCTTCCGAAATAACATTGTCTGCGTCTACACACAAGCAGTTATTTCAACAGAATGTCAAAATAATGTCCAGCGGGAGGACTTCTTACTCCGACTCCTGTAACCCTCGTTTTACAAGGAGTAAGGGAGGTCGGAGGAAGAGTGCACTTCCTGCTGTGCAGACAGCGCCAAAAGCTGAAATAAGTGATTTCGACTTAGGCTACGCAATTGACGTAGCTCAAGTTGTGTAGCTTATCTCGGCTTTTGCCCTGCTGTGTAGACGTGTCCTGAGAGAGCTCCTGGTGGTGTCAGTTGCTCAGGCAACCATCACTTCCCCCTACACTCCTGTCTGGTGTAGCAGAGAAAAGAAGCCAGCCCAGCACTATCTCCAAAGCAGCTTAAAAGTGCCCAAGCTCCAAGGCCTTCTCCTTCCTTCCCCCCTAGGAAGAGCAGTTCAGACTTCAGAGCTTTGTCAGAGTCAAGAGGCTGCCGCAAGCCTGTGGAGAGTGCTCTGGATCTGTCCGGGGATGAAGAGGGGCAGCGAGAAGGCAGTGGCGAGGGATGTGGGAATGGCAGGTCAGAGGAAAGCCAGATGGAATCAGAAAAAAGGGGAAGAACCCAGAAGAAAGAGAGAAACAGAGGGGTGCCGCAATGAGGCGGGGGCAGAAAAACATGCTCAACAGTAAAAAGCCTTGTCAAAAACAAGCATTAAAAGCAAAAGGGCAACCGGGGCAGATCTGCGCCCCTTGTGCTGGGGTAGCATTACAGGTGGGTTTTTTAACTCCATGCCTGGAGCACAGCTCTCTGGCCACACCCGTACAGCACCCGGCACGGTGGAGCCCTGCTCTTGGGGGCCCCTCTAGAGTCACTGGCCTGGCATTGCCTCCCTTCTGAGCGCTGGCCATTGCAACCAGCGTTCCTTCCGTGGGGGAGGTGTAGTTCCCCAGCTGTGTGAAAAAGCAAAGACAAAGACATGGAAATGGGTATCTATTGGCATCCTCTCCACACCCCCGGGGTCATTAGCAGAGTTGGATCCCTCGCACAGGCCCGCTTGAGCTAACGGTGACTGACCCCACCCGCAGGCTCTGCCCAGCAGCAGAGAGGAGAGAGACACGCTCTGATAAATGGGTTGTGCTGCTATTTGCTGACGGCAGAGGCATCGTGAGGCAGCGGCAGTTCCACTCCCCCACAGCCATATCTTGGGTCCATCTCCTCCCCCCAGCCCGGTCACAGCTTCTCTCTGGTCCCCCACCAGCCCCTCTGCAGTCCCAGTCTCACCAAACTGTTCCTGGCCCACCCCCCAGCCTGGCTCTTCTCCCCGGGCATTCGAGTCGGGCAGTTCGTTCTCCGTGGTACCTAAGCAGTAGCGGAGGGGGAAGGGCAGACAGGTTCCTGGCACCCAGTCCTGGTGCCCGGCCTCGCCCAGCCCAACGCAAACTGCAATTACAGGGACAGCTGCAGTGCGGCGCGCCCAGATGCTGTGTGGGTGTGGCACGCGCCCAGTCTGGTCACATGCAGGAGCTGGGAGGGGCTGGATCACACTCAGCACAAACAGACTCGCCAGAGGTTTAAGTGTTAAACCCTCCAGGGCCTCTGCCAGATCTCAGTTTGCACAGTCGGCAAAGGGCTACACACGATCTGCCAACCATGGGCCACAAGCCATGGAAATTGGCCCCCAAACCACAAGGCTTTTTCAAAAAGATTATCTGGTGTGTTCTGGTCTGTCCTTTGCTTGTTGAATCCCGCCCTCCCCCGCCCCCCGTGCATCCCCACTCGGTGCCTAACAATGAGGCCCCCAATGCTCCCCAGCTGGCTGTGGCTGCAGGAGCTCTCACTGCCTGTGTGAGGGCATGGAGTCTCCAGCTTCCCTCAAACCCAGCTTTGCTAAATAATTAATTCTGGGGTTTTCCCCTCCGGTGGCTCCACATCTCCCTCTCCCCCAGCCCGGCAATAAAGTAGGCACCTCCCCAACCCCTGCATCAACTCTGCCCTGAGCCCCTACAGCGGCCTGCACATCAGCCCGGCAGGGCCCAGCTACAAGTGTCAAGTCCCTGTCAGGTGGGAAAACAACCAAGTGCTCTCAGGCTCTGGTAGGGTCAGCTCTCCTCTGCCCATGGGCTCAGCACGGAGAAGACTGCATGTTCCCAAGGGCAGAGCAGCCATTCGTCACCACCTCACTGCCGCTGCTCCTCACACGCTCCATCGCCACCCCTCCTCACACCACTCCATCGCCCCCTTGCTGCCGCTCCTCCCACCTCTCCATTGCCACCCCGCCACCGCTCCTCACACCACTCCATCATCCCCTTGCTGCCGCTCCTCCCACCGCTCCATCGCCACCCTGACACTGCTCCTCACACCTCTCCATCGCCATCCTGCCACTGCTCCCCGCCCTGTGAGGCAGGGAAGCATTTTCCCCACTTTCCAGCACGGGAACAGACATGCAGACACATTATGTAACTTTCCCACATATTACACAGGGAGCCAGGAACAGAACCCTGCTCGCTTGACTCCCAGCCCATAGTCTACCTAGTAGATCATCCTTTTTCCCCACATGTTGTGCTTGGTTAAATGCTCTATTGCCATCTCCCATACAGCAATACAATACACACACGTACCCCACCAAGACATTCCTACACCACTGATACAAGAGGATTATTAGAAAAAAGCTTAAATATCACCTGTTAATGCAAGAGTTAATAAATATCATTTAGTTTTTTTAAGCATCTCTCATTCTGTCAGCATTTAGAAGTGGAAGGAAAAAAGACTCGATTCTCTACCTGTGATCCTATAAAGACCTCTATTCACTGAAACAAAACAAAAACCCCACATTGTAAGCTGACTTTTTTTCTTTCAGTGACTATGTGTAGGGGGAAAATATGCATAGAAATGTGCTTTTCCTTAAGGATTCCAGCTTCTTTTCAGATCACGTATCTGAATTCTCATAAGGGTGGGCTTAAAATTCTCAATCCAAGCATTTTCTAGCACTATGCATCTGTGCTGCACTCTTTCTCAAAGGATCCTGACATGTTTAACAAAAGCATCAAAATCTGGCCCTCAATGTAACAATGGGAGCTGGCAGGATCTGGCCCCTTTGGAAAATCTGCTTTTAATTAGGTCTCTAAATGGGAGTGAGCATTGCCACCTCTTGTAATTGTATCACACAACGTTATGTCTAAGGCTACGTCTAGACTGCAAGCTGCTTTCAGAGATCTTCTGGAAAAGTTTATTTCTCAAGAGAGCATCTGCACACAAAAAGCACAACAAAATAGCGATATGCTATTTTCAAAGATAAAGTCCACACTGATTGGACGCTCTCTCGCATATAAGGCACCCGGAACCAGTTCAGTCAGGGCATTAGGTCAGGAGTTGCTTCCCGGTGCTGTTGCCTGAGGCTAGCTGAGACACTTGGGGCACATCTAGACTACATGGCTCTGTCCACGGAGCCATGTAGATTAGGGTTGTAGGCAAAGGGAAATGAAGCGGCGATTTAAATAATCGCCGCTTCATTTAAATTAAAATGGCTGCCACGCTGTGCCAATCAGCTGTTTGGCGGCACAGCACTGTAGTCTGGATGCTCCGCGCAGTCGACATCAAAGGCATTTGTCGACCGCCCCGTTATGCCTCGTGGGATGACGAGCTCACCATGCCAGACAGCTACTGGTCGGTGGGCAACCAGTTCGGCATGGGAAAGTCGACCGTCGGGGCCCTCTTCATGGAGGTAAGGCACTCTGGGGCTGCAGTCCCTGGAGGCGGGGAGGAGTACTGGAAAGGGGGGCCCTGGGGAAAGGGTGGGTTGGAGGTGGGGGAGGTGGCCTGAGGTGGGGGGGAGCCCCATCCACTGGGAGGTTCTGCAGTCCTGCTGTCACACAGCCCTGCAGGGGGGGCTGTGGCATGTTTGTGGGGGAGAAGGAGGAGGGGCTCGGGGACCTCCCAAGGGCTCAGGCACCCCCTTTGATTCTCTGTTTTGTGTCTTTGTTTGTCTCCTTCTACAGGTGGTGAGGGCCATAAACTCCATCCTGCTGTGCAGGGTCATCCGCGTGGGAGACTTGGACCCCATCGTCTCCAGATTTGCTGCCCTGGGCTTCCCCAACTGCGGGAGGGGGCCATAGATGGAACCCACATCCCCATCTGGGCCCCAGAACATGAAGCTGCCCAGTACATAAACCACAAGAACTATTTTTCCATGGTTCTGCAGGCCCTAGTGGACCACCACGGATAGTTTTGGGACTTTTTCGTCCGGTGGTTGGGGAGGACGCACAACGCCTGTGTTTTCAGAAACTCCAGCCTGTACCAGAAGCTGGAAGCTGGCACATTCTTCTCCCAGTGAAACATCATGGTTGGAGACGTGGAGATGCCACTGTGTATTGTGGGGGATGCGGCATAGTCGGGAGGGCAGGGTCAGGCATGGCAGGTTGGTGGGGGCAGGCATGGCAGGGGGAGGGGAAGTGGGGGCAGGCATGGGGGGGAGGGGCAGGGACAGAAGGAGGGAAGGAGCTGGTTAGGCCATCATCTCCCGGACGGTGACACAGATGTTGTGGCCCTGTTGCAGCAGCTCAGTCCACATCTGGGCCCACCACTGTGCATCATCGCGGACCTTCTGGGTCAGTGTCTGCTGCATGTCTCTGAGGATGAATACATGCTCCCTCATTAGGTCCTCATGGACCCCCCGGCGCCTGTGGCTCCCCTGGGGTCAGGCGGCTGGCTCACCTGATGGTGATTGCCCCACAGTCTGGCTGTGGAGGATAAAGAGGGAGAGGTTCTTAGTCATCCCTGGAGACACTGTCCCTGAGGCCTTGCCCTCATCAGTGAGCTGAGAGCAACAGTCCTCAGCGCACAAGACGGCGATGGCCCGGGAGCAAGGCCACTCTCATGATTAGCAGGGGCCTGACTAATAATTTTTTAAAGCTTCTTGTTGACAATGCCACGGAGGTTTTTTGAAAATCTGTCCCTGATTGTGGGAGATCAACACTTGAAAATCTAGCCCAGAGTGACTTACCCATGCCACAGAGTCAATTGGCTGCGCCCAGGTTAGAACCAGGGTGAACTGACTCCCTGACATGATCTCAAGGAGATACCGACAAATAATTTTTGTCTAATTGACAAATATTTTTAACTCTTCAGATTCCTGAGTACCATTTAACAAGCAGTGAGGTATTTTTAATAAAAATGGGCTTTTGCTTGTGTGTTTATAACATGTAAAAAAGGCCTTCCAGATGGCTTGCTGTGTGGAATAGGATTTATGTTTTATTTTTCCCCTACTATGCTGCTTATTTTTATATACATTATAAATGTGTATCCCGTCTCCCTGGAAGATTCCATCATGACTGAAGAATGAGTAAAATGACATAAAAAAGCTAAAGAGAGTGAAAGTTGAGCACTTGAGGGGAAAAGGGAATTTTTAGCCAGATTATTTACAATTCTTACTTCTTTAGTTTTATTTACACCTAACTTCAATGATGAATTTACTTTGTGGAGATGGGAAGTCTGTGGAAAATTCAAGCTGTCTTCAATATCGGTGAGTCAGCTAACAATGTACATCCTCAGAGATTCTCCATCAGATCTAGAGTCAACCTGGCTGATATTTCTAAGATAAAAAAATCAGAAAAATAATAAACCAACCATCTTGCAGATAGTTTGTGGACCATAAAAATTCAAACAGAGGTATAAGCCCAGATTGAAAAAAACAATTCTTTGCAGAGATGCTGATAAGGATTTTTCTGCTTCTCAGTGATGTTTGAAGGAAGCAGGAGACTGATTCTAAAGGGGAAACAGAAAACCTAACTACACAAAGTGCTGTCAGAGTCATAAAGTAAACAAACAGATAGGAAAGGGAAAAACAACTTTTCTCACTAACTCTTTTCAGTTACATAAAACGTTGGTGTCATTTATAACAAGAGTAAGTGTAAACAATTTTCAGACACAAATGAGATTTTTCAGGTGAAGGTGTCCTTTTACGTAGTAGGCCAACCATGCAAAGTAAAATAAACTAAATTATTCCTCCCGTGCCCTACTATCAATAGATGGGCAAATATTTTTTGTGATGAATCTAGTCAATTATCAGGACATTTTGTAGTGCTGTGTTAGGCCACACATCTATTATAGTAGTAATAATAACAGCTCACTCCTTTCATCCTAAGGAATAAGCATAACTCTCCCATTTTATAGATGGGGAAATAGAGGCACAGGAAGATGAAAGGCCAGAGCTTGGAATAGTGATAGGTTTCCTGAGCCTGTTAACTTTAGTTAACAGCCCGTTAACTAGTCTGTTAACTCTGTGCCCTAGACCAACTAATACAATTGTTCTAGTGTAGGCACTATACGTAAATTTGTTCCTAGTTATGTTTCACCCTAGGCTCTAGCACTCAACAGCAGGGCCAGATTAACTCTTCTCAGGGCCCGGGTCTACTAGATTTTGTGGAGCCCCTTAGACTCTGGAGTTGGGACAACATTAGGGGATAAATATGTGAGAGAGGGCTGCAGGGGGCTCCAGGCTACAGTCAAGGGATATGGAGTGTGGGAAGTTAGGTTGGGGATATGAGGTCTGGGCAGGCGTTTGGGTGTGGGAGGGGACTCAGGGTAGAGCGTGGGATGTGGGTTCTGGGAGAGAGTTAGGCACTTAGGATTTGGAAGGGGGATAGGGCAAGGGATTGAGGTGAGGGCACTTACCAGGTGTGCTTGCAGGCACCACCCCCCACAGCTCCCATTGGCTGGGAATCACAGCCAATGGGAGCTGGGGGTGGCAGAGGCTGCAGACAATGGGAGGAGTGGGACAGAGCTTCCCAGTGTAATGCACTTGCAGCGATGCAGCTCCAGGGGGCTGGGGGAGGAGCAAAGGCAGCTCGTGGAGCCCCCTCCCCCCTCCAGGCAGGCATGCAGCATGAAGAGACTTTAGAGGTTGCAGCCCAGGGCCCTGGGATAAGGGGGTTCCCCTTAACCCCACTTAGCTCGGGGCCCTGGCCTGCAACCCCGAAGGCCCCCTTTTAATGTGGCCCTGCTCAACAGTGCACTATAGTTTAGACTCATAGTCTAGCGGCAGGGTGAGTGTGCACAGCACACCCTCTTAGGGCTGGGTACATACCCCACCCCTCTCAGCACAGGTACAGAGAGCGGCTAGGTGGGGAGACACTGCTTAGGTGAAGATTGTAGAGACACGCTCACCCCTGCGGGTATGTAGCCGCGTTGTCCTGTGCACAGTGGTGCCTCCCCTGTCTACACTGCTGTCCTTAGCGAGGTAGGGTCCTGCTGATTCCCCTTTGCTGAAGCTCATCAGGGAAAGGCTCTGGTGGGGAAAGGGAAAAAAGAAAGGCTCCAGCACCTCCCCTCTGCCAAGTCTTTCTCTGCCACCTCCCCTAAGCCTTTCAATGACAGATGTAGCTACACAACTCAGTGTGGACACGACCTGCTTTTCACTGCAGCATGTAACCACTTGGACCCTACATGCCGCCACACAAGGTGCGCAATTTAAAGGTAGCCAAATGGTGTTAAAACAGGAACACTGCTTACAGGGAGGCATTCAGCTGGTGAGTGGGTAGAGAGGGTCAATTTGTTCAGCATTAGAAGGGATGTAAGAGTTTAACCAATTAATCAATCAGTTAGTGCTTATCCGTTCCTGTTAACCATTAAACTCTGCAAGAGAATGCAGGGCCAGCAGCTGGGAGCTCATGGGGTTGGCAACCCGTGGGGCTCCAGCCAGGAGCCCGCAGCACCAGCAGCCCTGAGGGTAGCCTTGGAGAGTCTGCACGACCAGGAGCCTGCAGGTCTGGCAGCCTGGGGGGAGGGAGGGCAGCAGTCAGAAGCCCATCTGGCCAGCAACCCAGGGGACTGGCAGCTGGGAGCCCTCCCGCACCCTTTCCTCCCTATCTCTACATCCCCAGGTAATACACTTAACCATGTAACTGATAGAATTTTGATCAGTTACATGGTTACTATTTTAATACATTTTTACATCCCTAGTTAACATCTTAATTTGTTACTTTCTAAATGGATGTAAAATGCCACCTTGGAGTGTCACGCATAAGCCAACTGGTTGGCACAGATAGGGTCATGTGAAATGTTGCTAACTCCCAGCATTCCAAGTCCCTAAGTCTGGCCCCAAAAGTCATGAAGTGGACTTAAAAATCTTTAGACTGAAAAATAACTAAGGGACTGCACACTCTGCTCACTACGCTCGCCTACCCCCCTCTCTCTGGCTGCTTTCACTTTGCTGAGAGAGCCTATTGATGCGGATGACGTGACAATGTCATTCTGTCGCCTGGCAGGAAAAGCTTTTTTATATATAGACAGAGAATATTAGCATTTGTGGTCTTTTTATTTGACTTCTTGGTTTATAAGGTTCAGGTCACAATTTCAGGCTTTTTCCACAATCAGGAGGGCTAGCAGCACACATATTTTAAAGCAAAGAAAACTGAGACACTGAGTTTCAGGAGCTGGGCTTTAAGAAAACTATATATATTGTGAGACTAGTCATAAAAATCGCAAGAGGCGGCAATCCTGCATGTGCTCTAGAGTGATTGAGTGCAGTTAACTTCGTAGCTGCATCCAGGCATATTGGCATGGTACAGCTAGGCGTGTGTGCGGGTGTATCAGCAGAGGGACAGATCTATATGTGTGCACAGCAGTCAGCCAGCTATGGACAAGCACTTCTCAAAATTTGGGTCCAAAAGTTGAGGGTGTTTGGATTCAGGATTTTAGTTCAGCCCTCTGGAACAATGGGGATCATTGCTGGAATTTGGGCCACCCAGAAGATCCAGGTTCAGATATCAAACTCTCTCACAGTTGGAAATGTTTTCCTTTGGACTCTTCCTGAACATACACACGGTGCCCACCCTTCTAAGCTCTCGAACAAAATTCATACCCTGCAAAAAGAAACCTCAAAATGCAGGATCTTCACAGAGCTTTCAAGTGCCACCAAACTTTCCTTGGAGCTCAGGTCAAGACAACTGTGCAGGAGCTGAGCAAACACAGCCGTTATCTCCAGCAAGCAGAGGGAATGGAGTGTTAGATCTCTGAGCCACACTCAGCTACGGCAGCATCTGGAGCAGGCTGGGACTGCACAGAGCAAAGACGCCGTATTCCTCTTGCATGCTGAACAGGAGCAGAGAGGAACTGGATTCGCAAGTGAAATGGTTTAATTAACGTTCAGGGTGCTAAAGTACAGCTCTCCACACATACCTTTACTTGTATGTACTTAACATACTAAGCAGGTTTTTTTCCCTGACCTGTGGTTTGGACTCAAGGTGGGTTTTTAACACAATTCAGTACTTCAAATCCAACCCACTCAGCTGGAAATGTGCAGACACGAAATTCAGCAGACAGTATAACCGTGCAAAGGAAGCATTTAGCCACAACACTTGTCTGAGAATTTTGCTTTTCTGTATCATTATTATTCTAAAGCAGCAGCTCTGTCAACTCTGCTTCTGCTTCAGGAGAGCTCTTGTCACCTACTTTCAGTCTGATGAGCATGCGACTAAGGAGCTGTAACTTACTTACAAGGAGAAAAGTGGTTACAGAAATCACAGAATCATTGAAATGTGGGGCTGGAAGGGAGCTAGAGAGATCAGTAAGTCCAGGCCCCTGTGCTGAGATAGGCCCAAGAAAACTAAACCAGCTTGCAGGGCAGGGGCAGTACGGAGAAGGCTTCACGCGCTCCCCCAACCCCAGGCCCTAATTGGCCTGGGGGCAGGGGAGCAGCAGGGCCTCAACGGGCCAGGTCCACCCACTTGGTGGGACGAATCCAGACCGCGGAGGCCCTTTTGCCCACCCCTGGACTAGACGATCAAAGGGCAGGAGGGGACATGGGGACAGGACATGACTTTGTCCAGGGCGCATCGCTGCTCAGGAGCCGTGGTGGGGATGGAGCTGGGAGATAAATTCAGGAAGAAATGCATCCACATGGCCTCCTGTCACCAGCTGTTTTGGGGTGTGGGGGGTTAGTTTCACTGATTAGGAAACTGTCCCTGCTTTTACTTTCTCCATCAAAGCTCACAACCACCTCTGTGGTCCCTCGCTGTGGTACCTCCGGAAAGCTAGCTCGCATTTCAGAATCCAGGGCCATCACTCAGAGAGGCAGAGAAAACCACTTTGCTACTCTCGTGTATCTGTGCACCTCATGCAGCCAATTTTTCATCCAACCCCCTGCCGTGGCACAATAGAAGATCATTCCTAGGGCACCTCTAGAGTAGCTGGTCTCTGCCCCTGCAGCACTTTGGTTCCACACAGCTCCGTCCATCATGTCAACCTGGCAAAACCTTTGTATGTGGATGGTATTTTTTTTAAGCCTTGCTATCAACGTAAGCTGCGTTTTGAGATACTCCATCCCTTTCTAATAAAAATACTTGGCTCTTCTCTAAGATATTCTAAGTGAGGATCCCAACAAACATGAATTAAGCCTCATAACACTCCTTAAGGCAGGTAAATCTCATTACCCCAGTTTTACAGTTGCGGAATCTAAGGCCCAGAAAGGGGACATGACTTGTCTAAGGTCACGTCCAGGGAGATTGATAGACATGCTGGGCCCTTAGGCAGGTGGGGCGCCCACCTCCGTGCTCTCAGAAGGGGCGGGGCTGGTGCAGCTGGCCCTCAGCCCTGCTCAGAGTACGTCATGCCTCTCCTGGCCCCCTGCCAGCCCTCAGAGCCGCCCAGAGTGTGCAGCGCAGCATTCTGGTGGCAATTTAAAGGGCCTGGGGCTTTGGCTGTTACCGTGCCTGTGGTAGCAGCAGCTGGGAGCTCTAGGCCCTTTTGAATCACTGGGTCTCAGGGCAACGGCCCCCTTTCAACCTCCTCCCCTCCGCTCCTCCATCAGTAGGCCTGGCCACACCACAAGTTAGTGGAAGAGCTGTGGGCATGAACTAGATTGTCTTACAGTCTTTAACCACTAGACCATCCTTCCTCCCATGCAGCTGGTTTTACCAAACACTGGTCTATACATCAGTACGGGTGCTTCAAACTTCAACCTGTACTTCTGGTAAATGACTGGTTCTTTGCAATCTCACTAGGCCCAAAGCTGGAGGTCTTACTCAATTTCTAATTAACTTATACTCAGACTAGGGTGACCATCCATCCTGCTTTTAACGGGACAGTCCTGTATTTAAGCCGCTTGCAGCTGTCCCAACTGCTTTTTAAAAATGTGTGAATTGTCCCCTATTTTCAGCTCCAGTGTGCCCCCAGCTGGTCAGTCGTGGTCAGTGCAGCCACTGTAGCCTCCTCTTTGTGGCTGGCAGGTGAATGCGGCAGGCGGTGGCCTGCAGGGGGCGCTCTCAGGCAGGGTGCAGAGGCAGAAAGATCGGCAACCAGCATACGGAGAGACAGCCTGAGTGCTGGAGAAGCAAGGGTGTGCAGGTGAGTGAGGTGTGCGTCACCCCTCCCCATGTGCACCCTAAAGCGGGGGGAGAGGGGGCTGCCACCCCTTTCAGACTGCAAGACGGAAGCCACAATCCCCAGCACCTGCTGTGTGGCTGAAATCTTGATCCCCGGTGGCTCTTCCCACTCTGAATTCCCTGTGCTCTCAGGCTGAAAGCCCTGATCCCCAGCACCCCCTGAAGTCCCAACACTGCCCAGGCTGAAGCCCTGATCCCCAGCACCCCCTGAAGTCCCAACACTGCCCAGGCTGAAGCCCTGATCCCCAGCACCCCCTGAAGTCCCAACACTGCCCAGGCTGAAGCCCTGATCCCCAGCACCCCCTGAAGTCCCAACACCGCCCAGGCTGAAGCCCTGATCCCCAGCACCCCCTCCCCCCAGCTGAACCCACAGTCCCTGGCACTCCTCTGCCCCAAAGGCTGAAGCCACAAACCCTGGCAACCCCTGCATGGCAGAAAGCAGGAGCTGAGGGGCTGAAGTCCAGAACCCACCCCACCCCCCAAAGCTGAAGCCAGGAGCGGCAGGGCTGAATCCTGTATCTCTGGTGCTCCCCATGCTCCACAAGCTCATGAGCAGAGCAGGGGCACGCTGGGGACATTGCCCCCCAACTTCAGTGGAAGTGCAGGGCAGTCCCGAGAACAGACTCAGCCCTCCGCTCTCCCCGCTCCCCAGCCAGTCTGGAGGCGGGAAGGGTGGGACAGCTGCTCCTCTGGCTGGTGCCATGGCAAAGGCCGCAGTGCTGTTCCCTCCACTCCTGTTGCTGGCGCGGGTGTTTGAAACTGCCCCTCAGCTCCCAGCCCCTTTACACACACAGCTGGGAAGAGCCCCAGGGCTGGGGCACCCAGCCAACGGGAGCTGCGAATGCCTGAGCCTGCAGAAATGCAGGTAAATACAGCAAGGCACAGGCCCCTAGTGGGGAGAGTTACTGGGGTCCTTGAGAGAACCTCTCCCTCGGGGCCTCCCAGATGCGCACCCCGGCCTGATGGGCCTGGCGGATGGCAGCTGTCTGCAGCTAGTTGAAAGGGTCTCCCCTCATGGCCGGCCTCTGGCCCCCACCCCAGGAGGAAAGCCACCCCTTTTCTCTCCACAATGTTGTGGAGGACACAACACGCTGCGACCACCTCGGGGATGTTGTGCTCCCCCACGTCAAGACGAGTCAGGAGGCTCCTGAACCCTGCCTTGAGGTGGCCGAAGGCACACTGCACCTGCATCCTTGCTCGGCTGCGGTGGGATTTAAACTGGTCCCTCCTGGGGTCCAGGTGGCTGGTATATGGTTTCATTAACCACAGCATGAGGGGGTAGGCCACGTCACCCATGATGTACAGTGGCATGTGCACGTCCCCAGTTGCAAAGTCACGGCAGGGGAAGAATGTGCCTGCCTCCAGCTTGCCATAAAGGCTGGAGTTATGAAAGATGTGGGCATCATGTGCCCTGCCCGACCACCCAACAAAAATGTCTGTAAACTCTCCATGGTGGTCAACCAGGGCCTGCAGCACCATTGAAAAGTAGCCCTTCCGGTTGGTATACTGGGCCTCTCAATGTACAGGTGCGCAGATCAGGATGTGGGTCCCATTTATGGCTCCCCCACAGTTCGGGAGCTGTCAGCCGATTGATCAGGGCAGTGAGTGGTGTGTGTATTATACACCCGAGACTTCAACTGCCAGGACCGGGGTCCCTTAGCAGTGGGCAACCTGGAAGAGGTTGACGGGCGCCCCAATAAGTTTACAGGGAGAGCTTATACACCCGAGACTTCAACTGCCAGGACCGGGGTCCTTAGCAGCGGGCAACCTGGAAGAGGTTGACGGCGCCCCAATAAGTTTACAGGGAAAAGCTTATACACCCGAGACTTCAACTGCCAGGACCGGGGTCCTTAGCAGGGCAACCTGGAAGAGGTTGACGGGAGCCCCAACGGATCTGTCCCTTATGACCGGCTGGAGTTCTTTTAAATTGTGCTTGGTTCTGTTACAGCAACTGAAGGAGTCAGGTTAAAGCTTAAACAGTTACTATTTTATTGTTACAGGGTAAACTTAGCTGTTAAATGCTACTGCTGTGTTACAGATAACACAGCCACTACAAAAGGACAGGACAGAAATTACACTTAAAACAAAAGTCACTTACAGGTACCATGAAACCCTTTTGGTTCTCTGAGCTCTTATTAAATGCATGCAAAATAGACACATAGCAGGTATATATTCTCACCCCTGCGTTCCAGACTTGGCGTGGCCAGCGTCTTTCTCTCAATCCCTCGGGAAGAAGTAGGGCGAGGTTGGGCGTCCCACAGACCTCGAGACAATCAATACCTGCCAGCAGGTATAGATGATTGAGCTCAAATGGGGTGGGCTACTAAACCTCTTTATACCCCTTGGGTCACGTAAGCTTCTTCCTGGTCTCAAGTGGCCAATTAGGAAAAATGGCTTTGAATGCCAAGTTTCCACGAAGGGTGCAAAGCATAATTCACACCTGGGAAAATGCAGACAATGGGCACTTCTAGTACGTGATGGGCGAAGATTCCTCTCCTGGGACAGTGCAGGCGTGTCAATTACTGGTACTAGCCATCAGGCGGTGGAGGCCCCGGGTCGTCAGCTAGCCCATTTACTGTCTGGTTTCTGTTTATGGTAGAGTCAGGGGCAGGCAGCACACCTGCGTTCCCAGGGCATCAAAGGCTGACTGCCTTTCTCTTGCTCTCTGGGGGGGGGGAAACAAGATGGGGTTCATGTCTGGCTACAGGAGCCCCGGGGCAGCAAATCCAGCCACGATTGGGTCCAGGTGTCCCAGGCGGATGACCCTGAACAGCAGGATGGAGTTGATGGCCCTCACCACCTGCAGAAGGAGGCCAAAAAAATACACAAAACAGAGAATGAGAGGGAGTGCCTGAGCCCTTGGGACGTGCTCCCCTTCCCCCCAAAACCCATGGAGCCACCCCCAATGAGGCCAGCCCCACAGCAGCAGGGCTGTATGAGGGTGGGATGACACAACCCCCCAGGGATGGGGCTTCCTCCCCCCTTCAACCCTTCCCGACTCCTGATCCCCCCTCTTTCCCTAGGGACCCCCTTTTCCAGAACTCTCTCCCCCGTGCAGGGACTGCAGCCCCAGAGTGCCTTACCTCCATGAGGAGGGCCCCGACGGTGGACTTCCCCACACCAAACTGGTTGCCCACCAACCAGTAGCTGTCTGGGGTGGCGAGCTTGCAGATGGTGATTGCGACCTGCTTCTTCAGGGGGGATGGCGGGCTGCAGGTGGGTGTCATGTCATTGGAGGGCAGGTGGCCTTCTGCATGCGGAAGTTTTGGAGCCACTGCTGGTCGTCCCACCGCTCCATGACCAGGTGGTTCCACCAGTCGGAACTGGTGTCCAGCCTCCAAAACAGTCTCTCCACTGTGGGGTGTGGTTGCACAGGTCTTGCTCCCGCACACAGGGAGAGTCTCCAGAATGAGCTCTTAGTTGAGCTCATGCAGGTCCAGGAAAGCAGCCTGCACAAACTGCTGCAGAAACTGCAGCATAGCCGTGTGGGGCCATCACATGCCCAAGGGCAGCTCCAGCTCCATGGCATAAAGATAAAAGCTGTGCCGTCTAAAAAAGCTGGGCAACCAAAGCAGGCACTGCAAGAGCTTTGCTGTCCCTTGGAGAGGTAGGTAAGCAGGCAGCAGAAGCAGAGAAACAGCTGTCCAGGGGGGTCCCTTTTAGCACGTGTTTCAGCTAAGCTCCGGCACCAGCACTTGGAAGCAACTGGTGCAGGAGTGGCTCGAGGAGAGCTGCCGGCATCTGGTGCCCTAGGCGGAATGTGCAATCGGCGCCCCGCCTCCTTAGCCCTCAATGGCGTGATGTCATCATTGGGCGCCGCGTTAAACTGCCTAGGCAACTGCCGAGGTTGCCTACATCCACGGGCCACCCCTGAATTGGTGACCTAAAGCCCTGGCTGAAGTGGTTCCGGGTGGCCTTATATGCAAGATAGCGTCCAATCAGTGTGGACGCTCTCTTTTGAAAAAGCAGATCACTTTTTCAATGCGCTTTTGCTGTGTAGATGCTCTCTTTTGGAAGAAGTTTTTTCAGAAGATCTGCCCTCCTCATTTGCAGAGCAGCACCCATGGAACAGAAGGTAAGTAGTGGTAGCAGCTTGGTGGGATCTGCTGGGGCAGCACTGGAATGGGTTACCTAGGGAAGTAGTGGAGTCTCCATCCACTTAAACAGTGGGTGTCTGGCCAGGGGGAGGAAGTAGGATGCTGGTGGGGTTCTGGCCAGGGGGAGGGAGCAGGGTGCTGGTGAAGCAGGGTGCTGGTGTTTAAGTCTTGGCTTGACAAAGCCCTGGCTGGGTTGATTTAGTTGGGATTGGTCCTGCCTAGGGCAGGGGGCTGGACTTGATGGCCTTCTAAGGTCTCTTCCAGATCTATGGTTCTATGATTCTATAATTCTATGGAGGGCTGAACACCTTGGCGAGCTGGGCTGGATGAAAGAGGGGCAGCCGTCCGGCCAGCTGTGATGTTCAGCCCGCCAAGGCTGTGCCGTGCTCCAGCTGGTCAGGCAGCTGCGCCTCTTTGCTCCATCTCAGTTGGAGCATGGTGCAGCCTCGGCAGGCTGAACGCCATGGCCAGCTAGCCCAGTAGCCACTCCTCTTTGCTCCAGCCCAGCTGCGCCACACTCCAGTTGGGCTGGAGCAAAGAGGGGCAGCCACCTGATAAGCTGGCTATGGCCAGACCTCCACCAGCACCCTGCACCCTCCCCCTGGCCAGACCTCCACCAGCACCCTGCTCCCTTCCCCTGGCCAGAACCCCACCAGCATCCTACTCCCTCCCCCTGGCCAGACACCCACCAGCACTCTGCTCCTGCCCTCCCGGCCAGACACCTACCACCAGCTTGCTCCTGTACCCTACTTCCCACTGAGATTCTGTACCCCCATCCCTATCCCACTCACTGGCAGCCCTGTTCCGCGCACTGGATCCCTCATTTTTGGCCCCACCTCAGAGTGTAGAGGGGCCCACAAAATTCATTAACCCTGGAACCCCAGAAGAGTTAATCTGGCCTGACACCTTGAACCTCAGTCCTCCCTACCTTCCCCCACCTCCATGGGGCTGGAGTGCCAGGGGAGGGAGGTGTCTCAGTTGGGGCCACTTCAGTGAGGCTTGGCGGGGGGTGAGGGAGAGGTTGGAGGGGTTGTTTTTTTACATCTCACTTGTGTGGTCCCCAACTGATTTTTTCTGTGGGTCAGTGACCCCTGACTCAAAACAGGTTTCCCGCCCCTCCCATAAATAAAGACAATGCTGAAACCTTTTGTGTTGGACATAATATTGTATTTAAAAAGGAAGCCTGGCCAACAAGCCCTCAATTGGGCCAAGCCCCCATCTGGCTGCAGCATCATAACACTCCTGCACCCCTCACAGACCCCAAACCTGAGCCCATCATACACCTGAACCCCCTGCCCTGAGTCCCTCACATCCCCAAACACCTGCATCCCCACATCCCGTCTCCTGCCACACACTCTTGCACCATCCACACACCGCAAACCAGTGCCCTGAGCCCATCATACACCCCAAACAAAACGCCTTCACCCCGATATCCATAAGCCTGCAGCTTGCTCTAGCACCCCAACCCTCCACCTTACTCCAACACTCTCCAGCCTGGAGCCCCCTTCCTGAGCCAGCATCCTCTTCTCTACGTCCTCCTGCACCCAAATTCCCTCCCAGAGCTTGCACCTCTCACCCCTTCCCACACCCAAATCCCTCATTCCCACCCCAGAGCCCACACTTTCTGTCTCAACCTAGTGATAGTGAGTAAGGGCTGGGGGCAGCAAGATGGAGAGGAGGGGAATGGAGAGGGTGGGGCCTCAAGGAAGGGGTGGCGTTTTGGGGAGGGGATGGGGTAGATCTTGGCTTGCCCTGACATTTAAAAAGTGAACTTGGGTGCAAAAAGGTTGGAGAGCACTGGTAGACTTTAACCCACTATGCATCTTGAGTAGCTCAGTTAGGGTGTGTCTACACTAGGAAATTATTTTGAAATAACTAAATTAAAAATAATAGCTTCCAAAGATAACAAAATTGAACTAGTGACTCCACACTATGGGAAAGCCTCGAAATTAATCCGAGGCAGGCTCCTTTAATGTGGACACGCTACCTTAACTTACAGCCCCAGGAAGCACTGGGGAGTAATTACTTTGAAGGACTCTGGGAAGTAGTTCTTTTGAAATAGCGGCACCAATGCATCCACAGTACGGCTATTTCTAAATAACTATTTTAAAATAAGCGGTATTCCTCATTGTAAAGGGTTCCACCCTTCGGGTGCATGCCCCTTCGTGGCTGAGGGGAGTCTTATAGTCTCTACTCTCCTGTCTGCAGGTGAGGCAGCGTCCAACAAGTGGCCGGAGATCAGGCCTCTTCTTTCCCTCTCCCCCACCCCGGGTGCGGTTTGCACGGGGTTGGAGGGACCCAGGCCCACCCACTCCTCTGGGTCCTAGCCCAGGGACCCTATAAGTAGCAGTTACCTGCTGAGTTTCAAAGTACTTAGTTGCTGTCACATCCCTGGGCCACTTCCCCAGGATGCTGTCCCATCCAGCCCTTTCTCTAGGGCAGGATTTCCCAACCTATGGGTCGGGACCCAAATATGGGTCGCCATTACATTTCAAAAGGGTCGCCAGGTGGCTCTCCCCAGGTGGCTCTGCCACCCCTCCTCCCCCCATTTTTGAATTGCCTTGGGTCACCAAGTCTTCCTGAAGTGTCAAAATGGGCCCCCATCTGGAAAAGGTTGGGAATCGCTGCTCTAGCGCCTTGTGGTTGAGTTCCCCTTGTCTGGGGTTCTACAGAGTTGTCTTTGGCTTCTTGGTTAGCCTTCAGCCGCAGGACCTGGCTCCGACCAGGTACGATGCCCCAGCTCCCACTCAGAGCTGTCCAGAGTGCCGGTGTTCCCCAGTCAGCCCTGAGGTCTGCTTGTGTCAAGCTCCATGAAGCAACTGACAGGCCCTGGCCTAGCAGCTCCTTTTATATCCGCCTGCTGCACCCTGATTGGCTGCAGCAGAGGCTGCCGCTCTGTTCTGTTCGGCAGGCCTCCTGCAGGGGGCTTTGTCCACCCCATCACACTCATGGAAAGCTGGAGTTGTTATTTTGAAATAACCAGCCCATTATCTGGAAATAATAACTCCTGCTATCATATATATAGTAGCCCAATGTCTGTGACTCTGTAACGCTGAAACGCTGGCTGTTCCCTCTGGGCAGCGCTGCCTCCGCTGTGGCGCTGACTGCTGCGCCAGCCAGCCAGGCCGCGCTGAGCAGTGATGCAGCGGCGTTTGTCCGCATTCCCCATGCAGCACAGGCTGCATGGGGAGTGCGGACCCCAAACGGCCGCTTGCGCTGCTTGCTCCTGCGCGGCGGCCCGGCTGAGTGGGCAGAAGTCAGCCGAGCACCACAGCGGGAGGCAACAGCGCCGCCCAGAGGGAACAGCCGGGGGCGGGGCCTGGACAAGCGTGCATCTCTGACGTCAGGAAAGGGCGCCAGATTCAAAAGGAGGAAAGCGGAGCAGACACAGAGGAGACAGAAAGGAGAACGGAGGAGGCGGAGGACAGTGAGAGAGAGAGTGAGAGAGACGCAGCAGGAGGAGGAGAAGAGAAACACAGAGTGAGAGGCGGGAGGGGGAGAAGAGAAAGAGAGAGAGACGGAGAGGCAGGCAGGAGGTGGACGAGAGCTGAGAGAGAGAGAGGGCGAGGCAGTAGGAAGAGAAGAGAGAGAGAGGCCGTTTGCGTTGCTTGCTCCTGCGCGGCAGCACGGCTGAGCAGTGCAGAAGTCAGCCGAGCGCCACGGCGGGAAGCGAAGAGGGACGGGGCGGTGACGTACACAGCCAGGGGGTGGGGCCTGGAGGAGCGTGCATCCCCGACAGAGACAGAGGAGAATGGAGAGAGAGTGAGAGGCAGGAGGGGGAGAAGAGAAGGAGAGATGGAGAGAGAGGCAGAAGGCGGAGGAGAGCTGAGAGAGAGAGGGGGAGGCAGTAGGAGGAGAGAGAGAGAGAGACGGAGAGAGAGACCGGAGGCTCAGGAGAGAAGACCGACGTGGAGGAGAGACCTGAAAATCCCGTCTTATGGCGGGCTAATTGGCTAGTTTTGAAATAACAGGCTTGGTAGTGAGGACGCTCTGCTTGTTATTTCAAAATAACTCCCTAGCATAGACCAGGGCTGAGTCTAATGTGGTGGGAGTGCACACAGATAAATAACAGGCAAACAACAGCTGCATGGGCGGTTGGTGAAGGCACGGCTGGGTAGGCTACCTCCAGCCCCGCCCCTTCTTCTGAGGCCCCTCCCCTTCCCCACTCCCATCGGGAGGCAGGGCAGCGCGCCGTGTGTGCGCTCCCCCTCCCAACCACGGGGAGAGGAGAGAAGCAGGTGGGCGTGCGCTCAGCCCCGGAGGAAGGTGCACCATGTGACCTGGTGCAGCCCAGCCTCTCCAGCCCAGGAGCATTGGGGGAAGAAGGGGGGCGCTCTGTGAAGCCCCAAGGGAGGGAAGAGGGCAGAGGGCGTACAGCATGGCCCCAGCCTCCCCAGCCCCGGAGGAGGTCGGAGGGTGCACGCTGAGTGGCATGACCCCAGCCTTCCCCACCCCGTAGGAGGGCATGCCACCTGGCCTGCCCAGCCTTGCCTCTCCAGCCCGGGAGGGCAGGTGCTGGGGGCAGCAATGCTCTGCCCCAGAACACCTACAGCAGACATTCTGGGGGCAGGGTGTGAGCAGGGCTACGCCTGGTGGTTTGGGAAGTCAGAGCCTTCCCCTGCCTTACATACTGGTCACCCATGAGCAGCTACACTGGGGGCTCTAGAGGGTGCATGTTACTGGATGCAAGGAAATGGATCAGGACAACGGGGTAACAAGTGGCAAGGGAATCTTGGTTTCAAGTGAAGAGAGGAACAGAGTCAAGGAAGTCAAGGACCAGATCTCAAGGAAGGCCTTGGAGGAAAGTGCCTAGGGGGGTCACTGGCAGGTACAAATAAGCTGGTGGGGTTGCCTGAAAAGCCCGAGCTTGGAGGAACAGAATTGAGAAAAATCAGAAACATCTCAAAGGGAAATTGATCGTTGGGAGACTTGGCTTGTCACGGTAATTGATCTGCTACCTGCCCAGCCAATGTTTCACCGGGGGATCATGCCTCTTCAAAAACCGGAGCAGCCATGCTCCAATCCAGCCAAGCTTCAGATCTTTCCTGGCTTTTTCAGTTTTTAATTAGACAGTGCCAAGAGGCCCTCCTTCATTTCCTCCGCTCCTTCTCACCTCCTTGCCACGGCTCTGCCAAGCGGGAAATGTTTACACTGTCCCAGAGGTGCTGCAGCAGCAAAAGTGGTCACCTTGCCTTCTCTGCTGTGCTCCGTAGGTCTTACAGCCTAAGCCAGATAGTTTTGCTTGCAATTGGCTTCTTTTACGTGCAGCCTGATCTGAAAGAAGGAGGAAGGAGCAGTCTGATGATGTATTGAATGGTTTCTACAGTTTAGATAGGAAGTCAAATCTAGATATGAAATAAGAAATTATTTTTTAAAATGCTGTTTGTTCTATTGAGACAAGTTGATCTATAAATAAGACATTGTAGTTCCCCTGTGTGGTGTTTTGTTTTGTTTTGTTCTTTTTGTTTTTCCTCCTACATAATTGCTTTTAATTATAAAGATTAAATGAGATCTTTCCCTGGGGAGATTTATATAAAACACAGAATTAAATTACTATTAGCATTTTTATTATACTTGTATCAAGAATCTATTGTTTTAAATAAGCATCTGGTTAACATTTTTATGCAACATTTCCTGCATACAAGCCACACTAACACATCTAGCTGCAAGAAAATGTTTTTCCTTGTAAAGAGCCAAATTCAATGTGGTACTGCTAGCCCCAGTCGGTTCTGGAAGTTATTGGTGCTTGTTGCCTCTCAGGCTCTGGCCCTAAGAAAGCTTTGCTGCTCCAGGAAATAGATTTAGAAACATGACAGGCTCTTGTGTTTCTGCGCTGCCATTAGTGCAAAGAAGCACATTCATGTTCCATTGGTAAAATAAGGCAGGAAATGAATAAACTAAAAATTCCAACAGTGACAATAGCTCTTCTGCACTGCACAGCCATGGATGATCCTGAAGAAAGATAGTAGGATTGGCCTGTTTTCAACCTGGCTGAACATAAACAACTTTCACTGACTTTAGTAGGACCTGCGAGTGCTCAGCGGGTGTAAAACTGAGGCCATAATGGAAGTCTTTGAGACCCTGTCCTATGCTACCAAAATATACTAGTCCTTAGTATCATGAGTCATCCTACTGCAATCAAAGACAGTGTTTCCCAAACTATGGGCCGTGGCCCGGTACCGGGCCACGGGAAAAAAATACCGGGCCTCAGCGTGGCTGCCGGGAGAGGAGCGGGGTGGGGCGGTCTGGGAGGAGGTGTGTGGTGGGGGAGAAACCGGCTGCCGGGAAGCAGGGTTGGGGGCAACGGGGCTGTCCGGCGGAGATCGGGGGCGGCAAGCTGGCCAGCGGAAGCAGGATTGGGGGCAGCGGGGCTGTCCGGTGGAGATCGGGGCGGGCAGGAGGCGGGGGGGCTGGCCGGGGGAGATCAGGAGGAGGAGGACTGGAGAACCAGTCTCCGGAAGCAGGGCTGGATGGGGGCAGCGGCTGGCCAGGGGAGATCGGGAGGAGAAGCGGGCGGGGCGGGGGGCGGGAGCGAATTGGCCAGCGGGAAGCGGGACTGACCCGGGCATATGCAGACCCGGGCACACGAGTGAGTCCGGCCCCGGGGATTCCATTCCCACCCCCCACACCCCGAGTAGTTGCAAACTGCCTGGCTGGTAGACACACTCACGCAGCGTGAACACATCTACCAGCCAGGCAGTTCGCAGCTACGGACTGATACACCTAATAATAATAAAACTTACCTAATTAGAAAATACCGGACATTTTATATGTCTGGTATTTTCTCAATTTGTTTCCTGGACAGAACCCTCAAATACCGGACTGTCCAGTACAAAACTGGACACCTGGCAACCCTACCCCTCCTTGCACCCTCCCTCCTAGCCAGATACCCTGCCCCAAATCTGCTCCTGCTTCCGCCTCCTGGAGTGCCCATGTGACGCTGCGTCCCCCAAGCCCTGACCCAGGCTGGGCAAAGGATGCAGCCGGGTGAAACACTGAAAAATTATTCATTTTTAATTCTTTTTTTATATATGCATTTATATTTTTGGGCTACAAAAAACAGTACTGAAAAAAACCAGGTTCCAATTAAAGTCAAAAGTTTGGGAAACCCTGGTCTAGCCAGCTTTCTATCCATCTTACAGTCCATTTATCCAATCCATATTCCCTTAACTTGCTGGCAAGAATATTGTGGGTGACTGTATCAAAAGGTTTGCTAAAGCTGGCACTCGGGGCTTTGGGAGGACCAGAAACAACTTATTTGAATATTCATCATTTGCTTAATGAATATGCAAATATGCAAATGAATGCTACCGGTCCTCCAGAAGCTCGTGAATGGATTTACTGGTCCCCGTGTCAAAAAGTTTGGGAACCCCTGATCAAAGAGATTACAGGCCTGTCTACACTAGGAAATTTGGAGTAGCATAGCTATGCCAATGTAGCTAGACAACTTCAATTAGTGGAGTTTATCCTGATGTGGCTCGGTAATGTACCAAAGTAAATTGCACCAGTGCCGCATATTTATACCGTGGTGGGTTGGGGGGGGGGGAAGGAGGATTTCCAGTAGTGTAGCAAAATCTTTCCAAATTTCCATAATGTAAATAGAAATGTAACCTATTTCTTAATGCCCCAGCAGCTGGAACCCTGCTATTGCATGATGATTGCCCAGAAAGCTGACAAACCAGAAAGACCAGGAAAGAGAACCCAACACGTCTTTCTTTCTTTCTTTCTTTCTTTCTTTCTTTCTTTCTTTCTTTCTTTCTTTCTTTTAAAACAATAATGTTAGTTTTAGGTCCAGACTCCCAATGGAATTCCCTACGGGCTTTAGTAGGGTGGAAAACAGGAAAGCAGCCCAGAATAACCCTGTCTGAAAGAGGAGTTTATAGTGGCACGGTCAGGTGGGCCCAGGCACTGTTTGCACCAAGCAGAGTGTGCTTAACTCGCCATGCCTGTCCATAGAGTGCCTGGAGGGGGACAGCCATGCATCTGCTGGGATTGGGGGGCTACTCTCTGGGGTTTTAGCTCCAGGGAATCTTTGCCCTCACCCTCACCCCCATTTCCCAGTCTGGGCCCTTCACCCCCTCAGCGGGACACCCCATGTTCAGGTCCCATTTGAAGACATGGGCCGGTGGTATATTGTATGTAGAAAGCTGCTCCGCATCAGACTGCTACTTAGGGAGAATTTAGGGACACTGAGCATGCTCAGTAACTCTGCTGAAGCCCTGGCCCTTCGCCCTGTCCACTCTATGTATAAGGTTTTGCTGACTTCATTTTACAAGGGGTTAAAAAAAAAGAAAAGGGGCTAAGCAAAGGAGGGGAATAAAAATTGACTGGGCGGGGGGTGAAGCGGCTGCAGGGAGGGTTAGAATCGGTGCTGGGGCAAAATCAGGGCAGGTGGGGGGAGGAGCAGCAGTTAAACTCTGCTGCTGGAGGGACACAGAGGGCAAAGCCCCAGCACAGGCAGGGCAGAAGGGATAAAAACAGTCACCCCAGTGGGAATGAGTGGCCATGGCAGAGGGGCCTTTTAATTTGCTTAAACCTGCTTTTCTTTAATTTACTCAAATCAGACACACTGAGCATGCTCAATAGCTCTGCTGAAGCCACTGCCCTTCGCCCTATGTGTAAGTTTCTGCAGACTACATTTTACAGGGGGTTAAAGACGGAAAAGGGAGCTAAAGAGAGGACGTGAAGTCTCATAACATTTCTCACATTTGTCTTATCTGCTGCCCGTGAGTCACTGAATTGCACTCCCGTCACAGTAACCCATTCTATGTGTAGTTTTGCTCCTTTGCAAATGTTATTTCTATTACTTTTATTACCCTGTGTAATGCATGTCACTGTACTGTTTGTTTTTGTTTTAATAGCTAATGCTCAAAAACACTCAAGTAAATAGTAGTTACTGATGTTAGCAAAGCTTGCTCTGATTCTCTTATAGCACTTGCTGCCTTTTATTTTTACTGTTATAGCGCTGCATTCTTGAGGGCATAATATCCAGTCATGCCGATTAATGAAAAACCTTCCCACAACCCCGCCTCCCCCCCACAGTCTCTGCTTGAACCAAAGCCGACCAGCAGACATGGGGGAAGACGCACCTAAAACCCTCTGAAAGCTCCCCTAGCTTTATGGGTGTCACTTCATTTGTATACAGAATGGAGAACAGATGTCCAATGCAAGAACCGCATTGAACTCTGGGACACAGAAAGGGAAGCTCTGCCTGATGAGAAATCCCCACTCCAGATGCTAATGACCCCTTGCCTACCCACACCCAGAGCAGTAATTATCAGGCCAGTTCTAGGAAAAAGTCCTCTATGGTATCCAAAATACTGAAGCTGCCTAGAACATAAGAACATAAGAACAGCCATAAGGTCCATCTAGCCCAGTATCCTGTCTGCCGACAGTGGCCAATACCAGATGCCCCAGAGGGAAGAAATACAACATGTAATCCTCACGTGATCCCTCCCGTCTCCCACTTCCAGAGAAACAGAGGCTAGGGACACCATTCCTACCCATCCTGGCCATTGATGGACCTAACGTCCACGAATCTATCTAGCTCTTTTTTGAACCCTGTTAAAGTTCTTGCCTTCACTGTATCCTCTGGCAAGGAGTTCCATAGGTTGACTATGCGCTGAGTAAAGAAAAACTTTCTTTTGTTTGTTTTAAACCTGCTGCCTATTAATTTCATTTGGTGACCCCTTGTTCTTATATTGTGGGAATAAGTAAATAACTTTTCCTTATTCACTTTTTCCATACCAGTCATGATTTTATAGACCTCTATCATATCCCCCTTTAGTCTCCTCTTTTCTAAGCTGAAAAGTCCAAGTCTTTTTAATCTCTTTTCATATGGGACCCGTTCCAAACCCCTAATCATTTTTGTTGCCCTTTTCTGAACCATTGCCAATGCCAATATACCTTTTTTGAGATGAGGCGATCACATCTGTACGCAGTATTCAAGATGTGGGCGTCCCATGGTTTTATATAGAGGCAATAAGATATTTTCTGTCTTATTCTCTATCCCTTTTTTAATGACTCCTAATATTCTGTTTGCTTTTTTCACTGCCACTGCACACTGAGTGGATGCTTTCAGAGAACTATCCACAATGACTCCAAGATCTCTCTCTTGAGTAGTTGTAGCCAAATTAATCCCCATCATATTATATATATAGTTGGGATTATGTTTTCCAATGTGCATTACTTTACATTTATCAACATTAAATTTCATTTGCCATTTTGTTGCCCAATCACTTAGTTTGGTGAAATCTTTTTGAAGCTCTTCACAATCTGCTTTGGTCTTAACTATCTTGAGCAGTTTGGTATCATCTACAAATTTTGCCATCTCACTGTTTACCCCTTTCTCTAGATCATTGTATTAATTGTATTATGAGGTCCCTCTAAGGCAGGGATGGAGAACCTATGGCTCGCAGGCTGGGATGCTCCAGACAACCTCCCATTGCCTGCAACAGGGCAACTCGGCATTGGCGCTCCAGCCATGCAGGGGAGGGGCTCCGAGGCTTGGTGCCCTCCATCCTGTGTAGCTGGAGCACCAGCGCGTCTTGTTCTGCTGCAGAGGGCAGGGGACCCTGAGCTTCATGGGCTGGATCCAGGCAAGCCACAGGCTGCACAGGGAAGCGCTATCCCTACACTCTCTAGCAAGCTACACCCCAGTTGCTCCCACTGGCCAGTAATCGTGGCCAGCGGGAGCAGTTGGGTACAAGCGCAGAGCCAGGGAGAATAGGGATGTAAGAGTGTAATCATTTCAACAGTCAACTGATAAACATCAGCTTATTGGCTTCCATTACGGTTACATGTCGTTTTCCGGCTGCCAGCCCTGCTCCCGGGGAGACAGCTGTCACCCTGCACTGTGGGCCCTGAAGTACAAAACTCGAACTTTAGAGCCACCAGTGCACCCAGCATCAGGAGCACGGCCCACAGTTAGGAGACAGTGTGCACTTATAAGGCGGCTCCCAGCATGCAGCAGCCAGATGCACAGCGGGTTCTGCACTATAAATCTGCGCAGTCTGTAGTGCGTGTAACTGTGTAACCGGTTGGATTTTTAACAGTTGGATTGTTACATTGTAGCCGGTTTTATATCCCTAATATATAGCCATTTGCACCCCTCCAGGAGGTGTCCCACATAATCAGCCCCATGTCCCATCCTGCCCAGACCCTCTAGGCCCCAACCCTTCCAGACCCTGCACATCCACCCCCAGCCTGCTCTTGCACCCCACTTCCTGCCCAGACTGCCCACCTTCACCCTGCTCTTGTACCCTACGTCCCAACCAGACCCTGAATCTCCACCACCCCCCAGCCCGCTCCTGCACCCCATGTCCCTCCCAGACTGTCCAGGTACAAGAAGCTCCTGGCCCTCAGGGACCTTATATGGAGACCACGGCTTTGGAGACCATGGTGGCTGAATTGGAGGAGCTAAGGAAGGCAGAGAGGTACATAGATGAGACTTTCCAGGACTCAGTAGAACAGTCCCATCCCCGGTCACACAGCCTTTGTGCTGTTGAGGAGAGTAAAAGTCTCAGGGAAGGAGAAATGTTATCACTCAAGAAAGTTCTCTTGGAGTATTGGGGATAGTTCTCTGAAAACATACACTCAATGTGCAGCAGCAGTCAAAAAAGCAAACAGATTGTTGAGTATAATTAAAAAAAGGGATAGACAATAAAGAGAGATAATATCTTATTACTGCTATAAAACTTCATGGTATACCCACATCTTGAGTGGTGCATGCAGATATGGTCTTCTCATCTCAAAAAAGATATTCTGGGTACATCAGCTAGAAGTTTGCAACTCATCAGGGTAAGTCAGCACATAACAACAATCTTACGTTCTCGTGGTAATGGGGGGAGTTCAACTGTTTAGACATCTGGTGGGAAAGTAGCACAGCAGCACACAGATTATCCACTAAGTTCTTAGAATGTATAGGAGATAATATTTTATTTCAGAAAGTGGAGACTCCTTTCTGGGAGCCTGGAGGGAAGCTGCTCTACATTTGGTTACGACAAACTAGTTGAGAATGTGAAAGTGGAAGGCACTTTGAATGAAAGTGATCAGGAAACGACAGAATTCATTATTCTAAGGAATGGGAGGAGGGAGAACAGCAAAATAAAGGCAATGGATTTAAAGAGGGCAGACCTTAGCAAACTCATGGAGATGGTAGGTAAGGGAAACAAGTAAGTCCAAAGAGAAAAACAATTGACGGCAGCTGGCAGTTTTCCCCATTTGGTAGAGAAGACTGTAAGTATAGCAAGAGACAGCCTAACCATGGTGTCCTCAGTGGTCTAAAAACCAAGAAAGAGTCCAACAAAAGGTATAAACTAGGTCAAATTACAAAGGATGAATATAAACCAATCCCACAAGCATGAAGGCACAAAATTAGAAAGGCCCAGCACAAAACAAGCTCAGTCTAACTAGAGACATAAGGGTAACAAGAACACATTCTACAGAAAAGACCAAAGGACAAGGTAGGCCCATTCAATGAGAGGGGAAAACGATAACAGAAAATGTGGAAATGGCAGAGGTGCTTCATGAATTATTTGTTTTGGTTTCACTGACAAGGTTATTGGTGATTGGACGCTTAACATAGTGAATGCCACTGAAAATGGGGTAGGATTAGAGCAGGGTCTCCAACCTTTTAAAGCATGAGATCACTTTTTGAATTTAAATGCAATCCAGGATCTACCTCAGCCCAAATACTCTTGTCCTGCCTCCTTCCCACCCATTCTCAGAGGCCCCGCCTCTTTTTACTCCATCTTCCCTCATCCTCACTCACTTTTATCAGGCTGGGGGCAGAGGGCTGGGGTGCGGGGGAAGGAGATGCAGACTCTGATCTTGGTCTAAAAGATTTAAGTGTGGGAGGGGTTCTGAGCTGAGCCTGGGGCAGGGAGTTGAGGTGCAGGTTCAGGGTGCAGGCTGTGGGAGGGAGTTTGGGTGCTGGGGGACTCAGGGCTAGGGCAGGAGTTTGGGGTGCAGGAGGGTTCATCTCTGTGGAGATGGAGTACAGAGTGGGGGGGCATCCTGACATTAGTGCCCCCTCCTTTTCTTCCTGAGCCCTGCACAACAAGCAAGAGGTTCCTGGGGCAGCCCCAAGGCAGAGGGCAGGAGCAGCACGGCAGTGCTGAGATGGACAAATAAAGTGCCAGCACTTGATAGCCTCCCATCCAAACCTGTCAGGATCACCTGTCAAAGGCTCCAAGATCTACCAGAAGATCCCAATCTACTGGTTGGTGAGCACTGGATTAGCGGCAAAAATAGGAAAAGAACAAGTTAGAAATTACTTAAATTAGATGTCTTCAAGTCATCATGGTCTGATTAAATGCATCCTAGAATACTCAAAGGCTATGTCTACGCTCGCGGCTTCTTGCGCGAGTAATATGCAAATGAGGCTAAGTGTGGAATATCGCCAAGCCTCATTTGCATATTACTCGTGTAAGAGGCCGCGAGTGTAGACATAGCCAAAGAGTTGTCCAAGGAGATATCTGAATCATTAGCTATTATCTTTGAAAAGTCATGGAAGATGGCAGAGGTTCCAGAAGACTGGAAAAGGGCAATTGCACAGCCAATCAATACAAAGGGAAATAAGGACATTCATTTGTATAACTGGAAAGATCATAGAGCAAATAAATAAGCAGTTGTATCAAACCAACCTGATAGCTTTGACAAGGTAACAAGTCTTGTGGATGGCGGGGAGTGGTTGACATCTTGACTTTAGCAACATTTTTGATACTAATGTAATCTAGATGGAGCTACAATAAGGTGAGTGCCAAACTGGTTGGAAAACAGTGCCCAGGGTGCAGTTATCTGTAGTTTACAGTCATGCTGGAAGGGCATAAGGATGGTGTCCTGCAGGGATCAGTTCTAGATACATTTCTGCTCAAAATCTTCATCAGAGCTGTAGATAATGGCTTTGGGAGGGGGGGAGGTAGGGGGAGAGGCACAAGCAGTAATAATCTCCCAAAATGCATGGGGCAGAAGCAGAGCTATGCGGCCAGGAGAGCAAAGAGAACTGGGGCTGCCTTGCTGTGCTTTTCCCGCTATTGCTGGTCTGTGTGGGGACGAGGCAGGGCAGAGGAGAAGAGGGTGCAGCAGTTATTCTGGCCCTTGCCCAGCCCTTCAGGTCCCCCCTCACCAGTCACCTCTGCTTAGAAAGGCTGTGAATGATAACACATTAAGAGGGGTTTGCAAGTGCTTTGGACCACAAGCTAAATATGAGTCAACAGTGTAAAACTCCTGCAAAAAAAGCAAACCTCAGTGTTGTAAGCAAGACACAAGAAATCATTCTTGTGCACTGAGAGAAGCCTGAACCATGGGACTAGTCACTCGCCGCTATAAAAATTTGCTAGATCTGGTATTAGTGTTTTACAGTAGCAGTTTCTTACAGGTTATAGGTATGTAACCACTCCCTGTAGGCTTTTGCTACATTCTGTAGCAATGTCTTATAATAGCAGTTTCTTACCAGAGGTGTTAGTAACTGCCACTGGTAGCACATTCCTACGAGGAGCAGTTTTACACAAAGAACTGTTAAGTAACTGGAAAAACTTAAAAAACAACAAATAGTCCAGTAGCACCTTAAAGACTAACGAAACATGTCGATGGTATCACGAGCCTTCCTGGGCACAGCCCACTTCTTCAGACCACCAGGGGCTTGCATATCCCGAACCAAAATAACCCCAGCAAGGGGCGGGGTCTCCCGGGCAGGGGGCGGGGCTGACTGGGCGAGGGGCGGGGTTCCCAGGCAATGTGCGAGGCTAACCCGAGCGAGGTGCAAGCGCTCCGGGATAGTGGGCTGGGTGAGCCAGAGCGAGGGAAGGGGAGGGGCGCGGCTCCCGTGCAGTGGGCGGGGCTGACCGGGCGAGGCACACGTGCTTCTGGCCAGTGGGCGGGGCTAACCGAGCGAGGGGCAGGGTCTCCCAGGCGGTGGGCGGGGCTGGTACGAGCGCTCCCGGGCCGTGGGCGGGGCTGACTAGCCGAGGGGCGGGGCTGCCAGGCGGTGGGCGGGGATCCCCTTAGTGACGCGCATTGCCGCGGCCGCTTGTCGCTGCCGGCTGCGGGATGCGGCTGGCGAAGGGGACGCACCTGCTCCGCGAGGCCCGGCCCCTCCTGGGCACCCTCCTGCGGCCCCGCGCAGCGCCAGCCCCGGTCCCCGCCCGCTCCCTGGCGCTGGTCTATGAGCGGCACGGGGAGCCGGCCCGGGTTCTACAGTAAGGGGCTGCCGGGCGGGGCAGGGCTGGAGGCGGGAAGCTGGGAGGGTGCTGGGGGGCAGGGTGCAGAGGGGGGCCCCAGGCTGGGGGGCAGGGCTGGAGGAGGGAAGCTGGGAGGGTGCTGGGGGCAGGGTGCAGAGGGGGGCCCCAGGCTGGGGGGCAGGGCTGGAGGAGGGAAGCTGGGAGGGTGCTGGGGGCAGGGTGCAGAGGGGGTCCCAGGCTGGGGCAGGGCTGGAGGAGGAAGCTGGGAGGGTGCTGGGGGCAGGGGTGCAGAGGGGGCCCCAGGCTGGGGCAGGGCTGGAGGAGGAAGCTGGGAGGGTGCTGGGGGCAGGGTGCAGAGGGGTCCCAGGCTGGGGCAGGGCTGGAGGAGGGAAGATGGGAGGGTGCTGGGGGCAGGGTGCAGAGGGGGTCCCAGGCTGGGGGCAGGGCTGGAGGAGGAAGCTGGGAGGATGCTGGGGCAGGGTGCAGAGGGGGTCCCAGGCTGGGGGCAGGGCTGGAGGAGGAAGATGGGAGGGTGCTGGGGGCAGGGTGCGGGGTGTCCCAGGCTGGGGGGCAGGGCCAGAGGAAGTAGATATGGGCTACAGGGCACACTTGGTGGGATGGGGGATCCTGGGCTGGGAACAGGGGTAGAACTGGGCTGGAGGAGGTAGTTGGGGAGTGTGGGGACAGGGTGTAGAGGGGTATCCCAGGCTGAAGTGCAGGGGGAGGGCTGGAGGAGGTGGGGGAGGTTGTACTGGAGGGCAGTGGGCAGGAGCAGAGGAGAGCTGGAGGAGGTGTGTGGGGAGCCAAGTGCATGGGTAGAGGGGGACCCTGAGTTGGGGGTATTTAACAGAACTGTTGGTTTGACAGCTTTGGCTGGTCTTCTGTGTTTCCCCTGTAAAGTGTGTGTGGAGAGGGGAGGGGGTTAGAAAGAGGGTCTCCAATGAATGCCAGTGCCCTGCTGCATGGCTCCCATTGCGCTGCCAGAGGAGGGTACATTAAGAGACCTGTTGGCTTATGTCAGGGCTGCCCCTGTTACACTCCCAGCTGGTGTGATAGTGCCAAGGCCACTGCAAACGCTTTGTATTGCGCCTCCAGGACATGCACGTGCTAGCTCCTCAAATCCCATCCTGTCCCCTGGCCCACATGAAATGGGATGGGAAAGACCTGTGGTATTGTGGAGCCTGGGTGGGTAAGTTGACTAGAGACCCGTCTCATTTGGGCTGCTGTGAATGTAAGGTAACAGTTCCTCCAGGATGAATCCAGTGTAACTAAGACTGGGGTCTGGCCTGCTGCTCCTGTGGCTGACATTCGGTAGGATTCCTCTGGCGATCGGGAGATGAGAAGTGTACTAGCTAGTGGAGGGAGTTGAAACTCCTGACTTCTTTCTAGCTGTGTGACCTTGATGACTCACACTCTTACTGAGTTTTCTGTACTATATGCATGTTACCACCTCCAGTATTGACAGGGTTAAGTAAAGGCACCAGACACACTGTCAGGTCCAAATTGAAAACATTACAGATTCTTTATATAGTTCTCCTGAAACTTTTGTAAGTTTCTTTGAAGCAATGTAAAATAGAGCTCTCTTGCTCCCCTCTTTATGTTTGTAAGGATAAGCAACAATGAAATAGACTGTCTATAGCAGTGGTTTTCAACCTTTTTTAATTTACGGACCCCTTAAAAATTTCAAATGGAGTTGTGGATCCCTTTGGAAATCTTAGCCAGAGTTTGCAGACCACAGGTTGAAAGTAGGGATGTAAAGGTTAATTGCTTACTCGGTAAGCATTGCCTTACGAGCATGCTTACTGGATTAACCGGCCTCCAGCCCGGCTAGAGCAGTCCCTGCCTGTGGCATGGTATGGCAGGCCTGGCTCAGCCTTGCTGGAGCAGCCCCCTGCCTGCAGCGTGATGTGGCAGGCCTGGCCAGGGTGGAGCAGCTGGCTGGATGTGGTTAACTGGTCAAACGTAATGTTTAACCGGTTAATTTTTTAAATGGAATTTTACAGCCCTAATTGAGAGCTACTTTTCTCGGGTAACAACAGCATTTTGCAGGGGCCATTTAGACGTAGTGTGCGGACCACCAGAGGTCTGTGGACCATAGATTGAAAACCCCTGGGCTATACGAATGAAACAGCCAGTATACAAAGTCTGCCACATGCCTAAAGTAAACCAACGGGGAAAAAAGAGAAATCTTTTTGCCAGCTTTTCCACTGCCATGATTTTAAGTGGTGTTTGTAATTCTTAGAGGGATGTAATTTTTTAAGGTGACAGTGTCTCTAAAATTTGCACCATCATTGCATTGCCAATATCTGTGTAAGTCTCATTAGGCTCATCTGATTCATTTAAAAAACTCTTAGACCTTTCACACTTGGCTGGGGAATCCTACAGTTCAGCATATGGTGGTGTTGGCTGCTGTGTAGCTGGCGCCACCGATTTGGTATTGATTTTTGTAGTATCTATAGTAATATACTGCTGTGTCAATTGGAATTGTAAACTAAAAACGTACTTGTAGTATAAGCCAGTTGCCAGACTGTATAATTGATTTCCCCTTGGGAGGTTATTCTGCCCTCTGAAAGTCCCATTTTTAATGTGATGTTTTGGTCTCTCCCAAGAGTTATCTTCAAACTGTTGGTATTTATGCTGTTTTCAGTTTGGTTTTACTATTGGTGGTTTTGAACAGCATGTGTACTGCTTTTTAAAAGTATGACTGAATTCCCCAGAGAAATGTATAGAAAAAACAAGGTGTGGGCGATATAAAGAAATCAGCATTAGGATGTCTAGTTCTGCATTACCTCCAGCCCCAGTGAAAGAGATGACAGACTCTGATGTCCCAGTTGCACTTCATAACAATCCGTGGTTGTACAGATGCAGCCAGTTATCATATAACTACACACAGACAAGTCAGTCAATGAATAGTGCCAATAGCCAGTAAGGAGGACTGATCCACTGAAATGGATCCATGATATTCCATCCAGTAGAGAGCAGTTATATTAATATGTGAATCTTACAGATCCTTCTAACCTACTGGGCCAACACGACTCACTCTGTTGCGCAGTACACAACAGGTGTTATAAAGTATGCATGTTTGGTTCAGTTTATAGCTGATGCAAACATCTCAATGAGTGTTGCTATTGCGGCTTAAAACGGGAGAGGGAAATCATTTAAGAAGCACATCTACGCAAGATGTTTGTGATCTTTGACTCTTCCATTCCCTCCTGGTTCCAGCAATGTCCTCTCCAGCAGCATCTGCTGAAGACCCCAGATTCTTAACAGCAGTGGAAAATGCTGGGAGAAGGGGATTCTTAGACTTCCTTCACCACCTCCACACTGACTGATGCTGTGAGCTCACGGCATGAATGCAGAGGTGCCGCTGCCTATTCCACACAGGCTTTGGCTGGCATAGCTCTGCTAGCAGAGATGCAGCTTGTACTTACTCAGGACCTTCTCTTGCCAGCCTAGTTCAATCACCTCTTTAAACAACGTAAGCTCTGACAGCACGAAGGCACCTTTACTGGTAGAGACAAGGGCTTTTGCCAGCATCACTAGGTGGGTTTGGGAATCTTCTGTTTCCACATTCCTATCTGACATAGCTTTGCTCTCAGAACTACTAGTTTAGACAAGGCTTATATTTTGTAACCCTATGGAGGCTTTTCATAGAATCATAGAGCTGGAAGAGCCCTTAGGAGGTCAAGTCCAGCCCCCTGCCCAAGGCAGGACCAATCCCAACTAAATCAACCCAGTCGGGGCTTTGTCAAGCCGAGACTTAAAAACCTCTAGGGATGGAGATTCCACCCCCTCCTTAGGTAACCCATTCCAGTGCTTCCCCACCCTCCTAGTGAAATAGTTTTTCCAAATATCCAACCTAGACCTCCCCCACTGTAAGGCTCCTCGTTCTGCCATCTGTCACTACTGTGAACAGCCTCTCTCCATCCTCTTTGGAACCTCCCTTCAGGAAGTTGAAGGCTGCTATCAAATCCCCCCTCACTCTTCTCTTCTGCAGACTAAATAAGCCCACATCCCTCAGCCTCTCCTCTTGGGTCATGCACTCCAGCCCCCTAGTCATTTTGGTCTCCCTCTGCTGGACCCTCTCCAATGCGTCCACATCCTTTCTATAGTGGGGGGCCCAGAACTGGATACACTACTCCAGATGTGGCCTCATCAGAGCCAAATAAAGGGGAATAATCACTTTTCTGGATCTGCTGGCAAAGCTCTTCCTAATGCAGCCTAATATGCTAGTCGCCTTCTTGGCTACAAGGGCACACTGTTGACTCATATCCAGCTTCTCATCCACTGTAATCCCCAGGTCCTTTTCTGCAGAAATGCTACTTAGCCATTTGGTCCCCAGCCTGTAACAATGCTTGGGATTCTTCTGTCCCAAGTGCAGGACTCTACACTTGTCCTTGTTGAACCTCATCAGATTTCTTTTGGCCCAATTCTCTAATCTGTCTAGGTCACTCTGGATCCTATCCCTGCCATCCAGCGTATCTATCTCTCCCCCTAGCTTAGTGTCATCTTTTGTGGCCTGATACTCTTGAGCGCCAGAGGGTTAATTGGCTCCCTTAATGTGCTCTATATTCTTTGGTTGAGGGGAAATATTAAACACTTTAAACATGGAAACAGCAAGTGGGTCTATCAAAATGCTGCTGATCACATCCTCTCTTTGTGCAAATACTTCTCTCCCACCCCCCGAATATAGGACTGATGTTTGTGATCTGCTGCAGGAGCTTACTCTCCCTCTGGCAGACCCTATATCAGTCTTTTTAGGGGTTTTTTAAATTCTTATTTTTGGTTCCATCTAAGATTAGCTTACTACTAAAATCTTAAAATCTTCCCAGTACATAGATAGGAGCAGTGTGCTCTAAGTAGATCTGCCAGCAAGCCTGCCTTGTCAGATATAACACCGGTAGGTGTGGTGATTCCAGTCCTCTCTTCCCCTCCGAGGAAGAGGAAGATAATCACACTGCCATTTAAAAGAAGCCTTGAGCCCAGATAACTTTCAGCTAGAATTAAACTAACCAGCGGCTGTATTTTAAAACCAAAGTCCTTTTGACCATAATGAAATAAATAAGTTGTCTTGAGTGAGGACTTTTTGCTTATTTGTTAGTACTGGCTTTGGAAACTGCAAATGAGAGATTGTGCTCTGAGGAGAGAGGGTTAAACCTTGATTTACTGTAAAATCTAGTAACTTGGTCTTCGGAAGGGAAGAAACCTTGACGACTTGCTGTTTCAGTCGAATCACCTGAAGAGACATTTTACAAAGAAAGGGCACTTATCTGGTACAGGTTGAACCTCTCTAGTCCAGCACTCTCTGGTCCGGCAACAGCCATGGCACGGCATGGTTTTAGTTAGCTGGATGTCCACTTATCATGGATCTGGCCCAAGTTTCCTGTGATCCAATAAAGCAGCATTTCCCAAAGTGTGGTCCGCAGCCCAGTACCGGTCCTTAGAAAAAAAATACTGGTCCTTAGAAAAATTATCGCGCATGATCCTATTAATTTGTTTGACGGGGTAGCAGCACCCCACACTGCTGAGCGCAGCGGCGCGACCCTCTTGGGAGAGAGCCCGCCGCTGCAGCGTCTCTGCCGGGCATGCTCCCGGGCAGCGGGGCTAGATCCGGCAGGCACTAGGACCCAGGGAGAAGGCTGGGCACCATGCACACCGACGCAGAACACCCAGCATCGGACACAGCTGGGGGAGCCAGCACCGGCTGATAAAATGGCCGGGATTGGGGCCAGGACGGGGACGGGGGGGGCATGGAACAACCCGCTGGACAGGTAGGGCCAGTGACACAATTTATTTGAATATTTATCATTTGCTTAATGAATATGCAAATAAATGTTACCAGTCCTCCAAAAGCTTGTGAATGGGTTTACTGGTCCCCAGTATCAAAAAGATTGGGAACCACTGTCATAAAGTTTGTTTACAGCAGCCAATCTTGGCTCTCAGTGTTCTGTGCTGTTATTTAGCTCTGATTAACCCCTACATGTCCTGCAAGAGCACAGCAAGCAGTGGCAGTGTTGCTAATGCTGTTAGACAATGTTGACCTCCTGTGGTCTGGCAAATTCTGTGGTTTGGCAGCAGTCAGGTTCTAAGGGTGCCAGATTAGAGGTTCAACCTATATCTTAGAGTTTGGGCATAGACATTTTTTCCTTCTTCTTCAATGTACGAGAGTGCTTCACATTAGTCTTCGTTCTGGGGTTTGCTGCACAGCATCAACTCTCAGAGAAGTCAATGGTAGTTGTAGGCGTCTGGCATGCCCTTCATGCCTCAGAGCTACAATCCTGGAGAATTCTGGGTCCGGTCTTGTGCTCTTTGAACCTTGCCCAAGGAAGGCGTGTGGGGGTAGGGCATGGTTTGTTCCTTCCATGTGATGTTGGAGAAAACACTCTAGTTTTGTGCACTTGTCCCCTGTACCATTAGATGATCCAGCCAAGTATGTGTTCTGGGAGCAGACAGGTGCATATCCAGGGGCTTTCAATGTGGCTGATAGGGGGTTTGGGCTAGAACAGCTTTCCTACCTGCTGTGTAAATATACCCTCAGACAAGGAGACAAAAGGAGCTGTATGATCATTCTCGTACAAATGAACTAATGCTCTTTCCCTGCTTGTTGCATAAGAGTAAATGCTGCCTCATGATGATCTAACTCTCCATTTCTCAGAATCATGTCCTGCTTTCTGAAAATGCCACTATTGTATCCATCTTCCTCCTGAAACCAAAGCCAACATGTCAGGAAAATACGTGCCCAACATCTCGTAAATTAAGCAATGGGTTTCTTACACCATTTCCTGATCAGTCAAGGCTACTGACCATTATTCAGCTAGATGGCATAATAATGCCAAAGTTGGGTGACTATAGCAGTGCTCTGCTAGTACTCTTGTAATTAATGACTTGGCAGAATTTCCATTATAAAACCATTTTTTCAAGGGAATTATAAATTAATTGTAAAATCTTGTTCCAGCCTACATTTTCGATTAAGGGCTCACATAGGATTACTTCTCTACTGGCTTCTAGTGGGTTCCCTGTAGGGATGTTAGAGTTTAACCAGTTAACCGATAAGCTGATGCTTCTTGGTTAATGTTACTGGTTGAAAGCTGCCTGTCTGGGAAGTCTCTCTCTCAAACCCTCCCCCTGCAGCTCTGCATTTGAACTTGGAGCCAGCAGGCAGGCTCAGTCCCAGCACGTGCTGGGACCCAGCAGCTGGCCCCGCTCATAGGCTGCTTCCTCTGTGGCTCTGCATTGGAACTTGGAGCAGCCTGAGAGCCGGGGAAGCTATTGAGACCCAGCACGTGCCGGGACTGATCTTGGACCAGTCTGTAGCCAGGTTAGCTATTGTGTCTACATCCCAGAATGGCTGCATTCTATTGTGGGAGGGGCAGCACCACAGTCCTCCACTCCTGACACTGGCAGCTGATTTCTAGATTCTGATTTCCCAGCTTTCCCAAAACTCAGGGATGCAAATAAGCATGTGCAGCTTAACTGCAGACATGCCAACCTGCTCTGACGTGCAGGTGTGCTTGACCTTGTTAGTTATACATTTCAGAATCCAGTTAGATGTAATGATTAGCTGTGGAATAGGTTTGGTTTGAGAGGTCAGTCACTGCTTTAAGAGGAAATGTGATTTGAATTAAATCATTTGATGGAATCATTTGTGATATTTCCCATTATCTCCCTTAGCCTTGCTATGTAAACGTTGGCAAGACACTTAACCTCTAAGGATACGTCTACACAGCAACATTATTTTGAAATAACTTTGTCCATGTCTAGACAGAAGGCAGTTATTTCGACATAATGAAAAAATATTATCAAACTGGAGGACTTCTTACTCCGACTCCTGTAACCCTCTATAATGTAGGTCAGAAATATATGCTCAAAAACATTATTTTTTCTATTGGGAGAATGCTACCTTTAGCACAGGCCTGGGCAAAATACGGCCCATGGGCTGGATCCGGCCCAGCAAGCCACCAGATCCAGCCCATGTATGCTGCAGGGAGCTCCAGGAAGGCTCTCTGCTTGCCTCGCCCCACCCGAACACCGCTCACAAACATGGCTGTGGGGCGGTTTTTCTTTAAAAACTGTGAGCCTGGAGGGCAGGAAGCTTTAGGAGCTCCTCCCACCCCCCCCAGCACAATCCCATTGGCCGATTTCTGGCCAGAAACTGGCCAATGGGAGTTGCCTGTTTCAATAACAGGTAGCCATGAAGCACAAGGGGCTGCAGAGCACATAGCTGCAGCCTATGGGGGTGCAGAGCAGGCAGCAGTGTTCCCTCTAAGCTGCCCCCCCACCCCGCAGTACAGCTTCACAGGTGATTAATCAGCCCCGCCCAGTCAGAGGTTCAGGGCTCTGTGCACAGAGCTGACTGACTGGACGGGACTGATTAATCACCTTGGAAGCTGTGCTGTAGAGCAGCTTAGAGAGAATACTGGCAGGCAGGGAGGCTGATTCAGGAACGGGCTGCTGGCTGGTAAGTCTCTTGGCCAGACCCTGCCTCTGGCACCCCAGACCCTCCCTTCCCCAAGCCTCTGCCCCCCCCCACTCCACATACCCAAATCCTCTGCCCCCCCCGCACCCATATTCCCTCCCAGATCTAGCACCCCAATCTCCTGCCCCAGATCACAGTCCCCTCCTGCCCTAGCTCACAACCCAAATCCCTGCACCCCCTCCTGGACCCCAGTTCCCTGCCCTAGATCACAATCCACCCCCTGCACCCCAGTCCAATGCCCCAGGTCACAACTGCCTCCTTCAACCAAGCTCCCTCCTGCACCCAACCACCTCCACTTATATCATGGAAGAGTGCGGCCCTCGACCACTTTCCAAATTCTTGGAGTCAAAAGTGTCAAAAATGATTGCCTACCCCTGCTTTAGCATAATAGCCACATGCAAATATACTGCTGCTCTTTGCCATGAACCCCTCCTCCAGTGTCCCAACTAAAGGACATGTCCCTGTGTAAACATCAGATTTGATCCTGAATCCTTTGCACTTTCAGGACTTCCATTGACTGCAGTGGGAGTTTTGCCCCAGGAAAGTCGGGACAGAAATATAGTTAAGTGTCCCTTTGTAAAAAGACGGTTGGTTCACTCTCTCTGTGTAATGAGGAAAGGAGTAGAACTGGAGATGCAGCAAGGAGAAAAAGACACAAATGGAAACATTTGCCATCTAGAAAGGCAGGTAAAATAAAGTATGTGGAAACCGTACTGTGCACATAACAGCCATGCCTATCATCCCGCACGGGTGAGAGATACCGTGTACCAATTAACTCCAAACAGGTACGTAATTCCCAGCAGAACCAAGCAACAAAGCTGCTCTGAGTGTAGCATAAATGCTGTGCAGGAATCCAGCTACCTTTCTCCATGCAGCCTTTAATATCTGTACGTATTGTGCATGTGTACATTCCCATTGGCACTAATGGCTGTAAATGAGCCAGAGGGTCCATGATCCGTTGAGTTAAATCACTGGGATCTTACAGCTTTGAATGGAGTCATTATAGCTTCTGTGGAAGAGCCTTAATAATTGTTGAAATAGCATCGTATCAAACCTAATTCCAGTAATTCTGGTCTGTGTTCTCAACAGCTGCCTGGGCTCTCTTTGTATAGAGGCTAAACATACAAAAAGTCTGTTAATATAACTTTAAAGCCATCTTGTCTAAAAACTTTTGCCAGAATTTCCCCTTTAAAGGATTCCACAAAATCAAGGAAATTCAAAGTTGTCCCCTCTACCTGCGGCAATCATTGGGTGTTGCAGTATAGTGTCCCACTGGTGAGTTAACCTCCTTGTGATGCTTTGTGTGGATAATAGCCTTTCCTCAGGACTGAACAATCTCCACAGTTCCCCCATAACAGCTCTCTTCATTCCTGACCCACATAATTACTGCAGTTCCAACCCAAGGCATCCCAGGATCTCCCCTCCCTTTGCTTGACTCTGCCTACGTATCTCTCTTCCTATTGACTTTATTTAAGCTATTTCCACCTTGATTAAAAAATGCAAGTTGACAACTCTGTGGTTCTGACTCGGGATAGCATGTTTTGGTGAAACTAGCATTCTGCTGAATGCCAGGAGCGCCTGTATTCTAATCGTGGAGCTGCTACCAGCCCCCTCCATGGTCTGGGATAAAACACTTCACATCCATGCCTCCATTGTTCCCATCTGCAAAATGGGTATAAGTTCCCTTGGAGGGGTGCTGTGAGCATGTGTGGGTTACTGTTATTGTGTTGAACACAATGCTTTGAAGTTGTTAAACTTTCTTGTCCTGGGGACATGTAAATCTCCTGCTAACCTCTGCGCAGTTGTATCTGATACCTTGTGAAAGACTGAAAATGCACGTCCATCTTCAAGTGAATCCTTGAGCCTGCTCGCTCAGCAGGTCACAAACAAGGCATGAGCCAAGGGAGAGTGAAGTCAGATCTTGCTCCTGGGGATTGCTTCAGAATCCCAGACACTGCCTTTTTTGATTGACCAAGATCCATTCCAGGCTTGGGCCACTCTGGAGAAGCCTACTGTGCATAACAGAATGTGGTGTAAGTAGCTGGTTACATCAGGGGAGGATTTGACACAGTGTGGGGTGGCTTTGGAATGTGAACAGGTGGCTTTGAAGGCAAAGGGCTATGTACTGTGCTCAGTTCCTGCTGATTCAGGGCCCACAAACATTAGGCTAAAGTCTTGTTTCATTTGTGACCAGCCAGAATATGAGCCCAGGCCTCCGTGGACGCATACATGCACGTTTTGCTCTCAGCCCCCTTAAAATCTTAGAGCAGCTTTTTGTCTTTAAATGCATGATTACAGGATGCAGATTTCTAAGTGCTAAAAGCCTTCTCGCAAGTACATCTAACTGGTTAATTGAAAACTCAGATTTATCAAGACATCAGCCATTCAGCTTAACGGGGGAAACATTTTGCCAGCATAGGGCAGCAGTGAAGAGAAGTGAATTTATTGCTTCTAATGGTACACACTGAACAGGACGTGATCCTAGCTAAAGTTCTTAAAATTGGCAGCTGAAGTGCAAGCTCCACATCAGGCCCTCTTCATCTCCACTAATGCCCTCATTTTTAAAACCTTTAATGGGTTTGCTTCAGCTGACCCGTTTGTCGGCAATAATCTAGCACCGGGCTTCTGTGTTTCCTTCCATTATCTCACTACTGTTGGTACAAGAGATACCATTGTAGCTCCTGGAGTAGTTCTCCTGTGTGTATCCAGCTTGGCCTGCAGCACATCTGAAAACATCTTTTTATACCTTGCCAATACCTCTGTGCTGTGTAGCTCACGGCTGCAGAATCCAAGGCTTTGTCTACAATGGAAAGTTTCATTTTTTTGTATAACTCCCCCATGTGGACACTTATTCTGGTATAAGAGGGGCTGCTGTTGTTGTTTGTTTTAACACAAACCCCTTTCCAAGCAATATAATCTAAACTGCAAAAACACACTCGTGTTCCACTCTGTGTGTCCACACAGAAGCAGGTTTATTGGTTTAAATTCACACCTTAGTTTATAGTGGAAAAACTTTTCCCCATGCAGAAAAGGCCTAAACTTTGCCTTAACAATGCACAAAGCTCTTTCCTGACAATATCTTGGAGAGGTACGAACAGCTCTAGTTGTCTTGGAGGGCTATGAACACAGCCACTGTTTGCTCTGGAAGAAACAAGCCTATGTGCAGCACTAGCAGCAGGGTTCCCTGTAAGCTGGGAGTTTGTGGAGAGATTCCAATGCCGCCCAGCTGATTAGTAGAGCACCCACTGCTAGGATTTCTGTTTCTACTAGTGGTGCTCATTTGCATATGCCTTGGTGCACATAAAAATTATTCCACACAAGAATGGAAACAGTCCACACAAGGATGAAAAAAATTAGAGGGAACATTGACTAGCAGATAAGGTGGACCAGGAGATCATGAGTTCAAGTGTTTCCGTCCAAAAGGGGAAGGAATGCAGAATTGTGCTGATTAGCCTAGGGGGCATTGGAGGGCAGAAGGTGTGAGGAAGGCATTGCTGTATAATTCTGGGCTCCTGGCTGCATAATGCATAACCTGCTGTGCAGGCCATGGAGGGGAAGGGATGGGATGGAGTGGCCTTTGTTCTAGGATACACCTTGTGCCAAAGACTTTTGTTATACAAATGTTAATACCACTGAATTTTGTATATTCCTTTGTTTAGATTAAAGGACTTAGAGCGAGGGGAGCTAGGCCATTCTGGGGTCCATGTGAAGATGTTGGCAGCCCCTGTCAATCCAGCAGACATCAATATGATCCAAGGTAACCTCAGTTTCTCTGGCTGAGTAGACTTGATTACAAACAATTTCCTTTTCTTTCCATTTCTGAAGTGCTGTGGAATTGGCTGATTGATTGGCCACGTGCTGTCAAATGAATAATTTACATAAACTGACTGTCAAACCTATGATGTCCCCTAGAGGGTTTGTGTACAGGAATTAGGGCTGGAGTCCCAGGGCTGCAGGGGTGTAGGACCAGGCCTCAGAGAACAGAATTTGAGAGAGCAGCTTGCAGTTTGTTCCTTTTAAAAAATGCTGTGACATTTCTGCTTCTCCTGCAGGGACATATGCCCTTCTCCCTGACTTGCCTGCAGTAGGAGGGAATGAAGGTGTTGGACAAGTGGTGGAAATTGGCAGTCACGTGACTTCTCTGAAGCCTGGGGATTGGGTTATCCCAGCAGATGCAGCATTTGGTGAGTGTTTTTGTTTTTGAATAAATCGTCATAGTTCTAGTGACTTCATGGCAGGTTCTTCCACTCAGGATCTGCCCATTGGCCTTTCTCTGGCATTGCTAATCTACATATCTCAAAGTGTTGTACAGCTGTTAGTGAGGTAGATAAGTATCTCTCCTTACAGATGGACTCAGGAGAGAACTGAGCCATGGTGAGATACTGACTTAGCCCAGTGAATCAGTCACAGAGCAGAACTGAGTCTAGACCCCAGACTTCTGCTTTGCATTCCCCTGCTCTGCCAATTAGATGATTGCCTGTAAGCTTTGGCTTAGGGATGTGAAAGTGTAAATGTGTACATGGTTAACTAATGAGCCAACTGATGTATCAGAGGCAGCAGCATGGGGTGGAGGTGGGGTCCATGGGAGCTGGACTGCTGGTAAGCGTGGGGAGCCGAGTTAAGAACCTGCTCCCCATACACACCAGCTCCTGGGAGCTGCCTCCCCCATCCGCCCGCATCTAAACTTCTGTGACCTTAACATTAATTAATCCATCCTCCAAAACTCCTATGAGGAAGGACAGTACTATCTCCACTTCAGAGAGGTTTGAACTGAGGCACAGAGTGAATTTTCAGAGGTACTGCACACTTCAAACTTCCACTGTATTTATATGTCTGGAGTCACACAGGACGATAACTAGATGCTAAAAATCATGGTTTTAATAAAGACAGTGGGTTTATGGGCATGCTACAACAATCTGTAACCCATTAACCCCCCTTTTTTTGTCCTGTTACTATGGGGGTCTTAACAGGCCATTTCACCTTGAATGGTATCCTCTTTGGTCTGTATTTAGCTGTGACACTCTGGGTACCTTTCTCTGAGCTGAAGAAGAGCTCTGTGTAGCTCAAGAAGTTGGTCCAAGAAAAGAGAGATTATTTCACCTACCTTCTCTCACAGGAAACTTACAGTGTAGCTGGGATTGGATACAGCTCTCCCCAGTGTACTGTCCTAATCACAAATCATCCTTCCTCTACAGCTTGCACCCATGTGCTTTGCCTGATGAGCTCCTAGTTTAACACTCTGAAGGGAAGGGCTGTGAGATCTTAAACACCTGGAGATAATGCATCTTGTAGCAAAATTGTTACTCTCCAAAGTGCTGTTTTAGCTTGGTGCAGCCTCAGTCATGTACATAGCTTAGTTACAGCAATTACATGTAATCAGATGTGATTAAAAAAACCCTAAAAAAACTCCATCAGAGAACGTTCCAGGCGAGGGAAGCAGCAGTTGGAATCCATTTAGCACCATATTAGTCAAATTGCAAATGTAATAGGTTATATTGTCTCAAATGAGAAGCATCTGTGTAACCAGTGGAGTTGCACAAGGCACTCAATTTCATAGCTGTTCGTATGCTGCTTCTAATCTTTTTGGTCTTTTTTTTTTTTTTAATTTTATTTTAAGGGTTTAAAACTCTGTATTCTATGCAGCCATACTGACTCAGGTTATGAGCTCATCGGTTTTCAAAGCTCAGAAGAGACTGTGCTGATCTGCTTAAATGGGAGATGGCCAGAGAAAATCCAGATGTGGCAAGAAGTATTGTTGGTGATTCAGAAGTTAGCACAAATTATTGTGAATCATAAAATCCTAGCACTGGAAGGGACCTCGAGAGGTCATTGAATCCAGTCCCCTACCCATACGGCAGGAGCAAGCATGGTCTAGATCATAGAATACTAGGACTGGAAGGGACCTCAAGAGGTCATCGAGTCCAGTCCCCTACCCTCATGGCAGGACCAAATACTGTCTAGACCATCCCTGATAGACATTTATCTAACCTACTCTTAAATATCTCCAGAGATGGAGATTCCACAACCTCCCTGGGCAATTTATTCCAGTGTCTGACTACCCTGACAGTTAGGAACTTTTTCCTAATGTCCAACCTGAACCTCCTTGCTGCAGTTTAAGCCCATTGCTTCTTGTTCTATCCTCAGAGGCCAAGATGAACAAGTTTTCTCCCTCCTCCTTATGACACCCTTTTAGATATCTAAAAACTGCTATCATGTCCCCCCTCAATCTTCTCTTTCCTAAACTAAACAAACCCAATTCCTTCAGTCTTCCCTCATAGGTCATGTTCTCTAAACCTTTAATCATTCTCATTGCTCTTCTCTTGACCCTCTCCAATTTCTCCACATCTTTCTTGAAATGCGGTGCCCAGAACTGGACACAATACTCCAACTGAGGCCTAACCAGCGCAGAGTAGAGCGGAAGAATGACTTCTCGTGTCTTGCTCACAACACACCTGTTAATGCATCCCAGAATCATGTTTGCTTTCTTTGCAACAGCATCACACTGCTGACTCATATTCAACTTGTGGTCCACTATAACCCCTAGATCCCTTTCTGCCATACTCCTTTCCAGACAGTCGCTTCCCATTCTGTGTGTATGAAACTGATTGTTCCTTCCTAAGTGGAGCACTTTGCATTTGTCTTTATTAAACTTCATCCTATTTACCTCAGACCATTTATCCAATTTGTCCAGGTCATTTTGAATTATTACCCTATCCTCCAGATTAGTCGCAACCCCACCCAGCTTGGTATCATCTGCAAACTTAGTAAGCGTACTTTCTATACCAATATCTAAATCGTTGATGAAGATATTGAACAGAGCCGGTCCCAAAACAGACCCCTCACGGAACCCCACTTGTTATGCCTTTCCAGCAGGATTGTGAACCATTAATAACTACTCTCTGAGTACGGTTATCCAGCCAGTTATGCACCCACCTTATAGTAGCCCCATCTAAGTTGTATTTACCTAGTTTATTGATAAGAGTATCATGCGAGACCGTATCAAACGCCTTACTAAAGTCTAGGTATACCACATCCACCGCTTCTCCCTTATCCACAAGACTCGTTATCCTGTCAAAGAAAGCTATCAGATTGGTTTGACATGATTTGTTCTTTACAAATCCATGCTGGCTGTTCCCTATCACTTTGCCACATTCCAAGTGTTTACAGATGATTTCCTTAATTACTTGCTCCATTATCTTCCCTGGCACAGAAGTTAAACTAACTGGTCTGTAGTTTCCTGGGTTGTTCTTATTTCCCTTTTTATAAATGGGCACTATATTTGCCCTTTTCCAGTCTTCTGGAATCTCTCCTGTCTCCCATGATTTTCCAAAGATGATAGCTAGAGGCTCAGATACCTCCTCTATCAGCTCCTTGAGTATTCTAGGATGCATTTCATCAGGCCCTGGTGACTTGCAGGCATCTAACTCTTCTAGGTGAATTTTGACTTGTTCTTTTTTTTTATTTTACCTTCTAAAACTACCCCCTTCCCACTAGCATTCACTATGTTAGGCATTCCTACAGACTTCTTGGTGAAGACCGAAACAAAGAAGTCATTGAGCATCTCTGCCATTTCCAAGTTTCCTGTTACTGTTTCTCCCTTGTTACTGTTTCTCCCTCCTCACTGGCCAGTGGGCCTACCCTCTCCTTGTCTTCCTCTTGCTTCTAATGTATTTATAAAAAGTCTTCTTGTTTCCCTTTATTCCCGTAGCTAGTTTGAGCTCATTCTGTGCCTTTGCCTTTCTAATCTTGCCCCTGCATTCCTGTGCTGTTTGCCTATATTCATCCTTTGTAATTTGTCCTACTTTCCATTTTTATATGACTCCTTTTTATTTTTAGATCATGCAAGATCTCGTGGTTAAGCCAAGTGGTCTTTTGCCGTATTTTCTATCTTTCCGACACATCGGAATAGCTTGCTTTTGGGCCCTTAACAATGTCCTTTGAAAAACTGCCAACTCTCCTCAGTTGTTTTCCCCTCAGTCTCGATTCCCATGGGACCTTACCTATCAGCTCTCTGAGCTTACCAAAATCCGCCTTCCTGAAATCCATTGTCTCTATTTTGCTGTTCTCCTTCTACCCTTCCTTAGAATTCTGAACTCTATGATTTCATGATCACTTTCACCCAAGCTGCCTTCCACTTTCAAATTCTCAACCAGTTCCTCCCTATTTGTTAGGATCAAATCTAGAACAGCTTCCCCTGGTAGCTTTTTCAACCTTCTGAAATAAAAAGTTGTCTCCAATGCAGTCCAAGAACTTATTGGATAGTCTGTGCCCTGCAGTGTTATTTTCCCAACATATATCTGGATAGTTGAAGTCCCCCATCACCACCTGATGGGGATCATCCCTGACAGGTGTCTGTCTAATGTGCTCTTAAATATCTCCAGTGATGGAGATGCCACAACACCTCTAGGCAATTTATTCCAGTGTTTCACCACCCTGACTGTTAGGAAGTTTTCCCTAATGACCAACCTAAACCTCCCTTGCTGCAATTTAAGCCCATTGCTTCTTGTCCTATCCTCAGAGGCCAAGGAGAACAATTTTTCTCCCTCCTTCTTGTAACACCCTTTTAGATACTTGAAAACTGCTGTCATGTCCCCCCTCCCAGTCTTCTCTTTTTTCTAAACTAAACAAACCCAATTCTTTCAGTCTTCCCACACAGGTCGGCTGTGTCTACACTGGGCCACTTATTCCGGAAAAGCAGCCGCTTTTCCAGAATAAGCTGCGAGCTGTCTACACTGGCCACTTGCTTTTCCGGAAAAGCAATGACGATCTACTGTACGAAATCAGCCGCTTTTCCGGAAAAGCTATGCCGCTCCCGCTCGGGCAAAAGTCTTTTTTTCCGGAAAAGCTTTTCCAGAAAAGGGCCAGTGTAGACAGCTTTTCCGGAAAAGCAGAAGAAACGGAAAAAAGCAGTTTGGATGCCTGGAGACCCCGTAGGAGCCCTGGACTTCCTGGTAACCCAAGCTCTTAAAGAGCTCGCAGGCTGCTGGGCGCACGTGGCAGGAGCGTGCCGCAGACACTGCAGCCTGAGCTCTGCCACTTGCCCCTGTGCTGCCCAGCCACCCATCTCACCGCACCATGGCAGCTCCAGCCGGTGAGCCCCCTGCACCGCCAGCGGAGGAGGCCCCCAGGGGCCGCAAAAGGCGGGCTCCCTCCTGGACCCCCAGGGAGCTGGAGACCCTCCTGGACCTCTGGCAGGAGGAGGAGGGTCTCCATGATATCCGGTCCCGGCGCCGCAATGCGGACATTTTTGGCCGCATGGCCGAGGCTCTGGCCCAAAAGGGACACCCTGCCCGGAACACTGAGCAAGTCCGGGCAAAGGTGAAGGAGCTCCGGCTGGGGTACATAAGAACATAAGAACGGCCGTACCGGGTCAGACCAAAGGTCCATCTAGCCCAGTATCCTGTCTGCCGACAGTGGCCAGCACCAGGTGCCCCAGAGGGGGTGGACCGAAGACAATGATCAAGCGATTTGTCTCCTGCCATCCCTCTCCAGCCTCTGTCAAACAGAGGCCAAGGACACCATTTTATCCCCTGGCTAATAGCCTTTTATGGACCTAACCTCCATGAAATTATCTAGCTTCTCTTTAAACTCTGTTATAGTCCTAGCCTTCACAGCCTCCTCTGGCAAGGAGTTCCACATGCTGACTACACGCTGTGTGAAGAAGAACTTTCTTTTATTAGTTTTAAACCTGCTACCCATTAATTTCATTTGGTGTCCTCTAGTTCTTCTATTTAGGAACTAATAAATAACTTTTCTTTATCGGCCCTCTCCACACCACTCATGATTTTATACACCTCTATCATATCCCCTCAGTCTCCTCTTTTCTAAACTGAAAAGTCCCAGTCGCTTAACCTCTCCTCATATGGGACCTGTTCCAAACCCCTAATCATTTTAGTTGCCCTTTCTGAACCCTTTCCAAGGCCAAAATATCTTTTTTGAGGTGAGGAGACCACATCTGTACACAGTATTCAAGATGTGGGTGTACCATAGTTTTATACAGGGGCAGTAAGATATTCTGGGTCTTATTTTCTATCCCTTTCTTAATAATACCTAGCATCCTATTTGCCTTTTTGACCGCCGCTGCACACTGTGTGGAAGTTTTCAGAGAACTGTCCATGATAACTCCAAGATCTCTTTCCTGATTTGTCGTAGCCAAATTAGCCCCCATCATACTGTACGTATAGTTGGGGTTATTTTTCCCGATGTGCATTACTTTACACTTATCCACATTAAATTTCATTTGCCATTTTGTTGCCCAATCACTCAGTTTGGTGAGATCTTCTTGGAATCCCTTACAGTCTGCTTCTGTCTTGACTATCCTAAACAGTTTGGTATCATCCGCAAACTTTACCACCTCACTGCTTACCCCTTTCTCCAGATCATTTATGAATAAGTTGAACAGGATTGGTCCTAGGACTGACCCTTGGGGACACCACTAGTTACCCTCTCCATTCTGAAAATTTACCATTTATTCCTACCCTTTGTTTCCTGTCTTTTAACCAGTTCTCAATCCAAGAAAGGACCTTCCCTCTTATCCCATGGCCATGTAATTTACACAAGAGCCTTTGGTGAGGGACCTTGTCAAAGGCTTTCTGGAAATCTAAGTATACTATATCTACTGGATCCCCCTTGTCCGCATGTTTGTTAGAGTTCTTTGAAGGGGTTAACAGATTAGTAAGACAGGATTTCCCTTTACAGAAACCATGTTGACTTTTGTCCAACAAATTATGTTCTTCTACATGCTTCACAATTTTATTCTTTACTATTGTTTCGACTAATTTGCCAGGTACTGAAGTTAGACTTACCGGTCTGTAATTGCCCGGATCGCCTCTAGAGCCCTTTTTAAATATTGGTATCACGTTGGCTACCTTCCAGTCATTAGGTACGGAAGCCGATTTAAGGGATAGGTTACAAACCACAGATAATAGTTCAGCAATTTCCCATTTGAGTTTTTTTAGAACCCTTGGATGAATGCCATCCGGTCCCGGAGATTTGTTAACATTAAGTTTTTCTATTTGTTCCAAAACCTCCTCTAATGACACTTCAATCCGGGACAGTTCCTCAGATTCATCACCCACAAAGGACGGTGCAGATTTGGGAATCTCCCAACATCCTCAGCCGTGAAGACTGAAGCAAAGAAATCATTTAGTTTCTCCGCAATGGCTTTATCGTCCTTGATTGCGCCTTTTATAGTTCGATCGTCCTAGGGGACCCACAGGTTTTTTAGCAGGCTTCCTGCTTCTAATGTACTTAAAAACATTTTGTTATTTCTTTTGAGTTTTTGGCTAGCTGTTCCTCAAAATCTTTTTGCTTTTCTTATTACATTTTTACACTTGATTTGACAGTGTTTATGTTCCTTTCTATTTATCTCACTAGGATTGGACTTCCACTTCTTAAAAGATGCCTTTTTGTCCCTCGCTGCTGCTTTTACATGGTGGTTAAGCCACGGTGACTCTTTTTTAGGTCTCTTGCTATGTTTTTTAATTTGGGGTATACATTTAAGTTGGGCCTCTATTATGGTGTCTTTAAAAAGTTTCCATGCAGCTTGCAGGATTTGGCTCTAGTCACTGTGCCTTTTAATTTCTGTTTAACTAACCTCCTCATTTTTGTGTAATTCCTCTTTTGAAATTAAATGCCAGGGTGCTGGTCTGCTGAGGTGTTCTTCCCACCACAGGAATGTTGAATGTTGTTATATTATGGTCACTATTCCCAAGCGGTCCTGTAACAGTTATTTCCTGACCTGATCCTGCGCCCACTCAGGACTAAATCGAGAATTGCCTCTCCTTGTGGGTTCCTGCACCAGCTGCTCCAAGAAGCAGTCATTTAAGCCATTGAGAAATTTTATCTCCGCTTCTCTTCCTGAGGTGACATGTATCCAGTCGATATGGGGGTAATTAAAATCCCCATTATTATAGAGTTCTTTGTTTTGGTAGCCTCTCTAATCTCCCTCAGCATTTCAATGTCAGTATCCCTGTCCTGGTCAGGTGGTCGGTAATATATCCCTACTGCTAATTTCTTATTTTTGGAGCATGGAATTACTATCCATAGCGATTCTATTGAACATGTTGATTCATTTAATATTTTTATTTCATTTGATTCTACATTATCTTTCACATACAGTGCCACTCCGCCACCCACCCGGCCTGCTCTATCCTTTCGATATATTTTATATCCCGGTATGATTGTGTCCCACAGATTTTCCTCATTCCACCAGGTTTCAGTGATGCCTATTATGTCAATCTCCTCATTTAATACTAGGTACTCTAGTTCACCCATCTTATTAGTCAGACTCCTACATGCGGGCCAGCGAGGGCAGGGGGCCAGAACCAGACACCTGCCCCCACTACGACCGGCTGCATGCGATCCTTGGGCAGCCAGCCCCACAAGGCCCGGACGTGCCCGTGGACACCTGCCAGTGCCCCCCCGTCATCCGAACCACCGAGGCGGGGGAAGGAGAGGACAGCAGCGGCGCTTCGGGAGAGGAGGCCAGCGTTGCTACCCAGCAGGCCCCCTCCAGCAGCTCCTCCGAGGCCGGGGAAGGATCCACTGGTGAGTCTTTGCAGTTTGCACTCACAGGGCGGAGGGGAGCCAGGCGCCGGAGGGGGGAGGGGGAGAGCATGTCACTCAGGCCACGTGAGCTGCACGCTGTGTAGCATTAGGCAGCAAGCAGCACGTACAACCACGTGCAGCCTGGTGACCGAGCGGCACATGGCCGCGGCAGGCAGTTGCAGGGCACGCCTGGGACCGTGCTGCTCACACACATTCGGCGGGACCAGGGGGAAGGGTGGATGCCGGCTGGAACCGGCCAGGGCCCCAGGGACTCGGCCCAGAGCCCGCACCTCCGCCAAGGGTGCAGCACGGAGAACGACACACTGTCCCATGCCTGGCTGTGAGGCACAGCCAGCTGCTGTTGGGTACGCCGCAGCGTCACAGTCCTGTGACCGTGGTCCCCACCGAGCCCCTCGCCTGCTCCCGGTGCCTTGGCTGGTTCCCTGAGGGAAGTCCCCACTGTGGCCACACGTCTCTGGGCTACCGGGCTTGCGGGAGGGATAGTGGGAGGGAGAAGGGCCCCTGAGTTTTGCTGCAAGGATGGGACACCCCCCACCCAGTCACTCTTCTGGTTCTGTCCAGGAGATATCCCACGCGAGGGGATCTGAGAGCCCAGACCGCCTCTGCCAGATGTGCTCCCAGGCACTGTGTGGGGATGCATCTCGCTCCTGTCAAACACCAGTGATTAGCCCAAAGCTTTTCACAGTCTCCACCGGCAGGAGTTCCACAGGTGAACGCAGCACAAGCACCCTCCCGCCTCCACGGGCCAGGATACAGACCGGTGCTTACAATACTGGAGGGAGGACCCTACTCCAGGGGCGGTCCTCCTTGCAAACATACAACACGGGGGCAGGAGGGGAACCGAGTGGGCCCAAGCCACACAACTGTGGGGTCACCTGGGCTCGGGTGGAGGGCATGAGGTGTGCGGACAGTGGACGGCCTGCCTGACTGACCCATCCTTTCTTCTCTTCCCTGCAGCGGGACCGAGCACCAGACCCTCCACTCTGGCAGCAGCGGCACCCCCAGCTGGCCAACCCCGGAGGCGCAGGCTGCGACAGAGGGACCAGCTTCTTCGCCGCCATGTCATTGCCGTGGAGGCCATCCAGGCCTCCATTGCCGAGCGGGTGCAGGGGGACCTGCAGTGGCGGCAGGAGGGCTGGGGTGCCTTCCTGACAGTGCCGAGGGATGCACAACTCCGTGGACATCCTTACGGCACACTTTGTGCACGCCATCCATTATGGCATGGCTGTACCCCATACCCCCGCCATCCCTCCCGTAGCACAGCCCATGCCCCCTCCTATCCCAGCTCCTGCCCCTGCTCCTGGTCCTGCTCCTGCTCCTGCCCACCTCCCCATGCAGCCTGCCCCGATACGGCCTGCCCGGCATGTGCAGGTCCGCCCCCGAAGGAGCGCTCGCAGGGGCCACCCTTCCCAGTAGCTGCCCTCCCCGTCCCAGTTGAAGGTCTCCCCCACCCCTTCCTGTCCCAGTTGAAGGTCTCCCCCTCTCCCCCTTGTAAATAAAAAGTTCTATTTTTCTGTTGATTCTTGTGTTGGTTATTGTGTTACTCTAGTAACTGTAAGAAATGATTTGAGATGCCAATTAGCCACTAAAATTTAACAGGGTTACAAACTGTGGACAACAAATTCTTTAATCTATCACCGGGGGGGCCCTTTTTAAGTGGTCATTGGTTTGTGGCGCATAAATAAATAGTGAGACTTTTCAGTAAAATTTAAACCACGAACTATATTTACATAGCTAACAAACAAGCAAGAACAGTTAAAAGATGCACACTATAGATTATTAAACATTGTCTAGGCGCAGGGAGGACAATTGGGTAGTGTTGCTGGCCACCTCAATCCTTTGGCCCTTCCGGGCCTCAGGAGAGGAACAGCCAGGAGATCCCTCGAAGATGACTGGAATCAGGTACGCTGACTTGAGCCTTCCGCACGAACCCCGAATCCTGTTTGCTGTTCTTCGGGACAGCCGATGGCGGCCTAAACCCTAGCCTAAACTAAAAAGGAAAACCCTAACTAAGCCCAACGCACCCGACGAACAGTCACGATGACGGCCGATATGCTTTGACCCAACGCTTTACAATTGGAGGGAGGTAAGGGGAGGGGATGGGGAAGGGTAGGGGATGGGAGGGAGTAGTCTGGGGAGACCCAGGCGACCCTACTACGGGGCTTGGGCGAACATGTCCACCAGGGCCTCTCTGATGCGCACCGCATCCTGGCGCACCTGGCGGACGGCAGCTGTGTCGGGCTGGTCGAATGTCTGTGCCTTGGCTGCCATCCATGCAGGGAGGAAGGCCTCCCCACTGCGCTCCACACTGTTGTGGAGCACGCAGCACGCGCCAGTACCTCCGCATTCTGCTCACCCATCTCGAGACGGGTGAACAAACAACGGAAGCGGCCTTTAAACGCCCAAAGGCGAGCTCCACTGGGTTTCGGGCCCGGTTGAGGCGGTCGTTGAACCGGGCCCGGTTCTGGTCCGGCTTCCCCGTGTAGGGCCGCATTAGCCAGGGCATCAGGGGGTAGGCCGCGTCCCCGACGACACAGATGGGCATAGGCACATCCCCGACAGTCAAGTCCCGCCGGGGGAAGTAGGTGCCCGCCTCCAACCTGCGAAAGAGTCCAGAGTTGCGGAGGATGCGGGCGTCGTGTGCCCGGCCGGACCAGCCCCCGCAGATGTCCAGGAAGCGTCCCCGGTGGTCCACGAGGGCCTGCAGAACAATGGAGCAGTACCCCTTCCGGTTCATGAAATGGGCCGCTCGATGCTCCGGGGCCCGGATGGGGATGTGGGTTGCATCCAGGGCTCCCCTGCAGTTGGGGAACCCGAGGGCAGCGGCCGCCATGGTATCATCCACGCCGCGCAGGCGGATGACTCGGAGCAGGACGCGTTGATGGCGTGACGACCTGCAGAAGGGTGCAGAGAAACACAAGGGAACACATCACATACGGCAGGGGAGTGTGCGCTCCTTGGGCCCCCTTGATTCCTCTCTGTCCAAGACGCGCACACACACACACACCAGGGCCTCCTTTGCCCCATGCCCCCACCAGTGGGCCTGTGCAAGGGGGGGACGGCCCAACCCCCTGGGCGACCCAGCCTGGAGTCTTGCCTGTCCCTGGGCATGGAGTGCAGCACCCTCCCCCCATCCCACTCCCCCTGGGACTTACCTCCACGACGATCACACCGACGGTTGATCTTCCCACCCCGAATTGCTGTGCCACCGAGCGGTAGCTGTCCGGTGTGGCCAGCTTCCACAGCGCGATGGCGACCCTCTTCTTAACGGGGATGAGTGCCCGCAGCCGGGTGGTGGCTCTCTGCAGCGCAGGGGTGAGCCAGGTGCACAGCTGCAGGAAGGTCTGCTTTCTCATGCGGAAATTACGGATCCATTGCTGGTCGTCCCATAGTCCGAGGACCACCCGGTCCCACCAGTCGGTGCTGGTGTCCAAACTCCAGACTGGCCTCTCCATGGTGGGGTGCTGATGCCACAGGGTTGCCAGGGCCTCCCTGGTGAGGGAGTCCAATGCGATCTCTGCCTCCTGGTCCATGAACAGCAGGGCACCGGCCTGCAGCACGAGCTGCAGGCACTTGTACAGCTCCAACAGGGGCCCGAGCAGGCACATGGCCACCCACGGCTCCATGGCAGACAGAGCAGGGCAGAAAAAACAAAACACAGGAAAATGCAGTTGGGGGCCAAAGGGTGGTGTCCCCAAAACTCAGAGGGCAACCACCAAACCTGCTAAGGGTGTCAGTCCCTGGCAGAGGTCCCAAGGCACGGGAGCAGGAGACCAACGGCTGTCCGGGGAGACCTCTTTAAGCACATGTCTGAACGGAGCTCCGGCCCCGCCCCCGGAAAGGTCTGGTGGCCTTTGCCCTCTTCAAAATGGTTCCGTGCTTCTGCTTTTCCGGAAAAGCGCACCGCCAATGTAAAACTGTTCCGTTTTAAGCATTTCCGGAAAATCATGCCAGTGTAGACGTAGCCGTCATGTTTTCTAGACCTTTAATCATTTTTGTTGCTCTTCTCTGGACTGTCTCTAATTTCTCCACATCTTTCTTGAAATGTGGTGCCCAGAATACTCCAACTGAGGCCTAATAAGCGCAGAGTAGAGCTGAAAAATGACTTCTCGTGACTTGCTCACAATACTCCTGTTACTGCATTGCAGAATCATGTTTGCCTTTTTTGCAACAGTGTCACACTGTTGACTCATGTTTACCTTGTCATCCACTATGACCCCTGAATCCCTTTCAGCAGTTCTCCTTCCTATACAGTCACTTCCCATTCTGTATGTGTGAAACTGATTGTTCCTTCTTAAGTGGAGAACTTTGCATTTGTCCTTATTAAACCTCAGACCATTTCTCTAGTTTGTCCAGATCATTTTGAATTTTGACCTGTGAGTCAACACATCAGTCATCAAGACCACTCATAATAATGGAAGTTCCCAGGACACTTTTGCAAGACTAGAGCATTGGCACCATTTTCCATTCTAAATTCTACTTTCTATATCATAAACCAGATGTTGTTTTTTACTTGCATCCTGACTTGTTAGTAGGGTTACTGCATCACATTCCTCCCCAGAAGAGCTGTGTTCCATTATTCCTTCGTGTTATCTGTACAAAGGCTTTTACATGGCAAGCGCGATATAGACAAGTTTATTATGTTTAGCTGCTGTCATCTCCTTTAAATAAAAAAGTGGGGGTTTTCAAAACAAATGTCTCTTGGCCAGAAAAGCCAGAGTGGCCCACCTTTTGCCAATTCCATTTGCCCTGTTCCAGTTTCATTTTAAATAGCTTTTCTACTGAATTAGGAAGGTAAACAATCCACTGAGGGGGAAGGGCATTAAGAACATTCTGCTGAATCAAGTGTTCCTGTTTTACATAAGCCATAATGGGAGTTGGTAAATATTTGAAGGCAAAAATGAATATTAGATTAATTCAGAGATGAATGAAGGGGCTCTTGTCTCTAAAATCACTAACTTTTTGGACTTTCAAAAAAAATCATTTATCTGAAAGATTACGGGAAGTTTCCAATGTAGTACATATTCTTTGTACTCAGGCTGTTTCCAGTAAAATCCAGGTGTTCTCATAGGTAATTGCTATCAGTTCCTTAAGTATTGGAGGATGAATTTTATCAAGCCGTACTTACTCGTATACTTCTAACTTAGCTAAATATTCTTTAAACTGTTATTCCACTGTTTTGGCCTGTGTTCCTACCCCCTTGTTGTTAATATGAATTGTGTTTAACTAACTATCTGATCACCATTAACTGCAATGAATACTAACCAAAAATAAGCATTAAAATCCTCAGCTTTGTTGATGTTCTCCTTCCACACTAAATAAAAGACCTACATTTTAAAAACAATCTTATTTTTTTATTTTTGCTCCTGAATTATTTAAAGATCCTCTTCTTATTCTTGCCTATTATATCCCTTGCTAGGTGTATTTCATTTTGTGCTTTAGCCTTTGTGATTTTTGTCCCCATTGGATTGTGTGATTCTTTTGTATTTCTTCTTAGCAATTTGTTCATGTTTCCACTTTCTGTAGATTTCTTTTTGATTTTCAGGTCATAAAGAGCTCGTGAGGGAGCTACATTAGCTTCTTACAGCTCTTCCTATCTTTTCTGTTCATCAGGATAATTTTCAGTTGTGCCTTTCTCTCATGGAGAAAATGCCAACACTCCTGAACTTCTTTTCCATTAGTCTTCTCATGGGACTTTATCTACCAGTTCTGAGTTTGTTAAAAACTGGGAGGAGGATTAAGTCCATCATCTTTATTGTGCTGCTCACTCCTGCCTTTCCTTAGCATCATGAAATTTCATCCAAATTGTCTTCCACCATCAGATTCACAACCAGTTCCTCCCAGTTGGTCAGAATCAAGTCTGAAATGGCTGTCTCCCTGGTTACTTCCTTCACTTTCTAAAACAAAAAATTCTCCCTGGTACATTCCAAGAACTTGCTGGAAATGTGTTTTGCTGCATTACGTTTCCAACAGATGTCTGCGTAGTTAATGTCGGCCATTACTACCGGGTCTTGTGTTGTTTGTTCCGGAATTGCCTCATCCTCCACCTTCTCTTCCTGATTTGGTGGTCTATAGTAAACCCTACTTTTATAATTTTGGTTGTCAATGATAGGTAGGTTGCATCATTGCTAATTAGCCACCTTAAATGTTCCGTTTTAAAGCAGCTTTCTGTTTTGGGAGGGGGCTGGACTCACCCTCCTGAGGTTTCTTCCAGCCCTATGATTCTATGATTAGTTGTCCTTACAACTTTAATTTTTCCTTTGTTGCACATAAATGTAGAACATGACATATAAAAATAAAAATGACACAGGAGGGACAGATTCCTAAATAGTTATGAATTGTGCTAGCCAAGCTAATAAAGGCAGCTGCAGTGTCCTGTCTCATTCATTGCACACCAGAGAAGATGTATTAGAGAGCTACATTAACCATGTACAAAGGGACTTTAGCACCTCAGGAAAATCAAGCTTCAAGTGGCTTGCACAAAGCAAGAGATGGAATCTGTGTCCAAACCAGGACTGGGATACAGGAGTCTTGCCTCCCTAGCCTGCGCTTGGACCTCAAGGTCACATTTCTCTCTCCAGTTTTATTGGGTCTGAAAACTTTTGCCTGATCAGTTACTTGCTCAACTTGCCTGCAGCTTTCTAATGCTTCTCATAGCTTGAATAAGCTTTGTCCTTTCAACCAGGAACGTGGCGAACTGATGCAGTGTTCAATGAAGACACCTTGGTGAAACTCCCACATGACATTCCTTTGCTGTGTGCTGCCAACTTGAGCGTCAACCCCTGCACAGCCTATCGGATGCTGGTTGACTTTGAGACTCTGGGGCCAGGTACGTCTCTTAAACTGCACCCTGTAGTTCGTGTAACATGTAGCTGATTTTTACACTCTCCTGGAGCATCCCATCATTGAGCAATTAACAGAATCAGAAATTTCTTCTAATTAGTAGTTTATCCATGCGCATAAATAAAGCTCTATTTTCTTCTGTATGAAAGTACTAATATTGAGTAGTTAGAATAGGGCAGGGATGGCCAACCTGTTCCATATGAAGAGCCAAGATCCAGCTGGATCCAGCACGAAGAGCCAAAGCAAAAAGTTGTAGAGAGAGAGAAAAAAAAAAAAGGAGCCCCCCCAAAAAGAAGAAAAGGAGCCCCCAGGCTTTTTGGCCTCAGCAGGCGCCTGTCAGCAGCCGCCATATTGGATCTGCCATTTTGATCCGGACGGTTCCCCTGCCCCGGTGAACACAGAGGAGCCAGGAGGCATGGGCCATGTTCAGGGAGTGTGTGGGTGGCTTCACGAGCCTCGGGGGTGGTGCTGTGAGCCGCACTGATTGGGGGGGGCGGGGGGGGAAGAGCCGCATGTAGCTCGCGACCCACAGGTGGTTGGCCATGCCTGGAATAGGGATTTGGGTTTTATCCCCAGCTCTGCCACTGGCTGCATGACCTCTGGCAAGTTGCCACTAGGTTTCTTACCTGCTGTTTCAGAATTATTATTTATAGTGTGATGCTCATGAACCAGGTCCGCATTGTGCTAAGTTCTGCATAAACATAGCCAGAGAAATGGTCCCTGTCATAGCTAAGGGAGCCAACAACCTGTGCAGGCCCTGGGCAAGGTGAGGGGAGGTGGTGCTCCACATTCCCAGAAGAGGCAGGGTCTCAGGCCAAAGGGGCAGGGCAGAGGGCAGCCAGCCCAGACTGCATGCCCCACCTCCTTGGCTCTCAGAGCCACATGGAGCACACAGCACTCTGGCACTGATTTAAAGGGCTTGGAGCTCCAGCCACCACCGCCTTTGAGTCACTGGGCCCAGCCCCCTTCGCCCCCCATGTCCGCCCTATTGGTGAGCCTGCTCATAACTCGCTATTTTAGAACACTACCTCCTACTGAGATGCAGTATTTCAGCCCCTCTGCCTCGCTTTCCTTCTGTGGACTTCTGTGGTCTGCTGGTGACTTTTCCCTCTAGCCTGGTCCCTATGAGTCCCACCTTTTCAGAGTAACAGCGTCCACACTTAAAAGAATGGAAACTTGTCCACTCTCCCTCATCTCTGTTCTTTGCGGATCTTCACCCCCTCTCAGGCTTTGCATCTTCTATTTCAGCTGCCTCTGAGGGCTTAGTCTCTGGTGGCCTGGCTTAACTTGAGCTGCGGAGTCTCCATCTCACCAGCTTGCCTCTTCTTTCGGGGAAGAGACTCCTTCCTGCATACACCTCAATAGTTCCTATTCCAGAGAGAAAATGCCCAACCACCTCTCTCCTGGGTCCTTCTCCCTTTTGCTCTCCAGTCCTTTCTTTCTAGGAACCATGTTGCCTAGTTGTCCCCAAATGGGCCTAACCCTTCCTTACCTAACCATTCTCTCCTCCGGGTGCCAGAGAATGGGCAAACTAGACTTTATTTTTCCCCTGTCTTATTCTACCGTAACGCTGTCAGCATAGGGTTTAGGTACCCTGTCACAGACTCTGCCTAGGGTGCTTACCAGCTGAGGCTAAAGGAGTGTTTGTAAAGTACTTGAAAGAATGATTTGATATGGGGGGCAAATTTTAGGATCAGTATCATGTGCTTTCAAGGTTCTGGGTCAGAGGGAAGTCCTTCCGGCAAGCCTAGGAGGAATAAGCCTCAGTTTATAATAGATTGCTGAGTATAAATCAAAGCCGTTCCAAGCAAGTCTTAATAAATGTGTCTTTGAAGTTCTCAGATGACTGTATTGTGATGGAATTAAGCCTTTCAGGTGTAGTTTTTTAGTTTAAATGTAGTTGTAGTGGTAAAAAGGCTGTTTCCAACCGAGGACCTGTATGAAATAAGTTGGTGGGTCTTAGTTCAGCTTTTGGAAACATCTCTGCATCAAAACCTAATACCTCTGTCGACCTCATCTAGCACTGAGCAGCCTCCCTTGTTGGCTCTCAAAACAGTGGAATTATTTCCTTGCTCCTATGGCTGGCCTTCCAAGTAGGGATGAGCCACGGTGCCAGGACAGGGAGCATTACCCCGCAGCAGTCTGTGCTGTACCTGTTCTTGACCATGTTCTCAGCCCTGAAGACTGAGCATGGACCTTTCTCTAGCACTAAACCTGCTTGAAGCCAGAGAGCATGTGGGTTTGTTTCACTGCAGGTGATTCCATCATCCAGAATGGAGCCAACAGTAGCGTGGGACAGGCTGTTATTCAGATTGCAGCAGCTTTAGGCATCAAAACAATCAATGTGATCCGCAGTAGGTGAGTGTATGATGAGCACTGGTTTTTAGAGACTTACAAGCTAGGTCATTTATTAAAATTGTCCTGGTTTAACAACTCTGTTTGCTTTATCCTGGCCTCTTTGGTTCCCTTTCCTTTCATTCTGCTCTGCATGTCTGAGTTAGATTCTCAGTGGGCGGAGAGGGGATTCTCTGTTGGACGTGAGGGAGATGGGCCTCAAGGTTGTGTTGTGGCCAGTTGAGGGTAGCTCCATTTAGATGTTTGTGTCTCGGTCTGTCTCAAGTGTTTCACTTTAACTGATCTGATATGAATCTTCATGAGGGAAACCCACCTGCTGGAATTACGGTATGGAAAGAGGTGGGGACTAAGAGGATCACCGTTCCAGAACATGCATCAGTTTTTGTCTCCAGTCTACAAATAGTCTGAAATAGGCTGAGAGGAAGGTTGGGTGGCACCATGCAGAGCCTTGAAGGTGAGGCTGAGGGACTCCTAGCTCATACAGAGGGTGAGGAAGCCAGTGGAGGAAACTAGGGGACAGAGACAGGAGAGAGGTGGCCAGTTAATAACAGGACAAGGGAAGGAAGGAGAGAAATCCCCCAAAAGAGGCTTGTTTATGGAAGGAAACATGGCTTGGGCTGAGCCCAGTTTGCTTATCCTGGAGCACAAGTGAGAGATTAGACCTAGGGATGTAAACTTTTGATTATTTGGCTAATTGAAAAGTTGATGCAATTTGCATCCACTATTCGATTAGTCGATAAGGCCTCAGGGCAGTTGTTACACTTCAAAGGCAAAAGCGCTGTGGGGAGCAGAGGGCTAATGGGGCACTCAAGCCCACTGGCCCCGTGCTTCCCACGGCGTTTCAAAGCGGCAGCGCCTGGGCTGACCCTGCGCTCCATGTGGCACTGCCACTTTGAAATGCTGCGGGGAGCCCAGGGTCGGGCTCCATGCAGAATTTCAAAGCGGCAGCGCTGCATGGAGCTTAGGGTCAGCAAGGGAGTCCCCAACTGACCCCAAGCTCCATGCGGCACTGCCGCTTTGAAACACCATGTGCAGCCTGGGGCCAGCTGGGGACCCCGGGCTGCATGCGGCGTTTCAAAGTGGCAGCCTGACTTGGCCAAAGGGCCCTGCAGAGCTCTGTCTAGCTTGCCAGTTATTTCTGCCAGTCTTTTTGTCCTTCCTGCCCAGACCCAACCTCCAGGAGCTGGTACACAGACTGAAGTCCCTTGGTGCGGACCACGTCATCACAGAAGAGATGCTGAGAAAGCCCGAGATGCAAGACTTATTTAAGGTACTATACTGCTGAGCGCTCCAGAAAGAAGAATCCTAGAAGGGAGGCAGGAAGCTAGTTCCCAGGATTCAGAGACAACACAGGAATATCTGAATGGCCAAATTGGATCAGACTGGGATCCATCCAGCCCAGTGGCCAAAACTAGATGCTGCAGGGAAAGGTGCAAGAATCCTGTTAGGGACAACTATGGAGTAAACTTCCCCTAGGGGAAGCTCTTTCCTGGTCCTTGGGCATATGGACAGTTGTCTGAGGCCCATAGTCTCAAAGGTATTTGGGCTCCTAACTTCCATTGAAATAAATGGAAGCTAAGAGCATACATATCTTTAAAGGGTCAGAGCCTTATTCCCTAAAATCATGTGTATATCCCTTGCTTTATTTTCTCTTGTAAGTGAATGTCTCATTAATCCATATAAATATCATTTAAAACTGCTAGGTACTTGGCTTCAATCATATCCCCTGGCAGTGAGTTCCGTTGGAGTAAAATAATAATCTCCTTCTTTTTATCGCTTTTAAAGTTGCTTTTTAGTTTGATTTAGTTTTGGGATGATTCTAGACCTGCCCTTGGTTTGAGCAAACTTTTGGGCTGAAGCACATGAACCTGCCTCCCTCAGCAGTCAGAGCTCTAACCCCAAGAGACGATAACCTTGGAATTCAAATTATGGCCATTAAAAGTTTCTTGATGGACAAAAAATTCTGACTTGAACCTCTATTTTGTCTGTAAAACACGGACTCTTTCAGAAAGTCCCAAAGCCCCGGTTAGCTCTGAATTGCGTTGGAGGAAAAAGTACCACTGACATGCTGCGCCACATCCAGTAAGTGTTGTCGTTGTATTTGCACTCGGAGAAGTACCTGTTCAAAGAATTGATTTGTCCAGCTTGGGGGTAGCAGTCAGGACCAGGTCAATAAATGGATATAAACTGCCCATCAAGAAATTTAGGCTCAAAATTAGATGAGGGTTTCTAGCCATCCGCGGAGTGAAATTCCAGACCAGCTTTCCAAGGGGAGCAGTGAGAGCAAAAAACCCAACTGGCTTTACAACTGAGTGTGATAAGTGTATAGAGGGGATGGTGTGACAGAATGGCCTTCAGTGGCATGTGGCTCATCACTGACAGCCAGTAGCCAAAATCCACGGTGATTGGAAACAGGACACTAGATGGGGAGAGCTCTTATTTACGACAGAGATTTCTTGCCCAGGTATCTGCCTGATAGGTTTTGTCCACATGTGCTTAAGATCTAACTAATAGCCATATTTGGGGTCGGGAAAGAATTTTCCCCAGGTCCAATTGGCATAAACTTTGGGAGTTTTTCACCTTCTTCTGCAGCATGGGACATGGTTCACTTGCATGTTTAAACTAGTGTAAATGATGAATTCAGTGTAACTTGAAGTCTTTAAACCCTGGTTTGAGTAGCTCAGTTAGAAGTGAGGGGACTATTTCAGGAGTGGGGGAGGTTCTGTGGCCTGCGCATGCAGGAGGTCAGACTAGATGGTCACGATGATCCCTTCTGACCATAAAGTCTGCGTCTGAGTACGAGTCTTGTTTAAAAGTGGGGCTGGGGGTGGTTCTTGGGCAATACAGTGAGTGAAATCTAAGACTTAAAGCAACTCTGCGGAAGTTTCCTTTCTAATGACACACGGCAACAGACTTCTGAAGACTAGTAAGAGTGGAAGGTCATGTCCAGCTATGAGGGCAGTATACAGTACTACAGTCTCTTGCTCGGTGTCTTGTGGCTTTTGCATTGGGAGGGATCCATTAACTCTGGGTCAGCATTTCAGTTAACGGCTCTTTGGAGAATGTGGGGGAAGCCAAAAAGCAAATTGAGCAAGTAACAAAGTAACTGTTCAGCAATATAATTGAAAAAGCCCCTGTGTACCAGCATCTGTATCGGGGGTCAGAACTAAAGGAGGAAAGCAGGTCTTGTTGAAGATCTTTATTAGGGGAAATCATTAATTGTCTGACACCTGATTATCCATATAGACAGAAGGGGACCATGGTTACATATGGCGGGATGGCAAAACAGCCTGTGACTGTCCCTGTGGTAAGTAACAGATGCTTGTGACACGTTCTCTGTAGTCACATCAGAAAGCCCCTATTCCATAATGCCAAAACATTCCAGGCATAACATCCGCTGTGGGCAACTGGCTGCCCCACAGGGTTGGCTTCACCACATCTATACATGGTCCCCTAACTCCTCCTCAGTTCCCATGTGGGCAGCATCGCTCCCATTATGAGTGACTGGATGAAGTGCATCCTGGACTTCCCAGGGCTCCAGTGCTACTGCCCTGTGCCACTTGAACACCACAGCCAATGTCCCACTGGTTGGAGTGTGCCAGGAATGAGTTAATTCTTGTTGGTTTTATGGGGTTTGGGTGGGTGTCGGCACCACTCCTGGCAATGTTTATGAAGTGACTGGCCCTGGCGTGTACGACTGGCCTAGCCATTGCAAGCTGTCACCGCAGCATCTGCCAGGCAAATCCTCATTGCAAAAGTGGCCTTCTAAGGTGCAAACGTAGAGCAGATCTTCCCCATGGCAATCCCTGTTGCGACCTGGAATAAGTAGTTAAGGCATTTCTTGCCAGATCAGAACGATTGTTAACCTCTGCCCTCCTGGCTGTGGGGACTCACTGCTCACGCAGAACATTTTATCAAAGAGAATTTTTAAATTTGGTGCCAGATGGACATCAAGAGAGCCTGAAAGTGTCTTGCCACAAAACAGGCAATGGGCAGTGTTAGTTTGCAGTTCTGACAGCTCTGGCAAGAATGTGATAACTTCTGAGAGAACCAAACTGTGGTCTTATCTCATATTTACAATCCAGCACGTTGTGAAGGAGAATAAGGTTTTGCAAGTGTTGTGTAAAGTTTTTTTTTTTTAAGAGAATCTGAGTTGTCTGAGTGAATTTATAAAGCTCTTTCCTATGGCCCAGGTGTAGCAAAATATGCTAACTGCAGAATGCACATTGTAAGTAGTTTCCCCTAGAATCACAGTGTGTCTCGCCTTGTTTCTACAGAGTGCATTCATCTTTAATGATGTGAAGCTTCGTGGGTTTTGGATGACCCAGTGGAAGAAAGACCAAGCCCAGAGTAAGTTGAAGATAATTTCCATGAGGCTATAGCCCAGAGGAAATCTATTGAAGTATGAACATGTTCTCTTAAGGGCTCCTTTTCCCAGAGGAAAGTAAGCACTGTCCCTGCTTCTCTTGGTGAGGCATTTGAGGCATAGATGTGGAATGATTGGTTCAGAGCCACAGAAGGAGTCATTGTCAGAACAGGAGCTAGCACTTGTGTTCCTGTCCCATCTGGGCAACGAGTTAATGCTTTTCTCATCCCTGCTCTTAGGGCAGCCTTAGAAACTGAGCCCAGAACACACCCTGAAGAATCGCCAGGTTTTAGTTGAGCAAATGCCCTTTTGGGGAAATCCTGACAAAGCAGCCCTCACGCTCAGCGCCTGAAGAGCAGATAACTGTTTTGCTAGCTGGGTTTCTAGACATCAGAAAACAAGTTGAGTGAAGCTGGTGACAAGTTTTGACCCAGAGAGTTTCCTTCATTAATCCAGGGAGTGGCCTCAGCAGAGTGGGATAGAAGCACCTGTTAGTGCGGTTTCCTGACCAAATGCAACAAATTGCAGTGTTGAGTCGACTCAGCTCTACTCTGATGTTGCTCAGCACTTAATAAGATGTAAAAAGAGTCAGGCATTTTACATGTTTCAGGCCCTTTCTGCTTTGAGGCTGTGTGGACCGGGCAGAAGCTACCTAGACACAGCCTTAAGTTCAAAGCAGTGGGCACCAATGGTTGCTGACCAAGCTGCAGTGCAAGTGGCAGGTAATCTGGAGTAGTGAGCAGGCCAGGCAATCAAACAGGATGCTAGTTATCTACTAGTAGCATAACAGTGAAGGACAGAAAGGTCATAGGGGCCTGTCTCCCCTCTCATCGGAATAAATGAGTTGTCCTACTTGGCAATCCTGCAGTCAGTACAAGGGAGTCGTGTGGGATCATCTGCCTTGTGCCAGCAATATAAACTGGATGCATTTCCCTCCAAAGCCAGTGAATGCTGCTGTGTGTGTTAAGTGTGGAAGGTGTTGCTGAAGAAACTGAGGCCACCTGCCCCTATACCGAGCTGCTGTCCCAGGGAGCTTCACACTCAATTCCACTCCCTTGTGTTGTATTGCAAGGCAGCCAAGACCAACTCACTTTGCTTGTCAGTTGTCTCATTTCCTCTGGGGGGGCGCTGTGGGTCTTGTTCACCCTCCGCTCTGGAAGGAGCAGGATTACTCTCTTCTCTTTCCCATGCAGGTAAGGACAGATTTTCTGGGATGATTCTGAACCTGTGTGATCTTATTCATAAGGGGCAGCTGAGTGCTCCAGCCTGCACAGAGGTCCCTCTGAAGGACTATCAGATTGCCCTGGAGGCCTCCATGAAGCCATTCACCACATCTAAACAGGTGCTCATCATGTGAGGCTGCTCTCATGGACAGTCATGCACCCTTTGTTTCCAGAGGATTTTTAAGAGGGAGCTGAATCTCAGCCAATGCTGGCGACCTTGGAAACAATACAACGGGTTTCAGGCAGGGCTTCAGTGTACAGGGCGCCCCCACTACAACTCATCTGGGTATACATCCGTTCCACACTAAAGTCGTTGACGTTTTTAAGAACTGATGCGTTGTAAGTCCTCCCATTCCCCGCTATAAGTCATGCAAAACACTCCCTCCAATTTGCTTCAATGGAAGTCAGCCGCAGGAAAAAAATTCCCCGTTTTAAGTTGTTTTACTATAAGTCCAAGTTTTTTGGAATGTATCTTGGACTTATAGTGAGGACAGCCTGTACCCAGTCTTCAGGAAAGAGTTGTTGAAGAGGTCCCCCCAGCAGTGGCCTGCTAACCCCAATACTGTCCTGTACAATCCCGAGGGAAATTTTAAATCTGTAGTTTGATATTAAGGCAGTTGCAGCTGAAATAAAGGTGTGTTACATTGTATTGCAAACCTGTCATCCAAGTTCAAGAACTGTGAAACAAGCCCCTGAAATGTCAATGGTGGTTCAGAATAAATACTATAATTTTGAGAGACTGTTTTCTTCCTGGGCTGTTTTTCCATCAGCTGGGTTTTTGTACAATGTGTGCTATGTAATAAAATGTAGTTCCTCTGCTGTGCTTCAGTCAGAGAGTAGTACAAATTGTCACAAGTAGTTTATTTTGTTAAAATGTAATGCTATAGCCTCCAAGGCTATGTCTACCTTATAAGGTTTTTGCGCAAAAACAGTTGTGTTTGTGCAAAAACCAGCGGAGCATTCTTACCTCAAGCGTGTTTTTGTGCAAGAAAGTCGACAGAACAGAGGGCTTTTGCCAGTAGAGTTAGTCCTCTTCCCACAAGGAATAACTCCTTTTGGTGCTACAGCTCTTGCACAAAAAAAGCAGGTGTGGATGCTCCCGAGAGGTTTTTGTGTAAGAAACCCCTATCGGAAAAAGCACAGATGCTCTGATGGTCATTCTGTGAATGACCATCAGAGCTTTCTTGCACAAGAGTGTCCATGCAGTGTGGACACTCTCTTGTGCAAAAGCACATCGCTTTTTGCGATGCACTTTGAGGTCTGGATGCACTTTTGCACAAGAAGTTTTTGCACAAGAACTCTTCTGCAAAAGACTTCTTGTACAAAAACCCTGCAGTGTAGACAAAGCCCAAGTGTTTGTATTCCAATGCTTTTCCAGGTTGCATTCCAGCTTGTTCACGCAGACTCCAACACAAGTCAAGGAGGCATGAGCAACTCAGCCCAGCACTGATAATCACTGCCCATGGTTACCTCTGGGCTAATGTGTGCAAAGCATAGAGGTCTGCCTTCCCAAAATGAACTTCATTATCTGAGAGCTCACTGAGAGGGAAAAATAAACTGTAGGGTGTGGGACAAATGGCAGCCCTCTTATCACATTGTTACATGTTCCCCTGATACATGCCTAGTATTTCACGCTAGGTGCTGTTTCCTGACAAGCTGTGGCAGGGAGGTGGGGCAAGTTTCAATGGTCCAGTGACTCCCAGCTGTGTGCTGCTAGCATGGCAAACTACACAATGGAAGTTCTCATTGCTCAGGGTCTGATGTTTTGACACTGCTGGGATTAGCAAAACACAGCCTGCCTTCCCTTTGCAACCAGTCTCCCACAGAAACTAGACTGACTGATGTTCTGATCCTGTATAGCAACCATGTAAACTATCCTGTATAGCATCATGTAAAGAAGGGCATCTCAAGTCGAGAGGTCATATTAATTCTCTCTCTGGCAATGGTGTAACCACTGCTGGAATCCTGTATCCAATTCTGACATGCACAATTCATGAAGGATGCTGCTAAATGGGAGAGTGCTCAGGGAAGAGCCATGAAAATGGCTCAAGGACTGAGCTCTTGGTGTTATCCAGTCAGTTGAGCATCATGCAGAGAAGGTGAAGGGGTGACTTTGATCAGTCTGTAAGTACCTGCTTGGGGAACAGCTATTTAATTAGAGTGCTTTTCTGTCTCGCTAGCGAGAACACCAGCTGCTCAGTCAGGATTATTTTTAGGGACAGGAGCAGGAGCCTTAGCATCTAGACTATGGGCTCGTCTAGACTACGCTGAAGTTTCGAAAGAGGATATGCAAATTCTGCAGGAGCAGAGCTTTCGAAAGTGAAAGTAGTTGGGACATGGGTTTTTTCGGCAACCCCCTCCCCTTTTTTGAAAAGCCGCTTAAACCTCATTTTTTGAGGAAGATCTCTGCTTTTGAAAGTGAGATTGGAAGAAGATATGCATATTCCCGTGGAATTTGCATATCCTTTCGAAACTTCAGCATAGTCTAGACATAGCCTAAGACTAAAACATAAGTGACACTTGATTTGCTCTAATGACACTTTTGAATCCAATTCTCAGTGTGCTTATTTAAATGCAAGACTGCAAATTGGATTTGAACACACACCTTAAACAATGGAGGAGAGATTTACAGAACTCCAAATGCCTAGAACTGCACAGCAATCCAAGGGAGAACTTAACCAAATACACTGTCAACACCTTTCACCCCACAGGAGAATAGTCCACACTTCTAGCTTCTCTCCGCCGTTCCTCTCTCAAATGAAAGGAGTTTAATGGCTTTTATTCATGCCAAACTGTGCTGCAACAGATTGAGATGGCTAAACAGGATTCGGGCCTCTTCAGCACTTGTGGTGCATAGTTATTCCTCTGACAGTGTTGTGTGTTTCTGTTCTAGCCTGGCTACTTGAACTCACTACAGCCCCTATAAATATTACTCAGATGAAATGCTCAGGTTTGGAGGCCTTGGAAGTGAAGTACCTTGATCTTGAATCTCTTGAGAATGTCAGTAGCTATCCAAAGTGAGATTGCTGGAGTCTGAGCAAGCAAAGTGGGTCACAAGTTGTCCATTGCAAATCATGATAAAGAGGCCACTGCCTGGAAGAAATAGGTAAAAATGTATTTGTAATGCACTGCCAATATCTGATACTGCATCCCCACCACTAGCTTAAAAACCAAACTCTCTGGGCTAGATGCCGGTGGTGCGTCAGTACTTTAACGAAATTGCTTGTGGTTAAACCAAAGCGGTTGCTTCTAGACTGCAGTCAAACCATTTCAGCTTTGTTATGTTTGTAGGCCTGGCCCCCGGATGTATGCCCCTTTAGCAGCTGTAATAGGAAGGGGAAATGAAGGGAGTCCACCTGAAAATAAACTGAATGTCAAACCAATCTGATAACTTTCTTTGATAGGATATCAAGCCTTGTGGATAAGGGAGAAGTGGTGGACATGGTATACCTAGACTTGAATAAGGCATTTGACACGGTCTCGTGTGACCTTCTTATCAATAAACTAGGCAAATACAACCTAGATGGGGTTACTATACGGTGGCTGCATAAGTGGCTGGACAAATGTTCCCAGAGAGTAGTTATTAATGGTTCACAATCATGCTGGCAGGACATAAGTGGGGGTTCCACAGAGGTCTGTTTTAGGACAGGTTCTGTTCAATATCTTCATCAATGATTTAGATGATGGAATAGAGAGTACGATCATTCAGTTTGCAGATGATACCAAGCTGGGAGGGGCTGCAAGTGCTTTAGAGGATAGGGTTAAAATTCAAAATGATCTGGACAAACTAGAGAAGGGGTTTCTGAGGTAAAGAGGATGAAGTTTAATAAGGACAAATGCAAAGTACTCCACTTAGAAAGAAACAATCAGTTTCACACATACAGAATGGGATGTGATTGTCTAGGAAGGAGTACTGCTGAAAGGGATTTAGGGGTCATAGTAGACGACAAGTTAAACATGAGTCAACAGTGTGACACTTGCAAAAACAGCAAACATGATTCTGGGATGTACTAACAGAAGTGTGGTGAACAAGACACGAGAAGTCATTCTTCCGCTCTTCTCTGTGCTGATTAGGCCTCAGTTGGAGTATTGCATCCAGTTCTGGGCACCACATTTCAAGAAAGACGTGGAAAAATTGGAGAAGGTCGAGAGAAGAGCAACAAAAATGATTAAAGGTCTAGAAAACATGACCTATGAGGGAAGACTGAAAGAATTGGTCTTGTTTAGTTTACAAAAGAGAAGACTAAGAGGGGCTATGATAGTAGTTTTCAAGTATCTAAAAGGGTATCACAGAGGAGGGAGAAAAATTGTTCTCCTTGGCTTCTGAGGATAGGACAAGAAGCAATGGGCTTAAATTGCAGCAAGTGAGATTTAGGTTGGACATTACGAAAAAACTTCCTAACTGTCAGGGTGGTCAAGCACTGGAATAAATTGCTTAGGGGTGTTGTGGAATCTCCGTTACTGGAGATGTTTAAGAGCAGGTTAGACAGATACCTGTCAGGGATGATCTAGACCAGGCCTGGGCAAGATACGGCCCGCGGGCCACATCTGGCCTGCCAAGCCACCAGATCTGGCCCGTGGATACTGCAGGGAGCCCCTCTTGCCTGCACACTACTCAGAAACACGGCTACAGGGTGGTTTTTCTTTAAAAACTGTGAGTCCAGAGGGGAGGGATGAGAGCTTTAGGATCTGCTCCTGGCCCCAGCACAATCCCATTGGCCAGTTTCTGGCCAATGCGAGCTGCCTGTTTCAATAACAGGCAGCCAGGAAGCCCAAGAGGCTCCAGAGCACATGGCTGCAGCCTGTGCATGTGCAGGGGAGGCAGGGAGGCATATTCAGGAATGGCTGCTGGCTGGTAAGTATCCTGGCAGAGCCTACCTCTGGCACCCAGTCCCTCCCTTCTCCAACCCCCTGCCCCCTACTCGACATACCCAAATCCTTTGCCCCCTCCTGTACCCATATCCCCCCTCCCAGATCCAGCACCCCAAACCCCTGTCCCAGATCACAGTCCCCTCCTGCCCTAGCTCACAATCCAAATCCCTGCATCCCCTCCTATACCCCAATTCCCTGCCCTAGGTCACAATCCAATCCCCTGCACCCCTGTCCAGTGTCCCAGGTCACAATTGCCTCCTTGCCCCAAAATCCCTTCTGCACCCAACCTCCATCCCAGACCCCGCACCTCCTCCATTAATATCGATCACTTTCCAAATTCCTGGAGTGCTCCCCACCAAAAATTATTACCCACCCCGATCTAGACAGTGCTTGGTCCTGCCATGAGGGCAGGGAACTGGACTCGATGACCCCTTGAGGTCCCTTCCAGTTCTATGATTCTGTGAATGCTTACCAAGTGCTAGCCACCAGTGCCACACCAAAGGGAACTGTTTCATCACTGTGAAAGACACATCACACATGTCAGTGCTAACAGCCTCTTTCTCCAAGAGAGTAAACCCATCAATAATCTGCTAAAACAGTGCTGTCTAATGATTAGAGCTACGGCCTAAAGAATCAGGACTCTTGGGTTCTATTTCTGGTTCTACCACTAACTTCCTGGATGTGTGAGTATTTATGATTGGGTTTGTTTTGTTTGTTTTTTGGCTGGGGCACAAAGCACTTAAACTTTGTCATATTTTTCCTCATCACTAAATGGCTAATTGGATTTCTCAGGATGGGCAGTGGGGAAAGTGACGTGGCTCAATGTGAAAGATATTGAGAGCCCTATTTTAGAAGGGGGCAGTGCTGTTTCTGAAGTGTGTAGTCCTATTTTTAAGGGGCATGCTTATTATAGTTATCACCAAGCATTCAAAAATCATGAGTCAGATCCCTTGCCAAAAATCAAGTTTTAAAAAATTCTGGGTTCTTTTTAAGTGCTTTCTGGTTCTGAGCCTTTAGGAGTCACATTAAGCTTCCATTTACCCTCAGAAGGGCTAGAAGTGTGTATGTAAGCTGAAGCTATCTCGAACACTTGGCTCCAGAAGCTGGGGCTTGAAGAAAAATGCCATATGTTGTGAGAGTTACATGCACACAAACACCACTCGTCAGCACTGCTCCTAAGGCTAAAGTGATATTTGAAAACACACTTAGTTTGCAACATCTTCAATATAAAAATGAGAAAAAAAAAATCCAGTTCACCATTTGCCCTGTTTTACTCTTCCTCCTTTCCACCAATACACTTCTAGCCTGCCTCGCCTGCCCTTCTCTACGCTTTTTCCATACATGCATGGAAAAGCCTAGAGAAGGGCAGAGTAAAAGGAGATGTGACGGAGGGATTTGAAATAATGAATGGGATACAGAAGGATAATCAGGCTGCTTTCTATCCACTTGATTACCAAAGGGCACTTCTAATAAAAAGGCAACAAAACAAGGGATATATTAAATGTCTATCCAGATTGCAAATGGCTAAATGCTAGGATGCAATATGGCTTAAGCCAAAGCCTACTGCAGTCCCTGGAGAGACTCCCATCAGTGTCCATAGTCTTTGAATCAGGTTCTGTATGCAGCGTGGTATTGTAGCAAGCAGCTTAGTGCACTTCAAAAAGGATCAGACATGTCTATAAATGAATCTAGCATCACATTAGCGACTGGAATTACAGGGACTCGTGAACGCAGTGTTGCTGGAGCTGTGATGGTCCCAAGATCTTGGATTAAGGTGACTAAGCTCATATGTTTTATTGGACCCGCTTCTGTTGGGGAGGGAGACAAGCTTTTGAGCTGTGGGTATTACCTCACCCACGGTGCTGCTCCAAGGTCCTTGTGAACGCAGACACCCTTTCGAATTTAGTATTCCATGACTGATCAAGTGCAGCCTGTGCAGCCGAATGCATAGTGGTGGGAGGGCCTTCCACTACTGGCCACAACGGGATGCTGCACTGGATAAGCTATTGCTCTGTTCTGCTACAGCAAATCTTATGATCCTAGGTCATCCATCTTTTTGCTAGTCCATCCATCTGTTCATAGATCTGTTCCTCATTCCTTCCCTCAAGTGTTTCTTCACTCATCTGTCACCCATTAATTTGCCTACCCTACTCTCCCTGTCCATCCATCTCAATCCCGGAGTACTAAAGTTCCTCTCCGACAGTTAGACAGGGAGCTGTGCTGTTGCAGCGGAAGCAGCTGCAGTCGATCATGACAAGGCTTGAGCGTATAAATCATGCCATCTCCGAGATCAACACCGTGGACTAATAGGCAGGCAAAATAAATGTGGATCAGACACTGTATGGCTTTCCCAGCCCTCCCCATGGATAGATGGTAGCTGTTTTTCACCTGGTAAAATGGCTTTGTTTGTAAGTAAGTGATTAGTTTCTCACTAAAAACCGAAACAAGAAGCTAATGGCTGGGGGTAGCAAGCTTCCAGCCCCTTTGCTGAGAAATGATGGGGCCATTTCCACTCCATTAGCACCAGTGGGATGCAGATGGCGGCATCTGCCTCACTGAACTTGTGCTGCAAGACAAATGAAGCCCTCTTCCCCTATGTTCATCAGAGCCGCAATGAGTAGGAAGGAAGAGTCTGTTCCATGTGGCACCGGAGTTAATGGGACAGAACAAACATACAGGCCAGGACTGGGGAGAGAGGAGGGAATGGAAGTGACAAACCCATTTGGAAACCATTTCAATAGCATTGCTTTTTGTAATGTTCATATTTACTTTGAAGCTGTTTTCAATTTTTGGTCTCACTGGATCATTAGTCTTTTAAATATTATTATGTTCAGTTGTAGGGGGGTGTAGCGTGAGGAGGGAGAAAGGAATAGAAAGGAAATTTGCATCCTGATCTGCCCCCTGCCATGGACTCTTTGGAACCTGAGGTTCTATCCGCCAGCCCTGTCCACTGCCATGGATCCTTCAGACCTCGCAGCGTTCCAACTGCCATGGATTCTTCAGACCCCCCAGTGTTCCATCCACTAACTGCCATGGATCCTTCTAACCTCCAGTGTTCCATCCACTAACTGCCATGGATCTTTCAGACCCCCAGTGTTCCACCCATCTATTGGGTCCTCTAACTGCCACAGAGCCTTCAGGGATCTCAGTTTTCCACCTGGCAGCCCCTCTTGCCTTGCCCAACTGCCACAGAACCTTGAGGGCCTCAGCAACCCACCTGAAGCCCCTATACCACCTCCAGCTGGGCTAGGCACATTCCTGAACAGTGGCTAGCTCCAGTTTATGCCTAGTAGAGAGAAGGGTGATCCACACACTTCAGATCTCAATTCTGAACAAACAGCAAAAAAGGAAGGGGCGCAGAGGAGGAAAGGGCGGGAAGAGGAGAAAAGGATACATCTGAGGTAATAAGTTTAATACACCGCACTGAAAGGAAGGCAGCTTTTAAAAGAGGAAGGGAAAAGCATATGGTGACTGGGCAATGGCACATGAGCATTTTGCAAAAGTCATGGTCCAGTTAATGAACAGTTTCAGGTCCAATTACAGGGAAATTCCTGCTGGATTTATTCTTAAAACCATGCTCGTGCGGAGCTATTAGGAAACACTGAACAGTCACCACTGCTAGGGTGGAAAACAGCAGCAGAATAAAACCACACAGCACTACTATACTATAGCTAAGGAATCCCCTACACACTTCCAGTTGAAACTGTTCTGGGAATTGAAGCCTGCAGTAGAATGCATTTAGCTAAATTAATTTGACTGGAACAACCCACCCCCTTTCAACTCACCTACAGAGGTCAGTGCCACGTGGACCAGTGTGACAGTGATGGCGTAGTCCCAGAGCCATCGCTTCAGCAGAATAGCAAACAGAAGGCTGCTAGCAAAATAGGTCAGTTCCATGGACAGCAAGTTGACTAGAGAAATGGGAAGGGAAAACAACCCTTATTCTGAATTCAAGACAAATACAGAAAACCCCCGATATGCGACCGCTCGAGTTATGACCCCCCACACTTACAACCATTTTTGTAAGTGCGGAAGGGGCCGAAAACCCCCGACTTACACCCTCAGCCCGCATTTACAATGGTGCACGGCACCTATCGTAAATGAGGGTTCGAGTTACGAGTAAAAGGGAATTAATCACGTCGCAAGTTGGGGGCCACCTGTACAGCTCACAGCAGGAAGCAATTTTCCCTCTAATTTTTTCCATCCGTGTGCAGAATAAATTTTGTTATGCACACAAAGCCATGTGTGAATGTGACCCAACAGTAGAAACACATGCTGCTGGCTGTGGGCACTTGTGGGCACTCTGCTAATCAGCTGGGAGGCATTTGAATTTCTCCTGGATGGCTGCCTAAGATCTCAGCTTACATGGGACACTGGCAGGGAGCCCTGGATGTACAGAGTCCCTGCCCATAGGGTGCAAAGGAAAAACCTCAAAATCATCCTGTGGTTAATTTCCTGGCAGAGTTTATCAGCATACAGATTCTGCTGATTCTAATGGGAGGTACTGTGAGGGGATGTACACAAAGTCCATTCCCATAAGGCAAAGAAATCCAGTGGTGTCTCCTTACAATAGTGGGGACCAGTTTACTGTTCTCCCAGTGACTATGCTCAGAGAATCCAACTTCACACATCCTTTCCTCTCTCAGTTAGATGTTAACACACTTTTGGCCTTGAAAGATCCCTGTGATGTTATCCATTCGAAAGCCGCCCTGTGATGTTATCCATTTGAAAGTGATTGTTCACATCACTTACCCAGATATTTGGGGTTTGAGTGAGATGGTTCTGTGTTAAATTCAAAGGGGATAAGTCCATCAAATGTGTCCAGCCTAGAAGGAAAAACAAAGAAAGATTTTAGGAAATTAAAAATGATCAAGGGCTTTTAAACTGATCCCCACTAAAAAGTCAACATTTGCCAACAGTTACGGCACAGAGAGATCTGAGATAGCACATGTCATTGTTACAGGGCCAGCTGCATCTCTTGCCCTCTGTGGTCTCTCTAGGGTGTGTCTACACTGCACCCTTACTTTGAAATAAGCTACTCAATTTGCATAGTGCAAATTGCGTAGCTTATTTTGAGGTAATTTTGAAATAAAGTGCTATTCCAACAAGTCCCTTAGCCCTCGTGGAACAAAGGTTACAGGGACGCCAGAATAGCGCACCTGTTATTTCAAAATATATTTCGAAATAACGGGCACGTTTAAAGACATGGAATAGCTGTTTCAGGATACCAAAACCAAAATCAAAAGAAAAACAAACAAAAAAAACCCCCTCACTGATGCAACCCCCTGCTGAGAAGGAGAAAGTGGGTTATTTTCTGCCCTTCTTTCCCTTTCTGTGTGGTTTCCCCAACAGCCCCCTATTAAACTAAGCCAGTGATACTATCTATATTTTTTGTTAGTCTCTAAGGTGCTACAGGACCACTTGTTTTATACATTTTTTTTTACTTACAGACTAACACGGCTACCCTTCTGAAACTTTTAAGTCAGTGTATTCATAGCATAAGCATCCCAATAATCAGGTTAGCATACAGGGCCCATACATTATTACAGAGCAGCTCCTCATCCATCATATTACAGCCGCCCTACATTTAGAACAGGATATAAACATGGCTCCCGTGCAGTACTGATTGACAAGTATTGACATTTAAATGGCAGCACCATGCCGTCTGCAAGCTGGTTTGCTGCCTGGGGGGTAGCCTGTCTTGCCTCCATGGACTGGTGTCTGCTTCACACAAATTGCCTTCTCCAATTGATGCTAGCTGGTCCCCTTTGCTGATACTCTTAGCAGAGAGGCTGGCAATTTAGGTTGGGATTTTCAAAAGAGACTCAGGTATCAAGAGCCACTTCTATTGAAATTCAGTGGTGCTGAAGTCCACATCTTCAAAAGTATTTAGGTATTCAGTGGGAGTTAAGCGTCTAGTATCTCTGTGGCTTTGGGCCTGCATACTTGACTCTTACTTCCCTTGAAAATCCCAGCCTGACTGAAGATGTAACTCTTCTGTCAACCATTGAGGTGATAGGTGGTTTCCCTACACAGACATGGTCTTGCTGGACCAGGGCCAGTGAGATGCTTGCCCTCCCATTGTCAGGGCTGTCCTTGTCCAATGGATAAAGAGAACCTCAGGCTCCATATTTCACCATCGACTAAACTGAAAATAAAGTTGTCAGCTGTGGGACAAACCACTGAGCAAGAGCCACATGACTCTGGCTGGGAAAAGAAAAGCAGGATTCCCACAGCATAACCCTCACATTTTGGAAGAGTCCAGTCAAGAGAAGGCAACACTGAAAGAGGTCCTTACTTCACTAGGACAACTCTGCGTAAGATCTGCTCTGCTCAGTTCAAAAAGAACAGAAAGCTGAAAGCTCACCTGAAAGCTCCAGAGCAGATGCTTCCAATCATGTAATAGACTGTGTAGAAAGTGACCAGGCACAACAGTAAGTGAATGAGGATGGTCTGGAAATCAGAGCAGAAAAGCACAGGGATCAGCACCTGCGGCAGTGAGTGGAACATTTATTCACATCCCACCACACAGAAAGACTCTGTAGCAGAGGAAAGTTTCTTGGGAATTCTGTGCCAGTTGCAAACAACTGGACTTGAGGCTGAGCCCTGTGTGAAATGAGAAGCTCTGTTCTGTTCATCCAGCTGGCCATTTCAATGATGGAGATTTAAATACATTCCTAGTGCTTTATGGGGGATGTGCAAATGTAACAATGACTCCAGCTCGGTCATTTGTAGGAACTGAAGCTGGGAGCTCTGGATCTAAAACAACAAGCCTATGTTATCTGAGCTAACACAACAGATTTGTATATTTCCAGGCAGTAGCAGACTCTAGGGAGACAAAAAGCCACCTTGTGATAGTGTAAATCCACAATCAGGCAAGCACTATGCAGCTACAAATGGATTGTCAATAATCTTACATTTCTGCAGCTCCTGTCAAGGATCTCCAAGAACTTCACAAATTGGTCCATCCCCTACCACTGGAAAGCAGTCTCCTCTGGGTTGGAAGGCAACAGGTAGACAGAACAACACCACACAACTTTGGGACGGGGCATTTTGGAAAGGACATCAGGGCAAAAACCCGCCTCTTCTGGCAATTGTCTTGTAATAGTTTGTGTCCACTTGGGACAGAAAGGACTTGTTTTTTAACATCTGAATCGGGAAGACGATAGAGGCCATACATCCTGCCAGTCCACTAAAGTGCCTGGATTTTCCACAGAGAAGGTGCTCAGAAAATGGCTCACAAAAGCTCTACTGTGTGCTTTATAAGAGGCAGCAAGACCCAGTGCAGCATGAAGGAATAGCTAGCTCCTCCTGTCTCTGTACACACCATGCAGTGTGGGAGTAGAGGAGCTGGTTGCCTTCACACCAGCAAGGCCATCCCCCTGCACTGGGGTATTCCCAGGAGATGGGTTTATTTATCTAACTCCATCACTGTAACTTCTGAGCTCCTCACAATTTTAATGTGTCCTACTCACACTCCCTTTGTGAGACAGGATAGTGCTGTTATCCTCATTATACTGATGGGAGACTGAGGCACAGAGAGGCTAAGGGGATTACCCAAGTCACATAGGACATGTGTGTCAGAGCAGGGATAGGTCATAATCCATCCTCTCGCTGGTACGGCACCCTGCCCAATCTGTTCTTCACTTCACTTGACCCAATATTTTTGTGAGAATGGAAGTGGTGGAGAATGCATCCAACTGCTACTTACCCAGCAGTGTGAAGGGGGAATGGGACAAACACAGGGCCAGAGGGCTCAGAGAAAGCCAGGGTGTCACGTTACTGGATTTTAAGGGGATCAGCCAGATCACTGCTGCACCCGGGGGGGGGGGGGGGGGGGGGGAGTGTTTGCCCCAAAAGTGTATACAAAGGGGGCCATGTGAGGTGTCCAATGAAAGCTTGTCTTTTCCTCATTCTGTATATGCTATTCATGTACTTGTATAATATCTGTATGTGGAGTTATAAACATGTACTCTGCAAGGAATGCTCAGCCAATGGCTATACTATTAGCAAGGAGACAATGAATCTCTAGGTGCCAATACACATCTCAGGAATGTGACTGATACCTAAGGGCTACAAGCATGGCTACCAGCATGGAACACAGGGATAGGCCACAGACCAGGTGACCTGCTGCAGCCAAAAAGATGCCAGGAGAGGGATATAAGTGCCATGTGGCACTCTCCATCTTGGTATTCAGCTCAGCTCTTGATCCCAGAGGCAGCCTTGCAGGGAACCACAAGCCGAAAAGAACTGTGGACCCATCCTGACATAGGATGTACACCAAAGACTTTTAAGCCAGCAGTTATAACATCTCTGCTACGAACCTGTATCGAGAACTGGGTGATTCGATGCATGTAATGTATGATACTTTAACAACCTTACTCTCATGCTTTTCTTTCTTTTAATAATAAACCTTTAGATTTTAGATTCTAAAGGATTGGCTCAGTGTGTTCTTGTGGGTAAGATCCAGAGTATAAATTGACCGGGGAACTGTGGCTGGTTTCTTGGGACTGGAGAACCCATTCGGGGTAGGTGAGATTGGGTCCTATAACCCATCACCTGTGTGTTAGGCCCGGGGCTGTTTGGGGCACGGAGAGAGCTGGGATGTCAGAGGGGTTTTGCTCGTGAGGCTTCTGGCTGGCCAGATAGGCAGCTGAAGTGCTCGGTGGGACTGGTTTGTGGCCTCTTTGGGAAGGGCCTCCAGTCAGTGGCCGTAAGGAGCCCTGAGTTTGAGCAATTCGCCCTGAGCGGACGCCCTCAGCCGTGCCCAGACCCAGCTCGGACAGTTACACAGGGCCAAAGAGCCAAGATCACGTTGCAAAGTGCACTGATGGATAGCTCGCTATTAACATTAATTGATTTTGGGTTAGCTCTTAAGGGGTCCCAAGCACCTGTGACTCCACCAGTGCCTAGATGCACCTAGTCTGGGAAGGAGAGAGAGACTGGTGGGGGGCATGTCAGGTATCTGGCAGGGAAACACATATCCATCTAAGGAAGGCTACTGATGCCCGGTTCCTGTAGCTGGGAATTTCACTTGCATAGTCAGTTTCTCTGTCCCTGCCCCTGCTCCCAGACTCTCTTTGAATCTAGCAGGGTAAGAGAGGGGGTTATCCCAAGCACCGGGGAGAAATGATTCCGGCTTCTGTGCCAGAATTAGCTCCAGTGTGAATAATTACGCTTGGAATAATTTCACTAGCTGCCTTTTAAGTTAATTAAACTTTGCTTTTAACTAAACCACTCCTGCTCCTGGCTGCTCTCCTGTGTGCCCCACGTGACTCACCAGCAGGGCTGGAAAAGCCTTGGGCTTCAGCATGTCTGGGAGGCCAAGCTTTTGTTCTGTGAAGCAGCAAATGCCCCCCCTTGACCGCCTTCATCTATTGCCTTTACTACTTACAGCAGAATCCATGTCACATGATCCTGCAATCTGATCAGGCCCAGATGCCGCTGCTGATCCACAAACCCTTCAGCAGCCAGCTCTGCTATGCTTTTCCCTGCTCCCCAACAGAGCAGCAGTCCTATGGGTTTTACCTTGATGCCTGACCCACTGCAGCTTTGGGGGGCCATCCGTGGGGACGGTTCGCAACAGCACAGGGCAGGCTCCAAGGCTGTAGCCTGGGATATCTCTTGCTGAGATGCTCTAGGAGAGATAATCTGGGCTTCCGAGTCACCGGAAGAGAGAAGAAGCTGCAACGCCAACTAGAGGCAAAGATCAGACAGGCAGAGAGAGGAGCCAGTGAACAGAAGGAAGCCAGCTGCTGCTTAGGCTGTGCCTGGGGTAATTACAGGCCATCCATTTCTAACACCAGCACCTCAACTCACTGCTAATTTTATTTCTGAAAACACAACAATGGCCGGGTCCATATGGAAAGCAACGGCTTCATACCTGACGTATTTTATGCCCCTTCTTCATTACTCACTAGTGCAGTGGTCACTGAGGATACAAACTTCTTCTGGTGATCCTGCCAGGTCTCTATGCATGACTTTTCTCTGGACTCCTAGTGACTCCAATGGCAGTGCCACACATGCAGGGCTGGTGGGATCAGGCCCAGTGTTATTAAGGGGTGCTAGTGTCAGGAAAGTGCAGTGGTGCTAGGACTACAGACTAGCACAGAGTGTGCCAGGTCATGGGGCGCCTGGGCTTCACCAAATCTGGAGTTGAATAGGAAATGGGTCTCCCAGCTGTGGTGTTTACATGGGGTAACACACCACCACATCAGGAATGAGCATTCTAAATGTACTGGTGTAAATGACTTCACAAGGTGCAGGGCAAGGAAATTTAGGCAGCCCCTCTAACACCACTCAGGGAGAAACAAGAACAAGACCAGGAAACCTAGCCAAGCAATAAGGGGCAGTGAGCTCCTAGGACTACCAACAGTGAGGAGACAGCTGGCCACTTCAGTGTACCAGTGGAACTTTTCTCGATTGGCTTAGCCACTGGCCAATCCGAGAAGCTCAGTCCAAGGGGCTCAGAGTAAATCAAGGCTGGGAAGAGTGTGGTACCAACCAGAGACCCAAGTTCAGGGTTTGTTTTTTGGAGGATGGGATATTGGTTGATAGTCCCAGTATCAGGGAGAAATTGGACAGTAAAAATGGGGTGGAGTGTACAAAAGGGGCTGGAACAGTGGGGCAGTGCCTGCTAACCAGGACAGTGTTTTAGCAGGGAGCTGCATCTGCAAGCTCTGTGGCCCTCAGTTAGCACCGGGAGAGAGGGGAACAACGTTGGTCTGAACAGATAGAAGTGCAGTTATGTGGTGGGTCCAATGCAGCACAAGCAGACAGTAGCTCTAGTGCAGATGCTTTGGCAGAGCTGAGGAGAGATTGGGACAGGACTGTAGTAGCAGAAGAGATTGCAGGCCTTGACTGAGGCATGGAAATCTACAGAGCTCCTGGCCCTGCAGTGGCTGGCTCAGGCTCCCATTGGTGCTATTAGTTCTTCATTTAGCCCATCACTTAATTTGCTCATGGTGCCTTGGAAAAGAAGAAAAATTGAGACATATGGAATGGAAGAATATGGCCATAGCTTTGTAGCCAGTGAAGCGTTGTAGCCCTGGGACTTAGAAGTGAGAAAGAAAGGATGTGTCTTATGAGCCTGTGAAAAGATCTGTTATCAAAATGGACCTGTCAGTTTTTTAAAATTCAGAAAACTGCCATTGTGAGAAAACACATCAGAATTTCAACCATGTCAGCAGGGAAAGTTATTGCAAATGACAGCTGGGTCTGATAAACTATTACAGGAAGAGAGTAGAGGCGGTTTATGCTGGCATGGTCTGCTATGCAGACCTGAAGTAAAAAAGCTAAACACCTCCTCCCAGTCTCCAGTATATACAGGAATTTGGAGTCAATGGGATTTGGACTCAGGTACAGTTCTTGGCCCAATTTATCTTATCTATGGAAAAACTGGGGCCAGATCCTCACCTGGTGTAAATCAGCACAGCTGTATTGACTTTATTTTACTCTCTCAATGGATCTCCGCTGATTTACACCTGTTAATGATCCAGCCAGCCTTTTATTTTGTAGCCACACAAATGATGGACAATTATCAGTTAATTGGGATTTTAATGCAAAATCTGAAGAATTTAGCATAGGTGCTCTCAGAATAGTAACGCCAACTACCACTGTTTGTAATCCTGAAAAAAGATCCCAAAGCAATCTACAGACTCAACATATTTTACACAGGGATCACTTCTTCCACTACAGCTACATCTGGGGGGAATGCAGCAGCTGTTTGACTGTGCATGTCATGGGGTGCCTGGCTCCTTAAAGGGAGATGGGCTCCAGCTCCACTTGTGATAAGACCCACTCACCTCCCCAGGTGGGAAAGTGACTGTGGTCATGGGATGAGACTAACTTGGGCCAAGCCTAGGGATATAGGGTTGAGAGGCCTGCAACTCTGCAGTAGGCAGGGCTTGGAACACCAGCTAGGACAGATACCTGTGAAGCTATAGCTGGCCTGAGGAAGTAGCTACAGGGAGCAAATTGGTTACTGCAAGGAATCAAAGGCCTGTTTAATTCTAGCCCAGCTCAAGGAGAGTGAGGCACTCAAGTGACAGCCAAAAGCTGGAAAAAGCAAGGCAGCAGGTGGACACTCTATTCTGATCTTAAAGTAAAATACCCAGCAGGGGAATTTTGTCTTATACTTTTTTTTGTCAGTGTGGAGCTGAAGAGGAAACTGTGTAGGGTGCTGCAGAACCATCCTCGGAGGGTGTTCAGGATGCAAACAGGTCTTCGGCAGTTCAAAACAATGGTACGGAGCAGCTGAGGACAGAAAACGAATAAAATACCATTTGCCAACTGACATTCCTTCCCTCTGCAGCCACTTCAAATATTAGAAGACTTTTGCAATGTCAGAGCTGGGATTAGAACACAGGATCCTGGATTACAGATTGGAGCTCGGCCCACTAGATCACGTGACCACATTTTGACTATGTGGTGGTCTTAGAGGAGAAGGGACACGCCACTCCTTTCTGGTTGTGGACTACAAGGAAGACAAAATGGAATCCTTCTATCTAGAATTATTTTTTCCTACCGTTTTTCAAAGCTCGTTGCTGGCTTTTGGGCAAAAGCTCCTGAAGACTCATGATTTGCACTGGAGAATGAGGCATTGTTAGATAGTGATAATATCTTAATATTAACTAATGCCTCCTCACAATGCAATTCTACTTCTCAGGATTACAAGAGATGCTAAAGAAAGCCGTAATGATTTCATTAAGTTGTCCAAATTTGTAAGTCTTTCAAAAAACAAATGCACCTCCAGCAGTACCTAGTATATTTCCCACTGATGTTGGGCTCACCAGTGCACATGGAATTGTAACAGAAGCTTATTTCAGCAGGTGTTGGATCCTACTGTAGCACCCTACATGGAATTTGGAGGGAGGAGCCCTGGTTGCAGGAGGAGGCCGGCAGTCATTCTGTGTGCACATGGCTAGAATGCTGGCTGCAGTGGCAGCATCTCTGCAAATGGCTCTCTTAATAAAGAGACAGTTGCTTTATAAGCCTGGAGTCCTGTTGTGTTGTTACCCAGTATGTAATTACAAAACACCTGCTACCTCACTTTCCCTCCTTCAGGAAAATAAAACCCCCACACCCAGTGCATTGGTGTCATTCTCCTGTGTTGAAGTCTCATTTATTAACATAAAAACTAGAAATTCCCAGCCTTCTTCTAAAAGCCCAGGAGTCCATTACGTTATTCCTGGGCTTCCAAGCTTTTTCCAGTGGCTGATATGGAGAGCCCTCCCGGAGGTCCCCTGGAGGTCTTTCTCTTCTTTACCCTGGTCCCCAAGCCCGCTCTGGTGAAATCTTCTTTAAGTCTGTCATAGCCCTGATTACTTTCTTTAATGCAGCAGACTCCCTCTTTTAGGAAGTGTCCCCGCAGTTTGTCATGTGATACCTGTTCACATGACCCAACAATTGGCCTAAACTCAAACCCATCCAATTCAGGTCATAAGGCACAAGGTGAGCTAAGGGGGAACACAGGGACACTACCCCTGGAAATTTCTTTGCTGTGCATTCCATTTTCCCTCTAAATTCTTAATCTGAGGCCCGAGCTATACTACAGACATATTTCTTTATGACATTCAGGGTGTGAAAAATCCACGTGAGAGAAACTCAGCAGAGGCAGACATTCTCAGATTGCAAGTCTATGCAATTTTTTTCAGAGGCACGAGACTGCAAAGACTCATAGAAATAAGGTAGACTGGAAATCTGGGAAATCATCCTCAGTAATTTGGAAGAGACTCAGAGTATTCTGTCAAACTGCATGAATGGGTATGCTGACCTGTCCATTGAAGCAAGAGGGCTGTTGGAAGTTACAGAATCATCCACATTTCTTCTTCTTTGCTGAGGTTATGAGACTGATTTTGAAAGCTTTGGCTTCTGTGAACTATTTCCTTCAAAAGAAACTAATGCACCTTGCTAAAGGAGGTGAATTGATGTCTCTTGCCTGTGAAGAACTTCAATGGAAGAAAAATGTTTGAAGATTTTTCTCAGAGATTGCACCCAAGCCCCTGGTTTTGAAAGATGCATTCGATGAAGCATCAACATTAAGATGTGCCACCAAAACAGCCATGGTACTGCCCCTGAAACTTCAAGATTCCATAGTCACTGAGGTCTTACCAAGATTTCAAAGTGTAAATGAGTATCAGTGATCCCAAACTTATCATGGATTGCAGAAACCACTGGCAAACTGCAAAGGAGACTTTCTGCAAAGAACTCCAAGTTATACAAAAGCTCCTCAGCAATCTATTTATTATACCAGCTCTCCAGACTTCTTGCAATTGGAATCATTGTATGCTTTTATTGACTTGCTTGGATTAGATTTTGTTCAAAGTTCCAGTTGAAATGGTTGGACTTAAATCATTGATAGATAAGAGAAATTGCAAAGAATTTGAAGACGTTGGATGTGCTGCCAAAGAATTAAAGGAGGCTTTCCCACATATTTCTGAAATGTCTGCAGTGGTCTTGTTTGGAGCATCAATGGCAGCTTATGAAAATTCCTTTTCTTGCTTGAGAAGAATGTTCTCTCTCCAGAGGATGAGCATAATCCAAGAAGGAGAAAGTGACCTGACTCTCCTGTCCTATGAAACTGATTTGACTTCAAAAGTGAATGTGGAGCCATCGGGGCGGAGGAATTCAGACATGGTTACCCGGGAAGACTTCAACTTCAGTTTCCGGAGCAGTCTGCACCTTCCAGAGCACGTGCCCGCGGAGAGCGGGGGACGCTTCCCGCAGGTCTGACTCTTTGGGCGCGTTGGCTGCTAGGCTGTCGTTACACTGAAGAGCCACAATTTTATGTCTCCTTATTCAACACACACACGGTGAAAAAGGCTTCCGGGAGCGAGTTTTTCAGGTGGCGACGGGGAGCACGACGCCCCCTTCCCCGTCGAGGTCCGCGCCGCGGGGCTGGGCTGCGTCATGCTTCGGCAGCGCCCCGCGGTCAGCCCCACAGAACCGCACCCCGCGCGGGAGACGCCGCCTCAGGCCAAGGCGCGCGCTAACGGTGCAGCTCCTCGGTGTAGCCCCGCCCCTGCGCGGGGTTGGGCGCAGGGAGGCTCAGCCCCTTTCAAGGTCGCGGCCCCTTTAAGTGGCGTGGCCAGAAGCGCTGTGAGGGCGGTGTCTGATTGTGGCGTCGCCCCGCCCCTCCCTGCGGCGCAGCGGCGACGTGACGTGCGGCCGGCGCCCCACCCCCCTCCTCTCCGTGCGCGTTACGCCGCCGCCCCCCATCGCCCCCGCGCTGAGTCAGCCGCCCCGGTCGCGGTGAGGGAGCGAGGCGGGGAGATGCCGCGGGTCTACATCGGCCGCCTCAGCTACCAGGCGCGGGAGCGGGACGTGGAGCGCTTCTTCAAGGGCTACGGCAAGATCCTCGAGGTGGATCTCAAGAACGGGTGAGTGGCGGGCCCGGCCGGGGACGCAGGCCGGCGGGCCCGTGGGGGAAGGGGGCGCAGCGCGGCGGGCCCGGCGGGCGAGGGCCGAGCTGTCGCGGCTCGGCCCGGCAGCGTTTCCTGCCTCCCGCCGGCCCGCGCGCTGAGCGCGGCCAGGCCGGGTCCTGTGTGCGCAGGCGCAGACAGGTGTGGGGGGGGGGGTCTCGGTGCGGAGCCTGGCCCCACGCGGGGAACCAGGGCCCCTCAAATCCCTCTGCCCAACTGCGTGGCCTCGTGGCTAGGGGCCCGGGTCTGGGCCAGGACGCCAGGATTCTCTCACTAGCTGACCTGCCAGGCATGGTACACCCGCCCTCATTCCCTCCACCCACTTGTCAGTGGCTCTAACCCAGACTGCGGGGGTGGCCTGTGCCTAGTAAAGCATTTTCCTTGGGGGGAGAGGGGAACCAGTAGCCTCCCCAGGAACTGAAATTAGGGGGGGTGTTCAAATTTACAAGGGGTGTGTGTGTCAGGACCGATGAGGGGTGAGGCCGTGAGGGTGAAGGTGGGCTGTATGGTACCATAGTTCACAAAACTGGGGGGGGGGGGGGGTGTTGGGGAAATTCGGGGGGGGTATACACCCCCATGGGAGGGTGTAGGGAAATCCCTGAGGGGGACCACACATAGCTAGAAACCCCCCTTACTTAGGCTATCACAGCCTGGCAGGCCTGTACACAGGCCTCTTCTTCCCCCTGCCCCCTGTCTTTCTGGTGCAAATTGTCTGGGTTAGAGGATAACAGTCCTTGATGATGGTAACAATATTTGCTTTCTTCATTGATACCACTTGGAGGGTGTGATGGCTGTGGATTGGCAGACTGGGGAAAATGGTGTGGAGGAAGATCACTTCTGTGCTGAGCCATGCAGTAGTCCTAGCATAGCTGCTGCTTACATGTGCTGTTCTGGTAACTGACAACATACCACAATAGGGTCCTTACATCCTGCCATTGCGTTGCTTTGCAGTCCATTCAAACTTGGATTCTTAATGTAGGCAAAACTGGTGGTTTAGATTCTGGGACTTACTTAGGGGAGTCTTGGCATTTTTACTTGCCAAGCAAGATCATAAGTAGTGATGTAAAAGGTTAACTGGTAAGCCTTACCCTTGATGGGTGAGGCTTATAGGTACTCCAGTCCCATAGGGCCTGCTGGAGCAGCCCCTGTCCATGATGGGCCAGCCAGCCCCTGCCCCTCCTCCCCCCACCACAGGTTACACATTCTCCCCAGGAGCAGCCCAGCCCTGTTCCCAGGGAGCTGTCTGCAGAGCCTGCAGCGAAACCCCCTCCCCAGGAACGGGGCCAGGAGGGGCTGCCAGCCCAGCACTTGGGAGGCTTTGCTGCGGGCTCTGCAGTATAAAGCTTATTTAGAGCAAATGCTTATTGGATAGTTGACACACTAGTTGACCGGTTGCTTTGTGTCTCTCTCTCTCTCTCCACCCCCCCACCCCCATATGTCTCCTTGGGTCTCTTATCAGAAAGCAGCAGCAAAGTTGGGGGGAAGGGGTGCTTCAAAGCGGCAGTGCCACATGGCGCCCACGGTCTGCTGCTTTGAAACACCATGTACAGATCCCAGCTGGCCCGGGCTGCAAGCAGTGTTTCAAAGTGGCAGCACCACAGGGAGCCTGGGGTCAGCTGGGGACTCAGTGCTGCCACTTTGAAATGCCACGGGGAGCTCCCTACAGCGCTTTTGCCTTTGAAGTGTAGCAGCAGCCCCTGGGGCTGTTGCTACACTTCAAAGGCAGAGGGGCCTTTATCAACTAATTGAATAGTCAATGCAAATTATATTGACTATTCTATTAGTCAATATATCTACATTTAACATCCCTAGTAACCCTTATGATTTTTAGTGGTTACATGATTACATTTTTAATCGCATTTTTACATCCCTAATTATAAGTAGCATGAAAGTGTAGACTGGAGTGTAGGTTATATAGAGCTAGCCAGGGCTTGTTAGTTTTTGAGCTAAAAGGACTTAGGATATTTTTGGCTTGTTGGGTTTAAAAGGTTAACAGGTGGTAGCTGAAGGCACAGCTTTTCAAAAAAAAGTCAGTCTTTTGCCCACTATTGCCCCAGGTAATGCTAAAGATTACTGTTACTGAAAGGTTTGAACAGTCTATTTTCCAGTTCTACTGTGTACACTTGAAAGCACTTTGTGTAATCACTGTCTGCTCCAGTATAGACAGAGCTTGCTGTGTAAAAGCTCCATGCAAGGAAATAGATAGGAAAGTTTCTTAAAATAGGAAGGGGGTTAACTACAAAAACTGGCAGGGGAATCAGACAGTTATACCTACTGTTCATTCTCTGAAGTCAGCTGGATTTCATATTGGTGCCCCTTTAATAAGTTACTATATCTGAAGTGGGTTGTGCCCACGAAAGCTTATGATACCATCTACATGTTTTGTTAGTCTTTAAGGTGCTACTAGACTATTTGTTATTTTTTAAGTTTTTCCTGTTACAGACTAACTCGGCTACCCCTCTGAAGCTAGATAAATTAGGAATCTCATAATGGAGTGATGATTTTAGAAAACCTTTCCCTCTCGGTTGCTGCTGTGCATGTGACTTTCACTACGACTGAATGCAAGTTAATACCATATGGCAGGTGTTTAGCCTAGGCCAGGGATTCTCAGGCTTTCTCATAATGTGGATGTTAGAATGGAGTCATTTACACAGTTAACCGATAAGTCTGGGTTTATTGGTTAATCCTAATTACTACACTCACCCCCAAAACCTCTGTATCAGGCAGCAGGAGCTGATGTGCATGGGGGACAGGCTTTTAAGATGGCTCTCCATGTGTCTCAGCTACCACGGTGCTGCCTGCACCCTCCCCCCCTTGCTGCTTCCCACAGAGGCAGCAGCGTGGGAGGGGGGGGCAGCCAAGGAGCCAGTGCTCTGGGGGAGCCGGCTTAAAAACCGGCTTCTCCTAAGCACTGACTCCCGTCTTCCTCCCCTCCCCCCACATGTGAACGTGTAACCATTAAAAAATTCAGTGGTTACACATTTACACAAATACATGTTAGTTAACATCCCTAATGTGGACTGCGTCCTAATAGCATTTCATGGATCAATGACTCACCCACTTGAACATCCATAGTAACATCCCTGAGGCAACTGCAATTGCTTTTTAGGGAAAATATTTCATATTTATCTTAATGTTATTTAGCTGCTCAAAACTGGGAAAGTTAGCACTATACAGGCCTATGGACCAGCAGCAGCAACAAATGTTCCAGACTACCAGTGGTCCATCAATCATTGTTTCAGAATCTGACTTCAATGTAATAAACTGGAGACAGCATTACAGTTCCTAGCAGACAATCTACATTACAAATCCTACCATAATAATTGGCCTCTGGACCTTTGCTCTACTTTTGTTGGAGATTGTAGCCCTTCCTTGAGCTACATCTCCCATTGATTTCATTTAGAATGAGTAGGATTGGAATCCATCTTCTAGAGCAGAGGTTCTCGAATGTCATTGCACTGTGACCCCCCTTATGCCAACAAAAATTACTATGTGATCCCAGGACCCAAGCCCGAACCTGCCAGAACCCCAGTGCCATGGAGGAGGGGAAGAAAGAGGGAGACAAGGCTGAAGGGCTTGAGTCCCAGGCAAGGGGCCTGTAATCTGAGTCCCAATGCCCCACACAGTGGAGCTCACGCTTTGGCCCAGGACAGGTCTAATGCCAACCCTGGCAACTCTATTAAACTGGGCTTGTGATCCACTTTGGTGTCCTAACTCAGTTTGAGAACCACTATTCTAGAGAACTGTTTTGAAGCAGAGATTTTGATAGGAAGGTGCTAATACTATTTGCCTAACTAGTGAAGTGGGATTAATCTTGCTTTAAACTTGTCTTCAAAACTTTATAAAGGGCTAAGGATTGAATGGGCCCTGGATACTGAACCCTCTGTTGCTGGGTTTGAAGCACATGCAGAATTCCCTACAATTAGTTGCTTAGCCCAGTCTGTTACTAAGATTTAAACTTCCAGGGCTTTCTTGGGTGTCAGTTTTCTAAAATTGTTAGATTCAGAATCAGGAGCATCAAAATCAGAGTGATCTGAAGAAATTAATCAAGAACAGCATTAATCCAGGCATTAAGATTTACATGCAACTAGGAAAACAGGATTAGCGAATAAGAGAACTATGTACAAGATAGGAGTGTGATTCCCAAGGAAGAAAAAACCTTAAACTTTGCAATTTCCTGACTGTTCTGAATGCCTGATTTCTTAACTTCAGAGTTGCACAAGTGCTAGTTTTATGCATTTAATTTCCCTTGGAGAGAACTGCTGATTAGTTGGAATTTTTTACTGAAAATAAAAAAGTCTTTAAAATGTAACTATCCTCTGTAAAATATGCTATGTTAGGGTAGTCATTAAATTATGCAACCTTTCATCTTGCTTGTGTTCATACTTTACTTTAGGGGTGGGGAACCTCAGGTCCAGGGGCCGGATGCAACCCACGGCTTGCCTGGATCCAGCATTGGGAAGCCCGGGCTGGCACTCCAGCTCTCCATAGCACCCCTCCTACCCCCAACCCCACCTTCCTGCAGGGCTGGAGCACACAAAATCTACTAGTTTGGGCCCCCATGCTCTGGTGTATATTGGGAGTGTCTTTCTCCTTCTGTCAGTTCTGTCTTTTTTGCTTCTTACTTGTGTGCAGCCCTCCACTGATTTTTTCTGTGGGTCAGCAGCCCCCAACCCAAAAAAGGTTCCCCAACCCTGCTTTACTGAAAATGGTATAAATGCACAGTCTTGATACTGTAATTGGATGTGTACTATTGTCCCCTTGTGCTCACTAGTATTCTTTGTGAGTGAAAGGGGCTGTCTGTGGGATCTATTTGTAAAACTGAGGCCCAAGTTCGAAGTTTCTATTGTTCAGCATTTTAAATCTGAGAGCACACATTATAATTTGAACACATGGGTTCTGGCAGGGGGGAGGGGCTGTTACTCACAACAGTTAATCAAGTTCACTCCATTTCCTAGAAAAAAACATTCTGGAGCCAACATGAAATATGAAGCATTTCTCTCCAAAAGGAGTTGAAGAAAGTTATGAATAACTAAAATTTAGGGGGGGGGATATAAAATAGGCACCTGCTATTGCTGAAATTCATCTCTTCAAACAGCTCGGTGAACTCAATCTTGTGTGTGTTTCTAGGACTAACTTAACAATTTCTCAAAAAAAACCCACCCTCCAATCCTCCAATATTTTTATTTCAACATCTGTTTTGAAGTCTTTCAACAAACTGTTGTTAACTTGGCTTGGATTTAAAATGGCAGATTGACAAAAATCTACTTTTTAAAAAATGAGGTGTTACGTCTTTATACCAGCATAATCTTGCAGTATGCTTTTGTCAGGGTGCTTTACAGTTTGCTTTGTTTGCCCTTTGGTCCTTTCTCCATAACTTATTTTTAGCAGCGCTTAGCAAATGATTAAAAATTACCGCACAGTGTGTAACTTATGAGATTCTTTCAGCTTCTTCTAGAAAGATGTGGGTTATCTTAACTTCTTAGCCTGCAGGAGATTAGCTATTTAGTAGTTTGGCAGTTGGTGAAGCTAAGATGAAATGCATTGGCAGAAAATGAAACTGGAATGCAGTATTATCAGAAAGTCCAAAAAGCTTAGTTGGAGCTTGATCACTTACTGGAGTTTACAGTTTCAGGCTTTAAAACATTTATCTAAAAGGAGAAGGTGGGAATGAAAATCTAGTTCATACTGAAAGTTTCCATTTTAATTGCAGGCCCTAGATTCTACTCCCTTAGATTCCACCTTCACCTTGCTCTTAGTCAGTGTTCTACTAATGACAGCTGGATCCATGCATGTCAGAAGTGCATTAATTAGATGCCTGGGAAGGGATTTAGGCTTTCACCTAGCTTTGTCTTTCTAAAAAGTTGCTAAAAGCAAGCAATAATTCAAGATCTGGAAATAGTCACTTAAAGGGACACCAATTTAAGAAAAAAACTTCTGTATACATGCTTATCGGCCCTCCATCGCTCCATCTGAGCACATTTCAAGTATTTTATATATTTATCCTCATAATACCAAGGTAGAGAAGTATTACTAAAGCCTAGGTAAGAGAAGTATTCTATTCTATACCTAGCAAGGTAGAGAAGTATTCTATTCTGCTAAACAGATGGGTAACTGAAGGCCAGAGAGAAACCCACAAATGTCAAACTTGGGTGCCTAAAGGTAAGTTCCTAAAGCCACATTTAGGCACATAAATAAGACTTTGATTTCTAAAGCTGCTCAGCACCCATTAATTTTAAAAATCAGTCAGATCAATGTAAATGCCATTTAGTGACATCCAGTGCATCTGGACCTGCAAGAGATGTAAATGAAATTCTGCTGGTTCCTTTCTTTTCTGGTTTATTAATATGAAGGTCTGGGTGGTGTGTACACATCGGCATCCGTTGGCTCTTTCTCAGCTTGGTGGAAGCTTGTTTCTGGGGTTTCTAAATTCTTGTGAATTTTAACTTTAATTGAATGAGCAGGAGATTTAAAAATTAAATATCTTTACATATTATGGGGTAAGTTTAGAAGTTAAAATAAAATAAAAAAGTTAAAATTACTTGGTGACTTGCAGACATCTAACTAGGGCCTGATGAAATGCATCCTAGAATACTGAAGGAGTTGATAGAGGAGGTATCTGAGCCTTTCTCATGATTTTCCAAAGGCTAGATTCCAGAAGACTGAAAAAGGGGCAAATATAGTGCCCATCTATAAAAAGGGAAATAAGAACAAGCCAGGAAAGATAATGGAGCAAGTAATTAAGGAATTCATCTGCAGACATCTGGAAAATAATAAATTGATAGGTATCAGCCAGCATAGGTTTGTAATGAACAAATCCTGTCAAACCAATCTGATAGCTTTCTTTGATAAGATAACAAGGCTTGTGGATAAGGGAGAAGTGGAGGATGTGGTATACCTAGGCTTTAGTAAGGCATTTGATAAGGTTTCGTATGACCTTCTGATGAATAAACTAGGGAAATACAACTTAGATAGGGCTACTATAAGGTGGTCGCATAACTGGCTGGAGAACCATTTTCAGAGAGTAGTTATTAATGTTCATAATCATGTTGGAAGGGCATAACAATTGGGGCACCACAGGGGTCTATTTTGGCTCCGATTCTGTTCAATATCTTCATCAGCGATTTAGATGATGGCATAGAGAGTACAATTATTAAGTTTGCAGATGATAACAAGTTGAGAGGGGTTGCAAGTGTTTTGGAGTAGTTTTTCTCAACCAGTGGTACGAGTACCCTTAGGAGTACATGAAGTCTTGGGGGGGTATACACAACTGAAATTTGGAGAAAACTGAATTTTTGTTTTAAATTTTACAGCACTTCATTATTTTTGTACTTTTCACACGCAAAAATTTCAACACCCACTCAGCTATGATTAAGTTGTTTAAACAAATGTGTTGCAAAGGTAGAAAAAATTTTGTGCATCTGAAAACTGTAGGTACTGGGGGTATTTACATTTTCTTGAAGGGGTACTTTATTTAAAAAATGGTTGAGAAACGCTGCTTTGGAGGATAAGGTCATAATTCAAAATGATCTGGACAACCTGGAGAAATGGTCTGAGGTAAACAGGATGAAATTTAATAAGGACAAATGCAAAGTGCTCCACTTAGGAAGGAACAATTAGTTTCACACATACAGAATGGGAAGTGACTGTCTAGGAAGGAGTACTGCAGAAAGGGATCTAGGGATCATAGTGGACCGTAAGCTAAATGAGTCAACAGTGTGACACTGGCCTGGGGACAGGGGGAAGCATGCGAAATCTCTCATTCCCTGCCTGTCAACCATAAGGGTTGACTCTTAAGCACCACGTGCTCCCCCATCCCTAGGCCCTGATTGGCCTCGGGCTGGGGGAAGCGGCAGAGCCTACGGAGGCCCTTTTGCCCATGCCTGGTCCTAGACAGTGCTTGGTCCTGCCATGAGTCTCAGGTCTGGACTTGATGATCTCTCGAGGTCCCTTCCAGTTCTAGTACTCTGAGTCTATGAATAGAAACTGCCTTTTTCCAAAAGTCAGTAAAATTAAATATATATGAAATTCTAAACATTATAAAACATAAAAAAATCTGTCCTGTCTGTGTTAATAGCTCAACTGTTGCATTGGTTCTGGTGATGATATTTTACTAGTTCTCCAGAGCTCAAACAGCTGCTAAGATGGTACTGACTGCAAACGTGCACTGTACTTTGAATCAGTGACCTAGAAGTAAAAGACTTTGTATCCTATTTAACTTTTGGTTAGGTAATGGGACAAAATATTGAGCAGTGTTTTCCACTGAAGCAGTTATGCAGTTAGAGCAGCAATAAATAGAGATCCCGCTCCATGAATCTACCTGATCTTCTGTAGCACCAGCTAGTGTTCCATGAACCAGTTTAGAAATTTCACTGGTTTTACAGTGATACCAGTAGCTTGTATCAGTGTGGTTATTAATGTTTTCACAAGATCGAACAATCTGTGAACTCCACAAAAAGTGTTTCCATTGTCTTAGGGTGGAGGAAGGATCATGGGCTATGTGGGAACTACAGTATCATGGCTGAATTCCATACTTCTTGTTCCTGTAAACTTTACATGCGGATACTTTTCTACCAGGCCAGATCACATGGAGTTCACGGACCACTTAATTATTGGCCTCTGTCCTAGTTCCTATTTAGTACTAGGGATGTTAAAGATAAGCATTTGCTTATCAGATCGACTAGTTGACTAGTCAACAGACTATTTCTCCAGCAAGAGAGGCAGCAAAAGGGAGGAAGGGGTACTTCAGAGTGGCGCTGCCACTTTGAAACCCCAAGGCGGAGTTTCAAAGGGGCAGCCAGCTAATTAGCTGGACTTCCCAGCTAATCCTGGGCTCTGCATGGCATTTCCCCAGAACCCGGGGTCAGCTGGGTTCCACTGCCGCACACAGCCCAGGATCACCTGGGAGTCCCCAGCTGACCCTGGGCTCCACAGCGCTGCCCCCTTTGAAACGCCAGAGGCGGCATTTTAAAGGAGCAGCCACCCCACAGCCGATCTGCAGAGGAATGCGGAAGTGCCCACGACTAGTCAAGTAGTCGATGGAAATTCCGTTGACTAGTCAATGAACTGCATTTTAACATCTCTATTTAGTACCTCTCCTCTCCTCTCAGTCAACATCCTCTCAGTATGTTGGCATCAGTCCCTTTTGAAGTTCATAATTTGGATTGTCTCTGTAAATATGTTGTTACTGGTTCCCTCCCCTCTTCTCTTTCAGTTACCACCACTCTTTGCATTTTACCTTAATTAGTTTTTAAGCTCTGTGGTGCAAGATGTGCTCAGCACTTAGCCCAACTGTACCCCGTCCTGACTGGGGATTCTCAGTGCAATGCAGGTCTAATGCAGGACATTAACTACACTTAATTTACTGGAGTGTTATGTAGCAAAGCTATCTAAGTGTGCTATATAACAATATAGCTAGTGACAAATCCACAGGCACAGTCTAAAGTTTAATAAAAACATCTTTGAAAAAATCAGGAACATTTCTTCGTAAGCATAGTTAAGGTATATAATGTGCCTCAAACTGAATTAACACTTCAAAGACCAGATTCTAAACGCAGAAAATTTGGAATAAAGATACAGTTTTAGAAGAACACATTAGTTCAGTGGTTCCCAAACTTTTGGGCATCACGTCCCCTTTTTGATTTTTGAGAAACCCTCTTGGGCCCGCCCCTTCCCCCCCAAAATAGCAGCAAAACTTGTTGAGCTTTAAAAAAAAAAAAAAAAAGGGACTCACCAGGGCCAAAAAATAAAAATAGCAGGAAAACTTGGGGAAAGGCTGGGTTGCCTCTCGCGCGCCCCCGGAATTTCTTCACACACACACACAGTTTGGGAACTCATGAATTAGTTAGTTCTTCATGGCCAACCACGTTGGAAATACTGTAGACAGCTTTTACTCTGCCATTGTATCCGTATTTATCATTTATGTTAGCGTCCTATGCAGCTTGATATAAATGTGAGTCTGCTAGAGGGTGAAATCCATTCAGCTCCCAACGGGCCTGCCCACAATTCCCAGCTTAAATTTTTAACATGGGTTTATGTAACACACAAGGCCTTGTGAAGGGCCTCTGGGAATTTCATTTTGAGGACAGGCCAGAGAATAACAGAGTAGTGCGGCTCATCATTTGCTGAGCTGTAGCAATTGGACAACTCGACCGGAGTTAGGATCACAGGGGTAATGTGCATACTCTTAACTCTAACCCAAGAAGTGGTAACAATCTCAGAGCTTATTACTACCTTTTCCCTAGTGCATGTGCACTAGCATTGGTGCTGAATGGAAAGATGCCAGGAGTTGATTATGGTCCATTCTGTCACAGATGAAGGCAACTGTACCAGTATTTGCCCCTGGAGAGTACCCACTCTTAAGTCCCCTGCTCCTCAACTGGCACTTTCTTGGGTTGAGATCCATATCCATTTCCCTCTTGATTGGGGATTTTTCCAGGCTCCACAGTTTCCCTGCTTATACTGAAACAACATCGAGTAGTCTGGTGGTATATTAAAGACTAACGAATATATTTGGGCATAAGCTTTCGCGGGCTGGAGCCCGCTTCAGAAGACTCCTCAGGTGGTGGTGGGGTTTTTTTTTCTGAAAGAGACTAACACAGCTACCCTTCTGAAACTTGCTTACACTGTAAAAACAAGCAGTTCTATGGCACCTTAGAGACTAACACATTTATTAGGTCATGAGCTTTAGTGGGTAAAACTCACTTCATCAGATGCGTTGGAATGAAAATTACATCTGTAATTACGTAATTTTCAGTCCAACTCATCTGCTGAAGTGGGTTTTACCTATGAAAGCTTATGATCTAATACATTTGTTAGTCTCTAGGGGAAGAGTGGGCAATAATTTTGGAAGGGGGGCCACTTTCACAGATTTTGAAAGTGGCCGCGTGCCAACCCGGAAGCGGTGGGGTCTCAGGCGGAAGGGTGCAGGGTTAAGAACTACCCTGCTGAGTATGGTGACCTTGTTTTCTGAACCAGCTACAGCTAGTAAGAATAGTTTAATTTAAATTGTGAAACAGATTAAGCGTTTTAACTTTCTCATGTTAATTTATCAAACTTCATTTTAAATTAAAATATTATGTCCAACACAAAAGGTTTCAATGTTTTCTTTATTTATGGTAGGGGTGGGGAACCTTTTTTGGGTCCGGGGCCACTGACCCACAAAAAAAATCAGTTGGGGACCCCACAAGTGATAAGCCAAAAAAGTCCTCCAAAACCCCCCAACACTCACTGATGTGGCCCCAACTGAGACACCTTACTCCTCTAGTGCCACAACCTTGTGAGGTGAGGTGAGGGGAAGGGAAGGGGGAAACTGAGGTTCAGGGCTTCCCATAGACCAGATTTACTTTTATAGGGTTCTGGAGTTAGTGGGTTTTATGGACCTCCTTAGGCTCTGGGGTAGGGAGAAAAATGAGGGATACAGTGCGTAAGACAGAGTTCCCAGCAAGTAGGATAGGGATGGGGTGCAGGATCTAGGAGGTAGCTGGGGTGCAGAAGCAGGCTGGAAGTAGGGTTTCTGGCCAGGTGGAGGGAGCAGGAACAAGGGAGGGTGCAGTGTGTGGCCAGGAGAGAGGGTACAGGAACAAGGGAGGGTGTCGGAGCAAGCTGGGGGTGCTGGGTCTTGGGGAGGGGGGGCGGCGGGAAGGAAGTGACAGGATTGGTGTGCAGGGTCTGGGCATGAGAGGGGACCTTACCTGGCTTTGTGCTCCCTTGCAGCAATGGCTGCAACCATGCTTTCCCGGCCGCCCCGGAGGAAGACTCCACTTCCATGGCCATGAAGTCCCAGATGCCAGAGACGCAGCTGCTGTGGCCACGTGATCCGGGGCTGGCCCCAAGGCACTGCGGCCACAGGCTGCCCCAAAGGCGCCACTACCATGGTTTGGGGCCACCCTGGAGGTGCCGCAGTCACGTGGCCCCGGGCTACTCTAGAGGCACCGCAGTCATGTGGCCCCGGGCTAGTCTGGAGGTGCCGTGGCTGGCCCCGGAGGCGCCTTCAACCTCCAGGGCCAGCCCCAGACAGGGTCTCTCTTATGCCCAGAAGCCGTGACAGTTTTCTGTAGCAAAAGCATAGGGAATATAGGAAGCTATGTGCACGCTGAATGTCTTCCCTTTTCCTTTCCAGTCCGCTCCAATGCTCCTTTCTATGCTGCTGCCGTCCTTTCCTATATGTTGTGTCTCTGGCTTTAAGACAGTGTTTTAAGCGCGGTACAGGCGTTGGCCCAGGTTCTCCACCACATAAGTACAGAACAAAAACAGTCCTATCCAGCTTGTGTCTGGACAGACTAGAGCCATTCATTCATTTTTATGAGACTAAGTGTAAATGTAACATGTTGGTAGTAAGATTTAATTGTAACGGTTATTTTTTTAATGAGAAATTTAGTATTTTTTAAATTTTTTAAAATCGATAATCGCTTCAAATTAAATAAATCTGATTTTAAAAAAAATTAAATAATTGATTTTTATCCATCCTGCTCTCCTCTGAGCTTCCCAGAGTTGGGTATTTTCATACCCAGCATTGGAGAATTTGCATTCATGTCCTGCTAGAGATTACCCTGGCAAACCACTTGGCACTGTTTGTCCCAAAAGTCCATTCTTGTTGCCTTGGCTCTTGCCTTCTGCCTTGTGGGGGGGGCCGGGCTAGGCCTGCTCTGCAGAGCTGGGGCTGGGAGGCCCGGGCTATGCCATGCTGTTCCTCGCAGGCTGTGTGTGGGGTTGGGGTGCCCCTTCCCCAATGTCTTGCTGTTCCCAGCCGGGCTGGAGTCAGTCCTGGGCAGCCCCTGGCTCTGCCTGCCTCAGCCTCCGCCCCAGAGCTGCTGCCTGCAAGCAAAGGGCTGGGCTGGGCCGGGAAGAGACTCTCCCCCCCTCCCCCCACACCCCTCCTCTCCTTGCCCCAGTGCTGCTCCTGGGAGGCTGCGAATCTCAGCGCTGCTGTCCTGCTGGTGAGTGCAGTGGGAGCGTGTGGGTGTGGGGGCAGGCTGGGAGGAGACAGGGATTGGGGCGATGCAGGGGATCAGGCTGGGGGGGGATCACGGGGCTGAGTGGAGCAAGGCTGGAGCAGAGGGAAGGTGTGGGGGGGGATACAATTTTACTTTGCAGAAGCTGCACTTCCCTTTTCTCCCACTTTTCCTCCCTCCCCAACTAGCTATTTGGCTGCATTCTCACCCTTTCACCTTTTCTGCATTACTCCCCTAACCCCCTCCTGCCCCCAACCTCCCTCTAGTACCCCCACCCCACACCCTTTCCTGCTGCCAGACTCCCTTCCAGACCCTGCCCTCCTCATCCCGTCTGCACCCCACCTCCCACCCAGATTCTGCATCCCTGTCCCACTTGCTGGCAGTCCTGTCCTGCACATTGAGCCCCTCCTTTGTCTTCCCACCCCAGAGCCTGAGGGGGTCCACAAAATCCACTAACTTGGGAACCCCAGAAAAGTAAATTGGGCCTATGCGAAGCCCTGAACCTCAGTCATTCCTGTCCCTTGGCCTCACCCCATGGGGCTGGAGCACCAGAGGAGTGAGGCGTCTCAGTTGGGGGTCATGTCAGTGAGGATTGGGTGTTTGGGAAGGAGTCCTTTTCTTCTTACTTGTGTGGTCCCCAACTGATTTTTCTGTGGATCAGTGGCCCCGGACCCAAAAAAGGTTCCCCACCTCTGCCATAAATAAAGAAAACATTGAAACCTTTTGTATTGGACATAATATTTTACTTTATTTAAAACGAAGTTTGATAAACTAACATGAGAAAGTTAAAATGCTTAATCTGTTTCACAATTTAAATTAAACCGTTCTCCCCATCTGCAGTACTAACAAAATGGCTCAGGCGTAATTAACAGTGAGTTTTCATTAGCATTGGGTAGTCTGCGGAAAGGTTTGGAGAGGGTGGGGCCTCAAGGAAGGGGTGGGGTTTCGGAGAAGGGATGGGACAGATCCTGGCTTGCCCTGACATTTAAAAAGTGATCTTGGGTGTAAAGAGGTTGTTCTAGGCTACAGTGCTATTATTACAGCCAGGGGGCTGTTGCACATTTCAAAGCGGAAGCACCTGTGTGGAGCCTGGAGTCAGCAGCACTTCCCGCTGGCCCCGGGCTGCTCACAGCGTGCCAGCTTTGTACATTTCAAAGGATGAATGCGGAAGTGCCTGTTGACCATACAGCGCTGCCACTTTGAAATGCCATGCAGAGCTGGAGTCAGCTGGGGACTCCCCTGCTCTGAGCTTTGAAATGCTGCGCTGGAGCCCGAGGTCAGCTGGGGAGTCCCCAGGTGATCCCAGGTTCTGTAGAAATGCTGTGCGGAGTCCCTGTTCAGCTCGGGTCTCTCCAGCTGATCCTGGGCTCCGCTTGGCATTTCAAAGCGGCAGCACCGCATGGAGCCTGGGATCAGCTGAGGACTCCCCAGCTGACTCTGGGTCCCACAGAAATTCAACGGGGCAGCGCTGCACGGAGTCCGGAGTACATGCTCCATGCAGCGCTGCCGCTTTGAAATACCCCCTCTTTCTTTTTCCCCCCCCCCCCCCTTTGCTGCCTCTATCAGAGAAATTGACTAGTTGACTAGTCCTTAACATCCTTAATAGGGAGCATAATCTGTTTATTATGATAGCACAGAGTTCAGATCATGATCTTGTTATAACAACCAACAAATCAAATGGCACTTTTCTCGTCTATTTCAGATTGTTCTTGAGGCTGGTAAAGAAATGCTGCCTTTGGTCTTTACCATATGCAGGGATCCGGTGATCCTATAATAACTTGAACAATCTAGCTTCCTTACCTGTTACTTATAGAAACTGGTCTGGTGCAGGGGAAATATGGGTTCCATTTCTGGCTCTGGCTTGCTATTACTTCCGATAAGTCAGTTGTACCTCAGTTTCCTCACTTGAAAAACGAGGTTACTTTATATAGTGCTGATAGCTTACTGGCACACGTCAGCAAAAGATATAGACCGTGTCCCCTGCCCCAGAGCTTCCCCATCTTTGTGAAATGCTTTCAGATCTGTGGATGGAAAAGTGCAGTAGGAGCCAGGTATCTGTTTATTATTGGTACCAGCTTATTTTTCACCATTTATGCATGTTGCTTCTATTTGCATTTAGCTCTGCTGGCCAAAAATGAAAGAAGTCTCTTGCTTTCATATTCTCCTGTGCTAGTACTCTAGTGCAGTGTTTGTATATACTGTGAATATTTGTAAATATTCTCCCATTGCATTTATTGCTTTGTAGGCTCAGTAAAAACAAGCCTTTAAAAACAAAACCTAAGCTTTAGGCCAAATTTGATTGGAATTTTTTGTACTTGCGTAAAGGACCATAGTCCTATTTAATGCAGACTCTGTGGCAAAAGGAGAATTGTCTTTAAGAAGCTTTAGTAACAGTAAATGTCAAGTGAATTCTTTCCTATAATCATAGTCCCTGTATGTCCAATTCATTACTTTTTATCCAGCTGCAAAGATGTCCTAATGGCAATTAAATACAATCCCTATTAGTTGAAAACATTACAAATTCCAAACATTGCAAACTTTTGTACTCCATGGGGTACAAGAGGAACCAAACAGAACAAAACAGATTATTAAGAAAATAAAGCAAAGCATTCACACTAAGCTTGAGTCACTAAAGACATTGATTACAAATACATAATTGCTCACCCTGTATACTGTTTTAGATAGATGCCTTCACAGGCCAGGAATCTTTAACACCTGGGTTCAACATTCGTTTCTCTTTTGCATCTTTCCCTTTCGCACTGATCATAGTTCAAAAGCAGCACTTTGTTGTTTTTAGTAAATCTGCAATAGAAAAAAATTCACCTTTTTGCAGAAACCAAGCCTGGTGTTTGAGGTAGGTGCAAGTACAAATTAGATAATTAACTAGCATTTGCTATTAAATGGATGCTGTAATAAAGAAAAAGTCCTTGTAGAAAGCTATGTTACTAATGTAAGCAGTGACTTCATGATACGTCATCTCACAGAACCCTTGTAATTCCCTGGAAGAGCTTCCTAATTAAATTCACTGTATTAACTCATGTCACCACATTTAGAAAGCACTGCAAAGAAGTATCAACAGCAGTACTGGAGTATTTCCAGCCATGGGCAAGAATACTGATATTTGTCCCAGGGATGTTAGCTATCGGTTAATTGAATAGTTGACTAATCGCATGGATTCTTAGTGGTTAGTCGACTGTTTTATAGTCCCCCGGGGAGGGGCTGGCAGCAAGTGCAATCCAGCCCCACTCCCGGAGAGCCCCCTGCCACCCTGCGCTGCTGCCTTTCTATCAGAGGCAGCAGTGGAGGGTTCCAGGCAGGAGCCGGTCCATATGAGGAGCCAGTTTAAAAACCAGCTTCCCTAACGGACTGGCTGCCTGTTGCCCTGCACTGCTGCCTCTGATACGAGGCAGCAGTCCCTGTCTGCATGGTGTCTGAGCTCCCCACAGAGGCTGCTTTGAGACAGTCTCCCATTCCCTCCTCCCCCCAGCAACCTCTGTCCGTGGCCAGCCCAGGCTGCCTTTGCAGCAGACTCTCCTGTCTCCCCTCCTTTTCCTTCTCCCTCCCTTCTTTCCCCCCTTCCCCAGCTGCTGCCTCTGATAGGGGCAGTTGGCACCGTGGAGCCAGTGCTGGGGGGAGAACTAGCTTTTAAGCCGGCTCCCCACCAGCTTCTGCTTCTCTTCCTCTCCCTTTCTTCCCCCCCTTCCCCCCCACACACAGAGGCAGCGTGTGTGGGGGGAATGTGAGTGGTCGAGTAGATTAAGCAATGAGCCTAGGCTTATTAGAGTCCAGGTTTTGGAAGCATGTGAACTGAAACTGTGGTTTGGCTGAAAAAAAAGGAAGATACTGTAGCTAGGTTTCCTTATTCTATTTAGAATCTGGTTGGGGTCAAATGAAACACTAAGCAACTCTGTCAGTAACTAAGCCACAGGAGACTACACGCCCATTGGAGTCCTGGTGTAGAGCCATGCAACTCCGTGGAAGTTAGTGAAGGTTTAACATAAGCTGGCAATGAGAAGTGTGACCCTTTTTGGCACCAGCTGAAGTATGTGCTTTTTAGAACTCTACCAGATTTCAGCCTGTCAGGGCCTCCAGAGGTGTCCATTCACAAGCACCAGGAAAACTTGTTGACACCTCCTTTGTGCGTCAGGAACAGGCATTCAGTACCTAGGTGTATGTAGAGCAGTATGTGATCCCAATTAGGGATGTTAAATATTGGTTAATTGAATAGTCCAGTAACCTCTAGAATTCTGATCAGTTAGTCAACTAGTCTATAGTCCTGGGGACGGGACGGGGATAGTAGCCAGTGTGCTCCAGCCTCAGTCCTGAGGAGCCCCCTGCCACTCCACGCTAGAGTGCTAGGCGGGAGCTGCTCTGTGAGGGGAGCCAGTTTAAAGACCAGATCCCCTCGTAGATCAGCTGCCTGTGGCCCTGATAGAAGCAGCAGCATGGGGTGGCAGCAGCCAATGTCTAGGACGGGTCTGAACTCCCAGACTTGGTTTGAGCCGGGCCGCCTGTCCACCCGGCTCCTAATACACTTTAAATGCGGAGCAGGGGTAGGTCCCAGACCCATTTCAAGCCAGGACTGAGCCAGACTGCTAAAAAATTTACTGGCAAGTGGGGGTGGGGTGGGAAATGCATGTAGTCTATAGCATTAACCTGTAAACTTTTGCTTATTGGTTAATTGACTACACCATTACATCTCTAATCCCAATAGTCAATTACTGAGCAAAGTGCTGTGTTAAGTGCTACCACCAGAGCAAGGAATATTTAACTGGCACAGGCGAGGACAGGTCAAATATCAGTATTCTTGCCCATGGGTGGAATGAAGAATATGGATCCAATGTCCCTAAAACATCATATAGATCAGGAAATGGCTGAATAAGTGAAGTAAATTTCCAATTATGATTTAGGACCTTAAACAGGTTAAACAAATCCCATTTCTCTTCAGCTTTAATAAAAACTCTTTAAGGTGGTCTCATCTGTTGAAGTTAGTAGAAATCAAGGTGCATGCTTTTGCAGGGTTTTTTGGTTTTGATCATGGACAGTAAATGATGGTGTTTTACCCAATACAAAGTAAAGGGTATTGATGCTTTTATTACATACTTCTTTCAATGTGCAATAAAACTAACAGTAGACCTTTAAAAGAAGGTTTACTTGCATACTGCCGCATGACAGCAGATTAAATTGCTATAGTTAGGGTTGTGTCCACAGTTATGGTTTCTTGTGGTATGAATCTACACTTCTAGATAGTAGTTCATGGTTTTGAAACTGTGGTGTGATGTGTATATTTTGAGAGGTGGTTCAGTATTACCCAGTATCTCTGGGTTGTGTGGTTTGACTTTAATGTTCTTTAAAAACAGTTATCCCCCTTCCATGATTTCCTCCCCCCCCCAATCCATCACATGATACCTGTTTAACATGTAAGCAACCCTAAAATACATACTGTTGATCCTGTTTTTATGCGGGGGATGAGACAAATATTACAGTATTCTTTTGGGGACAGGAGGAAAGAAGGCGTAACATGGTACCTATTGGAGCCTGCTAAACAGTTCTTGTGCTGATCAAGGAAAATTCTGTAGACGATGGTGCCAGTAACTCTGAAGACAACTGCGTTCTTCTGGCAGTCCTAAACCAGTGCTCCAACCTTGCTAGATTTTACAGTGCTGCTGGAGGTTGCCTGTTTAAGTTTCCCTTGATGCTCTAGAACAGGGATGGGGAACCTAGAATCATAGCTCCAGCCTCAAAGGCCCAGTCCCGCCCCCCTAGCACTAGGGAGCCTGCACTGGCGCTCCAGTGTGCCCCATCCTCACCCCCTGCTGCCCCTCCACGGGGCTGGAGCACACAAAATCTACTAGGCTGGAACCCCCTAGACTGGTGTGTGAGGGGGATGTGGGGAGTGTCTTTCTCCTTCTCAGTTGGGCGCCATGTCAGTGCGTCCCTTCACTCTACTGCCATGTCAGACTGATTTTTTTTGTGGGTCATTGGCCTCCGAAAAGGTTCCCCAACCCTGCTTTAGAAAGAATAGGTTTGTTGATCTGATATTAGGACCTGAAATTCCCACTCTTGAAGTGTATTTAACAATATTGTTGTTCATTTCTTGTCTCAAAAGCTTTGTCTGGCATTCCTGTCACTGAGGGAAGCACCTAATCAAGGAGTGGGATAACTACAAGTAGAGTGCTGCAAAGTAATTGAGATATTAACTCAATATAAGGGGATTGTTTCTTTTTTTGCAAACAGAAAGGGGGTGGGGTAATGACAAAGTAAAGCTGGATCGATCCATTTTATAGATCTATTCACTGCTGTGATGAAACAATTCCAATGTGCAGCTCCAAGCTAGGGATGTAATAGTACAGTCAATTAACCGAGTAACCGATAAGCAAAAGCTTATAGGTTAATGCTATAGACTACACACATTTTCCTCCCACCCCTTGCCAGTAAACTTTTTAGCAGCCTAGCTCAGTCCCGACTTGCACTGGGTCCTGGACCTACCCCTGCTGCGGCTCTGCATTTAAAGTGTATTAACGGCCAGGTAGGCAAGCAGCCTGGCTCGGTTCTAGCTCATGCCGGGTTTGGGAGCACAGACCCCTCCCATCCAGACAGGAGCTGCCCAAGGACTATAGACTAGTCAACTAACTGATAAGAATTCATGAGGTTAATCAACTATTCAATTAACCAATATTTAACATCCCTGCTCCAAGCCACCATTCAGCACATATTGCCCCCCTTTTGAGATCAGTATTTGCATGAAAATGCAGCTATGATGGTAACTTGCAGTGGCCAGACAAGCATTTTTATGTTAAATATTTAATCAAATGTTTCATGTTTGCTTAGTAAAGATATTCTAGTGCTCAATGGGTACTAAAGGAGGAAATAAAAATATTTATTATCTAAACAGCCCAAGCTGAGAGATCAGAAATTGTGCACGTAAATTGCATAGATGTTTAAATTTGAAACAAAGATGTGTAAAACCATTTCCTCCTTTACTTGCATGCTCAGACCTGAGTTCAGGATTCTGTTTGCCCTACAGCAGCCAGAGATGTTGCAGCCAGCTGAAACCGGGCTCCCCGTACTGCTGTACGGGGCTGTGATGCCATCAGCTATTGCAGGGGAGACTCTGAAGCCTGAACTTGGGTCTTGGAAGGTAAGTGAAGGGGAAATGGATTTCAAGCATAGGTGAACTCTGATTAACTGAACCTAGATTGTCTACAGTTTCTGGTATGTTCCCCCCAGCCATTTGAATAATTGGGGTTTCTTTGTATTTTGCCGTTAAATATCTGTTACTGTTAATACAGCAAGGAGATCGGATTGTTTTTCCCAACTTTGTTGCCATGTGGCCCTGGACAAGTCATCTCATTGCCTTAATTTTCCATATGTAAAATGGGTTATAGTTTATGCTTGGCAAAAAAATAGAAAAACTCGTTTAAAAAAAGTGTCCCTGTTTTTTATTAACTTCAAATTTGAAAATTTTTGACTGATTATGATATTAAACTTCAGAAAAGATAAATATCAGTATAATTTAAAAAAAAAACCCTATACCTGCTATTCTCCAGTGTGACAGGTTAGCTACCTAGCAGCCTGCCCTTTTCATTGATCTCAATGGCACCTCTGAAATAGGACCACTAAATGGATTTAGATTCCTTGAGTCTGAGCATTCACATTTGAAAATGTTGGCATTAACTTTTTAGTGCACCTTTAAATCAGCACAGTCAAGGTGCGTCTAAACTACACCCCTGTCAGCAGAGGGATATAAATTAGACGTATCGAAAGTGCTAATGAAGCCGGAATTTAAATATCCTGCGCTTCATTTACATAATGGCGGCTGCCACTTTTTTCAAAACAGGGCTTTAAAAAAAAAGGCAGTTTAGACGGGGCATTTTCAATAGAAATGCCCCATTTCGAAAGATCCTATACTCGTTTTTTGAGGAGAATAGGATCTTTCGAAACGGGGCATTTCTGTCGAAAATGCCCCATCTAAACTGCCGGGTTTTTTTTTTTTTCCAAAAGCCCCGTTTCGGAAAAAAGTGGCAGCCGCCATTATGTAAATGAAGCACGGGATATTTAAATCCCGGCTTCATTTGCACTTTCAATGTGTCTAATTTACATCCCTCTGCTGACAGAGGGGTGTAGTTTAGACAAGCCCTAAGTGGCTTACTATGCCTCTCCTGTATTGTTGTCTTGCAGTAATTAACAGTGTGCTCAGAAATGTCAATTTAAGTCTTAGTTTTAAGATTCATCTTCCATGTCCTGTCTCCCCATGTGTGTCCAGAGTAGGATGTAAAATCCTCTTTAATTGTTTAACTGGTTAAACTTAAAGGAGGTAGGTGGAAGGGCACTCCAACCTGATTGGGCTGGAGTGGCCCACTATGGCCGGGCTGGAGTGCCCCCCCTCCATAGACAGAGGCTGCTCCAACTGGGCTGGAGCGCCCCTATCTGCAGCAGGAACAGCAAGCGGGGAGCTGTTCCAGCCTCCACTGGTTAACCAGAGCCCATAAGCATCACCTGTTAAGGGTGATGCTTATAGGTTTAACCAGTTGACCATTCACATCCCTAGTCCAGAATCCTGAGCAAAACTGCTGCAGTTTTTGTTTGAAGCACAAGCTTGCATGGGTGTATTTTTGTGGAAAGTTTTGCAAGGTCTCTGTCTGAAGGTCTTATGACTAGCAGAACTATTCAGGCCTGGGACATCCACACACCCAGCACCTGCAGTATTGGAGCCATTCATATCCTATTTATGACTCTCATTCGTATCAAATGATAATTTCTAGGTGGCTTGGTAGAGCAGTTTGAATGGTGACTTTATGGCTGTGGTGTCCAACCAGTTCTGAAGCTACAGCAAACTAGCCACTCCCAACTGGCCAAATAGCTACATGTGGCTAGCATGTTGGACACCATGGCTTTAAGGGAAGCTCTTTAGTACAAGGCTAACTTGAAAATCCTAATGAACTATGCGCCCAATCCCATTGCCATAACATCTACGCACATTTCTTGGACACCTCAGTATTGCCTCCAGTGGAGTTATCCAGCCTCTCTGATAAACTCCCTTTCTTGACATGCCTTAATACTTTCCTGTCTTGTAGCACCTTCTGATTCAGGAGTTCAAGCCATTTGCAAACACTGAGGTGGTTGAATGCCCCTGGTTAAAGTGAGAAACTGAGGTCGCTCAAGATCTCCTAGCTTCTAGCAAAGCCCATGACAGATCCAAGAATGGTACCCAGGTCTCTTAATAAACCAGTCCTGTTTGCCAGAACCACCAGACAGCTCTAGCTTTACTGTAGTAAATGATGAAAGAGAAGTGTAGTACCATGCTTTGTAAGCCAACAGATTGGGAAGCATGTTCTATGGCCTGGGACCCTTGGCCAAAATTGCCTTTGGTCCTTGAGAATTGGCTACTGACCATCATTAGGGAGCCAGGTTCCATCAACAGGGAACGTACATATGTGATAGGAATTGTCCTTGGTGAATATCAATATGGTGGGTCATTTGGCTTTGCCTAAGTTGCATTTGTCTCCTCCTAGGTATGGCTTTGTTGAATTTGATGATCTGCGTGATGCAGATGATGCTGTTTATGAGCTAAACGGCAAAGACCTTTGTGGGGAGCGAGTTATCGTTGAACATGCCAGGGGCCCCCGACGTGACAGCAGTTATGGTTCTGGACGCAGTAAGCACTAATGCATTTGTATCTCGGTGACTTTTTTATTATATTTCACTTTTAAAAACCAGTAATTTTTTAAAAGACAGTAATGATATGAAGTTTGAATAGTTGTTTTTGTAATTGTTAATGTAAATATTTATTTGGATATTTATCAATTTGCTAATTGTATAAACTTATTTTAATTTACTTAATTAACTAATTATTAACTGTATGAACACTATTTATTGTACCATTATTAATTTGCTTATTTTGTAAGTATTTGTTTATTTGTGATGTGATTGTTTAACATAGACTTAACAAAGACCTCAATGTTTTAATTAAAAGTGTCCTTTGAGGCTAAGATGACTGCCTGTTCCATTTGCTGACCTTGGGTTACCTTTCCATGAGTGGCTCTTTGACCTTTGTGGCCCTTGGCTGACCAAAAAAGGAAGCCATGTGACGACCGCAACCTTTTCCCATTAGACCTGGGTGGTGAGGATCCCAAGGGTTAGAGACAGATGAGATTAAACTGAAATAGGTGCCTGAAAATCTATATTCATATCAAATATTCAGAAAACCTTTAATCAATGTAAGTAACATGAGTAAACTGGTTTTAGTGATTTGGTTTCTTGTTTCAAAAAATAATGTTTAATATTAAATTTAATTGCATGTTAACTGTAACTGTAATTATAATTGTACATCCTTGTAATTTTGGGGTAGTAAATGTTACATTTTTTAAATGTTGTTTTTATCTCTGTAATTTTATGCTTTAAATGAGGAGAATCTATTTTAGATTAGAGGGTGGGGTGAAGATTAAATGTATTTGCTGACATATTGGGTAGAATAGTTTATTTATCTGGGGGTAGACTAAGCCACTCCATCTCCTCAGCTGAATATTACTGTCTGCTTGTCACCTCCTAAAGGTGGATATGGTTATAGAAGAAGTGGAAGAGATAAGTACGGTCCTCCCACCCGTACAGAGTACAGATTGATCGTGGAAAATCTGTCAAGCCGTTGCAGTTGGCAAGATTTAAAGGTAGGGGTTCCCTTTCTTTACTCTGCTAGAGTTGAAGATCAGAAAGGGTGACAATGACATGGTGATTGTGAGTCCAAGGAAATTGTGTGAACATATGGTGATTGTACCAACTAAGCATTGCTTCTAAAGAGAGAACACTATCTAGAATCGCTCCAAACATATCCTCTGCTCTGGAAATATTGGACTTCAGAAGCTTCCCCCTCCCCCCTCTCATTTTAGTAAGTGCAATGAGTGAGAATACATGTTTGAAGTAGTATGCATATACAAATACATGCATTCAAAAGCAATATGTCATTATATGGAATCTTGAGACGTTCCACTTTAGGTACATATACATGCGTGTTGTAAATGATCTTTTGGGAGATGTCATGGCTTAACTTCCCAACCTGGCACTTCGAGTGTAGATATGGGGGCCAACTAGCAGAGTAAATGCTGTAAGAACCTGCTTCTAACTCCCAGAGACAAACTTGTTTGGTCTGTTTTCCTGAGATGCAAAAGAAAGACAGTCGGTTTGCTACCACCATCAAGTATAAATAAAAATATAAAATTAGCCTTTTCTAGGGAAGAGATCACTTGAACTCCCCTTCCTGAGGCAAAGCTCTCTCCCTGCCCCAACCTCCATTTTGCTTGGTGTTGGGAAAACAACCAGAGGGAATCCGCTGAGAACAATGTGGCTCTGCTTCTCCTGGGTAACTTAAGCACTAGGTGTAAGAACACAAAAATCAACCAATACCGGTTAACCAAAATACAAAGAAAACACTTTTATTATTAAAACAAGACTACTGTTGCAAGCATAGTAAATGACTGGGTGTTAAAAGCCATAGATAGTCCATCAGGTTTCAATCTAAACTTTTCCCTACTTACACATTTCAAGAAGTCTGTTCCTGGGAGAGCCCATCTCTCCTGCTGCCTGGGGAAAAATTGTTCTGATTTAAAACAAAGGAAGGGGGTGGGGGGGAACCCCTCTCTTGGTTTGAAATTCCTATCTGCATTTCATTGGCTAAATGCCCAAAGTCCCCTTCCCCAGGTGCATCTCCAGAGTTGCTTAACCCTTTCCTCAGTCTCCAGGTAAGTCAGACTCTCTTCAGCAGCTCCTATTCATGACAGGAGAACATTAGTTTAACACAGGCTTGTGCATGTAAGTCAAGATGAAAACAAACATACCTTTAAAACTCTGCCAAGTCAAATCAGACTTCTGTCAGACCAATGAAAGGCTCGTCTGTGACCTAGGAATTAGCTGTCAAATTTGAAGTTTCCACCATCAGTTTCTTGAGGTGCTGGTGATTGGAAAAAAGTTCCAATCCTTAGCCAAAAGACTACATGTTTTCACATGAAAGCAATTCATCCATTTTTGAGGAAACTTCTGGAAACATTTTCTCCCAACCCAAGAGCAATCTGACAATTTCAGTTGAAAAGGTAAAAATGATGATAAATTAAGAAGCTGAAAATGATTTTCTGTAATAGATACTCAGGTAACTCTATAGGCCACAGCACGTGTAGTGATTATGATTGTGTGTATGTGAAATCTCCTCCTGTAGTGCTTTTATCCTGTGCCTCCAGTTTTATGTAAGAGATTAACTTTTTTTATATAAAGAGCATTCTTATGATGCTGGTCAGCCATCCTGCCAGCTGTGAATGGCTTAAACACACTTATTTGTTCTTCAGGTGCCTCTTCAATTTGTGCTTTTCCCCCTGAGCCACCAAGAATTCATGTTATCACTTGCTGAAAACTTGCAAGTGGATCAGAGGCCTGATCTTTGGGTCTGAGTGGGAGCCAGAACTCCGGAGAGGCAGTCCCAGCTCGGCCATGAGCACGCTCTGCACCCTTGAGCAAATCACTTAACTCCTTTGTCTTGGTAAAATTGAGAGAACACTGATGTATCACAGGGTTGTTTGGAAACTGAATATTGTTCAGATATAAAGCGTATCAACTGCTTCTTGTTCTGTGAAAACTAATTTACTAGATCTGTCATTTGGGTCTAGTTTAACTAGCATTTTGTGTTTGTTGAGAACACTGTAAGCCGCCAGTAGCTTGTCTTTATATCTCACTTTATTACTGGAAGCAATTTGAGCATGGAATGGAGTAATCCTGTGCTGGATTCAGGTTTCAGGGAGTTGGTGGGGTTTGAGTAGCACTAAAGCATCTCAAGACAGGAGTCTGGCTTAAGAACTGAAAACAATTCTGACCTCTCATGCGAAGTGCAGATTGAATCAGTGCTGATAGAAAGTCGGCTGTTTGGGGTGGAGCAGAAGCTATGTGGTCATGATAAACAAATGTGTGGAGCAGTTGGAGAGGCCAGACACTGAATTTCTCTCTCCTTCCTGGAAAACAGGACCTGCGGGGCAAATCTGCAAGACACTAGCTAGGCAGTAGGGTGAGGGGAAGCGGCAATGCCTGGGCTCACCCTTTGTGGTGGTGGGCTTCTGTCACTTTTTACTGTTCCCATTTTTTAAAAACAAGGCTTCATAAACATGGTGGTAAAAAGTCCGAGTGCAAATGTACGGTTTTTAAAGTGAGGAAACACTTGCTTCAATCCAGAGCATATTTACTGCATCCAGGTTACTCCTTTCAAATAATAATTTGCATCAAAATTACTGCTGCAGTGTCTTTAGTTGGCCTGTTCAGAAATCTGGACCTGCTCCTGCAAAAACCATTTTTGTATAAAATTTCCACTACCATCAGCTGGTCCTTGCTGATTGGTTGTTTTATTCCATGTGGGCTTCTGAGCACAATTACAGGAACCTGGAACAGTACTAATTAGAACTAAGATGGTACAAAAGTGAGCTATTCCCCCCTGCTTGCCTTAGGCAAGCCAACCAATACTACTTTCTGCATGCAAAAGAGAAGCTGAAATGAGCAGTGTGGGGGAATAAACAGAATCAGCATGAAACCCTAAATCTGTGGATTCAAAGGCAATGGTTTTGTCCTTTCTTCCCAGGATTATATGCGTCAGGCAGGCGAAGTGACATATGCAGACGCACACAAAGGGAGAAAAAATGAAGGTGTGATTGAGTTCAAATCCTATTCTGATATGAAAAGAGCCCTTGAAAAACTGGATGGGACAGAAGTAAATGGCAGAAAGATTAGGTTAGTGGAAGACAGGCCGGGATCCAGACGGCGCCGCTCCTATTCCAGAAGCCGAAGCCATTCGAGGTATGTGTGTTCATAACACAGCAATGGCTCTTGTAGTCTAATCTGGTGGTTCTCAAACTTTAGCAACCCAAGGCCCTCCATTTTGATGTAAATATTTTCAGGGACGCCCTTGCCCTGTCCCTTCACCAAGCCCCCCGCCTCCTCCCTGCTCCATCTCCCATCCTTCCATTTCTGGCTTCCCCCCCTTCCCCTCCCCTCCATGTACACTCACTCGCACTGGGCTGGGGCAGGAGGATGAGGTGTGGGAGGGGTGAGGGCTCTGGCTGGGGGTTCAGGGTCTAGCATAGTGCCAGGGATGAGGTTTTGGGGTGCAGATGAGGGTGCTGGGCTGGGGGGTTGAGAGCTCTGGCTGGAGTTTTGGACTCTGGGGTAGGGTGAGGGATGGGAGGTTTGGGATGCTAGAGGGGGTTCCAGACTGGGACGGAGGGTTGGGGTTTGGAACAGGTATGGGGTGCAGACACCAGGAGGGGAGTTTAGGGTGGGAAAGGACTTAGGATGAGGAGTAAGCTCTGGCTATGGATACAGGCTCTGAGGTGGGACTGGGGATGAGGAGCTAGGGTGCTAGTAGTGTGTACCCTGGCTCCCAAGAAGCTGCCATGCCCTATGGCCCCTAAGTGCATGGACAGCCAGTGAGGTGCTGCATGCTGCTCTCCCACCCACAGTCTGTGCTCCCCATAGCTCCCAGTGGTCGCGGTTCCCTGTCAGTAGGAGCTTCAGAACTGGCACTCAGGTGGGGCGGAGCACTGAGCCTCCCTGGCCATCCATGAACTATGGGGCTGCAGGCACCTGGTGACTGCTTCCAAAAGCAACACCGAACCAGAGCAAGAAGCCTGCCTTAGCCCCAGGCTGCCAGCCCCACGAGGCACAGGGAGGGACAGGGAGAAAGGGAGGAGTTGATCAGTGGGGCCCATGGACCCCCCTTGGACTTCCCTGGCGGACCCCAGCTTGAGAAACCCCAGTCTAATCAAATAGCGAATGCCAGCATATCATTCCTTAGAGGCATGCTGGGTTACCAGGAAATGGGAGTTTTGGTGACAGACCGAATCAGTGGGAAACGAAGGCCTGAGGAGACTGGAGCCACTGCTTATGGGGTGGCGTGCGACTTTAATAACTATTTGTTTTACCAAAGTACTGAGGAGTGCCTGTCACTGTAACGCCACCGGACTGGACACTGCACAGACAACACTGACGTGCTGTAGGCTCCTGGACTAAACTCTAGTGCCCTTTAACACAGCGTGAAAGCATGGAAGTGGCAGAAGTAAATGTACAGAAGTGTCCGTAGAAGTCCTCCACTCCATTGCCCACTGTATCAGTTCTCTTTTGGGAGACATCTGCTCTTCCCTAGAGGTTGGCTATTTACATAGTGTGTTCAGTTTAGCACAAGAAGAGGGCTTCAACAGAATGGAAAATCTTCATGGTCAACTCTCTGTAGGTTAGTAGTGTGGGATTTGGTAAGACAGCCCCGACACATACTTGAAGAAATGCAGACCCTGTAATTTATAGGCAAGACTTGAAGTTTTTACTCCTGGAAAAATACGTTTGACTTTTTGGGAAAAATCTCTGCGTAGATGGGAGAGGAAATACTGTTAGACCCACACACTTAGGATCATCAGCACCATAGCATTTCTTGCAGGAGAAGGGGAGATGAACCATGTCCTGACTAAATTGTCTTTTGGGTAAATGTCTCCTGTACCCAGAATTTCCCTGATTGCATTTGAAAAGGGCTAGTCTTTAGGGATGTTAGATAGCATGTAACTGAATAGTTGTGTAAAAGCCTCAAATGTTAGTGGTTACATGGCTATTCAGTAATCCCCGGGGGGCAGGACCAGTGCATTCCCGGGCAGCTCTGTGCCACCCTGTGTGGGATGGCAGCAGCCCCTGTGCATGGAGGGTCTGAGTTCCCCATGGACAGAGGCTGCTCCATGGGGTGCCAAAGCAGCCTTTGTCTGTGGGGAGCTCGGACCCCCCCCAGACGGGCTGCTGCTGGCTCTGACACAGAGGCAGCAGTGTGGGGTGACAAGGGAATGCTACAGGATTAAACAATAAGCCCATGTAGTCATCTACACAGTGACATCCCTACTAGTCTTCATTTCCCTCACTTGCAGACTTGGCTGCCAATCTGAAGCAGAAGCACGTGTTCAATTCAAGAAGTCGCAGCATTTCCAGTATATATAAACGAGCAATAAAATACCGTGCTGGGATGATTCATAGGTTTTTCTAGAGGCCCCCATGTACAGTCTGTAAAATGCTTTCAGGCAGAAGAATCCCAAAGTGGGGGAGAGAGCTGTTGATGTGCTGTCACTCCTTAGTCGTGTGGGTTTTTACAGATCCAGGATCAGGGGTGTTTCTCTTTCCTTGGGTGTGGAATGACTTCATGTCAGTTCTCTCGTTTCAGGTCTCGCTCTCGAAGCAGACACTCTCGTAAGAGCAGGAGCCGTAGTGGAAGTAGCAAAAGCAGCCATTCCAAGAGTAGATCAAGATCCAGGTATATTTTTGTGGGGGAGAAAGTGTGGACAGATGTTCTGAAGTGTAAGCAGCATCAGTCTAACACTGCAGCATGGGCACTCTTTCTTTATCAAAATGCAATAGAAGATGAGAGCCAAGCCATGTTCAAAAGGCTGATGTGTCCTCATCCACTTGGACTCTTTCAGGTCTGGGTCCCGTTCCAGAAGCAAGAGCCGTAGTCGAAGCAAGAGCCGTAGCAGAGGCCAAAAGGAAAAAAGCAGGAGTCCTAGTAAAGACGATAAAAGTAGGAGCCGCAGCAGGAGTGCAGAGAAACCTCAGAGCAAAAGTAAAGACAAAGTGGAGGATGCTGTTCAGAACAATGATGATGCAAAAGCAAAGAGCAGGAGCCCCAGCAAGGAAAAGAGTAAAAGTAAGAGTAAAAGTAGGAGCAGGAGCAGGAGTGGGAGCAAGGAGAGAGTAGAGGAGAAGGGGAGTGTGAAGAGGAGTAGGAGTAAGGAGAAAAGTAGGAGTAAAGAGAGGGAGAAGAGCAAGGCTAGAAGCAGGAGCAAGAGCAGAGAGCAGAGTAAAAGCAGAAGCAGAAGTCGTAGCAAGAGTCGTAGCAAGAGTAAAGACCGAAGGAAAGGACGGAAGAGGAGTAGGGATGACAGCAGAAGTAGGAGCAGGAGTCACAGCAAGAGTGAGAAAAGCAAAAGGCGCAGCAAGCGAGACAGCAAGTCTAGCAGCAAGAAGAAAAAGAAGGAAGACCAAGAGCGATCCAGGTCCCGGTCCAGGTCTAGGTCTAGATCCAGATCCAGATCCAGATCGGAGTCCAAGGAAAAGGAGCATCTAAAACCAGAATCTGACAAAAAGGAGGTAAAAAATGAGGGTGAGGAAATGGACAAAAGTCACAAATCTCGGTCCAGGTCTAGGTCAAATTCTAAATCTAAACCAAATGTCAAATCAGAATCTCGTTCCCGATCAAAGTCAGTTTCCAAAACTAGGTCCCGGTCCAAGTCTAGATCTAGGTCTGTCTCTAAATCACCTTCCCGATCTAGATCAAGATCTCGTTCGAGGTCCTAAACTTGCTGCAACCACACTTGAAACTATATGAAAAGTCTTTTGTACATGTTTGGTAGTTGTAGCACAAGTGATTGAAGTAGAACACATGTCAATGCTGTACATTTTTAACTGCCCTAATGGTGTGTCTGTAATTGTTCAGTACAAGGGTCCTTCTCTGCAATGCTTTCTGGATCAAGGCTATGCAGCTCATTTGCTGACCAGCAGAAAGATCCCCCTTTGTAACCCGGTCCCCACCAGAACACCAACATTGTCTTATTTTTCAAAGAACAGCCTTACAGAGAGGGAGCATTGTACTTTGATGGGTTTATAAGGTTGGAATGATGACTGATAGGTAGGTATGGTGACTTCAACTATTTTTGCCCTTGAACTGATGCCCTTTGATGTATGCCATTTAGTGAAAGTGCTAAGTCTTAAGTTTCATACTACTTTTTGTTTCATATTTTTGGATTTACAGAGTTGTGAATAGCACAGTCAAGAAAACAGATACCTGCAGTAACCCATAGGGGAATAAAAAGTAGAGTTCCATATTCTGGTATTGTGACAATATCCTTGTTTTATATTAAATTTTTTTATTTTATTTTCCCTGTCTTGCAAAGTACAGTGATCCCTGTTTCCATGAAATTTGAATAAAGACTATTTTTGCTTGACGACATTTGGTGGTGGTTTAAATGAAATTGTCATGAGCCATGTTGGATTGGTTCTTCTCTACTATTGCTGTAGCTAACTCCGCAGATTAGTTTAACTGAAACGCTAGGGCAAAACCAGTTTTCTGCTTTTCAGTTTTACTGTGTGCATTGGAGAGCACTTCGTATTGTCCGTTCCAAAGACAAAGGGGGTCATAAAAGGAACCTGCTGCATGAATGCCAGAGTATGCTGTTGTACACACTGGTCAAAGTTTGCAGCACCTTGTAAAAGGGGCAGATCTGCCAGGGAACAAGAATGCTGCCTATGGAGGTGGAGTCCTTACTTGCCACTTTCTAAGTTAATACTGAAATAGTGTCCCAGCATCTGACAACAGGTGAATTGGGGGGGGGAGGGGAGAGAGAACAGTCTTGCTCACTTGAGAGGAGCCTCTTCACGTAAGTGTAGCAGGAGGGGGAGGGGTGTTGGTGCAGGAGATGCTTCCTTCCTTCTCCAAAGCTGGAATGCCAGAAGGGTCCCCAGGGTTCCCAAGCTCCTCAGCATGTTGTCACTGGCAACAACTAAACAAATATTTCTGCGCGTTACACAGATAGCGATTTATTGATATAAAATGATCAGGATCACTTTGTAACATGCCGTAAGTTGTTACAGATGACAGCATGTCCACTCCTTGCAGTGACTTGGGGTGTGCGCCACTCAGCCGTGGTGGAGATGCTTTCCCATTCAAATGCCTGATGTGGAAGTGGCCAGTGATGCCAAAATAAAGCATGAAAGGTTCAGTTACGGGCTGGAAATGCCCCAGATTGCACTGCAGGTTCCCAGCGCGAATAGGAGGTTGCTGTAAGAGCTGTTTGCTGTACATCAACCTCATTTGTCTAAAGTAAATGTGGCTTCTGTGACCATAGTTCCCACTAAGGTAGGCGCCTGCACGGCCACGCACAAAAAATTCTTCCTCTGCCCACCTCCTCTGGAGAGCCATGCAGCAGCACCTCGCATGGCAGGTGGCTGCTCCAGCAGGCGGGGTCAGCTGAGATGGTGTGATGAGGGAGCTGCTGGGGTGGGGGGCCAAGACCTGCCGCAGCAGCATGGCGGGGGAGGGAGGGAAGGCCTGCTCTGGTGGCTGGGGCTGCCTTGTGGTGAGGGGTCGGGGCCTCTTCTGGTGGCTGGGGCCAGGAACAGGACATGCTGCATGGCAGGGGAGGGGCACAGGTTTGTTCTGGCAGCTGGGAACTTGTGTGTGTGAATAAATTGGGTGCGCACATCCACATTAGTGCACATGATCTCAATATTGGTGCACAAGCCAAAATTCACTCCACTCATGGCTGGAAAATCTTCATGGGAACCCTGGCTGTGACCAAGTAATTAGCACCAACCAAAACACACTGAGCTTTCAGGCCACCATCTTTGCATCCTACCTGTTTCCTCTCACACAGCATCTACCCCAGCCATGAGCAAGAGAGGCTAGTGAGTGAGCTGCATGAGTAGCCCTCCTTCGTCTGTGGGCCACAGGATTGTCCTGGGATAGGGTGGCTCTGCTAACTGCGCTTGCAGACCTAGACTCTGTGGGCTGTGCTGACTGAACCGTCGCATGGTCTTGATTGGATGCAGAGGGAGTGCCCGGCTCAGTCAATGTTATGTGCAATCAGCACGCACCTCACTTTACGTACCCGTGTTTTATGTGTCACGTTAGTAATACGGGTAGGGGAAAAAATGACATGGACAGAAGCCAGCTGAATTTAGCAACCTTGCATACAGACAACTAAACAAAATGTCTTATGGGACACAGGTTGCCCACCACTGATTTCAGTCTTACAAAATTAAAAATCCTACAGAAATGAGGTGTTGTACTACCTGCCCAGTGCCTTTTCCTCACCACCTGCCAACCTGCCCACCCCCACCACCCTCCTACCACTCCTTTCCTAAAATGCCGGGGTTGATGTGCAGTGAGGTGCATGAACATAGGTCTATATCAAAATGGGGGGAGGGGACTCTCCAGGGGGAGTGATACTAAATATGACTTAGACCCAGGCTAAAGCAAATGAAAATACCGGTTTCAATACAGGATCTTGCCAATTCTCTCTGACTGGCATATTTTAGGAATAGTAATCTAGCCTCTGGGTGAGCAACATAATGCTTAGCACTTTCTGTCCAGTAGGGATCTTTTAAGTGCTTTGAGAGCAAGAATGCAATGATCCCAATCTTAGTTCATTCTTTAGGTGGAAAACTGAGACCCAGAGAAGTGACCAAATTTCCCAGTGAATTAATTGATCACACATTTCTTTCCTTATTGACACTTATCCTGTCCATGAGGTAATGCTGTCTCCCCAGGGAGACTGAACACACCATGTGTAAGTATATCTGGCTTTACTCAAAAGTATCCACTGACACTTGTCCAGTGCTAGTCCAGCCTGGATGTGTGTTTCAGAGGATTGAGCCAGAATTTTAGTGGGGACACATGGTGGCAACCTGTTATGAGGAACAATAATGTCGTTTGGCCCTGAGTGATCTCCGTATTTAAAGCTGCCTTTTTGGGGGAGGTTTTTCACCCCGTAAAAACAATGTTGGAGGAGAGGAACAAAGAGGTCCTGATAACTTTTCTTTCTTGGTTGCATGGGTCATAGCTTGGAGGAATTCGGAGTGTCAGCCCTGCTGTGTCACCCAAATCCTTGCTTAGCTAAAATTGTATTTAGCTACCACAACTTGTGCGTGTTGTTTCAGTTGGACACATTCTTCACTTCTCTCCATAACTGTACTCTAGTGTCGCTGTGACCAGTGTGCTCACATGATTTGCTTCCAGATTGCCCGTTGCCTTACGTTCAATGGCGTTATGGACAAAGATTCCGAGCTGAGGTCTTCCACTGAGATCACCAGCTCTCTAATTTAGGATCTACTAGTGAGAACACCCCAGCTAATGTCAGGAGTGGGCATGCTCTAAGTATTATTCCAGTTTTATACGTAGGTAAACCTAGACATGGGGACATTAAGGCTATGTCTAGACTACATCCCTCTTTTGAAAGAGGGATGTAAATTAGATCGAAATTGCCAATGAAGCCAGGATTTGAATTTCCCGTGTTTCATTTGCATAATGGCAGCCACACGTTCTTTCGAAAATGGGTATTTTGAAAGTGAAATCGCCGTCTAGACGCGGTTCTTTAAAAAAAAAACAAACCCTTTTCTGAAAGATCCTGTACTCCTCAAAAAATGAGGTTTACAGGATCTTTTGAAAAAGGGGTGGGTTTTTGAAAGAACCGCATCTAGACAGCGGTTTCACTTTTGAAATACCCGTTTTCGGAAGAATGCATGGCCGCCATTATGCAAATGAAGCATGGGAAATTCAAATCCTGGCTTCATTTTCAATTTCGATCTGTCTAATTTACTTCCCTCTTTCAAAAGAGGGATGTAGTTTAGACATGCCCTAAGGGCACATCTACACTGCACCGGAACCTGAAATAAGGTATGCAAGTTGAGCTATGCAAATTGCCTCTTATTTCAATGCTGTTTCAAAATAGCTTTTTTCATCATTTGGTGCTGTCTAAACAGCACCAAATTTTGAAATAAAGTGCTATTCTAAACCATCTCTTACTCCTCCTAGAATGAGGTTTATAGGGACGTTGGAATAGCCCCAAATAACAGGCTTGCAGTGAAGACGCAGGATACCTATTTCAGCATACTCTGGGGTCCTGATATAGCATTGCAGTGTAGACGTAGCCTAAGTGACTCCCCAAGATCCTACATTGAGTCAGGGGAAGGGCTGGGAGTAGAACCCAGGAATCCTGATTTCCACAATACCCTCAGAATCCAAACGGCTGCTTTCACTAATAAAATGTAACCTCCCAGTCCTAAGCTCCCTCTAAGCTGCGCAGCTGCCTACCAGGCCCTACACAAGAACTCAGGTCACCTGCATAGAGCACTGCTGGCCCCAGCATGGAGCTTCCGCAGGCAAGGCAGAAGCACCTCTCCCCGCCGGCCCCAGCACAGAACTGCTGTGGCCAGGCCGGAAGCACCTCTCCCCACCAGTCCCAGCATAGAGCTGCCAGGGCAGAACGGCTGCAGCAGCTCCGTGTGGGGCTAGTGGGGAGGGGTGCCTCACCCTGTCCGCAGCTGCTCCATGCTGGGCCTGAGGAGGGTGCCTCCCCCGTGGCCACAGTGTCCAGCCCAGAGCTGCTGCTGCTGGTGGACAGGCACCCCTACCCTGGCCCCAAGCTGCTGCAGTTAGAGGGAGCTGGGAATAGTTCTTTCTTCCCAGGGCAGACAACACCCAGAACTCATCTCTGGCCCCACCCCTAGCCAGAGACCGCACCCCACCCTCTGCACCCCAATCTCTCAGCACCACCCCTGCCACATACTGTCCGTGAGTGGAATAACTTGTATGTGATACAGCACCTCCTTACTGGTGCACTAACAAAAGTCATTCTGCATGTGGGTCTAAAACATTCAAAGGGACACTGCCACATATTCATTTTTCTTCTAGCAGCTAAAGAGGGGTTTTTTTTAAAAGCCCATGTGATCACCAATGAACATAGCATTACTGGGTAAAAATGGCTGTCTTTATAAGTGGAAATTGACTTTATAGCAGCAATAAGCTTCCTATGCAATTCAGCATTTTAAAATATCCATCACTGTAAAAGATGAAATAATGATACACGAATAAGAATAATTTTCAGCATATGAGGAAAGATCTGTAGAGTTTAAGAAGTGTCACAGCTAGCTGACTCACTCTGACTTAATCAAATGTCATATTGCCAGTGCATCATCAAAACCCTCTGTGGAAGTGATATTTAACTTCCTTAGAAGTCTGAAGGAAAAGTCTTTTCAACTAGATGTTCAGCGCTTGAATCTCTCTGGCTTTTATAAAAAGTGTTCAGTCAAATCCCTCCTGCTTCACAACCTCTCCGCAGAAATAAATCAAACGGAGGGGCATCTGTATGCTAACAAATGAGGGGCAAGGGAAATATTTAAGAGAATGCTGCAAATGCAAGGTACTAGGCCAAGATTTTCAAAAGTGACAGGTGATTTTGAAAATCCAAATGTCTCCAGTTGAGCACACCTGGAACTCCTAGCCAATTTTGAAAATTTTGGCTGTAATTTTAATTTTCACTGCATCTGTTATTGACCATTCTCTATTGATGTGTTAAATGCAAAAGCCTGCATAAAGGTTGCTTATGCGAACTCTTGGAAGACCGTGTAGTCTGCCACCACTTCGGCATGAGAGTCACCTGAGCCATGTAACACAATACTCCCAGGATACTCCGTCACACTGGGCACACTTCAGTATCTTCATTGTTTCTCTGCTGGAGGTCCTGCTGTTTTCAAAGCAGCTGCTCAATCTGTCACAGACAAGTTCCTGAGGGCCTGGCCCTGGGTTTAGGACACGACTGCCCCAGGAGCCGTGTGTGACTTTGCCTTGCCACTTTAGCACTAGATTTGTAAAGCTATTTAGGCATCTAACTTCCATTGAAGGAAGACAGGCAGGTGCCCCAAAACCTTTGAAGATCTGGGCCCTAGAGCCTGGCTCTCATTGATTTCAGTGGCTGTTCAGTTTTAGGTGCTTTTCAAAATCCTAGGCACTTGTCTGCCTCTTTAGATTCCTAAGGACCTTTAAAAATCTGGCCCTTCAGCCCTCTAGCTGGCATGTAAGCCCATGATTAACTTCACACCTACGGGCAATCCCATTGAAGTTAGTGGGTCTGGTTGTGTGCTTGAAACAAAACATGCTTACGTGCTTGTTGGATCGGGGCCTGTATCTTCGTCACCTCGCACTAGATAAATGCGAAGAGTTAAGGGGCCAGATCCAAAGATATTTTGAATCAGCTGCTGATTGACTTGGCAGGGCTGGTGACGCAGCTGTTGAGATGAAGTGTTTAAAAGTATCTGGCTGGACTGGTCAGTGCTTCGGACACAGTTGGAGGCTTTAGTGTCGCCATCTCCTCCCCGCTGCTTTTGTGAAAGAGCCGCTTGGCTCAATGAGTCTGTACCCCCACTTCAGACGATCAGCTCCCTCCATTTCACAACAGACACAGCCCCTGGGAGGTGGCGGCAGGAGCGTCACAAAAAGGCTCGTTCCACACTTCACTGCTAATCCGCCTGATGTGCTCAGCCACGGGCCAGTGAACGACTCCTGGGGGGAAGTGGGGAGAAAAGGGAATGTTCCAAACAACAAAGCTGAGCTGTCCGATGAAGTGTGTTTAAAGGGTCCCTAACCCCGTTACCTTGGAATCCTTCAAGCCATTGCTTTCTTCCTGCTCCACAAAGTGGTGAAATAAAAGGTGGCATTAGCGGCCCATCTCCAGGGGGATTTAGCACATGAAAGCATTTATTTCCCCTGTTTCAAGATTCCCCAAAAGTTGATATTAAACATTATTTCTTCTGTTCCCCGCCTTTTTGGAAGAGGGAGAAGAGCCATTAAAAGCTGCCTTTATTCCCTCTCCTGCCAGCCTGTGACACCTGGGCTCTTCCGCTACAGTTGGATTTAATCCATCAAACTAATTCTGTTCCAGCATTGCACTGAAGTGGCCTCTCTGAGGAAATAATCCCATTGTTCCCCGTTGCTCCAGCCTGGCGCCCTGGCGCTGCAGTGCCTCCTGTCTGAGATGATCTCTGACGCTCCTTTGGGGGCTAGCCTGGGGGTGCAAGTCCCGGACCCTCACCCCACATAGGGCTGACGCGCTAGTGCTAATGGATGCTCCTCAGGCTTCTGCCTTCAAGTGGGGCAGCTTTTCTCTCACCTGCATCTATCTATGGCCCTGCCTCCCTGATGTCCCAGAAGTTGCTTCGATTGTGGTGTGAAAGTATGTACCAACCACCCTGCACTGGGCCAACACCGCCTGACGAATCACTGTGGGGCCAGGCGACCACACCCCTGGGCCTCTGCTGCACATACTCCAGGCGCAAGGGACAGATAAAAGGAGGCAGCCCAGCCCTGCTCAGTCTAGGCTGAGGCTCCTGCAGAAGCACTTGCAGCTTCCCAAGCAGCGGGCCCTGGGCTGCACTGCAAGCAGCCAGCGGATTACAGAGACTGAGTGGGATGCTGAGCCGCTGCCAGCCCAGGCGCTGCCCGAGGCCCCGAGGAAGCGGCCCAGGGACTGGCTAAGAAGGCAATGCTGAAATCTTTCACTGGAACTCCCCTGGCTTCACAGGGCTCTGGGTTGGAGCCCCGTGGAGTATGAATGGCCCTGGGTTCCCCTCCTGTCCCCCAGCTACATGTGGCTACTGTGCCCTGCTTGGGGCTGTGCCCTGCTTGGGGCTACAGATTGATTGATCCCTGGAGGGTCAGAACCCCCAACTGCTATTCCCTGTCCCTGCCAGGAGGCTTAGGGGCCATAGATCATGTGCTGTGCCCTGCCCTGCCTGGGGGCTGCAGACTGATTGTTTGGCCCCACCGGGGGTTGTCTTGAGTCCATATTGCAATTGCCAGATCCTGCAGGGAGTCGGAAGGATTGTGTGGCAGGGAAACCCAGCCCTGCTTCACATGCAGGACCACTTGTGACACGTGGCATCTAGCCTGCCTCTAGGGAGCTCTGTCTGTCCTGTGCCTCTGTGAACTGAGCCCAGGGGAACTGACAAACTTGCCAGGCCCCTGAACAAGGGGTGTGTGTGGGGGAGGGGGGACAGCTTTGTGCTTCCAGAAGGGGTGGGGCCTCAAGTGGAAAGGGGGGACAGGGAAGCCAGTCCTTAGCACTGTTTGGAGCATGCCAGCCCCTCCCGCCTGGCCTCAGCACTGCTGGGAGCTGTGCAGTACGCCATGCTGGGCTCCGGCAGCGATTTAAAGGACCCGGGGCTCCAGGTACCACCACTACTGGGCTATGTCTACACTGGTGGGTTATTGCACAAGAACGGCCGTTCTTCCGCAGAGCGTCCACACTGCCCGCCTGCTCTTGTGCAAGGAGATTTATAGGAAACCGTGGTAAGAGAGGGCTTCTTGCGCAAGAGCTACACTCTTTTTTAACAGGTGTAAGCCCTCTTGTGCAGGGGCTCTTGCACAAGAGGGCACTGTGGACGCTCGGCAGGGATTGCTTGCGCAAGAAAGCCCTATGGCTAAAATGGCCATCAGAGCTTTCTCGCGCAAGAGAGCATCCACACTGCCATGGATGCTCCTGCGCAAAAGCACAGCTTGCACATGGCAGTGTGGACTTGTTCCTGCGCAAGAGTTCTTGCACAATAACCGGCCAATGTAGACATAGCCCTGCAGTGGCTGGAAGCCCTGGGCCCTAGGACATCTGGCCCCTTGTCAGCAGGCCTGACTGGGCCACAGTGTTTCCCTCAGAGTTTGGCTCAGGAATTGCTTTACACTCTACTTTTAAGTGCTGAAGTCTAGTTGGACCCCATTAGTAGGGGTGTCAGTGGGTAGTTGACCACACCAGTCTGGGTTTATCAGTTAATCCGGGGGTGGGGAACCTAAGGCTGGGGAGCTAGATGAGGCTAGGGGGTCTCCCCAGCATTGGGAAGCCTGCACTTGCACTCCAGCCTCCTGCCATCCCACTGTGAGGCAGGAGCATACAAAATCTACTAGCTGGGTCCTCCTAGGCTCTGGTGTGCGAGGGAAGATGGGGAGTGGCTTTCTCCTTCTCAGTCAGGGGCTATGTCAGTGAGGGTTTTGTTCTGGTTTTTTGCTTCTCACTTGTGTGCAGCCCGTGACTGATTTTTCTGTGGGTAAATGCCCCCTGACCCGAAAAAGGTTCCACACCCCTTGAATCCTATTGACTACATGCATTCCCCACACACAGACAGTGCTGCCTCTGTATCAGAGGCAGCAAGTGGGGGAAGGTGGGAGCTGGTAGCACCAGATCCCATAGAGCCACCTATCCTCTGACACAGAGGCAGCAGTGTGGAGGATGAGGGGGGCGGACAGGTGGCTCTGCAGAGCCAGTAAACGCAGAAAGTCGGCTTTCAAGCCAGCTGCCCGTGTGTATCGGCTCCCATGGAGTCGCTTGTCCTCCTGCATTGCTGCTCCCATGGAGTCGCTTGGAGGCAGCAGTGTGGGTGGGGCAACAGAGGCCACCATGGAGCAGCCTCTGTCTGTGGTGGGCCCAGGCTCACCACAAACAGAGGCTCCTCTGCGGGATGCTGGCGCAGCCCTGGTCCACAGGGAGCTCGGCCCCCCATGTGCAGGGACTGCTGGCTCCCCAGGAATGGAGCCGGAAACGTGCCAGCCCCACTTCTGGGGGCTATAAAATAATCGTATAACCACTTAAGTTTTGATGTGGTTACACGATTATTAAATTAATCAATATCTAACATCCCTACCAGTTAGTGCCTGTTGTGGTGGTGTTTGGTGCTGAGGACTCTTGACTCTGAGGCACTCGACTGAGTCCCGGAAAGGGACTCCACAGTGTTCAACAATGTCACCCTCTGTGAGAATTACAAATCTGCAAAGGGAGATTGATCACTGGAGCAGATTCAGCAACACCAGCAAACTCAACCACCAAGCTGGAGAAATGGTCTGAAATATGCAGGATAGATGCAAAGTACCCCACCTAGGAAGTAATGAACAACTTCACAATTCGGAAATGGGAAATGGCCGCCTAGGAAGGATACTGTGGAAGGGGATCTGGGCGTCCCAGTGGTTCACAAAGTACACACCAGTCGACAGTATAACACTGCTGCAAAAAAAGTGTGCATCATTCAGGGGTGTATTAGCAGGAGCTCTATAAGCAAGATAGGAGAAGTAATTCTGCTGCTGTACATGGTGCTGAGAAGACCTTAGCTGGATCACTGTGTGCTAGTCTGCATCACTCTTCGGGAAAGACATGGACAAGTTGGAGAGAAAAAGAATTAAAGGTCTAGAACACATGATTCTGAAGACAGACTGAAAAAAAATGAGTTTGTTTAGTCTCAAGAAGACTGAGGAGGAACATAACAGTCTTCAAGAACATAAAAACAATTTATCCTCCTCCTCTTTTTAACACTCTTATCCCCCGAGAGCAGGACAAGAAGTAATGGGCTTAAATTACAGCAAGGGAGATTTAGCTGAGACATTAGGGGAAAAATCTTTACTGTAAATGTCCGTAAGCACTGGAACAAATTACCTAGGGAGGCTGGGGAAGCTCCATCATTGGAGGTTTGTAAGAACAGGTGACAAACACCTGCCCTCGCTGGCCTAGATAATGCTTAGTCCTGCTTCAGAGAAGGGGCTGAACTAGATGCCCTGTTGCGGTCCCTTCCTGTCCTATGTGTGTATGAGTCTATAATCAGAGCTTTCTCCAGATAGGATGGAGTGGATGGTTGGAGTTTTGCAGGGGTCCAGAAGGAGTCTTTCCTGTCCCGGCACAATACTTTGGAGGAAGTTTGGGTCTGGGTCCACCACTACAGACTTGCCTTTAGTGCATAGGCAGAGGAATAGGGGCCGGAATTAGATGCTTTTTTAGACGCAACCGAAACATTTTTACTAGAAAACTTGATGATTTGTAACAGCCTAACAAAAGCAGCCATCTTCCCGGTCAGGTGGGTTTGCACTTTCGGCTGGCCAGCTGCCAACCTACTGCCCAGCACAGCCCCCCCAATCCACTTTGGGTGCCATTCGTGCCGTGGGGCCACCTACCGCCCAGCACAGCCCCTGGCTGGCTATGGGCGCTGTTCCCTCCCCGGAGCCGCGGGGCCGCCTACTGCCTGGCACAGCCCCCGGCCAGCTCAGGGCGCAGTTCCTCCCGAGGAGCCATGGGGCCACCTATTGGCCAGCACAGTCCCCAACCCGCTCTGGGCGCCGTTCGCATCATGGGGCCACCTACCGCCAGCACAGCCCCTGGCCAGTTCATGGCACCGTTCGCACCATGCTGTAGGGCCGCCTACCACCCAGCACAGCCCCCGGCTGGCTCTGAGCACCATTCGCGCTGCTGGCTCCAGGAGACTACAATCCCAGGAGGCAAAGTGGGCCAGGAACGGAACCCCCATTCATAACATTGCCCCATGGGCAAGAAGGGTTCGACTTACGATGGGCCGACTTACGACGGTTCTCCAGGAACCAATTAGGTCAGAAGTGCAGGGGTCGCCTGTAATTTCGAAATAACGGACGGCTTATTCTGACCTCTGTAACCCTCATTCCACGAGGAATAGCGCCTCTTCCGAAGTAGCTATTTCGGAATAGCAGTAGTGTGGATGCTCCGCTGCTGCTATTTCAAATTAGCTCCTCCCCGGGGCCATTCAGAGTAATTACTCCCCTGTGCCTCCTGGGGCTCTAAGTCGCGGTAGCACATCCACATTAGTACTGTAGCAGGAGTCAATGTACCTTAGGTCGAGTTGCCACGGGCTCTCCACTGCAGGGGAGGGGTTGATGGGAGGAACTCTCCCGCTGACTTCCCTGACTCTTCTCGCACTGGTGGAGTATCGGAATTGACAAGACAGCGATTGGCTGTCAGTTTAGTGGGTCTTCCCTAGACCCTAATTTAATCTCCAAGGGATGGATTGCCGCAGCAACAATCCCTGGGGAAGTGTAGACATGCCCGAGAGAGAGAGTTCACACATGCTGAGTGCAATATACATGAGGTGAGAACGGAAGGGCTAGGAAGGGGATTCTTCCTGGAGATGACTGACATTAGCAAAATGGATCAGGGTCCTAGAAGCAGCTCTCGCCCCAAGCCCATGGCCGTGACCTAGCATACAGCTGCCAGCTTTCCCAGGTTCTGGATGCTGTAGGCCATACCCAGCAGTGCCTGTCTCACACCATCCACAGGACTAGCTGCAGCTAAAGCTCTTGCTACAAAGAGGCAGGACATGCAGTCACAGCTCATGTGCTGGATGGATTGTAGATTAGAATGGTATGGACCATTGTGTAAAACAGGTGGGACAAGGAACCTTGTTGGGATCAGGATTTGGCTGGGGCTTGGTTTGGGGGTTTGAAGCTGAGGCCTGATCTACACTAGGAACAGGAGTGACTTGGGGGAGTATGAAGGGGCACATGCAAGGGGGGGTAGAGGCTGGCCAGCAGCTGGTGGAGCCAAAGCCTTTAGGTGGCCCAGGGACTAGTTTGGGGGGGGGAGGGTCTGGTGCCTGCGGTTCACCATTCAAGCATCTATCAAAGATAGTTGTAGAATCCAGACAGCACCCCACCACCGTATAGCAGATCGAGGGAGCTTGGCTTTCTTGTTGGCATTCAAGTCACCCTCCAACTTCTGGCAGCGGGCGGGGTGCGGGGAGATTTGCATCTGCCGGTTCAGAATCCCCAGGCCATACACAATGTCTGATAAGCATTTAGCCACTAATGAGAAGAGCTTCCACGAAGATGCCTTATCGCTCAGGTTCAAAATCCCTGTTTGAAAACATTGCCTGGGAGCACATTTGCCTGATTGGCCAGAAAGGCTCAGACCTGAAGTTATGCTGCGAGCAAAAGTAAATATTTCCTCAAAAGATCAGAGTCATTCTGAAACAGAGCATGTGTGTATGTGGGCTGGGGGGAAACAGAGCCATGGAGAGAAATCACCTACCTCTGCCAGGTAAATGACTATGTATTTAGAGATACGTATAAATGCATATTGCACCTGGACATAAAACAGCTCTGAGAAATCCCACTCCATTAATTTTATACTTCCAATAATAACAGATTGAAGGAGCCGTTTGGGCGGGCAGGCTGTTACTTGTGTGCTATTTAAACCACTGCCCAAATCCAGGTGAGAGGTGTCTTGTGGTTAAATTCCAGTCTAGATAGGTTCTTAAACTGCACTCTCATCATCCTGTATCTGAGACCCAGATTTCTAAAGGTATGAAGGCACCTAACTGCCAAATCAATGAGAGAGAGGCACCAAAACACCTTTAAAAAGCTGGTCTTGAGCCTCTTCCAGGACTGCACTAAGCCATGTGAATTGCATGGGTCATGTAGCGCAGGTGTTAGGACTCGTGGGTTCTTTTCTCAGTTCTTCCACCAACTTACGTGATCTTGGGCAAATGACTTGGGTTCTCCTGGGAATGCCGAATCGTAAGCGCTGAGGGCCTGGTTTTCAAAAGCGCAAGCACCTTGTTACTGACTTCATATGGAATCAGTGATGCTTAGCACCACTGGAAATCAGGCCCAAGAGGTCTAATGTCAAGAACTGAAAAACAGCAAATTTAATCCAATTTGGCTTTATTGTCTCTGTGCCTTCACTGTGTAGGAAGTGGTAGGGGCAATTCCATAGGTGATGGTACAGGCTGTACTTCCCTTAACCGGGACTCCCTGGTCTGGCAGCATCTGTGATCCAGCACTGACCATGGATGTTCCTGGACCACAGAGCCCAGGAACAGAGAGGTCTGACGGTGAGGCAGAAGCACTATAGGAGGCACTGGCAACCCAGTGTGTGTGTGGGAGGGGGGCCAGGTGGCACAGCAGGGAGTTCTGGCCCCAGCAGCGGATGGGGAGCTCCAGCTCCAGCGGTGGCCAGGGAGCTCTGGACCCAGCTGCAGAGCCAGGTGGCTGCGGAGCTCCAGCCATGACACTTGGAGGCTGGGGCAGCAGCAGGGACAGGCTGGAACTCAAACCCAGTTGCAGCCCAGGTCAGAAGAGGAGGGACCTCCCTTGGTCCAGCAAATCCCTTCATTCGGGACCAGTCAGGTCCCAGGGGTGCTGGACCAGTAAGGTCCAGTCTATATTCCATCTAACTCTGTATTGAACCAATGACACCGTGGTTGAATGAAGTCCCTGACAATTTGTGGCCAATAAAGTTTCCCCAGGACTTTTTGTAAGGGAAGGGGTCCTGGCTGCATTTCAGCTTGGCTAATTACATTCTCAGTATTACAGGCCCAAGGGTTCACACACCATGAGAGAGACTCATGAGAGGGCCTTAAACACCATGGGATTGAAAAAAAAAAATCAAAGGTGGGTTATTTAAATTGCCTTTTGGTGTTGAGTCTCTGGGATGCCTTCAGTTCACACTGTCAAGCTTTTCTCCACAGCCATGGCTATGGAGTGTCTAATATAATCACATAACTCCAAGAGCTAGGGCATTAAGGAAAACACGATATATTGTGAGAGTCATGCTAAAGTCAGGAGAGCTGCACAATGCGACATCCTAATTCTTTACATTCACCTTACACTTGCAATTGGACACAGGATACTTCACTTCCTGTCCTAAACAGTTGTGTTATGTTGCTGCACATTGAAATTCAGCCAGTTTTTTTGCAATGGCGTTCAAGGAGGACCCTGTGTGGGGCCTAGTGAGTAGGCTGATGCATTTCAGGATACATGATTAGGGGCTTTCAGGATGAACTGTCATTCATTTTCCCTGCTGCACAATAGAGAAGCAGAGGATGGATGAGCTTGTGGTTACGGCACCGAGCTGGAACTCTGGAGACCTGCCTTCAGTTCCTTACTCCTGCTAAGTGACACTGGGCAACACCCCTTCATCTCTGTGTCTGACCCCCGCCATCTGCAAGATGGAAGAATCATCCTCCCTTTGTTTATATTGCAATCCCTTTGGGGCAGAAACCATCTCTGACTGTGCGTGCGTACAGGGCTTAGCACAGTACAGCCCTGATCTAAATGGTGGCTTCTGATAAAATAACAATTACGTTGCTATCAATACTACATGACCAACAAAGCCCTGGCCCCACAATAGCTCATCACTTTTTTTTCTTCCCCTGGGTGAGAGAGGGTGATGTAACAGGCTGAAATACAAAGAGAATCAGCACATTTACAAGTGGGAGCTGCTGACAGTGCACTGGAAGCCTGGCATCTGCCCACTGGCTGTGTCCATGTGTGCCAGTGGCTCAGGTACATTATGCAGTGGAACCCCTGCAGTGCTAAGACATTGGAGGCAGCAAAGATCTGCTTCCAATGGGTGCCGTGGCTGTTATGGGCTGGATTCTGCACCCTGCTGTCAAACTAGAGTAGCACCACCAGTGGTGATGGGGTTTCTCCAGGTTTACACGAGTGTCACTGAGAGCAGAATCTGGTTTCATGTCTTCAGGAGCAGACCTGGTTGTGATTGTTTGGAGGAATGGTTTATTCCACACGCATGCAGTTTCACTCAATCTGCAGCTAATTGCGAATTTGATATTCACAAACTGGCTGGAGGAGGCAGTGCTGCTGTGCCCGCCACCCCGGCCTGCCTCCACCTGGTAACCCTTAGCTCAATGGTTAAGATACTCCCCTTGGTTGCAGCACACCAGGTTTTAATCCCTGCTCTGGAACACGTGAAGCAGCTGTTTTTGATTCACCAGAAGTCAAGCAGATTTCCCTTTGATTCAGCCTGAATCACATTTGGTTTTTTCAAATTTTCAGATCTGCTCCTGAACTGAAAAATCACATACTCTCCCAGTTCTGTTAAAGAGGAAATGCAAAGTGAAATCCATGGAAGTCAATGTCAAAGCTCCTGTGGACTTCAGTGGGGCCAGGATTTCACTCTAAATGCTCACAAAGGCATTGCACCAAAGCCTTACCTGGGACACAGGCAGGCAGGGACGGTGCAAGTCACTGCAGGGAGGAGGCAGCATAAGAAGAATTTCCCCTAAGAAGTGTATAGTGGTGTCCATGACACCAAAGCCCACTGACCCCATGCTACTAGCCCTGATGGGGACACTGCATCAGGGCCTGCACAGGCTATGTAGGCAAGATACATGAATCCTAACAGAGTTTGATCCAAAGCTCACTGAAATGAATGGGAGACTTTCCACTGAGTTCACCGAGCTTTGGCTCAGGCCCTGGACTCGCTCTATCAACTCTGAAACATTGGTCAGTAAGCCTAGTTCTCTATTTTCTTCCATTCTGTTCCATTCTTCCATTCTGCCAGCAGAAATGGGCCCCACTTAGGACTGAATTAGCAGATAAACGACAGAGGCGGAATCTCAAAAATAACAAGGAGGTCCAAGGTTGTTTAGTCCCTAATTCATGGTGCTACTGTGGTTCACATGAGGCAGATTTCTGTGTGGAGATGAGAAACCCACTATAATTGAGGTGAGGGGAGCCACCCTGCCAATCATTTTGCGTGCATTATGCTAAACTCTTATCTAAATTAGCCAGCCTCAAGAGGTGGAATCTAAGCAGGACAATTTTTGAATTTTCCACATGTTTGAATATTTTTCTTTTTTCTTTCCCAGTTCTACTTTTGATTTATGTTTTGTCCAAGAGAAAAAAGGAAAATATTAAAAGCTCATCTGGAAGGGAAGAAAAAATGGACATGGTTATTTTCATGTCAATGGGCTTTTTGCAGTACAATCCAGGGCAGATTAGAGGGAACAGAATTCAATGAATTCGCTGCAGTTCTTTGAGAGGGTGGCATGAAAGGCACAGATTTGTGAAAACATGAATAACCAATTCAGAGGGGGAGAAAGTAAAACTTTGCAAGCTTAGATAGTGTCATGCAATGGTGATAGTTGGGTATTGGGAGACAAGATTCTTGGGTTCTTTCTCCAGCTTGGCCACTTTTAACCATAAGGCCTTGAGACAATCAGCTATAAAATGGAGAAAATGATACTGACATGTCTCCTGTGTCATCTGTGAAGTTCGCTTGATTCATCTCTGTAAAATGCCTTGAAGCCTTGGAATAGGGCACCTGTACAAGTCCCTTATTACTACAGGTTGGACCTCACTGGTCCAGCACCCCTGGGACCTGACTGAACCCAAATGAGGGGATTTCCTGCACCAGAGGAGGTCCCTTCTCTCCTGACCCAGGCTGCCACCGGGTTAGGGCTCCAGCCTGCCCCCGCTGCTGCCCCAGCCCCCTGGGGCTCTCTAGATGCCACCCGCCCCCCTGCTGCCAGAGCTGGAGCGCCATGGCTGGAGCTCCACATCTGGGGCAGAGCTCTGCAGCCGCCTGGCTCTGTGGCCGGGGCTAGATCTCCCTGGATGCCGCTGGGGCCAGAACTCCCTGCTGTGTTGACTGTCTGCTCCACCCTCCCCTGCCCCCCGTCCCATTCACACACACTGGGGTTCCCCGCACAGTCGCCAGTGCCTCTTATGGAGCTTCTGCCCCAACGCCAGACCCCTCTGTTCCTGGGCTCTGTGGGCCAGGAACATCTGGACTCAGTGCTGGCCCACAGATGTTGCCAGACCAGGGAATCCCGGTTAAGGGAGGTACAACCTATATTGGATCTAAAAATTTTATTGTAAGTTGTTGGTTGTGTAAACTCTGGAGCAAAAACAGTAGCGCTACATAAGACATGCCCAATGGTCCAACTAGCTCAGTATCCTGTCTTCCAACAGTGACCTATTCCAGGTGCTTCCGAGGGAATGAACAGAACAGGGAATCATCACATGATCCATCCCTTATCACCCATTCACAATTTCTGGCAAACAGGTTAGGGAAACCATCCCTGCCCAGCCTGGAACTTGTCTGGTTATTTTTTTAACTCTGTAGCCTTAGCCTTCACAACACTCTCCAGCAAAGGGGCTGGACATGTGTTGTGTGAAGAAATACTTCCTTTTGTTTGTTGTCAATCTGCTGCCTATTAATGTCACTGGTTCTAATGTTATATTTTATATTTATAAAATATATACATAATATATAAATATATATATAGAAAGTATATATATAAGGTATATATAAAAATATAGAGAGAGTTATATAGTCTTCAGCTTGGAAAAGAGGGGATATGATAGAGGTCTATAAAATCATGACTGGTGTGGAAAAAGTGAATATGGAAAAGTTATTTACTTATTCCCACAATATAAGAACTAGGGGTCACCAAATGAAATTAATAAGCAGCAGGTTTAAAACAAACAAAAGGAAGTTTTTCTTCACTCAGCGCACGGTCAACCTGTGGAACTCCTTGCCAGAGGATATGGTGAAGACTGGGACTTTAACAGGGTTCAAAAAAGAGCTAGATAGATTCCTGCCACCTGTAGCATGTGATCCTTGCAGAGTTCATATGAATGTATGTTCAGGTCAAGTCGATAATTGAATGAGAGCCCATCAAGATCCCACCAAGCTCTCTCTGTGGTTTACTAGGTAGCACTGTGATCTGGCAGGACCAAACCAATACTGAAGGCAGCAATAGGAGGTGCTTCTGGACATATTTAGACTGAAACCAAAACCCAACATCTTTTTGTAAAAATGTAGGTTTCAGCCCAAGGTGCTGGGCTAATTCTAGCTCAAGGGATTATATTTTGCCTAGCTAAACATTCACATGCACTTTCAAATGTAATATCACACACCTTCTCTCCTGCAGCGTTAACCAGCTGCTATATCCCATCACAGAAGGGACATCCTATCAGTGGTGTGTAAAGTCACTCGTATATAACCCTATTTACACCACAGGAATTGTGTAAGGCTTAATTAGCTAATGCATGTAAAGTGCTTCCAAATACTATAATGGAAAGTGCTGTGGAAGTGCAAACTCTTGTCTTAGTTGTGGTAACCCTTTTCTGCAAATGTAAGGGAGTGATTTTAAATTCAATCGTAGTCTTCACGGTAGCAGACACATGGCTCTTGTTTGGCGTTACAGCCAGAATTTCAAATAAGGGTCTTTATGGAACACACCTTCCCGTGTAATTATGTGAAGCACCATAATTGTCTCTCCCAGCATGTCTATATGGCTTCATTGTTGTCAACCTGGCGCAGTGTTTCCCAAATGGTGTTCCACGGAACCAGTGAAAATAAGGGTTCTGTGAGAAAATTCCATTACAATAATATTTTATCATTTAAAATAACAATAATTAATATTTAAGCATTTATAAATTTTATTGAAAACACTTTTCATTTGTGTTTGCCACAATAAGTGCCCCTGTGTAATGCCAGCTTAGCCAGAGAGTGGGGACGATGATGTCACTACTCAGCGCTGCGCGCGCAGTCAGTCAGTGGTGCAATCGCCTGTGATCTACCACCGTAAATCCCTGCACTCGCTCTCAGGGAGCGTGGCTCATGGGTGACTGAATACGAATACACTAGCGCCGCGTCGGACAAGATCGAAGCTTCAGCTGTCAAACCAGTTGCTTGTATGGGAGTGCGCAGGCAGTGCTCTCACGAATACTTTACTTCAGTATAGTTGCGTGATTTCTTGTATTTAAAAATTTAACCGTGACAAATATAAATTGAACTATGATGATTAATCTATGTGCAATTAAACTAAATGTTGATCTCATGACCTTGTTTAGCATTTGTTTATTATTATCCTTACTTATTTGTGGTCTACTGTTTCAGCTCCATGGTATAAGACTTATTAGGGGTTCCGCAAAATTCTTTCAAGTGTAAAAGGGTTCTGTGGCCAAATAAAATTGGGAAACACTGCCCTAGCAGTTCACAGAGGCATTGGGGACATAACTCAGCTATTGTTCTATAGACCTTTAACAGAGAATTTCTATTGGCCGCCTTGTGACAGGTTGTTAGGCAGTTCTGATTCCATGCAGGGCTTCACTCAGGACCGGATTATCCATTAGCCACAACAGGAACAGTGCCTAGGGCCCACAAAAAAGTTTAGGGCCTAAAAAAATTCATAATTGACTTGAAAATGAGAAAAGAAAACTGCTAAATCAGACTTGATAATTTGATATCTTTGGTCAACAAACAACATACAGGTATAACATACAATTAACCATGAGGCATATAGGCAATATTTAATTTAATGGATCCGAGGGTACTGAGGGAGGTGGCAAATGTCATTGCGGAGCCTTTGGCCATTATCTTTGAAAACTTGTGGAGATTGGGAGAGATCCCGGATGATTGGAAAAAGGCAAATGTAGTGCCCATCTTTAAAAAAGGGAAGAAGGACAATCTAGGGAACTACAAACCAGTCAGCCTTACCTCAGTCCCTGGAAAAATCATGGAGGGGATCCTCAAGGAATCCATTTTGAAGCACTTGGAAGAGGGAAAAGTGATCAGAAATAGTCAACATGGATTCACGAAGGGCAAGTCATGCCTGACCAATCTGATTAGCTTCTATGATGAGGTAACTGGCTCTGTGGATATGGGAAAGTCAGTGGATGTGATATACCTTGCCTTTAGCAAAGCTTTTGATATGGTCTCCCACAATATTCTTGCCAGCAAGTTAAGGAAGTATGGATTGGATAAATGGACTGTAAGATGGATAGAAAGCTGTCTACACTGTCAGGGCCCAACTGGTAGTGATCAATGACTAGATGTCAGATTGGCAGTCGGTTTCTAGCAGAGTGCCCCAAGGATCAATTTTAGGACTGGTTTTGTTCAACATCTTTATTAATGACCTGGATGAGGGGATGGATTGCACCCTCAGCAAGTTTGTGGATGACACTAAGCTAGGGGGTGAGGTAGATATGCTGGAGGGCAGGGATAGGGTCCAGAGTGATCTAGACAGATTAGAGGATTGGGCCAAAAGAAATCTGATGAGGTTCAACAAGGACAAGTATAGAATCCTGCACTTGGAACAGAAGAATCCCAAGCATTGTTACAGGCTGGGGACCGACTGGCTAAATAGCAGTTCTGCAGAAAAGGACCTGGGGATTACAGTGGATGAGAAGCTGGATATGAGTCAACAGTGTGCCCTTGTAGCCAAGAAGGCTGCATATTAGGTTTCATTAGGAGAAGCATTGACCTATGAGGAGAGACTGAGGGATTTGGGTTTGTTTAGTCTTCAGAAAGAAGAGTGAGGGGGGATTTGATAGCAGCTTTCAACTTCCTGAAGGGAGGTTCCAAAAAGGACCGAGGAAGGCTGTTCACAGTAGTGACGGATGGCAGAACAAGGAGCAATGGGCTCAAGTTACAGTGAGGGAGGTCTAGGTTGGATATTAGGAAAAACTATTTCACTAGGAGAGTGGTGAAGTACTGGAATGGGTTACCTAGGGAGGTGGTGGAATCTCCATCCCTAGAGGTTTTTAAGTCTCGGCTTGACAAAGCTCTGGCTGGGTTGATTTAGTTGGGATTGGTCCTGCCTTGGGCAGGGGGCTGGACTTGATGACTCCTGAGGTCTCTCCCAGCTCTATGATTCTATGATTCCATGATTATAATAGGGCATTTCTCCCTTAGATATTTATATATAATCTAATTTAAAGGCCTACAATTATGAGTGCCTAGGGCCTGAGAAGACCTTAATCCGGCCCTAGCTGCACTAGCCAATTCATTACAATGTAATACAATTTTGCAATTGTTAGCAGATAGCTGGCTGAGCATAAAATCTCCCAGACTCTTTGGCGTAGGGCTTTGGCCATATAACTTCAGAAAGGTGATTTTCCCCTAATTTTGCATTAAGATATTATACCTGAATCTGTGCCATAACAATGTTGGCATTCAAAGTGCATCACAGTTGTGCAGGATTCTCCATCATGGTGATTTATAAATCAAGAATGGATATTTTTCAAAGATCTGCTCTAGCTCAGGTAGGACTTACTTCAAGGAAGTTCCGAGCTATGAAGGGGGTCAGACAAGAGTGGTCCCTTCTGTCCTTAGAATATTTTGACTCACCTCATCTCCAAGTCACAAAGACAAGTAGAAAAAATAATAAATGTACCTCATAAGACAATAAGAATCAGCTAAAAAGTCATTTGCTTAATTAATATTTACTTATAACTGAGCTGGAGTTGTATAATACTAATACTAATACTAATACTAAAGAGCCAACTTTGAAATGGACATTTCCACTCAGTTGCAATTTTAAAAATAGCTTGAGTTTAGGACTGGGACAGCTGTGTTCACAGGAAGTGAAAGTTTAAAGCTAATTGCAGCCAGAGAGAGAGCATGAATAAGAGTCACCACAGATGGCAGTTTCCGTTATAAAATGACTTTGGAGGGACGGAGGCAAAAAGGGACCTGAAACTTGTTACTAAGTGTGTGTGAAGCTAGTGCTGGTACAAGGAGCCAGCATGACAGGCCTGGAGACTGATGTCCTCCATCTATCCACAGAACAGGGCAGCTGAGGCTCTGGCTCTGCATAGTTCTTCCAACATGACTGTGTCAGTGCATCTCACCCAGGAGGGATGTCCGATAGGGGTGATAGGTAATTCACACTCCATGACCCATTCTTTCCTTGGCCCCATTATTGAGTATGCAAGTTAATGACAAATATATTGGTATGATGATGAAGACATCTGGGAATGAGACTGGAGCCCCAAAAGCTAATTTCACATACTGCGTTTCACAGAGCCACTACCAGATGGTAATAATTTCAGGCACAAATGATTTGGGCTGGATTTGAACCAACTAGAGACAAAAGGCTCTATCCCATTGCAGAACCCATGAGCCATTCAGTCCCCCATTCATGCTTTAATTGTTTTGTATAAATAATAAGTTACATTAGCGATGATACAGCAAATAAGGATTTAAATACACATTGGTGGTGATGAGGGGAGAGAGCACAGCTGGGCTTACACATCCCTACCATGGTTTGCAAGTAGAAACATCGGTTCTGATTCCTATTTTACATCAAAGCCCCTTTACACCACTTTGACAGTGCAAGTGGGCTTTAGAAGAGTGCAGATGTAGTCTCTGAAATGGCATGTCTAAAGCAGTGTAAGGGGGCGTTAGTGTAAAGAAGCAGGCCCAGCATCTTGTTAGCCCTGCAAGTTTGAGCCAGAATCAGGTTGGTAGGGTTAATCCAGCCAAATGTCTCCTTAGAGATGCTGAGCATACTCAACTCCCAGTCCAGGCAATGGAAACTGAGGGCACTCAGCACGTCCCAAGATTAGGCCCCAAGAGGAGTGGAATCTCACTATGTGATTTTTACAGTTGCTTTTTGCTGTCAGAATTCTGTCCCGAGCTGCCATCTTATAGAATCACAGAATCAAAGGGCTGGAAGAGACTTCAAGAGTTCGTTGAGCCAGGGCTTTGTCAAGCCAGGACTTAAAAACCTCTAGGAATGGAAATTCAGCCACCTCCCTAGGGATCCATCCCAGTGCTCCCCCACCCACCTAGGGAAATTGGTTTTTCTAATATCCAACTTAGACCTCCCCGGCTGCAACTAAAGACCACTGTTCCTTGTTCTGTCATCTGTCACCACTGAGAACAGCCTCTCTCCATCCTCTGCGGAACCTCCAATCTCCTCTCACTCTTCTCTTCTGCAGACTAAATAAGCCCAGTTCCCTCAACCTCTGCTCATAAGTCAGGTGCTCCAGCCTCCTAATCATATTTGTTGCACTCTGCTGCACTGTCTCCAGTGCAGCCACATCCCTTCAGTAATGGGGAGCCCTGAATTGGACTCCAGATGTGGCCTCACCAGGGCCAAATAAAGGGAAATAATCACTTCTCTAGATCTGCTGGCAATGCTCCTACTAATGCACCCCAATATGCCATTAGCCTTCTTGGCTACAAGGGCCCACTGTTGACTCACACTGTCATCCATTTTAATCCTCAGATCCTTTTCTTCCAAACAGCTGCTTAGCCAATTGGTCCCCAGCCTGTAACAGTGCTTGGGATTCTTCCATCCCAAGTGCAGGACCCTGCACTTGTCCTTGTTGAACCTCATCAGATTTCTTTCAGCCCAATCCTCCAATTTGTCTAGGTCACTTTGGACTCTATCCCAACCCTCCAGCTTATCTACCTCTCCCCCTAGCTTAGTGTCATCTGCAAACTTGGTGAGGGTGCAACCCATCTCCTCATCTAGGTCATTAATAAAGATGTTGAACAAAACTGGACTCACTCCAGGACACTCTGCTTGATACCGACTGCCAACTAGACATTGAGCTGTTGGTCACTACCCATTGAGCCCATGATCTAGCCAGCTTTCTATCCACCGTACAGTCCTTTTATCCAATCCATACTACTTTAACTTGCTGGCAAGAATATTGTGGGGGATTGCATCAAAAGCTTTACTAAAGTCAAGTTATATTACGTCCACCTCCTTCCCTATATCCACAGAGCCAGGCACCTCGTCATAGAAGGCAATCAGGTTGATCAGGCATGACTTGCCCTTGGTGAATCCAGGTTCCTGATCACTTTCCCCTGTTCCAAATGCTTCAAAATGGATTCCTCTTGGAGTGAGGCACCTAAGGAGTCAGCTGCTCAGGTGGCTCAGGACCCAGCAGCCAAAATCGTCTCACTCTTTTTAGACAGCTTGCTCATGCTTGCCCTACATTTCCCTGTGCATTTTGTGGTGGAGCTTTGATACCCTTCACCTATTGGTGGCCTTCCTTTGAACCTGGATGTGGGAGCTGACAATTAAGAGCTATTGGGCATGCTCTGACATGCGAGGGGAGTCAAGCCCACTCGCTAGAGAAAATGGCTTCGAGGCCTCTGGAGCTTCAGCTTGGGCTAGAGCTCAAGCAGTGGGGTAGTGACAGCACTTAGCTAGCTTTGCAATGCAGACTGGCATAAACGTAGACAGCGATAGTGTTGGTCAGCTGCTGACAAGTGACTTTGAAGATGTCAGTGACCCCTAAATGATGGACTTAGGCAGACATCTCAGGTGCGTCTACACAGCGGCGATAGCTTGAAATAAGCTATGCAATTTGAGCTACGCAAATTGTGTAGCTTATTTTGAGCTAGTCTATTTCGAAATAGCCCGCTATTCTGACAAGTCCCTTAATCCTTGTGTAAAGAGGTTTACCGGGACATTGGAATAGCACGTCTGTTATTTTGATTGCATTTCGAAATAACAGGCGTGTTGTTAAGACGTGGAAAACACTATTTCAGGATACCAGACATATCCCAAAATAGTGCCGCTGTCTAGACGTACCTCCTGAGTGCATTTAAAGATCCAGGTCTTGCAAGTGCTTAAAGGATAAGGCTCTTGTAATGAAATCACTACAGCAGATGAGGGGAGAGATGTTGTTGGTTTCGGTTTAGTTTTTTAAAAGTATCTAATGTTAGTGATGAAGAATGTATTTCAAATGAGCCATTTCAAATCTCACTATTTTACTGAAATCCCATTCCATTCAAATTGTCACAGCTTGAGACCTACTTGTGCTTTTTTTCTGTCTTACCAATGCAGAAAATAGAAAATAGTGTCATTAAAAAGCTCATTATTTTTATTGTTTCAAAATTCAAACCCAAGTGAAAATTAAAACTTTTTCAGATAAAAGGCAATTTAACGAAATGCAGAGAGAAAGATAAAATATGTTACATTAAAAATTGTCAAGATTTGACAATCTGTCACAAAATCCACTGAGGTTGAAAGTATCTATTAAAAGCATTCCCAAACCTGTCCTAACATAATTAGCAAATTAACATAACCTAACATTCTATGCATGTCTGTCCTCCCATATGGGGTAACTTCAAGGATCAGGGCATATATGATCCTATCAAATCCAGGTATTAAGTGTACAGACTAGGGGATTGGAGGGTGAATCCCTGGCTAATAAAACACTGCCTTAAGAGTTGGGTTGATGTTTCCTTTTGCCAATTCAAGTAGCCAGGAGAAACCACCTTCTTTATAGAAAATGTCCTTGTGGATCTCTCTCCACTCCCCCAAGTGTTTCCCACTTCTCCCTCTTTTCCAAGCTCCCAGACACTATTTCTCTAGATATCAAAGATACTGCTCACAAACCCATTAGCATAGTATCTGAGCACCTCACAATCTTTACTATATTTATCCTCACAGTGCCCCTATGGGTTAGGGAAGCAGCTTTATTCCTATTGCACAGATAGGAAATGAAGGCTCAAGGGCACAAAGGAAGACTATGACACAGCAAAGACTGGAACCTAGGTCTTCCAAGGTCCAGGCTAGTGCTCAGACCTTGGACCTGCCTTCCTCTCCCAGCAGTCAGCCCCCATCTACTGTCGTCTTTTAACATGGCCCGTCCCAAGGTGCCGTCGCCTTCCTTTTCCTACCCCCCCCCCCAAGACTTCTTACACTGCTCTCTAGTGGCACCCCTCTGTCCCTAAGGCCCCCCAGCTTTTCCATGTCCTGCGCTCTCTTGCTCCTCCTCCCCTTCCCTCCGCCCCGTGTCCCTCTTGCTACAGCCCAATAGCTCCTCCCAGACTCTCTCCCCTCAGTCCCTCACATCCTTCCCCTTCCTCTGCCTTCCCCAGCCTGCCCCATCAGGGTGCCCCCAGGGCGCCCCAACCTGCCACTCACTCTGACCCTTCACCCTGCCCTCTAAATCCCCCCCCCCCGCCTTGCTCCCTCACTCTGCCCCTGCCCCTGGGCCCTTCACTTTGCCCCCGCCCTGCCCCCTTGCTCCCTCCCCTCACTCTGCGCCCCTGGCACCTCTACCCTCCCCTCACTCTGCCCCCGCCCCTGGCTCCCTCCGCCCTACTCCCTCGCTCTGCCCCCCGGGGCTTCCCATCCTGCCCCCTGGCTGCCCCCATCTTCTCCCCGCCCTCCCGCTCTCCCCGCCCCAGCCGGAGCAGCGACTGCGCATGCGCCCTGGCTGCCCAAGGGGCCACTCCAAAAACAAACTGTCCTGACAAGAGTTAAAGAGAAAGGAAGGAGGGGCCGGGCCGGTGAGTGGGGCGCCGAGGGCGGGGGGCCCTGGTGTGTGCCTGCCCCGTTCCCCTCTGGCCGGGAGGGGTCCCAGTCAGTGTGAGGCCGGGGGACTGCCCCTTTCGGGGGGGGGCTGCCCTGTGCCCCCGGCCCTGGGGTAGGATGGGAGGGGCCGCACCATGGTCCCCCAGTGACTCGGAGTTCCTGGTCCCCCCCCCCGGGGACGTGGGGGATCCCCGTGAGGTTGGGGGGCTGCCTGATTCCCTGGCCGGGGCGTAGGCGGATCCCTCCCCATGGCGCTGTAGAAGGGCGGGACTGCCCTATTTACCGCTCCCAGGTTGTGAGTTGAAGGGGTTGGGGGTCCCAGTTCAGTCTGTTCTTCCCCCCATCAGACCCTAATGGGGTTAGGCAGGAACAGGAGGGGTGGTCCCTTAGCATCCACACACCGAAGCCCTCTCCACGCAACACTTGCCTGTGCTGTAACCATCCCTCTATTCCCATGCTTTGCCTCAGTTCCCTTCCCTCACCATGCACTGTCAGTACCCTCACTTGGTGTCTGACTGAGGGAGGGCCCTATTCACCAGATACCAGGGAATATAGCCTTTCTGACTGAGAGGGGCTGACGCGCACAATTTTTTCTGGTGAATATCCCTTTCCTGACTGATGATGGAGAGGGACTGATATACCATAAATGTCAGGGAGTTACTCACTATACTCCACGGGAAAGTTTTCTAATCTCTCTGAGCTAGAAGTGTGAGGGTGAGATTAAAAATTCACTTTGCTGTTATTTTAACACTGCTAATTGGAAGGCTGACAGCATATTTTAAAATATAGTGAAGCATTTATGATACAGTCTCTCTCTTTTTATACTCCTGTAATCGCTGGACAGGAACAAAGCATATTTATAAAGAAAAATGGAATCTAGTTATTTTATTAGCTGCATTGTTGCTAGCTCAGCGTAATTATTAATATTTGTTACGAGGCTCTAGTTGCCATAAACATTATGTATTTTTAAGATAACCGTTTGTACAGAAGTCACTATATAAAATAACCTCAAAAACTTTACAGAGTTAAGAAATAACAGAGAGTAATTTTAGGGATTTAGGTAAGATAGAAAAAAAGTTTTCACTTGAGATGGATATTTGATGTATGGGAGAAATATCATAAGGGTTTTCTAGAAGCAGATTCTTCAGAGGAAAAGTTTTTTGAACCAGCAATATCAAGTTTTTATTAAAGGGAAGGATGCTTGTGGCAGATGAGTGGAAGGGTATATTTAATACTTCAGAAATAGTGATTATAGCTCTTGGTGAGGATCATCATATACGGATAAGTATTAATATAAGACAAGTGTAGTGAAGTTTGATACTGGGAGGAATGGGATTACATTTTTAATCTGAAAATTTTAATGTAATTTATTCAACCACTGTCTGGGTCAGCAAAAAAATTTAAATGTTGTTGTGTAGTTAGGATTAAGGGATAAAGAACTCTGAGCTTTTGTGCTGAATTGCACAAGATCTCTCTTCTACAATCAACTTTGCAGCCTTTTGGCTAAGATCAAGTGCATAGTCTCCTTAGTGGGCACAAATGCCCATTATAATAGTCACTATGGGCCCAATTTTGACATAACCATGATTGCGCCTTTCTCTGCAGGTATGCCCATTAAAATTGAATACTTGTGGAATAAGATATAATTTAGCATGAGTATGGGTGTCAAAACTGAACTCTGTTTGAGTTGCTTAATAGAACTCCAGTATGAATATTTGACATACTGCAAATTGATTCCCATTTGTTTTGGTCTTATACTATTTTTCTTGCCATAACAAGTAAATGGCAAAGTTGTTTTTAATGTGATGAATGTAACAAAACAGAGGGGTGTTTTGCAGTCATTTACTATCACAGCCAAACTTCTCATGGCCTCAGGCTGTATCTTACTTGCACCAAGCATGCTATTTAATAGTCTATATACTAGAGTTGTAAAAGGTTAACCAGTTAACTAGTAGGGGCTGGAGCAACTCCCCACCCTCCCGGGCAGGAGGTTGTTCCAGCCCTGACATGCCAGAGCAGTCCTTGTATGTGGTGGGCCCACATAGCCCGCAGCAAAGCTTCCTCCCTGGTACCAGGGCTCTGACTGTTGTGGTCTAGGTCCTCTGTCGTCTCCCTTTTGTCACCCAACAGAGCTTTTCATCTGAACATCCCGAGGCCAAGATGTTGAGCTTTGGGGGATGAAATTCTTAGTAAAACAGAGCCTATATAAACAGATTGCATGGCTGAGGAATAGAATCTGTTTGTCCCTAATGTGTGTGCATGCAGGCAGGCAGTTTTGTGAGGAGGAGGAAGACCTTCAACCCATTGCACATCCTTTGTGGAGGATGGATTTAGACCAGTGGATGTGTAATAAAGGCACATTCACTCAACCCTCCTCTAACTCCACCACCACCAAGTTTCAGTGCATCTTGCCTTTGACTATCCCGCTCGCAACCTTCTTTCTGGTTTTAGGGTGTTGCAAATTTAAGAATGTGGTGCAAGGTGTGATTCTCAGTGCCCAAAATAACGTGGAAGATTTAGATGTCAGGTCAAAGAAAAAAACAAATTATTTTAAATCTTCATTATTCTGCTGTTGAATAATGAGAGATGAGCCCAGGCAGAAAGATCTGATTATAGTCAGAAGAAAGATTTGGGGGTAACAAATATGCTTTGTTTTGAAGCATCTGTGCAAATAAGCTTTTCTTTTTTTCTTGTATTCTTGACAAATGTTAGGATGATTTTTGATGGGGATATTGGAATATTCAAAGACACATATTGACATCTCCCCCACTCAATTAAAATGCTTTTGGCATTTCTATTAACTCACGGGAAGGAAAATATCAACTGTAATATATATATAAACATGAAGTATTTACATAGCAGAATAAGATGTGCTGTTATGGAGGGAACAGTAGTGCTTCCCTAGTTCAGGTTGAGGATTTTCACTTAAAGTTAAAATCCTGTGCTTTACAGTTTAATATATTTAGTTTCTAAATGTGACACTGTTAGTTCTCTGGGAATAGCAGAACTTGATATTCATTTACAGATAAAATTCTTTCTTGTATTACTATTTTCGTATAATATTTTAAAAGTTTTGTAAAAATTTTTGCTTTGTGTAGTGTGAATAATGGAGTAAAACAGACTTTTCAAAGTAAGCAGAGCAGTAATATATGTTTATAATGTGTCATAGAATCATAGAGCTGGAAGAGACCTCAGGAGGTCATCAAGTCCAGCCCCCTGCCCAAAGCAGGACCAATCCCAACTAAATCAACCCAGCCAGGGCTTTGTCAAGCCGAGACTTAAAAACCTCTAGGGATGGAGATTCCACCATCTCCCTAGGTAACCCATTCCAGTACTTCACCACCCTCCTAGTGAAATAGTTTTTCCTAATATCCAACCTAGACCTCCCCCACTGTAACTTGAGACCATTGCTTCTTGTTCTGCCATCCGTCACTACTGTGAACAGCCTTTCTCCGTCCTCTTTGGAACCTCCCTTCAGGAAGTTGAAGGCTGCTATTAATCCCTCCTCACTCTTCTCTTCTGCAGACTAAACAGCCCCAAATCTCTTAGTCTCTCCTCATAGGTCATGTGCTCCAGCCCCCTAATCATTTTGGTTGCCCTCTACTGGACCCTCTCCAATGCGTCCACATCCTTTCTATAGTGGGGGGCCCAGAACTGGACACAATACTCCAGATGTGGCCTCACCAGAGCCGAATAAAGGGGAATAATCACTTCTCTAGATCTGCTGGCAATACTACTTCTAATGCTACCTAATATGCCATTAGCCTTCTTGGCTGCAAGGGCACACTGTTGACTCATATCCAGCTTCTCATCCACTGTAATCCCAGGTCCTTTTCTGCAGAACTGCTACTTAGCCAGTCGGTCCCCAGCCTGTAACAATGCTTGGGATTCCTCCGTCCAAGTGCAGGATTCTACACTTGTCCTTGTTGAACCTCATCAGATTTCTTTTGGCCCAATCCTCTAATCTGTCTAGGTCACTCTGGACCCTATCCGTGTCCTCCAGCATATCTACCTCTCCCGTAGCTTAGTGTCATCTGCAAACTTGCTGAGGGTGCAATCCATTCCCTCATCCTGGTCATTAATAAAGATGTTGAACAAAACCGGTCCTAGAACCGATCCTTGGGGCACTCTGCTAGAAACCGTCCGCCAACCTGACATTGAGCCATTAATCATTACCCGTTGGGCCCGACAGTGTAGCCAGCTTTCTATCCATCTTACGGTCCATTTATCCAATCCATACTTCCTTAACTTGCTGGCAAGAATATTGTGGGAGACCATATCAAAAGCTTTGCTAAAGGCAAGGTATATCACATCCACTGACTTTCCCATATCCACAGAGCCAGTTACCTCATCATAGAAGCTAATCAGATTGGTCAGGCACGTCTTGCCCTTCGTGAATCTTTAAAATACTGCCAGCTCTCCTGGACTCCTTTCCCCTTCATGTAGCATCCCAGGGAATCCTGCCCATCAGTTCTCTGAGGGAGTCAAAGTCTGCTTTTCTGAAGTCCAAGGTGTGTATTTTGCTACTCTCTTTTCTTTCTTTTGTCAGGATCTGAAATCTGTCATCTCATGATCACTGCTTCCCAGGTTGTCACCCACCTCTACTTCCCCTACTAGTTCCTCCCTGTTTGTGAGCAGCAGGTCAAGCTGTTCATGGCCCCTGTTCGGCTCCTTCAGCACGTGTACCAAGAAGTTATCCCCAACATTCTCCAAAAACTTCCTGGATTGTCTGTGTACTGCTGTATTGGTCTCCCAACAGATGTCAGGGTGATTAAAGTCCCCCATGAGAACCAGGGTCTGTGATCTGGAAGCTTCTCTCAGTTGTCTGAAGAAAGCCTCGTCTACCTCATCCACCTGATCTGGTGGTCTAGAGCACATACCAACCACAACATCACCCCTGTTGCTTCCACCTCTAAACTTAACCCATAGACTCTCAACAGGCTTTTCTCCCTCTATATATTGGAACTCTGAGCAATCATACTGCTCTCTTACATACAGTGTCCCCCAAAACTATTTAAGATAAAATTTTTAACAAAAGATGAGTACTTTGGGAATAGTTGAGGTGATTCTTGAGTGATGTCTGCCGACGTCAGAGGTAATTTAATCAGCCACCTTTCTTCTCTACTTAATTTGTAGGTTGCAGTTCTTTTGTGGTCGTGGGAGGGGGAGAAGAAGAGGAGTCGGGAAGGACTGTACCAATATGTTGTTATTTCTCACTGGTAGATTATTTGTTTATCTTTACACAAGCAGTTTACCCTAAATGTCACCATTTTTAAAAGGTGTGTGCTGCATGCTTAAGCTTGATCCCTGTAGTAAGGTTTGTTCAGTACAGTTGAACAGGAGTTGTGGAAGGTGGGTAACCTCTTTTTAATGGAAAGAAGAGGAGTGTATTCCATCTTTCTAAACTTATACAGTATCTCATGGTAAAAGATTCTGTGACAACTACCTCAATATCTCTGTTCTCTGACCTTGCCTCCTCACATTTCTGTTCACGTCTCTATGTCCTCCTTACACAGTTGCTTTTGCGCCTTTTTCCCATCCTTGCTTCTTATGGTGGTACTTTCTGGTTTTGGTAGGGGCTGTGGAAGTGGTAGGGGAGTGACTGGGGCTGTGGAAGAAAGGATGTGGGGGCTTCTGATATGTACTTTTAGCTTTAACTCTAGTATAATATAACTTTTTTAATCTAGGGACAATAAAGGAGGACTGGTACAATTCGCAGATTAAAAAACTAATCCTATCAAACCAGAAACACAGACCAAATCCCATCAAACTGCATTTCCTTATCTTTCAAACAGCATGAGGCCCTCTCTGAATTTGCCAGCACATTAATTTCATTATATCGCTCAGTTATATATAAACAAAGTGCCTTTGGACATGAGAGAGGCTGTCAATAAGAATAGCATCTATAAAGTGTAGACAGGGCCTGACGCCACTCACCTTACTCAATCAAAACTCCCATTGAGTAGAGACGGCAGGTTCAGAGATGGAATGTGAGTGAAATCTTTAATACAAAAGTCCTTGGGCTGTTTGGGATATCAAAGGTCAATACCATTTGAAGTCTGGTTCATACATTTTAAAATACTAAAACTATTGGACTCAATCGCAGAGGTGTTGGATATGTGTTTTATAAATTGTGCTTGATATGAGGCCCAGAAAACATTAATACTCGGTGTATTAAGTTGGTCTCTGTCTCTCTAGGGAGAAAAGTATATTATATTTAGTACTGTTGATTAATCACAATTAACTTGTAATTAATTAAAAAATTAATTGTGATTAAAAATTGTGATTAGTTACATGATTAATTGCACTGTTAAACTATCAAATATAGATTGAAATTTATTAAATATTTTGGATGTTTTTCTACATTTTCAAATATATTTATTTCAGTTCTAACACATAATACAAAGTGTACAGTGCTCACTTTATATTACAGTATTATTTTATTACAAATATTTGCATTGTAAAAACAAAAGAAATAGTATTTTTCAGTTCACCTAATAGAAGTACTGGAATGCAATCTGTTGTGAAAGTACAATTTGCAAATGTATATATATTTTTTCTGTTACATAACTGCACTCAAAATCAAAACAATGTAAAACTTTAGAGCTTACCAGTCCACTCAGCCCTACTCTTCGGTCAACCAATTGCTAAGATAAACAAGTTTGTTTACTTTTACGGGGAGTTGTTACTCCCAGATTCTTATTTACAATGTTACCTGAAAGTGAGAGCAGGCAATCACATGGCACTTTTGTAGCTGATATTGCAAGATATTTACGTGCCAAATATGCTTAACATTCGTACGCCCCTTCATGCTTTGGCCACCATTCCAGAGGACTTGCTTCCATGCTGATGATGCTTGTTAAAAAAATGCATTAATTACAGTTTGACTGTACACCTTGCGCGGGGGAGAATAATATTTTTCCTGCTCTGTTTTACCCACATTCTGCCATATTTTTCATGTTATAGCAGCCACAGATGATGGCCCAACACATGCTTGTTTCAAGAACGCTTTCACAGCAGATGTGACAAAACACAAAGAAGGCACCAATGTGAGATTTCTAAAGATAGTTACAGCACTCCACCCAAGGTTTAAAAATCTGAAGTTGCTTTCCAAAATCTGAGAGGGATGAGGTATGGCATGTTTTTCCAGAAGTCTTAAAGGAGTAACACTCTCGTGAGGAACTTAGAGAACCCAAAATCACTGAAAAGGAAAATCAACCTTCTGTTGGTGGCATCTGACTCAGATGATGAAAGTGAACATACCATGGTCTGCACTAATTTGAATCATTATTGAGCAGAACCCATCTTCAGCATGGACACATCCCCTGGTATGGTGGTGGAAGTATGAAAGAACATATGAATCTTTAGTGAATCTGGCATGTAAATATCTTGTAACACAGACTACAACAGTGCCATGCAGGGCTGGATTAACTCTTCTAGGGGCCTGCTGCTATTTGATTTTGTGGGACCCTCTAAGCTCTGGGGTGGAACCATAAATGAGGGATTCAGAGTGTGTGGAGGGCTGTGGGTTGAGGCAGGAGAGTGGATATGGGAGGGGGTGAGGGCTCTGCTTGGGGGTGCAAGCTGTGAGATGGGGTGGGGATGAGGTGTTTGGGATGCAGGAGGGGGCTCCTGACTGGGAGCAAGGGGTTTAGAGTGCAGGAGGGGGCTCAGGATAGGAGGCTAGAGGTGTGTGGAGTCTGAGCAGGAGCTAGGGGTATTGGAACAGGCTCAGAGCTGGGATGCAGGGTTAAGGGGTCAGGTCTAGGAGAGAGTTAGGAACTTGGGGTGCAGGAGGGGGCTCAGGGCCACGGGTTGGGGTGCAGGGTCTGGGAAGGAGTTAGGGTACGGGAGGAGGGCTCAGGCCTGGGGCGTAGGTTGAGCTGTGGGGTGCTTACCTGGAGCAGCTCCCTTTTTGGGAGGGGAAGCAGGTAACTCAGAGTGGGCCATACTGCCCTGTGCTTGCCTGCAGGCACTGCAGTTACCACCCCTGCAGCTTCCTTTGATCATATTCCTGGCCAGTGGGAGCTATGAGAGTGGAGCCTGCAGGCGAGGACACTGCAGGGATGGAGCTTCCCCTGGTGCTCATGGTGACGTGGCTCCAGCTCAGCAGTGGGGATGGCCGTGTGGGGAGCCACTTCCCCTCCCCTCATCCAGGCAGTGCCAGATAACATGCAGGACTGTACCTGCAGCCCAGGGCCCTGGGCTAAAGGGGCTTTGCAAAAAGATCTGGACATTTGGTAACCCAGAGATCTTTTTGCGGGACATCCGCTTTATCCTGGGACCCTAGCATATATCCCCCAAAGCCCCTTTCTTCATTCAGCCCATGTACCAGGTGAATACCTGTTCTCTCTTTCAGATGATATTGTGAACCAGAAGTGAGCAGCATTGTCTTGCAAATGTAAATACATTTGTTTGTCTGAAAAAAACAACAAATGGTCTGGTAGTACTTTATAGACTAACAAAACATGTAGATGGTATCATGAGCTTTCGTGGGCACAGCCCACTTCTTCAGATGACCAGAGTTCTGAGTAGGGGATATGAAAACTCGAAATAAATAGAAGAGGGGGTATCTGGAGAATGGGTACTATTCTATTGACTTTGATTTTTTATCTGCTTAGGTTTAAGTACCCATTCTCCAGATACTTAATGATGCTCTGTCTCACACCCCCCCTTCCTTTTTCTCCCCCCTTCCCTTCCCCTCTCCTATTTATTTCAAGTTTTCATATCCCCTACTCATAACTCCGGTCATCTGAAGAAGTGGGCTGTGCCCACGAAAGCTCATGATACCATCAACATGTTTTGTTAGTCTATAAAGTGCTACCAGACCATTTGTTGTTTTTTTCTGTAACACACTAACTCGGCTACCCCCTGAAGCTCGTTTGTCTGAGTGATTGACTGAACAAGAAATAGGGATGTAAAATCCCATTTAATTGGTTAACTAGTTAAATGTTAAGTTTAACTGGTAAACTGATTAAAATGGGTGCGGGAGGGAGGGGTGCTTCACCCTGGCCGTGCTGGAGCAGCCCACCTGCTGGCCAGGTCCGGGCTAGAGCAGTCCCCTGCCCACTGTGGCTGGGCTGGAGCAGCCCCCCTACTGCTGCGGGCAGAGGCTGCTTCCACCCAGCTGCTGAGACTGGGTAGGGCAGCGGTGGGCAATAACCGACCCATGGGCCAGATGCCGATCTCCAGGGTTGGCCCCTGGAGGGCTGCCACCACAGTATTTATCTGTGCCTCCACAGGTACGGGTGCTTGCAGCTCCTGTTGGCTGCTGACCACTGTTCCTGGCCAATGGGAGCTCCGGGAAGTGGTGTCCTGGTCTGTGCTGTTTCCCACAGCTCCCATTGGCTGGGAATGGTGATCTGCAGCCAATGGGAGCTGCAAGCACCTATACCTGTGGATGCGCAGTTAAATAAACCAGCAACTAACCCTGGCAAACAGCTTCTGTCTTATTACCCACCCTTGGTATAGGGGATGCATTTACACATTTAATCAATAATATGCTATTGTTACACAAGCTCCTGATCTAGCAAAACTGTTAAGCATTCGAGAAGTCTGTGAGAAGTCAATAGGACTATTCATATTCTTAAAGCTATTTATGTGCTTAAATGCTTTGCTGTACTGGGGCCATGAATAAAAATGTATTCTCAATTAAATGTGCAGGCCCCAAAGTGCAAAGCTAATATTATGTCTTTATTTTTAAGCTTCTGATAGATGAAGGAGGATGGCAAGTATTGTGTGTGTAATCCTAGATTTTTACCTATTTTAATCAGTAAAATGAAATGATCAGCCAAGGAACAGAATCATTCTGTTGGAGGATGCCATTTTTGCTGTAACTTTTTCCTGACATAACACTTGAGCTTTTGCAACTTTCTATTATATTTAACTAGAAGATGTACCGGATATTGCTCAGTCCTTAACTGAGATAAGTTTTGTTTATCTTTATTTAAATCATTGGTCTGGGGTGGGACTGGGGATGAGGGACTCAGTTTGCAGGCTGCCCTGAGGAGAGAGGACAACCCCAACCCTCTCTCACCACAGCAGCTTGGGATCAGGTGAGAAGAGCCTGTCACAGCTGGAGGAGGGGTGCATGTCCCCCGACTGGGGGACATACACACACACACACGGGATGTCAACATGTAGACAACTACACGATTAACCGATAAGCCTGGGCTTATCAGTTAATCTTGTCAAACTGCATGCCCTCTTTCCCCACCCCCTGCTGGCTCTGTATCAGAGGCAGCAAGGACGGGGAAAGCGGGAGCTGGCGTATGTGAGGAGCTGGTTTTAAGCAGGCTCTCAATGAGTACTGGATCCGTCTGCCCTCCTCCTCATCACTGCTGCCTCTAATAGAGAGGCAGCAGCATGTAGGGTAAGGAGGGCAGGCTGGAGCCAATATGCGTGGGAAGCTGGCTTTCAAGCAGCCTCCCCACACGTGCTGGCTCCGTGGACATGCCGCTCCCCTTTCCCTTCTCCCTTCTACAGCCCATTGCCTCCTTAAAAGCTGGTTCCCCCCAGCACCATCTCTGTGGTGCTGCTTCCCCCTCACCCCTGCTGTGCAGTCTGGGCTCACCGTGGACAGAGGCTGGTCCATGGCAGCAGCCCCTGTCCATGGGGAAGGAGTCGGCCTCAAGGTCCCTGTGGACAGGGCCTGCAATTGTGGACCATCCTCTGTCCACAGGGAACTTGGACTCCCGTGATAGTGGCTACTGCTGCCTCTGTAGCAAAGGTAGCAGCACGGTGCGGCAGGCAGCCAGTCCGTGCAAGGAGCTGGTTTTTAAACGGTTTCCCCTGATGGACCAGCTTCTGCCTCCACCCTGTGCTGCTGCCTCTAATACAGAGGCAGCAACATTGGTGGCAGATGGTTCCCCAAGGGTGGAGCCCGGAGTGCACTGGCTGACAGCCCCACTTCTGGGCACTATAGAATAGTTGTGTAACTGCTAAGATTTCATGCAGTTACATGACTGTTCAATTACACGGTATCTAACATCCCTAACACACACAAACAGACTCACAAACAAACTCTCTGAAATATATAGTGGATAGCTGTACCTTTTTCCACTCCTATCCCCTGCTGGCCCAATGGAGTTAAAGCTGTCCCAGTCTCCATCTGCTGCCCCCTTATGGTCATTCTACAGTATAACTCCCTTCTAGTCCCTTCCCTTCCTTTTTATGAGTAACAATTGAATTCAAGGCACATCCCATTTAGGGATGTAAAATCCTGTTTAAATAGGTTAACTCCATGGTTACCAATCCGTCGATTGTATCAACTGGTCGATTGCGAGGGCTCGACCAGTCGATCGTGAGGCATTCGGGCCCCCATGTCCTCCCACCCCCAAGAAGCCCCACTGCCTACCTCCAGTGACAATGGAGGTAGTGCCGGCTTCCTGCGGGGTGGATGGAAGTCCTGTAGTTGCGCACCACTTCCGGGGGTTCCGGAAGTGCGCTGGCTGCTCCCCCTTCCCGAGGTCGGTGGCATGCCAGGAACTTGCTTGCAAGGGCTGGGGTGGGGGGGAGTCCCCAGAGAAGGCGCACGCCAAGGCTTCTCTGCTCTGCAGGAGGGGGGAGTCGTCCCTGGAGGAGGTGCGCACTGGGGCTTCCCTGCTCTGCGGGAGGGGGGAGTTGTCCCTGGAGGAGGTGCACGCCGGGGCTTCCCTTCTCTGCGGGGGGGGAGAAGGAGTCCCGGGAGGAGGCAAGTGTGGGGACTCCCTGCCCCCACTGGCACCCTGTCCCCTGCCCCCCCAGCACCCTGTCCCCTCTCCCCTGTCCTCCACTGGCACCCTCTCCCCTGCCCCAGCACCCACTAGCACCCTTTCCCAATACCATGTTCCCTGCTCCCACCAGCAGAGATGGGGCCACATTAGTGAGGCTTGGGGGGTTTTTGGAGGAGTTATTTTTTTGCATCTCACTTGTGTGGCCCCAACTGACTTTTCTGTGAGTCAGTGACCACTGACTCAAAACAGGTTCCCTGCCCTTCTCATAAATAAAGACAATGCAGAAACTTTTTGTGTTTGACATAGTATTTTATTTAAAAATGAAGCCTGGCCAACAAACCCCCAATTGGGGCCGAGCCCCCATCTGGCTGCAGCATCACAACTCTCCTGCACCCCCAGACCCTAGATCGGAGCCTATCATATCCTCCTGCCGTGAGCCCCTCACATACCCCAACCCAAATTCCTGCACCCTCACATCCACAAGCCTGTGGCTTGCTTAGTACCCCAACCCCCCATCTAACCCCAACACTCCCCAGCCTGGAGCCCCCTTCCCGAGCCAGCGTCCCCTTCTCCACTTCCTCCTGCATCCAGATTTCCTCCCAGAGCTTGCACCTCTCACCCTTTCCCACACCCAAATCCCTCATTCCCACCCCAGAGCCCATACATCCTATCTCAACCCAGTGAGGGTATGGCTAGACTGCAGGGCTGTGTCTAGACTGGCAAGTTTTTCCGCAAAATCATCCGCTTTTATGAAAAACTTGCCAGCTGTCTACACTGGCCGCTTGAATTTCAGCAAAGCACTGACTTCCTACTGTAAGAAATCAGTGCTTTTATGAAATACTATGCTGCTCCTGTTCAAAAGTCCCTTTGCGCAAAACTTTGCGCAAAGGGCCAGTTAGACAGCTGAGATTTGTTTTCTCAAAAAGCCCTGATCGCGAAAAATGGTTTTGTGGAAACGCGTTTAGATTGGCACGACGCTTTTCTGCAAAAAGTGCTTTTGCGGAAAAGCGTCCGTGCCAATCTAGACGCTCTTTTCTGAAAATGCTTTTAATGGAAAACTTTTCAGTTAAAAGCATTTCCGGAAAATCATGCCAGTGTAGACACAGCCCAGGAGTTTTTCCGAGATTCCAGAGATATCCCGGAAAAACTCTTCTGCATCCAGGGACGCGTTTGTTCTTCTGCTTTTTTTTTCGTGGAAGAGTAAACATGCTCTTTCGGTAACCCCTGTATTCCTCGTTTCACGAGGAATAAGGGGGCTTCCGAAAGAAGGGGTTTTTCTGACATTTAGTCCAGTCTAGACAGGCCAAATGTTGGAAAAACCTCTTCCTACAGAAGAATCGAAAAAAAAGCGGCAGTGTAGAATGTATACGGCTGGGGATAGCAAGTGATGGAGAGGAGGAGAATAGAGAGGGTGGGGCTTCAAGGAAGGGGTGGGGTTTTGGGGGAAGGATGGGGCGGTAGATCTTGGCTTGTTCTGACATTTAAAAAGTGATCTTGGGTGTAAAAAGGTTGGAGACCACGGGGTTAACTGCTTAAATGGGGGCACATTGGGGGCCTGACACGGCCGTCTGTCCACAGTGTGTGGTGTGCCTGGCCGTGCTGGAGCAGCCTTACACTCCAGGCGAGGGCTGCTGTGGCTGGACTGAAGTGGCCCCTCTGCCTGTAGCATCGGGCAGGGAGTGGGTGCTTCAGCCCAGCTGGGCTGCTGGTTAACTGGTAACTGGTAACTAATCACATTGTCCTGGCATAACCAAATTTTGTCTTGCTTTTCGTTATGATAAGTGGAAGCTGCATATCAAATTTGGTGGTCCTAGCTCTTACTGTTTAGGAGGAGTTCTTGAACAAACGGACTCATGGACGGACGGACAGATAGACTCACATTTGTAAAATATATACAAGTTTAACATCTCTAGTCTAGCATGCATGGGACCTGACTGGTGCTGAAGCAAAGAATTTGCCAAACCATGGAAGGTCAGTGTTGTCTAGCAACATTACCAACACTTCCACTGCTTACTGGGCATTTGGGGTATATTAGAGCTAAATAACAGCACAGAACACTGAGAGCCAGGACTGGTGGCTGTAAATAAACTTGGCCACACCCATAATAAGTGGACATTCAGCTAACAAAAATCATTTCGGATCATGGATGTTGCTAGACCAGAGAGTGACGGACTAGAAAAGTTTAACCTATAGTAAGATATGGGGAAGACATCTTGATGTTATACTGTATTTTAGTATTGTAGTGTTGAGCAAAATCTGAGACAATTTTACTGTATTATATCATCAGCTAGTTTAGCAAATAGCTACCATGTTTCTGTAATTGTAATTTGCAATTTTTATTGAGCTGCTATTAGATAGAATGTGGATACTCAGACTAGTTTTTGTATTGACTTCAAGGTCAGATGAATTTTAATCACCTACCTACATATGTGTAGGCATGTGTACATATATCATCATGTTTGTATTCCTTTATGCTTATTTTGGCCAGTTCTGTAAATATTTGTATATTTAAAAGTTTTTGTACATAGTTGACCCGAGGGTGAATTAATCTAGCCTTGAAAAGAGCAATGATTAATGTCTGCTTATAAAACAGTGCTTCCAAAACTGAACAGTGAGTAGCTATATTATTCTCCTTAACCTTGCCCTCTAGGTGATCAATCATATACCGTTCTCAGAGAGTAGTTATTAGCGGTTCACAATCCTGCTGGAAAGATATTACAAGTGGGGTTCCGCAGGGGTCTGTTTTGGGACCGGTTCTGTTCAGTATCTTCATCAATGATTTAAATATTGGCATAGAGAGTACGCTTATTATGTTTGCAGATGATACCAAGCTGGGAGGGGTTTCAACTGCTTAGGAGGATAGGGTCATAATTCAAAATGATCTGGACAAATTGGAGAAATGGTCTGAGGTAAACAGGATGAAGTTTAATAAGGACAAATGCAAAGTGCTCCGATTAGGAAGGAACAATCAGTTTCACACATACAAAATGGGAAGCGACTGTCTAGAAAGGAATACGACAGAAACGGATTTAGGGGTTATAGTGGACCACAAGCTAAATATGAATCAACAGTGTGACGAGGTTGCAAAAAAAAGCAAACATGATTCTAGGATGCATTAACAGGAGTGTTGTGAGCAAGACACGAGAAGTCATTCTTCCGCTCTACTCTGCACTGGTTAGGCCTCAGTTGGAATATTGTGTCCAGTTCTGGGCACCACATTTCAAGAAAGATGTGGAGAAATTGGAGAAGGTCCAGAGAAGAGCAATAAGAATGATTAAAGGTCTACAGAACATGACCTATGAAGGAAGATTGAAATAATTGGTCTTGTTTAGTTTGGAAAAGAGAAGATTGAGAGGGAACATGATAGCGGTTTTCAGGTATCTAAAAGGGAGTCACAAGGAGGAGGGAGAAAAATTGTTCTTCCTGGACTTTGAGGATAGAACAAGAAGCTTAAACTGCATCAAGGGAGGTTTAGGTTGGACATTAGGAAAAAGTTCCTAACTGTCAGGGTGGTTAAACACTGAAATAAATTGTCTAGGGAGGTTGTGGAATCTCCATCTCTGGAGATATTTAAGAGTAGGTTAGATAAATGTCTATCAGGAATGGTCTAGACAGTATTGGGTCCTGCCGTGAAGGCAGGGGACTGGACTTGATGACCTTTCGAGGTCCCTTCTAGTCCTAGTATTCTATGATTTTATGATATGCACATTCTGACTTCTTTTTACTCCCATTACCAAAAGGATATCTGAGGTGAAATGTTCAGAGTAAATAAAATTTAACAAAGTGCCTTAAAAGAAAAACTAATGCAGAGCTTTACAGTTTCCTTAACTTTTCTATTTGGGAATCCATATCAAGCAATTGTCTTAAACTACAAGAAAGACATTTTTAGGGAAAACAACAAAATATTTTGGATAGTGGCATTTTCTTGTGGTTGGAAAGGTCCACTATTTTGCATTATACACTTGTATTTTCTGAACATGTAATGGAAATATTTCATTGTGACATTCATGGTTATTGTCGGTGTTAAACTTCATCACATTACTTCACATTTTAGTTTTCCATTGAAAAAACATTTTGATGATTTTTCAGAATTGTGACTCTTTCAGTGATGTTACTAGTTAACCAAAATTTTATTGTTTGTCTTCAGGTTATTAGGTCTTGAATGAAGATAATTGAACTCCAAACTGGTGAGAAGAACCTGTGCCTTATTGTGGTAAAATATACATTTGGGAATAATACAGATTAAAGCATCTGGGTGATGAATATTTCAGGTAAGATGCTTTTACAAGAAATTCTGAAAAATCTCTTTTCAGTTGTCTGTCTTGTTAGTTCCATGTAGTGTTGGCTGAAACTCATAAAATGTTCATACTTTTTGGGGAAAAGGGGCCCCTTTGATTGCTGTTGCAAAAGAAGGACTGGGACTGGGTGAGACATAGAGCCTGAATTCCCCAATTTCCTCTATATGTGACCTCTTCAGGCATGTTGGTGGGACAAGATTGTATTGCCACTTCTTGTACTGTACTTGTTCCTTGGCTATCCAGTGGGGGATTGTCAGTGAGCATTAAAAAATCACCAACATTTTCAAAATAGCAGATGAGAGGGCTAGTAAAAGCCTTGGTAGGACAACATTTTAATGCAAGCCACCAAAACAAGGTTAATGAATTGTGTGGTCACTTAACAGTAATTGAACACAAACTGTTAACATTGTGGATGCCCAAGTATGCTTTGTACCTTCTGCTTCACTCTTCTTTTGGGAATAGACTGAAATATTTTTTCAGCATAGCACTAAATGCCTCATTTAGTTTCTGTTACGAAAAAGGCAGGGAAATGACTGCTTTCTAGTTAACATCAACATTATACAATGTGAAGAGAAGGGCAGCAAAGCACATATGATCATACTCTGAAGGAAATTTAACTGGAGGAGACTTGAAGAACTAAATGGAAAAACTCACAGGTTTTCCTGTTTCAATCAGGTAGAAATTGTGTGAATTGGAGCACTAAAGCACTGACCTTTGGAATTGCATTTGCTGCACATGATTTGATATATGTTTTCGTTTCACTATGTTTCCTGCTGAAACTTCGCTCTAATACACAGTGGCTGGTGATTGGAGGTGGGGATTTGAGTATGAGAGATGGCAAGAGATTCTTAAGCAACATAGATGCTTGTCTCATAATTGTGTTATTTTGGAGTTGGCATGTGTATGTATATATGACCAGGGGCTTCTATGAGAAAGAAGTTCTGTGGATTGTGTTGCTGGTCTGGACATACTGCAAGAGTAAGGATTTGGCTTAGAAGTGCTGTATTGCTGCCTGACCTTATACATTGATAGGGATTGGAAAAGCTCTGTTACTATTTTGTCTATCTCCCCGCATCATGATAGAGTACCACACAGATGTAATGAATTTATCCTCCCCACATCTTTGACAGATAATCATTTTACAGATGAACAACTAAAACACAGAGAAGTAAAGTGTCTTGCCCATGGGGAAACTGTGGCAGAGCTAGGAAAAGACTTGGATCTCCTGAATCCTAGCTCAGTGTCTGAACTAAAAGGGCATTCTCCCTTTGCTACACCATCCTTCTCTAGTCTTTCAGTCTAATAGCATTTTGGTTGCTTTTGTTGTCATAACTGAACTTTTTCTTCTTGCCTACTGTGAACACATGTACTAGGAACAGGAGATGCATGGAAATAGAAAGCACAATGAATGAAGGCTATGGCTCAAACAAAATGCTCCATTTCATTATGTGTTTTTCACATGGAGATAGAGGACAGTATGACCAACTATATCTTACTGATGCAGTAAGTGCCTGCTGGATCCTTCACGGCAGGAGGCTGGTGGTGTGGGGGTGCAGGAGTCAGGGCAAAGGGATGGGGAGCTCAGGGTAGGGGGCTGGATATGCGGGAGATATAGGAGCTGGCGGGGGCTGCACTGGCCTGAAGACGGCTCCCTGAGGCTAGCCACGTTGGGGACCTGCTGCCTATGTGATGGGCAGGAAGCTTACTTCCACCCATGCCCCCTGCTGCCCTAACGGGGTTATAGCTATCCTGGTCCCCATATCTGGCCCCTTGCTTCCCCGCGGTGCTCATTACATGGCATAGCTGTCGCTGCTAGCAGACCCCTCCCTTTCCATGTTATAAAAAACAATTGCCATAGTCCTGGCACAACCAAATCCTTACCTTGTTATACTAAGAGGAAGCTATTCACCAAATTTGGTGGTTCTAGTTCTTACCATTTAGGACAGGGATGGGCAACCAGGCCCTCAGATAGTGACAGAGGCTTGGGCCACTTTGAGTTTAGAGGCCCCAGCCCAGCATATTCCCCAACACATCTAACTTCTCATCCACAGGGTCATACTAAAAGCAAAATAATATATGAAAATGAACACTTGAGACATTTATACATTGTACCAATAGCACGTACATTAAAATGTAATTTTAATTGTGAGTTTCCACTGCAAGCAAAACTCTTCATTTTAGGAATGCTTTTCTGGTTTTGTTGTGTGCAAACTTGTTTATAGTTGAAGAAAAATCTAATTTACATGCAGCTTCACTGTTAATGATAAGCATTGCAAGCCCATTCAAACGCTCTTGTCCCATTGTAGGACGATGATAGTTATTTACCTGTTTTATTATATTGAATGTGCTTTCACCTGAAGCCACTGATGCAGGGAGACTGACAAAAATATGTAATGCAACTGTGATATCAGGAAATACAGTCGACAGGCCGAGATCAAATATTTCTCGAAGCAGTTCTTTTGGCTTCCAGTCTGATTATAGTTGGTGGAATGTATATGTTTCAGGAAGACGATCTCAGCACAGATGTCTTGAAATTTCATTGTTATACCTTTGTTGAAACTGTTCAGTCACTGAATATAGATTTTCATTACTTAGTTCTCTGAACTTCCAAAGGAATCCAAAAAGGATACAGATTTGTTGCAGTGACTCAAATCGATGTGTCAGATTTGATGGAGTCAGTAATAACAAAAACCATTGACTGGATAGTGCCTTTCTGCATCAGATTGAGATGTTAGGCTGTGATTGGTGGAAAACTCAGATGAAATGTGCTACTGATTTGTACTCAGAAAGAATTCCGTCTCATTGACCATGAATCTTTTGAGTATCTTTAAGAAGTTGTTCAGTGTTATCCCTCTCAACATCTAATGTAGCAATTCATGAGTTAGTTACAAGATTCATTTCATTGATTGTTTTTAGCAGCTTCATCCACATGGATGACATTAAAATGCATTCAAATTTGGATGTATACGTCTGAATTGACTTAAGCTCAGTGCGAGCCTGTGCTGTGTGAGTAAGAGATTCAAGCTTACCGTATTTTAGCGCATATAACCCGCACTGTTTTTTAAGTACATCAAAAGCAGGAAGCCTGCTAAACAACCAGTGGGGCCCCTGGACGATCGAGATACAAAAGGAGAACTTAAGGACAATAAAGTCATTGCGGAGAAACTAAATTAATTCTTTGCTTCAGTCTTCATGGCTGAGGATGTTAGGGGAGATTCCCAAACCTGACTTGTCCTTTGTAGGTGACAAATCTGAGGACTTGACACAGATTGAAGTGTCATTAGAGGAGGTTTTGGAATTAATTGATAAACTTAACAGTAACAAGTCACCGGGACTGGATGGCATTCACCCAAGAGTTCTGAAAGAACTCAAATGTGAAATTGCTGCGGAACTTTTAACTATGGTTTGTAACCTATCCTTTAAATCAGCTTCTGCACCCAATGACTGGAAGATAGCTAATGTAACGCCAATATTTAAAAAGGGCTTTAGAGGTGATCCCGGCAATTACAGACCGGTAAGTCTAACGTCAGTACCAGACAAATTAGTTGAAACAATAGTAAAGAATAAAATTATCAGACACATAAAAGAACATAATTTGTTGGGCAAAAGTCAACATGGTTTCTGTAAAGGGAAATCATGTCTTACTAATCTATTAGAGTTCTTTGAAGGGGTTAACAAACATGCGGACAAGGGGGATCCAGTAGATATACTATACTTAGATTTTCAGAAAGCCTTTGACAAGGTCTCTCACCAAAGGCTCTTACGTAAGTTAAGTTGTCATGGGATAAGAGGGAAGGTCCTTTCATGGATTGAGAACTGGTTAAAAGACAGGAAACAAAGGGTAGGAATAAATGGTAAATTTTCAGAATGGAGAGGGGTAACTAGTGGTGTCCCCCAAGGGTCAGTCCTGGGACCAATCCTGTTCAACTTATTCATAAATGATCTGGAGAAAGGCGTAAGCAGTGAGGTGGTAAAGTTTGGGATGATACTAAACTGTTTAAGATAGTCAAGACAGAAGCAGACTGTGAAGAACTTCAAAAGATCTCACCAAACTGAGTGATTGGGCAACAAAATGGCAAATGAAATTTAATGTGATAAGTGTAAAGTAATGCACGTTGGAAAAAATAACCCCAACTATAATGCACAGTATGATGGGGGCTAATTTGGCTACGACAAATCAGGAAAGAGATCTTGGAGTTATCGTGGATAGTTCTCTGAAAACTTCCACACAGTGTGCAGCCGTGGCCAAAAAGGCAAATAGGATGTTAGGAATTATTAAGAAAGGGATATAAAATAAGACACAGAATATCTTACTGCCCCAGTATAAAACTATGGTACGCCCACATCTTGAATACTGTGTACAGATGTGGTCTCCTCACCTCAAAAAAGATATTTTGGCCTTGGAAAGGGTTCAGAAAAGGGCAACTAAAATGATTAGGGGTTTGGAATGGGTTCCATATGAAGAGAGGTTAAAGCGATTGGGACTTTTCAGTTTAGAAAAGAGGAGACTGAGGGGGGTTATGATAGAGGTATATAAAATCATGAGTGGTGTGGAGAGGGTGAATAAAGAAAAGCTATTTATTAGTTCCCATAATAGAAGAACTAGAGGACACCAAATGAAGTTAATGGGTAGCAGGTTTAAAACTAATAAAAGAAAGTTCTTCTTCACACAGCGCGTACTCAACCTGTGGAACTCCTTGCCAGAGGAGGCTGTGAAGGCTAGGACTATAACAGAGTTTAAAGAGGAGCTAGATAATTTCATGGAGGTTAGGTCCATAAAAGGCTATTAGCCAGGGGATAGAAATGGTGTCCCTGGCCTCTGTTTGTCAGAGGCTGGAGAAGGATGGCAGGAGACAAATCGCTTGATCATTGTCTTTGGTCCACCCCCTCTGGGGCACCTGGTGCTGGCCACTGTCGGCAGACAGGATACTGGGCTAGATGGACCTTTGGTCTGACCCAGTATGGCCATTCTTATGTTCTTATGAGTTACCTTGTGTGGCTGCTGCCTGAGGCTATCTGAGACCTGTGCTTAAAGGGACACCCCTGGACAGCCGGTTCTAAGGTTTCCCTGCTTGCTTGCCTACGTCGCTGAGGGACAGCAAAGCATTTTTTTCTCTGCGTGCTCTGGTTGCCCTCACTCAGGACACTACAGCACTGCAGCATGGATCCGGAGCCGCCCTTGGGCACTCTGGTGCTTCTCCTGGATGTGTTGCTGTGAGCCTGGCAGCACATTCTGCAGGCAGTAACAGTCTCCCTGGTGTGCCCCACTGGGGGCTTCTGCCTCATTCCTCCCTCACGTTCTTCCACTTACCCCTCCCTAACCCCCCTTCCTGCTGTACAATAAAAGACACATGTGTTCATTACAACAAAGCCTCTTTATTGAACAAAACTGGGGTGGGAGGGGAATGAAACTGAGGTGAGACTGGGGAAAGAAGGTGGGAGAGAGGAGGGAGGGTGGGAGAGGGGAGGGGGAAACCTGGGAGGAGGGAGCTGGCAGGGGAGGCAAGGGGAGGAAGGGGGAGGAGAAGCTCAGGGTTGGGGGTCTCACTGGCCCAACTGTCTCCCAGCACCGTGGGTGCGGGGGCCTCCGCGTCCCTGGAGGTGTGGTGAGGGTGGGGAGGAAGAAGCAGGAGGGGAGGAGGAGCGGTAGCTGGGGAGGCAGCAGAGGCTGGAGTAGCAGGAGGCAGCAAGCCCTACCCCAGGGTCCATGACCACCTGGGGGGCATGGACCATCCTGCCCCCCAGGATGCGGTCCACGGCATCAAAATAGGGGCAGGGGACTGGGTCTGCCCCTGGTTGGGAGCTGTCCCCTGTGGTCCTGGCATATGCCTGCTGCAGCTCCTTTATTTTTATGCAAACCTGCTCCTGGGTTCGCATGTAGCCTTTGGTGGCGAGGCTGGCAGCCTTCCGCCTGTAGATGGTTGCGTTCCTCCATTTAGTGCGGAGATCATGGACGTTGGAGGCATCCCCCCAAACCTGAATTAGGTCCCTGATCTCCGCACTGGACCAGGCAGGCGCCCGCCTTTTCCGGCCCCTAGCAGGCTCCTGGGAGCTGGCAGACTGGTCCTGGGGAGCGGTGGAGGGCTGGCTGGCACTGGCTGCCTGGCTCATACTGGGGCCACTGGGTCAGGTACAGCGACTGCTGGCTCTGGGCTGGCAGGCTTGGAGCTAGCACAGGCACTGTGGCCAGAGTCTACCCCTTTAAGGGCTCTGGGGAAGGGGGAAAGGGAGAGGAGTTTTCTGGTTGTGCCCAGAGTGGCCACTAGGGCACCCTGGAAAGGGCTGGAGGCCCCCTATTTGAAATAAGCGTCTACACAACGCTTATTTTAAATAGCAATTTCGAAATCGGTGCTATTCCTTGTGGAATGAGGTTTACCAATTTCGAAATAAGCCCTCCACTATTTTGATTTAATTTCAAAATAGCGGTTTGGCTGTGTAGACGCTGGTAAAGTTATTTCGAAATAACGCTGTGTAGACATACCCTTACATACAGTGCAACTCCTCCTCCTTTTCTCCGCTGTCTGTTCTTCCTGAACAGTTTATATCCTTCCATGACAGTGTTCCAGTCATGCGAGTCATCCCACCAAGTTGGAATTGGTCCTGCCTTGGGCAGGGGGCTGGACTTGATGACCTTCTGAGGTCTCTTCCAGCTCTATGATTCTAAGTCTCCGTTATTCCAATCAAATCATAGTTCTTTGACTGTGCCAGAGCTTCTAATTCTTTCTGTTTCCCAGGCTTCTTGCATTCATGTACACACACTTTAGATAACTAGTTGATTGCCCTATCTTCTCCATTCGAATCAGGGTCCTCCTTTTTGCTCCTTCCTTCCTGGTATCCCATTTACCTCAGGGCTTAGGTCACTGTTCTTTCCAGTTATCAGTTTCTGTGTTTATTTCACTCAGCTTTAAGTTTTCAATTGAACTGTCAGCTAGTGCTGCTCTACTAGCTGATTTCCATGTAACATAGTTATCTTTATGTAATACTGAAATTTCATGTGCAGTCTTCGGTCTTTCAACTTCCTCCAACCTCTACTGATGCTCCAACCAGATGGATCAGACAGTACTGATGCATTTGAAGTATTGCTGTTAAAAATGAAACAGGGTACACAGTACAGAGGCTACTTTTCCATTCTCCAGCAAAGCCAGTCTCTTGTGTAGATCTCTCCATTTGGAATTGTTTTTTCAGCAGACAAGTGGGAAAAGCATGATTTTCAGCATCTTTCGGTATATTACTTGCAATCTGAAAACAACTAACTTTGAGAAACCACTGCATTTGAGCAACATTGTTCTTATCAAGAAGTCCAAGATCAGGTTCTGATGCCACTGTTGTTACACTGCGTCCTGTGCTTGTCATGAGTTCTTGCTCTTGCTGTGCAGCATCTCCAAGGTCTTCATTTTCTGCCTGCACAGTCTCTAAATTGAGCATAGATTCTGCATCTGTCGCTACTGTTGGCATTTCTGTTTCTTGATTAATGACCTCTTCATTTTGAGGCACTGGCATTGAAATGTCATTTGTGGGTACAACGTTTTCATCATCAGAACTGGAAGTGCCATTGCCAGTGGTCACCGTCTAATGGTTGAGGTGTCTTTTCTACGAGAAATGATGTTATTGGCTTTAAACTCTTAACTGGTGCTTCATTCTGTTGCTTTCGCACTCTCTTACTTGCACCACTTTCAAATCTTCACTTCATTTTTATAAAGGGTTATTTTAAAACACAGTTACACACAATAAAGCTAAAGGCCATTGGTTATACAAAATTTTAATTGTATTTACTTCGCAAAAAATATTATATAATAATGCTTTGGGGGTGTTATTTACTATGGCCCTTATAGCCTTATTTCAAACTCTTGAAATTTTGTCTGCTAACATGTTCCTGTTATTAAATTCCTCTAATAACTGGTGCGTTATTATGAATATAAACATGGGGCGATTGCCAGATTAGATATAAAATTTATTAAAGAACTAGAATTAAAGTTTATCATCACAAAAAAGCCTTTAAAGAATAATCTAAAATTGGACAAAGAGGTATCTTACAGCTGTGCCTGATATGGTTATTGTCTACGAAGACACATAAGAAAAATCAGGAATATGAAAATCTCCTATGCAGGGGTCTAATTTAAAGGTTAAACTCACCCTCAGACCAAGCAAAATCACTTTACAGTAACAGAATTAACTATGACTTTCAAACCTCTAAATTATGCAAAGACTGTAAACAGCGTTTCATAATGTAGAATTGCTAATCACAGAAGCTACTCCAGTCTCCAGTCACGCAGATAAAAACTCAGTTATGACCGAAAAATTGGTGAAGGCCTGAGGTCCCACAATGACTTAAATACATTTTTGCAGGTGTATATAGCTTCTTTTGTTGCCTCTGTTATAACTGCAACATGTATAATAAATGGAAATGCCTTGGTAAAAAAATGTCAAAATTTGAGGCCCCTTTGTCTCCTGAGTCGTCCTGGTCCCTCCCGCCGCCCCCCTCTCTCTGATAGAGCCTGTGGGCAACCACGAATAGTGAGTAGGCCTCATTCACTTCAGTGGGCTGCAGCAACCCTGGCCCACTGGGGTTCCACCTGCAGCCCCGCAGTCCCCCTGTCTGCCCCCTCTACCCTACGCACCTCTCACACACTGTGGCACCAGAGCCCAGCACTTATCTGCCCCTCTCCTCCCTCCTAGCATTTTTGCAGTGCACACATCTCCTGATTTGCGCTCCATCCCCGCTCCTTCTTCTTCCTCCCATTGCTGGAATGTTGCGAATCAGCTGTTCATGGCATTCCAACTCTTGGAGGGAGGGAGAGGAGTGCAAATTGGGCAATTCACATGCTCTAAAAGTGCTGGGAGAAAGGCGGGAGGTGTAGGATGTGCAGGGCTCCAGTGCCCCAGGTGCATAGGGAAAGGAACAGTAGGGTTCTGTGGGCCACAGGTGGTGCCTCAGAGCATGCAGACCTTTGGTTTTGGAGGAGTTCTTGAACAAATGGATAGACAGACAGACTCGCTGCTCACAGACAAACACTCTCAAACATATTGTAGATTATGGTGCAATTTAGTTCCATTGCAAGTTTTACTGTTTGTTTGTGTTTCCAGCTTGATTGATGGGATGCCAGTGGTAAGCTGGTTTTCCTAGTTAGAAGACATCATAGTAAAGTGCTGTGTGTCCTAAGTGATTTGTCCAAGACCACAAGGTGATTTTGTGTCAGAGACAAGATTAGAACTGTGACATTCTTGGCTACCACTTTCCAAGCCTTTGAAAGTCATAGAATCATAGAATACTAGGACTGGAAGGGACCTTGAGAGGTCATCAAGTCCAGTCCCCTGCCCTCATGGCAGGACACAGTACTGTCTAGACCAGTGGTCTCCAACCTTTTTACACCCAAGATCACTTTTTAAATCTCAGAACAGGTGAAGATCTACCGCCCCGCCCCTTCCTTGAAGCCCCACCCCTTCCTTGAAGCCCCACCCTCTCTATTCTCCTCCTGTCCATCACTTCCTATCCCCAGCCCTTACTTACACACGCTGATAAACAGTTTATTTTTAAATTATGCGATATATAAAATTAAAATCACGTTTATAGTTATGAAATAAATGATCTGTTTTTTATTCATGCTATTTAAATCTAAAATGAAGCATTTATAATTATACATTTTGTGGGGACAGAGTTCTGCGGCTGGGGGCAGGGGAGAGGGAACAGGGCACTGGGAGGGCAGAGAACAGAGTTCTGTAGCTGGGGACAGGGGAGTGGGGACAGAGTTCGGGGAGTGGGGACGGGAATGGGGACAGAGTTCTGTAGCTGGGGATGGGAATGGGGACAGTTCTGTAGCTGGGGTCAGGGGAGTGAGGACAGAGTTCGGGGAGTGGGGACAGGAATGGGGACAGAGTTCTGTAGCTGTGGACAGGGGAGTGGGGTCTGGGGAGTGGGGAGTGCGGACAGGGGGTGGGGTGCCAGTGGCAGCAGAGTCCCCTGCATCTGCCTCCTCCCAGGATTCTCCTCCCCCTCCCCAGAGGGAAGCCAGCATGTGCCTCCTCTGGGCCCGACTCCCCCCCCACTCCCGCGGCGCAGGGAAACCCCGCACGTGCCTGCCCCGGGGCCAACCCCCCCCTCCTGCGGCGGGGCCAAACCCCCGCGGGAGCCTGCCCCAGGGCCAAACCCCCTCTCCCGCTGTGCGGCCAACCCCCTCCCGCAGCACGGCCAACCCCTGCGGGCGCCTACCCCGGGGCCAAACCCCCCTCCCACAGCGCAGCATGGCGCGGCCCAGCCGCAGCGCCAACCCCTGCGGGTGCCTGCCCCGGGGTCAAGCCACCTCTCCCACAGCAGGGCCAAACCCCCACGGGTGCCTTCCCCAGGGCCAAACCCCCCTCCCGCTGCACATCCAAACCCCCGCAGGAGCCTCCCAGACCAAACCCCGGGGCCGACCCCCGCTCCCGCGGCACAGGGAAATCCCTGCGCTCAACTCACCCCTCCCAGAGAAGCCGCCGGACTCCTCTTCTGGAGCCGACGCCCCCTTCCCCAGCACGTGACAGAACTGTGGGAGCGGAGCAGCCTGCGCACTTCTGGAGCCCCCGGAAGTGATGCAGGCTTCACCCAGGACTTTCGTCCACCCCGCGGGAAGCTGGCACTACACTAGAGGTAGGTAGTGGGGCTTCTTGAGGGTGGGGGGAAAATGGGGGGTGGGGGTGCCCGAACACCTCGCGATCGACTGGTCGGGGCCTCGCGATCGACCAGTCGATCGCGATCGACAGGTTGGTGACCACAGGTCTAGACCATCCCTGATAGACATTTATCTAACCTACTCTTAAATATCTCCAGAGATGGAGATTCCACAACCTCCCTAGGCAATTTATTCCAGTGTTTAACCACCCTGACAGTTAGGAACTTTTTCCTAATGTCCAACCTAAACCTCCCTTGCTGCAGTTTAAGCCCATTGCTTCTTGTTCTATCCTCAGAGGCCAGGAAGAACAATTTTTCTCCCTTCTCCTTGTGACACCCATTTAGATACCTGAAAACTGCTATCTTGTCCCCTCTCAATCTTCTCTTTTCCAAACTAAACAAGACCAATTCTTTCAGTCTTCCTTCACAGGTCATGTTCCCTAGACCTTTAATCATTCTTGTTGCTCTTCTCTGGACCTTCTCCAATTTCTCCACATCTTTCTTGAAATGTGGTGCCCAGAACTGGACACAATATTCCAACTGAGGCCTAATCAGCGCAGAGTAAAGTGGAAGAATGACTTCTCGTGTCTTGCTCACAACACACCTGTTAATGCATCCTAGAATCATGTTTGCTTTTTTTGCAACCGCTTCATACTGTTGACTCATATTTAGCTTGTGGTCCACTACAACTCCTAGATCCCTTTTTGCCGTACTCCTTCCTAGACAGTCGCTTCCCATTCTGTATGTGTGAAACTGATTGTTCCTTCCTAAGTGGAGCACTTTGCATTTGTCCTTATTAAACTTCATCCTGTTTACCTCAGACTATTTCTCCATTTTGTCCAGATGATTTTGAATTATAACCCTATCATCCAAAGCAATTGCAACCCAGTTGCAAAGCAGAACCGGTCCCAAAAGAGACCCCTGTGGAACCTCACTTGTTATACCTTTCCAGCAGGATTGTGAACCGTTAATAACTACTTTCTGAGAACGGTTATCCAGCCAGTTATGCACCCACCTTATAGTAGCCCCATCTAAGTTTATTTGCCCAGTCAAAGTACAAAGAGCTGGACTGTGATGTAGGGATGTGAATGTGTATCAGACTGCATGGTTAACTGATGAGCCTGGGCTCATTGGTCAACCCTGTTGGTTATATGCACACTTCTGTCTCCCCTGCCAAGCCGACTGCCCCCTCCCCGTGATTCTGCCTCTGTATCAAAGACAGCAGTGTGGGGGCGGAGAGGAAGGCGGCTCCGTGGGAGCCAGCGCATGCAGGGAGCCAACTTGTAGTCTCCCAGGCTATTTGCATCACTTATGAATCTGAATTTGCTGTTTAGAACTGAAGTTTCCATTCTAGTTTTACCACATTTTAAATTACGGTGAGAGGACATTTAGTCTTCTGGCACAGTAGTGTTTTCAGGGTCCTTTTGTAACTTTTAAGGAAAACGCACACATACTGGAGCAAAAGGGAAAAGTTCTTGCATGACTAAACCGTTTTCTAATTTTATCAAGCTGGTTTCTGCTGTCTCTTTTTAATTGAACATTGTTTCCCTTTACTGGGACATCTTGGTTTTATTGTAATATAGATTATACTGATAGAGGATTAGAAAAAGAGCATTATAAGAAAAATAATTTCTTTATTATAACATTTTCTAGTTTTTAAAATTAGATTTATGAAACATAGAGATGAAAAAGCCTGATTTAGCTAGTCCTGCTCTAGTCAGTACGAGGCTATTCTATACATTGTGTTTTCTAATGCTGTGATTAGTCTCATTTTAAATAACTCACATAGTTTAAACCAGTGCTTCTCAACCAGCATATATGTACCCCAGAGGGTGTACAGAGGTCATCCAGAGGGTATAATGACTCATCCTCTATTTGCCTAGTTTTACAACAGACTCTAGAGCTTTGCAGTGGGTCTGGGAATCTTGTGCGTCCTGCAGGACCCTCTGCCACAGCAGTGGAAGAGGGATAAAAATTTAAGAGAATGTGGGAGTGAGTAATGCCGAGTGAGGAGGGAATGGGATTAAAAAAATTGTACTCCCATTCCACAGTAGGGATGTGAATGTGTATCTGACTACATGATTAATTGATGAGCCTGGGCTCATTGGTTATCCCTCTCGGTTATATGCACATACCCTCTCCCTGCTGAGCCAACTGCCCCCCGCCCCCCCACGATGCTGCCTCTGTTTCAAAGGCAGCAGCCTGACCGTGGGGGGGGAGGGGAGGGAGGGCCCTCCACAGGATCCAGTATGCACAGGGCTCTGACTTTTAAGCCACCTGTTCCCTCTCTGCCCCTGTGTATTACCATTTCAAATATCTGATTTGTGTCCATTAATCCTTTGTTGCGGAGACTGTCCAGTTTGGCCAATATACATGGCAGATGGGCATTGCTGGCACTTGATGGCATATATCACATTAGAGAATGTGCAATTGTATGAGCCTCTGATGTGATGGCTCATGTGGTAAGGTCTTGTAATGGTGTCACTAGTATAGATGTGTGGACAGTTGGGGTTTATTGCAGGGGTAGGTTCCTGGGTGAATGTGTCTAAGGTGTTATATGTGACTGCTATAAAGAATTTGCTTCGGGTTAGGGTGTTATCGGTAGGCGAGGATTGGCCTTTCTCCCAAGGCTTGTGAGAGTGAGGGATTGTTTTCCTGGATAGGTTGTAGATTGTCAGTGATGTACTTGGTGGGGTTTGAGCAAAGGACTCATCATCACCTACAGCCTACATCTCCTACTAGCCACCACTAACATCCCCCAGTTTAAACTGCTCCAGTGCATCATTGATAATCTACAACCACAAAGGGTGGGGGAGCGGCACTATATGTGAAAGAAAATTTAGAATCAAACAAAGTAAAAATCTTAAATGAATCAACATGTTCCATAAAATTGCTATGGATAGTAATTCCCTGCTCTAATAAGAATATAACAGTAGGGATCTATTATCGACCACCTGACCAGGACAGTAATAGTGACTATGAAATGCTAAGGGAGATTAGAGAGGCTATCAAAATAAAGAACTCAATAATAGTGGGGGATTTCAACTATCCCCATATTGACTGGGTACATGTCACCTCAGGACGAGATGCAGAGACACAATTTCTTGATACCTTAAACGACTGCTTCTTGGAGCAGGTGGTACAGGAACCCACAAGGGGAGAGGCAATTCTCGATTTAGTACTGAGTGGCGCGCAGGATGTGGTCCAAGAGATAACTATAACAGGGCCGCTTGGAAATAGTGACCATAATATAATAACATTTAACATTCCCGTGGTGGGAAGAACACCTCAGCAGCCCAACACTGTGGCATTTAATTTCAAAAAGGGGAACTATGCAAAAATGAGGAGGTTAGTTAAACAGAAATTAAAAGGTAGAGTGACTGAAGTAAAATCCCTGCAAGCTGCGTGGACACTTTTCAAAGACACCATAATAAATGTATGCCCCAAATTAAAAAACATAGTAGAAGAACTAAAAAAGAGCCACCGTGGCTTAACAACCATGTAAAAGAAGCAGTGAGAGATAAAAAGACATCTTTAAAAAGTGGAAGCCAAATCTTAGTGAGGTAAATAGAAAGGAGCATAAACACTGCCAAATTAAGTGTAAAAATGTAATAAGAAAAGCCAAAAAGGAGTTTGAAGAACAGCTAGCCAAAAACTCAAAAGGTAATAGCAAAATGTTTTTTAAGTACGTCAGAAGCAGGAAGCCTGCTAAACAACCAGTGGGGCCCCTGGACGATCGAGATACAAAAGGAGAACTTAAGGACAATAAAGTCATTGCGGAGAAACTAAATGAATTCTTTGCTTCAGTCTTCATGGCTGAGGATGTTAGGGAGATTCCCAAACCTGACTCGTCCTTTGTAGGTGACAAATCTGAGGACTTGTCACAGATTGAAGTGTCATTAGAGGAGGTTTTGGAATTAATTGATAAACTTAACAGTAACAAGTCACCGGGACTGGATGGCATTCACCCAAGAGTTCTGAAAGAACTCAAATGTGAAATTGAGGAACTTTTAACTATGGTTTGTAACCTATCCTTTAAATCAGCTTCTGTACCCAATGACTGGAAGATAGCTAATGTAACGCCAATATTTAAAAAGGGCTTTAGAGGTGATCCCGGCAATTACAGACCGGTAAGTCTAACGTCAGTACCAGACAAATTAGTTGAAACAATAGTAAAGAATAAAATTATCAGACACATAAAAGAACATAATTTGTTGGGCAAAAGTCAACATGGTTTCTGTAAAGGGAAATCATGTCTTACTAATCTATTAGAGTTCTTTGAAGGGGTCAACAGACATGTGGATAAGGGGGATCCAGTAGATATAATGTACTTAGATTTCCAGAAAGCCTTTGACAAGGTCCCTCACCAAAGGCTATTACGTAAGTTAAGTTGTCATGGGATAAGAGGGAAGATCCTTTCATGGACTGAGAACTGGTTAAAAGATAGGAAACAAAGGGTAGGAATAAATGGTAAATTTTCAGAATGGAGAGGGGTAACTAGTGGTGTTCCCCAAGGGTCAGTCCTAGGACCAATCCTCTTCAACTTATTCATAAATGATCTGGAGAAAGGGGTAAACAGTGAGGTGGCAAAGTTTGCAGACGATACTAAACTGCTCAAGGTAGTTAAGACCAAAGCAGACTGTGAAGAACTGCAAAAAGATCTCACCAAAGTAAGTGACTGGGCAACAAAATGGCAAATGAAATTTAATGTGGATAAATGCAAAGTAATGCACATTGGAAAAAATAATCCCAACTATACATACAATATGATGGGGGCTAATTTGGCTACGACAAATCAGGAAAGAGATCTTGGAGTCATCATGGCTAGTTCTCTGAAGACGTCCATGCAGTGTGCAGCGGCAGTCAAAAAAGCAAACAGGACGTTAGAAATCATTAAAAAAGGGATAGAGAATAAGACAGAGAATATCTTATTGCCCTTATATATATCCATGGTACGCCCACATCTGGAATACTGCATATAGATGTGGTCTCCTCATCTCAAAAAAGATATACTGGCATTATAAAAGGTTCAGAAAAGGGCAACTAAAATGATTAGGGGTTTGGAACAGGTCCCATATGAGGAGAGATTAAAGAGACTGGCACCTTTCAACTTGGAAAAGAGGAGACTAAGGGGGGATATGATAGAGGTCTATAAAATCATGAGTGGTATAGAGAAAGTGAATAAGGAAAAGTTAAATACTTGTTCCCATAATATAAGAATTAGGGGCCAACAAATGAAACTAATGGGCAGCAGGTATAAAACAAATACAAGGAAGTTCTTCTTCACACAGCGCATAGTCAATCTGTGGAACTCCTTGCCTGAGGAGGTTGTGAAGGCTAGGCTTATAACAGGGTTTAAAAGAGAACTAGATAAATTCATGGAGGTTAAGTTCATAAATGGCTATTAGCCAGTATGGGTAAGGAATGGTGTCCCTAGCCTCTGTTTGTCAGAGGGTGGAGATGGATGGCAGGAGAGAGGTTGCTTGATCATTACCTGTTCGATTCACTCCCTCAGGGACACCTGACATTGGCCACTGTCGGCAGACAGGGTACTGGGCTGGATGGTCTGACCCAGTATGGCCATTCTTAGGTTCTTATGAAAACAATCCCTCACACAGAAACCTGTAGGCGAACATTTTAACCTGCCTGGGCACTCATTAATAGACTTTAAAGTAGCCATTTTTCTACAAAGGCATTTCACAAGCCAACTACAGATTGACTTTCATAGGCAAATTTGACACCGTCTCCTTGGCTTGAGCAAAGACTTGAACTGGTTAACATAACACCAACTTTGCTTACATTCAACGCCCTATTGACATCAAAAGTTAAGTATGGGACACTTCCAGGCCACTCATTTAGCCTGTTTAGCACCAGGACTACAATTGACAGGTCTTTTTTTTTTTCTTCTTCTCCTTTCTTATTCTGAGGGTTCCCCTTTTTTTTCTCCACTCAAGATCATCTCATCTGAAGAAGTGGGTTTTTCCCATGAAAGCTCATGATAACTTATATATAGTATCCGAGTGCAGAAGGTGGGGGCCTGCAAGAGACCTTAAAAATACCTTGCCTCTAGAGGCTTCTGTTTTTAAAAACTTCTAAGGTCACAGATTCCCTGACTTTGGGAGAGAGGCTGCTACCACCCCAAAAAAACCCAAAAAACTTCCTTTTTGAACCCAGGAAGAAAGCTCTTGGCAACGTTTTCCGAAGGAGTACCCCAGGCTCTTTTACCACAAGAGAGCTTTTTATTAGGCACGCATACACAGACCTCCTATTACATTCCAGGACACAAGATCAAATCATAGCCTGAAAATAGGTGATTTTATTAACAAAACAAAAAAGATATACTTGGTAAAGCGTACTTGGTTGTTACGTGTTATAGAGCAATAGAGAAAACAGATTAAAGCACAAACAATTTCTTCCCTGGGACTCAACTTTAAAGTTACAGTTTATGAGGGTGAGGGGACACATGGATATAGCACAGAGAAGTTTATCCAAACAACAGAACAAAGAAAATAACATGATTGTATCTAAATAAACATTCCCTATCTACTCACATAGCCATACTTCCAAGGTCCCATCCAGTTCTAGGCCCAAGTATTCCTTTTTTTTTTTTTTTTTTTTAAGGCATAGTATTTCTGCATGGTTCAATGCGTCTCTTCCCCTCCCCCCCAGCTCCTGGTTTAAACTCAGCAAAAACAGCAGGCAGGTACCCATTTCAATTGAAATATCAATACTTTCTTCTCATTGGTTCTCCTGGCTCCCTGCCAACATTTTCTAGCTACCTGGGTTTAACCCTTTAGTTACTGAATGCTGGGATGTTTAGGAAAGGACAGCACTCCTCCGATCCATCAGATCCATCTCGCCCTCTAAGTCTGTATCAAAATATTCATGTATTGGGTTGGAACTAGATGAAGAAGACTTAGATGATGGATGATCCTGAGTAATTATATCAGTGAGTCTTGGTAAATTATATGCTATCATGTGATCTCTGTATTAATTTAGTAGAATCTTTGTTTGCTCATCTATTAACTAGTGGCACTAAGAGCCTGATAGTAAGATTCTACTAGGGGACTGTGCCCTCTGCTTACTACGCTCACCTACCTCCCTCTCTCTGGCTGCTTTCGCTTCATTGAGAGAGCCTGTTGATGCTGATGATGTGGTGATGTCATTCTGTCACTCAACAGGAACATTGTATTGTCCGTCAGGAAAAACTTTTTTATATATATATGAGAGAGAAAGAGAGACAGAGAGAGAGAGAGAGAGATCTCATGTTGAAGTAAAAGGGAATTGAAGTTGTTAAGCACCTTCAATAATTGGACCATAAATGTAGCTAACAAATTTCCGGTTTCTTCAGTCCGACTCATCATGATCACAGTATATGGTGCTAATGTCTCTGCCAGACTCTTGGGGTACAAAAGGAATTGTCTTTGTTTGATTTTTTAATTTAAAAATGTAGAGAAAACAAACCATCCCAAAGGGAAATAATCAGATTGTGATGCCAAGTAGTTGACATCAGCAGTGGACTTAGTTTTGTTCAGAGATGCTTGGAAGTACTGTTTGCAAATGTCCACCCCACAAAATAGTGAATCATGTTAAACATACAGCATTCCCAAAGCTGCTTGGATTGGAGATACGTGATTGCTTGGACAATGAAACTTGTTCTATCTTAAAGGTGAGCTTTTGCCCTCCAGTGAAATGAAGTTCCGCCTTGGAACATGCTGATAATCTAATGTGAAAGAGACTTTGAGATTTCCCACGGCAGTTGAGGCCTGGTTCTGTATGGCAAGGATTAAATTGAATATGTCACTGGTATGGACTATTTTTACTAAAATACAAGGTTACATCTAGTTCAATAATGAGAAATGAATTCCCTTTTTAAAAGCATTTTTTCTGTATTCATATTCAGAACATATATGCAAGGCAATTGAAGGACAGTTTATTGATGATTACTGTGTGTAAAATGCTATATTAATATTATTACAATTGCTGTCATTGTATATGTAATCCACATAGCAATATATCTTTTAGTTGATTCTCCTGCAGGAGACTTTTACTTAACTTTTGTATGGTTGCAAAAAGCAGCTCTTAGAGTGTAAGCACTGTAGGAGGTGAGTACCAATAACATTACAATCTGCCAGTGCTGCTAAGATAATATTGCTCTTTAAAATTGTTTAAGGCACCCCAGTGCCACAGCAGTGTGTGTGTGGGGGGGTGCGCATTTGTGTGCTTGTGTTGACATAGGGCCAAATCCCAATCCTATTTAAAGTCAATGGCAAAGCACCATGAACTTGAGAGAGGCCAGGGATTTGCCCATAAACTGTAAAATGAACAATAATTGTGCAAACTCAATTGAGCGTCATAGCTTTCTGTTTTGTAATTTTGTCCTGAAACTGCAATTTTATTTCATACCTCAAACTGTTTTTTAAAAAGTGTCTTAGGCAAATTACATGTTGACATTTTTTTCCATCTTTTGAAAGCCATTTACTATATGAAGCATAAGCAGCATCACTCTTAAAAACCTTCATGAAAGGTGACAGGTCTTATGATTCTGTGCCTCTTTTGTTTTCAACCCCTAGTTTTCTTTCTTAAAAAACAAACATACCCAAAGACTAAGCTGAATGATGTATGAACGAACAGTGTGTGTCAGCAAGAAAACCCACTATTACCCCGACTGCAGGCTTGGATGTAGTGGGTGCCTTAGACTGGAAAGATGGCATTGTTATCTGGTAATGTAGTGACATAAAAGTAAGACATCAAGGAATATGGTAAATAAATGATTCTGTGTTTAGTAACACACTAAAGTTAGCACATTTCCATTTGTTTGGTTAGAAAAAAAGACTTGCCTTAGAACAGCAGTTCTCAACCTTTTCCAGATGGGGACCCATTTTGACAATTCAGGAAGACTTGGTGACCCAAGACAATTCAAAAAGGGGGCAGGAAGGCAGTGCCGTAACTAGCTAATTTTGGCACCGGAGGCAAGAATATAAAATTGTGCCCCCTCCTGTTGATATATTCATAGTAGTTATTTAATAGAAAAACTGAAAATAAATTAATAATAAAATAATAACACTACATTTATTTGAGTTGTGGTTGGGGAAAGACGCTCATCCCCAAACCGCTCCCTCCTCCCCGCCCCCCCGGCTTAAACCCCACACTCAGACACTGGAGGGATTGAGGAGCTGGAGGGCCTGAGAGTCACACTCGGGCTGGAGGGTCTGGGAGTCTCACAGTCAGGGGCCTGAGAGTCTCACGCTCAGAGATCTGGGGGACACACTCACTCAGGAGCCTGAGATTCACACTCAGAGTCACACTCTGGGCCTGGGAGTCTCACAGGTGTTACAAAAATATTAGAAACATAATACAAATTATTCAAAAAAACAAGTAACATTTAGTATTATACCAAACAGTTTCACATGAACTTAAATTAATGGGATGGTTGAACTTGCATTTGCTTTACTAACTGTTGTATCCTTGGAATTGTTGTGGCGAGTGCGCATCGAAGATCATCTTCTATGTTTAATTTATTTCGATATTTGTTTTTAATTGTAAGCAAATGTGAGAAGCCTGATTCACACAAATATCTTCTTTCACACTGACGGGCATGAATACAAAGATTAAGGCAAGACTACACGACCCACGAGCCCCATTTAAGTCAATTCTGTTGATATTAATAAAATGCAACATTTATCCGATTTCCACCCATATGACAGCACTTTTTACGAGCAATGACAGTCCAAAAATTTAACTACTAAAACGCATCTCAACAGAAGACCATTACATAGACTACTTTTTTGTTTTGGCTCCCACCCGCCGGCTGTGTGCTGATCCCCACATAAACTCAAACCACACCGCGGGCTGTAAACAAACGGGCCGCGGGCAGCATGTGGCCAATGGGCCATGTGTTGAGTAGCCCTGGGTGCTTGGTCCTGCCGTGAGGGCAGGGGACTGTACTCTATAACCTCTTGAGGCCCCTTCCAGCTGTGATTCTATACTGCTCGCATGGGGTTAGATAGGGGCCGGTGCCCCCTAGAGGGGACGGGTCCCCAGAGCCCATCCATACCTCTGTGAGCCAGCCTGTGTCCCCTGCCCTGGGACTGAACTGGAGCCAGCGCCCCCTAGAGAGGCCCTGTAGCCTCCTGTGCACCAGTGGGATTTTGGTGCCAGGCCCCTCCGTCAAGTGGATCCCTTGAACTGGGGGTCAGGTCAGGCCCTGTTCTCTCCCACACTGTGGGGTCTCAGGGGCCGGGCCCTATGGTGCCTCTAGGCAGGTGGCACAGCATGAGGGGAGTGGATTAGCTAAGTCTGAAGTGTTCCTCCTACAGGGCTCGGCAAGCCTGGGGGCAGGGCTGAGCGGATGGGAGAAGTGGGGGCAGGTGTGGCTGCTGGGTATCAGTTTCTGCCTCTCACTGCCGTTAGTTAGGCTGCACTGCAGGCCAGCGAGCAGCTCCCAGGACTGTCTCCTTTGAGAAGGGGCAGCTTGATCGCAGCACAAACTCGCCAGGGCGTGATTGCTGAAGCCCCCAACCCAGCGGTTGTTCCCCACATTAGCCAGATTACAGCAAGCCGTGTTATGCCGGCCTGTGCTGCGGTCACATCTTCGCTACCCGTGTAAACAGCCCCCGAACCACTGGAAATTGAGCTTCTAGTCTGGCCTGGTGTGTGACCTCAGGCATGCTGCAGCCTCTTCTGTGCCTCAGTTTCCCCAGCTGTAAAATGGGAACAATGCTGGCCTCCTTGGGAAAGCCGTCTGAGTGCTACCAATGGGCGGAGTGAGGGCTGGCGAGGATTAGCCTTGCCTTGGTTACACAGGCTTGGTACCATTCCAGTGGGCGGATGGCGCCGTCAGTTGCTTGACAGCACTTTGTGTCTGTATTAAATCAAGCGAGGTGGTCCAGTGATAGGTGTGTGAGTGGCTGAAAGTCAATGGGCAGAGAACCGGGTGCCAGGTGCCGGGTCACTGGCAAATTCAGCATACGGGGGAGGGGGCTCCCCACACCTCAGCTCCCAGCACTTGCAGGTGGAGTTCACAAATACGAAGCTCTTCTCGCTTCCCTGCCAGCCAAGCCATCACTTTACTCCGGGTCCTTAACATGTGCTGTCCCTTGCCTTGGCTGGGCACTGCTCTGGTGTGGGCCCAGCTCTCCAAGCCCAGAATCACAGAAGTGCCCAAAAAGTGGGGTGGGGGGCACAAGCACCCGGACCCGTGATCCCCCACCCTGCTGTTCTTGCCCCAACACCCCATGCACACACTGTCCCTCCCCCCAAAAATGCTCCTGAGCTACCTCTTCCTCCCAAGACCCACCCTCAACTTGTGCTCTCCCCCTGCCATTGCCTGCCCTTACATGCCTCTGGCCCCCCACTCTGCTCTGTGCCCCGTGGCCCTGGCCTGCCCAACCAGGGGCTGCCACTGGAGACTGACAGGTTTTCTACCAGCTGATGCCAGAGCCAGTCACCCCCAGTGCCCGCCCCAAACCACATCTCCCTTCCTCAGAGCCAGGCAACCCCAGCACACTCCCTCAAAACAAATCCCCCTTCCGCAGAGCCAGGCACCAGAGGAACCAGATGGGTAAGTTAGTCTTACTTTTAAAGAGGCCACTACTGCCGCTCGGCCAGCTGCCTCTGCTTGCAGTGTGTTCCAAGGTGGCAGCACGTGGCTAAGCATCAGGTGGGCCTGCACAGCATGCGCTCTGGTCCCACCCTGGCCTGGGGGCAACTGCCCCTGCTTGCCTCCCCTTCACTACCCCTCTGTACTAGAACCAGATACTCCCCAGTTCCCTGCTGTGACAGACCAGGCCGGGTGTGGGATTGGCTGAGGGCGTCCGCTCAGGACAAATTGCTCAAACTTGGGGCTCTTTACAACCCCAAACCGGGGACCTTCCCAAATAGGCCACAAACCATTCACACTGAGTGCTTCAGCTGCCAATCTGGCCAGCCAGAAGCCTCACAAGCAAAACCCCTCAGACACCCCAGCTCTTGCTATGCCCCAATCAGCCCTGGGCCTAACACACAGGTGAGGGGTTTTAGAACCCAATCTCACCTACCCCCAACGGGTTCTTCCGGTCTCAAGAAACCAGCCACAATTCCCAGGCCAATTTATCCTCTGGATCTTACCCACAAGATCATGCTGAGCCAATCCTTTAGAACAGCGTTTCCCAAACTATGGGCCGCGGCCCGGTACTGGGCCATAGGAAAAAAATACCGGGCCTCAGCACGGCTGCCGGTAGGGAAGCAGAGCGGGGCAGGCTGGGAGGAGGTGGCGGCGGGGGGACGGGAGAACTGGCCGCCGGGAAGAAGGGTTGGAGGCAGCGGGGCTGTCCCGCGAAGATCAGGGCAGGCGGGTGGGCGGCCGGTGGAAGCAGGGTTAGGGGTAGTAGAGCTGTCCCCTGGAGATCCAGGTGGGTGGGCGGCGGGCGGTGGAAGCAGGGTTGGAGGCAATGGGGCTGTCCCGCGGAGATGGGGGGGGGAGTGGGCTAGCGGGCAGCAGAAGCAGGGTTGGAGGCAGCGGCGCTGTCCCGTGGAGATCCAGGCGGGCGGGCGGCAGAAGCAGGGTTGGAGGCAGCGGCGCTGTCCTGTGGAGAGGCGGGCAGCCGGCAGAAGCAGGGTTGGAGGCAACGGGGCTGTCCCGCGGAGATGGGGGGGGAAGGGGCGGTGGAAGCAGGGTTGGGGGCAGCGGGACTGTCCTGCAGAGATGGGGAGCTGGCGGGGCGGAAGCAAGGTTGGGAGTAGCGGGGCTATCCCGCGGAGATGGGGGCAGGCAGGCAGGGCAGGTGGCGGAAGCAGGGTTGGAGGCAGTGGGGCTGTCCAGCAGAAATCGGAGAGGGCAGGCGGCGGAACCAGGGCTGGACGGGGGCAGGGGGGCTGGCCAGGGGAGAACAGGAGGAAGAGGATGGGAGAACCAGCTGCGGGAAGCAGGGCTGGATGGGGGCAGCTGGGCTGGTTGTGGGGTTGGTGGGGAGCAGGGCTGACCGGGGAGATTGGTGGGAGGCGGGGGGAACTGGCCGCCGGAAGCAGGGCTGGACGGGGGCAGCAGGGCTTGACTGGCAGATTGGGAGGAGAAGGGTGGGGGGAGAGCGGGACTGACCTGGACACATGCAGACCCTACAGACCCTGGCAGAGGAGTGAGTCTGCCTGGGGATTCCATTTTGCCCCCAACCACATACCCTCCCTCGAGTAGTTGCAAACTGCCTGGCAGGTAGACACACTCAGGCAGCGTGAGCACATCTACTATCCAGGCAGTTCACAGCTACGGACTGATACACCTAATTATAATAAAACTTACCTAATTAGAAAATACCAGACATTTTATATGTCTGGTAATTTCTCAATTTGTTTCTCAGATAAAACCCTCAAATACCAGATTGTCCGGTACAAAACCGGACACCTGGCAACCCTACCCTTCCTTGCACCCTCCCTCCTAGACAGCTACCCTACCCCCAGTCTGCTCCTGCTCCCACCTCCTGGAGTGCCCATGCTGCGCCGGGTCCCCCAAGCCCTGGCCCAGGCTGGGTGGAGGATGTAGCCGGGTAAAAACTGAAAATTTATTCATTTTTCATTCTTTTTTTTATATGTGTTTATATTTTTTGGGCTGCAAAAAACAGTACTAAAAAAACCGGGTTCCAACTAAAGTAAAAAGTTTGGGAAACCCTGATCTAGCCAGCTTTCTGTCCATCTTACAGTCCATTTATCCAATCTATATTCCCTTAACTTGCTGGCAAGAATATTGTGGGTGAATGTATCAAAAGCTTTGCTAATGCTGGCCCTTGGGGCTTTGGGAGGACCAGAAACAACTTATTTGAATATTCATCATTTGCTTAATGAATATGCAAATATGCAAATGAATGTTACTGGTCCTCCAAAAGCTCGTGAATGGATTTACTGGTCCCCATGTCAAAAAATTTGGGAACCCCTGCTTTAGAATCTAAAATCTAAAGGTTTATTATTAAAAGAAAGAAAAGCATGAGAGTAAGGTTGTTAAAGGATAATACATTACATGTATTGAATCACCCAGTTCTCGATACAGGCTCTAAGCAGAGATGTTATAAACTGCTATCTTAAAAGTCTCTGGTGTACATCCTATGTCAGGATGGGTCCATGGTTCTTTCTGGCTCGTTGTTCCCTGCAAGGCTGCATCTGAGATTAGGAGCAAAACTGAAGGCAAAAAATGGAGTCTGCCACATGGCATTTTATATCCATCCCTGGTCTCTTCCAAGCTGGAGAGGGTCACATGGTCAGTGGCCAGGTGTGTCTTTGGCATTTAGAGATCCATTGTCCCTGGAGTCTCGCTCATTAGCATATCCATTGCCTGAGCATTCCTCTGCATTGCTCAGCCCCCCCACGGCTGCAAGCCGGCCAGGGCAGAGTCTTTGCTGGCCAACACCAGCCATGGGAACCCCAGCTGGGGCGGCTGGAAACCTCTCAACCAGACTCCCGGACACCTGGGCCCCCACTGCCACCTACCTGAGCTGGGTGCTGCTTCTTCTCTGGGTTCCCTAGCCCACCTCCAGGGATATTTTCCTATTCTGCTCTGAGTCACTGAAATGGTATTCAATTCAATTGATTGGTTTAACTGCCTGACAGTTCAGGGGGTAGCTGAGTTAGTGTGTACAGAAAAAAACAACAAATGGTCTGGTAGCACTTTATAGGCTAACAAAACATGTAGATCAGTGGTCCCCAACCTTTTGGGGCTGCCGGGCACCCGGGGGTGGGGCTGCTTACGCGCCGCGCGTCCAGGGGCGCGGCCGCTCACGCACCGCGCGTCCAGGGGCGCGGCCGCTCACGTGCCGCGCGCCTGGGGGTGGGGCCACGCATGCGCCACGCACCCAGGGCCGGCACCGGCATGTGCCGTGACCCCGGGCAGGGGCCGCCCATGTGCCAGGCGCCCGGGGCCAGCACCGGGATGTACCACGCGCCCGGGGGCGGGGCCGGCCCAGATTGTGCACATAAATGGCCCGGCGGGCGCCATGGCGCCTGCGGGCATTGCATTGGGGACCACTGATGTAGATGGTATCATGGTCATCTGAAGAAGTGGGCTGTGCCCACAAAAGCTCATGATACCATCTACATGTTTTGTTAGTCTATGAAGTGCTACCAGACCATTTGTTGTTTTGTTTTGTTTTTGTTTTTTTTGCCTGAAGGTTGTTAAACCAATTAAGTTGAGTACCACTTCAGGTGAATGGCTCCTTAAGACTAAGCCAGCTGTGGAGCCTACCTTTTCAAATGTGTGAATGGCTCCTTAAGAGCCACCTGGGGAGACACTTGGTGACTCTTTTGAAATGTAATGGCGACCCATATTTGGGTCCGGACCCATAGGTTGGGAAACCCTGCCTTAGAATGATTATCCCCTGTCAGCTACTCCTGTGACAAAACAGTTAGAGTCACCAAAAAAGCAGTGGATTCCTAGTGTGATTTCTGGAAAGTTGCGGGGGGGCTTCTCTCGACTTTCCTTCAGTTAATGTAGAGTTTCTAGACATAGCTGTGTCATGAACAGGAGTGCTGACCAGCCCCCGGTGATTAAGGGGTTAACTCAGGTACCTAGTAAAGGTGTCGTCCGGGGGAACAAAAGAACCAATCGAGATAGAGGTTGACATTTGAATTGGATATAGGACATAGAATCATAGAACCATAGAGCTGGAAGAGACGTCAGAAGGTCATCAAGTCCAGCTCCCTGCTCTAGGCAGGACCAATCCCAACTAAATCAACCCAGCCAGGGCTTGGTCAAGCCGAGACTTAAAACACCTCCAGGGATGGAGATTCCACTACTTCCCTAGGTAACCCATTCCAGTGCTTCACTACCCTCCTAGTGAAATAGTTTTTCCTAATATCCAACCTGGACCTCTCCCACCACAACTTGAGACCATTGCTCCTTGTTCTGCCATCTGTCACTACTGAGAACAGCCTCTCTCCATCCTCTTTGGAACCTCCCTTCAGGAAGTTGAAGGCTGCTGTCAAATCCCCCCTCACTCTTCGCTTCTGCAGACTAAACAGACCCAACTCCCTCAGCCTCTCATAAGTCATATGCTCCAGCCCCCTAATCATTTTGGTTGCCCTCTGCTGGACCCTCTCCAGTGCGTCCACATCCTTTTTGTAGTGGGGGGCCCAGAACTGGACACAATACTCCAGATGTGGCCTCACCAAAGCCGAATAAAGGGGAATAATGACATCATATTATTCCCCTGCCTGTTTTCTTTGTGTAGGAGAGTTACAACAGAAATTGAGAGACACAGAATGATTTAAACTCAGGCAGGACTACCATGCCTCCCCACAGAATTCAAGGCATGGGAGCGGACTGAACAAAGAGAACATTAGAAGTGAGTACCAGGGAAATGTGAGTCCATCATGTTCAGGTTAAATGCTTAATCTGTTTCATAATGTAAATTAAACTGTTCTTACTAGCTGCAGCTGGTTCAGAAAATAAGGTCACCATACTCAGCAGGGTAGTTCTTAACCCTGCCCGGCCTACCCCTTCCGGGTCGGCCCGCAACCACTTCCAAAATTTGTGAAGTGGCCCCCCCTTTCAAAATTATTGCCCACCCCTGATCAAGATCATCCGTGACAGATGTCTGTCTAACCTGCTCTTAAATATCTCCCTAGGCAATTTATTCCAGGGCTTAACCACTCTGACAGTTGGGAAGTTTTTTCTATTGTCCAACATAAGCCTCTCTGTTTCAATTTAAGCCCATTGCTTCTTGTCCTATCATCAGAGGTTAAGAAGAATAATTTTTCTCCCTCCTCCATGTAACACCCTTGAAAACTGCTGTCATGTCCCCTCTCAATCTTCTCTTTACCAAACTAAACAAACCCAATTCTTTCAGTCTTCCCTCATAGGTTATTTTCTAGACCTTTAAACGTTTTTGTTACTTTTCTCTGGATCTCCTCTAATTTGTTCACATCCTTCCTGAAATGTGGTGTCCAGAACTGTACACAGTACTCCAGTTGAGGCTTAATCAGAGCTGAGAGGAAGAATTACTTTTCATGTCTTGCTCATAACACTCCTGCTAATGCTTCCCAGAATCATGTTTGCTTTTTTTTGCAACAGTGTTACACTGTTAATTCATATTTAGCTTGTGGTCCACTATGGCCCCTAGATCCTTTTCTGCAGTACTCCTTCCTAGACAGTCACTTCCCATTCTGCATATGTGAAACGGATTGTTCCTCCCTGAGTGGAGTACTTTGCATTTGTCTTTATTGAACATCATCCTATTTATGTCCAACCTTTTCTCTTGTTTGTCCAGATCATTTTGAATTATGATCCTATCCTCCAAAGTACTTGCAACCCCTCCCAGCTTGGTATCATCTACAAACTTTATAAGTGTACTCTCTGTGCCATTATTTAAATCGTTGATGAAGATATTGAACAGAACGAATCCCAAAACTGATGATCCCTGTGGACAGGAAGCTGCTCCCATCCCTTCCCTCATGCACAGTGCTAAAAGGTTGCTGCTGGCCATGTTCTGGTGTGAATGCAGGCCAAAATCTGGAAGTGTGACCCTGAATGTCCCCTGCCCATGTGTTGCCTCAGGAAGATGTGGTGCCAGGTACCAGGAGAGGAGGATCCATCCTGGGGGGCCCACCCAGGCATGGAAGGTGGCAGATTCAGGCAGGGAAGATTGGGTCCGTCGGTCACCCTCTCCCACTCCTCCCATGTGAGAAAGGTGTATGGGAATGTGTGCTTCACCTCTCCCTGTGTGTGTGTTTGGGAATAGGGGTGTTTGTCAGTCTGTCTATATGTTACCCCTCAAGCCTTAAAGACAAGAAGGTAAAAAGAATCCAACTATGCAGTATTTAACAGGGGCTCAGTCTATGTGTTGTTAATTTGAACATTTGTACTGCATACTTCTGACTGCCGTTGAACTCGTTTGAATATGAGTAGTGTTACCGGGTGTCTCATATTCACCATAGGGAAATATGGTCACCCTACCAAAGCGCCAAGGCATGGTAGGGTGTGTGTATGGGAAGGGGAGGTGTACAGGGGGCAAAGGCAGCTCATTCTACAGGTTGTGTAGCACTGTTCAGATAACTGCAGTTACTGGTAAGTAACCTCTTTCTTAACAGTTCCTACTTGTTAGAAGATTTTTAGGTAGGTTGCTTCTGTTTGGTAACTACATTATAACCCATTTATTCATCATAGGCTAATACTAAAAACTCAGACCAGGGATTTTGGCCAAGTTGCTTCTCTTTTTCAGAGGGCATATAAGTTGCTCCAGTTTGTTTGCTAGAAATGTCAAAGGTTTGAATTACATAAAGGGGAAAAAAATCTGAAGCACAAAAGAATAAGCCTAGCTTTTCAGTATTAACACTGAAGTGGATCAATAGCTTTTTTATGAGACCACCATGGAACAGGCATTTCCTGGTAAAATAAGATTTTTTTTTTATGACTCCATGTTGTATGAAAAGCAATTTCTCTTGCCAATAGCATTTTTGTCCTAGCTCTGCTTGCGAATTGAATCTCATGCACTATCATTTCCCCTTTCAGGCCAGTCTGCTGCTGTTTAGTTTGCTTGTGTTCTTTAGCCTTTTCTTTTGTTTGTTACCTTCAGTTACGTTTGAGTTTGGAACACTTGAAATCATTACTGAAGTAGAAGCAGAAGCCATAAAAACTCTCTGGGCTCCAGCAATAAACACCAGCATAGCCAGCCTTAATTCTGGCTCTTCTACTCCATTGCCTCTAAAGCCACTGCTGTCGCTGGCACTGCTTCCAAAGGTGAGTTTTGTGCACTGCTGAGGGACCAAATACACTGCATAACAGAACACTGGAATTACAAATTTTATTAAGCACTTCCTGTAGCAATACAGTACGTGTTGGCATACGCAGTGTGGTGTTGATCATTTAATGAATCACTCTGTTTTTTAATATATTTCTACTAGGGAGGTTAGCATATAGTTGTTTACATGATTAACCAATAAACCTGGGTTTATTGGCTAATCCTAATGACTACATGCACCCTAGTTACCTGGAGGCTGGGGATTAGAGCTCCTGGTACAAAGTCACGGGGGCCTCCCAGTGGGCCGTGGGCTGCAGGTTGTCCACTACTAGTTATCATGCAGTCCACTGAGACAAAGGAGGACTACTCATGCAGACCACTCAGTGGTCTTGGTTGCCCATCGCTGGACTAAAAGGTGTTTTTCCATCAGGCTAAAAATCTGGTCTGATGATGCAGAGACAAGCAGTAAGACAGCCTTGCTACACTTTAACCCTGACAATGTGCCTGCCAAGAGAGCAGAGTTCTGCAGGCATAACCTTTTATGTAAGGGTTCCCCTTTACCTGCCTTCCCTGTGTCTGGAATCAGCAAGTCTGCATGGGAAGATGGAAAGAGTTTAGGAAGTATTACAAATGGACTGCATCTGCCGAATACCAGCCAAATCCATCTGAGGTCTATATTTACCTCTCTGAGGCATCAAATGTAAACTGTAAAATGCAAATGTATTTTTCAGTCTTCTGGCAAGATATTACAAGCCTTGGTGAATGAAGGACAGGGAAGAATTGAAACAGTACATATTACTTGACTGTTTTTTTCTAGCGTTTGAGACCATGTTTCCAGCTAACTGTGTTAAAGCAGTCAATTGTAAGCATAAAATATGCAGCTTCACTTGTATTAGGTATAGTAGATTGCAGCCAGACAACATGCATGTCCAAGTGCATCATTTCTGCACAACATTGCCTAGTTATAGATGAACAAAATGTGCATTACTTTGGTGCTGAGTTTTGGAAACATGGACTTGTGTTATCTAATGCAATATTAGACCTGGATTTAACATACATTAGGCAGAACCTAAATAAGGGCGAGCTGTAAAACTGTTATATTGCAGAGTTTCTCAAAGCTGTCTGCAAAACCATTTTGAGAAACCTGTTATCTGGCTATACCAGTGTGTTTCCTTATCAGCGCCATGGCCACGCAGCCTCGCGGCTCCTATTGGTGCCAGTTCGCCGTTTGCATCCAAGGAGAGCCGCGGGAAGCGGCGTGGGCCAGGCCACCACTTCCTGCAGCTCCTCTTGGCTGCAAACAGTGAATCAGCGCCAATAGGAGCCGCGAGGCTGTGTGGCCACGGCGCTGGTAAGTAAACACAACAGCGCAGCCAATTAACAGCTTTTTCAAAGTGGTTTCGTGGACAACTTTGAGAAACACTGTTATATTGGGATTCTCATGCTGATTATTTAAGTCAGTTTTGTTGTATTCAACTTGTTCATGTTCCTTGCTAGTGTAAAGCCATTTATATATTTTCAAATACTTTTAATGGCAGACCTATAACTGGTCTTTTCCAGGGACCTCTTAATAGAGGTGTTCAGGATGTCTGAAAAATACATTTGAAGACTGACTTTTAAAGACGAGACGTTACAAGCGTCACACCCCCTCCAAAAAGTTAATCACTTTTGACAAAAATGTCAAGCAAAATTTGCACTTGTCTTTGAAAATATAGAGGAATTAAAAATAAATCTTCTTATTGGATCCTGGTTAGAGCCATGAGATTTAATTCTCTGACACCTTTACAGAGGAGCCTGAGTTTTCCTAATATTAAAATACTGCAGTTTCTTTAGATATGAATAGTTCATGCTTTAAAAACAGAAAACACTCTCTTTAAATACCAGATCAGAGATAATAATTACCTAGGGGAAGTAGAAGTGGGTGACAACCTGTGAAGCAGTGATCATGAGATGGTAGATTTCAGGATCCTGACCAAAGGAAGAAAGGAGAGTAGCAAAATACACACCCTGGACTTCAGAAAAGCAGACTTTGACTCCCTCAGAGAACTGATGGGCAGGATTCCCTGGGATGCGTACATGAAGGGGAAAGAAGTCCAGGAGAGCTGGCAGTATTTTAAAGAAGCCTTATTGAAGGCACAGGAAGAAACCATCCTGATGCGCAGCAAGAAAAGCAAATATGGTAGGCGACCAGATTGGCTTACCGGGGACATCCTTGGTGAGCTTAAACACAAAAAGGAAGCTTACAGAAAGTGGAAAATTGGACAGATGGCTAGGGAGCAGTATAAATATATTCCTCGAGAATGCAGGGGAGTTATCAGGAAGGTGAAAGCGCAATTGGAATTGCAGCTAGCAAGGGATGTGAAGGGTAACAAGAAAGGTTTCTGCAGGCATGTTAGCAATAAGAGGGTGATCAGAGAGAATGTGGGGCCCTTACTGGATGAGGGAGGTAACCTAGTGACAGATGATGTGGGAAAAGCTGAAGTACTCAATGCGTTCTTTGCCTCTGTCTTCACGGACAATGTCAGCTCCCAGACAAATGCACTAGACAACGCAGTAGGGGAATGAGGTGGACAGCCCTTGGTGGGGAAAGAACAAGTTAGGAACTATTGAGAAAACCTAGACATAAACAAATCCATGGGTCCGGATTTAATACATCTGAGGGTACTGAGGGAGTTGGAAAATGTCATTGTGGAGCCTTTGGCCATTATGTTTGAAAACTCGTGGAGATAGGGAGAGATCCCGGATGATTAGAAAAAGGCAAATGTAGTACCCATCTTTAAGAAAGGGAAGAAGGACAATCCAGGGAACTACAGACCAGTCAGCCTTACCTCAGTTCCCGGAAAAATCATGGAGGAGATCCTCAAGGAATCCATTTTGAGGCACTTGGAAGAGGGAAAGTGATCAGGAATAGTCAACATGGATTCACGAAGGGCAAGTCGTGCCTGACCAATCTGATTAGCTTCTATGATGAGGTAACGGGCTCTGTGGATATGGGAAAGTCAGTGGATATGATATACCCTGACTTTAGCAAAGCTTTTGATACGGTCTCCCACAATATTCTTGCCAGCAAGTTAAGGAAGTATGGATTGGATAAATGGACTGTAAGATGGATAGAAAGCTGGCGACACTGTCAGGCCCAACGGGTAGTGATTAATGGCTCAATGTCAGGTTGGCGGCTGGTTTCTAGCAGAGTGCCCCAAGGATCTAGGACCGTTTTTTTTCAACATCTGACACTAAGCTAGGGGAGAGGTAGATATTCTAGAGGGCAGGGATAGGGTCCAGAGTGACCTAGACAGATAAGAGGATTGGGCCAAAAGAAATCTGATGAGGTTCAACAAGGACAAGTTTAGAGTCCTGCACTTGCGGTGGAAGAATCCCAAGCATTGTTACAGGCTGGGGACCGACTGGCTAAGTAGCAGTTCTGCAGAAAAAGACCTGGGATTACAGTGGATGAGAAGCTGGATATGAGTCAACAGTGTGCCCTTGCAGCCAAGAAGGCTAATGGCATTTTAGGTTGCATTAGGAAGAGCATTGCCAGCAGATCTAGAGAAGTGATTATTCCCCTTTATTCAGCTCTGGTGAGGCCACATCTGGAGTATTGTGTCCAGTTCTGGGCCCCCCACTATAGAAAGGATGTGGACGCATTGGAGTGGGTCCAGCGGAGGGCGACCAAAATGATTAGGGGGCTGGAGCACATGACCTATGAGGAGAGACTGAGGGATTTGGGTTTGTTTATTCTGCAGAAGAGAAGATGAGGGGGGAATTGATAGCAGCCTTCAATTTTCTGAAGGGAGGTTCCAAAGAGGATGGAGAGAGGCTGTTCTCAGTAGTGACGGATGGCAGAACAAGGAGCAGTGGTCTCAAGTTACAGTGGGAGAGGTCTAGGTTGGATATTAGGAAAAACTATTTCACTAGGAGGGTGGTGAAGTACTAGAATGAGTTACCAAGGGAGATGGTGGAATCTCCATCCCTGGAAGTTTTTAAGTCTCGGCTTGACAGGGCCCTGGCCGGGTTGATTTAGTTGGGATTGGTTCTGCCTTGGGCAGGGGGCTGGACTTGATGACCTCCTGAGGTCTCTTCCAGCTCTATGATTCTGTGATTCCTTACAAGAGGTGTGAGGCTCACTTACTGAAAGTTTATAAAGGGCATTGAGAGAGCTACTTGGATGAGAGGTGATGAAGTTGCAGTTTTTAAATTTTTCTGTAATCATTGTCCTTGTCCCTCTTCTGCAGAGCCCAAAGCCAGCGTGCCTAGCTCAGACATCTTAGCCTGTGAAAACTGTGAGCAAATGGACTGCTTGGAGAATGGAAAGTTTTGTACTCGAACCTGTTCTCAGCATCATAAAGACAAGTAAGAAACCTCACATCACTTTTCCATTTAATATTTAATGAGAATTTAGCATCTGTAGAAGGTATTGCAGTGACAGCAATAAATCAACAAAGCAGGTAACAGCACAGTACTGACAGCTGCAATGCAAAGCTGACTGCTCACGCTAGTCCTGTCCTGGAGCACGATCTGTAAAGAAAAGAATAGAGTTTGCTCTCCAGGACTTCAGTCTTTGGCCTCTCTGCCAAGATTGCCGGCAAGGAGGTCATTTAGTGCAGTGGTTCCCAACCTGTGGTCTGTGGACCCCTGGGGGTCCATGGGGGTACTGTAGGGGGTCCACATGGAGCCTTTCACATGTCCTTCAACCCATGTTGCTTCCTGCAGGTTGGGAAGCAGCATGGGCTGAGGGATGTGCAAGCAGCAGGAACAACTATATTGTTTGAGGGGGGGTCCATAAAATCTTAATAGATTGAAAAGAGGTCCATATCCTTGAAAAGGCTGGGAGGCACTGATTTAGTGCTCAAGTCAGGCTGCATTGCCACTGCGTGTGCTATATCTGCTCAGGAGATAATTGAGGGATTTAAGCCTCCCAGCCTGTCAACCTGGCATTTCCCATGAAGAAAATGCTTAAGGCTTTAGGCTGGGACTTGGGAGACCCAAGTTATCTGGCATAGATTTCCTGTGTGTCCGAGAGCAAGTCTTTTAGTCCTTTTATGCCTCAGTATTCCAGCTGTAAAAAATAGATAATAGCACTTTCCTACCTTACAAAAATGATGTGAAGGTAAATACATTAAAGATTGTGACGTGATTGAATACTGTGCTGACAGGGCCATATAAGTAGAATTGTTAGAATTTAATTTTTATTGTTATGATTTCAACAGCTAATATCTATGTTTATTTTTAATAAACCATTTTATTAAAATGATATCTGTTTAAATTTTCACAGTTCTGCAAAATTATAGATGAGTTTCAGACAATTTTATGACCATAGATGCTGAGATTCAAAAAATAAAAGCTTTGTAATCGTTAAAACACAAATAGTCAACATCACATATCAGAATAAATATAGTAAATATCCTTAAAGCAAATTCTAATAAGGTTTCACACAGCATTTTTCTTATTTTATCTATCTGTAAATTTAGATTATTATTGATGAAAAATCTTCCAGTTGATTTTATATGTGCACAGGGAAATCAATATTTTACAGACTTATACTGATAAAAGTGAATCCTGCCAAGCCTATATATAAGTAAAGCTGTTTCTTCCCACAAATATTAAATTCACTTCTTACTTGGCATCCCAAGCCCTACACACAATCCATACACTGGTTATAGAATAGGTTTTTTATTTTAAATTGTGGCTGTTTGCAGTGACTCTAAAGACACCCCAGTTGATTGCAGAAACAGAATAAGCAGCAGAAACCTTAATGTCAGCATTGGCTGCCAGGTCAATGAGGCTGATAAACCTCTCAAGCGACTCCAAAGGAAGAGGAAACTTCTTCTGGATTCTGAGGATGAGGAGGAGAACGTAGATGATGATGAGGTAAACGAGATTGGCATGCACTTTGTTTGAATTGAATTGTAACAAACAGGGCTACTTCTCATAAATCATATCATATCAAAGGAGTGTATTCTGTGTACACCGGTGGGCTCCATGAATCATTGGGACTTAAGTCTGACCTCATTACAATTGGGGTGAATCAGGAATATCTCCACTGAAATCAGTGGAGTTATGTTGGTGAAAAGCTGATATGAGGTTGCAATTGAGCTTTTAGACTATAATTTGTCCACACTTATATTTTGCATATTTAGTACCAGCAAAGTACATAGTCCTTTACAGTAGTAAAAATACATATATGACAAGGCCTCTGTACATAAGAGTATAATCTAAAGCCACAATACAGAAAACTGTACAGAAAACATCTGAAACCGTGGAACTTCAGTTCAGTATTAGAACATCCAATGCATGTGCATCTGCAGACCTTTCTGTACATTAAAATAGCTGGAGAGTAATAATGGGAAAACAAAAATATCCCCCAGTGTTGAAAACACTGCAGCGTGTATGTAGTTACTGGTGAAGTAAATTGCAGATATTTTTTGCTTGAGAAAATTGCATCTCGTCTTTGCCACCAATCTCTTCTCACTCTTTTCAAATGTAGAAGTTGCACCACCTTGTCTTTCCCTTGTCCTTCAAAACACTGCAAAATAATTGCTGAGGCATGACTTGTCCATTATAAAGGCACTTTCACTAGAACATGGGAAGGTTGATACACCCATCCTCTGAGTGCTTGACACTTCTGCTTCCTGTTCAGGTACATGCTCATGTACCTTTCTGATCAAGGGAAAGAAGCAGTTCACAAGATTAGTGTTCATATAATCAGCACTCTGCTGTCCTCTGTTTGAAAGGTCCATATTCTGCTACTTGGTATGCAAGCTGCCAAGTCATATTTTTATCTGCATTCATTTTGTTTTGCTTATTTTGAAACACTGAACTCATTTGGAGTAAGGATGTTAAGTATCAGGTAATTGCATTGACTATTCGATTAGTCGATAGGGTGCCTCTGCCTTTGAGGCTCTTCAAAGTGCCGTGGCGGCATTTCAAAGTGGCAGCGCCGCACGGAGCCCAGGGTCATCAGCTGATCCCGGCACGGCACTGCCGCTTTGAAATGCCGGGCTCCCCACAGCATTCAAAGCGGCAGTGCCACATGGACCCCAGGGTTAGCTGGGGACTCCCCAGCTGAGCTCGGGCGCCGCATGGCGCTGCCGCTTTTAAATGCTGAGCTCCCTGCTGCATTCAAAGTGGCAGCCCGCACGGAGCAGCTGACCCCAGCTTCTTGTCCGACCTTAGAGGTTAAGGAGAATATTTTTTCTCCTTCTTCTTTGTAACAGCCTTTTAGGTTCTTGAAAGCTGTTATGTCCCTTCTCCGTCTTCTCTTTTCCAGATTAAACAACCCCAATTCTTTCAGGCTTCCCTCACAGGTTATGTTTTCTAGACCTTTAATAATTTTTGTTGCTCTTCTCTGGATCTTCTCCAATTTGTCCACGTTTTTGGAAGTGACAACCAGGTGAACTAACTTTTTTTTTGTATTTTAATAGTTACCAGATATAATCTGTGATGTTCAAAGAAAAATAAAGTTTCTAGAGGTGTCTTTTTGTGACAGCAGTTACTTGGAACTTTTATTTCCTTAAATGTCTGGTGAAATATCCTTTCTGAGTAGCATAAATGGCCACAAATTTGTGTGAATCTAATGGGTAGCATAGCAATAAGGTTACTTATTGCAGCAAATTCTGCAGCGCAGACAACGAATCCAATCCATTAGAACAGAAATTTCAGTCTTTTACTACACCATGTTGACTTATTTAAATGAGCTTTAGTGGAAACAATTTGTAAAGCACTTTCATATGCTTTAGGGTAAAAATGTAACTGTATATATAAGAGAACCCACTGTTACTGTAATGCACTCACAGGTTTGGTTTAAGGAGAAATAATGGCAGTCAATATTTTTGTTAGTAATATGGTACATCTTTATCCTGCCTGCATTGAGAAATAACCAGGTGGGGGAGACAACAATATGGCTAAACTTTTTTTTTAATCATATTGTGTCTAGGAGAAGAATAAATCAAATAATATGAAAAGCCGCAGAAATACTAAACCTCTAAAACAAGGTGAGCTGAGCTCATGGTCTCTTTTCTTATTGTTTGCAAACTTTACCTGCTGTTGCAAAATGGATCATATTAAACAGAAAAAAAAAGGTCGGTGGAGACCGTTACACATTCAGAGTAATAAAACCTTTCTTAGGCACCTATTATACTACAGAAGGTTGATGTATAAAAAGTAGATCAGATGGAATGTTACAGGCTCTTGCTTCCATGTTGGGCACAATATAAGAACCTAGAAAAAATAAGACTCATCCAAAGCCTATTGAAGTCAATAGGAGTCTTTTCACTAGGGATGTTAACTAACATGTTTTTGTGTAAATGTGTAACCGGTTGAATTTTTAGCAGTTACACATTTACACACGGGGGGGCAGGAAGGAGACAGGCAAGAGCCTGTGCTCTTGGGGAGCCAGCTTTTAAGCTGGCCTCCTGCCAGCACCAGCTCCTGCCTGCCCCCTTCCTCCGCTGCCTCTGATAAAGCTTTTATCAGCTTTTCCTCTGCTGATAAAGAGGCAGCAGAATCAGGGGGGGCTTTCAAGCTGGCTCCCCCTGAGCTCCAGCTCCCTCCTGCCCCCCTACTGCCTCTATGGGAAGCAGTAAGAGAGGGCAGGCAGCTCCGCAGAGCTGGCATGTGCAGGGTGCTGGCTTACAAGCCGGCTTCCCTCAGGTACTGGTTCTTGCCTGCTCCCCTCAGGCAAGAGAGGCTTAGAACTGCTGCCTCTCTAGCTGAAGCAGCAGCACCGGGTTGGCGGGGGCGGGCAGGTGGCTCCACAAGATCCCGTACTCCCCTGAACACCAGCTCTTGCCTGCCCTCCCAACACTGTTGCCCCTGTGGGAGGCAGCAGGTTGGGGCAGATGGCTTTGTGGGAGCCAGCACCTGCAGGGAGCCATCTTAAAAGCTGGTTCCCTATGAACACTGGCTCCCACCTCCTCTGATACAGTGGTAGCAAGGGGCAGGGGATGTGTGTGTAGTCGTTTGGATTAACCAGTAAACCCAGGCTTATCAGTTAATTGTTTAAACGACTACACGCTATCGTCCCTACTTTTCCCATTGATTTCAATGGGTCTTGGATCACACCTGTATTCAGCAAATTCTAAATAGAAGATGTAATGTTAGGGAATTGTTTACAGACTTTGAAGGTGATGGGTTTGAGATTTATTATAGACTTCTAGGGAGACAGCTATAGATAATTTTAATAGCTATTTAAAATGGTTTTTTTTTCTATGTGTGCTTCTATTACACTGAACCAGACACTGTTTTGTGATTGTATTCACTATCTTTGAACTAATATATCCTCTAAATAAAAGTTTGTTTGGTTTTTCATTTGATTCATTTTGGATTTATTTTCAGCTGCTGTTGTGTGCTTTTCCTGTGCTGTTTTTAGTTTGAGTCCCACCCCTTTTCCATGCTCTGAGGCATTGGGTGGAAAAATTATTTTCCTCTTTTTTTAAGATCCTGTTCTAGGGCTGTCCAAGCTTTGCAGCACCGACACTCCAATGGCAACTTGCCAACAGCTAGTGTGCCACAGCTAATTGGCATATAACTGAACATAGTTTTCCTAATGAAAAATAAATGCAGTCAGAATAACACCTGGGATTTGTATTTTCCTCAAAAGATGGGGGGCTAGCAGTCACCAGATGTGTTTGGCCCCCGGCTGAGCTTTCAATTCCTCGGAGGCTCTTGTTACCTACTATTTAAACATTGAAGGAGTGCTGGGTTGGCATTTGGATCTGCTCCAGATGGTCTTAGCGATGATTCTGTGAATGGGAAGGAATAGGAGGAGATGGCTGCTCTCTGTCTTCCATTCAGCATTCTGTCTTCCATGAGATAAACATTATCTCTTTCTGTTTTTGCTTGTTCAGTTGTTCCAGGAAAGAAGACAGTGTGGAACTGGGTTGCTTACATGGAAGAGGAACGGATGCCAGCTGCTCACGTCAAACTGTTCAAAGAGGTTGTCAGCCCCTTAGATACTTTCTCAGCTTTGATAATTCTAATGCAACATCCCTGAATTATTAACCCCATGGTGCCAACATAGGAGACTGCCCTGACACCACTAGTTGCAAGTAGTGCTTGGGTTGCTATAAATTGGTAGCATAAAATATGTTGACTCCCAGCACCATAAGTTGTAAGTTGTGTAATAAAATATATCCTATGCATTTTCTATGGAGGCAGTGCATTCGGGTGGTTAGAGGGAGGGGACTTATCAGGATTGTAGTGTTCTACTTCCAATTGTAATGTTGACATTTGCTGCATTGCAATGATAATGTTTTGCACATAAAGCACTCTTCAGTTCTAAATCTCACAGTCCTCTGGAAAAAGAAGCAAGCATTGTTATCTGCACTTTCACCTTGCAGATGGGAAAACTGAGGCACAGAGGGGTGTTAAATAGGTTTCCCAAGGACATGCAGTAAGTCAAGAATGGATCCCCACAGCTGCAGACTGAATTAGTCATACAACCTCTCTGCCTCAGTTTTCCATGCATGTAAAATGAATAAAGCCAGTCAGCAATTTTTGACTCAACATTTTTTGTTGAAAAATGCCAGTTAATAATAACATACTCTTTGTGGGAAAGGATTTGTTTCAAGAAATGTGCAATTCAGAAAAATGTGGAGGGGGAAAACAGGTTTTGAAATTGTTGAAGCATTCTATTTTGACACTTAATAAAAACAAAATTGCAGATTTGTGGGTCAGGCAGACTTATTTTTAAAATAAGCTAATTCAATTTAAATAATAAATTAAAAGCTTTCAAAATCAGAACAAAATGTTTTGCTTAACCTGGACAAAAAATACTTCTGGATTTTTGATTTATGAAAGTTTTTGAGAATTTTAACTTTTTGTTCCAATTCAGGACAGGGACATTTTTTGAAATTGAAAAAAAATAAAAAAATAAAAAATGTCTGGTAAAGGAAAACTGTTTCTCACACTGAAAACAAGTATACCTTACCTTACAGAAAGACTGTGAGGCTCAATTGGTTAATTGTAACTTGTGAAACAATTTGAAATTCTCTAAAAAGTAGTATAAAGAGACAAAATATTATTACAGAACCTAATTCAGGGGATGAAGAGTTAATTCTCTAGATTTCAGATATGACTGGCTAATATTTGATTTGTTTTAAATCTCTTATTTTTCTTTTAAGGCAACAGTGGGACTAGGTGACATTTACACACCCTTTTATAGTTCTTGCACTTAATCTTGGCCACAAATAATGTTCTAGTCTGCTTCAATGAGTTATGAGTCACTCTGCTATTCCCAGGTCACTAAATCGCATGGGGAGGGCAGTTTATTTTATTTTATATGTCCTATTCATGACTGGTGATCATGTGATGCTGATTTTAGCCTTGCTAATTAAAACACTAGTAACATCAATTGGATCCTTGAATCTTGGACTGTTGTAGATTATCTTATTAAGAGGCAGTCATTACAATTGAAAGTATAAGTAGCATCCTGTTGCTATGTCTAAATCAAAGTAGAGAGAACTTGGATATGATTAAACTTTATCTGCAGGCGCCAAGCCCGTAAGTTTCTGGGCTTCTACAAATCCCACTGACTTTATTGGCAGTAGAGAATATTCACTAACTTGTAGGTCTGAGACTTGCATATGCCGAAAGGAAAGCCTTTTAAGATTTCATTGTATTGACGTAAGCAATTTGCAATTCTGGTTATAGAGAATCTATTCTTTAGGCTTATCTACAATTGAAAATTAATTTGCATTGAGGTTGGATGTGAATTTAGAGTGCAAAAACTAATAATTATATGTGTGGATACTTGTTTCCAAAGTGGATTAAGCTAAACCAGAAACTCTTATTCCAGAATGTGAACATCCACATGTGGAGTTATTCCAAAGCAACTAGTCCTGAATAACTGTATGTGTAGACAAGTTCTAAAGAATGAATGTGCTCTATTGGGATAATGACTGTAGTAGGACCCAATGATGACACAGGCAAAATCCCTAATGGTTTTGCCTGTGTCAGGCCTTCTGGGTTAGGTCCAATAAAGGGGGATCTTTTATGCACAAATTAAACTTGCATTGGCACATTTTTAAAAGATTCACTGTTACGTATAGTTAATTAAAACAGTCGTCCAGGTTAATTCTTTTAAAAAATCAGATATGTTGACAGAGAGTGTTTAGAATGATACCTGCAGATATATTCATGACACAGGATGATTTTTGGTCCATGTAACTATCATTGATCATTGGACATCACTTCTCATTTTAAAAGGGATACAGGGCAGGGAACAACTGAGAGCACCTGCATCCAGTCATGGGAAACAATTCAAACTTTTGCAGGGGTAGCACCTAGGTGATTTCTAGCGTTGATGGTTTCTCCTAAATTGAATAGTCTTCAGTGTTCCTGGTGACTATTTTGCAATAAGTTGTGTCTCTAAAAGTGAATTTACAATTTTTTTCTCCAACATTGATTTCCCCACAGTATCAATCCTTCCCACAAAGTAGGAATGGATTTAAAGTTGGAATGAAGTTAGAGGGACTGGATCCTGCACACCCATCTTTATTTTGTGTCCTCACCATTGCTGAGGTAATTGTTCTTCCTCGATTTGATTTCCTTTTCATTAGAAACAACAGCAGAAGTCTGAGGAGGAGTTGTTAAAGAAATTGTATTAGATTGGTTTAAAAAAATAAAATAAACCAGATAATGTTAAGGGTAGGGAGAAGTTTGAGCTGAAAGCTGAAACAACATAGTTGAGAATCTAAATTTGGGATGATATAACTAATGAGCTTCTCTGGACTCAGCCAGCACTAACCAGACTGTAGATCTGGTTTGACAAGAGTATTTGGACATGGGACTACTTTTTCTTGTCCCTCACTTCTTGGGACAAAGGATTAGAGTGGTAAATGGATCAGCAGGTTGGAAACAGATTGTCTGTACTAGCTAAAATAAGGGGGAACACCCAGGGAACTATTTACAATGGACATGATAACAATCGATAAAATAAACCAATGGACACACCTGCAAGACTCACTCTGCCTGAGGTGGGGGGAGAACTGCAAAGGGGAAAGCCTGTCATAGGAAGGCATGGCATGGAAGTCTCCTGTGTAGTACCTCAGAAACAGCTGACTACAGGGGTAGATCAGTGGCGAGGAAGATTGTTAGAAACCCGCTGCTCCTGAAACGGAATGAACTGGGTGCCGAGTAGGGTTATGGAAAGGAAAGGGTGATCCATCATCCCCTGTCACCCATTCCCAGCTTCTGGCAAATAGAGGCTAGAGACACCATCCCTGCCCACCTTGGCTAATGGCCATTGATGGACCTATCCTCCATGAATTTATCTAGTTCTTTTTTGAACCCTGTTAAAGTCCTGGACTTCACAACATCCTCTGGCAAGAAGTTCCACAGGTTGACTGTGCGTTGTGTGAAGAAATTCTTCCTTTTGTTTGTTTTAAATCTGCTGCCTATTAGTCTAATTTGGTGATCCCTAGCGCTTGTGTTATGGGAACAATTAAACAACTTTCCCTTATTTACTTTTCCACACCGGTCATGATTTTATAGTAGGGAAGTCAACTGTACACAGCTACATGATTAAACAATAAGCTTAGGCAGCAGCGAGGAGTAACAGGGGGCTCCCCGGGAGTGGAACTGAGAGCGCACTGGCTGGCGGCCTGCCTCTGGGGACTATTGAATAGTTGTGTAATCACTAAAATTTGATGCGGTTACACAACTATTCAATTACATGCTATCTAACATCCCTATTTTATAGACCTCTATTGTATCCTTCCTTAGTCTCCTCTTTTCTAAGCTGAAAAGTCCCAGTCTTTTTAATTTTTCATCATATGGTAACTGTTCCAAACCCCTAACCATCGGGTAGCAATGTTTTCATAGTATCTTGTACAGTTCCCTTGCAACCCAAAACATTGCAATGTAGGGTAACGGTCTGAGAACAAGAAAGTGAAACTGTCAAGTCTTATTTTCTGTTGTCCAAACTGAGGGGAAGTCTACACTGCAGCTCTGCATCAGCACTGCTGCAACACTATAATGTATCTGATGAAGACACGCTATGCTGGTGGGAGAGCACACTGCCAGCACCATAGTTACTCCACCTCGGCAAGCAGAAGCTGTGTTGGCTCTGTGTTGTCTCCCACTGACATAACGCCAGAGTGGACAGTGCAAAACTTGTGTTGCTTTTGGTGGAGAGGAGTTTTTCACACCCCCAAGTGTTGTAAGTTAGATCGACTTTAGCCAGCAGTTCTCAGACTGTGGGTCAGGACCCCAGACATGCCCGAGCCTCATAACCAAGGGCCAGAGCCTAAGAGCTTCAGCTCTGGATGGTGAGGCTCAGGTTACAGGCCCTTGGGCTTCAGCTTTGGCCACCCCCAACTTGAGGCAGTGGAGCTTGGGTGGGCTCAGGCTTCGGTCTCCCTTCCTGGGGTTGTGTAGTAATTTTTGTTGTCAGAAGGGGATCACAGCTCAGTGATGTTTGAGAACCCTTGACTTAGGCAGTAGTGTAAACCAGCCCTGAGTGATGGAAAAAGCAAGCAAACAGCATAAATGGAAAAAGTAACCCTGAAATTTGAAAAGTAAATTAGTTTTTTAATGCTCCTTTTAGTTTTACAGGCCCAAAGGGAAGAGAGTTAATGCCTTTTTAAAATAATATTTTTATGCCACCTGTCAGTGTCCCTTGAAGGTAATGCAGCCTCTTGTGGTTGTAGGTGCAGGGATACAGGATGCGATTACATTTTGATGGTTATTCTGAGTACTATGACTTCTGGGTTAATGCTGACTCCCCAAATATCCACCCTGTTGGCTGGTGTGAAAAGACAGGTCACAAGCTGCTCTCCCCGAAAGGTATGTGGAAAAATAAGAGACAAATGTACAGGGAGCAATATTTGTTGCTGCAAACTGCCTTTCATGCCCATGTTTTGTTTCATGTCACACCCATATTGAATGATTTGAAGTGGGAAGACATTAATGCCATAAGAGCAAACCAGTTTCTTTCTGATATTTCCAGTGCTTAGCATTGTGAGTCAAAATAATTAGTAACTCTATTAAGTGAGCATGCAAATGAGTATCTTTGCTCAGAGCTCATTCTTTCCTTCTTGAGTTCCTTTTCCTAGAAACATTTGAAGTTTCAGATTAATGATTAGACAGTGCAATGCAAGAGGGAGCAATGTGTTAACTGAAACATATAACCCTTGAAGATTGTACAAGGGCAGGTATCTTGCAAAGTTCCAATCTTTCTCTAGGTTATTTCCATTTTTGAGAAACCAATCTGAATATAGCAGGAACACTGCAAAACAATCTCTGACCTCTGTTTCTAGGTTACAAGGAGGGGGAATTTAATTGGGCTTTGTATTTGAAGAATTGCAAAGCTCAAGCAGCCCCGAAAAACCTTTTCAAGACCTTCAGCACAGTAAGTGGTGGCATCGGCTTTAATGTAGTTTAAAATATGATCAATAATAAGTAAGCACTCCCTAAAACTTTGGCCAGAATATAACACTGTTCTTTTTACACGCTCAGTACAGAAGCTATAAAACTGAAGAACTTAGTGGAGTCAGATGGGAGCTGTTTCCCTCAGCAATTTTTTTGTAGGATGAGAAATCAGAATAACTTCTCCATCCCCAAACCTCCCAGCATTCACTGACTTCCCAGCCAGAGACCATATATTGCCCCTCCTTCTTTGTCTTTTTTCTGCTGATTTACATTAGCATTAGTTAAATAAATTGTAATACTCTGTTTTGCTTGGGCCTTAGCTTCTAGATGTTTGTGATACTTCCCCTTACTCTAAAAATCTCACACAAGTTCCTGTTCATTTCCATGCATATCTCTATTTGTAGTGTTGTTATAGCTGGGTTGGTCCCAGGATATTAGAGAGACAAGGTGAACAAGGTAATATCTTTTATTGGTCCATCCTCTGTTGGTGAAAGAGACAAACTTTTCAGTTTACCTATATCTCTGTTGTTTTTCTGACTTCACCGCCATTATTTCCCCCCATCCTGAGTTAGTCAAGTAGTCTCCTGGTTCTTTGCACAGCACCATTTCTCATTCAGCCCAAGCAAAGTATTCTTACCTTGATATTGCAAAAGGATGGAGAATTTGCTTTAGAAGTATCAGGGCCTTACGTAATCAGATTCATGATTAACTGATAATCCTGGGCTTATTGGTTAGTCCTATAGACGACATGCACTTCCTCCTCCCCTTGCTGCTTCCAGGAGTTGGAAGCCAGTGCCTGTAGGGAGCCAGCTTTTAAGTCAGCTCCCCACGAGCACCAGATCTGTGGAGCCGCCTGATACAGAGACAACAGTGCAGGTGGCAGGGGGCTCCCTGGGAGTGGAGCTGGGAGCACACTGGCTGCTGGCCCCACTCCCGAGGACTATTGAATAGTCATGTAACCACTAAAATTTGATGCAGTTACATGACTAGTCAATTAATTGCTATCTAACATCCCTAGGCCTTAGCACATGTAACCCCCTTTTTCCTCCCCGGGTTTCTCGGGACCAGATCACACTAACAGATGTGCCTGGGCATCTAATGGTTTTAACATAAAAGGAGATCCTGAGTACCCCAGTGGTGATGTTGTTTAGTTGGGGAAAACCCTGTCCACCCCCTTGCTGCTGTCCCTTGCTCATAAAGAACATACAGTGGCGGTACAGCCACCTGGCTGGCCCTGTACACACTTAATGGTGTGCCTTGGGAGCCTCCAGGAATAAAATTATTCCAACAATAATCTGGATCTAACTCCAGAACAACTACAAATCATATACATCTAATAGATTACATTAGAATGAACAACCTTTACTTAACAACTTAAAGAAACAGAGTTTAACAGATTAACAGTGAATAACACTAACAAAATACACAGGAATAATAGGAACGTATCTATCTGGCATTTGCACTGCCACCGTTTATCACACTCCAGAGTATGCCCTCCTCAGGACTCACAGTACCATACACTTGCTTGCATGGGCGCGCTTGAAGGTTTTGCAGCTGGAGTGGATGATTCTAGTCTCCTTCTGTGTGCTGGGTGCAGAGTGCAGCTGGAGTGGATGATTCTAGTCTCCTTCAGTGTGCTGGGTGCAGAGTAGTACTTCTAGCCACAGGTACAGCTAAAGGGCAATCAGAAGCAGCCTGCTAGATTCCAGTCCCAAAGGCTCTGAATCCAAGTCTGTAGCTGCAACCTAACAGCTCCTGGACTGGATAAAACTCCTCCACAGCAGCCTGGCTCCTTTTTTCCAAAAACAAAGGGAAGAGTCCACAGACTGCTGAGAGTCTCTCTCCACACACATGGAGAGACCCAGCCCCCAAACAAACAAAAAAACTTCCTTCCTGGTTTCCTCAAGGGCTCATGGGAATTGTAGTTTCTGGGGCTAGATTGCAGCACACAGGATCTTCCCAGAAAATAAGCAGAGGCACCTTTAGTAAGGGGACTCCACATGTAATTCTGGCTTTGCTTTTTGGACTGACTCACTTGTGTACCCTGGAGACTCTCACAACAAACCACATCTGACTTCTCCTCCTCTATTAATATGACAATGCTAGTACCTATCCAGAACTCATCACCAGCAAGGCCTTCTGTACTAGGGACGTAAGTGTATCGGATAGTCGACTAGGGATGCAACTAGTCGCTCCCTCCCCCCAGCCAGTTCTCCCCAGCACTGTCTCCATGGGGGGCAGGGGAGGTAGAGGCACAGTGGGAAACAGCGCGAGCGGGGACTGAAGCAGTCTCCACTTGTGCCACTTCTGCTGCAGTTCTGCTTTTGAAATGTACAAGAGCCCCAGCGGGGCACTCCCTGCACTCCTTGCTGGTCTTCCTTTTGAAATATACAAGAGCCCCACTAGGGCTCTTGTACATTTCAAAGGCTCAGGTGCCACAGGGAGCACCGGGCTTCTGCAGAGACACCCTTATAGACTAATCAAATAGTTGATGGAAATCCTATTGACTATTTGATTAGTTAATTAATCTAAATTTAACATCCCTGTTCTGTACCTCTGTCTCAGAATAGCCTGGCTCAGGTGTAATGGAACATAAGCAGTATTCAGATTGCACCAAGCCTTGCTTAGATATCATAGGCATTGTTGCCAGAATGCATGGAAATCTGGGCGTTAACCCTCCTGACAGGTATTCTGACCAGCAAGTAGTTATAACATGATATTGTTTTTTACTGCTACAGTATTTTGTTTAAATAACTTGAACCAAGTAAGTTTGGAACAGTAATTTAAATGAACTTGACATACCTTTTCCCTCTGTGGTATTCCTTAGCCTGTCACACCATCTGGTTTTCGGGTCGGAATGAAACTAGAGGCAGTGGACAAAAAGAATCCATCTTTGATGTGCGTGGCAACCATCACTGATATGTTGGATAACCGGCTGCTAATTCATTTTGACAACTGGAATGAGAATTATGACTATTGGTAAAGAAAACTATTTCCAAACTGTAGCTGCAGATACTGAGATTCATCATCTCCCATTCTTAGCTGCTAAGATTTTTAAATTTGAGGGGCTCCTAAATCAATTTTTGGGTTCGTCAATAAGTGGCCTTGTCACAGTTTTGAGGTAACTGCACATGTGTTTCCCCTTTCATGGTCCTTCAAAGAACATCCTCTTAAAGATTTCTGGCTTGCAGTAGTCACCTCCTTGGATCGAAATCTGTATCTCAGTGCCCTCTGTGATCATATTGAAGTCAATGGAAGTCTTTCCCTTGAAATCAATGGATTTAGATTACAGTCTTACTCATTTTTTTGAAAATTATGGCCTGTTATTTTATTACACTTTTCATCTGAGCATCTCAGGATGCTTTTTTTGGGAGGGGCGAGGATGGTGAGTATTTCATGCCACAGTCCATGTAAGGGTCTTCTGAGGCCTGGTCTCAACTAATCATGAGAACATTTTGAATATTTGTGAAGGAAACACCTTTGCTCTCCATCCATATACCTCAATCCACAGTACAGAGGTATATCCAGTCTTTAGTTTAGTTTCATGTCTAATTAAATGGCTATTGGTCTGCAAAGACAATGCAAAGCTGTTAGATTCACACCCATCAGCTCTGTGTTGGTGGTTATTTCTTATTACTACTCTTTTCCCAGTTGTTTCTTACTTCAAATAGTTAAATAGGCACCTGCTTGTTTGTACTGTGCTAAATGGTCTTTAGTTCTCCTCACAGATGCCCACTCTGCAGTTTGTCTATAGGCCTTTAGAGTTGGTTCCATTATTGTCTTAATCTGCAAGGGTTATCATTTGCTCCGCATTTCATTTTGAGTGTCAGATTTGAAAAAAGTTAGAATACCAACAAAAATACCTTCAAAGCAAAATTTGGCTGAAGCTGCGTTGTTTTGCCTGGTTTAGCATGAAACTGTTAATCCCTTCCCCAGAAATCTTGGGAGGAAAGGGACTTTCTCAGTATTTGGGCCCTGTTCTCTCAACAGTTTCAAGTATTTGGACCAAGTTTTGAATTTGTAACTGAAACAGAAGCCAGACAAATTCCACGTGGCTTTAGGTTCAATTAATGAAATATGTACACTGTTGTGAACTGTAGTCTTCAAACCATCCCGCTCCCCTGTCATAGCTTTTATTTCTTGCATAGGCTTTTTATGGTATGTGCTTTTACATTTTGTGTTTTAGTTTTGAAAATCAGTGCCCAGGCTAATTCAGTGGGCTCAGTTTTCAAAGAATAATGCTTAGAAAATATGCCATAGTCACACCAACACGTACTTTAGCTCTCTAGTATTCACCTGTCTCGCTGGGGCAACTAGAATGTCAGTTCTTGAAAATGTAGCTTTTATAAATTCCAGCCAGGAAGCACTTGTGCTGTACATCATGATCACACACGCTAAAAGCATCTGCTGCCCCAGCAAAGAAACATCAGGTGGGATTTGATCTGCTGTGTTTCTTCTCACATTAAAGTTGACTGGAGCCAATTCTTTCCTTTTGATCCAGGTGTGATGCTAGCAGCCCGTATATTCGTCCTGTTGGTTACTGCCAAGAAACTGGAACCCTACTGACAACACCACCTGGTATGTTAAAAGCAGGATTGTGTTTCTTGCTTCAGTCAGAAGACCTGCAGGCTCAATATCCTATGTAATTATAAATGTGCAAGTTACGAGTTCTGTTCAGTCTTTTTCTTTTATTGGCTGAACAGGATTATTATTAATGCACACTGATGAGCATCTGTATTTAATTTGTATTATACTTTCAAGCCACTGAGGTAGAGTGTGGTCATTTGGAATTGAAGTTTTGGGGGGAGGGCTTTTGAGGCAGATGCTGTATTTTCTTGAAGAAAAGATGGATGAAAGAGGATCAGTCGCATGCCCTCAAAGGCATGGCTGTGGAGTTGCTAGAAAAAGAAGAGGAAAGAATAGTTGGAGCCCTCTTTGTTTCTTCTGCATTGAAACTGAAGTATTAACAAATGGGAAGGATAAAATTGGCAGGGAAATCAGTGGTATTTTCAGGCTTTCGCAGGTATTCTTGTAAAAAAAATCATGACTGGATTGACAGCTCTGTAGCATGAAGTTCTTTATTTGCTTAACAGGTTTAGCAGCATTGGTGGCAGTATGAGCTTCCTCCACAATGGAAAGCTAGTCTCTGTTCAATTCTTGACTGCTCTGCTGAGATTGTTAACAAGGGACTCCTCAATTTGCCAGTAGTGTGGTTTTGTGATGTGCATGGTTGTCCAATCGGAACCACACAGAGACTCACAAAGTCAAGCTACTAAGATGGTGATAAATAGGGATAGAATAAAAGATGTAGAACAGTTTTTAAAAATGTTGTTTGCAGTGTGCTGCCAAGGAGAGCATATCCTACCAGTATTGAAATACAGGAAATTTGTTTACCGTAATCTCAGGAAGTTAATTGGAGATGAAGCCTTTTACCACCAAGGTACTAATTTGCACCCAGCCTATGGATAGGTAGGAAGTGATGAAAAGTCTTTACCAGCTGACAGCTGTTCAGACGCTTTCAATATAGGAAATTAATTTGGTGATCTCATTTCACGTCACAAAAACCCATGGCTATTTGGCCGGTTACTCCAGAGTTTAAGAATTGATGGAGGAATAAAGAAATGAACTACCCTCACTTCTTCAACTCTGGGTTGAGGCTCATTGTGTGTGCCCTGGAAGCTTGCATTGCAACTGCCTGTACTGTAAATTTTCTGCGTGAATAAACAAGTAGCTTAATTCTGCAGTGATGTCAATCTGCCATCTTTTCAGAGTGCTAAATTCACAGAATAGCTACGTATTACATGATTGTTCTTCTGTGGTGGTTGTTTTGTAGTTGACTGGGTTTTTTTTTTTTTATAGTTTAACTGTTAAGATAGTCCTTCATCTTTTCCAGAATACAAGGATTCCAAAAGCTTCTCTTGGGAGAAATATTTGGAAGAAACCAGTTCCCAGGCAGCCCCAGCAAGAGCATTTAAATTGGTTTGTCAAGTTCTTTTGTTTTACTGGATCAGACTATTACTGTAGATTGTACCATTCTCAGTCCCACCTATGTCAGGCGGTCTTCACAGTGGGCATTGCCCATCTCCACACACCTTAGGCAGACCAGATCTTTGCTCTGAGCCTGGGTTTAGGATGACCCCTCAGGAGGAACTCTCCAGTATTCTCTCTCCAAACCCCCGACATGGTATATTCCAGGGCTCCCTTTGGAGAGGAATTTGTCATAGAATCATAGAAGATTAGGGTTGGAAGAGACCTCAGGAGGTCATCTAGTCCAACCTTCTGCTCAAAACAGGACCAAGTCCAAATAAATCAGCTTTTGCACAATTTCTGAAATATTTTTAACTGGATGTCTCTGTTTCTTCTTTGGCTTTTTTTTTTCTCAAAACTGCTAAAAAAACCTTTTGGCTTTGTGAGGTGAGTAGGAAAAGCAGCAACTTCCTTAACCTGTAGAAATAGCAGATACAGACAGCAATCCCCTGGCACTCTCTTCTGGTGGTTCTTGGGACCAAGGAGAAGCTCTCAGCCAGTGACTGGGAGAGGTTCATGCCCAGACTGTCAAGCAGGCCTGATGAAAGCTCCCTTCACTGAGAGCAGGCCAGAATCATTTCCATGGAATCAGTAGGTAGCTTTGAGGTGTTTTCCAAAGCCCTCTCCTGTCACACCTTTCATCTAACCATGGGAACTCTCTTCCCACGGTTTGCAAGGTGAAAACATTCGCTGGAGTCTCCTGAGTATCAGGGGAATGGGAAGTGCCAGAGGAGCAAAGCCCTGCTCCCAGCTAGCCTGTAAGCAAGGTCCAGGCTGAAATGATTGAGAAGGCAGCAAAGATTCCACACTCTCCAAAAGCTGTTCTTCCTGCAGGCGTCCAGCTGCCATGAAAGGTGTCAGTGGCTACAACCTTTCTGATGCCAGTGAGCCTATCTCCAGTGGGTCCAGCTCACTCCTTATTCCGTGTGGTCACTGCTGCTGGCTCCAGGCTGAGTGAGCAGGTGAAGTGATCCCCTTCCATGGGAGATGGACCTGCCTCCTCTGCCCTGCCAGTCTCAGGGATCCCACAGGAGGGAGTAGCTACTAGTAGTTTTCCTTCAGGATACATGCAGGATACATGCCTACATACTGTCCTTTCTGTCTCCTTGCTAATGCATTCTGCCCTTCACTCCAAAGCGGTTGGGCCTAGATGAAACTGAAGGACACTGCTCACAATCAGCTCTTAATGCAGGGGTGGGGAACTTTTTTAGGGTCAAGGACTGCTGACCCTCAGAAAAATCAGTCGGGAGGCACACACAAGTGAGAAACAAAAACCAAAAACCCTCACCCACTGAGAAGGAGAAAGACATTCCACACATTCCCCTTGTACACCAGATTTTGTGTGCTCCAGCTCCACGTGGGGATGGCGGGGGAGCTGGAGTGCCAGCACGGGCTCACCAATGGTGGGGGAGAGCCACAAGTCTTGGGGGCCTGATGCAGGCAAATCGGAGAATGCATCTGGCCCCCAGGCTTTAGGTTCCTTGTCCCTGTCTTAATGGGACAGCACAAAGTCTTTGACTCTCCAGCAAGAGAATCTCCCCTCTAGAGCCTCCTAAGAAGAGAAATCTATAAAGCTAGGGCCATAAATGAGATGCCCCAGACTTTCGAATAGCTTTTCTGAATTAAGCTTGACCAACTTCACAGGTGCTTGTGTTGTTAGAAAATGAAACAAGAGGAAAAAAACACCTTAGAAAAACTAACAGACTTGAAGAGGAGCTATGCAATTCTTCCTTGCCTAGTTTATGGGGGTATGATGATGGTGGAGTGGGAATTCACTTGGAAGACTTACTTGTACCTATCGATCAAAAGGCCTTCATTACTCTGTCTAAAGTTAAGCTGACTGCAGCCTCCTTAGTAATGGGCGTAATCATACCAGCAGTGGGAGTATTCTTGTCAAACACATGGGCAAGAGAATAAGATGATCACTCAGACTAAACTTAGATATAGAAGCCTCAGCCCCGAGGTTATTGGCTAAAGTCTTCTGTTGTTGAGGTCTGCGCTCAACAGAGGAGTCAATGTGAATGGAAAAAAACAAAGGAAAAAGGCAAAAAACCCACTAAATAAAATCTACTTAAAACTACATTTCCCTAGCGGTTTTTCAGCATTGATGCTTCACCTGGCTAAATGTACAGAACATTCAACATTTCCAGAGATGTGTCTCAGGGATAACTATGGCTTCACTTGAAATATTTTATTGGTAAGCTCTTTGGGGAGCATAAAAAAACAAATCAGTCACTGCGGCTTTAGACATGCTAATACACCCTCCCACTTTCCAGTGAGAGAAACTTCAAACTGTCTTATCCTAACAAGTTTTCCCTTTGAAGTCACTAGCATAGAGATTACACATGAGGAGGAGGCCATTGCTGTTGGAAGACCACGGCTGGGACTGCAAACCATTCAGTCCCTTTTCTTGATTTTGGGTTTTTCAAGTCTGAACTGCTCCCTATGAGGGGTGCTTCAAGGTGGGTTCTCATCAGAGAGTGAGCCACCTCAGAAAATGGATGCTTGAGGCAATCAAGGAAGGATGTTCAGTAGAAGTCATTGTCCCAAATACAAGCTCATCCTTTCCACAAAATAAATTAAAATAAAACACTATCAAAAGACCCTCCGCCAGCATCAGCAAATGAAGGGTGCAGTATCCATCTCTACAATGGAATGATAGAACCAGCTCTATGGAGAGACAGGTAGTTTGGAAAGGGGGCAAGAATCTTTGTGATTCAAAGAGAAACAATGGTCTGCAGCCTGCTTCAGATCTCATTTCTCTCAATAAGTCTGTAAGGAGATTCCAGGTGGAAATTCTGAAATCCATCATTATATCATTGTCTTACCAACATTTCAGAATATGAAAAGAATCCTCCTGGAGATCTGATCGAGGAGAGTCACCCAGAGATACACCCCAGCTTCTGCTGCAATAGAAGTATCTCAGTGTAGAATTGTAACTTTTACACAGGTATTCACAAATGCCAATGTCCTCCCTTCAAGTGAAAGGAATAATGTCCACCCTTCTCCAGTGACTTTCTTGTCATGTTATGCAGGGTCCAGCAGCCATTGCCAAAAGCCTTCAGAGGCATGGCTTTGAGCAAACAAGTGGAAGGGCCAGTTACAGCCCTCATAAAACTCTAGCATATAAGTTATTGTCCACCACAGCCTTTATTTCAGAAGAGAGATGTGTTAGAAAAGAACAGGCTGACCCAAAGGGGAATGGGGTAACAGGGCACCTTTGTTGCTGATACTCATTCCATCTTGGATCCTGCCTACCTGGGATGCAGGTGAGCAACAAATTAACCCCACATACACCTTTTTATCTTAGTTAGTATGTAAGTACATTTATCAATTACGTCACCCTTTAAGCCCTAATTTAGTAGTATGAACACCCATATAATGCGCAATCATAACCATGTGTTGAATATAATTATACCCGCCCCTGTTTACTGTTTACAGCTTTTTAAGTTGATGTCAGCAGTTTTCACATCACAAAACTTGAATCAGCAACTTCCAAGGGGTACAGGAGATGTGACCTTGAATGTATATTTCAGAGTGGATAAGGGAGTAAGGAAGAGAGCATTGTTAACACACAGGCCATTCATTAAAAAGTTACATTTTAGGTACAGCTGCATGCTCCTCTATCCTGAGCAAGCAGGGAAGGAGGAATCAAAACAAGTCTGTAAATCAATAGAAGCAGGGTCTGCCTGTGCCATGCCCCATTACCGTGGTCGCAACTACCAAGACCCCTTGTTTAACCCTTACACACCCCAACAAAATGGGAGAAGAAAGTGTCTGATTTGTCCAACATTAGGTGCATATTTGCTGAGATAAAAATCTCTGATTCCACTCCTGGGCTAGAAGGGCTCATTTGTGGAGACCTGGCAGAATTCTGGCTTTGCTTCCAGCCAGCAATTGCAGTAAATGAGTATATAAAGATCTTGGTCCATCTCCAGTACTAGCATCTCTTGATGAATTCATTTTTGTGTGTGTGATTAATTTTGTATTGATTTCTATAAAGAACCGGACAATGAAAAGTTTAATAAGGTAAATGACCTACAGCTTGTATATGTTTCAAATACTTCATGCTTTATGGGATCTCCAATAGAATTATGCTGTTACAACTTGTCAAGGCTGCAAGAGGAGACAATACAAAACCAAGCAATAATGCATAGACATAAGGAGGATGTTAGGAGAGTAACAGTGATGAAACAGGCAAAAACATACACGCATTGAGTGAAGAGGAATGGGGAGTGCAGGAAGGAAAAAGAGAAGTGGTTTGGAAGAATGGCATTCTTTGAGACATTGTTTGCTCCCTCCCGGTCCAGGGGGTTTAGGAGCTTAATGTCAGTGAAAGCACAGTTACACACTCTTATCAACCATGGTATGTCAGCAAACTAACCAGCTCTGTATCCCCAAAGTTACCAAAGGCTGCCTCGTAGAATAGGAAGTGGTATGTTGCCCTTCTGGTTGAATTCAAACATTCTAAGGAAGTAGTAATGCCTAAATTAGATGTGAACAGAAGCTGTGAGGAATTGTATAGTGTCCTCCTTTTTTCTCCACTCAGACTCATCTGATGAAGTGGGTTTTGCCCACAAAAGCTCATGATATTTTTGTTAGTCTCTAAGCTGCCACAGGACTAGATGTTTTTAATATAGCGGAGACATTCAAAGCCTCAGGTACAGCTCCTCTTGTTACTATGCACGCTGTGAAAAGAGCAGCAATTTTTGTGGGTAGAGAGATCACACACATCTAAGGAGGGCTGTCATTCTCAAACACTTTCTCAGATCTTGTAGAGTCAAAATCCTGAGCCTTGCTGGTGCAGTGATTAGTAGAAGACTGGTTTACAGGACAGCATACACTAGTAGCCCATAAGTTCCTTTTCAATTCTACAAGAGAAGCTGAATCCTTCCACTTTAAGGATGATTTGCTGTTTTCTACATCCTGCTATGAAGGCTATCTGATGTGGAAGGGACAGAGAAAGGGAAAATTCTGTTTTACCTGTGAATTTTCATGCCAGGACCCTCTGTGTCAGACAATCTGACTCTCCCTTGGAAGATTGTATTATGTCCTTGTTTTTTTCTGACTGTTATTTTCTTGTTAAATAGTTTGAAAGGGAATAGAGTGTTCTTCCAGGAAATCACTAAATGTCCCAGCTCTGCTGCAAATGGTTTGAATTGAATAGCACTTTTACATGTTTCTTAGAGGTAATACATTTCAGCATTGGAAACTACTGTTCTAAGGCCAAGGTCAGAGCAAAGACGGCCTGCCTCCAGTTGTCATGGAGGGATGATGTGATTTTATGTAGTATCTAAAGGGTTAACTAGAGATTGCTACATCCTGAAGCCAAGCAGGATATATTACCCAGAAGTCTTCAAATGTTAAATGACTTTCTTGCCGGTAAAAGGTGCCAGATTGACAGCCTGAGATACTTGCTTTCTCTGTTTATCTGCAGAAAAGGAAAGGCACTGGTAACAGCAGGGCCATCCTCCTCCATGCGATATGCAGTGTACATGAACCCATTGGTGGAGGGACTATATCTAGGATGAAATGATAGCAGGATTTCTGTGCCCATTAAATTAATGGCCTATGCTGAGACTTCCAACACTAGGACCGTTTTTGTTGACAGGTTTGACAGGGGTTTATGTGATGTGAGCACATGTCCACAAGCGACTGAAATGAGACCTGCCAAATCACATCACATAAATTATGGAAGAGAGCTGTCAGATGATAGTGTCTTTCAGTCACTATCGTTGTAGTAGGTAGCTGTCCAGTGTCTTTCTAAAATACCTGCAGATGGATCGTGTCTTAGAACTCCCAATAGGAGTTCTGCATGAAGAGGTTGATAGCCCTGCGTCTTTAAAGCTAAGGTGTCAAGATTATCCTGAGAAATCTCATTGTGTTTTAACTTTTAAAGAGGAAATAAAATCTGCCACTAGGCTGGTGTGTGAAAAGCTCCTCTGCGTGGTTCCATTTGCAGCCCTTAACTGCTAGCAAATTGCCAGCATAACCCCATCAGAAAATCCTGATTTTGGTCTCAACAGTAGTCAGTGGCTTGCAGGAGTGGGGCCCAAAGTTTGTGGTATCTAATTGTTTGTGGTACATGGAGGAATTTACCTATTTATCCAGAAAATATATGTGACTTAAAATGATGAACTTTTCACAATTCCATCTGCAATCTTCTCTTGTAGCGTCCAGCCCATGGTTTCCAGGTTAACACAAAGCTAGAAGCTGTGGACAAGAGAAATCCCATGTTAATAAGAGTGGCAACAATAGCTGAGAAGGATGACCATCGTATCAAGGTATGGCCTTCAAGGAAAGTACAGTGCCCTTTTGCCAAGGAAACCAGATGATTTGAGATACAGAATTTCTGGAGATTGGCTGTTCCTTGTTGTGGAAATGACAACAAGCAGGAACACCTTGCAAATAACAGATCTGGAAAACAAACCTGTCCAGTCTAGAAATGATGTTTTGCTTGTTTGTCCCACATGAGGTGTGTTGGAAGTGCTCTAGTTGAATATAATTTTATGTGAATGATGAATGGAGCATAGATGTATTGTTAATGAGAAGTTCATTGGCAATTTCTGTGCTCACCTTAACAGTGAATTGAAAGGGGAAAGCCATAGTCAAGATAAGCCCAGGTTTATGTAGTGAGCAGCTCTACTCAGTAACATCATTGGCACATAATTGCATTTTAATTTGCCTTTTGATTTTGGTTTATTGCTGTTTTGCCAGTTGGACTGAATGGGGCAGTAGCTGTGTGAACTCCCTCAGCAATGTGTTTGCATATTGACATGTAGTTCTGTCCCTGGCCCATTTGATTCTCGATCTCACCCCTGAGCTCACTGAGAGTCAAGTTTTACCATTTACAGTACTGGAATAAGCGGTATTAACACCAACTCTCACCCTCTAGACCAGTGGTGCACAACCCGCGGGTTGCGACCCCCAAAGGGGTCACAGATGTCTTCCTGGGGGGTCACCGCACCATGCGGCCACCAGTGGCCAGGCCCAGCCCCCAGGTGCCCAGATCTGAGCGCTGCGCAGCTGCCAACAGCCGGGCCCAGCCGTGGGGGTCGTAGTGGAAGAAAGGTTGTGCACCACTGCTCTAGACCACCAAACAAGCAGGAGCTGACATCATCTTTCATTGGACCAACTGCTGTTGGTGAGAGAAACAACAGAGCTCTTCCTCAGGTCTGAGAAATGTACACAGAGTATCACAGCTACATACAGAGTGAACAGCTTATGTAGCCTATTTTAACACACAGGGCCAGCCTTAGGATGTATCCTTAGTATGCAGTACTGTTAAACTGATGCTTCTATGCCCGTTGGCAGCCAATATGAGGGGACGACAGTTTTTTAGAGATGTGATTTTATAATCTTCAGCAACCCACTGATTAAATTTTTTTAAAGCAAATTTTAAACAAAGGTCCTGTAGACTAACACAGTAAATTCAGAAACCACTAGTATATACTTGGAGTTGGCAAATGCATGTTGAATGGCTGCATTACCACGGGAATGGCTCTTTCACAGGTTCAGTGTCCACTAATAGGTCTGGCCAGCTGTGTCACTTTTAAGTTAACTAGATTGTCTCTGGAGGAAGCAGCGCAACAGAACAGGGATAGGAAGAGGCAAGCAGGTGGACATTAAAACCCAGTGATTCCCCAAATTTTCAGGTGCCATATGTAGGGTAAGGATAGCCCTGATAACACACATTTCAAAGGACAAGTCAAGGTGAAGTGGCATGTTAATCTATCCCCACAGTCATAGGGGGAATGTAAAAAGTGGGGAGGCAACTGGATGGGGGGCTATTGGTGGGGCTGTTACTGTGATTGCTGTAATAACCCATAAATCCAGTGACTTTATTCAGTTCATGATTTTTAGTCTCTAGCAAAGTTATGAATTGAAGCTCCCAGAATCGTCCTTTGAAAGTGTTGCACAGAGGACTGTTAGGTCAGATATAGAATGATAGCTTAGTGGAAAGTATGATGTGATGTTCTTGTCTTGTGATCCATATCCTGGATGAGTTCATTAGACAGACTAGTCATTGTGTGGTTTCATCCACATAATCGTTACTGGAGCATTTAATGCAGTGGATGAAGTACCCCGCAGGTTGTGACAGGCAGGTGTAGGACCCATGGATCGTGAAAGGTGTGTTGTTTAGGATGTTAATCACTGTAGTAGTGGAGTTATATCTGCAGTTTTGTACCTGTTCTGGCAGAGCCTGGGGCTGCTTCGAGTTGGTCCGTGCTGGTCTGGGAGAGATCTCGCAAGGTGGGTGGTTGTTTGAAGGCCAGAAGTGGAAAGATTTCTTTCCGTATTGTCCTCATCAAGTATTGGTTGTAATTGTTTGGTGATACAGTGTTCCAGAGTGAGTGGGTAGGTGACAGCTAGGAATGTCCAGTCTGAGGGAGTTTTATTTTTGGTCTTGAAGCAGGTGCCTGTGGTATTTGGGTGGGGTATTTGGGTGGCCCATTCTAGGGATGTTCTACCGTTAACTGATAAGCATCCTCCTTGCTGGTGAATTCCAGTGGTGGCCTGCCACGCCAGGCTGCAGCAGCTCTGGCCACAGAAGTGCTGGTGGGCTGAGCAGTGGGACCTCATGTCCATGGTGGGATCCCATGGCCACAGTGAGGCCGGATGGCAGGCCCCTAAGTTAAAACCGGTCAAGAGTTATCATGTAACCAGTTAACTGTTTTAACTTCCCTTTCTATGAAAGAGAATTACAACCCATGCTTAATGGGGACCATATGCTGAAAAAAATCTTTCCTGAATCCCCTTTCTAGCCTTCAAACAGCTCCCCAACTTCATCAGGCTCATGAGAAGCCAGATCCCCACAGGCCAGTTCTCTTAACTCAGAGTGGCACTAGACCCTTCCAGTAAAATGGATGTGAAACCTGCAGACACAGCTCCACTGCTAGGATGATCAATCCTCAAAGGAAACTTGTACAACACCTTCAAAAGATGAGTCTGGGAGTTTAAATTTGTGACTTTCTTCAAAGCTAAAAATTGTGATCTTATAAAGATGCAAGATTTATGGCATCTTACTAGTGATGCTAGGAACCCATTTGCTATGGAAAACCATTGAATTTGTGTTTTTACAGAGAATCTTTAGTTTTCACATTTTGTGAAAAAATAAAAACATATACAGTGAAAATCCCTGTTATTGGGTCAAATCAGGACCAGAGCCAGACTGGATAATAACAAATTTGGATAATCAGGAGAATGGGCGGGGCTTGAGCTGTCAATCCTGGGTGGTGGGGCTTGGGCTGTCAGTCTAAAAACTGTAAATATATCAATAAAGTACTGTGTTCAGCTGATGCTACATATATTATGTCTAGGAAAACTAAAGTACAGCATTTCATTTTAATCATGGAAAATCATGGATTCTTGTGGTTTTTTCTCAGAAATTTTGGGGCGGGGGGAGAGGAGACTAAGCTTCCTAGTTTTTTGTGAAAACTAGGATTCCTAGATTCCAAAAGTCTGTAACCAACCAACTCTCTTTCCCCCCGTAACTGAAGAGGTTTTAACTGGCTGCTTCACCTTGAATAGTCTCTTACAATATGTGTTAACCACTTGTGCTAAACAATCTGTCCCACCTTGTTTGTAGCTGGGACACTCTCTACACTACCAATTTATGTTGCTACTAGAAGATTTACCCAATGTTGCTCTGGTCCTCCAGGGCAGGGAGCTGCGAGTGTGGGTAGTGCAGGAGTCAGGGCAGGGGTTAGGGGCTCAGGGCAGGTGGCTGGGAGATCAAGCGGTCTTACTGGGACCACCTGTGGTGGCAAGGTTGGTGCTGCTCCAACAGCAGCTCCTCCCAGGGTGGGGAGTGGGAACTGCACTGTCCACCCCCCTCACGGCTGGTGGACCCTTGTGGGTGGGGGATGCCCAGCCCCCTGCCCAGCAGCTCCTCAGGGGGGCAGGGCTGCAGGCTGGCAGGGCTCCACCTCCTCCCCTGTCCAGTGCTGCAGCTGAGGGCCGGGACGGGGGATGGAGTTTGAGGACAGGGACCCACTTACCTGGGCTGATGGCTGGCAATAAGGAGAGTCCCATCCCCAGCTGGTCACTCTCCTGGTGCTGCTGCCCCTCTGTGCAGTATAACTGTCCCCTGCACTCCCTACCCCCTGTGGTCATTGCAGAGCATAACTATCTCTCCTGTCAGACCCCTCCCTTTCCATGTTATAAAAAACAATTGAATTCCAGGCACATCCCATTTTCCTGGTACAACCAAACCCTGACCTTGCTTTAAGTAAGGATAAGAGGAAGCTGCCTGCTGAATTTGATGGTCCAAACTCTTACAGTTTAGGAGGAGTTCTTGCACAAATGGACTCATAGACTCCTGGACAATCACAGACAGATTGACAAACACACTCTCTAAATATGTATATCCAGAGAGAGATAAGTAGGTCACTTGAGGGTATGGATTTTCCACATCTGTAGTTATACTAATTCCCAGTGTAGACAGTGCTATGCTGAGGAGAGGGCTTCTCTTGTTGACATAGCTACTGCCTCTGAAGGAGATGGAGTACCTACACCTACGCCTCCTGTCCATGTAGGTAGCATCTTCACTATGCTCTACTGCTGCACAGCTCCACTGGTACAGCTGTGCCACTGCAGTGCTGTAAGTGCAGACAAGCTCTCTGATTACCCTTCCCAGAGCTGAAGAACAGCTGTTTCGCTTGAAAGCTCATCTCTTTCACCAACATAAGTTGGCACAGTAAAAGATATCAGCTAATGCCTTTCGTCTCTAATATTCTGAGATGAACATGGCTACACCAATGCTGCAAACAAAAAGTTCTAATTATTCATTGCAAAAACAGTACTATTTCCATAACACTGTTGGATTCCTAGAATGCAAACCAATTAAATAAGCAACTGAGTTAGCAAATATTAAGCCCAAAGATAAGATATGACTGAAAAGCCATATGCTTTTCAAAAAAGCCAAAGCTCTATGCTTTGCTGAGAGCCCTGAAATTTGACTGTGTCAGCAGAATCTTTGTTCTTTGTAAATACAGATGGAGAGCTCAGGAAAACTGTAGTTAGGTAGACCGGGTCAGAGGGAGGATTGAGTAGCATACAGCATGGAAAGTTGTTACTGAAAAGGAACTTTTTGTGAAAAATTGAGCAAATTAAAATAGAGTAGGAAGAGAGGCTAAAATGAAAGCTGAGTCTTAACCTTAATTCTCTCCCTCACTGCTGGTCTGGTGTGTACTTGTTTGGCTTCTCTTTTAGATACATTTTGATGGTTGGGATCATAGTTATGATTTCTGGGTCGACGCAGACAGCCCTGACATTCACCCTGTGGGCTGGTGTGCAAAAACTGGACATGCCCTACAGCTCCCACTAGGTGAGGGGATGATGTCATGCTGCTATGTTACATTTTTCTTCTCCTGACTCATCTTTAAATGCAAAAAATATATTATTGAACTATTTTCATTGCTAGGTGCTGCTGATATGATGGGAGTAGCAGGGCAGGGGTGCCCTACCCCCGGCTGCCAGGGTATTGGTCATGTCAGAGGATACCGATACGGAACACATTACACGTACGTGCACCTAGGCTGTGAGGAATAGTTTTCATACCTCGAAATGAGGGTTTTAGCAGCCTGACTCTTATTGTTCATGGTAACAGTACAACTATATCCCCATGCACTATACTGGTCTTGTTACTCTGTAGATACTGTCATGTCTTTGGTTGCAGCTCCCTCTTGTGTCTAAATGGACTGCTTGACTATCAGTTCTGCTTGCAGTAGTATTGACAAAAAGATTGTATTTGAGGCCTTGTCTACACTACCAAGTTTTGTCGACAAAGCTTATGTCAACATCCAAAAGCTGACAAAACAAAAATCGCCAGAGGGTGTTCACACTTTCTGCCTCTGTCAACAGATCACATCATTGACAGTGCGAGCAGTAGCAGAACAAAATACTTTAACAACTACATTGTGCTCCTTCTCCCCTAAATCGAGATTGCCTTGTTGTCTGTTGTTTTCAGGCATGTTATTTTAAGAAAAGGAACAACACTAATGGCAGTGGGTGCTAGAAATCTAAGGGTATGTCTACACAGCAGCGCTATTTCAGAATAACTGACATTACTCTGAAATAACATACTGCGTGTCAACACTACAAGCCTTTATTTAGAAATAATGTTGAGCTGGAGGACTTCTTGCTCCAACTCATGGTAACCCTCATTTCATGAGGAGTAAGGGAAGTCGAAGGAAGAATGTAGGTATATATCCTACAGTGCCGTGTTTTGTGTGTCCCTGCCCATCTTGGTTCAGTCTCCTCACCTGCCAGGGATGGCATCGTGAGTAGCTGTGAGCTCTCCATGCTGAGGAGTGTCAAAACAGCACAGCAGTCTCTCCCCCCCTCCTGCCCTTTGCGACGCAGTCTGCTTGCTGCCATGTACCTTGCTAGTGTAGGGCAGAACAGGAGCAGTCCAGTGATTTGCTCTTTGTTCCCCAAAAGGAACAGCTCACTCAGCTGTCAGATACTTCCTGGAGCTTTGAAAGGGAGGGGATGCATGCCCCAAGGGCAGCAGAGCTCAAAACAACTGAGTGGAACAATCAGGACATGCATTTTGGGATACTGGCGGAAGCCCGTTCCATGGACAAAACAAACAGCAGTGTCTACACTGGCTCTCTGCCCACAATAAGGGGAAAGAATAAGAAAAAAGTCTCTTATAGGGATGGAGGTTTTTTGTCACTGAAACCAGGCATTTTTTCATGACAAAAGTTGCATTGCAGTATGTACGCTTTCACTATTTTGTTTCCACAAGGCAGCTTTTGGTGACAAAACTTGATAGTGTAGATATGGCCTTAGTGTAACAAGTATCCATTATTAATTCACTAAGTGTACGTCTACACAGCAGGGCTAAAGTTGAATTAAGCTATGCAACTTCAGCTACGTCAATTGCGTAACTTAAGTCGAAATAGCTTAACTTGGCTTTTGGTGCTGTCTACACAGCAGGAAGTTGAAGGAAGAGCAGTCTTCCTTCAACTTCCCTTACTCCTTGTGAAATGAGGGTTACCGGGAGTTGGAGTAAGAAGTCCTTCAGCTCGATATTATTTCTAAATAAAGGCTTGTAGTGTCGACACGCAGTATGTTATTTCAGAGTAATGTCAGTTATTCTGAAATAGCGCTGCTGTGTAGACGTACCCTTAGATTTCTAGCACCCACTGCCATTAGTGTTGTTCCTTTTCTTAAAATAACATGCCTGAAAACAACACACAACAAGGCAATCACGATTTAGGGGAGAGGGAGCACGGTGTAGTTGTTAAAGTATTTTGTTCTGCTACTGACTTCCTCAGGGAGCGTGGAGTAGTCACATTTTTGGCTGTCTTAATTTTCTCATGCTGTAAAACGGGATCATAAGGATTGACAGGATTAGATACTTATTGTCTATACTAATATCTAGCTTTTATGCCCTGTAAAGTGCTCTAATACTCTCAGATAGAATGGGCAATAGAGGTGCAAAACATTGTGTTTTAATTTCCTATGAATTTCTGCACACACAAGGAGACTAATGGAGAATAGCTATTATTAAGGAGCCGGTGTTGTCTTGTAGCTAAAGCCCAGTACTGGAAATCATGGGACCTTGGTTTCTAATGTTGGCTTCATCACTGGCACTCGATGGCTTAGTTCCTCTATCTCTAAAAATGGGCTAATAATAGATTAATATTTGTGAAACTGCTCCCAACAGAGCAATAAAGTAGGCATACACCATAAGGAGAGTTTATGCTGTACTTTCCCCCCTCGTTTTTCTTCTTAGGAAATTTACTCTTTTGCACTTTGGACACTGCAATTTCACTTTGCTTATGAGATCAGCTCACTTCGATGTTCCCTTACTCTCCTTCTCCCACAAGATATCTGATGCCTGGTTTTGTGCTGTTCTATGACTGAAACACCCTTTCCTGAACCTGTGCCCCTTGCAGCCTTACTCGAATCCATATTCAAAAGTCTACTTTTGTCTAATTGTCCATCGCTGACCTCTGCTCTGGGCCAGACTCTGCTCTTTTACATTGGGGTCAACTCATTAAAATCATCTGTGCATCTCAGAGCAGAGCCTCCTTGACAGGTCCTCCTTCCCTCTTCCATGCCCCTAGCACTCCCATACTTCCAGTTGCACATGTCTGGCATGCAGCTGCTAGCCAGACTGTCTTCCCCTCGGGGCTCTTTAGCCCACATGCCTTCCCTTGCTTTAATCTCCCAAATGGCTGCACTCTCCTGGGCTTGTTGGTGTATGCATCCCTGATTTGGGCAGGGTGGGCCTGGAAGGGCTAGATGATGATATAATAAAGGCTGAAGTAGAATGTTTGTTTTCAACACAGGTTAGTTGGCTGCCCATATTCTGAAGTTAACCTCAACAGAGAAAGCTCATTACAGGATCGCCTCAGTGGGGAGAGGCCTTCACCCAACACTGGTGTCCAGAAATCCAAGAGACCAGTGATGCCTGCTCCATTTGTAGGCCCACGTGAGGACTCTCCACAATCCAGGTTAGGCTGGCTTTATTCTTGACCAGAGCTCTGTTGACATCCAGTGTCTGATTACCTCACAAGACTGAAAAACGGGAGTTAAGAGGATAGCAGTTAAAGCACTGGATTCATCTCTCCTCTTTGTACCCGTGACAAAGAGCGGGAGCAACCAGAAAGTGGGTCCTGTTGAGTTCCAGGAAGGTAGGTGGGCGTAAGTCCGTCCACAGCTGAAGGAGGGGAGGATCCACTGAGCCTGAGAATGCAAATGATGAGTGGGGACAACAAAAAATAAAACAAGGGCAGGTCTGAAGGTCAAAAGGAGAGAACTGGAAGAGGACACCAAGTAGAGAACCCCAGACAGCACCTACTGCTCCTGGAAGGTGTCAAGGGAGCCCGAGGACACCACCCATAGGAACTCTTCCTGGAGGTGGGATTGGAAATAGGCCCCACAATCGCAGGAAACCCCTCAAACAACATCCTCTCCCTGGTATTATAGATGATCATCTTGACCAGTATTAAAAGGAGGTTGACAAGAGGCCCCGCCACATTTAGGGTTGTTGGTGGAGGGCAGCTATATTAGCCCTAGAATGATGAAGGCCCATTTCCCCATGAGCTGAAATGTGATTACATCAGGTCAACTAGAGACACCTGAGTCCAATTACGGATTGCCTATGACCTTTAGAAACCCCCTTTTCTGTCAAGAGTGTGAGGAGAGTTTGGAGACAAGCTGCAGCAATGAAAAAAGTTTTCTCCTGCATGGAAAGCTGCTCTCTTCCCTGTAAGGGAAGCCACCCTCCTAATGGATTATTTGGGAAAGATCTGGAACTCAGAGGCTAACATAACGTAACAGGAAACTTGGAAATGGCAAAGATGCTTAATGACTTATTTGTTTCGGTCTTCACCGAGAAGTCTGATGAAGGAATGCCTAACATAGTGAATGCTAGTGGGAAGGGGGTAGGTTTAGAAGATAAAATAAAAAAAAACAAGTTAAAAATCACTTAGAAAAGTTAGATGTCTGCAAGTCACCAGGGCCTGATGAAATGCATCCTAGAATACTCAAGGAGCTGATAGAGGAGGTATCTGAGCCTTTAGCTATCATCTTTGGAAAATCATGGAAGACAGGAGAGATTCCAGAAGACTGGAAAAGGGCAACTATAGTGCCCATCTATAAAAAGGGAAATAAGAACAACCCAGGAAACTACAGACCAATCAGTTTAACTTCTGTGCCAGGAAAGATAATGGAGCAAGTAATTAAGGAAATCATTTGCAAACACTTGGAAGATAAGAAGATGATAGGGAACAGCCAGCATGGATTTGTAAAGAACAAATCATGTCAAACCAATCTGATAGCTTTCTTTGATAGGATAAGAGTCTTGTGGATAAGGGAGAAGCGGTGGTCGTGGTATACCTAGACTTCAGTAAGGCATTTGATATGGTCTCACATTATATTCTTATCAATAAACGAGGCAAATACAACTTAGATGGGGCTACTATAAGGTGGGTGCATAAATGGCTGGATAACCATTCTCAGAGAGTAGTTATTAACGGTTCACAATCCCGCTAGAAAGGTATAACAAGTGGGGTTCCACAGGGGTCTGTTTTGGGACCGGTTCTGTTCAATATCTTCATCAACGATGTAGATATCATCATAGAGAGTACGCTTATTAAGTTTGCAGATGATACCAAGCTGGGAGGGGTTGCAACAGCTTTCGAGGATAGGGTCATAATTCAAAATGAACTGGACAAATTGGAGTTTAATAACGGCAGGATGAAGTTTAATAAAGACAAATGCAAAGTCCTCTACTTAGGAAGGAACAATCAGTTTCACACATACAGAATGAGAAGTGACTGTCTAGGAAGGAGTACGGCAGAAAGGGATCTAGGGTTTATAGTGGACCACAAGCTAAATCTGAGTCAACAGTGTGAGGGTACGTCTACGCTGGCTCATTAGTTCGAGCTAGGTAGGGTAATGAGGGCAAGCGGAGTTGCAAATGAAGCCCGGGATTTAAATATCCCGGGCTTCATTTGCATGTTCGCCGCCATTTAAATCTTAGTTCGAACTCCGTGCCGCCACACGCGCACGGAGTAGTAGTTCGAATTAAAGATCCCACTCAACTTCCGCTACTCCTCGTGGAATGAGGAGCAACGGTAGTTGGAATTAGGATCTTTAATTCGAACTACCTACTCCGCCGCTGCGTAGCGGCACGGAGTTCGACTAAGGGGGATTTAAAAATGGCGGCGCTGAACATGAAATGAAGCCCGGGATATTTAAATCCCGGGCTTCATTTGCAACTCCGCTTGCCCTCATTACCCTACCTAGCTCGAACTAACGAGCTAGTGTAGATGTACCCTGACACGGTTGCAAAAAAAGCAAACATGATTCTAGGATGCATTAACAGGTGTGTTGTGAGCAAGACACGAGAAGTCATTCTTTTGCTCTACTCTGCGCTGATTAGGCCTCAGTTGGGGTATTGTGTCCAGTTCTGGGCACCACATTTCAAGAAAGATGTGGAGAAATTGGAGAAGGTCCAGAGAAGAGCAACAAGAATGATTAAAGGTCTAGAGAACATGACCTATGAAGGAAGACTGAAAGAATTGGGCTTGTTTAGTTTGGAAAAGAGAAGATTGAGAGGGGATATGATAGCGGTTTTCAGGTATCTAAAAGGGTGTCACAAGGAGGAGGGAGAAAAATTGTTCTTCCTGGCCTCTGAGGATAGAACAAGAAGCAATGGGCTTAAACTGCATCAAGGGAGGTTTAGTTGGACATTAGGAAAAAGTTCCTAACTGTCAGGATGGTTGAACACTGGAATAAATTGCCTAGGAAGGTTGTGGAATCTCCATCTCTGGAGATATTTAAGAGTAGGTTAGATAAATGTCTATCAGGGATGGTCTAGACAGTACTGTGTCCTGCCATGAGGGCAGGGGACTGGACTCGATGACCTCTCTAGGTCCCTTCCAGTCCTAGTATTCTATGATTCTACAACAAGGCAACACCCTAGAGTGGAGGCAGAAGGAAAGATTTCCGTTTTGTGTTTTGAATTTGTTTCTTTTGGTTTGGCTGAAAAGTATTCCTGGGGCCTACCCTGAGGCCCCCCTTGTAAATACTGAAGAGTAAAACCAGAGTGATGAGTAAAACTCTTGAGAGTGGGACTGATTTACTCCAGGCCTGCACCACCAGAGGGGGAATGCTGAGCTCCGCAAGGGGAAACAGGTGTCTTGCCATTAACCCTAGCCCTGCACAATCCCAACATGGACAATACACTTATGCACTCCTGGCATGCTCTGAATAGGTTTCTTTCCTCCTTTAGCCTGTTACCCTGGTCAAATTCCTATAAGGAAATTCTATTCTATTCTGTTACCTTAAATATTTCCCTTGCCCTTTCAACTGGATATAGGCTTTTCTTTACTTCTTTTCCTGAAACTCTCAAGCATGGTTGCTGTATTCTGTTCAACCACTGCAGCATTCCACCTTGGAGGTGGCTGCATTTTAGGTGCAGAAGGAATGATTTCATATCATCAGGACGTGATTTGGGAGCCTTCAGGATGACGGTGCTTTATGAATGCACTTGCTGTGGGAGTTGAGTGTAGTTCACGAAAATCTGTGTATCAAGTGTCAACCGAAACATATTACTAAGGGGTTAATTACCTAGGCCATGTCTAGTCTACTTATAGACAGCAGTAATCATGGCAGTTTTTCCTGTCCACACAACCCTCCTTTTATCAGTGGTGCGTGTCTTCACAAAAGAGACAGTGTGGGATGCTGAGAGCCCATTTTACTGCACCCCACTCAGTTTCGAAACAGGGACCCTACTCTAGCAATCCAATTAACATTCTTGACTTTCATGGCTCCAACAGTCAGCCACTCTGACAGCCAATAGGTAGTGCAAATACTGCAGTGGCTGTACAGATACTGCGTTGCATGAACTAAGTCAGCCTACGTCTTTTGCCTCTTGTCAAGGTGGATTTGCTAGCTACGTTACAGCGACAGAAGGAACACTGTGGTGTGTACATTTACATAGTTAGGTCAGTGTAAGCTTGACTTGACTTTGTGGTATAGACGTCCCCCTAAATTCTTCTGGCGCTTGAAGTGCACTCAGCTCTCAGCAGTTAGCTGCAGTTGTGCTGTTTATTGTGAGGTGTCTTTTGATGAAATGTTGGTGTTCTCTGTGCTTTGCATGGATGTTAAAAACCCCTGGTAGTGTTAGTAGGAAGAGGGTTCACCTCCAATATAATGTACTTGGCCATTATACACTGTTCTGTGTCCCCAGCTGCAAGCCTTATTCCCAAGTAACTTTCAATGGAGCTGTATGTAGAAAGATTGTACAGGGCTCTGGGACCCTTGCGGGAGAACAGACAATATAGAAATGCAATATACTGTTGTTTTCAATAATTAATTTCCTGTTTGAGTTTCCTAGTGCTTCTCCCCTGCCTTGCACATCTGCTCCATTTTTCTGTGCACCAAACTCAGTGAAAACATTTAAATATTATCCAAAGGTATCAAGGTTTAAAAATCATAAATCCCTTGCTGCACCAGAACTAATGATTATTGGTCCCTTACTGCTGCTGAGATCAGAGCCTGGGCTAGCAGTTGATTTCTCTCACATCATCTCTATGTCAGCGCTAAGACGTAAAATGCTACATCACTGATTGATGGGGGTGTAAAGTTTAAACCACTAGGTGATGCTTAGAAGTTATTTTCACTTACAGGTCAAAGAACATCCAGTATTCTCCCTCTCTGGGAAGAGGAGTGGAATGTAGGAGTTAATTAGCTTCTTTTATTGTCTCTCTAGAAAATCTTCCACTCGAGATAGTGAAAGATCCTGTCGAAGTAGCGTCCATAGTCTGTCAGAGCAGTCTGAAAACAGTCAAGAAAAGGATTGGATGGAAGAGGAGTCATCTGCAGATACCAATGCCAACCCAAAAAAGTAAGACTTTGCAGCATGTTTCAGTGCATTAATGGGGAAATTTCCCACAGCAGCAGCTATACCAGAAATGAGAAAGGGAAGCAGTTGCTCTGTGAAGCAGCTAGTTTGTCCAGAGGTTTACAGTTTGCATGATGAGATAGTGAGATCCAGGTTAAATTTCCTTTCCTTTGGGGGAAGATTTCTTCTTCTTCGAGTGATTGCTCATGTGCATTCCAATATAGGTGTGTGTGCACAGCGTGCATGCATCGTGGGAAGTTTTTTCCCTCAGCAGTACCCTTAGGGCCAGCAGGGAGCCCCCTGAAGTGGCGCCGGTATATCAGTGCATATATACCCCTGCTGGCCCCTTCTCCACTCAGTTCCTTCTTACCTTGGTGTCAGTGTTAGAACAACCCTCAGCTCCTCCTCGAGTTGTTTCCCTTGCTAATTCTTCTACCCTGATATCAACTGCTTCAGTTAAGTACCTGTGAATTTGTTCTAAAGACTCTCCTTTGTGTTCACCCTTTCCACCCTGCCAAGGCGCTCCCTGCGCCCGCGGCAGGGCATGCCTGGCCCTCAAGGCTTCAAGCCCTGTAAGAAGTGCAGCAAGTCTATGCCCTGTAGCGACCCGCACTCCTCCTGTCTGAAGTGCCTGGGAGAATCGCATATAACCTCTGCGTGCAAGATCTGCAAGACATTTAAACCCAGGACCAAGCGAGAGCGCGAATCCCGACTTCGGGCGCTCCTAATGGAGGCAGCTCTCTGGCCGGCACCAGCCTCGGCACCGGGTCCTGGCAGCACACCGGCCTCGGTGCGGGACACCTTGACGCACCACTCTTCCCGGCACCGCACAGGGCCAGGTGCCGCTCACACTCGCTCGCACGGCCTAGGAAGAGGCGGCCTGATAGGGGTCGGTCCCCGCCCAAGCACGTGCCCTCCGTGCGCTCCTCAGTGGGGCACGTGGCGCCAGTCAGCCTGCAACCCGGACCCTCGAGGTCGGGCGACTATCCTTCCCGGTAACAGGACGCCAGCCCGCCGGACGACTTCCCAGACCCGTCCACCCTGGAGGCATTGGAAGCGGCAAGGGTACTCATTGAATCGTCTCCCTCTCCTCCTCCCGTCTCGCCACCTCCCAGACGGCACGAGGACACCTGGCACCGTTCTCCCTGTAGAGCGCCACAAGAGCCGACGCACGAGGCACGGAGCCACGGGTCGCAGGCAGCACCACCCTCGGTACCGGGCATGGAGACGCCGGTGCAACCGGCACTGGCACCAGACGCGGCCCGTGCTCCTCGCTCAACGCCCTTGCCGACCCTCGGCACCGCGGCACCTGCCCCGCCCAAGGACCCTGCCATGGATAAGCCTCCACCCCTGCCTCCGCCTCGACACCGCGGCAAACCCGAAGCCATGTCACGACACGCTGCAGCACATTCAGCATTGGCACCACCATGGTCCGCGTTGGACTACTCCTCCGACTCTGACGCAGAATCGACGTGGTCGTCAAGAGGTTCTAGGTCCCGCTCACGGCACCGGTCTCGGCACCGTTCCCCTCCACACCACCTTCAACAACAGTGGGGCCAGCCGATCCCGGTGCTGATGCTACAGCAGACTTGGCCTCCTCAACCATCTGGGCAGTGGCCTTTTTGGACTCCCTGGGCCTACCATCAGAGCCAGGGCTCCGCTCCTCCTCGACCGGCTTCCACTGTTTCAGGGCCACGGGTTCCCCCATCAGCTACCCCATTGGCCCGATCCCCCACCTCGACACATTCTTTACCTACGGGCCAGTCGTCTCCAGGACCAGGAGGGAGTACGGCTCCTTCAAGCCAACCCCCTTCCCCTCCCTCTGTGACCACCTCAGAGGGCCCTGAGCGCACAGACGCCCCTGTGGGGGATATTGTAAAGGGGTCATTGTCCTCTTCCCCGGATGAAGCGCTGGCCGACGCAGCGCCCCCCATGCTGTCAATGGACACCAGGGCCCACCAGGACCTCCTCTGCTGTCTGGCTCAGAGCCTAGGCGTCCAGGTGGATAGGGTCGCTGTGGACTCAGATCCAACCATCAACATCTTGCACACCGACACCCCCTCTAGAGTGGCGTTGCCTATTAATAAGACGGTCGCCAAGATCTCAGCTACCCTCTGGCAGATGCCGACTTCCAGTCCCCCCCACGGATAAGCGTGCTGAGCGGAGGTATTTTGTCCCCCCCAAGGGTAACGAGCACCTCTTCTCGCACCCTCCCCCTGGTTCCCTGGTCGTTCAAGCAGTCAACCAGAGGGAGAGGCAGGGGCAACCAGCAGCTATTCCTAAAAACAGAGACGCCAAGAAGGCGGATTTACTGGGCAGGAAGGTCTATGCCTTCAAGCCCTGGGGCATCTAGTATCGGATTGCTAACCAGCAGGTCTTCCTCTCCAGGTATGGCTATAACACCAGGGTGTCGATGGCCAAGTTCATGGGCTTGCTCCCCCGAGACTCGCAGGCAGAATATAAGGCCCTGCAAGAAGAGGGACGGGCAATCTCTTGAGCGGCGTCGCAAGCAGCACTCGATATAGCCGACACAGCTTCACGGGTCATGGCTACAGGGGTGGTACTATGCTGTAGTTCCTGGCTCCAGGGCTCAGGGGTGCCGCCTGAGGTCCAAAATACACTCCAGGACCTCCCCTTTGAGGGCACCTCGCTCTTCTCGGAGCAAACTGACCAGCGGCTCCATGGCCTGAAGGATACAAGGGCCACATTAAAATCTCTGAGCCTACGCACCCCAGCCATGCAGAGGCATTCCTACGCCAACAGGAATGCTCCTAGAATGCCCTCGCAGGGCCCACACCCTGACTTCACACGCCGTCGGGGCAGGGGCAATAACGGCAGGAACAATCGCTGTCACTCCCACCCAGCCTCAGATTCCAACCAGGGACCTCCTAGCAAGCCCCCCGGGCCCTGCCAGGGGTTTTGACGGTACTCCCGAAGGCCTTGTACCAGTCCCCCCATTTCCCTTCCGGGATCATTTGTCCCGCTTCCTCCAGGCCTGGCAGTCAGTTACATCGGACCGCTGGGTCCTGGAGATAGTGGAATCGGGCTATACTATCCCCTTCCTGTCGCCTCCAACTTCCCAGCCCCCCACCCCATCCCTTTTCAGAGACCCCTTTCATGAGCCTCTACTACAGGAGGAAGTAAATCATCTCCTTGAGCTGGGGGCGGTAGAAGGCGTTCCTCCCGAGCACCAGAACAGGGGTTTTTACTCCCGCTACTTCCTGGTGCCAAATGCGAAAGGGGGCCTCTGTCCTATCCTAGACCTCAGAGCCCTAAATCTCTTCATCACCAAGAAGTAGTTCAAAATGGTGACACTAGCGTCTATTATCCCCTCCCTAGCACCCGGAGACTGGTACACTGCCCTCGATCTAAAGGATGCTTATTTCCATGTTTCAATTGCTCCCTCCCACCACAGGTTTCTGCGTTTTACGGTGGATCGGGACCATTACCAATTTACGGCCCTCCCATTCGGCATTTCTACAGCCCCCTGGGCCTTTATCAAATGCATGGCGGTAGTGGCTGCCGAACTCAGAAAAAGAGGAGTCCAAGTGTTCCCTTATTTGGACGATTGGCTCCTCAGAGGGGAGTCCAATACCCATGTGAGAAACCATATCGCCATAGTACGCGAGCTTTTTCTAGAACTCGGCCTCCTCCTCCTAAACCTGGACAAATCTACCCTAGCCCCCACCCAGACTATAGAATTCGTGGGTGCCACCTTGGACTCCTGATCCCAGAGAGCCTCGCTGCCCAGCTCCCGCTTCCTCACGCTGCAATTGGAGGTTGCGTCACTTTAGAGCTTCCCGATGACCACCGCCCGGACTTGCATGCGCCTGTTAGGCCTGATGGCCGCCTGCACTTATGTAGTGCTACATGCCAGGCTGCGCATGCATCCGCTGCAAATGTGGCGCTCACAAGTCCACAAGCCGACCGTCCACTCCTGGGACAGGGTGTTGACCATCCTCGCGAACGTTCTTCTCGCACTGCAGTGATGGACCTGCCAAGAGGAGGTCTGCTCAGGGGTCCCATTCTCCCGACCAGCCCCGTCACTCTGGCTCGTAACAGACGCATTGGACACGGGCTGGGGGGCTCACCTTGGGGAGCTGCACACTCAAGATACATGGTCCCCCCGCGAAACCTCCCTGCATATCAATGTCAGGGAACTCAGAGCAGTCTGGCTCGCTTGTGCGGTTTTTCTTCCCCAACTGAGGGGAAAGTCGTTTCTCATCCTGTCGGACAATAAGACTGCCGTACCATATATAAACAAGCAGGGCAGGGCCCGATCCTCCCGCCTGTGCTCCGAGGCAGTCCACCTCTGGGAGCTCTGTATCGGGGCGGATATCCACCCGATGGCCTCGTACCTCCCGGGCTCCCAGAACATCCTGGCGGACAGACTGAGCAGGTCTTTTGCAAGACATGAGTGGTCTCTGCGCTGGGACATAGCCCAATCCATTTTCTGCGCTTGGGGGTTTCCCCACCTGGACCTGTTCGCTACGGCTTGGAACGCCAAATGTCACCACTATTGCTCTCTCATGGGGCAGGGTCGGGGTTCCCTAGGGGATGCTCTCCTCCTTCGCTGGCCGCAGGGCCTTCTTTACGCTTTCCCGCCATTCCCTCTATTCCACAAGGTCCTGTTGAAAGTGCGGGAGTTCAGGGCACTACTAATCCTGATTGCCCCAGCGTGACCCCGGTAGCACTGGTACTCAACGCTCCTCAGTCTTTCATGTGAAAGACCCATAGCCCTCCCACTAGTCCCAGACCTCATATCCCAGGACTCGAGCAGGCTGCACCACCCAAACCTGCAGTCCCTCCACTTGATAGCCTGGAAGCTCCATGGCTAATGGCTCAGGAGCTCCGGTGCTCTCAACGAGTCCAGGAAGTCCTGCTGGGTAGCAGGAAACCCTCCACTAGATCCACATACCTTGCTAAATGGAAGCGGTTCTGCTCCTGGGCGTCCCAGTAGGGAATGCACCCAAGATGGACTCCAGGACCCAGGGTCCTGGACTACTTGCTGGACCTTAGGCTCCAGCATCTTTCTTCCTCCTCCATTAAGGTCCACCAGACGGCCATCTCGGCCTTCCCCCCAGGGGAGGGGGGAAAAACACTGTTCGCCAACCCGATGGTTAATAGATTTTTGAAAGGCTTGAATAGGCTCTACCCGCATGTCTGACAACCTGTTCCCCAATGGGACCTAAACTTGGTCCTCTCCAAGCTTATGGGGCGCCCGTTTGAGCTGATGGCCACGTGCTCACTCCTTCACTTATCATACAAGATCTCCCTCCTGGTGGCAATCACATCCGCGAGGCGGGTATCCGAACTTAGGGCACTCGCATGTGATCCCCCTTACACAATATTTTTTAAAGACAAGGTCAGACTCCGGCCCCATCCGGCTTTTCTGCCTAAGGTGGTCTCCTCTTTTCACACTTCCCAAGATATCTTTCTGCCAGTTTTCTACCCGAAACCGCATGCATCTGGAAAGGAACAGGTCCTACACACATTAGATGTCCGAAGGGCATTAGCCTTTTATTTGGACAGGACCAAACCGTTCCGTAAATCACCACAGCTTTTTGTAGCCATTGAGGAACATATGAAGGGCCAACCTGTATCCACTCAAAGGATAGCCTCATGGATAACCGCCTGTATCAGGGAGTGCTGCTCCCTAGCGGGCATCCCAGCCCTGTCTCTTCGGGCGCACTCCACGAGGGCGATGGCAACGTCCACCGCTTTTGCAGCGCAGGTCCCATCCCCGACATCTGCAGGGCTGCCATGTGGTCTTCGGTCCACACGTTTGCCAATCACTATGCCCTGCCCCAGCAGGCCAGGGAGGACGCCATCCTGTGTAGGGCGGTTCTTAGCTCAGGTGTAGTTTCTTTCCCTGGCTCTCCGCCTAGTTAGGTTCTGCTTTGGAGTCACCTATATTGGAATGCACATGAGCAATCACTCGAAGAAGAAAGAACGGTTACTTACCTCGTAACTGTGATTCTTCGAGATGTGTTGCTCATGTCCATTCCAAATCCCTACCCACCATCCTTTGCTGAGAACATACCGGTAAGAAGGAACAGAGTGGGGAGGGGGACAGCAGGGGTATATATGCACTGATATACCGGTGCCATTCCAGGGGGCTCCCTGCTGGCCCTAAGGGTACTGCTGAGGGAATAAACTTCCGACGATGCGTGCATGCTGTGCACACACACCTATATTGGAATGGACATGTGCAACACATCTTGAAGAATCACAGTTACGAGGTAAGTAACCGTTCTTTTCCTTTGTCTGCCATGGACCCAACTCTGCATTTCCTGCTATGAATTTAGCAGCATGGCACTTACCCATCAGAGAAGTCTGTTAATGGGAGGAGGGTGAAATAGGGGATGTGATTGCCAGTTCTGAGGAAAAAAGTTCATATAAAAATCCCAGTTACACACATTGCAGAAATACATTTGCCTCTATTGTTTATATTTTGTTACCTTTACATAACTTATTTATGCTTTCAGGATTGGATGTGCAAACCTCCAGCTAGTGATTCAGGAATACGATGGGAAAGGTTGGTTGATTCTGTGTGTGTGTTTCTGGTGATGAAACCATTTGGTATTCCACAGGTTTTGAGTCATTAGTATCTCATTGTGGCGAATGCTGGTTTTAGCTGGAGGCAGTTATCTCAAGTGTTCTCTACAGTCCAAATCACACAGCTCCCCACACAAATTAATTAAAGCAAATGTTAAAGCTCTTTGAGGTATCAGATTTAATGCCCTAGAGTTAAGCCCTTCTTTACAAAACAACTGCTCCCTTCAGTGGCGCCCTCTCAGTTCAGATTAGCAGGTCTTTGCTAGACCTGCTAATTCGAAACCCAGAACATCGACTGTGGCAGCACTGATCTTCCGCGTAGCGTAGAGATGGCCTTAGGGAGCAATAACACAGGTTAACAAAGTGATTGCATAGTCTCTTTGAAGCAAAGGACTGTTTATTTTGAACAAAAACTTTTAGAGAAAACCTATCTTAGAAACAGTAAAACAAACAGTATGCATGTCTAACTGACACCCTATCTAACAGTCTCCTACATGGCATGGGGATCCACATATGATCAGCTCTCTTGAGGGTCTTCCCTAGAGCCTGTCAGCTTGTCCCCTTGTCTGAGCTGCTGCTGCGTAATCCCTCCCCTTTTCCTCTTGAAAAGTTTTTTTTAACTGGTTAGTGCTCTTGATTCCCCCTTCCATCTTTTGCCAAAATAGAGTTTACAATGTGTTAAAGACAGATTACAAAGTCCTTGAAGCTTATAGCGTGCTCCATTGTCTTCCAAGTGTGTGCTCGAGGCTGCTTATCAAGATCTATGAGGTGGCTTTCCTGTTTGCTCTTCCCACAGCCCACTGTTATCCATGTCTAAGCTAGGGAGTTTACTGCCACAGGAGAGGGCATTGTTAAACCACTTCCAATGACTGGCATTAGCTGTGTCATCAGGAGAGCCTCTCAAACCCACAGAGTGCTGTCCTCACCAGCACTTTTGCAGGTGAAACTTTTGTCAGAGATGGGTGTGGGGGGTTTTCACACCTCTGATAAAGTTGACTGACAAAAGTGGTAGTGTAGACAAAGCCTTAGCTTAATTAGTACACTCACACAAGGTGGTCTGATCACGTCTGTCACTTGCAATGTTCATCCCATTATTGCATGTCAGTATTCATAGATGAGTAGCTTCTATCCATCAGAGGGGCTTCTACCGCTTCCTCCATAAATGTAAAATAACTCCCTACACTGCACTTAGGAATTTTTCCCACAATAGTCACTTAAAACACAGAAACCTTAATTCTGATTCTTCTTAGCTACTACATCCATCCCTCGGTGGCATTTATAACATCCCGCATACACATGCAGACTTTTTACCAGAGATGCCCACATTTACCGTACCATTCCCTGCTCCAAAAATAAACCAAATGTATTGTATGAATGATTAACACTAGTGAACACTGGGGCAAAATCACCCAAACAAGAGGAGTGGAAGGGACTTAAAGAGAGAAGAGACAAGAAGGAAGTGAACAGGATTCATGAAATTACAGTGATGGAACAACACTGAAAGAAATAGCAACCAAACAGGAAAATGAGGTCGGTAAAATAATGTGAATAAATCTGAGGAACTTCCATACTCCTATGTGGAAACCTCTTTACAAGCACTTGTGTGAGGAAGGGTTTTAAAATTCTGAATAGGTAATTTTTCTTTGTTTGCTTTAAAATACATATAGCTTGACATAGACCATATATCTTAGGGCATGCCTACCCTAGGAAATTATTTCAAAATAACTTATTTTGAAATAACTCCTGAAGTAACTATTTCAGAATAGCACGTCCACACTACAAGGCAGCATTGAAATAGCTCAGAATTATTTTGAAATAGCACGTCCACACTGATTAGAGCCTGCATCACATTTAAAGCCCCCGGAAGCACTCCGGAGAGGGCACCAGGAGAGCCGACATTGAGGCTAGCTCAGACACGTGCTTAAAGGGGCTCCTCTCTACAGCCGTGCTTCATACTCTACTTCTCCACTGCCTACCCCCTTGCGGGGACCAAACCCACGCCATGTGCTCTGGTTGCCCTTGCGGATGCCATAGCACATCCAACATGGAGCCAGAGCTGCTGCAGGGCAGTGCCAGGCTCACAGGACTCGTGCTGTGCCTCATGGTGCAATTTATCCACACTGCCCACGTGCTGCTTCTGGACGACAATGACCAGCCCAGATTGGGGGACCTCTTCACCCAGGCCCTGGTGCTCCTGCTGCAGCAAAAGCTCCTCAATCCCCTGCACTCCATGGAACACCGCTTCTGGTGGAGGAAGACCAGCTCGGACTGGTGGGACCGCATCATCCTGAAGCGATGGGACGACCTGCAGTGGCTGCAGAACTTCCACATGTGCAAGGCCACCTTCCTGGAGCTCCGCGAGTGGCTCGCCCCTGCCTCAGGAGACAGGACACCCAGATGAGACTTGCCGTCCCCTTGCAGAAGCACGTCGCCATTGCCCTCTGGAAGCTCGCCATGCTGTCTGTACAGAACTAGTTTGGCATGGGGAAATCCACGGTTGGGGCCGTGCTCATGCAGGTAGTCAAGGCCATCAACACCATATTGCTGCGGAGGTTCGTTACCCTGGGGAACGTTTACCCCATCGTCACTGGCTTTGCCACCATGGGCTTCCCCAACTGTGGGGAGCCATAGACAGCACCCACATCCCCATCCTGGCCCCCAACCACCGTGCCTCAGACTATATAAATAGGAAGGGTTATTTTCGATTGTGCTGCAGGCGCTGGTGAACCACAAGGGCCAGTCCGCAGACATTAATGTCAGCTGGTCGGGGAAGGTACACAATGCCCCCATATTCTGGAACTCAAGCCTGTTCTAGAAGATGAACGCCAGTACTTTTTTCCCTGACCGCACCCTCAGGGTTGGGGACATGGACATGCCCATTGTAATCCTCAGTGACACAGCCTACCCTTGCTCCCCTGGCTGATGAAGCCCTACACAGGCAGCCTGGACTCAGCCAAGGAGCACTTCAATGCCAGGCTCAGCAGGTGCTGTATGGTGGTTGAGTAGGCCTTCGGCCGCTTGAAGGAGAGGTTCAGAAGTCTCCGCACCCACCTGGATCTCGGCAGTCAAAACATCCCTTACGTGGTGGCGGCATGTTGTGTGCTCTACAACATATGTGAGAGCAAGGGGGAGACTTTCCCGCCAGAGTGGGGGGCAGAAGCTGATCAGCTGACCAGGGCTTCCAGCAGCCGGACACCGCTGGCATATGGAGAGCACATCAGGGAGCTGTAGTCATCCAGGAGGCCTTGAGGGAGAGTTTCAGCCCAAGGCCACCTGTGAGACTCTCCCCCAGGCCTCTCCACAAGGGGCCTCTGCATTGCCCCTGTGTGTCTTTCCTCGCCCACTCCTCCCTTCCCCTGCCCTCCTTTCCCACCGCCCCCTCCAGATCAAGTAACGCAGACATTGAACAAATAACTCTGATTTTTTATTGGGGGAGCGGGGGGGATATACAACGGGGGAGGGACTGGAAAAAGAACCGGGAATGGGGGAGGGTGGCTCAGGGTTGGGGCTGGGACTGACACCTGTCTTGGGTACCTTGGGAGGCTTTGGCTGCCCAGAAGATCCCACCGCCATGTGTTCAGGGGCCTCGGTGGCACCTGGGGGGCTAGGAGAAGCCATGGGGGTGGGAGCAGGTGCAGGTGCGCGGAGTGAGACAGGGAGTTGGGCAGGGAGTTTGGGAGTAGGGGGGAAGGGAGGTGGCTGGTGGCCCGTTGCATACACATGGCCATGCGCTCCATGACAGATGTGAGGGAGGAGCACATTGCCTCTTGCTGGCGTGACATGGCCCTTCCTCTGCTCCCGGTCAGCCTAGTGCTCCTCACAGTCGGTGGCCTACTCCCAGCACTCCTCATCAAAGCCTCAGGTGAGGGACTGGAGGCAGGTTATCTGGTCCCACAGCAAGTCTTCCATGGTGTGCTTTCTGCAGCAGATCTCGTGACATCGGGAAGATGGCGTCGGAGTTGGTGGCCGCGCCACGCTCACAGCTGGGCCAGCTATGAAGAAAAGTGACAAGGGCAGTTATCACAGGAGACACTGCATGAAGCTGAGCCCTAATTTCTGCACTGACACCAAAGGTCTCGGTTCAGACGATGGTGATGTTCTTTGAGCAAGGCCATCTGTTGCCTAGACAGTGGGCCCTTTCCTACAGGGACACAGACGTTGCTACCCCACGTCCTGAGGACAAGTGGGCATGGAAATTTGCTGGCCTGGCCAAGAGCCTGTGAGTGGAAGGGGGGACACGAAGGCACGGCTTCCTTCCATGTCCCACACATGCCGAGTCTGGCACTGGCGGCACCCTGCAGAGGTAGGGTGTTCAGGGGAGGTGTATGTGAGCAGCAGAGGCCACTTGCTGGTGAGAGTGCTACTAGGGTTCCCTGCTCTTCCTCCCCCTTTCAGGTTCCAGTGCAGAGGATCTGTCTCCTCCGCATTGCCATGCTTGACCAGGATGCTGCCCGAGTGTGGGCATGAGCCTGTGCTGTGTGTTTCCATGACCCCAGCCTTCTTAGTGGTGGCTTGTCATGGGAAGATGTCCCACCATGAAGTCCGGAGCCTTGTGAGAAGGAGTGAGGGGTTCCTGTGTGAGAGCATCATGGACTTGAGTGCTCTGGACTGATGCTCCATGTGCACCTATGTGCACAGGCTGTTGTGCGACTCCCAGGCTGAGGAGGCCAAGCAAGGAAGTGAACAGCTTCTTACAACCCACCACCTGCCTCTGCATGTAGATAGGAAAAGTTATGAAACTCACTTGAAGTGCCTTCCCCGGAATTGTCTGAGCACTGGGAGACCACCTGGGAGAGGGGGACAGGCTCCAGGCTGAGGATCAGCTCCTGGCTGGCAGGCATGGTGTCCTGGCTGGCCTGCTCTTCCTCCTGCTCCTTGTCCTCCTCCACAACCCCGCCGACATGGAGGCTGACGCCAGGCATGTCCTGGCTGGAGTCGATGATAGAGGTTGGGGGGTGACTAGCCACTCCTTACAGGATGGCATCCAGCCGCTCATGGAAGCAGTAGGTGTGTGGTGCCGCCCCAGAGCAAGAACTCTGCTCCTGGGGCTTTGTGTAGCCCTGCCACAGTTCTTTAATTTTCCCCTGGACCTGGTCCTGGGTCTTGGTGTGCCCTTTCTCCACCAGGCTGGCAGCCATCTGGCCGTACATATCTGCATTCTGCCTCTTGGTGTGGAGATCCTGGATGTTGGTCCCCTACCCCCAGACCTCAATGAGATCCAGGATTTCTGCACAAGTCCAGGTCGGTGCCCTCTTTCACCCCTGTCCAGGGGCATCAGAGGGTGCTTCCAGAGTGCTGGCAGCCGAGAGGGATGCAGAGGAAGCGCTGGGGTCCACGATGGCTCCACTGAAGGGCACTTGTGGTATGGGGCTAGCAGGGCTCTCCTGCGGCCACAAACCCTTTCCCTTCTGCCTGCAACTTTAAACTGCAGGAGAAGGGGAGCATTGGAGTTGTCAGGGGTGTGGCCAGAGTGGCCACAAGTGTGCCTGTGAGAGGCCTCTGGAGGCCAATTATTTCAAAATAGCAGCAGCTGAGCATCCACACTAACATTATTTCAAAATAACAGTTTTGCAATAAGCGTTATTCCTCATGACAAGCAGGAGTTATTTCGAAATAACGGGCTTGGTAGTGTGGATGCTCCGCTTGTTATTTCAAAATCATAGACTCCTAGGGCTGGAAGAGAGTCCAGCCCCCTGCCCAAAGCAGGACCAATCCCAACTAAATCATCCCAGCCAGGGCTTTGTCAAGCCGAGACTTAAAAACCTCTAGGTATGGAGATTCCACCCCCTCCCTAGGGAACCCATCCCAGTGCTTCCCCACCCTCCTAGGAAAATCGTTTTTCCTAATATCCGAACTAGACCTCCCCCACTGTAACTTGAGACCATTGCTCCTTGTTCTGCCATCCGTCACTACTGAGAACAGCCTCTCTCCATCCTCTTTGGAACTTCCCTTCAGGAAGTTGAAGGTTGCTATCAAATCCCCCCTCACTCTTCTCTTCTGCAGATTAAACGAGCCCAAATCTCTCAGCCTCTCCTCTTGGGTCATGTGCTCCAGCCCCCTAAGCATTTTGGTTGTCTTCCACTGGACCCTCTCTAATGCGTCAACATCCTTTCTACAGTGGGGGGCCCAGAACTGGACGCAATACTCAAGATGTGGCCTCATCAATGCCGAATAAAGGGGAATAATCACTTCTCTAGATCTACTGGCAATGCTCCTCCTAATGCACCCTAATACGCCATTAGCCTTCTTCACTACAAGGGCACACTGTTGATTCATATCCAGCTTCTCATCCACTGTAATCCCCAAGTCCTTTTCTGCTGAACAAAAGCCACTTGGTCCCCAGCCTGTAGCAGTGCTTAGGATTCTTCTGTCCTAAGTGCAGGACTCTACACTTGTCCTTGTTGAACTTCATCAGATTTCTTTTGGCCCAATCCTCCAATTTGTCTAGGTCACTCTGGACCCTATCCCTGCCCTCCAATGTGTCTACCTCTCCTCGTAGCTTAGTGTCATCCATGGACTTGCTGAGGGTGCAATCCATCCCCTCATCCAGGAGAAATAAGTGTAGACTAGGGCTTATAGGCATAGACGTTACAGATGGCAGGTGGCAGAAGGGATAGAACTTACTGGTGCTCCCCCTGGTGGCCTGTATAGGATTCCCCCTCTTAAGCTTGCCTCTGCTTTGCCCTGACTAGTTTTAAAATAATCAAAGATACAGTGCTTTTGCTATGTCGCTCTTTGGAGTTATCCCACAATCCCTGGCGGGAAGGGTAGTTGTGGCTATCTATAGTTATCCACTCCACACCCCAAAAAGGACATAAACCAGCTTCTGTTTTATATTTTGGGGTGGTTGCTTCCTGTAGAATATTCTGTCTTGTGGTTTGGTTTGGATTGGTTTGGTTTGGTTTGTTTGTTTGTTTTACATTCAGTATTTTCTCATATATGGAGAGAGATTCTAATCGCTGTCTGACCTGACTTTATTTTTGTCTTTCCCCTTTTGATTTGTGTATCTAATAATGAAAAGTGCATTGACGCTCTGCTTGACTAAGTTCTGTCTCTTGTGTGCTACTTTCCCATGGTCTCTTCTTCTTATGCATCTTTGTCGGCCTCCCCTCCCATTTGAACTTTTCTCCTGGTGCTTCCTCTTTTTATGGTTTTATTCTTTCCCCAGTCACTCCTAGTGGAGTCCCAAGCCCTGCCACCCAGGGCTGAAGCTGAAGCCTGAACAAATTAGCTGTGGGGGCTCCCTCTGGCCCTGAGTGCTACCCGCTAATACCAGCCCTGGCTTTTATATGCAGAAAAACAGTTGTGGGCTATAGTAATAGAGATGTAGCCGTGTTAGTCTAGTTTAGCTGAAACAAAAAACAGGACTATGTAGCACTTTAAAGACTAACAAGACCCTAGTCTCCTACAGACAACCACCTAACCTCAGGATGATTCTTACCAACAACCACAGGACATACCACACTAATTCCAACCCTGGGACTTTTCCTTGCAACAAACCCCATTGCCAGCTTTGTCCACATATTTACTCTGCTGACACCATTATTGGACCTAACCAATTCAGTTATAAGATCAAGAACACATATTCCTGCTCATCCAGAAATATAATCTATATCATCATGTGCCGACAGTGTCCATCTGCTATATACATTGGACAAACGTCTCAGACGCTTCGCCAAAGAATCAATGCACACAAAACGGATATCAGACAGTATCACAAAGAAAAAACAGTTTCTTGCCATTTCAACCAGAAAGGACATTGTCTCAATGACTTGATTACCTGCATACTGCTTCAAAGACATTTTCACACCAGGCTTGAAAGAGAAACCTCTGAACTGTCGTTCATGCTTAAATTTGACACTTTACGCTGGGGTCTTAACAAAGACCCTAATTACCTTACCCATTACAAAGATAGCTTCCCCAATTATCACCTCTAATATCATTAGCTCACAGACATTTACCTCCCCTTATCCCCTCTGTTCTGAAATTTGATTTGTCCTTTCTATATATGTTCACTTTTTTTTTATTGTATCCCTTTGGTATATATGGTCATGCCTATTTTCTTCCACAATTTGATCTGAGGAAGTGGGTCTGGCCCACGAAAGCTCATCACCTAATAAACCATCTTGTTAGTCTTTAAAGTGCTACATAGTCCTGTTTTTTGTTTCAGTTGTGGGCTATGGAATTGTTATAGCTTGTTGGGGACCTTCAAAGGGAAAAAAGGTTGAGAACTCCTAATCTAGTCCATCCCCACAGACCAAGGCCAGATTACATATGCCTAGACCAACCTTGGCAAGTGTTTGTCTAATGTGTTATAATCATCCAAGGAGAGGGATTCAGCACATCCCAAGGTATCCTGCAGTGGCACAGCCCTGGTTTTGGATGTACTTGAGCTGCTAGCCTGTGCTGCTGCTGGTGCTGCTCAGCTTCTTTGCTGTTGTTATTGGACCTAGCTAGTTCAAACTGGCTTGGGTATGCCCCTCTCCCACTGCAGTTAGACATACCTGCCGTTCATTTTCTACAGGGACATCATCAACTGCCAGAGTGAGCACCAATCAGTAGGCTCAGTGGAAAGTCCAGTATTGTAACTAACTGGTCCCTGGAAATCTGTAGTTCTTCTCACCCTGGAGGGTGGCCCCTCTGGAATAAGGGCGACGCACATTGCCAGGGCAAAGTGGGGCAGCTGTACCTCACCTGTGGAAAAAGTCTGCAGGACTTTGATCACCGGAGCAATCCCTGCACTTGTCAGCAGCCCTGGAGGAATGACAAGGAAGAAAGCTTGATCTTTTCTATGCTTTTATTTTTTGCCAGGAAAATAGCAAAACATAATTCTTTGTTGTTGCCACATGGTGGCACCATTAACCTTGACCATAATCTTACCTGAAGTATTCCAGTGTTTAGAAATGTGCCTCCCTTTCGTATTTGGGGGAGGAGGGAGAGGGGACAATAAATATTAACCGTTATAACCCAGGGGAACGTGTTCTATCTTGTTTCCATCCTTTGCATCCGCCCCCATTGCATAACCAGACAAATCCCTTTAGGGGCATGACTCTGCACTTCTCAAGTGAGCTCATTTGGAGGGAGGAGTGGGGGGTTGATTTTTTTTTTTTTTTTAAGCCTCACTCTCATTTGACAAATGGAGAGCAATATTGGTGTCTGGAGGTAACAGAGTATTACTGGCTTTGGAGTCTCTTGTGGGGGAGGGAGTTGGTCCAGGTCATCATCTGGCATGTGTCGCTTTGTTAGCAAGCCAGTTACAGGCTGTGAACTGGAATGGAGCCATTTGTTTCCAGCCAAAGATGCTGTTACCAGAACTCCTCCACCTTGTCAATACAACGTTGTCTGGGTTAGCAGCAGGACGTCATTTTCCCTAGAAGCAGCTAACGATCACGTTGCCAGCCTGGCAGCCTTGCTTTTGGTTTTTTCCTTCCCTTCTTTGGGGGCATGCTCAGAGTGCAGCGTGCCATGGAATAGCAGTCTGTTCTCCTGCCCCATCTTTCTCCCCTGTCGAAGTGTTAACATACACACACACACATACAAATCAAGGATTTGCTTCAAATCGAGGACTGACTACTGTCTCTGACGCCTCTTGTTTCTGTTTCCAGACACAGAATTCACTCTGCAGCAGGCCCTCCATCAGTCTGTCTTCATGCCCTCCCTGTCTTCCAGCCCGACCCATCGTCTCCATCTCTGCTGGGAGCAGCACTGCAGGCTGCTGCCGGAGGTTTCGGGCCTTACTGCCAGGAGCGTGGCCAAATGGACTGTGGAAGAGGTGAGTACAGTGCGTCTGCCTTTTCTGTTTGTTCTGCTTGATGGAATCTCGGGTCACTCCCTTTTTCTGTAGTGCTGATTGGAAGACATTTTTTTTCCTCCCCCATGTAGGCAGTGGTTATCTCTTTATTTTGCAGCGATGGCTCATGCAGGGAAATAACTGGCTCCACCAAAAGTTTTTAGCCTGAGTTCCTGAAAAAAATCTGTATTAACCCCCTAGTGTCAAAACATTTGATGTTTCCCCCATGATGGATCTTTTTCCAGCTGTTTATTATTCCTGACCCTTTTCATCCTCAGGCCTGAAACAAAACGCTAATAGTAGACACTGGCTTCCTCTGGTCTTTTCCTCCCCTGACTCTACTGCTAACTCGTTTTACATTGCAGATAATCGTAAAATTGTGCCATGCATTCTTGGACTCCTTCCTTTCTCTCCCTGCTTGACTCACCTGCAGAACCAAACCAGCCACGATATGACATGATTTCTGCGAGGCAGCAGTCATACTATCAGAGAGACATTTTTGCAGTTCTAGCTCACAAGATGCAGTGCTTGTAAATAAGACATGTCCCCTGCAATTAGGTGTCTCTGATACAGTGTGTCTGCTGCTGGGTGCTGAGTAGTTCTCTTTGCGTGGATGCCTGGGGCATTGGTTTGAATTGTACCACCAGCTCTGAAGTGGCAGTGGCTTGACTCCTGGAGCGTGATGACTGGCCCACTCATGCAGAAAGAAATCTGTGCAGATGTGGGTTGTGAGGTGAAAAAGTCTTGCTCAAAAAAAAAAAAGTTTGTGACTTCTTTTGCTTCTTCATACTCCATAGAGAGGGTACGCAGATTTTCAAGAGTGTTTTTTCCCTCTTGCCTTTTACACTATGAAAATCAGATCTCTGCTTGTCTCTGTGTCAGAGAACTAGCAGACTTACCCAGCATTGCCTGGGTCTGGCCTGGGGCAGACGGTGAACACCGTGCAAACCTCCCACTGGCATGCCCCAGGCTGTCCCGGGATTGGGGGTGGCTGGCCCAGGGACATGGGGTGGGGAGGAGGTCCGGGGGGCTAGGGCTGTAGAGGCCTCCCCCTAGCTGATGCCCCCTCGGCCCAGCCTGGGAAGGGGGTACATGCATGCCTCTCCCATCAGTCCTCCCCAGGCCTGGCCCAGAGGGTGGGGTAAGGCAGGGGGCATGGAGGACTCCCCACCAGCATTCCCTGGTCCAGCCAGGTGGAGGAGGATGGGGGAGCCAGGCAGGGTGGCCCACAGCGGCCACGCAAGGCATCCAGCAGTGCAGGTGGTGGTGGTGAGGGGTGCTGGTGGGTCCTGTGTGGAGCAGCTTGGGCTGGGCTGGCCGTCCCCAGTAGTGCTCCTGCGGGGGCTGTAGGGGATCAGGGTTTGAGTCTGGGAGACCACTTACCAGTGGCAGGCAAGATGGTTGAGCCGCATCCCCAGTGGTGACTCTGCAGGATAGCCCTCCCCTGCGCTTGCTTGAGGATCGCATCCCTCCTCTCTCTTCCCCTTCCTTTCAGTGTTATGGAAAACAGTCAGATTTCAGGCCCATCCCAGTTTCCTGGCACAACCAACCCCATATCTTGTTTTAAGTTAGGATAAGAGGAAGCTGCATACCAAATGTGGTGGTCCTAGCTCTTACCATTTAGGAGGAGCCCTTCAACGAATGGACTCGCAGACAGACACACAAACCTCTAAAAGATGAGTAGATAGATTCATCAGCAGACTAGAGGGATTATGACATCACCAGGGACTGTAACTTGAGCAATTGTGACAGGGCAGATAGATTGTTTAAAACTCAGGGATTCTTCTTTTGCTTCGTGAAAACTTGTTTAAATTCATTTGACAACTAACTTTCAAGGGGAAGAGCTCTCTGTAGACGATTCACCATCCCTGTGTCCTGCTTTTCAGAGCAGAGAAAGCGTCCACTTCTGTTTTCTAATAGGTCATCCAGCAAAACCAGGGAGGGCAAGAATTATTACTTCTGATACTGATAATGTATCAAGAACAAGTAGAATGTTGTGTTTCTTTTGGACAAAAAGTTGAGGGCTGTTTCATAAAAGTGCAGAAAAGGGCACAAGCCAAAATATTTGTTCTTGCAGCTGACCTTTAAAGACACTGAAGAGTAAACATAACTAGGGTGCTAACTGGTTACCAGATGAACATAAATAAGAAGCACAGAGAGTGAGGCAGGGACAGGTAGGTGCTAAATACCAGAATACACTGAACTTTGCTTGTCTGTGCTACAGCCTTTGTTACATGTTATGACAGTGACCAGCAGGGATTTTGTTGGGGGAGGCGTGTCAATTACAGCCACACTGCAGACTTTCTAAGGGCCATCGTATCGGTTTTGATAGAATATGTGGGTCCAAAGAATTAAAGGTGTTAACATAACCAGTTGCTCTCCAGTATTAAATGGGGTTAAGCAAGTCTTGGGGTTTGGTTTACAGAGACTTCAGCTTCCTTCTTACCATGGCAAACACACTATAAAATTCATTGCTAAAGGTTAAAAATGTATTGGTTGAACCACACAAATAGAAAAGAATCAAAATGAGGTAAGGAGCATGGAAACTGATATTGATTATTTATGCAAAAGAAACTTAATCAAAGCCTATTAAAATCCATTTTTGGAGATGGTGAATATTGGTCAGTCTCTTATTCCGTTAAATAGTCCTCGTTGGTGAGGAAAAAAAGTTAGTTTGGCTGTTTAATTCTGAACTGAGAGTGATAGTGGCTTTCCTTCTTTAGACAAAACAGACTGACACACATGGGAGAGAAAAGAGAGAGGCTAGTGACAATGGGGGAACAGCTTTTGTTGTGCTCAGGACACAGTCATGGACAGATATTTTGGGCTGAAAGGTTGTGAAGGATCCTTGTTCAGTACGCCAGTCCGGTGGTCTGGTCAGGTCCCTCTCCTTCACTGGCGCTTCTCAGGCTGAGCAGAGCTGGATGGGCTGTCTCATCTCACCGTGCAGATGCAGTACTGTACATTTCAGGCTCAGGTGAAATGCTTAGAGGGCAAGAGATGGAGGCAGAAAGGAAGCACAGGAGAGAGGGAAAGACAGATTAGAATAGGGGTAGGCAATAATTTTTGATGGGGGGTGCACTCCAAGAATTTGGTAAGTGGTTAATAGCCACCCTCTTCAATGATGTTAATGGAGGAGATGTGGGGTCTGGGATGGAGGTTGGGTGCAGAAGGGAGCTCGGGATAGGGAATTGGGGTGCAGCAGCAGGTGTGGGGTCTGGGAGGGAGTTTGAGTGAAGAAGGGGGTTGTGATCCAGGGCAAGGGATTGGAATTCCAGAGGGGGTGTAGGGCCCAGGAGGGGGTATGGGCATGGGTGCAGGAGAGGATTCGGGTCTGGAGGGGAGTGCAGGGAATGGGAGGGGTTTGTGACCAGAGGCAGAGGTGCAGGACAGGGTGCAGGGATTTGGGTTGTGACCTGGGGCAGAGGATTGATGAGAGGGTTTATGGGTGTGGATGCAGAAGAAGATGCCAACCTGGAGGAGGGGTGCAGGAAGGGGTTGTGACCTGGAGCAGGGGTGTCGGAGGGGATTCAGGGATTTGGGTTGTGACCTGGGGCAGGGGATTGGGGTGCAGACTTCCCTCTAAGCTGTGTGGCAGCACAGAGCACAGCTTCACAGGTGATTAATGAGCCCTCCCCCAGTCAGAGGCTCAGGGCTCCTTGCAGGGAGCCGACTGACTAGGTAGGGCCGATTAATCACTTTTGAAGCTGTACTGCTGCGCAGCTTAGAGAGAACACTGGTGCAGGGTCTGGGAGGCAGTATGGGTGCAGGAGCAGGAGTGCAGAGGATTTGGCTTCTGACCTGGGGCAGGGATGCAGGACGAGGAGCAGGGGGTTGGAGAGAAGGAGAGGCTGGGGTACCAGAGGCAGGCTCTGGCTGGAAAGTGTTTATCTATTCTAGGCAGCTCCCAGCCAGCTGCCCAGCTGGATTCTCATGCAGGCTCCTTGTCTTCCACGCCCCCACATGCCACTCAAAATGGCCAGCTGTGGGGGCCATGTGTTCTCTGCACACCTCTGGCGGGGTACATTCATAGAATCATAGAGACCTCAGGAGGTCATCAAGTCCAGCCCCCTGCCCACGGCAGGACCAATCCCAACTAAATCAACCCAGCCAGGGCTTTGTCAAGCCAAGATTTAAAAACCTCTAGGGATGGAGATTCCACCCCCTTCCTAGGTAACCCATCCCAGTGCTTCACCGCCCTCCTAGTGAAATAGTTTTTCCTAATATCCAACCATTGAGACTGCCTTTGCCGCAAGCCTGGCCAAGACAGCTCCTATTGGCCAGTTTCCAGCCAATGGGAGCTGCGAGGTTGTGCTGGGGATAGGGGCAGCATGCAGCCCCCTCCTGGTGGGCTGGATCCAGCCCAGGCCATATTTTGCCCAACCCTGGATTAGAATGTCACATGTATCAGGTTGGATCCTTGCTTGTGCAACAATGATGAGCAGGCCTCCTCATTGGAGTATCAAGGTCTGGAGTCCCAGCAACAATCCTTCTGCTGAACATTTACCTACTTTTCACCAGTGAGGCTAATAGTTACAATAGGCATTCCCAGCCTCAGTTGTTACAACAAGGCATATCAGATTCTGACCTAAATATCAGTAGAAGGATCCAATCTTGCAGTCCCTCCTCATCCAGAATTCCCGTGGAGTCCATGAGAGATATGTCCATCAAAATCAGGGTGTGCAATGTAATACAGGCTGTGAAGAAGATAAAGGCAGCAGGATTTAGTAGATTTTAGTGGGCACTAAGTAAAGCTGGTCTCTTGAAGCCTGGACTTGTTAAACCTTCCTATCATGTTGTTGTTGGTCAGCGGTTGGTATCAGGTGCCTCTGAACTCTGACCCAAAAGGATCCATTAAACTGATCTGAAGCTTGCAGCATAAAATTCTCCTTTAATCTAAAGCTAAAGCTCTGTTTAATTTACAAAATTTACATTAAATAAAAATAATTTATTTTAATCTCTAGAGTCTGAGAGCATCTGAAATGAATGACTAACAGCAGTCTGAAACATCCATATCAAGACTTGTGGTCCAGTCAAAAAGAGCTGTCCTTTGAATGAGGGCTCGTTATTTATTGAAAGCTTTCAAAGTGTAGTTAGGTGGTAAGGGTGGGAGGGTCAAGTCTCAGGGATATATTAAAATGTGACAGCATTTGAATTGCTCATTAGTTAATCCCATAGGAGATGTTAATACAAGAGGCTGAGGGAGATTGTCCTCGTGCAAGCTGCAGCTGGATTATAAAGCTATTGTTAATACCAGCTCCTGTTTGTCTATTTTCACATGGCCTTGTCAATCCTACTTTAGTGTGTTATTACAGGGAAGCCGCATACTGGCTTAAACTCCAGCCTCCCACTACCTTTGCACTTGTTACTAGTGAGATCTAGGCTAGAGGCAGTATCCGTTAGAGGAAAGGGGAGGTTAAATATGTCAGGATTAGGGAGAGTTCAATACTCTGGTATAAATCTAAGACCTCATTGCAACCTTATGGAAGAATCCTTTATAGAATTTCATTATATTGAGGGTGTTCTCTAGAAATTACTCTGAAATGTATAGATCAGATCTCCTGTTTCCCACTCCAGCATGGAGAGCCACAGATGGGGACTCATCCCATTGGCATCTCTGTCGTGCTCACAGAGATCACCACTCATCACATGATGGGTTGTATGGCTTTGCCTGTGAGAAGGGTAGGTTGGGTTTACCTTCCTGTAGAAAAAGCCATAGAGCCCACCCACAAATATGATGATCCCTGGAGCTCTGCAGTAGGGATGTGATAGTGTAAGTGGTTAGCTGATGAGCCTGGGCTTATCAGTTAACCTTCACAGTTACATGCAGACCACCCCTCCCCATGCTGCTGCCTCAGTATCAGAGGCAGCAGCTGGGGGGGAGCAGGGAGTGGGAGCTGGTGCTTGTGCGGAGCTGGCTTTTAAGCAGGTTCCCTTCCTCTGAGCACCGATTCCCTGGGAGCCGCCTGCCCCCCACACTGCTGCCTCTGTATCAGAGACAGAAGCATGGCGGGGGGAGGAAGCAGGCTCCACAGGAAAAATGTCAGTGGGTACATGTTTACCAAAATAAATGCATTTTAACGTCCCTGATCTGCAGGAGACACGTCCTGTATCTCTGAACCAGCTCACGTCCCTGACATCTCCCACTGACAGTGTAGCTTCTCTTCAACCTCATTTTTGGCCATGCATCATTGCTCCACCAGCCTTCCCTGATTCCTCACCCTACTCCTTTGCAGACCCCAGCAGCACAGATCTTCTTCTGCTGGGTCAGTGGAGGGAGGATGTTACCATGAAGCACCTGAGCCCTTGCTCACGGAGGTGGAGAGATCTATGTGAGGAGCATCCCCATCCATATGTGGATGGAGTGGGAATGCATGCGCAGACATAGATCTGAGACAATGAGAGCCTTTGAACCTCCTATCACTATGACAGGTTGAAACTCTCTAAACCGGGACTCTCTGGTCCGGCAACATCCATGGTCTGGCAGGACCACAGATAGTCCAGGACCACAGATAGTCCAGTGGAAGCCCAGTGTGCAAAGGCAGCGGGACTGCCCGGCATGGCAGTAGGAGGACACGTCCCTAGTCCAAAGCTCTCGGGACCTGACTTGTCCTGGATGAGGGATTTTGCCAGACCAGGGGAGGTCATTTCTGCCCTTCCCCTACCCTCCACTGGCTCCCTCCAGCCCTAGCCTGACTGCTGGCCTCCTGGGCCAGATCCCCCCTCTTGCTGGTCCATGTTGCTCTGTCAGCCCCCACTGTCCTGCTGGGCAGCCCCACCGCCTCTGTGTGCTGGGCTCCTACTGTGCACCAGACAAGCTCAGCAGCCGCTGTGCATTCGCCTTCTACTGCCACGCCGGGCAGTCCCGCTGCCTTTGCACACTGGGCTTCCGCTGAGTGCCCACCTCCTGCTGCCATGCTGGGGCGTGCTGCCTCTGTGAGCCAGGCTCTGGCTGTCCTACTGGGCAGCCCTACTACCGTGCATGGGGCTCCCACTGTCCTGCCGGGAAGCCCTGCTGCCGCATATTGGGCTTCTGCTGCCCTGCCAGCCTTCAGGGCTCCCAGGTGCTAGCTCTCCACTGGGACTCTCTGGTCCTGGACTATCTGTGGTCCTGCCAGACCATGGATGTTGCCGGACCAGAGAGTCCCGGTTTAGAGAGTTTCAACCTGTCATAGTGATAGGCGGTTCAAAGGTTCTCATTGTCTCAGATCTATGTCTGCGCATGCATTCCCACTGTCCCACTATCGGCACGGTAGGGCACTGCAGGCACTCTAGCCTCGGTTCCCTCTTGGTTCTTCCAAATAACCCTTTGAAGTATTTAAAGGAATGTTCCCTCTCTTAGGGTGTAAGTTGTTAAGTTTTAAAGAAAACTTTCCTCTATGGCCCTGACTTTTTCCTTGTGCCTTCCCACTCAACCTCTTCCAGCTCCATCCGCCTACAGCCCACAGCCTCTCTGCAGAGCTATTTCCACCTGTTTCCTCCTGCCGTGGTCCCTGGACTCACAAGTCCTTCCCCTTCAGTCTCAACCCACGGCCTCTTTCTTGGCTTGTGCTGTGGTTCAGGCAGGCTTCCCTAGGGCACTAGTATTCAGGATTTGGTTCCCATTCTGGGGTGCTGTTCCCTTGCAATTCTTCTCTGTCTCCTGACAGCTGACTTATTATGTTCAGGGGTATCCACTTGATTAACTCTAGCTCACATTTCCAGTTTGTTTACTAGCCCCTTAAACATCTATTTCCTTAAAGGGTCCATATCATAGAACAGGGTTGGCTGGCTCTGGACCCCCCTTGCCCTTTAAAGGAGACAGACAACATTGTTATGTGTGCTATAACATGTAGGATAACATTTCTGTTAAATTCTGTAGCTCAGTTCAGAAACCTATAGATAGGTCTTCATTTTTGTTTACACTTTTTAGAACTTTTCCATAATGGAAACTGAGGAAATCTCTGAAAACAACCTTGACTGCTGGATTCTCATCTCACAATTCAGAACCCCCCAATTTCCTCTCTGTATAAGGTTTTCCATTTTGTGTGGATCCTCTAAAACAGGGATCTCCCTACTGATTTGGTAGTAATAGTTTTCTGAAAACAGAAGGAACCCTGTCTGTTTTGCTTCTGCAGTCTCATGGGAGCAGGAAGGAAGAATTGATACTTGTTAAATTCAGAAACACTAGGATCAGCAGGAGAAGGCATTTTGTATCCACTTTTTTTAGGAGATGATGGAGTTTGGCAATCAGGAGTTAAAAAAGAAGAGAGGAAATAGTATTTGACAGTGTCCCTTGTAATGGCTTGTCTATTTGTATTGGTGGGAGAAATGTCACATCTACACCAATTCAAGTGAACATGCCTTATAAAATAGTCATTCCCTCTAGGAAGCATCCGGTTAATGAGATGTTTGAACAGATATGCCTTGATGTACAAATCTTCCATGAACGTTAGAGATGGAAAAGTCATGCTTTGAGTTATTTAGTCTATTTCTTCTCTCTACTTCCCCATATATGCACTACATAGTCCAGTTTTAAATAACCTAATTCATGAGACTTTCACCATCTCTCCAGGGAAACTATTCCACAGTCAAGCACATCTCGCCTTTAGAAAGTTTTTCCTGCTATTCAACACAAAATTAGCTTTCCCTTGTTTAATTCCATTGGTCCTAAGTATACTCCCTTTCTTCACTATAACTGAATGGTAATTCCTTTCTCTCTTCAGTGCTTCCACTTTTCACATGTTTGTAAACTGTTGTGCCCCTTCCTCAGGCAAACAATACATATTTGGTTGTCTAACTCTGGCCTCTTAAAGGGATACTATCTCGCCTCATTTAAATGATCTTAATTTCCAAAAGTTCCACTTTCTGACAAAGTGTACTCTAAATCATACCTCCTGATTTGTTGGTTGATTTTTGTAAATCCTTAAAAATAATGTTGATGTTTTTGTAAGGGCTTTTTCAGCAGGGATGAAACTGACTGCTTATCCATGAAAGACAGTGGAATTGACTATCCACACGAGGTTGTCAGATGCACAGAGGAGACAAACTGAAAAAAAAAGAGACTGTTGCTACCCTCTTTCACCTATACACATTTCAGATGTAATTTGTAATTGTGATCGGTAGTATGGTTTTTGCATTGATGATTAATCTCTCCATGTTAACTGCATCATTTCCCCTATTTGTTTTAGGTGGCTAACTTTGTCCAGCGTTTACCTGGCTGCAAGGAACAAGCGTCAGTATTCAGGGAAGAGGTGAGTAAAGCCTGATTAAGTGTTGTCCTGTAGCACTGGAGGGTCTAATGCCAGCTGCATGCCCTTGCATTAGAAATGGATGTGGAGTCATAGTGCCCAGTGCCTAGCTAAGCTATAATTTCTGTTTGTGAAAGAGAGTGAGGCACTTCTGGGAAACTGCAGTAGCCTAACCACATTGCAAAATGAGCAAAACTTTCAAACTGGAGGGTGAATTAAAACCTCTGCAATGCAGTGCACCTGCTCCTTCTAGTAATTTTGTTAATGAGGTCGGGAACCTGGGCATTCTCCTGGGGATCTCTGGCTGTTCCTGGATTCATTGGCAGCAGCCATTGAGGAGATCTTTTTAAAATCTGCAGTTTAGGAAGTTGTAGCCTTTCCTCTTGCCACAGTTATCCCTTCCTTTGTCACTTCCCAATTTGGATTACTGCACTGTGCTCTACCTAGCCTTTTAACACCACTCAAACACATCAGACTTCAGAACATGGCTCTCTTACTTAGCAAACTTTCTCCTTTGCTCTCTGGATGCTACTGGCTTCTAAATACATTTCCAAGTATAACTCAAGGTGAACTTAACACCCCTTTGATCAGCTTCCTTATTTGTGCCTCCCCTTTGCAGTGTGTTATCTCTGTATATATTTTAAAAAGTCACTCTGCGTCCCACCTACCTACTCCCTGTCTCCCCCCTTCCTTCGTCCCAGCTCAAGCCCAGCCTCGCTGCTTCCCCTTGCTACTTGGAATTGCTATTTTAAGACAAGCCCCTACTCCCCTTCCTCCGCTCCCACCCCACCAGGCTTTCAACGCCAAGAAACATGGCACAGTAGTCAACAGACCCCGCATCGCAGCCATGACATCCCACGGTACGGTGCTCAGGACAGCAACCTGGGGACAGGCGCTAGGAGCGGGGCTCTCAGCCAGGCTTATGTGCCAGCAGCAGGTTCTTGGGGGCTTCCCCACCACCAGGCACTTGGGGAGCCGAGGCAAGGTGCCCAACTGTCCAGAGTCCAGCTGCCCCCGTGGAGACTCACCCCCTCCCCAGCAGCTGCACTTATCATGGCTGCCAAAGCACCCCCAAGCTGCCTGGGGAAGCTGCCGCACTGACCTGTCTGTTCCTTCCCCTCGGCTCCTGGCAGGCAGGGCTGGGGCAGTGAGCAGCGCAGGCGGGACTGCGTGGGGGAGAGGTCAGGACAGCCACCCCCCACACTGCTGCTTTCCCCACCTCAGCAAGCTGCAGTGCCCCAGAGTGCTGCATGCACATGGCACAGCCTGCTCCACATGTGGGGCAGGCAGGCCCCCCTGCACTTTAGAGCCTGCTCTAACCTGCTGGTGTTAGAGCCGGGCCTGGCATGCGCTGGGAGGAGGGCAGTTAGGGTTGGAGAGGAGAGAAAGGGCCCAGGCTGGTGGGGAGCGGGGGGAGGAAAGGACCCTGGCTTGCGAGGGAGGAGGAGAGAGAAAGGACCCTGGGGGTGGTAGGGGAAGGAGAAGGGAGCAGGGACTCGGACTGGCATGGCCACAGCCCAGCCCTCCCCAGTGGCCACAGGGGGAGATCCCGGGTTACCCCCTGAGAGGGGGGTTGGTGAGCGCAGTGAGGAGGGGGCACAGCCCCCTAGTCTATTTCGATTGTAAGTTCTTGAGGACAGGGACTGTGCCTTGTCTATGTTCTGCAAGAACATGCAGCATGTTCTTGGGTTCTAACATAGTACTCGTTGTAATGGGCATACTTTTAATTCAGAAATACATATATGATGGCACCGTGAGATGGCTGCATTTCAGTGACAGGCAAATGGAAGTCATGCTCATAGTTATGTATATTTGTACATTTCATTCCATAAAAACAATTCAGGCTTGCAAAAGGTACTATACAAAAAGGTAATATTACAACAGAACACTGCTTAACTGAACAGAGTGGGGGGCATGGAATTCATCCATATAAATAGGGGACTTTTTCAGTGGAACTGAGCACAGTGACATAATCTGATTTCTGATGATAGGAAATAAAGATTTAGATAAAAGAGATTCTACTGGTAAATCTACTAATCAATCCACCATTCAAACCTTTTATATCTTGTAGCTAGAATTAATTTCATCTCCACTGTAGCCACTTCTTATATTGCCTCTAGCTATCCAGAGGTACCCCACTAAGCGCCAGTCCCAACTCCTGGCATAAAAGGGTTCATTTATTTTCAGACTTGTATTCAAACTAAATTGTTACGTTGAAATTAAAATCTTTTTAATAATGTTCTGAGCATTAGCCAGAATCTGGCAAGAATTAACATGTGAGTGACAGAACTGCTGAACTCCACTAGACTAGCCCATTAGAAGCTGTAGTTGGGCTTGTAACTGCATTCTGTTTAGGTAAATAAATCTTGTTCAGGCTTTGGGAAAGAGAGGAAAGTGATGCTTTATTTTCTTATTGAGTTACTTTAGCACTGATGAGAATAAATTGTGTATAGGATTTGAGAAAGAAACCAAGTAGGATGGAACAAAGTGACACATACTGTACCCTAGGCATTGATACTACATTTGTATCTGGGACTAATTCAGGAAAGGTCTCTTTAAAATAAAATTACTTAGGCAGTAACAGGATGAGTTTGAAGCAGTAATAATTGTATCAGATTCAAAATATTATGCTGAAATATACAAGTACTTTGCAGCACATTTTTTTTTCTTTTAGATCCATTTGGTTTTATTTAAGCAGCTCTCTGTTCACTTCCAGGCATTTCTAATGTTATAATCACAGCAGTCCTGTACTTGAGCACCTTGCAAACATTCAAGAATTAAGCTGTGTGACCCCCCATGAGTTAGGGAGTGTTGCTGACACCCCCACGTTACAGCTGCAGGTAGTAAGGCACAAAGAGGTGAAATGACTTGCACAAGATCATGCAATATTTTATGAATAGGGGAATAGAAATAAGTTCTTTTCCTTGCTTGCATGATTGTCCAGTGTAATTTGACAGACCCACACTATTCAGCCAGTTGTTAAAATCCAGTAGATTTCCAGTTAGAAAAAATCCTAGGAATGTAAGAATTGTTATCCTGGATCAGAAATGTGCCTCACCTAGTCCAATACCCTATTTCTGATGTGGCCCAGTGCATATCCTTGTAATGGACATCTGTGGAGCAAAGTCCCCTCTAATCTTTTCCATCCACATGCAGAATATGTTTTATGTGCATGAGGCATGTGTGAATGGGCACCACCAGTAAACACAAAAATCCTGTCTGTGGGCACTCTGCTAATCAGCTGGGCAGCATTTGAATCTCTCCTGAGCAGCCACGCAATGCACAGCTTACAGGGAACACTGCTGTTGAGTAACTTGCTGTCACAGTATGGCCATCTGGAGAGTCCATTCAGGCATTAATCACAGACCCCAATCACTCCAGGTTTTCTTTATATTTTTCAGCAGGCTATGGTTGTAGTATTATTTATGTGTGTTTACTTTCCATAGCCAGTTTCTCTGCTTCTTCCTAGGGAAGGGAACAGTACTAGCAAAAGCCAGTCCTGCCTTTCTAGACTCCCTCCTCTCTCCCACTTCCTTCCTGTCAATGTATATAGTCCCACCTGCTGCAGCTGCTTCCCTTTCAATTAGCCCTTCAGCTGTTGCTCTACTTAGTTAATTGACACCCTCTGTCAACTACCTGTCTTCCAATTAGGTTCCAATTAATGCCAAATAATAGAATACTGGTGGGTATAAGAGTGACAGGAGATTGTTAGCTCCTGACTCAGCAAACGTTGTCGTACTTGCCTATAATGGAAATGTCTTTCTTGCCTCTGTCATTTAATGTTTGGCTTATGCCCTGAAGCTGTAGGAGTCAATAGGAATTATAAGTTCATCCTCTGAAGGGTAACTGTGGATGTTCTTGATAATCAATATAAATGTCCACAGACATTGCTAAGATCTTGGACTCGGTAATGCCTGGTGGCAGTGAGTTCCACAGCTTAAACTTGTATTTTATAAAAACAAAAGATGTTTCCCTTAATCATTTTTAAATGTGATGCCTTTCAGTTTAATTGGCTGTTCCCTTATACTTGTGTTACAGAGGAGGGCAAATGGGAGCAAGTACTTTATCTTTGCCATACCATTCATGTTGTATATATCTCTTTCATCTCTCCTTGCTAAAGAATCTCATTTTGTGCCTTTGAAGCCAATTTTCATAAATCTATTTTGTTTTAAGTGAAGATTCCATATTTATCGGCAGAATTGTAGTTCTGAGAATAAGCAAGCTTTGAAACCGCAGGGAACTGTTCCTCAACTCTGAAATCTCTACATCTGTGACCAAAGCATCCATGCAGATCTGCAGGTCTAGATCCTTCACTTTTCAATTTTGCCTTGAATAGCTTTAATGGGACTCCAAGAAGCTCAATATAAAGTAGCTCTGTATAAACCACGCCCATGATTGGTGTGCTTCCTGAGTGCCATCCTACTAGAGATTTGCTTTCCAGGATTTTTGAGGATTTTTGGAAGGGTTCCAGGTGTATTATTTTATTTTCTGAAGAGTTTGTAAGATTCTTGACTGCAACCAATTTTTAAAATAGAAGCAATCCTTAGTCCACAATATAGTTCCTAATGGACATAACCTACTATCATGACAGGCACCAACTGCACTCTTATCAGTAGTCTCGGCATAAGCACTTTCACTTCCAAAGATGGTCCCTCTACATTAGGGTGGAGTTATGCTGAAAAGGGCAGCATGTGTAGGACGCTTAGCTTGTGCAGGTCTATTTGTGGATAAATGCAGGAGTTCAGGCTCAAGGCCTGTCAGTCTGCTTTCTTTCATCAGTGCCTAATACATTATTTTTATGTTAATTGAAAGCCGGGAGGTGGGGAGGGAATCATGGAAGTTTCCTGGCAGTAATCTTCATTTTGTACTGTTTCTCTATTCTACAGCAGATAGACGGGGAAGCCTTCCTCCTCCTGAACCAGGCGGACATAGTTAAAATACTGAGCATTAAGCTGGGTCCTGCTCTGAAAATCTACAATGCCATCCTCATGTTCAAATCCGCAGAAGAAGACTGAGAAGATCCTTCTGATGCAGGCCAAGAGGGGACAAAGAGGAACGGGGGGGGGGGCTCATCAGCAACCGACAGCTTAGTGCCCGCTTCACAAAGTGCTGAATAGACTGGTTCACTTGTAAGCAGGGGCCTGATCACATTTCAAACTCACTTTAAGTGAAACCTATTGAAAGCATATCAAAGATGTTAAATCTCTGCCACAGCCTGGGATGAGGCGTCGCGTTAGGAAGAGGAGATGATTATATTTTTAATTGAATTTGGTTTTAGTATATTGATCTCTTTTTAAGATCTAGAAGAAACCTCCCATTTTTAAGGGGAATCCAGGGTGATATTATTAGAGGAGCTGCTATAAGCAAAACCCTATGAGCAAAATGACTGTTCTGTCAAACGATAGTGCCTGAAAGAGAGTGTTCAGTATGTTCTGTATGTATAAAACTTGAGGGGAGCAGAAGGAGGATGGATGGGCTGCACTTCAGAAGCAATTCACTTGAATTCCTCACCGTTAGGAATCAGCTGCTGAATCTTTCCAGACTGGTTTCACAGTTCATCTTCTTGCTCTTTAAATGCTCTTAGCTAATGAGGTGCCTACAAAGCAACAGAACTGTAAAATTGAGGGTCAAAACGGCTCCATCAAAGAGATGGTTTACATTATTTTTGGCAGGAGAGGAGCAAAGCTTTCCAGTTCAGGCTACAAGGCTCATATGACTAAAGACTTCAGCACACCAGGTTTGATAAAGGCAACTGAAGAGAGTTCTAAGATAGGCCAGTAACTGGAGGAACTTCTGTTTTAAGACAGGCAGTGATTGAGCATGGGCAGAGATCTCTGCTGAAGGAGTGGACCACGCTACAAGTATTTAGAAAAACGATCCTAGCTCATGCATTCCCAGGAGGGGTAGTTTGGACTATTGTCATCTCTAACATGAAGATTTTACTGAGAAATGACACGGTAAAGAGACCACTCAATTCATGAATACTCTCTAAGACCCTCTCCACCTGAAGAGCAGCATTATGTTTAAACAGTCATGTTCAAACCCAGTTGTAGCTAACATGTTTGACCTCTTGCTGTGAACAGGACCCCTTAAAACATTTAATTTAGTTTTTGAACAGCAGGCAGGCACTGTGTTGGATGACTAAAGCTTGTCATGACACTGTCACGTCCATGTTTCTTGGAGCGTTCCAGCATTGCTGCAGGCAGAATTGCCAGAGAAGGCTCTTTGAATGAGGATTTGAATGGAAGGGAGAAAGTGCATTTTGCAAGCCCAGGAATGTCTGGTGTCATTGACAGGTTGGGAACATGGAATTTTAAGCGGAGGCTTCTGCCAAGAGAGAATGGGAACTGAGCTAGGCAGCCACCTCTGCTTAAAATTCCCTACCCCCAACTTGTCAATGCCACCAGACATTCTTGGTCTTTCTGAGCATATTTGGGGAAGACAGGTTCAAGTAAAGGAACTAGCTTGTCCAGAATAAGGCAGGTAGTAATTGTATCAGGGAAGGGACGTAGCATGGAGCTATGTCCGTGTGCAATACATAACAATCCATACACTTTGGTACCAGTGAAGTACTAGCAATATTTCCTGCTCTTCCAAAAGTCACAATGTAATTTGGGGTGTAGGCCTCTTGCTTGATGTCCAATATGTGACAATTACACACCATTATTAATACACTGAAAATTCCTTTCAGTATAGCAGAAACGGGAAGTGATCACTTCTTCCATCCCCTGTTCTGTGTCCTACTGTGCCTGGGACAACCACAGATTATAGTTTCATCCCTGGCCAACCTATTCACAAGGCAATTGTATATCAGAAATCGCATGGGGGTTTATGTGCATGTGGGAGAAGGGGATGTTCAGGGGGATCCTCAGGAGCTTGGACAGGTTCTTTCTTCATCCAGTCTCACCACTCAGAATGAGCGTTTCTGAATGTGCTAGTAGTGCTGATGTTACATGACCTGGCTCATGCTTGTTGTCCTCAGTTTGGACCAGTGCTGGATGAATTTCCCAGGGGACTGGATGGTGAGAAGATATGAACCATCCTCAGACATCACCAAAAAGCCCAGCTATTATATTTCACCAGTGTCGCTGCCCTAGTCCTAGTACCGCAACAGCTCAGCTATGAACTACCAACCTCTGTATAAATGCTTTGTGTGCAACTGTGTGACACAAATGTAAGGGCAACTATTGGTCTTCCAGCTGCACTGCCCCCACATCCATCTTACAGCTTTACCTTTCAGCTTCTCGTGGAAAGGTCTCTGAAACCTTCACAAAGTAAAAAGTCCTTTAAAACTGTAAATAGAGCAGAATCCAGGCTGCTGAATCTGTTCTGTATAGGATTAATTTGTGGAGCAATGTGTCTCCCAGCTTTCTATTTTTGTATAAGGAGTTAAGGAGTTTAAGCCTTCCACTTTGAAGCGTTACTGTACGTGAGTGGTGGTAAGGGAGTCTGTATGATTAATCGGAAATATTAAATAACAGATGGTGTGCTGCATGCACCACTGCAGTAGAGTTTAGCTTTGTGGTGCTGGGTCAGATATGCACTTTATAAAATAAGGACTTTTCCAGGGTAATAACACGGGATAATCACCAAAGAGTGCAATTTCATTATTATATTCTGAACATAGTAGTACTATGTAAAGAGGTGTTGTGGGGTGACTTAAATACAGTGGACTCCCTTTTATGGTGAAGCTTTTTATTTTATGGTAAATTTTACCCTAAGCAAGTGGCGCATCTCATGCGCTGACACTTCACATTCTAGGTGAGGCACAATTACATAGTGGTTAGAGCAGAGGAGTGAGAGACATAACTCCTGGGTTCACTCCTGCTTATTCCACTGACTTGTTTGTGTGACCTTAAACAAGTCACTTCATTACTGTGCCTCACCAGGATGCTTTGCCATTGTCTGATGGATCATGCTAGATGAGTGCAGAAGTTCACTATGTCCCTGTTCCCAATAAGCAGGTCCATCTGATTTTCCTGTTTTCCTTCCTTCTTTTGGTACCCTCACTGGGAACAGCAGATTGACTCCTGGCAAGAAAGAAAGAACAAAAGAATGAACAAACGTTGGTGAAACAATGAGGACTGCTGTCATTGAAATTGTTCAGAGAGAAGTGAGATTGTTAATTTAGAGGGTTCCTAGCCAGCTGCACTAAACAAGAGAACTTGTACTTGCCTGGAGTTTATTCAAGCAGAACAACGGTGGTAGCTTCCAGCCAGGAAGAAGGAAGGGAACCATTTAGGGATGGAAGGAGGGTGAATATGCTTCTTGTGCCTTTTTTTCTGATCTGGTAACTTTCTTCACAGAATAAGCAAGAACATGTGTATCTATTATTAGCTCCATTCCTTCCACATATATATCTATTTTCAATAAAAACAAAGAACTTTAAAATAACCATTCAAGATTTGAAATCTTTCTGCCATCACACTTCCAATAATTTCATTGGAAAACTAAAAAATTAAAACACTGAAGGTATGTCTACACTGCAGCTGGGAACTGCACTCCCCAGCTTAGGTAGACAGAAATGCCCCAGTTGTGCTCAAGCTAACACACCAAAATAGCATAGCAATGGGTTGCACGAGCAGCAGCTTGGGGTACAAATCTGCCAATACCCCCAGATACAAACTTGAATGGTTAGCCTTCAGCTGCACTGCTGTTTTTAGCATGCTAGCTCACATGGAGTTAATGCGTGTCTGTCTACCCAAGCTGGGAAGCACACTTCCAGTTGCAGTGCAGGCATATTTTAGGAATTAAGGCCTCCACTTTTGTAAATGCTAGTCAGTATATGTGTCTTTAAGCAAGAGGTCAGAAAGCTTGTCTTTGAATGATATTTGTTAGTTAGTTTGACACCTGCTTTTTAATTTCTTTTAAAGCAGAAAGCAACAAATTGTAGCTCTTATCACTTGATTTGGAAGTTTTCATGATCGGACAACTAAACAAGAAAAAAAAACAGCTGTCAGACTGAATTTTAGTCTAAAAAGACAACAGCAATTAAAAACGAAGGATAAGTCTGTTAGTTCCTATCAACACAGCAGAACAAATCATGACAACTTTTACACATGGATCAGCAAGGCAATTGGAAAGTATAAGATCTAAATGATTTCTCTTACATTTGTACAGTATGTTGCATTCTCATCCCCGTTCCCTTTTTAGAAATCCAAAATGTTCGTGTCTTTTTTTTAATCCCACTTTGCAGGGAATCTTGTTTTCAAATTTCTGTGTCATCACAAATTAACATCCTTGTAAATTGATGGTAGCAAATTTCTGCTCTGGGTAACGAATCACATTAGAGTTGGATGGAAGCATTTGGCATCACTGATAGCAAAATCATACAACGCAAGAAAAAGAATTCAACCTAGGAGATAAACCAGTTCAGCTGTAGAAGATTTCTTGCCTGCTACTTTTATGCCCTGTTAAGGGAATGATACCACAGAAAGCTTTAATTTTTTTGACATTCTCTCCATCATGTGATGAGCTAGTTTATTTTCAGACTTCTATTACTTGAACTGGAAATAGGTCCAAAATGGGGACATTTCGTGAGGTTTTCATTTCAGTGTTTGAAAGTTGTTTGCTATTTAATGCTTGGAACCCTTTATGCTAGCTGTCCCTTGCTTGACACTGAGCTCCCACAGATACTTTCTTCTGAAAATGTGAATAAATTAATATAATACTAATTTCAGTGTGACTGATTCTTCGTGGTTTATTGACAACAGGGTCTGACACATATAAGTGTGGGTAAGAAAGTGGGCTTTATTTCTTGGCTGCAATCTTATGAACTGGGTGAGGGGTGACAAAGAATCTGCTAACTTGAGGAATTACCATAACCAGGGCTTGACGAATCAGTGAATCTACTCGCCCATGGCGAGTAGATTTCAACCTGTTGCCCCGTTTACCGGCGGCGCGCACATGCACAGTGCGGGGCTGGCGAGTAGATTTCACCGCAGTTTGTCAAGCCCTGACCATAACCATATTCATGAAGCAGCTTGAAGCCAAAGACAAGTTTCAGATCTGTTGTAAGCCAGGTGATAATCACAAGGACAGCACCTGCATAAATGGGAACTTGTGTCTACTGAGAGGTTAGGCTCTTAATTTCAGAACGTTTTTGATATTTCTGTTCTTGCGCGACAACTTTAACTCCTAAAGTTTTTATGCTTGCCAGTCATCCCAGTGCCACCCTCACTATCCTCTAGAAGTGCTGTGATTGAAGTACCTAATTTGTAACAAATTGAGGATGAAATGCTAACATCTCACATACCTCATTTCAGTCAGCCCAGCCTGGCATTTGTTCCCCTTCAGTTCAAAGTTCTTTCGTTTGCAATGTTGCAAACATTGTGCATGAGGGTGCTCACATTCATCACAAATTAGCAGATCAGCAGTTAGTTGCAGGATCTTCAGTTCTTGTACATAATGTTTTGATGTAGCTCAGGTACCAAGACAGTCCCAAAGAGAAGTCATTTAAATTTAGACCTAACAAAAGGGGAGTTGAAGGTGTAGACAGTTGAGAGAGTAAAAAGAAGCTGGACCTGCCAAAATCCTTGTTTTGCACCCAAAACTTAAAAACATTCTGGCATTTTGAAGTCTAGGCATAACTTCCTTAACTGTTCCTATCAAGGTAAGGGGCTTGTAATATTCACATACAATGCATTTATTCAGATATTTTGGTCTGCATAAGCCCTTGACTTGCTTTTTTGTTAAAATAACTAGACTTTAAACCCAACCGGTCAGTGTTTATCTGCTCAGTAACATCTCATTTTGCCCTCTGATCACATTCACTTTTTACTTTATTTCTCAGTGTTCTTGGGAATTTTAAACATTGCATGTATTTGTCAGCATGGTGAGCTTGGTATCAATATGTTGTGCGATAGCCGTAATGTATCATATTCCATCAAACAGCTTCGACAAAATCTTTCAGAATACCTTTTGCCTCTGGTTCTGTAGACAAGTTTTACACCCATTCATAGTCCTGCAAGGAACAAAATCAGTATCCATATCCGCAAAACTGATTCACGGATATTCGCATCTACATCCACCAATATAAAGCAGATATCTGCAGATTTGCAGGGCTCTATCCATTCGCTCAAATACAAATTGTTCAGTTCAACTGCACATGGAATCTTTTGTCCCATTCTGATTTTCTGTTCTTATGCAGATGTGTGCATATAGCTGACATTGAACCTGCTAAATGAAACAAGTTTTTGTGTTGGATTTTAACACGGTTGATCACTAATCTATCTAGGCCTGATTCTCACTTACAGTAAGAAATCTGTATACCACTCTTCTTCTTCGAGCAGTGTTCCGTGGGTGCTCCACTGTAGGTGTCGGGCTTATCCCGGTGCCGAAGATCGGAGATCTTTTTCAGACGTAGTCCGCCAGACCGCGCATATGCGATGCGCATTTCGTGCCTTTCGCGCCGTTTGTGTGCGCGCGGTCCGGCTCCCGCCAGTTCCTCCTGACCCTCCTCGGCCGCGGATGGAGTGAGCACTCTCTCGTCGTCAGTCCTGTCAGGATTTGAGAGAGAAATTTGTTTATAGTTATTAGTTAGTTTATATAGTTCTTACTCTTATAGTCGTAGTCCTAGTTAGTTAGTTTGTTACAGTTGATACCGTTATTTAAAAAAAAAAGAAAAGAGTCTTAGTTAGTGTGTTACTTCGTTAAGTTAGGAAGAATTACAGTCCTCTCCCCTGTTTAAAGGACAAGAGACGTCGCTTGAATCATGCCGGGCTCACCCGGTTTTAAAAAGTGTGGCACATGCCGTGATCCGATGCCCGCCTCAGACAGGCACTCACTGTGCATAAGGTGCCTCAGTGAGGGACATATTCCCCAGAAACGTCCCCACTGTTCGAAGCTCACAGCGAGAGCTAGAAGGGACAGGGAGATGAGGCTGAAAATGCTCTTGTTCGACAACGCATTACAGCCGCAAGAGACTGACTCCTCCTGACCCACGGACTCCGAATCCAGCAGGCGCCGGCCCCTCGTCGCCCAAGCCTACTCATGCGAAGAGGAAACACGGGGACTAAGCCGGGCACCTTGGGCACAACTTCCACTCGCGGACCCGATAAGCACCCGCAGCACATCGGCACCTAACCCAGTGCCATTGAGAGAGTTGGCACCGAAAACGTCTGCCGCAACTCTACTGGCACCGCACCCTGAACCGGCACCGACATCGGTGCCGATAACTGCATCGGCACCAGCAACCACCCCAGCACTAGCCACCACGGCGCCAACCACACTGGCACCAACAATACAACCGGCACTGCTACGCCACCCAGTGCCGGCACCGACAACTCAGTCGGCACTGATAGCACACTCGGCACCACTGCACTGACCAGTGACAGCACCGACGCCCCATACGATTCCGCAGCAGGCACCTACGCTCATCTCAACCCTGTCTTCGTCTTCACCTGAACAATTCCCGGTGCTGACAAAGTCTTGCCCAAAGTCCTACAAGCTACCATCTCCTTTGTCAAGCCCAGAGCACATTGAGTTTTCTCCATAGCCACCTTCACTGTCTCCGGCTCGCTCATTTCCTTCTGGGCATTCACCAAGACACCACATTTCTAGACGAAGTAATTACTCACCGCCATATACTTCATCTCATTACCGCCATCTGCACCAATGTTCACCAGCATCCTCCACACACTCAAGGGGAAGATTGCGATCACCCAGATCTCCTACACTCTCCAGCTGCTCTGGGCACCACGAGATACATAGATACTCCTCCAGATATTCCCCATATCACACGCGACACTACGACCACCCTTATACACACTCTCACTACGTCAGATGCCGCTCATATTCTCCACAACAGGATACAGTATCATCACCGTCCCCTCACCAACCTCGCCCCTCACATACCAGAACTGACTCTCTTGCCCCATCTGCAACGAGACCTCCTACTCCTACGGGAATCGAGCCTCCCATGCCACAACATGCAGAACCAGAGCCTGAGCAGTTGTTGGATCAGGAAGAGCCACAAAGACATTTGCCTACAGACGTATCATCGTTGTCACGTGATGACACTGTCTTCCCCGGGGATACATCACCCACTGATGCCTCCAACAATTTCAGGAGTTATTCAAAAGAGTTGCCGATAGTCAACAGATGCAACTCTCAGAAGTACAACAAAAACAACATTGTCTGCTTAGAAACCTACAACCGTCCCAAAAGTCAAAAGTCGCTCTTCCACTCGACGACGCAATTTTGGAGATAGCCGACGACATATGGCAAATGCCAGCATCAACTCCTGCTACAAACAAAAAAGTGGACAAGAAATATTTTGTTCCCGCTAAAGGCATGGAATTCCTCTTCACGCATCCATAACCAAATTCTCTGGTTGTGGCTGCAGCACAACAGAGGGCTAAGAGTCCTCAGTTCAGGGGCAGTACCAATGACAAGGAGACTAAGCGTCTGGATCTCTTCGGACGGAAAGTCTACTCTTCTGCCACATTAACTTTAAGGATGGCCAACTATGCCGCGCCTTTGGCCAATCACGATTTTGATAACTATTCAAAATTGATTCCACTCCTAGAACATCTCATAGACTCATAGACTTTAAGGTCAGAAGGGACCATTTTGATCATCTAGTCTGACCCCCTGCACAATGCAGGCCACAGAATCTCACCCACCCACTGCTAGAATAATCCTCTCACCTATATCTCAGATATTGAAGTCCCTGAAACGATGGCTCAAAGACCCCAAGATGCAGAGAATCCTCCCGCTAGTGACCCGTGCCCCATGCTACAGAGGAAGGCGAAAAACCTCCAGGGCCTCTGCCAATCTACCCTGGAGGAAAATTCCTTCCCGACCCCAAATATGGCGATCAGCTGAACCCTGAGCATGTGGGCAAGACTCATGAGCCAGACACCCAGAAAAAAGTTCTCTATAGCAACTCCTATCTTCCCACCATTGGCCTATTTACCACTCATAGTGAAAGGTCAATTAATTGCCAAGATCATGTTACCTCATCAAACCATCCCCTTCATAAACCCATCTAGCTTTATCTTCAAGCCAGATAGGTCTTTTGCCCCCACTACTTCCCTTGGAAGGCTGTTCCAGAACTTCACTCCTCTGATAGTTAGAAACCTTCGCCTAATTTCGAGTCTAAACTTCCTATTAGCCAGCTTATATCCATTTGTTCTTGTGTCCACATTGGTATTGAGCTTAAATAATTCTTCTCCCTCCTTGGCATTTATCCCTCTAATATATTTAAAGAGAGCAATCATATCTCCCCTCAGCTTCTTTTGGTTAAGGTAAACAAGCCAAGTTCCTTGAGTCTCCTTTCATAAGACAGGTTTTCCATTCCTCAGATCATCCTAGTGGCCCTTCTTTGTACCAGTTCCAGTTTGAATTCATCCTTCTTAAACATGGGAGACCAGAACTGCACACAGTATTCCAAATGGGGTCTCACCAATGCCTTGTATAACGGCACTAACACCTCCTTATCCCTACTGGAAATACCTCGCCTAATGCATCCCAAGACCGTATTAGCCTTTTTCACAGCCATGTCACAATGGCGGCTCATAGTTATCCTGTGATCAACCAGGACTCCGAGGTCCTTCTCCTCTTCCGTTACTTCCAACTGATGTGTCCCCAGCTTATAACTAAAATTCTTGTTATTAATCCCTAAATGCATAACCTTACACTTCTCACTATTAAATTTCATCCTATTACTATTACTCCAATTTACAAGATCATCCAGATCTTCCTGTATGATATCCCGATCTTTTCTGAATTGGCAATACCTCCCAACTTTGTGTCATCCACAAACTTTATTAGCACACTCCCACTTTTAGTGCCGAGGTCAGTAAAAAAGATTAAATAATAATGGTCCCAGAACTGATCCTGAGGGACTCCGCTAGTAACCTCTCTCCAGCCTGACAGTTCACCTTTCAGTATGACTCGCTGTAGTCTCCCTTTAACCAGTTCCTTATCCACCTCTCAATTTTCATATTGATCACCATCTTTCCAATTTAACCAATAATTCCCCATGTGGTACTGTATCAAATGCCTTACTGAAATCAAGGTAGATTAGATCCATTGCATTTCCTTTATCTAAAAAATCTGTTACTTTCTCAAAGAAAGAGATCAGGTTGGTTTGGCACGATCTACCTTTTGTAAAACCATGTTGTAATTTGTCCCAATTGCCATTAACCTCAATGTCCCTAACTACTTTCTCCTTCAAAATTTTTTCCAAGACCTTGCATACTACAGATGTCAAACTAACAGGCCTGTAGTTACCCGGTCACTTTTTTCCCTTTCTTAAAAATAGGAACTATATTAGCAATTCTCCAGTCAAATGGTACAACCCCTGAGTTTAGAGATTCATTAAAAAATTTTGCTAATGGACTTGCAATTTCATGTGCCAGTTCCTTTACTATTCTTGGATGAAGATTATCTGGGCCCCCTGATTTACTCCCAGATAATATGCATGATGTACTCAAGGCGGTGATACAAGAAGGATACACGGCTTCTAGAACAGTGCTACACATAGCCCTTGATACTGCAGATACAGCAGCACAGACCACCGCCACATCCGTGTTCATGCGCAGAACCTCATGGCTGCAACAAGCAGCAGTGCCGAAGGACCTCCTGTCAAAGGTTGAAGATCTCCCCTTTGACAGGCAGAATCATAAGAACATAAGAATGGCCATACTGGGTCAGACCAAAGGTCTATCCAGCCCAGTACCCTGTCTGCCAAAAGTGGCCAATGCCAGGTGTCCCAGAGGGAGTGAATCGAATAGGTAATGATCAAGCGATCTCTCTCCTGCCATCCATTTCCACCCAAACAGAGGCTAGGGACACCATTCCTTACCCATACAGGCTAATAGCCATTTATGGACCTAACCTCCATGAATTTATCTAGTTCTCTTTTAAACCCTGTTATAGTCCTAGCCTTCACAACCTTCTCAGGCAATGAGTTCCACAGATTGACTATGCGCTGTGTGAATAAGAACTTCCTTTTATTTGTTTTAAACCTGCTGCCCATTAGTTTCATTTGGCCTTTTTGGATTTTCTTATTACATTTTTATACTTAATTTGGACATTTTTACAGAAAAGAAAGTCTTTTTGCAGAAAAGACGGATCAAGTCCTCCATTCTGGCAAGGACTCCAGAACTATGTTTAAAACTTTAGGCATGTGCACCCCGCCTTATCGCCAAAAAAGATATGCACCCTACCAAAGACAGAGACCATTCTCACACCCCATGCCCCAGTAGACAGCAGGAATATCAACACGGCAGACAAAGGCAACAGAAAAGACGACCACAAACTAAAGCGTCCAATCAACAGAACACCAGGCAGCAAGTTTGACTCCTCGGTCGAGGGACTGCAGACCATCCCTCTGGCCACCCACCTTCAGGCCACAGATGCACTGTTTCACCATCGCCTACGGCCATTCCACCAGCGATGGACCTATATTACCACCAACAGATGGGTCCTACAGCTAATTGCATTAGGCTACATAATCCCCTGTCTCTCACTTCCTCCTCCTCCCTCCCCCCCACCCCGTCCCTCTTCAGGGACCCATCTCACGAGTCTCTCTTAAAACAAGAGGTGGCTCGTCTCTTAGCTATTGGAGTGATAGAGAAGGTTCCAGACGATTTCAAAGGCAGGGAGTTCTATTCCCACTGTTTCTTGACCCCGAAAAAATCGGGAGGTTGGAGACCCATCCTGGACCTTCGATGATTAAATCGGTACCTTCGCAAACAATGCTTCAAGATGGTGACCCTGGCGACTATCATTCCAGCATTGCACAGCAGAGATTGGTTTACGTCCCTCGACCTACAGGACGCCTACTTTCATTTGACCATTCACCCGGCTCACAGACGTTTTCTACGTTTTCAAATAGGCTCAGACCATTTCCAATACAAGGTCCTGCCTTTCGATCTCTCATTGGCCCCCAGGGTCTTCTCGAAGACACTGGCAGTAGTGACGGTGTACCTGCGACAACTGGGAATCATCATATTCCCTTACCTCGATGACTGCCTGATCAGAGCACCTTCTTTCAATGAAGTGCTCCACGCTACCAACATAACGAGAACCGTATTCAAAGCTCTTGGACTTATAATCAACGTTCCAAAGTCATCTATGTTACCACAGCAATCCATAGAGTTCATAGGTGCATGCCTCAATTCCACCAAGGCGCGTGCGTACTTACCCGTGAACAGATTCCAGGCAATCCAAGACCTGGTACAGGTTCTCTCTATCAGTCCCAGAACGCCTATACTCACCTGCCTACAGTTTATGGGGCATATGGCGTCTACGACGTACGTCGTAGCACACGCAAGGCTACACTTCAGATGCCTTCAGCATTGGATTGCTTCGATGCCAAATGACCAAGATGTCCACAGGAGGGTCACGGTACCTTCTCACGTAAAGAAATTGTTGGCTTGGTGGACCCGTCCCCCGACAACCTGATGGACGGAATACCTTTTCACCAGCCTCAACCAACAGTGCAACTTACCACCGATGCATCTCTGCTAGGTTGGGGTGCCCATCTACAGGGTCAACAAACCCAGGGGCTATGGTCTGCTCATGAGTCGCTACTACATATCAATCTACTTGAGTTGCAGGTGTTCTTCAAAACATGTCGGCACTTTCTTCCCCTGATCCATGGTTGGGTCATTCATGTCCTTACCGACAATACGACTACGGTATATTATGTAAACCAACAGGGCGGAGCTCGATCCCGATCCCTTTGCACGGAATTGGTGCAACCAGCACAAAATTTCAGTTATCGCAGTGTACCTCCCTGATGAGCAGAACTCCATGGCCGATGCTCTCAGCAGGCATTTCTCCATGAATTACCGAGAGGTGCGCCATACCATATTCCACCACTGGGGGTATCCATCTGTAGACCTTTTTGCCACGCACCGCAATGCGAAGTGCTCTCAATACTGCTGAAGAGCCGGGATTGGACGGAAGTCCATGGGGGATGCCTTCCTATACAACTGGAGTCATCATTTCCTGTATGCCTTTCCACCTACTCCCCTTATTCCCAAAGTTTTGGAGAAAATAGCAATAGAAGGAGCCACAGTAATAATGATAGCCCCCTTCTGGCCACGACAGACGTGGTTTCCTTACCTGTTTTGCACGTTGATCCACTCTCCATATCATCTTCCCAAACGCCACAACTTGCTGTTGCAGGATCACGGGCAGTTGATACATCCTCAACTCAACCACCTCACTCTGATGGCCTGGTACCTAGTTGGTTCCAACAAACAGATTAATTGTTCCCAAGCTGCCAAACTCGTCCTGCTACATAGTAGGAGATCTAGCACATGTAACACTTACCTGCATAAGTGGCGACACTTCTCTTTGTGGTGCTCCAATGCAGGCATGGACCCATACTCGATCCCTATTTATCGCATTTTGGATGATCTTTTAGATCTTAAACACTCTGGCCTGACTTGTTTCTCTCTAAAGGTGCATATTGCGGCAATCACCGCCTTTCGGCACTCTGTGGATGGCTACTCTATATTTTCCCATCCAATGATGTAGAGATTTATGAAAGTGTTGGCTAATCTCTTCCCATACCATAGGCAGCCCGCGGACCCATGGAACCTGGAGCTAGTTTTGGATGCCTTAATGCGACCCCCCCTTTTGAGCCTTTGGCAACTTGTGATTTACACACCCTAACAATGAAGGTGGTTTTTCTGTTGGCGATAACTTCAGCATGAAGGGTTGGGGAATTATCCACCGTCTCGGCATCACTACCCTACACGGTGTTTATCCCATGGAGTAATACTGCATCCTCAACCAGCCTTTCTACCTAAAATGAATTCGGAGTTCCACATAAATGAACCAATAGTTCTTCCCACATTCTAGCCCAGACCCCACTCCTCAGCACATCATGCATGTCTCCATACCTTGGATGCCCATCGAGCGTTAGTGTTCTATATTGACAGGACGCAATGCTTTCAGAAATCTCAGAGCCTCCTAGTGTCTACTGTGGAACGTTCTAAAGGCCATGCCTTGTCGGCACAACATATATCCAGACTCATTGTCTTGTGTATAATACAATGTTATTCCTTACAGAACAAGCCTCTTCCACATACGCTGAAGGCCCACTCAGCGAGAGCAATGGCAACTTCAGCTGCCTTCCTCAAAGGGGTTCCCCTACGAGACATTTGCCATGCAGCTACTTGGTCTTCCAGCTTTACATTTGCCAAACACTATGCTATTCCTAACATCCTTCTGACTGACGCAGCAGTTGCCTCTGCTGTCCTCTCCACGGCAGCAGGGCATTAACTCCGAATCCCGCCTCCTTGAAGTAAGCTACTGCTGAGAACTCACCTACAGTGGAGCACCCATGGGACACTGCTCAAAGAAGAAGAAGTTACTCACCTTGTGCAGTAACGATGGTTCTTCAAGATGCGTGTCCTGTGGGTGCTCCATGACCCGCCCTCCTCCCCTCTTTTGGAGTACCTTGTTTATTATGTCTTTCAGACTCAGGAGGAACTGGCGGGAGCCGGACCACGCGCACACAAACGGCGCGAAAGGCACAAGACGTGCATCGCACATGCGCGGTCCAACGGACTACGGCTGAAAAAGATCTCCAATCTGCGGCGCCGGTACAAGCCCGACACCTACAGTGGAGCACCAACGGGACACGCATCTCGAAGAACCATCGTTACTGTACAAGGTGAGTAACTTCTTCTTGTGATGGTTGAATCACATCCTCAGTGTGTGAGGAAACCCCTTGTTTTAAGCTGAAGATAAAACAGCAGAGTGGCTGTTATGGTCCTGTGCAATGTCATCTAGTTATCCTTTCACATATAAGAGAACTGCTCATTTGAACTTTGTCCAGCCCCATACTTCCTCACTGCTTTACAGATCACAGCTAGCTAAGTGGTAGCCAAATCATCTGTCTCCAACTAAAAATTTTTAGACACCCTGCCTGTCCCCAGACTTTTGCCAAACAGTGCAGTAGTTATCGTAGAATCATAGAACACTAGAACTGGAAGGGACCTCAAGAGGTCATCAAATCCAGTCCCCTGCCCTCACGGCAGGACCAAGCACCGTTATGATTAGCTCTGGCTTCTCTGAGCAGATTCTGCTGAGAAATAGTAAATTGCATGAAAGGAGGGGCACTGCCAGGTTATGAGAGTAACCATACTACCTACTGGTGTGCATCTGCAGGGGCCTGGAGATAACATCCTTCTTTACAGGAATCCCACCCATAGACAGAATGAAACACACTCTCCTCACTGAAACCATCAGGAGCAGGGACACAAGTTGATGACTCATTCACTCAGAATTCCACCTGGGAGTTATGTGCAGAAAGAGTCAGCTGCTCTTAAACTGGAAACATGCGCTCTTGGAGCATGACTTTTTGTGGAGCGACCTGGCTTGACTTTGATGGGCCCTGTTGAATTGGTGAGTACTATCCTGGTATCCAAAACTCATGATCCTGGCTGAGCCTCACATCTTGGTAGCAGCAGTGAACAGCTGTTACTGCGTGTCTCCCTTGTGCCAACCTCTGAATTGGTGCAGGATAGAACCTCACCCAATTTGCTGGTTGAATCCTCCTGTTTCTGCCCTCACTTAGGTGTTTGACATTTTCATGTTCTTAATCAGTCTGTTTCCACCAAGCATGGCCTGAATCTTCCCCATTTTTTTTCTTTTTGCAAGATTCCTGTTTATGTACTCACATGGGTGTATGATACAGTGCTTTGCAAGCCTGTTAATGACTCTTAAATAAAGTGATAAAAATCTACATATTTGGCACTTAAGCATTGCAACTACTAGGAGGGCAGTGTTGTCTAATGGTTAGAATGTGGAACTAAGGGTCTGCTCCCAGCCTTTCCGTTAACTCCTTGTAAGCTTGAGCAAGTTACTTCCCCTCTCTGTGCATCTCCTCTGTACCTCACAAAGCATTAGACTAGTCTGTAAAATGCTTTGAGATCCTCTTATGAACAGCATTGTAGCTAGTGCAAAGTATTGTACTACTTCATCAGCAGCCTGTGGTTGCTATTGGGGAATTGCTTTACTGAGTTGTCAGAGCTGAAGCAGCACAGAGCTGGAATCTGTCAGAATTCTACCCTAAAGGCCTGACATGGCTACAGTTGCAGGCGTATAGGAACATAAGTCCCGTCCCAGAGCAAAATCGCTGTGCCTAGCTAACATTGGGTTTGCTGAGAGTGTGTACATGCATTCCTCCAACTAGCAAATTCAGGATGCGAAATGAAATCCAGCCCTCCCACAACATCTCTCTTCTTTAAAGCTTCCCAAGATGAACTCTTGGGGCTGGTTGATTCTCTTTGATCTTGATTTTTCTGATCAGTGCCCATGTTGGGGTGAATCCTGCAAAAATCTGGATCTATTGCCGCAAGATCAAAAAGGAAGCAGGCACATACATTTAAAAATATAATGAAAACAAATGAATTGTTCATCTCATGACTTCCCTGGGACCATCCACTTGTTACTTGCACTCAGTGTAAACAAAAGTCTTTATTTCCAAGTTCTGGGAGAGGGATCTAGGTTTTAAGACTCTGAGCAAGCATCACTCTGTTAAAGTCACTTTACCCCTGCCAAAAATTTGCCCCTTTTTCTATTACTAAGGAATGCACTTCTGGGGCAAGGGCTGCATGCTCAGCCCTAGAGTATGGATTCTTCTGCCCTTCCACCACCAGGTAGCTATGGTGCGAGCTTCCCCACCCTCCTTTGCCAAGGTGAGTTGAGCCTGATGTGGAGTGCTCATCTTGAAATAGGAGTTTGGACTCTCTGGGTCAGTGAGTCCTAAGTGTTTGTCTCCCTTGGGACTGGGATGGGTGGGGTTGGGGGGTTAATGAGGGTCTGTGGACTCAGACAGCCCTGCCCCACTACACCTGCAGCAGGTATCAGCTGTGGAGAGGGAAGTTCAATGGAGGAAGCCCAGGTGAGTTGGGAGCCTGTCAGGAAGGAGGGCAGAGCTCTGCTTCTCCTGTGAGAGAGGAGAAAGACTGTTGGATGAGCCTGTCAATGGATGGGACAACTGGACCCTCAGAGACCAACCAAAGGAAGGGTTGTCTGAAGAATAGGATGGACTCCCATGCCTAATGGATGACTCTGGAGTTCTTGGTTTCCTTCTATCTTGGAACTTTTTAATACCCCCAAAGGGGTGAAAGTTAAGCATGTAATAGCCTGATTTCACTGTTATTTGGGAAAGGGCATATGCAATTTTTCTATAATCTGATATACTCATTTGTAACATCCTAAAATAGTTTTATTCTATACGTAGCACTGGGTGAAAGGGTCTGTTCTAACTCTGATTTCAACTTTTATATGATAAATTATGTCCTCTGCTTGATTTTTTTATCTCCACCCAGTACTATTAATGTAAATGAGATTTTTTCCCCTTTGGAGATAGGTACATTATTATTGGAATAGCTCCAGCTGTTTCCTAGAGAAATACACTTACGGAGTCAATGAGTCTGTTCCACAGCGATGAGTGCCGAAAAAATGCCTGTGTTTGTTTGATTTATTATTTGACTATTTCTTACATACAAATATCTCATTTGTATCTTTCATGTTACCTGTCTTCAGACTTAAGTTCAGACATTGCTTTCTGAGTACTGGGTCTGTGTTCTCCATTATATAACTGTTTTTTTCCCCCAGAAGTGCTTGAGAACAGAATTTACACTTGGACTCTGATATGAAAGTTATCAGTATCTTCATTGCCTTCAGTATATTCCCACACTTCTATAAGCCAATGTAAAAATGTGTTTGCTTTTCTGTGCTTGATCTCTTCCCCCGTCAGAGAGGAAGGATTGCCCAGTCGTTAGGACTAGCCTAGGACTTTGGCTCAAGTCCCTGCTTTAGATGAGCATTTGGATTTCAAACACCTGTGAAGTCTGAATGTAGGTTTTGTTTCCTTAAAAGAAACCAAGTAGCAAGTGCCAAATGCTGGATATCACAGGGTGCTCGGGACTGGAGTGCTCCTTGTTAACCTGCAAGGCAAAATGAAGGTTGGCATAGCCTGGAGTACTTGTGTGGCTGATGGTATTAGGGAACTGACTTCCATTTATCTAAGCAAGACTCCTCTCTAGAGGCAGGGAATAAACAAGTGACTCCCAGTTCTGGATACCCCAAGAACCGTCATCCTGAGGTCTTGGAAGTTTTGTGCTACTATAATGTAGGCCTGCCAATTATATTAAAGATTTCAGGCTGTATCCTAAGGACAGACGCTGCCTGGGTGTGAGGTTAGAATGAGGGGGAGATGACTTTGCAAAATGCTAAATAGTACACATTCTTTGTCTGAAATTGTTACAACATTCAAAAGAGAATTCACCAGAGAAACCAGCTCTGAGAAGTCCCCTGCAGCAATGCAGAGGAGTGGGCATGGTTTAACCAACGTGGGGATGTGGGGATTTGAAACCTTGCATCTATAAATTGACAAAAGAAGATTTCAAGTTCCTCCCAAATGCTTTCTCTCCCCCTCTCCCCAGTACTCTGTAAAACTTTCTGATCAGAGACCCATTAAAAGCAAATGGCCTTGAACTCCCAGTGAACTGGGTGTCAGATAAAGGAATAATTTACACTTCAAATAAATGAAGCAGTTTGGCTGTGGATCAAAACATAGTTAAGTTCAATGTGATCAGTTTTCCAATGAGTCATTTTTTATGCAGAGGCAATTTTATATTTTCTCTTATAAAATTTACATGAGAACATTATGTAACCAGGACAGGGAGCAGGCTTGGTCTGTCAATATTGCAAAAAGTGATCATCGCCAATCAAGGTCCTGCTGAAGCTATTGGAGAGCCCTAACGTCTGTTCTTGTTTATGTGTATTTAAATTCAAGTTACATTAAACTTAATCTCAAATAAAATGGCAGATAAATCACAGACATAATCCCAGGCCTAAATCTCCAGTCAGTGTGATTACATCAGACTGCAGGATGTCGGTTTTTCTTTTAAAAAAAAGTCAGTTTCTAGCCCAATAGGCGCAAAGAAAAGCTTGAAACTGTGGCCCCAGTGTAACCAACGCAGCAATAGCTGCCAGTCTGCAGAGAGCCTGTCGCAAGAGATGTGCGGAGTGTGATTGCCCCATACATCTCCTCACGGTGGGAACCCCAGCACCCAGCAACAGAGGGCTCTGTGAGAGACAGGAGGAGACTGCAGTGGACTCAGCCCACTCGTCCCTGACCCACCCCACTGGATGGGGTAAGTGTGGGGGAACCCTCTAACCAACCCTGCCCCCAAGGCGGGAAGATGGGGCCCATGCTGACTCCACACCTCTGCTGCTGCTTTTCAGGAACTGAGGGCCATGGGGGCCCTGTGTCATGTTGTACCTAGGGGCCCGGATTGCTTTAATCCAGCCTTGGCTGAGATCCCCTTTTACAGTCCAAGAGGGACAGATTTAAGGCAGAAGGGCCCACCAATTCATCTGGTACCCTGTGATACATGCTCAGGCCATCAGCGCCACCTACCGACTGCGCACAAAACTCAACAACCCCAATTAGAACAGTCTTGCAGCCCACAGGGAGGGGATGAGACTATTTTGTGTCTGTAGTGATGAGGAATGGCCTCCCTCTGAACCGGACTGTGAGGGGTCTACTACACTCCCTGAGTGGGTGGAGCCAAATATGCCCCACCCCCTCACCCAAAGTACCAGGGCATGACAGGAATTAGAAAAGAAGAGACTTGGAGCTCAGTCACTGCTGAGTCACGGAAGAGAGCAGCCACCTTGGCGAGAGATTGGCTCAGCCCCAGAGTGGACGGACGCCTTGCTGCTGGGGGAGGCAGACAAGGACCCCGAGGGGCAGCCAGCAGCTGGGGAGACAAAGGATCTTTGGACCATGGAACCAGGCTCCCAGAGTTTGGTAGGAAGTAGTGCAGGGGTGCCAGGCTCTCCTCCGGTTCTGCTGATGGAGTGAGATTCAGCGTGAACTTGCAGCTGGATTCCCTGCTGGGTGACAGCCTATTTACCCCTAGGCCAGAAAGCCCATGTGCTGCTTGCAGTCTGCCCCAGCCAGGTTTAAAATAAACAAAATGACGTTTTTCTTCACGCAGTGCACAGTTAACCTGTGGAACTCCTTGCCAGAGGATGTTGTGAAGGCCAGGACTTTAAGGGTATGTCTACACAGCAAAGTTATTTCAGATACACAGCCATTCTGTTATTTTGAAATAATGGGCAACTTATTCTGAAAACTGTAAACCTCATTCTACAAAGAATAACGCCTATTCCATAATAAGGCATGGGTAGACGCTCCACTGCTGCTATTTCTAAATAGCCCCTCACCAGGGCCATTCTAAGTTATTCCTCCCCAGTGCCTCCTGGGGCTCTAAATCGAGATAGCACATCTACATTAGGGAAGCCTGCCTCAGACTAATGTTGATGCTTCCCTGCAGTGTAGATGTGCTATTTCAAAATAAGCTATTTTGGAATAACTATTCTGGAATAGCTTATTTCAAAATTAATGTGCAGTGTAGATGTACCCTAACAGGCTTCAAAAAAGAATTACATAAATTCATGGGGGTTAGGTCCATCAATGGCTATTAGCCAGGATGGGTAGGAATGGTGTCCCTAGCCTCTGTTTGTCACAAGCTGGGAATGGCCAAAAGAGATGGATCATTTGGTGATTACCTGTTCTATTCACTCCTTCTGGGGCACCTGGCATTGGCTACTGTCGGAAGACAGGACATTGGGCTAGATGGACACAGTATGGCTGTTCTTATGTTCTTTTGGCTGTTGCTAAAGACTGTGTCTACCCCAGCCAGGTGGCTGTGGCTATAGACCAGGGGTCTCCAACCTTTTAGATCACTTTTTCAATTTAAGTGCCATGTAAGATCTGTCTCAAACCCAAATCCTCTTGCCCAGCTTCCTTCCCGCCCCTTCTTTGAGGTCTCACCCTGCTCACTCCATCCCCCTTCCCCCGAATCTCATTCACTTTCACCAGGCTGGGGTAGGGAGCTGGGGTGCAGGCTCTGGTCTTGGGCCAAGGGGTTTGGAGTGTGGGAGGGGACACCCTGAAGGAAGGGCGGTGGGGTGGGTTCTGGAGTTGCCTAGAGGATAGGGAATTTGCCTGGGGAGTGCAAGATTGAGGACTTGAGTCCCTCCCCCCACTCCACCCATCCTGGGTGCGGGCGGACAGCCAATACAGGGTGCCCCAAGGATGGAGCTGGTGCCTGCCTTAGGAAGGCAGGATAAGGGACTCACTGAAGGAAGGGAGGTGGGCTGGGTTCTGGAGTGGCCTAGGAGCTAGGCCATTTGCCTGGGGAGCACAGGGTGGTGGGCTTGAGTCCTGTCCACCGTGGGAGGGGCCGGACAGCCAACCCAGACTGCCCTAGGGATGGAGCTGGCTCCTGCATTTGTGAAACAAAGTAAGGGACCTGCTGTGGGTGGGTGGGATGGGATCTCCGGGATAGGGCCTTGGCCTCTGGAGAACAGGGTGGTGGGGGTGGCTTGATCCTACCCACCTAGGCAGTGGCTGGGCAGCCAACACAGGCTGCCCCAGAGAGGGAGCTGGCTCCTGCATTTGGAAAGCAGGATAAGGACCCCTCTGAAGGTGGGGTGGGTTCTTGAAGGGCATAGGCCACTTGCCTGGGGAGGGCAGGGTTGTGGGTTCAAGTCCCACCCTAGAAGTGTCCAGACAGCTGCCCCAGGGATGGAGCAGCAGATCCAAGGCAGGCCCATCTCTGCACCACCCCTGAAAGCAGCTGGCATGTACAGCAGTGACTCCATGTACTGACCCTCATCTACAAGCACCAACCCCACAGCCGCCACTGGCCATGGTTCTCCCATTATTGATCAATGGGAGCTGCAGGAGCAATGTCTGCAGGCAAGGACAGCATATGGAGACCCCCTGCTCTGACCATCTCAGGGGCTGCAGGGACATGCCAGCCACTTCCAGGAGCACAATTGCCACAGGGATAATGACTCCAGCCGTGACAGGTTCAGCATGTTAGAACTCACTACTCAAAGAATTAAATTTAAGCATAAGAGAGAAATGCACGTGATGAAATGCACAGACCAGTCAAAAACTAAAACTAACCCACTTTGCAAGCAGGAAAAGTAGTAACAACCCCCCCATGTACGTGTTGGGTCAGGAGATGAGAGGGAAGGACAGTGTATGGTTGTGAGAATGACAGACCCACACACACAGAGTGAGTGACAGAGATTTGCATTGCCAAGCTCCCTCTATGCCCTTCTCTCTGTGTGGAGACAGGGTACAGGAATGGGGGGAGGAAGGACACCCTGACATCAGCACCTGACATCAGCACCTCCCCTCTTTTCCCATCCCACACCTTGCACGGCGAGCAGGAGGCTCCCAAGGGGCAGCTCCAAGGCAGAGAGTAGGAGCAGCATGACAGTGGGTGGAAGAGCAACTGAAGTGCCAGCACTTGATAGCTTCCTGGCCAGACCCAGTCAGGATCACCTGTCAGAGGCTCCAAGATCTACTGGTAGATCCCAATCTACTGGTTGGTAACAACTGCTATAGACTGTTGTGCTTTACCACATTGGGGGGGGAGGGGGAGCAACACTTTCCTCTATAAGCCTGCTACTTACAGCCTGCCAGTAGCGAGGCAGAGTGAGGGGCACCTAGTGTCCCAAGCAGAGAACAGGCTCCATGGTGCACCAGGGCCCTGCAGCGGCAGGAAAATGATTAAGTGAGAAATACCCAGATACCCCTGGCAAATGATCTGCACCCCCGGTCACTGCCAGTCTGATCCCTGCCCAGGCCCACGTACAGCGATCAGTTAGACCCGGAGCACATGAACAAGAGTGAGCCAGCAAGCCTCTGAGAGAGAGAATGCTCCGTGATACCACCGAGCCCTGGCCCGCCCTACCCAATGTCCCATCTCCTGCTGTGGCAGAGGAAGGAGACAAGTCACCCCCGAATTCCCTGGGGAGGGGGGATCCCTTTTTGCCTGGAATTTTGTTTTGTCAGGCTGCTCTTGTTCCTTGCGCTCCCACGTGAGCATTACTGTGGGCATTAGAATCCCTCCTGGTTGGGCAAGGCTGGCCTTCTTGGATCTTCTCCTCTTCCCCTCTGGATCTGTAATATAGACTCCTCTGTTCACTGTCACTGACGACAATCAGAATCTGAGCTCCTTTGCACTAAGGTAACTCCAGCGAAGTAATCTGGAGTAAGACTGGCCCATAGATTGTAAACCCTTCGGAGCACCAAACTCTGATTTATACTGGGGGTAAATCCAGCACGACTCCATTGAAGTCAACATTGGATCTACACTGGCATAACTTGGATCAGAAGACACCATGTTTCCCTGTTAAGCCCCATATGTGTTTGTGGAACTATATAAATTAATAATAATAATCTCTTCCAGCTGCTCCATAGCAAACCAGGTAATGAAGATCGGGTGTTTTGCTATATGGCTCCCCCGCTGATAGACTGTCCTGTCCCAGTCCAAGGGGAGATTGGAATGAACTCCCTGTATCTCAGCTCATGGCATCAGACTGCCCCAGGGCTCTGACTTTTGAAAGCTGTCGAGTCTCTGACAATCCGCCACATTCAAAAGAAGAGATTCCACTTTTGTTTTCTAATTGCGACCCCTGGAGAAGCACTTACAGCCAAAATTTAATCCTTGGCCGTTTTCAGCTAATAACTTTGTTGATAACTCTTACGTGTGCCTGAAAATGTTACCCCTGGCAATTGCACAGATATAAGAATGCCGGCGAAGAGGCGAGATACCATTTAGCAGCTCCAGAAAGGTTTGCGAAGAACCTGCTTTTTGTGTACATGGATCCTCAGGGAATGAGCACATGCAATATTCAGAGAGACATGGAAATCAACAAGGAACGGGGCATACATAGCTTAGGGGAAATTATTGAAGGAGAATATGAATCTGAAAATGATCAGAGGCCTTAGGGCAGGGATGGAAAAGACTGGAGCTGTTCAGAGAGAAGACGGATAAGAGGCAGCATGATAAAAGTTTGTGAAATAGTGGCAGGGATATGGCTATCCACTACAACCTATCCACTTAAAACCTTTCCCCTACTTTTTTCCCCTTTTCCCCCTGTGACTGGAGAGATGTTAACTGACGACTTCACCCTTAAGTGGACCCTTGAGATATGTGTTATCTGTTTATTTTTTAAACAATCTGTTCCTTGTATCTAGCTATGACACACTGAATACATTTCCCAGACCTGAGGAAGAGTTCTGTGTAAGCTTAGAAACGTGTCTCTTTCACCAACAGCAGTTGGTCCAACAAAAGATATCTCCTCGCCCATCTTGTCTCTCTCAAATAAAAAGGTAGTTTTGGGGTGCCTGTTTATTCAGTGATATTGAAAGGCTGCAAACTTTAAAACGGAGAAAAGAAAATGCTGTTTCACACACTGGTGAGCTAGCCTGTGGAACTCACTGCCACAAGAAAGCATGAGGCTAAGAGCAGGATTTTTTTTAAAAAAAGGACTGGGCACTTGGACAGATAATCAGAATGCCCACAGCTATATTCAAGAGGTTTAAAAGGCAAGCAAACAAAAAAAAATGCAGAGAAGCTATAAATGTTCCTGCTTCCAGGGATAAGGGATTAAGAAGGCTGTTCACAGTAGTGATGGATGGCAGAACAAGGAACAATGGTCTCAAGTTGCGGTGGGAGAGATCCAGGTTGGATATTAGGAAAAACTATTTCACTAGGAGGGTGGTGAAGTACTGGAATGGGTTACCTAGGGAGGTAGTGGAATCTCCATCCCTAGAGGTTTTTAAGTCTCGGCTTGACAAAGCCCTGGCTGGGTTGATTTAGTTGGGATTGGTCCTGCCTTGGGCAGGGGGCTGGACTTGATGGCCTTCTGAGGTCTCTTCCAGCTCTATGGTTCTATGATTCTAAGAAGAAAGTTCCCCTGTGGGGTAGGAATTTCCCACTTTGGGAAGCTAACCTAGATGGATCATTGGACTGATTTGGCCTGGCAGTTCCTATGTGCCTGCAGGGCAGGGCAGACAGCATCAGTGCCCCTTCCTGACTCCCCAAGGAAATCCTGGTAACCCTGCACTTCAAGGCATCCACAACAGAGATTGTGGAGGAGCATCAATGGTATGGCCGAAGGGCACAGGCCTCATGGTTGTAAGATGGCAGCCCTGCCCAAGCCATGGTCCTTGCACACACCAGGCCTTCCTGCCGTGATGCAGGGTCCTGCCCTGGCCGCACTGCAGCTCCCTGTCCTGTTGGATGGGAAAGTCTGCACCTGTTGGAAAAACAAGAACTCCCCAGTCCCAGGAAATGCACCGCGAGTACTTCTGTGCTAGCAGCCTCATGCCATGGTGCTAAACACAGCAAAGGGGAAGTCACCTGAGCACAAGCCTAGGGGGCGGGTGGGCGTTAGCCCCAGTCTCTGCTGGAGCAGGCTATTTTTTGTCGATCTGGTTTGCTCCCAGCTGCAATGGAGCAGAACCCTTAAGGGCCTGGACTCTGTAGGGTTGCCAACTTTCTACTCACAAACCCAATGACCCGTGTCCCACCCCTCCTGCCCTCCAAACGACTGGAGCACTACCCTATACCAGAAGCGGCGAGGAGTCCTGTGGCACCTTATAGACTAACCGAAGTGTTGGAGCATAAGCTTTCGTGGGCAAAGACCCACTTCGTCAGATGCATGTCATCTGACGTGCATCTGACGAAGTGGGTCTTTGCCCACGAAAGCTTATGCTCCAACACTTCGGTTAGTCTATAAGGTGCCACAGGACTCCTCGCCGCTTTTGCAGATTCAGACTAACACGGCTACCCTATACCCACTCACTCATCCCACCCGCACCTACTTGCTCATTTTCACCAGGTTGGTGTGGGGAGGATGCAGGGGTGTGAGTGTGTGGGCTCAGAGGTGGGGGTGGGGATGAGGGGGGTGGGTTCGAGCTTGCAAACAGGTGAGTGCTAACAGAGAGTTTAGAGAGGGAGTTTGGAAGGGGAGAGGGAAGGGGGTGAGGTTCTCTTGCCTTTCTTTTTAAATCCCTTCTCCAGGACAGCAGGGATGGATGGTGATGGTTCTGCTGTTGTTACCTGCACAGCGTGTGCCATGTTTGTCTTCCTCCTGGAAGAAAGATCGGATTTCATCTGCACTTAGTGCAAGCAGGTCGCCATTTTGGAAGAAAAAATTAGAGGGCTGGAGGCCCAAGTGTCGACCCTACGCTCTATCAGAGAGGATGAAGACTTCCTCGATCAAAGGCAGCGTTTAATCCTTCACGCGCGGCAGGCAGAAGAGCCAGAGAGGGCAGTACGTGACCAGGAAGAGAACTGGCAGCATGTAACTTCTAGAAGGGGAAAAAGGCCAGCATGGGAATCCCCCAATGCTATAGAGGTAAGTAATTGCTTTCAGGCTTCCACAGGCTCAGTGCTGAATGCTTTGGAAGGACCTCACAAGGAAGAAACCGGAAGGGAACACCATCTACCGGAAGGCATGGGATGCGTAGTCCTAGGGATGGGGTTCCACGGCCACCACCCCCAAAAGAAAACGGGTGGTGGTGGTCGGGGACTCCCTCCTAAGAGGGACTGAGCCATCCCTCTGCCATCCGGACCTGGAATCTCGAGAGGTGTGCTGCTTACCGGGAGCTCGCATTAAGGATGTGACTGAGAGGCTTACCAAACTGATCAAACCTTTGGATCGCTACCCCTTCCTGCGTCTCCACGTGGGAACTAACGACACGCCAAGAATGACCTTGAGCGGGTTACTGCGGATTATGTAGCGCTGGGAAGAAGGATCCAAGAATTCAGAGCGCAAGTGGTGTTCTCGTCCATCCTCCCTGTTGAAGGGAAAGGACTGGGCAGGGATTGTCGAATTGAGGACGTAAATGCGTGGTTGCGCAGGTGGTGTCGCAGAGAGGGCTTTGGTTTCTTCAACCGTGGGACTCTGTTCCGGGCACAAGGATTGTTCGGAAGAGATGGGATCCACCTAACGAAGAGAGGAAGGAGCATCTTCGCGGGCAGGCTTGCAAACCTAGTGAGGAGGGCTTTAAACTAGGTTCCGGGGACGGTGACCAAAACCCTGAGGGGAGTGGGAAAGTCGGATACCGGGAAGAAATGCAGAGAGGAACGAGCAAGAAAGGAGGACCCTGTTTTGAATGGAGAAGATAGGGCGATCAACTGGTTATCTGAGGTGTTTGTACACTAATGCGAGAAGCCTGGGCAACAAACAGGAAGAACTGGAGGCCCTGGCCCAGTCCAAGAAATATGATTTAATTGGGATAACAGAGAATTGGTGGGATGACTCGCATGACTGGAGCGCTGTCATGGAAGGGTATAGACTGTTCAGGAAGAACAGGAAGGGTAGAAAAGGAGGAGGAGTTGCACTATATGCAAGAGAGCACTATGATTGCTCTGAACTCCAGTATAAAGAGGGAGAAAAACCTACTGAGAGTCTATGGGTTAAGTTTAAAGGAGCAAACAACAGCAGTGATGTTGTGGTTGGTGTCTGCTACAGACCACCGAATCAGGTGGATGAGGTAGATGAGGCTTTCTTCGGACAACTGAGAGAAGCTTCCAGATCGCAGGCCCTGGTTCTCGTGGGGGACTTTAATCACCCTGACATCTGTTGGGAAACCAATACGGCAGTACACAGGCAATCCAGGAAGTTTTTGGAGAATGTTGGGGATAACTTCTTGACACAAGTGCTGAAGGATCCGACCAGGGGCCATGTGCAGCTTGACCTTCTGATCACAAACAGGGAGGAACTAATAGGGGAAGTGGAGGTGGGTGACAACCTGGGAAGCAGTGATCATGAGATGGTAGATTTCAGGATCCTGACCAAAGGAAGAAAAGAGAGTAGTAAAATACACACCTTGGACTTCAAAAAAGCAGATTTTCACTCCCTCAGAGATCTGATGGACAGAATCTCCTGGGATGCTAACATGAAGGGGAAAGGAGTCCAGGACAACTGGCAGTATTTTAAAGAAGCCTTATTGAAGGCACAGAAAGAAACCATCCCGACGCGAAGCAAGAGAGGCAAACATGGTAGGAGACCAGATTGGCTTACGGGGGAAATCCTTGGTGAACTTAAGCACAAAAAGGAAGCTTACAAAAAGTGGAAACTTGGACAAATGACCAGGGAGGGGTTTAAATGTATAGCTCGAGAATGCCAGGGGGTTATCAGGAAGGCGAAAGCGCAAATGGAATTGCGACTGGCTAAGGATGTGAAGGATAACAAGAAAGGTTTCTACAGGCATGTTAACAAGAAGAAGGTGATCAGAGAGGGTGTGCGGCCCCTACTGGATGAAGGAGGTAACCTAGTGACAGATGATGTGGGGAAAGCTGAAGTACTCAATGCTTTCTTTGCCTCTGTATTCACGGACAAGGTCGGCTCCTGGACTTCTGCACTAAGTGACGCAAGATGGGATGAAGATGGACAGCCCATGGTGGGGAAAGAACAGGTTAGGAACTATTTAGAAAAGCTAAATGTACACAAATCCATGGGTCCGGACTTAATGCATCTGAGGGTACTGAGGGGAGTTGGCAAATGTCATTGAAGAGCCTTTGGCCATTATCTTTGAAAAGTCGTGGAGATCAGGAGAAATCCCGGATGATTGGAAAAAAGGCAAATGTAGTGCCCATCTTCAAAAAAGGGAAGGAGGACGATCCAGGGAACTATAGGCCGGTCAGTCTTACCTCGGTTCCTGGAAAAATCATGGAAGGGATCCTTAAGGAATCCATTTTGAGGCACTTGGAAGAGAGGAAAGTGATTAGGAATAGTCAGCATGGATTCACAAAGGGCAAGTCGCGCCTGACCAATCTGATTAGCTTCTATGATGAGGTAACTGGCTCTGTGGACGTGGGAAAGTCAGTGGATGTGATATACCTTGACTTTAGCAAGGCTTTTGATACGGTCTCCCACAATATTCTTGCCAGCAAGTTAAGGGAATGTGGATTGGATAAATGGACAGTAAAATGGATAGAAAGATGGCTAGAAGGCCGGCCCAGCGGGTAGTGATCAACGGCTCGATGTCAGGATGGCGGTCGGTTTCTAGCGGAGTGCCCCAAGGTTCGGTTCTAGGACCGGTTTTGTTCAATATCTTTATTAATGACCTGGATGAGGGGATGGATTGCACCCTCAGCAAGTTTGCGGATGACACTAAGCTAGGGGGAGAGGTAGACTCAGACTCATAGACTTTAAGGTCAGAAGGGACCATTATGATTATCTAGTCTGACCCCCTGCACAATGCAGGCCACAGAATCTCACCCACCCTGCTAGAATAATCCTCTCACCTATATCTCAGATATTGAAGCCCTCAAATATTTTGAAGACCCCAAGATGCAGAGAATCCTCCAGCTGTGATCTGTACCCCATGCTACAGAGGAAGGCGAAAAACCTCCAGGGCCTCTGCCAATCTACCCTGGAGGAAAATTCCTTCCCGACCCCAAATATGGCGATCAGCTAAACCCTGAGCATGTGGGCAAGACTCACCAGCGAGACACCCAGAAAGTTCTCTATAGTAACTCCTATCATCCCTCCATTGACCTATTTACCACTGATAGTGAAAGGTCAATTAGCTACCAAGATCATGTTATCTCATCAAACCATCCCCTTCATAAACCCATCTAGTTTAATCTTGAAGCCAGATAGATCTTTTGCCCCCACTACTTCCCTTGGAAGGCTGTTCCAGAACTTCACTCCTCTAATGGTTAGAAACCTTCCTAATCTCAAGTCTAAACTTCCTACTAGCCAGCTTATATCCATTTGTTCTTGTGTCCACATTGGTATTAAGCTTAAATAATTCATCTCCTCCCTGGTATTTATCCTCTAATATATTTAAAGAGAGCAATCATGTCCCCTCAGCCTTCTTTTGGTTAAGGTAAACAAGCCAAGCTCCTTGAGTCTCCTTTCATAAGACAGGTTTTCCATTCCTCGGATCATCCTAGTGGCCCTTCTTTGTACCTGTTCCAATTTGAATTCATCCTTCTTAAACATGGGAGACCAGAACTGCACACAGTATTCCAAATGGGGTCTCACCAATGCCTTGTATAATGGCACTAACACCTCCTTATCCCTACTGGAAATACCTCGCCTAATACATCCCAAGACCGTATTAGCCTTTTTCACGGCCATGTCACAATGGCGGCTCATAGTCATCCTATAATCAACCAGGATTCCGAGGTCCTTCTCCTCCTCCATTACTTCCAACTGATGTGTCCCCAGCTTATAACTAAAATTCTTGTTATTAATCCCTAAATGCATAACCTTACACTTCTCACTATTAAATTTCATCCTATTGCTATCACTCCAATTTACAAGGTCATCCAGATCTTCCTGTATGATATCCCGATCCTTTTCTGAATTGGCAATACCTCCCAACTTTGTGTCATCCGCAAATTTTATCAGGACACTTCCACTTTGATGCCAAGGTCAGCAATAAAAAGATTAAATAAAATTGGCCCCAAAACTGATCCCTGAGGAACTCCGCTAGTAACCTTCCTCCAACCTGACAGTTCACCTTTCAGTATGACCCGCTGTAGTCTCCCCTTTAACCAGTTGCTTATCCACCTCTCAACTTTCATATTAATCCCTATCTTTTCCAATTTAACCAATAATTCCCCATGTGGTACTGTATCAAATGCCTTACTAAAGTCGAGGTAGATTAGATCGACTGCATTTCCTTTATCTAAAAAATCTGTTACTTTCTCAAAAAAGGAGATCAGGTTGGTTTGGCACGATCTACCTTTTGTAAAACCATGTTGTAATTTGTCCCAATTGCCATTAGCCTCAATGTCTCTAACTACTTTCTCCTTCAAAATTTTTTCCAAGATCTTGCATACTACAGATGTCAAACTAACAGGCCTATAGTTACCCGGGTCGCTTTTTTCCCTTTCTTAAAAATAGGAACTATATTAGCAATTCTCCAATCAAATGGTACAACCCCTGAGTTTAGAGATTTATTAAAAATTTTTGCTAATGGACTTGCAATTTCATGTGCCAGTTCCTTTAATATTCTTGGATGAAGATTATCTGGGCCCCCCGATTTACTCCCATTAAGCTGTTCAAGTTTGGCTTTTACCTCGGATATGGTAATATCTACCTCCATATCCTTAGTCCCTTGTTATGTTACCATTATCCCTAAGCTCTTCATTAGCCTCATTAAAGACTGAAGCAAAGTATTTGTTTAGATATTGGGCCATTCCTAGATTATCCTTAACCTCCACTCCATCCTTAGTAATTAGCGGTCCTACTTCTTCTTTTTTTTTTTTTCCTATTTATATGGCTATAAAACCTTTTACTATTGGTTTTAATTCCCTTTGCAAGGTCCAACTCTACCTGACTTTTAGCCTCTCTCACTTTGTCCCTACATGCTCTAACCTCAATAAGGTAGCTTTCTTTACTGATCCCTCCCATCTTCCACTCCTTGTATGCTTTCTGCTTTTTCTTAATCACCTCTCTGAGATGCTTGCTCATCCAGCTTGGTCTAACACCTGCCTATAAATTTTTTCCCTTTTCTTGGGATACAGGCTTCTGACAGCTTCTGCAACTTTAGCTTAAAATAATCCCAGGCCTCCTCCACCTCAAGATCCATAATTTCTTTAGTCCAATCAACTTCCCTAACTAATTTCCTTAATTTATTAAAGTTAGCCCTTTTGAAATCAAAAACCCTAGTCTCAGATTTATTTTTGTTTATCCTTCCATTTAATTTGAACTGAATTAGCTCATGATCACTGAGCCAAGGTTGTCCCCTACAACCATTTCATCTATGAGGTCCTACTACTCACCAAAACCAAATCTAAAATAGCATCCCCCCTTGTTGGTTCAGCAACTACTTGATGAAGGAATTCATCAGCTATCACATCTAGGAAAATCTGAGCCCTATTATTATTACTAGCACTTGTTCTCCAGTCTATATCTGGAAAGTTGAAATCTCCCATGATTACACAGTTTCCATGAGTATTTACTTCATTAAAAACATTAAAGAGGTCTCTATCCATATCCAAATTGGATCCTGGTGGTCTATAACACACCCCAAGCACTATCCCAGGGGATCTGATAGTTTTCTTCCCCAATGTGATTTTTGCCCAAACAGACTCTGTCTTCTCCATTCCATCACTTTTATTTCTTTACAATCTACCTCATCTTTGATATACAATGCGACTCCACCACCTTTACCCTTATTTCTGTCTTTCCTAAACAGCACATACCCTTCAATACCTGTACTCCAGTCATGCCTAGTATTCCACCATGTTTCTGTTATTCCTATAATATCTGGTTTCACTTCCTGGACCAATAGCTCTAGTTCCTCCATTTTGTTACCTAAGCTCCTCGCATTGGTGTATAAACATCTTAATTTTTGCTGTTTGGCCTCACTCACATTCTTTACCCAATTTGCATGGACGTTGTACCTCCAATATGACCTATTAGACTAGTATCCACCCTACCCTTCCTCATGTACATTCTCCTACCCCAGCTATATCCTTTCTTACTTGTTTTCCTCCCTCTCAGTGTTAAAATCCGGCGTAGAGATTACCTGGACATCTCCCAACCGTCTCCCCCAAATTCCTAGTTTAAAGCTCTCTTAATCAGTTGAGCCAGCCTCCATCCTAGAAGTCTATTTCCCTCCCTACTTAGGTGAAGTCCATCCCGAGAGAACAGTCCTCTGTCCATAAATGCCTCCCAGTGACCATACATCCCAAAGCCCTCCTTATAGCACCACTGCCTAAGCCATCTATTGATCATCATAATCCTGTCACATCTTAGTTGCCCTTCTCTAGGAACAGGCAGAATCCCACTAAAGATCACCTGAGCCTCAATTTCCTGGAGCGTCCTCCCCAGCCTAGCATAGTCTCCCTTAATTCGTTCCAGCGAGAATCTAGCCGTATCATTTGTTCCTACATGAAGGATGATCAATGGATTCCTTCCTGCTCCTTAATAATCCTCTTCAACCTCAGTTCCACATCCCGTATCTTAGCACCTGGCAGACAGCACACCCTTCTATTCTCTGGATCAGCTCTGGTTACAGGCCTATCTATTCTTCTCAATAAGGAGTCCCCAATCACGTAGACCTGCCTTTTCCTGGTGACAGTGCGATTCTCTGGTCTATCTCTTGCTTCCTCTGGCTGCAAGTCCTTGCCATTCCTGTTTTCCCTTGTAATCCTCTTTAACCCATCCTGTATCCTCCTAATGCTCATTATTGGTGTTGTCTCCATTAACTCTTCCCCTTTATCTATGGGACTAGCCACTCTTTCTCTTCTTCCTTACCCTTCCATCTTCATTATCTGCCTGCTGTACCCTTCTTCATTCTCCAACTCCACATACCTGTTCTTGAGCTCTATTTTTCCTTCACTGACCCATCTTTTCCTCTGCCTGGTTCTCTTAGTCACATGCTTCCACTGTCCATTTTCTTCACCCAGCAGTCCCCCTCTGAGGCCCTTGATCCTGCTTCCATCTGCATATCTAAGCTTTCCCTTCAGCCACGTCATGCCTTTGCTCCATCATCTGCTCAAACCCCTTCTAAACTCAACCAGAGTTTCCACCTGCATCTCCAGTCCTCGGATCTTTTCTTCCATCAGCTCTATCAGGCGGCACTTCATGCAAACAAAACTCCTTTCAGGTACCCCCTCCAGAATCATGTACATACCGCAGCTACCACATCCAATCATCCTCCTTGTGTTCTTTACTACTTGGGCCATGGCCACTACTGCCTCTGTGTTTTATCTACTCTCTCACCAAAATCCTATTAGTCTGGTGAACACAAAAACAAACCAAAACACCCCCTCCACAGCAAAAACAAACCCCAAACAAGTCCCAATATCCAAACTCCCTTTACAAACTCCCACTCAAACTCCCCTGTTTACAGCTCTGTTTGCTGGCTCCTGTGCCGCTGCAGCTATCTAAGATAGATACGCTTGAGGGCAGAGATAGGGTTCAGAGTGACTTAGACAAATTGGAGGATTGGGCCACAAGAAATCTGATGAAGTTCAACAAGGACAAGTTCAGAGTCCTGCACTTGGGACGGAAGAATCCCAAGCACAGTTACAAGCTGGGGACCAACCAGTTAAGTAGTAGTTCTGCAGAAAGGGACCTGGGGGTTACAGTGGATGAGAAGCTGGATATGAGTCAACAGTGTGCCCTTGTAGCCAAGAAGGCTAATGGCATATTAGGGTGCATTAGAAGGAATATTGCCAGCAGATCTAGAGAAGTGATTATTCCCCTTTATTCGGCTTTGGTGAGACCACATCTGGAGTATTGTGTCCAGTTCTGGGCCCCCCACTACAAAAGGATGTGGGCGCATTGGAGAGGTCAGCGGAGGGCAACCAAAATGATTAGGGGCTGGAGCATATGACTCATGAGGAGAGGCTGAGGGAGTTGGGTCTGTTTAGTCTGCAGAAGTGAAGAGTGAGGGATTTGATAGCAGCCTTCAACTTCCTGCAGGGAGTTCCAAAGAGGATGGAGAGAGGCTGTTCTCAGTAGTGACAGATGGCAGAACAAGGAGCAATGGTCTCAAGTTGTGGTGGGAGAGGTCCAGGTTGGATATTAGGAAAAACTATTTCACTAGGAGGGTAGTGAAGCACTGGAATGGGTTGCCTAGGGAGGTAGTGGAGTCTCCATCCCTGGAGGTGTTTAAGTCTCGGCTTGACCAAGCCCTGGCTGGGTTGATTTAGTTGGGATTGGTCCTGCCTAGAGCAGGGGGGCTGGACTTGATGACCTTCTGAGGTCTCTTCCAGCCCTATGGTTCTATGATTCTATGATTCTATGGTATAGGGTAGTGCTCCAGTGGTTTGGAGGGCAGGAAAGAGATCAGGGCTGGGGCAGAGGGTTGGGGTGTAGGGAAATTGAGGGCTCTGGCTGGGGGTATGGGTTTGGGGTAGGGATGAGGAGTTTGGGGGGCAGGAGGGAGATCGGGGCTGGGGCAGAGGGTTGGAGCACAGGGATGGCACTGGGCTGCACATACCTCAAGCAGCTCCCAGAAGCAGTGGCATGTCCCACCTCTGGCTCCTTCACAGAAGTGCAATAAAGAGGCTTTGAGTCTGTGCATTGCCCCCGTCTCCCATTGGCTGCAGTTCCCAGCCAACAGGAGCTGCAGAGCCAGCGCTCGGGATGGGGACAGCATGCAGAACCCTGGCTACCCCTAGTGTAGGAGCTGGAGGGGGGACGTGTTGCTGATTTTGGAAGCTGGCATAGCCAAGGCAGACAGGGAGCCCGCCTTTGCCCTGCTCTGTGCTGCTGATGGGACTTTTAATGGTCTGGGCAGAGGGTCCACAGGCATTCTGGCCAAAAACAGGAGAGCTGGCAACTCTACTCTGTGGGCATGTGCACGGTGGCAAAGGATCATTGCCCCATTTTGCGGATGAGGAAAAAGAGGTCCGGAGATGCACCACGTCTTGCCAGCGCTCACCCAGGATGTCAGGGGAAGAGCTGGGAATGGAAACCAGCTGTCCTGATGTCCAGCGCTGTTCCTTTGCCCTCCCAGAGCATTCACCCCAAAGCATGGGTGTGATGGACCAGGCCGGGTCTGGGCACAGCTGAGGGCGTCCGCTCAGGGTGAATTGCTCACAGTAGGGGCTTCGTACAGCCCCAGACTGGAGACCTTCCCAAACAGGCCACAAACCAGTCCCACAGAGCACTTCTGCTGTCAGCCTGGGCAGCCAGAAGCCTCACTAGCAAACCCCTCTGACACCCCAGCTCTCTCGTGCCCCAAACAGCCCCGGGCCTAACACACAGGTGAGGGGTTTTAGAACCCAATCTCACCCTCCCCGAATGGGTTCTGTCCGGTCCCAAGAAACCAGCCACAGGTTTCAATTTACACTCTGGATCAATTTACACTCTGGATCTTACCCACAAATCACGCTGAGCCAATCCTTTAGAATCTATAATCTAAAGGTTTATTACTAAAAGAAAGAAAAGCATGAGAGTAAGGTTGTTAAAGTATCATACATTACATCGAATCTCCCAGTTCTCAATGCAGGCTTGCAGCAGAGATGTTATAACTGCTGGCTTAAAAGTCTTTGGTGTACCTCCTATGTCAGGATGGGTCCACAGTTCTTTCCGGCTCGTTGATCCCTGCAAGGCTGCCTCGGGGATGAAGAGCTGAGCTGAGCACCAAGATGGAGTCGGCCACATGGCATATTTATACCCCCCCTGGCTTCTTCCAAGCTGGAGACAGTCACGTGGTCAGTGGCCAGGTGTGTCTTTGGCCTTCAGAGGTCCATTGGGCGCATTGCGGACTGATGCTTTTTAACCCTTTTTATTGTATAATTACAATCTTATTACTATGATGGGCTCTAATCTTGCAGCCCAATCCACTGAGGACTGGACCACGCTGGGCTTTTCCCTCGGTATAGCTACATCTCTCAGGCATGTGACCTCCACTTCCCCTGAGAGATGTAGCCCCACCAACAGCCCCCCCCGCCCACGTCAATGGACAAATTCTCCTGTCGACCTAGCTACCACCTCCCAGGCTGGGAAGTTCCTACGCCATGGAAGAGCCTCTCCTGTTGGTGGAGGTCGTGTCTACACGGGTGCAGCTGCACTGTTGTAGCATTTGAAGTAGAGATGTACCCTCAGGCTGCCCAGATCCTCAGGGCTGGAAGTATCCATCCACTCAGCTCACATTGCAGGCTGGAGGTGAGGAAGGGGACGTGGCTGAGCCATGGCACATGCTGAAAAATCCCAGCTCTGTTGTTACTCAGCAATCGTCCGGGGCCTTGTTGTTCCTATGAACTTGTTTCATGTCCTGCCCATCCCAATTCCTCATCGCCCCTCTGTGTTCTCTCTGGCTGAGCCTGTGCCACCGCTGCCAACCTTAAGTAAGTCAGGTATAGAGACCCAGATCTTCCAAGCTATGTCGGCACCTCCCTCCCATTGGATACTATGGGGATTAGGCACCGTGCCTGAGATCTTTTTGATTATTTCACCCTCTATCTCTGCCCACTCTTTAGGAATAAATTACCACCACCATGGAGCCCCAGCTCTGCCACTGTGGGCCTTGGCCAAATCACTGTCTTGCTGTGCCTCGGTCTCCCCTCTCTGCCAAAGGGGGAAATGACTGGCTCCATTGTACAGGTGCATTGTGAGGCCTCATTAACACTTGTAGATTGAGACCCTCAGATGGGAGGGGAAATAGAAGAGCCAGGGACTATCATTATCTATGACCCAAGCATGGACTAGCCTTTCTCCCTGCTATTGCTGTCCAGGGGCGTAACTTCAGCTGCTCTTTGAACATAACCCATCACTGCCCCTCCAATCCCTTGCTTGGATTTCAACCCAGCCACTCTGATTGGCTAACAGTTCCCTTCTGCCCCTTGAGGGGAGGAGAGGGCCTGCCTCCGCTGTGTCTCATTGATTGCTCACATCAGGCAACAGTGGCTTTTCCTCTGCCAGCCCAAAGGAGTGTCACTGCCAGTCTCTTCCCACGAGTCCATCTTCCTCCCAGCTCGGGCTAGACTCCATCTCTTGCTTCTTGCCATGGGCTGCCTGTTTCACTGAGGGCAGCACCCTCTTTTCCTCAGAACTTCCTGTGCTGAAGCGCAGGAGTAGGAGTCACCAGGGTATTTAGATACCTGACCTCTGTTCATTTCTATGGGAGTTCAGACTTCTAAGTTCCTTTGTCAAGCCTCTTCCACTTGTTCAAAGCAGGATCTTCAGTAGCTGCTAGGGTCTGTGACACACAGTTGAGTAGATCTGCTCCCTCCGCTTCCCTCCTTGTAACTGGGCCACCTTGATCCCTGGTCCAGCTGTGTTGAGGGCATCAGCCATACAGGGATAAATCTGGCTTATTGATTGTGTTTCATCAAGGCCAGGTCATCCTATATCCTCGTCCCCCTGCCTCTTAATTGCCTTTTGCATTTGAAATACCGGTTTCTAAAGAGCAGGCTCTTCCCACTCATGCTCAGTCTCCAGGGCTCCATAAAACTCCTGGGTTTCTAAAATGAGCCTGCTTTAATCTCCTCCATACAGATTACTGCTAAGGCTAGTCATGGTTGTCGTTGCCTGGACATCCAGGACACTGACGGATGCTCACTGTGATCCCATCCAGCATGGTTGGCAGTGGGCAAATGAGGCTGTGTAGGCTAAGGTTGCCTGCATAACTGTAATCCAGCCCCGGAGGAGATGCCTTGTGATACAGTCTTTAACTACATGATCCCATGCTCCTTTTTTCCCACAAGACTCCTGCCTCCAACTCCCAAGCATCACCCCAGGCTCCTGGAGGCATTTATACCGTGCCTTGTACCATTGGTCTGGAGGACTTGAGAAAGCTGGGTTTTCTGTCCCTGGTACGTCTACACTGTGGTGCTATTTTGGGATACTTCTGGTATCCCGAAATAGCTATTCCGCATCTTTGAAACAAGCCCGTTATTTCGAAATAAAACGGGCACACTAGTCCAATGTCCCTGTAAACCTCGTTCCACGAGGATTAAGGGACATTTTGGAATAGCCATTTATTTCAAAATTTGGTACTATGTAGACCACTCCAAATTACGAAATAAGTTATTTCGAAATTAACTCTTTGCATAGCTCATCTTGCGGAGCTTGTTTCGAGCCAAGGGTGCAGTGTAGACATCCCCCAGTGACTTGCCCCGGATTAAGCCCTTGCAGAGCTGGGGGATGGAACCCAGGAGTCCAGACTAGTGGACATGCCACCTCCCTTTGCGTTCCTGGAGATCGGTTCTGCTGAAGGAGCCAGTCTGGTCGGCGCCACGGAGAGGAAGTGTGGGATTTACTCGGCAGTAGATGTCCCAATCCGTCTGGGGCTCTCTTCTGCAGCTGTGTGGCCTGCTTCCTTCTTTTCAGGCAGGCTGGCTGAAGCATTGGACTAGAACTTGAGAGATCTTGGGTCCGTTCCCATCTCTGCCGCAGACTCTGCCCGTGCCATAGGCGCAGGGAGACAGATTTGCTCACAGTTTCTCATCGGAAAAATGGGGTTGACATTTCCCTACTTAACAGGGATGTGCTCAGAGCTGTCAATGTGGGGGAGACATGAGCTCCCTCGCTTGAAGGAGTTCACGCTGTTAGCATAAAATGATGCCCATCCTGGGTATCCCCGTGTACTGCCTACGTGCCAGCACTTTCTGTGACAGAACTTGGGTCTCCGAACCATTTACCGCTTCCAGTGAGTTACCTGCTTTCCAGGATAGAGCCTGGTTCAAAGTCTTATTGGTCATTCTCCTGGGTCAGCGTCCTGAGGGAAGGCGGGTGCGTTTCAGGCACTGGGAGAGGGCACCTTGTGGGAGACTCCTGGGAAGTCCGGAGAGCTGTGCCTCTTTACACCAGCACAGAATCTGGCCTCTGAATTTGCATAAGAAGCTTTCCTTGATCTGTGTGTGTACATGCACGTGACACGCACACAGTACCGTGCTGTTCCTTCCGGCATTGAGAGGTCGGAAATGCAGAGTGAAGGTTGCCTGCATGACTTTACTCCAGCCCCCGTGGGATATGCCTTATGATACAGACTTTAACGACATGATCCCGTGTTATTTTGCTACAGGACCCCTGCCTCCAACTCCTGGGCACCACCCCAAGCTCCTGGAGTCAGTTTCATCCCACCATCCCCCACCCACCCGGTTCAGTTCTTGTCCTCTCTGGTCCTGCAGCTTCCTCCTTCTCCCTAGGCACCAGCCGGGGGGTGGCCCTGAGGGCCTAGGGCCACAGCCTCCCCTTCTCTGCCCCTGTGCTTAGTACCACAGTGGCCCCTGGTGGCCATGAAGAGGAACTGCAGGGGAAGTCTGGCTCAGATGCCAACTTAAGATTGGAGCATGCTCCTTTGCTCAGTTTGATCAGATACAGGAGCTGTGAGGGTCTGGAGCATGCTCAGTGCAGAGGGAATCTCTGGACAGAATACTGTCTGCACTAGCACTTCATTGCTGTCCTCAATGGGGCGGCTCCTAAGGGTGGGGAAAGAGCCTCCAGCCTAGACAAGGCCAGGGGGGCAGAAAGCAATCAGGGGAGAGGTCAATGGGCATTCACTGTAAAATAGACACATCTCGTCTATTTCACACTCCCTACGACTCCATGGGTCCTGCAGACCAGCATGTAGGGAATCTCGCTGCCAAACTCTGAGTCTGCACGGAGCCTGTGTGAGCTGAGCTCTATCCCTCCTCCCCAGAAGTATATTCATAACTTAGCCAAATTTGGGCAGATTTTCATGGAGATGTCAAAAGTCACATCGAGGATGCCAGGATGAACCCAACCCTCCACCAAATGTCAAATCCTTTCTCTAAATCATGGAGGTGCTAAAGCTTCTCAACAAAGCAGCTGTAGGCATTTTTTAATGGCGTCAGAATGTATCGTCCGCTAATCTTATTCTTCTGAATGGCTGGACAACTTTTGCTGAAAGTTTAAAAACCACCCCAAGTCAGACACCTGGCATGAGACACTTCAGCCTTAAGGCTTAAAGTATGAGAAAGTTACAAGCAATTGAAAACAGGGTTTTGGAATGGAAAATGCCAGCTAACCTTTTAGATGGTGCTGCTGATTCTGCCTAGAATTACACTTCTTATGAAGACTCAAAGTCAAATTTGCTTGCCTGCACACACTGTATTTATATGGCCCCATTTCCACAGCATCTCAATCCCATTAAGGGATTATGGATTTATAGTTAATGTTGTTGGGAACCAGCAGGGGAGGTTTGGATTTTAGTGATTTTTGTTGCTAAGAAACAAACTATCCGGCACATTCAGATCCTGAAAATCTGAAATCTCCCAGGCACGTGACTGTGAATTAAATGACTTGTTCTGTAATAGGAGCTGCAGTGGTGACATACTGAAAATCCACCTTCTCCCCATCCTTCTTCCTCTGGATTGCTCCACTTTTGAGGGGTGGGTGCTGCTGTCTCCTTCATGGAATAGACTTTGGGCCAGGTGTTTGCCCTTGGCGAAGGCTGCAAGGAGCTATGCACAGGTAAGAATGGCAGAACCTGGCCTTGTACACAGCTGGCACTTCAACCTCTGTCCTGGTCCCTACTGCCAGGAGCTATATATAATCAACAGCAGACTGGAAAATTCCCCCACCTCTGGAATTCTTGTATCATCTGTTCCTGTGTTTTATGGGCCCTCCGAGGCAAACTGTGAGGCTGTGCTTGTATCCGCACTGGTGTGCTCTGCAGGTCTGACGGGCACACGGGCTTGTTGGGTTCTGCATGTGCGTTTCATTATGCACAAAGGCGGGTGTTTGGTATAGACGATTCCAGTCTTTGCAAACAGCAGAGTAATTATTGCCACATGGGATGAGAGGGCCGAGTCGTGGGAGCGTTGGTTTGCACGGGATGGGTAAGGTACTGCTCCAGGGGCGAGGGGGTGGGTTTACAAATCTGACATTGACAGAGATTAAGGAACGGCTCAGGCTCAGTTAGCCCCCTTCCCACAAATGTAGAGGGTCAGGCTGAAGGAAGGGCTTGGAGGGAGAGCCTGGTGCTTGCTCCGCTGGACAAGGGCAGTCCAGTGGCTCTCGCCGGGGGAGAGTAAGGCCCTGAGGGAGACTGCAGCTTTAGCTGCCCCACCTGATGGAAACGTAGGCCTGACGTGGGCTGAGCTGAAGACACCTGGGACTTGTTAATGCTGCTTAGGTGAGGCCTCTCCTGAGAGAAAAGGGGGAAGTGAGAGCTGAACCCAAAGGGTGGATGGACAAGTAACCAGCTGGGACAGACACCTTTAATCAGTGCTGGAAGTTGGCCTGTGACTTTGGACGTGGCTCCTGGGAAGGGGATGGGCTGGTGCAGTGGCATGGCTGGAGGGCTGAGCCACGTAAGCCACCAGAGCCAGCCCAGCAGGAAATTGCTTCCATTTCCCACACCAGAGTGGCTGCACCATTACTCTCTGCCACACGAGGGAACACGAGGGGTGGTGATGTAACCACGGGGTGTTACAAAGGGTTTGCACGCGGGTGAATACACAGACCCTGGGTGATGTTCTCAGTGTTTCCCATGAACTGTGAGAGAGACAGATACGTTGTTCCTCACTCCCTGATGTCTTACATGCCCGTACAACCTGCCTGAACCCCGTCTCTGACATGCAACTTCCAGGGCCAGCTGGAGTCATAGGGAGTGTGAAATAGACGAGGTGTGTCTATTTCACAGTGAATGCCCATTGACCTTAAATACCCAAGGACCACTCGTTTTTAAAGTTGCAGACTCACATGGCCACTCCCTGAGACTTTACACTAGACCCTTTTTTAAACAAACTTCTACAATTTCCAGAGTGTGGGTATAAGGGGGAGCTGGCTTGTTGGCTGCTGAAGGAATTTAGAGTCTTGGTGCCCTGTTACTGCTCTTCTCCCGCTCATCAATCGTCTGCTTATCACAGACAGTCTCTGTGGTTACATGGCCATCGTATTCACTGCAACTGCGGCAAATCAGCGGGCTGGTCCCTGGAGCACGAGAACAAACCCGGGCTGTGGTAGGCGTAAGTCTCACGTTGATATGCTCTGAGCAGGCTGCCTATGACTAAGGTTGAAACATACAGCATGAGACACAAGAGGGCCCAACTGTGTTCACCTTCCTCATGTAGTTTTGCCTTACCAGTGGCAGCTGCCGGGAGTAAAGCTCACAAAGATGAAATCGAAGGCCTGAGCCCCACAAATCTCAGGCGTATGGGAGAGGCTGAGTCCAGCCTATTTGTGAAAGGCTGGTAGAAGGTCTGGCCCTACCACAGGCTGATCCCCCGTCCCAGGAGTCCCATCACACTGGAAGTTTTACCTGGGCAGGCTCCAGGCCATCCGTTTCCTTATCTGGCCGTAGTGAGGCAGGGAGAGGATTGCGTTTGCATGGGCTTATTCAAAACTCCCATCTTTCAAACTGTGGTGGGAGAGGTCCAGGTTGGATATTAGGAAAAACTATTTCCCTAGGAGGGTGATGAAGCACTGGAATGGGTTACCTAGGGAAGTAGTGGAGTCTCCATCCCTAGAGGTGTTTAAGTCTCGGCTTGACAAAGCCCTGGCTGGGTTGATTTAGTTGGGACTGGTCCTGCCTAGGGCAGGGGGCTGGACTTGATGGCCTTCTAAGGTCTCTTCTAGCTCTATGGCTCTATGATCTTTTTCCTGAGACGTAATGGAGTGAGCCCGCAGCGTCTTGCTTGGCCCAAAAAGCCGAGCAGGAGAGCAGCAAGTAACAGACAAGGCGGCCTTGGAGATCAACATTTCCCTTAGAGTTTGGTGAGGGAGCTCCAGATAATCAAGTCAGGCTGTAGGCAAAACAATGTCTGCGTAATCAAGCCCGCCTCCTCATCGCTGCTGGGGGCATCTGCGGCCGGGTGGGAGCTGTCTCGGAGCAGAGAGCGGAACATGATCCTTGCTAAGGAAGGGAGGCGGGATGGTAACGGGTGTGGAAGGGGGATGGATAGTTCCTTGTGGGTCTAAGTGCTTGTGAGGGAAGGTTCTCTTGTTTCGCCTCCCCTCTCCCTGTGCCCTGAATCCGAGCGGCTGGGAGGGAAAGAGGCGTGCACGGCTGTGCTTTGTCTGGCTGGTGGTAATGGCTTCGGGGCTGAGGTTTCCACAGTTTTCACAGATCTCCCTGGCTTTTCCTAAAGCTAAGCTGGCCTTGGCTCCATTCCTCTCTGTGCCACTCCAAACAATTCCTTTCCCTCCTCGGAGTTCACCCACGCCAGGGCTTCTAGATACACCAGAACCCCTCCTGCCTCCTGCTCAGCAGACAAATGCATCTGATTTTTTCTCTTTGCATCCACAACTCCAGCTGGCCAGGGCTTCCCCAAGCTCCTGTGAGCATATTTGCTGTGCTTCCTTGTTGAGCACCAGGTGCGTGAGGCTGGCAGGCCAGATGCCAGGCCCTGCCTGGCTGCAGGCATTAGCTGAGGACTGACAGTCTCCAAGCTGGAGACCAACCAGGTCACCAGTACGTCAGTTTTGCTCAACCTAATCTTATGGGAAAGTATTTAGTGGTTAGCCTCCATGACAAGGATGGGCAATCATTTCTGATGGGGGGCCACACCAAGAATTTGGTAAGTGGTCAAGTGCCAGACTCTTCCATGATAATAAGGGAGGAAGAACAGAGTCTGGAATGGAGGTTGGGTGCAGCAGGGAACTTGGAGGAAGGGACTGTGGGACGAAGGAGAAGGTGTGGGGTCTGGGAGGGAGTTTGGGTGAAGAACGGGGCTGTGGCCTGGGGCAGGAGACTGGGGTGCAGGGTCTAGAAGGAGGTATGGATGCAGAAGAGGATTCTGACGTGCAGGAAGGATGTAAGAGGGGGTGAAGAGTCTGGGAGGGGGTTGTGACCTGGAGGAGGGGAGTAGGAGGGGGTGCAGGGATCTGGGCTGTGACCACAGGTAAGGGATTGGGGTGCAAGGTCTGGGAAGAGGTTTGGCCTGGAGGAGGGGGGGTGTAGGAGACTGTGGTAGGAGACTGGAACAGGAGAGGGTACAGGGTCCAAGAAGGGATATGGGTGCAGGAGCAGGGGTGCAGGGATTTGGGTTACATGGGGTAAGGATCATAGAATCATAGAACCATAGAGCTGGAAGAGACCTCAGGAGGTCATCTAGTCCAGCCCCCTGCCCAAGGCAGGACCAATCCCAATTAAATCAACCCAGCCAGGGCTTTGTCAAACCAAGACTTAAACACCTCTAGGGATGGAGACTCCACTACTTCCCTAGGTAACCCATTCCAGTGCTTCACCACCCTCCTAGTGAAATAGTTTTTCCTAATATCCAACCTGGACCTCTCCCACCGCAACTTGAGACCATTGTTCCTTGTTCTGCCATCCATCACTACTGTGAACAGCCTTTCTCCAACCTGTTTGGAACCTCCCTTAAGGAAGTTGAAGGCTGCTATCAAATTCCCCCTCACTCTTCTCTTCTGAAGACTAAATAGACCCAACTCCCTCAGCCTCTCCTCGTAGGTCATGTGCTCCAGCCCCCTAATCATTTTGGTCACCCTCCACTGGACCCTCTCCAATGCATCCACATCCTTCCTGTAATTGGGGGCCCAGAACTGGACACAATACTCCAGATGTGGCCTCACCAGAGCCGAATAAAGAGGAATAATCACATCTCTGGATCTACTGGCAATGCTCCTCTTAATGCAACCTAATATGCATTAGCCTTCTTGACTACAAGGGCACACTATTGATTCATATCCAGCTTCTCATCCACTGTAACCCCCAGGTCCTTTTCTGCAGAACTGCTACTTAGCCAGTTGGTCCCCAGCCTGTAACAATGCTTGGGATTCTTCCCAAGGATGCAGGAAGAGGGCTGGGGGAAAGAGGGGCTGGAGTGTCAGAGGCAGGCTCTGGGCGGGAGGCACTTACCTGGGCAGCTCCCAGCCAGCAGTCCTGCCCAGCAGGTTCCTCAGCCAGGTGGGGGCCATGTGTGCTGCTTTGAACGCTGTGAGCCAGGGGATGGGGGAGGGGCATTTCACATGCTGCCTGTCCTGTAAATAGGCAGCTCCCATTGGCCAGAACTGCAAGATTTTGCTGGGGGTTGGGGCAGCGTGTGAAGCTTCTCCCCCCTTCCCCGCCTCAACTCTCAGTGTTCAGAAAGCTGCTCTGAGCAGCATGCAGGGATGAGGCAGGCAGGGAACTGGGCTGAGGCTCCAGTGGGCCAGATCTGGTGGCTTGGTGGGCTGGGTACAGCCCAGGGGCCATATTTTGCCTGTCCCCATTCTATGAAATGCTTCTGTTACAGCTGTGTCAGTCTCACTGATCATCTCCATGTCCCATGGCCCATGTAATTGAAGTGTTTGCTCTGAAATGGGAAAACCCCACAGTTGGGGGGAAACGCATTCTCAGGTGAGAAATATTATCTGGCTGCAGGCGCTGTTCTCTGCTGCCTGGCAAAAGAAGGCCCAGAGACCCCGACAAATCATCGTGGAACATCAGAAGACGGAAGACCGTGTTGATTATTAACGCCCTCCTCGCTTCCCTCATGAAGTGGAGACTTCCCATCATCTGTGAGCTCTGGGGGAGGGGAATACAAACCCTGGGCAAGAAAAAATGGCTTCTTTTTGTCTGCTGGAACTCTTCAGAGCCAGAGACTCTAACGCAAGCCAGAGATTCCCCAGGGGCAGCCTCCTTGGGTCCATCCTGAAAGATACTTTGAGTAGATCTGCACCCCAGTGGCTGAGCCAGCAGCTTTTTGCTCATGCGGCAGAAGCTCGTGGCTTTAGCCCCTTAGGGCTTGTCTATAGAGGGGAGTTTTGGTGAGAGCGTTGGCACTGCAACGCGCTAGAAGTCGTGAAAAACGCCCAGTGTCGGCAACAAAAAGTTCCGCCTCCGGGAGGGACTCTGTCCACAGCAAAGGGAAGGAAGTGACCAATCAGGCCGGGTGAGCTACAGGAGGGTTTTTTACAGTTCATTGAACTCCAGCATGTTTCCCACGATGCCCGAAGAGCCGCTCTAGCCAGCGCTCTGAACTCTGCTGCACTGCAGCCCCGTACACAGGTAACCAGAGACGGGCCCTTCCCCCTGCAGGCCCCGGGACTTTAGAATCCATTTCCTGCTGGCTGACTCATTGTGGAGCGTTCCTCATGGCGCTTTCCTGGGGCCCAGGGGTGGGTGTCACTCCAGGCGCTCTCCTACGGGGAGCACCCTGGAGCTTTGGGATCTTATCAGTGGGGCGGGAGGGGTGAAGACTCGGTGCAATCACAGCTGTGAGTGACCTGTAGGAAGTGGGACACGGACGGTCACATTTCTGGAGCCCTTGGTGCAAAGGGGTAGGAACGAGGCACCCGGCAGGGCAGAGCCAAGAGAAAGGGACTCCGGCAGCCCACCAGGAGACAGAGGCAAACCTCCGGTCTGGTGCTGCACCCACAACGTACTGGTTTTATAAAGAACTGGACACGATCCTGGGTGGGATCCACACACCAGGCCCTTGTGGCCGCCCCCCAGAGCACAGAGTCAGCAGAAACAGGACTCAGCGTGGAGGAGGATGCAGACATGGGGGAAGGGCTCATTGTGGAGTCAGCCTGGGCGCCAGGCAGCCAGGAACAGTTCTCAAGCCCCGAGGCTCATGGGGAGTCTCAGCAACTGGGACACAAAGCAAGGGAAGAGACGCAGGGGAAATTGCTCTATTGCAGCGGGGTGGGGGTTAGGGTTAGTTCCCATGTGCACCTGCTGCAGAAATGCGGATGGTACGTTCTCGGGACCCCAACCCTCCTCTCCCCTTCTCCCACCTTTAAAACTCCCCATGATCAGAGTGTCTGGAGAGATCCGTATGAAATACCGAATGGTCCTGCAGCAGCTGGGAGACTAACAAAAAACATAGCAGTATCACGAGCTTTGGTGGGCACAACCCACTTAGTCAGATGACAAATATGGAGCAAGAGGCTCAGCAGGTCAAATACAAAGCAGAAAAAGAGGGGAGAGGGGGAAGAGAAAAGAACCTGTCAAAGTACAGCCCACTCGATTAGCTTCATTTAGCACAGACACTTCATCATCTGAAGAAGTGGGTTGTGCCCACACACTGCACCTTCCCTTGCTCTTGCCCCCTCCCCCTGGCCAGACACCCTACTCCCAGCCTGCTCCTGTACCCCACCTCCCGCCCAGATCCTGCACCCTCACCCCCTCTTGCATCCAACCTCCCATCCAGATCCTGCACCCTACCTCCTGCCAGATCCTGCACCCTCATCCCTATCCCACTCACTTGCAGCCCTGTCCCATACACTGAACCCCTCATTTTTGTCCTCATCCCAGAGCCTAGGGAGGGCCACAAAATCCACTGACTCTGGAACCCCAGAAAAGTAAATCTGGCCTATGGAAAGCCCCAAACCTCAGTCCTCCCTGTCCCTGTCCCTCCCTGGGTGGGGCTGGAGCACCAGAGTGAGATGTCTCAGTTGGGGGCCACATCAGTGAGGGTTGGGAATTTTGGGGGGGAGGTTTGCTTCTCACTTGTGTGGTCCCCAACTGATTTTTCTGTGAGTCTGTGGCCCCGACCCCAAAAAGGGCCCCACCCCAGCCATAAAGAAAACATAGAAACCTTTTGTGTTGGACATAAAATAATATTTGACTTTATTTAAAATGACGTTTGATTAACTTTCTCCTGTTAGTTTAAGCGTTTCCTCTGTTTAATAATTTAAATCAGTATTTCCACTGCTTAAATCAACCCTTCTCCCCGGCTGCAGCACTAGCCAAATGGCTGGGGCATAATTCTGTAGCGACCGGCGAGTTTCCCTTCCCAGCGGGTGGGCCCCCGGAAGGTTTGCATTGAGCCAGGTGGGCCAGGGACCAAACAGCTGGAGCACGAGGGGCTTAGCCTGTTGCAGAGCCGCTCTGGCTGCTGCCCAGGTGCCCTCTGCAAGGCTCCCTGGGCCCGGCTGTCCGGGGCGGAGCGCTGGGGGCTCTCCACACTGCTCTTCCCCCTGGCTACTCCCTTCCCTTCTTGCTGCCCTTCCAGGCCCCGGCTTTGGGCTTCCATCGCTGACCTGAGGGCCCCTGGGCTCTTCGGGGCCCACGGCAGACTTGGGGCCAGAGTCCAGGCGAGGAGCTGCTTCTTTTAGGGCCCCTGTCTCCGCTTCCCCGCCTGCCTGCCGCAGGGTCACCGCTCGCCCTCCCCCGCCCCTTGCCGGGGCTCGGAAGCCAAAAAGCAACCCTGGCCTCCGCTTGGGGCCGGAGCAGCCCCTCTCCCCCCACTCCGCCTGCATCATGGAAAAATGGCAGCAGGGCTCCAGCAGCGCCCCTGGCACGTTTCCACCAAGCAGCGGCTCCACCGTTGCGCGTGCCAGAGGCAGGCTGAGAAATGAACAGACCGTTCCCTGTGCGCCACCTCCCCCTCCTCCGGCTCGGCGGGTCCCTGCTGCACACGCCCCCACCCTGCCCCCTCCTCAGGCAGATGCTCCCCCGGCCTTCCCCTCGCTGAGCACTGGGAGCTGCCCGGGACGCTCCGTAGCGCCAGAGCAAAGGGCGCCCGGGGCCGACCTGCCTGCTCACATGGGACCCCAGCACGCTGCCCGGAGGCTCCGTCCCGAGGGGAGCGCGCGGTAGGTGTGAAGGGCATTCTCCCCGCGGCGCGGTGCTGGGCGTTAGAGCGGGCCGTGCGGCAGAGCGAGCCCAGTCTGGAGGCCCCGGCCCCGGCCGCTGCGCGACATACAAACCCTGCAAAGTGTCTCCCTTCCCCCTTGCCAAAAATCCGGGTTCGTTGCGGTCGGGTTTTGTTTTCGTACCCAGCCCCGTCCTGTCCGCCCCGCTCTTGCTGGAAGACGGGCTGGGTGCCGGGGGCAAGAGCCTCTCCCCGCGGAGCGGGAAGCAGGGTTCCATGCCACCTTTTACTCGGGGCTCGTGGTGGGTCTTGGGGACAAACCGCTTAGTGGTGGAGCCGCTGGTCCTAGCGGTGCAGGCGGGAGAACTCACGAGCCGCGTCTCTGAGACCTGCAGCAAACCGCGGGGACGCGGCACAGGGCGTGTTGGGTTTTCTAGCGCTAAAAGAAACATACAAGGGGAAAGTCCGAGTGGAGCCGGGTGGCCGGATACCCTCTTACCGCCAGCGCCAGACCATGCTCTGTCTGGTCACCCCAGGCGGGTGGGGATGCGTAGGGTTGCCGACTTTCTCCTCCGACCAAACCAGACTTCCTAACCCTGCCCCTGCCCCGAGGCCCCGCCCCTGCTCACTGCGTTCCCCTCCCTTGGTGACTCGCTTTCCCCTCACCCTCCCCACTTTACTGGGCTGGGGCAGAGGGTTGGGGTGCAGGGTAGTGAGGGCTCTGGCTGGGGGGTGCAGGTTCTGGGGTGGGGCCAGGGAGGAGGGGTTTGTGGTGCAGGAGGGGGCTCTAGGTTTGGGGGGGAGTCTCAGGGCTGGTGCAGAAGGTTGGGGTACAGTGCGGTGAGGGCTCTGGTTGGGGTGCAGGTTCTGGGGTGGGGCCAGGGAGGAGGGGTTTGTGGTGCAGGAGGGGGCTCTAGGTTTGGGGGAGTCTCAGGGCTGGTGCAGAAGGTTGGGGTACAGTGAGGGCTCTGGCTGGGAGGTGCAGGTTCTGGGGTGGGGCCAGGAGGGGTTTGTGGTGCAGGAGGGGCTCTAGGTTTGGGGGAGTCTCAGGGCTGGTGCAGAAGGTTGGGGTACAGTGCAGGGCTCTGGCTGGGGGTGCAGGTTCTGGGGTGGGGCCAGGAGGAGGGGTTTGTGGTGCAGGGGGCTCTAGGTTTGGGGGTCTCAGGGCTGGGGTAGAGGTTGGGGCTTGGGGTGTGGGTTTACCTCAGGCGGTTCCATGTCAGCAGCACAGGGGGGCTAAAGCAGGCTCCCTTCCTGTTTTGGCTCCTTGCTGTACCCTGGAAGCAGTCAGCTGGTACAGGTTCTAGGCAGGGGGCAGGGCAAGAGACTCCATATGCAGCTCTCACTCTCGCCTGCAGGCACCGCCCCTGCATCTCCCATTGGCTGCAGTTCCCGGATAATGGGAGTGCAGAGCCAGTGCTTGGGGTGGGGGCAGTGCGTGAAGCTCTCGCCACCCCCTCCCGCCCGCCTGCCACCCCTACTTAGGAGCCAGACCTACTAGTCACTTCTAGGGCATAGCACGGAGGAAGAACAGGTAGGGAGCAGCCTGCCTTGGCACCACCAACCAGACTTTAATTGACTGGTAGGTGGTGCTAGCCAGAGCCATCTGGTCAAAAACTGGACCCCGGCAACCCTAGGGAAGCATCCCATCAGCCAAAGGGCACAAGCCCTTTCCTGTGTTACCTTTAATTTAACATCCCATACATGGGACAGGTGGGACCCACGAACCCATGCCGTTACATGGTTAATAGCTAGAATCTTAGCTAATAGAGCCAGCTGGCATGGTTTGGAGTCCAATTGTGTTGGATGGATTTTTAACAGACGGCCCATTGCTGAGTAACATTATTATTATGTCTGGTGCAGAATCTTGCACATTGTAGATGTGACAAAGAATCCATAAAAGACGTAACCAACAATACTTAGCTCTTAGTAGCTCTTGTTAAGCTTTGACTCTCAAACCACTTCACTTCCAAGGCAGGGGAACATCTCAGTTCCATAGAGGGGACTTAGAAAAGTTAGGTGTCTTCAAGTCACCAGGGCCTAATGAAATGCACCCTAGCATTCTCAAGGAGCTGACTCAGAAGATATCCCAGCCTTTAGCTATTATCTTTGAACAGTCATGGAAGATAGAAGAGTTTCCAGAAGATGAAAAGGGCAAATCTAGTGTCCATCTATAAAAAGGGAAATAAGATCAACCCAGGGAATTTCAGACCAGTCAGCTTAACTTCTGTGCCAGGAAAGATAATGGAACAAATAATTAAGGAACCCAAATATCTGGAGGATAATAATAGGTAACAGCCAGAAGAGATTTGTAAAGAACAAATCATGTCAAACCAATCTGATAGCTTTCTTTGATAGGATAACAAGTCTTGTGGATAAGGGGGAAGTGGTAGATGTGGTATACCTAGACTTTAGTAAGGCATTTGACACGATCTCACATGACCTTCTTATCAATAAACTAGGGAAATACAACCTAAATGAGGCTACTATAAGGTGGGTGCATAACTGGCTGGATAACCATTCTCAGAGGTTAGTTATTATTGGTTCATGTTGGAAGGGTATAACAAGTGAGATTCCACAGGGACTGGTTCTGTTCAATATTTTTGTCAATGATTTAGATATTGCCATGGAGAGTACGCTTATTAAGTTTGCAGATGATACCAGCCTGGAGGGGTTGCAAGTGCTTTGGAGGCTAGGGTTATAATTCAAACTGATCTGGACAAACTGGAGAAATAGTCTGAGGTAAATAGGATGAAACTTAATAAGGACAAATGCAAAGTACTCCAGGAAGGAACAATCAGTTTCACACATACAGAATGGGAAGCGACTGTCTAGGAAGGAGTACGGCAGAAAAGGATGTAGGGGTCATAGTGGACCACAAGCTAAACAGGAGTAACGCTGTTGCAAAAAAGCAATAATTTTGGGATGCATTAACAGGTGTGTTGTGTTGTGAGCAAGACACAAACAGTCATTCTTCCACTCTACTCTGCACTGATTAGGCCTCAACTGGAGCATTGTGTCCAGTTCTGGGTACCACATTTCAGGAAAAATGTGGAGAAATTGGAGAAGATCCAGAGAAGAGCAACAAAAATGATTAAAGGTCTAGAAAATGAGACCTATGCAGGAAGACTGAAAGAATTGGGTTTGTTTAGTGTAGAAAAGAGAAGATTGAGAGGGGACATGATAGCAGCTTTCAAATATCTAAAAGGGTGTTACAAGGGGGGGGGGGAATTGTTCTCCTTAACCTCTGAGGATAGGAGAAGAAGCAATGGGCTTAAACTGCAGCAAGGGAGTTTAAGTTGCACATTAGAAAAAACTTCTTCTCTGTCAGGATGGTGTAGCACTGGAATAAATTGACTAGGGAGGTTGTGGAATCTCCATCACTGGAGATATTTAGGAGCTGGTTAAATAAACATCAGATAGGGATGGTCTAGATGGTTCTGTGAGGGCAGAACCTCTCAAGGCCTCTTCCAGTTCTGTTTCTTGAGGGGCCTGGGGCACTCCACCCCCCCTCCCCAGTGGCCCAGGTGCAGGGTGCCCAGGGCAGCCCCTCCACCTCTGCTCCACCCCTTTCCCCAAGCCCCATCTCCACCCCACTCCTTCCCGCCCACCCTGTGCAAGCCGGGAGATTACTGGGGCCAGGTGGCAGCAGGGGTCGCCCTGCTCCTCCACACTCACCTTGGTGGCGGGAGCTGGAGTGGCCAGCAGCTTATTCTGCTGCACCCTGCTTCTCCATAGCAGATGGAAGCAGAGCGCCCTGGGGCCCGGGGTGCTCTCGTTTCCTCCTGCCACGGAGAAGCCAAGTGAGCAGGCCGGGAGAGGGCAGTGAGGTGGAACAGAGCAAGCCCCTGGGCCACTCCAGCTCCCACCACCAAGGTGAGGGCAGGGGGAAGCCGGGGGAGTGACCCCTGCTGCCACCCCGCGTCCGGCCTGTCCAGAGGATGGTTGAGGTGTTGCTCCCTGAACTGTCCTATGGACAGGACAGCTCAGGACACAGACTTGCCTCAGCTCGCCCAGGAAGTGCATCAAACCCAGTTCTCCTGACTTGTGGCTCTGAACTCGACGCACTGGACTCTGCTGCCTCGCAGGACCTCTTGAGTTCTCTGTTGGGCTCACCTCCCTTTGCATGTCCCGTGCCAGCCAGCGAGAGGCCTGAAAATGCTGCATCCTCCTCACCAAAGAGCTAGGAGAAGCAGCCAGGCCCCGCTCACTGGCACTCAGCATGGCTGGATGCAGGTCCCTGGGGAGGTGTTTGTCCCACACAAGGCTGAGCAGAGTCAATGAGGTGGGGGAGAGCCAGGGGTGGCAAGGCTGACTGGCACTGGAGCCCAGCTGTGAAGGAACAGGTGGGGCTAGAGCCAGGAAGTTGGCAGCAGGAGAAGGTAGCCTGCAGTCACTCCCGGGGGGGGGGGAGGTGCTCTGGGGCCATGGAGTTAAGTGATTTACAGTTATTCTCTGGGAGGAGTTTGCTGGGCTGGTAAACTCCGAGGGGGTGGGGGGCTAGAAGCTGTAGGAATAAGGGCAGGGAAAGAGCAATAGGATCTAAGAGAAAGCAAATGACTGGTGCTAGACTGAGCGTCCCTGGACTGGAACCCGGAGTGAGGAGCAGGTCTAGGTTCCCCTGCTGCCCCCAAGGAGGAGATTGCCCTTTTGGAAGGAGAGACTTTGATAACCCCGGAGGGGCAAACGGCTCAGTGACTGGGCCAGAGGGCCCAGCTGCAAAGAGCGAGTGCCCTGCATCGTGCAGAGAGAGAGGCAGCCGTGCGGTGAACTAGTGGCAGAGAAGGGGCATCGGGCCTGGAAGGAGCCCTCCCAGAGCTGCCAGGAGGAGGTGCCCTGGTGGCGAATGGACCTTGGGACGGGTTCCCGGCTTGTTGCCGACTTTGGCAAAGTCACGTTCATGGCGTGGGCACAGAGATGCAGATAAATGCCCTTGCCGGCAGGTTGCAGCGTGACCCTGCTTGGCAGTCAGAATGCTAATGCACGAGAGCCCCAAACCAGAGACAAAGCAGCCTGCTGCCTGCACAGCTCCCCCCACATGACTCGCAGCCAGTAGTCTGCCGGACTGCTGCTAGGCCAGCTCAAACGCTTCCCCACAATGTCCCTCGTTTGCCGTCAGGAGGGCAGACATGCAGCAGCTAGAGTAGCTGACCCGCCGGGGTACTGAGAGTTCCTGGAGATCCGCCGGGGTGGGAAGCAGAATGAATTCCTCCCATCCCACCACCCCGAAATTTACAGAGACACCCTACAGTTTTCCCACTGCTTTCAGTACACCACAGACCTGTGCCTCTGTCTGTAATATGGGGATGGTCGCAGCTGCTCTGTAACTCACGAGACAATCAGCGCATTCTCGAGTGCAAATGGATTCGTGCAGACGCCGTTCCTTGGCTCGGTCTCTCCAGTGTCAGGAACTAACAGCAAGAAATGGGGATGTGGGGCAGGCTACATTAGGAGATGTGGATTCCTTCACCTCTAGAGCCCCTGTGCCAATCTAGCCCACACCAGCAGTGAGGGAAAGCTGTTACTAGATGAGGCATGAGCCCACTGGTTCCAGCTGTGGCCCCAGCAGGACAAGTGTCCATGGCAAAATCCCTATTGCTGGAGGTCCTAACTTGTTCCGTATTGGCTGCTTCAGCAGAGATGCCCACATCAGCATGTTTCATCAGTAGGACTCAGAGCAGGTCAGGGCTAGTCCCACTTCACAGATGGGGAAACTGAGGCACAGAATGGCCCTGAGGTGACTTAGCAGGTCGCTGTCTGACTGGGGAATCAAACTCAGGTCTCCTGAGCCAGCGCTCTGTGAACCAGACCGGACAGCCTTTCGGACTGAACGGGTCATGGATCTGAACTTCCCTCTGCAGGACAGGGCTGTGGCATGGGCAGGGAGGCGGGTTGGCGAAGTGTGTTCTGGGGCTGGCTGTGCTGTGGCAAGTGGCCCCTGACTGGCAGCTCTGGCACAGGGCTAACTCGGCAGGGTCTGCGTGGGCCAGAAGGCAGAGCAACTCCAACAGGAGTGAGCGGCATCCCGTCCGGTCACCCTGCTCCCATTGCAGGGCAGGGGGCGGCTGGGGCTGGCTGCCCTCCAGTGCTGCCCCAACGCTTGGTGCTCGCGGGAAGGCCCATATGGCTGTAGCTCTGCTGCCGGCAACGATTGAATCTTTGCTCCAGCAGCCGGTTGTGGAGCTTCCTCTGACTTGCATTAACGCAGGGGCACCAGGCCACGGCCCGTTGGGGGGGGGGAGCAGAGAGGAGTGAGCCGGGATGGGGACCTGAGGGGAAGCAAACGGATGGAGGGAGGCTTTGGGAAAGGGGGCGGCACCTTGGCAGGAAGGGTCACAGTGGGAGTGGGGTTACGCCTGTGCGGGCATCAGTGCCCCCCTTTTAGACACCCTCACTGTACTACTGAGGGGGGTCTGTCTGCTCAGGCCAGCTTGCCCTGCAGACACAAGGCCACGGCCAGGATGGTGCTCTGGTGGCCCCTTGGTGGAGTCCCAGCTTGAGGGGTAGAAACCAGAGGTGGACGACCTGCGACCCGCAGGCTCCGCGCGGCTCATCAGGCCAGTTGTTCCCCTTGCACCCACAGGTACGGTCATCTGCAGCTCCCACTGGCCGCGGTTTGCTGTTCCTGGCCAATGGGGAGCTGCGAGAAGCAGCGGCCAGCCAGTCCTTGGGGCTTGTGCCACTTCCCACAGCTCCCAGGGGCTGGGAACACAAACAGGAAATCCACTAGGAGCTGCGGGTGGCCATACCTGCAGGGGCAAGATGAACAGCCTGTCTGGTGGCCCGCCAGCGCTTCCCCTGACGAGACACGTGCAGCCCATGGCCACAGGTCGCCCTGGTGTAAAATGTTGCCTGGTATAAAAAGGCATGTGGACGGGGAAGAGGGAGTTCTTTCAGAAGAAGAGGAAAAAGCACAGGTGCCCTGGTGGCCATTCCGTCCATAGCAATCACAGTTTGCATGCGAGAGCACGTCCATTCAGTCTGGACGCTATCTGTCGAAAAGCAGATGGCTTTTTCGATGTGCTTTGGCAGTGTGGACGCTCTCTTTCGGAAGAAGTTTTTTCAGAAGATCTCTTCCGAAAAAAGCTTCTTCCGAAAGAAGCCTGCCACATCTAGACAGAGCCTCAGAGGCTTCGGCCCAGATCCTCAAAGGTCCGTAGGCACCTGACTCCACTGGTTTCTTGCGCTTGAGTTTGTTCTTGTCTTCTTCCCTGTGCGACTGTAGGCAAAGCAGCTAATCTCTCTGTGCCGCAGGTCCCAATCTATGTAATAGGATAACATCTCAGGTAGGAAAATAGTAGGATTAACATGTGAGAGGTGCCCATCAGAGCCAGGATTAGAACTCAGGCCCACTGAGGTCTGTGCTCAGACTGCTACCTCCTATCCCCCTCCCCTGGCTCTTATACCAATAAGTGTCCCATCACATGATGTTTCTCATTTAACCCCTAGGGACCAAGTCATCAGAGCTGTGGCCTCCAACATTTTCATGTGGCTCCCTAGAAAATCTTGCTGTTCAGACACACAGGAAATAGCAACAACAAAGACTATTGAGTGAATCTTGCTGTGATGGTTTTCATTCCAGCATGAGAGCCTAGTGACATTTTGCACCTTTTATTTACCCGGCAGAAAAATGTATCTAACATAAATAATAGAATGGTATAAAAAAAGAATTAAATATTTTAGTGTCTGGGAAATGCGTGACTCAATTATCTGACTCAGTAAAAATGCATCTTTTGTATGCTTGCTGCTGTCCTCTGTCGACCTAAGGCAGGGCATTATCTGCACTGTACTAAGGATGTTAAAATGCAGATCGTCAGCTAATCGAGTAGTCGATGGAATTTCCATCAACTACTCAATTTGTCAATGGGGGGGGCACTCGCAACCCCCGCTGCAGCTCTGCAGTTTAAATGTAGTAGGAGCCAGGCAGCAGTCCCCGCTTGCACTGCCCCGGGAGCTAACCCCACCTGACACTGCCACCAAGAGCGCCTGGTCTCCCACTGTGCCTTGGTGGCAGTGTCAGGTGGCTCTTACTACATTTAAAAGGCAGAGCCACAGTGGGGTTAGTTCCCGGGGCAGTGCAAGCGGGGACTGCTGCCTGGCTCCTACTACATTTAAACTGCAGAGCTGCAGCGGGGGTTGCAAGTGCTCCCCCCCCATTGACAAATTGAGTAGCTGATGGAAATTCCATCGACTACTTAAAAGTCAGCACTGTCCGGGATGGGGGTGGGGGGGGGGTAGGGAGAGGGAAGCACAGTGGGGGGCCCAGTGTAAGCTGGGAATCAGTTGATTCCCAGCTCGCACCCGGCCCCAGACGCTGCGCCTCTGTTTTTTAAATGTAGTAAGAGCCAGCTGGGTAGTAAGATGTAAATGTAGTAAGAGCCACCAGCTCGCGACCGGTCCCCCACTGTGTCTCTGCCTTTTAAAAAGCCAAAGTGCAGCATCTCGAACCGGGTGCGAGCCAGGAATCTGCTGTTTCCCGGCTTACACTGGGCCCCACACTGTGCCTCTGCCTCCCCTTCCCTGCCCCACCCCAGACAGTGCTGGGGTTTTAAGACAGCTCCTCTCTGCACCAGCTCCTGCTCCCCTCCCCTCGTTGCCTCTAACACAGATAGCAAGCGGAGGAGGGGGAGGGGAGCAAGGAATGACTAGTCAATATTGATTCGACTAGTTGCTTACAGCCCTACACTGCACAGTGGCAAATAGACGCTGGGCAGGGTAGGGACTCCAGATGTATCCATGCTACAATGGCACAGCAATGATGCTGCAGCTGTGCCATGCCACTAGAATGGAGGCTCTTGCTACATCAATGGAAGGGGGTTTGCATCAGTCTAGTAAATCCATCTCTCCTAGAGACGGGACACTAGATCAACTGGTTCCATCAGCTTGGCTGTGTCTACACTGGGGGTTAGGTCAATTTTTCCACAGCACTGTGTGACATAGCTAGCTAGATCTAAATTGGGTGGAGCTGGATCTGGCCCCCAAGGCTCAGCCCCCCTCCCCTCCCAGCATTGGGGAGTCTGCGCTGGTGCTTCAGCCCCCTTGCTGTCCCACCCCAAAATCTACTAGGCTGGGGCCCAGGGCATGCAATGAGTCAGTAGCAGAGCCAAACACTGTATGTAAACCTTTCCCGGTAAGTGGGGAATTTCTGTCCTGCAGCTACACTTATTTATTCTGTAAGTTCTTTGGGGTGGAGACCATCTGCTACTCTGTGCAGTGCCTAGCACAAGAGTGGCTCTTATGCCCTGCAGAAATGAACAAGATGAATAGGCTGGACCTGATTGTCAGTAAAAGAAAAATTCATCAATTTCCCTTCCCCTGTCCCAAACAAATCAAAATGAAAATGTATCATCTCAAATCAAATATTTGTACTTCCCATTTTTTCTAGAGGAAGAACCACAATGAAACCAAACCTTTCAGTTCAAACAGACACGAACCTTTTCCTTAACAAAAAAAAAAGGGCATTCTATGAAATATTTCAGCAAGCAAAAAATGTTCATTTTGTTCAACAAATGTTTGTGTAGCAAATCCCCATCTGTTTCTATTTCCTTTTTCGACCGGCCCTAGTTTAATGTCATCAGCATCTTCCTGCGGTGCTTTATTGGTCACTTCATTCAACATGAGTGCAGATCACAGAATTCTGGTCCCTTTTTTCATAAGCCTGCTGGACAGTCTGACCTCTGGCCCTGACTTTTTCTAGCCCCTCTCCTTGACAGAGGTGGTGTAGTCCCCTGGCTGGTGGGCATGCTGAAGGGGGAGCTTGCAGAATGCGTTTGCACCACACCTGCCTCTCCTTGGTCCCAGGATATTAGACACACAAGGTGGGTGAAGTCTTGTCTTTTATTGGACAAACTTCTGTTGGTGAGAGAGACGAACGTTTGAGGTGCACTGAGCTGTTCTTCAGACCCGTGAATCTAGCAAAGCTGCTGCTTGTGATGTTCCTGTCTCCAGCTCATGGGGAACTTTCAGTTGCTTTTCAAGACTTAAATTGAAAAAACCCAGGCACAAAAATTCAGAAATGTATTTATACACTTTTATTCTAGGCTTATAAAATGGACTAATCAGACATTAAATGTTCATTAAACAACAGTGAAAATGTCTCAATGGGCTCCCTGCAAACCCCACAAAATCTCCAGCCCACCCCCTCCCCAAAACTCATCATGCAAAATCATCGGCCAATGGATGGGTCCCATCCGGCAAGGTCCTCGCTCAGCAGTAGAAACTCAGAGCTCGTGTTACTGGAAGGGGCTGGGGCTTTGCAGATGAGAGGTGGCAGGCTGCTCTGAGGACGGCTAACTTAATACAAGTGAAGCTCTCCGTCTGCTCGGGGACCCGGAACTTTTCTAAAGCTGGAGCAGCCTTGGACGGATCTGTGGGGCAGGTCAGAGCTGGGCTTCCTATTAACCGCCTGTGGGTGCCAGCACCTCTCAGGATGGGGCCCTCTGACTCTTAGCTGGCTGCAGCGCCATGGGAACATGTTTCATTGTTGAAGGCTCCAGCTGACTCAATACTGTCCCTTCCCCCCCTTTATACTCCCCCTTCTCCCTTCCCTGCCTCTGCAGCAGTGATTACGCTGCCATCTGCCATCAGCCCAGCAGCTGTCCATCAAGGATCCCCACAATTGCTGCCCCCTGCTCACTGCTGGTGGGAATTTCTAATTTCTGTTACACAACCCCAGGAAACCTCCTTGCCTTAATGGGTATGTGACTAGTGCAGCCAGTCGCTAATAAAGCGATGGTTATATAAGCAGCCTAAGCCCCCGGCCTGATCTGAAAAGGTTAGGACTCCCATCAGCTGATGCTAATGAGGGTCAAGGTAGGTGAGGGAATATCCTGTCTTGGACCAACTTCTGGTGGTGCGAGAGGAGCTGCACAGAACTCTCCTTCGGGGCTGGGAAACGTACTTAGCGTGTGTCAGCGCAGATCGGCTAACCAGTCTGTTCTGAGCAGTTAACACGTCAGGGGACCATTCAAGGTGAAACGGCCCATTAACACACCTCCAGACATGGGAGGAATGGCCTGGGGAGTGCAGCTGGGCCGGGGGGGTAGTTAGTGTGTCATGGATCATTGTAATAAGCCATAAATCTGGGGTCTCTGTTCAGCCCGGGACTTTTAGTATCTAGCAAAGTTATGAATTTAAACTCCCAGCCGAGGCTTCTGAAAGTTCGGTGCAGGGCTCCTGCAAGGCCGAGGGGTCGAATATGAAGCGATTGTTTTGGGAAAAGTGTTAGGAAAAAAGCCCAAAGCGCCACATCCACTGTGGGTGAACACCAGTGAGTGTGGCCGAGGGGTGTGGGCTGACTCTCAGGAGAGCGTGGCTCTGTTCTTAGAGCAGCTGCTAACCTGGTGTATGACCCTGGGCGTGTGGTTTTGCCCAGTCTGAGCTTCTGTTTTCCCTCTTTCTCTGCTTTGGCTTCTTAGCTCTTTGGGGAAGGCTGGAGCTGGTCGCCACAGGACATTTGTCTCCCATCAGAGATTCCAAGATTTCGACATTTGGTTTTGTTCAGAATCAGAAAGAAAAGTCAAGCTGGAGATTTTTCCCAGAATGGAATTCTGCGTTTCGGATGGAGTGGTTCAGAATTTATGAGATAAGCTAGAAATCAACTTCTGCAGGCCTTCTGATTAAAAGTCAAAGCAAAACATTGTCTTAATTTCTCATCAAATTTCCGCTACATCGATTCCTTCCCACAAGATGTTTTTCTCTGGAAATTGCTGAGTCCATAAAACTGTTTTCTTGGAAACTTCAGACCCGCTCCAGGGCAGGGCCTGGCTCTCGCTCTCTGCACGGAGAACCCGGTACAATAGGGCGTGAGTAGGCACTGGTTTAGTATAAAAAACTGGAGAAGATCCACCAGGTCCCTAATTAGCCAGCTTTTTTGTTTGGGAGTTTTTAGGGCAGCTACTTTGGCATTTCCTCATTTTCTGTCATTTCCCTCACATTTGCCTCTTTTTAAATTCTCAGCGGGTATGTCTGCACTGCAAAAAATACTCCAGCAGCTGGCCCATGTCAGCTGAGTCAGGTTTGGGCTTCAGTGCTGTAACGTTGCTGTGGAGCGCATGAATGTCTGCACTGCGATTGTAGAGTCCCAGGAACCCCTATCCGCTGTCCCGGGCCAGGCAGGGGTGTTTTATTGCAGCGCAGATCTACCCACAGACACCACAGCAGCCCAATCCCAAATTCTACCATGGGAAGACAGATACAGCTGGTCCTGGAACCCAGTAATGTGTACCGCCCCCTCCCCTGCCGGCTGGCAGACAGCGGGGAGGTTTAACGGGCTAGCGTGATGGGAGGAGGACGCTGTCTCTGGCCTGAGAAATGCCATCCCCTTGCATGGCCAAGTCAAGGGAGCTCTCAGTCAGCGATGCCCCTGCAAGACAAAGCCCACAAGCCAGCTGTGTCCATCCAGCACATCCCCCATGAAGCATGGATCACGTCCCCAGTCAGTACCCGGCCTGGTCAGGGAAGCTAATGATCCAACCAGCAGCCCAAATGCAGTGATGAATTGTGGCCACATGCCCCTTGAGGGGCCTTGCACATACGCCTGGAAGTTCAAACCTCCTTGTCTGACATTTCCAGGCCTGCTGGCGGGGCAGGGAGAGGGGCAAAGGAGGCAGTTGCCCAGGGCCCGGTGATTCAAAGGGGCTCAGAGCCCTGATCCCTTTAAATCGCCACCAGAGCACCAGCTGGCTCCAGGCAGTGCTGGGTGGGGTGCTGCAGTCCAGGTGCCACTGAGGGCCGGCTGCCCGTGGCCCCCCCTCACCTAGTCCATGGCCCCAGCGTGGCTGTCTCTCCTCTGGCATTTCCAGTTGCTTGCAGGTGGCCTCTTACTCCCATCTCAGGTTGTGCAGGGTGGAAGAGCTCAGAGAGACTGAATTTTGGCTTCCCTATTCTCCCCCCACCCCAGCTGTATATTCAGCTAATACAGCAGTTCTCAAACTGTGGTCCACGGCTGCATTCCATGTGGTTTGAGCTCAGCCCCCTTCCTCCCTCCCTCTGCAGCGGGGAGCCCCTGCTGGCGCTCCAGCCTTGTGCCCCCCCTCCCCAAGGTTGGAGTGCCAGCACTGGCTTCCCGTGGGGGGAGGGAAGGGAGAAAGCCCCCAGCCTAACTGCACGATCCTGCTCACAGGGAAGAAGCGGAGCTGCGCTGCTACTCCCGCTCCCCCTTCCCCAGCAGGCGTGCTGCTTGGTGGCTTGCCCCATTGCTCCCATTGGCTGGAATCTGGCCAATGGGAGCAGCAGGAGGCTGTGCCTGGGACCCTGATGCCTGGGAGTGATGTGGGGCATGAAGGCAAGTAAGTGTCTCCCTTCCACTTGTGCCCAGACCCTGTATCTCCAGCCTGCTCTTTCACTCTCCCTTACTCCTGCTCCCTCCCCCTGGCCAGACACCCTACTCCCAGCCTGCTTCTTCACCCTACCTCCCATCTAGACCTCGCACCCTCATCCCCTCTTGCACCCCATCTCCCACCCAGATCCTGCATCCTCATCCCTATCCCACTTGCTGGCAGCCCTGTCCCATACACTGAACCCCTCATTTTTGTTCCCACCCCAGAGCCTAGGGAGGTTCACAAAATCCACTAACCCTGGAACCCCAGAAGTGTAAATCTGGCCTATGGGAAGCCCTGAACCTCAGCCCTCCCTGTCCCTTCTCCTCCCCTGGTGGGGCTGGAGCACCAGAGGAGTGAGGTGTCTCAGTTGGGGACCACATCAGTGAGGGTTGGGAATTTGTTGGGGAGGGTTTGCTTCTCACTTATGTGGTCCCCAACTGGTTTTTCTGTGGGTCAGTGGCCCCCAACCCAAAAAAGGGCCCCACCCCTGCCATAAGGGCCCCACCCCTGCCATAAAAAAAACATGGAAACTTTTTGTGTTGGACATAAATTAATATTTGACTTTATTTAAAATGAAGTTTGATAAACTAACATGAGAAAGTTAAAGCGCGTCATCTGTTTAATAATTTAAATCAATATTTCTACTGATTAAATTAACCCATTCTCCTGGGCTGCAGTACTAGCAAAATGGCTCAGGCGTAATTCTGTAACGAACGGCGAGTTTCCATTAGCAGCTGGTGGTCCACAGAAAGGTGGGCCAGGTGGGTCACAGGCCAAAAGGTTTGAGCACCACTGAGCTAATAACATACTGTCTGTCCCCTGCTTTAAAGAGACACTGGGTGAAACTCAACACTGCTTGAAAACAGACTTCCTTTCCCTGCTTCTAACAGGCCCTTGCTGTCAGAACTGAGGCAAGTGTACGCTACAAAATTAACCCAGCCTCAGTTATGTTACACTGGCTTTACGTGTCCCCGCTACTACGTTTCTTGTGTCAGCCGCACGTGGCCGCACCAGGAGCACTTGCACTGATTTGATTGTCAGTGCCGGGCGTGGTGGGATGGCTTCTGAAGGCCAGCGACAGTCGATGTAAGCAAAGCAGAGTCTCCACTGACAGTGCATTAACCTAACTACATCAACCTAAGCACTACGCCTTGCACGGAGATGGCGGGAAGTCAGGTCGTGAGTGAGTCACTTTGGTGGGAGCGACATTTTCGTGCAGACGCTCATAGAGTTACATTGATGTAAGATGCTTTCTTATGTTGACCTAACTCTGTTGTGTAACCCAGGCCTGAGAATGGTAAATACTGAAGGCACTTCACGCTATGGATGGTTCTGATTGGCATTTTGCTTAATTTATCAAATTCACTTTGTTGTATAGTCAGGTTCACCTTCCTCTTCTCTTACCATAGCAGCAGGCTGCAGTGTTTGGGCTGCAAATGCAACTTTTTGGTAATAGTTTCTACTGAGCATTTTATTGAGCTCCCTGGATATATTTCTGTTCACCTTTGCTTGCATAAAAACGTGGTTTATGGAGTTCAGTTCTGGCTCTCACTTATGTTCCTTTCAACTGATTGTATCAAGGGTTTAATTTTTCAACCCTTACCTTGGATATTAGTTTTGAAATCAATAGGCTTGCATAAGTATCACTCCTGGGTATGATTTTCCACTGTCTTGTAAATCACATTGGTTTCATTTTACCCCCTTTCCGAAGTGTAATTTATGCCCCAAGCGATAAGGTAGTGGAGACTCAAACGCAATATAAGTGAGGATTGGCACAAGAGAGCTCTATTTCTCTGGCCACGCTCCCTGCCCAAAGATCAGTGTCATGTAACGCAGCATTTTATAAATGAATGAGTTCAGCTGATTTGAGATTATCCTTGTAAAGGAATAAAAGTCTAACCAACTTCTCAAAACTGTGTACATTTGCCTATAAATGGAAACTGGTTAATATCTTGGGACTTCAAGTTCTCAGGCCTGTTTCCAAGACCTCACTGAAAAACTAGCTGTAATCACTCTTCCCGTGACATGCAAAGGTAGTGACCTTTCATTTCCATCACTGTCTTCCAAACAGATTTCAGTGCAATCGCTTCGTCAAAAGTCTTAACCATTTCTGTTGAGGTTGCATCTCTTACCCACTGAAATGGTGCCATCTCTGGGTGGAATGTGGCAGCTGTCCAACCACCTACATGACAATTTGAGTCCTGTTTCCAAGTAAAACTACCACGACACTTGGAATTTGGACAGGATATGTGGGGGCTTCACTGTTGAGGATTCAGTTCCTATTCAGGTACCTAGACAAAGCTAGATTTTCATAAGTGTTTGTGCTATACAAATGTTAACACCTGGCATTGTACGGATGCACTGTCCTATGGCAACCCAGTCCCTGCCAGCTCTTTCAATAGCTCCCTGCTGGCTTTTGCCACAGCTCAGCCAGCTCTTGCCAGAGCTGTGCACCCAGGTGCACCTGCTTCCTTTCACCTCTAATGGGTGTTCACACAGCAGTAAAAGTCAAGGCTGATCCTCCTTTAGCCACAAGTTGTTTGGGTCACCTCCCAAACCCAGGAAGTCCATGCTCTTGGGCCAGGATAACGCAAGGCAACTGTAATTAACAAGTATCAGAGAGGTAGCCGTGTTAGTCTGAATCTGCATAAACAACGAGAAGTCCTATGGTACCTTACAGACTAACAGATTTATTGGAGCATAAGCTTTCATGGGCAAAGACCCACTTCGTCAGATGCATCTTTGCCCACGAAAGCTTATGCTCCAATAAATCTGTTAGTCTATAAGGTGCCACAGGACTTCTCGTTGTTTATGTAATTAACAAATGACTTTCAAGACCATTTCTCTCTCTGCCATGGACTCTCAGTGTGACTTTGCCCAAGGGGTATCACCTCAGTTTCCCTAGCCACAGGGCTAAGAGCTGGCTGCAGCACAGCACCGAGAGCCTGCAGAAGGCCAGGCAGGAGAGCAGGAGGCAGGACAACAACTGAGCACAGCGGCCCCCACAGCCACTATGTGCACCACTGGCAGGGGTGAGGGGCAGCAGTATTGGCTGCCCCGTGGCCCCCCCAGGTTTGGCCTGCCAGCTCCCCACCATAATAAAGGGGCCATGTGGCAGAACTAGTGCAGGCACGCGGGGCAGCAGGTCTTCCTCACGGCCTCCCCCCGGGCTGGCTCCTGCACCCAGGCTCCTGACACTCAGAAGGGCCTGCCTGGCCTTGCCTTACATCCAGCCTGCTCTCAGGGCTGGGGTGCAACACTGCAGTGGGACAGAGGGGGCTGAACGTGGCAGCTGAGGCACAGGAACTGGCAGCTGCAGCGGGGGGAAGGAGGCTCCATGGGGCTGGATGATGTGGACAATAAGGAATGTCTGGGGGCATGTGGCAGGACCTGGCAGTGACTTGGCCAGAGGGAATGAAAGCCCCAGGCAGCTCTGCTCCCTCCTGTAGCACGTCCCCACAGCCCACTAACCTGGGACCTGGGCTTGTGGGGTCTTCCCAAGTCCCTGCTTGAGCATCTGGGCTGCAGTGTTACCCTGGGCTTACCATTGCCGGCCCACGTCTCCCAGCTGTGCTAGCAGCCGCACTGCCCTAGGCAGCCCTTCCAGCCACAGCTGGAGCTGCATCTTCACTGCAAAATGGCAGGACTTGGACCCATGTCAAGATGGGACTTGACTTGAGCTCTGACCCATCCCCATGCAGGTCCTGGGAGCTTCCTGACCTGAGGCAGCCTGACCTGTATGAGGTGACACAACGAGGAGCAATGGTCTCAAGTTGCAGTGGGGGAGGTCTAGGTTGGATATTGGAGGGTGGTGAAGCACTGGGATGGGTTCCCTAGGGAGGGGGTGGAATCTCCATTCCTGGAGGATTTTAAGTCCCGGCTTGACAAAGCCCTGGCTGAGATGACTGAGTTGGGGTTGGTCCTGCCTTGGGCAGAGGCTGGACTCGATGACTCCTGAGGTCTCTGCCAGCCCTAGGATTTGATGAGCAGGGCGGCTGGGGCCCAATCCCCCGTCAGAGCCCAGGCGCAGGGTGCAGTGTGGCCATACCTGTAAGCTCCTCTCCTAGCTACTGGGCAGGCACAGAGCTGGCTCTAGGCGCTGGCCCTCATCAGGCTGCATGTGCATGTCACCACCTCCCCCAGCTGAATGGTGATGGACCAGCCCCCCCCCCCCTTGCACCCAAAACCTCCCTCACCCCTTCTGACCAACCCTCTCCCCAGGCTTCCCACCCCTCCCCCAGCATCTCCAACCGCCCCAGCTGCCACATCTCTTCCCCGCCTACTCGTCAGCCCGCTCTGGGGCTCTGGCTGAGACCCCAGCCCCTTCTTTGCAGGATTCCTGGGACCCTGTGGAGCAGGGAAGCTGCTTGTCACCCAGCCCCCAGAGCATGCCCTTGAATGGCCTGACAGCCCAGGGCAAGCGAGAGGCACATTTGCTGCAGCTTTTTGCTACTGCTTGGCCCAGCTCCTGTGTGCAGGGGCGCCCAGGAGAGGTCTCTGTCTGGCCGGAGGCAGGCACCCAAGCAGGGCTGATTTCCAGACTGTGCTCCCACCACTGCTAAGGAGGTTTTGCCGCCTCTGAAAGCCTGTGCAAAGCAGCCTCCAGCAGCTGTGTGTTCTCTGTGTGACTCATCCCCACCTCCCCATAACAACATTCCTCCTCTGTGAAATCAGGGCCTGGCTGTGTTAAATCACCATGCAGTTCTCTCCCCACGCACCTCCTTGTAGCCAGTCTGGATGCCTGAGTCCCAGGACAAGGTGCCTGGGAGAAGGGAGTAGAATAATGCTACTGCTTTGCCTGCCTATAGCCCCTGGGGTGCAGGAAAGCCTACTCAGCGGATGGGAAACTGAGGCACAGAGCCGTTGCAGCAGATCACAGAGCAAGGCAATGGCAGAGTTGAAAGTGAAGTGGAGCTTTGCCTCTTGTCCCCTGCTTTTCCATCTGGACCATGCTTGGTGTTGTGTACAGCAAACGACAAGGGGATGCTTAACTGTAAAGCAGGAGGAACCCGGGGTAACACCCTAGCAAGGAACTTTCTCTAGCAGCAAATGGGGACTTAACCCATAATCTCCTCTGCTGACGGTCCTGAACTATTCATACTGCTGGCGTCTGCTCACTCACACGGAGGAGAATCAGAAGCCACCCAGCTCCCAAAGCAGGAAATAGATTGAGCACCACTGAAAAATCCAGCTTGGCTCTATTGCTGGCCACGGGGGAAGGAGGGACTGGTCTGTATGCGAGGCCCTGGATAGAAATCAAATATTGCCCTTAAAATAACTCTGTTTGCCTGGTGCCTGGAGCCAGCCTCAGCTGCTGGTGAAGGGAGCTTTAATGCAGTGCTAAGTGTTGCAAAAAGCAAGGTCAGGAATCCATGGTGGCTCTGCTCATTTTCCTCCTTGCAGAAGGCTCGGCCATGCAGCTTTCGGAGGCAAAGTGCCCCTAGCCATTTGAAATGTGTCATCACAACCCCTCGCCCTGCCCTAGGGCTTCTCGTCCAAGGGCCTCCAAAGTGCTTTCCTGACACCACTTTAATTAACCCGCACAACAGAGACACACAGTAAGTCAGTGGACATGCTGGAAAGAGAACCCAGGAGTCCTGACTCCTAGCCCCCTGGCTCCACCCACTGATCACCATAAAGAAAGGGGCACTCGCTCACACCAGGATGGCATCCCATGTAAATTGTCAGTGAACAGAGCCTCATGTCTCCCCCCAGAGCTGACCTGCCTTTACACAAGGTACCGAATCCTGCAGCCCTGACTCATCGAGGTTTGCATGCAAGAGGATTTAGGGCTAGTCCCTAAACTGAGCGGGGGAAGGGCAAGGTCCAGGGTTTTAAATACAGGGCTGATGAACAGGCTCTTGCCTGCTCCAGGTCAAAAGGAATTTAGATCCTGGAAGCTGATGGACACAGCTCCTTCCCGCCTTGCGCAGGCTGGTGTGGCTGTGAGCCTCTGTGAGGTGCATTAGCATTTCATCTAGAACAAGTCCGAGCACACTGGCCGTTGGTTTCAATCATTGCAGTGTGCCAGGAGCACTTCTGGGGAGGTGCGGGTGCATTTAGACACTTTTGTTATTTTTAGGTCCACTCTTCCTGTAAATCCTGCTACCGATTTCAGGAGGAGAGGGTCATCAGAGAGAGGAAAATATAGACACACCAGCATATATAAAACTGTTTTTAAAATCTTTCCTTTTCATTTTTCCCATCATAGGACATGCCTGGAGACCTTAATTAAAACATCCCCTCCAGGCCCCTGTCAAGTATTTTAGTCCTCAACAGTGGCAATGTATTTAGTGCAGCAGGCTTTCGTGGTGAATGATACATTCACATAGAAGAGGTACATTTTGGAGGCAGAAGGTAAAGCAAATTATAATAAAGTGGCAAATCTGTCTGTGTGCCCCACTGCCAGGAATAAATCAGAACTGTTCCATTGTGTGACATGGGCCCTATACTGCTGGCAGCTCTGGGAGACTTCCTTAGCTTCTATGGTAGGAAAGTGGACTTTCAAATCAGAAGGCTCTATCTCTATTGGCCTCTCATGTTATCATGCCAGTCTGCCCATCAATTTATGGAGCTCACACCAGCCCTGGGAGGAAGAATCATAACTAGAGCCCTGCAAATCCGCAGATAGCCTCATCCATGGATGTAGCAGCTGCTCATTTTTGCTGATTCAAACTTTGTATCCTCACAGGGCTCTAATCATAACTGTCAGGGAGATTAAGTGATGTGGCCAAGGTCACTCAAAGAGTTTGTAACAGAGCTGGGAACGGGCGTCTCAGCTCCTGAATCCCAGCCCAGTGCATTAGCCACAAGACCACCCAGTCTGCCTCTATTGACCCTGCCACCCTCACAGTGGCCGCAGTTCATTACCATCCCCCAAAGGGAGTGCAACTCTACAGTACAGTTAAAAGAATCAATATACAGTAAAGAGATCGCTGCTCCCTCGGGAACAGACTTTGGGTTGAAATTCATGATTGCTCACAAGAAGTTAAGAAACCTCCGTTGCCAACTGGATTTCTCCCCCCCCCAAAAAAACCGTTGTCACCAAGTGGGCAAAGGTGTTACAGCAAATATTGCAGCCGCTTCCCCCCGGCAAGACTGCAAAGCGCGTTTCCTTGGATCCCCCTTTGACTCACCTTGAACTTGTTAGAATCGGAGGGGGTGGCTCTTCCCGCTCCCTGCCTCTGGATTTTGCAATCTGTTCCCACACCGTTTGCAATCAAACGGGAAAGCCCGGGCCAGGAGCTGTTCCACAACCAAGCTCCGTCCACAAGGGCTCTCGAGGTTTTCCCTCTCTCCTTATAAAGCTCTCTGCGAGGAAAGCCGAATTGCGCGTGGGGAATAACTTGCGGGGCTGTACCTTCTTTCTGTCACTTTCTGGGGCGGCCGTGGCGATGTTTCAGCAAAGCCAGGCCACAGGGAAGGGGCTCCCAGCCCGGCCGCGGGGCCGCGAGGGAGGACGAGAGAAAAGTGAGCCGGGGGGGCTGCGTGCGAGGGGGGCTGCCGGGGCCAGGGAGAGGGAGGCGGTGGAGGGAGGCAGGGTTTAAAGGAGGGCAGCGCAGGATTACGGAGGAGGAAGGGCGAGGGGAGGCGATCCTGGGCATGGCAGGCGGGGCCGAGCCGCCTGGCTGGGGAGCAGCAGCCCCACACGCGCAGCGCGGCGAGGATGGGCCGGTGCGCCCGGGTCGGAGCTGAGCCCGGTGCCCCCCGCAGCCGGCGGCGCCACTAGGGGGCGCAGCATGGAGCCGTGGCCCCGGGGGCCGGAGCAGCGGCAGCCGCGGGAGCCGGAGGCTGGTGGGCGAGACCGGCAGCGCGGGACGCCGCGGGGTAACTGCCCGGAGCGGGCGGGGGGGCCGGGCAGGGCCGGGCCGGGCTCCGGCTCCCGCGGGCACGTGGCGCGGCTGTGCCCCGAGTGGCCCGGGGCCCCTGCCCCTTCGCACCCCGCGGGCGGGCGCGCCCTGCCCAGCCCCCTGCCCGAGCGCGTGGGGCGAGCCGGGCAGAGCCCTGGGCCCCGCTGCCTCTGGCCTCCCCAGGCGCAGAAACTTCTCCCGGCTGCGCGCTGCTCATCCCGGCGCGGGGCGGCCGGTCAGTGCCGGGTTCCCGGCGGACAGTCGGGTTTAGCCCCCGGCCCCCGGTTAGTCTGGGCGCGGCTCGCGGGGAGGGCGGGTCGAGTCCCCCCCTCTGCCCCGCGGGGCGAACTTCCCGGCTCAAAGCGCCCGAGGAGCGGGGCTGGGAGGGAAGCGCGCGGCCGGGTTCGCTCCGCTCCCCCGGGGCGGTTCCCACGCGGCGTGAGCCCGGCGGCGGACTCTGGCTCGGGCCGCAGGGAGAGGGGCGCGGGGGCGGCTCCTGCAGATTGGGGCCAGGGGCCTGCTGGGAAGGGGCGACCGGCGCGGGTATGGCAGGTTGCAGAGTGCCCTGATGCCCGGGCCTCAGCGGGGGGAGACAGGGACTGGGGCTGCCCAGGCTGAACCCAACCCTCCCCTGTGCGGAGGGAAAGCGGGTTAGGCGTCCTGGCGGGACGGCCACAGGCTCTCCTTGGCCTCTCCGCACTCAGGCCTGCAGGAGAGGCGATGAAATCCTGGCCCCCAAAAGCAGCTGGTTAAAGGAAGGCTGGAGCCGCCAAAGGTGGGGACTGGGGTAAGAGGAGAGAAGGATCAAGGGGGGAGAGGAGTTGTGATGCTACTGAGTAATACCAGCCTGTCTGCTAAACCCTCTGCTGTGGCCTTGGCTGCATCAGGGGGTATTTGGGGTAACCCCCTAGCTAGAGAGATGCACCCCCTTAGACTGGCTCTGCCCTGCTATGGAGTTCAGTAACTAGCCCCATGGAACGGCTTTTACTTTTCTCTCTCCTCCTCTGTTGCTGGAATTTCCAAAGGCGTTCAGTGAGTTGTGCACCAAAGTCAGCGGGAGCAGAGCCCGCAGCCAACTCCTTGACAATCTTTTGTGTGACTCCTTCTGCTGGAGCACTTGTGCATAAGAACTTATTTAGCATTTCCCTCCCTCTGGAACTCTGAGATCTCCCTGCCACTTCCGAAGGTGGGCATACTTAGAGACTAGTGTCCCCCCTCACCCTCCCCGCCCCCTTAATAGGAGAAGGCACTGAGATAAGGAATCATGTTCTAAGTTCAATGGGAATATATTCTTCTCTTGTTTGCCTCTTGGTTTATTACAATGGTGAGCAATGCAGATATAATAGATAGTTAAGTCTCAGAGGCTAGCCCTGTTAGTCTGTAACTTTAAAAACAAGTAGTCCTGTGGCACCTTAGGCTAACAAATATAAATCTAGTATCTTGAGCTTTCCTGGACAAAACCCACTTCTCAGATGAGCTTGAGTGGAGGAAAAAAGGGGATGGTCAGAATATATAACTGAAAAAGAAAGGAGAGCGGAAAGAAAAAATACCTGTCAATTGTAGTGCAGGTGCTAGTGAGGCTAACTGAGTGGGCTGGAGGCATCCCATACTTAGCTTTTGATGTCAGTGGGGTGTTGAATGTAAGGAAAGCTGGTTTATAATGGGCCATAACTCAGACCTGCCAGAGAAGCTGCCTGAGCCCACCTCTCTAATGCCTTGCTGCCTAACTGGCCAGAGTAGACAACAACTAATGAGAATCCCTTTCTGAGAAGCCTGTAGCTCCAACTCGCTTGTGACAGATTGTAGTTTAGTTTCCAGCTATGGTGATTAGTGTAATTAGCAGCACAAATCTGCATAAAATGGGCTTTGTAATTAGCAATCAGTTGGGTGTTTCTGTGTTAGGGCTAGTGAGAACTAGACCTCTGTAGCATCTGGCCCTTCTCTGGAGAACGGCAAACCCCAAAGAAACTAAGGGAAGTTTATGGCTAGAAACAATCCAGGAAGGGTAGGTCACTGCGTTGCACTTAGAGAAATAGAACCATCAGAATCTTGTTTGGGGGACAAGACAGTGTTTATTGTGAATGCAGAATTCATTTACAGTCCCTAGCTACTAAAACTATCCAGCACACATACACGCTCTTCTACGGACGGGATATAGTTACAGCCTCAATTGCTCATGCTAGTTCTCTGGCCAGGCATGCTGGGTTGTGTCGGTGCGCACCAATGCTCCGGAGGATGATCACAGAACCGAAAAGCCCAACTGTCTAGTTTTGCATCCATCTTTTTATATGTTTCAGTCCCTAGATCCTGTTGTGCCCCAGGGAACTGTATGACCATGAGTCACCAGTTAGCAGCAAATGCAACTTTGATCTTTTTCTTGGTGGGGCTTTTGTCTCTTTCTTGGATGGGCTCTTTTATTGTTGGCAGCTGGTCACAGAGACCAGAAGAGTGGCTTCTGGCACTGATCCCGTTACAGATACATGCTTTGAACAGAGTTGAGGCAGTACAAGACTTAAAATTGGGTTTCAGTAACATTGTGGAGTCAGTTTAGTTACAATGTAGTAAAAAGGAGTTACAATAACAGATTCTTTCAAAGGCAATTCTTAACAGGCTGCTAACGAATTAACCCGAAAGTGGTTAATACCGTTTCGTTTATAAAATCCCGTCCATAACAATTGGGCTGCAATTCATGAGGTTACGTAACGTCACATTAAAAAGGTGATTTAATTCTGCAGCCCTACAGCTGCTTTTCAGACTGTGGCCTCTCTCTGGGTGCAGCACTTTCCCGGGCTCCCCTCTGCTGCCTGTCTTGTCCACTGCTCTGATCTTTCTGGGTCACTCGGCTGCTTAGTTCTGTCTTCCTAGTTACTTCCTATCACTTTCACTGTGACACTCAGGCCAGAAGTGACTTGCGGATGATCCCAGAGTGAATCAGAAACAAACCCCAGAAGTCATAATTTGCCTGCTCCCTGCTCTAACCACCAGACCCTGCTCCTCAGGGCCGGCTCTAGGTTTTTTGCTGCCCCAAGCAAAAAAATTTTTTGCTGCTCCCCCCATCCCCGTTTTTGTTGGCAGCGACCCAGACCCGGAGCAAGGGTGGCTCCAGCCGCAGCTTAGGCCCCCTGGTGCGGAGGAAGGGAGTGTTCTGCTTGGCACGCTTGGCCTGGGCCACAGGATCTGGCCTGGCACAGCCTAGCATGGGGATAAGAGCTTGGCATGAGACCAGGACTGGCCCCAAATGACCCAGAGCGCCAGGCTGGAGCCTGGACGCCTGGATTCTGTCCCCAGCCCTGCCTCAGTTTCCCCTTCGGGAGCTGGGGAGACGCTGCTGCCCTGCATGGCCAAGCACAGTGTCTGGGTGGGGAGGGGCTGGGGCTCCTTGGCCACCCCCTCCAGATGGATGCACACCATGACCCCCGGTAGGGCCTTGCGCACCTTCCCCTCCTATTTCCCCCGCCCCACAGGGCCCCGACGGGTCTGTGACATGGCAGCGTCCGGCCGATCAGCGGGGCACGTGCAGGTCCCAGCCCCATGGGAAAGACTCGGGCAGCGCTGCCCGTGGAGGGGCGGGGCTATGGGGCACTTGCCTGGGTGCTGGGAGGCGTGAGGGGGGCGTGTGGAAGGGGCTGCTGCTGGCAGGTGACTGTGGATGGGGGGCAGAATGGGGGTGGCACAGTACACACAAGTATGGCCAGAATGCCCCCGGAAATGTGCCACCCCAAGCACCTGATTGCTTTGCTGGTGCCTAGAGCCGGCCCTGCTGCTCCCTCCCAAAACACACTGCTTTCGGCTGCTGGTCCAACCTTACTTTTGCTGCACAGTGATGAGCCTGGTAAGTCCTGTGCAGTTGGCCCTGGTTGGGGTCATGCAACCTAAAAATACAGCCAAATAAAATAGCCCCATCAGGTGCCAGCCCCGCATCTGGGCAGGAGAGGTGACTGCTCGGGTCAGCACAATGCTCAGGGACTGGATAGCAGTTGCAGGGCCGGAAGCAGCCGACGATGCGAGCTCTGATTCTTTGAGCTGCAAACCCTGTTCCGAATCCATCGCCTGAACAGGAATTGTTTTGGGTTAACGCGTCCCATACATCAGCCCCTCCTGCTGGGCCCGGACTGGGCTGAAGTGACCCGGGAGCAGAAGCAAATGAGAGTGTTAAGGACTCGCGGGCAGACTGCCTCACCAGTGTCAGCCCCGTTCTGCTTCAGGGCCCTTGAGGAGGTGGTGCCCAGCAGGGGCTGGGGTAGGTGGCTTTTGAGGGCCCTATTTTGGTTGGTGGGATCAGGCGTGGAGCTGCAGGCCACTTTGGAACAGATCAGGGCACCAGGCTCCCAACATTGCAGCGTGTTTGATGCAGACGGGCTCTTTCTGCGCAGAATGCCATCGATTTTTGAGCCCTCAGTGTGCCTGGGACTGTTTCCTAGGCCTGCCTCCTACTGAAGGAAGATGGCCCACGCTGCTCTCCTGCTGTGGCTTGGGGCTTCCCCAACCTGCTTTGGGAGTTACCGTGAGGGAGCCAGGAAGAGGGTTGAGCTGGGCAGCCGTCATCCTGATGGACGTGAGATGGGGCCAGATTTGAAGAGACCCATCCTGCTTCCTGCCAGCTTGGCAGATGGCCAGAGGAATGCAGAAGCCCCAGATGAGACCAGAGAACTGGCCGCTAAGGCTCCTGCATCCTGCTCCTTGCCCTTTGGCTCAGCTTGGCTGTCTATCAAATGGTGTGAATGCGTTTCTGTCTCCCAGGCTCTGCCCGTTAGTGAGTTCTCGTTAGCGCTTGTAAAGCCCGTTAGATCCTGGTGTGAAAGGCACTGGGGGAAACCAACTAAACTGTGATTAATTAATGTGGGTCCCCCATTAGTTTGAATTTCACAGCAAGGGGATGCTGCATGAGGGTATGCTGCTGGCACGGGAGTGGCAAATGCTGCCATTGTCCCAACACAAAGACTTTAGGGGGGAGTCAACCAAAGTAGTGGCAGCCCTAGAGAGAATAATGTGCAGGGAGCACTTCAACAGGCATTGTGTCCATGCAGAAATACCCCTAAAGGCCCCCATCTTTCTTTATCGCTTTGCCCAGTCACTTTCCCTCTGGGCTTGGCAGCTGATGAAGGGATGGGGCAGGAGCTGCTGAACAGGTGCATAAGCCAAGGGGGCAGCACTGAGAGTAGCAGAAGGAAATCGAGGAAAGGAAAATCGGGGGTTGGCTACCAGCCAGAGGTGCTGGTCAGTGAGCTCTGGCAGGCTGCAGAAGACTCTGCCCCATTACTTGAGTCACTTGCAGGCAGGCTAGACCAGGCTCTGGGGAATACAGACAGCAGGGAGCAAGCCAGATCTAGTTCCCGGAGGTCTCTTCTGTTTGTGATTCCTCTCTTCAAATCTTTTAGCCGAGCAGTGGAAAGGCAAGCCCTGGGGCCAGCCTCTGTGCACTGGTGACCCTGACTCCTGGGAGCAGCACTGCTGAAGCCAATGAATGGGGCTGCTCTGGGGAGCACAGAGCAAGCCTGGAGTCCCTGCGCTCAGTTGATTCCTGAGTTTCTCTGCAGCGGGGCTGCTGTGCAGATGTTCCCCCTGGGAGGGCCTTTCTGAGCTTGCCGCAGGCTGGCATCTGGCTGTGGAGCAAGGGGCCTGGAGCAGGGAGTGGTCTGGAGCAGGCTGGGGGCTGATGAGGGAAGGGCTGCTGTTAAGGAGTGTAGGGCCCAAGGGTGCTTGCTCAAGGGGAGGGGTGATGCACCGTGCCGGGGGGGGGCTTTTCTTTCAAACTGGCCCTCGGCTGCATTGGGAACTGGACATGGCAGCCCTGGGCTAGTGCCGGCGCCCAGCGCGAGGGCTGCGCTTTCCCTTGCTTAACTCGGCTACCTGCTCCCCCAGACAGCACCAGGAATCGTCCTCTGGCATTTGGTCATGTCTCTCTGGGTCAAGGGGGCCAGAAATAGAAGCTCCCGTTCAGTGGCTCCAGCCCAGGTTCTTTTGCCTTCAGTTCCCCCTGCCGCTGCCGGGACGGGCTTGGTCCCCTCATGCGCACTCAGCGGCTCGTCACGCTACCTCGCGGCTCCCCGGCTCCTCTCACACCCCGTCCTCACCCATCTGCTCCAGGCCCCTGCCTCTGTCCAGGGGCGCTTCCTCCTAGTGGAGAGATTGCTCGGAGCCTTCAGCTCTGCTCCCTGGCTGGGCGTCGCAGTGTCTGCTGCTTGCCCTCAGCTCTGAGCCTCGCCCAGGGGGCTGTGGCTGGGGGACTCCAGCGTGTCTAAGATGGGGGAAGGTGTGACCCCAAGGCCTGCTCAGTGCCGGTTGATAGTCCCCTCTGCCGTGGCATGCCTGGCTCCCCAGAGGCCCTTTGTGAGGCTTAAGGCCTAGATTGGACTTGCTGCTGGAGATTGTCCATTTGTAGCTCAGTGGGGGCCCTTATGGCCCCTCCTAAGAGACCCAGGCCTGCTGGCCCCTTCTCAAAGGCCAGCAGCTGCACCAGGAGCGTATCTGCCCAGAAGGAGCAGCGTTTCCTGCTGGATATTTCTCCCTCAGAAGCAAAACGAGGCGGCCCATGGCAAAATGGCGGTCACGCCCGCCCAGGCAACCTGTTGTGCATCAGCTTGTTCCTGGTGACTTTGTTGTTGATGGGCTGGCAGCCCTGGGGGGCAAAACACTCTGGTGAGCCCCGGGCCAGGGGAGCCCTCCTCCCGCGCTGCACTGGGCCAGTGAGTACTTGGCTGCCATCTGAAGTGACCTCCCCAGAGGGCGGGAGGGGCCTCTGACTTCCCTGCCAAGATGGCGATTTCCTGCCAGCCCTGGGGGGGTTCTTGTGATGCAGACACCAGTGGCCCTGGGAACTGGCCTGAGTCCCTCTGACCTTTCACCCCAACAGCCACCCAGCCTTGGGGGGCGACCTGCTCCTGGTCACTGTGGACCCGGTGCAGGCCCTGCCATCGCTAAGCAACGCCTTGGTGCAGCCAGGCGCAGGATGGCTCCTGGAGGGGGCGCTCTGCTCCCAAGTGCAGGCCTTAGAGCTATGTTGGCAATGGGCACCAGGGCGTGTCTCTGCCATTGCCCCTGCTGCTCTTGCCTAGGGAGGAGTGGGCAGCATCCAGCCTCCCCGCCTGACAGCTCAGAGATTCCAGGGGAGCCTGAGCAGGGACCAGAGCCTGCGCGGGATGGAGCAACGGTGCTTCCGCAGCACTGCTTTTGCGCATGGCAGAGGGCTCGGAGAGCGTCTCCTCTTTGCCCCGGGCGTGGGTGGCACTAGAAGGTGACTCTGACAGGGAGTTATTTTTAACCGTCCTACCTTGGAGCAGACTGTAATTATGATTTCCCTTCTCCTTCCGTGGTGGGAGGCGACTCCGGGGAGGATCGTTCCAGCAGGCGCCGTGCTGCCTGGCCCCTCCCGGCAGTCGTGTCTCGGGTGCCTTGCCCACCCAGGGATGAGTGGGTGACAGCGCAAGGGAGGGAGCTCTGCGGCTGGAGAGGGGCTGGGGCTCGCGGGGGTGGAAGTTTTTCCTACCTGCCATCGCTGGTTGGGACTGTCACCAGCTCCTCTCCCGGGTGCATTTAGCTCTTGCTCCCATGATGCAACCATGAGGTGGAAGGGTCCCATTCACTTCCACTGACTTGGATGGGTGCAGACCAGGCCCTGTGTGGGACCCAGCGCTGTGGCACATTCTCCCTCTGCTGTGGGGGAAAGACAAGGGTTTGACTGTGCTTTGGAGTCTGTAGCTTGGGTGCTGTCCTGCCTGCCCAGTGAAGAGCCAGTCTTGAGTCCCATGCCCTGGAGAGGGCTGTTGCATTCGTTCCAGTCAACAAATGCTACAGCAGTCTTCCCCTTATCTCCATGCTCAGCACGCTGCAACTGCCAGGCTCTGCCATGCCTCACTCCCCACCCCACCGGGGGGCCAGGGCCTGGCCCCCGAGCACAAAGCAAATTGGAGGTGGCCAGCATCAAAGCCCTCTTGAACTCTGGCTGACAGGCCTGACCAGAAGCGCGATGAACCCCTTTGCTGAGCGCTGTCCCTGGCCTTGCAGTTGCACAGCTGTCTTGCAAAGGGAGATTTATCCATGTCTAGAGACCAGGCTCCAAGCTCTGCTTGGCCACTGGGGTGCCGCTCGCTCGGCAGGAGAGAGCTGGAGGCGCAGCTTTCTGCTGAGACCTTGCCTCCAAATCCATTGTCTCCTCGCCTCCCCGTCTCCAACCCTCTGGTAGTTTGTCTCCTGCTGGCCCAGCCTGACAGAACAATTTAAAACACACCCACCACGGAGCTCGTCCAGGTTTGTGGTGCCGCCTGGGAAACCCAAACGTTCCCAAAGCGTGGGCCACCCTCCCCCCATCATGCCATTTTGAAAACTAATAAGTACAGGGGTGGGGGTTCATTTGCTTGTGAAAATTCTGAGCCTTTAGGGTGTGCTCGCGTCACTCCCTGCACAACGACAATGGCTGGAAACGTTCGCTCCGTGATGCTCATGCAGTGATTTCTGCCTGGATGCCGCCTGTGGCTCTAAGCGGAACCCCTGCTATCGTGAGAGTGGGTGATGCCAAGAGCTCAAGCTACGTGTGGGCCTGGGCTGCCACGCCGGGTGTGTGTGGGTGTGGCAATGGGCTTGCAAGAGAGGCCCCTCAGCCTAGTGGGGGGCCATGTTCTCCGAGTCTGTGAGAGCGTGGTCGCTGGAGGGCCCCTGGGTTGGTCCCATCCCACCGGGTGGAATTTCTTTCTCTCCTCCCCGGCAGAGATGCTGACCAGCCCTGTGGTGTTCCTGGTCCATGCCGACATTCCGTGGGCATCTCTCACTCTCTAGGACTGAGCAACTGTTGTACCTGCTGCAGGACGTTAAGGAGCAGCTCCAGCCGTCCACCTTGGAAAGCGCCTCTCCCATGGGCACGGGGTGGATGTGCTGTAGTGAGAGCCGGGAGGCTGGCTGGGCGCCATGTGTGGATCCAGGAAGCAGAACGCGCTGGTAGAGCACCAGAATGTCCCAGCTGGCCCCAGGGCGTAGGTACCGGGGAAAGCTGCCTGCCAGGGTTGTGCTGCCAATGTTCTACCCGCGGGTTCCTCTGAGGTCTCCCTTCTGGAGCCTGTGACAATTCCTGCGCTGCAAGAGGAAGGGGATGAGCCACTTGGATGCCTTCCGCACTGGAGGGAGGCAGTTGCACAGAGCAAGTTGGCACACGAGCTGAGAACGTAATAGACCCTGTTTGTGAAGAGTCAGCTGAGTGCGTGGATGGCACAGCCCAGTGCTTGCCTGGGCAGGAGGGTTGTGAAGGGAGGCTGAGAGACTGTCTTGCCCTAGGAAAAATTTGTCATACCTGCCTGCTTGGTACCCTCTCCTCCATGCCAATGGCCAACAAAAAAGCCCTTCTCTTGTAAGAAGCAGTTTGACAAGTCCCAGGGAGGAGCCTTGCTTGGCAGGAGCACCGAGGGGGCAAAGGGAAGGGGAGTCACCCCAGCCCTTGCTTCTGTTTGAAACTTTAACCAGCCCCCCACCCCCAGCAGCGTCTCCTCTTGCACGGCAACAAGCCCCAGGTAGGAGCTGGCACAGATACAGAGGAAACCTGGAGCTGCTCTTTCCCCAAAGTTCAGTGATCAGACTCCCCAAGTCCTTGTCCAGGTCACTCCCCAAATGTCCTGTGTTTGGAGTAGGGGACTGGGAGTTGTTTTAAATGCTGCCTGCTGGAGTGAGGCTTCTCTGGGGGGGGGGGGGAGGGGGTGAAGAAGTCTTATGGTAATACCATACTCTTGTCATCAGTGTTATCTCCGTTTTATAGATGGGAAAACTGAGGCACAGAACAGGGTAGTGACTTGCCCCTGCAGGCCAGTGGCAGAGTGAGGAATAGAATCCAGGTTGCCCAACTTTCACTATAATGCATTAACCACTAGGTAACACTGCCTCTTGTGTCCCTGCTACTTGTGGGCTCTTTGCCCAGCTCTGCTGCTGACCCGTTGGGAGGCCTTGGGCCAGTCTGTTTCCCCATCTGTTAAACGTTGCTCCTGATACTGTCCTGGCTGCTGAGGTGAGTGTGCGGGATGCTTCGGGCTCATTGGATGGACACGGCTCTGGAAGTGAAGGAGCTGCTGCTCTGACCCCAGCACGCTGGGCTCACGTTAAACTGCTGAGCAGGCCGGAGGGATGCTGCCAAAGGGAGCGTGTGCCTGTTCAGAGCCTTGCCCCCCCAGGAGTGTGGTGCTGGGCCTGGCAGGAGTAGAATCCCCTCGCCACCTGCGGTGATGCTGCCTGGTGAACTAGTGCAATTGATCAGCAGAGAGACTTCCCAGCACCCGCATGCTTCACGCCCAAGTCTGCTTTTGCCAAGTCTCCCAGGGTTATTTGAAGATTTTAGGCATGTACGGTAGGGAGGAGCGGCGCGAGGGCTTCGGGGGGAGCCATCAACCTGTCCAAGTGATGGGGGATTAAGGAAACGGTTCTGATTTTTAATGAAAGGCTCATAGTGGGATTTGAAAGCTTAACTTCCAAACTCCCAGTCTAGGAGCTGAGCTGCTGTCTTGCTCTATCGGGCTAACGCCCTTCACGTTTCTGAAGCATCTTTCATCCTATGGGACACCAAGCCCTTCCCGAACTGCAGATGCTCTGCTGAAATGCAGCCACCTCTGGAGTGGAGGGCAGCAGTTGATTAGCAGCACAGCAGACTGCATTTCAGGAGGGATGGAGAGTTCTTCATCAGTGACACGGGGGCAAACACCCCTCTTTTGCAGGGAGTGAAGCTGGGCCTCTCATGCCCGCACAGAAGAGAGGGCTTCAGTCTCTCTCTACACTTGGCGCGGGTTTGTGAGCCTGCTAAAATAGCGAGTTAATCAATGAACTCGAGTGACAGTGTCTGGGAGTTTTAGCATTTGGTGGCAACGCTGGGTTTTTTTACAAGCTTATGTAACCCTTGGGGATTCTATTAATAAAAATAATGGGGCTGCACTCCGGGAAGAGCCATCACTAGCGAGGAGTATGAAATGCTCCAACTTTCAAAAACATGCTGCCATGAGTTGGTGCTTTCTACGCGCAGGGGAGGACAGTGGGGCTGGCTGGCAGTGGGCGGAGGGGGACGTCACACGAAGAAGTTTTCGGGGAGGGTGGGTTGTTTCTATTGAAATGCCGCATGCAGTGAATCCCTTTCAGTCAAAGAGCTTCTTGATGGAGACTATTGCAGGCCAGTCAGCTGGGCCAGTGCCCCTTTAAATGCCACTGACCCTCCTCTGATCAGCACTAGGGAATGGGATGTAATTGAATCACCATTCAAATGATTAACCAATACGCATAAGCTTATCGGTTACCATAACGGTTACACACCTGCTCCTGGCCCCACTCCCAGGGAGCCAGCCGCCACCCCATGCTGTGGGCTCTGTAGCGCCAGGCAGCAGCCGGCTCTCTGGGAGCGAAGCCAGAAGGTGGGAGCCGGTACATGCCAGGAGCCAGCTCAAAAGCCAGCTTCCAGCATGCAGCGGCGCCCAGGGAGCTGGCTACCACCCCGTGCTGCAGACCCTGCGGTATAACGCTCCCACTCCCAGAGAGCCAGCTGTGCTGCGGGCCCTGCAGGATAGAGCCTGCAGCCTGTAACTACCAAGATTTTCAGAGGTGACATGGTTACTGAATTAACTGCTTTTTAACATCCCTAATCGGCATCCCTACCCCACCCTGTTGAGCTCTGGAGCCAGGTCTGCCCCAGCGGCTCCATCGCAGAGCCCACCTCTGTGGCTGGCTGCCATCGGAGGGCTGCGCGGAGATGCTGAAGACCAAGAGAGTCATGGAGAGTCAACGTCCCTCCTGCCCGGACAGCCATTCCTTTGCATGAGTGGCGGCACCGTCGTGCGGCAGGGAAGGGAGCTGTGTCTGGAGGTGGCCAGAGGACTAGCTGAGCCGTGCGGAAGGGCACTAGCTTGCTTACCCTTTTCACAACTGGCAGCTGGCACCGCCTGGTCTGTGGGTAGCACAAGAGACACCATGGACCTGATCCAAAGCCCACTGACACTCATGGAAAGCTCCCACTGACCCAGGCAGGGTTCCACTCAGCAGGGCCCTGTGCGGATACAGAATTTGTATCTGCATCCGAGCTGCAGAAATGAGCTGTAGGTACCCATGGCTGTAAAGTGACATCCACAGCTTTGCAGGGTCCTGCCAATCAGCTCTATGTGAGAAGGAAACCAGAGGTGAGCCGCAGATCACGGTCCTGAAGAGCAGCGCTGGGCACGTCCGAACACATGGTGCCATCCTACACAATTGTCGTCTTTGACACACAGGTCGTTTCCAGGAATGAAAGGTGGGATTAACAGCCTGTCTGCGTAAGACACAGGTGAACTCAAGTGTGACCGAAGGGTGACTCTTGGCATGAGGGTCAGTTGAGTGTGATGCTTGTTAGTTCCTGAGCAATTCTAGACAGTTGCAAAGGGAAAGCTGCTGGCTCTCTTTGCTGGGCTCTGCAGCGGGGCATGCGGGGCTTAGAGGAAGCTCAATGAGAGAGGAAGGGAATTAGGTTTAAAGAGACACTGTCAAGGCTGACAGCCAAAAATAGGACCAGCCCATTGTATGTTCTAATGGTAAGACTGTGTGTGAAATTTACAAGAATCCTCTTCCCTGCAACTGCTGGGAATGGATTGCGCTCTGGGAGTGGTTTTCACTCAACCTTAGAGCCGCCAAAGTTTGCAGTGGCATCAAAGAGGCTTTGCAAAATCCATGGAGTTTGGAGATTTGTATTTTTTTAAACATTGACGCTGTCAGCAGGACATTTAAAAGTTTTAATGTAATTTAAAAGTAGGTCAAATCTAAGATCGTAATTGAGGCTAGTTGCTCTCCATAGCGGGCTGGGAACAACACAATATAAACAACAGCACGCTGTGGAGAAGCAGCATTAATCTTGGGAAGACTTAAAGTGCCTGCTAACTTCATTTGGTAGCAGACAGTTTTAAGGGAGAAAATCTCGCTCATTTGGGGGCTAACTCCATCACTTTAGGTGACTGTTAAGGCAACCTTTATAATGCCATCCCCCATATGATGAAGGCTTTCGCAGTATCAAAGGCAAATTTAAAATCTCACCCATCAGTAGGCTGTGGGTTTTGTTGGGGTTTTTTTTTTCCTTTAAATCTCCTCATTCAAATTGTCACAGCTTGACAGGCCTGTGCCAGGAACACACTGTCATCATGAAGCTTGTATACTTAATTCCTTCCCTCTGATACTAATAATGCCTTAAGATGATTAAAATTGGAAGAACTTTTGCATCTAATTTGCTTTCCATTGCTTATGCTGTTTGCTGGCTTTTTGCACTTCGCTCAAGTTAGGTAGTGAAATTAGGTCACTTTCCTTTCTTCCTCCTTTCCTCGTGTATGTTTTTAGTTTCCAGTCAGTATTACTTTCAGGCTGAAGGGCAGTCACTGTACCCTGTAACAAGGAACCCAGTTCAGTTTGGGACCGTGCTGTAGTCTTTCTGCCTCCGCACCATGGCCCGTCTGCATCTTCACGCTGCGTGGTACTTGTATCGGTGCATTGTGGGAGCAGCTGGGCAGCTCTCCAATCCTGCTTCAGCAGGGGATAGAGTGCCCGGAAATCCTGCGGGACTGGCCAAGTCCATCATATGGGCGCTGTTAGGGGGTCTGGTCTGTGCCACATAAGGGCTACATTCCAGCCCAGTTACAGGAAACGCCTCTGATGGGGGCAAGGTGCTGTTAGCTGCCAAGCCGGTGTGTGGACACAAACCCCCTTAGTGTAGCTGGACTGTAGCTTGGGCACCTGGCTGCTGTCAAAAGACCAGACACTGGGCTAAATGGGTAGAATATTTGTAAACCCAATTTCAATCCACAATTGGGGGAGAGGGGGAAATATTCTCCAGGTGTTTGATTTGGGTTTTTTTGCAAAATCTGATCATCTGTGGCTCAGTCGGTGCCTGCCTGCTAACACAGCTGCATGCTTCCAGCCATGGTGGTAACCTCCTGACAGGCCAGGAAGAGAATCCGTTGGCAGGTTCTCAGCTAGGCCTGGCAGCTCTAGAACTGACCTAGAAACCAGGTTGTGCTGCTGCCTCTTTAACAAAGACTTGCCGAGCACAGCGTGCGCTTTACCTCTGTGAAGTATGTGCATGGCAGGTGTAGCCACCCCATGTCTTTGCTCCACGCTGAGGGGAATGTCCCTGTGAAACTCTGGAGGGATATTTTTCTTGCACCTGTGGTGCCTTTGGGGTATATTGGCTGCTACCCACCTGAGTCTCCACTGCACATCCCAAGAGAAATTGACCGTGCCTGTTCTGTTCATTCCCGCTGGGCCACCTGGCTTTGGCCCCTGTCAGAAGGCAAGATACGGGGCTAGATGGACCTTTGCTCTGACCCAGTCTGGCCGTTCCTATGTTCTTATCTAATGATCCCTCCTGACCTTACGTTCCTTGACTCTTATGTTCCTTTGAAAGCCAGGTTTGTCATGCCAGCCAATCCCTGAAGTGCTAGAAGCCCCACCCACAACAGCACAAGTTCACGTAGGACCCCCCAGGAAATGCAGCTGATAATGAGCGAAAAGCAAAACGGCGCCTCTAGTTATGCTGCCCAAGCTGAGCAAAGAGCAGGAAGTAAATGGCAGAAGGAGGAATCGGTAGAACAGGCTCTTATGTTGTTTCAGTTCTCATGCCAATGACCCTGTCATAGGAAAAGAGCTTTTCCTCTCCACCTCTGATGGGGCCTCTGAAGCCTTCGTGTTGAGTTAGTGGCAAGGGTTGATTTATGTGTGGCCATAAACCAGACCCCTGGCTCTGCATTGATCTGCTGCCTGTGCCTCTTTTGAGATGCATCAGCTTAGTTTGACAACGTTCTTGCTGTCAGCCCCATGATGCTGCAGGCCAAAGAAGCTGGATTCTGCCCGGCTTCCAGCATCCTCACTAGAGCTGCAGGCTGAGTCTGGAATGGAAGGTCATTAGCATGAATGATGGTGGCTGGTGAGTTAGGGAAGTTCACAGCGTGGGGAGCAGACGCCGGCTCAGCGGCAGTCAGTAGTAATAATGCTAATGCTGATCATTTAAAAACCCCTCGTTTTGATTAGGAAACGGAGCAGATTGGCAAATCAATGTGATGGTCCCACGATCCTCTGCTGCTTTGTTTTGTCAGGTTTGGTTTTAATGGAGACATTTTTCCTGCTTCCAGGAGAATGATTCAGTTGCTGGGCCAGGAGCTGGGGGTTCTGGGCTTTGTTGCACTCAGACATGCTGTGTGGCTTTAGTCATGTCATAGCCCTATGTCATGCCTCAGTTTCCCCAGCTATAAAGCGGATAACAAGATCGACTACCCAGAGATGTGGTGAGGCTAAGCTAATATTGTGTCAGATCCTTCAGCATCCCTCCCTAGAAGATGCCCGAGAAAGTACAGGGTGGAAGCCTGAATTCTTACCACGACTTCTGTGTGAATGTTCTTTGAGCAAGGGCTGTTTTAAAGACATCGCTATGTGACCCACTTAATAACAGGTCAACAAATCTTGCATGTGCCTGCACTGCTCTGAGGTGCCCAGAGAGCTATTTGCACTCACCTGCCTTACATTTGCAGAACCGTTCGGGGAAGGGACCATTGTTTTCTTCCGCAGTACATGCAGTCAGTCTTACTAAGTCATCAGGCAGATGTGCGCTGCTTTGTGTGGGCACGGGCTAGGTGCCTGTGTTTGAATGACACCCTCCCCCCCAGCTGTTCAGCCGTTGTCTAGCTTCTGAGTGGGAGGAGAAAAATGCCTCCAGGAGGATGTAGCCCCGAGCCAGAGAAGGGAATGAGAAGGCCTGTTGCATGAGCCGCCATGTCCCAGTTCCTTGGTTGTGAGCCCTTTCCCTCCCCTGCCTGCTAGTGATGCCTTCTGTTCATCTCTTTTCTCCCCGATTCTCTAGAAAGATCTGACCAGGGGGGCGCCATGACGGCCGGAAGTGTTGAAGCCAGCAGAGCCATGAGAAATCAGGATCCTCTGGAGAAGAAGTCCCTGGGACATGTCCCTCCTTCCCGGAGGCATCGACGCAAGCTGAGGCACAAGCCACCAGCCGAGGTGAGGGTGAAGGGTCAGCTCCGGATGCGCTCAACCTCTGGAGCCTTCGTGATGGTGGGCATCTCCATTGTCTTAGTCGGCATGACAATTGCCGTGGTGGGCTACTGGCCACACCAGGGTCCACATGCAGCTGGGCCCGCAGCCAGGCCAGTTAACTCCAGCAGCCCAGGGGACATCAAAAAGCAAGTGAAGGTCTCTGCCCATGCCCGCTACCTCCCTCACAGTGAGAAGCTGAAGCTGATTGGCCCCGTTATCATGGGTGTTGGCCTCTTCATTGTCATCTGTGCCAACACCATGCTGTACGAGAACAGGGACATGGAGACCCGCCTGTTGATGCAGAAAGGCCTGTACTCCATGACTATGGGCCTCCCCCAGGATCTGAGCCATGAGGAGAAGTACTGCCAGAGGACTAGCTTGCCCCCCCTCAAGGCCAATGCTGAGTGTGTGGAGGGCTGTTACGAGGTGGATCTCTCCTCCAGCGGCTTCCAATCCTGTTCCAATCCCAGGAACAAGTGGGCTGACTGCTACGGGCCCAACCGGCTCCAGACAACGGCCCAGCTGCTCCATCACAAGGGAGTTTCTCCCTCCATGTCCCTCCTCAGCGTCCGCTCAGACTCTGGCAACTCCATGGAAGGAACTTCAATCCATCCTTCACCCAGGGGAGCGAGTCAATCATTTCCTCAGCTGCTAATGCCTTGTCGCTTCCCATCATAAAGGTGAATAACTGCCTCGTCGAGAAGCCGGCTGCCTCTCGGAGGGTGAGCGACGAGGGGGGGAGCAGCCTGGCTGGGACGCCAGATGAGGTGCTGCGACTCTCCTGGACTCTTCCACCCGGCCACTCCCCCGGAGGCCGTGATCTCCAGGGTGGCCATGTCGTCATTAACATTGACAATGGGCCTCCCTCCCTCGCGGTGGTCGAGACGCTCCTGAACCCAGCAGGCAGTGAGGACGAATGCAGCTTAGACATGCAGCTCCACAACCCGGGTCACTCCAAGTCGCTGGATCTCGGGAGGCCGGGGGTGCTGCTGGTGGCGCCCATCAAAGAGCGGAAGAACAGGAGCTGGCCTAGACTTGACCACATCAGCCTGGTTGGCTACGCCAAACTGGAAAGCACGGGCGAGTCCTCCGACAGGCTCCTGGAGCCGGCCGAGCCTCAGGGCGGGGATGAACCCAGCCTCAGCATGCAGGAGGTGGGAACAGAATTGGGCTCACGAGTCTGACTTGGCAGGGGATGGGCGCAGCCAGGCTGCCTGTCCGTCCATTGCTCGCTTGGCGGACTGCTGGGCAGGTTCTTCTTTGAACAGCTGCCCCAATGATGAGGGGGGAGGTCAGTGCTGCTGACTGAGCCTAGTACAGGCCTGATCCCCCTTAGGGGAGACTCTTCAAGGGACAGGTCTCCCTTCTCCAGAGCCCCCTGGGGCTGAGTCACTGCTCCAGTTTTCAGTGGGTGGGGTTGGCCTGACCTCGCGACCCCGCTGCCCAAGCTACGTGGGGAAGCCGGGCTTAGCCACTGAAGACAGGTGGGTGGGGATCCCCCTACAACGCTGCAGGGGCCCCTTTCCTCATTGCTCACTGGAAGGGCAGCAGCAGTAGGTGGACAAGGGCCCCACACTGCTAGGCAAGCCACTGGTCAGTGGCAGGGTTATTAAATGTTCCCTCGCCACCACTGAGGGGCTGAGTCAGTCATTTTGCCTGTACGATGTTTTGGCAACTACCTTTGCAAAGCTCCCATCTCCTGCAGGAAGTTCCATTTGCCACTGGCCGGCAGGCAGGATCTCCGCTGGGTGGGTTTCATCGAGCCCAGAACCTGGCTGAACACAAGGAAGCAACGGGGGCATTTCCCTATGTCTGGATGGGACTCCGCTGGCCGAGGGCACGCCCGCGCTGCAGTCGGGGCATGACGCTGGCCGAGGGCACGCCCGCGCTGCAGTCGGGGCATGACGCTGGCCGAGGGCACGCCCGCGCTGCAGTCGGGGCATGACGCTGGCCGAGGGCACGCCCGCGCTGCAGTCGGGGCATGACGCTGGCCGAGGGCACGCCCGCGCTGCAGTCGGGGCATGACGCTGGCCAAGGGCACGCCCGCGCTGCAGTCGGGGCATGATTGCCACTCAGAAGGCCACACCCCTGCTAGCTGTAATGTAGCTAAAACTAGCAGTGACCCTGTAGCTGCACAGACCTCACCGGGGGCTAGAAACATGAGCAGCGCCTGGGGTCAGGGTGGGTTTTATGCAGTCTGTACTGCTTTGTCCTCGTTAGCTCGAGTAAAGCTACCCTGCACATGCCTCTTCGTCACAGATCCGTATCTGCATGGCAGTCGTGCTTCGGACTGCTGTGCGGCTAGCTCTTATGGGGCACTCTTACGCCGGCTCAGAATGTGGCCCTAGAGCTGTGTGAGAGGACAGGGGCAGGGGCAGAATTGGACTTTTTCCTGGGAAATTTGCATTATTTAATTTTGACCAGTTCCCATCCCCTTCTGTGAAAGGTCAACTTTTGCCTCAGCTGTTGTCTCTTCACCTAGCTCCTCCGCAAAGCTGCTCTCTGGGTGGGAGGAGGAGAGTGTCGGTGCCTTTTCACAAACATGCACCACACGTTGTGCCTTTGGCTGGATGTTCTCCCTGCATGCAGGGCCTTGGCCCCCAGCCGTTTGCCCAGGAAAGAGGAGGCTGGGGAGAAGGGTGGTGACTTCCACCAGCGTATTTTAAGCATGCGCGGATGTGAGCCAGGATGTGAAGGCAGATCCCGCGCAGGCACCAGGCTAGCCAGGCCCGGGTGGTGGCTTAGTCAGCTGCAGCAGGTTGGTTTGTAACTAGAGATAAAGGGGAACCTGGGTCTGAGCCCTAGTTTGGTTGGTTGGTTTGTGCAAAACCAGCCACAACTGAAGTTTTGCAAATTCCGGACTGTGCAGCACAGTTCAGGGCAGGGTCCAGTGTGCGGCAGGAGCATTTCCCAGCCTTGTGGCTAGCAGGTCTGGACTGGCTAGGCCCACACCTAGTCCAGCACTAGCGCTGTGGTCCAACGAGGTAGAAATTAAAGGCTCAAGATTTGTTTCTTTTGTAGATCACAGCCAGGCATGCTGCCCTTGCAAATATGCTAGGCTAGTGACTCCAGTGGGGCATGGGGAGCTCGCTGGGTTCGGGTTATGTGCGGCCATCCATCACTGATACAAAACTGATAGCACAGTCCCTGGGGGCCTTCCTGGCTGGCTGGGGGTATTTATGTGTTTGTGTTACAGCGGTTCAGGGAGGCAGGTAGGTGGTGGTGTGTGGAGTATTGGGCACAGCAGGAGGCGAGACCTCTTAGTGCAGGGATTCTTAGGGTAGGAAGTTTTGCGCCAGAAGGCAGGGTTTTGAGTGTTTTGGACAGACGCTGGATTTGCCTGAGCTCTGGACGTTGGCTACGGCGCTGGGCTGCCTCGGCCGAGGAACGGCAGAAGCGCAGCAGGAGGCTGCACTTTCAAAGGGCGGCATCCCCTGTGCCAAGCACAACTCTTTCTGCGTGCAAAGCACCACGTGGGGCGTGCCCACACCTGGTCGGTGACCGAGGTGCAGGCTTCCTCCACCGACACCCACGCTGGGGGTGGCACAAGAATACTCTGGCCACATAAAAGAGTCGCACGCCCAACGTCCTTTCCCAGGGTGGGAGTTCAGGGCTGATGGAAACAAACCTCCTCCTCCTACTGCCTGCAGGCATGTGACTTGGGTCATTGCAGAACTAGGCAACTTACTAACCCAGCAGGGCCAGATTAAAAGGGGCTTTAGGGGCTGCAGCCCCCAAAATAGCTCCAGGTTGTCGAAAGTGCAGCTCTTTGGGGGCCCCCTTTGCCAGGGGCCCTGGTTTGCAGCCACTAAACCCCCGTGCTCTGGCCCTGTCTGGTGGGGTGGGGAAGCGGAGCCACGTGCTGCTATTCCTCCCGTCCCCGCTGGGCGGCAGCTGCAAGCTCCTGGATCTCTGCTCGCCCGGCTCCCTCGCCTGCAGGCTCCGCCCCCCGCAGCTCCCATGGACTGGGAATCGCCGCCCCTGAGCCCCGGGGGCGGTGCCTGCAGGCGAGCACAGGGCAGTGCATGGAGCCACCGGCCCCCTCCACTCCCGGGGGCCTGCACCAGCAAAAAGGAGTTGCCCCAGGGAATTGCACCACTTCTCAACCCCCAGCCCTGAGCCCCCTCCCACACCTTAACTCCCACTCAGACCCTGCAACCTCCTGCCCTGAGCCCCCTCCCACACTCTAACTCCCACTCAGACCCTGCACCCCTCACACTCACCTCCTGCCCTGAGTCCCCTCGTGCACCCAGGAATGGGCTAAGATGGTGCTGGGTTCTGCCGTGAGGGCAGGGGCCTGGACTTGATGCCCTCTTGAGGTCCCTTCCAGTTCTGGCATTCAGTGAGTATGATTCAGTTCCCTGCCTCAACCCACAGCCCTCTCCCACACACTGATACTCTCATCTTTGGCCCCACCTCAGAGCCTAGGGAATGTAGCCCCACAGAATGTAATAGCCTCAGGCCCCCAGAAGAGTTAATCTTCTGGCCCAATAGCCCAGGTATCATCAGCAACATGTAGGGAGAAGCGGGGGGTCAGGTGCCCCCCCCAATTTCTGCTTGGCTGCTGGGGGGCAGGTGGGACTGGAGCTCTGTCCTTTGCCTGCAGCACCTGGTGCATTTACCATGTCCTTGGCAGCCAGACTGGTGGGGGTGGAGGGGGGGACAGAAAGGGAGGGCAGCCACTCCCAGTTACTGCTGTGTGCAGTGCGGTGGCTGCCTGGGAGAGCTTGGCTGAGGAGGTGGCCATGACAGGCTGCCTCCTGTCCAGGCCCAGCAGGGAACAAGCAAGCTAGAGTCCCTTTCGCCCCCTTCCCCTGCTCTGTCCCTGGCAGCCTGGCCTGGCTGGGTGCAGGGTGAGGGGGTCACTGGACAGAGGAGACATGGGGTAGCCATGTGTTCTGCCCTTTATATTGCCCCTCCCCCGTATTGGGAGGTGTGACGGGCCGGGTCTGGGCACAGCTGAGGGCGTCCACTCAGGGCGAATTGCTCAAATTCGGGGCTCCTTACAGCCCCCAGGCTGGAGGCCTTTCCAAACAGGCCACAAACCAGTCCCGCGGAGTGCTTCAGCTGCCTGCCTGAAGCCTCACGAGCAAAACCCCTCCGACACCCCAGCAATATCCATGCCCCAGATGACCCCGGGCCTCATACACAGGTGAGGGATCTAGAACCCAATCTCACCTACCCTGAACAAGTTCTATCTGGTTCCAAGAAACCAGCCACAGTTCCCAGGTTAATTTATACTCTGGCTCTTACCCACGAATCACGCTGAGCCAATCCTTTAGAATCTACCATCTAAAGGTTTATTACTACAAGAAAGAAAAGCATGAGAGTAAGGTTGTTAAAGTATCATACATTACATGCATCGAATCACCCAGTTCTCAATGCAGGCTCTAGCAGAGATGTAATAGCTGCTGGCTTAAAAGTCCTTAGTGCACATCCTAAGCCAGGATGGGTCCACAATTCTTCCCGGCTCGTGAATCCCTGCGAGGCCGCATCTGGGGTCAGGAGCAAATCTATAGACCAACATGGAGTCGACCACATGGCATATTTATACCTCCTTCCTGGTTTCTTCCAAGCTGGCTAGAGTCACATGGCTAGTGGCCAGGTGTGTCTTTGGCCTCCAGAGATCCATTGTTCCCTGGAGACTTGCTCATTAGCATGGCCATAGGCTGAGCATTCTTCGTCTATTCTCAGCCACAAACAGAGAAATATTCAGCATCCACACAGAATACATGCTTATAACTTCACACACAGACATTGTACAATTACATGAATAGCATATATAGAATCAGTATAAAGTAAGCTTTTGTTTGACACCTCACATGGCCCCCTTTGTACCACTTTTGGGGCAAACACCCCCCCATGGGTGCAGCAGTGACCTGGCTGCTCCCCTCAAAATCCAATAACATGACAGGAGGCACACGCCATCTATGCTGGGTATAAACGCATGGATGCGCCTCTCCCATCCATGCTGATCTGCTCTCAGCGGGGTCTCTCCCGCTTTGTCTGACGTCCTGGCGCTGGACACAGTTCCCTGCTGTCTATGAACGCGAGGGCTGGAGTAGGAGCTCTCCCTGCAAGCTGTCTGTAAGAAAACAAAGGGGCAAAATGTGGGTCTCGAGGTGGGAAGTATTCAGCTCCAGGGCTCTGCTTTGCAAAGCCAGGCCCGCCTGCTGCCTCTGGATGGGGGTTGGGTTTCTAACACCCGTGGAGTTGGCAGGGCCTGTTATGGCTAGAAGAAACCAAGACCAAAAGAGTGTTCTGTACTGCCCGGCCCCGCCGCAGGGAGCCCACACCTGTACACGGAGTCTGACTCCTCGCCTTACACCCACTTGAGCTGCTCTCCTGGGGGGCAGACGGATGGTTCCAGAGGTTCTGAGACTTAAGAGACCTGTCTTCGCTTTTCTGCTCTCTAGCACAGATACCCTATGGGACCTGGGGCAAGTTCCTTAGGCCCTGAAACTCATAGATATTTAGGTGCCTCACTCCCATTGGCTCAGTGCCCATACTGCTGAAACCCGAGGCTAACAGCATTTCCCAAGCTGGAAGTATAAGAGCATTAAAGACTGCAAGCTGCTCAAATCCAATAGCAATGGGGGCTGTAGGTAGATTTACCCCCACGAGAGGAGAGTCAGGCATCTGGACTTTGGTCTGCTGATCCAAGGGTCCTCTGTGTCCGATAGCAGGGAACATCGCAGCTTGGCAGCAACCTGCCGAAGGAGCAAAACATCTGCTGCCCATTTTCTTCTGGGTGAGGAATTTCATAGAAATGTTTCCAGTTTTCCTCCTGACATCCCTTTCCAAATTCTCCCAGTTTCCTTCACCGTGACCCTAGTCACCCCCCGGAAGGTGAGGTGAGGATCCAACTGAGCCCTGGCTTTGCAGCGGTTAAAGGAGCAGTTGCTATATAAAGCTTATCTCTGCCTTTTGGTTATGTCCTGTCTTGTATTTAATGACACTGCAGCCAGCCTGGTAAAAGTCAGGTTTAATTTTTACCTGCCTGTTGCCTGTAGCGAGATTTGTCATTGCCCAGTTCCCATGCACTAGCCCAGTGCTGTGCTGTTCCTCATGTTGCAGGGGCCCGGTGTAGTCTAGAGTCCAGCGAATAAGGCAGCCAGCTTGGCTAAATCTAATCCCCGCTTTCCCTCTGGCTCAGTGTGGCCCCAAGTCCCATAAACATCCTCTACCTCAGTTTCCCCATCTGCATAATGAGACTCTGTCTACTTGTAGAGCACTTAGAGACCCTTGGCTAGAATATCCTCTGAGAATATTATTAGAGGAGTGATCACAGGCGTCTTCAGTCCTGCCGCAAAGCTCGTTCTGTGACCATAAACACGGCACTTAACAGAGCCTTGCCTCAGTTTCCCCATCCGGTTTAAAACAAAAGGAAAAAGAGTGTCCTGAAGATCAGCCAGTGTGTGAAGTGCTAAATATTTTCCCTGGGGAGAAGTTTGTGTGAGTGCGTCTTTCAAAAGCAGGACCACTCTGGTTTTCTCCTGGCCCTTCTCCCCGGCTCCCCTCACTCGGGTGTTACTCCTGCTACAAGCAGGGGGTGGCGGGGCTTTGGCGAGGGGGCTCTGCACTGCAATGAAATGTTGGAGCTGAGCAGGGGGGCAGCGACTGACTTGGCTGAAGGCCCAACGGGAAGTTACACAGTAACTGTCTGCTCTGAGCTCCTGTGTAGCCCAGGCCAGAGACCCTCAGCCAGGGACTTGCTTGTGGTCCAACTGGAGGGAGCACATGTCCTAGAGAGACCTCCAGTCCTAATGGGAACCCTCCCAAGTGATAGAGAATCCATCACCTGCCTTGAAAATTTGCTTCCCGTGCTCCCTTGGCCCTTTCTCCTGATAAGGAGACAAGTTTCCTGAAATAATAAAGCTGTTTCCTCTGAGTGACCTTTCACTTTTCTCAGGGCAGGGCCTGCTGGCTTTGCAAGGGCCGTTCTGGCTGCCAGCCAGCTCCCCACAGGCTGCTCCTCATGCAGCGTCAGGCTCCAATTCCAGAATAGCCCAGCACAGTCAGTATCCGAGCTCTCGCTTGCCTGGCCCTTTGGTAGGCGAACAGAAGCTGCCTGCAGCGCAAACCTGCCCTGGCTCCTCTTAGCCTCACTCTGCACCAAGGAGAAGGCAGCCACGGCCCCATTGATGCTACAGCCCACGCTTGGCCTGGCTTAATATCAGAGGCGTGTGCACCTCTTCTGGGAGCACTCCCAGGCCCTGCCCCACCACCTCCCTGCAGCTGAGACCTGAGCTCAGACCTGGCTTCCGGCCCGGGGCATACCTCAGTTTCCCCATCCAGAAATGGGCCCTCGGGCAGTGCAGCTCCCAGTATTTATGGGTCCTGGTGATGTTTAGGCTTGGAGTCAGGCCCCACTGTGCCAGGTGCTGCACATTCATGTAACGTATCGGCTGCCTCCCTGAACTGAACTCCTTCGCGGGCCCCCTCCTGGCCCCGCCAATGGGGTAAGCACCAAACTGTTCTCACGTCCAAACTGGCTCTCGCTGCACTCGGACCCGGCGCCAACCTCTGCCTGCCCCCAGGGAGGGTGTTTCCAGGGGAAGTGACTTATTTCAAATGGAGGGGGATGCAGGAACAAAAATCAGCCAGTCTGTGATAGGGCCACCCCGGAGGAGGCGGAAAGATTCAGGTGACGGACATTGGGCGTCCCGCTCCTCTGGCTTCCTCAGGGTTTGAAGAATAAGGGGGACTGGGAGGCAGACGCCTATGTTCTTTGCAGGCCAATGGAGTCTCGCGCACTACGGAGAGCCGAGCCAGCCTGCCCCGAGAGATGCCGGCACTGACGGAGCCAGACACTTCCTGGGCTCTGAGAGGCTTGGCTCTGACATGACACGTAGTGTGAAAGTCGGCTGCTGCTCTCAGGATCGCAGAGGAGGCGTTTTAATAGCAGCCCGTCAGCTGCTTTTCAAAATCCAGCTCCAATGCAAAGCAGCAAGGTTAAAATAGCAGCGGCGGCAGCCCAAACATCGCCGAGATGGGAGCACTTCGCCCAGCGCAGGTGTGGGGCTTGCAGGGGGCTGCTTTAGGGTCAGCGTTTGCTCCCAGCAGTATGGGGGTTTGTCATTTGTTACAGTGGCATGAGAGGCCCCAAATGAGGACAGGCCCCCTGGTGTGAGCAAGAGCAAGCCGCTGGCAAAAGAGCTTCCCATCAAACGAGACAAGGCCGAGAATGGAAGGTTCATATCCCGTAACGTAAGTGGGACATTAACGCGGCAAGAGATCTAGTGACTTGTCCAGGGTCGTGCAGGGAGTCTGGGAAGCGTCAGAGATCGGAAGCCATGTCTCCATCCTGAGGCACTGGACCACGCCTCTCCAGTGGCACCCGTGTACTCTGGGGTGGATGGTCTTTTCTGAAGCCCCCTGCCCACACAGGACAAGTGCTTAGCATTGTTATTCCCAGGGGGAATGGAGGCAGCACGCTCTGCTCCTGCCCCACATGCTGGGGAAGGGCGTGGCTCATTGGGACTCTTTCTCTGGTGCCCAGGACTGTGGGTTACCTTGTTACTCTCCACACAGCTCAAGAGAGAGATTTGTTGGTGCTACACAGGGTGACAACTCCCGCCAGGCCAGACAAACCAGTACAAAGTCTGCCAGGCCTTTCTGGGCCTTGTAGCTTTGGGCACATCATTCCCCCAAGCTCCTTTGAAGCTCATTCCTCTGAGGTACCCCAACGCCCAGCCCCGGACCCACACAGACGTTACCGAGTCTGAGAGCCAGCACACACAGCAGTGTACTCCATTCTGCGAAGAACTCACCCCTTGCTTGCTCTGCTGCCTGGATAAAGGGCAGTACAAACCAACACAAATGTGCAACATATTTCTAAGGAACTAAACATTCCCTGAGCCGGCAACAATCTTTATTTCTCTCTGAAAACAACCTGTGGGCATCACCAGGGCCAGGACCCAAAAACACCTGTCCTTTTCGTTCCCTCAGGGACGGGTAATCAAATGTCTTTGTGCTTCACCTCATCCTTTCCCCAGAGGCATTGTTGTGACCCCCAAAGACAGGCCAACCCACACCCTATGGGCTAACTCTGCCATTTCTTCAAACACCCCCAGCCCCTCGTCAGTCTGTTTTCCTGTTGACTCAATATGGGGCTTCCTTTCTCTCGGCTCCACAGTGCTTAATTTCCATTAGAAACGTAGGTAGCTGCCTTCTCTCTTGACTGGGGGAAACCTGCTTTTCCCTGTGTTTGGTCACAGACTTTAAATCTAGTGAGTGGCCATAACTCCGATGGTGTGAATACGGACATGTCCCAGTAATATCTTTAAGAAAGGGAAGTGATATCTTTAAGAAAGGGAAGAAGGACAATCCAGGGAACTATAGGCCTCAGTCTTACCTCAGTCCCTGGAAAAATCATGGAAGGGATCCTCAAGGAATCCATTTTTAAGCACTTGGAAGAGGGGAAGGTAATCAGGAATAGTCAGCATGGATTCATGAAGGGCAAGTCGTGCCTGACCAATCTGATTAGCTTCTATGATGAGGTAACTGGCTCTGTGGATATGGGAAAGTCAGTGGATGTGATATACCTTGACTTTAGCAAGGCTTTTGATATGGTCTCCCACAATATTCTTGCCAGCAAGTCAAGGGAATGTGGATTGGATAAATGGATGGTAAGATCAGGGCTGGCCCAAGTCCTTTTGGTGCCCTGGGCCCGGGCACGCGGCGCCGCCCCTGGGCGCACGGCGCATGTGCGGGCCCGCCTCCCAGGGTACGCGGGCATGCGCGGGCCAGCCACTGCCGCTGAAGGATCCCAAGCATTGTTACAGGCTGGGGACCGACTGGCTAAGTAGCAGTTTGGCAGAAAAGGACCTGGGGATTACAGTGGATGAGAAGCTGGATATGAGTCAGCAGTGTGCCCTTGTAGCCAAGAAGGCTAATGGCATATTAGGTTGCATTAACAGGAGCATTGCCAGTAGATCCAAAGATGTGATTATTCCTCTTTATTTGGCTCTGGTGAGGCCACATCTGGAGTATTGTGTCCAGTTCTGGGCCCCCCATTACAGGAAGGATGTGGATGCATTGGAGAGGGTCCAGCGGATGGTGACCAAAATGATTAGGGGGCTGGAGCATATAACCTATGAGGAGAGGCTGAGGGAGTTGGATCTACTTAGTCTGCAGAAGAGAAGAGTGAGGGGGGATTTGATAGCAGCCTTCAACTTCCTGAAGGGAGGTTCCAAACAGACTGGAGAGAGGCTGTTCACAGTAGTGACGGATGGCAGAACAAGGAACCATGGTCTCAAGTTACAGTGGTCCAGGTTGGATATTAGGAAAAACTATTTCACTAGGAGGGTGTTGAAGCACTGGAATGGGTTACCTAGGGAGGGGGTGGAGTCTCCATCCCTAGAGGTGTTTAAGTCTCGGCTTGACAAAGCCCTGGCTGGGTTGATTTAATTGGGATTGGTCCTGCCTTGGGCAGGAGGCTGGACTTGATGGCCCTCTGAAGTCTCTTCCAGCTCTATGGCTCTATGATTCTGTGATATCAATGCCCTGGGTGTTACTGGCTGTCATTTCCATTACCTTACCCCATGCCCGCATTGTGCTGGGTGCAGAGTTCGTCAGCCCTGCTGGGATTTGCTGATGCAGAGCAGTGAAGTACTGAGGCGTTTCTGTGCCCCCGGCCTAAGGTTGCCAGGTGTCCGGTATTCCAGGTATTCAACCGGACAGTCCGGTTTGGGGCCCTCTGTCCAGTGAAAAAAATTCAGAAAATACCGGACATGTGCAATGTCCGGTATTTTCTGGTTTTCCGGCTGGGCGCCCGATAGAAGCCTGGCGGGGGTGGGGGGAGTAGCTAGGAGGCGGGGCGCGATCAGCTCTGGGAGCCTCTGGTTGCATCTGACGTACGAGTGATGCCTTGGGGCGGAGGAGAAGCCCTGTCCGTGCTCCTGAGTGCTGTTCAAGCATGTTGTGGAGCGGTAGCCGGACTCACTCGTGCTTCGCCGGGACTGTGCGCAGGATAGGCAGCGCCTTGGGATCTGCATGTGCCCGGGTCGGTCCCGTTCCCCGCCAGCCGATTCTCTTCCCCACATTCCCCCTCCGGCCAGCCCTGCTCCCCCTGAACTACCCCGATCTCCCCGGCCAGCCCCGCTGCCCCGACCCCCGACCAGCCCTGCTTCCCGCCGGCCACTCCCCGATCTCCCTGGCCAGCCCCGCTGCCCCGACCGCTTCCCACCAGCCCTGCTTCCTGTCCCCAGCCGGTCCTGCCCCCAATCAAGTGTGTCTGGTATTTTTTCTGAAGCTACCTGGTACCCCTATCCCGGCCGCACGCACTGCAAACCATCCCCCTGGCTTCACGGGTGTCCCAGCAGAACAGTCCCTAAGCAGACAGCCGGAGGGTGCAAGGCTGTGGGGCAGGGTTTGGGTTTGCCAAGGCCTGGAGTCACTCAGCTGCGTAAGGTGGGACTTCCAAAGTGCCGCTGCACGTGAGGTGCACAAGCCCCACTTACATTTCGTAGGCAGAAGCTCTGTGCCCCTAATCCATGGCACCGTGGTAATGCCAGCCCCCCCCATGGCATTACATGCTGCTGCACACCGAGTGCTGACAGGGACCCGGCTTTCCTGTCACCGCCCGAGGAGGGCCAGCCTCTGGCTGGGTCCACCTAAGTGCCCTGGTGCAGCTAACTCACTAGCTCAGCTCATGCTTTGCAGCAGCAGCAGCTCCCCGCACTCCAGCCTTGAGGCTGAGCTGCACGGCCAGCTGGGCTCTGCCCGGGGCTGCAGGGAGGAAGCGGTTGGAAGAGCCCTGCTTGGTATAGCTCGAAGCAGCCTTCCAGGTGGGTAAGTCACAGTCGCCAAGGCTTGGGCTGGGTTAGCAACGATGCCGTTGTACCAGATCCACGGAAGTCACATGCAGGATGTGATCTAATGCTCTCTGCTCAGAGCGCCGAGTTCGTACCATACGTGAAGTGCAGTGTGCGGGGGTGTTGGCCGTTGCTGGGCTAGTGGAGGCAGGGACAGCTACCCACGGGGGATGCAGTGTGCGGGGGCGTTGTGCGTTGCTGGGCTAGCAGGGTGGAGCTACCCACGGGGGGGGGGGTGCAGTGTGCGGGGGCATTGTGCATTGCTGGGCTAGCAGGGTGGAGCTACCCACGGGGGTGCAGTGTGCGGGGGCATTGTGCGTTGCTGGGCTAGCGGGGCAGTAGGAAGCTTCCCCCAGGCATGCGGTGTGTGGGGCGTTGTGCGTTGCTGGGCTAGCGGAGAGGGGAGCTACCCACGGGAGGTGCGGTGTGCAGGCGTTGTGCGTTGCTGGGCTAGCAGAGGGGGCTATGCATGCGAGTGCGGTGTGCGGGGTGTTGTGTGTTGCTGCGCTAGCAGAGGGGAGCTATCCATGGGGGCGGTGTGCGGTGGCATTGTGCGTTGCTGGGCTAGTGGAGGGGGAGTTACCACGGGTGGTGCAGTGTGCGGGGCGTTGTGCATTGCTGGGTTAGCGGAGGGGGAGTTACCCACCGGGGATGCGGTTTGCAGGGGCGTTGTGCGTTGCTGGGTGGGTGTGCAGTGTTCGTGGGCGACCCACGGGAGGTGCAGGGGCGTTGTGCGTTGCTGGGCTAGCGGAGGGGTGGGCTATGCATGCGAGGGTGCGGTGCGCAGGGGTGTTGTGCGTTGCTGGGCTAGCAGAGCGGGGAGATACCCACGGGGGGTGCGGTGTGCGTTGCTGGGCTAGCGGAGGGGGGTGCTGCCCACAGGGGTGTGGTGTGCGGGGTGTAGTGTGTTGCTGGGCTAGCGTGGGGGCTATGCATGGGAGGGTGCGGTGTGTGCGTTGCTGGGCTAGCGGAGGGGGAGATACCCATGCAGGGTGCGGTGTGCGTTGCTGGGCTAGCGGATGGCGGAGTTACCCACAGGGGTGCGGTGCGGGGCGTTGTGCATTACAGGGGTAGCAGGGTGGAGCTACCCACGGGGTGGGAGGCGGTGCGGTGTGCAGTGTTCATTGCTCAGCTAGCGGGGCAGGGGAAGCTGCCCACGGGGGCAGTGTGCAGGGGCATTTTGCGTTGCTGGGCTAGGCTGGGCTGGGCTAGTGGAGGGGCAGTTACCCACGGGTGGTGCAGTGTGCGGGGTGTTGTGCATTGCTGGGCTAGCGGAGGAGTTACCCACGGGGATGCGCGGTGGCGTTGTGCGTTGCTGGGCTAGCGGAGGGGAGTTGCCCACGGGGTGCGGTGTGCAGGGGCGTTGTGCGTTGCTGGGCTAGCGGAGGGGGAGTTACCATGGGGGGCGTTGTGCGTTGCTGGGCTAGCGGAGAGGCGTTGCCCATGCAGGGTGCGGTGTGCGTTGTGCGTTGCTGAGCGGAAGAGGAGTTACCCACGGGGTGCGGTGTGCGGGGTGTTGTGCGTTGCTGGGCTAGCGGAGGGGGAGCTATGCCATGGGGTGTGCGTGTGCGGGGCATTGCGTTGCTGCGCTAGCGGAGGAGCTATCCATGGGGGCGGTGTGGGGCGTTGTGCGTTGCTGGGCTAGCGGAGGGGGAGTTACCACGGGTGTGCGGTGTGGGGCAGCGTTGCTGGGCCAGCGGAGGAGCTATCCATGGGGGCGGTGTGCGGCGTTGTGCGTTGCTGGGCTAGCGGAGGGGGAGCTATCCATGGGGGGGCGTTGTGCGTTGCTGGGCTAGCGGAGGGGGAGCTATCCATGGGGGCGGTGTGCGGGGCGTGCGTTGCTGGGCTAGCGGAGGGGAGCTATCCATGGGGCGTTGTGCGTTGCTGGGCTAGCGGAGGGGGAGCTATCCATGGGGGCGTTGTGCGTTGCTGCGCTAGCGGAGGGGGAGCTATCCATGGGGTTGCGCGTTGCGTTGCTGCGCTAGCGGAGGGGAGCTATCCATGGGGCGTTGTGCGTTGCTGGGCTAGCGGAGGGGGAGCTATCCATGGGGGCGGTGTGCGTTGCTGGGCTAGCGGAGGAGCTATCCATGGGGCGGTGTGCGTTGCTGGGCTAGCGGAGGGGAGCTATCCATGGGGGCGTTGTGCGTTGCTGGGCTAGCGGAGGAGCTATCCATGGGGCGTTGTGCGTTGCTGGGCTAGCGGAGGGGGAGCTATCCATGGGGGGCGTTGTGCGTTGCTGGGCTAGCGGAGGAGCTATCCATGGGGCGTTGTGCGTTGCTGGGCTAGCGGAAGAGGAGTTACCCATGCGGTGTGCGGGGGCGTTGTGCGTTGCTGGCTAGCGGAGGGGGAGCTATCCATGGGGCGTTGTGCGTTGCTGGGCTAGCGGAGGGGGAGCTATCCATGGGGCGGTGTGCGTTGCTGGGCTAGCGGAGGGGAGCTATCCATGGGGCGGTGTGCGTTGCTGGGCTAGTGGAGGGGGAGCTATCCATGGGGCGGTGTGCGTTGCTGCGCTAGCGGAGGGGAGCTATCCATGGGGCGGTGTGCGTTGCTGGGCTAGCGGAGGAGCTATCCATGGGGCGGTGCGTTGCTGGGCTAGCGGAGGAGCTATCCATGGGGCGGTGTGCGTTGCTGGGCTAGCGGAGGGGAGCTATCCATGGGGCGGTGCGTTGCTGGGCTAGCGGAGGGGGAGCTATCCATGGGGGGGGGCGGTGTGCGGGGGCGGTGTGCGTTGCTGGGCTAGCGGGGGGGGAGCCGTAGGTGTGAGCTCCCAGACGTTTGTAAGTCTTTTGACTCCGGCCCCAGGCATTCTCACAAGCAAAGAAGGGGCAAGTGGCTCAGATGACAATACAAGGTTGTTGCAGAACTGCTGACAGGCTTTGCCAGGCCCTGGGCCAGGGAAGCGCCGCTCCAATGCCCCTGGAAGGCGGGCCTTGGGTGGAAGGGGCGGGGCTCAGCACTTGCCACCGGCTGGGTGACAATTTAAAGGGCCCGGGGCGCAAGCTGCTGCCATGCCATTGGTGGCTGGGAGCCCCAAGCCCTTTTAGAGCACCAGGCCCTGGAGCAGCTTTGTCCCGTCCCCTCCGCCCCCTCTTCCCATCAGTGGGCCTGGGTGGTTGCAAAGGGGGGTGCAGGAGCCTGCTCCAAGAGGAGTTAGCAATGGCTTGCTCGAAACTGGGGGACATCTCTACCAGAGTCCTGCCAGGGGCTGTGCAGGGCCTGGCCCTAGCCAATATTTTCGTGGCTGACTAACCAGTGAAGCCGGGAGGGTCCCATGCCGTGTGGAGGACAGGGGGTGGGATTCCAAATGGCCTGCACGAAGTGGCGCACCGGTCTGAGCCCTGCAAGCTGAGACAAGGGCAAAGCCGCTTAGGGAGAAAGAGCCCCACAAGCCCAGCTCCAAAATGGGGGCTAACTGGCCAGGCGGCAGCGCAGCCGAGACGCGCCTGGGGGTGCCAGTGGGGCACCCAGAGAATACGAGCCAGCTGGGGTGTGTGTGCAGAGAACAAAGGCCAGCCAGAGGTCTCCGAGCCATACGGCTTTCAGAGCAGTGGCCAGCATGCACAGGCAGGCAGGGACAGAGAGGGCAGAACCGGCCTGGCTGTTGCCCATGCTGTGCCTCCCTGGCCAGGGCTGCCCAAGCAGCTGCTGAATGGCGGTTTTTGTGTCTAGGGAGGGGGCATCATGGGGGTGCTGGTCCCCAGCAGAGAGTACCCAGCTCAGCAACCCTGGGCTCTCCCTTGGCAGCAACAGCCGCGAGTGGGACCAGGTCCAGGAAGCTCGTGAGGGGCTGCTGGAAGCTGGTTGTGGGAATGATCCCTTTCTGGGGCTCAGCTGGGAACCGTCGAAGGGAGCCATGGCTCAGGTCCCAAGGGGGCAGCTCCTTGACAGCCCTGAGTGCTCGCTCCTCCTGTCAGCAGGAACCAGCAGCTGTTCCCAATGAATGGTTTGCTGGCCTGAGGCAGGCAAGCTGAGAGGGATGGTTTAAGGGGGGGAGAGTGTTTGAGGGAGAATTTTAACCCCTACATCGCTGAAAAGGCTCCCTCAGATTGGGAGAGCCCCAGATGTGGAACTGCACTGAAGACCCGTGTTTCTCAGCTACAGTTATATCCAGCCTGGAAGGGGTTAATGTGTCTTCCTTTTACTCCCTCAGGTGCCAGTTGGGTTTACTGGCCAGCGCCGTGGGGATCCTGGTTCGACTCCCACTTCTGCATGGCCCTGAAAACCCTTTTCGCCTTCAGTGAAATTGGGGATGGGGCGGTGGGGCGGCTGCTTGTGCCAGAGCCGGGAGTGGCTCCGCTCCTGCCTGAGGAAAGAGCCAGGCAGCTGCTGGAGCAGGAGCAGGGCTTGGCTGAGGGAAGGGCTCCGTCCAGGCCTTCTCCTGTCTGAGTGCAGCTGCCTGGCAAGCACGGGGCAGAGCGGCTGGGAAGGTTGTGGGCCCAGAGGGCTCACAAGGGGAGGCTGAGGTGCTTGCGTGAGGGGTCTGAGCAGAGGCCGCAGGGTTGGGATCTAGAGCGAAGCGACAACCCATCCATTTCCTGCTGCGCCTCCCTCCTGCCTCACGGGGACGCAGGCTGCTCCCAGCTGTGGAGAGCAGGCCAGAGACAGCTGCAGACGCTCTGGACTTTGGGGCACCACCAGGGCTGGCCTTACCATGAGGCAAACTGAGGCGGCCGCCTCAGGTCCCAGAGTGTGTGTGTGTGTGTGGGGTCACCACTAGGCCCCAGAGTGTAGAAAATTGTGTCTGCTGCTGGTGCAGATGTATTCTCTCTGCTCAAGATGCACATTGCACTAGTTACATTTGCAGTTCAGGCGTTTGAAAGTGAAGTGTTACTTCAAATTTTTTGATAAGGCATTTTAAGTTGTTAGTTCTCCTTTATTGGGGTAGGTAGCAGAGCAGAACCATGAGAGGAGTAGAACAGGAAGAAGGCAGAATTGAGCCCTTTCAAAGTTTTGGCCCAAGCGAGGGAGCATGGGGGTGTCATTTGAGCTCCCCGCCTCAGGTGCCAAAATGTTGTGGGCCGGCCCTGGGCACCACATCGCATGGCTGGAGCCCATTGGTTTGAGATCCCTCTTGGGCCTGGTTTTGGCATCTCCCCCCAACCCCACACGCACCCTCGGTACAAGTCTTGCTGCACGTGGTCCGGTTTGAACCAGCCGGGGGGGCACGGGCTGCTGCAGCGGATGCTGGGGGTCGCCGTGGCTTGCATGCGTGGTGTGCGGGCCCCTTGGCAGTGCCACTCTGTGCTGTGCTGTGTCTGGGCCGGTCGCAGCCCTGCTGCTTGGACGCTTGTTTCTGGTGCGTGCGCTGCGGCTCAGCGCGGCTGCCTCACTGTGGAGCATGGCGCTCTGGGCTTAGAACTGGGCTGAAGGTAGGCAGATGGGTGACTGATTTGTTTTCCCAGTCCCAGTGGCGTAGCCATGGGTGGGCCATGGCCACCCACTTGTGATCCAGGCCCACCCACCTGCCTCCCCGGCACCCATGTCCTGCTCAGCAAGTCTGGTGCTCTTGCCAAGGAGCAGGGGTTGGGGCGCAAGGGCTTGTCCCCCCTCCTCACCCCCCAAGTGCTCTTGCCTAGGTCCAGGCTTACCCTGCATTTCCCTTCTGGCGTTTCAGCCACAGAGACCTGTGGCTTGCCTGGCTCCCGGGCAGGAGCGCCAGGCAGGTGGAGTGGGGTGAGCCTCCTTGCCCCGACCCTGCTCTCCAGAGGGAACACTATGGTGCTGGGGCAAGCCCCCAATTCCACTCCCCGCCTGTAGTGCTGGAGATGGGGAGAGGGGGCCCTGATAGCTCCTGCCCCACCCTCCTGTCCTGCCCTCCCCCCAATCAGGGCCCACCCTAGGGTCCCGGTCTGCCTACGCCACAGCCCAGTCCACGGAGAGCTGTCCTTGCTGGAGTGCCTTTGAGCTGGGCTTGCCAAGGCCTAGTGGCAGGGCAGGAACTCCAGGTACCCAGGCCCTGAGCTGTAAATCTCTCAGGCAATTGTATCTGCAGGGACAGGGAAGGCCCGTGCCCGTCAGTCCAGGTGCCTCGTCAGCAGGCACAGATGGTCCGAGCCCTGCGAAGAGTTTGCCCTCAGAGACATGCCAGGAATTGCGATTGCCCATTGGGGGCTGATGTGTCTTGGGTGACCCATGCGGGTTGTGCAGTCCTGCGCGCTGGGCGACTGGCAGCGAAAGGGGGGACGCCCAGCACTGAAAGAGCCGGTATGACGCTGATGGTTGTTGCCTGCGGTGTCCAAGAGTTTCCTCTTACAAATGAACGGACTCCCCCCTTAGTGGCTAGCGAGGGTTTGTCCTTCCTCCAGGACTGGGCTGGGCAGGCCAGGAGGGGGATCCACCGGCTGAGCGGCATAGGGTGGGTGTCGCAGGGGGTATGGTACTCAGGTGGCTAAGAGCAGAGGGGTGGCTTAGATGGCAGCACCTGTGGGTGTATCTGGGGCTGCCCTACAGATGTGCCAGGGCTCCACTGAGCCATTGGAAGTCCTGGCTGTGCATGGAGGGGATTCCCTATGTGCATGGCGGGGGAAGGGGGCTGCTCTTGTAGGGAGCCCACTGCGGACTTGCTAGGGGTGCTCAGCTTGGGAGGTCCAGGGTTAGAGCAGTCCCAGCTGGGCTGGGGCTCGCGTCTGTTTGGGGCACGGCTCACTGCAAGCAGGCAGCCTGGCCAACCCCGGGCGTTTGCAACTCCCCAGCCTGTCCGCAAGGAACCATGAAATTGGCAGAAGGATCCATGCGGTTTTTCAAACTAATCAATGCAGGTTTTCTTTGTCCGCTTGTCTGTCCTTCATGGCTGCCAGGGCTGGAGACTTTCATTTAAAGCTGACGCCATCACCTGCCTCCAGGAGCTGGGGCTTGGTGGGTGACACCAACTGCTGGGAGAGCTGGAGTAAAGTCCTGGACATTGGCAGCGCTTGGTAGGGTAGGAACCAGGGGGCATGTGAGGTCAGCGGGAGGGGCGTGAGTGTGTGTCACTTATGGAGCAGCTATGTGTTAAGAACCAGAACTCCATCCTCTCGCCCCATCCCCGGCTTACTTCAGGGGTTGGGAGCTTCCGCACCTGATTTCATCTAATCACCAGCCGCTGCTGAGGGTGCACGTACCGTGCCACCTTCCCCAGCTCCTCCTGATCTTTGCTCTGTCTTCCTGCAAAACATCCTGTGTATCCCCACCTGAGAAACACTGACGGCATGCGGCCAACTTGGAAGAATTCCCCAGAAGCTGAACATGGGCCAGAGCCCAGCCTCAGTGCCCGACCTTGAGCAGCAGAGCCCGGAAACTGGGCTTCCTTGCACCCCACTGTCTCCTTTCTCCATAGGCAGGAGCATAACCAGAAGATCCCGGCGTGGACAGCTGGAACGGAGGGTGTTGGGTCTGCTGGCTCAGCCTACGCTGAAAGATCCTGCGGGTCAGCTTCTCAGCCATGCTGCCGCCAAGGTCTGTGGGGTCTGGTAGAAGCTGTGGACGCAGGACATTGCCATTGGGCCGGAAAGGGATGCAGGGACCCTGGAGATGTTGCAGCGTATCTGGGCCAGTGCCGGTGTATTCATCGCCCTTAGATAACGTGGCGTACGGACCATGTCTCCCTCTAGCGGCTGACTGAAGTGACTGCAGTAGCCTGCCCCTTAAAACCAGGCTGGAATATCGTATTTTTTAATATAATTTTATCAATGTTTGTTTTTAAGCCCTTTTACTACACTTTATTTTATTGACAGGTTTTCACACTTGTAAAAAAATTACAGAGCTGGGGGTCAGAGAATTATTTAATGATAATAAGCACTGAGGTTGGAAAAAGGTAAATCTTTGCAACTGCCATCGGCTTCACATACTAACATTTTAGCCCGTAATCAAAGTTCAGGTAGTTCTCAAACAGGATTTTTGTTACTCTGCCTATCTGAAAATTTTGATTGTTATCAGTGCACTATATTTGTGTGTGTGTGTGTGTGTGTGTGTGTGTGTGTGATCAGTCTTTACCAATTTCTCCTAGCCTATTTAAAATGAAGAGCTCGCCCTTATCCCAGTGGGCATCTGTATGATTGTGGGAAGTTCTTGAGTTGAAGCCTGCTAATTTGGCACCTGCCACTCCCCATATGCTCCTCACATCACACCCTCTCTGGCTGACGCTGTGTCTCAGAAGGGGCAGGCCGGTGGCTGTGCACTGGCTTTCTGTCCTGGCCCCGCCGGGCACGTCTACACTGCGGTTAAAGGCCCACGGCACAATGAAGTGCAGTGTACACGTTTGGGCTAAGGCTGGGCTATGAGGCAGGGGGTTCCCACAGCCTGGGCTCCAGGCTGACTGTCTCCACGGCGCACAGCAGTCCCGGCCCAGTCAGGGGGTTTTAGTGCCGTGTCCACGTGCCCCTGGAATTGTCCCTTCTCCTGCTCCAACAGCCTCCCTGCAGTTCCTGGGCCCGGGACCTGTTCTAACAGGCGCTCTGGGAACACGTGCTCACCGGGGCTGGGACGTGGGACTGAGTCTTAGTGGGGACGGTTCAGTCCCCCCAGGAATTGGCACGGGGCCTTGCCACCCACCTGGGGCCGTGGCATTTCAACTGGCTGGGCTAGTCCCTGCGGCTGGTCCCAGCTCCAGGCTGGGGTAGCTGTGGGGAGGGACAACACGACGGTGGTGGTCAAGGTGGAGTTAAGCCCCTTTACTCAGCCCATCAGCTACACGCAGGGTAGAGACCCCCAGATCCCTCAGTGCGGGGCTGGTGGGGTCAGACGCAAGAAGAGCAAAGGCAGCTGGCAGCTCCGGGACAACCTCTGGCCGAGGGCCGTGGAGGCTCATCCAGGGATGGTAGAAGGGGGATGTCCTGCGCTGCACACGCATCCCCCTTCCTCAGCTTGCAGGTCCTCAGCCCCTGGCTAGTCCCACAGCCGGGCTCTGTCCAGCAATCCGAGCCTTCCTGCAAGATCACCGGCACCGAGCAAGGTGGCTCCTAGCTGGGGCCTGTGCAGAGCTGTCCCCAGACCCAGCTGTGGGTGAGGTGGCTCCAGGTACTTGAGCGATCCCCAGCTGCCCAGGGTCCTGCTGGAGCTGGAGTTACCCACTGCCGGCCGCGCCCTGCAGCCTGTGCCTGAAATGCAGCGATTCCAATAGCCTCGCTCTAACTGGCTCGCTGCCGCCGGGCCTTGGATTAGCGGCCAGTTAAATCAATCTCAGCTCCCGGCCAGCTGGCCTGGGCTCTGCGTCCGTATGTGCCACTGGGCATCGGTCCAGCTCTCCCCTGCAGCCGGGCAGAGGCTGTTTGCTTGGGAAGGAGGCGGCCAAGCGTGCCGAGGAGCTGGACGTGGACATGAGATACTCAAGGCTCCAGTCCCAGCAGCCTTCACCTACAGGGATTTAATGGGACCTGAGGGGCCCAGTGGGGCTGGTGTCACCCATGGCCCTCGATGTTTTACAAGCCCTCATTGGGCCTCTCGATTCCCCACCCCACGCCAGCCCCAAGGCAGGCTGGGAGCCTGGTCTCCATCTGGGAAAGAGACTCGCATGTAGTTGCTGGGACTGATCTGACTGTTTTCAAGCCCGAGATTGCTTTTGTGCCTCAGTTTCCCCCTGTAAAAGGGGATGAATGCTCCCCCCGCTCTCCAGTTACTGTCTCTCTGTAAAGGGCTGTGTCCGGGAAGCACCAAGCATCGCCACTGCTCTGTGGTTCATGGGCTGCGGATGTAATGGCTCCCCTCTCAAAGCTGGCTCTCAGAGGCAACGAGAATCCTTCCCCCTCCTGAGGTAGGCTGGTGTAGGCTCCAGCCGCTCCTTTTAGCCATCCCCGGTTCCCCCTCATGTACTTAATAACCCTCCAATGACACCCAGACACGGACAAGACAGGAAGTCTTGAACCAACTCTGCCTCCACCTCCAGCCCGATGGCAGCGGGATCTCAGCGTAGCTGTTGTGTTTCCACAGGAGGGATGTCCGGCACTGCTCTGGTGCGTCGCAATCTGGGCTGTCCCGTCTGATGAGGCCAGGTCACCTGACCCTCAGGAAAGAGGGGATTATTCCCCCTTTGCTCACGGAGCTGGGAACATGGATCCCCTTCCTGCCTGCTCACGCTGAGCTCCCTGAGCAGTCGAAAGGCTCGCGGGAGTAGGGTGCAGGTGGCGCCGAACTGCAGAAAGGGCGAGAGGGGCAGCAGGCAGGAAGAGCTGTAACTGGTCCTACTGAAATACCTTCCCACAAGCCATTGCAGGGGGGTTTCTAGCCCTTGAACGGCTTGCAAAAGCCCGGTCTCCAGCATGCCCCACTCAGGGATTCCCCGCTCCAGAGCAGGTGCTGTGAAATGACCCGCTGCCTGGGTCACGGGGGTACATCTCCACCGCAGCGGGGCGTGCAGGTCCTGGCTTGGGGGCACATGCTGCTCAAGCTGGCACCTCAGTGCAGCCCCCACTCAGCGTGGCTGCGGCGGTCCCGGCGGTGGACCCAAGTGGCTAGCCTGGGCCGCCCTCATGGCCATTGCTCACGTAGGCAGGAAGGGCATCTCTCAGCTGGACCCAAAAGGGGCTCTCACCGCTGATCACAAGAGCTTCTGCTACTCCCAGCCACGGGAGCTGAGGGGCAGAGTCACTGTCAGCATCTAGCTCTCCTCGGCTGGAAACGGGGGACAACCAGTTACCTCCCTCTAGTAACAGTTGTGCTTGGAGATGTGTTGCTCCCATCCATTCCAATAGGGGTGCGCACTGTGCATGCAGTCATTGGAGAATTCTCCCTTTGTGCTACCCATCGGGTTGCCTGTGGGGCCCCTGGTGTGGCGCACCATCTTGGCACATTATAGAAGGCAAGGCCAACCCACTGCCCTCTTGGTTCCTTCTTGCCCCATTATTCCCGCAGGGGGGAGGTGGCGGGAGTTGGAACCGGCATGAGCAGCACGTCACGAAGTACACCAACGACGAGACGCACGGAGCCGGTTTTATCCTTTGCGTGATTGCTCATGTGCTTTCCCATAGGTGACTCACCAGCAGCGTCCGCGGCGGAGCTCACCTGCTTGCTGTCCACAGAACTGCCCTGCCGAAGGCCGCGTCCTCTCCTGCCACAGGGTAACGGCGTAGTGAGAGGTGAAAGGGTGGATGGATGTCCTCGCAGCTGTCCTGCATGTGTCCTGGTTAGGGACTGGGCGATGAACACCACCAGGGAAGCCGGTGCCCTTGCGGAGCGAACTGTCAAGGCGGGTGCTTGGACCTCGGCCAGGTTACAGCAGACCCTGATGCAGGACGTGATCTATGAGGAAAAATGCTGGGCTTAGATGGGGAGGCCCTTCATTCCCTCCTCTATCGCAATAAAGAGTTGTGTGGATTTACAGAATGGTCTAGTGCGTTCACTGTTAAACTGCAGGGTGCACCTGGTGGCCAGGGAACGGAGTGCACGCTCCGTCTTTGGTGTGGGGTTTCAGGAACAAAACCAGCAAAAAGATGTCCTGGTCTATATGCCAGTGGGAGACCACCTGAGGCAGGACGGCTGGGTGAGGGCGCAGTTGCACCTTGTCCTTATAAAAGACAGTGAACGGTGGTTCCAAGGCCAGAATTCAGAGCTCAGAGGCTTGTCAGGTCCACACTATGGCCACCAGGAAGGCTGCCTTCCAAGAAAGGTAGGATGGGGGCAGGCTGCTGTTCCATGATCTTAGAGAAAGCCAGGTTCAAACCCCATTGGGGAACTGGATCTTTGGCCTGAGGGTCTAGCCTGTCCAGCCCCTTGAGGAACCGTCCTGCCATGGGGTTTCCAAAGACAGATCTACCCCGATCCCCAGGTGAAATGGCAAGATGGCTGCTGGACGGACGAAATGGCCAGGCCCTGACGATTTTAGGCACAGGAGGTAGTCAAGGATGGTGGGAATGGACCAAATGGACAAGTGCTTTCACTTTGCCATATATGTTGCCCAAGTGGCGGGTTTGTGACTGCCGAGGAGGACTCCATGGACCGAATCCGAGCAGTGCCACTCGCGATAGCTTAACTGTGGTGTTTCCACGCCACAAGATGCAGGAGCTCCAGGTTGGGGTGTGGGTGGCTGTGGTCCTGGGAGATGAGGCCCAGAAGCAGGGACCTGCCTGAACAGGTTCAGCAGTGCGGTGAACCAGCGTAGCCTGGGACATGCTGGTGTGACTGGGATGAAGACAGCTTGTCCTGGTGGACTTTGAGAAGGACCCTGTGTCTGAAGGGGAAGGGCGGGAAGGCGCAGAGGAGGGGGCTCGACCAGGCGAGGGGAAACAGATCCGCTATGGAGCCCTGGCTGTGATTGTGGGAGGAGCAGACAGGTGGCATTTCCAGTTGCTCCTTGTTGCTGCCCACCTGCCGAAGATGGACACGGTGATGTCCACTCTGAGGGACCATTCATGGGAGCTGAACAAGCGGCTGAGATGGTCCACTAGGCTGTACTGCACCCTCGGTAGGTCCGAGGCCTGTGGGTGGATGCGGTGGGAGATACAGAATCCCATAGGAGAAGGGCTTCCTTTGCCCTTGACAATAGGGCACTTATCAGTTGATGGCCCTCTCCAAGGTACACGAGGCACCAAACGCGGCTTGCCCATGGGCACGGGGTGTCCTGCAGCTCTGGCAAGACAAACTGCTGAGACGGCGGCACGCCCAGTCAGGGGAACTGTAAATGGGGGACACCCCCCCGAACTCACTCTAACAGCTACAACCACTGGCTACCACTGCCAACGCTTGCAAAGCAAGAGTGTGAGGATGTTCCAGCGACCGTCACAGGCTGTGAGATGGGACGGAGAGGTGGTGGGGCAGCAGTGCCCCAACTATCGCGCCAGGAAGACACCAGGCCGGGGGGGGGGCTCCATAGCTGCCCCAACAGGACCTGCTGAGGGAAACGGCTCTGATCGTGCCGCAGCGCACATCTAGGGGCACTCGAAGAAGACTCCGACCTCCCAGGGACCAGCCACACGAGGGGCACATCCACCAACCCATCCCGGCGTGCAGCTTCGCTTTCACGCCCGGAAAGCTTTTGAGCCGCACCCGGTGAAGGCAAGACCAGAATGTGGCCTCCTTCCTGTGCGACAGCTCAGTGACTGCACTGTGGAGCATGTGCCGGGTTGTCCCCAGAGCAGTGTCCATGTTGACTCTTGACTGCAGGACTGTCCATAGCACCTGGATCTGGAGGCAGCAAGTTCGGTCTCCAGTTCTCCAGATTCTGGAGCAGCAGCAGGTTCTGTGGGGAAGTGATTTCCTCTGCGAATGAGCCTTCTGGCCCCAGACCTGCCTGTGTCATATGTACCGTCCCTGTATGCTGGGCTCTGCACAGAATCCCCCGAGGCCAGCTCTGACCCCAATTACACAGACTGAGCTGCCAGAAAAACAGCCCGGCTGCTTGAGGCCCTGGCGAGAGAGAACAAACTAAAAATACCCAGCGTGGGACTTTCTACTCTTGAACTGGAGTTTTCTCCTCGCTGCCTGGCACGGACTCGCAGAGGCCGCTGCACGGAAACCCTGTTCAATGATGGGCTTGTTTTAAAATGGCTTCATTGCCTTAAATTGCCAATTGTGGGAGACCTGGGCCCCGGCCGTGCACCAAGGTGGGCCAGCTTATCCGACAGGAGAGGAGGATGGGGCAGCTTGACGCAGTCGCGGGGCGCAAGGGGCTGTCAGGGTCGCCAGTGGAGATGCCTGATGTAAGAGTTGGCATTGGGCCCCTGTTGGGCTGGGGCCACCTTGGCTCTTGGCTGGGAAGGACTTGCCCACCTGAGCTGGCTTCTCACGCCACCACCGGCCTTTGCACTTCTTGGAAGGGCACTTTCAAAGCAGGTTTGGGGGTTTTTTTTCTCTATTGCCAAATAAAATCTCTGAAAATTACCCCATGATACAGCGGCAGGATGCTGCTCTGTGAGCTGCGCTGTTCCAGCCTGCTCGTGCGCTCCCAAAGCGGAGCAATTGATCTGGAACCAAAGCAGGTGGTGTGCTCTGGAACAGGGGGCTCCCGGAGGCGCCTCTCCCATAGTAGCATTGCCCGTCAGTTTCCCCAGGCCGGCCAGGGGGACATGGGCACTTTCTTACCTTGAGTCCTAAGTTACATGATGCTTTTAAGACGGCCTTTCCCTGGGCTGTAGAGACCTTCAGGCTCCAGTGCTGCCAATCCCTGTGCCCCCGACAGCCCGGAACAAATATTTTCCAAAAGGCCTCGCTCTCCGAGGCCAGACGGGTGGAGGGTTTCAGCAGCCGGCTCCAGGCCTGGCCCTGTGCAGCACTCGTGGCGTCCTCTCCGCGATGCCCCATCGGGAGGGAGGAGTCTCTGGCACTGCCCAGGCTGGGAGGTGACTCACCGCACCCTGCCCTGGGCGTGAAGCGGCCTTACCTGTCCCCACTAACAGCCCCAGCCCCTGGCGCACAAGCCCTGCCTTGCAGGCCTCGCACGCTCTATGCAGGCGGCCAATGGCCTGTCCCAGCCTCCCCAAGCCTCATTCACTGGCCACTCCCGGAGCTGCCAGCCGTGCTGTTCCCAAAGGCCCCACGTGCCGCGGCCTGGAGTCACCCAGTCCCATGGCGCCGCGGCACGTGTCTCTGTGGGCACAGACCAGAGATGTGGGGACGGCGCGTCAGGACACCCGGAACCAACGCTGTCGTGAGAACCAAACTATCGCTTTCCAGAGACAAGTTCTCCCACCCGCATTTCCAGGCACGGTGGGCGGGGAGCCCCCTTTCACAAAGCCGACTGACTGGCTGTGGGCTTCCTGGGTGAGGCAGGCTGGGGGTCCTCTCCCCCCCCAATATACCAGAACAGACCCTTGATGTGCGATCTGAGAGAGGGGCCCCTCCTCCCCTGCTTTGTTTTGCTTCTGAAATTCCCGTCCTCTCTTTGCCAGAGGAGCCAGAGGCAGCTGCGTTTCCATTGCATGCAGATGGATAAACACCTTTACATCCCGCCCAGCAGCACCTGCCTTAGGAACGGCTGCAGACGGAGCGCCTCAGCGTCTGTGCGCCCAGGCATGGACTTCCCAATGCGCCAGGGTGCTCCGGTGCCCCCCCACTCCCCCTTCCTGAATGTGCCACCCTCGCTCTTGCCCCTCCCCCGGCACCCCTTGCGCACCATGGAACAGCTGCTTGCTGGGGGCAGGTTGCGCACGGCGGGCGGGGGAGGTGCAGGTGAGGGGCAGCAGGTGGTTGCTCAGCACCCACTTTTTATTTCCTCATGGGTGTTCCAGCCCCAGGGCACCCCTGGGTGGCAGCGCCGGTCTCTGTCTGTGCCTCTCACGGGGCGCAGAGGACTCTAGTGAAACAGGTTTTACCGAGAGCCCTCACCTGACACCTGAGCCAGAACGCAGCTCTAAGTGCCAGGGCTCTCCTGCAGCCCGTGGGCTCCCCTCACGCCTCTGCTGCTTGGCCAGTGGCCCAGCGGTACTGTGGGCAGATGGCAGAGGGGGCTGGAGAGCACAGGGGGCAGCCCTGGGCATCTTACCCACCAGGAGTAGCTCGAGTCGACCCAGGACGGCACGTTCTGTGCATTCGCCAGCCACTTGCCGAGGAGAAGCAGGAGGAAAGGCCGGGTGCCATCCTGCCTGTCGGGACGCGTCGGGGGAGCGGAATAGCCCTGCCCTGGAGGGTGCTTGAAATCCAGCCCTCTCGCTGGCTCTGGCCCCTGGGGACCCCACCTGCCATAATGGGCTGGCTCAAACCTCCGACCTCCAGGCCTGTTTGCAATGCAGGGCCCATCACCTGAGCCTGGCTGCGCGTAACTCTCTGCCCAGCGCTTGCAAACAGAGGGCGGGAGGGAGCCTGCCATGGGGGCTGGCCGCAGGGGTAGGAGCAGCTCCACAGCCTGGCAGGCAGCAGCTGGGAAGGCAGGAAATGGCCCTTAACCTGGGAGAGTCCCAGTCCCCCAGAGCATCCGTTTACGCTGAGTGTGCCATCAGCCAGCCTCCTGGTTAATTTCGCTGGTGCTTCCAGGCGGAGGTGGTGATGGAGTCTGCTGGGGCTTAGAGGCAGCCTCTGGAACCACTGGCCGGGCGTGTCTCCCGTTCCTAGCGGAGCTGTGCGCGCCCAGGCGGACACATTACACCCGACTCTGATGCTACTGCTCCTTGGCCGGGGCCAGCGTGTTAAAAATAGCACCACAGCCCCGGCTCCAGCCCCGGCACATGGGGCAGCCGCCTGCCACATGGCCCTGCCCTGGCACCAGGGGGCTAGAGAGGTTGAGGGGTGCAGGTGTCAGGAAGGCAGAAGGTGAAGGAAGGGGCAGGGGGAGAACTGAGGGGGAAGAGGAGAGGAAGGAGCTTGTGCTAAGGGGAGAGAAAGGGACTGGGACAGCAGAGGGGGGGCAGCAGCAGGCACCAGGGGAGCAGATGGGATGGGGGGGGTTGGAGACCTGGCAGCAGAGGGAAAAGGGAGAAGTTGATATTTGTTAATAACTTGGGTGCCGCAGGGGCACACGTCCGAGCAAGCGCCCATCACCTTAATACAAGCCAACACTCACCCCGTGCAAGCATGGAAAATCTTAGAAGGAACCCTAGCCGGAGGGGGGAGGGGGGAAAGGCACGATCCTGTGCCTCAGCCCCACACCTATTGCCTTCAGAAGACGTGATGCCAGGTACCAGGAGAAGTGGGTCCATGCAGGGGCCCAGCCAGGCATGGAGGGTGCACGGCATTGGGCAGGGGAGGGTCTGACAGGTCAGTCATTCCCAGCTCCTTGGAGACAGGCGCACAGGAGCGTGAGACACACCTCGCCCCGTGCAGCCCTTAAAGACAAGGTGGCGAATGAAATCTTCCAGCTACTCAGTCTTGCTTTTCACCAGGGGCCCAGTCAGCTCGGTGTAACTGGAACACTTTGTCAGCCGACGGTCAGGGCAGTGTGTGTGTGTGTGTTTCCGAGAAAAGGTTTAACGTCCATGTCTTTACTGCTAGGACCGGGGTCCCGTCGCAGAGGGTAGCCAGCAGGCCAACAGACGCCCCTGTTTATAGGAAGAGCTTATTACACCTCAGATTTTAGCTGCTAGGATGCAAAAATCCCCTTCGCAGCGGGCAGCCTAGGACAGACTGAGAGGTGCCCCAACGGACCTGTCACCTGGGAGTGACACAGATCCAAACGCTCAGGCTCTTCCTATATCTGTCCCTTATGACCGGCTGAAGTTCTTTTAAATTGTGTTTGGTTCTGTTACAGCAACTGAAGGAGTCAGGTTAAAACTTAAACAGTTACAGGTTTATTAAACAAGCTTATAAATCATATGGTTACAATGGCTATTGCTCTATTTCTTAACTGCTAGCAAATATAGATCTTAAAAATGGTTACAAAGAAAATAAAGATAGAAAATAGAAATAATGGTACCAAGTGACAGCTTAATCTTTAAAGAGCTCTACATTTATGTGTACACTTAAGACAAAGGACCACATCCAGGTACAATTTTTACCCCTTCTGTGCCTCTCGACTCCAGCGGTCAAGCCAGGGCCGGTCCTCAATTCCTAGGAAAGAGAATACGAGGTGGGCGCCGCGTGGAACCTCGGGAGGTCAAACACCTAACCCGACCAGCAGATAGATGGTAGATTGACACTCAGAGTAAATGTGCTGCTGGACCCATTTTTATACCCATAGGGGCCCGTATCCTCTTTCTTATCTAAGATGCCAAATTGTGTTGGTTCGTCTTTGTGACGCTAGTTCTTACAAGCAAGTTTCAAGTTAATTTACACTTGCAAGAGAGAGATAACTAAATTGTGAGCGTGAGACACACCTCGCCCCGTGCAGCCCTTAAAGACAAGGTTCAGTCAAGGACACTCCTCTGCAGCCTCTTGGTCAGCAACTGGCGATCTCTGTTTACAGCCATTCAGGGCCACAGCAGCCTGCCATATCCAGGCAAGCAAAGATGGATGTTACAGGGGGGTTCCTGTCTGGCTACACACTTCCCCTGAGTTCAGGTAGATTGCTATCGAACTTGCATGGGTACGAGTAATTTTATCGGGTGCCCCATATTCAGCACAGGGAAATATGACCCCCCGCTCCACTCAGGGCAGGACTGGAGTCTAGGTTCCGCCCTCTGTGCAGGAGGTTAACACCAGCCCTTGGACACATGCTCAAGGCATAGACGGTCTCGGTGTGCTTGAGGCAGATGGACAAACGTCAGCCCAGCGGGGGAAGTGCAGGCCTGGAGGCAAAGTGAGGGCCTGGGACTGTTAAAACCCAGGGACCCTAAATCCCAAGCTGGGATTGAACCCCCTGGGTACTTGGACATTCTAGGCTCCTCTTCCCCCCCCCCCGTGGCTGTGGCTGAGTGTTCCAGTGGCTCCCTGGCGAGAAGGTGAAACCTCGCATGGAAAGGGATTGAGGGCCAGGCCCATGGTTTGACCATGGGTCGCAACCCCTCGTGGGTCGCGGGTATCTTCCTGGGGGTCCCAGTGCCGGGCTGGCCGCAATTTTGTTTTCCTGGCTTGGTGCACAACGTACGTACAGCGGGGGCGGAGGAGGGTTGCAGGGGAGCGGACTGGCACTTTAAATTAAAGGGGCTGCAACAAAATGTTCTGGCCGGCACTTTTTTTTCTTTCTGCTCAACAAAAATTTTCCCGGCCCTGGGGGTTGCGAATTAGAAAAGGTTCAGCACCACTGGTGTGACTGATGCTGTGGGGAGAGGCAGATTTGCGGAAGGGGGAGAGGAGGGGTGGCTGGAAACTGAGGGCGGGCGGCGGGGTTAAGACGGGATTTCCCTGCGCCTCTCCCCCATGCAGAACAAGGAACAAACTTTGTTCCCAGTTTGTGAATTCAAAGCTGGTCCCTCACTGGCCCCAGGCTCATTTCCACCCCCTCTTCCATTCTCCGCTCCTGTCGTGCCCAGCCCTAGAGGATCTGGCCCCAGCCTCAGGCCTCAGTATCTGGCTTCTGTCAGCTTGCAGGGGCTCAGCTGCTGCCAAGTTGACGGGTTTTCTCTCTCTCTTTCAGGCCTTTCCTAGCTCCATTCAGTCTCTTCAGATGGTGGCAAAACCCAGCCAGACCCTTCCCTGCTCCTTGACCTCACCCTGCCTCTCGCTGGTTCTTAACTCCCGGGCTTCTACAAGCCGACTCCAAACCTCCCTGGCCCCCCTGCTTGGGGGTAGGGTTGCCAGGTGTCCGGTATTGACCCAGACAGTCTGGTATTTTCGCCTCCTGTCCGGTAAAAAATTCAGAAAATACCGGACACCTGGCAACCCTATGACACTCGGCAACTGGGCCCAGCCCCCGGCCTCCCCCCTCCAGACCCCCAACCCCCTGCTTACCTGGATCCGCAGGGAAGCTGCGTTCTGGCTTGATCAAGAAAACAAAATGGCCACCAGAAAAAAGCCTAAAGACCAACGGAAAGCGATGCTTTCCCGGGGTCTTAGTGTTCAACTGCTCCCCTGTTCCTACCCCTATTCTGACTCTGCACACACTGCAAGGGGCCATGCTGTTTTAATGCTGTTTTATTTTTTGCTTAATAACTCTCAGAGTGCTTTTTTCCCCCCTCAACAACTTAGGTCTCCTGCTCCCCCCCCCAACAGAATTTTTTCCCGTGTTTTTTTTTGGGGGGAGGGGGGGGAGTGTTCGGTATTTTTGGTTTAACCATCTGGCAACCCTACTTGGGGAGCAAAGTGAGCCCAGCATACGCTGGCCTAGGAGGGGGTTAGCGGCTAACTCCAGCTGCCTGGGCCAGCTTGTCTAGGCTGCCAGGCCCCATGAGAAAGGCAAGAGATTGTAAGGAAGTGGGCGTGTTGTTGTGACTTCCTGCATGAGCTGGAGCCCAGGCTGGTGCCGTTATGTGAAGTATAAGGCAGCACCTTGGTGGGTGCTGACTCTGGCTAACAAAACCTCTGCAAGGGGGCTGGTGCCCCTCGGTGGAGAGACCGTCCTAGTGCCATATGTAGGAAGAGCATCACAGGGAGCATCTCGGAGAGAGCAGAGGGCAGTGGGATCCAACTGGGACTGAAGAATGGGTCTGAACTGAGTTCTGCTAAGTGAATGACATTAAATAGAGGGGAGGGGATGCTCTCCCCCCACTAAGCTAGGGGGAGAGGTAGATACGCTGGAGGGCAGGGATAGGGTCCAGAGTGACCTGGACAGATTAGAGCAGTGGTCTCCAACCTTTTTACACCCAAGATCACTTTTTAAATGACAGACCAAGTCAAGATCTACTGCCCCACTCCTTCCTTGAAACCCCGCCCCTTCCTTGAAGCCCCGCCCTCTGTATTCTCCTCCTCTCCATCACTTGCAATCCCCAATCCTTATACTGCTGCTTTAAAAAAAAAAAAAAATCTTCTGTAGGAAGAGGTTTTTCCAACATTTGGCCTGTCTGGACTGGACCAAATGTCAGGAAAAACCCTTCTTTTGGAAGCCCCCTTATTCCTCGTGGAAAGAGGAATACAGGGGTTACCGAAAGAGCATGTTTGCTCTTCCACTAAAAAAAGCGGAAGAACAAACGCAACCCTGGATGCAGAAGAGTTTTTCTGGGATATCTCCAGAATCCTGAAAAACTCTGTCGCGAGAATCACAGGTCCGATGATGCATACCCAAGGGGGGAAGGACAGAACCAGGTGGACCGTTTTAGCAAATAAAATATATTTATTTATGACAGTGATGAATTTATAGTATTTATTCTAAGATTTTTAATAGACCGTGTTAATAATGAATTTACAGTATTTATTACATTTATTCTACGATTTCTAGTTAAACTGTCAGAGATATAAGGATGGGAATGGCAAGGGGAATAGTCTCTATTCTAAAAATATCCAGCTACACTAATTAATAACAATAATCATCACAAAATCTATGTACTACCAAAAACTACAACACTAAGCTTATACAACAAAGAAAGTCAAATCATACATACCAACTTACACAGCACACGAACATTTCAAAGATATCGGTTCAGTTGCGAAGGCCTTGGTTACGCCCGAAAGTTGGGGGAGGTGGCTGGTCGGTTGATCAGGCCGGCAGCGCTTTGAAGTATACGGGAAGGCACACGCCACGGTGGTATGTGTGTTGCGAAGACCTCCTCGAGTGAACTGTGCGATGGGTATTTATCCCCAAATCTGCACATCGCTTTCCCGCGCTTGCATATTACCATATATGGCCCAATGGTCCCCAAGTGGGGGTCTGTGTCCCAGGGGTTGGGCCGAAACTGTGCAGGTTTCATGCGACCAGGTAAGCCCCGCAGTTCTCACACCAAGGTGACGGGTGGGAGAGTCTAAGGCTATTTTCCCCTTTTCACACCTTCCCTTTTTCTAAAGGCAATGGTATGCAGGAAGGGTGCGGCCAGTTTCTCCCAAGGAGTACTGCAGCCCACTATAGCAAGAGCGGCCTGGCCAAACTTTTTACTGGGGGGGCAGTTTCTTTTCTCTAACAAACTCCTGCAGTCTAGCCGGACCCTCACTAGGTTGAGACAGGGTGTGTAGTCTCTGGGGTGGGAATGAGGGATCTGGGTGTGGGAAGGGGTGAGAGGTGCAAGCTCTGGGAGGAAATCTGGATGCAGGAGGAGGTGGAGAAGGGGACACTGGCTCGGGGAGGGGGCTCCAGGCTGGGCAGTGTTGGGGTACCAAGCAAGCCACAGGCTTGTGGATGTGAGTGCAGGAATTTGGGTTGGGGTAAGTGAGGGCTCAGGGCAGGGGTTCGAGTGCATGATAGGCTCAAATCTAGGGTCTGGGGAAGGGAATGCAGGAGTGGTGGCCAGATGGGGGCTTGGCCCCAATTGGGGGTTTGTTGGCAAAGGATTCATTTTTAAATGAAATACTAGGTCAAACACAAAAAGTTTCTGCATTGTCTTTATTTATGAGAATAGCAGGGAACCTGCATTAAGTCAGGGGTCACTGACACATAGAAAAGTCAGTTGTGAGTAGGGGACACAGTACTGGGGAGGGGTGCTAGTGGGTTCTGGGGCAGGGAACAGGGTGCCAGTGGGGGCAGGGGAGAGGGGGCAGGGTGCCAGAAGGACAGGTTTCTGCAGCAGGGGCCAGGGTACCAGTGGGGACAGGTTTCACAGAGGGGGACAGGTTTCCACAGAGGGGACAGGGGGCAGGAGGGCGGGGGGCAGGTTTGGGGCAGGGGAGAGGGAACAAGGTTCGGGGCAGAGAGTCCCCTACAACAGCCACGGAGGGAAGCCTCCGTCCCGGGCTTCCTCCAGGGCCGACCCTCCTCCCCCCGCGAAGGAAGGAAGCCCCGTTGCGTGCCTCTGCAGGCCCCCCCCCCTTGCCGAGTGGGGAAGCCCACTCAGGCGACGCCTTGGGGGCAACCCCCCGCGCGCCTGCCCCAGGGCCAAAACCCGCCCCCCCCCGCGGTGCAGGAAAATGCCCACGCGGGCCTGTCCCGGGGCTGAAACATCCCCTCTCCCTCTCCCTCTCGGCACAGGAAAACCCCGTGCGCGCCTGCTCTGGGGCCTGCCCTGGGGCCAGCATACACCCCCCCCCCCGGCGCAGGGAAACCCCGCGTGCACCTGCCCCGGGGCCGACACCCCGCGCAGGGAAACCCCGCACGCGCCTGCCCCGGGGCTGACTCACCCCTCCTGTGCGGTGCAGGGAGCTGATGGTCCCTCCCGCAGTACACCCGTGTCACGTTATCGGATTGTGAGGGGAGCAGCCGGGTCACTGCTGCACCCATGGGGGTGTTCACCCCAAAAGTGGTACAAAGGGGGCCGTGTGAGGGGTCAAACAAAAGCTTACTTTCTTCTGATTCTGTATCTGCTCTTCATATATCTGTATAATGCCTGTGTGTGGAAGTTAGGGATCTGTACTCTGTATGGAGACTGGAAGTCTCTCTGAATGGGTTTGAGTAATGGGCTAGGAATGTTTGCCTATGGCCATGCTAATGAGTGAAGCTCCAGGGGACAATGGGCCTCTGAAGGCCAAAGACACACCTGGCCACTAGCTATGTGACTCTAGCCAGCCTGGAAGAAACCAGGAAGGAGGTATAAATATGCCAGCTGGTAGACTCCATGTTGGTACTCAGATGCGGCCTCGCAGGGAATCACGAGCCGGGAAGAACTGTGGACCCGTCCTAACATAGGATGTGCAACAAGGACTTTTAAGCCAGCAGTTATAACATCTCTGCTAGAGCCTGCATCGAGAACTGGGAGATTCGATGCATGTTATGTATTAACCTTTAACAACCTTACTCTCATGCTTTTCTTTATTGTAGTAATAAACCTTTAGAGTGTAGATTCTAAAGGATTGGCTCAGCGTGATTTGTGGGTAAGATCCAGAGAGTAAATTGGCTGGGATCTGTGGCTGGTTTCTGGAACCGGACAGAACTTGTTCGGGGTAGGTGAGATTGGGTTCTAAGACCCCTCGCCTGTATATGAGGCCTGGGGCCATCTGGGGCATGGATATTGCTGGGGTGTCGGAGGGGTTTTGCTCGTGAGGCTTCAGGCAGGCAGCTGAAGCGCTCTGTGGGACTGGTGTGTGGCCTGTTTGGGAAGGTCTCCAGTCTGGGGCTGTAAGGAGCCCCGAATTTGAGCAATTCGCCCTGAGCGGACGCCCTCAGCTGTGCCCAGACCCAGCCCGGTCCGTCGTAGCCCGGCAGAGCAGCAAGCGCACTTCCGGAATTGCCGGAAGTGGCACTAAGCTGCGGGACTTCTGTCCATCCCCGGGAAGCCGACACTACCTCCATTTTCACTTGAGGTAGGTAGTGGGGCTTCTCAGGGGTGGGCGGGAAATGGGGGCCGGGGCAGACAGGACGCCTCGCGATCGACCAGTCGAGGCCTCGCGATCGACCAGTTGGTGATCACGGGATTAGAGGATTGGGCCACAAAAAATCTGCTGAGCTTCAACAAGGACAAGTGCAGAGTCCTGCACTTGGGATGGAAGGATCCCAAGCCCTGTTACAGGCCAGGGACCGATGGGCTAAGCAGCAGTTCTGCAGAAAAGGACCTGGGGATTACAGTGGATGAGAAGCTGGATATGAATCAACAGTGTGCCCTTGTAGCCAAGAAGGCTAACGGCATATTAGGGAGCATTAGGAGGAGCCTTGCCAGCAGATCTAGAGAAGTGAGTATTCCCTTTATTCGGCTCTGGTGAGGCCACATCTGGAGTAGTGTGTCCAGTTCTGGGCCCCCCATTACAGAAAGGATGTGGATGCATTGGAGAGGATCCAGCAGAGGGCAGCCAGAATGATGAGGGGGCTGGAGCACATGACCTATGAGGAGAGGCTGAGGGATTTGGGCTTATTTAGTCTGCAGAAGAGAAGAGTGAGGGGGGATTTGATAGCAGCCTTCAGCATCCTGACGGGATTCCAATAAGGATGGCGAGAGGCTGTTCTCAGTGGTGACAGAGCAAGGAGCAATGGTCTCAAGTTACAGTGCGGGAGGTCTAGGTTGGATATTAGGAAAAACTATTTCACTAGGAGGGTGGTGAAGCACTGGGATGGGTTTCCTAGGGAGGGGGTGACAAAGCCCTGGCTGGGCTGATTGAGTTGGGGTTTGTCCTGCTTTGGGCAGGGGGCTGGACTCAATGACTCCTGAGGTCTCTTCCAGCCCTAGGATTCTGTCTCACTAGACTATCTTTGCCTGCTCACTTGCTTTATACACACAGAAGCTTTCTTTAAACAAACCAAAGACGGGGCCATAATGTTCTCAACCCAGTAAAACACAGCCGTGCCTGAGCAGCTCAGGGTTCGTGGGCAGGCTCTGTTACCCGAACAAATTTCTCTATCCCTTCCACGCTGTAGGGACACACGCCTTTACCCAGTTCCTAGGGCTCAAGGTGCAACCCTGTTAATTTACACACCCACCCTTACCCATTCCTAGGGCTACACATCATAAGCACACAGTGTCATGCTCACCAATCCGGGTGCTGGCAGACTTCCCCGGTTGGCCAGGCAATATCAGTCTCTCTGGTCTTAGGCTGTGTCTCAGAGGTGAGTTCTTCTTTTCCAGGTCTTCCCCCTTCTCTTGGTGTTCCTGGTGTTCTTCCAGCCTTTTCTTCTTTCCTTCTGCTTCTGTTACTTCCGAACTTCTTCTTGGTCTCCTTCTTGGACCCCAGTTTATATAATGAAACCTGAGTCCTGCTATACCTTACCCAATTATTTTAGTATAATTTTACTAACCAATCATAACAAAATTACCTAACCAATCATACCCCACCACCTTAATTGATTTACACCTAGCAAAATTAATTATACAGCAGACAGGAACAATTACAAATCAGACAGAGATCACACAGTCAAACAATAGGAAAATGTAATGACAATGATCATAGAATGAGGATTCCACACCATTCTCTATTGATAAGCAGTTTCTTGCCAGACACAATGGTGTTACTTAAGTTTTCTTTACCCAACTTGAGATCTGTTTCTTTATCTGGTGATGGTGAGGGAGCTATCAGGACAAAGCCCCCTCCCTCCTCACAGCTTGGTGTGACGTTATTTTAATACAAAACAGATGGAATGTATGTGACCCCAGGCCTTACAGCTAATGGCTGCTGCTCTTCAGTCTGGCTGCAGAAGGCGGCTTTGGTTTGGGCCTAGCACAGGCCTTCCAACATGGCTACAGAAAAACCATATTGTTACAGCTCCAGCTAGAAGAGATTTCTCTAGTAACTTTTGGGTGCTTATGTTGAGATACTTCTTAAAGGGGCCTGATTTCCAGGCCCTTTTGGAAATGGAGGCATCTCCATCTAAAATACTCTCTTCTCTTTTGTGCAGCTGCTTGTGATAGATTTATTCCCATAAAAATGTGGCAAGATGTTTAGTACAAGGCTGTTCAGTTGTGCAGAGCGCGTGGGGTTTTGGAACATGCTAGAGGAAGGCACCTCCCACTTGTGCCTTTACATTTCACCACATACCTGTCTGTCTTCTCCCTCTGGTGAACGACTAAGCCCATAGACAAGATGGGCAGCTAATTCAACTAAGTGTCACTAAACAGGTTGCTTTCATTTTCTCAGCAACTTTCTTGTTCACTGGCCTTAGAACTCTCTGCGGAGCTGCAGCACATTATCCAAGTCTAACCAGCTCAACAGCCTGGAGACGAGATTCCACATCCTCTTTAAACAGCCCCCTCCTGCAGAACAGAGTATTTTGGAAGGTTGGATGCACACTGTGATTCTAATGAGGTTAGACAGATAAAGGAGCCCTGGGTGTACCCCAGCATTGGAGCAGAAAGGGAGTTGAACAGCCTAACATGCTTATTTTCCATGGTATTTTATTTGAAAGCGCATTAGGCTAGTCTGCTGTGTTAAGTAAATCAAGATCTTCTGAAGGATTATTGAAGAATCGAGTCATGGCAGTGGCCTTTACCCAACTATTTTTGGCTGATTTTTCATTTCACTTACTGAGCATGGGGAGCCAATGGCTGGAAGGGCTAGAAAGCACACTGCCAGCAGGCAGTTGTTAGTTTTGCAGTAGGGCCAACACAATGATGATGTAAGAGAGAGAAACAGATGAGTTCTGATGCTGAGCATGCATCTACTTCCAGCATTCTACAAGCATCAATCCCTCCAAGTGGGGCTTCAGAAAGGTTTTAAGATAGTGACTTCCATTGATTTCAGTGGGAGTTAAGTGCCTAAATACCTTTTGGAAATCCCCTTGCCCCACCTCTCGGTAAATATCTCCCTTTTGCAGTTGGGGAAACTGAGGCATGGCACCTAATCCATGAGAGACTTCACCTCTCCCAGTCAACAGGCAACAGAGAGTGCAATTCTGAAAAGTTTTAGGCAGAGAGACCTGATCTACAACTCTGATCTACAACTCTATTTACAAGATGATTTCAGGGAAACCTCTTGAATTTCTTACTCACCGATGTCTGTAGGGAGGCCACAGCCTCAGGCTATATCTACACACCGGTGTTTTCGGAATAACTGATGATATTCCAAAATAACAAAGCGCATCTACACAGCAAGCCATTATTTTGAACTAGTGGCGAGCTGGAGGACTTCTTACTCCAACTCCTGTAACCCTCATTTCACGAGGAGTAAGGGAAGTGGAAGGAAGAGTGTTCTTCCTTTGACTTCCTGCTGTGTAGACAGCGCCGAAAGCCGAATTAAGCTATTTCAATTGCAGCTACAGTTGCAGAGCTTAATTTGCCCTGCTCTGTAGCCGTGCCCTCGGGGAACTGTGTGAATATTTTAATATAAGGGAAATGTTTGCACTCAACCACCTATTTGCAAAGTCCTGCTCTGGGCTCTGCCCTAAGGTTTGGCAACACTTCACTCCAGTGTGCTAGGGCTGCCTCCCATCAGTGCCAGCTGGACAGCCTTACCCGGATTCCTAAGAGCACTGCAGAAAGGACATTGACTATGAACAAGCCACTACATGGCTGCTGCCTTCTCTTCATTCCCCCTTTTCCCTCCCGGAGATTCATTCCCAGAGTCCCATCTGACAGGGCCTTATTCCAGAAGCTCTTTGCTGGTAACAATCAATCTGTTAAGGGTCCTGCAACAGGCAGAGTTAATATGCAGTCCCAGACTAATCAGGAGGGGTGGCTAATACCAATAGGACAAACTCACTGGAGGTGGCTTTAGCATGCCCAGCAAAACACAAGCCAATCAATTACTGCCTAAGTCTAGCGCAGAGCTGCAGAGAACTCTAGTGGTCATTTGCCTGAACTGCAAGCAAAGCTGCAAATGCAGGAAAGCCTGAAAAGTTTAACAGTGAAGACTCCATATCCTGCAGTGACCTCACAAGAGATGCAATGGCATGTCTATCAAACTCAGCTTCCAATTCTCTTCCTCTCCGCTTCACCTGAGGAGCCATACTTCTGCTATCAGAGAACTGGTGCAACTCATTATACTTCATCAGAGCAGGGACTAGTGAAGCTAGAGGAAAGTGATTCCTGGGCCAGCTGTTATCTTGAAAGTGTCGCTTCAAAGCTCTTGGGGGAGGATTTATGTTTGCCTCTCGCACATTAGCACCTTCACTGCAATATAGTTAGTGTTTCCGACACACTACCGACTTGTCTACATTTGAAGTGCTGCAGTTGTAGTCAATCCACCTTCCCGAGAGGCAGGAACTAAATCTACAGTCAAATTCTTCTGCCAACTTAATGTTTCCTATACCAGAGGTTGTCAGTTTCATTGCATCAGTCAGGATGTGGGATTTTACTTTGAAGATTCATATAACTCAAGTTTGTAGGGTGGAATCAGCAAATATATCATTGCTATCTAGAAAAGGTCTTGTCTACACTCATAAAAATTGACCCAGAATAAGGAACAATAGGAATTTAAGGCAGATTAAGTTCTTGAGTGGATGCGCTTATTCTGGCCCATGGAGTTAATTTGGAATAGCTATCTCAGAATAAGTCACTCAAGGAACAGCACCTGAAACTTGAAATAAGATACGCAATTTGTGCTATGCAAATTGCGTATCTTATTTCAAGTCTATTTCGAAATAGCTTATTTCGTCATTTGGCACTGTCTACACAGTGCCAAATTTTAAAATAAAGCGCTATTTTGAGCCATCCCTTACTTCTCATAGAATGAGGTTTACAGGGATGGTGAAATACCGTGTCCGCTATATTTCGATATAGTGGACACATTCAAAAGACTATTTTGGGATACTTTGGTGTCCCGAAATAACTCTGCTGTGTAGACATACCCTCAGGGTTTGCCTGCCTAGAGAGTAAAATGTGCTGGACAACGGAAGATTTATTTTTTAAAAAGACAAGCACACAATTGTTTGAAAATTTATTGAAAAATGCAATACAAGAAACAATACTGAACCCTTACGTCTAAATACTACAGCAAATTTCCCTTTGAATTGCTACAAAAGTCCAAAATAACAGCTCATCATTTACTATTCAATCTATAAAGATTTGCCAGTTTTAAGTCTGTTGCAATATTTCCTATTTGTTGTAAAGAAAAGATGTAAACAGCTAGTCTAAACAATTCACAATTGTCTTTAAAAATGTACAAAGCTCCTTCATATTTGCAACTAACTTTTGATTAAACTTGTAAAAAAAAACCCCAGGTTGGGATATTAACATCTCAAAGTAATTGTACATCGTATGAAATCAGTAAACTACTGCTCACTAAGTTCAGCACTCAGTCCTTTATTACAACTGTATTGCTTGGAGATTGCTGTCTGGAAACCAAAGCTGCCTTTCCAGTTTAATTCTTCAAAGGTCTCTTTCCTTCCTTTCTATACATTTATTCATATATAAATAGCTTCTGTAAAGTGTATACTATACAATCAAGTCAGTCTCTGGCTGATCTCCTGGACTGGGAATAGCTGGGAACATTCATAGCTTATAAATAGAACCCTTGTTCACATGTCACGTTGACATGAGCGGCACTGGTCCCTGGAAATTCACAAGTCACAATGGACCAAATTTTAAAACTCACGAATGTGATCAACTCATTTTAGGAAGGAAAAGTGAAAAGTGGGATGCGTCACAGGCAGCTCTGCAGCCTTTTCTTGCGAAGGTGGAAGTGAATTTCATTAGCAGTAGCAGGTATCAAAAGAGATCTTCAAGAAAGTTTTCAAAGCTATTCTCTTCCCCGCATCTGTGAAAAGGGAACAAGCAGTTCCAGCAACCCCTATTCCTCTCCAAAATCTTGACTAAGGCTATGGCTACACTGCCGTTTTTTTTCGGAAGAAGATATGCAAATCGTGCTCGCATTTGCATATCTTCTTCCAATTCTTTTTGCGGAAGAGGTTTTGCCGCTATTTGGATGTCAGAAAATAATCCTCTTTCGCAAGACCCTGTAAACCTTGATTTACGAGGAATAAGGAGTCTTGCGAAAGAGGTTTTTCCCGACATTTGGCCCTGTCTACATGGGGCCAAATAGCGGCAAAACCTCTTCTGCAAAAAGAATCGGAAAATGCAAATGCGAGTGTGATTTGCATATCTTCTTCCGAAGAAAAAACAGCAGTGTAGCCGTAGTCTCAGAGAACCTTCTGCCTGTAAAAACTTGCTCATCAGAAGTGTGCTGGAGTTGCATGGATGTGGCAGCTAGGAATCCCTCCTGGGGATCAAACTATCAAGCTCCTGAGGGGTCAGCAGTGCCCAAAGAGAAGCTTTTTGCCTGAGCTCTGAAGCCAGTTTGGTTTGGACCATATTTTGTCCCGCAATAGCACTGACATATCTCATCAGAGGGTGAACAGAAGAAACACACACACTTAATGCTATCAAGGGAACCTGAGCAGCACAGCAACCTAAAAGCACATACTATTCTACTTGTCCCTTTCAAAGAAGCGGTTCTATTGTCAAAGGCAGATACCTGTAACGTGCTAGGAAATGCCTGTGCTCCATTGTTTGGAAAGGGAAACTTCTCACCAACAAGAAACTCCTCTGGATCTTAGACCTAATTCAAGATCTCCTTAGGAGGAGATTTAAAAAAAAAAAAAAAAGATCAAACTTTGTGCTGCTACTGCTTTACTGAACAAGGTTGGGTGTGAATTAAGATACAGCTGTGTCAAGGTCCTCAGTACTTCCTTTGTGGCATCTAAACCCTAACCACCACCAAATGCCTTTAATTAAGTGCTATGGGCAGATTACACATTTGGTAGCTCAAAGTCCCATGAAGCCAACTGGGATGAACTGGGAACTCTTGTATGAACATTGTGCAGCCAAGCAGGATAAGCAAAATAATGACCTAGATAAAGGGCATCCCAGCAAACGCTCAACCACGACTGCCAGATTGTTAGCTGTACCCACCAGATGATGGCAAAGTTACACAGCTGTTCTCATCCCTCTCTCCTCTGCCTGAATAAGAGAGTAGCCAGTTGCAGAGTTTGCCTCTAAGAAAGGGAGGGGGGAGAAAGGTTTGTCAGCAGACCCAAGAGAGCTGTGGAGATACAAACTAATCCTCAGATTCAGGAGCAGCATGTGAAATAAACTGGACCTGCCTAAGCTATGGCTAGAGAGGCTGATTCATGCCTCTTACTAAGCCTTTGCCCTCTGTACCCTATGGGTGGATGAATGAAAAGTGCTCTGTTTCGACAAAACTGTTTGTCTCACTGCAATCCCAATCCCATTATAGGCACCCAATCCCACTGGGCCTGTGAGATGTTTGTGGCTCCAGTCTAAAGATCACATTGTCCCACCCAGAGCAGGAAACCAGGTTTGTTGGCCAAAGGGAGCAGTCCTGAGGGACTGAAAGGGGCTCTAAATTGCAGTTCAGCACCTAACTGCACGTTTAAATGTCTGCCAGCGAAAAGTCACAGGAGGTAAAGTAGCAGCCCCCAAAACAGCTGCCTTTGTGGGAAAGTAGATGCTGAGGATTACACCAGTAGACAAGCAACTCCATAATCCTTTCAAAGAAAGTGTCTCCAGCCAATATGAATCTACTTTAACGAGAGCTGCAATTTTAATTATATGGTCAGTGCCATTTAAAGGTAATTTCCAGTCAAACAGCAAGTCACTGGGTCTAGTTCAATCTTCTACCTCCTTTAAAACAAAACACAGTCAAACTAAGTAGAGCTCTCACTGCCATTTTTTTCTCACCCTGGAATGTAGCTTAGCAGCAGAGGGTTCTTCTCCCTCCCGGCTAGAGATACACCACACCAGAGACAGGATTAGAGCGTCAAAGCCCTATCTTTAAAAATATTGCTCACAACTCTACTCGTTACAAACTTTTACAATATTGCTGGAAAGAAAAACCAGGGCATGATTAAGCGGTTTCCATTAAATCCAAACAGGCTCTATTCTCCTGCTGCTCTACGAAAGGAAAGACACCCTACCTCCAGAAAAGCATTACTCTTGGATTTCAAAAGTCACAATTAACACCACAGTGATCACCTTATAAATTAATGGATCATCTCCAGTTAGAAAATTCCATTCACACACGTTCACCCTAAAATAGTTTAAAAAGTTTACAAGTAAAAAAACTACTAAGTGCGCCACAGGTTGCTATAGTGGTTATGAGAGAAGTATCTAGAAAAAATACTTTGTTTTCAGTGCCTTTGGGAAAATACACGGGGTGTTCTAAAACCAGCAGTTGTGTAATTGTCATTATAGATCTGAACGCACCCATCATCCAGAAGCTGAAAACGGCAGCCAACGCTGGCCCTGGTGTTACACTGGCAGTGAAGGAGCCAATGTACTACAGACCCTTAATTTATGTTAAGAGGGGGAATGTCAGTGGTTGAACATGTGCCCTTTCCAAATGATTTGACTTTGTTCCCAGTGGTTGCTACAGTCTACAGCTGTGAGGATGTCTTGGACAGCCAGCTCAAACTGAGCTTGCATGTCTGGGAAGGTGAGATTGTCTAAGAGATGATTTTAAATTAAATTAAGATTACATACATACATACACACACACACCCTGCCCTGATTTATGGGTAATGTGCTTAGCTTTAAATAGTATTAGGGAAAATACATGATTTACACACTTATTTAAAAATTAAACACAAATAATTGAGAAAATCTGACACTGAGAAATCAACTATTGTGAATGCTGCACAGCCTACCATATAGCAGTCAGAGCCCAAACCCCTTAATCACACACTTCTATAGACGTATTTAATGGCATTTAGAAAGCAAAAATAGGTAGGTAGCGTTCAGTAGAAATGCAGTCTGAGGTGCGCTATCACAGTTCTCTTAGAGCTCTAGAATTCACAGTATGTGAAGCAACTTCCAGGATTCCTTAATCTAACCACCTTCTGAAATATGTTACACCACAAACTCCCTCCCCCTGTCCTCATGTTCAAACAACATCAAGAGACTGAAATCCACAAAAGCAAGGAAATTCAGAGTGAAGGGAGAAACTCTGTTTTGTGCACCTGGGTATCATGGCTATCATGGCTTGAAGTTTTCTGGAAATATCTAGGGCCAATTCCAAGAGGCAACTAGAAATGCCACACACTGAAATCTAAGTAAAATGATTTTTTTCTGAAGAAAGCCCCATCAATCATTATCGTTCACACGGCTGTTATTTTGAGCATGGCTTAACCCCAGTATACCTGATGAGGCTGAAGGAGTAAGACTTAAGAACCAATCCTCTTGCGAGGACCTATGAAGACTATGGATGGGGGAATGCAAAACTGAAAATCAGTAAAAAAAAACAAACATTCAGTACAGTGAGACGTATGGCATACTGTGTTTTACAATATAAAAATATTCAAAAGGATTCACTGTATTCTGAAAAATCCCAAGTAAATGGTAAAGCGTAACTTCTAGTAAGTGATATGAATGTTCAGTTATTAAGAGTGAATCTTGTAAATCTGTGGTCTTTGTGCTCCTGGCAGTTTCCCGTAGTTTTGCAGTTTTTTCACCTCTCTCTCTCCCCTCTTTTTCTGGTGTTCTCTCAGTCAGGGAGAAATATCTCCTAGAAAGACAAGGTTAGGGTAAGTAGCCAGCTGTTTAGTGAGGGGCATTTTTAACACCCCAAATTCACAAGGTGCTTTTCCCTTGCCCCTGACACTCAGCTCATTAAAGCATTGATTGTAATTTTCCAGCATATGTCTGAAGTCAAGCTCCTAAAGCTACACTGAGGCACCCTGTGTGAATGTCCTGATTTTTCACAAGCCCCAAACACACACATCCCAGTGAAGTCAACAAGAACTGTGCATCCACCACACTTTTGAAATGCGCAAGGATCCTAAATAGGAGATAGGACTTGAAGTTAGGCATGAAGGTTTGAAAGACCGGCAGACAATGGCCTTTTCCACTACCAAATTTGGCTTTTGCTGTTGTTGCCCGGTAGTGATTTCTTGGCTGCTTCCCATATTCATCCTCACCCTCCATCTCCCAAATTCTCATCTGCACACTTTGTTTTCAATAGATCTCACATGCAAGGAGATTGTTTAACTCTACCTTATCTAGCACACTATCTGGTGCACCAGTATCACTGAGGCTGAGCAAAGCCCTAGGAATAAAATGTTAACTCGACAAATAATGCTGCCTTTATGGATTCTTAAAGCAGCTTTAACAATTTACTGTGGTTTCCAAATTGCTAAACTAGGAGGTATTTAGAAGTCACAGCAGATATAGAAACCTTAACTCATATTTTGGGAACTTCTCTAGACTAGGAAAACAAGCAGTTTGATACTGTGACACACGGTTCTCCTCTGCTTTGGCCTCAGGGCTAGGACTGAGAGAGAGCCCAACTCATGACCCCTGATTCACTGCTGCAGAGAAAGGGTGCGGGGTGAAGAAGCAGCTTCACTTCCAGAGCTGAAGAGGGGGTCTCCTTTGGATTCCCAATTCAAAATGCTACTGCACCACTTCCTGGTAAGTGATGGTGAACACTTTCCACAATCCCTGTAGCTGAAAAAACATGTGCCACTGTGGCTAGCAGACACACCACTGCTCCTCAAGCCACCATTGTAATAGTACTGAGAGGAGACCCAGAAAGCAGCTCTTCGGGACAGTCAAACTGCTTCTTTCCTTGGGTGTGGGCAGACAGCTCAAAGCTCCTCACTTTAGTCTGTGGGCTCATTTGCCTGCACTGCATGATGTTATCAAGATAAAGACTGGGAGCCAGTGGGAAGACAGCCATTGCAGGTAAATGTGCGCCTACAATGCCTTTTCTATATAGAGCTCTAGCACGATCAGTGTCAATATGTTTTTGTTCACATAGACAAGGGTAGGAAATTTCACTTGCATCTGGTGGTTGTTATCTAAACAGAAAGATGATAGTACCTGATAATGGTGTTATGCTAATGCAATTAAATTGGCACAATTGTGTAACTCGTGAGTTTTCACAACAAGGCCAGACCAGGCTTGCACAGTCCTTGCATAGGAGACCTCCAAGGAAGAAGCAAGGAGCTGCAGGAAGTGATATTGGCAATTCAGTGAATGGTGAGATAAGGGTTCACATTTAACACCCTAGCCTTTTCCTTCTGAGCAAGTACTAAACCAATGTCCAAGCAATGTGGTGTTGGAGATGCAGGATACAATGTAAAATGGAGATCATCATCCATGGTCACAGATAAAACTTCCTGCAAATAGTTAAGTGATTGCCTTCACTGCAAGTTAATTCAGGTTATTCCTAAACTCTGCATCTGCCCACACTCACAAACGTTATTTGTAGCAGAACAAGCTGGCTGGCAAGACCTGAGCTATTGGCTAAAGCCCAAACGAGCACAACTCATCAGCTGATAATACAGCCCTGCTGCTGTGTAGTGTGGACACAGGACTGGTCAAATTCCAAGTTGGCTAACTGTATCCAGCCTATCCAAATTAACCTGCTGCTTCATTGCTTATCATTTTCTCTTCTCAGACTGTTGTACCATACACGCCAGTATTCCTTCTTAAACAAAAATCAGTATCTGCATTCTCTCCCTCAGACAGTTTAACCCACTGTATTTCTCATGAGTTCATAGTTATCTGTAACTAGAGACACTAAGGCCGCCCACATCAAGTTGAATTTGGCATCTGTTGAAATGATTTCTACTGTGCAGTGATTACCATAAAATCTAAGAAGTCGATGCTCTTGACTACATTTTACACTGGATCGACACTGCAGCACTCAATCCACCAGCTGTCAATTTATCACATCTGCTGTAGACATGATAAATCGATCGGCAAGAGCACTCCCATCGACACTGGTACTCCATCAAGGCGAGAAGAGTAGTTGCCGCCAGTGGTAGAGCAGCCCCCTTTGACCTTACCGCATGCAAGAAGCCGTGATGAGTATGCAACTTCAATCACGCTATTTGCATAGCTGATGTAGATAGATGGTGAGAGTCAGTATAGAGAAGGCCTTACATGCTACACGTTTGCAGTTGTGTGTTTTGGGCAGCTAACTCATAGATCCACAGAGAAGATGCCAATGCACAAAGTGCTGTTAAATGCACAAAATAAAGTCAAAATACTTGTTCTCTGTACTACTACTGAAAGAGATGATTCTTGGGATTCCTAGATAGGCAGGTTCTACTGTAGTTTAGGTCCGTAAGACACCTTGATACTTCAAGTGCTATGCAAATCAGTATACCTGTGCACCTTCCACTTCAAGTTCCAGGACTCCAAGAAAATCTGAAAAGGCGCTGATAGGTTTTACATTAAATTGTGATGACTTGTGCTCTCTGGCTGCAGGTGATCCCTCCTCAATTGAGCCCAGTGTCTCTAGACACTGGATCGGAACACTAATTTCTACCTGCTTACCTGGCCTTGCTATTCGTCAGTAATCTCGGTCTCCTGGTGGACAACAACCTTGGTTACAGACATGTCTGGGTGCTGCTCTTTTGCTTCCTTGATGGCCTGCACTAGAACCTGAAAAAGAAATGGCTCTTCAGAGAAGCATGTTGGGCTGCCTGCTGCTGAACAGTTTAAAGTGAAATTCTTTGTCTAGGTAGTTTTGGAAGCCCTAGGGTAGAAATCATGTCTTCATGCCACTGTGCAGCATACCACAAAGGGATGCCCCATTCCTACTAATCTCTTACAATGCCAACAGCGGCAGTATTGCCCATTGCTCTAGCCACCATCTTCACAGCACTTTAGAAAATAACAAAAGAACTGGAATTACTGGACTTACCCTTGTTACCTTTTAAAAAACCTGCCTTGTGCCTGGATGCAGGAAATGAACCATCTTACACGTATTTATTTCACACCTTTCTGACAAAAATGGAGCAAATGAAGCCACTTGCTTCCGGGAAAATTTGAAAACAATGCTGCTTTCATAGAGAATTCTCTGTTTAGTTTCCTTCTAGACTTAGGGGTTCAAGTGGCAGTGGCAGGTGTGAAATTCTTCATATTATTGGGCAGCAGCGGGCTTGGTGGGAGGAGTGGAGAGGCATTAGAAATCTGCACTCCTCCTGGAATCTACCATAAAGAAATGGAAACTGACAAAGTCAATCCAATTTTGATCCATCCAATTCCAATGGACTTGGGAAAGGCACATTTGTTTTACAAGAAACCAGTTGCTAATGAGTCCATTATTATAGGCCTTTGCAATAAAGTTGTCATGCAAAGCATTAACAGAACAGAGACACTGAAGAACAACAGAAAGTCTGGCCCAAGTAAGGTTTCTGGGAGAAGTCGTCTCTTTGCAGAACACAGTGATATTAGCGAGTAAAAACTGTTTCTCAAAAGAAAACGTTAGTGAACGGAAAAACTGAAGTTCATCTAAATAAGATGCACGCAGAGGCATAAAGACAAAATCCAAGTGAAAACAAACAGCATTCAGATTTGCTGCTGACAATAGGGTCTCAAACTCACAAAACTAGGTTCTACAAAAGATTGGTTTGTGACAACTGGAACAAATTTCACTGCAGGAAGTATGATAAGGAATCACATCCCAGTTCTCAGAGGATCTAGATTAAAAGTAGTTTGTTGATTATCTGCTGATTTTGGATGAAATTATTACCACAAAGGAGACTGTGTTTGTTTGTTTGTTTTAGCAAAAATATGGTTTTTTTAGTAAAATAAAAACCTTAAATTGTACCAGAACAAATACTAGGTCAGGCTGAATGAGATTATTTAGATGGCAAATGCTCTCGACAATGACAATGCCCACGAATGCAGGAAGCAATCGTACAAATGGAAAGACCCCAACAAGATGGCTTCACAGACATTCATGGGAATGTTAATTTTGAAAAATTAGAGACGAATTTGCTTAGATGTGTTAGCTTTTCCATTCAGAATGCTGTGTGAGGACCACGCAATAATGGGTCTAGGATGTTAAATCACAGAACAACCTGTTTTGGAAGGAATCTAAGATCTCAACTGATGCATGCTCCCATGGTTTGGATAATTGCTCTGTGGCATTTGCTTCTAAGAGCACAAATATACAACAGAAACGTTATAATTAGCGTTGAGTGTCTGCAGTACTTCTGAATGCTATATAAATAATTTACCCCATTAGACACCTAAATAAAGAGCCTAAAAACCAGCTTAGTGTTCATGTGAGTTCACAATATTACTTATTATGGGAGAGAGGAAGTTCACAAGAGGAACAGTTTATTGGATCAGGTTTAGGCAGCAGCACAGTGGTTTTCAGAACTGTGTATCTCTGTAATTTCTAGGAAAAGCTCATATCTCCGGTTAGGGAAAGTTACCAAATTTCTAGTCAGGGTACTGTTGCTTGGGTCCAGATACTTAGTTTTTAATCACTGAGCTCCAACTCCTGGAGCATGTTGTCTATGTGGAAACAAGAGTTCTTGAAGGAGCAGGAAACAAGAATACCCAGCATAAAAGGAGGCAAGAGCTATGAAGACTGTTAAGTAGGGATGTTAAAATGCATTTATTTAGGTAAACATGTATGTGTGGGGCGCCGGCTTAAAAGGCAGCGGGAAGGGGGAGGTGGTGGAGGTGAGGGGTGGCTCCCCGTGAGCACCAGCTCTCACCTGCTTCCCCACCGCATGGTACAGAGGCAGCAGCACACGGGGGGAGGTGGCTCATGGGGATCTGGCTTTAAAGTATGAAAACGTGGGTGTTAATGGTGGTGAAATTCACCACCCAATTAGAGAGAGAGAGAGACTGTAGAACTGGAATTCATCTACAAATTTGACACTGTTACCCTGGGCTTGAATAAAGACATTAACTGGTTAATGCACTACAAAGCCAATTTCCCCTGCCTTTAAAATCTGCATTTTCACATCAAAAGCTATGAATGGGACACATCAAGCCTACTTAATTAGGTTCATTAACACAGGTCCTACAGTTGACAGGTACTTCTTTTGCTGTTATATATATAATGGATTCTGTTATTTCCACTCCAACCCATCTGATGAAGTGGGTCTTACCTATGAAAGCACATGATACTACATATTTTTGTTGGTCTCTAAAAACAAGTAGTTCTGGGCACCTTAAAGTTACAGACTAACACAGCTACCCTTCTAAAACATTTTAGCACAGAAATAATTTGCAGGTTATAACAACTGATTAGCTCTTTGCGAAAATGGTCTTGTCTAGGTGACAACAGAGTCGCTCACCTGATCATGGTCAATGTCTGCATCTCCTGTGATGACAATTCTTTTTTTCAATTCTGGTCTCTGAAATTCCACCTTTTACAGTCTAGTATGAAAGAACATAAGTTATTAGTAGCCTACAGTGCAACAATGGCAAGAGAGTTACAAAGTGAATTGATGCTGGCTTTCAAAGATGGAAATTAAACTAAACTCAATGACAATTATCAAAACGTTATGATGAAGCTAACATAACAATCCGTGAAAGAACACACAGAAAAATCTCAGCTCAGTGTAGGACAATATTCCCAGGCAAAGGCCAACTGTGATCTCTGTGGCTGATGAGCACCAATGGGACTTTTCGATTTCATACCAGTCCTGTAAGCATCATCTTTTTACCTTTGTAATCTGTGTGGTGGTTGTGCTGCTGGTGGTCTCTGATGTGATGGTCTGAGCAGTGAGCAGGACTCCAGGCTCTAAATCCCCATTGCCATCATCTGTCTAGAAGACACACACAAAACAACCATCAAGCATTTCCCCATTCAGTCTCCATTGCAACCGGACCTCAGTGCTGTAATGTAAGAGGACGTACAATAATTTCAAAAGTAGACTTTGCATTATACACGAGACAAATGTTTTAGCAGCATAATAAATGTTTCAAGATTAATGCTGTCTGAAGTTACAGCATAGAATGTTTCCACTTAAAGAACTAAGGAGCCATGTTGCTATTCAGAGACAATGAAATCAAGCAGAGAAGCCTTGACATCCATTAGGATATCTGAGCTGTGATCTCACCCAGAACACATAGTGATTATTTTCCATTTCATACAGTAACTTTGTTCTGCTTTCTCCCTCTCCTCCCCTTTTCCAGCTGAATTGGGGTGCTGTGTTGGTAAGATTACTTAGCACACACTGCCCTGACTGGCAGGCTTTCCGGCAGCCTGGGTAGTGCAACATATTTACTTGAATTGCTTTGCACTGTCCTACAGGTTCCATAGAAGCTGCATGACAAGATCCCCACACCTATCACTCCCCAGGCTCTAACACTACCAGCCTTGTCCACACTGCCTGTGCTGCACACATCACCTTCCCTGCACTGATCTGTGAAGGCTATTACCCCACTCAAGTCTCACTTCTGTTGAGACGATCGAACTATAAAAGGCGCAATCAAGGACGATAAAGCCATTGCGGAGAAACTAAATGATTTCTTTGCTTCAGTCTTCACGGCTGAGGACGTTGGGGAGATTCCCAAATCTGCACCGTCCTTTGTGGGTAATGAATCTGAGGAACTGTCCCGGATTGAAGTGTCATTAGAGGAGGTTTTGGAACAAACAGAAAAACTTAATGTTAACAAATCTCCGGGACCGGATGGCATTCATCCAAGGGTTCTAAAAGAACTCAAATTGGAAATTGCTGAACTATTATCTGTGGTTTGTAACCTATCCCTTAAATCGGCTTCCGTACCTAATGACTGGAAGGTAGCCAACATGACACCAATATTTAAAAAGGGCTCTAGAGGCAATCCAGGCAATTACAGACCGGTAAGTCTAACTTCAGTACCTGGCAAATTAGTCGAAACAATAGTAAAGAATAAAATTGTGAAGCATGTAGAAGAACATAATTTGTTGGACAAAAGTCAACATGGTTTCTGTAAAGGGAAATCCTGTCTTACTAATCTATTAGAGTTCTTTGAAGGGGTTAATAAACATGGGACAAGGGGGTCCAGTAGATATAGTATACTTAGATTTCCAGAAAGTTTTGACAAGGTCCTCACCAAAGGCTCTTGTAAATTACATGGCCATGGGATAAGAGGGAAGGTCCTTTCTTGGATTGAGAACTGGTTAAAAGACAGGAAACAAAGGGTAGGAATAAATGGTAAATTTTCAGAATGGAGAGGGGTAACTAGTGGTGTCCCCCAAGGGTCAGTCCTAGGACCAATCCTGTTCAACTTATTCATAAATGATCTGGAGAAAGGGTAAGCAGTGAGGTGGTAAAGTTTGCAGATGATACCAAACTGTTTAGGATAGTCAAGACAGAAGCAGACTGTGAGGACTCCAAGAAGATCTCACCAAACTGAGTGATTGGGCAACAAAATGGCAAATGAAATTTAATGTGGATAAGTGTAAAGTAATGCACATCGGGAAAAATAACCCCAACTATACATACAGTATGATGGGGGCTAATTTAACTACGACAAATCAGGAAAGAGATCTTGGAGTTATCGTGGACAGTTCTCTGAAAACTTCCACACAGTGTGCAGCGGCGGTCAAAAAGGCAAATAGGATGCTAGGAATTATTAAGAAAGGGATAGAAAATAAGACCCAGAATATCTTACTGCCCCTGTATAAAACTATGAGTACGCCCACATCTTGAATACTGTGTACAGATGTGGTCTCCTCACCTCAAAAGATATTTTGGCCTTGGAAAGGGGTTCAGAAAGGGCAACTAAAATGATTAGGGGTTTGGAGCGGGTCCCATATGAGGAGAGGTTAAGCGACTGGGACTTTTCAGTTTAGAAAAGAGGAGACTGAGGGGATATGATAGAGGTGTATAAAATCATGAGTGGTGTGGAGGGCGATAAAGAAAAGTTATTTATTAGTTCCTAAATAGAAGAACTAGAGGACACCAAATGAAATTAATGGGTAGCAGGTTTAAAACTAATAAAAGAAAGTTCTTCTTCACACAGCGTGTAGTCAGCCTGTGGAACTGCTTGCCAGAGGAGGCTGTGAAGGCTGGGACTATAACAGAGTTTAAAGAGAAGCTAGATAATTTCATGGAGGTTAGGTCCATAAAAGGCTATTAGCCAGGGGATAAAATGGTGTCCTTGGCCTCTGTTTGTCAGAGGCTGGAGAGGGATGGCAGGGGACAAATCGCTTGATCATTGTCTTCGGTCCACCCCCTCTGGGGCACCTGGTGCTGGCCACTGTCGGCAGACAGGATACTGGGCTAGATGGACCTTTGGTCTGACCCGGTACGGCCGTTCTTATGTTCTTATGACGTCTATAAAAGTATAAATTCAATTAAAATAGCGGAGGGAGAAGATGGTGTTAAATTGGATTCCAAATTTATAAATAGATGAAATGCCATCTCCTTCACACTCCTAACACATTATCTGTTGTACAGCTCTTCTTGGCTATGCCCAGTGCAGTGTCAGATCCCTGGCTGCTTAAATAATAAATCCTAATTAACAACAACTGTGTACCACCTCTTTAATTACTTGGCTCCCGTCCTGTACAATTCTCAAGTTTTCCAAAGCCTATCTATTCATCCAGAGTTTACTGTCCATGTCTCCAAATGACTGAATTAAAAGTGTACAGTAACAGCCTCTTCTATCCAATTATTGTTACAGAACTGAGTGTCATAATAATTTTAGGCAAGATGATATTTTCAGAATTACCACTAGGTGGGACCATTTTCTGTACTTTATGAAACTTCAGTTCCTCCAGAGCACCATTACTTTTTGGCCGTATCTCATCTAATCTCAAATAATTAGGTTATAGGATTCTCATTTCTCTCTTGAGACATCAGGGCTAGAGATGGTGACTAAATTGAGCTGGATTAACTGATCTCACTTACTAATGCATTGAGCAATATGGGTTCAAACCTAACACGATAAGGTTCTGGATCTCGTGCCCAGTATTGGTGATACAGTTTGGTTCTGGCGAGCATGTGACGCTGTTAGAGTGCTGTACTTCAGATGGAATGCTAAAGTTGCTCATGATCTCTGGAGGCAGAGTGTTATGCCAGGTATGCATTAAACAAGTGGTCCACTGCATGGATACCTCCTTGCAGCAGGCAGACACATTAATTCCATATTACAGATGGGGAAGCAGACACAAAGGCTAAGACGAATATTTTTAAATTTGGGTGCCATATTTAGGCACCAAATAATTCATGTGATTTTACAGGCATCATTTAGTAGCTCTGAGAGTGCTAAGTGCTAGTCCGTGGCAGAACAGAACCCAGTTCTTGGCTCCTAGCCCAGTTCTATTCCTCTACCATTTGGCCTCCAACAAGCAGACTTCTTAAAGTAAAAAATGATTACTTACCTGTTCTGTAACTGTTCTTGCAAATGCAAGTGCAGACATATATTCAGCTCAGTTGTGTGTGCAAGCAACACACCAAAGTCAGAGAACCATAGTTATTCTTTCAGTGTTTGCAGACACACATTTCTCCCAGGTGACTTACAGGAGGTTTGGGGGTTTGGCATCTATTTAAACAAAGATGGCAGGCCTGCTTTCCCAAAACTGACATCTGACCCAGACACGGTGATAACAGCATAGTGCTTGGTAAAACAAAAGACAAGGTAGCAGCCCTGCAAACTCCTACTATTGAAATATCACTGAAGAATGTGATCAGTGTTTCTTGGGCCCTCATCAAATAGCCCATAATGTTATGGAGGCCTGGTCTGCACTACAGCATATGGTGTTGTGAAGCAGGAAGTTATCCACCTGGAAATTGGCTATGCAAAGACTGATCCTTCACTCGATCCGCAATAGGCAATTTTGAATACTATGTACAGATGTGGTTGCCTCATTTAAAAAAAAATCTATTGGAATTGGAAAAGGATCAGAAAAGGGCAATAAAATTATTAGGGTGTATGGAACAACTGCCATATGAGGAAAGATTAAGAAGACCAAGACTTTTTAGCTAGGAAAAGCGACAACAAAGGAGGATATTTTAGAGGTCTATAAAATCATGTCTGGCGTGAAGAAACTAAATAAGGAAGAACTTAAAAAACAATTAATCGTCCTGCAGTATCATGAGCTTTTGTGCACACTGATGAATGGAGCAAGCGGTCCAGAGATACAAATAAACAGCAGAAAAAGAGGGGATGGGGAGGAAATGGGAAAGGAAAAAAAATCTTGTCAATTCGAGAGTCCATGCTAAATGAGGCTAATAGAGTGGGCTGTTAAGTATTCATGAAGGACAGGCCTATCAATGGCTATTAGCCAGGATGGGCAGGGATGGTGTCCCTAGCCTTTGTCAAGGTTGGGAATGGGTAGCAGGGAATGGATCGTTTTATGATTATCTGTTCTGTTCATTGCCTCTAGGCCAGTGGTTTTCAAACTAGGAGTCATGGCATGTCAGGCTTTGGGTCTTGTTGCTGCACGGGGCTCAGTGGGGGTGCGTAGGCTGCTGTCCTGGCACTACAGATTGTGTTGCGCCCCAGAAACAGACAGCAGCAGGCCTGGCCTGTGGGGAAGGGGAAGAGTGCATGGGGCTCTGCACATTGCCCCTGCCCTGAGCTCTAGCTCTGAACTCCCATTGGCTGGCAACCTGCTGCTAGCTGCTTCTGTGGCATAGCATAGTCTGCGGTGCCAGGAGAGGCAGGAAGCTACCTTAGCACTCTTGCTGCACCGCTGACCAGGAACCACTTGAGATAAGCCCCTCCTGCCCCAGCCCTGATCCCTGCCCCCAAAGCCTGAGTCCCCTCCTACAGCCCAAAGCTCTCATCGTCAGCCCCATCCCGGAGCCCACACTTTAGTCAAATTATGCTGGATCACAGGCATCAATAATTTTCTTCAACCGGGTCATGAGAAAAACCAGTATGAAATCCACTGCTCTAAGGCACCTGGCGTTGGCCACTGTTGGAAGACAGGATACTTGGCTAGATGGACCTTTGGTCGGACCCAATATGGCCGTTCTTATGTTCTTAATGGCTGAAAAATCCTCTTTAAAATTCCAAGCACTTCTTCCCATCCAACATGCAAGGTGCCTGCATTGGAGTTTAGTTCAGGGAAGAACACCAGTAAGTAAATCCTTTGGTTAAAATGAAACTACTGTCAACAAAAGTGTAAAAAACTGCATACAATGGGGACTCTGCCATTTAGCCCTATAGCTCATTTATTCTCCTTGCAGATGTTCTAGCAACAACAAAGGCTGTTTTCTGGAACAAGAGGCATAGGGAACATTAATGATTCTGAGAGAAAACCCTGCTGAGGTGGTCAGCTAAGCAGTTCCAGTTATTCAGTAGCATCTGCTCCTTCAGATGCTGTTTGAGTTTCAAGTCCCTGGCAACCTGCATTCTCTTCTTAAAAGATATGCAAATGGAGCACCTTTCTTTAACGTGACCTTCTCCCAGGCATAAGCAGCACTGTGTGTGGGGATAACTACTTGGAATAGTCATCCCACATGACAGAATGTTTAAACCAGCAATGGACAACCTCGGTTAGTGATTGGGTCGCAAGACTGTTGTAACCATGAGGGTCTCCTGGGATAGGGGGTCGTTTTGTTAACTGCATTTAAATACTTAGAATTTGTGAGGTGTGCTGATTGGATGCAGAAGGAGCATGTGGCTTTTACAGTGAATGTTGTGTGCAATCAATCTGCACTTCACTTTATGTGCCCTTGCTTTATGTGCATGGCATTTACCTATACTGGCATGAAAAAAATGACATGGGCAGAGAATCAGTGGAATCTGGCAACCCTGTGTGTGAGCAATAGTAAACAAAGTGTCTTGTGGGCCACATATAGAACCCTGATGGACTGCATATGGTCCTCAGGCCACAGGTTGCCCACCACTGAAGAGGGCATCCCATGGTAGCTATCTATCATAAAGTACGGATGGGAACTATTAACTATCCCACAACAACAAAATCTTAGACCAAGATAGAAAAGTGTGAAGTAAATACCACAAAGAACACTCCAATTTCAGCCACAGGTACTGAGAAGGAATGGAAGGTCAGAGTTGTGATATCTTTGCTATTGCCAGAAGAGGGCTAACACCTGCAAGGAGCAAAAGCCACCTCTACGGGTACTGTTAAGCAAAATCCCTTCCCTTGCCCCCTACCCCCCTGCTTTGGGAGTGTGCACTCCTGAGTGGAATGCAAGTCTATAGCCACTCAGAGAAGAATCTATACTACACACAATTTAAACAGTCTGCATCATGCAACTGTAGGCCCTCAGCAGTCTGAATTTGAACTGCAGTGCCAAGTGGAGTTCCTATGGCATGCACTGTATCTTTGTGCAATGCGTGACGCTCTTATGCTACTGTTGTGACCTTACTTGTCAAAGCTCACACAGAGCCCATAAACTACTTTCAATAACCACACTCTGCCAACGAATCTCCAGAAGTGAAAAAGGGCACGAACATCATCTTACAAAAATCAGAAGTTTACAGGCCAGTCCGTGTTAGAGTAATGATAAGTCAGAAAAAGAATCAGTAAAAATAGTGAAGAGATTTTTCTGAACCATTGTTTAATTTGCCTTGTCAGAAAAATTTTACTCCGATATAAAATTGCATTCGTAAGATATTCAAGTGGTTTGAATTTGGATCAGGTAAAAATCTGCATCATCCTTAACTATGGAGCCACATCTGAATTTACAGTAATTACACCACTACCATTCAAATTTACTAATTGGAGATAGACTCTGCTTATAACAAGTACTTTCACATTCTATTTTGAGTTTCAGTACCTGTTTTAGATAGAGAACATGTAGTAGGAAATCAGGATAAGATGATAAAAAAACATTTTTTTTTAAAGGCAAGATAATTTAATCTGTACACAAAGTTCTGAAGAAAGATAAGTGGAAAAGGTTACAGGAAAAGTGTGATAAACAGGAATGAAAATAAAATAGACAGAAAATCTCTCACAGGACAAATGCTAAACTTTGTTTGCTTAGAACAGTCTAGTCCACATCAAAGCACCAGCAGCCAATGAGAAATTCTGTTCAGACATGAAGTGCTTTTGAAAACTGGTGCACACATACCAGTATGTAGGACAAGCTTTCACATTCTGAAAAACAGAACTTTAGTTTAATACATAGATATTGGGAGTGCAAAGGCTGATTTCATGCAGCCTGTTTAAGGATTCATGAAACATGCCAAGCTTTTCTTTCTGTTTAACATAGAATCTTTTAATGTGATGGGCATTGTAAGGGATAATATTTGAAACCAGACAACTTAGAACTGGCCATCTTGGAAATCAGAAAGAAAAGTAAGGATTTTCCTGATACAAAAGAAATGTAATCTGAAAAAAACTATTACTACTATGGTGCCAACTGGCAAACTACTTGACGAGAATTGAGGATCAGGACAATATTTACAAGGAATGAACAGAGAGCAGAGAGCCAAAAGTACATGGAAAACGGACAGGGAGCAGCTCCATTTCAAAGCTAGAGCTGGCAAGAGGAAATGAGTGGCAGTGGGTCACTCTGCCCTTTTAATGTGGTTGGCATGGGGCATAAGGAAATTCAGGGTACATGTGGCCACAATGGACACTGCTAACCAAAACACTCCAAAATCAGGCCCATGGGGCATATACACAGTCTGTGGAATATGTACATAGACAAGCAGTTGAAAGAGAACCTTAATTCAGTCCTCTGTTTTTAATTAAATGATCACATTCCTGGCACCTGCAAAGACTACCTGGTTGCAGGAAATAATAATTCTTGTGTTGCTGGAATCTATGGTGTTCACAGCCTGAATAGCGCATGCATTTCTGGTCATCCCATCTCATAAAAGATATATTGCTATTGGAAAAAGTATAGGGAAGAGCCACAAACACACTCCATATAAGGAGAGGTTAAAAAGACAGACTGCTTATCTTGGAAAAAAAAGAAAACTAAGGGGCAGAGGATATGATAGAGGTCTCTCAAATTATGAATGGTGTGGAGAAAGCGACAAAGAAAGTGTATTTATTCTTTCACATCACACAAGAACCAGGGATCAGCCAATGAATTTAATGGTTTAAAAAAAAAGTAAAAGTCTTTCTTCACACACTGCACAGTAACCATGTGGAACTCATTGCCAGGTGATGTTGTGAAGGCCAACACTATAACAAGGTTCAGTGATCAGAGGGGTAGCCGTGTTAGTCTGAATCTGCAAAAGCGGCAAGGAGTCCTGTGGCACCTTATAGACTAACCACTATGCTCCAAACACTTCAGTTAGTCTATAAGGTGCCACAGGACTCCTTGCCGCTTTTGAAGGTTCAGTGAAAAAATAGACAACATCTACATGACAATGGGGATCAAGGCTCTGAGACTGATCCACCGGCAGTTGATTTAGCAGATCTTTTTAGCAGATTTTTTTTTTCTCACTTCCCCTTTGCCCTCCCCCTCCCCTTCATGGAGTGTGTGCTGTGATTAGCTGGTGCTGTGATTGGCTGTGATTGGCAGGTGCAAACTGTTGGCTTCTAATTAAAGTTTGAATTCTAGAAGCCTCTGCTGATTGGCTGAGCCTTGGTAGGGGGGAGGGATTTTCAGGCACTCCAGGGCTTTATAAGGCTCCTTGGGCAAGCAACCAAGGAGCTTGCGAACAGGTGAGTGCTAACAGAGAGTTTAGAGAGGGAGAGGGAAGGGGGTGAGGTTCTCTTGCCTTTCTTTTTAAATCCCTTCTCCAGGACAGCAGGGATGGATGGTGATGGTTCTGCTGTTGTTACCTGCATGGAGTGTGCCATGTTTGTCTTCCTCCCGGAAGAAAGGACAGATTTCATCTGTACTAAGTGCAAGCTGGTCGCCATTTTGGAAGAGAAAATTAGAGGGCTGGAGGCCCAAGTGTCGACCCTACGCTCTATCAGAGAGGATGAAGACTTCCTCGACAGAAGGCAGCGTTTAATCCTTCAAGCGCGGCAGGCGGAAGAGCCGGAGAGGGCAGTACGTGACCAGGAAGAGAACTGGCAGCGTGTAACTTCTAGAAGGGGAAAAAGGCCAGCATAGGAATCCCCCAATGCTATAGAGGTAAGTAATCACTTTCAGGCTCTCTCCACAGACTCTGCAGTGCTGAATGCTTTGGAAGGGACCTCACAAGGAAGAAACCGGAAGGGAACACCATCTACCGGAAGGCATGGGATTCATAGTCCTAGGGATGGGGGTTCCACGGCCACCACCCCCAAAAGAAAACGACGGGTGGTGGTGGTCGGGGACTCCCTCCTAAGAGGGACTGAGCCATCCCTCTGCCGTCCGGACCTGGAATCTCGAGAGGTGTGCTGCTTACCGGGAGCTCGCATTAAGGATGTGACTGAGAGGCTTACCAAACTGATCAAACCTTCGGATTGCTACCCCTTCCTGCTTCTCCACGTGGGAACTAACGATACAGCCAAGAATGACCTTGAGCGGGTTACTGCGGATTATGTAGCGCTGGGAAGAAGGATCCAAGAATTCGGAGTGCAAGTGGTGTTCTCGTCCATCCTCCCTGTTGAAGGGAAAGGACTGGGCAGGGATTGTCGAATTGAGGACGTAAATGCGTAGTTGCGCAGGTGGTGTCGCAGAGAGGGCTTTGGTTTCTTCAACCATGGGACTCTGTTCCGGGCACGAGGATTGTTAGGAAGAGATGGGATCCATCTAACGAAGAGAGGAAGGAGCATCTTCGCGGGCAGGCTTGCAAACCTAGTGAGGAGAGCTTTAAACTAGGTTCATCAGGGGACGGTGATCAAAACCCTGAGGGAAGTGGGAAAGTCGGATACCGGGAAGAAATGCAGAGAGGAACAGCAAGAAAGGAGGACCCCTGTTTGAATGGAGAAGATAGGGCGATCAACTGGTTATCTGAGGTGTTTGTACACTAATGCGAGAAGCCTGGGCAACAAACAGGAAGAACTGGAGGCCCTGGCCCAGTCCAAGAAATATGATTTAATTGGGATAACAGAGACTTGGTGGGATGACTCGCATGACTGGAGCGCTGTCATGGAAGGGTATAGACTGTTCAGGAAGAACAGGCAGGGTAGAAAAGGAGAAGGAGTTGCACTATATGCAAGAGAGCACTATGATTGCTCTGAACTCCAGTATAAAGAGGGAGAAAAACCTATTGAGAGTCTGTGGGTTAAGTTTAAAGGAGCAAACAACAGCAGTGATGTTGTGGTTGGTGTCTGCTACAGGCCACCGAATCAGGTGGATGAGGTAGATGAGGCTTTCTTCGGACAACTGAGAGAAGCTTCCAGATCGCAGGCCCTGGTTCTCGTGGGGGACTTTAATCACCCTGACATCTGTTGGGAAACCAATACGGCAGTACACAGGCAATCCAGGAAGTTTTTGGAGAATGTTGGGGATAACTTCTTGACACAAGTGCTGAAGGATCCGACCAGGGGCCGTCGCAGCTTGACCTTCTGCTCACAAACAGGGAGGAACTAATAGGGAAGTGGAGGTGGGTGACAACCTGGGAAGCATTGATCATGAGATGGTAGATTTCAGGATCCTGACCAAAGGAAGAAAAGAGAGTAGTAAAATACACACCTTGGACTTCAAAAAGCAGATTTTCACTCCCTCAGAGATCTGATGGACAGAATCCCTGGGATGCGAACATGAAGGGAAAGGAGTCCAGGACAGCTGGCAGTATTTTAAAGAAGCCTTATTGAAGGCACAGAAAGAAACCATCCCGACGTAGCAAGAGAGGCAAACATGGTAGGAGACCAGATTGGCTTACGGGGAAATCCTTGGTGAACTTAAGCACAAAAGGAAGCTTACAAAAGTGGAAACTTGGACAAATGACCAGGAGGGGTTTAAATGTATAGCTCGAGAATGCCGGGGCTTATCAGGAAGGCGAAAGCGCAAATGGAATTGCGACTGGCTAAGGATGTGAAGGATAACAAGAAAGGTTTCTACAGGCATGTTAACAAGAAGAAGGTGATCAGAGAGGGTGTGCGGCCCTGCTGGAATGAAGGAGGTAACCTAGTGACAGATGATGTGGGGAAAGCTGAAGTACTCAATGCTTTGTTTGCCTCTGTCTTCAAGGACAAGGTGGGCTCCCGGACTAATGTGCTAAGTGACGCAAGATGGGATGAAGATGGACAGCCCGTGGGTAAAGAACAGGTTAGGAACTATTTAGAAAAGCTAAATGTACACAAATCCATGGGTCGGACTTAATGCATCCGAGGGTACTGAGGAGTTGGCAAGTGTCATTGAGGAGCCTTTGGCCATTATCTTTGAAAAGTCGTGGAGATCGGGAGAAATCCCGGATGACTGGAAAAAGGCAAATGTAGTGCCCATCTTCAAAAAGGGAAGAAGGGCGATCCAGGGAACTATAGGCCGGTCAGTCTTACCTCGGTTCCTGGAAAAATCATGGAAGGGATCCTTAGGAATCCATTTTGAGGCATTTTGGAAGAGAGGAAAGTGATTAGGAATAGTCAGCATGGATTCACAAAGGGCAAGTCGTGCCTGACCAATCTGATTAGCTTCTATGATGAGGTAACTGGCTCTGTGGACATGGGAAAGTCAGTGGATGTGATATACCTTGACTTTAGCAAGGCTTTTGATCTGATCTCCCACAACATTCTTGCCAGCAAGTTAAGGGAATGATTGGATAAATGGACAGTAAGATGGATAGAAAGATGGCTAGAAGGCCGGGCCCAGCGGGTAGTGATCAACGGCTCGATGTCAGGATGGCGGTCGGTTTCTAGCGGAGTGCCCCAAGGTTCGGTTCTAGGACTGGTTTTGTTCAATATCTTTATTAATGACCTGGATGAGGATGGATTGCACCCTCAGCAAGTTTGCGGATGACACTAAGCTAGGGGGAGAGGTAGATACGCTTGAGGGCAGAGATAGGGTTCAGAGTGACTTAGACAAATTGGAGGATTGGGCCACAAGAAATCTGATGAAGTTCAACAAGGACAAGTGCAGAGTCCTGCACTTGGGACGGAAGAATCCCAAGCATAGTTACAAGCTGGGGACCAACCAGTTAAGTAGTAGTTCTGCAGAAAAGGACCTGGGGATTACAGTGGATGAGAAGCTGGATATGAGTCAACAGTGTGCCCTTGTAGCCAAGAAGGCAAATGGCATATTAGGGTGCATTAGGAGGAGTATTGCCAGCAGATCTAGAGAAGTGATTATTCCCCTTTATTCGGCTTTGGTGAGGCCACATCTGGAGTATTGTGTCCAGTTCTGGGCCCCACTACAAAAAGGATGTGGACGCATTGGAGAGGGTCCAGCGGAGGGCAACCAAAATGATTAGGGGCTGGAGCATATGACCTATGAGGAGAGGCTGAGGAGTTGGGTCTGTTTAGTCTGCAGAAGCGAAGAGTGAGGATTTGATAGCAGCCTTCAACTTCCTGCAGGGGAGTTCCAAAGAGGATGGAGAGAGGCTGTTCTCAGTAGTGACAGATGGCAGAACAAGGAGCAATGGTCTCAAGTTGTGGTGGGAGAGGTCCAGGTTGGATATTAGGAAAAACTATTTCACTAGGAGGGTAGTGAAGCACTGGAATGGGTTGCCTAGGGAGGTAGTGGAGTCTCCATCCCTGGAGGTGTTTAAGTCTCGGCTTGACCAAGCCCTGGCTGGTTTGATTTAGTTGGGATTGGTTCTGCCTAGAGTAGGGGGCTGGACTTGATGACCTTCTGAGGTCTCTTCCAGCTCTATGGTTCTATGATTCTATGATCTAGTGAAGCCCTGTCAGACTGACTTGCAGACCACCCTGCAGTTGGCCCCCCGTGCTCTATCCCTGACAAGAAGAGTAAGATGAGTCAATGGAAGAAGTTTCTTCTGTCAACTCCCGCAGTGTAGATCCTACAGTAACTCGATCTAAGGTACGTCGACTCCAGCTACGTTATTCACATAGCTGGATTTGCGTACCTTTTAAGTTGACTTTCTGTAGTAGCATAGAAAAGTTAGGTAAGTTCATGGAGGATAGGTCTATCACTGTGTATTAGCCAAGATGGTCAGGAATACAACCCCAAGTTCTGGGTATCCCCAGGCTAGTTGCCAGCAGCTGGAATTGGAAAAGTGGGGATGGATCACTCAATGACTGCTTGTTCTGTTCATCTCTACTGATGCATCTGGCATTGACCACTGTTGGAAGCCAGGATACTGGTTTAGAGGGACTACTGATCTGACCAAGTATGGCCATTCTAATGTTCTTCTGCTGTCTCATTCTAAGGATTAATAAAATGTGCACTTACATAATGGTAAATTTAATTCAACACACTGTGAGTTGGGCAAAACATTTCTACCTGTGCAGCTTCATAGGTGATAGTCTTCGTCTCAGTGTGAACAATGGGAACTTCTTTTGTTGGAATTTCACTTTTCACAGCATTGGACACGTCAGAGATGGTAACTGTCTGTGTCTTCACTAGGGGTGGCTGTGAAAAAGGTTTAAAAAAAATCACAAAGCACAGTTACTTACTGATGATGTTTCTGGTATACGTTCTGACATTGATCTGATAAAATCATCACAAAGACTCATCTTAGAAATCTTGAACATTTTATCCCTACAAAGAGTTTGACGCATGTTTCAGAGTATGAAGCACTCAATCAGCAAAGTTAAGTTTGAGGATTAAAACACACAGTGAAATGTTCTCTTTTAAATTAGACCAAGAAAGTCATCAAAGATTAAATAGTCTGATAACCATGAGTACACAACATTGATTAGGTTTCTCAGTATGAGGATCCCACAGACAACTGTCTATGTCATAGTCAGACCATGACTGTCACTGTACTGTAATATCACAATTGATGCTGCAGAGACTAGACAAATAAAAAATTAATCCTGGCTGACTGAAGCTTTATTCTGAATGCAAACAAAGCCATTTTCATTGTTAAAATGCTCGGTCTGTGGTTCGCTGGCTTTTATTAAATCAATGTCAGACAAGTCTTTAAAAGACAAAACAGCATGTGTCTTGAAAGAGAAACCAGAAAAATCAGTTCTTCCACCACCTGGTAATTAATCAAAAGAGAAGATAATGTTAGCAAAAGACCCACAAGATTTTCCCAGCTCAATCAGTTTTTACTCAACTTCCCAAAGTCTGAGTTGCCACCTTGATTGTAAGCATGCTAAGCGGTCATCTACTTTAACACAAATGATTAATATTCAGCAACACTGAAGCAGGCAAAAATCTTGCCAAGGTGGTAATGGGATTGGGAATCTCATGACAGTTACAATGTAAATGTAGATTTCTGACAGAGCTACAATTTGCTGTACAGTTTTCAGCCCTGCGGCATCTCCTTTAGTCTGGTTTCCAAGTTTTCTGCAATATAGCAGTAAAAAACACCAAAACCCCATGATAGCCACCCAATTCTGTGGAATAAAATTAAATGTCTTTGGAATCTGTGTGTTTTCTCTTATCTAGAGCACAGGGCACTTGAGTCAAAGGAAGACAAAAGCCATTTCTCATTGAGGCATGTCTGTCACTTTATGCAAGGCTAAATTGGAGGGGGGCTCAGTTGCACAGACTTTGCAGGAGATTAACTGGCTGATTAGTTTGCTAAATGAATTCAGGCCATGTAAACAGCATTTCTCTTCATAGATTTGTGGCATATGCTTGCTGCAGTGTTTGGGGTTCATTCCAAAAATCAAAAGGGAGCTATGAAGAAAAGGGAGGCATTGAGAGCTCACAATTACTACCTGAAAACAGCGAATGAGCGTGGGAAGCCCATTACCAATAGTTGAGTCGTGACACTCTTCGTTTAGCTTTCTAAGTGGCTCGCTTGTAAAATAATTGTCTTCAACAGTCTCTGCCTCCTCCTCTCTGTCACAGGGGTGCAGTAGAGGTGAAACAGAGATTGTCGGGGTCTCCAACTCAGATTGTTCTGAGTCATCTGCCAGCTTTTCCACACCTGCATAATCCCACTTTTCACATGTTAGGTCACCCTTGCTCTCAAGGAATACAGGAGCTCTCTCCTCCTCCTTGCTGCTTATGGAGGAAGTGCCAAAGTCACGACTTTGTAAAGATTCTGGTGGAGCTGACATTCGGTTCTCACTAAAGGCTACTGTATGCTTTGGGCCCTCCCATTCAAAATCAGGGTTAGTACTTTTCCTCTCTGTCACTGCATCCACATCTGTTTCGGAGGGAAAGTCACTCAGACTCTAAAAAGAGAAAAATACACAAAAAGGCCAGAGAAGGTTAGGAAGAATGGAGCATTCTGAACCACTAAGAAAAATGTTAGTCTCCGACACTGTATCAAGTCTACTGAAATCCTTGCACAGCACCAGGTGGACTTAAAAATAATAATAATAATAATAAAAAAGCCTGAAATGTCTTTGTGTAATAAACATTGTATCCAGCAGACATCGTAAACACAATCTTCCACACTGACTAGTTCTTCCTATGCTGCCTCTCCCTGCCACACTGAGAAATCACAAAGCTGATTCTTGACTTACACGTTCTTTGCTTAAATTAGGAACTAACAAAGTAATTGCTGCATGGTGGATGGAGAATTCTGGGAACAGCCATAAATTGTAGGTACAAAGATACTCATGCACTGCACTGAGACTATATTCCAAGTCCATTTCTTTTCCTTAAAACAACACTTTAGTGGAAAGCATGGGAGAGGAGTGGGCACAAGACCACCATGAGCCACTGAAAGAGCACCATTGTCACTGAGAATTCAGACAGCGTGTGTACAGCTGATTAGAACTCACAATTTGTAGTACCTCTGAAACTTAACTGCCAGAACCTTGTTTATTACTGCAGCCTCTAGGATGGAGGTTCTCACCTATTTACCACTGTGGGCCACATATAAAACAGAGAGCTGCATCTTTTGCAGATGTAACCTACATACTGCCTGTAAGGCCGTGAGATTGTCATATGGGCTACAACTACACACTGATTGGGCCACAAGTGGCCTGTGATTTGAGAACCACTGATCAAGGATAACTACTATAGAGTTGTAAAAGACATGATACTGTTGAAAACATTTTAAAAAGAAGTCAGTCCTGTAGTCAACTGATTCAATTGTCAAGAGGCTCCCCAACTAAACAAAGCTATGGGCTCACACAAGAATTATGATGCATTCTCACCTAAGTTCCCTGTAAGCTGTGCGGTAGGGCGGCCCACACAGCTGCTCACTGAGCCCTGCCCAGAGGTTCAGGACTGCCACACAGAGAGCTTCCTGGCTGTGGGGGGGGCACTCCCAGCAGCAGAAGTTCCCTGATCCAGACAAGCATGCTGGTAGGAAAGGGGACATAAGGAGGAGGGAGAGAGGGAGTAAGTACGTGGCTGGGATGGGAGGGGAGAGTTTGGAGCGTGCAGTAGAATGGAAGAGGAGATGTTTGATTACAGCGATCTGATTACAGCAGCTCGTTTGCCTGTAGCTTCCTGTGAGGAAACCCAGCGGCTGCTTTTGAATACTGGAACAAAAGGCCTAGCTCATGACATTTACATGATTACATTTTAAACAAAGTTTACATATGTGTTAAAAGAATCCTTTCCTTTCTTACTTTGTTAACAGATTTTTTTTTAGTATTGTAGATATCTGCAAACTATGATCTTAATGATGTTTTTAAAATCCTGTGACGCTAGTTAATACAGGGTAAACTGTTAAAACTGGAAGAACTTTACCATGGATCCTGTTTAATTTGTTTGGCCTTTCAACTGGTGCTGGATTCTGGACAAGTGCTCTGAGGGCATCTACTCTTTGAGTTTAGGGTTGCCAGGTAGACCCGGCTAAAAAACCGGACACGCTAGACAGGAGGAGGGGGGCGCGGGAAGCAGAGCTGGCAGGGGTGGGGGTGTCCGGGGGCCATGGGGCTGGCCAGCAGGAAGAGGGGGCGGGAAGCAGAGCTGGGGAGGATCAGGGGCTGTGGTGCTGGAGGAGGATGGGGGCCCGGAGGAAGGGGGCGGGAAGCACAGCTGGCGAGGGGCGTGTGCAGCCACTGGCCGCAGCCACTCCGGCTGCGCCCCCAGCAGGTGCTCCCTTTACTTGCCAGCAGACGCCGGGCGGGGGCCGGGCGTTACCCCCCGGCCCGGCTTCTGCTCGCAACCAGAGGCTCCCAGCTGGGAGGCGGGGCCGCGATTGGCGCTGGGAGCCTCTGGTCCCGTGCAAAAGCCAGGACCGGGGGGGGGGGGGAGGGGGGAGGAGAGGAGAGAGTGGCTGGGAGTCCCGGCCCCTGCCCCGCCTGGCTTTTGCGCACGACCACAGGCCTCCCAAAGCCAATTGCGCTCCGCCTCCCAGTCGCTCCCCCAACCCCGCCAGGCTTCCCTCTGGCGCCCCGGCGGAAATTCACAAAATACCGGACATTGCACATGTCCGGTATTTTCTGAATTTTTCTACTGGACAGACGGTGCAAATACCGGACTGTCCAGTAGAAAACCGGACACCCGGCAACCCTATTTGAGTTAGTGACAAGGTGAAAGTTTCCAAGCAGAATTTTTATCTGTTTTAGAGATCTGTTTCATTTGCATAGTATGGATCCTAAACATTCCCCAGAGAAAGTGTATAAGCCTGAGTGAATGCCTTCACTCTCCTTTCCAGTGTCACTAAACACTGTATTAATATTTTCAAGATCATGACTATTTCTAGTTGACTCATACATTTGTTTAGCATCTTAAAGCTGTGCATATTTTTTAGACTTTTACTTAGTGATATTGTATTTCATTTATTTATATAGCTATTTGCACTATGCCTCATTTTGGTGTGTTTACTAGCTTGAGTTGTTAGAAAGCACGATAATACGCGTACTCCAAGGGTAGTGTTAGTTTTCTTTATTTGATTTCATATTAAATAAAATCTTAAGCATTGCTCCTTGTTAATTATCCCTTGTTTTACTATATTGTCTTCCTTACCTATGGACTGTTTAAAATATATATTTAGGTTTTTTGTTTGTACTGGGGCACACTGCACATCCACATACATGCACCACCAATATTGAGGTTGTAAGAAATTTCAACCCGCCCAAGGATGGAAAATGTTAGAGGGAACACAGATTCATTATTCTAGACAAACCCAGTGAACTGACTGGCACATAAATGTAACATACTCTTTGTTTAGATAAGGAATCATGTAAGGAGCAATAGCAAGCTAATGTGTACTAACCACACTGTGGTTGAATACAAAGTTACGTTTATTCCCAAAACAGCAATATGACTTGTCCAAAACTACTGAAACACATGTACACTTGGTTGTAACAGTAACAGTCTGAGCACAGAAACCCTTAGAATACCAACCCTCTTACAGCATAATCAGTATTAGCAACAATACATTATTGAAAAGACATGTAATAAACCAATCCAGCCTCCCTAGAAGAAAGCAAGTGTGTCTATAGCACCTGAGATACTTTGGAAGACTGTGCCAAGCCAGAGGATTTAACTAAGGCTGGAGCTATTCTGCCTTCCATTCTGCTCTTGTTAGCAAGTTCTCAACTAGGTCTTCTTACATCTCTGGGAGCCCTCTAGCCAGAACTTGAAGAAAAGGAACAGTGACAGAAGAGAAGACAAGAGTTAAAACATGCACAAGACAAAACTTGCACAAAATCATCTATTTTCCCAAATGCCCCGTGAGTGCAGGAAAAAGATATAATTCATAAACTCATGTCAAACTCATTCTGCATAGAGGACTGGGTTCCATTCTGGGCTGTTAACCAAAGCTAGAGCCTTGTCCTATTCTGGAGTCACAGCATTTCTCCCACTGAATTTAATAGAAGCATAAAAAGGAGGATACAATAAACAGACTTAACATAGAAACTACTATTTTGCTATAGTTAATAAAATTACTGCTGCATTCTGTGTCACTCAGTGAGGGTCGGGAAAAACCCCAAATGATGGAGCTCATTAGCTAATTTGTGTCTTTATTTAACTGATAATTTGCATGGTTAGCTGTGTTAAAATATACCCAAATAAGGACATACAAATACATGTGCATACTACATGCACAACTTTCTACCTCAGCTTTCAGAAAATCTTGCCCATTAAGCATTAACATTAAGATGATCAGAAGACAGCAGCATCACATGGATCTGCATTCAAAAGATTCTCTTAAGAACCACAAGTACTATCATCTTAGTTTTAAATTAGAGATTGTACTTAGCAGTAGCTGAATCTGCCATAGGGTCGAGATCAACATATCAAGTGGGTCGTAAATCTGACATCCCTGATTTAATGGTCCCGTGGGATGGGATAGCACAAATCTGTTTTAGGAACTATGACTGCTTTTTATTTAAGGACAAGTTAACTTAATTGCACTTTTGTGGGGAGGGTGAACCTATTGCTAAATTCTAGATCATGACACTCTTGTTATGGACAAGGAAAATCACAAATTGCTACTTATTCCAAATAATTTGTGTTTCCTGTAAATACTTGAGAAACATTCCGAGGTGACTAAAATGATATAAGGACTACCAACCCAGATAATAAGCATAAACTTATTTCTGACTGAAAATATTGTTTTTACATACATGTACATAGATACCAATTTGGAACTACTGTGTATATTGCAACTACCTTTCAAAGTTAGGGGAGACACTGAAAAACTGTCAGCTTTTTTGCTTATATGTTAATCTTATTTTAAATGTTTGTTTAATGAACTGTCAGCCTGCCAACTACAACTGTGTTATACATGACAAAGTTTTACTAATAAGGGCCCTGACCCCGGGTCTTCAGTAGCAGCAGCAATTGCTCAGCACTTCTATGGCATGTGTTCTAGAGGAACAATTTGCTTAAACATCAACTGTGAGGTTAAGTCGAACAGCAGGAAACATAAAATCCCATACAGAAAACCAAAAGTTTATAAAAAAGACAGAAAATTGAAGCTGTATTTAAGTTCTAACAAGAATAGAACAATATTTTGCAACTAAATGTAACTTTCATTGTGAGTTGTATATAAAAATACCAGCACTCAAAATGAAATCTAGAGTAAAGATATATTGGTTTTCAATAAAGCAACATCCTGAAATAAACATCAACATTCAAACTAAAAAGATGGAACCAAATCATGATAAGATCAATTGACCAGAAGTGCTTTATTCTTCCCTTCCTGTTCCACCAATATCAACAGAGCCTAATTAAAAGCTATTTCTTTCTATAAATAGATATAATTAACTGTTTACAAACCGAGATTTTTATACAAATATGCTTGTGCTTGTTCCTATGTTTAGAAATAGAGTCTAGATGCAGGGAGAACAGATCATCTGTTTATAAAAATAAATTGGGAATGTGAACATCTGTTACAAAATCTGATTGTATCAAGATTAAAAAAAATTGGAAATGCAAAGGCAATACTATTTTTAGGACTATTCAAAGTCTTATTTCTGAGCTGCTGAAACCTCTCAATTTTGACTTAAATCAGCAGATGTGGAGGGTGATCACCAGTTCGGACAAATCACCCCATTATTTTCTATTGGCTACTTGCAATTAAAAAAAACATATGGGATGTGCAACAGACTATTTTGCAAAAGCCAAACAAAATGTAGAAAGAGTACAGGACAGGATGCATGGCCCCATTTCTTAAGAACAAAAATGAATGCAATTAAAACAATCATCTTGGGAAATCTCAATCACAGTGCACTTGAAGTTGAAAAATACTGAGGACACAAGCTGCATTTACTTAGTGTTACAGTGAAAAAAGTGACACTAAAACCAGCAACTCAAATATGGGATAAATTAATAACAGACTAAATGTGTGACTGATGCCAAACACCAGATATTTTAGTGGTTTAATATAATAATGATTTTAATGGCATTTTAAAGCAGCAAAATATACAAAGGTGATTTCTTACCAACCCTCTCCACATTCAGCCAGTTGCTCATGCTTAGCTGTCAAGTTTTCCTACTCTGCGTCCTCCCTCATTCAAAGCAGCGCTTGCATAGAGCACACTTCCACAGAGACTGCACTAACTGCCTTGTCAAAATTTTCAGTTACCTCACCATATGAGAGAACTGTGGAGGGAGTGCCCACGGATTGATGAAATACTTGTTATGCCACCAAAACTGCCAATTACTGTGTATTTGAGAAACATTTAGGACAATGATATAAAATGAACAATGCCAGCTTCAAACAATCTCCTACAAACAGAACAGAATGACATTTACAAATTCTAACTAGCTAAAACTTATCAATTCTTTATAGCCTTATCAGTGTAGAACACAGGCATTTGTTATTAGGTTATCCCCAAGATATAAGCATATGCACAAGCAAACAAGAGCAATGTAAATGCCTACAGATGCACAATTAGCCATTAAATAGAAGACATTGATTTTGCAATCAACTACACTCACCAGTACGAATTCCACAGGTCAAATGATGAACGTTCTCAATCTCAACAAAGCTGTCAGAAGCACTTAAGCAAAGAACATTATCATGAAGTAAATAGGTATTTTAAAATGTATAACGCCTTTTTCTACCTTATGTAGCTTCCAGATTTTCCAAGACAAGGAGGGTTAAGGCTTTACAACTAGGACAGCAAAAGCCAGCTTTTATTTATGGCCATCCACTCTGAGGTTGCTATTTATGACTGTTTTTTAGGTCACCAATGAACTGATAATATTCTGCTTAGCCAGTCTCATAATTTCCAACAATACTGTGCTGAACACAGACTGAAATCCTGCAAGTTGCAGAGTGGCATCAAATCCTAGTGCATCAAAGGGAATTTCACTTGCTTAGCAACTAAAAAGGTTAATACCTCAGTAATTTTATTAAAAAGCAATTTGCCAAGTTAAGCTATTCCAGAGCACTCTTCCCTCTGTCTTTATGGAACAACTCTGTTCTGGAAGCCACAGCCAGGATAGTATTGCTGGCATAAGAGGTTGCCTATTTGCTGTTCTAACACTCCTTCCATATTGCATCTGACAAAGTGGGTTCCAGCCCAAGAAAGCTTATGCTCAAATACATTTGTTAGTCTTTAAGGTGCCACAGGACTCCTCTTCGATTTTGCTGGAAAAGACTATCACGGCTACCCCCTGAGACTTGTTCAGTGGAGTGAGTATCAGCTGCCTTTGGCAATAAACACTGCACTTGAGAATGTACTAGAAACATATATTAAATATTAAATACGATATTTAAAACTGAGGAGAGATTGTTACTTTCTTATTGCTGCATTTCCTCTACTTCATCTCTTGATACTGCTGAAGCTGCAGTTCTGCAAGCCTGTGCTCATGTAGAGCTCCAATGAAGTCAGTAATCATGCAGAAGAGCAGTGAGAGTGAAAGGAAGGTGAAGGAAATGGTAAGGAAGCATCACCTAGTGGTCAGGACTTCGGTCACTGACTTGCAAGGCCAGTGATTGATAAGGTAGCCTAGACCCTCCCATTCCACTGGGCTCCAGCCCAGGGCCCTCTGAGGGATATCAATGATCTGACACTCAGAGGTATTTAAAACTACCCTCAGAGTCACTTCCTACCACTACCCTGAACTTGTAAGATGGCCATCAAGGTAAAGGCAACAATAAAGGTTTCAGCAGCTGCACGTTGGCAGTTGGCAACTGTCTCCTCCCAAGGTATGACCCTGCCTCCCGGGCCTGATCAGTTCTAGGGCTTTCCCCCTGCTGGGGTAGTTCAAACAAATGAGAGGAAGAGGAAGATGTTTTCATTTCAGGCTGTCTCCCTTGTCTCAAGGACCTTTGGGCAGTTTAGGGAGAGATTTTGTTTCTCTCTTCTCTGCTAGAACTGCAGGTCTACTCCAGTGTTCCCTGTAAGCTGTGTGCTTGGGTGACCACCCAAGAGATATTCAAATGACGCTCATCTGATTAACAGCGTGCCCACAGCCAGCAGCAGCTGAAAGCAATTGTTTCTACTGGTAGTGTACATCCACACATGCTTCTGTGCACATTACAAAATTAATTCTGCACATGGATGGTAAAAATTAGAGGGAACATTGGTCTGCTCCCAACTGAGCTAGTCCCCTGCCTTTTAAAGCCTCTTCGAGTTGGTCCATTTCCTAAAGTGTGGTGGGGCAAAGCTGGCTGAGCCAAGAGTAGTTCCTTAATCCCTTCTTGCCCAGTGGGGGGGGGGTTGTATATCCCATCAAAAGATCTTACTGGCAGTCCAGCCTCACTTTCTGCAGGATGATATGAAGCTGCATATGATGCCAAAATGAAACAATGATCTGGCAAAGAGAATAAACTCACAAATGAAGAGGTAATATAAAGAATATTTACTCTAGATAGTTCATGAATGACCTTTCATGTAGGGTCAATCTCATGCACAATTTTAGTCAACTTCAAAATAAACCCATTGCTGAAGGCCAGATAGAAAAACTCATATAGTAAAATTAAGGGTGGAAGTGGGGAATAGAAGTTGGTTAGGTAGGAAATTAGCACTTCCCAATGCCTGACAGACATTACAGGAGAGGGTTTTTTGTTTTGTTTTGAAATCTAACACTGAATTCAGACCACAGAACAACTGTCATGTAAAAAATCCCAAATGTTAAAAAATACATTTCAACACAATTAGAATTGTTGACCGAGGTTCCATGCAGTTTTAAGTTAGGAAAGAATGTTTCTCATACTGGCTGCAGAACAGATGCAACTACTGTCCCTTTTCTAAACTCATTTGTTCACAATCAGTCTTAGTAGTGAGTACTAAGAAATGTTATTCACTGAGCATCTGAGATAGTGCCAAATGTTTTCTTAAAGCTATTCTTATGCTGCATGAGCTTTAGCCTCAACAAATTATTATGGCTGTATGATATGACAGATAATGTGTAGGGGCCTATAATGGCAACCTAGTGGGACCAGTCACTGTAGTGGTACTAGTGGACCCTACATTAACTAACCCTATTAACTAGTGGTTAGCTCTAAAATAAAGCAAGCCAAAAATAAAAATGGATTGCAGATCCACTTTTTGTATAAGATTGTACAGTGGTTTGGTAAAGAATTCACCCAGGGATGGAAGAAAGTGTGTTAGTTCACAAAGGTGGGAATGCTTCCTGGTTTGTTAACAGAATAATAGAAGAAGGTTCAGATTTGCAACAATATTTATTAACAATAAATGTACATATTTACAAAGCAAATAATCTGAGAAAGATACAAAAGAAAAAAAGTCTTCCAAAACAGTTTTAGTTTTAAAAAAATCTTATTTTAGTCTCCATGCACTGGCTGTTGACTGTATCATATACCACTGGGATTACAGACACTACAGGGCACAGAGTTCATCAGAATGCACTTTCCCCAATTTTGGGTGCTTGTCAAGGAACATAGCTTAAGAGTCCTAATCTTTCCACACAGCACTGTAACTGAGAAACAGTCTATTACCCAACAAGAGAGTTACATTTATCAACATTAAATTTCATTTGCCATTTTCTTGTCCTATCACTTAGTTTGGTGAGATCTTTTTGAAGTGCTTCACAATCTGCTTTGGTTTTAACTATCTTAAGCAGCTCAGTATCATCTGCAAATTTTGCCACCTCACCGTTTACCCCTTTTTCTAGATCATTTATAAATAAGTTGAACATGACTGGTCTCAGGACAGGCCCTTGGGAGACGCCACTAGTTACCTCTCTCCACTCTGAAAACTTACCATTTATTCCTCCTACGCTTTGTTTCCCATTGCCTGCTATTCCTCATTATACCCTTCATAAACTCAAAGTGGAAATAAGGAATAAGAAGTCTGTAGAAGAACTGCTCTGAAGCACAACTGGAGATTAGTTCCCTCTATCTGGAAGGTCTATGAGATGTGGAATACACACATAGGAACAACACATGTGGGCATGCATGTGCACTCTGCACCCAAGTCTGGAGATTTTCATAAATCAGTATTCATAGGCCTGAATATGTACAATGGCTCTTCTAATGCTCCAGACCAAGTGCATAAGAGGCAGTGTAGGCTGATGCTTCTCCCATTCTGAAGCAGGGGGAAACAGAGTAGTAGTGGAATACAGATTGGGACCACACATCCCAAAGAACTTCCAGTTACAGGTAAGTAATCTCCATTTCATCTTCAAGTGCTGGACCCATGGCTGTGTCTACATTGGCACCCCTTTCCGGAAAAGGGATGCTAATGAGACACTTCGGAATTGCAAATCCACGGGGGACTTAAATATCCCCCGGCATTTGCATGAACATACTGCCGCTTTTTCGGCTCGGGGTTTTGCGAGAAAAGCGCCAGTCTAGAACGCGATCTTGCGGAAAATAAACCCTTTTCCATAAGATCCCTTATTCCTACTTGGAATAAGAACTTAAAAGTAGGAATAGGATCTTGCGGAAAAGGGTTTATTTTCCGCAAGATCGCGCTTAGACTGGCTCTTTTCTCCGCAAAACCCGAGCCGGAAAAAGCGGCAGTTATGTTCATGCAAATGCCGCGGGGATATTTAAGTCCCCCGCGGATTTGCAATTCCGAAGTGTCTCATTAGCATCCCTTTTCCGGAAAGGGGTGCCAATGTAGACACAGCCTATGTGTATTCCACACAGCAGTAAATAATAAGCAGTACTTAGACTAGAGAGGTGTATGAGAATGCAGTCCATAAAGATGCATGAAGAACTGCAGTCCCTATAGCCACATGTGCAGAGGAAGCCTGAAGTACCACATGAGGTTTTGTCAATTTGTGTATGGCAGGCTGCTCTAGCCCCCAGAGGTTAACTAGAACTAGATTAATTGTTCACATCCCTAATTGGTAGCTATTGATGATGATGCAACTAGAAATCCATTCAGCCACTCTCTGAGAAGATACTGCTTGTCTTTGTGATCTTTCTGCTATAGTGACAATCTTGGTGATTTTCTAATTGGTTTGATCCCCTGCAGGTATACTGAGAGGGCTCATCAGACATCCAGGAAATTAAGTCTTCTTGTCAAAAGCAGCATTAGGTTTCGGGAAGAAAAACAATCAGTAAAAAGGAAAAGTTGGTTTACATGGTATTCAGAAATTACTTTAGGGAAGAATTTACGAAGATACTAAGAGGACACTCATTTTAATACCTACCATTAGAGAAGAGAATTTGCCTCCTGGCAGAATGGAGACAGTGGCCCCTGGAGAGGGACTAGGAAGAAGTCTGAGGAGGGAAGGGAGGAAGAAGAAACTGATAGACTACCCCTATTGGATCATTTTTAGATGTGGTCTGTCATGACAGAGTTCTAATTATGGGTAAAAAGTGTGAGAGACCCCCAAAGACAGGGTAAGGATATAAATGGCTGGCATAAATTAAGGCAGGCAGTTCTTGACAGACATAAAAAATAGACATTACCAGGAGGGTGGAGTTTGTGGAAGCAACGGGAGATGAAAAAAAACCCAAGGTCTTTGAACTCAGTTGCTTACACAAGACTCAGACAGATTCTGGTGATAGAATGGTTGAGGGAGATGTCTTGTTCTATATACTTGCCTCTGGTGTTATCTTTTTGAGGCCAAGGAATAAATGGTAGCAAAAGGTCAATCTAGAGTCTTTCATCACATATAGAGACCCAAAAGTTCTCTCTCTGAAAAAGTCTTACCTGACAAATGCTAAGTTCTCTATGAAATTCTGCACCTCCCAGGGTATCCTAAAGAGTAAAGACAAGATTCACATCTCATAGCTATACCAGCAGCTTGTTCCCTAGATACCACATCTATTGGAGCTTGTAGGGACATTTTTGCCACCAGTCTGCATTCCTCAATGAAGGCTTGAAATTAGGCTCTGTCCTCTAGAGATGGTTATCCTTAAAGCCTGCCAGTCTGGAGCATTTATTAAAACCATATTTCAATAACAAGGCTTGACAGTTAGCAACATGGAACTTAAGGTTCAGAGATGAGAATATGTTTTTTCTACCAAAAGGTCCAAACTCCTCAAGCCCTTGTCAGTCAGGGTGGCCTTACAGTCCTACAGCCTTCTCTTTCTGTGGCTGCCTGAACCACCAGTGAGTTGAGCTCTGAATGCATGAAAAGAAATTCAGCTCCTTTGGCTGGGACAAAATGGTGCATCACCTCTTAAGCGTGGGGGTGCAGGAGGCTGGGGTATTCCAAAAGACGCTGGTTAGTTCCACGATGGCCTCATTTACCAGGCGACCCACTGTGCTGGGACCTGTGGGTTGCAGCTTGTCAAGGAGTTGATGCCGGGTAACTTGGATCTCTTGCAGTGCGATCTGAAGATAATTTACTATCATCCGCAGGAGCTCCTGACACTGCCTATGGTTCTTTGGCACAGATGGTGAAGATGGAGCATTTGTTTCATCCAGTGAAGAGGATGAGACCCCTATCAATACCATTAGTACCTGTGGATTTGAATCTCTTCCTCCTCCTCATAATCATAGAATCATAGAGCTGGAAGAGACTTCAGGAGGTCATCAAGTCCAGCCCCCTGCCCAAGGCAGGACCAATCCCAACTAAATCAACCCAGCCAGGGCTTTGTCAAGCCGAGACTTAAAAACCTCTAGGGATGGAGAGTCCACTACTTCCCTAGGTAACCCATTCCAGTGCTTCACTACCCTCCTAGTGAAATAGTTTTTCCTAATACCCAACCTAGACCTCTCCCACTGCATCTTGAGTCCATTACTCCTTGTTCTACCATCCGTCACTACTGTGAACAGCCTTCCTCCATCCTCTTTGGAACCTCCCTTCAGGAAGTTGAAGGCTGATATCAAATCCCCCCTCACTCTTCTCTTCTGCAGACTAAACAAACCCAAATCCTTCAGTCTCTCCTCATAGGTCATGCGCTCCAGCCCCCTAATCATTTTGGTCACCCTCCACTGGACCCTCTCCAATGCATCCACATCCTTTCTATAATGGGGGGCCCAGAACTGGACACAATATTCTAGATGTGGCCTCACCAGAGCAGAATAAAGGGGAATAATCACTTCTCTGGATCTGCCGGCAATGCTCCTCCTAATGCACCCCAATATGCCCATTAGCCTTCTTGGCTACAAGGGCACACTGCTGACTCATATCCAGCTTCTCATCCACTGTAATCCCCAGGTCCTTTTCTGCAGAACTGTTACTCAACCATTCGGTCCCCAGCCTGTAACAATGCTTGGGATTCTTCCGTCCCAAGTGCAGGACTCTACACTTGACCTTGTTGAACCTCATCAGATTTCTTTTGGCCCAATGCTCTAATCTGTCCAGGTCACTCTGGACACTATCCCTGCCCGCCAGCATATCTACCTCTCCCCTTAGTTTAGTGTCATCTGCAAACTTGCTCAGGGTACAATCCATCCCCTCATCCAGATCATTAATAAAGATGTTGAACAAAACCGGTCCAAGAACAGATCCTTGGGGCACTCTACTAGAAACCGACCACCAACCTGACATCGAGCTGTTGATCACTAACCACTGGACCCTACACTCTAGCCAGCTTTCTATCCATCTTACAGTCCATTTATCCAATCCATATTCCCTTAACTTGCTGGTAAGAATATTGTGGGAGACCGTATCAAAAGATTTGCTAAAGTCAAGGTATATCACATCTACTGACTTTCCCATGTCCACAGAGCCCGTTACCTCATCATAGAAGCTAATCAGATTGGTCAAGCACGACTTGCCCTTTGTGAATCCATGTTGACTATTCCTGATCACTTTCCCCTCTTCCAAGTACTTCAAAATGGATTCCTTGAGGATCCCCTCCATGATTTTTCCAGGGACTGAGGTAAGGCTGAAGGTCTGTAGTTCCCTCCTTCCCTTTTTTAAAGATGGGCACTACATTTGCCTTTTTCCAATCTTCCAGGATCTCTCCTGATCTCCATGAGTTTTCAAAGATAACGGCCAAAGGCTCCGCAATGACACTTGCCAACTCCCTCAGTACCCTCGGATGCATTAAATCCGGGCCCATGGATTTGTATGTTTAGCTTTTCTAAATAGTTCCTAAAGGCTCCGCAATGACACTTGCCAACTCCCTCAGTACCCTCGGATGCATTAAATCCGGGCCCATGGATTTGTATGTTTAGCTTTTCTAAATAGTTCCTAACTTGTTCTTTCCCCACCAAGGGCTGTCCACCTCTCCCATACTGCGTTGCCTAGTGCATTCGTCTGGGAGCTGACCTTGTCCGTGAAGACAGAGGCAAAGAAAGCATTGAGTACTTCAGCTTTTCCTACATCATCTGACACTAGGTTACCTCCCTCATCCAGTAAGGGCCCCACACCCTCTCTGATCACCCTCTTATTGCTAACATGCCTATAGAAACCTTTCTTGTTATCCTTCACATCCCTTGCTAGCTGCAATTCCAATTGCGCTTTCACCTTCCTGATAACTCCCCTGCATTCTCGAGTAATATATTTATACTTCTCCCTAGTCATCTGTCCAAGTTTCCACTTCTTGTAAGCTTCCTTTTTGTGTTTAAGCTCACCAAGGATGTCCCCGATAAGCCAATCTGGTCGCCTAACATATTTGCTTTTCTTGCTGCGCATCGGGATGGTTTCTTCCTGTGCCTTCAATAAGACTTCTTTAAAATACTGCCAGTTCTCCTGGACTCCTTTGCCCTTCATGTAAGCATCCCAGGGAATCTTGCCCATCAGTTCTCTGAGGGAGTCAAAGTTTGCTCTTCTGAAGTCCAGAATGTGTATTTTGCTACTCTCCTTTCTTCCTTTGGTCAGGATCCTGAAATCTACCATCTCATGATCACTGCTTCCCAGGTTGTCACCCACCTCTACTTCCCCTACTAGTTCCTCCCTGTTTGTGAGCAGCAGGTCAAGCTGCGCATGGCCCCTGGTCGGTTCCTTCAGCACTTGTACCAAGAAGTTATCCCCAACATTCTCCAAAAACTTCCTGGATTGTCTGCATACTGCTGTATTGGTCTCCCAACAGATATCAGGGTGATTAAAGTCGCTCATGAGAACCAGGGCCTGCGATCTGGAAGCTTCTCTCAGTTGTCCAAAGAAAGTCTCGTTTACCTCATCCACCTGATCCGGCGGTCTATAGCAGACCCCAACCACAACATCATCCCTGTTGCTTCTACCTCTAAACTTAACCCATAGACTCTCAACGGGCTTTTCTCCCTCTAAATACTGGAGCTCCAAGCAATCATATTGCTCTCTTACATAGAATGCAACTCCTCCTCCTTTTCTCCCCTGCCTGTTCTTCCTGAACAGTTTATACCCTTCCATGACAGTGCTCCAGTCATGCGAGTCATCCCACCAAGTCTCCGTTACTCCAATCAAATCTTAGTTCTTCGACTGGGCCAGGGCTTCTGGAATGGGTCCAGCAGATGGATGTGGAAAAGGTGTGGAAGGCTGTGTGGATGTAGTCGGAATGCCTGCCATATAGGTTTCAGGGGACCGTTTGAGGAGGACCCCCTGCATCAGATACCAGCAGTCCCTGAATACTTATATCTGGGAGGAGGGCATCCGGATTTCATCAACTCCCTGTCAAGATTCATCAATGAGGGGTTGATGGGCTTGTCAGAGACTCTGTTTTGTCCAAGTAAGACTCTTGCTTCATGAGTGGGATCTAGAGGGTGAACACTTCTTTCTGTGGATTGGAGCAGGCAGAGTTCCCATGTTATCAAATAGTTTCTCCCTCTGGTGTAGGAATGTCTCTCAGGAGGACCAGTTTCAAAATGAGGCGGGACTGAGAATAAAATGAAGAAGATAGTCTCCAGTGAAAAACAGGTGTCTCTGCATGTCCTGGTGTTCCAGGATGTCCTGACTGATTGTTCCTGTGTTTCCTAAGATGCTGGAAGTGGAAGGACCTTAGAAGGGTGGACTGGTACTGCTGAAGAGTCAGGTGCACACTCTAACATGAGCTAGGAGACAGTGATCTGTATGTTTGGCAGTTAGAAGCAATGACAGCACTGATGGATCCTCTCTCTTGCATGCTTTACCCTCCTGCCTGAGAGTCTTAAATGCTTCTGAGCCCTTAGGAGCCACACACAGATTCTGGACAGAGTTGGGGAGGGGTCTCTTCTTTTAGGGGCAGATATAGATAGGGATCTGTGTTTGTAACTGAGAGTGACTCTTTCTCGTGCAAAGCCCTGGAGGAGGATTCCTTGAGCTTAGCCATTCTAGAGTCTACTCTTGAGCTTGTTGGTTGACACTGATGTATTGGTGGAGAGGTAGGCTCTCTGGCCTGGGTCATTGTGAGGTATCACAGGCTTTTCCATAATATCTTCCCCCAACTCAATCTCACATGCTTCCTATGTTGGTGTATTAACAAATGGCAAATGCTGCTGCTTTGTTGAGATGTGCATTTCACCCAGACAGTAGAAGCAACATTGAAGCCCGTGATGCACAGAGATGAAACAAGGGGCAAGGGATGCAATTCCTGAACTATATGATTCCAGGCACAGTCCCAGAGCATGAGACACTTCCCAGAAATGGAAGAACTGAAACTATACTATACAATATTTAAGCTTTAACTTTGCTAAATATTAAAACTATTTACAGACAGATAAGCAACAGGAGAGATCTGTGACACACAGTATTCTGACTTGAACCATGCAGCAGTAAAAAGGAACTACACAATGGCACCACATGACCTCTTAGGGTATGTCTACACTTGCATCCTAGTTCGAACTAGGGATGCAAATGTAGGCATTCGAAATAGTCAATGAAGCAAGGATTTAAATATCCCGCTTCATTAGCATGATCTTGCGCGTTACTCCGATCAACAGCTGTTTCAAAGTAGTGCACGCCGACACATTAGTTCAAACCAACCCTTTGGTTCCAACCAACGTTACTCCTCATTTTTGGAGTAACAGTAGTTGGAACCAAGGGGTTTGGTTCAACTAACGCTGGCGTCGCGCACTTTCACTTTCGAAACAGCTGTTGATCGGAGTAACGCGTCGGCAAGATCATGCTAATGAAGCGCGGGATATTTAAATCCCCGCTTCATTGACTATTTAGAATGCCTACATTTGCATCCCTAGTTCGAACTAGGGTGCAAGTGTAGACATACCCGTATAGCCTCAGTCCAGAGTTTAAGGATAGCAACTGCTGATGTATGAGTTAACAGTCACTATTTACTAAAAATCTCTCCAACAGCATGGTGCACATGCATACCATGTGTGGAATACACACGGGAACCAGCACTCAAAGAAGATCTATTTCTGTATTCCAAATGAGCACCCAATTGATAATGCTCAAATAAATCTTGCTATATCTTTGAGGTTACTACTGGTCAAGCGATCAGTTCAAGATTTCATAGCATTTACTAGTACCATTAACTCTACGTGCAAAGGAATGATGCTGCCTTAGGAGCGTGAGCATCTCTGGCACCAAATACAGATGCAGAAGGTACATGAAGCACTATATGACATACTACCTGAACAGTCTATTTTCTTATTTAAAGGTGTACGGGTAAGGATGTTACTAGTTCTCTACTAACAGACCTCATCTGAGTGTCTCCAGTTAAAATGTAAATAAAGGGTTTTAAAAAATTATATCCAAGTACCACCTATTTTAATACATTTTACCTTCATCATTTAACCTGAATTTCAAGTTCTGAGTTGAAGGGGGGAAAAAATCTCTGTGCAAGTTTCAAAATGCTAGAGTCATACTGAGTAAAAAGTCCCCAATGATACCTGGGCCTGAAGCAGACAGACACTGGGGAATTCAAACCTGCTTCAAAGTGCCAATCACGTTTGAAAGAAAATGTGGGTAAGAGCACACTATTTTGCATTTCACTCCACAAGGGAGTTTAGCAAAGCTGATATAACAAAAATAAATTAAGGTTCACAGAATTTAAAATGACTTCTATTTAAGTGTGTGCATAACATATACAACCAACCAATGGATTCTGGAGTTTTGAACTTTACATCCCAAAGGCTATAGTAGATAGAAGCCGTGGAGAGATGGCTCTTATTTCTGCCTCTAACTGGACTGTGTATCACCCATTTTACATAAGCTACACAGCACACAGACATCTTAGTTAAGCAAAGTCTTGGTATGATACTCGAAGGTATGAGAATGAAAAACATTGGGAAATAATAAGGCTAATTTATCTGAACACTGTTAGCAGTGTCTACCCATCTAGGTATTTATAAAGCACCCAATGACTGGTATCAAGGTGTTGCTGAAACTTCCTGAGTTATAAGAGATCAAAGATTATAGGTAGGAACTCAATCTTGTTCACATAAACCTCGGCAAGGTTACATGTTATGCATCCTGCTGACATGTTCACTCTCCCTTCAGAGAAACAAATATCCTCACTATCTGGGCAACAGACCTTAATTGGCCATATACAAATAATGAGGCTCTCTAATGACAATAAGATCAGCACCACCATGAATTAATGTATGACACTGACAGGTTAACAGTTGGCCAGTATGTTAGATGGTTTGTGGGCACTCCACCTTATCCTCTTAGGGTAGAGACAAAGCAAGACACATTTTTCCAGCCTTTCTTCATGAAAGCTGAGACATCTACCTTTAAACTAAGCCAGCAATTTTCAAACTTTTTTTTCTCATGACCCAGTTGAAGAAAGTTATTGATACCTGTGGCCCAACATAATTATATCTTTTGACAAGAGTGTAGGCTCCGGGGTGAGGCTGGGGATGAGAGGTTTGAGGTGTTGGAGACGGCTCAGGACTGGAGCAAGGGTTTGGTGCACTAGGTTGGGCACGGGCTTACCTCCAGCGACACAGTCAGCAAAGCAGCGGGGATTCTAATGCTGGCTTCCTGCTTGTCTTGGCACTGCAGACCACGCCGTGCCCCAGAAGCAGCCAGTAGCAGGTCTGAGTCCTAGGTAGAGGTGTGCAAACCTAGGAGTGTGGAGCCAGTGCTCAGGGAGAGGACAGCACGTGGAGCCCCTTGGCCCACCACCTGTGAGGTGAACCCGCTGCTGGCCACTTGTGGGGTGTAGTGCAGCCCATGGTGCCAGAACTGGCAGGAAGTCTGCCTTAACAACCCCCACTAGTCACCTGGTCACCCTACAGCAAAGCAACCCAGTGCCTGGCATTCCACAACCCAGTACTGGGTCACGAACCATACTTTGAAAACCACTGAACTAAGCTGCTATGTGAGAGATCTTATTCTGCACCTAATCTGACACCAGAAATACTTAGTTGCAAGGAAACAACAACTCTTAAAGCACCTTTTAAGACCGTCTCAGTTCTACAAAAAGCAACCCATACTGATAAAGTATCTCTGCTAGCAATAGACATAAAAAAAACATCTCCTTGCAAACTGTACTACTACATTAAGTATACATAAGCATACAGAATTGTTTATATATACACAAATGTGTATTACTCATATAATGTTTTTATTTCAATGTTGCATCTTAAGGTGACTTTATGGAAAGCACAGAAATATAGCAATAGGTATATGATTTATGTATGTACTACAATACAGAATCACAGGAATACAGGGCTGCAAGGGAGCTTGAGATACTAAATGCATATACAATTAAGATTTTATCTGTTCTTACTATAAAATATGGATTTGTGGTAATACTGTACTTCAATATGCCCTGTAAGCAAAGAGAATTGAGGTTCTCTCTCCAGGACAGGTGAAGACCTAGCACAGGTCTACTTATACACATATTCAAGAGCTACACTGAAATTTTGTCCTGTCGAAATTGCAGTCACTGTTACAGTACTCTATAATGTCTCTCCATTTAGAAGCCCAAGAAGCATAAGACTTCTCCAGCCCAAGAGTGGGAAAGAAAAGAGTAAAACCTCATACATAGTGAAAGCAAAATTTTAAGTCTCTTCTTTGATATTCCTTCATTCAAAAGCAGGATCACAAAGAAGTTGGCATACAGGAAGTGAATGTAAAGGCCAGCTCAAGGATACTGGAGTTGGCCTTTATGTTCATACTCCATGAATTTTTAATGTGGACAAAACCACATCCTATTGGTGCTTGATAGTAATGCAGTATTTACCAAGAGATAACTGGTATTTCTACGAAAAACAGATTTGTTTGACTGGTGTAAGTCTATTCAAATGAAAGACATTCACCTTCACAATGTGAAGCTGACCTCTAAATTGCTAAAAAGATTATTAATAGCTTGTACAATTAATTAATTACTATATCTGAAGAGGACATAAAGTTCTGAGAAATGTTGTGTCGGGCTCTCTCCCAACCTACCTGTAGTTCAAAAGTCCTTTGCTGATAGAAACCAGCCTCATTTCAAAGTTAAATTTAATAAAGAGATTCCTTTATTTAGGAAGTTCAGAGATGAACTGAGTAGAGATATAAACTCTGCTTGTCCTAGAATAAGAGATCTCTTGAACATTATGTTCAAACCTTTTTCTAGGTAAGATCCCAAAGAGTATACACTTAGTTTCTTTTGCCACCCAGTGCATGCTTCCTTTTAAGTGGCATTTCCCCTTATTCTGTGGATAAATCTGTATCTGCATATCAATGTTAATGCTCTGATGCTTAATTTAGTTTTAATGTGTTTAAATAGCTACAAAGGAAAAATGTGTATATTATGGCTTCAATATATATTGTTTGGCATCAGTACAATATCAGAATTTATTTTTAATAGAAAGTTTATGATGATGCTACTAAAGGGTATGACACTTTTCAATTAAATGGTATACACACCAAGCAAAATCCTGAGGGCACAAACTGGTGAACTTATCGGAACTCAGTATTCAAGCAATAATGGCCAAAATCATGAACAGTCTCATGAGATTAAAAACAAAATTAACGTTTCGCTCACTAACAAGATTCCTCCTAGCTGAAGTTCTGAGACACTGTTCAGAGAGTCTCAATTTACAAACTTATGAGCACAGAGCTGCAGTTCAGATACTTTAAGATCATGTGCACAATTCTGTTCACTCTCATTGTAGATTTGTCTCCTCTCCTTTCCCCAGTGTGAGAATGAACACACCTATACACACACATTAACTTTCTATGTACAGTCTTATTTTAGATAGCTCTTTAAAGAAAAATAGAGACATAGATTTTAGTCCCTTTCATCCAAGTGTCTTCCATTCTCTTATAGTTCCTTAGTGTGAATACCATGGCAGATACTGAGCAATATTATTTACTACACCCATCCTCTAGACAAAGCAATAGAATACAATCACAATACAACCTACTCTTTAGTAGGCTGGCTCATCTCTGTCCCCTGATTATTATATACTGAGAAGTAGCTGCCCAAGAGAAAGAGTCCCATCTTCCCTCTACTTTCTGGGCCAAGTCTGCTCAGCCCAGCTGAACATCAAACCATGGCGCTCATACAATTCGATCATTAACAATACAGTCAAGTTTAAACTTAAATATAGATCATTTAAACCAAATAATCCATATATATACAAAAGTGTTACAAAAAACCAAGCAGCATGCAAAAGTTCTGTTAAAGAAATCAAAATAATAATGGTTTTAACACTGTAACTATGGTCTGGACTCACTGCTCTTTTACATGTTTTGATAAACTTAACAATGCTATTAGTCAACATGCAGACATAGGACGTGTACTTAACAGCATGTTACTCCCATTCACATGTTCATTAGTACACACACTTCAGTGAGTTCAACACAAATTGAAAGAACATATCTACAGTGCACCAACGAGGTCAAATTCAAAAAACAAATGGTTTTAACCTTACAATAAATAAATACTGCTTTTAATGAGGATTTCCCTCTCCTCCCCAAAAAAGTTAGGCAGTATTTTCATTCAGAGGAGAGTTCAGTTATGTAAACAGTGATGCTTATGCAAAGAGAGTAGTAAGACCTGAAAAGGATCTTCCATAAAGGGGACAGTTGAAGTAGCCTGTCCTTATGTAAATATATGAATTTTTCCTAAGACTGCCACTGACACCAAGCCTTTATTAATTAAAGAAAAGCCAACTATATGCTAATATTGTTTTCTTAGAAAAGGAGTGGTTATGGATGCGACTCTCTGTTGTGAATCATCTTAGGCCTTTTGAATACATATTTGAGACTGAATTTTCCCCACCACAAATGTATGCAAGTGCTGGGTTTAAGAATAAGAGTGATCTTTAAATCAAGTCTTTTAAAAAACTGCTATGCAAGATGTCTTTGAAGTCTACAGAAGCAAAATAGCCACTGTCAGCATGCCCGCTTCAGCACTGAAGACATTCAGACAGGTACTCAATAGGTAACATGCTTTTTAAACTTTAGTCTATGGATTACCAGGCTCAAATTTCAGTGCATTAATGCCACTCCTTTAGAATCTGCCAGCGCCACTCCTTTAAAATCCCAAATCATACACTATACAAAGTAAAATATTATGATAAAAAATACAGTTGCAGAGTGTTCGTACGACAATGAACTATGGAGATCAGAGGGTAACATATAGAAGACACAGTAGAAGATGCTGTTGACAATTCAAGAGTTGTGGTCATGAGGTTTCAATTAGGCACCCTGTTTCCGATCACAGAAAGATCAACCACCACAAAGTTAGTGCAAGGACCACAAAAAGGGACATCATAAAGGGAATGCGCAGAGAAGGAAAAGTACTAGAGTACAGGTGGCATTTTTTGAGTGATTTCTGCTCCTCAGGAATTGGAATAGAAATCTTTGGAGGAATTTCTTCTTTTGCTTGCTGGGGCAATGCAGTCTCAGTAGGCATCTGCTTTTTTATTTTGTCTTCATCCTGTACTAACAGAGGACGTCCCTGTGTCTGCTTTCGTGGTAGAAGATCAAGAAAGACAGAGAGATGAACAAAAATGACAGATGGGAAGTGCTCAAAATGGTACTTGGGGATGCACAAAGTTTTAGAACAGGTCTTCTGATAAATATTTATTACTAAATTGGCAAACTGCTGTCAAGAACAAATACTGTAGGGGCTCAATCGGGATAGAAGTACTTTAGCAATACCCTCCAATTTAGCCTCTGAATGTGACCATCTCCACAGAATCCACTAATCTTAGGGCAATGTTCAAATGTGTTCACAATTTTCCTTTGAGAGAACGATAAAGTTAAAATCTAGTATTTAAGTGCTCCACAATTGAAATTGTTGAGAAAAGTTAATGTTGTATTACAAATTCAAATGATACAATACAAAATGCAGTCTTTTACAATTTCCTATATTATACTGGCCTTCAAGGTGGCATTAATTCATAAGGTTTGATATCTAGATTTTAATGTAGATGATACAATCTTATTTTGAAGATATTGCAAATGAAGACTATCAAACTGTCTACTTTTTTCAAAATGATATTTAGCTATGATTGCAAAATGTTCAATCCCTTTGAAATCAGGAGTATGTAATATGAATACACTCCAAACTTCATGGATTTTATTTTCCATTTTAGTGCATCTGTGTCTTGAGGGTCTAAAGGATGTGTAACTATAATAGACACGGTATCATACAAACGCTTTAGCATTTGTGAAAAATGTCTGGGGAAATTTTGTTGCAGTTTATTTGTAAAATGTTTTCCATCCTTTCAGTTGGCCAACTCGGGTGCATCTATGAAAGAAAAAATTTGGCCCTAAGCTCTCTCAGTTGAGCCAACCTCCTTTGATCAGTCTGGTATTTTGGGACAGGTTCTTTGCACACCCCTAAGTGATGAGTATCAGGGAGAAAGTAGCTGGGGGGCTGGGCAGCAAAAGAAATAAAATGCAAGTGTAACATGATTATTAAAACAAAAAATGGAAAGGAAAGGAAGACAACATAAAAAGAACAGGGTACAGTTAAACTTTCATAACTGTTTTTCTTTCCAAATACATGGTTACATCATGCAGCTTTTCAACTAGCCATGCGACGAAATAAGCAAATTGAAAGCTGCAAAAGCTGCAGCAGTGCAAATCCTTTAGGTGTTAGGTAAGGAGGCTGTGAGATATGAAACTATTTCATGTTGCCAAAAGAAAAATATTATTCAGCAGCTGCTGTTAAATTTTTGCTTTGTGCCATTACAACAGCAAAATTTGGTTCAGAAGCACATATTATAACACCAGCTTTACCTCTGGCCCACCAACCCTTCTTTCAGAGGATAGGATAGTGGCTTTCTTGACCTGGACATACAAAGTATGTAAAGTTCAGTTGTCTTGTAATGCATGATATAGGAATAGTAGAAAGATAACCTCTTATATAATACCACGATTTTTGCAATTATAACAATGGTGTAGCAGCAAAAAGAAATAATTAAATTTATATTTATCTTCTTTATACATTTGATGACATGAAGGTAAACTAAAACACTAACCACATGCCTTCCTGCAGGTACCTCCTGTTATTATCATAAATCACATTCACTAAAAAGCCATTTTCAGAAGGATCATGTCACAGGTGGTGAAACTTCCAGAGACAGGTATCAGTGATGTGACTTGCAGAGGGCTGGCATCACCCTTACTACAGTGTGAAAGAATTGCTAGCAAACCACTGAAGCTGCAGGCTGATAAGCACGCACTATCCCTATTGCCCCCATCTTATGGGTGGAGAGCCCTGCACCACCTGTTTTGGAGAGCACCCTGCAGAAAGGCTTCTGAAAATAAAGATCAGTGATCAAATGATGGAGTGGCTTCATGTGTTTAACAAATTAATTGGCAAGTCCAATTAATTACAGACAGTTCAGATTTTCACTACATTCTTCTTGATAAGGAATGAGTCCCATAGCTACTATGCCTCTTTCTTGCCTATATTTTAAGCAAACATTAAAAGATCAAATTTTCACTGCCTCTTCAATTAATTTCTCAACACCTTCCTCCTCCTCCTCTCCGGATTATTCCATGTTAAAAGTGCCATACTTGCATGGTTTAAAGGTCAAGCAAAGAAACAGTCTCCATAGCAGTTGGGACAGAAGAGAAGGACAGATCTATGATAAATTACTGGGCCTACTGAAACCAGCAAAAGTTTTGCCACTGATGGAGCTAGAATTTCACTCCTCATTTTAAGTTAAGCAACTATCATTGTTCAAGAAGCTGCAATTAGTTTGATCCAGGAACTTTTATTCTGAGTCAAGCAACAGAAGTAGAAATATAACAGGGCCCGTCCTAGTGAGATATTGATCACCAGTAAGAAGAGATTAGACAGCATACTGACTGATCTCTTGGCCTCTCCAACTTCCTCATATTGAAAAGTCGTAAAATTCTTATGCAACTAAGCAAGAGGCCTATAAACTTGTATGACTACTACAAATAGGGATAACACTTTCCTAAAATGCAATTATGTTTCTGCTCAACCAATTGTAAACCCCTGTGCCCGTGAGGAGTCCCACTGAGGTTAGTAAGACATCTCACAGGAATGCGTGTACACACTCGCAGATCCTGATGCAAGTTCAGGGCTGTTACATACAAAATTCTCTTAATGAGAATCCTCTCTGACTTATCAAGCCTTGTGATTTCTGGTTCAGACACACCATCCAAAATACACATTTTTTTCACTCCAGGGTTTGTGACAATATCCCTGAAGCTAAAATTTAAAATTACAATCCACATAAATTTTGACATTTTCCATTTAGGAAGATAAGATTTATCCCCACCTATATTTTGAATAAACCAGATTCCAACATAACTATTTTAGTCTGAGTTCTTGTAATGCTGAAACTAATAAGAAAATATATACCTCCAGTGGCGGCATTAACTAACGTTGCTATAAAGCCAGCTGGGGAGCTCAAATTATTGTTTTACAGTGTTATCACCTAAGAACTGTGACTTAAGCTTTAAAAAAATACAGGAGGCCTCCAACATGCAACCGCCCGAGTTCTGACCCCCAAACTTACAAACATTTTTGTAAGTGCAGAAGGGGCCGGAAACCCCCAACATACATCCTCGGCCTGCATTTACCATGGTGCACGGTGCCTATTGTAAATGAGGGCTTGAGTTACGACTCCCCCAGCTTGCAATGCTTCCCCAACAACAGATCGTGACACAAGTCGGGGGCCTCCTGTATCTTCAGCAAAAATGTTATTCTTAAAACCCCAGAAATGAGTCAAATTTAGTCCTCAATTATTTAAAGATGTTCCTTTAAAGTCAGTATTTTGGTGCTACAATATAACATCAGTCAATATCACATTTCATAAGTACTCACTCCTTCCACTCCAGTGGGAACTTGCCCATTGACGTTAAATGTTCTGAAGGGGGAGTGAGTAGACAGGCGCTTATCCCATTCACTAGGCCGGGGCTCGGGGACGGACTCCATAAAGTTCTTCTTCAGCTCACTGATGTTAGCATGATGTTTCTTTATTTCTTCTTGAGTTTTATCTAGTTCCTGTGATTAAAAAATAAATGGAGATGCACATTAAAAAAAAGGTCATCTAAATTAATCCTGTGCTGTCAGATAGCAAGCTGCACACAAAGTTGCTACCAATTTCCATTAGATGTGTTCACTCTGTGAGCATAAAAGGGAATATTCTCCTTTACTTTCTTCTGCCTTTGCACTAAGGGACACATTTTAATTAAGTGGAAGATATCTCCCCTTCCAGCAGTGAGACCTGACATTCTATTTTGCTGAAGGAGGAGATGTCTATAGTTGAAACACCTGGATTTTCACCTAAAGAGGAAAATATAAAGAAATGGAACTTGACAATTTGATTTCATACCCTTCACTGCATGTTTTTCGATTAAACCTGACTATCTAAAGGAAGCTCACAGACGTCATTAACATTTTAAGAGAATTTCCATGTCTTCCCCTTTCATATGAAAAGTAACCTTGTTACCTTCTTTGCTCTCATCTCGATCCTTCCACAAACTACCTATGAGGTTTCACACTAGTAAACAAAATGGGAGATGAGAAAACAACTCCTGAAACTGAACTTAATGCATCTACTTAATGCCCGAGTAATTGGTGCACCCAAGCTAAGGAGGTATGGGTATGAAAAGAGCTAACTCTTTATCTGTGATTCCAGATTACAGCATAAATGCACAGACTTCAACAAAATTACACTATTCAATTAACTAATTCAAAAGTAGCCTCCCTTTCCAAACAAAGATAGTTGGTTTAAAACAAAGCTTTTGAGTACAATAGGCTTAAGCCAAACAATAACATCTCAAGAAAGTGCCAAAATCAAGCAAGACTTAAGAGTCATTGGCAAATTTGATTTTGTTTAAAAATCATTATCCATATCAGGGGTGGGGAACCTCATGCTCAGGGTCCAGATGCAGCCCCTGGCTTGCTTAAATCCAGCCCTGGAGGCTCAGGACCACCCCTTCCCTCCTCCCCGCCCAGTACTGGCACTCCAAACCCCCTCCTCCCCCTCACTGTGAGGCTGAAGCACACAAAATTTACTAGGCTGGGCCCCCCTAAGCTCTGGTGTGTGAGGAGAATGTGGGGAGTGTCCTTCTCCTTCTCAGTCAGCAGCCATGTCAGTGAAGATTTGTTTGTGTTTTTGCTTCTCAGTTGTGTGTGGCCCCCGACTCATTTTTCTGTAAGTCAGTGGCCCCTCACCCAAAAAAGGTTCCTCACCCCTGCTCTATACATTCAGTTGTCCAATTAAGTCACTTACTTATATAAGACTAGTTTTGCTTTAAATTAATAGCTGTCAAAAGAGGCTATTCTGTTGTCTGGTTGCCCAGGATTTATGAACCTGCAGCTTACCAAAGAGAGACTGCCTTCAGCTAGCAGGAATAAAAGGTTCATGTGTGCTTCATTAATATAGCTTTCTCTTTGGGCTCATCCATAGTTTTGACTTCGGTCTGACACGAAAACAACATGAATGCCTGCTAGTTGGAAAAAGCATGAAGAAGCCTTTTGAAGACTTCATGGTAAACTCAGAAGCTGGAATAAACAATGAATGCAGAGGAACCCTGCCACTGGATTCCTCTTGTTTAGCCTGCCCCTGTTAAGAAGCACTTTGTTCACATCTGGACATCCCCTGCCAGAAAATGTTAATGTGGAAGCTAAAGTACATAAGATGTATCCCACAGAAGTTTGAATTGTTCTTGTAAGTCCCTTTTAATGAATAAAGCATTTTTTCCCTAGGGGTATCAACTTTCAGTAGACTACGCGATTAACCAATAAGCCTGAGTTTATCGGTTAATCCTATTGACTACACACATCCCCCCCCGTATCAAAGGCAGCAAGGGGGAGGGTGGCAGGAGACAGTGTCCACTGCAAGCTGGATTTTTTAGCCCATGAGCTCCAGATCCCCATGAACACCGGATCCCGCAAAGCTCCCCCCTCCCCCCGTGCTGCTGCCTCTGATAGCGCAGAAGGTAAGGGGGGCAGGCGGGAGACGGTACACATGGGGAGCCATCTTAAAAGCTGGCTCCCTCCAACACTGGCTCTGCGGAGCTGCCTACCCACCCCACCCCACCCCTGCACTGCTGCATCTATCAGAGGCTGCAGTGTGTGTGTGGGGGAGGGGCAGAGGGCTCCCTGGGAGTTGAGGCAGGAACGCAATGGCTGCTGGCCCTATCCCCAAGGACTATCGAATAATCGTATAACTGCTAATTTTTTATGCAGTTACACTATTATTCAAATTAATTGATAGCTAACGTCCCTACTTCATTCATTACAGCTTTTTAGAAATTTATAAAGCACAGAAATGCAAGATCTAAAGCAGGAACTGTTTCCAATAAAACAACATTTTATATAACATTTTCCCCCACTCAGCCAGTCTGCAGGATTTAATCTGATCTGCCAAATGCACAGAGTAAAAAGGAAGAAATAACAGGCAACGTAATCTTTTTGGTCACCCTTTTCTAGCTGAGGGTCTGCGAATACCTGTAACAAAAGTGTTTGGGTGGCAGGGGAAGGCAGTAAGAGGTTGAGGCGGCTGAGGTGAAAGGGAGCACACAATACATGTGCCAGAGCCAGGTACCACACTAGCAGGAAAAAGCCATTTAAGAGAGATGAATTTCCACTGAAAATAAATAAACGATCAGCTTATGCATGGCCTAAACAAACTGGGTAAAACCCTCATGGCATTCTGACTGTAGATGACTCCTGTTGACTATTTTACTGATGTCCAAATGCTTCAAACTGTAGCAGTCAGAAAACAAAAGCCACAAAAGCAAGAGTAAAAAATGCAGTTAGTACATTTCATTTTTAGAAACAACTGTAGAGGAAACCACTATCAGCCGCTGAAGCTGTAATCCTGAATAGAAACACAACACACAGGAAGAGTCAGTACCAGAAGCCACAAAGTGTCCTCTGTAACACTATAAATATATGATTGGAATGTTCCAGTCTTCAAGATCTTGTTTGCATGGGAGCCTCTACATTTTAAGTTCCAGTGTCATAAAGCAGACTATTCGATCTACACTTGTGCATGAGGTGAAAGAAAACAATCTTGCACCCTTAGAATCCATAGCAATTGACAGCTGAGCAGCAGCATACTGAAATGCACTCAGTGGCACACTTTACTAGGGATAATTACATCAGACAACAGGGGACTTGCTATTGACAACTGGGTTGTTCCAGTGTAGAAGAACTGCATGTTTCCTCAAATACATTAGAGCAGGAAAGTGGTGAGAGAAAAATTACAGCTACAATGATGGTAAATTCTATTGACAGTTCTCTGGAAAGCAAAAAAGGCCTCAGTACTGTGCCTTGAGCAAGCACAGATGTTTCAGTGGCATGAGCCCTCCTGAAGAATGCTGAACAAGAGTGTTGTTTAGCGTATGCCGCTTGCTGCTTTGTTGCGCGTCATTTTTATGTACTCAATTGTGCCTCAGATTTGATTTCCCTCTTTTTTCCTTGTCCCAATCAAGGAAAGAGAAAGACAGACAGACAGACAGACACACACACACACACACACACACAGTCTTTTTACAATAGCATCCTGTGTGAGGTTATTTTAAGTACCACTGTAGAGATTTCTATTGTGGACTGAAAGTAACAACTGTGCAATAAAAATCACTGGAACTCTAGATTTAGCACAGGACTATCCCAATCATATATTTTTATGGTAAGTATGACAAAATGAAAACCAAAAAAGGTAGGAGAAATGACTGCACATCGTCATGTTTTTTGTTGACATGCAAAAGCGTACAGTATTTTAAAATAAAGTATTCATGCAACAGCATGCAAAAAAAAAAAAAAAAATTCAGCAGCAGAGGAGGAAGAAAAAGAGTTCAGCAAAGAATGCAGAAGGTTCAGGCAAATGCAAATGAAACAAGCGTCAAGTTCATACAAACCTCCAACATTAAATTGCTATGCCTGATATAAATGTTTTCACCATCTAGTTTCTTTGATCTTTTCTGTGAAAATGAAAGAAAGGGGAAAACAAAGAAGCACAAAAAATTAAAATGCTGTTCTTGAGGGAATCGCAAATTGGCAAATAAAAAAAGTTAAATAAATGTTTGGAGTGCAGTATTGTGCCAATACGAGATAGGCTATAGAACCACAAGAACATGTGTAGAAACAGTCACTGCCAAGAAATGGAGGACCTTGCTCATAGACAGTGGAAGAATGCAATGACTCATTTAAAGAGACAGTTCCCAGAGTTTCATAAGCTTATTTGCATTGCTGCAACAAAGGCAATCTTGCTCTCAGCAAATAAGTGTTTAACATTTGCTATGGAAGACTAGGACATTTTCAACTTCCTGATCACAAAGTGAGTATACTGCTGCATTACCTGGTGTTATATGTAGTTTTTCCAATGCTTCCAAGCCTTTAAAAATCATTTTATTAAAACATATACTATAGTTAATGTACTTAATCATTTATAGTTTCATGGGATTATTGACAGGAAAGATGTAAAACACTGAAATGTCTGTATTTCCTGGAATACTGAAATGTACAGTTTCCTCTGGATTGTAATTAGCTTCATTTCTGTACAGAACTGTAAAACACAATTCATATTCCCGAGTCTGTATCTTACTGAAAAGTTTGTTAACAGAAATGTATTTAACAATCTCAGATTGCCATTGGGATAAAAAGCTGAATTGTTTTGAAAGCCAGCAACAGATACTTGCAAATTAAAACTCAAAGCACATGAAGAAATTGGAGTACTGTCTTTTTAAATATATTAAGTATGCATGAGTGATATATGGCTGTTTCGTTCGGTGAAAGTGTAAAATGGCTAACCTTCCTCATTCTTATCGGATCTTCCTCTTTTTCTGCAGGCTGCTGTTTTGTAGTGATAAAAAACCAAAAAAATTGGTTCATTTAGTTATGTCGAATCTATACAACCTTTTTAAAAAAAAAGAATGAGAACAACCTAACTGATAAAAATCAGCACAAACCTGGGGCTGGTCACCATTTGTGGTAGGCAATGTGACCTCCATGTGAGTTTTCCCCACCTACATTTAAGAAATAAAGTGGTAAAAACATTTCTTGTTAGTAAATTTTTGGAAACCACTTAGTTTCAAAACACAGCTGAAATATTAAGTTGGTTTTGAAATGATGTGTCAACGTGCAGGAATCAACATGCAGTCTTTTGAAGAGAGTTAACAAGGGTTTACGTAACTAACAGTGACAATTTGTTAGTTCAACATCAGGTTTCTAAAACTGAAAGTACAACTTTGACACCCATGTTTTAAAAGACCCCACAAGGACATTTACTTAATATCTCCACCAAAGATAAGTTTTTTGTTTTAAGGCTATTTGTAAGTCAATGTTTCCAAAGGTTATCTATAATTTGATACTCCAACGATATATCACTGTCAAAAAAAGGGACAAATTCAAATTAATAGATATACAACTGTTCAAAGACAAAAAATAAATATGTTCTTTCCCAGTGATCATCTAGTCTGACCTGCCAGGCCATATACCTGTCTGTATGCATGTATTTACATTTGTCAGCTAACTGACTCACCAGCAGCACTGGATCTAGTCTTTCATTTGCCATAACTGTAGAGCTAAGAACCAATATTTTCAAAGGTTTTTTTTTTTTTTTTTAAGTTAAATGGAACTGGGCTTCCAATTCACCTTAGCAGTCTAGGCTTGTAACAGAGCGTGGCATGCCTACATTTGATGGACAGAGTGAACACCAGAATCACTGAAATACACCTGCAGCTCCTGCCAGCCTATCATGGGTGTAACTTCGGAATGGTTACCTTGATGGTCCTGTTCAAATAGGAATACCACCACCACCAAAATCCAAGAAGAATATTGAAATGGGATAAAGTAGAAGTTGAACTTCTCTAGTCCAGCACCTTTGGGATCTGACTGATACCGAACCAGAGAATTTGCTGAACCATGGTAAGTCAACATTGTTTAGCAGCTTTACCAACATTTCCAATGCTTACTGGGTTCTTAGAAGACATTTTGAGGTAAATTACAGCTAAATAACAGCACAGAACACTGACAGCCATGACTGGTGGCTATAAACAAACTTTTTGGGATCATAGGAATGTTGGCAACACCCATGGTAAGTGGACATCAGCTAACTAAAATCATGCCGAACCACAGATTTTGTTGGATCAGAACCTGTACAAATGCAGGAAACATTACAAAGACTGGCTCCAAGAAGGCAAAAAAGTTATTTTATGTTTTTAAATTTGTATATTATATAAAGAAACAGGTTATTTACTCAAGACTAGATTAAATTATGGAGCACTTTAGCAGCTTCTAGAGTCTAAAAGGATTTTACAAGAATTCTTTCTACACTAAGTGCTGAAGTAAATCTAATACTGTAACTACCTGAAAATAAAACAGACATTAGACTCTCTCACAGAGAGAAAGCTGTTGTTTGCCATTTCAGCCAGACTGACCATTCTCTCAATGACCTTAAAACATGCATATTATTTCAGAGAGATTTTAACTCCAGACTTCAAAGAGAAGCTTCAGAATTGTCATTCATGCTTAAATTTGACACTTTATGTATGGGTCTCAACAAAGATGCTAATTATCTCACCCATTACAAAGATAGCTTCCCCAATTATCACCTCTAATGTCATTACCTCACAGACACTAATCTTCCCCCCTCACCACTTTGTTCTAAAATTTGATTTGTCAATTTTATATGTGTTCACTTTTTTTGATTGTATCACTTTGGTATATATGGTCATGCCAATTTTCTTCCACAAATTGATCTGAGGAAATGGGTCTGGCCCACGAAAGCTCATCACCTAATAAACCATCTTGTTAGTCTTTAAAGTGCTACATAGTTCTGTCTTTTGTTTTACCTGAAAATCTGTCTGATAAATGAAGGCCTGGGTGAATGGAAGCAGAATTATTTTAAATTTAACCACTGTGTGGCATTCAACTGTTTTATGTTTCAGTTATCTGCAAGACTCCATTAGTCTTCAGAACTCATTCTGAGTGACTCAGTGCTCCTAACCTATGCCTTTGTAACTAAAAGCAGCTCAGAGCTCTTAGCTATTTTGCAATGATGTACACTCATTGACAATTTTAAACAGTGGTGTCATCAAATCAAGTGTAGTATCAAAAGTTGTGTTTAATTAATCACAGAGAGGGTCCTGATGACTAACTGATTTGTTCACCTCTTGTGTGTCTGTTTACATATGGCAAGTTGTCTATGCAAGGAAGAGAGGCACTTGAATATCAAGAGGTAATACAGTTAGTAAGTCAAGGAGGCTACAAAGTGGAATGAAAATATAACACTAAGTTAAGCAATTATGGTTTTGGAAGGGCCGAATTTGCCAGTTTTAAGTGGGTACAACTTCATTAGATTGAGATGGACCAGATGTAACCACATCCAAATTTGCCCCTATGTTTCCAGATTGTCACCAGTTTTCTTCAAACAACAGGAATTCTTATTAACCCTACTGATATTCCTTGAAGACAGAAAATAAAGATTTTTTAATTTTTTGAAAGGTTGGTGAGGATATTGTGCTGTCTCCTCTCTTGTTCCTCAAGTGCTTATGTCATACACATAGATCTTCCTTGGAATATGACTACATCTATCATGTGAGACTTGCCCTCTATCTATAATACAGTAAGAGTATGAGACCCAACAAAAAACAGGGAAAATAGAATGTACAATATTCAGTGCCGAAAAGCAATCTCAATCTACCCTTTCTGCCTCTACATTTTCCACTATTTATATCCTCACTCAAAAGAAAACTATAAAATATTAGTCTTGAAACAAGATGAAAACCCCTTCATATATTATTCTGACATTTATATATTTTACACAGAACATTCACAGAAGAACTATATATTTGCACTTTTCAATTTAAGCAGTTCCCCTTAATATTAAATCTAACACAGTCTAAACCATGTTTGAATATTCATACATCAACATTTTAGTCTAGCTGGCAGCCTGTCAGAAGTCCATTAACAGCTTTCCAGGGAAAATGAATCAATTAAAACACTTTATACTATAGATGCTGTAAGGTCTAGATCCACTTCTTCTCTCACATTGTGTAAATCAGGGGCAATTCCATTAAACTAAAAGGCATTACTGGTTAACAAGGGCAAATTTAGCTGTACAAGTGGTTAATTCTCAATGGAATTAACATACTGCTTTAAGGTGATCAACAGGAAATGGCATCTTTAGGACTATCCCAGGGACAAAAAAAAAAACCATACTGCCATCGGTACAGTTAAGACATGAAAATTATAACATGTTGTAATGGACAGGAGGAGTGCTGAACATCACCTGGTGACTAAGGGGTTAAACTTAGGTAGCTAGCAAAGGTGTTGGCCAGGAGGCCAGGAGAACCAATCTAATAAAGAATTGAAATGTGAATTGGGTATAGATTCCCTGCCTGCTTTCTTTGTGTGGGAGAGAGAAACCAGGAGTTGAGAAACACAGAATGATTTAAACCCAGGCAGGACTACTATGTCTCCAAGGAATTTGGGGCATGGGAGTGGACTGAACAAAGAGAAAACTGGAAGTAAATCTAGTCGCGTTCATGGTAATTTTTCTTTATTTTGTGGTTTACTTTGAACTGCTTTTTGTGAATCTATGCCTCCCCTCCCCATTTACTACTTCACATTGTGCCCAGAGACTTTTCTCTGTGTTTTAATTTGTTTTCCTTAGTTGCTCTGTAACATCTAGCAACCAAGCATGCTTTATCACATTTATCTTTTGTTTTGTAATAAAGATCACCTTTTTTAAGGTGATGATTGGTGATGATTTGATTCTTGTGTCCTGGAAGGTCTGTCTGCCTATGTGCAGGTGCATGCCTCCGACTGAGGGGTCAGCTACCAGAGACTGCAGCTTGTTTTTCTATTTTCTTTTTTCAAACTCTTTTCGGGCAAAAGAGCTTGGGTTACCCCTGAGGGTGGGTTCAAGTGTTCACCCCTGGTTTTAGGGGTAAAAAAAAAAAAAAATCACTTGATGGTGGCAGCTTGTTTGTTTGTTTCTCAGAGGCAGGGAATCTGTGACTCTGGAAAGTTTGGTAACCAGCGCCTGTAGAGGCAAAAGTTCCTTTTGGTTTTTTGAGCTCTTTGTGGGCTCCTATCTTCTGCACTCAGGGTGCCCAAGTGGGGAACAGCCCTGACACATGTACTGTAGCATTTTTGTTGTGTCTTGAAGTTCAGGAAAGGTATTTTCCTGGAATCACAACCAATTAGCTAGAGGAGATCCTATTCCCAATCCACTGACTACACAGGAATGAGAAACTTCTCTATCCTTTCTGGTCTAATGAAACATCACCATTTGAGGCCATTTTAGATCTAGCATCTACTATATATTTTGAGTAGTTTGTGGATTTGTTTTTGCAAAATGAAGTCATACTTCATGATTATCTACGGATACCAAATTTTGCATAAACAATCCTGCCACTTAAACTAGCTGAATACGCTACTTTTTACACTGGAATATTCTGGGTGAAAGGTTTAAATAATTATTTTTGGTTTCATCAGAAAAAAAGTCATGACTTTTAAGATTAGAGTTCATAAAAAATATATGCTAACAAAATTAAAATTGAGTCGCCTATTAAAATGTCATTTTAGTGCAAAGAAAATGTTTTACTGTTAAATCGACACTCGTTAATTTTCTTCACTAATTAAGAGTTTCTGATTCAAATTTACTATGTATGGTAATTATTCAATAAAATGGAATTTGAATTTGAAATCCTACAAATTTAAAACTGTTCTTTTACTTCCTTTTTGCAAGTACATTAATAAAAATTATATTATATATATTTCATTTCTTGAACTTGCCTATAAGTGTAACCTACGCAAAATGACTTTGCCTGGTCAACAACAGGCCTCACCTGTTAGTTCTACATAAAGCAAAAATCATTTACAGGCCTCACAAAACATTTTATGGTAATTTTCTGGGGCTAGTGTACCTTGGCTACTTCAGGTGGCTCCATCTTGACTATCTCATCTGGCATTTCTTCACGCTTTCCTTCAGTATCCAAAGCTTCCTTCTCCACTTTAGAGACTACTACTATTTCCTTGGTATCAGATGAAGCTGGTGGGGTGGGTTCAGCAACATGTCTCTGAGCAATGGCGGGTGCAGAAGTGGGCCGTGGGCTTCGGTCAGGTGTAATCACCGCTACTGCTGAACAGAGAAAAAGAGTCAAGGCAAGGTTCAAAATGCATAATGTTTCTAGATGCCCTAGGACAATCCTCCCAAATTAGAACACTGTATTAAAAAAGAAGTAAAGCAGCTTGTGCATTTAGTACAGAAAAGCTGAGGTTATTTTCCTTATAGTTTTAATAATAGGTCTTGTACAGAAAGTAAAAAAAGCAAGCTTGCACTCTGCAAAGAAGCCACACCAGAAATGCCAATTTATTTGTGACACTGCGCAAGGAGTTTCTGGGTCTTTCAAATGCCACTGGTGTAAGTTCATCACTATGAAACCTTTGAAGAACAAACATTAAGTCTGATTATTTACATTAACTGCACCATGAAGTCCCCAACAGAAACTTTACCACCTCACCATCTGTGGATCTAAGTTATACATTGTCTTTTGGCCAATTCAAAAATCAATAGGTATATCCTTATAAAGCTACAAACAAGTCTGCAGTTAGCTTTCAAAGAAGACTTCTTTTTGCTGCAAAATGATTTCCCTGCCACAAGAGTCACTGTTGAGGGACAATATTCATAATTTCCAAATTAGTGAAAGATGCAGCACTGAACACATATGCTTCAAACATGTGTCTTTCAGCAGAAGGATGACAAGCCTCACACACAAGCCTCAGGTACATACAGACCTAACCATCCCTCTCTCTTCTCCAGTGCTAGTTTCTGAGTTACCGAGTTTCTAAAAATCCTTACATTTAAGGAACAGGCGATTAAATTTGATCCTGTGTGTCAAAGCCAACCCAAATCAATTCACTAAGAAGTTTCTATATCCATAATAACCCAGTTTATTTCCGATATTAATTTTTATGTTTATACAATTAAACTTCCCATTATCTGAAATAATACATTTAGTTGGACAGAAGCTCATATTAATGAAGTCAACTGCCTGTTCAAAACAGAAAAATGTACACTTGGTACTTTGGCCAAGATAATACTAATTTACTACAGTTCACAAACCTACGACCAGGACATCAGAAATATTCAGATTTAAGGATCACAGGCTGTATTTTTTAGATATCCTCTAATCCCTGTTTGCCTCCTATTCAAAAATGCATTCAACACTTTTTGTCTGTGTATAAAATAAAAATATATAGAAATACTGTATGTATTTGACCAATACAAACAGCAGATCAAAAGAAAAATGCAAGAAAACAGCAAACAGAGTTTTACTGGTAATCAAGTACACAAACTTGTTGACACCAAAGTTTACTTAATTTTCAGTTTCATAATTATCTGAGGTATGACACTTCCCTTAAAACATGTCTCCTGTACATCAATAAGACATTGTGTCAAAAGGATGCCACCTCGACACTATATAATCTCATCTAGCACCACTGCTTTGACGCTGCTTGTATTCTAGCAATGTTAAGAAACACTGGAAAAGTTGAATATGTTGGTTGTGAGATAGCAGAGTTGAGCTTAGTAGAAGGAAATGTAAACCACACAGGTGTGAGAAGCCATCACAACTGTACCTGGCTCCTTTTGGACTGGTTCCAGAAATTTGGGCTCTAGCTCTAGATCTTTCATCATCACTACTTTCTCCTCCTCCTCCTCTTCATTTATTGGGGTTATCTCAATATTTTCCTGGACATGTATGACTAAAAAAATTATGCATTCATTAAAATGCCACCTCAACAACTGCATGAAAAAGTAGAAGTTACCAAGAGCAAACTTGCAAGAACCACCTCTCTTCAGGAATATCAGAGTCTCAGAGTCCCATGTTGGTCTGTATCTGTAAAAACAATGAGGAGTCCTGTGGTATCTTAAAGACTAGGGGTATGTCTACAATTGCAGCCTATTTCAGAATAGGGCTGCAAACGTAGGCATTCAGAATTGCAAATCAAGCCTGGGATTTAAATATCCTGTGCTTGATTTGCATCTTCCCGGCCGGGCGCCATTTTTGAAATTTACAAGCCCGGAATAACTGCCCGCATCTACACATGGCAGTGAAATGGGCGTTCGAAATAAAGCCCTATTTTGAACTACCTGTTAAACCTCATTGCAGGAGGAATAACAGGTAGTTCGAAATAGGGCTTTATTTCGAACGCCCATTTCACTGCCGCGTGTAGACACAGGCAGTTATTCCGGGCTTGTAAATTTAAAAACAAAAAAAAAAAAAAAATGGCACCTGGCCGGGAAGATGCAAATCAAGCGCGGGACAGTTAAATCCCGGGCTTGATTTCCAATTCCGAATGCCTACATTTGCAGACCTATTCCAAAATAGGCTACAAGTGTAGACATACCCTAACAGATTTATTTGGGCATAAGCTTTCATGGGTCAAAACACTTTGTCAAATACAGTGGCATTCCAACATAAGAACAGCCAGACTGAGTCAGACCAAAAGTCCATCCAGCCCAGTATCCTGTCTTCCAACAGTGGCCAATGCCAGATGCCCCAGAAGGAATGAACAGAAACAGGTAGTCATCCATTTCCAGTCCCTGACAAACAGGCTGAGACACCATTCCCACCCATTCTGGCTAATAAGTATTGATGGGCCTAACCTCCATGAATTTATCTAGTTCTTTTTTGAATCCTGTTGAAGTCTTGGTCTTCCCAACATCCTCTGGCAAGGAGTTCCACAGGCTGACTGCACTGCATGAAGAAAAATGTCCTTTTCTTTGTTTTAAACCTGCTACCTATTAATTTCATTTGGTGACCCCTAGTTCTTACGTTACGGGAACAAGTAAATAACCTTATTCCTTATTCACTTTCTCCATCTATATCATGATCTCGATCATATACCCCCTTAGTCTCCTCTTTTCTCAGCTGAAAAGTCCCAGTCTTTTTAATCTCTTTTCATATGGCACTAGTTCCAAACCCCAAGCAGCTGATGAAATAGTTTTAACCCATGAAAACATATGCCCAAATAAATCTGTTAGGGTATGTCTACACTGACACCCTAGTTCGAACTAGGGTGGCTAATGCAGGCATTCGAACTTGCAAATGAAGCCCGGGATTTAAATATCCCGGGCTTTATTTGCATGTTCCCGGGTGCTGCCATTTTTAAATGCCCTGTAGTTGAACTCCTGCCCGTGGCTGCGCGTACGGACTAGGTAGTTCGTATTAAAGCTCTAATTTGAACTACCGTTGCTCCTCAGCAACGGTAGGAGTAACCTAGTTGAATTAGGAGCTTTAATTCGAACTACCTAGTCGTGCGCGTGTGGCAGGAAGTTCGAACTACGGGCATTAAAAATAGCGGCGCTGGGAACATGTAAATAAAGCCCGGGATATTTAAATCGAGCTTCATTTGTAAGAATCTTCATTAGCCACCTAGTTCGAACTAGAGTGGCAGTGTAGACATACCCTTAGTCTTTAAGTTGCCACAGGGCTCCTCATTTTTGCTTACTAGTTATACTTAAAATGTATTTCTATACTCAACATAATACTGTATATAGAGGCATTGCTTGTTCGGGATAATAATGAAGAACCACAAAGACAGTGGTTAGGCTGAGAAAGGAAAGAATTAACTGCCATATGTACAGGAATTCAGTGTCTAGGTGGCAACATGTTTACAAGGTCCATTTCAAAGGAGCTGGATAGAGAAATCATCATAATTGTTGGGCAATAACAATGTATGATTTTGGAGGGACAGTAAGACACTACTCTGGCCCAGGGAGGTGTATGTGATGGAACCAAAGAGTGAACAGAGCATATACTTTGCAAACAAAGACTGGGTGATGGGAGAAAAAAGGGATGATTTGCCTACAAAGGGAAGGAAGAAGCTCTGCTGACACACAACATATGATCAGGACATAGCTGGCAGACTGAAGTGCAAGGCTCTGAGAAACTAGTCTTGCCTGCCATATTACAGTAGGTAATATTTGGATATTCTGTAATTTAAGCACAGAGCTAGTTTACCACCTTTTCCATGGTACAAGGAGGGGATATTTTTAGTTTGCTTTCACTACATTATGTTAGTTGCCAACCTCTAATTTGCCAATAAAAGCAGAGGTTACTCACCTTAGCTGTAACTGACACGCTTCGAGATGAGCATCCCAGCGCCATCAACCGGAGTCTTTATAGCAGTGCCTGGAAGGGGGGGGGGGGAAGGGGTCGTGCATGCGCACGTGTGGTCCCTCTACCCTCAGTTCCTTCTCTACCCAAAAACCCATCCTGTATATGATTTCCAAAGCAGACAGAAGGATGAGAGGGGAGCAGCCACGCACAAAGAATTCTCCTCCCACCCACCTCCTTTGCAGAGCCACATAGCAATACTCACTTCCCTGCTGGAAGGCAAGTGGCACGGTAGGTTCCTGCTCTGGTGGCAGCCATGTGGCTGTCCTGGTGTGCTGCAACTGAAGTGGGCTGAAAACATGCCATGCCTGCTGTTTCCTGGGGAAGCCACAGGGATTAACTGTGCCCGGGTGGCTGGCAAGGGGCTTCCTGGCAGAGACTGCAGGAAAAGCGATTGCTGCTCCCATCACCAGGAAACTAGCCCTTGTGCTTCCCCAGTGCACCCCAGAGCTTCTCTGCAGGGCACTGTACCCTTGTGCTGGGTCAGCGAGGCAAAGAGCGGAGCCCGGCCAAGTGTGTGCTCCACAGCTGGCTGAGACGGAGCCAGGCAGAGTGCAGGCGACCCCATGACAACTCGGCCAAGCAGGACTCACCGAGTAGAGAGGTGGCAGGCACAGCAGAGCAAAGGTTCTCACCAAGGAACAAAGCAGTGGTTGTTTAGCTTGTCCCCAGGGCTCTTCCTTATCTCCACTAGCCCAGATCTCTGCCGTGTGAACAGCAGCCACACATAGCAGGTGACTCCGTTTCCAAGACCAAAAGAGAATTGGTCATGGCCCAGGGAGTAGAAGTTTTCTCAAGTTAACTTGTGCTCTGCTTCCTCTGAACCTTGGTGAAATGTGAACGGGTACTTCTGTGTGAAACAGTCGTTTTGCTTCTTGTGCTTTGAAGCTAGTTCTGAGAAGGCAGAAGCTTGGAAATGTGGCTAATTAGATATTCAAAGCTCGGTGTTTTGTGGCTTAAAAGAAGCAAAGAGAATATCAGTAGGAGATCTGGTGGGATGCTGTGCTAGCCGGGACCTGATTTCTTATCATTTATCAGTGACTCAGGCAGGCTAATATTTTGTGAGGTGTTTTCAGCTCCTATGCTAGGCTGGGAGAAGATTTCTGGATACCTGCACTTAACTTCAGCTTTTAATAGGAAAATCTGGTAATATTTGAAAATGTTGGCCTGATCATGATTAATTCCCTTTGGTATATATTGTATTAAGGGAATCATCAGAAGCCCATTTAGTATTAATGTACATGTCATAAGCAATTTCAGCCTTCATTGACTAGACTGGTATTTTATAGTCTTATCAGGAACTTTTAAATCAAATTATTGAAGGAGAATTTCTCACCATCCAGGTTTTCAGGACCTTTCCACCTACCTTACCCATTAGATCTCTCACAGGCACTACTGAAATTAATCCTCCCATTAGCTCTCCAGTCTTCTAAAACGATTGTGCTTGCCATTTTTTGAAAGGGATTCATTTGTTACGCAAGGACTTATTGGGGCAGCCTCACCATGGGTTCTGGAGTTAGGAAAGGGATCCCTGTGCATGGATTCTCAGCTTTTGTCCACCATACTATCACACCTTTCACTGTTACAAGGATGGAAAGAGTCTCGGTCAACAAGTAGATGTTTGGTTTGTATGCTATTCTAAGCCATCCCCGGAGGCAACGCATGAAAAGGCGTGTGTTTGGTATTATGAGATTGCATGATGCCATGTGTTCCAACAGCTGTAGGCAATTGTGGGCTGTGACTTGAGGCATGACACATAGCTTGATGACTAGGTGCCTGGTTCTTTCGAACCGGTCAGTTAGCAAGGAGGCTATGGCTGATTTGCATTTAGTTGTGCTCCTATGAACTGTATTGACTGTGATGGTATGAGCACTGATTTTGTCTTGTTTATTAGCAGGTCCAGAGAGTGGAAGCATGCTATGACCAGGGAAGTACTGCAATGGGAGTCTATATCTGATTTTGCCTTGATCAAGCAATCATCCAGGTAAAGAAAGATGATAATGTCTTGCTTCCTTAGGTAAGTAGTGACTACCACCAGCATTTTGGAAAAGACTTTCGGTGCCATGGAGAGTCCAAAAAGCAGGACCATATACCAGTAAGTGTCCAGGACCTAGGATGAAGCGGAGAAAGCATCTGTGAGCAGGATGATTCATTATGTGAAAAAAAGGATCTTGCAAGTCGAGAGATGAAAACCAATCTCCTTGCTCCAATGCCGGGATGGGAATGGCTAGGGTCACCATCTTGAATCTTTGCCTTTTTACGTATTTGTTGAAGGCTCTGAAATGTAGAATCTTTTTCTGTATGAGAACGTAATGTGAATAAAACCCTCCTCCCCTGTATTTGTGAGGGACGGTGCCAGCTGAAGGAGGTGTTTGACTTCCTGATTCAGCATAAAATCATGAGAGTGGTCCCTGAAGAAGGACAGGGTGGGTGGTTGGGAAGGAGGTAAAGAGGTAAAGGAGATGGTATATCCCGATCAGTTTGTTTGGAGAACCCGTTTGTCAGCTGTTATAAACTGCCATTCGGCGTATAAAGGCAGGAGACTATTACTGAATCGTTTATAACTGGGTGATGGCGCTGGAGTGGGTGCGAGTGTTTCCAGTCAATCAAATTTGCTTATTTTGCTGAACTGGTTGGTTCGTAGAGTTGTTTTGCATGCGTCTACGTTGCTGTCTATTTTGACCACATTATTAGTGGTGCTGGTCTTGCTTTTGATACTGGTAAGTATATTGTGGGTACCTTGGCCTGGGATACAGCTGGTATCTGCATTGTCTTCTCCTGGTTGTAAGTGCATGTATTCCTAAAGAGCAAAGCATGTCTCTGGAGTCTTTCATAGAATGAAGGACCTCATTGATCTTAGTGGAGAAGAGTTTTTCACCTTCAAACAAGAGATCTTCCAGAGTCAACTGGATCTTGTGGGGAAAGGCTGCGGAGTTGAACCACAAGGCTCATCTCATGACAACTGCAGTGGCTGTGGATCTTGTAGCCGTGTCCGCAGCATCAAGAGCTGCCTGCAGGGTGTTCTGGATTTTGCGTGGCCTTCCACGATGACCATCTTAAATTGCTGTTTTTTACCCTTCGTATATCAATAAAGGTGTTAAACTTGAAATAGTTGTTGAAAATCATATTTACTGAGTAATGCTGCATAGTTCACTATTCCAAATTGTAGAGTGGATGATGTGCATACTTTCCTACTGAATAGGTCCAGTCTCTTGCTGTCTGTATTGGTCGGGGTAAAACAAGGTTGCTGATTCTTCTGGTGGGCCACTTCTACCACCAAGGAGTTGGCAGGTGGGTGGATAAAGAGGAATTTGGAGTCCTTGTGAGGGACATAATACTTTCTATCCACCCATTTAAATGTGGTCACAATGGTGGCCTGAGTCTGCCAAATCGATTTTACAAGGTGCATGATTGCTGGCTTTATAGGTAGGGTGATTTTTGCTGATGGGGCTTTTGGAGGATGTTAGTGAGTTCATGTTGACTCTCTGTGACTTCCTCCATGGCAATATTAAGGTCAGCTGCCACTCTTTTAAAAAGATATTGGAAGGCAATAAAATAGTCTACTGCCATTGGTGGTGGTGGCATCACTGCCTCATCGGGGATGATGATGATTTCGTATCATCAGGTCCTGGTTGCCGAGATTGTGGTTCCTGCACCTCCTCTCCATGGAGAATGTGGTAGTGGGAAGGGAGCAGGTTGTATGTTATGCTTCTTAGAATCACAGAACACTAGAACTGGAAGGGACCTTGAGAGGTCATCAAGTCCAGGCCCCTGCCCTCACAACAGGACCAAGCACCTTCTAGATCATCCCTGACAGACGCCTATCTAACCTGCTCTTGAATATCTCCATATCTGGAGTTTCCACAATCTATTCCAGTGTTTAACCACCCTATCCTCCAAAGCACTTGCAACCCCTCCCAGCTTGGTATCATCTGCAAACTTAATAAGCATACTCTCTATGCCAGTATCTAAATTGTTGATGAAGATATTGAACAGAACTAGTCCCAAAACAGACCCCTGAGGAATCCCACTTGTTATGCCCTTCCAGCAGGATTGTGAACCATTAATAACTATTTTCTGAGAATGGTTATACAGCCAGTTATGCACCCACTTTACAGTAGCCCCATCTAGGTTGTATTTCCCAAATTTATTGATAAGAATTTCATGCAAGACCGTATCAAACGTTTTAAGTCTAGGTATACCACGTCCACCACTTCTTCCTTTATCCACAAGACTTATCTTATCAAAGAAAGCGATCAGATTGGTTTGATGTGATTTGTTCTTTACAAACCCATGCTGGCTGTTACCTATCACCTTATTAGAACATAACATAAGAACATAAGAACGGCTGTACCGGGTCAGACCGAAGGTCCATCTAGCCCAGTATCCTGTCTGCCGACAGTGGCCAGCACCAGGTGCCCCAGAGGGGGTGGACCAAAGACAATGATCAAGCGATTTGTCTCCTGCCATCCCTCTCCAGCCTCTGACAAACAGAGGCCAAGGACACCATTTTATCCCCTGGCTAATAGCCTTTTATGGACCTAACCTCCATGAAATTATCTAGCTTCTCTTTAAACTCTGTTATATTCCTAGCCTTCACAGCCTCCTCTGGCAAGGAGTTCCACATGCTGACTACACGCTGTGTGAAGAAGAACTTTCTTTTATTAGTTTTAAACCTGCTACCCATTAATTTCATTTGGTGTCTCTTTAGTTCTTCTATTTAGGAACTAATAAATAACTTTTCTTTATCGGCCCTTTCCACACCACTCATGATTTTATACACCTCTATCATATCCCCCCTCAGTCTCCTCTTTTCTAAACTGAAAAGTCCTAGTCGCTTTAACCTCTCCTCATATGGGACCCGTTCCAAACCCCTAATCATTTTAGTTGCCCTTTTCTGAACCCTTTCCAAGGCCAAAATATCTTTTTTGAGGTGAGGAGACCACATCTGTACACGGTATTCAAGATGTGGGCATACCATAGTTTTATACAGGGGCAGTAAGATATTCTGGGTCTTATTTTCTATCCCTTTCTTAATAATACCTAGCATCCTATTTGCCTTTTGACCGCGCTGCACACTGTGTGGAAGTTTTCAGAGAACTGTCCACGATAACTCCAAGATCTCTTTCCTGATTTGTCATAGCCAAATTAGCCCCGTCATACTGTACATAGTTGGGGTTATTTTTCCGATGTGCATTACTTTACACTTATCCACATTAAATTTCATTTGCCATTTTGTTGCCCAATCACTCAGTTTGGTGAGATCTTCTTGGAGTCCCTTACAGTCTGCTTCTGTCTTGACTATCCTAAACAGTTTGGTATCATCTGCAAACTTTACCACCTCACTGCTTACCCTTTCTCCAGATCATTTATGAATAAGTTGAACAGGATTGGTCCTAGGACTGACCCTTGGGGACACCACTAGTTACCCTCTCCATTCTGAAAATTTACCATTTATTCCTACCCTTTGTTTCCTGTCTTTTAACCAGTTCTCAATCCAAGAAAGGACCTTCCCTCTTATCCCATGGCCATGTAATTTATACAAGAGCCTTTGGTGAGGGACCTTCAAAGGCTTTCTGGAAATCTAAGTATACTATATCTACTGGATCCCCTTGTCCGCATGTTTGTTAACCCTTCAAAGAACTCTAATAGATTAGTAAGACAGGATTTCCCTTTACAGAAACCATGTTGACTTTTGTCCAACAAATTATGTTCTTCTACATGCTTCACAATTTTATTCTTTACTATTGTTTGACTAATTTGCCAGGTACTGAAGTTAGACTTACCGGTCTGTAATTGCCGGATCGCCTCTAGAGCCCTTTTTAAATATTGGTGTCACGTTGGCTACCTTCTAGTCATTAGGTACGGAAGCCGATTTAAGGGATAGGTTACAAACCACAGATAATAGTTCAGCAATTTCCCATTTGAGTTCTTTTAGAACCCTTGGATGAATGCCATCCGGTCCTGGAGATTTGTTAACATTAAGTTTTTCTGTTGTTCCAAAACCTCCTCTAATGACACTTCAATCCGGGACAGTTCCTCAGATTCATTACCCACAAAGGACAGTGCAGATTTGGGAATCTCCCAACGTCCTCAGCCGTGAAGACTGAAGCAAAGAAATCATTTAGTTTCTCCGCAATGGCTTTATCGTCCTTGATTGCGCCTTTTATAGTTCGATCGTCTAGGGTACAGGTTTTTAGCAGGCTTCCTGCTTCTAATGTACTTAAAAACATTTTGTTATTTCTTTTGAGTTTTTGGCTAGCTGTTCCTCAAAATCTTCTTTTGCTTTTCTTATTACATTTTTACACTTGATTTGACAGTGTTTATGTTCCTTTCTATTTATCTCACTAGGATTGGACTTCCACTTCTTAAAAGATGCCTTTTGTCCCTCACTGCTTCTTTTACATGGTGGTTAAGCCACAGTGACTCTTTTAGGTCTCTTGCTATGTTTTTAATTTGGGGGTATACATTTAAGTTGGGCCTCTATTATGGTGTCTTTAAAAGTTTCCATGCAGCTTGCAGGGATTTGGCTCTAGTCACTGTGCCTTTTAATTTCTGTTTAACTAACCTCCTCATTTTTGTGTAATTCCCCTTTTTGAAATTAAATGCCAGGGTGTTGGTCTGCTGTGGTGTTCTTCCCACCACAGGAATGTTGAATGTTATTATATTATGGTCACTATTCCCAAGCGGTCCTGTAACGGTTATTTCCTGGACCTGATCCTGCGCTCCACTCAGGACTAAATCGAGAATTGCCTCTCCCCTTGTGGGTTCCTGCACCAGCTGCTCCAAGAAGCAGTCATTTAAGCCATTGAGAAATTTTATCTCCGCTTCTCTTCCTGAGGTGACATGTATCCAGTCAATATGGGGGTAATTAAAATCCCCATTATTATAGAGTTCTTTGTTTTGGTAGCCTCTCTAATCTCCTCAGCATTTCAATGTCAGTATCCCTGTCCTGGTCAGGTGGTCGGTAATATATCCCTACTGCTAATTTCTTATTTTTGGAGCATGGAATTACTATCCATAGCGATTCTATTGAACATGTTGATTCATTTAATATTTTTATTTCATTTGATTCTACATTATCTTTCACATACAGTGCCACTCCGCCACCCACCCGGCCTGCTCTATCCTTTCGATATATTTTATATCCCGGTATGATTGTGTCCCACAGATTTTCCTCATTCCACCAGGTTTCAGTGATGCCTATTATGTCAATCTCCTCATTTAATACTACGTACTCTAGTTCACCCATCTTATTAGTCACACTAGCATTTGTGTAGAAGCACTTTAAAAATTTGCCACTGCTTATTTGTCTGCCCTTCCTGATGCATTGGATTCCTTTGTGCGTGGTTGTTTGTCTGCTCTGGCCCATGGTTTGCCCTCTCCCTCCTCTCTTTCTGACTACAGCTTAGAGAATCTCTATCAATGGATTCTCCTCTAAGAGAAGTCTCCCTCCGATTTACGTGCATCTCCACACCAATCGGCTTTCCCCATCTCTCAGTTTAAAAACTGCTCTATGGACTTTTTAATGTTTAGTGCCAGCAGTCTGGTTCCACCCTGGTTTAGGTGGAGCCCATCCTTCCTGTATAGGCTCCCCTCTCCCAAAAGTGTCCCCAGTTCCTAATAAATCCAAACCCCTCTTCCCTACACCATCGTCTCATCCACGCATTGAGATTCTGAATCTCTGCCTGCCTACCTGGCCCTGCGCGTGGAACTGGAAGCATTTCGAACGCCACCATAGAGGTCCTGGATTTCAGTCTCTTTCCTAACAGCCTAAATTTGGCCTCCAGGACATCTCTCCTACCCTTCCCTACGTCATTGGTACCTACATGTACCACGACCACCGGCTCCTCCCCAGCACTACACATAAGTCTATCTAGATGCCTCGAGAGATCCGCAACCTTCGCACCAGGCAGGCAAGTGACCATACGGTTCTCCCGGTCATCACAAACCCAACTATCTATGTTTCTAACGATCGACTCACCCACTACTAACACCTGCCTCTTCCGAACTGGAATTCTCTCCCCCTCAGAGGTATCCTCAGTGCAAGAGGATACTGCAACATCCTCTGGGAGGAGGGTCCCAACTACGGGATGGTTTCCCTCTGCTCCCATTGAATGCTCTGTTCCCTTGAGACTTTCATCCTCCTTAAGAGCACTGGGGCTCTCAGACTGGAGGTGGGACAGTACTACAGTGTCCCGGAAAGTCTCATCCACATATCTCTCTATCTCCCTTAGCTCCTCCAGTTCAGCCACCCTGGCCTCCAAAGCCCGAACTCGGTCTCTGAGGGTCAGGAGCTCCTTGCAACGGGTGCACACATACGCAACCCGCCCACAGGGCAGGTAATCATACATGTTACACCCGACTCAATAAACAGGATAGCCCCACTCTGCTGCTGGGCTTCTGTCTCCATTTTTCTAATGAATAAGTTTAAGTGTAAACTGGGATTCTTTTTAAACCTCTGGAATATAGATTATTATAAGAGTTATGTTTTAAAGAAGGCCAGAAGTCACTAGTGCCCTCTAACCTCCCCCTCTAAACTCCCTCTCCAAACTCCCTGTTAGCAGTTCCTGTTCACAAGCTCCCTGGTTGCTGAGTCACAGGCTTATATAGCTCTGGTAGCCCCTCCCCCTGACTGAGGCTCAGCCAATTAACAGAGGCTTCTAGATTTCAAACCTTTTAGAAGCTCCTTCAAGCAAACAAACCAACCAACCAACCAGACAAACACAAGCTCAGCACACAGCAAATAACTCCCACACAAACACACACTCCAGACAGCCACTTACCACAAGGGTCCCGTTTTTACTCCTCTTTTACCTGGAGAACTCCCTCTCCAAACTCCCTGTTAGCAGTTCCTGTTCGCAAGCTCAACAGGAATTATCTTCCAGATGTTTGCAGATGAATTCCTTAATTACTTGTTCCATTATCTTTCCTGGCACAGAAGTTAAACTGATTGGTCTGTAGTTTTCTGGGTTGTTCTTATTTCCCTTTTTATAGATAGGCACTATATTTGCCCTTTTCCAGTCTTCTGGAATCTCTTCCGACTTCCATGATTTTTCAAAGATGATAGCTAAAGGCTCAGATACCTCCTCTATTAGTTTCTTGAGTAATCGAGGATGCATTTCCTCAGGCCCTGGTGACTTGCAGTCATCTAATTTTTCTAAGTAATTTTTTACTTGTTTTTTTTTATTTTAACTTCTAAACCTACCACATTTCCAATATCACTTACTATGTTAGGCATCCTGTCACCATCAATCTTCTGACAAAAACCGAAACAAAAAAGTCATTAAGCACCTCTGTCATTTCCAGGTTTCCTGTTATTATTTATCCCTCTTCACTGAGCAATGGGCATACCCTGTCTTTGGTCTTCTTCTTGCTTCTAATATATTCGTAGAATGTCTTCTTGTTAGCCTTAATGTCTCTAGCTAGACTGAGCTCCTTTTGTGCCTTTCTAATCTTGCCTCTGCATACTTGCGTTATTTGCCTATATTCACCCTTTGTAATTTGGCCTAGTTTCCACTTTTTAGAAGACTTATTTTTGATTTTTAGATCATGTAAGATCTCCTGGTTAAGCCAAAGTGGTCTCTGGCAGTGGAATAGTTTGCTTTTGGGTCCTTAATAATGGGACATATGTTTCTTCCTATAGTTTAAGCCCATAGGCTCCAGTATTGCTAGTGCTAGGGGCATGGGTGTGGTCCCAATGGTGAGATTTTCCTGCCTGGTGGGGGTCTCAAACTGGCATGAGCAGATGATACAGAGACCTCAGTGCCAGGCGACAATTGGGGTGAGAAAGTTATGCCCCCATCAATGTCATTGTCGCTAGATAGTTGGGTATCACTGATCTGGGTGAAATATTGGTAGTGAGGAAAGGAGAATTGAACTTGGAGGAGACAAGTAAGTCCCTCTGCTGCAGATGTCTCGGTGCCGGGGTAGACAGTGTCATTGCTGTCTGCAACATAGCTGGTACCGACTCTGTTGTTGGTGGTGGTGCTGCAATGGATACAGTGCCGACAGATGTTACCACAGTGCCAGCACCCGGTGCGGATGGTTGTTGCATTGCCTTACCAATAGTTCTCTGCACCGACATGGTGGCATCGTGAGTGTATGGTACCACGTTGGTTCCTGAGCTATGTGAGGTAGGCATACACAAGCCTATTGCCTTGACCCAGGTTCTGTGTGCACCGTGCTTGCTAGTATTGTGATCACTATCGGAGACACCTGACGCATCATGTGTACTCAGACAGAATGGCGTTTTGGCCCTCAGTGCTGATGCCATACTTGTGCGCCGTCTGGGTGACTGAGCCTTATGAGGCACAGATGAGGTGTGTTTCCTGGGAGACTTCTTCCCTTTATCATTTCAGGAGGGTTCAGCCTGCTCAGTACCTGGGTCAGAGGCTGGGTGATTTCTCCAGAATGATCATTTGGAGGCGGAGAGCTCTATCTCTGTGGGTTTGTGTTTTCAGTTTGGCATAACAGTGGCAGTTCTGCTGGACATGAGATTCCCTCAGGCGTCTAACACATTTAGAGTGCCCATCAGATACAAGGATAGCATTGCTGCAGCAAGAGCAATGTTTAAAAGCCAGTGAACCCAGCATAGTTAACTGAAACTTAGATAAGTCCAACAACAAATGGGAAAAAAACTTTGGGGGGAAAGGAGAGTTTTTTAAAAATTTTATTTTAAGGAGCGAGAACTTGGATTGAACAGGGAGTCAACGAAGTAAGAAAAAACTAGAACTAGCTATCTACAGGATTTAACAACGGTGAAGAGCACTGCTGAGCTCCATCTCAAGCCAGGGAACTGAAGGGAAGGGGGCTACACATGCGCAGTCACAACACGTGGGACCCATGCGCCATGGGCGCTGCGCATGCACACACACACACACCGCCACTGCTGTAAAGACTCCAGTTAACAATACTAGGAAGCACCGACACCTGCTCTGGAGCATCCACAGGGACGTCTCTCAAAGAAGAACCTGCCTTTATTTAAGGCAAGCAGAGATTTGGATGTTTATGTGAAACAATGCCTTGGCTTGGAAAGAGCAACTGCCTCGAGGGGAGGCTGAATTGCAATGTGATGAAAAAGGGAAGTTGCAATCTAACTCCTCAAACTGTGCTGCACAACAGCTGCCACAGGTCACACTGAGCACAACTTGAAAAAGTCTAGGCTTTGTATATTCCTAGTAGGATTCATGACACTTATGCCTATAAAAGTGATGAGACTGCAACACTTCCAGCAAGATACACCACCTTTGGAGGTTAAAAATCTCACAGGGGTAGCCGTGTTAGTATGTAACTGAAAAAACGTAAAGAACAACAAATGGTCCTGCAGCACCTTAGAGACTAACAAAAAATGTAGATGGTATCATGAGCTTTCATGGGCACAGCCCACTTCTTCAGATGAATGCTGGGTTGTGCCCACGAAAGCTCATGACACCAGCAACATTTTTTTGTTAGTCTCTAAGGGTATGTCTACACTACAGTATTATTTCGAAATAAGTTATTTCAAAATAACGCATCTACACACAAAATGCAATTCGAAATATCCTTTTGCTATTTCAAAATAGTGCATCCACACTGAGTGAATGCTGAATCGCATTTAAGGCCGGCCGGAACCATGTCCGGCAGGGCATCAGGTCAGGAGTTACTTTGTGTGGCTGCTGCCTGAGGCTGAGGCCAGTGCTTAAAGGGACCTCCCCTGGACTGCCGGTTCTCAGCTTTCTCTGCTTGCCTGCCTACCTCGATGAGGAACAGCAAAGCATTTTGTCTCTGCGTGCTCTGGTTGCCCTCACTCGAGACACCACAGCACTCTGCAACATGGAGCCAGAGCTGCCCCTGGGCACTCTGGTGCTTCTCATGGATGCGTTGCTGCGAACCTGGCTGCACTTTCTGCAGGCTGCCATTCGGGAGGTCCATCGGGGGGCTGTCACTATCCAGGAGGCCCTGAGGGTAAGCTGCCACCCTGAGGAGCACTAAGAGCCTCCCTGGTCTGCCCCACTACGGGCTTGTGCCTCATTCCTCCCTCACGTCCTTCCACTTACCCCTCCCTAACCTCCCTTCCTGATGTCAAATAAAATACATGTATTTTCATGAACACAAACTCTCTTTATTTAACAAAACTGGGGGTGGGGAGAAATGAAACTCTGGTGAGACTGGGAAAGGAGGCGGGAGAGGGAGAAGAGAGGGTGGGAGATGGAAGGGGGAAACCTGGGAGGAGGGAGATGGAAGGGGGAGGGGAAGCTCAGGGCTCAGGGTTGGAGGTCTCGCCGTACCAACTTGATTTTCATGCAAACCTGCTCCTGGGTTCACATGTGGCCTTTGGTGGCCAGGCTGGCAGCTGTCCTGCCATAGACTGCCGCGTTCCTCCATCTAGTGCGGAGAATGCATCCCCCCCAAACCAGAATAAGGTCCATGATCTCCACTCTGGACCAGGAAGGCACCCGCCTTCTCCAGGCCCTGGCAGGCTCCTGGGAGCTGGCAGACTGCTCCTGGGGAGCGTGGAGGGCTGGCTGCCAGTGGCTTGCTGGGTCATGTTTCAGGGCCACTGGGTTAGGGGCAGTGACTGCTGGCTCTGAGCTGGCAGGCTTGGAGCTGGCACAGGCACTATGGCCAGAGTCAACTCCTTTAAGGGCTCCAGGGAGGAGGGAGGGAGAGGAGTGTTCTTGATTGAGGCTAGAGTGGCCACCAGGGCACCCTGGGAAAGGCTGGAGGCCTCCTATTTTGAAATAAGTGTCTACACAGCTCTTATTTTGAAATAGCTATTTCGAATTTGGCGTTATTCCTCATGGAATGAGGTTTACCAAATTCGAAATAAGTGCTCCACTATTTCGAATTAATTTTGAAATAGCAGTTTGGCTGTGTAGACGCTAGTAAGGTTATTTCGAAATAACAGCTGTTATTTCGAAATAACTTTGCTGTGTAGATGTACCCTAAGATGCTGCAGGACCATTCATTGTTTTTTACGTTTTCTTGCCTTTGGAGATTGTCATCTGTTCTCTGACAAGTGTTTGTATCAATGCAACTGCTGAATCACTACTGTAAAAATATTTTTATATGTCTCACCACCCCGCTGAAGTGGTCTAATTCATATGCTGTTACAGCATTATGATTCAAGGTACTTGCCACGTTTCCTCTGGTTTTAATTGAGTTAGTACCACAGCAATAATCCTAGCCATATTTTATAGAATTTCAGAACTTTTAACACTGGCAATCCATAACACTGCTTGAATATTATAATAAGCTGTGTAAAAGCAAGTGTAAGTACTGTGGGAGGTGATGTTAGCAGGACTGACGTAAGAAGCTATCACAGCTGTACCTGGCTGCTTTTGGAATGGTTCCATTGATTTTGATTCTGGAACAGTAACCTTAAACACCTCCACTTTCTCTTCTTCCTCTTCTTCTGCTATTGGTTTCATCTCAATATTTTCAAAAGTGTGTTTGGCTAGAAGAAGTTATGAACGCATTAATATACCAAAAAGAAGACTGCAGGGAAGCAACAGTCACTAATTGGTGAGGTTAAGGTGAACGAGAACTCACCTCTTAACAGCAAACATCTACATTTGAAAAAATAGCCAGCACACTATAATAGCTTGTTTTAAGCCACTCTAGGAGTTAGATCTTTGGTATAATTCTGCATTGCAATTGCCTATCAAAGTTATCATAATCACATTAGTTTTATCAACATACGGTATTATAATAAAGAATTTGGGAGGAAAAGCAAAGGTGTGAAGGAAGTTCTATTGCAAAGGAATGTTGCTGACGTTTCTAGGAAGAAGCCAACTGTTATGCTCTTAAGCATCCTGTTGATGCCCACTTTGCAATATTACTGCATCAGAAATTGCTGCTCATATTAGGGCAGTCTGATGAGATGAAGGTGATGCTATGAGAAAGAGAAGACAAATAGGAGCTCAAGAAGACCATTACACAGTAATGATCTAGATTCATGGGTATAAAATAGGTTGAGTTAAAGCACTGCTGAGCCAGGGCCAGGTGGACTTGAGACCCTGCTCCCCCCCAAGTTCACAGATCTAGAGAACAATTAGAATTCTGCTTCTGGTGTCTTAGTTAGTAGTCCTTTGCCGTGCCTTGTGGGAGCCTGGGTTGATTTACAGTATTAATTTCTCACTTCTCAAGTCATCAGGAGCTGGCAACACTTGTGTAGGCAGATGTCAGTTTGGTGTGGAACAAGATGAGAGTGACTGGCCTGTGTTGTCCCCACCTCTAGAAAAGGTACTGACAGGCCTGTCAAGATCTTTATGGACAGAAAAATTATGGATACAAAACAGGGTTTCTCAAATAAATTGTGGTGGGGTAGCAGGATGGGACTCTACTCAAACACAGATATGGAAGATTCTGACTGGAAATAATTATGCACCTCCCCCCAAAAAATCTAGGCTCTGCAAAAGATGTTGTGTGGCAAAACATATAAACATATTTAACAAGACTTTAAAAAATGCAAGCAACCTCAAAGATGAAAGCCAAAAGTTTTAAAGCAGATGTTTGAAGATCACAAAATCAAGGCCACATTTTCTAACCTTGTATTTATAAAGTACACAAATATAAATAAAGTCTTATTTGTAATGTAGCTATATCTTAAACATCTCTCCACCTGAGCAGAGTTTCTGTCTAAAAGTCTGCTTTATGGCTTAATACAGCAGTTCCTAACCCACTAATCTCATTTTGTCTTATCACTGCAGGGATGTTAATGGGCCACTCTGTTTTCTAAGGGACCATTCAAAGTAATCTGCTCCACCTTGCATTTAGCTGTGAGACTCAGAGTACTTTTCCCAGAGCTGAAGAAAAGCTCAGTGTGGCTCAAAAGCGCGTCTCTCTCACTAACAGAAGTTGGTCCAATAAAAAAAGAATATTACCCTCACTCACCTGGTCTTTCTAATCACCTGGGACTGACAAGAGATACAATTACACAGCATACATGTCTGAAAAGCGTAATCAGGCAATTCTATTCCAACAACTCTACACAATTTAGGATGTAAATCCATCCCAGCCTGTTGACTGCCTGACTTTAAAGACATATTTTCCAAAAAATGCCAAAATTTGTGAAACATTTCAGAGTGCTCAAGAACAAGCATAAAAAAGGAAAGGATAGAAAAAGCACTGCAGAGAGTTATGGCCACCACAGCTATACCTGGCTTCTCTCGGAACTGTTCCACAGGTTTTGATTCTGGAATCTCAACCATCACCACATCATCCTGCTTCTCCTCCACTATGGGTCTGACCTCAACTTGAGACGTATGTTTAGCTGAAGAAATTGTGCATATGTTAACAAGCTACCCATGTAGCATATAGAAAAGGCTGCAGACTTCAATACAGACAGAAGCATTATTTGCTGTTTTTATTTTCCAAGGTCTGGTATTAAAACACAAGATTAGTAAAAGTAGAACTTTTCCTTTTCCTATGGTACTTGCCCATAGAGGTTGAAATGAATTGTGTCACCACCACTACTGATGAGGTTTATAAACTAGTCGCATAAAACAAGTGGCATCACTTGGATCCCAAATGTAGTATGGGGGGGTCCAAAGTTAGATCTGTGTTAGTAGTTTTCGAAAACAACTTCAAAATTAAAATGTACAATTTTTCCTTTTAGCTTTGGGTGGTAACAGGACAAGCAAGCAGGTACAGACATTTTACTGCCATGTTTAATGCCATTTTCTCAAAGACTTACTACTTTCAAAACTAACACACAGTCTTGGAGTGAATGGGTGCTACGTCAGCATATAATAATTTGTATTCAGATGAAAAAGATTTGAAGGCAAGTGTTAGAAATAAGGTCCAGTCTTCAGCACACATTTAAAATTCACAATATTCTTTTTTGCTTATCTTATTTGACAGTGCTATGAAGTGTTACCTCATTGCCATTTATAAGCTTTATAACAAAACCAATTTGTTTCTCCTCCACAATTTTTTTCTGTCCATATATTTTAAAATCAGAACTATTTTTAATTAAACTATAATTAACAAAATGCACTTCCTTACAACAACCAAATGTCTAAGAAACACATTCAAGGCATTGTCTCAGTTTCAGGTTCTCTAGCTCAGCCTTCTTCAGCTATACTACATTTTTTATTATTATAATATTATTATAATTATTAATAACAAGTTACAAAGCCTACAGGATGATTTTCAATAGAAAAATACAGGATAGACTTCATGTACAGAAACCTTATAATAAACTGATGAAACTCCACTCACCTCCATCAAGGCTTCTAGATGCCCGTTTACTTGCTGTTCGCTCAAACTGTGGAGCAGGTCTGTCAATTAAGGCACTAGCTTGTCTTGTCTGGGCCTGAGTCCTTCCACTGTAACGGAACTTAGAGCCCAGTGCCAGAAACCTGCTCTTGGGAAGTGTTTCAGTGGAAGTTAACCTGAAAGGTCAAAATGCACTTCAGTTTTATATCTCGAAATCACTCATAAGAACATAAGAAAGCCATACTGGGTCAGACCAAAGGTCCATCTAGCCCAGTAGCCTGTCTGCCAATAGTGGCCAGCGCCAGGTGTCCCGGAGGGGGTGGACCGAAGACAATGATCAAGCGATTTGTCTCGTGCCATCCGTCTCCAGCCTCTGACAAACAGAGGCCAGGGACACCATTCCTACTCCCTGGCTAATAGCCTTTTATGGACCTAACCTCCATGAATTTATCTAGCTTCTCTTTAAACTCTGTTATAGTTCTAGCCTTCACAGCCTCCTCTGGCAAGGAGTTCCACAGGTTGACTATGCGCTGTGTGAAGAAGAACTTTCGCTTATTAGTTTTAAACCTGTTACCCATTAATTTCATTTGGTGTCCTCTAGTCCTTATATTATGGGAACTAATGAATAACTTTTCTTTATTCACCCTCTATTCACTCATACTATAAAGGAAGGAAGGAAAGAAATGGAAGTAGAGGGAAAAACACTGAATATATTTTTTGAAATGATCTCTTAACATAATAGCATGCACTAATAGCATTATCATGTTACTTAAGACTGTTCCAGCATAATCATCTTCAGTCTAGAAGGTAACTACAATTAATCATTTACTTTTTCTTTATTCATTTTCACTCCCTGATTTTGCCAGTTGCCATGGATGGTGACAGCAACATCAATTTCTAGGGGCACATTTAATATAACGTACTAGTAATCGTTCAAAATTATCTGGAACTGCTCTCTCTCTCTCTTGTATACTTTTTTTAAGCCTGCAAGGTTTTTATATTAACCAAAAATGTAACATTTAGATTTTTCTGTAAGAAAAAGCTTTTGGTAGGTAGGGAATGGCCCTGAGAGTATTTATTTATTTAAATATTCAGCAACCATTTCTCAGAACAAAGCATCTCATGTTATTTCTTTAGCACAAGTTTTACTCATTTCCAAAAAGGCCCCATTATCAAGAATTTTTTTCTTGCCTTTTCTCATATTAGTATCTGCATCTCAAACTTCCATAGCTGAAAGGAGCTTTCCAATGCAACAACACTGGAACGTGGGTATCAACAAGATGCATGACAGCTCAGCAATCAGCATCTTTCTACAAATCTCAACATCCCCAGCTCTCATGAATCTGTCACAGGTTCCCTCAACTTCAGACTCTATTTTATTCAATCATTTCTTATTAAAAAGAAATCAGTTGGGGTAAAGATAAAACAATACCTGACAGAGATACCTCATAAAACAACAAATATCTGAATAAAGTATTGTTCTTTATTCTCATTCTCCTATGGCGTTTAGATACAAATGTTATGCTTTCAGTGCCCTATTTCAGACCTCTATATTTTGATGGATTTCCTATGTTATGTTGTCATTTGCTTAAATATTCATTTGCTAACTTGATTTATTTTAAAAATCCTAAAATAAAAGTCCGCATACGCTTTTTACTTCTTTACAAGTCTTATTATCTTAAATCACTGTGAAGGAAGTCAGATAATTTATCAGCAAAGGAATTACAAAAACTGAAACTTAAAATTAGTATCACCTTTTTAAACCCACTATATTTAATAAATAGGATTTTTTTAAATACAATTTTAAGCAAGGAAGGCATACCTGAAAAAAGTGTGATGTTCAACACAGACTTTCCACAGTTTCTTAGCTGCCCGATAACTAGGTAATTTGAATCCAATGGTACTTTCATATTGTTCATGCTATAGAAAATTGCAATGCACACTGTTTTATTATAGCTACAGGTGACATGTGGAAAAGATCACCTCCTACATGGAAGATACATAGGTAAAAAACTAGTCAAGCAACTTCAAAATTTCCCTCACAAAACATCTACAGCATTCTCCCACGAGGGAGATGAGGGGTTTGCCCCACCGAAGAAGGAAGTGAAGGTTTGGTCCACAAACTTTGTAGATGTACTATAATATTATATATAGGACCTTCTAGATGGGCCTTGTCTGGAGCATCCCTTTAAAAGGGATTTTCACCCAGAAACAGACACTCAACCTGTGACTAGATTATACTTGTAGGGGAATTTCCCATGGAGGAAATAAGAGGGGACAATAGGTCTCCTATGGCTTCCCTACTCGTTATCTTCTTCAATTCATCATGGACGCAGCAAAGTGGGGGATAAAATAATCCATCAAAGGCCACTGCATTCCCCTAGCCACATGAGAAGATCTATGTGCAAGTCAAAACAGCATGATCCTGACCCACATGGATAACGTTGCTACATACTTTGAGAATTAATAAAAGTACAGTATTCTCAATTATGAATAGTCATCTAAGGTCTTTGAAATGAACAGCTACTTGCTTTCCACAACAGAATCTTTCACTCGGCTCATTAAAGTTATGTTTCCAAGTACTAGCAGAAAGATCAAGTGTTTTGCTTCATTTTGATTATGGTGGAATATTGGAGGATTTTTATTATATTTGTATTTCTACAACAAAGATCTGTTATGTGCTTGTCTTGTTCCAGTGACAATATGTTCAACTACAGAATACCATACTCTACAAGTAGGTGGAGCTAACTAAATGCAATTTATAATTCAAATGAAATTTTATACATTTCAGTTTTATATTATAAATTGAATCTACTACAAAGCCAAAGACAACAGGAAATAAGGGATAATTTAAAATTAAAAACCAACTGTATTACTGTAATTATGAAAACAACTTTAAATCTCCACTGCACTTTGTCCTTTATGAAGACTTAAGACAAGAAGAACATGTTATGTTATAATACAGGACAAAAACCAGAAGATAAACCAGTATTGTACCTCCCCTGGCCGGATCTTAATGAAGAAGCTGCTGCGTTTGTAAGAAATCTTCAGCACTTTGGGCCAAGGGAAGCGGTTGATTCTCAGTTTATCTTTATAGATGAGTAGGCCACTGGAACAAACTCCCAGAGTGATGTCAACTCCCTCCAAGTCCTAAGAAAGTTAATACATAATACAATATACTGCAGCATTGGAGTTACACGTTCCAGCAAATGATCACCCAATATTTTCTCTATACATTCCTTTTGTCTTTTCCTAAATAGTTACTGAATTCATTTGTCCCGCATGCTTGAACAGCATGCTTGAACTCTGCTTAAAAGCTCCTCCCTTCTAATGATCAATTCTCCAAATCCATCTGCACAAAGTGTTGCGATTAATCTTTTAAATACAGAATGAATTCTAACAAAATTCTGAGAGTGGATTACTTTTCAGGATCAAACAATTTAAGTTCTTCAGAGTGAGGCTTTGTCTTCACTGATAAAGATCACTCTACGTGTAACTTCATTTTTATATAAAAACTTACACCAGTGCTTACAACATAAGATATTTTATGCTTGCATCTCTGCAAGAGTAACTGGCTCGCTGCCTACCTACATCTTTGATAAAGGCTCTTGAAATAAGGAACCGATGGCCCAAACCCTACTCCAAAAAACAACAAAATCTCCTACCTTGGCTTGGTGAAGGTCAACTCCATACATAGATAGCTTTTTTGCATTCTCAAGAAATTCGAGGTCTGCTTGGGCTGGAGTCATGGATCTAAAAAAGTTATATTAATAAAAGAAAATGGACTTACTATTATCTATAATTATGATTAGTTTTAAAGGAACAGCAAAAGGAATTTTATTTAGCAAAAGAAATTGCTGGGCCTGGGTTCGCTGATGTCATTTTCTGAATGCAGATTTTTTACTGTTGGAGTTATGTTTTAAAAAGATATTGCTTTGTATTTATTCTAGGATAATTCCTCAACCTCTTATGCCTCTGAAGTATCTAGCACACTGATGGGCAACCTGAGGCCCACTGGGGTTTCTATGTGTGGCCCATGAGACATTTTGTTTACCAGATTCTGCTGGTTCATCCTATCAGTATTTTTTTCCTACCAGTATTACCAAAAGTGACACACACTTCAAGCCAGGGGCACATGCTGACTGAACACAACTTTGCAAAAGCTGTGCATTCCCTCTGTTGCATCCAAAGTGCTGCTATAATTCAATACTTCAATTCAAAAACTTCACACTGTGCAAGTTCTACGAATGCAAGTACAGTTAGCAAAATTACCTTATCCCGAGAGACTGTCTTAGTAAGGACAATCTTACAGCCCACTCAGATGAAGGGGGGGCCATTCATTTGCAGCCCACTCCCTAGCTTTGGTTGTCACTCACTGATCTAGCATGACCTTATGTCCCATTTTGGCTGGGATAGTCCCTTTTTAAAACCCTGTTCTGGACAGCCTAATTTTTTTGGTGGGGGAAGGGTAGAGGCAAACCTGGAAATTTGTCTCAGTTGTCCAGCTATATCAAAAAAGTGAGATGTGCCCCTCAGTGGGGCATACGGAAATGCTAGGGGGAGGAGGTGGAGCAAGTGGCTCAGGCCAGCCCTGTGCATGGGAGGGGATGTGGGTCAGTCGTGTGCTCAGGAGCAGGCTTGGGGGAGTCCTGCACAGTGTCCCATTTTCCCTTTGGGAAATATGAGTCACCCTAGTAAACAAAGACTAAAAGAAACAAGCATGTTGCCCCATGGCACTGACTCTCTAAACAGCCAACTTCATTTGCAAAAAAGGTGAACAAATTAGATCCACTGAAGGTGAACAGCAAACTGGGGCACCTACTTATGCGCTTTCTCTCAATTATTGTCAGAATCCAGCTATTGTTCTGAGAATTAAATGCAAGAGCAGTTGAAAAAAATCACTTAATAGGAGACTCCTACTAGGAGCAGGATAGATGAATGAGACACTTTCTGGGAACAGATGGAGTCCTGTCCCTGGGAGAGGCAATACGATGAAACTCTGGATAACTAAAACAGTCTGATAATGGGGCTATTTTCAGTGTTATTGAAGAGTGTCTGTTAATAGGCTTCTATTATGAAAGAGGTGCCTAAATGCTATATTGGGACAGTACTCATTGATATACATTTATTGTTTGCTACTTTGATGTCTCTCTCACAAAGCACTTTATATTTTATGGAAACTGTAAATCCTAGTGTTGTGTCTTATGTTGGCCAACAAGAACAAATGAAATTAGATGAAATTCTTCATGTTGGCTGACTCTTTTGTTTTAAAGTGAATATAACAGCCAAAAAGGAATTCAGTAATGTTAGTTGCCTGTTCTAACACAAATAGTACTTTATAACCTGAAGTCAGCAGAGGACACTGAGCAATTGACAGGCTTATCTTCCTCACTTCCTCTTTCCCTGACTACAAATACAGGAAATTTAAAATAATGATCCGACAGTGTCAATTTGAGGTAAAAAACAAAAAATGGTCTGGTAGCACTTTATAGACTAACGAAACTTGTAGATGGGATCATGAGCTTTCGTGGGCACAGCCCACTCCTGTGCCCACGAAAGCTCATGATCCCATCTACATGTTTCGTTAGTCTATAAAGTGCTACCAGACCATTTTTTGTTTTTTTTCTGTAACAGACTAACTCGGCTACCCCCTGAAGCTCCTGAATGTGAGGTGTTCATCATAGCTTTGGTATCACTCTTGGACTTCAGAGTGATACCATATTACAGGGTTATGCTTGTTATTAGCTTGCATTTTCCCTGGTAAGGGCTTCATCTTCCCTTTAGTTTTTAGGACATTACCATGGCTCAGCTCATAGCCTTGGAGGGGATTAAAAGACTGCAGGTTCAAGTCCCATCCAAGGGCTTGGGTTCATTCTCTATGTTGTATAGGGTTTTCTTTTTGCCCTTAAAACTATCCACACACAAACCTCTCTTTTAAATTGTATAACACTTATATACCGGAGCGCTAAGAGAATTAGACTGTAAATACACAGTTCACTGTGATCTCTGTAGTTGAACATGTCAGTATAATAGCGTAAATATGCACAATATAGGATGAGTTCTTTTCAAAAGAGTTTTTAAAAAGGCTTAGTTTGAGTATGATGAGCCTTTAGCCTAATACAAGAGCTGCTCAAGAGAGACCCATCAGCATAAAAAGGAAGTCACAAAAAACCTCTCACAAATATTAGGCTATAGGAAAAGTTAATTCTCTTTAATATTGTCATCCAACAAAGTTGAAAGCACAGCTACATAACCAGTAATAAATCTGAAAAATTGCTGCCCCCGAAATCTTTCCTTTGGGGTAGGATACAATTGTACCAGCTTTCTCCATCCATTTAAATCATGAAGAGAAGAGTGAGGAGGGATTCGATTTCAACTACCTGAAGGAAGATTCCAAAGAGGATGGAGAGAGGCTGTTCTCAGTGGTGACAGAACAAGGAGCAATGGTCTCAAGTTACAGTGGGGGAGGTCTTGACTGCATATTAAGAAAAGCTATTTCACTAGGAGGGTGGTGAAGCACTAGAATGGGCTACCTAGGGAGGTGGTGGAATCTCCATCTCTAGAGGTTTTGAAGTCTTGGCTGGAATGATTTAACTGGGATTGGTCCTGCTTTTAGCAGGGAGTTGGACTCAATGAGCCTCCTGAAGAGTCTTCCAACCTTATGATTCTATGAACCCCAGGGTTAATAAAAGCCACATCTTTTTTTGTTTTATATGGAGTTAGTGAATAAAACTTATGCTACTTACAATCATTAGGGATGTAAGTGGGTAACTGGTTATCTGTTAAGCATCACCCGCTTCCTGGTAACCAGTGCCCAGCCCAGCCAGAGCAGTGGCCAGAGAGTTTCTCCAGTCAAGCCAGGCTCACCATGCCATCCCGCAGGGCCAACAGTCCCACAGTTGACCAGTTACACAGTTAATTTTTTTAAACATTTTTACATCCCCAATAATCATGATGAGGAGTTCTGGTCATGTCAGCATCAAAACCAAAGTTAAATACTGAGAACTCAGCATTTACACCTCTCACACATACTTGTAATACATTTGATATCGTACAATGTTGTCTATTATCATTATTGCAGTAGCACCAGAAGATTCCAAATAAGGATGTAGGCCATAGCATGCAAAGGGCTAACATACACAAAGGAAGACAAGGCCCCTCCCACAAACAGCTCACATGACAACTGAATAACAGACAACAGAGGAGAAGAGAGAACAAGTGACAAGGTTAACACTATACAGTTTTAAGTGGAATCAAAACCATACAACTCTCTATCATAATACTGATGACTATACAGACTCCAAAAGTAGAGTTCTTAAAGATGCTTTTAAAAGTTTCACAGAACTCTTCTAAAAACTGTTTTTTTTCCAGTAGGAAGGAAGAAAACCCCTTTACTAAACAACAGCTACTGGATATTCTCTGGACAAACTCACTAGTTTTGGACTCACCAATGTTTTCAGCAACTCCTTTGTTATTCTTTATATTGCAGTAGTGTCTAGAGGTCCCATTGTGTTGGAGACCATACAAACAACTAAAATGAGAAGACAAAGACAACACCTACCCCAAAGACCCTAGGATTACAACAAAAACAAAAGGCGGACAAATGGACAAAAATAGGATAGTGTGAAGGGGAAGAGGAGAATGAAACAGTAAAAGCAACATTTAGTAAGTAGCCTCATGGGGCAATTAATATTACATGACCAACTCTGGACTTTCCCAGCATCTGATTCCTTCATAGCAGTAGCAAGGTAGTTTATGCAAAGCAAGTGAATTATAATTCTGAAAGGACATTCGGTACTAAGGATGTTAAGAAGCGGGTAATGGGCTAGTCGTGTATACTGTTTGTACATAATTAGTCGATAAGGAGGCTCTCTCCGACTTGTGCCAGGTCCAGGAGCTAACCCTGCTGCAGCTCTGCAGTTTAAATGTAGTAAGAGCCAGGCGTGCAGGCAGCCTGGCTCCTAGAACATTTAAACTGCAGAGCGCCAGTGGGGGTAGATCCTGGAGCCAGTGTGAGCTGAGACTGAGTAGTCGTGGCTTGTGCTGGCTCTGGGACTGCTGCAGCTCTGCCTCCCCTGTTTCCTCCCTCGCCCCATGCACCGGGGAAGACTGTGCTTGGGGGAACCAGCCTTTAAGCCAACTCTCCCCAGCACCAGCTCCTGCTTCCCCCCCCCGACTTTTGCTGCCTCTGTATCAGAGGCAGCAATGAGGGAGTGAAGCAAGTGGTAAAGTAGTCACTCGACTACCCAATAACCCTTTTCTGTACTTGCTTAAAGTTTGTTTATTCATTTATTTAAAGCAGACTATTTTTCTTTGTGAACTGAAAACTCATCTCTTAAACTAACTCTCTCACTGTAATTCTGTTTGAGGCTCACAAAAGATATTAATGGCCCTGAAGAGAAAATGTAAAAACACAGAATTTGGGAAAATACTAAATGGCTATTATTCTAATTACTCCATTTATTTTGTGGTTCAGAGACTGGTTCCCTTAATAGCAGCACTCACCTGTATGTTTTATGCAGTTCCATGACTTTTTCTTCAAGTTCCTTTGTCTGATTTGGGGCCAGTTTAAACTCACTGACATAATCTGTGTTATGTAACTCCGGGTCATAATCTCCCAATTCAGACTGGACTGTGTAAGAACTCAGCAGGGCCAGTGTGGCAAAGGAACAAGGCAGACGTCCTGTAACAATGTCATGTCTAAGCTGAAGACACAAATAATACCTACAGGGAAAAGCAGAAGATGTGATTTTAACTGAGAGTACAAAGACTGATAACTTTATTTTGAGCTCAGGCTCCTGAGGAAAATGAAGATAAAGGCAACTTTTTATGCTGCTAAATAGTATGGCAGCTTTTGATATCATCAACCATGGTATCTTTCTGGAGTGCCTGGCGGAGTTGGGTATCGGAGGCATGGTTTTGCTGTGGTTCTGGTCTTACCTGTTGGGACACTTTCAGAAGGTGGAGCTAGGAGGCTGCTGCCCGACCCTGAGGTGACTGTGCTATGGGGTCCCACAAGGTTCCATCTTGTCCCTATGCTGTTTAACATCTACATGAAACCGCTGGGAGAGTTTGTAAGGAGATAGAGAGGATGGTGCCATCAATATGCAGATGACACACAACTCTATTTCTCTGACATCGGATCCAGGTATGGCAGCGACCAGTCTGAACCGGTGTCTGGAGGCAGTGATGGACTGGATGAGATCAAATAAGCTGAAGCTGAATTCAGATAAGACAGAGGTCCTGTGGATCAGGAAACCATCTGTCCGGGAATGTGGTGTAGTACCTGTTCTGGACGGGGTTACGCTCCCCCTAAAAGAACAGGTACGCATCTTGGAAGTCCTGAACCCTTTTTTAACATTTGAGAACCAGATTTCCTCAGGGACTAGGAGTGCTTCTGGGCAGCTTCAGCTGACCCACCAGCTGCAACCCTTCCTGAATAAGAATGACCTGGCTATGGTGATTCATGCTCTTGTCACATCCTGACTGGATTATTGCAATCCGCTTTATGTGGGGCTGCCTTTCAAGAGTCTTAGGAAACATCAACTGGTCCTGAATGCAGCTGCTCAAGTTTTAACTAACACTCGTTATATGAAGCACATTATGCTGGTGCTTTGGCAGCTGCACTGGCTTTCGTTATGTTTCCGGGCACAATTTAAGGTCCTGGTTATGACGTATAAAGCCCTGAATGGGTTGGGACCAGAGTATTTGAAGGACTGTCTCCTCCCATACGAGCCTGCCTGGGGATTGAGGACAGCTGGGGAGGCTCTGCTCTGTGTTCCTCCACTTGTGGAGACATCTATGCAGAGCAGGGCCTTCACAGTCTTTGCTCCCAGGCTGTGGAATTCTCTCCCCTGGGACATCCATCTGGCGCCAATGTTGGCACTGTTTCAGCACCAGGCTAAAGCCACCCTTTTTGCCCGTGCTTTTATTGGTGTTTGAGTTTGTGTATGTGTGTGTGTTCCTCCTCTCAAGGGGTCTTAGCAGGTTTTATGTCCCCCTTTGGGGACTTGTATTTTAATTTTTTATATATATTTATATTGTGTTTTTAAAATTTTGTAAGCCACCTGGAATATTTTAAATAGAGAGGTGGGGTAAAAATATTTTAAATAATTTAATTAAATAATAGTATGAAAGGAAAAATGACTACAGAATTAAAAAAATATATATCACCCCCTTCAAAATGGAGTAGGGTATGCTTTTGACACACACACACACACACACACACACACACAAAAATCTTGCACATATACCTTTCAATGCAACACATCCACAATAAAGAAAAACCCTATATACAAAAAGTTCCCCATATTAACCAAATAGACACTCAGATATGGTGCTGCCACTAAGATATGCAATCTATTTCCACATATAGACACACACATTAAAAACAGCTGCTCTGACTGGCCTGAGTATGTCTAGTCCTATAGATTTAATTCTAAAATATATTTGAACACAAATAGGTATAAATAGCTTTTCAGCTTCTACCTGAAAATATATCATGCACTTCTATTGTACTTTCCACTCTCAGTACTGTAATGAATTGGAGTAGAAAAGTTTATGGGTAATAATCAATGTCTTTACCTTGTTATATCCTCTGTCAGCTGTGCTGGATCTGGTGGATAAAACTTCACATTGAATGTAAAGTTCCAAGGGCCTCCTGTAATTAGAAACGGACAAGTTTTGAAAATTTACAACAAAATGTTCACAATACAGAAGTTTATAAAAATATGAATTTTGAATCGGACTCTCTTTAAAGCAAATGATGTTATATTTTAATGTTGCCATTTGAATTATTGATTATAGAATGTAATTTAAAGAAAAGCGATAACATCTCTGATCTGTTTTTATTTACATTGCTTAAAAATATATTTTATGGGAACACGTAAACAGACTATGTGGAGTAAGAATGTTAAGTAACGGTTAATTAACTAGTCGAGTAGTCGATGGAATTTCTGAATACTCAACTACTCAATAGGCACTTCCGCATTCCTCCTTTGAAATGTACAAGAGTCCGCAGCGAGGGCTCTTGTGTATTTCAAAGTGGCAGCGCAGCATAGAGCCCGGGGTCAGTGGGGAACCCCTCTGACCCCGGGCTCCATGCTGCGCTGCCAATTTGAAATGCCACGCAGAGCCGTGGGTTCCACACAGCATTTCCCCAGAACTCGGGGTCAGCTGGGAGTCCCCAGCTGACCTTGGGCTTCACGCGCAGCAGCGCCCGGGCTCAGCTATGCGGAACTGCCACTTTGAAGTACCCCCTCTTCTCCCCCCCCTTTGCTGCCTCTAACTGATAGAGGCAGCGGGGGGTGAAGGTGGGGGTGGGGTGGAGAATCCTTAACATCCCTAATGTGGAGGTGAACATATACACATGAAAGACATCCCAGAAATGTGGAATTCACTTCTTTTGGAATCTATTGTTCATAAAACACTGCAGTTTTTATAGAGATGATATGAATAGAGGTCAAACTGTGGTGTGGGTTAATGAATTAGCATTTCACTACAAAAGACTGAGGTTTTTAAATCTTCCTTGGGTAAGAAGAAAGGTGTTTTAGTGGTTAAACGTTGGCCCATGCCACACAGCCACCCTATAAATTAATATAAAATGTCAATCTCTCGTCAAGAAACACCCAGGATTAAACAGCAAGGATTTTGCAGGTCAAGACTGAAATGCTTTACTACAGCTGAATTACAAGAGTTATGTAGCCCTTTCAGAGACAAATGCTTAGCTCTGTTTAGTGTCATCAGTGTAACTTCTTAAGAGCACTACAATTATATGCTCAGCTACTGTTCAAGTAAATCACATCTGACAAGCAAAGATATAAAACTGTATGTTTATTTTCCCAGTTTATACAAAAATTAAACCTTTCATAAACTCTCTGGGAGTCATTCTGTATTTGAAAATAAAGATTTTTAAACAAACTGAAAAGTGAATTCATTAAAATAATATAAAATATAGTGTTCTGATATAGCACCCTATAATAACAACATTTTGTGGGCATTAAAGTCATCCCTGTTCTCCTTAATTCAGAGAGTTCAGATTCCAAGAAGGTAGTAGATTTAATTATTTACTTTTTCAAGTGTTCAGAATGAAGTCACTTTTTCCTCTTGGAGGGGATAATCAATTTTGCCCTTAGATAGCTGATCTGAAGGGCAGAGCCAGTAAATGCTTCAATAGGGAATTTCTAAAAGTGCAGCAAAAACTCGAGTCAAATATAACGATTTAATTCATTGCCCTCTAATTCAATAGTTTAAAATGGTACTTATTTCAAGAAGGCAAGTTTTCCTGATTTGGTTTCTTAAAAGATTTAGTAAGTTCCAAACAGGGCTAAGATGGGGGAGGATTTGAGAAACCAAATGGATTCCATTTACAAATCTGTCTTTTACACAACACCATAGCGGAATTAGAGAGAAATTTTGCCAATTTCATTATGTTGTGCCGGAAGCATTCAAATTATTCATAAGTTTAAGATAAAATAAAAGGAAAGTTGCTCTGAGTTAACACAAATATTCTGGGCTTGTTTGCAGAAAAGCGTTGTTCCAGTTTTGACGTCTGTATCTTAATCATGTCATTTTTCCAGTAAGAGCATTTAAATTTATCTCAAACAGCTGAGTGAAACAAGGTTTTCTTTAAATATCATCCTGCTGTAGATTTTTGCATCAGTCTCATAATACTCTATTTTCACTATTACTGTCTCAAAAGAGAAGAATGGCTAAAGACCTGTACACAAAAAAGTTGCTTTTACATATTTTTAAAAAAATGGATGACTAATGAGGAAGCTTTCCCAGAGTTGTTTGTTTATTAATCCCAATGGAGGTTTGCCTCTTATGTCATTGAGAGCCTAGAAGAGTTTTCAGATTTGTTGAAATCTCTCTCCTCTTCTCCCCTGTAAACCTGCATAGAACTTCATTTTAACTGAGGTGAGAAGTCTTGAGTGTGCATATTCTTTGAAGAAAAACTAGTCTCTGAAAATGAAGCTACGTGGACACTGGTCCCTGCATTGATCTGGCTCAATATCAGAAGAAGTTACAGTCCATTTCTGCTTATACTGTGAGACATTTATCCTGACAATGTTCAAGCTATTCAACTCAGCTGCTTGGATGCTCAAGCAGTTCTGAAGAATCCACAAGATGTTTGCTATGGCACATACTTTTCTTTTCCCCCTTTCCGATCTCCTTATTCATCCTGATTCTCCATGGCATACATATTTTCCCCACTACACTAGCAAGCTGAAAGAGATTTATCTAATTCTGAACTGCACTATGGCGGTACAAAATTTGTCTGCCTCCTGAAAACATATTGTAGGATATTCCTCATTGAAAAGACGTGCCAGTGTTTTCTTCTGCCCAGCACATTAAGTGTAAAAGAAGAAGGATTGCATGCTGTTTGAACTTGAGCTGATCCCTGCCAACCACCCTTACATGAACTCTAACTGTTCTTTGGGGGATTCTCAACTGTAGGCCAAAGCTATAAATTATCCAGCAGTGTAAAAAAAAAAAAAAAAAAGATCATGATGGACTCAATCTACTTACCATGAACCTGTTTTTTTATTTCTTTGGTAGAATCCAGCCATATCTGTAAGAAGAGAAAATAGTAAAATTCACACAGCTGACATGTATTAAAAGAAACACCACAGGGGAAACAGTACTGCCAATCAGCTAAATAGGCAGCTATCAAATGTGAACTGAACTGGCTGTTGTAATGTGCATATACTATCTGTATTTTACAATATCCATCTACCACAACACTACTCAGACTCATGTATATTTCCCCATTTTTCATCATGGTTACTCCAGCCTACTCGGCCTACTATGTCATCACACCATTCATCTACAGGCAATTCAAAGTGGAGAGCGGGAAGGATGGAATGAAGGAAAGCAGCAGAATTCATGACTTTTGTCCCCTAGGGGCCAATTAGTACATATACACTGCATACATGATCAGTTAAAATGCCAAAGGACACGAAAGCTCTATATACAAAAAGCTTTATTTATCTGAGCTTCTACAATGGCCTTGAATAATAAAGTGGCTTCTAAAGGAAGCCATCTCTCTGTGGATCTAAAGGTGCAGAATACTCTGAAATTTTCTCATTAAAATAAATACTCTGATGAAACAGTGCAACCCTTATTTCTCTCAAGTTCCAGCATCAGACAGTATAAGCTACAGCTAGTTAATAGCAAGAAAAAGGCAGAGACCCATACTGGTTTTAACAGTGCCATTTTCTCACAATCCCCCCTTTCCGCCTCCCCCCCCATCATCCCTCTGCATTCTAAGATGTATTGTTCACACTCATTTGGATTTTTAGGTAGACAGTCAAGCCCCTCTTTATTATAGTCTTTATTACAGACAGTTTTAGGATGTACCAATCATTGGATTAAGTGAAAGTATCTGCAATGGCAACCAAAACTTTTGGCACCTATCATGAAAGCTGGCGGCGAGGAGAGAATAAACTTTTTTTAAAAGGCACTAATTTCTGATAATTAGTTTGAGGAGATAATATATTAGACATTTTTATCCAGTTTCCTTAGTCACTGGTAATTCATCTCTCCTTTATTTGTATGTTTAGGGATCAAGGAAATGGCACAGCATTGTGGTCAATGAAATTATCTCTCAGTCCTGACAATGCTCCTCGTTCAATGGTAACCTCTGACAGCTCAGTCAGGAGACTCCTCTTAGGAGAAACAATCAGCTATGCCACACTGTATGAAGACAGTGCAAAACTGATAATCATCTTCTAGAGGCTAGAATTAAGTCGTCCAATTCACGGTCATGTGACCTAAGCGGGATTTGAAAATCTAGGTCTTCTGAGGTAAAAAATTGGAATGTTTAACCCATGCACACCTCTAAGGAATATGCTCTCTTCTACTCTTCCAATCTTTAAAACTATAGTTATGAAACTCATGAAAAACAAAACCCACAGCCTATCTATGTAGCATTTTGGGGGGTGCCTATGGTTTTGTCAGCATAGCAATTTTAAATGCAAGTGCTGATGCTACAAATGTTAGCTTTCTCTGATGAGAATGGGACAGCCTCGCTCCTGGCTCTAACACAGCCTGAGTGTAGTCATGCATTCATGAAACTCATCCTGTCTGCCTAATCCAGCAGACAATGAAGGGTTTGGTAATTAATGATTCTCTTATCCAATGCTATTTCATGAATCACTGGAAAACAATTCTCCCTTTCAGCCTAGTATAAACTCCAATATAAACTCCTTCAGTACTAAAGAGTCCCTCTATTCACTTTCCCACATTGGAAAAACAGAAAGGAAAAGCACCCTTCTTTAGGGATATTGTTGGTTTATTTCTGAAGGTAGAAATATTTTGGAATCATATTTTCACATGCATATATACAGATACAGACATACACACCTCCTCCTGCCAAATCTTTCCATCACTTTGGAGGAGGTTCAGAAGATGATTTCTTGAGCTCCCTTGTTAAGATCACTTTAGTGGGTGAGGACCCTTTAGAGAGCACTGGTCATGCTAGAGGGAATTTCAGACTTGGAAGTTTACACTTCATTAAACAAAGATACAGATATAAAGCAATTATCCCAAAAGAACAAAGGGTGGCTATAAACATGAACAGTTTATTCTAGACTGGGATTAAAATCTGTATCAAGCAGCTGTTAATTCTTGGTTTTAAGTGACAACAAATCTGTCACCAAACAATCCTGCTGACAGTGTTCCCGCACTCTTTGCAGTCTTTAAAATATTACAGAAGCAAACTCCCAATCAGAACTCAGATGAGTAAAATAGCATGTGCATAATTCTGTTGTCAAAGAAGGCAATGCAAATAGCTTTTTTCACTCCTCCTGTCCAAAACCTATGTGAACCTGCTTGACTCAAAAAGGGATGGATATAAAGAGAGGAAGACAAAAAGAGTAAGTTTTTAAAGAACGATGATCTGGCAATTTTCTTCCCACAACACAAAGCATGCTGGTTAAAAGACTTCAGAAAAGGGTAATAAAAATGATTAGGGGTATGAAATGGGTGCCATATGAGGAGAGATTAATAAAACTGGGACTTTTCAAGTTGGTAAAGAGAAGACTAAGGGGGATATGATTAAGGTCCATAAAATCATAACTGATGTGGAGAAAATAAATAAGGAAAAGCTATTTACTTGTTTCTACAACACAAGAACTAGGGATCACCAAATGAAATCAATAGGTGTAAATATTTAGAGAGACAATGCAATTTTAATGTATTTGGTGAATATGAGTTAAATTCTTCATACTGAAACCCAAATTGGTCAGTTTTACTTTATGGTTTTAGAAAAACTTAAAAAACAACAACAAATAATCTAGCAGCACTTTAATCCCTGTCTGTGGGGAGCTCAGACCGACTGTGGACAGGGACTGCTGCTGCCGTGGAACAGCCTCAGTCCATGGCGGGCCCAGGCTTACCGCGGACAGAGGCAGCTCCATGTGGGGGAGGAGGGAAGGCAGGCAGCTCCACGGAGCCAGTACTGGGGGGGAACCACTTTTAAGGTTCATTTCTCTTACAATTCACACACTTTGACTTTTCTTAGAAAAGGCCTTTAACTCATAAGGGAAAAATAAAAATAGAGCTAGATTAAGCATAATTGTTTGGGACGCTACACACTTCTTCCCATTTTGGAAACAATAACCTATCAAGAAAAGGGTTGGGGTATTTTTGAGGGGGGTGTTGTTTTGATTGCAGACTGTAGTTCCACAAGCATCTTCTTACCTTAGAAGTTGGAGAGTCCCAAATGGCCAGTCCAAAGTAGTCTTCTTCTAGAAGATTGAGATGTTCACATACTTTTCTAAGTAGATCCTGACCCTTGGCATGTTTCTGCAAATACGTAACAAGGATTCTATGTTATGCACTGTTTTTTGCCTCTCCCCTTCTTCCCCCAATAATTCTTCCATTCTACTCATATCACCGAGGAGAGCTGGACTCTGAAGAAAAAAAGGGGTGCTGATTCTCTTCAAGAGTCCAGTCTATATCCCCTCAGCAATTTATATCTAGGGCTCTACCAAACTCACAGCCATTAAAAACTTGTCACAGACCAGGAAATATTGTCGCCTTCTGTGAAATCTAGCCTTTCGCCCTACACCATAGGTTGCGACTAGACTACATGGCTCCGTCGACGGAGCCATGTAAAGTAGTTTACTCGACATAGTCAATGAAGCGGGGATTTAAATAATCCCTGCTTCATTAAAATAAAATATGGCCGCCGCGCTGTGCCAACAATCAGCTGATCCGGCACAGCGTGGCAGTCTGGATGCGGTGCAGTCGACAAGGGAAGCCTTTAAAATTATTTAAATCCCCGCTTCATTGACTGTGTCGAGTAAACTACTTTACATGGCTCCGTCAATGGAGCCATGTAGTCTAGACGCACCCATACAGATTTCACAGGGGGAGACCAGCATTTCTCAAATTGGTGGTCCTGATTCATAAAGGGAGTTGCAGGGGGTGGAGCGACATTGCCACCCTTTCAGAATTGTGTGGCCTGAGAGTGGCAGTTATTGTCAAAGCACCCTGCCACCAGCAGTGCAATACCATAGCATGCCACCCTTACTTCTGTACTGCTACCTTCAGCCAAAGAGTGGCAGCTGCAAACTGAGGATCTAGCTCTGCACTCAACAAACAGAAGTAAGGGTGTCAATACCAGGCCACCCTTTCTCTTTAGCTGCCTGCTTTTGGCAATTCTGCCTTCAGAGACGGGATCCTGGCTAGCAGCTGACGCTCTCCAGCTGCCCAGCTCTGAAGGCAGAATTACCACCAGCAGCAGTGCAGAAGTAGGGGTAGCAGTACTACACCCTCTGCTCTTGTGATCCCGCATCCCATCCCACTGCTTTTTGGATTGGGACTTCCAAAATTACACCACTGAAAATGCAGATGTAAATAACAGAAATTATGAAATGTATGATTCCTATGACCATCAAATTGACCAAAATGAACCCTTATGGCCAAGTATTTCACTTTACAGGCAAGATCATCAGATAGGAAATTCAAATTCAACAAACCAAAGTTATTGGGGAAGTGTTCAAAATTGATGTAGATGGTTCCTGATCATATTGACTGAGTACCCTGACAGTAATTTTATTTACCTCAGTTTACCCATCTCAGAAATGGGTATATAATTATTCCCTATCCAAGAAAGGCGGTATGTGGCTTAAGTGTTTGCAAAATGCTTTGAGAAGGTACTGATGCTACAGTGATAGGTGGCAGTACAAATGTAAAATTAGCGAGGTTTATCTGGTTACTACCAGACTGAGTCTTGTGATTAGAAATTGCATCTATTATTCTGACACTGTATTTTGGGACACAGCGTGATCTAGTGAATTAAGCATAGCACTAGGAGCTGGGAACCTTGGGTGCCAATCCTAGCTATGCTGCTGATTTACAGTCTCAGTCTCTGTTTTTCCATTATAAAATGAACATAATATTTATCTATCTTCAGGATTAATGTAGGTTTTTTAAAGGATTCTGAAGTGTCATTTAAATACTGCACTGGGGAGTTTTGTTTGATTTTTCTTTAGGCATTCATTATACCACTAGTTTCAGAACAAGAATAAGCACAGTACATGAGAAGCTTCCCAGAAAATAAAAGTTATTTCTGACCCAATGCATTTTCATTTTAAAGCTACTTTAAATGCTACAATATGTCCATTTCAAACTCATCTGAGATTAAAATCTAAATCTGCCATATAGCAGAGCTGAACAAAATTTCAGACTGGGTCTAATCCACATCTGACAACTAGATTCTATCAAACACTCTAGAGCAGTATCGGAGTCGCGGCGTCCCATGCAGACTTAAAAATGGCTGCCTTAAAAGGGCAATGCCTGCTCTGCATTTAAAAGGGCAAACTGTGTTGTTGTTTTTTGCTCGACCAAATGGCAGCCGGGGCTTTTTTTTCCCCCCTCAACAACGTTTTTCCCTCAGCTCTTTGCGCTGTATCCACCACTATTTTGGCTCTTTGTCTGTAACAGGCTGGCCACCCCTGAAACAATGGACATTTTGATAAATGAAGATTCAAATGTTTTAAGATGTTTTAAGAGAAACAGACTGGGAGGGAGAGGGGGGAAGAGAACAGACAACTGTTAGAGCCTCAAAAGGATTTATAACTCAAGGCATACAACTGTAATTATAGCAAACTGAAGCAAACATTTTTTTAAACTCTAACTTCATAAATTGTCTCAGGCCTTTCCTTTTAAAGATCACCTATTTCTTGTGATCAGATATAGTTTTGCCAGTATTATTCTACTAGCCAGTCCTCACCATCTCATAAAACTATGTTAGCAGAAGCATCTTCGTGTGGTAGTTGACCTGCTAAAGGTATTGAGGAGACCTACACCACACTGATGCCAAAAAAGCTTTGAATATGTGTAATTTGTGCTTTTTCCCGCCCCCTACTTTGTCTTGTAAGTTTGCTATTTTTTTCCAAGTATTAGAATAAGCACTCAGAGAGCCTGATGGCCTACATCACATCTGTCCTTCCAAATAAGGGCTCGGTTTCATTGTCATTAGAGACTGCACAACTCACTTGGAATGGTATACTATGCCATTCCTTTCTCGTTCTCAGTCAGGGGTCATGTCAGTGAGGGTTTTTTTGTATATATCTAGCTTTTCTAAATAGTTCTTAACCTGTTCTTTCTCCACTAAGAGCTGTCCACCTCCTTCCCATACTGTTGCCTAGTGTAGTAGTCTGGGAGCTGACCTTGTCTGTGAAGGCAAAAAAGGCAAAAAAAGCATTGAGTACATCTGCTTTTCCCACATCATCTATCACTGGGTTACCTCCCTGATCCAGTAAGAGCCCCACACCCTCTCAGATCACCCTCTTATTGTTAACATGCCTGTAGAAACCTTTCTTGTTACCCTTCACCGCATTTCAAGAAAGATGTGGAGAAATTGGAGAGGGTCCAGAGAAGAGCAACAAGAATGATTAAAGGTCTAGAGAATGACCTATGAAGGAAGGCTGAAGGAATTGGGTTTGTTTAGTTTAGAAAAGAGAAGATTGAGGGGGGACATGATAGCAGTTTTCAGGTATCTAAAAGGGTGTCATGAGGAGGGAGAAAACTTGTTCATCTTGGCCTATGAGGATAGAACAAGAAGCAATGGGCTTAAACTACAGCAAGGGAGGTTTGGGTTGGACATTAGGAAAAAGTTCCTAACTGTCAGAGTAGTCAAACACTGGAATAAATTGCCCAGGGAGGTTGTGGAATCTCCATCTCTGGAGATATTTAAGAGTAGGTTAGATAAATGTCTATCAGAGATGGTCTAGACAGTATTTGGTCCTGCCATGAAGGAAGGGGACTGGACTCGATGACCTCTCAAGGTCCCTTCCAGTCCTAGTATTCTATGATTCTATGATTCACATCCCCAGCTAGCTGCAAGTCCAATTGTGCTTTCACCTTCCTGATTGCTCCCCTGCATTCTTGAGCAATATATTTATACTCCTCCTTAGTCATCTGTCCAAGGGTCCACTTCTTGTAAGCTTCCTTTTCATGTTTAAGCTTGCCAAAGAATTCACTTCTAAGCCACCCAGGTCGCCTACCATGTTTGCTTTTCTTGCTGTGCTCTGGGATAGTTTGTGCCTTCAATAAGGCTTCTTTAAAATACTTCCAGTTCTTCCGGACTCTTTCTCCCCTCATGTTAGCATCCCGGGGATCCTGCCCATCAGTTCTCTGAGGGAGTCAAAGTCTGCTTTTCTGAAGTCCAGGGTGTGTATTTTGCTGCTCTCCTTTCTTCCTTTGGTTAGGATCCTGAACTCAACCATCTCATGCTCACTGTTGCCCAGGTTGCCACCCACATCTACTTCCCCTACTAGCTCCTCCCTGTTTTTGAACAGCAGGTCAAGCTGCGCACAGCCCCTGGTTGGTTCCTTCAGCACTTGTACCAGGAAGTTATCCCCAACATTCTCCAAAAACTTCCTGGATTGGCTGTATACTGCTGTATTGGTCTCCCAGCAGATGTCAGGGCTGTTGAAGTCCCCCATGAGAACCAGGGCCTATGATCTGGAAGATTCTCTTAATTGTCTGAAGAAAGCCTCATCTGCCTCTTCCACCTTATCTGGTCTATAGCAGACACCAACCACAACATCACCTCTGTTACTCCCACTGTAACAATATGGTTTTTCTGTAACCATGATGGAAGGCCTGAGGCCATATTGGCAGCCAAAGCCTTCTTCTGCAGCCAGACTGAAGAGCAGCAGCCATTAGCTGGAAGGCCTGGAGTCACATACTCACATTCCATCTATTTTGTATTAAAATAATGTCACACCAAGCTGTAAGGAAGGGATTTTGTCCTGATAGCTCCCCCACTGTCACCAGATAAAGAAACAGATCTCAAGATGGGTAAAGAAAACTTAAGTAACACCATTGTGTCTGGCAAGAAACTGCTTATCAATACATGAGGTTGTGGAATCTTCATTCAATGATCATTGTCATTACACTTTCCTATTGTTTGACTGTGTGATCTCTGTCTGATTTATAATTGTTCCTGTCTGCTGTATAATTAATTTTGCTAGGTGTAAATCAATTAAGGTGGTGGGGTATGATTGGTTAGGTAATTTTGTTATGATTGGTTAGTAAAATTATACTAAAATAATTGGTTAAGGTATAGCTAAGCAGGACTCAGGTTTCATTATATAAACTAGGGTCCAAGAAGGAGACCAGGAAGAAGATTGGAAGTAACAGAAGCAGAAGGAAAGAAGCAAAAGGCTGGAAGAAGACCAAAGGGAGACAAGGAACACCAAGGAAAAGGGGGAAGACCTGGAAGAAGAACTCACCTCCGAGACACAGCCTAAGACCAGACCATGATGTGCAGCAGCTAAGATCCAGAGAGACTGACCTTGCCTGGCCAACAGGGGAAGTCTGCCTGTACTAGGATTGGTGAGCATGACACTGTGTGCTTAGCATGTGTATTCTGCTTGTTTGGGAATTGTCAAAAAATAGAGGATAAGGATATTACTGTGCAAGGCTCTTTCAGTGGCTAAAGATCCTGCCAACCCGCAGGAAGATGCACCCTGAGCCCTAGGAATTGGGTAAGGGTGGGTGTGTAAATTAATAGGGTTGCACCTTGAGCCCTAGGAACTGGGTAAAGGTGTGTATCCCTACAGTGTGGAAGGAATAGAGAAATTTGTGCGCGTTACACCACCTCTAAACTTAATCCAAAGATTCTCAACAGACTTTTCTCCCTCTATATCCTGGAGTTCTGAACAAACATACTGCTCTCTTACATACAGTGCAACTCCTTCTTTTCTCCTCTGTCTGTCCTTCCTGAACAGTTTATACCCTCCCATGATAGTGCTCCAGTCATGTGAGTCATCCCACCAAGTCTCCGTTATTCCAATTACCTCACAGTTCTTTGACTGTGCCAGGACTTCTAATTCTTCCTGTTTGTTTCCCAGGCTTCTTGCACTCTTGTACAAACATCTTAGATAACTAGCTGATTGCCCTACCTTCTCCGTATGAATCAGAGATCGTCTTCTGCTGCTCCTTCCTCCTTGTGTTTCTTCCCAGTATCCCACTTCCCCACTTATCTCAGGGCTTAGATCACTGTCCCCGACGAACCTAATTTAAAGCCCTCCTCACTAGGTTTGCAAGCCTGTCTGCGAAGATGCTCTTTCCTCTCTTCATTAGGTGGATCCCATCTCTTCCTAGAAATCCTCGTGCCTAGAACAGCATCGTATGGTCAAAGAAACCAAAGCCCTCTCTCCGACACCACCTGCGCAAACACACATTCATGTCCATGATCCGACAACCTCTACCTGGACCTTTTCCTTCAACAGGGAGGATGGATGAGAACACCACTTGCACTTCATACTCCTTGATCCTTCTTCCCTACATAATCTGCAGTGACCTGCTCAAGTTCATTCTTGGCTGTACTGTTAGTTCCCACATGGAGAAGTAGGAACGGGTAGCAATCCGATGGTTTGATCATTCTCGGAAGACTCTCGGTCACATCTTCTCAGCCACATCAACAGCTCTTTGATGTTTATTTGCAGTACTGTCTCATCTGGAGACCACAGGTCCTGGGTCTTGACGTTCCCAAAATGAGCCTCCCCACTGAGATCTGATGCATCCGATACCAACTCAATGGTGGGAGGACTACTCTGGAATGGGATCCCTTGAAGAATATTCATAGGGTCAGTCCACCACCAAAGGAAGGTAAATACTGACCAGGAAATGGTAAGACCCTTTGTCCAAACAATCTCCAGACTGGGAGAAGACCAAGGCCAAACAAATCTGCAGCAGTTGCATACAGAATCTGCCATGACATATAATGTAGGTGCACATGGCCATATACCCCAAAAGGGCTCACTGTAGTACTGTCATGGGGAATCTACAGACCTTGTTGATGAGGTCTGCAAGGGCTCTGAATGTGTCCATCAAAAGGAATGCCCTAGTGACCATGCCATCTAGTACAGCTCAGCTGAATTCTGTTCTCTGCATCAGCAGTTATGTGGATTTCTTGTCATTCACCAACAGACCTAGCATGAGGCCTGTGGACAAAGGAATGCCAGGTGGCTCTGTGCTTAGAAACTGGAGTTGCCCTTGATCGGTCAGTCATTGAGGTACAGGTAGATTAGGGTACCCCACCATCTGAGGTGAGCTGCCACCTCTGGCTGACAGGACAAATGAGAGGATCATGAATTGTTAGCGTTCTAGACCTTATCATGAACTGTAGAAAGTGTCTGTGGCCTTTTAAGATGGGTACATGAAAGTACATGTCCTATAGACTGTGGGGGACATACCAGACTCCTGGATCCAGGGAGGCTTCAATGAAAGGCAGAAAAAACATGCAAAACTTCAGCCTTGCTAAGTATCAGTTCAGGTCTCACAGGATCACAATGAGCCTGAGGCCCTCTTTGGCTCTGGGAATAGGGAAATAGCGGGAAAGGTCCCCCTTTCCTTGTGGGGACCATTTCCACAACCCCCAGACATAGGAGCCCTAGCACCTCTTGTTTGAGAAGATGCTCATGAGAAGGGTCCCTGAAGACAGACAGGGAAGGAAGGGTGTGTGGGGAGAGGAATAGAAAGTAAGTGGACGGTATAGCTCCAGGATATAACATTTAGGACCCAGAGATCAGATGTTATCAATGCTCATGACAGAAAAAAAAATGGGAGAGGTGGTTGGAGGAGGGAGGAAGATCTGGATCCATTGTGCAGATTGGTAAGTCAGCCTCCAAGAATCCCATCAAAATGGGCACTTGCTAGCTTGCTGGAATGTGGGGCTGGCGGAAGGGTGTTTCTTATAGCCCTTATGCTGCTTATACATGGGCGCTTGGCCAAAGTGGCTTGCCTAGCTCTGAGCCTGCTAGGCTTGAATTTAGTGTGGACTGAGATGGGACAGACATAGCGTCTTCAGTGTTGTGCATGAGTTCTTAAGGCCATGGAACTTAGTGTCTGTTGTGCAATCAGGGCCTTGCTATCAAATAGGAGATCCTACAGCAAATTCTGCACCTCTAGCAAAAGGCCAGAAAGGGGGAGTCATGATCCAGGCAGCTGTGACTGCAGCTGCCTGAAGAGTTACCCTGGCAGCTTCTATGCTCTCCTCAAGGAAGGCCATTTACTCCTTCCTGGCAGCTTCAGGAAGGGAGCCCTCAAATTTGGCCATGTTCTGCTGTAAGTTAAAATCATGACACCCCAGGAGGGCCTGGTGGTTTGTCACTCTTAGCTGGAAATGGAGGACAAACAAATCCAGTCTCTTGAGAATCTGTTTTTGGGAGTTTCTGGGCGCAGGCCCTGCCACTCTCTGTGTTTCACTGCTTCCACCGCCAGAGAGTTAGGGGTAGGGTGGGCATAAATATATTTGTGGCCCTTGGAAGGCACGAATTATTTCCTTTCTGCCCTCTTTGAAATAGGGAGCAGGGAAGACAGAGTGTGCCACAGGGCATTTGTGATCTTCGCCATCCCTTCATAGAGCGACAGTTCTAGCCCAGCCAGTGCTACAGCACTGAGCATATTAAACAGGTAATTCCAGGGCTCCTCCAGCTCTTCTGCCTACAGGTGGAGGCTGGAAGCCACCCTCTTCAATAGCTCTTGATGAGGTTTAGTATCTTTGGGAGGGACTGTCAGAAGGGGTGCCATAATGATCTAGTCTGGGGACGTGGATGACAAGGACATAGTAACTGGCATCTCTACTGGTACCAAAGTCTCCTGGGTGTGCACGTCCTTGTCTTGTGGGGCTTCAGGAGTCCCTTCTACTGATGCTTCCTGGTGGCGATGAGAGAGGGAAGCAGACAGTCTTTCTGAGGCTCCAGCACTGAACATGTAATCTGGACCAGCTAGGTGAACCCCAACAGGTTCAGCTGATAGGGTGCCAATTATGGTGTCTGGTGGCACTGCACCAGCTGCAGTACCATCATTAAGGTATGCCCCACGGTGAAGGGCTGGTCCATCACCTCCTGTGAGCCCTGGATTCATAATTCACGGATGCAGGGCCATGACACAATCAACTGTTATATGGAGAAACAGATCCTCTGTAGATATGTCAAGGGTAGTGCTGTGCTCATGACTCCGAACCTGGCGTCAAGGAGTCCAATTGCCAGTTGGAACAGCTGCATCCAGTGGATCCACAGCAGCTGGTGGCTGGCAATCTATGCTGCTGGCTGCACAAATGGTGTTGCGATAGTGACCAGAACCATGACATGGGACCAGATCCTGTGCCTCTAAGCACACATCCTGAATGATGCCTGAGGAGGGGACCAGTGTCCAACAGGGATCTGCGCCACTCTCTTGAGCAATCATGCAGGCAAGTACCCTGAATTCTGGCATCTTCAATACCAGTGCTCCTGTTCTCAGTGGGGAGCGTGTGCAACCAAAAGTCCATGTTCCTGTGCTGGAGAGTCGTGCCAGGAACCCCACCATATGGGTTGCCAACTCAACAGTTACAGGGGGATCAGCAGGATTTGTTTCACAGTGTGACTTGTGGCAGCCCCAAGCAGGGGAGCACTGCCTGGAACCTTTTTTTGGTAGGATCCGGTGCCACTGGGACAGAGACATCAAAGGTCTGAGCGCAGGCTTCCCCATGACCAGGAGCTGTGGATACCTGGGTGGCCAGCACCAACAAAGTCATTATGTCCCGTGCTGCTGCAGGGCCTCCAGCATAGAGGGATCTGGATACAGGTCCCACTAATATCCGGGGATGCCTATGCAGAGCTTGGGAAAAGGGGCATGCCTGGGCCCAGACAGAGTCCCAAAAGGGAAGACAAGTATTCAACTTCCTGAAGGGAGGTTCCAAAGAGGATGGAGAGAGGCTGTTCTCAATAGTGACGGATGGCAGAACAAGGAGCAATGGTCTCAAGTTACAGTGGGAGAGGTCTAGGTTGGATATTAGGAAAAACTATTTCACAAGGAAGGTGGTGAAGCACTGGACTGGGTTCCCTAGGGAGGTGGTGGAATCTCCAATCCCTAGAGGTTTTTAAGTCTCGTCTTGACAAACCCCTGGCTGGGTTGATTTAGTTGGGACTGGTCCTGCCTTGGGCAGGGGGCTGGACTTGATGACCTCCTGAGGTCTCTTCCAGCTCTATGAGTCTATGAAGTCATTAATTAGTTAGGTATTATATTACTAGAGAACTATATACATGAAAACAATGGAAACAGTTACTGTAAGAACAAATGGTAGCTGGAGTAAAGGCAGTTCCATACACAATCACTGGTGGCAAGAAGGAACTGAGAGTGAAGGAAGTGAGTGGCATCTCTTATACCGTGCCATGGAGGCGCCCCTCCAGGGGTCGCTAGAGCTGCTCCCCTAGGAGTATTGCTAAGGGAAAAAAATTCCGGCACCTACTACAGAATGCATATGAGAAATCACTTAAAGAACACAAATCAAGCAAGGCTGACGCATTGGGTCAGTACATGAGAGAGCAACCAGCACCAACCAAGGCTAAGTGCTGTAGGAAGTGGGAGGAGAGCAATATTCTGCCCTGCAAGTACTGAATGAATCAATGCCCAAACATGGTATTAAAAGTCCCTTTCCCACTGGAGGTGTTATCTTTTGGATAAGATGTAAAAACCGAGGTCCTCGCATTTGAGATCTTTTTTAAAGGTATGTTTCTCATTGCTACTTACACATACTACTACAGCACTGGATCAGCCTCCCGAGTAGCTGCTGATCCATGGAATAGCAATGGCAGCAACACTGGTACACAAACACTGATGCACTGACCTAATTGTACAGGGTCCTCTGAGGTAACTGCTTTCTACAAGAAGCTCCTGAATCCTAAACAGGTCACAAATAAGCAACTATACTTAACCAGTGGGTGCAAGGCTTAACAAGCTCATTATGTCTCGAAGACTAAGTGCCAGATTGTTTATGGGTTAGGCTTGTACTCAGATGTTGAATTAGATTTCTGTTGACTTCTTACTGCTATGACACTGGGATCATCCCTGAGATACATATGAAAACCATGTATAGCCGAAAACCTTTCAGTTATAGGGCAACTGAGCAGAGCTTCTGAAATTGACTGCAAGGAGATGCTAAAAACATTATTTGTTTACTGCTATTTATATTCTGAACAATATTGCTAGGCATTGTCACCCTGCTAGCAATTTTTACATACTCACATAAAAGAGCATGTTGGCCCACCTCAAATTTCATTATTGGGTCTTGTACCTATCAAGGGCTGTGCAGGCACTCAGGGGAGAGGCCCCTCTCCTGCAGCCCTAGCACAGGTGCTGCTGCAAGGAGAGAGGCTGGTGGGAATCCTCTCCCCACACTACAGCCCCAGGGCAGGCTGCACCCTGTCATCATCACCAGTCCCACCACACTAGAGCCTGCAACTTCCCATATCCCAACCCTCTGTCCCAGCCCTGAGGCTTCCCCCTCAAACACACTCCAAATTCTTATGCCCCACCCCCACAACGTACCACCTTCATATTGGTGCACGTAACAAAATTCATATCCCTCATGCACGAGAATAATTAGAGGGAACACTGCTTCTAACTCTTTCAAAGCATATGAGGAGGAAGAATTTGAAGAATAAAAAACCCAAAACAGGTATTTTGACCAAGTTTAAGTGGTGATAATTTTTCTCTAATGATTTGCTGAATATGTTTTCATGTTATTAGTCAGCAACATGTGATCTTAGGGTTCCAAGGTATTCTGGGCGAAAATCCAGTAAAGTATACAAATCCCTTAGCTGACAAGAAAAATTTTCTGGCTCTGATCTGAATATTTACAGTTATAATCAAATTTTAAGGGGATGTAAAAAAAATCCAACTCCAGCCTGAGCATCAAGAACAGAGGCAAGTGTCAGAGAAAGCATCAGCAAGTGAGATGACAGCATTTTAAAAGAATCCCCCAAACAGAGAGGTTGGATTTTTTTTCTGCAGTGTCCAAAGTGCTCTACTTTCTCATAATATATTTTAAATAATTGTTATGGTTTAAAATACACTCCTCCTCCAGTGGAATTTTACCATTTACTTCACTGGCAGCATCACCTAATTCCGAACTCTCCCTACCCCTTCATCTTATGAGACTTACGTCCAAAGTACACTCGTAAATGGTGTCATCCAGCAAGGAAACCTTGCAGTACATATTTCTGTGTCTTCTTACTGATCTCTGAGTGACTTTTAATTCTTGGTCTGCTTTTGTCTCAGGGTTCTCTTTTTTCAACTCTGCCTTGGAACACTCTTCGTGCACTCCGTCTCCTTCCTTAATCTCAAGGTCTTGATCTTCTCTCCTGTCTTCCTGAGCAGGCTGAAATCCCACAACACCACATTTATTACTTAAATGTTTTAAACATGTAGTTTCACAAAGCATAAATATACTACAGGTGATTAAATCCATTTAGACATCAAAGTGGGCCACCTCACACTGGCTCAGCAACCAAGAGATTTTATCTGGTGCTGTATTTATTTCTTTTTTTTTTTAGCTAAATATCTAGCCCTTCTCATTGAATATAATTTAAATGTAATCCAATGCAGTGATGTCTGCCCAAGCCTGCAGTGAATCTAAAACAATAGCTCCATATCACTGGATATTTAATCAGTGGAAATGCATATTAATTTTGAAGTCTAATGAAAATTTAAAATCAGTCTAATTAACTATTAGTTAATCAAAGCACATCAGAAGGGACAGAGTTGATTATATTATGAAGACTCATTCAATGTACTGTCAGTGGCATCTCATCTTAGATTGAAGACAAGTATACTGTAAAGGTTCAGAAACCAAAAGAACCCCAAAAATCACAATTTTTAATGTCATGATTTTGGGGAGCCTAACTCATGATTTCTGAATGTTTGGTTTGGCAATACTATAAAATTTAAAGTGGAAATTTTTCAAAGTTTTCAAGCGAAAAGAAACTAGCAGTAAGCTTTCTATTTACACTTCTGACAACAACAGTAGTCTGTCCACTAGGTAACATTGCCTCCAGCACACTGGGCTGGGAACCAAGGGACCCTGATTTTATTCCCAGATATATACACACTTGCTTGGGACTATAACCCACCTTTGGAGACTATAGGCCTTTACCCAGGCTAAATTATTCAGAAACAGACACCAACTTTAGCTGTTAAAACACATTGGGCCTGACTCTTCCAAATATTAAGCAACCACAATGCCAGCTGAACTCTAAGTTGCAGATACATAGCACTTCCAGTAAAAAAGAAAGCAGTCCATTGTATTTTAAGTCCAGTAGCCATAAGATGATGTACCTAAAACCACAGGCCACTTCTGAACATTTTGATTATTGACATTCTGTTCCCCAGTTTCCCATCAGTAAATGGAGAGAATACCTACCTTTTAAAGTTCTGAAGTCTATGCATTTAAGCCCAGGATTTTAAAGGCGTCTAAGGGAACCAGAAAATTACAGTTGTACACTTAAATTCCTTAGCCGCCCTTTAAAGCCCCGATCTATATATGCTCTAAGTGATGAATATTAGTATTTGTGGGGCCACAGAAAAAACAGGGCCTGATGTACTGGTGGGAAAACAGTGTAAACTCAACTGAGGTCCATCAGGTCTTAACTGTTACTTGTGTTGCTTTAAGTCTGCAGTTTGTTTTGTGCTGAACACAACTATAATGTCCTTTGTGTTTTCTATTTATTTTTCTTCCACCCATAGTGCATACATCAGAATATTTCAAAATGAGCACTAAAAGTCATTTTATTATGATGTAAATCTGAGTTCTAATCCTAACATAACTTTTCTTGCCTCAGAGGAATATTGTGAGGGTTTTTTTAGTATTTATATGATGCTTTGGAGATTAAACATATTAGGATTAAAATGGTAGGAGTAAAAATTAGATCACATTGTAGAATACAAAAATATAAAAGAGCAGAAAGTACCACAAGTAGCATATCATCTGTCAAATATTAGAATTTTACAAAGGATTTTTAAGAATGTCGAGGGTTCATTGATCAAATCTATCATAGCAGGATTACAAACCTTTGCTCCTCACTTAACCTGACAAACAATCCTAACTACATGCACTTGCAGACAAGGAAGCAAAAGGGAATCCAAATCAACTTTGCTTTTGTTTACCTGTGTTTCTGCGCTGCTTAATGAATGAAGATCTAAAGATGGGTCAGTCCTGAGTTCAGGTTCAGGAGCTGCTATTGGGGCCTTGAGTAGGATCTCTTCATCAGGACTGGCTCCTAGATCTCTCTCTTTCTGACCTCCTTCACCTGTCGGTTGTGGATTCTCCACTTCTTTGCCTTCTTCGGAAACCTGAGATTTGGGCCTTTTGAGAAATGATGAAAATAAGCGTGACAGGCCCCGACTCTCAGAAGTGCTGCGCTCTTTGTTCTTGTTTTGGTCTTCGTGTGTGGGGGTATCACCGTTGGAAGCCTTCTGCTTCTGTTCGGCTTGATTATGCCCCTCAGATACCTGTTGGGAAGCCTCCTCCAAAGAAGCCTCTTGCTTCTGTGTTTCAGCAGCTACCTCCTCCTCTTTTTGCTGCTGTTGTTTAGGATTCTCTGCCTCAGCCACCAAACTCTTCTCTGTTGTCATGATGAAACTGTAACAGAGATTTTAAAAAGTAAACAATAATATTTCTTCAGTGTTTACACATGCATTTAGCCATTGTAAATCAAACAGCAAGCACACCAAGCACCACTTCCTGACTGCTGCTCTCTCTGTTCTCTGGCCTGCTGAGTTTTATATGCAAAGCAATCATCACTGACAGATCCCACTCCTATGTAAAACCAGGCTTTGCTAAGTTTCGTTTTTTCAAAAATAGAGACATCTTCATCAATGTCTCATCACACCTTTTACAGTGGGGATTATACCCACATGCATTTCAGATACATGTACAATTCTGCTTAACTCTGATACTGCAAGTGTAATTTCCTTAGTATGTCCTTCCCGCAGTTCTTAGAATGTATCACAGATAAAATTGCAGCCTTCTTTTCTACTCAAAACAGCCAATGAGACACAGTTTCTAGTATGACGCCTGCAGAAGACAAACAAGCAAATAGCCAGGTCTACAGAAATAAAATTACACATCCCTCACATTTCTGGTTTTAGACTTTTTTCCTCAAATCTTCTTTTTTCACCCTCCAGTAAATTGGCCTGTGCAATTTTGTGGGAAGGGAGGAAGGGGAAACAGACATGACTAAACAAGCCTCTTCTTAAACATCCCATACAAAAATGCTGTGGCAACCATCTCTCACTTCTTGAGATACTACACCATTTTTTTTCAGTTAACAGGAAGTTTCAGAATAAAAGCTCCCAAAGCTACACCACCTACATGCAACAAACACTCTTAAAAGATCAAAAGTTTTACTACAACAACAAATTTCAGGTCCTCACAAAAAAAAAGTGTCACTAACGGACTAAAGAATCTAAATATTAAATTTAAGAAGTGGGAATACATAAACACAGTAAAATAATCCCCTTCATTTTCTTTACCTATCTAGATTGATTAATGCACTACTATTGTCCTCAGAATGGTGCTTATTGAGGCCAAGTTTAAAATATACCTATTTCAAGTAAATAGCTTACCTTACTAAAACCAAAATGGTTAACCAAGCTGCTGAAACTTATGGAATTCAGCACTTATAAAATGATACTTGCACTACTACATGGGCAAAAAAAGGCTCAAATTTAAACTGAAAAGGCTTTCTGAAATGCATCCTACTAATGGACAGCAGGTTTTTTTGGAGTCCATTTTACTAATCTGATGCCATGTTTACTTCAACTTCAGCCTGGCTGTTGACACAAAGAGATGCAAATCACATGAGAAGCATATCTATTTAAAGAATAAAGAGACATGAAATAATCATGCTTTAGCGGGGATAGAAGTAATCTCTGAGTTACATCACATGCATCTGCAGTAACAAATTACCATTGCTTACACAGAGGCTAATACATCTGTTTCAATCCTCGCTAGCCCAAACTTTAAATAGAAACATGTATTTAAAGTTCTTATTTAGAATTAAGAAACATTCAAGATGGACACCCATTTAGGCTTTACCACATTTAACATTCAACATTTTTTTCCAAATTAAAAAAAAGTAGATGTTCATTTTCCCACAATAATCTAAATGCTTCAGATTAAAAAAAAGTTTTCAGCCATAAATACAAGCAAAACTGAATACTGACTATCCTAAAAATGTTGCAATTCTTTATATTTACTAGTGACATGAAAGGTTAACCAGTTACCATCACCCTAAATGAGTAATGCTTATAATTTCTGGTTAACCAGTGGGGGCTGGAGCATCTCCCAGCCTGCCCAAGGAGGGGGTTGCTTCAGCCCCGCAGGGGGCCTGCCACCAACTGGGGTTGCTCCGGTGAGGGCTGGGAGCCGGCAGACAGCCTCAGCCTCAGGCTGGGGGCGGGAGCCCCATGGGCTGGGGGCTGCTCCAGCTAGGCCGGAAGCGGTCCCCACCGTGGATCCCGCTTTAGTCGGTTAACCAGTTAAACATTAGGTTGACCTAACATTTAACTGGTTAACTGATTAACTGGATTTTACAACCCTAATATTTACTGTTCCAAACAGCTAAGTTAGAATATGACAAGTACTGCATCTCTGTTGTACAAAGCCCACTTTTTACTTTTTTCAACTAGATTACCATTATTTAAACACTGGTATATCATGGGTTCTTTTCCTCTGAGAAGGTATTGCTCATGAACTATGCCCTGGATGGTACAAGGAGCAATTCAAATTTTCCCTCATCATCCCTTCAATACGAGACACCTGAGCCCTGGCCTGAAGGGGCTCTCTGCAGAAATGGGTGGGGGAATGTAGTTCCACAGCCCTGGTCCTTTTAGCTGAGGCAGTAAATCGAGCAGTCAGTGGTGCTGCAGGATTCTGCAATGTGAACACCTGTGTAGTAACAGCTGGACTGAGATTCTCCAAAATCCCCACCATTTTACACTGATCAGTGAGCTACCTTTATACAAAAACAGCTTTCCATTGCTGTTCTCCTCAGCCAAATCTGAACTGTCAATCCATAATGAGTGACAGGCTCCATATCCTATGGCAATCCCAAGTCAGGTGTTCTCAAACATTTTCATGAAGTTGATCATATTTTAACAGTGTCTTGTGGATACTGATCCTTCTCTCCCATTTTCCATCGATGGACAATCTCCCACACCACCTGTGAGCTACCACCACCACCAAGGTAAACTACTGCAATTGCTTATGTGGGAAGATGAAGTATTTAATGTATTTTTAACTCTCTTTAATGTGCTTTAACAGCTGGAAACAAGGAGAGGTCAGAAACACAGGAGCAGCCATGTATTAGGGATGTAATAGGGTAGTCGATTAACCGATTAATCGATTAGCAAAAGATCATCAGTTAATGCTATAGACTACATGCATTTCTCCACCACCACCGCCAGAAATTTTTTTAGCAGGCTGGCCAGCAGCCTGGCTCAGTCCTGGCTTGCACCGGGTCCGAGACCTACCCTTGCTACAGCTCTGCATTTAAAGTGTCTTAGGAGCCAGGTGGGCAGGCGCTGCTGCTTCTGTATCAGAGGCAGCAGTATGGGGCGACAGGCAGCCAGTCCACGAGGGGAGCTGGTTTTTAAACTGACTCCCCTCATGGACCAGCTCCCGCCTGGTACCCCACGCTGCTGCCTCTGTTACAGAGGCAGCAGCATGGAGGGGCAGGGGGCTCCTCAGGAGTGGGGCCAGAGCGCACTGGCTGCCAGCCGCACCCCCAGGGACTACAGGATAGTCAAATAACCTATAAGAATTCATGAGGTTAATCGACTATTCAATTAACCGATATTTAACATCCCTACCATGTACCACCACAAAGTTCCCAGTTACGGCAACCACAGCTTGGGAAAAGCTGCACTCAGGATCACCGATGGGAGGGAGGGGAGGCAAAGGGAAAAGCTGCCCCAAGCCCTGGCAATTTAAAAGGGCCCAGGGTTCTGGCCAACCACTGCCACTACACTGGTAGCAGCGGCAGCCTGAGCCCAGGCCCTTTAAATCGCTAAGGGCTCAGTTGGGAAGGCCGGCCCTCACCCTCAGCTCCTTCCACCTGAGACCCCACCCCTTTTTGAGGCCCAAACCCGAGCCTCTTTCCCCACCAGACTAGAGCCTGGTTAAGTCTGTTGCCAGTCCTGGCTGCACTGAGCTATCTAGTCCACACAATGGGGGTTTGCTTTGAAGAACAGGCTCACCCATTAGTCTACAGCAAGGTGACTATCCCCAACAGCTGACTAGACAAACTTTAACCTTTCACTACCATTTAAGGTTGACTTTAAATATCTTCACAAAATTACATTTTAAGAAGTCTGAATCCCTAAATAGTTGATTCTCTCTCCCGCCTTTCCTCCCCAGTCTCTTTAAAATCTCTCACCGCCCATTACTAAATTAAAGCTTAATGCTCTATTTAATTTTTTTCTTATGCCATAATTTAGTGTTCCCAACTAAGCAATTAAAAATATAAAATCGGTGGTAAGCATAACCATAGAGCAGGGGTTGGCAAGACAGCCTCCGTGGGTCCAATCGAGACTTGGGCACGGGGGAGCATGCAAAGGCTCCTCTCCCTGCCAGGGGTGCGTGGCACAAGAGGGAACCACCAGCTGTTCAAAACAGCTGGTGGGCAGGGGCAAAGACTTAGTGTGCTCCCCCTGCCTCGAGGCCAATCATGGTCTGTGGGTGGGGGAACACAGAAAGCCTCCTGGCCCCGCCCCTTCTGTCCAAGGCCCTGCCCCTTCCGGGGCAGCCCGCAACCATGTCAGAAATTTGTGAAGTGGCCCCTCTTCAAAAATTATTGCCCACTCCTGCCATAGAGAAAACCTCACATATGCACAAGTCAACGCCTTTTGTTGTGTTATTTAAGGAGGCTGTTCAAAACTAAGTTCAAAAGAGGAAATGTTAAATAGAGGAGTGAGGTAAGAACAGTAGAACTGGAGATTTATGTTTACTTTGATCTGGTCCCTTTGTACCTCCCCATCATCCTGGAACAGGATGGTAAACATGTTCTTTCATACTTTTGTATCTAATGACGTAATGACTTCTTTGCTTAATGACTTCTTTGTTTTGGTCTTCATCAAGAAGTCTGATGATGAAGGAATGCCTAACATGGTGAATGCTAGTGGAAATGGGGTAAGGTTTAGAAGATAAAATAAAAAAAGAACACATTAAAAAAATCACTTAGAAAAGTTAGATGTCTGAAGTCACCAGGCCTGATGAAATGCATCCTAGAATACTCAAGGTATCTGAGCCATTAGCTATCATCTCTGAAAAATCATGGAAGACGAGAGAGATTCCAGAAGATTGTAAAAGGGCAAATATACTGCCCATGTATAAAAAGGCAAACAAGAACAACCCAGGAAATTACAGACCAGTCAGTTTAACTTCTGGGCCAGGAAAGATAATGGAGCAAGTAATTAAGGAATTCATCTGCAAATATCTGGAAGAAAAAAAATATATTAAAAAAACTTTTTAAAAAGCCAATCTTTCTAAAAGCGCACCAAAAGAATAAAAATAAAGTTTTCAGCTACCAATTTAGGAGAAAGAGTGGATGGTGAACAGTTAGCAACTACCTTGAATCGTACTTAGCCATGCACTCTTTCTCCTAAATTGGTAGCTGAAAACTTTATTTCTACTCTTTCGGATCAGCTGTGTGGTGGCTGCCCCTTTAAAACACTACCTCTGGTGTTTCAAAGAGGCAGCTGCTGTGGAGTCCAGGGTCAGCTGGGGAGTCCCCAGCTGATCCCGGGCTCCCTGTGGCATTTCCCCAGCTGACCCCCGTTCCGCGTGGCACTTCCCCGGAACCAGCTGGGGATTCCCCAGCTGACCCCGGGTTCCGGGGAAGTGCCACTCGGAGCCCAGGATCAGCTGGGAAGTCCCCAGTTGACCCCGGGCTCCACTGCCCCTTAGAATACCCGCTCGGCTATGAGGTGACTGCCCCTTTGAAACACCGCCTCAGTGCATTTCAAAGGGGCAGTGGAGCCCGGGGTCAGCTGGGGACTCCCCAGCTGATCCCAGGCTCTGCGTTGCGCTGCCCCTTTGAAGCGCCGCAGTGGCACTTCAAAGGGGCAGTGTAACATTAACGCCTGTGATTAACGCATTAAAAAAATTAATGCGTTAATCCTGCCCTGCATTAATTGCAGGCGTTAACGCATGTGAATTGACAGCCCTAGGTTTTTTTGGGGGGGGAGGGGGTTGGTCTTAAACGTAGTGTGTTTCCACTAAAAAAAAAATAAAAAAAAAAAATAAATAAATAAAAAATCAGAGAAAAACACTGGCTGGATTTGATCCGATACAACATTTACAAAAAATGTCCAAAACAGCACTTGACTTCTCAGGGCGGTCCTGGGACTGTTGTTCCCCCTCCATGCCTCTTGGGTTGCTGTTACCCTGATTCTGGGCTGCTGTCTGACCAGCTCCGGAGGTACTACTACCTGAGCTGTGAAGCTGCTGTCACCCAACTCTGGAGTGTCCCCCGGCTCTGGAGCTATTGTCACAATGAGCCAAGTCTCTATTCTGCTGCCATTTTTGTAATGAAACCTTCTTAGAACATTTGTCCTTCAAATTTTTCAAGCCTTGAAAAATCAATACAAAATTCCACCCACAAATGCGATGAGTTGTTTCGCTGAACTGCTAACACTCCTATATGATAGGGAATGAGTATACGGCAGAGATGAATCCATATTCAGCAGTGAAGGGGTTAACAGTGAGTCATGTTTTGGTCTGGCTTCCAAAACAATGTGTTTAGTAGTTACTTCCCATTGATTTCATTTAGAAAAAATAAATGGGCAAGAATCGCTATCAAAACATCATCCATTCAAAATTCCCTCCTCTATCTAAAGCTAAATGCAAGAATCTGGAAGTTAAAAATAGGGATGGTAGGCTGACAAAAGAAACGTTTGTTATTAAGAGAAGTAAACCGGATAACTCAACAATAATAAACAAGCACTTCCTTTCTGAACAAACTAATATTACAGTCTCTGGATCCAGAACAGTCATTTTACTTGGTTGACTTCAGCAAGGGACAGTCCCTGTAGCTGCAGATCACGTTTTTTTCCCCCCACCACTGAAAAGGTGCATCTTGCTTTTGAAGAGCAAACATCTCCAAGTCTTTCCTTTGTCCTCCGAGGAATTACATTCCACCTCTCCTTTTCTCAGGGACAGACCAGTGATCTGATCCAAATGTACTTCACAAAGGTAGGGATGTGGAAACAGGCACGTACAAGTACTTCCTTTCCCTGCCCTTCCCAATAAAGATTTAATAAAGCCATTTAACTGCCAACAACAATAATTCACAAAGTGCAGTCAAATATTTTGTTACAAGGTTCCTGGTGCACTCATTCTCTGCTTGGACTCACTAATTATATTCTCTCTCTAAAATTCTACATTCAGAATTCAATTTTATGCTTTCAACTGAAATTGTAAGGATACAAGGCCATGTCTTGTAATGTGAAACAATTTAAAAGACTGAACATAGGCTATTTAAAATACTTTTCTTAAAACCTTCTTTTTCCACTGAAACCTTCATTGCACAGCTCACAGAAAAAGAAGGCAAGAGGGTTTTGGGGTGTTTTTTTGGGGGGTTGATTTTTTTACACAGCTATTTTATTAAAACACTTTGGAAATATACTCCCTTGTGAAGGTTTAACCAGCAATCCTCACCCTTCATGAGGGAGGCTTCTCAATTAAGGTTAACTGGTGGGGCTGAAGCAGCTCCCGGTCTGCGTGCAGGGAGCCCTGGCCCACTGCAGGCAGGGGCTACCTTGGCCTGTGGCAGAAGGGGGGACATTCCAGCCAGGCTGGAGCAGCCCCCCTTTAATCAGGTAACCAGTTAAACACTGTTTAACCAGTCAAGCAATTAAATAGGATTTTACATCCCTAACTCCCATACTCCCTTGATTTGAAGATTAAAAAGGAGACAGACATAAAGCTTCCATTCATATCTTCTCCAACCCCATACCTTCTGGAACACAGATGCACCTGCTGTATTGAGGAGTTTGGCTCATGTAGTTCTGGAGATGAGAGTTCTTTTGAACAATTCAATTTTAAAATTACATTCTATTCTCAAGTTCTTAATCTTGCTCTCTGTAACTTCAGGAGGGAGCACCTTCCTGTAGTGCATTAAGCAACATGACTAATGTCTGTGACATGTGGTTAGCGTCTTCTCTCTCATTCTCTCCCCAGGGAAGAAGCGTGTGTACAACGTACCATTTTGTTTTGATGGGTTGTCTGGTTGTCTAGATTACTTACTAAAAGGTATGTGGCTGTGTGTTTATTGGAAGAGAAAATCAACAAAGCATGCCTTGCTGTTGGAATGGAAGGCATGATTTGTTATGGTCCTTAGCTCCTGAAGGTGCCTCAGATCAGTCCTTCAGAAAGCTCTGTCTCCAGCATCAACAAAATTCACTGTTGCAGTCGAAAGTTCAGTTGTGCCAGAGGAGCAGTGTTAAGCACAGTGCTCAGCCTTTCAAAGCTATAGGTGATCGTTTCTATATTACAATGGATGCAGGCAACTGAACACCGTAAAAAAAAGGATCAAGACTCTGAACTTACCTTCACAGACTATGAGGGCAATGAGGAGTCCTGGGGTACCTTAAAGATTAACAGATTTATTTGGGCATAAGCTTTTTTGGGTAAATACCACTTTGTCAGATGCACTGTAGCGGAAATTACAGAAGCAGGGAGATATATTTATCTCCCTGCTTCTGTAATATATATTTGAGATTTTATATAGAATCATAGAACCATAGAGCTGGAAGAGACCTCAGAAGGCCATCAAGTCCAGCCCCCTGCCAAAGGCAGGACCAATCTCAATTAAATCAACCCAGCCAGGGCTTTGTCAAGCCTAGACTTAAACACCTCTAGGGATGGAGACTCCACTACTTCCCTAGGTAACCCATTCCAGTGCTTCACCACCCTCCCAGGGAAATAGTTTTTCCTAATATCAAACCTGGACCTCTCCCACCACAACTTGAGACCATTGCTCCTTGTTCTGCCATCCGTCACTACTGAGAACAGCCTCTCTCCAGCCTGTTTGGAACCTCCCTTAAGGAAGATGAAGGCTGCTATCAAATCCCCCCTCACTCTGGTTCTGGTCAGGACCCTGGGAATTAGGGGAAACGGAGGGAAAGCATAAAGGGTGTCCGCCGGCCATGGCACTGTCATGGCATCCCCCCAGGAGTGTTCCCCGAGCCCCAGCAGGGAGCAATAATTCTGGCACTTGGTATTGCGTTCTGAGGCAAACAGGTCTAGTAGGGGATAGCCCCACCTGTGGAAGACCTGGTGAAGAACCGAGTCCTTGAGAGACCACTTGTGGGGTCTGAAGGACCTGCTCAGAGCATCGGCCAGCAAATTTTTGCACCTCGGTAGGTATTCTGCCTGCAAAGCTATGTTGTACTGCACACACAGTTCCCAGAGGCGTAGGGCCTCGCGACAGAGGGGAGGCGACCGGGCACCCCCCTGCCTGTTGATGTAAAATACAGCTGCCGTGTTGTCCAGGTGGACTAGAACGGAGCGGCGAGAGAGCTTGGACAGGAAGGTCTCACACGCTCTCCTGACTGCTCTGAGCTCCCGTACATTTATGTGAAGGGCCCGCTCTGCAGGGGACCAGAGACCCTGGGTCCTGTGGCACCCCAGGTGTGCTCCCAACCCAGGTCCGGCGTCCGTGGCCAGAGTGAGCGAGGGGAGGCACGGAGAAGGGGATCCCTGCACACCACAGACTCCTGAGTCCACCATTGTAGCGACCCTATTACTTCCGGGGGCACCGTAAGAACCGTGTCCCAGAGGCCCCTGGATTGGTTGAATGCCCTTGCCAACCAAGCCTGCAGAGTTCTGAGTCTCATTCGAGCATGGCGTACCACGTACGTGCACGCCGCCATGTGCCCCAGCAACCTTGAGCAGACCCGGGCAGTCGTGATAGGGAACCGGGTCAGTTCGGAGACCAGCTCCACTATGGCCAGGAACCTGGCTCCGGGGAGAAACGCCCTCGCCAACCTGGCATCCAGGAGGGCACCCACGAATTCAATGCGCTGAGAGGGGGTCAACGATGACTTTTCCTCATTCAGCATGAGTCCCAGCCTTATGAAGAGGGCCCTTGTGAGGGACACGTGGGCCTCTACTTGTTCGTATGACCGACCACGGATTAGCCAATCGTCCAGGTATGGGAACACGTGCACCCCTGATTTGCGGAGGAAAGCCGCCACGACTGCCATGCATTTCGTAAAAACCCTGGGTGCTGTAGAAAGGCCAAATGGGAGCACAGTAAATTGGAAATGGCACCGGGAGACAATGAAACGGAGGAACCTCCTGTGGCAGGGTCTTATTGCCACATGGAAGTAAGCATCCCTGAGATCGTACCAGTCTCCTAACTATAGAAGCGGAATGACAGAAGCCAGGGTTACCATTCTGAATTTGGATTTTACGACTGCCTTGTTGAGATCCCTTAGGTCTAAGATGGGATGGACACCGCCCTTGGGTTTGGGGACTATGAAATATCGGGAGTAAAAACCCTTGCCCTCCAGGTGCGAAGGAACCCTCTCTACCGGTCCCTTTTGGAGGAGCGCCTGTACCTCCTGGCGGAGGGTGCCTTCATGAGAGGTGTCCCTGAAAAGGGACGGGGAAGGTGGGTTGGAAGGGGGCGAGCCCAAAAAAGGGATGGTATAGCCATTCCTGACTATGTTTAGGACCCAGGCGTCATTTGTGAGTTTTGCCCAGGCTTGAGCAAACCGGGATAACCTGGCCCCAAATGGGGAGCCAGGGTTGGGGGGGCTGGTGCGCAACTCTCTGGGAGCCTGTCAAAACTGATGTTTTTGCTGTTGGGAGGGACCTTAGCCAACCCCACGGGGGTTGTCTCCTCTCAGGCGATGCCTACACCCCCTTGAGGATGATAGACCCACAGCCGCCCCTGTATCCCCACTGGGAGCACGAGGACGGCGTCTCCAGTAATCCCCACGGGGGATCTGGGACTGCGGTCTCCCCTGCTGTCTGTAGGGCAGCTGACGACGCTGAGGAGCCGGTGTGTGGATCCCCAAGGATCGAAGGGTAGACCTCGTGTCCTTGAGGGTATGGAGCCTCGAGTCCATATGCTCCGAGAATAACGCCTTGCCGTCGAAAGGCAGATCTTGGATAGTAGACTGGACATCAGGAGGTATTCCAGAGACTTGTAGCCATGCACCACGGCGCATAACTACACCTGACGCCATGGTGCGGGCTGCAGAGTCGACCGCATCGAGGGAAGCCTGGAGGGCTGTGCGGGCAATGGCCTTACCCTCAGAGGTCATGGCCAGAAACTCCTGATGGGTCTCGGCAGGGGAGCTTATCTTTGAACTTATCCATGGCCTGCCACGTATTAAAAGCGTAACGACTTAGCATCGCTTGTTGGTTAGCGATGCGGAGTTGCACCCCACCAGTGGCATATACTTTTCAGCCCATTAAGTCAAGGCGCTTGGGCTCCCTAGCTTTCGGGGACGGCCCCAGCTGGGGGAGTTTTTCCCTTTGGGCCGCTGCCTGGACGACCAAGGACCCGGGGACAGGTTGGGAGTACAAGTGCTCGTGCCCCAACTGGGGAACATAGTAGCGCCTCTCGACACCCTTTAAGGTAGGGGTCAGGGTCGCCAGTGTTTGCCACAGGGCATTGGTAATTTTTGCCACCGTTTTATTAAGCAGCAAAGCCAAACGGGCGGGCGCGTCATCTGAAAGGATATCGATCATAGGATCCGTGTCCTCCACGACTGGCTCCACCGGGACACCCAGGTTGGAAGCCAGACGCCTGAGCAGCTCCTGATGCGCTCGGGCATCCATAATAGGCAGCGCCGTGCAGGTGCAGGATCCGCCAGGGCTTCATCAGGCGATGGCGGCAGCAGCGGTACTGCCGGCGGACATGGCTCCGGCACCGAGGCCTGTACCTGTGCCACAGGGTCCAATGTGGGCGGCCTCTGGGGGGAAGGAGGAGGTCGCGAACACGATGCCGATGGTTGCGATCGGCGACCCGAAGCTCCTGACATCACAGAGGGGGCACGGGCCCTTGCCACTGGTGGTAAGCCCACGGTGTCCAGAAAGGCCACTGCGGATGAGGCGGCTATGTCTGCTGCACCTATGAACGGTCACGTCGGTGCCGGGAACGGGATCTGTGGGCCGAAGAGGCTCCCGAGGATCCGGACCTGAGGGATGTCGCATTGGAATCCGACGAATAATCAGATTCGGGCCAGGGAGGCGCCGACGAGGAGTGACCTGTAGCCGACGGAGGAGCAAACCTGGCCATGGACTCAGGCTTGCCTGCATGGCCACGGTGGGGGCGTGCCGGTGCCGGTGCCTGCTGCGGCGCCAGGGGAACAAAACCCTGCTGCGGTACCGAGGGTTGCAGTACCGAGAGCACCAAGGGCTGTTGCAGCACCGGGGGACCCAGTCCCGGTGCCGAAAGCGCTATTGGCGCCGAAAGAGGTGGTGGTGGACTCGGTGGCGGAGGTCCCGGTGCCGGTTGCATCTCCGGTGCGGAGCATGACGGTGCCGAGACAAACCCCGAAGAGGTTGACATCACCGTCGGCTGGGGTACCAGCAAGGTCCACATGGTCGGTGCCGGTGCTTGCGACAGTACCATGACGTGCGTCGGTGCTGAAGAGCCCGGTGCCGACGCGAGAAGGGGCAGTCCCGGAAGAGTACTCTGAGCCGGTGTTGAAGATGACGGTGCCACAGACGTTGCCACAAGGCTAGGATGGTATGGCACCGGTGCAGCCATAAGGGGGGCCGGGAGAGATCCCAACACCGAGGTAGGCCGGGCCCAGTCGGGTGCTGAGTAAGACTTGGGGGCCGGCGTCGATGCCGAGGCAAGCGGTACTGGCCCCACGAGGGACGGTCCCGTCGGATAAGTAGCCTGAGCTTGCCGGTCTTGCCGGTGCGGAGGCGAAACCAGAGCCAACACGGCCTCTGGCGAAGGCGACCTCGAACCTTCCGCCTCAACCAACGACGGAGGGGAGGTGGTGAGACTGATAAGGTCCTGCGCCGCCTCAAAGGTGTCCGGCGTGGACGGGCGGTACGGGGGCAATTGCCCTGGACTAGAGGGACTTTCAGCTCGCTCACAGCGCACCGTAGAGGATGTGTGCACCGGTGAGTCGGTACCGCGGTGCAGGTCCGGCGTGATTTTCCGAGACGGGGACCTCCCGCGAGCCTTTTTCGGCCTCTTCGATGCCGGAGAGTGAGACTGGTGCCGAGTCTTCGACGCCGGGGCCGGGGCCGGGGCCCGGGCCCGGGGCGGAGCATCGTGCGTGGACGCCGGTGCACTTTGCACGGCAGGGTGCCCTGCCGGTTCCGGCTGTAAAGCCGTCTCCATGAGGAGGAGTTTTAGGCGAGAAACTCTCTCCCTTTTAGTGCGCGGCTTGAAAGACTTACAGATCTTACAGGCGTCCGTAAGATGGCTCTCACCCAGACACTTCAGACAGCTGTCGTGCGGGTCTCCTTTTGGCATGAACTTCGCACAGACAGCGCACGCCTTGAAGCCTTGCGGCCCTGGCATTCCTCACCCCCAAAGGGGGGGGAAGAACAAAGAACGAAGTAAACACTAACTACCTAACTAATTGAACTATTTACAATGCTAAGAGAAACAGGAACCATTAACTAATGTAAGAGAGACACACGCTCCAACGACCGTCATGGGCGGTAAGAAGGAACTGAGGTGGGGGAGCGCCGGCAGGGGTACTTATGCCCCGCCATAGCGGTGCCACTCCAGGGGGCGCCCTGCCGGCGCTACAGGTACCGCTAGGGAAAACGCTCCGGAAGACGCGGTGCACGCAGTGCGCACACCTGATTCGAATGGACATGAGCAACCACTCGAAGAAGAACTGCTACTTAGCCAGTTGGTCCCCAGCCTGTAACAATGCTTGGGATTCTTCCGTCCCAAGTGCAGGACTCTACACTTGTCCTTGTTGAACCTTATCAGATTTCTTTTGGCCCTCTCATCTGTCCAGGTCACTCTGGACCCTATCCCTGCCCTCCAATGTATCTACCTTTCCCCCTAGCTTAGTGTCATCCACAAACTTGCTGAGGGTGCAATCCATCCCCTCATCCAGGTCATTAATAAAGATGTTGAACAAAACCGGTCCCAGAAACGAACCTTGGGGCACGCCACTAGAAACCGACCGCCATCCTGACATTGAGCCGTTGATCGATGGGCCCAACCTTCCAGCCAGCTTTCTATCCATCTTACCGTCCATTTATCCAATCCACATTCCCTTATCTTGCTGGCAAGAATATTGTGGGAGACTGTATCAAAAGCCTTGCTAAAGTCAAGGTATATCACATCCACTGACTTTCCCATATCCACAGAGCCGGTTACCTCATCAGAGAAGCTAATCAGATTGGTAAGGCATGACTTGCCCTTCGTGAATCCATGTTGACTATTCCTGATCACTTTCCCCTCTTCCAAGTGCTTCAAAATGGATTCCTTGAGGATCCCCTCCATGGTTTTTCCAGGGACTGAGGTAAGACTGACCGGCTTATAGTTTCCTGGATCATCCTTCTTCCCTTTCTTAAAGATGAGCACATTTGCCTTTTTCCAGTCATCTGGGATCTCTCCTGATCCCCACGACTTTTCAAAGATAAGTGCCAAAGGCTCCTCAATGACATTTTCCAACTACCTCAATACCCTCGGATGTATTAAGTCTGGACCCATGGATTTATGTACGTTTAGCTTTTTTAAATAGTTCCTAAACTCTTCTTTCCCCACCAAGGGCTGTCCACCTTCGTCCCATAATGCGTCACTTAGTGCATTAGTCTGGGAGCCGACCTTGTCCATGAATACAGAGGCAAAGAAAGCATTAAGTACTTCAGCTTTCCCCACATCATCTGTCACTAGGTTACTGCCCTCATCCAGTAGGGGCCCCACACCCTCTCTAATCACCTTCTTCTTGCTAACATGCCTGTAGAAACATTTCTTGTTATCCTTCATATCACTTGCGAGTTGCAATTCCAATTGCGCTTTCGCCTTCCTGATAACTCCCCTGCATTCTCGAGTTATACATTTATACCCCTTCGTAGTCATTTGTCCAAGTTTCCACTTTTTGTAAGTTCCCTGTTTGTGCTTAAGTTCACCAAGGATTTCCCCAGTAAGCCAATCCGGTCTCCTACCATATTTGCTTCTCTTGTTACGCACTGGAATGGTTTCTTTCTGTGCCTTCAATAAGGCTTCTTTAAAATACTGCCAGTTGTCCTGGACTCCTTTCCCCTTCATGTTAGCATCCCAGGGAATTCTGCCCATCAGATAGGTCTCTGAGGGAGTCGAAATCTGCTTTTCTGAAGTCCAAGGTGTGTATTTTACTACTCTCTTTTCTTCCTTTGGTCAGGATCCTGAAATCTACCATCTCATGATCACTGCTTCCCAGATTGTCACCCACCTCTTCTTCCCCTATTAGTTCCTCCCTGTTTGTAAGCTGTGCATGGCCCCTGGTCAGATCCTTCAGCACTTGTACCAAGAAGTTATCCCCAACATTCTCCAAAAACTTAATGGATTGTCTGTGTACTGTCGTATTGGTCTCCCAACAGATGTCAGGGTGATTAAAGTCCCCCCATGAGAACCAGGGCCTGCGATCTGGAAACTTCTCTCAGTTGTCCGAAGAAAGCCTCATCTACCTCATCCACCTGATTCAGTGGCCTGTAGCAGACACCAACCACAACATCACTGCTGTTGCTTACACCTCTAAACTTGACCCACAGACTCTCAACAGGCTTTTCTCCCCTCTATATACTGGAGTTCTGAGCAATCAGAGCTCTCTTGCATACAGTGCAACTCCTCCTCCTTTTCTCCCCTGCCTGTTCTTCCAGAACAGTTTATACCCTTCTATGACAGTGCTCCAGTCATGCGAGTAATCCCACAAAGTCTCTGTTATCCCAATCAAATCATAGTTCTTGGACTAGGCCAGGGCCTCCAATTCTTCCTGTTTGTTATCCAGGCCTCTCACATTGGTGTACAAACACCTTAGATAACCAGTTGATCGCCCTACCCTCTCCATTTGAATCCGGGGTCCTCCTTTGTTGCTCGTTCCTCTTTGCATTTCTTCCCGGTATCCAACTTCCCCACTCCCCTCAGGGTTTTGGTCACCGTCCCCCAATGAACGTAGTTTAAAGCCCTCCTCAATACGTTTGCAAGCCTGCTGGCAAAGATGCTCCTTCCTCTCTTTGTTAGGTGGATCCCATCTCTTCCTAACAATCCTTGTGCCTAGAACAGAGTCCCATGGTCAAAGAAACCAAAGCCCTCTCTCTGATACCACCTGCGCAACCACACATTTACTTCCTCAATTATATAAACAAATAGGGAGGAACATGATAATGAAATCATAGAGTTCATGATTCTAAGGAATAGCAGAAGGTAGAACAGCAAAATAGAGACAATGGATTTCAGGAAGGCAGATTTTGGTAAGCTCAGAGAGCTAGCAGGTAAGGTCCCACGGGAAGCAAGACTAAGGGGAAAAACAACTGAAGAGAGTTGGCAGTTTTTCAAAGGGACATTATTAAGGGCCCAAAAGCAAGGTATTCCGCTGCATAGGAAAAGTAGAAAGTATGGCAAAAGACTGCCTTGGCTTAACCAGGAGATCTTGCATGATCTAAAAATCAAAAAGGACTCATAAAAAGTATAAACTAGGACAAATTACAAAGGATGAATACAAGCAAACAATACAGGTATACAGGGGCAAGATTAGAAAGGCAAAGGCAGAAAATGAGCTGCTGCTGGGAGGGGGAGAGGTGGCTGAGTCCGAGGCACCAAGTAGACGCTCCCAGACTTCAGCATTTTTTAATTGCTGCCTGTGCCCCGGCAGGGGCTGCATGGAACTCAGCTGGGGCAGTTCCACTCCCTCAGAGCATGCTCGGGCTCACTGCCGCCCCCTCAGGGTGCGCTCGGGCTCACTGCCCCCTGTGCGGTGCCGCTCTCTCTCCCCCACACCCCTCCCCACCCAGCTGGGGACATGGCTGCGAGCCTGGTCTGGCGTGGAAGGTCAGGGTTTCTTCACACACTCCCCATACCCTGGCAGCGGGAAGCCTGACCTGGTGCTGCAGCCCCGCAGCTGCACTGGGATCCCCACTGCATGGGGAGGGGACTGAGCACCCTCTCCCTCCTCCCTGATGGGGGAACGAGAGCATGATGCCTAGAGGCTTTCCCTGCTGCAACAGGGTGCCCAGCCAGGTAAGCGTCACCCCTCATGCCCAGGCCCCGCACCCAAATTCCCCTCACTCACTCCCCTCCCGCTGCCAAGACCGTGCATTCCCAGCTTGCTCTGACACCCTGCCCCAAGACCCCTCCTGTACCCCCCCCCTCCTGGCCAGAGACCCTACCCCCAGCCTGTCTGTGCACCCTACGTCTCACCCAGACCTCGCAACCTCTCCCCCTTCTGCACCCTACCTCCATCCCGGATCCTGAACCCATCCCTATCCCACACATTGGCAGTCCTATCTTGCACACTAAACCCCTTTTTTTCTCCCCACACCAGAACCTAAGGGGGTCCATACAATTCACTAATTCCAGAACCCCTGAAAAGTAAATCTGGCCTATGGGAAGCCCTGAACTAGGGACGTTAGGGAGTAATCGACTACCTGATAAGCAAAAGCTTATGGGGTAGTAGAGTAGCTGCACAGGGGTGGGGAGAGGAAGGAGGCAGCTCTGCAGAACTAGCATGCATGGAGAGCTGGCTTAAAAGCTGGCTCCCCATGCATCTGGGCTCCTGCCTTCCCCCCTGTGCACTGCTGCTTCTGTATCAGAGGCAGCTGCACAGAGAAGGGCAGGTGGCTCCACGGGATCGGGTGCTCATAGGGAGCCTGCTTTTAAGTAAATTTAAAAAAAAAATGTCAGAATCTGCTCAGGCTAGAGCTCAGCATCATTAGATAGTACCAGATGCAATTGCTTTTTTATAAGCATTACCAAATAAGGCTACAAATAAAATAAAATAAAAAAGTCTGGCAGTGCCAGCTATATGAAAGCTACTAGAAATTAAACAATTTAGAGAGTAATTCAAGTGCTCATTTTTGCAAGATATTGGTTATTTTGGAACAATGTTAGGTGTTCTAAACTGCAAACTGATAAGTATTTTGCTTTTAAAATGCCACAGGACTCCTCATTGTTTCTGCATAGACCACATTCTAAAGCTTTTAGTGATGTGAAGAGCACAGTGCAGATTTTATACTATTCCATTTGTTGTCGACAGAAATATCTGATGTATGTGTTCTCTCTCTAAAAAAAGAACTAACCCTGCTTAGAGCCCCCCAAATTAAGAAGGTAAATCCCTTACACATTACTCTTCAATTTTATCTGGGTCCTTTACAAACAAACCAGTAGGTTTTGTGTCTTGAACAGCGTACAAACTAATAGTGACCCTTTAATCAAATGGTGAGCTTCTATTACCTGAAGAAGAAAGATACATTCACCAAAACATCTGAAAATTTTGCCTCAGCAACAGAGGAAAAAATAAAGCCTCCCAGTGTTACAACACAGATGGTACATTGTAAACGCCTGGATTTAATTCTCACTAGCCTCTCCCAGTAATCTACTGTATGTCAGCAGCACTATACCTCTCCTTCATCCTCCTACCATGGTACAGCTTTTCTATTTAAATGAGGGAGCAAAACAGTAGCTTACCATCTGCCTTCGGCAGCTCATTTATGTCAAACTGAGGACTGGATTTATAAAAGGATCTGACATTAATAGAGGGATAAAATTTATTACAAGTTAATGGTGTGCAAGAACTCCAATAAAGTTCCTCTCTGTGAAGTGTCCCAGAAAATGCTTTCCTGAAAATAGCCTAGATTTCAAAAACTGTTTGTGATACGCGGATGTTTAAGATCTTGCTAACTGACAAGGGCTATAGCCTCCAGAAGGCCAATATTTCACTCGTCTGCTCACCTGTAAGAGCTGGAAATGCCTAAACATTCACTATGTGCCAAGAAAACTTACTCAAAATTGGCCCAAAGCATAGGATGAGCAGAGTCCATAAAAACTATTATTTTAAGTTACTTATGGAACAAGATCACTCAGATTTTATATTATTGCCTTTTCCATGCCTGCTCGTACCAGTAGAGTCCTAAAGCTTCAACGTTCTTTTAAACGGAATACAGGGACACACACACAAGTGGTTTTTTTAGTTTAAAAAAAGCTTCCAAAAATAAATAAAAAGTTTTCCCATGCAAGTTGCTTCTCTTTTTTACAAGATTGCAGAATGTTTTATTTATTGCTATTCATTATAGATATCAGAAGAAAATTGCAAGATTTAATATACATTTCCATATATAGCTGTTAAAGGTAGCTTCCAAATCAATAGCAGTGATGCTATGAAAACAGAAAAAGCATCAAGAGGCACAACTCCATAGCTGGCAATTTATCTCAAGCCCTGCCTCTCTCAACTTTGAACTGATGAGCCATCAAGCTGTACTGAAGAAGAGAGGAACTGTTTGAAGGAACAATTTGAAGAAATTCTGCCCAATAACTTGTGTCACCCGAAGTTTGTAAGACTCATCAATATGCAGCTGACAAAGTTAGTATGTCACTTACATGTGCATACTTGACTGCTTGCATGGGTATGGCATGTACTCATCAGAAATGCCCGTCTCTAAGCAAAATGCACCTCAGGTACCTATCCAGTGTGCCACATGCCATGGTACATGCAATGCCTTTTGGGAATTTTTCACATATGATGGGGTAAAAATGAGTTGCAGGGGGATCTGTGGTATTTTGAGAGTAAGATCCCAGTATGTAACTTTCCCCAATGCATAATGCTATCTATAGTCCATAATTTTCACACTTTTTAAAATCCCACAAGCCACACAGGACATTTCAGTATCCACCACTATCTCTAACAGGTGCATGGAGACTGAAGAGCTGTGCTGTTCTCATGAACACTGTAAATACAGGATATATGATCCTCCAGTATTTGGAAATACAGTAAACTTCCGATAATCCGGCACCTTTAGGACCCAGGGGGTGCCAGATTATCAAATATGCCGGACTATCGGAAGGGGGGGCTATGAGGGGTCTAGGGTGGTGTGGGGGATGCCACCCCAGACCCTCATAGCCCCCTTCCGATTGTCGGCTCTGCCTCAGGCGTCCCGATTCAGTCGCTGCTGGTCAGTTTAAGCAGCAGCTGAATCGACGCGCGCAGAGCAGCTGTGGTGCTGCCGGGTTGGTCCAGTAGCGCCGCCCCTTGGCGCTGCGAGACCAACCCAGCAGCACCCCAGTTGCTCTTGGGGACGCCTGGGGCAGAGCAGCTGGGGTGCTGCCGGGTTGGTCCGGTAGCGCCGCCCCTTGGCGCTGCAAGACCAACCCGGCAGCACCCCAGCTGCTCTGCTCCAGGCGTCCCCAAGTCAGCCGCCACTGAAACTGACCAGGGGTTGACTCTGGGAAGCCCAGGGCAGAGCAGCTCTGGGGGACAGCTGGGGTGCTGCCGGGTTGGTCCCGCAGCGCCGAGGGGCAGCACTCCAGCTGCTCTGCCCCCAGCTTCCCCGATTCAGCCGCTGGTCAGTTTCAGCAGCGGCTGAATTGGAGAAGCCGGGGGCAGAGCAGCTCCAATGGTCCGGCTGCCTGGAGCACTTCCGGGTTCCTGATGGTGCCGGACCATCAGATGCCGGACTAATGGAGTTTTACTGTAGCACAATAGGGGATTTCTCTGACAACAGTTTGTTGAGGGACACAGCGAAAAACAACTGGAGGTTGGTGGTAGCGTTCCCAGAGCAGTTGCAGACAGTGAAACCGTTGGGCCAGAGAAAAGAGCACCAACTGACAGGACTGTACTGTAAGGCAGACTTGGGATGACGAGCAGTGACTACAGAACTTCTGGATGCAGGTGGCCACATTTCTGGATCTGTAGTCCAAGCTCACCTTCTTTGCAGGAGCACCAGAACTGAGATCACACTCTGGATACTTATAGTGCCAGATTGCTACCAGTCAATGTGAAAGCATTTGTGAGTTGGAAAATCCACAATGAGGGCTGATGTCATTCAAATATATAGGGCCATTAATTATCTCCGATACACAGGATTGAGACTCAGAAATGTGCAGTTCATAGTGGATGGATTTGCAGCAGTGGGTCTCCCAAACCATGGTGGGGCAATAGATAGATAGCATGCCCCTATTTTGGCACCAGCACACACTGCCACACAGTACATCAATAGAAAAGACTATTTTCCTGTGGTTAGGCAAACACTGATGAATCACTAGGGATGCTACACCAATATCAGTTTGGACTGGTGAGAGAAAATGCATGATAACCTACATCTTTAAGAACACAGGACAGTGCAGAAAACTGCAAATAAGGGCATTCTTTCCAAACAAAATTGCCCATTAGTAATACTTACATGTCAATAGTGATTCAAGGTGACCCAGCCTATCCCTTGCTCATAAAGCTATACACCAGCCACCTTAACAGCAGGAAAGATTTAACAAGGAAAGATTTAACTACAGCTCAGCAGTGCAGAATGACAGCTGAATGTGCTTTTGGTAAACTGAATGGGTGCTGGTGGGGTTTACTCAATAGAATGGATCTCAGGGTACATCTAGATTGCTTTCCTCTTCCGAAAGAGGAAATGCAAATGAAGTGCTGATTAGCATATTCTCACACTTCATTTGCATATCCTCTTCCAACCTTTTTTTGTGGAAGAGGTTTTTTTGCCAAAAAACACAGTCTAGATGTGACTTTTTCATGGAAAAAAACCCTTGTTCAAAAGAACCTGTAAACCTAATTTTTTGAGGAATACGGGTTCTTTTGAAAAAGGGTTTTTTTCGCAAAAAAGCTTCTTTCGCAAAAAGGGTCGGAAGAGGATATGCAAATGAAGCGTGAGAATATGCTAATCAGCGCTTCATTTGCATTTCCTCTTTCGGAAGAGGAAAGCAGTCTAGATGTACCCTCAGTGAGAAAAACATCCCAATGGTTAAGGCTGCATAGTGTGTATGCAAAATATCCATGAGGCAACGGGGAGTCAGGGGGAGTCTGCCATCAGGCTGGAGATGGAACGGCTGCCTGTTGAGTTCAAACAGTCTGACATAAGAGCCATTATAAGAGCTCATTGTGGAATGATACTGTTGAGGGGGGTTTAAAAGAACACTATTAATGGTCAGTCACAGTATTCTGTGCTAGACTGTTCTCTAATCCAGGCTTTGAGTGTTGTTAGGAACCATGTTGTGCTTGCTGTACATTTATAACTTTAAACGTGGTTTACTGAAGTTACAAATTTTGCAGTCTTTGTTGTACATTTATGAATAGGACTGAGTGGTCTCCTTAGCCTATTACTTCTTTGGTGTTTTATGTTTACAAGCACTAGGTGCTTTGAAGACCACTAAACATTCTGCATGGTATCTTGTGAACTAATACAGCTTTTTAAATTTTAAATAGAAATGTATTTGGTCAAAAACAATGCCAGAAAACATTATGCAAAAGAACAGGCAATGCAGTATAAACTAACATAGTAAGTTAAACAGAACTTAACTTTATAACTGGCTAGGCAGCAAACTTTTCTGTCCCTTTCAGTGCACAAATGTCACTTCTAGCTGCACATACATAGACCTGTGCAAACCACAGCTAGTGTATATGAAGCTATGGTTTTTTCCATGCTGTCCCATGAGTGATGGGGATAAGACTGAGTTCCATGATGCCATGTGGCATACTATGAGGTGTAGGGAACTGCTACTATGGACCTCTAAGGACTGCAAAGGGTGAAAAGAATTTGGGACATGTTGGTCAGCTAGATCTACAGCATTTGGGTTTGCTGCCTGAGAAAGCCATTATGGTCTGGTTCATCTCCCTCTTCTTTTCCTGCTGGAACTGTCTTCTCTCCAATCTGACAAGTCATCACTCCAGGCCCTTTGTGGTCCAGTGCAGCACTACCTCACAGAGTCTCACTGTATGTCTTCCCTAATCCAGGAGCTGACATTCTGCAACTATGGGGTACAGTCTTCAAGGCAGTAATGGCAGCAACTGCTGAAGTAATCTAAGTGGTGGTTGGTTGTGCAAGGACTTGATCTCCTGAGGTTCCTTCCAGTTATATTTTTTTTTCACAGAATCAGTTCCTATAGGAATAAGGGAAGGAAGTTTTGAAACTTTTAATAGGATATGCTTATTGACACTTCAGCTTTGGAGAATATCTACAAACCACCAAATCACTAGGAGTATGGCATGCCCAGGGAGAAGGAATTTCAGTTGAATAAAGCAATAAAATGTCCGTCCCTATTCCACAGATACAAGCAAAGGGAGTAATATTTTCCAAATGAAGTGGTGGGTTTAGTTGATAATTCCTGAGGGTAAGAAAAGCAGACAGCAGAGTCACTACTTGGATTCTAATGCCACCCTGCCCTATATGTCACTATACTCTTTACCATTGCCAGCCAAACTCATCACAGAATGGCAAGGGAAAGTGTTACCACAGAAGAAGAAATAAAGCTGCCATCCTTAGAAACCCTCTAGAGAGGACTGCAGAGCAGCTCCACAGAAGTTTCATAGATTTCTGTTAAGAAGATCCAAGGAACATCACGATGTACAAACAGCTCTGTCTGGGCCCCCTCAATCTAATTTAACAGGGACTGAAAAGCAGATGTTAACTCCAGCTCTGTTTGGTCTGATATATCCTCTTCTCACATAAGTGAAACAATTAAAAGATGATAGTTGCACCTTGATAACCTGGGGTGGATTAGGAGGGTGTCATCTTTAAATTTAGACATCATAAAGAAAAAAATGCATACATGCATAGTTATTGGAGGTCTCTCCCTTTTTACTGAGCTCATCTATGCTTGGCTAGCAGGATTGGCTGGACTGTGGAGAAGTGCTACGCACCACATCTTCCTCACCCTGCTTCTCCTCCTTGCTATTGTTACCCACCAGCTCTGTGATTCTTGGGGAACCAGAACATGGTCACCTGTCAGCCTTGTGCTCTTGGGGAGCCAGGGAGTGACATTCATGGAAAACCATCCCCTCCTCAGGCCTCTGCTAGAATCAAAGACAAAGCAATGAAAAGGCCGGGAAGACACACCTAAACTGCTTCAGACAAGGGTGATACAATTAAGGAAACACCCCAGCCTCATTTGCATTAAAGATGGAACAGAGGGACATCTCATTAGCATACAGAATGGAGAGCAGCTCTTCTAAGGCAGGAACCGCAGTGAACTATGGGATACCGAAAGCAGAGAAGCACTGCCTGATGGGAAATCTGTACTCCAGATGCTAATGAACCCAGGCCTGCTCACACCCAAATTAGTCATTATCAGACCAATTCTAGTAACGATCCTATTGACATCTAAAATACTGAAACTGCCTAGTTGCATTGTGAGCTCGTTCAAGGAACATCACCCATAACCAGGGGTGATCAATCTCTATTGTCTCTCCTCTTTCTCTTTGAAACTATCTCTATAAAACTCCTATCCTTGCCCCAAGAAAAACTGTTCTGATACCTGGATTTAAACTGCATCAGTTCCATTGAGACTTCTTCATCTCCTGTCTGATCGTGCTGGGGGCTCTGCTCTGTTTGTCTCCTGCCCTCTGGACCCCCGGCTACGATCATCATCTGGGACCCCCGATCAGTGCAAGCTCCGTGGAGTGGTGAGGTCTCTCTCTCTCTCCCTCCCATCAACTATCTCTCTAAGCATAGCCTCCTGACCCTGCCCTATGTAAACTGTTATATGGTTACCTAACATTTGTAATCAGTTTCAATTTAGATTTAATATTAACTGTTAGATTTAATATTGTAACTTTTTTTGATAGCTATGCACTACTCAGAAATAAATAACTTTCATTGTTAAGCTGGTTGCTTCTCTCTCTTTCTCTTTTGCTCACTCTTCCTTAAGGGGTGTTGTTTTGGCTTCCCCATTCGCTCTGCAACAACGCTTCTTGTACCCAAGCTAAAGATCCCTGTAGTGCCCAAAATCCTGTGGCTCATCGTGTAGTTTGCCAGTGAATGATTGTGGGGTGAAAGTGGGGATAGGGAAGTGCTGAACCTGGGGGCTTATGAGGATGGCAGCTTAAAGTGCTGTTTAATCCAGCCCACTGAGTCCAAAGGCACATGAGGGTGCAGTGTGGCATTGCTGTGAAACCCAGCCAGCTGAGTCCAGGGACATATGAGGGGGTCAGCTTGTGAGTGCTGATTACCCAGTCCCCTCAGATGTGCTCTGTTAGTGGGTGTGAGTGTCTGTGTGTGTTGCTAAAGTGGTAACCCTATCCTGAGGAACCCAGTTCCTGCAGGAGAACTCCAGTGGGAGGGGGAATTGGCAGCAGGGAGAATTCAGCTCCATATGAGAGCACAAGTAAGCACAAACAGCACACTGATAGAATTGTTAACCTTCTCCCGTCCCATAAGAGTAACCCTGATAAATGAGCATACCCCAGAGTATTGGGCAAATCTGGTAACACTATACATGACAGAGGTCTATCTCCTCCAAGGTATCTGTAGTGGTCTACAGGATGCTGATGGGGTCTCACCCAACTTATAATACAAAAGGCAACTCTGTAGCTCAACACCAGATTAAGTGTTGGACTCCCTGGCTTTGTGATATGTCAGACACAATTCCTCCACTGCTGCTGATTCCTGCTGTACCCCTTTGGCTGCATCCCCCACACAGTCTTTTCACAGATGTCCACATGACAGACAGCACAGCCACCACTAGACCTAGTTAATGGAATTTTAGTCTCAGATACAGAAGGATACAAGGTCTCTTATATTAAACAATGCAAATGTGAATGTCAGTGAAGGCTCATGGGTTACCCATATTAAATGGCAACTAAAGTGGGTCAAAAACTGATTTTTCCAATTGGCATTATCCAAGTCAGAGTCATTAGTAGGGATGTGAAGGTTTAACTATGAGAGGAGGGTGGGTGGAACTGCAGACATGGGCTGTTCACCACCCTTTAATCAATTAACAGGATTAAACAATACGTTTAACCAATTAGCCAAGTAAATGGGATTTTACATTCCTAGTCATTAGCATCTTTACTTTGTAAGAGTTGTTCCCTTTATGTCTTTAACACATTAAGCTTCAAATGACAGACATTAACTCTGCAAGCTACATTCAAAACTCTCACTCTACTAGTACTATATTGATTTAAAAGGAAAAATTTCTTATCGTCAGAGCCAGAGGCAGTATACTTCAGTTGAGTGAACCGGAACGGATTTAAGATCAACGCTTGACAAAAGATTTTTTTGCTGTGCACAGATGTGTTTACTCACACTGTGCCTAATTTATACTGGAGATAGAGCAACAGATCTTGGTCACCTTCCTTCACAGTTTTTCAGTCATTTAGTGACATAGTTTTTGCTTTTATTATTTCCCCCTTGGTTGTTTCCAAGCCAAGGCTATAATTAAGATCCAAAGGGGAATTAATTATGTACTCTTCTGATAGAGAGCAGCCTGCTAAATAATAGTATGTGTACACAACACACACACACGCGCGCGCGTACATATTATTAGCGGAATGAGAGAAGACATTTGAGACTAAAAGATTTCAGAGGCTTTAGTTGGCTACTGCTTTTCCATAGCAGATCCCAAATGTTTGCATTAAGCATGCCTGGCCACAGCTAGCTCATGCACTTGGATTGTGATTTGCCTCTGTTCTACGATCATATCATGTTTAAATGCTTACAGAACCAACTGAACGATAACAATGTTTGGGTGTACTAGGTGGGGTTGGTTTGTTTTTTTTGGTTATACAACCCCCTAAGCTTGTTTCCCCCATCCCAAGACAAACTGCATCAAAGGGACAATGCCAGGATTGAAATAATGTTTCAAAAACTAATTGCTTACCAGCTTCAGAGGGGAGCCCAGTTAGTCTGTAACAGGAAAAACTTAAAAAACAACAAATAGTCTAGTAGCTCCTTAAAGACTAACACAACATGTAGATGGTGGTATGAGTTTTCATGGGCACAACCCACTTCTTCGGATGACTAACTTACCTTCTTTACAAGCAATGTTCAAAGGATTAAGACTATTTAAAAGCAAAAATAAAAATCACACAATCTTCACAAGCTAAGTTGGGGGTCTACCAAACAGAGTCTCTTTAAAATGGGAATTGAGCACAACTCTTTCTTAATAAAGTCACACACACCACATCCCAAAAACCCAGACTGCCTGCTTGAGTGCCACACTGTGCCACCACCTGGGAGCTGCCTATAAGCACTTCCAGGCCGGACCCTGTACCTGGCACTCCCTTCCACACCCCAATCTCCCGCCCTAGGTCAGTGGTTTTCAAACTGTGGGTTGCGACCCAGCACTGGGTCACATAATGTCAGGCACTGGGTCACCTTGCTGTAGGGTGACCCAATGACTAGTGGGGGTGCCAAGGCAGGCTTCCTGAATGTCCTAGCACTGCGGATTATGCTGCATCCTGGAAGTGGCCAGCAGCAGGTCTTGCTCTTCAGCAGGGGGCCATGGGGCTCTGTGCACTGCCCCTACCCTAACCACTGGCTCCACACTCCCATTGGCTGGTTCCTGGCCAATGGGAGCTGGGGTAGGGGAGAGCAGCGCACAGAGCTGCTTGCATACCTCTGCCTAGGAGCTGGACCTGCTGCTGGCTGCTTCTGGGAAACAGCACAGTCCGTGGTGCCAGGAGAGGCCAGAAGCCTGCTTTAGCATCCCCACTGTGCCACTGATCAGGGGCTGCTGGAAGTAAGCCCAGGCACAACCACAAGCACCAACCCCCTGCCACTCCCCAGCCTAAGGATGTTAAGAGGCAGGTAACTGACTAATCATATAGTTGATACAATTTGTATTGACTACATGATTAGTCGATAAGCGAAGGGCTCTGCAGCAGCCTCTGTTCATGGCCAGGGGCTGCAGAACAGCTTCTGCTTGTGGCAAGCCTGGGCCTGCCATGGGCAGAGGCTGCTTCACGGCAGTCTCCCCTTCCCGATGAGAGGGGCAACAGTGGAGGGGGGAGTGGGAGCAGGCGGCACCGCAGAGCTGGTGTTGGAGAGAAACGGCTTTTAAGCCTACTACCCCCCAACAACAACTCCTGTTCCCCCTCCTTTACTGCCTCTGATACAGAGGCAGCGGGGGGGGGGCGGGAGTAGTCAAGTAGTCAACGTGACTACCTGATAAGCTTACGCTTATTGAGTAGTTGACTACTCACTTACATCCCTACCCCAACCTGGAGCCCTAGTAACTATATTAGACAAGTACAAGCAAGATTCATTGCTGCCCCCCTGTTGTCCCTATATTCCAGCTGTGATTCTTTAATGCTACAAGCTCCATAAAGACTAAGGCAATGGAGAGTCCAAGTTAGGGCTGATAAACTACATGCTGGTGCACTCACAATCTAGAACAGGCCTGGGCAAAATACATACTTACATCCAACCAAGCCACTGGATCCGGCCTGCAGATGCAGCAGGGAGGCCCACACAAGCTCCTCTGCTTGCCCCACACACCGCTCAGAAAAGCGGCTGCTGGGCCCATTTCTGTTTCAAAACTGTGATCACAGAGGGGTGGAGGGAAGACTTCAGGCGCTATCCCAGCCCCCAGCACAATCCCATTGGTTGGTTTTTGGCCAGAAACTGGCCAATGAGAGCTGCCTGTTTGAATAACAGGTGGCACATGAAGCACCATGCCCCGCCCCACAGCTCAGTTATTCACATAAGCACACGTGCTGGGGTGGAGCAGGCAGGCAGACAAATGTTTTAAGCTCTGCAAGCATTTAGCTCTACAAGCAAGCAGGCTGGTTGGGCTGCTGGCTGGTAAGTCTCCTGGCCAGTGCCTGCCTCTGGCACCTCAGCTCCTGCCTTCCCCAACCCTCTGGCCCTTCCCACTCCTGCCTCCCTACTCCACATACCCAAACCGTCTGCCTCCCTTCTGCACCCATATGCCCTCCCAGATCCAGCACCCAATCCCCTGCCCCAGATCACAATCCCCTCCTACCCTAGGTCACAACCCAAACTCCTGCCCCCCCAGTCCTGGAATTCCTCCATAAATATCCTGGAAGAGTGAGGCCTTTGACCATTTTCCAAAATTTTGGCTTCCTTGTCAAAAATTATTGCTCACCCCTGATCTAGAACAGCAATTTTCAAATGCGGAGCCACTAGGTGCTTTTTTTTTTTTTTTTTTTTTTTTTTTGCAGCCGTAACCTTTTGGTCTGTGGCAGACCCTCCTCCCATTCTGTGTTGCTCCTGGATGCATCACCTTGGTGTTGGGTGCTGGAGCCAACAGCAGCAGGTGGGTGCTACCCTGTTGTAGAGGGGATGCTACCTTGCTCTGGAGATACCTAAGGCACAACACTGGAAGAGCAGACAAACAGTGAATTCCCCCCACCTTCCTGGGGACTTTGGGCTTCAACCTTAAACCTTGGGTTGGTGGGACATAAGAACATAAGAATGGCTATACTGGGTCAGACCAAAGGTCCATTTAGCCCAGTATCCTGTCTTCTGACACTGGCCAATACCAGATGCCTCAGAGGCAGGAAAAACAACAGGTAATCATCACGTGATCCCTCTCCTGTCATCCATTTCCAGACAAACAGAGGCTAGGGACACCATTACTACCCATACTGGCTAATAGATTCATGGAGATTATGTCCATTAAAGGCTATCTAGCCCTTTTTTAAGCCCTGCTAAAGTCCTAGTCTTCACCACATCCTCTGGTAAGGAGTTCCACAGGGTGACTGTGTGCTGCATGAAGAAAAACTTCCTTTTATTTGTTTTAAACCTGCTGCCTATTAATTTCATTTGGTGACCCTTAGTTCTTATATTGTGGGAATAAGTAAAAAAAACTTTTCCTTATTCACTTTTTCCACACCAGTCATGATTTTATAGACCTCTATCATATCCTCCCTTAGTCTCCTCTTTTCTAAGCTGAAAAGTCCAAGTCTTTTTAATCTCTCTTCATATGGGACCCATTCCAAACCCCTAATTTTATTGCCCTTTTCTGAACCTTTTCCAATGCCAATATATCTTTTTTGAGATAAGGCGACCACATCTGGAGGCGACCACATCTGTACGCAGTATTCAAGATGTGGGCGTACCATGGTTTTATGTAGAAGCAATAAGATATTCTCTGTTTTATCCTCGATCCCTTTTTTAATGGTTCCTAACATTCTATTTGCTTTTTTTGACTGCCGCTGCACAGTGAGTGGATGTTTTCAGAGAACTATCCACAATGACTCCAAGATCTCTCTCTTGAGTAGTTTAGTTGTTGCTAAATTAGTCCCCATCATATTGTATGTATAGCTGGGATTATTTTTTCCAATGTGCATTACTTTACATTTTTCAACATTACATTTCATTTGCCATTTTGTTGCCCAATCACTTAGTTTGGGACAGCAGGCTCTGGCCACAGGGCTTCAGTTGCACAGCAGTAGGTCCCAGGATTGGTCCATGCAGCTTCAGTCCCCACCCCCTAGGCTCTGTTTACTGTCCTCAGGGCTTCAGGTTCAAGCCCACCAACTGCATCCCCCAGTCACCAATCCACCTCTATCACAGTTGACCCCTGCTGCCTACCCTAACCCCCATCTGGGCTTAATTTGTTCCCAGGCTTGCTGGAGCTGAGTAAGTCTGCTGTGGAAAGTGATACTTGTACATTCATTAATATCACTTTTCAAACAGACTTACTAGCTAGGACTAAATAAAATTACAATGATTTGGGTGTGTATATGTGCCTATTTAGTCATTTTTCCTAACACTAAATAAATTCTTTAGGAAAAAGAACGACAGCGGACACTAGTTAGAGTTGGTGACCACACTCTCATGCCTCTCAACAATTTGTCCTAAAAACTCCTGGCCAAGAGCTCAGAAGAGTGGAAACTACCCCTGGGCAGCCCCTGGGGGTTGTTGGACTCAGGACAACAACCCTGTCCATCCACTCCAGACCATTCCCACCTCTGCTTCACTTCCATCCCCACTCCATCCCTCTCCCAGTTCCTCCCCTGAATGACTCTGCCCAGGAGATTAGTAGGAGCCCTGGCACCAGCAGCAGGAGTCGGGCAGCAGCAGCGCAAAGCAGAGCGACCTAGCCCCAGTCTACTCCTCTCCCCCGGCTTCCAGCACTGTCACTCCGCTTCCCACTGCCATTAAGAGCTGGGGGCAGTCCCACCCCTTTCCCCAAGTGACCAGGCTGGGGCCGGGTCATTCCAATTCCTGCCACTGGCAGTGAGTGCAGAGGTGGGCCCAACCCAACCCCTACTGCCAGCTCCAGATCCCCCTCCTTGTCCTCTGGGCCTCCTGGGTTTTGTAAGGCTCCCCAAAGCGCAGGACCCAGTGTGATCGCCCTGAGGCTGCAATCCTATCGACAGGATACCTCTAACCACCTCCCATGAGTCTCAGCAATGGTACGAGCATGAACACACTTCTGATGTTTTCCCTTAATTTAACTGCAAAGGGAAACTGAAGGCAAAAGAGAAATGAGCTTACTAAAGAAGAAACAGTAAGCAACACAGATCAGAAAAGAGAAAGTCTGCAGCAAATGTTCAATGGCTGCTACAGTACCTAGAGCAGTGTTTCTCAACCAGTGGTACGAGTACCCTTAGGGGTACTTGAGATAAATCTGGGGGGGTACGTAAACACAACTGAAATTTGGAGAAAACTGAATTTTTGTTTTAAGTTTTATAGCACTTTATTATTTTTGTACTTTTTACACCCAAAAATTTCATTGCCCACCTGGCTATGATTAAGTTGTTTAAACAAATTTGTTGCAATGGTAGAAAAAAATTGTGTGTGTGAAAACTGTAGGTACTGGGGGTACTTTTTTTTTTTATTATTAAATAAAGGGTACTTTAAGAAAAAGGTTGAGAAACTCTGACCTAGAGGATGAGTGATCTAAGCTTCTGTATACTACTGAAGTGGTCTCAAAAACTGAGGAAGTACTTAAGAAATTCAGTTTTGCACTCAATTCCCCCTTTCCACCAAGAACAAGGAAAGGATGGAATGACACCACTTAAAGTAACAATCTGAGCAGGATGTGGAAGCCAGTTTGCAGAGAACTCCAAATTAGGATATTTCTGGAGCTTCCATCCTCAGAAAAACATATGAAAGATCTACCACTGTATCAAAGAATGCCATTGCCTGCTTCACCAACTCTGCAACCAGGTGTTTTGGATCAGGCAGTGAAACAAGACAGCTGGGCTGTGTCTACACTGGGCCACTTATTCCGGAAAAGCAGCCGCTTTTCCAGAATAAGCTGCGAGCTGTCTACACTGGCCCCTTGAATTTCTGGAAAAGCACTGACGATCTACTGTAAGAAATCAGCTGCTTTTCCGAAAACTATGCTGCTCCCGCCGGGCAAAGTCCTTTTTCCGGAAAACAGTTCCGGAAAAGGGCCAGTGTAGGCAGCACAGTAGTCTTTTCCGCAAAAAAGCCCTGATCGCGAAAATGACGATCGGGGCTCTTTTTCCGGAAAAGCGCATCTATATTGTCCACGGACGCTTTTCCGGAAAAGCATCCTGCCAATGTAGACGCTCTTTTTCCGGAAATACTTATAACGGAAAACTGTTCCGTTTTAAGCATTTCCGGAAAAGGGTGCCAATGTAGACACAGCCCTTTAGTTTTTAACATGTATAAATAGGGATGAGTGGAGGAGTTTTCATTCTCTAAGTATATCAACAAACAGCTGACACGGATGATGTAGCACATTTGTAAAACTCATTCGATTCAAAGCCATCTTCAATGAAAAACTTTTGTTCACTTCCCAGAGACCAGTATTTCCCCATGTTACCAGTCACTGATATGATCTTCATGAGCCAGCTTTTCCACCAAGCACTTAAATATGGTACAATGAGATAAACCTTCACATTACCACCATTTATGACACTTAATCAGTTCTTACACCTGTCTCATTTGTGGCATGACTTTTTCCAAGAGCACTAAGTTAACTAAAACAACAGAAAAAATACTAATTCAGTCTGCTTGTTTTTTCACTGTTTAAAAACAAACTGCAGAGAAAATTGACATTTCAGAGATTTCACTGCCCTTTTTTTTAAGCAATTCCCCAAAAGTATCTTCAGGTTACAACAAGGAATAAGGAGCAGAAATTATTTTTTATCCTGTCCCCGTTTTGGTTGTCTCATTTTAGTAGTGCACTTCTCATTAGGAGAGGACTCCTGACAACAGAGCAATTCAAATGAGGAGGCAAGAGTCCCTTTGATCTCCTGGGAGAATGAATACCTGGGCATGCTCTTCATTACCCCTGACTACTCCTGAACCAAATAATTATGCTGACACCTTCTCCTTGGCTGTGGAGCCTTTATACTATTACTGGGAAGCGGTATTTCCATTTGCTCTTGCCTTTGACCCACTACATCAAACTCCTACCCTAATATGGCAATAGAGAGGCCACCACAGATGAGCTCCAGGATGAAGTCAGCAACAACAGGTAAGCAGGATTTGTATAGATAACATATGGTCCAACCTTTTTAAAGGTGTAGGCCAGATGCTAGTTTTGGGGCATCTCCATGGCTTGGGCCACATTCAGAAATATAATTCCAGAATCAGATCATGTTTTTAGGATGATTTAGTATTAAGACATAAATGAGCTTAAGAAGAAATCAAATCAAGCTAGAACCCTGAAGAAAGATTTTCCTCACACTAGAGTCCCACTATGGACATCAGTGTTCATAGATGCAAATCAGCAATAGCAGACAAGGATGTTGCTCTCCAGTTTGTTTTGCTATTTTGACTTCATGTGTTTTATAACAGAACTTTCAAAATCAGCAATGAACTTGACTAAGATATCTCATATACTTTCCAAGAAGCTGCAAAAAAGATCATCCACCTCAGTTCCTCGCATGATGGAAAAATGGATGATGTTCTTCTAAAGAGTGACTCTGAAGAGTCCAAGGCTTCTGCGGAATGTGTTAACATGACCCATAGAAGTAGAAATATTATGATCTCTACCATGCAGATAGAGACAGAGCACATTGATAAGCAGCTATATCTGTTAGGAAGGTCAGTGAGCAGAGAAATGCTTGGTCATCCAGCTGCTCCTGAAACTGGCTGGTGCTATTTTTCTCTTTTTTCAGAAATGCAAGGCACTCCTTTCTAAGTGAAGAAAACACTCAGACACCAAACATGTAAACAGTTGTGCAAATCCCCGTATTCTTCATTCAGCTCCTCAACACTGTTTCCTGAGCCTGTGTGCACTGTTTCCTCCATACATGATGCAGACCACTTACTTTGAAATGATCTATTCTTTGCATCTACTTTCCTTTACTTACTAAAACCACTGACACTGAAGTCACTACCACAAAAGTTCATGATACCATCTACATGTCTTTAAGGTGCTGCTAGGCTATTCATTGTTTTTTACGTTTTTCCAGTTACAGACTAACTCAGCTAACCCTCTGAAGCTTTTGAACATGCAAGGCACTGCATTCAGCCGTATGGAGTGGAAATCATCAACTATACAAAGAAACTCGCACAGATCCAAACAGACATCATCTTCCTATCCCAGTGCAAACAGATGAACATCATACCTAATGGACTGAAGGTGAAAAACCCATTACAATCTACATACCCCACAGACGACATACAGAGATTATGCCACACTCTCTCAAAGAAATTCGGGAACCACCTTATCAGCATACTATACAACAAACAGAAGAAAATCAAGGAGGAATTCTCAACATTAGAGACTCTCATAAAAACCAAGCTTCCATGCATACTTCCTCTTCCTCTTTACTAAAACCCAACAAGCCACCTACACTTCATCACTTCATCTCCCTTGAGAAGAAAAAGGACAATAAACTATCTAAACTCCTACACGCACGCCGCAGCATCTCTCATTCCCAGTACTTTCAACTCACCTAGCAACACTGTCAGCCTATCCAACCACTCTTAGGACAGGACAGATTCCTGTCAGGCTCTCTCAAGGACTCTCCTTCTGCCCCACCACCCCCACAAATATGATTCAGTTCTATGGAGCTCTAGAGGCCAAAAAGCAGACATCTCAGTTTACAGATTAGCACCTGCAATATTCAATAGACAAAAAGTTATTTGTATTAATATTATTAAATTGAGCTAGCATAGACAGAACAGTATCAGACGGAGGAAATGCAAGCCCAAAAAACTACAATTAAAATATCAAGACCAACTGGCTTTATATTTGTGAATGAATGTGAGCCAGGGACTGGGTCACTAGAACTTCTAATGAATTCCAAGTCACTGTATTAACTGCTTGCATTAATAGGATGCCTTTCATCTCCATGGATTGTAAACTGTTCGACAGGCTATGTAAACAGTAATATTTCATTTATTATGCTCAACTTGCACTTGTCCATTACTCTAGGCCTCCCTCCTTTACAACCACAGCTGCTCTGCTCTTCTTATCTAATTGCAATGCCCCTCTCCCTTTGTTCCCTCTGCTCATTTCCCTCCTGCTGCCCAAGATCTTTTTCCTTCCACACCAGACACGGCTGCTGATTGCTGGTCCCTACCCACAACCCTATGAAGCTGCTGTTTCATTTTGTTTTAAAATACTGAACTGGGAAAAGCTTAATGTCCCAGAAACATTAAATCGAAACAAGCTAACCAAAGCCAGACACTGCTAACCAGACCACAGGGGGTGTACTGGGGAAACCTGGGGCAGGGCTTTGAAGTTTTACATCAGCTTTCCCTCCTCCTGCATCTTTGTGATAGCACTGGGTTCTCCCAGCACACCACCCACAATATCACCAGTATGCAATTTCAGTTTGTATTAACACAAGTGGGAAAATTAAGCAGCTTACAAATTTCTAACTGCTGCTACTACTACATGAAATTGAAGGAGCTATGCAGGACACACTCAGGAAAGAACAGCTAAGCAGAGAATAGAGAAAGGCAAATACAGAAGGAGGGAAAGCATATTTTAAGGAGTCAATTTTAAACTGTTTTCACATCTACAAAAACAAATATTAATATATAAAAATACATGTATTTTAAAAGAACTTCTAAGTACACATGCATTATGTTATCAAATTAATGATAATATTATTTGATAAAAAAAATTTTTTTTTAAGGACATACAAATAAGCTACAGACAGCACACAGCCAACTTTAGTAACTGCTCAGCCCTAGTTTTGTAACTACAGTCCTCTCTCCTTGTTTGTTCCTCATTTTTCATCTCTTATATTTAGGCCCCAATCGTTTAATATGATCTACTAATTTGGACCTTTCCACCAACTGAAGCCCCATTGAAGTTAATATTCCATCAAACTGGAAGAGGAGGGCTGCAAATATGGCTCCTGGGGACAGAGACTGTCTCATTCACATATCTGCTACCTAACACTTTCAGGTGCTCTACAAATAAAAGTACATTTGAATGACATAGCAACATATTTTTATGATAACCCCAAAACATATCCTGATTAGTATCACCACTTTGGCCTCAAGGCCACCCTTTGTCCTGTTCAGTTTATATAAATTAAAACCCTCAATATCAAAAACTCAATTGAATTTTGCAGCTAAATTATGTTTCTGTTTAATCCAGGAGTGCCCTGCATGTCACAGCATTAATACCAGACAAATGACCTATTATTTTCAATGTGCTGCTGACAACAGAGCTAACAAAACAATGTTGCTGAAATCCACATTCATAGAGCACAAGAGAATAAAATACCACACAAATCCTCTTTTCTGCAAGCTCTGTTGATATCATTGTTAAGACTACAACCACAGCAAGAAGCCCCTTTAACTGAATCCAGAGTGAAAAACCCAAGAGAGGACAAAAAGCAGCTGTGATCTCACCAATTCCTGGTCAGACAGATGGCTTATGCAAAACCAGCTTTCTGTACCATAATGAAAACATTCTTAAAACCCACCTCCTCTAGATTTCCTCAGAGGCAAACTGAAACAATTTCTTTTTGTAAACCATTACAAGAGCTTAAGTAAATGGTCACAAGTATTTCTGGCCTGTAGTTCAGTATTACAGGGTGAAAAACAATAAACTCACATAAACTATTGTGTCAGATTGGTAGTGCATCTGGTTTATGAGGCATTCCTTTGAAAATGTAGGCAAGACAATGTAGCCAGCAAGAGAGTTATCTGATTAAAAAAAACCCAACTCGTTCACATTTGCATATTATAAATCAAATCTTCCTTTCCTTGTATTTTCATAATATTTTAACTTTAAAAGGAGATTCTGCTCGCTGAGTAAGCCCTAGACTGCATAAACAAACAAAAGTTTTACGATCCAAGGAAAATTACCCCTTGAAATGTTGGTTCTAAAGTTTTAATTAATGCATTTTCATTTTTTTTTTTTTTAACTTAGGAAATAAACCTTAGAATTGCCATACAAACACTTCATGAGTATTAAAGAGCCAAAGGGAGAGGGTTCATTTTCATTGTCCAAGCTAAGTAGGATGCAGACAGTAAACAATAACTTTAAAATGTGTTTTTTATTTTATTATGATAACTTTAGAATATTAAAAGTAACACAGCTAAGAAAGTAGATTTCTTAAAAATGACTTGACCTGTCAGTGTCCTATTAAACCCCAAACAGGAATTATATAAAAAAAAACCACCTTTGCTTTTGTGTAGAAACATACTGTATGCAAATGTTTAAACTTTTGCATTCCATGTAATAAGGCGCTTTCTTTTGACCTGTTAACTGTTCTTACTATCAATACAAAAACAGTAGGATCTAGTATCTTACCATTCTCAGATAGGCTTGTTTTATAAAATATGTTCAAAAACAGTTCATATTTTTAAATCACTATTCAATTGCTACTCTTAAATACTCCCTTTTAAAGCACTCTGCAATTTGACCATTGAGGCAGCTCTCAAAATACTCAAGTAAAGAGTGCTGACTATTGTTGCAGTGGATTTTTTTCTTTCTATGCACCTTCATACACGCCTCCAAAAAGCAAAAATGATAAAAGAATATACAGTAAGATTAAATTTGAAATATACCTAAGACCTAGTGACCAATGATAGATTTTCAAAAGAGCGTCCTGTGAAAACAAGACAGACAAATCCAAAAGAGTGGCGCTAACAACACACACACACAAAAAGCCTTCATCGCCTGATCTGAAACTGACTAGCTACATTTATTTAACAGATAGCAGATGAAGTCTGAAAGTCCCAACTGGAGATTTTAAAATATAAATAAATGCCCCCCCCCCACACACACACACACACTTAGAACCTAATGTAATGCTCACTGAAGCTGTCAATTAAAAGATCTGCACTGACTTCAGTAGGCTTGGAATCAAATTCCTTGGTGCCCAAATCTGCTCAAGCCTGTGTGCCGAATTCCCACTTACTTCAGTAAGGCATTTTGAAGTTCACAGAAGAGACTTGGCATTACCTCAGAACTGGGACCTTCAATTACAACTGCTTTAGGACATAGAACATATATTACTCTACTAGATGACAATAATAATAATAGTTTATAATTCTTCTAGATGAAGTGCAGGAGCAATTCAGTATCTAACAAACAGGGAACCTATGAATTAGAAATACTTGAAAGTCATCTCTCTCAGAACTAGCTGTGAGAGCCACCTTCATTTTTCACCTCCAGTGTGACTGCAATTCCCACAGTGGCAAGCAAAGATTTCAGAGTTAAGCCACTTAAACAATTCACTGTTAGGCTATGTCTACACTTGCGGCTTCTTGTGCAAGAACATCGTGCGCAAGGGTTCTTGTGCAAGAAAACATCCACGCTGCCATGTGCGAGCTGTGCTTTTGCGCAAGAGCGCCCATGGCAGTGTGGATGCTCTCTGCAAGAAAGCTCTGATGGCCATTTTAGCCATAGGGCTTTCTTGCGCAAGAAATCCTGCCGAGCGTCCACACTGCCCTCTTGCACAAGAGCTCCTGCGCAAGAGGGCTTACACCTGTTAAAAAAGAGCGAAGCTCTTGCGCAAGAAGCCCTCTCTTACCACACCCTACTGTAAATTTCCTTGCGCAAGAGTGGGCGGGCAGTGTGGATGCTCTGTGGATTCTTGCGCAAGAAAGGACATACTTGCGCAAAGAATCCGGGAGTATAGACATAGCCCTATGGTGTGAAAGTGAAAAGAAGCAACATAGTAGCATACCCTTTTGCAACTTACGAAGTTTTAATGAAAATGCCTATAACTTCAACTATTAATGCCAATTTATTCCAAAACTTCTGTTCCTCACATATAATGAGCACTCAAAAGCAACAAACACATGCTTAAGACTGCTGGAATTTGATAATAGATTAGGTTTTTGCATTCCACTGCATTTGCATAATTTATACTGAGTGCTCTATTTCATACTTTGATTCTATGGGTTTATTTACAACCCAAATAAAAAGGTTATGCCATATTACATGCACACAGGAGTTTGTTATACCTAACAGTAGACTTACCCATTATACTATAGAACCATTTCACCTTCAGAGCAACTCAAAACATTAACTAATTAATCCTCACCACACGTGTCAGGCAGGTGAGTATTATGAACCTCATTTTACATATGGAGAAATTAGGTGGAGAAGGTAAGCCATGAAGAATCAGTGCAATAACAACAATAGGAATACAGGAAAAACTTAAAAAACAACAAATAGTCTAATAGCACCTAGGTGTTGTTTTTTAAAAGTATAAATAAGATAAAACTGAGAATAAATCTTCTATTAAGAACCACCATGTTTTACAGAAAGACAAGCTGCTAAAAATATTTAAATGTTATTGTATTTAGGTTACCAGATCTCCCTTCTGGGAAGATAAACTATGGCTACGTCTACACTGGCAGCTTAAGAGCGCGTCTACACTGGCATGTGCTTTTGCACAAGAGATGTGCTTTTGCGCAGGAGCATCTATGGCAGTGTGGACGCTCAGTTGTGCAAGAAAGCTCTGATGGCCATTTTAGCCATAAGGGTTTCCTGCCAAGAAATTCATGTTGCCTGTCTACACTGCCCTCTTGCGCAAGAGCTCTTGCGCAAGAGGGCTTATTCCTCGTGGGGAGAGGAATAACTCTTCCGGAAGAAGCCCTGTTTTCCGACGCTGTACTGTAAATGTACTTGTGCAAGAACGCACGTGCAGTGTAGACACCCGGCAAGTTTTTGCGCAAGAACACCTGTTCTTCTGCAAGAAGCCGCCAGTGTAGACGTAGCCTATGATTATCAAAGAAAATAAAAAGTATAATTTCGTGAGGGCTGGCATAGCTTTACCTCTCCTCCAAACCCTGCACAGTTCCAAAATTAAGTCATTCCAAATATGAAGTATCTCCTCAATTATAGGCGAGGAGTCCTGTGGCACCTTATAGACTAACCGAAGTGTTGGAGCATAAGGTCTATAAGGTGCCACAGGACTCCTCGCCGCTTTTGCAGATTCAGACTAACACGGCTACCCCTCTGATACTCCTCAATTATAAAATCCCACAAGAGGAAGGCTTCTTCGTGGTCCCCTACTAACGGTCATTATGAGAGTCTTGATTTCTATACATCAAGTGCTTCCGCAAACATGCTCGAGCTGACATTGTCAGCAAACAACAACATATAACATTAAACCTCAGTCATGCAGAACACAATGCTATACACAGCCTCAAAAACAATTCTAACATCATAATCAAAGAAGCTGACAAAGGGGGCGCTGTAGTCATCATGAACAGAACAGATTACGAACAGGAGGCAACCAGACAACTCACCAACACCAAATTCTACAAGCCTCTCTCTTGTGATCCCACTAAAGAATGCCAAAAAAACCTGAAACAGCTGCTCATGAGGCTCCTTGATGCTGCTCAGGACCAAATTTACACTAACACCCTCCTAATCCCCTACCAGGAGTTTTCTATCTGCTTCCCAAGATGCACAAACCTGGAAATCCCGGACGACTCATCATCTCAAGCATTAGCACACGTACAACAGGATTATCTGGCTATATTGACTCTCTCCTCAGATCCTATGCTACCAGCACTCCTACCTACCTTTGAGACACCACCGACTCCCTGAGGAAACTAAAAAACATCAGTAATCTACCTGAAAATACCATCCTGGCCACCATGGACATAGAAGATTTTTACACCAACATTCCACATGAAGACGAATTACAGGCTATCAGGAACACCATCCCCGATGATAGCACTGCACACCTGATTACAGAGCTCTACAACTTTGTCCCCACCCACAACTACTTCAAATTCGGAGACAATCTGTATCTTCAAGTCAGCGGCACAGCCATGGGCACCCGCATGGCACCACAATATGCTAACATCTTTATGGCTGACCTTGAACAACATTTCCTCAGCTCTCACCCCTAAGATCCTTACTCTACTTATGCTACATCGATGACATCTTCATCATATGGACCCACAGGAAAGAGACCCTTGAAGAATTTCTCAGGGATTTCAACATCTTCCACCCCACCATCAACCTCAGCCTGGATCAGTCCACATGAGAAATCCATTTCCTTGACACTATAGTACTATTAAATGATGGACAAATTTCTACTACCCTATACTGGAAACCTATCGACCACTACATTTACCTTCATTTACCTTCATTCTCAGACACATTTCTTAATCTATTGTATACAGCCAAGCCCTAAAATACAACTGTATTGCTCCAATCCCACAGACAGAGAATAACACCTACAGGATCTATATAGAGCATTTTTAAAACTGAAATACCCACCCGGAGAAGTGAAAAAACAGATTGACAGAGCCAAAAAAGTACCCAGACATGAACTACTTCAAGACAGGCCCAGAAGAGAAAACAACAGAATTCACAACTTAAACCCTTCCAATGCATTATCAACAATCTATAACCTATCCTGGAAAATGACCCCACACTCTAGTGGATCGTAGTCTAGACGTAGCCTGAGAGAGATGAGGGCTTTTTACTGCTAGTCTGATGACTGTTTAATTTACTAAGAACGATAATTGGTTTAATTTAGAAAACAACAAATAGTCTAGTAGCACTCATTTTTTCAGGAAGAATGGCTCTTTGAGCAAAAGGGGGTTTTTGCACAAAAAGGAGTTGTCTACGCAGTGCTTTTTTGCGCAAAAACTTCTTGCGCAGAAGGGATCAGAGGAGGAAATGCAAATGAGAGCACTCCATTTGCATTTCCCCTTGCGGAAGAGGATCGTAGTCTAGACGTAGCCTCACACTCTTCCATAAACCTACTCCTGCATGGAAGAGAGGGGGGATATTTGTTAAATCCACAGTAATTACAGCAACTGGAATTTAATATTCACAACCACCACCATCTGGGATATAGAAGGATAACCACCTTACTTAGTGTTTGTTACAATAAGAAATTTAACTAAAGGTGTGATTTTAAAACAAATTTAGTTAAATTAATGCAAACCTTGTAGGGACACTTACTTCAGTTTCACATAAAAGAGATTGCTAACAGAGTTCAGATTAGACCAGGCTTACTTTGATTTAGTTGAAGTAAGTGTGTCACTGCATAGCCTTTTTCAATTAACTAAAATTGGTTTAAAAATTAAACAATTAGCTAAGCCAGTGTATTCACAGACAATTCTTTAGTTAGGAAAGTACTTTACATTAAAAACAGCTTCAGAAACAGCACAGAGGTACTGTTTACTAATAAGCCATTGAACGAGATGTTAGGTCTCAGATGAGGCTTGTACTTAACAAGGAGATCCAACTTAAAATGTATTCTCAATAGGGATGTTAGATACACGACTATTCAATTACACACTAACCGCATGAAATGTTAGCCGTTACATGACTATTCGACAGTCCCTGGAAGCAGGGCCGGTAGTCAATGCACTCCCGGTCTCACTCCTGGGGAGTCCCCTGCCACCCTATGCTGCTGCCTCTCTATCAGAGGCAGCAGCACAGGGTGGCAAACAGGAGCCGGTTCATCAACGGAGCTAGTTTAAAAACTGGCTTCCCACGCAGACCAGCTCCACATGCCACCCCACACTGCTGAGGCAGCAGCGTGGGGTGGCAGCAGCCCCTGTCCACAGGGGGTCCAAGCTCCCCACAGAGAGAAACTGCTCCGCAACAGCAGCATTTGTCTGCAGGTAGATCGGATCTCCCACAGACAGGAGCTGCTGCCGCGGAGCAGCCTCTGTCTGTGGCAGGCCCAGGATCATTGCGGACAGAGGCTGCTCTGTGGGATGTGGGAGAAGCACAAGGGGGAGGGCAGGTGGATCCAGAGCTCATGGGGAGCCGGCTTTTAAACCAGATCCTCGCAAGCACCAGCTCCCACTCCCCCCTTGCTGCTGGGGGCGGAAGCGTGCAGTTGACAAGATTAACTGATAAGTCCGGGCTTATCAGTGCGGAAATCCCTAATTCTCAACTGTACTGCCAAAAAATATACAGTATGTATTAGCTCTGCATAAAATTACAACTGGTTACACAAATGTAAAGAGTATAAATAATCAGCTCTAAATATTAATGTCTTTGAAAAGTAACCATTTCCATCATGATAATATAGCTATTAAAACCAAATATTCCATGCATCTCCATCACATGTAATTTTTTCACTGTGTAATTTATGATCACACCAAATTGCAAAGCAAGTTCGCTTTCCCATGACTGCTGGAGCAACAGCTCAGTGGTTTGAGCATTTGGCCTGCTAAACCGAGGGTTGTGAGTTCAATTCTTGAGGGGGCCATTTAGGGATCTGGGGCAAATCTGTCAGGGATGGTACTTGGCCCTGCTGTGAGGGCAGGGGACAGGACTTAATGATCTCTCAAGGTTCCTTCCAGTTCTATGAAATAGGTATATCTCCATATATTCAGAGTCCTGGATAAATATTAAGGGAAAGATTCAAAGTCTCCTAGTTGGAGCAGCAGGTGCACGCTCTAAAAAGAGCAACTAAAATTAAAGAAGTGTATCCACACCATAGTAGCACTTAAGTGCCAAATACCAATCAATGTATGAACAAACAGCTTTCTGTATTTTTTTTTTTTTTAAAAAAAAGGCTCTGCTCTTCCACCCTTCCTGGAATTAACTATTATTTATAGGGAGACTGTTACCTTCTGTTCTTTATCAATGATACTCAGTCATGTTTCAGCCTCTGCTGTTGGGAAGATCTTCTAGCTTGCTCACAAAACAGATTCAGTCACCCCTTATCACTGATGGCAGAAATTCCACAGTCAAAGTTCTTCCACAGACAATGCTTGGTCCCCATCACTTGTACTTTTTATCATGGGCTCCAGCAGCTATACCATGCCCATAAACTCAACTGACTAAGTGGATTGTGAATGCAGAAAATGAGTCCTTAAGTGTACTGACAGAAGCAACTGCTTGTCAGAATTGACTACTTTGAGTGTATTGAGCATGTGCACTGGAACTGAGCATGCTCAGTAAGAGCTGCTATTGCTGCCGCACGTGCGTGGATTCAAACGCTACTCCTAGCTCTTTACAGGCATTAAAAAGAGGTTCAGGGGGCAAATCATAATGGGAGGATGGGCAGGGTGTGACCAGGGGGCAGAAATTAACTGGCCAGGGGGAGGGGGGGTCAAATAACTTTAGGGTGAAGAAGAAGAGGGTCTAGAAGGGAAAAATCAGGTGGGGGCCGGGGGTGATTGGAGTTGGGGTTTGACCGGGGGAGGGAGAGGCTGCCAGTGTCTGAGTGGGGGGTTTGCCCCCATACAGGGAGGGGCAAGGGGGTAACAGTTACCCAGGGGGTGAGCCACCTGCCAAGTGTGCAAAGGCAGAGGGGGAGCAGAAAGAGGTTTTATTTGCCCTCTCGGGGCAAAATGTAGCAGCATGGGAGCACAGAGCAGCTTCTTGACTGTGCTCTTAAAGGTACAGCTGCCCTAATGCCTTGGCTCTCCCTGCTAGGTCCCGCAACACCTCTCTGCACTGCTACAGTGCAGGACACAGGGTGCTTTAGGAATTTAAGTGCAGGACCTACTCCCAATAAAATTAATGGCCAATATTCATTTGGTTTGACCTACAGCTTTTCAACTTCCCTGTCCCTGAGAATTTGCCAGCTAAGGACACTAGAAGAGATTTGCTGGCATAGATTTGCCCTGCAATGTAACTCTGTTCCTTTGTGTGAAGGTCTCCCACAGCCCTTACAGTTGACTAAGATATGGATTTCACCTTGGCTTTGTGATTCTTGGCTAATTATTACAATATTTTACTTTTACAGATCACTTTTCTCATCTATCCATCTCAAAGTGCTTTACAAAAAAAGGACAGCATTGTTAGCTTTATTTTACAGATGGGGAAACTGAGGCATAGAAAAGTGATGGGACTTGTTCAAGGTTACTTGGCAGGCCAGGGCATGGCTGAGAACAGCACTCAGACCTCCTAAATCCCTATCTAGTGCCACTAGGCCAATTACCCGCTCTATGATCACCAGAAAGAGTTATATATTGACACCCAATTCCCAGTAGTAGAAATGCCCTGATGCCCTATGCAAGGGTCTTTCTGGAAAGTGGCAAATTAGTATAGGGACCCTGTTCCAAGCCCTGCTACAGACTTTGCATTCCAGCATTTCAGGCATCCTCTAATTTCCAGCCTGCTGTCAGCAGCCCACTGCCCCTGACACGACTCTCTGGTCTGGCAACATGTGCCAGACAAGAGAGTACCAGTTTAGAGAGGTTCAACCTGTAGTACCATATTTATATTCATTCATTACCACCTTCTTTTTTAAAGAATTTGTCTCTGTAAAGGCTTTGTTTAATTTTCAATGATGAAATATATCCAAGTACAGATGTACTTGTTGCAAAGATACAGTTAAATTTCTGTGAAAATTCATTTACATTCCTAGATATAGGCCAAGTCTACACTGGCAAGTTACTGTGCAGTATATGAGCCCCCAGCAGGGTAACTTCCAAGGTGTCCACATAGGCAAGGCACTTAGGCTATACCTACACTGGGAAGGTTTGGTAACAAAAGTACTTTCAACATGCAAAAATTGCCAAATGTGAAAAACAGACAAACTGTTTTTTCTGTCTTCCATTTGCATGACCACATTGCTAGCACCCTGTGACAAACAGAGCAAAGCAACGTGGATAAGCATCCCAAGGTATGTCTACACATCAAAGTTAATTCGAAATAACAGCCATTATTTTGAATTAACTTTTCTAGCGTCTACACAGCCAAACCGCTATTTCGAAATAAATTTGAAATAATGGAGCACTTATTTCGAATTTGGTAAACCTCATTCTACGAAGAATAACGCCAAATTCGAAATAGCTATTTCGAAATAAGTGCTGTGTAGACTCTTATTTCAAAATAGGGGGCCTCCAGCCTTCCCAGGGTGCCCTGGTGGCCACTCCAGCCTCAAACAAGAACACTCCTCTCCCTCTCCTCCCTCCCTGGAGCCCTTAAAGGGGTTGGCTCTGGCCACAGTGCCTGTGCCAGCTCCAAGCCTGCCGGCCCAGAGCCAGCAGTCACTGCCCTGACCCAGTGGCCTCAAAACATAAGCCAGCAAGCCACTGGCAGCCAGCCCTCCGCCGATCCCCAGGAGCAGTCTGCCAGCTCCCAGGAGCCTGCCAGGGCCTAGAGAAGGCGGGATCCTTCCTGGTCCAGGGTGGAGATCAGGGTGGACCTTACTTAGGTTTGGGGGGGATGCCCCCAACGTCCATGATCTCCGCACTAGACAGAGGAATGCGGCCGTCTATGGCAGGATAGCTGCCAGCCTGGCCACCAAAGGCCACATGTGAACCCAGGAGCAGGTTCGCATGAAAATCAAGTTGGTCCGGGGAGACCCCCAACCCTGAGCCCTGAGCTTCCCCTCCCCGTTCTTCCCCTTGCTTCCCTCTTCCACCTCCCTCCTCCCAGGTTTTCCCCTCCCCTCTCCCACCCTCTTTCCTCCTCTTTCTCCAGTCTCAGCACCCCCCCCCCCAGTTTTGTTAAATAAAGAGAGTTTGTGTTCATGAAAATACATGTATTTTATTTGACATCAGGAAGGGGGGCTGGGCGGGTAAGTGGAACAATGTGGGGGAGGAATGAAGCACAAGCCCCCAGTGGGGCAGACCAAGGAGGCTCTTAGTGCTCCTCAGAGTGGAAGCTCTCCCACGGGGCCTCCTGGATACTGACAGCCCCCCGATGGACGTGCTGGATGGCAGCCTGCAGAAAGTGCAGCCAGGCTCGCATCAACGCGTTCACGAGAAGCACCAGAGTGCCCAGGGGCAGCTGCAGCTCCATGTTGCAGAGTGCTGTGGTGTCCCGAGTGAGGGCAATCAGAGCACGCAGAGACACAAATGCTTTGCTGTCCCTCATCGAGGTAGGCAAGCAAGCAGGGAAAGCTAAGAACTAGCTGCCTGGGGGGGGGGGTTCCTTTAAGCACATGCCTCAGATAGCCTCAGGCAGCAGCCACACAAAAACTCCTGATGATGCCCTGCTGGACCTGGTTCCGGCCAGTCTTCAATGCAATTCAGTGTCCACTCAGTGTGGACGCGCTAATTCGAAATAGCAAAACGCTATTTTGAAATGCATTTTGTGTAAAGATGTGTTATTTCAAAATAAGCTATTTCAAATTAACTATTTCGAAATAACACTGTAGTATAGACATACCCCCATAGTGCAGTGCTGTGGTTCTTGGGATTCCCTTGTAGCTCTATGAGCTCTCTGTCAAAGCAGCACAGCAGTCTCTCCAGCTCTCCCCTCGCAGCAGCCGTCTGCCTGCCCCTGTCTTCCTAGCAGAGTAGAACAGTGTTCCAATGATTGGCTCTTTGTTTGTTCCCCAAATGGAGCAGCTCACTCAGCTGTCAGATACTTCCCAGAGCTTTGAAAGGGGAAGGGCACATGACTGCAGGGCTTCAGAGATCACAAAACACTGAGCATAGCCATCAGGGTAGGTACTGTGAGAAACTGGTGGAAGCCAGCCCTTTCGACAAAAAACAGCAGAACCCACAGCGGCTCTTTATCAGCAATAAAGGGAGGGGAAAAGTCTCTCACAGGGCTGGAAGTTTTTTATTGCCAAAACTGGGTGTTTTCCTGACAAAAGCCACATTACAGCGTAAACACTCTTACTGTTTTGTATCCAAAATGCAGTTTACACTGGCAGCACATTTTCTGGCCAAAGACAAGCTCTTAGCGTTAGATAGCTCTGCTAGTTGCTGTGTTCTAGGTAAACCACTTTGATGAGAAGTGTAGAGCTTGCTGCACTCTGGATACAGCACTGAAGTGCCAGTGTGGACATTGTGGTGTAGTATTGCATTCTGTCTGGCCTCTGATACCCTTCCCACAATGCCTGGTCTTGCCTCTCTGGTCGTCTCAGGTAACCAACCCTCAGACCTGCCCTTTGCATTCCTTTGGAAATTTGAAGGCTCCCTTCCTGTTTGCTCAGCAACACATGGTGTGTTCTCATCACATCTTTCCAGCTAACTATGCCCGCTCCATATGCCAGGAGATACCCTGCTTGGATCCATGTTGAGGTGTTGGACCCCATCAGCATTTGGGAAGAAGAAACAATGAAGTGCCAGCTACACACAAGCCAAGAAATTATGATACCTCTGGGCACATCTCAAGTTGCATAACTGGGAAGCAGTGCAATGCAGGATCAAAGTGAAGGAGCTGAGAAATGCCTACCACAAGATGCAGGAAGCAAACTTCTGCTCCAGTGCTGTGCTCACAACCTGCTGGTTCTACAAAAGCAGGATGACATATTGGAGGTGATTCCACCTCCCCATCAAAGTCTCCCATGGATACTTTGGGACTTTGTGGGCCTTTCTAGGGTGGACCAAGCCAGGAAGAGGTAATTGAGGATGAGAGTGCTGAGGGGGAGGAGGACTCAGACACAGAGGATGACTTGGCATCCACAGATGGATGCAGTCAAGAGCTCTACCCCCGAGGAGGAAAGCCAGTTGCAGTAGTCAGAGGCTATGGAGGACGCGCCTGGTGACTGGGTTTAACTTCTGGAATCATTCAAGCGAATGTCAGGAGTGGTAGGGTTGCAGAAAGCAGGCTTGAGTCTGTTTTGTTGCTACCAACACAGGACTGCTCAGATGCGAAACAGGACATTGATGCTATCTCTAATCTGCCTCTCAGATGTCATCAAAAGTGTCGTGCAGCTGCTGGGCCACACATCTACATAAGTTTTCTGGCAAGGCTACCATGTTCACTGTCCCATTAAGAGTAACATTCTTTCACCACTGTGTCGTTGGCCGTCAAGGCGGGAACGGATCATCATTGCCCGAAGTCAAGACTCCTAAGGGCCTAGACAGAATCCGCAATCAACTAAAGACCCTCCTTACCCAAAACAGTGAAACATCTTCCAGGATAAACTTAAAAAACAACAAATAGTCTTGCAGCACCTTAAAGGCTAACAAAACAAGTAGATGGTACCATGAGCTTTCATGGGCACAAACCACTTCTGCAAATGGATGGAGTTATTAAAGGTCCAGTTTCTAAATAAATAGGGTGGGTGGAAGAGAGTAAGAAAAAGAAAGGGAAAAAGGGGAAAGAAATGGAGTGTCCATGCTACATGAAGCTGATAGAGAAGATGAAAATTGTTCTTAAGTACCCATTGTTTCGTTTATGTCATCAGGATGTGGAATGTAGTGGGCCATCCAGTCAATGTCTTTATTCATACCTTTGTGATAGGAATCAAACCTGTAAATGAAGTTAAGTTCTAAAGCTTCTCTCTTTAGTTGGCTTGTAAAATTGGCCTGAAACAATACAGTGACTTTGAGATACATCAATGAGTGCCCTGGCAAGTTAAAATGTTTCCCAACAGGTGTCTGTGTGTTGCCTTTTTGGATATCTGATTTGTGTCCATTAATTCTTTCCCGTAGAGACTGTCCAGTTTGGCTAATATACATGGGAGAGGGGCATTGCTGGCATTTGATGGCATAGATGACAATAGTGGATGTGCTGTTAAATAAGTCTCTGATGTGGTGGTTTATGTGCTTAGATCCTGTGATGTATAGATGTGTGGACAGAGTTGGCACCAGGGCTAATTGCAGGGGTGGGTTCCTGGATGAATATGATGGATGTGGGTTGCATGGTTACTGAAAAGAATATGAGGTTAGGGGGTTGTCTCTAGGATTGGCCTGTCCCCCCAGGCCTGTGAGAGTGAGGGGTCATTTTCCAGTATAGGTTGCAGATTGTTGATAATGCGTTGAAGGGTTTAAGTTGTGGACTGTAGGTGATGACAAGTGATCTTCTATTGTTTTCTTTTCTTGGCCTGTCTTGAAGTATTCATATCTTGGTACTCTTCTGGCTCTGTCAATCTGTTTTTTCACTTCCCAAGTCAATCTGTTTTTTCACTTCTCCAAGTGGGTATTTCAGTTTTAAGAATGCTCTATATAGAACCTGTAGGTGTTTGCACAGGGGCTGTTGAGATGCAAAGAGATGCACTACATGGCATTGGGACAGGACCCAGGATGCTCTGCTCCCCCCCGCAACCTTCCAACAAACCTCAGCAACAGAAGAGGAGGAGGTACTCTGTGGGATAGCTGCCCAGAGTACACTGTTCTGAAAGTTGCTGCAAGCACCGCAAGAGTGGTCATGCTACCACGCTGGCGGTTGACAGTGCGGACACCCAACAGCATTTTCACTGCTGCACTCTCTGAGTGGTGCTGTAACTGCCAGTGCTTTACATCTGCCAGTGTAGACATCGCCTTGGTTTCAATATTACTCCTCACTACCTGGTTTTGCCTAAGTTACAAGTTTCAGGACGTTAAAAAAAGAGAAGCAGCAGGCTTTTCAACTGCATTTTTTCAGTACGATATAGAATTCGTACATCAAATTAATGAAATCTAGCATCAGTCTAAACTTAACGGTTTTACAGTCACTCAAAACAAGACTACCCACACAGAAGCACAAACCTTTTAGTTTCTTCACAAATCAGTTCATTTTTAAATTATAGAGTAAAATGCAAGCTCCTCCACGCTTTTCAACTATATGCAAGAATAGGATGTAAATGCAGCCTTGACCTTTTTAACAGCATTAACAATCCACACCCATTTCCGGTGAAGCAACAAGAACAGTTAGCTCCAGATCCCTCCCCTCGGAAGCTGCTCAGCAATCAAATACTTCTGAAGCTGACTAGTCAACAGATCTGAACCTCAGGAAGTTCAGTGGTATTTGATTATCTTTGTATAAAAGCTGCAGATTTACTGAACACATATATTACTGGAGTGCGATGAAAAGTCAACTGCTTTATCAGTTCTCTCTACCTGATTTCAATTTGTGCTCTATACAGAAGAGTAAGATTATTTTACAATGAAATTAATGTAGAATTGAATTTCTATAAGCATGTCCTTAGCTGTAGAGATGAAGCTTTTTCTAACTCCAGTCACAAGCATTAGTAAGACTGATTTATTCATTAATATGAATGTTAAGAGGAAGGCCTCCAGCATGCTGGGTGGATCCTTTATGGAAGGACATGGATGAGAATTGCACAAAACAGGACCGCGTGGAAAAACTGCAATCTCCATCCGTGGAGAGATTGTCCGCATCGATGAAATCACAGATCTTCCAAGTATTCCAAGTATGAATGCTAAGGCAGAAAAGTAGTTTTGTTACTAGCAAATTAGGGATGTTAGCATGTGCCTGTTTAGATGATTAACTGATAAGCCTTGGCTCTTCGGTTAATCCAAACTGTTACATGCACCTCCCCCCTTATTGTCTCTGTATCAGAGGCAGCAAAAGGGGGGAGGAAGGAGCCAGCGCCTGTGGGGAGCTGGTTTTTAAGCTGGTTCCCAAAACATGCCGGCTCCTGCGGAGCCACCTGCTCCTTCCCTTCCCTCCCCCCCAACCCCACGGCTGCCTCTGTATTCAAATTTTCCTGGGGTCATTTCTTGTGTACATGGGAGAGCAGCAGAGTTAAAAGTGCTAGCTGTCTGCAGTATCCCAAACTCTAACATGCAAGGTCAAATTTAGCACTACTCCTCTTGTCAAGGAGGAGCACAGAAATACATTTTAACCACCCTTAAAGTCAGCCAAATGGCCTTGGTGGTGCAGACTCATTGTTTATATAGTCGACCTAAAACAGTGGTCTCCAACCCTTTTAAGCATGAGATCACTTTCTGAATTTAAGTGCAATCCAAGATCTACCTCAAACCCAAATACCCTTGCCCCGCCTCCTTTGTGCTCCTTCTTCAAGGCCCCACCCCTGCTCACTCCATCCTCCCTCACTCCCCCATCTTCCCTCACTTTCACCAGGCAGGGGCAGCAGGTTGGGGTTCAGGCTCTTGTCTTGGATTAAGGGATTTGGAGTGTGAGAGGAGCTCTGAACTGAGCTTGGGGCAGGCAGTTGAGGTGCTGGAGGGGGATTCTAGGTGCAGGTTCTGGGAGGAGGTTTGGATGCAGGGGTGCTCTGGACCAGGGAAGGGGCTTGGGGTACAGGAGGGGGGTTCATGACTGGGGTAGGGTTTCAGGATGTGGGCTCCAACTGGGCACCACTTACCTCAAGTGGCTTCTGGGTGGTGGTGCAGTGGGACTAAAGCTCACCCCTGCCCTGGCCCTGCACTACTTCCAAAAACAGCCAGTGAACTTCCTCCCATGTCCTGCTGTGCCCCCCACCCTGCTCTGTAGAAATAGGATACAGGGTGGAAGAGGAGGCACCTTGACATCAGCACCCCTCTTCTCCCTCCCTTGCCCTGCATAACAAGCAAGAGGCTCCTGGGGGTGGGAGGAGGCAGCTCCAAGGCAAAGAGCAGGAGATGCACAGCAGTAGGGCGAAGGGGAAGCTGAAGTGCCAGCACTTGATAGCTTCTTGGCCAAATCAGTCAGGATCACATGTCAGAGGCTCCAAGATCTACCAGTAGATCCCGATCTACTGGTTGGTGACCACTGACCTAAAACAACTAAATTCAACCTAAACTCATAGTGTAGAGGCCAAAGTCTTTCCACCTTCTATTAACATTTGTAAAAATGTATGCTGCAAAAAATCCTGGCAATGTTTTCTTTGATAAATTTTAGATACCCTATGCTGTAGTATGGAGCAAAGGCTTGAGGTTTCACAATAGGGTGTCACATTTCCAGGAATTGCTTTTTGCCATCCCGGTGAAAATCCACCCAAATCTGGCCAAGTTAAAGACTTGCAACTTTAGTTCCCCAAAAATTCTGTCTTTGATGAGCATGCTCAAGTAGTCGCTAAGCAGGACTAAGGATATTAAGGAGTGAGTATTCAGCTAATCGAAGAGTCGATACGATTAGCTGATAAGGAGAGGCACTCTGCAGAGCCACAGTGCAAGGTCTGGGCCGCAGTGCAAACCAGGACTGAGGTGACACTGCAGCTCTGCATTTTAAATGCAGTAAGAGCCGCTTGGTTCTTACTACATTTAAAATGTAGAGTCACAGTGCTCCTGGACCAGCATGAGCTGGGACTGCTCGATCCCAGCTCGCACCAGGTCCAACAGCCCCTGTTCACAGCAGCCCAGGGTAGCCAAGGGCAGAGGCTGGTCTGGCACCAGCCCCAGTCAGCACCGGCTGCCACAAACAGAGGCTGCTGCCGGAGCAGTTTCGGTCCACCGCGGGGAAGAAGCTGCTTTGTGGCAGCCTCCCCTACTCCCCCCTTGCTGCCTCTGACAGAGACAGCAGCGGGGGCGAGGGGGCAGGCAGCACCGCAGAGACAGTGCAGGGGGGAACCGGATTTTAAGCTGGCTCCCCCCAGCACCAGCTCCTGTTTCCCTTCCCCTTGCTGCCTCTGATACAGGTGGGGGGGGGGAGAGTGAGTAGTCAAGTACTCAACTACTCGCTTACACCCCTAAGCAGGACATTCCCCACTATTGCAATTCCCAGCTGCTCCAGACACTCTAGATCTGGGCATTGGAACTGAGCACAGGAAGGCTCTCTCTCTCTCTCGCTCTCATTGACCCCTTCCCATATACACACTGGGTTTGGGTTTGCCTATGCTGCAATTAAAAACACAAAGCTGGCCCATGCCAGACTTGAGCTAAGGCTAAGAAGCTATTTAATTGTGATTCAGATGTTCAGGCTTGGGCTTGCAGGATCCTAGAGATCAGATTCCAACCTGAGCCCAAACATCTGCACCACAATTAAACAGCTCCTTAGCCCAAGCCTAGCAAACCTAAGTCAGTTGGCACAGGTCAGCCATGGGTGTCTAATTGCTGTGTAGACATGGAGCTGGGCCCAGTGAAAGGGAACAGAGGAGACTGCTTGAGTTGAATGCACAGACAAGAGCTGAACCCTGTGGGGAATGCAGAAAGAAGACAGACAGAAGGCTAGTGGGACCGGGGAGCAAAGGGAAACTGGACTGAAAGTTGGGGACAAAGGAGATCGAGACTAGCTGGGCAAAGAAACTAGGAGTCAAGGAGAGAAGAGACTGAGATCGGAACCCCAGGAGCAAAGAGAAATGGGACATGATCACAGTCTAGCTTTTTTACCACAGGAATCCTTTCTCATTCACTGCACAGCTTGGTCAATGCTGAGTGAGCAGCTATTACATATTTTGTGTAATGTCATTCGTCAGTATGTGGCCTTATGTCTTATATACTGCCTACTACTCAAACTTTGCTTGTTTACCCCTGTGAAATGAGTATTATCCCCTTTTACAGGCAGGGAACTGAAACAGAGGGATTCAAGTCAAAAGCATTCCCTAATTTGAGATGCTTATATCTTGATTTTTCATTATATTGCACTTCATGTGTTCAAAACATAGCTTCCATTGAATTCAGCTCCAGCTATAATTTCTCAGCTCTTCTGAAAAAAAAAAAAATCACACCATAGAGTCTGAAGTGAGACACTCAGAAAATGAGGAAAATGCAAATAATGAGCATCTCTGAAAAGTTTGGTTTAGGTGATTTTCCCATCATCACACAGGAATGCAGAAGCAGGGAAGGATAGAATCTGCAGGGCACCTTTCAACTGCCTTAACCACAACACCATCCAATCTTGTCCTGCAATCTCCTGGCTCATTCTGTACACATATTCCAACTTCTGGAACAAATAAAGCAGAAATTGTACAGACAAGTCTCCTTCACTACACAACTCTATTCTGGGGATAAATCAGGTCATTCCTGTGCACTGAATGAGGAAGGAGTTTCGTTGAAAAATAACGCTATCTTACAATTAAGAACATATAATGCATACACACAAGAGAGCTGAATTAAGGTTGCACAGACGACTGCAATTATGGCATATCCTACTTTTGGTTCCTTGACTTTGCAACCTTAATAATGGTTAACAGTTTTGTGTATAATCCTTAAAAAAATAAATAAGATGCCTACAGAGCATGATTTGAGACTGTCCACCATAAAAGCCCTGCCCAGCATCCTCCCATGTCTCAATAGACTATGTGAGATCAGAATACTGGGGAACTTTATTTTATGATTATCAATAATACTTCAAGACAAAGACAGTAGAAGATATACAAATTGGCAACATAAATCTGAACAAGCTGATGGCTAGAAAGTTGCAGTAATCTGTTTTTCCAGAACTGGCTACTAAATTAATAATCCAGATTTCACCTAGTAACCCTTGCTGCATTGTTTGAATGTCAGTTTGAATTACATGGGCCACAACTTCCCCAGTCAGCTCCAGAGTATAAAACAAAACACATTTTGGTTACCTGAATCCTCTTCAGACACTTTATGCTTTCAGGAGAATGGACATTCCACTGGAATGTCTGCACATACTGGTGCAGATTTTCTTCTATTCAGAAGGAGAAATATTAGTTCAAGTGTTTAATTTGCCAGAAAGCTTGAGGGATATTTTTTTAAAATACAACGTCACAAGGCACTCATCCCCAAAAATGGATGGGAGAAACCACTCTTCAAACATACATGCGTGGGAAGAACACACAACATCACACGATCAGACATATTACAACCTACTGTCACTGAACCTTTCTAATATCAGAAGCACCCTTCAAGTTCTAAGCTTGCTGCAGTGATTATACTTTCACTAAACATGAATAATGACAGAAAGAGATGGTCAAATGTCCAATGTCCTTCATCTTAGCAGATATAAAAGTTAAACAAGTCACTGTGCAATATAGGTCAATGAAAATTACACATAAAATGATACAGTTGGATGATATGTTTCCGACGTATAAATGTATTTTAAAGGTAATGATGAGGATTTATCATAAAAGCAGTATATCAAAACCCCAGCAAACTCCTGTATGAGTATGTCTGGAAAGAGCACATCAAATTAAACAAGAAACTTGCCCCAATCTAGAACTGCTTCATAAAATGAATAGATGTATGTCAGCACACAAAAGTTAATATTAGATTTCCACACATACCTATAGTTGTGTTGTGCAAGTAACAGTTCATAGTAAACAGAATGCAAGCATAAACAAATGACTGAATGTAAAGACAAACTTTAATATTATTTGGATTAACTACAAACCACAAGCATTCCTATCTAGTCCATCTGATGGACAAAAGGAAACTCCTGTCAACAACACATCCCACAGCTCTTTGGAGCTTTAAATGATCTTCCTATTCATCAAAGCAGCACCATAAGAAAGAAAAATACCATCTTATAATGGTCAACAGCTATAAACAATCACAAAGAGCTCACCTTTACTCACATATTCAGATGGTGGCATAAAACTAAGGTGAAGCAAAGTATACAGAGAGCAAAATAAAAAAATACAAATGATCACAAACTAAATAGGCTTCCATTAGAAATCCACATTGAATATACTCCCTAAAGAACCTTTAAAAAAAAAAAAAAATCAAAGACTGCAAGTTTGAAAACCTTTTTCTCTACTTGGTATTTTTTCTAACATTTTTGAAAAATTATGCTGAGATAAAACTCAGCCTGGGAAGTTTCAGAAGAACTGGTATGTCTCTAATGAAATCTGAGGCAAGAAAAGAACGGTTACTTACCTGTAACTGTTGTTCTTCGAGATGTATTGCTCATGTCCATTCGAATCAGGTGTGCGCACCACGTGCACCGCGTCTTCCGGAGTGTTTTCCCTAGCGGTACCCATAGCGCCGGCAGGGCGCCCCCTGGAGTGGCGCCGCCATGGCGTGGCATAAGTACCCCTGCCGGCGCTCCCCCACCTCAGTTCCTTCTTGCCGGACGCTCCGACGAAGAGGAGGTAGGGGGGGAATCGAATGGACATGAGCAACACATCTCGAAGAACAACAGTTACAGGTAAGTAACCGTTCTTTTCTTCTTTGAGTGGTTGCTCATGTTCATTCAAATCAGGTGACTTCCAAGCCAACCCCACTTCAAGGAGGAGGGGGTCGGAGCACTCAGAAACAGAAGTCCACGAAAGTTGAACAATTCAAAGTTATTTAGTCAACTAACCGAACACAGAAAACTGTAGAAAAAGTGCAATGTGTACAAATAAACCAACATATCTACAATACAGAGCTGAGGACCACAGATCCCACCCCTGCGTCCTCCCTAGACTGCTGTGCCAGCGCATAGTGTGCCGTAAAGGTATGGACCGACGACCACGTGGCCGCCCTGCAGATTTCAGTGATTGGAACCTGCGCTCCAAAAACTACAGAGGACGCCTGCGCCCCTGGTGGAATGTGCTGTAACCCGGGGTGGGACCTTCCCAGCCAAGGCATAACACTCCCTGATACACCCTGCGACCCAGTTGGACAACCTTTGGGTCGATATGGGAAGTCCTTTCATTCTGTCAGCGACAGCAATAAACAATTGTGTGGATTTACGAAAAGGCTTAGTCCTGTCAATATAAAAAGCTAGAGCATGTCTAGCATCCAGGGAATGGAGCACTTGCTCCTTAGGGGGAGGCGTGGGGCTTTGGAAAGAAAACCGGGAGGTAAATTTCTTGGGACAAATGGAACGGTGACACCACCTTGGGGAGAAAAGCCGGGTGAGGGCGGAGCCTCACATTATTGTCAGAGAACACTAGGTGGGGCGGGTTCACAGTTAACGCCCTCAACTCGGAGACCCTGCGAGTCGATGTAATGGCCACAATGAACGCAACCTTCATAGAAAGGTGCTTCAAAGAACACGTGGCCAGCGGCTCAAAGGGGGGCGACACGAGTCTAGACAACACTAGGTTAAGGTCCCATGCGGGGGAGAGGGGGTCTAACCGAGGGATACAACTTATCCAAACCCTTAAGGAACCTTTTGACCACAGGGTCAGAAAACAGAGAAACTCCTGCCGAACCAACATGGAAGGCGGAGAGAGATGTCACATGGACTTTGATAGAGGAGGTAGAGAGGCCACTGGACCTAAGTTTGAAAAGGTAGTCCAGAATGGATGGGACAGGTGCGCAGGACGGGTGCACTCCCCTTCTGGACGCCCAAGACTAGAACTGCCGCCACTTGACTGCGTAAGACCATCTGGTAGACGGTTTCCTACTACTTAGTAGCACCATCTGTACCTCCTGGGAACATTCCCTTTCCAGTTGGGTCAGCCACAGATAAACCAGGCCGTCAGGTGGAGAGAACTGAGGTTCGGGTGAACCATGGTCCCCCCGTCCCAAGGTTGGGTCAGGAGATCCCGAACCATCGGGAGCGTTATAGGGTCCTTGGTGAGCATGTCCACCAGGATAGGGAACCAGAATTGTCTGGGCCACCGTGGGGCTATCAGGATGACCGTGGACCTGAAGGTCTTGACCCTGGTCAGAACCCTGGGAATTAGGGGAAACGGAGGGAAAGCATAGAGGATGCCTGCCGGGCCATGGCACTGCCATGGCATCCCCACTGGAGTGTTCCCCCAGCCCCAACAGGGAGCAGTAACTCTGGCACTTGGTGTTGTGTGCCGAGGCAAACAGGTCTACTAGGGGACAACCCCACCTGTGGAAGACCTGACGAAGGGCCGAATCTTTGAGAGACCACTTGTGGGCTCAGAAGGACCTGCTCAGAGCATCGGCCAGCAAGTTTTTGCACCCCAGCAGGTACTCTGCCTGCAACACTATGTCGTGCTCTACACACAGGTCCCAGAGGCACAGAGCCTCGCGGCAGAGGGGAGGTGACCGGGTTCCCCCCTGCCTGGTGAGGTAAAACACAGCCGCCGTGTTGTCCAGGCACACCAGGACCGAGCGACGAGTCAGCTTTGATAGGAAGGTCTTGCAGGCTCTCCTGACAGCCCTGAGCTCCCAGACATTTATGTGCAGAGCCTGCTCTGCTGGGAACCATAAGCCCTGGGTCCTGTGACACCCCAGGTGTGCTCCCCAACCCAGGTCGGAAGCATCTGTGACCAGTGTAAGCGAGGGGGGAGGTACGGTGAACGGAACCCCGCTGCACACCACCGCCTCCTGGGTCCACCATTGTAAGGAGGCTATCACCTCCGGCGGCACTGTGAGAACCGTGTCCCAGAGACCCTGGTCTGGTTGAATGCCCTCGCCAACCAGGCCTGTAGAGGCCTGAGCCTCATACGAGCATGGCGTACCACATATGTACACGCTGCCATGTGTCCCAGCAGCCTCGAGCAGACCCGGGCTGTCGTGATGGGGAACCGGGTTAACTCGGAGACCAGCTCCACTATGGATAGAAACCTGGCCCTGGGAAGGAATGCTCTTGCCACCCTGGCGTCCAGGAGAGCTCCTACAAATTCGAGGTGTTGGGAGGGAGTCAACGATGACTTTTCTTCGTTTAGCATGAGTCCCAGCCTTACAAAGAGAGCCCTTATGAGGGAAACATGGGCCTCTACTTGCTCGTAGGAGCGGCCACGGATCAGCCAGTCGTCTAGGTACGGAAAAACGTGTACCCCTTTTTTGCGGAGGAACACCACTACGACTGCCATGCATTTCGTAAAGACCCTGGGTGCTGTTGAAAGGCCAAATGGGAGCACTGTAAATTGGAAGTGGCATTGAGAAACAACAAAACGGAGAAACCTCCTGTGGCTGGGTCTTATTGCCACATGGAAGTAAGCGTTCTTGAGATCGAGGGTTGCGTACCAGTCTCCTAACTGTAAAACCGGGATAACAGAAGCTAGGGTTACCATTCTGAACTTGGTCTTCACGACCGCCTTGTTGAGGTCCCTGAGATCTAAGATGGGACGAACCCCGCCCTTGGGTTTCGGGACAACGAAATATCGGGAATAAAACCCCTTGCCTTCCAGATGTGGGGGGACCCTCTCCACAGCTCCCTTTTCGAGAAGCGCCAGCACCTCTTGGCGGAGCGCGCCTTCGTGAGAGGTGTCCCTGAAAAGGGATGGGGCGGGTGGATTGGAAGGGGGCGAGCCCAGGAAGGGGATAGTATAGCCACACCTGACTATGTTTAGGACCCAGGCGTCGGTCGTGATTCCTGTCCAGGCGTGGGCAAACCGGGATAGCCTGGCCCCAAACGGAGGGCCAGGGTGGGAGGTTGGTGTGCGACCCTCTAGCATCCCGTCAAAACGGGTGCTTGGACTGCTGGGAGGGGCCTTGACCAGCCCCATGGGGGTTGTCCCCTCTGGGGCGACGTCGATGACCCCTTGCAGAGGACAGGCCCGCAGCCGCCCCCGCGCCCCCACTGGGAGCACGAGGACGGCGTCTCCAGTAATCCCCACGGGGGACCTGGGACTGCGTTCTCCCCTGCTGTCTGTAGGGCAGCTGACGACACTGGGGGGCCGGTGTGTGAATCCCCAAGGACCGTAGGGTAGACCTCGTGTCCTTGAGCGTATGGAGCCTGGAGTCTGTGTGCTCCGAAAACAAGGCTTTCCCATCAAACGGCAAGTCCTGGATCGTGGTTTGGACGTCGGAGGTATTCCAGACACCTGCAGCCAGGCACCACAGTGCATAACCACGCCCGACGCCATAGTGCGGGCTGCAGAGTCAACCGCATCCAGGGAAGCCTGGAGGGCCGTGCGGGCGATGGTTCTGCCCTCAGAGGTCATGGCCACAAACTCCTGACGGGCCTCGGCAGGCAGCTTGTCCTTGAACTTATCCACGGCCTGCCAGGTATTAAAAGCATAGCGACTCAGCATCACTTGCTGATTAGCAATGCGGAGTTGCACCCTGCCAGTGGCATAGACCTTACGGCCCATCAGGTCAAGTCGCTTGGGTTCCCTAGCTTTCGGGGACGGCCCCAGCTGAGGAAGCCTCTCCTTTTGGGCCGCAGCCTGGACGACCAAGGACCCGGGAAGGGGCTGAGAGTACAGGTGCTCGTGCCCCGACTAGGGGACGTAATAGCGCCTCTCGACTCCCTTTAAGGTAGGGGTCAGGGTTGCCGGGATCTGCCACAGGGCACTGGTAATCTTGGCCACGGTTTTATTAAGTGGCAAAGCCAAGCGGAGGGCGCATCGTCCGAGAGGATGTCAACCATGGGGTCCATGTCTTCCACTACTGGCTCCACAGGGACACCCAGATTGGAGGCCAGACGCCTAAGCAGCTCCTGGTGCGCCCGGGCATCCATAGTAGGCAACGCTGGTGCAGGATCCACCAAAGCCTCATCCGGTGACGATGATGATGACGACTCCTGGACCAGTGCCAGACCCAGAGCAGGAACTGGTAAAGGCGCCAGCTGGACAGGCGGCACCGCCTGCGAAGGCAGCTCCGGTACCGAAGCCTGCGGCTCAGCTGCGGTATCCGTCGCAACCGGTCTCTGGGGAGAGGGAGGGTGTCTTGACAGCGACACCGACGGTTGCGCTCGGTGCCCCAAGGCACCGGACACCACAGAGGAGGGCACAGGCCCCTGCCACTGGTGGTAAGCCCACGGTGTCCAAAAGGGCCATTGTGGCTGAGGTGGCCAAGTCTGCTGCACCCGCAAACGATCACGCCAGTGCCGGGAACGAGATCTGTGAGTCAAGGAAGCTGCCGAGGACTCCGACCTGAAGGATGCCGCATCAGAATCTGACGAGTAATCAGACTCAGGCCAGGGAGGCGCAGATGACGAGTGTCCTGCCGCCGATGGGGGGCAAACCTGGCCATGGACTCGGGTTTGCCCGCGTGCGCTCGATGCGGACGTGCCAGCACCGGGAAAACCGGTCCCGGTGCCTGTCCCGGTGCCAGCTGCGGTGCCTGTTGCGGTGCCAGGAGAACAGGTCCCGGTGCCGTGAGTGGAGCCCCCGGTGCCTGGAGTGGTGCTGGTTGTGGTACCAGGAGAACAGGTCCCGGTGCCGTGAGTGGAGCCCCCGGTGCCTGGAGTGGTGCCGGTTGTGGTACCGGGAGAACCGGTCCTGATGCCAGTTGCGGTGCCGGCACGAAACATGTCTGCGGTGCCGTAGTCAGTATCGGTAGCAATACAAACCCCGAAGAAGTCGACGTCACCTGCGATGGCGGTACCGGCATGGCCCACAGGGTCGATGCCGGTGCCTGGGATGGTGCCGAAACGTACACCGGTGTTGAAGAGGCTGAAGCTGAAGGGCCCGATGACGGTGCTGAAGACGTCACAGGCGCAATACGGCACAGGCGCAGACAAGACAGGGTCTGGAAGGGGTCCCAGCACCGAGGGAGGTCGAGCCCAGTTCAGCGTCGCGTGAAGCGTGGCGGCCTGCGTCGCTGCCGGCACCGCTACGGCAGCAAGTGGTACTGGTCCCACAGGGGACGGTCCCGCTGCATAAGTGACCGGTGCCATTCGGTCATGCCGGTGCGGAGGCGAAGCCGGTGCCAACACGGCCTTCGGCGTAGGAGACCTCGACCCTTCCGCCTCAACCGACGACAGAGGGGAGGTAGTGAGGCTAATAAGGTCCTGCGCTGCCTCAAAGGTGTCCGGCGTGGAGGGGCGGTGCGAGGGTAGGTGCCCTGGACTAGATGGACGCCCCGCTCGCTTATGCCGCACCATGGAGCCTGATGAAGTACGCACCGGAGAGTCGGTACCATGGTGTAGGCTCGACTTGGGCTTCCGTCTCAGCGACCTACCGCGAGACATTCTTGATCTTTTCGGTGCCGGAGAGTGAGACCGGTGCCGGACCCTCGACGCCGAGGTCCGGGCCCGAGATGGGGCATCTCACGTGGACGCCAGTGCACTGTGCACCGCAGAGTGCCCAGCTGGTGCCGGCTGTAAAGCCGCTTCCATGAGGAGAAGTTTCAAACGAGAGTCTCTCTCCCTCTTAGTGCGGGGCTTAAAAGACTTGCAGATCTTACAAGCGTCCGTGAGATGACCGTCACCCAGACACTTCAGACAACTGTCGTGAGGGTCTCCTTTGGGCATGAATTTAGCGCAGACAGCGCACGCCTTAAAGCCTTGCAGCCCTGGCATTCCTCACCCCCGAAGGGGGAGAAGGAAAAAACAAAGAAAACACTAACTACCTAACTAATTAAACTACTCAGAACTATTTACAACACTAACAGAAACGGGAACCATTAACTGATCTAAGAGAAAGACACGCTCCAACAACCGTCACGGGCGGTAAGAAGGAACTGAGGTGGGGGAGCACCGGCAGGGGTACTTATGCCCCGCCATGGCAGCGCCACTCCAGGGGGCGCCCTGCCGGCCCTACGGGTACCGCTAGGGAAAACGCTCCGGAAGACGCGGTGCACACACCTGATTCGAATGGACATGAGCAACCACTCGAAGAAGAAATAAAGTTATAATGGGAGTCATTAATCTCTAGCAGGATTAGAATGCCCCTCCCCCCCCAATAATCCTCTCCTATTTAAAATAAAAGGTTCCACCACACCTTACGATTTCTTATAGTTGTTTTTCAAATTCATGGTGAAAAGCAATTTCAGCAAGCATTAGTCAGCTCCCAGTAGAGCACATCCAGACACTAACCTAATGCTGTGTACACACACAGGTTTATTATTTTAGTTAACACAGACTAGGCAAAAGTACTCAAAACCTAACAGCAAATTTCTAAGGTGCATCAGCACACACAGATGAGCAGCAAAAACGGAATCACATCCCTCTGCCCTCCAGAGCTTTGACTAGATTTTGCTAGTCCAGATGAATCAATGGTCTTGCCACCATTTTAAAAGCTCAGGTTTTTGCATGATGGGTACCAAAAATGATCCTTCTGAGCTATGATATGTTCTTTGAAAACATATTCTTGGGGCTCCGACTGCTGGGACTCTTTCCAATAAACAACGATGTAAACAACATCATAGTAAAATGCTGGCAGAGCAAACTGCTGTGTTGAAAACAAAGGTACAAAACACATTTGTGCTCTCTTCAAAGTAAATCCATTTAATGCAGAGGATGTCAATCCATTAACCTGCATCTGAATATAGATTTGACAAAAGCTGCACTTGATAAGAATCTTCTAAATAGACACCATCCTCACATATTGCTAACATGTTTATCATATTGCCAGCAGTCATAAGAAATTTAGTTTTCACTGTTTGGATTCCTTGGTTTACAAGGAAATATAGTTTCCCAAAGGATAACTCTATTTCATGGCCTACCTATGATCTAAAACAGGGCTACTCAACATGAGGCCTGTTTGTTTGTGGCCCTCAGTGCGGTTTGGGTTTATGTGGGGCTCAACACGTGGCCTGTGGGTGGGATCCTTTGAACATGGTCTCCACTGGGAACACACTCCACAACAGCGAGGCATCTCCCAGGCGGGGTGAGCACTGACAGACGCAAGGGGATGGGCTGGCCGAAACAGACGGGTACAGGGTGTTGGCGTTTCTAGCCCCCAGGGAGGAGGTGCCAAGACCACGGGGGCATTGTGGGAAGTGCTTTGTATTCATGCCTGTCAATGTGAAAGAAGCTATTTGCATATATTTACATATATATTTGCATGTATATGCAACCACACTTAAGTTGCAGCCCTCACCATGTGCTGTGAGTATCATTGTGGCCCCTGGGGCTTCCAAAGTTGAGTAGCCCTGATCTAAAAATATCAGTGTTGCATTTAGGTTCTAAAGATCACTGACACTTATATGCATAAGTACAGAATCTGATTTTGCATAAGAATCTTCCTGTTATATCAGATCACCTATAGGCTTCAAACCACAGGACATTTGAATGCTTTTAATGTACAGTGATTTTTTTGATCACTAATGAATGTATGTTTAAGAATGGCTGCCTGCCAGGGAAGTGGCATACCATCTCAGGTACACATCTACTACAACTCTGAATTTTCTCAAGAGGGTCTTAACTAAAAGAATGAGGTTTGATGTAACCGATGAGTCCTTCAGATTTGCAAATTCAAATAAAGTCAACTGAAAATATCACAGTAACTCATACAAATGCCACCTTAATGCACAACAGCTGCAGTAATTTCTATATATGAGCTGCAGACTGGGGTAACATTTTCAAAAGTACTTAAGTGTCTTATGAGTTTATAAGTTGCAGGCACTTTTGAAAAATTTACCCTGCATCCAACAATTAAATGGCTTGTTTCTGATATGCGTTTATCTAATCTTCATAATTGCGGTTTAAAAGCAAAGCAAGTAATTCCTGTTTTTCCTATTTGGATTGATAAATGCAATAACCAATCAAAAATAGAAGGATTTGCCATGTTTTAAATTTGATTTGTTAATAAAACAAATACCTTTAGCAGGGCAGAGTGATTTAAATCCAGGTGATTTAAATCATGATTTAAATCACCAAATAAAACAAACAGTGATTTAAATCAAGTTACCAAAAAAGCTAAGACTGAGTGTTCTTAGATAGCATGTAATTTTGGAGTAAGTCCCACTGAACACATTGGCACTTCTGTTTTTCGAGAAAACAAATATAGAATGGGGTTCCCTTGGAAAAGCTGAGTTATGTTGAAGTAAAATAGGGAATAGACTTACAGCATTGGCATTGTGGTCTGTGGTCAAGATGATCCAAAATAAGGGACACATATTATGTAATATAAAATAAGGAACTGACACTCAGATGAGAGGGAAAGCTCAGTGGTTTGAGCACTAGCCAGCTAAACCCAGCGTTGTGAGTTCAATCCTTGAGGGGGCCATTTAGGGATCTGGGGCAAATCCCTCAGGGATGGTACTTGGTCCTGCCACGAGGGCAGGGGACTGGACTTGATGACCTCCCAAGGTCCCTTCCAGCTCTATGAGATAGGTATATCTCCTAGTGTGGCAACTGTATATTTGGGTGATAGCTAGGTTTAGAATCTAACTAATTAAACAAGCCATAAGGATTAGCTAAGATAAACCATTTTTTCTAGCAACATCTAACACAGCAAAAAGCTTGGGAATTCACTTGTTAAATCACACTTATACTAAAAGGCATAGAGAGAGTCTTGAGGAATGATGCATTGCAAAGTGAATTATTTAAGTTACTAACCAGCTGATCCACTCAGCTATAGCCACAGCTTCATATTATTTTCTCCCAATAAGCAGTTTCCTTACGCTGTTTCATTCTTGCAACTAGGCCCTGCATCATCTTCTTGCACTGCTTATACTTGATTCATTCTTTTTTATCCAGGGAACAAATTTCTTCAAAATATTCCCAGACAGGGTGTCTCTTATGCCCAGAAGCCATGACAGTTTTTCTGTAGCAAAAGCATAGGGGAATATAGGAAGCTGTGTGCTGAATAATGTCTTCTCTTTTTCTTTGCAGCCCACTCCACTGTTCCTTTCTATACTGCCTCCATCCTTTCCTATATGTCTCTCGGTCTTTAAGAATGTATTAACTAACTCTGCCATGCTTGGCAGAGGTACACCACCACATAATCACAAAACAAAAACAATCCTATACAGTCTGCATCTCTTGGCACATGGGACTTTAGTCTGCAGAGAAACAGAAATTGAAAGCTCAAAACTTTCAAGAAGCAACAGCTCGTAGTTAGGCTGAACAGACTAGAACCATTAGTACATTTTTGTAAGACTGTATGAGTATACGTAGCATGTTTGTGATGAGATGTAATTGTAACTTACTTTTTAATGATAAATTTAATATTTTATTGATTATTTTTTTAAATTAAAAATCAGCTATTTTTATCCACCCTTACTTTGTTATATTTGTTAACTTCTTGTACCTTTTGTTTTCAGAAGAGAGCAGAGAGAACAAAGAGTGATTTATTACATCTAACGAGAGTTTTCTTCTGAAAATTGTAAAATATGTCTTGACAGATATGTAGTCCCAAGCCTGAAAGCATACCAAAACAGTAGAAATCTGCAAGAAGAATTCAGTGCTTTTTGAGCATCTGTTACAGCTTAAATTTCCCAACCAGAGAAATTATAGACTGGCACAGTCCATATGAAATAAAATAATGGATTCAGGGATCCATGTGCTCCTTCAGTCCAATGGTTTTCCCTAATTCACAGGCAGCACCCAAGTTCAACACAGAGATGGAATTTTCTTTAATTATATTCTTCTATACTAATAAGATAAAAAAAAAACTCAGAATGCTGGCACAATTAACACAGCTTCCAGTGAAGTAAAGATAAAGTGCACATCACTGAACCTCTGTAAAATTAGATTTCTAAAAAGCCATTCTTTCCATAAAAAGCATTCTCTCCCCAATGTAAGCCATCTGTACACTTTGCTAAATTCACAAGACATCCAATTTTGGGGGCATTTCCAAAATAAGGATTTGAATATTCATCAAGCTAGAAGTGCAATAATTGTTTACAAGATATGCATATTATCTTTTTATCACAGAAGCATCTAAAAGGTTACAACCAGGTCAGAACACCAGAGTGCACAGTGCAAACACAGTAGTAGTTCCTGCCCCCTAGGGCTTTCCACAAATCTGTGAAGAGAAATGTTTCAAATGTATAAACCTAAATACACTTAGCTGAATATCATATGAACGGGGACATTATTTTAATAAGGCAAGTGGAAGTATGAAACATTACAAAAATTAATTTGTTTCCTTCTGTACCAACATTTAAAAATTAGAGTTTTATTTCAGTTTTCTTCAACTGTCATAATATTGGCAAACTAGTGCAAAGATTTAAAAGGAACACTATTTACTTGAAATCTAATCAATTAAAAAGTTATAAATAATTTGGGACACTATCCATAGTCCTGAGTACTTCTGGGAATTTCTGTAATTGTACAACGAGACATTTTTCTCATTTTTAAAAATATACTCTCACCTGTTGCTTTTCCCAATCTATAAGGAAAGTGATCACATAAGTGAAATTGAGTAAACATGTAGGACTATCAAACTGAAGGGAAAATGAAAACACAGAAGAGTTTTTCTTTTCTTCCAATGCTGCTTGAAATAGTAGAAAGATAATTTTCAGACAAATGTTTAATTTTTAAATTGATGCTGTCCCTTAGAAATTGTTTTAGTTTTAAATGTTATAATTCTCCTTTTAAAAAAAACCCTCTTAATTGCAATGTCTCTTTAACATGACTACTGGTTGTTTTTAGAAGCAAATCAAGACACATTTTAGACCAATCACATCCATGACTAAATGCAGGATGCAACACAAGAAGCTTGATTTAACCCTTTGATCACTAAAGTATTCAAAAAAATAATCCCACGGTTTTTTTACACCCGGGTAATTTTCTCTCTAGCCAGGGTTCATGCAAAGCAGCTTCATTAACAATAGTACCTGCTCCACCATCACAATTTTCAATTCAGTTCATCTACCATGCCTGCGCTGTTTCTGAAATCTCTTCTTCTGAGAGCTCAAACAATTGATGGATTGTATTTTGAGATTTTTCAAACCTTTCACCGCCATATCTTCATTCCCACCATCCTCCTGAATCTCCCAACCCACCTTCCTCCCGCACAATAGACTCACCGAGGTTAGAAATAGGAAACACCTACTGATTCAGCGCATCCATCCCTCTGCAAACGTAGGGCAGCCTCTCCTCCGTAAAGGACCGGGCTGACATTAAATGGCCACGCAGTGCATGATCTTGACCATCATCCCCACCTCCTCCCTTAAAATCTCGCCTCCCACCATTTCTGCGCTCAGATAATTCCGGGCTCCTATGGAGCCACAAATCATCCATCCCACAATGCTCCATGCCACACACCTTCCTGCTACCCGCGGAGCTCTGGCGAGGTGCTCAAACCCAGGCAAGGCAGAGACCCAAGCAGCCCCTGCCATGGAAGGCGCCCCCCTGCCTTCCCCGGGCTGCCACCCCAAGGCAATTCTTCCTGTCAGCCCCACTGCCAGCTCCACGCCCCCGCGCTCACCTGCCCCGCCACTGCTCCCGCACCCTGCCCCAGGCCCCCCACTCCCAGCCAGGCTGCCCCGCACGCCCCTTTCCCCCGCCCACTAGCCCCGCAGGCCGCCTCATTAGCCCCATGCGCCCCCGAGTCCCTAAGCCCAGCCCCCCGCGCACCCTACCCGGCCGGGCGGTCTCGCCTGACACACCGGGGAGAGGGATCTCGCCGCCTCCCAGCCTGCCGCGGTCTCTCGTCACTCACTCACCGGCGCCAGCGGCCCCAGACCCCCTCGTCCCCTCCCCCCAATAACATAGTAGTAAGTTTCCATTGGCCGGGCAGCGAGGGCGGGGCCGCCGCCGCCTCCGCCATTGGCGGCTGGGAACCCGCGGCTCTCAGGGGAGGGGGAGGGGCGACGGCAGCGCGCCGCGCACGCGAGGAGAGCGGGGCGCTGAGGGGAGCCACGGGAGCGCGCCGTCAGACCGCGAGGCAGGGAGAGGCGGGAACGAAAGCCTCCCGTGGCGCGCTCCGAACGGGGGAGAGCCTCCCGTGGCGCGCTCCGAACGGGGAGGAAGAGCCTCCCGTGGCGCGCTCCGAATAGGGGAGAGCCTCCGTGGCGCGCTCTGAACGGGAGGGGAAGCCTCCTGTGGCGCTCTCCGAACGGGAGAGCCTCCGTGGCGCGCTCCGAACGGGGAGAGCCTCCCGTGGCGCGCTCCGAACGGGGAGGAGAGCCTCCGTGGCGCGCTCCGAACGGGGAGGGGAGAGCCTCCCGTGGCGCGCTCCGAACGGGGAGAGCCTCCGTGGCAAGCTCCGAACGGGGGGGGAAGGAAGAGCCTCCCGTGGCGCGCTCCGAACCGGGGGGCTGGGCGGAGCCTGAAAGAGGGGGCTGGGGAGGAGAGCCTGCTGGAACCCTCCCTTCCTGACACCGGCGAGGCCTCTTTCCCAAACTGAAAATGTGGGGAAGAAGGCTGCTGGCCAGTTAAAGCCTGTGGAGAAAAGGTCCTGAAAGACATGCTGCCCAGGCAGCTCCTGCCTCTGTCCAGGCCCCTGGCTGCCAGCCCCAACCTGATAATGAGGCCCCAAAAGCACCTCTATTACACTCCTGCTGTGCCCCTCACAGAACACGTGGGACCATGGCAAAACTGCCAAAACAGCTTGGACAGCACCCCCAGCCATCAAGGGGAAGGACAGCAAAAGATGGAGCCTGAGCTGTACCATTGGGCCCAGCTCAGCAGCCACATGTGCAACAGCGATCTGTCATTGCCTTTAACAGGGGTTGGCTCCATGTTAGCTTCTGAGCCACCCTAATGTTACATCTGCACCTGTTTAATCACATCCTGACTTCACATCAATCTTTACTCTGTAGCATGAGGGGGATAAGGGGAAGACATCCCCACACACACACACACAAAATCAATTACCCTGGTACTCTACCCATGCACCCACCTGAACCAATCCATGAAGGACAGTACTAGGAGAGAAGGAGGAATGCTTTTGACTTTCTTCCACACCAACTGGAATTGACAACACAGGTGCTGCATACATTGCAGTTTAGTGACAGCAGAGCTACACCTTGTCTTTACTTATCCCAAGGTCAATGCTCCAGCGATCAATGTCAGGGGCTATGTCTACACTGGTGTGATCTTGGGCCAGAAATATGCAAATGAGGCTAAGCATGGAATATTGCCGAGCCTCATTTGCATATCTAATGAGCCACCATTTTTGCAAAAGAGGCTCTTGTGCAAGAAGGAGCGTCTACACTGCCCCTTCTTGCGCAAGAAAAACCCTCTTGCGCAATGCCGTGACGCTGATTATTTTCAGGAATAACGGCATTGCACAAGAGGATTTTTCTTGAGCAAGAAGGGGCAGTGTAGACGCTCTTTCTTGCGCAAGAGCCTCTTCCGCAAAAATGGCAGCTCATCAGATATGCAAATGAGGCTCAGTGATATTCCACGCTTAGCCTCATTTGCATATTTCTGGTGCAAGATCGCACCAGTGTAGACAAAGCCCTGGGGTTTGATTCCGTGGGTCTACTAAGGATCTGCTAAATGGAGCACAAGTGGCACTCTCCGTCGACCGCAGAATTCCACCTACGAGTAAGGAAAGTCCCCTCCTACAGTAGGGACACTGCAAAAATTCAATTTAGGATACAGCAACTCCAGCTATGCTATTCTCATAGCTGGAATTGCTTATCTTAGATTTACTTTTTCCAGTAGTGTAGACCTGGCTATTGTCAGTAAGGATTCACACCTCTTCTCAACCTTCAGTTATGCCAACAAAAGCCTTTTGCAAAGACAGTTATACAAGTAAAACTGCTTTAACTGTACTAGTATATAGATGCACGGTACAACCATTACACTACAGCATCCAACTATGTCCATGCTGTTCGACTGAAAGATTGACGTTTACAAATGATGTAAAGCTGGAGTAAAGGGGAGGAAATCACATCTTAACCAACCAGTAAAACATTTATATTTAGACCAGGCTTACATTTAAATGAAATAGGACACTTAATATCAGTAGTTATTTCAGTACAAGTTGGTAATTACAACTGATATATTTATTTCAGCTTGTTTGTAGACAAGCCTCTATTTAGGTGGCAGAACCAGCTGGATGCAAATCCATGTTTAAGAATAGCAAGAAACAGTCTTTTCCTCTCTTGGGCTCTGTGGCATAGCACTACATGACATGCAAGTTACTGATAAAAGACTGTTTCATGTCACTGAAGAAGTCACAGATGAAGTTCCCACAGGGTAAAGCCTTTTATGAAAAATGTGCTGCTGCCTATCCCTATTAATAGCTGGGTGTCACAAAAAGAGAACTTCCTGAAGTGAGCTATTAGACCATGTTATATAGACCAGTGTTTCTTACACTATGTTCCGCGGAACACTGGTGTTCCGTGAACAACTCGCAGGTGTGCCGCGACTTCTTTGTTTTTTATTACTTCTTTGTTTTTGTCTTTTTTTGTCTGACAACAATTTTTTTTGAAGAACATTTTCACAGGTGTTCCGCATAAAAATATATTATTGTTTGGTGTTAGGTCTCAAAAAAGTTTAAGAAACACTGATATAGACTATACAATCCCAGTGCTATAGGAATGGATGCTTTTTGAGTGCTTCCACCAGATACATCAACAAATCCCAGTTTCTTTAAATCTCTCTTCTAAACACACAAACACTGTCCTTTAAGATGAGGTTGAAATGACATGCTTACTCCCACTGCTACACCTAAGTGGATAGAGAAGTGAAGTGTTTATAAGGCAGAGGAGGAGTAAGCACAAAGAACAGATGTAGAACTGTACAAATAAACTGGAAACAATACAGGAAAGAAATACACAAATTTAGAAACCATTAAATCAGAACAAACTTTTTCTACAGCATCCAAGATTTTAGATTCAACATTCTCTATAAAAACAGAAAAATGTAGTGTAGTTGAGAAGCATGGACTTATTCTGCTGTAACAATTTGCAAAAGCAAAACTTTTTTAAAGATAGAAGACAAAGGCCATTAAGTAAGAAATAAAACAGAGTCCCCAATCCAAACTCTGCTTTTGATATTAAAAGGTGACAATTAAAACACCTGTGCATGTGTGCATGGACACAAAAATTTTGAGGTACATTTGGCTTCTTGTTCTCAAAAAGATAATTGAGTTGGTCTCTTGAAAATAATTTCTATGCTAGGATAGATAAGGTTTCCATGCCATGGTCTACCAGAGACTAGTAGGGTATAGTGTTTTCTGTTGTACTAGAAATCCTTGACTAAAATAAGTTTTTTCTTCATTTAAATCATTGTTCTGGAGTGAGGCTGGGGTAAAGGGGTTCAGCATACAGGCTGCTCTGGGGAGGACAGGGCAACCACAGCCCTCTCTCATTACAGCAGTTTGGGTCCAAGTGAAAAGTGCCTGTCCATGGCCGCTGCAGCTCCACCAGCCACAGCCAGGGGACAGAGACAGACAGACATGCAGGAAAACACACACAAGGTATGTCTACATGCTAAAGTCCAATTAAGCTATGCAACTTGAGCTACATGAATTGCGTAGCTTAAGTCAAAATAGCTTAATTCAGCTTTTGGCACTGTCTACACAGCAGGAAGTCAAAGAAAGAATACTCTTCCTTCGACATCTGTTACTCCTCATAAAATGAGGGTTACAGAAGTTGGAGTAAGTCATCCTCCAGCTTGCCATTATTTTGAAAGAATGGCTTGCAGTGTAGACACGCTCATTATTCCAGAATAATGTCAGTTATTCCAAAATAACGCTGCTGTATAGAAATAGCCACAGACAAACCCTCTGAAATATATAGTAGATAGCTGTCCCTTTTCCACCCCTGCCAGGCCAGTGGAGTTACAGCTATCCCGTCCCCATCTCTAGCACCTTGCTGCCCCCTGTTGCCATTCTACCATATAACTCCCTCCTGTCAGACTCCTCCCTTTCCATTTTATGAGAAAATTAAATTCCATGCACATCCCATTATCCTGGCACAACCAAACTCTGGCCTTGCTTTAAAGTTATGATACCAAATTTGGTGGTCCTAGCTCTCACCGTTTAGGAGGAGTTCTAGAAGAAATAGATTCACACAGATGCACATTTCTAAAATATATAGTAAGAGTAACTGTGGAACTATTACGTCTTCTGTCTTTGAATTTGTCAATAGAAAACAGGCACATTATACAATTTTACACTGTTTATCATATCAGCTCCAGCAAGTCCTCATCAAGATGGATTTCCCTGCATGTAAATGTACCAAAAGAGAGAAAGCAACTGCTTTGTCTCACATTTACATAATCCGCAACAGAGCTAATGGCAACAAAAGCCTTTTGGAGCAAAATGAGAAGAGATTTAAACTATGGTACCATTTTCTGTTTGCACTAAGAGCAACTTTATCCCCACCTTTCTGTCCTACCCTATTAATATACAGTACTGAAGCGCTTCCTGGTGTGGGAACAATTAGCACTGAACATCCTCCCCTCCATACTGAAGTTTATTTCAACAGCATACTAGCAAGAGCCAACTTTTGGTTTCCATTTAGTACCTGATAGGGTACTTTCATCTCCTCAAAAGAATTCACGTCCCACTGAAAGACACCCACCCTGATAGGACTGGTAAGGCCCTTTCTATAAAGCTTGCAACCAGCTTCCATTTCAGGTTCACGCTGTTGGAAGAGAGGAATATCTTACAGCTTTCCTTTTCAATGTTGCCATCTTTTACAATTTTAATCATAAGTCTGAAGGTATTGTGGTCTTCATAAAGCCACAGCTCTAGGACTTTTGTGATGAAGTACAAATCTCAGTTTAATTAAAACAGTTTCTAGCCTTCATGCTTTCAGTGAAGTACTTGAACATGCAAGTACTAAAGACTCAAAAATAGAACTCAAATAAGAACCCCATTAAATTAAAAATCTAAATCAAATCTAAATCCAGAAAATTGGTTTAAAAATTAGATTTTTAATTTAATCTCACAATTTTTTGTGGGTTCTGATTCATGATTTTTGAACACTTGGGGTTGGCAACACTACTGTATCTGCAAGTAAGTCCAAAATAGAATTTGAAAGCTTACAAAGGGATCTCACAACACTGGGCAACAAAACGACAGATTAAATTTATTGTTGATAAATGCAAAGTACTGCACACTAGAAAACATAATTCCACCAATACATACAAAATGATGGGGTTTTAACTGGCTGTTACCACTCAAGAACAGTCTTGGCATCATCATGGATAGTTTTCCAAAAATATTTACTTGATGTGCAAAAGAAGTAAAAAAGGCGCAATATTAGAAATAACTGTTCTCTTTCGTAGTAAGTCAGAAAATATAGCATCACTATATAAATCCACATGTAATCCACACACCTTCTGAATGTGATGTACTATCCCATCTAGTGGCACCAAGACCACTTAGAGAGAGAATAATGACTCTACTATATAGCCTTAGCTAATAATCAGCTGGCTTTTAGCTCTTTAGCGCTTATGTTCTAAGCTCCAGAGGTCCCAGATTCAATTCCACCTACAAGCGACCAGGGTCTGTTGGCATTATATGCAGTACTCTCATATCTTGAATGCTGCACGGTTCTGGTCATCCCATCTCAAAAAAGATATATTAGAAAGGGCTGTAAAACTGATTATGGATCAGCATCCATATAAAGGCAGACTAAAAAGACTGGGACTATTCAGTTAAGGGGGAGACATGATAGAGGGCTATAAAATCTGACTGGTCTAGAGAAACTGAATCAGGAAGTATTATTTACTCCTTCACATAACACTAGAACTTGAGGTCACCCAATGACATTAATAGGCAGCAGCTTTAAGATAAATAAGTAAACATTTTTTCATACAACACAGTCAACCAGCAGAACTCATTGCCTAGGAATTTTGAAGGCCAAAAGTATTAATGGGTTCAAAAAAGAATTAGATAAGTTCATGGAGGATACCTTAATCAATGACTATATGCTAAGATGGTCAGGAACACAATCTTATGCTCTTGGGCTACATCTACACTGCAGAGTTTTTGTGCAAAAAAACGGTTGTTTTTGCGCAAAAACTTATGGAGCGTTCACACTACAAGCGTGTTTTTGCGCGAGAAAGTACAGTAGATCGTCAGAAGACAGGGCTTTTTGCGCAAGAGTTATTCCTCTTTCTACGAGGAATAAGCCTTTTTCTGCAAGAGCTCTTGCGCAAAAAGCGCGTGTGGACGGACAACAGGGGTTTCTTGCACAAGAAACCCCTATCAGAAAAAGCACAGGTACTCTGATGGTCATTCTGTGAGTGGCCATCAGAGCTTTCTAGTGCAAGAGCGTCCATGGTAGTGTGGACGCTCTCTTGCGCAAAAACACATGGAAGATCTCTTCCGCAAAAAGTTCTTGCACAAGAAGCCTTCAGTGTAGACGTAGTCTTGGTGTCTCTAAACTGCTGACTACCGAAAGCTGGGACTGGAGGATAGAGATGTAAAATCAATTAACCAGTTAAACATTACATTTAATTAGTTAACTACTTCAACGGGGGTTGCTCCAGGAGCACTCACCACGGCCCGTGGTGCAGTGTGGCCATGCCCGCCACAGGTGGGGGGCTGTTCTGGCCAAGCAAGGGGCACTTCTTCCTGCACCACAGCTGCTCTGGCCAGAGGCAGTGGGGGAAGGAAGGAGCCTGCCAGCCAGACTGGTTCTCCGCACAGCGCTGAGAGTGGGAGGTGCCCTGAGGAGGCAGGGGAGGGGAGGGGGAGGGAGGGGAAATTACAGAGAAGCAGTAGAGCTCTGGAGGTGAAGAGGCAAAGCAGGGAGAAGACAACGAGAGGGGGGAGCATGTAAATGACCAATGGGTGGGCAGCAGAAACAACATGTAACCAGCCGCATCTGGCATCTGCATGCGCTCACCAGCCACTGTAGCTTGCAGCACACAGCAGTGCCGGGTAGAAATGGGATAGAGGACTGGGGCCCTGCTGGCTAACAGCAGGCACACAGTGGCGACTGGGCTGATGGAAAAGCAGGGGAAGCAGCCAGCCCCACACACTACATCTTCACCCTGCCACCAGCTTGCACACACACTCCCATCATCAGCCTCTGGGCCCACCTCACTCACTGCTGGGTAGGCTAGGTGGGTAGGCTAGAACCAGGGTGGGCAGGGATCCAGCCAGCAGCAGATCCCACTGACAGTGATGGCGGGGGAGGACAGACAAAATATGGGACAATTTGCCTGTTTTTAAGAAGAAGTCAGGACACCTGCAGGAGGACTAAATGCAGGACTGTCCCTTTGAAAAACAGGAGGTCTGGTCACCCTAAACATAGTAAGATTCCCACATTCAAGCATGCAGTTAGAGATTGGCTAACAAAACATCTACACTGTGCTCTGCTCTGAAGAAAACTCACCCTGCCCTGAAGAGTTGATGTAAACAAGGAGCTTACCATCTAAAATGGAACCATTCATGAGTGTGCAACATTTTGGGATTTTTTAGAGTAAAAAACAAGAGACTCTGGGGTAGGTGAGGAGATCAAAACTGACAGACATTACAGGAAAAAACAAAAGTCAGTCATCTAAAGCTGAATGATAGCTCCATTTGAAAAAATGAGGAGTCCTGTGGCACCTACGGGCATGTCTACATTAGGAAATAATTTCCCCTGATCCCGGGCTCAGCTGTGCGGCACCACCACTTTGAAATACCCCTGTTCCCTCCCCCCCTTTGCTGCCTCAATCTGACAGAGGCAGCAATGGGGTGGTGGGGGGGGGGATTGACTAGTCGACTGACTATCCGATAAGCATTTGCTTGTCGACTAGTCCTTAATATCCCTACTGCAAATGCCCCTGAATCCTCTGGAGACCGCTGAACATCACTTCTGGCAGAGGGAGACCAGTTTGGACTGGTGGGACAGCATTGGGAGGGGGGAGTGGCTTCTGTATGCAGAAGGCCACCTTCCTGGAGCTCTGCAAGTGGCTCACCCACTTCAACTTGCCATCCCCATGCAGAAATGGGTAGCCATCACCCTGTGGAAGCTCGCCACGCTGGACAGCTGCCGCTCCATCGGGAACCAGTTAGGCGTGGGGAAATCCACAGTCAGGGCCATACTCCTGCAAGTAGCCAACTACGTACTGCTACGGAGGGGTGTCACTCTGGGCAACATGGACACCAACATGGCTGACTTGCCGCCATGAGCTTCTCCAACTGCGGGGGCAGCCATAGACGGCACTCACATACCCATTCTGGCCTCTGACCACAGTGCCTCAGACTACATAAACAGAAAGGGGTACTTTTCCATGATGCCGCAGGCTCTCGTGGACCACAAGGGATGCTTCACTGATATCAGTGTTGGCTGGTGGGGAAAGCGCACGACACCCGCATCGTCCAGAACTCATGCCAGTTCCAAAAGATGCACACTGGTACTTTTTTCCCCCGACCGCACTATCAGGGTCAAGGACGTGGACATGCCATATGCATCCTGGGCACTGCAGCTTATGAACCCCTATACAGGCAGCCTGGACCCCACCAAGGAGAACTTCAACGCCAGGCTGAGCAAATGCTGCATGGCTGGGGAGTGTGCGTTTGGCTACTTAAGGAAAGGTTCCAGAGTCTCCTCACCTATCTGGACCTCAGCAAGCGGAACATCCCCTGCATGGTGGCGGCCTGCTGTGTGCTCCACATCCTCTGAGAGAGGAAGGGGGAGACTCTCCTGCCAGAGTGGGGGCAGAGGCCGAATGGCTGGCCAGGGCATACGAGCAGACAGACACCAGCACCACTCAATGAGCACATCAAGGGGCTGTGCTCATCAGGGAGGACTTGAGGGAGAGTTTCAGTCAAGGCCAGCTGTGACACTCTCCCCTGTGCCTCTCCACAAGGGGCCCCTGCATTCCTCCTGTGAGCCTTTCCTCCTCCACCCCTCCCTTTCCCTGCCCTCCCTTCCCACCTTCCCCTATCCTCTGCAGGGCAAATAAACAAGTCTGTTTATTTGGGAGATATGCAACAGGGGAGGGACTGGGGAAAGAACCTGGAATGGAGGAGGAGAAGGTGGGGGAAGTCAGGGATGGGGGTGGGGGTGGGGATGGGAGTGGCACCTGCCTCAGTCAGCTCAGGAGGCTTGAGCTGCCCCCAACGTCCCACTGCCATGTGTTCTGGGGTCCTGGCAGCCCCTAGGGGTGGTAGGAGGGGGAGCCACAGGGGTGAGGGTCAAGGAGGTGGCTGGTGGCCAACTCCCTCCTCAAGGCCACACACTCCATCACTGAAGTGAGAGAGGAGCAAAGTGGCCTCATGCTGGCATGCCAACTGGTCCCAGGCAGCCTTCCACTGCTCCAGGTCAGCCCGGCACTTCTCCCAGTCAGCGGCCCACTCCTGGTGCTCTTCATCAAACCCCTGGACAAGGGACTGGAGGCAGGCCATCTTCTCATGCATCAGGTCTTCCTACGTGTGTTTCCTCTGGCACATCCTGCAGAGTCGGGAAGAGGGCATGGGAGGTGGTGGATGCGCCATGCTTGCAGCTGGCCCTGCTGTGAAGAAAAGTTACAAGGGCAGTCACCACAGGAGACACTGCCCTAATATCTGAGCTGACATTGAAGGTCTCAGTTCAGAAGATGGCGATGTGCTTCGAGCAAGGCCATATGTTCTTGATGGCTGTGCAGGTGGAGGAGTCCCTGATGGTGTGGCTTATGTGGTTAGGTCCTGTGATTGTGTCGCTCGTGGAGAGAGCTGGCAATGGGGTTTGTTGCAGGAATAGGTTCCTATGTAAGTGTTTTGGGGCATTGTGTGCTGCTGGTATTTGTTTCAGGATAGGGGGCTGTCTGTAGGCAAGGGCTGGCCTGTTTCCCAAGATCGGCAAGAGTGAGGGATCGATTTCTAGGATAGGTTGAAGATTGTCAATGATGCACTGAAGGGATTTAAGCTGGGAATTGTAGGTGATGACAAATGGTGTTCGGTTATTTACCTTTTGGGCCTATCCTGAAGCAGGTGACTTCTGGGTATTTGTCTGGCTCTGTCAATCTGTTTCCTTGCTTCCCCAGACGGGTATTTAAGTTTAAAGAATGTTTGATAAGGATCTGGTAGGTGTTGGTCTCTGTCTGAGTGATTGAAGCAAATATGATTGTATCTTAGGGCTTGGCTGTAGATAATGGATCCTGAATGGAAGCTAGAGGCATACAGGTAAGAATAGCAGTCAGTAGGTTTCTGGTATAAGGTGGTGTTTATGTGTTTATGTGACTATCATTTATTTGTACTGTCATGTCCAGGAAGTGGCTTTCTTGTGTGGACTGTCCCAAGCTGAGGTTGATAGTGGGATGGAAATTGCTGTGGATTTCTTCAAGGGCCTCCTTCCCATGGATCCCATATGATGAAGAGGTCATTAAAGTATCATAAGTAGGAGGAGTGCTAGAGGATGGAAGCTTAGGGTTATATGTTAGCCATAAAAATGTTGGCATATTGTGGGATGCGAACTGGCTGTAAGTAACTGGAAGTGTCAACTTGTCTTTTTTACACTAGTGCACAAATTAGGTCTAACAGCAGCAGCAACTTTAAATAGTGCAAGCAAATAACCGGGGTGGGGGTAGGGAGGGAAGTAAGTGGTTTTGTCTTGTCAACCACTGGCTTTCCTGCCCTGGCGCTACGTTTCATATTCATTGGTATAATCACAAATGTTGATTCAAGAGGTATCAGAAGGTTACGAAGAGGTCTAAAAAAAAATCTCAATCTCATTGGCACTGCACAGTAGGACAGATCCACTTTGGTCTAATTCTGATACGTTTCTGGTCAGTGAACAGGGTACTTGACCTCTCTCTTCTGAGCAAGTCATTTAAGATCCAGGTTTCTAGTATAATTTTCCCTTCCATTTAGAAGTGTCCAAATTAACAATCATTGTGCAGGAGAAAATTACTGTTGACAAAGTCTTTAATAAGTCTGCCATAGAGGTAAAGTTACAAATATGTGAAAAATATTTCCATAGCTTTTGAGAGCTTATGCAGATACTGCTTTGTTGTGACACAAGAGCAACCTTTTGGGATGATGGTTTTTAAAAGCCTGTCATATTATGATCTAAGAAATGAGGTGGAAGAGATTTATTAGATCATCTACCTCAGCTCATTATTAGTCTCTACAATAAATCATCTCTACAGCGTAATCTCTCCTGAGTGAATTATTATGGAGCCACAACAGCAACCCTATAGTTAATGCTAAAAATAAAATTACCATTATAATCCCAAATTTGGCACACTGCATCAACTTTTGCCAAAGCCAGAACATTTTTCTGGACATTTTCATGGAGTAATCTTAACAGAGAAGACCCTCCCCACTCCACCCCAACTGTGTATCATTTCAACTATTTATGCATGATCAGATTTTAACAAAGCCTGATAATGCATTTTTGTAGCATGTTCCTTTTTGGAATGGCAGTTTGGCCCAGGAACTCAAGATTTGTACATTGGAGTGTTTTCCGAAAATTGAAAGGGTTTATTTCAGCTTTGCACCTATGAGAACACCCACGGCTCAAGAGTGTGGAAAATCCGCACCCTATGCATCTTATAGGTCCATACAGCTAACTCCCAGCGTAGAGAGTGCTACGTTGATGAGAGGGCTTCTCCTGTTGAGAATGCTACTGCTTCTCAGGCTCCGGCTAGACTGCAAACTTCTTTCAAAAGAGAGCATCCACACAGCAAAAGCGCAACGAAAAAAGCAATGTGCTTGTTCGGAAGGCAGCGTCTAATCAATGTGGACACGATCTCGCATTTAAGTTGTGATTAGTATGGACGGAGCGGCCACCAGGGCACCTGTGTTATTTCCTGGAGGCCTCTTCTACGTCCACACGCACCTTTTTCCAAAAATGCTTTTCTGGAAAAAGGCTTCTTCCTTGTAGAATGAGGATTACCACTGTCGGAAGAACTCAATCGTAGTGTGGATGCAAGTATTGTTTTTCCAGAAGAACGGACGTTTTTCTGGAAAAATACTGCAGTCTAGATGCACCCTCAGAGAGATGAAGTACCTAGTCCAACAAGAGAAGCTGTCCTATTGACATATGCAGTGTCTTCACTAAGCACTACAATGACACAGCAGTTACTGTAAATGTAGCAAGCTCTAAGAGTGTGTCTAGACTACATGGCTCTGTCGATGGAGCCATGTAGATTAGGCAGGACGACAAAGGGGAAATGAAGCGGCGATTTAAATAATCGCCACTTCATTTAAATCAAAATGGCCACCACGCTGCGCCAATCAGCTGATTGTCGGCACAGCGCGGCAGTCTAGACGGGGATCTGCCCACCCCAGAATCCTTTGTCGGCAGATCCTGTAAGCCTAGTTTCATGTAGTTTAGACGGAGCCATGTAGTTTAGACGTACCCCTAAGCGAACAGTCTGGTACTGTAGAGATTCAAAACAGACTTAATCTGACTGTACTTTATATACTTTCCAATTTGCTAACATGCACCCACCACAAGGAAGGCTTTGTCAAAAACCTGGAAAGTTTGCCAAAATGATGTCGGTTTGACCAATGGAAAGAAGTAAATTTGTAGATAGACCCTTTGAAAGTTTGCCAACTCCATGCATTGAATTCTAGGGACTGTTTGCAAGTGGGTCACTTTCATGTCCAGAGATGCAGCAATACAAAGGGAGAGAGGCAGTGTTATCAACTCTTACTACTTCAAATCATAACAGTTGGTGGGTTGTTTACTTTTAAAACTCCAGCTCCTGGAATTCCATTATTACTTTTACTTTTTAAAAATAAAAGTTTCTAGCCCTCAAGGTTGAAAGGGAAGGTTTGAAAAAAAAAAATCATGGACAACCATTCAAACAGCAAAAGGCATATGAAGAACATGAATTTTGGGGCCCGACTCATGATTTTTTGAGTGCTTAGGGTTGGCATTACTAAGTATCTCTGAGAGCATGACCCTGAGGGCAGAGATATCACTTATTTGGCTCATGATGAGTATCTGGCTGATGATGGATTTTTCTGCCCCCCTATGTACTGGGTCGAATTTCAGCTCTGAAGCACCCTGAGATCACTTGTCTTAAGTTAGGCAGTAAGCTCTTCCACACAGGGACTGTGTCTTATGTTTTTATAGACAGAATGCATAGCCCCATTTTGGCACTCGATCACCTTGCAAAGAAGTACATAAACCACAATGGGGGGAGGGATAGCTCAGTGGTTTGAGCATTGGCCTACTAAAACCAGTGTTGTGAGCTCAATCCTTGAGGGGGCTGTTTAGGGATGGTACTTGGTCCTGTCATGAGGGCAGGGGAGTGGACTCAACTTAACCCAATGACCTCTCAAGGTCCCTTCCAGCACTATGAGATAGGTACTTCAATGGTGCTGCAGGCACTAGTGGATCACAAGGGCCATGTTACCAACCTCAGCATAAGATGGTCGGGAAAGGGGTGTGACATGTGCATCTTTGGGGACTCCTGCCTCTTCAGCAAGCTGGAACTTTTTCCTAGATCAGTAAATTACAATCTGAGATGTTGAAATGCCAATACTGATCCTTGGCAACCCAATCTACCCCTTGCTCCACAGGCTGCCTGGACCGTAATAAGGAGCAGTTCAGCTACAGGCTGAACAAGTGCAAAATGGTGGTAGAATTGCTTTTAGGTGTTTAAAGAGAAGTTTCCACAGTCTGGTAACTAGTTTAGACCTCAGTGAGCGCAACATTCCCATTGTTGTGGCAGCCTGAGTGGGCTCCAGAATACTTGTGAAAGCTGGGGAGAAATGTATCTGTCTGGGTGCAATGCCGAGGCACAGCGCTAGCCCGGGATTTTGAGCAGCCAGACACCAGGGCAATAAGGACAGTGCAAGTCAGAGAGGCTTTGAAAGACAACTTTATGAGTGGCCAGTTTTGAGAGTTATGCAGGTTTCTCTCAGCAAGGTGTCCCTGCTTACCTGTAAACTCCCCCACCCCCTGCCAATCTCTTCCAAACAAGCAATGAAGAGACTTATACAAAAATCATGTGCTTTTATTTAAGGAACACAGCAGGGACAGAAGAGAAGTCCAAGGTGGGAGCTTCGGGGAGAGAGGGGTGTGATCACAATTGTGAGGAGGACAGCCTTTTGCTTCATGACACATCCCTAGGGGTTGAGTGTGAGGCTGCCCTTGACTCCCTCCCCCCACCCCGTTTTCATGCCCTGGAAGAAGAGGCTATGGAACACAGCGAGGAGGGAAATGGTGGTCTGTAAGGGCTGTAGGAGGTGCCCATCCAAGCAGGTGTTCTGGAAAACCACCATGCAGTTCATGACATCCACCATGGACGACAAACACTCTCCTGGTGCCTCACTTCCTGTTCTCTGCACGCTCTGAATTTCCTCCAGCAGCGTATTCCTCCACTCATATGCGCGCTTCCTGTCCAAGTTGGCAGACTGCATTTGCTCCTTGAACATCTCTTGCCTAGTCCGTTTTTGCCTGCGGATTTTGTGCCAGGCAGACAGCTGGGGGAGCCCCTGGGGAGCACACAGCAGGCTGACTGCTATTCCCCCATAATGAAAAGTGAAGGGCGGACTTTACAGGAGCCACATTGTAGAGTGTAAAGCCTAACCTGGTAAAACAAAATGAAGGTCTGTCCACAGACAACAGGGATGTGTTATGTAGAAGGCCACTGTTATGCGTTAGGTGGCCACTTTGCAGCAGGTACACCTCAGCATTCTGGACTTGGCTTGGTGGCAAGCATGATAAGGGACTGGCTGGGGCACAAGCCTGCAGGTGCAGGAGAGGGGCACTGAGTCCGGGTGTGGCAACAGAGCAGGGCAGGGGCTCACGCAGCACCTCGTGTCTGGCACCCCCCCATTTGCTGAAAGAGTGCAACTTTCCCTTGGTGCAGGAGCAGGAGGATAGGAGGGACGGGGAGCATGTCCGGGCATGGTGGCAGTGTAGGGCAGGGGCTCAAGCCACGAGCAAACAGCGGTTTACTGCAGAGAAATCAGCTAATAGCTTCCCATGCTTCGTCCAGATTGCCATGCAAGATATCAGTCTTCTCCAAATCATAGAGCGATAGGGAGCAAATGCTGACTGAATCTGGCCAGAAACCTAGACCTTGCAGCACAAAGCTTTGCAGTGTAGTGACACCAGAGCACCTACTGCTGGCTTGGCATGGAAAGGTGGAATAAGGCAGCCTCCCCAGAAACCTTGTGAAAAGGATTAGTGTGAGAAGGATTACCTGGTATTCCTCCTGCAATGAGGTTTACCAGCTAATTCAAATTAGGGGCTTTAAATCAGAATCCCGTTTCACTGCCATGTGTAGACGTGGGCAGTTACTTCGGGCTAGTCAATTTCTAAAATGGCGACCAGCCAGGAACATGCAAATCAAGCACGGGATATTTAAATCCTGGGCTTGATTTGCAATTCTGGTCGCCCTCATTAGCCTTCCTAGATCGATCTACGGGGCTAGTGTAGACGTACCCTAATACAGCAGCCACACTGATTGCTTTCAGTGTGGTCCTTCTGTCTGTTTTATTAATTTATCCCTCAATAAAAGTTAACTTATTCTGGACAGCAGCTAAACATTACTTACACAAATCCCACAGAATTGCTACACTTATACAATGCCCACATCTCAGGAATGGTTATGCCAGAGCTCCAAAGACATTTTTCCTACCAAAAATAAAACTGCTTGCTAATATAGTTCTCAATTTAAAAAAAAGAACCTTTTAATATGTGATGAGTAAAACCAGTGAAGCAGTGTCTGCATAAAAGTTTGCAGACAGCCTGAAAACAATAGTGCCAAACTGGCAAGGTGTGAGCTGCCCCAGTTGTTTAAATGAGTTCTAACTCAGATGCTAGCCAGAAAGTCTTAAGTCAAGTGGTTCTCAGCCAAGGTCACATGTACTACTGGGACATGTGGAGATCTTCCCGGAGATGCATAAACGCATCTAGATATTTGCCTAGTTTTAGAACAGGCGACAAAAAAAGGTACTAGTGTAGTCAGTAAAAATGTTGATAATGCTCCATGTATTATAAATATTTACATTCCAACTGATTTATTTTATTATATGGTAAACATGAGAAAGCAAGCAATTCTTCAGTAATAGTGTGCTGTGATGCTTTTACATATGATTTTATAAGCAAGTCATTTTTAAGTGAGGTGAAATTTGGGGATACACAGGACAAATTGGTTTCCTGAAAGAGGTACAGTAGACTGGAAAGGTTGAGAACCACTGAAAACTTTGTTAATTCCCACCCCCCAGTTTACCAAAGCCTATAAAAGGCAGAAGATGCCAGATATGTAGACCTTTTAAAACACACACACACACACACACACACACACACACACACACACCTCTACCTGGCTGGGTTAGAGGTGAGAAAAACAAACAGAAAGAAAAAAAAACCCACACACCATAAAAAAGTTAAGTTTTCTTTCATTTCGGTTTTTTGGGTTTTTTTTAAATTTTTGGAATTCCTCTGTCCCCAAAAACGGGACATTTCTGTTTCTAACCTGCTCTAGTTTAAGCCAACTTCTGCTCCGAGTCACTGTAACATAACTACAGAATAAAACTGATTTCAATGGAGTTGATCTAAATTTATAATAGGATTCCGTGATCTGCAATCACTATAAGCATATAACAGCTGCTGGGAAGTGAGAAACATGAGTGAGGAGGGAAAAGCTAAAAGAGTCTGGCAAAATTGCATATTTTGGAGTAGGTACTTGTGATGTTCACAGCATACCCACACAGAAGTTAGGTAAAAACAAACTACTCTGGCTGGAAGGTTTCAACATAAAACATTTAGAACTTCAACATGCAAGAACCAAAAAGAGAGAGAGAGGAAAAAGCTGGCAGTCTAAGGCAGAGAGGCACAACTTTCCCCACTTAGCATTAAAATGGTGCTTTCTAGACTAACTTTGATCACATGTTGCTATAGATCCCCCTAGCCTGCAAGTAGGACCAGAAGGACCCTCTTTCCCCATGCATGCTCTTTAAGTAGGGTTGCCAGGTGTCCGGTTTTGAACCGGACAGTCCAGTATTTGAGCTTTCTGTTCAGGGAAACAAATTGAGAAAATATAAAGAGAAAATATAAATGTCCGGTATTTTCTAAATAAGATGTAATGTAGATTGTGATGTAATGTCAAGTGTGTCCGGTATTTTTGTTGAAACCATCTGGCAACCCTATCTTTAAGTGATGGCTTGTAATTTCAGTAGTCAGTGCACCGAAGGAGTACGTTCACATCTGGAGGAAGTTTTCTGGAGGAGGTTCTTGAGATACCCTGACAGGCCAGCAGGTAGTGACTCTTCTGTAATCCCTTGCCTTCACTGAATGCTTCATTATCTGGGCCTGGTGTGCCATTACTGGTGAGACTGGGAAAAGGAATTCAATCCCTGACTAATGTTGCTTCTTCATCTTCTGCCTCAGGAGTCTCAATTTGTGCCCTGCTCCTCCATTTTTACATCACCTTAAGAACCCAACATTTCATCCAACCAGTCCCCAGCTTCTCATTCAGTACTGAGCTGTTGCCACTGCCTCCGTCCCCTACTTATTATATTTTCAAACCACCAACTTCATGCTTCCCCCCATACTGCCTCATGCTAGGGATGCTAACTTTTTTTTAAAAACAGTAACCGTGTAACCGATTGAAATTCGATCAGTTACATGGTTAAACACTTTGCGTGGCCCACGCACAGCTGCATAGCTACTTCACTGTCCTCTCACAGCCCTCCTCAGAAATCTCCTTTGCTGTGATGATGCCTTAAAAAAATAAAAAAAAAAGGGGGGGGGAGAAATCAACCATTGGGTGCTAGTGTGCAGAGACCACTACTCATCATAGGGGCCAATTTTGTTCCATTGTTTCCTCGTACTCCCTCGTCAGTTTGTATCCACCTGTTGTCTTTTATACTCCGTGAGATCCCCTGAAGCTGGAACCATATTTTTGGACTGTTTGTACAGTGCATAGCATAAGGAGGTCCTACTCCATTGCTGGGACTTCTAGGAGCCATGGGAATACAAATAAGAGTGAAGCATTTTGAGACCTCAGAAACTGTGTAACCAGAAGCGTGGAGTTGGAGAAAACTCCATTATATCTACTAAGGAGAAAGAGAGGGCAAGGTGGAGATTAGTTTACTGCAGCAATTCCTATTCTTTTTTAGATGTAGTTCTAAGATATAAATACAAAAATAAGCAAGGTTTATAGAAGGAAAGATAACATGAACGGTCCCATTTCCCTCCTAGGTGAGGTCAGTACTCTCCCCATTCCAGTGAAATTTTTGCCACACGTGTTTTTATCTTTTCCATCATTAACAAGATACCATTTAGCCTTCTAAGCTTCTTACTTGGCCAAGATTAAGACCCACCACATTCAGTGACATCTTTTCTATTACCAGCAAAAGCAACTCAGCAAGCTGTTGGCATGCATCACCTCGTGAGAAATGAGTGTTAAACATTAATGTTCAAATTGCTACACATTGTGCCATATGGCACATGTACCTATCACCATGCTCGCGAGCGGAAGTGACTAATATACGTTCCTATAAAGGGGGATGAACCAGTGGCCTTATTCAGACTAAATTCTTTTCAAGTGAAAGTCCCTTCAGTGCAGGCCAACATAAGATTTAACCTTCATTTACATCCACAAGCATGCAGAGATACAAGCAAGAATGGAATCAGCCCCACAGTTTTCTAAACACATCTTTTAAAACGCCATATTCTCCCATGGCTGTGACAGGGTGTGCACACCCCACACTACAGCAGGAGGGGTAAAAACCCTGTGGACGGAGAAAGTCCTGCCCCTTCAACCAGACTGGGCATGCTCCAAATGCTGGGGCAGCATAAAAGGCAAGAGAGCCGCTCAGTCTGGGCTAGCCAGCGAAGGGGGAAGGACCTCCAGCCAGAGCTCCCAAGCTGTAACAGCCACCGACCCAGACAGCGGGAACCTAAGTTCCAGGAGACTGCTGCTACACGGCCCCAGCAAGAAGCCGCTGCCAGGGAACCAAGAGACCCAGCCACTATGTGGGACAATGCCCCAACAGCACCGGTAGGAAGCGACCCAAAGAGGGTGTAGAAGCGGCCTCTCCCACTCAGGTACACTCAGCATGTTTCAGATGGATTCTCTGCCAAGCGAGTGGTAGACGGATCTGCTGCTCTCAGCGCCCTGGGTCGGGACCTGGTGGAACAGGGTGGGCCCGGGTCCCCCTACCGGGGTGCTAGTCCCCAATCCTGCTGACTTTGCCATTTAGGCCACACTGTCCTGAGACAAGGGCTGCTTACAGATTCTGTGTTCCCCTGAGAAGGGAAATTTACAGACTGTAGAGCCAGCTGACGACTCTGCAGCCAAGCAGGTGGCATCCTCACACCTGTGACGGGGTGTGCATATGCTGCCATGCATGCCTTTGTTTTGTACCCAATATGCTTCCTAGGCAGAGGCCTATTGGGCACACTGCACATTTTGCACAGTACTGTGTACACCAGTGTTGCTAGGATACAATACAGCTAGAAAATAAGCCACAAGATGGCCAAAATAGGTAACATAAGTACAGAGAGAGCCAAAAAAACCCACCACCAAACAACTCCCCCACACATGACACAATTAACCCACTGATAAAAACCAATTGAAAACTTCCCTCCCTCTGGCCCTAAAGGCAACTACATCCAAGGCCTGGGAGGATATCAAGAAAAGAGTCACAAATACAGGGCTTAGTCACACGAAGAAGTCCAGCCACCATTCCTGAAGTGCAAACCCCAGAAGCAAAAGCATCCCAACAGATGTTTCAAATGCTGCAACCAAATACTGTACTAAGCAAAGAGGCCCTGTAAGGGTGAGTCTACACTGCACCATAACTCGAAATAAGATACATAATTTAAGCTATGCAAATTGCTTATTTCGGAATTCGAAATAAAGCGCTATTCCAAAATGTCCCTTACTTCTCCTAGAATGAGGTTTACAGGGATGTTGGAATAGTGAGCCCGAAATAATGGGCTTACTGTTAAGACACAGGATAGCATTTCGGGATACATCGGTATCCTGAAATAGCGTTGCAGTGTAGATGTACTCTTAGGTCACAGGCTGGCTCTAAATAGCTGGAACTCCTAGACACATCCTGTGCAGGAAGTTTGCTTGATATCTTCAGGAGACGCATTGAATATTACATCAGTCCTGATCTAGTCAAGGAAGTTATTTTGAAATAACTCCCCTTAATTCAAAATGACAGAGCATCCACACTACCAAGCACATTATTTTGAAATAACAACTCCTGCTTTCCACAAGGAATAATGCTTATTTTGAAATAGCTATAAGCTTATTTTGAAATAGCAATAAGCAATAAGTGGATGCTCCACTGCTGCTATTTTGAAATAAGCTACTCCCCAGAATTATTCAAAGTAATTACACTCTAGTGCTTCCTGGGGCTCTAAGTCAAGGTAGTGTGCCCACATTAAGGGAGCCTTCCTTGGACTAATTTTGAGGCTTCCCTATAGTGTGGGCATGCTATTTTGAAATAATTTCCTAGTGTAGACATGCCTTCAGCGAACAGCCTTATTCCACTGCACATGCCAGTTCTCTCTCCAGCACATATAACAGCAAAGAACTTTTTCCTGCAGTTGTACTGCACGCTCTAAGAAGGTTGATTCTGTTGTGAATGAACTAGGGTTGTGTGTACAAAAGAGAAAGAGATGCTCTCTAATAAAAACAAGTTCAGAGCTACTGATCAGTTGGCTGTGACCCTGACCTTCAGAGGTGCTCAGCTCCCACCAATCCAAACAAAAAAATTATATCCTCGATTATAACCATTTCTCCCTGGAATCCAGCGGCCACTATTTAGATTTTGTTTACTAGGAGATACCCATTATACCCTATCTCAAGTCATGAACCCTCTTGATCTTGTCATTTGAAAAAAGCCTGTAAAAATCACTTGCCTGGTTATTAAACCCAATCTGCTCCCATATGCCTTTGCAGTCCCCCTCAAATGCTTCTTCAGTGACTGGCATTTCTGCATCAGTAAACACCCAGACATGCAGCAGTTTGCATTTCTGCTTCCCTACATCCCACTTCCTGGTAGAAGAGAGCAATCTTTACTGGCCACAAATCTTGTCTAATGCTTCAGAACAACAGAAATCCAAATAATCAGACAAAACATCACCTAGCACCAAAACCTCCAGTCCTGTGCTGTAACCAAAGAGAGAGAGTCTCTTTACAAGGGGCTTTCCTAAGTTACCAGTTGTTCCAGACTGCTCAATCAAACTTGAGGAATGCAGGGTCGGATTTCACATGTAGTTGCTGAAACCAATGGAGGAGTCAGACCCATACGAAGTTAGAGAGGCTCATAACATTGTTTATGGTTCAGTACAAAATTAGTGCAAGACTTGACCTAAACTATTGAATAAGCAGCAGCAGAGACTGGAAGGTGTGCTCGTTTGTTACATTTATAGCGAAGTGATCTTCACCGGTCTGTAGATCTGGGACTGCAGATCCTGAGGTGGCTTCCTCCAACCCTACATGTCCTGGCAGGGGATCTCCTACAGAACCACAGCACAGTTTCACCACCACCATTTTCAGGAGGAAGGATTCTCTTTTCCCAGTTCAAAACAATTCTCAGGAGAATTGTTAAAACTGAAAGGACGTGTTCCATCTCGATGGCCAGAATACAAAGCAATCCTAGCTATCAAGAATTGCCTGCTGATAAAGATGCTTTAATTAATTTAAAAAAAAAGTCCAGAAATAGCTACATAAACTCACTCATTATCCTAAAACACACTTTATTTCACCTCCTATTTCCTCACCATTACACACTCCATATGGGAAGCCTGCAATTGCATAACAAACAATGCATCAGAAGGATAAGTCAGGAGAGCCAACCCAGTTTCCTTGAAACTGATCCATTTTAAAGGCATATGGATCATTATTTCTGCTCTCCAGCAGCCTATCGAAGCGTGTACTCACCCAGAGATGAGCCAATCAGATGAAGCCCGCAGGTGAGGTGCCATAATCCATTGGAGGGCAGGACATGAAAACAAAGGAGAGAGAGAAAAGGCATCAGTTAATAAGGAGTTCCAGCTTTTCAAAAGACAACACCCACAAAAATCTCAAGCCACATAGCCAAGTGCTCCTACTTATGTGTTTATATACACTCTCCAAGAGTGTTTACTTGACTTTTTCAGGAGTGGAACAGATGGCTGAACCAGAGTTCATACTGGAATATTTCTTGTTAGTGTGCAAAGATGTAAAAAAAAACAGTCCTATTAATTAATTCAGATAATACTGTATACAGGGATGCAGAGTCCTATATTTTAATCACAGCTAATGATATGCATGAGTACCTCGGATGATCATCTCCCACACGTACACAGAACAGAGATTGTGAATATGAAAATAAAAAAGACTAAAGTGTCAAGGGCATAACTGAGCTAGAGAAACGTTGGCATTGGATTTGGGCACTGAGAATTGGAGCATGGCTCACTTCCCTTCATGCTAGGTCTGGAGAAGCCTGAAAAACATCAGTTCTATAAAGGCAAACTCCCAGGCACAGGGGTGGAGAGACTGAGGGAGTCTCCAGCTGAAATCCACATGGGTTTTGGCTGAGCTCCCTAGTGGGCATTAAACACACACACTCACATTAAAATCAATTAACACTTTTTCCAAACACCTCTAAACCCTAACCCTCTCCACACACAAGCTACCTGCTCCCTTCCTGCATGCTTTGTCTGTATGCTCTTCAGGGCAAGGATTCAGGATGCCTAGTGCTCAGTACATTTGAATTATACAAATATTGTCTAGCTGTCATTTAGGCCAGCAGTTCTCAGCCAGGAGTCTAAGGCCCCTGAGGGGGCCGCCAAAATAAATCTCTCCATCCTTCAGCTGAGAAAGCTCCTACTTTAGTTCTCCGGCTCTGCCAGAATAAATAAGGGAAGACAAGAACTGATGGGCCACACCCTACCCCAGCACTATCTGGCAGTGACATACTGATTTACCCAAGGTGAGGATATATGGCCTAATATTCCCGAGGTAGTAAACAGCTGGGAAGAGACCCTTTCAAATGAAACTCAGAATTCCAGTTGTTACCCATCACAAAACAGCCCAAAAAAACATTCATTTTTCCTCCCTTTGCAGGTCACTCTGAAGCCTAACTGTGTGGACGTGGTTTGAATTCCTAAGCTATATTAGGAAGCTAATCACTGAGGCAGTAAGGCTGCTTAGAGCAGGGTCTATAAAGCTGCTCATTACTATGGTGACCAGGATTACAAAATATTTTAATCACAATGTAAAAGTGTTCTTCGGGGCTGCACAATTTTGGGGGGAGTCTTAGCACAGGGAACTCAGCCCTCCAGTACCAGATGTGACATTAGTAGCTAGGAGTCAGGCTCAGAAGCAGCCTGCAGCAAGGACAGGCTTCCATCTGTTCTACAATAGGAAGTCCGCTACTGCAATCTGTAACCTGGATACTGGTCACAGCTGCTTTAATAAGCTGTGGAACCTTGACCTGCTTTTGCAAGAACCTGTACATAAAAAGGCAGGCCTTTCTGTAGCTACTTGTTACAGGCATCATAACCCAGAAATAAAAGCAGGCAGGTACCAACCAAACTTCCATTTTTTCACCGCACACAGCTCAGAGGGTTTTCAACCCTCTTCTGAAACACCCATCAGCATTATTTGTATTGTGGTAGCTCAGAAGTGCCAGCTCCTTCTTACTCAGGTGCTTTATGTACATGTTACAGAGAGGTGGTCCCTACCTCAAAGTTTACAATCTCCGATGTTCTGTAGGGCTCCTCTGCAGTCCACCAGATGTACCACTACGTCAAAGCAAGCCAAGCCAAGCTCCATGATTTATACCACATAGCAGTATCCATATGGGACACTGCCATGTGGCAAGATGGTGTGTGGTCGATAGCGCACAGCAAGAGAGGCTGTGAAACTTAACTGCGTAGACAAGCTTGTAGGCCACGCAGGGCCGGCTTTAGGAAGGGCGGGGCCCAATTCGAACCAAATTTTGGTTGAGAGGAGAAAAAAAAACCCAGCACACAAACAAACAACTCACAGGCCCTTTAAATCCCCAGCTACAGGGCAGAGTCCCGCCTTCCAGCCAAACCCACGGGCCGACTCCCCCTTCCGCAGTGCACAGAAGCCGCCACACTCCTCCTCCGGGGCTGACGCCCCCTCCCGCAGCGCGCTTGGCACACTTCCGGGTTTAGGGTGCAGGGCCCTTTTAGGCGTGGGGTCGGAATCAGGCGAGTAGGCCTAAAGCCAGCCCTGTGGCCACATCTCCACTTGCTGCACTGGAGATCAATCTTCTGGTGTTCAATTTAGCAAGCAAGGACCTGCTAAATCAAATGTTGAAGGTGCTCCCTGTCGGCGCTGGTACTCCTACTCCTCATGAGGCGTAAGGAAAGACGAAGGAAGCAAATGCTCCCGCTGACCTCCTGCTGTGGAGATGGCGCCAAGCTCAGTTGCGCACCTTAAGCCGACCTTCCAGGTCTAGTACAGTCCTGGCCTTACTTACAGGTCCGAAGATTGTGATTCTAGTTCCAGGGCTATCATCCTCCAAGTGAAGCAGGCCAGAAGCAGTGAGCTCAACCCATGGGGGAAGAGAGACTCAGACATCCTCAAGCTAAGAGGCACTTTGATACACGCTGTCTCTATCCACTTAGTGTCCCTCCCCAGTGGGGATATCACGGTCTCATTATAAAATCCAGGGTGCAGGCAATGCAGGGGCCGGTTTTGTATCTATAACGTAAAGCATCTCCCCGCTCCCCCAACAGACACCTGCCCTTAAATCAGAGACCAGGCATGAGGGGGGCTGCCAAGTTTTACCTGGGATTAGCTGAGTCTTCCTCCAACGCTCCCCTTCCTCCCTCAAACACACACAGACCTTAACACTTCCCCATTGCTCCCATCCAAATCACCATTCCCTATCCTATAATCAGCCCCACTCCATGTTACTACAAGGCACTGGGGAGGGGAGACAGCTGACACGTCATAATTTCTGCCCCTGCGACCTTTACTCCATGGGTACAGGAGGAGCTGTAGAGGGAGCAAATCTTTGCCAAAGAGACAGGTGACGTGACACTCTTCTTCCCCTCAGGTGCTGCTCCACCTTCATCTAGTAGCTGGAGGGCTAAGACCTCAAGTGATTCCTCTGCAGGCCCAGTTTCCAAGTACTGACCCCCGTTGAGATTCCCTGCCTGGTGAATCCTCATTTTTATCAACTATTGAGGAAGGGAAACTAAGTCCCTAAAGCAGTGGTTCTCAAACTGGGGGATGGGGACCCCAAATGGATCACCAGAGCATTGCTGGGGCTTGGGTTTCAGGCCTGAGCTCCATGTCCAGGGCCAAAGCAGCGGGGTTCAGGCATTGGTGCCTCATCCCAGGGTCATGTAATAATTTCGTTGTCAGAAAGGGGTTGCAATGCAGTGAAGTTTGAAACCTCTGTTGTAAAGTAAAGGAAACAAGGGAGAGAAGCTGCCCTGAGCCTTGTAAAGGCTGAGACCCCACACAACCCCAGTGCTTTGCTGCACAAAGCACCTGTTAATCTGTAATCTGATGAAGAGTAGTATTTGGGCACGTGACCACTGCAAAGCACATGTCTACAGATTAGATCAATGGAATCTAATCTGTGATGGAGAAATCCAGGTATAGACCACAAAGAACAGCAGCCTCGCCTGTACTACAATAAGCCCTTAGTAGGTTTCCTCTGGCTTGTTAACAGAGGCACCTTCCTCCAGGATTTGCACCTCCTCGCTGGGCATTGCCTTCTCTGAGGCCATCATCACACCAAGAGCCATCTGCCAGGAGCACTCAAGCATGAGCAAGGCGATCCTAGCCCTTTGCTCCCTGGCAGCAGCAGTAAAGGTCACTGTAGGGTTGCCGGATGGTTTCAACAAAAATACCGGACACGCTCGACATTACATCACAATCTACATTACATCTCATTTAGAAAATACCAGACATTTCTATTCTCAATTTTTCCCAAACAGAAAGCTCAAATACTGGACTGTCCGGTTCAAAACCAGACACCTGGCAACCCTAAAGGCCAGATGCTTAGCTAGTGAAGGGCTGGTCTCACTCATACAGTTTTTTAGTCCCCATCCTGTCCCCTTGCTTCCTCTAAGGCCATCTGTTCTCTCTCCAGTAAAATCATGGTGGCACACTAGCAGGCTGCGTCTAGATTGGCATGATTTGCCGAAAATGCTTTTAATGGAAAACTTTTCCAACAGAGCATCTAGATTGGCACGGACGCTTTTCCGCAAAAGCACTTTTTGTGGAAAAGCATCCGTCTCAATCTAAACGCTTTCATAAAAAGCCCCGATCGCCATTTTCGCGATCGGGGCTTTTTTGCGGAAAACAAATCTGAGCTGTCTACACTGGCCCTTTTGTGCAAAAGCTTTGCGCAAAAAGGACTTTTGCCTGAATGGGAGCAGAATAGTATTTCTGCAAGAAGCACTGATTTCTTACAGTAGAAAGTCAGTGCTTTTGCGGAAATTCAAGCGGCCAGTGTAGACAGCTGGCAAGTTTTTCCAGAAAAGCGGCTGATTTTCCGGAAAAACTGGCCAGTCTAGACACAGCCACAGTGAGGAAAGCAGTGCTTCTAATAGGCAGAGCGAGGGATTGGGAGACAGGCCCCAGGGTCCTAATCACACACTTGCTCTTCAACCCCAGACGCGTCATTTCACTTCAGTTTCCCCTCAAAGGGAACATCTAGACCAGGGGTCTCCAACCTTTTTAACTACAAGATCACTTTTTCAATGTAAGTGCAATGTAAGATCTGCCTCAAACCCAAATACCCTTGCTCGGCTTCCTTCCCGCCCCTTCTGAGGCCCGCCCCTGCTCCAAGCCATCTCAGAGACCTCACCCTGCTTATTCCATTCCCCTTCCTCCCCAAATCTCATTCATTTTTACCAGACTGGGGTAGGGGTGGAATACCCCACAGCCTCTACTCAGGCAGCGGTCTGGCAGCCAACATTAGTTGCCCCAAGGATGGAGCTGACTCCTGCATTAGTAAGGCAGAATAAGGGCCATCCAGTAGGTAGGGAGGTGGAGTGGGTTAGGGCACTGGCCTGAGCAGCACAGGGTGGTGGGTTCAAGTCCCTTGCCCCCCTGGGAGTGACCAGACAGCCAACACCACATAAGGGTCCCTTTGAAGGTAGGAGGGTGGGGTTGAGTTCTTGAGTGGACTAAAGAATATAGGGAGGAACTGGCTCCCATATTTGGAAAGCAGGGTAAGGGACCTGCTGAAGGTAGGGAGATGGAGTGGGGTCTCCAGTGAACTCAGGGATAGGGCATCAGCCTCTGGATCACAGGTGGTGGACTCAAGTACCCCCCAGCACCCACTCAGGCAATATCCTGGCAGCCAACATTAGTTGCACCACAGATGGGGCTGACTCCTGCATTAGGGTATGTCTACACTAGCCCCCTAGTTTGAACTAGGGTGGCTAATGTAGGCATTTGAACTTGCAAATGAAGCCCGGGATTTAAATATTCCGGGCTTCATTTGCATGTTCAGCGCTGCCATTTTTAAATCCCCTTAGTTGAACTGACTGCCCGCTGCGCGCTGCGGAGTTAATCCGAACTAAGTCCTTAGTTCAGATTAACTGTTACTCCTCCTGCAGTGACGTGAAACAGTTAATCCGAACTAAGGACTTAGTTCGGATTAACTTCTGACTGCCGCGTGTAGCCGCGTGTAGTCAGTTCAAACTAAGGGGCTTTAAAAATGGCACCCGCCCGGGAACATGCAAATGAAGCCCGGGATATTTAAATCCTGGGCTTCATCTGCAAGTTTGAATGCCTACATTAGCCACCCTAGTTCAAACTAGAGAGATGCTAGAATGAGAGTGAGTAAAGGAAGGTAAATTAGTTTCTGGAGTCGACTAGGCAATAGGCATTCCACTGGGGAGCACAGGATTGCAGGTTCACAGGTTCAAGTCCTCTCCCTGCCTCTGTCCATCCTGGAAATGACCAGACAGCCCACCCAATATAAGGGACCCTCCAAAGGCAAGAAGGTGGGGTGGGGGATACAGCATTCCTGTGGGGGAGCACAGGGTGGTGGGTTTGAGTCCCACCCACCCTGGGAGCATCTGGAGAGCCAACACAGGCTGCCCCAGGCATGGAGCTAGCTCCCACATTAGGAAAGCAGGATAAGGGACCCTCAGAAGATAGGGAGGTGGAGTGGCCTGGAGGAGGGCAGGACTGTGGGCTCAAGTCCCACCCACCCCATGAGCAGAGCAGCCAGACAGCTGCCTGCCCTAGGGATGGAAGAGCAGAATCAAGGCAAGCTTACTCATGCCCTGGTCCTGTCCTGCACTGCACCACTCCTGGAAGCAGCAGCTGGCATGTACAGCAGTGGCTCCATGAGATGCCCCTCCTCTACAGGCTCCGACCCCACAGCTTCTGCTGGACACAGTTCTCTCTCTACAGTTCTCTCTCCACTGTTGTTTAATGGGAGCTGCAGGAGCAGTGTCTGCAGGCAAGGACTGTATCCCCTGCTCAGATTTTCTCAGGGGACATGCCAGCCACTTCCAGGAGCACAATTGCCACAGGGATAATTAATCCAGACATGACAGGTTAGGCATGTTAGAACTCACTACTCAAATTTAAGTAAAAGAGAGAAATGAAAGTTATGAAATGCACTGACCAGCCAAAAACTCAAACTAAACTAACCCACTTTGCAAGCAGTAAAAGTAGTAACAATGCCCCATGTACCTGTTGGGTCAGGAGAGGAGAGGAGAGGGAAGGACAGTGTGTTTTTGTGTGAAAGTGACAGAGATTTGCATTGTCAAGCTCTCTCCATACCCTTCTCTCTGTGTGGAGACAGGGTACAGGAGTGGAGGGAGGAGGGACACCCTGACATCAGCACCTCCCCTCTCCTCCCTCCCACACCCTGCACAGCAAGCAAGAGGCTCCCAAAGGGCAGCTCCAAGGCAGGGGGCAGGAGCAGCATGACAGTAGGTGCAGGGGCAACTGAAGTGCCAGCACTTGACAGCTTCCCAACCAAACCAGACAGGATCACCTGTCAGAGGCTCCAAGATCTACTGGTAGATCCCAATCTACTGGTTGGTGACCACTGACCTAGACCTGAAGTCTCCCAAAATAGCTATTCTGCATCTTTTGAGCATGCCTGTGTTTTTGAAATAACAGACATGCTATTCCGGCATCCCTGTAACCCTCGTTCCATGGGGGTTAAGGGACATTTCAGAACAGCGCTTTATTTCAAAATAAGCTACGCAATTTGCCCTGTCATGAGGCTTCGTTCGTTGGCCAGCAAAGCCCTTTGAGATTCTTGGATGGAAGGTGCTAACAAGGGCCTAGATGTGTGTGTTTCTCCCACTTATTTTCAGCATAGTGGCTTTTTGAAAGCCTATATCCTAGAGGCACTTCTGAGCTACAAAGCTCCCTGCCTGCCTACAATGTGAGCAGCTATTTCCAAAGCTAATGAGGCTGTCCTCCCCTGACCCAGGGAAGTTATCTGCAGGCAGTACGCTTCATGTTCCCCTCCTGGAATAAATCCCGAGAGTTCTATCATCTCCCCAGCCTAGGCAGGGACGCAGATGGTCTCAGAGATTAAAACATGCAGGGAATTAACTGCCCTGTGCAAATGAGCTGTGTCTTTCAATCCTGGCATTGCCAATTGCACCTGCACAGGATCATTATTTGTTGTGCTCAGGGCTGTAACTAACTTGAACTACAGAGCACGGGGACGTGCTTAGAAAAGGAAGGCAGGGCGGACGCTATAAGGGAGAGTTCGCTACTTATACACACAGCATTTGTTCTAATTTCTTTAGCATTTTCAGTAATCACTTACAGGCATTTAGGTGGCAGAAACACGCAGTAGCTACTGTAAGAAAGAAACGAAGCCTGACCAGTGCTGACTGAGCAGGGGAAGAGACTCTGGATTTTCATCTCCCGTGTTGGTCAAGCTGCCCATGTTTTGCTAGCTTAACAATAAAAAGGTTTACTCCTAAAATAGTCTTCCCCTCTGTTAGAATCGTGGTTGATAGATTCCTGGTGAGTCAGCTTTCCCAGTGTCAGTTACAATAGTTCTCATTGCTGTTTTCCCTATAGAAGCAAGATTCTAGCAGGTTGTTGGGTTTTTTTTTTTGGGGAGTGAAGTGAAGTGATGCTAAAGAAGATGCCTGGCAAATTGTGGCTTGATTCTTGGCTGTAAGATTTTTTTTTTTTCCTCCCTTGTAAACTGCATGCTTAGTAGGATTTCTATCAATTCCCACATGTACATTCTGGTGCTCTTTAGAAGTACATGACACAACAGACACTCATCACAAGTGAACAGTCAGCTACTCCGAAATAGGCACCTACCACCAATTTTCTGCCCAGATCACAACTATGCAGATTCTGCTAGGATTCAACCATACAGCTAAGGACTTAAGTGGAGTGACAGAGCTGAGGAAAAGGGAGGTGAGGGCTGCAAGGAGCTAGCACTGACTGGTACGGTCATGCCTGCTTTACTTGAGGACTAAATGAGGCCATCACACAGGAGCCAAGATATTCAAGAGTCTTTAATGGTACTGGGTGTCCTGCTCAAGAGGAGACCCCCTAGATTAGGATCAGATTGTCAGAATGCAGAATCTCTCACCTTGGAAAAATCAGGCCTCTTCAAGGGGTCTCATGATAGTACCCAAAAATCATTGGTGGTTACTTGGGGAAGAATCCTTCCCAAAATCATCACGTATCAACTTACAGAAGCACCACTACAGCTTGATTTTTAAAGCCCTGTTTTGTATCACTTGTGATTTTTCATAAGCTTCTTTTGGATAGAAAGTGTCTCACTCGCCTAGAACCAGCGTTTGCAAGAAGGTGATTTCACATTATGCAGCTCACTACAAACAATTGTGTCTTATTTCAAGCCTCCTCCTACATCTGAGGAAATCCCCAAGCAGCACTGACCCCATCTGCCAGCCTGGAATTAGGCTACTCACAAGCCTGCAGATTGGGCGAGGACAATCTGTACCATCCGAGAGAGGTTTACCTCCACGTCACCAACATGTGCATTTACCACAACATCAACAGTGCTAGGGAAAGTCACGTTACTGAGCAACGTGGCTGAAGAGTGGGTCAGCTTCTGCCCTCATTTATCCCTGCACCGAGCGCTGAAGTTTGGAGGTTGTATGGGAGTCATTTAGGGTAGAACCTGGCCCTATCTGAGATTTATCATTATTATCGAAGGAGCCTAATTTCTGAAGGGTTCTTTTGCTGACATTTTAAATGCTAACTTAAAATGCAACACCACTAAGATTCTTAGATAAAAGGAGGCTATAGAAATGCAAAGCCCTTAAACACCCATTCACTGATCCTCACAGGGAGCTCGGAGGCAAAAGACAGCAGCATTTGCAGAGGAAGAAACAAAAGACACAAGGCAGTTAAGTGAGGTCACAAGCAAGATAGGAACAGAACCCAGGAGTCAGGCTACGTTAGGCAATGCTGCCTGCCTTAAGTAATCATTTACCCGCTCGTTTTATCAGCTGCCATCTGCCTCAATGTAGAGAGCCATTATCTCTGACTTTTTGGTCAGGAGTCATTAGAAGTAGGGAAATACATTAGTGCATTAACAATGCAACTAATGCCTGTAGCAGTGTTTCAGGCCATCGATCCACATGGCCATTTCCTATACCAGGCAGATCTGGTATTCTGCAGAAGCCAGCACAGGTATCAGATTCATCACTGGGCTGCAATGGTCTCTTAAACCTACGAGATTCTTCTACACCTGAAAAAACTTAACAGAACATCCTCAACTAGCCCGACCCCATTGAGGAACCAAGACAGTTGGAGGTATGAGATGGCTCAGAGGCTTGTAAAAGCATATGCCTCTCTTGTTCAAATCTGGCTCAAATCAGTTGTGGCAAAAAGTAAATACTATCCAAGTAGACTGTGTGAAAGGAGTTAAGTCACCTATAAGAATTACTTATTCATGTCACCTAAGCATGTTTTCAGGATGCCTGGGTTCCCAGTTTTACCTTGCTACATACCAGGGATGCACAGGAGTTGAGCAGGAAAAAATGTTTGCTGGTACCCAGAATTGGACTTGTTGAGAACAGAAAGGGAGAAATTATTTCCTAATTACTATTTTAAAAGTACAAGCAGAAGGAAAGAACATTTTAATAAGGTTCATCTATTTAACTGATTTAATAGGATGTTGGGTGGCTTGATTAGTGTTTGTAAAACATTTGAGGTTTCCTTTCATCTGAGGTGAGAGCTACATGTGTAAATACTAGTTATCAGAATTTGAAATAACCAACTAAGAATCAAAAGGTGTTTGGCAGTGGCATGCACTCCAGAAAGTTGCTCCACTCAGATAATTTTTAAATTCAGAAGCCCAGTTCTCTCACACCTCAGCCTCTTTATGCTACACTGGCCCCCCAAGGAACAGCCGGGTGTTAAAAGGGATTCCCAGCCAGTCTACTCTACCAGACCAGACTGATCTATGCTTCCCTACCATCCCCCAGAGTAGGCAACATGTCAGGAGCAGACAATCAGTGCAGCCTTTTAGAATCACCATCATCTAGGGCTGCTCTAACTTACACCTGGGGCCAGACTGCCCCTTACAAGGCCCACACTACAGGGAACTTAAGTTTATATAAATGCCATCTTCACAGCATGAAAGGGGCTGAGAATCAGGGCCAGTTTTTATTTGGCACTTTCTGAATTCGATCATGCATTCAGGACGGGAGTCCATATGATGAAACTCACCCTCCACCGTCCCCAACACACACATAAATGATGTTTCAGGATTTTCTCCGGGGTATCAGAGCGGCTAAAGACAAACACCACTAACTGGATCAAGGAAGAGTCTTGAGAACAGAGGCCAAACCCTATCAAGCTGCTCAAAATCTCTTATGAAACATTCAAATAGTTTCCTCCGGAGAAGGGCGATGGACTCGACGCCACGTACAATGGACTGACTGAGCTCTTTGCATCTTCCTTAGCTCAGCCCAGAAATTAGAGCTGGGAGTGAACCCAGGAAGCACAGTAAACTTTAAGCAGTGACAACAACAAAAAACAGGATTTGCCAAGCCTGAGAGCTTGTTTTGCAAACCCCAATGCCAGCTGGCAGAGGTCATGCTACTGTTACACCAGGGCTGGAACACATGCAGTGCAGCTCTTTTTAAACAAAGTCAACCTGCTGTTTTGTACCAAGAGCTGCTGTGTGAACTTGCTACCAGTGACTCTGAAACTGCACTTACCACTAAGCAGCAGTGGAATAGCTATTTACTTTATTGCTATTTAAATGGTCTTCCCAGATTATAGTAAAAAATTACTATTAAAATAAATTTTAAAAAGTGGTATGACTTGTACACTGGAATAGGCACCCAGATGACAGTCCCTTATGTATCCACAGACAAGTAGAACACAGGGTACAACTGCTTCCTCCACACTGCCATCTCTGTATGTTCCACCCCCTAGCCTACAGGGAGACCACTTGGGGCATAAAACCTTTATTCTTTTTTGTCCCCAGAGCCCGTCCTAAAGCCCTTGGCTTTTCTACCATGAGTGCCCAATTAGTGTCAGCCAGTTGTTGTGATCTGCACATCTATCTGCTAGGAAATTAAAGGAGATGCCAACAAACTCATTTCACATCTTTCAGTCACTACTACCCTGGGCTGGATTTGAGCAGGCATCCAGTTTGAGACCCCATATTCCATTACCAAGCCTCTAAACCAATTCCCCTTAGCAATATGCTTTCGCTGAAGGTCAAGTCCCCTGCATTTTTTCAACTGAACTGTAATGAGGTGGAGGGTTCTCATGCAGTCTGGAAAGAGACCAGATGTGCCCATGCTCCCTCATTCTGCTGTTGGGCACTCCCCTGCTGGCTCCCTGGTTATAAGAGTGAAGAACTCCTGGGGAATAAGCACCCAGACGTTCTGTGGAAGCAGCTCCTGTTCAGAGCGCAGAGGAAGGAGACCCTGACTTCACAATTCAAGCTAGAGGCACATCGCTCCATCAGCCTGTTCCATCAGCAACCTCTAGTGGGCAAAGAAGAGAGAGAGCCCCATGTCCTCTTTTCTAGCTCCCTGGGAGAGAAACCCAGGGCATAGATCAGCAGGAAACTTGAACCAGGGAAACCAGGTACAAGGTTAAAACAGCCAGATTCTAACTGCACTGTAACTAGTGCCTCGTTGGCGCAAAGAGAAGCAGCTCAGGACGAGAACAGGTGCAGTTAAGAAGAGAGTCTAAAACATAAGCTGACGTATAATAGGCCTAGAGTGCGGCCTGAGACCTAGGCAACAATGGCCAAGACTTTGCTAATAGAAGTTGAACCTCCTTGGTCCAGCACCCAACCAGGGAATTTGCCAGACCAGAGAGAAGTCAATTCTTGCCCCCTCCACTCCTGGCCATTGGCCGCCCCCCAGGGCTCTGCTGGTTTTGGTACTGGGACTTGGCAGCTCCAGCCTGCCGGGGGCTTCCCTAATCCAGCAACACTCCTGGCCTCAGACTGCCAGTTCTTCCCGAGTGCTCCAGCCCCAGGACCCCATGAGGTCCCTGAAGATGCGGGACTGGGGAAGTCCAGATTAGAGAGGTTCAACCTGTATAAATAGGGCCCTACCAAATTAATGGTCCATTATGGCCAATTTCACAGCCACAGGATTTGAAAATTGGAAAATGTCACATTTTCAGCTGTTTAAACAAGAAAAGTCACAGGTTTGTAATCATGGGGTCCGGATCCAAAAGGAGATGAGGGGTCAAGCCTGTTGGGGGGGGAGGGTCATGAGATTGCTTTCAGAGCTGGACTCTGAAGGCAGCAACTACAGAGCTTCCTGCAGCCACAGGTGCTTCCAAGAAGTAGAGATGGGTCTGGTCCCTCTCTCTACTGCCCGAGCAGTTTGCAGAGGAGGGAACAGATCCTGTCCTTCCCCTGTCCAGTTGGAAGTAGGAAGCCCCCTTTGATGGGGCGCTCCTAGGAACAAGGAGACATCAGATTTCACTGTCATGATGCATTTTTCACAGCCACAAAATTGGTAGGGCCCTATGTACACAGGAACGTGAAGCTGTGAGTAAGAGGCAGGCTTTGCTTGCAGAATTTGGCAAGAACAGGGCCAATATGGCAGAAACACTGATACCAAAGTATTACTAGGCACAGGCCATACACACATTCCAGAGGAATGGTACCAGAAACACACACCCCACCCCTGCACTCACAGATAGTGACAGAGTGACCCAGGATACGGATGGGATAACACATGGATAAACCCAAGTGAATACCAGAGCACCCCAATACCAGAACACTCCCTATAGACAACAATAGTGACCCATGCGGAGGATAGAGTCAGGAGGCCAGTATGATGAAGGAGGATGCCTTGATCAAACCAGCAGGTACAAGGTACTAGGAAGCACCCCGATACCGCAGGAGTGATGTGTAACTTGTTTGTGTATAGAGAGGGGTCTGAGGGGTTGTCTTTATCTAGCTGAGGGGGCAGTGGAAACTCCCACCACTGACTGAGCTGAGTTCCTTGCAATGGGCACACGTGTGTTAGTGATATGGTAGGGTCTGCTAGCTATTAGGACCACGCAGCATTGATACGGGACCAAGGCAACCGGCTAGACTCATCATCTGATTTTGTGGTCTTCAGAGGTTCTCTCAGCATTTGCTGTGCTGTCTACCAAAGCAAGATACTGGTCAGGGCACCACACTGGGGACTTGTGACCAGGAATTCAGTTTCAGGTAAGTGTGCGCAGCAGAAAGGGCTCCCAGGGCCCCATGCATCTTTGGCAGTTTTTCCATGCAGCACTGGCCTTGGACACAGTCAGTTGGTTTACAGTTACTTTTAGAAGCGCTGCTTCTCCCAGGAGTGACTATGTGAGAATGGCACCTTTTCACTCAGCAGGCCTGACAATGCACAGCAGATCATCTGACTGTATCTGCAGTCCAGCCCCTGCAGAGCCAACACATCAACAGAACTATTTACTGAAGATTTGCCTTGAGCCCAGCCCCAAGCACAGATCCACCAGCACTAACTCCTAGTGTGAAAAGGATTAACTGCCATCTACCAAGGCCCAGCTGACTCCTGCTTAAAACCAGCTATGCCAGTACAAGTCACCATTGATAGCTGTCTGTCTACCCAGCAGCACACAGCAGCACACAGTTCTGGGTGAGCTCTCACAGAAGAGAATATTACCCAAAAACTAACAAACTCCCATATTTTAGAGGCAGATCACTGAGAAACAGACATGAAACCCCATGGTTCCTTTTTAGAGTCACTTTTCAGCGCCTTCCATGGGCAGTTCAGTAACCTCTTCAGTTCCTGAACTTTGTGATCAAAGCTTTCCCCTTTTTTCTCCCACAACTGGTGGTGCACAGCAGAGTGAAAGTGCTGTTTGAAATGTGAAGCTGGTTGTAGATCTGCAGAACATGGCTGGTTTGATACCAGAAGAGGGAAGGCTAGTTTCACACACCTGCACCTTCCTCCTCTGGTGAATAGCCAGTCAGGCATGAAGTGTAAGTGAGGCATCACAAGTGCCAAAGAACAACTGGTTAGTTACACATCAGCTTAAAAAGTGCCATGTAGCAGAACAGGGGTCAGCAATGTACAGCACACATGCCTTGAGTGGCAAGTGCAATGAACGGGCTCCTCCTTGCTCCCCCCACCCACAACGGGGAGCCCGTGCTGGCAATCCAGCATCGTGCCCCTGCAAGACTGGAGCCAGCGCCAGCTTCCTGCAGGTGGGGAAGCCCTGAGGCTCCGCGCCAGATCCAGCTTGCAGGGAAGCATGCATACACTGCTCCTCCCCTCCCCACAGGAAATGCTGGAGTGGAGTCCAGGACAGGAAACCAAGTGGGGTGCATGGTGGAGAGAGCCCCTTCCCCTCTCCTGGGAGAGTGGTGCGGTCCTGGGCAGGCAGGTTAAATCTTGGCACACCACTTCGGAAAGGTTGCCGACCCCTGTAGTAAACACGACCACCACTATCTCTATCCAGGCTCTCAAACGCAATTTACTTTAGAGCCAGAGCCAGTCTTCAAATCCACCTAGTGGACCAGCAAGGCACCCCTCTCCAGCAGAGCTCCAGGGGGAGGGGATGTCTCCATACATCTCCCCCGTATGTCCCCCAGAACCACCTGCCACCCCCGCAGCGCCACTACCCATAGCACAGAGGGGCTAGAGCAACTTCCGACTGCTAACTCTGCGCCCATCGCTGCTGGCCCATCCCTGAGGCTTGGGGGAGGTGTGTGCAGAGGCGTCCCATCCATAGGTCAGTTCAGCATGGCTGCCCCAGCGCTTTGAGGGGCTCCATGGTGGCCACCCCTATGGACGGGATGGCCTCCCATACTCAGGTTAGCCCGGGGGAGCCCTGGGTGCACTGGGGTTGGGGGGCTCCACTTCTTGCCACTGTGGTAGAGCGGAGCAACTGGGCTGGCCTGGGAGGTGGTGGCAGAGCAAAGGCTACTGCATCGCTTTCCTGGAGCTCCTGCTGCCACGGTGAGTGCAGGGGGCCGGCCCCCTGTTGCTATCCCACCAGTAATCCCTGAGGCCACATTCCTCAGGGGAGAAGGCAGCTTGAGGGAAGGGGCACAATGGGGGAGAAGGGGCAGAGCAGGGGCTGGTCTTGGGGGAAGGATACAGACACCCCCCTCAGGGCTGCAGGGACTCGCATGTGGGCCAGAATGTGGAACTGCTTGGGCCGCAGATGGCCCATGAGTATGAGACCCCTGCTCTGTTATCCTCCAGAAGTCAGCCATCAAACAAACACACTGACTGGCACACCTTGAGCTTTGGCTAACGTAACGTGACTAGAGACTGCTTCTAGACACCGCCATGTCTGTCTGGCTAAGCTCCAAGAGGCATCAGGCAAGCAGCTAAAGCCACAGAGCAGAAAGTACTTTCATTCTAAGCCAATACTTTCAAGCCCTTGCTAGAAAGACTGGCCACAGAGCTGAAGTTTCATTTAACCAAGAGGCAGAGGAGAGCAAGAGAAAGTAACAATTCAAAACATGTCCAAATCAAAACACAAGAGAGTCATTTCGTGCTTTGAGAAATCGAGACTCCTTGGGTAACTCAGCGTTACAGTCTAGTAGCAGCATGCCTGGCCCTTTGTGAAGAATGTCAGGGAGCTGCCAAGCTTGAAAGAAACTGGGTGAGGAAGAACTATAATGGAGTTCAATGACTGTCCATGGAGTAGCCCTGCATTTTTGCTACCGATACCAAACGTGGTGTTTGAGACAAGCAAACACGGAAATAAACAGAATGAGATTCTCAACCTGCCCACAGGTCTCCAGTATTCTCACCTAATGGGCACAATCCTGCCCAGAGCAGCATATAAAGGAAAGGCTGGGTAAATAGCACTGAGCAGAGCAGGGAACCTCAGTCCTGCATTACAGACATTGCTGTCTGCTTGCCAAGTTACTCCTCCCCAGGAGCAGAAATGAGGACGAGGAGGGGATCAAGTAACAGAGGGCTGGTCTACACTGCAATTAGACACCCACAGTTGGCCCATGTCATGGGCTCCCAGTGCTCAGGCTGCTGGGCTGTTTGATTGGTTTAGACACTCGAGCTCCATCTCTGGGACCCTCCCACCTCACAGGGTCTTGAAGGCCGGTCCCCAGCCTGAGCCCAAACATCTACACCCCAGTTAAACACCCCTTTAGCCCAAGCCTGAGTCAGCTGGCATGGATCAGCCACAGGCTCTTAACAGCGGTGCAACAAACATCTCACTGGCACAAAGAGGAGTGCCTCTGACCCTATGCCTCTCCAGACATGGCCCTGCCCTTAAAAAACCCCTCAGCAGCAGCTGCCAAGAAGGGGGATCAGAACTCCAATTTGAAGGATTACAATTAGCACTAAACCTAGTTTTCTCCTACATGCAGCATCTACTCACCCCCCTGCTGGAGCAGAGCAACCTCGCACACCCTGCTGCACTCCATTAAAGGGTTTATAAGGTCAAGGCCTGGGTTACAAAGGCAACAAAAGCAGCAGTGCAGTTTCAACATACACACGCACTCCTCCACCATACATTCCAAGTGAAGTTTTCCCACAGCAGTGCGCTACCCTGCTCCACTGTAGCCTGGTATCAATGCAGAAGAGCCGCTGTCTTTAGGCAAGTGCTCATTCCTGCTTCCACTATTGCAAGACTAATGTTAGTAGTGCAGGACTGGGCTGGACCTTCCATGCATAGGTGAGGGCTGGGGAAGGCCAGGGGTTTCCCTTTCTTCTGTTTCCTGGCAATGGGATTCATCTTTCCAGACCTCTCTGAGCAGCAACTGACACAAGGACAAAATTGTGCAATTCAACAGCCTCTTTAAATCACATTTGCCATGCATGTCTCTCCTGTCTTTTAATCACTGAGTAAGGAAACTACCCAGAGCCTTTCCAACTAGGACTGGGCAAACGGGGAAATAATGCAGTAGCTGGGGGGGGGGAGAACAACACACACTTTGGGCCCAATTTCATGAGTTCACAGCCACAACTCATGAAAAAGGAGCAAGCTCTCAACACCTCTGGGGAAAAAGCAGGGCTCCTTGTTAGGAGACTTCAGCTAACCAGCTTCCAATGTGTAAAGTGTTAATATACCATTAAATAGGCAGTGTGCATCTTTCAGTGGAGGGTACATGGAATCTCTCAGCACTTTCCAAATATCCCCTCAACCTAAAAATAGACCGATATGCCATTTAAAATAGCCATAGGTATTTACAACACATCCAGTCACTGTCCCATCAAGGTACAGATACCAACACTGCCTAGCACAGCTTCCCAAGCTGCAAGGCAAGGAGCAATTGCTGGTGGCCCTAGAGACCCATGGTTAATCATATGGTGCTGGCTTCGCCTCCGCCACATCTCCAGCAGGTCAGTCACATTAAGTGAAGCTGAAAATACTTAATTTTAAATATTCCTTTCCCATCCAAGCAATTACTGTCCTTGTCACAGGTACAGCAAGAGAAGGAAGGTATTATCCAATGGCTCCATTAAGTGGTTATTTACATTTTATAAAAACCTCCTTGATCCAAAGCTGAATACATTGCTCCAGAATTTTCTGCCACACTTTTCACCAAAAATGAAGTTTTTTTACAGACCTGTTTATCAATAGCTCAGCCACAACTTATTTGCAGCCTTTCTGAATTGACTCAGAGCTAAATATAAAATATTGCATTCTTAGCGGAACTTGCTTTGCAACCTGTGCCAGGTTTATGTGATCCTCTCCAGAGGCTGTTCGATTTCAGTACATGAAGTTGGGTTGGTTTAAGTCTGCAAGCAGCCAGAAGGAGGAGTGTTTGTTCTCCAAGAGACAGACAGGGAGAAATTCCGCAGTGCCGCCCTGGCGTGCCTCCCTACACAGCAATCTGGTCTCCTGCACACCCCTGCTCAGCAGCTGATTCCTTCCCTGTCCTGCTAAGGCTGCGAACTCATAGTGCATTTTAACATTAGCACACAGGCAAAGAGAATTATGGCATGGGGGGGAGGGGTGCAGAAAGAGGAGAGAAAGAAAACTAGAGATCTGCTAGGCTGCCCATAAACTGAAGCAGGAACTTTGCAGACCCCTGTGCATAAAGTTGGGGAAACTAGTAAATATCCTGACTAAGCTGAACATATAAAGATAAGGTCCTGTCTGCAAGTTAAAAACTAAGTGCCTTGCTTACAGGGCACAGCAATTCTCTGTGACTGCTGAGTAATGGCAAATGTCACATAGCCAAAATACCAGAGATGCAAAGTCATTCGAGTCCTAAAGCCTTCCCAGAACCACCAGCATGTTTGGGATACCCCAGATGAGGCAACAAGTGGTGCTGGTGGCACATCCCTCCCCTCCGATCACCCCCACATTGCTAGGAAAATAAGAAGAGCAGGAAGGCCAGAGGGAAAGAGGGCAAATTATTCCTTTGCAGGCCTGGCAAGTGCTCTGGGTTCCTTCCCCTGCCCACCTCCCCTAGGTATTCTCCCCTTGGTAACCCCATAAGTGTGCCCTAGACTGCCTCAGGTACCCTCTTGCCTCACTCTTTTGAGCACCCCCCATCTCTCCCCTGCACCTCTCTAACTCTCCTCCCCAACCCTCAGCACTCACCCCCACATCACCCTGTTGGTCTCCTGGGAATTAGGGAGCTGATCTGTAGAATTCCCTTCTCCTCTGAAAAACCAGGCCCCCTTTCCATCCCACTGCCCCCCTGGGGATCCCTGGCCCCCCTTACACTTTTCCCTACGCCCAGGAGTCCCTGTCTCCCCCCAGAGGTCCCAGCCCCCTCTTGCACTTCTCCTACCCCCTTTCCATCCCACTGCCCCCAGGGTCACTGCCCCCTTGCACTTCTCCCTACCCCCTTTCCATCCACTGCCCCCTTGCGGTCCGTCCCAGCCCCCACTTCTCCCTGCCCCTCTTTCCCTCCCGCTGCCCCCCCGGCTCCCTCCCCCCAGCTGCTTACCTGCCGCGGGGCGGGGCCGCGCAGCCAGCCCCCCTTGACCTCACCCTGCCGGAGGCGCCTTTCCTAGCGGCCGCTCCGAGAGCCCCTCCACCTGCCCGGCTGGAACTCGCCCCCCTTCTGACGTCTCGGCATCGCCCTGGCCCCACCCCGGGAGTCGCCATTGGCGACCGGCGCCGCCTATCAGCCGAGTGGGCGGGGTCTAGGAGAGGCCGCTGCAGTGGGCGGGGCAGGCAGGTGGAGATGCGACGTCGGGGCGGGGGCGGGGCCAAAGACAGGCCACTTCGGCCAGGTGCCCAGCCAGGCAGGAGCAGAGTTTCTGCCCCAGCGAGGGGCTGGTTTTGCCCGTGCTGGGGGAGGGGCAGTTGGGGGGGGCCACAGAACCTGGGTCACTGGCTGAAGTGGAAGCAGGCAGGGCCCCAGAGCGCAGGATAGTCTGGGGCTCCAGATTTCTCCTGCCTCCTCTGGATATTCCTCCAGCCCCTCAGTCAGTGCCCGGCAGGAGCAACAGCACCATCAGCTTGGCTAGCAACAGTCTAGTGCCCAGCGGCCAAGGCTCAACGATGGCATCGCTGTGCCCGGCAGGGACACCTTGACCAAGCTTTATCATAGGGGGTGCAGTGGGCGGGCTACCCACAAGCTGTTCCTGCACCTGTCACTTCTGTTCTGCTAGAGTCTTACTTCCCCTCGCCAGGGCCGTCCTTAGGCATACGCGGAGTATGCAGTCGCGTAGGGCACCACACTTTCTGGGGAACCACACTGCCAGCCCGGGACGGAGGGGAAGCATAGGCGTGTGCTCTGCACCGGAGCCAGTAGGGGCGCTGCTGGCACTTACGGCCCCGCCAGAAGACCTCACCGGGCCGAGGGACTCTGGCAAGCTGACCCCAGCTGGAGAAGGGAAGCTGTCAGCCCGGGCGGCAGCGTCGGGAGGAGCCGGGGCTGCACCGGGAGTGCACAGCAAGCCGGAGGGGGCAGGGTCACGCACGGCTTGGCGTTGCGGCGCCATTTTTAAAAACCGCCAAGCCGCGCCTCAGCAGGAGACGCGCCGAGCGGGGCGTGGGGGAGCAGAGCCTCGCTAGGGCGGGACCGGCGGTGTTGTGATGGGCCGGGGCTGCGAGCACCGAGCGGCCCAGCTCCAGCTCCAGCTCCAGCTCCAGCTCCAGCTCCAGCTCTGGCTCCGGGACGTGGTCTGGAGCCTGGGCTGCAGGGACTTCTGGGGCCCGATCGCAGCACACTCCAGCCCTGCAAACGGGAAGGCAGAAGGTAGGCGAGGGGGAAAATAGAGGGAAGGGGTGGGAGAGGAAGGTGCTTGTGCTCATGGGAGCGGGGCAGGTCAGGAGGAGAAGAAAGGAGAAGGCACCAAGGGAGGGCTGGAGGAGAGACTAATGCCGAGGGGGGCAAGTGGAGACAATGAGGAAAAGGGCAGGAGGGGAGGTGTCAGTGGGAGGGGGGACAGGGTGATGCTGGGAGAGGAGAGGAGAGGGGAAGGGCATTGGGGGCTAGAGGGGAGGTGCTGGGAGAAGGCTTGAAAGAAGGGGTGGGGATGGAGCAAGTCATGTGTGAGGCACAGAGGGGCGTGAGGGGAATGGGGGCAGAGAGTGGTGAGGGCATGGGCATCAGGGAAAAAGAGGGCAAAGGGGCGGGGCGGGGCAGTAAGGGAAGGGGGCACCAGGAGGGTACAGGGCTAAGGGAAGGTGCAGGTGCCAGGGATTCTGGGGTGAAGCAGAAGGCAGACACCTGCAGGGGAGGACCAGCACCAGAGGAGAGAGGCAGGGCAGGTGTGTAGAGGAGGTTGTTAGGAGAGGGGATGAGGAGGGTTAGCTCACATCACATGATCAGAGTGGGGCTACTGGAGGAGTGGGCACAGGGGGGAGAGAAGGGCTGGTGGAGGGGGGCAGGTCTCAGGAGGGCTGAGGGCAGTGAGAAGGGCAGGAGTCAGGACAGCAGAGGAGGGTGAAGGATTGGGGGCAGCAGGCACCAAGGGAGCTGATGGAGCAAGGGGAGGAGACATGGCAGCAGAGGGGTAAGGTAGAGGTTTATAAGATATTTATTAATAACTTGGGTGCCACAGGGGGCACATCCAAACAAGCCACATGAACTCAGTACTGGTGCACAACACAGCATTCATTTTGCTCATGGGAGGAAACTCTTGGAGGGAACACTTCCCTCAGCCTCTCCGCCCCTGAGTTAATGTCACACACATTGGGTTAATGCAATTGCAGGATAGTTGCATGAGAGGGGGGTTTGGTGGGGGCCAATCTAATCCCTATTGGTAGGAGGATGATGGGAAAAGTCCTTGGGGGGGGGGTCACATGACACCTTTTACTTTTGGTCATGTGTTCATTTTGCCCCGAGAGTGTTGCCTCAGGAGGCATGGCTAATGGGGGTCAGGGGTGTGGCTAATGGGTCAAAGTACATTTAAAAAAATTATTTGGGTGCACACCCCTAATGAAATGTGCTGTGCACGCCTATGACAGGAAGCAGTGGAGCATGTAACAGCAGGGCTGGGTCCTAGAGAGAGCCGAATGCACTGCCTGCAGCACAGTCTGAGGGAGGGGATTGGCTGCTGGGGTCTCTGGGAAGGAGAGGGAGTAGGGGGTGGAAGAGCAAGTCAGACATAGGGGCACCAGTTTAATAATCTCGCGTAGGGCACCATAAATCCTAAGCACTGCCCTGCCCCTCGCCTTCAGATCTCAGCACCTTCCCACAGTCGTGAGTTAGCACCCTGGCTAACTCCTTTCCCGAGTCAATCTTGCTCATTCTCTCCCCAGAGGAAAAATATGTGTGCAGTGAGTGTTTTGTTTTGATGGGGTGTTTTAATGCAGATCTGTGCTGTTTTGCTCCTGACATTTGGAGGCATGGAGGTTTGTGATAGTTGGTACCTGTGGGATTTCACTGGACTGTCATGGACCAGGCCCTTCCAATCTTGGGTTTCCTGTACAGTTGTGATTTGTGATAGGCTGTTCCATTGTGCCTGAGGAGTGGAGCCACCAGCCATGATGCTCATCCCAAGGCTTTAGGTTCTTTTGGATTTTCCGAGACCGTGCGATTGAGCTCCTTGATAATAAGCCCCAAAATCCTATATTTGACTATGGGAAGCCAGCACAGAGTGGACAACAGGTCTGATGGATTCATGGTAGCCTATTTTGGTGAGGATATGTTATGCAACCTTCTGTACTCCCCAAGGATCGATAGCTGCACATCCCTCCGTATTGCATTGCTGTAGTCTAGAAGGGAGGTGACCAAGGCCAGGTTATCATCTGACAGGATGGGATGGTGTCTCGAAGTGGGCCAGAAATGCTAGAAAGCATTACTCGTAAGATGTAAGAGCCAGGCCTACTGGTAAAGGGCAAAGGAGGCTATTGCCCAGGGGCCGAGCAATTTAAAAGGACACAGAGTCCCCCCCAACCATAGTCGGCAGTGCAGCAGGACTCAGGCGGGCTTCCTGCTGCTCCTTGCTCTGCACTGGTCCTGGAAGTGGCTGGCAGGCATGTCCCTGCAGCCCTGAGGGGGTCTCCGTGCACTGTCGCTGCTTTGAGCATCGACTGCAGCTCCCATTGACCGGGAACTGCAGTCAGTGAGCGCTGCAGGGGCGGTGCCTGTGGATCCTGTAGCGGGGTGGCGCAACCCCGCACATAGGAGACTGCGGGTGAGGCTGGGGGAAAGGCATCCGCGGGCAAGGAAACCCAAGGGGAGGCAGCCAGAGCCGCCGCGCAGGGGCCATGGGCGAAAAACACCCGCGAGCAGCCGGGCTCGGACACAGAGGACGCCGGCTGCATCACCCAGCTGGCGCCGGGCAGTGATGTCACGGCCGCGCAACATGCCCCGGCGGCGCCAGCTGATGATGCTGGGACGGACGTGATGGAGGGGGACGCCGGGGATGACTTCCCACGCCGAGTGATCCGGGCTTCAAAAGGGGAGGTCCCGAGAGGGGAAGAGGGAGAGGCAAGGAGGACCGCGCTCCAGAAAGGACACGGACCAGGGATGGAAAGGCCAGCGCCGAGTGACGTAACTCAGGTTATGGGACTGGCGGAGTAGGGAGCGGCCCAGGGCAGGGCCGTGTAACCCGAGAGCGGGTGAGTTTAGGGGTAACTACCCCACCCACTGGGCAGGGAGCTCTCTCCCCGTCTTAGGGCCCTGGGTCGGGTCTCGGGAGTGAGGGTGGGCTCGAGTCCCCCTACTCCGCCCTCTTAGTGCCTCGGGCACAATTCGCGGATATAAACAGGACCAAGATCTCGCGGGGACGCGATATCGTTAGAATCTATGTAACTCGGGGGGGAACAGGGGAATCACAATAAAGCCACATTCCGGAGAATGGGCAGGCGTTTGTGACCCTTGTACAGATCCCCTGTAAAAAGCCACTGCGAGAGGGGAGCGGCCTGACCTGAACACCACCTCTCTGACCCTTCTTGCACACCAACCTCCTTCCCCAGCCTAGAGCCCCCACCCAAACTCCCTCCCTGTGCCTGCACCCCGCACTCCAGCCTCCTGCCCCAGCCTAGAGTCCACACCCCGACCTGCACCTCCTCCTGCACCCTAACTGCCAGCCCCAGCCCAGAGGCAGTGCCTAAATGCTCTCCCAGGGCTTGACCCTGCATCCCCTCCCACGCTCAAAGTCCATTCCAGAGCCTGATCCCGCACTCCCTTCCATACCCAAACTCCTTCCCGCGGCCTGCACCCCACACCCTCTCCCATACCGCAACCCCCTGCCCAACCTAGAGCCTGCACCCCCATCCACACCCCCTCCTACACTCCGACCAGCCTGGTAAAAGGGAGTGAGGGTGGGGGAGAACAAGCAACAGAGGGAGGGGGGAATGGGGTGAATAGGGGCAGGGCCTCAGAGAAGGAGCAGGATGGGGGCGTGGCCTCAGGGAAGGGGCAGGGCAAGGGGCACTATTAGACAGCTGGCAACCTTACAGGATAGGTCATATCGAAGCCCTGGCCATGCCAGAAGAGCACTCCAAGCAGTGCAGCTGGCAGTTCTCTGGGCACCAGCCAGCGCAGGCCACAGGCACAGCACTGGCACATGTCAGGCAGACCACGTCCACACAGATGTGGCTTGTGTGTACATGGGGGCCCATTAACTGTTCTGTCCAGGGGCCTGGAATTGCTGTTGACGGGCCTAGTGAGAGCTTAGTGTCAGTGAAGAATCCAGGCGCATCTCTAACCTAGGGACTCTAGATGGGTGCAGACCGTGGGTGACAACTGTGGGTGCAGACCGTGCCAAAGGAGACTGTATCCTGGCCACCCGTCTAGGCTAGCAGGAGGCAGGAATTGCACTGAGAGGAAATGGCACGTGTCTGGAATCTCTTTTCCTACCTGGCAACCTCCCCTCCCCCCAGGAGGATGAAGTTTCTCACATTGTAACATCTGGATGCCGCGCCATCACCCAGTATCCCCCTGGAACACAGAATGAAAAGGCCTGGCAGGACTGTCCTTTGAGTACGCTGGAAGTATGTTTCGGTGGCTACCCTTCAATAGGACACCGCAGTTCTCTGCAGCAGTGTTGCTGTGCTAGCACTGATTTATGCTATCGCGTGTCAACCTTTATTGCATGACACTGTGGTGAATTGTCCATAAGAGCATGGGTGTGGGAACTAGGGATGTGGAGGTGCTGCAGTCCCATGCCCGGGCACTGCTCCTGGCCACACACCCTGGGGCCCAAACTCCCAGCTGGGGCTCCATGGCTGGTCCCATGCCTAGAGTCCTGGCTGCTACCCCACTCACAGGGCCCCAGCTTGGTGCAGGAGCAGGGTGGACAGTGGCAAGGGGGCAGGCTTTCAGCACCCTCACTATTAAAAGTGATCCAGTGTCACTGCATAAGAGATGTCCCAGATGGGGGATAATTGTTTAAATGGTACCCCCTGCCCGAGCATTGTGCTACCAGACACTTGTTAGAGGGGATGGCCTAGTGGGCTAAAATGCAGCTTTAAAACACTGCCACTTCTTGGAATCAGCGGTTCCTTTACCAGCAAGAAACGCTCCACCTTCCACTTCCATGCAAGTCATTCATATGAGACCTTCCACCAAGCTTCTATTTGTTCTGTGCAAATATTGAAGAGTTCAGGAGCTCTTCCACTGTCCCCTTCACAGATATATCCTGCTCCTGCCACCCTCGCCAGCTGTTGTGCTGTTTGTTGCCACCTTTCTCAGAGGTGGCTGCGTTCCTGTGGTCTTGTTTTATTACTTTGTGGTAGATGCTGTAGTTGAGCTCCAGTTACTTCTAACTTTCTGAAAAGTTTCACATTTGGGCCTGGAAGTTTCCATGTCTATTTTCAGATCAGAGATTATTATATCGATAAAACTGAGCAAAAACCATTCACTTGCCTTTGAGTTACTTAAGGGCACAAAATGTATTTTTCTGCAGTAATAACTTTTTAAAAAATCATAAACACATAACAAATTAAGTTGTATCTTTTTGTATTGAAAAAAAATCTGTCAATAAGTAACAGAGAATTGTGTTTAGCACATGTTCTGTACTAGGTTTAGAGTTATGATCCCATTTATGAAACTACAGAATAACTGACTTACATTTGTGTAGTTAATGTTATTTATAAAGTGCTCTGGAATCTCCAGAAGAAAAGGCAAGGTAGAACTATAAGATACTTTGAAGTTCTTACTAGTGTGTATGCAGCATGGTTTTCAGTAAGATGGAATCAGAAATGTCCCACGGATCTTGTAAGTGTTGGATTTTTTTCAGAAGACCTCATGGCTAGAGTGTTAAATTCTCGGCACCCATAATTGGGCCCAGATTTTCCAAAAATCTCAGCTTCCAGTGGGCACCCCACATGCTGACCTTTCTGGGAAAATTTGCCCACTTATTTTTGTGCTTAAATAGCAGCTGATCTCATCCAAACTATGACCCTGAACTGTTAACAGTTAACAGATTTTTTGCTAGCTCAAGTGGAATGTTGGGCACGTGTTTTGGAGTGGAAATATCTGAGTCCTGCCCTGGGGCTGAACTGCCCTTTCTTCTCCTGGCTGCCTCTTGTGCTTCAGAAGCGAAACTTTCATTTGGGTCTGTATAGCCAGATTCACTACTCTGTGATGATGGCTTTGCGGCAGTGTATGCTGGTGCAACCAAGTGATGGATCAGGCCCTACATCTCCAGCCCTGTGAAACTAAACAAGAGTAAACCAAAGAGTAAGAGCTGCCTGAGTCTGCTGACAGCTGAGCACAATAGCTGTAAGAGAAGAGGCAGCTGACTCTGAAGTCCTTTGGTGGCCATGTAAATGCCAGTTTTGTTAAAAATGTGATGCTTGGCCAAAGCATGCAAGAAAGGAGAGAGACAGTCACATTATGAAACTTCACACAACTGATGGTGAGTAGCACAGTGAGCATTTCATAGTGGTCCTGTGAAAAGCTTTTTCGCTGGAGGTTTTCAGAAGGAAGCTGGATAACCATCTGCCTGGTTTAGAACAGGGGGAAGGAACCTTTTTGGATCGGGGACGATGACCCACAGAAAACTCAGTCGGGGTATGCACACAAGTGAGAAACAAAACAAAAAAAATCTTCATTGAGATCGCCCCCAACTGAGCAGGAGAAAGACACTCCCCATATTCCCCTCCCGCACCAGAACCTTTGAGGGCCCAGGCTAGTAGATTGTGTGTGCTCCTGCCCCATGGGAGGACAGCAGGGGACTGGAGCACCAGTGCAGGCTCCCCAACACTGGGGGAGAGGCCAAACCTCGGGGGCCGGATCCAGGCAAGCCAGGAGTCACATCTGGCCCCCGGGCCTTAGGTTCTCCACCCCTGGTTTAGAACAACAACCCTGCATCTTAGTTTAGCTGACCCCTACAGTCCCTTCTGACTCTAGGGTTCCACAATTCTATGATTTTGAGGTCACAAGGGGAAGGGCCTGAATTGTGGCTGGAGTCCAAGATAAAACTCCATGTTTAGTTTTTGGCCCCTGATTCTATCCCTGTTGTTGCATTAAACTTCATGTGCAGTGTAGGAACAACTATCCTAGGCAACCATGGATTTGTTACAACATTAGTAACTTCACCATGCACATGAGACATCTTGTGATCAACAGCATTGAAATGAAACACTTGGGCATCGCTGAGTGGAAATGTTTGGAAAAGTCTTTGTCATTTCATTGTTGCATCCTGGCTTGAGGAAGAAAACAAATGGCATTTCTTGCAGGATGGACATTCCAAATTTCTCCCAGCTCCAGTTCTATCCTGGATAGCCCCTCTCCACGCCAACCAGCCACAAGGGACACCTGCACAGAACGTGCCACTTGTGAACTGTGGCACAGGGCTTGAAATCAGTCCCATGTACATACAAGCCCTTATGTGCTTCCTTTTGTGTGCGGACAGGACCTTAGATGTGCCCCTTTGATATCAGCCAGCGGTAAATGTCCTGACCAAAGGAGGTCTGGCATAGTAAGAGCCAGATATGGCCTGCCACAGTCACTCGCTAAGTTATCTTGCAGGATGGCTGTAGCTACGTGGACACAGAGCCCCTATCCTAAGGAAAGACTGGTCAGCATCTATCCCAAAACCATAGACAGAGCAGGCATGACACTGACACAACAACCATGGTAGCATCTAACAGGAGGGCAGTCAAAAGGCAAATAAATTAGTTGTCCCACTATACACACACACACTTCCCTTACCTCGCCCCTCAGGACAAGGGTTCTTGCTGCACCTGCTGTCTCGTTCCCTCAATTACTCAGTTTAATGGACCTCGCTGCTGCTTCCTCATCTGAGGCTCTCCCAGGATTTCTAATAATCATTTTCCCTTCTACAGCATGTTCTATGTAAGATCTCAAAGGGCCTTCCAAATCGGACGGAATTACACCTCCCAGCCTCCTTGTGACATAAATAACGATATTTATCTCCCTCTGGCAGACAGGGAAATGGGGCCCGAGCTGTGAAATCACTTGTCAGTGGCAACACCAGGAGTGAGTGGCTGAGTGAGGGGAAGAACTCAGGGGACCTCGCTCCCCAGGAAAGTTTCTCTGAGGAAAACACAGGCAGATTGGGGAATTGAAATGCTGGAAAATGAAAGCCAGTTTCCTGGGGAAGAACAGGATTTGATTCCAGAAGCCAAGATGTTAAGAAATGGGGGCGTGCCGTTAGGCTCTAAGAATATACCGAGAAGTGGCCTGCTTTTCGAATGTGCCATGCGCCTGGCAGCATCCGGTGAAGCCAGGGGCGTTACAAAACCAGCCGAGATGAAAGGACAGTCACACGCCGAGTAAGCAAATAGAGCAGCTGTTCTGCTCCTGGCGACAACTTCCACGCTGCCCTGGCCACTGGAACATATCCGACTGTGAGAGGATTGCAATGGGAAATGGCATAATGGGCTCTCGCTTGGCCCAATAGAACTACGGAGCTCTAATAACTGCTTTAGAAGCAACTCTCCTGGCCTGCCCAGCAAATGCCATATTAGGAGTTGTCCACCTTCTGCCCTGAGGGTGATGATGGCAAATTGTTCCCTGTGTGGCCTGGTAGCCCTGCAAACAGTGTGTGGAGCTGGGCCTGTGCAGCCGCTTACCCGCAAGCCCTGCTTTAGGAGAGTGAAGCTGGCATGGTGCTTGCTGCAGCGGCCTCTGGACTTATCAGCTTTGTGCATGAATTTTCCAGCCAGCTGAGTCCTGGCTGCTCAGCGAACGGCTCTGCTGACAGAGCGGGGAAAGGGCTTACGCTGAGAACAAAACAAACACAAACGGGTGAGCTAGTGAGCGGCAGATCAACAGGGTTTGGCCCAATTCAGTTGACCCAGCACAACGCTCTTAGTATCCTTCCTTGGCCACTCAGTAGTTTTGAGAGCAGGGCTCCGAGCAAGAAAGCTTTCATCAGGCTGCGGTGTTGCCTAGTGATTAAAGTCATGATTAAACCCTGGCCCCTGTTCCAGGCTCTGCTACTGATTCCCCGGGATCATCTCAGCCTGTCCCTTTCCCTCTCCACGCCGTGACCTCTCCATGTGTAAAATAGGGGCAATACAATGACACATCCACAGTCACCGAGGATGTCACAGTTGTCATTCAGCTAGGCCATGACAGCAACGGAGGGTCAGAACTCAGACTTTCTTGCTTCAACAGCCCAGGCCTATTAAGGGCAGTCTTCATTAGCTGTTAGCCAAATAGGGACCATGAGATGTGGCTGAGCAGTTCCACTTTGGACCATTAGAAGGCAGAGATGCACAGATACTGGCCAGGCCCTTAAAATATTTCCTTCTTTATGGTGGCTATGAGATTAATTAACGTTTGTTAAGCAGGTGTTAAACCAGGGGGGAAGGAGGTACTTGTCCACACTCCTCCCACAAAGTGAGATCAGCTCACATGAGTTGCCAGAAAGAGATGATGCTCAATGTAGATTGTAGGGTTGTCTAAAGTACGTGATCCTGCAACTCTCTTGTGCTGTGAGCCTGGCTTCCCTTCAAAGGGGCCTCAGTAACCCACTGGGCTCTGTTGGGCTCCTCAGGTCAGGGGCCTTCTTGACAGGAGGTTAAAAAAAAAAGTGGGGGCATCTCCCAAACACTGTCCAGCTTGTGGCATCAGAATGAGCCATCACTCCCCATAAGCGATACAGATCTGTAACCCGCCCTCTCCTTTGCAACATGAGGAATGAAATAGTTAACAATGGCAGCATTTCTGTGATCACCACTGCACGTGATCAGAGTTAGCCCCTCACTGAGATGAATGCAAGAGTTTATACGGCTCTGCAAACTCAAGCAAACCTCTCTGCCTCCTTCACATCCAGGTCACGTGTTTGACAGGGAAGGGAAGGGAGGGGAGGGGAGGGGAGGGGAGGGGAGGGAAGGGAAGGGAAGGAAGGGATGCCAGACAAGAAGGAAGCACTTGGAGAGAGGTGCCAGTCCTCTGTACTGATAAAAGCACTCTGAGTTCCCTAGCTGAGGGCACTAGAGGAGGAGAAAGTATGTTTTTCTGGGTGGCATCTTTCACTGCAGAAGTGTCATGAAAAACTTTATAGAGGAGTAAAAAACGAGTCCTTGGCGCTGATGTGAAGGTAACACAGATGTTGCATTGCACCGGAAGACAGCACTCCTGTTTGACTGGACAAATGACTGTCTCTCACTGGCAGTAACACTGAAGGAATCCAGGTCCCCTTGTGAGCCACGTGGGCCAGAGACACATAGAGCAAAGAGAAGCACTCACGCTAGTCAGTAGCTTTGTGCTCCGTCTTTCACTCTCAGGCTACGTCTACACTGGCATGATCTTGCGCAAGAACTCTTTTGTGGAAGAGTTCTTGTGCAAAAACTCTTCCAGAAGAGAGCGTCTACACTGGCATGTGCCTTTGCGCAAGAGATGTGCTTTGCGCAAGAGCATCCATGCCAGTGTAGACGCTCTCTTGTGCAAGAAAGGTCTGATGGCCATTTTAACCATAGGGCTTTCTTGCGCAAGAAATTCATGTTGCCTGTCTACACTGGCCTCTTGCACAAGAACAGTTGTGCAAGAGGGCTTATTCCTGAGCGGGAGCATCAGAGTTCTTTCGCAAGAAGCCCTGATTTCATACATTAGAACGTCAGTTTACTTGCGCAAGAACTCGTGGCCAGTGTAGACAGGCAGCAAGTTTTTGCGCAAAGGCCTCTGCTTTTGCGCAAGATCACGCCAATGTAGACACAGCCTCATTGTAAGAGTCAATATTCTCATTGTGATGCTTACTGCATCTTTTGATAATCCGCCGGGAGGGCACGGCGCCCCGCAGCAGCCAGGCAGGGTTTCCCATCACTGCATGACATTCACATGATGTGGCTGAGCAAAACACAGTTCTAAAGCACGATTGGCAGTCCTGAACTCCGATTGGCTGGCAAGGAGGTCATGTGATTTATAAAGCCACCAGGAGGGCGGCGATATGTATGCTACCCAGTGGGCGGGGCCTCTCAGCTGGATCCCAGAAGCTGGATTTTGAGCTGATCCTGGTGTGAGCAGAACAGCAGCTGGGCTGCGGGCAGGACCAATGCTCGAGTTCCCGAGAACTGCTGAGCCCCATTTGGCTGCTAGCGGAGGGGGAGGAGGTGAAGGTCCCGGGGGGAGGAGAGTTGTTGGCAGAGGGCTGTGTAATCAATACAGCAGATGTTGTCAGTGTGACAGCAGGGCCCTGGTGGGATTCTTGGCACCGGCCCCTGTACCAGCTTTAGGAGCCTCTGTTAATTATAGCACATTTTCAGAAGCACTTAGCCCTGCAGGGCAGACAGAGTAATCCCTCTGGCCCCCCTTGCACAGCCCACGGTACGGGAAGCTTGCAAGATGCATGTGGGCTGCCCACACAGAAGAGGGTCCCCCCCTACCCGCCATAGCAGCAGCAGGGGGCCCTCAGCACCAAAGGATAATTAATTGGCCAGGGGTATGTGTCTGCTCTGCAGAAGCAGCTGTTTGCCTGCCTGCAGTGCTAGCTGGAGCTGCATGTGGGTGAAGACATGAGTGAAAGAGGAGCAATGCAGAGAGAAAACACAGGGAGAAAATCTCCAGCTAACTTTTGTCCAGCATCCACAAGGAAATCCACTGAAACACTGGGGGCCCAAGCTTTACTTGAGTGTAACCAGGTACAACGCCTGTGCAAATCAATGGAGCTGTATCTGCTTGGCACCAGGACGAAATCCTGGCCTATGTGTGTACGAGCGTTAATGCAGAGTAACTCCGCCAAATAATGGAGTTACTTTGGAATTGCAGCAGCGTAATGGAAACAAGAATCAGTCCTTGGGAGTCGGGCAGATCTACTGCACCCAACACACTCTCTGACACCATAACAGTGTGTTCCTTAGTCCCCTTTTGCTCCCGTCCATGGGAGCAGGTGACAGGTGGGAATCATAGAATTGGAAGGGACCTCGAGAGGTCAATGAGTCCAATCCCCTGCCTTCTTGGCAGGATCAAGCCCCATCTAGATCATCCCTGCAGGACAATCCCATTGGGGGCTGTTTCTCCCACTGGAGGTGATCTTAGCTATAGAAACCACCTCCCCACTTTCTTATTTGCTTTGCCATGTGTGTGTGACATGGTGCCCTGCTGCTGCCGTCTCTGTTTCATACCCACTTACCCGGTCTGGCAAGAACAGAGGATTTAGAAAGGAGGGTGCAGGGGCCTGCGTCAGAACTACTCCCTTTGCATCCGACAGGCTGGGTTAGTCTTTCTGGCTGAGAGAAAAGCTGCATCATGACTTGGCGTGCGGCCTGGAGAATAAGATGGGGCAAGAGAAACTTGGCGTGAGTCCCAGAGATGAGTTGGCATTGTGTTTGCCGGTGAGAGCCATAATGGGGCTAGCAGGAGAGTTTCCAGAAGTGGAAGAGCCTGGGGCCTGCCAGACAGGAATGAGCAGCAGTGGCCAAGCTGTGCCGGGGGGCCCAGGGCTGGAATAGCAAGGGGAGGCTGTGGGTCAGGATTGAGGGGCAGTGGCAGAGCCATGTAGGGAGTTTGGGGCTGCAGCGCAGGACTGAGGATGCTCACACAGCACCGGCTTGCACCATGGCTGTCTGGCTTCGACAGGCGCTTCACTCACCTGCAGTGTTTGAAAGAAATCAGTTCCCAGCTCATCACATTTCCAGCCATGAATTATCCCTCCCAGAGGTGTCCTCCAAAGCAAGCCATGCGGCAAATAAGGGGAGCTCCTGACAGGGAGCAGCACATGGAGTGGAAAAGCCTAGGGGGAGATCTCTTTGCTGGGAGTCCTGGAGTTCAGACCCAGATGCTACGCGGTTGCTGTGGACAGCTCCCAGCGCTCACAGCAAGTGACCCCCAGTCACCCGGGGTGTCTCCACAAATAGCCCGTCTGGAAGGGAACAGGGGAGATAGGCTTGTCCCTTTGGCCTCTGCAACGCTGCCTGAATGTTGATGGGACCATCTGGGACCGTCTGGCTGGAGGACCACAAAGGGCTCCCGTTGCTGCGACTCAGTCACAAAGCAGTCACTCGGGAAATCAAACAAATTCGGGTGCAGGTGCAAGCAGGGGCGTGTGGCCGGCCCAGGCAGAGCCATTAACCCTCTGTAGACTGCGGCATTTGAAAGGGGGCAGCTGCCTTCAGCCACAAAGAGGCTGGCTCCCCGGCCAGAAGCAATGCAGTGCTGACAGAGAGCAGCTCTCCCGCGCCGCACGTGGAATGCAATAACCCCCGGGAGGAGCAGGAACCCCGCAGCTACCAAGAGAGATAAATGGGTGACAGACTCAGACCTCACTGCCATCAGCGAATGCAGCTGGATGTGCTGTTATTGCTCCAGATGGCTGGACACACTAATAACGTCTTGTCTAGCGACCTTTTCATTCAAGGGTCTTAAATCATTTTACAAACCACACTTAGTGTAGCCTCACATCTTTTTCTTTCTTTCTAGAACAGCCTCTACTGCCCCACACAGCAGTAACATTTGCTTATTGGGCCAAAATCTGGCTTCTAAGATCACAGCTCGATGTTTGGCCCTGAGCTCTCCATGAACCATAGGTTATTAGCTCATTATCCCAGTTGCTTTGGAACCTGAATAACTAGACTGGGGCAGTGTTCCCTTGCACTCCTGGAATAAAGGACATGGACAGTGGCACAGTGCAGTTTGCAGTGACAGCCCCTCAGCAGGGGAGAAGGGACAAGATTAGCACCCAATAGGGGCAGGGCAAGTCACTACAGGACTGGCTGGTCTCGTTGTGATAACTGAGCCTACAAATTTACCCTGACTGTGAATTTAGCTGGAGGGAGGAAGTGAAAGTTCATGAGATGTCACAATAACCCACAGCAGCCAATGTTGATGGGAAAGGGTATGAAAGGGAGACAGAAAGACAGAATTAGTCCAAACAGAACGGCTTCCTGATATAACTCAAGGACTGCGTTAAGATCGTGTGTGGTAAATGAGAACAGTGTGGAACCAGAAATCAGTGAACCAAAATTGGTGAATCAGAAACTAGGCCTAAGTTGTGAATAAAATGATGAAGGGATGGGCTAGTCCATCCATCGCTTCCTTTTGGAGTCCTTCAAGAAAGAGATGGGAAATTGGGTACAGGCATAGAGGCAATTCGGGGCAGCACCCAGGAGGTGCACTGCCCCCCTGCACCCCTGACAAAATTATGGTTGCTAAATGAGGGGCTCCCTCTTCATGCCCCCTCCCAGTTCCTCTGGGTGGCCTTTCCTGAACCCCCTCCCCTCACAGGATCAGTCACTATGGGTTCTGGAGCACACTGCACCATCATGGCTGGTGCCCCCACATCTCCTGGGCAAGGGCGCCATTTCGGGCACGTGGGGGGTGGCAGCAGCCATGTGCTCCAGGATGCGGCTGGCTTTTCATCCCGGTCCCCAGACGCTAAGGGAGTGAGGGGAAAGGGCCTGCATTCCGTGCATGCCTCTCACACCTGGCTGGTGGAAGGGAGCTCACCAGCCATGTGTGAGAGGAATGCAAGCCCTTTCCCCTCGCTCCCTTAGCGCCCAGGGAACAGGATGAAAAGCCAGCTACATCCGCATGGCTGCTACCCCCCTTCCGTGCCCAAAATGGCGCCCTTGCTCCTAGGATCCTGGCGCTTCATTAATCAAATCAATTTCCAGATCAGGGTGGGCCAGTGAGAGGTACCCAGATGCCCTCCCCACCTGCACTGGCTCCAGCTGAATCCCAGCCACCTCCTGAGATGAAACAGGATCAGAGAAATAACAGCAGCAACAACAGCTCTGGCCATCTCGGGTCCATCTAGATTACGTTCTTTTTTCAAAAGGAGATATGCAAATTTGGTGCTAATTTGTATATCTTCTTCCAATCGCTTTTTCGAAAGTATTTTTTTCGAAAGTGAAAGCAGTTTAGATGGGGGTTTTTCAATAGAACCCCCCTTTTTTGAAAGAGCCCTTCTTCCTTAAAAAATGAGGTGTACAGGGTTCTTTCCAAAAGGGGGGTTCTTTAAAAAAAAAAACCATCTAAACTGCTTTCACTTTTGGAAAAAACGCCTTAGAAAAAGTGATCGGAAGGAGATATGCAAATTCAGTGTTCCCTATTAGCTGAGCACTTGGGTGGCTGCCAATGAGAGATTCAGATGCCGCCCAGCTGATTAGCAGAATGCCCACAGCCACTCACAGTTGGCAGCGTCTGCCTACTGGTGGTGCACATCCACACATGCCTTGGTGCACATTACAAAATTTATTCCACACATGAATGAAAAAAAAAATAGAGGGAACACTGACTATGATCAGTGAAAAATCTTGCTTCTCCTATAAGCCTGAACTATGGTTAGTCCTACAAAAACACATGACCAGACCTCCTGATACTGGAAACCATTTTGGACACTATATTTTTCCACAAGTTTGAGCTGAACACAAAGGATTCCTGCCTTGGGAAATCTATATAAAAGCATGAAAATAAACAATCGGGGCTGCTGCCAGATGCCAGATACCACCTAAAAAGGCTTCTATAAATGTCTAAGACTGAACAGGGGGAAGGATGAGGCCCAAGCTAAGAGGCTGCCTAGTTTATGCAAGAAGGTGATTAGAGCAACTGTTAGGATAAGAAATTGCATGTAACAAATGTCTTATAGCATTAAGCTTAGTTGGCGTATCTTGTTTTATTTTGCTTAGTAACTTACTTTGCTCTGTCTGTCATCATTTGCAATCTCTTAAATCCCACTTTTTATATATAGTAAAATCACTGTTGTTTATTATCAAACCCAGTGTAAATAATTGTTACCTGGGCGCGGGGACAACCGCTCTGCATCGCTCTTTCATGAGCTTTCTCTGTGTCAAACTTTCATGCAGAGTCAGACAGATTTATCTGGAGTGTTGATCCCATTAGGGTCGTGCACCTGAAAGCTTTGCCTTCCTAGAGCTGAGTTGCTGTCAGTGTCTGTGTTGCTCTGTGGTGGGCTGCGACCACAACTCTGTGCCTTTGCTGTGGGAAATCAGAGCTTCTGGCTCGGCAGGACAGGATGGTGGGGTGGCCCAGAGGGCAGGTAGGCAGGCTCAGAGGTATTTTCAATACACCAAGTGACAGTCTCAAGGGAATCTCTGTGACTGAACCCATCGAAGTGTGTTTCCCTCTGAATCAGGGCAGAGCTGGTGCCCCCAGAAAGGGGTGCGGTGCGGTGCTGCTGGAATGCTGTTGGATAACAAGAGGTCACCATTTGTCGTCACGAAAGAGTCCATGGTATTTTTCACAACTGCTGGAACACTAGCTGTGGTACCCTGGCCAAATTCTAATGCAGGGGTCTCCAACCTTTTTAACCACAAGATCACTTTTTCAATGGAAGTGCAATGTAAGATCTGCTTCAAACCCAAATACCCTGGCCCGGCTTCCTTCCCACCCCTTCTTTGAGGCCCTACCACTGCTCCACGCCTTCTCAGAGGCCTCACCCTGCTCACTCCATCCCCCTTTCTCCCCGAATCTCATTCACTTTCACCAGGCTGGAGTAGGGGGTTAGGGTGCAGGCGCTGGTCTTCAGCCAAGGAGTTTAAAGTGTGGAAGGGGATCCATGCTTAGCCCAGGGTGGGGGATTGGGGTGCAAGCTCTGGGAAGGAGTTAGGGTGCAGGGGGACTCACATCTGGGGCAGGAGGTTGGGTGCAGGAGGCGGTTCAGGGCTGGGACAGGGCTTCAGGAAGCAGGCTCTGGCTGGAGACTGTTTAAGATGGCTTCTGGGTGGTGGAGCAGTGGGGTTAAGGCAGGCTTACTTCTGCCCTGGCCCTGCACTGCTCCTGAAAGCAGCTGGCATGTACAGCAATGGCTCCATGGTACCATATGTTGCCCCTCATCTGCCGGCACTGAGCCCACAGCTTCTACTGATCATGGTTCCCCGTTACTGATCAATGGGAGCTGCAGGAGCGGTGTCTGCAGGCAAGGACAGCATGTGGAGAACCCCTGCTCTGCCTTTCTCAGGGGCTGCAGGGACATTCCAGCCACCTCCAGGAGCAACAATTCCCACAGGGGTAATTGCTCCAGCCACGGCAGGTTAGGCATTTTAGAACTCAAAGAATTAAATTTAAGCATAAGAGTGAAATGAAAGTTATGAAATGCACAGACCAGTCAAAACCCCCAAATAAAACACTTTGCAAGCAGTAAAAGTAGTAACAACGATCCCCAGATATGTGCTGGGTGTAGAGCTGAGTGAGGGACAGTGTGGCTGCGTCTAGACTGGCATGATTTTGCGGAAATGCTTTTAACGGAAAAGTTTTTCAGATAAAAGTATTTCCGAAAAAGCGCGTCTAGATTGGCACGGATTCTTTTGCGCAAAAAGTGCTTTTGCACAAAAGCATCCGTGGCCAGTCTAGACGCGATTTTGCGCAAGAAAGCCCCGATTGCCATTTTCGCCATCGGGGCTTTTTTGCACAAAACAGTTCTTCCCTGTCTACACTGGCCCTCTTCCGCAAGTATTCTTGCGCAAGAGGGCTTTTTCCCGAGCGGGAGCGTGAAAGTATTTGCGCAAGAAGCACTGATTTTGTACATCACAAAGTCAGTGCTCTTGCGCAAATTCAAGTGGCCAGTGAAGACAGCTGGCAAGTTTTTGCGCAAAAGCGGCTGCTTTTGCACAAAATCTTGCCAGTCTAGACACAGCCTGTGTGTTTGTGAGAATGTCAGAGACGCACACATTGTGTGGCAGGGGCAGCCCGTCCATATAGGCGAACTAGGCGGTTGCCTAGGGCGCCAAGTTAAATGGGGAGCCAAATGGTGGCGCAATATCATTGAGGGGTTTGAAGGTGGGGGCGCTGATTGGATGGTTCACCCTAGGGCACCAGTTGCTGGCAGCTAGTCTAGGGCCGCCCCTATTGTGTCAGAGTAACAGATTTGCATTGCCAAGCTCCCTCCATCCCTTCTCTATGTGGAGACAGGGTACAGGAGTGGGGGGAGGAGGTACACGCTGACATCAGAACCCCCCTCTTTTCTCTCCCACACCCTGCACAGCAAGCAGGAGGCTCCCAGGGGGGCAGCTCCAAGGCAGTGGTCAGGAGCAGCATGACAGTGGGGGGAGGGGCAACTGAAGTGCTAGTGCTTGAGAGCTTCCTGGCCAAACCAGTCAGGATCACCTGTCAGAGGCTCCAAGATCTACCAGTAAATCCTGATCTACTGGTTGGTGACCACTGTTCTAATGGGTAATTGCACTGTCTCTCTGAAATCCCCCTGACAGTTTTAACTGAATTCAGTATGCCCCATTTCCTGGCCTAAACATCTGTGCTCCATTCCCGAGGTGGCTGCATTTCAGGGGCCGGGTGCAGTGATTCTGACCGCAGAGCCATATGGACTGAAAGGTACTGTAGAACTGTCAGACCGTCTTCAGCTATAATGACTAATATTAGTCTCTGCTGCTGGGCTCCCAAGATGTCAGGGTCACAGATGACACCACGTTCTAGCCAGCTGCGCATCCTTCGCCAGCTGCAGGCCCAGAAATAGCAAGAGCAATGACTATGTGCAGGCCTGTCCTCGTTTCACCATGTATTCCTGCTGAGCGAGGCCTTGTTCTCTCTTCAAAAGACTAATCATCATCAGTGAGGATGCCACAGCTGTCAACGTGCTGCACATCACAGCTACTTGGGGCGCCGCAACAGCCGCATGGATAGAACTCAGCAGGCTCAGGCTCCTACTGTGGAGCTAACAGAGATCCTCCACGAGCTGCCAGCAGTGTAGGGTTTATGGTGCACCACTGAGCTGCTTAGATGCTGTCCAGCAGAGCTCAGAGGGTACCACATTGCAGGTGACCTGACCGTAATAGTTCCCTGTATTCCAAGGGGCGGGAGGGATGCTAGTTGGTACCGTGTGCATGCAGAGCTCTATGCGTCTACACTGCACCTGTAGCTTGAAATAAGCGACACAATTTGAGCTACGCAATTTGCACAGTTTATTTCGAGTTCATTTTGAAACAGAGCGCTATTCCCGGAACATCCCGTACTCCTCATGGATGCAGTTTGCAGGGACATCAGGACTGCGAGCCTGGTATATTTTGAAATAACGGGCTTGCTGTGAAGACGTGGGAGAGCAAATAGCGCTGCAGTGTTGACATAGCCTATGTGTGTGATACCCAGCATGGACTGTTATTACTCCTAGAGCCAGTAGAGTCAGGCAGACTATCTCCCTCCTCTACAGGGGATACAAACAGTCCCCCCACCTCTGGCCAGGCTGACAGGAGAGCAGTTTGTCTTGAAGGGGCAGGCGCTTTTATGAGTGTTTGCACAGCTCCCTCCTGCAAACCCCGGGTGGGAGGGCAAAGGCAAGAGCCCAGCGCCTGTTTGCAGCTCCACTGAGCGTCAGGCTGCAAGGGAGAGTGATACCGCTCGGGGAAGAGTGTGGCAGGCTGATAAGGGACCGGCTGTGTGGGGCGAAGAGCACAGGGGAGAACACCTGGCCACTCTGCCAGCTCCCTTATCCCCAGCTAAGCCAGCCAGGGCCTTGGCAACACACCCAGGCTATCACCCCACACACGCTGCGGGAACGTGGTTTGGGTTAGTGCGATAAGGTCAGCGAGGCGGGGGAGGGCGGCAGCACTGAGTCCAAAGCGAGCCCCAGAAACACATTCCCATATGCATGTTCCGCTCAGAGCCAAACTGCCCATTACCCTGCGGGTAATATTTCCCTGTATTCCAAAGGGCGGGAGGGAGGGAGCTGGGAGCTTGTGTGCAGCTTTTGCTGAGCGATCCTCCAGCTGGACATTTGTATTACAGAATAGTTCACACCCTACCTTGTCCCAGAGTAACTCCCCTGTGTGGACAAGGGCATGGGCTGGACTGCTCAGCAGATGGCATCTCGCACTGTGAGCGTGCACTGGGACACTGCATCCGCTTTGCTCCGTTTTTGCGGCTGACAATGCTGCTAAAGAAGTTGCCAGCAGGGCTATTTGGACTGGACTCTTGAACCTCTCGCCAGGCCTTCTGAACTCTGCCAGGGTTCAGGGCACTGGGAACCTCGACTGCCTCAGCAGAGATGCCACAGTCTCACTGGGCACGAGTGGGACTGCTGGAGCAGACCTGAGGGTTTGAGGTTGGAACAAGCCAAAAATGACTATGCAGCAGAATTATGTCGAGTCGGCCATTTTTGGGTCCAAGGCTTTTCACTCCTCTCCCCTTGGGCAGAAGTGCCAGGACAGCCCACATTGGAGTGCAGACACCTTCCCATCACAAATAGGCAAAACCAGTGCAGCTCTGCAAAACTTTCTGGCTTCAGTGAAACAGCTGTGGCACTCAGGCACTAGAGTAATACAAATACAGGTAGCCTGAAACACTGTGACTGTCTCTAGTCCAGGGCTTGCCAGCCTCTAGCCATTGTGCCTATGGTCCAGGCCTGGGGCTCATAGAATCATCATATATATAGTAGCCCAATGTCTGAGACTGTAACGCTGACATGCTGGCTGTTCCCTCTGGGTGGCGCTGTTGCCTGAGTCACGTCCTTCGCCTCCCGCTGTGGCGCTCGGCTGACTTCTGCACCGCTCAGCTGGGCCGCCGCGGGGGAGCAAGCGGCACAAGCGACCATTTGGGCACAGGGGTGCTGCATGGGGAGCGCGGGGCCCAAACGGCCGTTTGCACCACTTGCTCCCCCGCGGTGGCCCGGCTGAGCGGCGCAGAAGTCAGCCGAGCGCCACGGCAGGAAGGGAAGGGGGGGCCGGGCGGTGACATGCAGCGTGACAGCGAATCCAGGCCCCGCCCACTGGCCGTGAATGTCACCGCCTGCCCCCCTTCGCCTCCCGCAGTGGGGCTCAGCTGACTTCTGCGCCACTCAGCTTGGCCACTGTGTGGGAGCAAGTGGCGCAAGTGACCGTTTGGGCTCCGCGTCCCCCGAATGAGAGGCAGGAGCAGGAGGAAAAGAGAAAGAGAGAGACAGAGAGAGAGGCAGGAGGCAGAGGAGAGCTGGGGGGGGGGGAGGCAGTAGGAGGAGGAGAGAGAGAGAGAGAGACTGAGTGAGAGACCGGAGGCTCAGTAGAGAAGACCGACGTGGAGGAGAGACCTGAAAATCCCATCTTATGACGGGCTAATTGGCTAGTCATATATATAGTAGCCCAGTGTCTGTAAGTCTGTAACGCCGAAATGCTGGCTGTTCCCTCTGGGGGGCGCTGTTGCCTGAAATGCTGGCTGTTCCCTCTGGGGGGCGCTGTTGCCTGAAATGCTGGCTGTTCCCTCTGGGCGGCCCATGCTGCATGGGGAGTGCGGGGCCCAAACAGCCGCTTGCGCCGCTTGCTCCCCCACGGTGGCCCGGTGGAGCGGCGCAGAAGTCAGCCGAGCGCCACAGTGGGAGGGGAAGGGAGGTGGGGCGGTGACGTGTGGTGTGACAGCAGCTCCAGGCCCCGCCCCCTGGCCGTGAACATCACCACCCCACCCCCTTCGCCTCCCGCCATGGCTCTCGGCTGACTTCTGCGCCGCTCAGCCAGGCCGCCATGTGGGAGCAAATGGCGCAAGCAACCGTTTGGGCTCTGCGCCCCTCATGCAGCACAGGGAGTGCGGAGCCCAAACAGCCATTTGGGCTCCGTGGTCCCCCGAGTGAGAGGCAGGATGGGGAGGAGAAGTGAAAGAGAGAGACAGAGAGGCAGGAGGCGGAGGAGAGCTGAGAGAGAGAGAGAGGGGGAGGAAGTAGGAGGAGGAGGAGAGAGAGAGAGAGAGACACGGAACGAGAGACCGGAGGCTCAGGAGAGAAGACCGACGTGGAGGAGAGACCTGAAAATCCTGTCTTATGACGGGCTAATTGGCTAGTATATATATAGTAGCCCAATGTCTGTGACTCTGTACCGCTGAAATGCTGGCTGTTCCCTCTGGGCGGCGCTGTTGCCTGAGTCACGACCTTGCCTCCCGCCGTGGCGCTCGGCTGACTTCTGCGCCGCTCAGCCAGGCTGCCGTGGGGGAGCAAGTGGCGCAAGCGGCCGTTTGGGTGTCGTGGTCCCCATGCAGCATGGAGGTACTGCATGGAGAGCACAGGGCCTAAACGGCTGCTTGCGCCGCTTGCTCCCGCAGTGGCCCAGCAGAAGTCAGCCGAGCGCCACAGCAGGAGGGGAAGGGGGGTGTACATCACCGCTCCGCCCCACTTCGCGCCCCTCTTCGCCTCCCACCGTAGTGCTCGGCTGACTTCTGCGCCGCTCAGCCGGGCCGCTGCGGGGGAGCAAGCAGAGCAAGCGGCTGTTTGGGCTCCCCCGCGGCGGCTCAGCTGAGCGGCGCAGAAGTCAGCTGAGCGCCATGGCGGGAGGTGAAGGTGAAGGGGGGTGGGGCGGTGACGTGCGGTGTGACAGTGGCTCCAGGCCCCGCCCCCTGGCCGTGAACGTCACCGCCCCGCCCCCCTTCGCCTCCCGCAGTGGCGCTCATCTGACTTCTGCGCCACTCAGCTGGGCCGCCGCGTGGGAGCAAGAGGCACAAGTGACCGTTTGGGCTCTGCGGTCCCCCAAGTGAGAGGTAGGATGGAGGAGAAGAGAAAGAGCGAGACAGAGAGAGAGGCAGGAGGCGGAGGAGAGCTGAGAGAGAGAGGGGGGAGGCAGGAGGAGGAGGAGAGAGAGACCGGAGGCTCAGGAGAGAAGACCAACGTGGAGGGGAGAGCTGAAAATCCCGTCTTATGACGGGCTAATTGGCTAGTCACAGAAGATTAGGTCTGGAAGAGACCTCAGGAGTCATTGAGTCCAACCTCCTGCCCAAAGCAGGACAAACCCCAACTAAATCATCCCAGCCAGGGCTTTGTCAAACTGGGACTTCAAAACCTCTAGGGATGGAGATTCCACCTCCCCCCTAGGGAACCCATCCCAGCGCTTCCCCACTTTCCTAGGAAAATAATTTTTCCTAATATCTAACCTAGACCTCCTCACTGTAACTTGAGACCATTGCTCCTTGTTCTGCCATCTGTCACCACTCAGAACAGCCTCTCTCCATCCTCTTTGGAACCTCCCCCTCAGGAAGTTGAAGGCTGCTATCAAATCCCCCCTCACTCTTCTCTTCTGCAGACTAAATAAGCTCAAATGAGTCAAATCCCTCAGCCTCTCCTTGTAAGTCATGTGCTCCAGCCTCCTAATCATTTGTGTTGCCCTTCACTGGACTGTCCCCACTTTGTCCACATCCTTTCTGTAGTTGGGGGCCCAAAACCAGCCATACTACATGTGGCCTCACCAGGGCGGAATAAATGGGAACAATCACTTCTCTAGATCTGCTGGCAATGCTCCTCCTAATGCACCCTAATACGCCATTAGCTCTCTTGGCTACAAGGACACACCATTGATTCATATCCAGCTTCTCATCCACTGGAATCCCCAGGTCCTTTTCTGCAGAAGTGCCACTTAGCCAGTCGGTTCCTAGCCTGTACGAGTGCTTGGGATTCTTCCGTCCCAAGTGCAGGACTTTGTATTTGTCCTTGTGGAACCTCATCAGATTTGTTTTGGCCCAATCCTCCAATTTGTCTAGGTCACTCTGGACTCTTCCTTCTGTGCATCTCACATGATGCTGGCTAGGGCAGAGGAAAGGTCCCTTCCTGTTCTCTAAGCTTTGACCCCATCTCTTTTGGTGGAAGGCTCAGACTATGGCCTCTGTGGGGACACAACAAGTAAGATAGCAGTGGGGACAAATCCCTTTTCACCCACCCCCAATTGACTGTGTATAACCAGGCTTGATTCCCTTCTCATTCCAGCTCGTTTTATACCATCCACCTCCATCGATTCCCTCCAGTGCATCTACCTCTCCTCCCCCCACCTTAGTGTCATCCTCAAATTTGCAGAGGGTGCAAACCGACCCACCATCCAGCCCATTAATGAAGATGTTGAACAAAACCGGCCCCAGAATTCCCTGTAAGCTGGGGGCTTGTGCGGCCGCTCAGAAGAAATTCAAATGCCACCCAGCTTAGTGAGTGTTCCTCTCCTCCGAGTGTTTCCAAATGGATGCCTTTTGAAACATCAGCAGCACCTTGTGGGGAGGGCAATTCTTGCTCAGGTGCTGCCCGAGGGGATGGCCTGGTTGTCATTCACATGGAGGATGCTTGGTGACCACTCAACTCGCAAAGCTGTGGAAAAAGCAGGTGCCTGGCCTTGAAAGGGTCACGTCCGGCTGATCCTTTGCAGAGCTTGCATCCCACCCAGGGGCCCCGCTGCACCCAGGGCTCTGCCGCAGTGACTGGGGAACCTGACTTGTCCAGGCCCTAGCCTGGCGCCTGCTACCGGCCCCAGGCAGCAGTGCATGCCAGGAGGCATCTCACCTGAAAGCTGAGGCTGCTTCAGAACGGGGAAGGCAGTGACATAAAGGGACCATGTCCTCATCTCAGCCCCCTGCACACCTAACCCAGGAAAGCCCGAGTCCCAGGGAGTGAGGTGTCTGCTGCCATCTAGAGGCCAATGCCTGCACACACCAGAGAATGGGAACTAAGAGACATTATGGGGGGTGACCCCAGCGGTTTCTTAAAGGACCTATTCCAATGAGCCATCCCCCTCTCCGTTCATCCATCTTTCTCCTCCATCCTCCTCAGCTGCCTTCCCCTGCCTGGGGAGGGGCTTGTTTCCCAGGAGACCCAAATCATAAGAAGAAGATGGTGCCAATTTCTCTCGTTTCACGTTGTGGTGCCCACCTGCTGGTCTTTGCATGCTTGCCCCACGCGCACTGAATGCAGAGACTAGCTCCTCAGCCCCTGCGAGTGGCTGGCAGCCAGGAGCTGGAGCCACCCAGCGTGTTGCTCCTCAACTCCAGCTGGGGGGGTGACACAGGATGCAGCCACTCATGGTCAAGAGGAAGCGTGTTGGCCCAGCGTCCTGGCCAGATTTCAGTGGGGATGGTCTGGGCCAGTGCCCTCTCTCTCCCTGCACCTCTCCTTCCTGCCTGGGCACCGCTGAACTCCTGCTAAATGGTCTCCTTGCCTCTCATTTAGAGTAAATGAGATGTTGGAGGGACACTATTTACTGACAGCATTCCTTTGGGTGGAAGAATGAATCTGTTTAGAGGACTCCAGCATTGACCAATGGCAGAGATCTTGGGGCTTTGAGGACTCCAGCATGAACCAATGGCAGAGATCTTGGGGCTCTGAGGATTCCAGCATGGACCAATGGCAGAGATCCTGGGGCTTTGAGGACTCCAGCATGGACCAATGGCAGAGACCCTTGGGTTTGAAAGTAGTTGGTGATTGGTCATACAGCGAGACTTGCCCCTGTTCAGCCTGGAGCACCACTCCTTGCTTTGATCCGTCCCCCACTCTATGCTGCTAGTGGCCCTCTGGGGACCATTCAGTACACCAGAGTCCAGGTGAGGGGGTTGTATGCACAATAAAAAGACCTTTATTGTTCTCAGGTAAAGTGCAACCATCATTTTAGTTTTACACTCCGAGGCCAGGCCACCAAGAGTCAGAACAGGCCCCGGCCCCGGCGAGCTGCACCAAAGAGACGGTGGGAGCAGAGTTGGCAGCCTGGAAAGGCCCTTGACGCGGCTGTCTGACAGAGCGACACAGAAACAGCACACATGGCACTAATGGTTTGAATCCAACAACAGGAGGCCGAAGCTGCAGGAGCGGCTGTGCCGGGAGCGATGCTGCTGTAGCTGTTGGGGGAAGGGGGTGATGTTTTATACCCTGGGACGATGCTTCAAAGCCTATAAGCGAAGGGAGGCCTTTACTAACTGCCTGGGGATGTTATTTGAAAGGAAGCTCTGCTCTGAAATCCAGTGACCGATGGCAGCAGAGGCAAGGTTCCAGCCTTTGCCACCAGCTGGATCTTAGCTCTGCAGCATGGGCCCTTCATTCAGCAGCATTCTGGAGGGAATTCTGCCTCGGCTTCAGACCAATTAAAGAATAGAGACAGCTGCACTAGAAACTGTGGGATCAGCCCACTGGCTGAGAGTGTCTGCTATAATGAGCAGGTGCTACATAGTTAGTTATGTTGTGAAGTAACCATCATTAATCTTCAGAGTTAACATCCACTGAGGTGAATGGGGCAGTTCACATCTCTCAGAATTATTGCTTCAGTCTGGTTCAATGTAGGTAGACACCTCGCCATTGGTTACACTTGGGCTTCAATTTTAAGATTTTTGTTTGCAGTCATGAGGGCTAGCAACAATTTTCTCTACTGGAAGCTGGGAGTACGAAGCATAGTTCTGCAGCAAGGGATGCATCCTGTGGCTGTCACACTGGGCCCCGATCAGAGCTCTCCATGTTGTTGTCTCAGTAACTCCAGATTAAATCTGCTCAGTTTACAGTTAAAGATTAAGGTGCTGGAAAGAAAAGAAAAAAATTCTCCCTGGATCTGACCTGAACTGGGTTCTTCCTGCTCACTCAGCACCAGAAATAGATTCTACCACTGAAAGTTAGGGTACGTCTAGACTACATGCCTCCGTCGACGGCTGATTTCACGAGGCATACCTGCGCCGGTCGACAAAGGCTTCTTGTCGCATCGCGCACGCCCAGACTGCCCCGATCTGCCGACAAACAGCTGATCGGCAGAGCGGGCAGCCATTTAATTTAAATGAAGCCGCGACATTTAAATCGCGCTTCATTTCCTATGCCGATCTGCCCCACATGCCTCCGTTGACGGAGGCATGTAGTCTAGACGTACCCTTAGTTTGCAATTCTGTTGCTGATGCATGAGCCAGAAGAGAAGCCAGTCCCCTCTCCCGCTGGTTCTGAAGTGGTAAGAGAGGTGAAAAGTCAGAAATACTCACTTTCTCGCAGTAAAGTCTATAGATGGGACTCAGATGATACAGGGGCAGATCTGTTGGCTGAGATTTTTCAGACTGGGAGCCTGATTCTAATCTAGCTCATCCCACTTTTACACTGGCAGTGCGCTGTGGAGTTACTCCTGGTTGACACCAGGGTATCTGAGATCAGAATCAGGCCCTAGAGCAGGGGTCAGCAACCTATGGCTCGTGAGCCAAATAGAGCTCTCGAGCGACCTAAATATGGCTCTTTGATTGGTTGTGCACCTGGGGGCCGGGCACAAAGAATTGTACTTCTGTCCACCTCCTCAACAGCAGCCGTCACCTTCCTTGCACCTTGAAGGTAAGCTTCTGCTGGGCTTGTGGGGGGAGGAGACCAGGACCAGGCTGGCTGGGGCCCGGGGGCCAGGATTGGGGTGCATCCGGCCCCCTGCACCACCGCACAGCGGCTATCTTCAGCTGCCGCATGGCGGGCAGATGCTGGCATTTTTAAAAACAGCCATTCCAGGTCCCGGCCCAAGGGGTGTACTGCCCCAAGGAGCAGAGACGGGCGACCGCCACTTCAGCCCTCAGCCCCGCGGGAAGTGGGGAGGCAGCAGTGCTGGGAGCTGGGTCTGGCCTTCAGCTGGTGGCTGAGCTGCATTTCTTTCTGCCCTAGAGGCACCAGGGCCAGTCCTGCGCTGCACCCCAGAGCCACCTCTCCATGCCCGCTGGGGCCACCCTCCTCCCACCTTTCCTTGTCTCCCAGCCCCTGCCCATCTCTTCACCCCTCCCCGCTGCCCCGCCTTCCTTCCCATCCTCCTGGTCTCCACCCTGCCTCCCACCCTCCCCTTCCGGCCACCCCGCCCCATCCCCTCGCTAGAGTTGTCAGCTCAGTGGTAGCAGCCTCAGTCTTTCAGCCCCATCTCCAGCACCCCGCACCAGGGAGCTACAGCTTAGTGCCCGGAGCCGGTTCTGAGGAGGGAATGGATCCCAAGGCCCACTGAATCCACCTGCCCAGAGGGGAGCAGGGGCTGCCGGCAAGTTCCGGGCTTTCCAGCGCAGCCTTTTGTTGCCCTGGCCAGACATTTGTGCACCAAGGCCCGTCCACCCCGTCAGCTGCCCTGTGTGCTGGGACTGCAGCCGGGCCACAGTACAGCTGCTCCTGGGCCAGGGCCAGGGTACTAAAAATAGCACTGCAGCCCTGGCTCCAGCCCAGGCACACAGGGCAGCCTCATACCACGTGGCCTGGCCCCAGAACCAAGAAGCTAGAGGGGGTTGAGGGGTGCAGGTGTCAGGAAGGCAGAAAGTGAGGGAAGACACAAAGCGAAGGTGTCAGTGGGAGTGGGAGAGAGGGAAGGAGCAGGGTGATGCTGGGAGAGGAGAGGGGAGGAGTAATGGGGGCAAGAGGAAGCAAGAGGGGAGGGGAAGAGTGGGTGCTGGGAAAAGAGGGGTTGAAAGGAGGGGTGGGTATGAGGAAGGTGGGGGATGGAGCAAGTCATGTGTGAGGGCGCAGAGGGACGTGAGGAGAACTGGGGCAGAGGCTGGTGAAGGGGTGGGTACCAGGGAGGAAGAGAGCAATGGGGGCAGGTCACATCAAGGGTACTTTGCGCTCAAGATTGACAGAAGACAGCCTGAATGGTGAATGAAGCTGAATTTGACCAGTTATGATGTAAACCTTCAAAGAAATGTCCAAAATTATGCAGGAGCCCCATTAAATAAAGAGCTATGAGGCAAGGCTGAAGCAATTGGGCTTGTTTAGTTTGTAAAGGAGAAGACTGAGAGGGGACATGTTAGTGGTTTTCAAGTATCTAAAAGGGTGTCACAAGGAGGAGGGAGAAAAATTGTTCTTCTTGGCCACTGATGACAGGACAAGAAGCAATGGGCTTAAACTGCAGCAAGGGAGGTTTAGGTTGGATATTAGGAAAAACTTCCTAATTGTGGGGGTGGTTAAACACTGGAATGAATTGCCCAGGGGGGTTCTGGAATCTCCATCTCTGGAGAGATTTAAGAGCAGGCTAGACAGACACCTGGTCTAGATGGTGGTTGGTCTTGCCGTGAGGGCAGGGGACTGGACTCGATGACCTCTCGAGGTCCCGTCCAGTTCTAGTGTTCTAGGATTCTATGAAAGTGCGAGTACAATGTTTCATGTAATGCTATTATCAATCATGTCAACTATCAATAAGATTACATTGTATTTTTTAATCATGCAAATGGGCCCTTTGCTGACCACTTGCTCTGAATTTGCATGTCGTTTGGCTCTCTGGTTTGACAAAGTGCTGAGCCCTGCCCTGGAGGCGCCCTTTCGGCATTGACAGTGGGCAGAGGGACAGCCTGGCACAGTCAGTCCCATCATCTATGGAGACGTCTTGCCCGGGGTTTGGATTTTCCAAGGAAAGCCTCCCAGCCCCGAGAGGTGCCTGCAATAGGATGGCTGACTCCCATCGTTCCCCTCTCTCCTCTTCTCACTGGCTTTTGAAAAGCGGCTGATGCCGGAGAGGCGCAGCGGCTGGGGAGGAGCATTGGTCCAACAGCACCGAGCTGTGGCAGGTGTCAGTCAGTTCAGCATCACTGACAACCACCCCACTCACCCACCCTAGGCCAGGGCTACTCTCATGCACGGGGCTGCACTGCAGACAGGCAGATGGTAGGCACCAGGGCTAGTCTGCTCTTTAATGGGGAACTGGCCTGGCGCGCTGATGCAGGGCCTCTCACTTCCTGGGCCTCTCCTTTGCCTCCTGCCCTGGCTTTGCTGCCAGCAGTTGGCCCGGTGGCAGTTTTAAGGGAATTGTTCCCCCACTGCACTTTCAGCTAGGAACGGGCCCAGGCCACAAGGCTTAGATCCAGATCCAAACAGCCTGGGCGTGTGGGGAACGTGGATCAGGATTTCAGGCCAGGCCCACCTCTCTTTCCAGCCTAGTTCCATTCTGCCTCCGCGTCCACAAAAGGAACCAGCTCAGCGGGAGTGGCATTGTCCAAGATCCCCACGCACAAGCCCACCACACAGGGGGCCCAGGGGCTGCTCCTCCACGCTGCTTGGCTGCTTGGCCAGGTCCCCCGGTGCCAAAGAGTCCCTGGGGTAGGGGAGAGACGGCCACGTCCTGGGATTCAGGGAGCAGGCATTCGCGAACACTCAATGCACTGGCCCGGGGATCAGGGAGAGGAGTGGCTACTGCCTCTCTAGCTTGACATGGTCCCCAATCATCCGTCTGCGGTAGGTGGCCAGGAAGACGTCATTGTCTCTGGGGCAGTCCCGGTGGCAGGAGCACGTCTTGATGAACATTATCTTATGCTGGAAGACGTCTCCCTCTGGGCACTTGAACTCCACCTCCACGGTGTCTGGTGGTGGTGCGCGCAGCAGCGTCCGTCTGTGCAGCTGCCGCAGAACTTGGGCCGGTAAAAGTGGCTGCTGGTGCAGCCCGAGAACTCCAAGCGGATTCCCTGGCGGGGCTTTGGGGTCCGCACGCACTTCTTTCCTTTCTGGGGAGAGAGCAGGAGGGAAGGGTTAACCCAGCAATATGGGATCATGGGATGGGAAAAGGTACCTGTGTGGGGTAGAAAAACTGCCAAAGGAAACACAAGTGGGTTTGTTTGGGTTGCAATGCATTGGTTTTCTAGAGAAAAAATTCAAAATGAGTGTTTTTTATTCCAGTTTTTGGAAACATTTTTTTTTCAGTGTCACGGTCTCTGTCGGGGCAAAGTAGCGAAATAAAGCTGTCGGGAAACAGATTAAAAAGCAAGAAGCAGGACTTCCCCCACCAAAATGAAACAGACTTTTGTTAACATTTTTACAACGTTTTAAAAAATTGGAGGAAAACCAGGGATTTCCAAAGAACTCTGGGTGACTCGCTTTGACTGAGCCCAAACGCCATTTTTCACTCTCTCTGTAAAGACATAACGTTTTTGACCCGCCCTGGCTATGGGACCTGCTCCTGCCAGGAGCCAGCGCTCATTTCTCACTGATGTCAATAGGAGTGGAAAAGGCTCAGCACCTCCCAGGATTGGACCCTATCCTGGGTCCAATATGTACGATATATATGTATAGTTGGGCTGCTCAATTTTGTGGCCCCGGGGCTTCTAATGATACTCACAGCACATGCCGAGTGCCGCAACTTAAGTGTGGTTGCATATGTCAGGTGGCCCGTGGGCCCAGGTGGCCCGCAGTCCATTTGTTTGTGGCCCGCGGTGCGGTTTGGGTTTACACGGGGCTCAACACGTGGCCCGCAGGCGGGATCCTTTGAACGTGGCCTCCACTGGGAACACGCCCCACAACGGCGAGGCATCTCCCAGGCGGGGTGAGCATTGAAAGACGCAAGCGGACGGGCTGGCTGGCACAGGCGGGTGCAGGGTGTCGGCGTCTCTAGCCCCCAGGGATGAGGTGCTGGGACCACTGGGGCATTGTGGGAAGTGCTGGCTGCTTAGGCTTGTGGGCAGAGCCTGAGAGGTCCTGACTGGTTCACACGGACCACGTTTGGGTCCAGCGCCGCCACTTAGGGCTTAATCTTTGTATTCATGCCCATCAGTGTGACAGAAGCTATTTGCATATATTTGCATGTGTATGCACCCACACTTAAGTGGCGGCCCTCGGCATGTGCTGAGAGTATCACTGTGGCCCCCGGGGCTTCCAAAGTTGAGTAGCCCTGCTGTATGTGATGCACGATTAGGGAGAACTGATGTTCCAAACACCCCCTAGTCTTTGAGGCCTGGAGGGATGAGGCTACCTCTGGTAGTGTCCTTGATGGACCTGCAGAGCACGCCCGGCTCAGGCTCTGGATTACTAGGAGAAGTTGGCCCCTGCCTATGCCAGGGCTGAAGGGGGCTTTGAATGTGAGCTGGGAGGGGTGTGCAATGACCGGTGTCTTGAGGAGCGAGCGGATGGCCTCCTGAGCACACACTTACAGATTGAAAGGCCACAAGGGACCATCTAGTCTGACCTCCTGGACTGTGTCCTGGGCACAGAACTGCGGGGCCACCCATGCCCAAGGCCTCCGCAATGGTAGGGAATTGGTTGGGTGAGACATGGCCGGATGACCGAGTGAATGAGCCGTGCCCCACACCGCAGAAGAAGGTGAAGCTCCCCCGTCCTCCTGACTTGGGAAAAACTCCTTCCCAACCTTAAACCTGGAGACCAGTTCAACTCTGGGCATGGGAACAAGCCACCAGCTGGCATGTAAGGGAAAGGATTGGCTGCACCAACTCAGAACACTGGCTCACCCATCTCGTGTCCTGTTTGATGCCTTGAAGCTCTCCAGAGTGTGATCCCTGAGCTGCGTCAAACAGTCGACACCAGCATTGCAGCTGGGCAGGCAGGCTCCTCATGCCTTTGCCAGCCAGCGAGCTAGTGGCAGCTTGTGCTCAGAGTCCAAGGATTGGGAAAGGCCGTCAGCTACCGACCACCGGGTATTCAGCCCCATCCTCCCTTGTCCGACCCACCCCAGCCCTGCTCCCCCCCCAGTCTGGTCTCGCTGGGGGGCCCCGTACCTTGATGATCTGCTCCAGGAGGAAGTCACAGGGCCGGACCAGGCAGAGCCGGCTCTCCTTCTCCGGGCGGCACTGGGGGTTGTCGTTGGTGACGCGGGTGGAGATGCCCATCCCGCAGCTCTTGGAGCAGGCGCTCCATGCCGTGGTCTGGACGAGGCAGTTCTGGAGGCCGTTCAGCTCAGGCCTGGGCGCTGGGTTCTCCCTGTGAACTGCCCCAGGTCAAGGGAGACACAAGAGAGCCTTCAGGGACCTGGCACAAGGTTCATGGCCAGGGTCTGAATAGAGCCTGGGAGTGGCTAACTCACTGCAAAAAGGAATTCCCCCCTTTTGGTATCCTCACCTTCTCATCCGCTGTTGGGAGTGGGCCTCATCTACCCTGACTGAACTGGCCCTGTGCATAGCAATGTAACACTCCAACCTATGTAGGGATGCCAGGTGTAAAATGTCCGGTATTTTCTGGTTTTCTTGGATGGAAGGCTGGTGGGGACTTTTTTTTTGCTCAACAACTTCCGTCTCCGGGTTTGTTTGTTTTTTGCTTAACAAGAAGTTTGGTCTCCTGGTTTTTTCCTGCCATGTTTGGGAGTTTTGGTGAAAGCACCTGGCAAGCCCACATCTGCGCATTTGTATCCCTGCCAGACTGAAGTTTCCGATTCATGCAGCTGAGCAAGTGGGCTCCAGCCCACAAAAGCTTGTGCCCAAAGACTTGTGTTAGTCTTTACGGTGCCACAGGACGTATTGGTTTTGATAACACGGCAGAGATTAGCCATCATGGACTAAGCAGCGCTGGATTTAGGGTTTATTTTACAAACTGTAACCCACTAACCCTCCTTTCTGCCTGTGACAGGGTGTCTGCCCTGCACTGGCCCTTAAAGGGCAAAAACCCAGCCCTGAGTGAGGGCTGAGAGCCAGCTAAGGTGGTTATTGATGATTAGGGCCCAGCTGGGGGCTATATAAAGAAGGGCTCCTGGAGGGAGATGCACTCTTGCTCTAGGTGGGGAGCAGGAAGGACCTGGCTGCCAGGGAATCCAGAGGCTTCCTGAGACAGAGCAGGGCTGGGGAAAGGCAGGCAGATCTGCGGAGCTCTGGCCTGCCCTCACCCCCAGGCTGCAGGGTCTGACGCAAGGCCTGAAAGTACCAGGGCTGCAGGGAGATAGCCGGGCTAGAAAGAGGCAGAGGTCCACACCCCCCTTGCCAATGCTGAGTGGCCATTCCAGAGTGCAGTGGGCCCCTGAGGCAGGGGCTAGATGAAGCCTGGCAGTGGGTCACTGAGACAAGGAGGGTCAGAACTGGCTGTTCCCTGGGAGGGGAGGACCCTGGAGTCCAGAGACTGATAAACACCCCCGGAAGGGGGCCGAGAGACACTGCAGTGGGCACTGCTGGAGGACACTGCGGTCCAAGAGTGACGCAGGTCCAGACTGGAGAGTGAAGTGAGGACTCAGGAGGCACCAGCCGGAGGGAGGCGTCCAGCAACAAGCCGACAAGCGCTAATTCCCAGGGCTATCAGCAGGAGGCGCCCCATGACTAACCGGGGTGTTAACAGGCCACTATACCTTGAATAGTAGGAAAAGCGTGCTAACCCCGGACATGAAACAATCGGTCCCACCCTGCATTGGGCTGGGACACTTTCCCAGACCCCAGGAAAGCTGGTCTCTCACCACCAGAAGCTGGTCTAATAAAAGACATTCACTCCCACACCAGCCTGCTCACCAGCCCTGGTTGTTTCAAAGCGATTTTCCTGGCTGCCCCCTTGGCAAATCCACTCCTCACAGCACTGGGCGTGGAGTGTCACCCGGCGGGGGCTCGGGCAGTCCGGGGAGGGGAGCCGCAGGTCCTCGGCGCACAAGGGGATGCAGCCGATGGCACCGTCCATGCAAATGCACTGCAGCTTGCAGGTGGGCTGGAAGCTCTCGGCGTTGTGATAGATCTTCCCCAGCAGGTCACAGGTCGCCCCCTCGTGGGCTGTGGGGAGAGATGGGGGAAGGGGAGATTCAGCAGAAACAGTCCAGTGCAGAGGGCCAGGCCTCCTGCTCTCGGGATTACGCGCGAACCCGGAATCAAAGCGTGTGAGCGTCAGCCAGCAAGTTGGACAGAAAACTTCCCCGGTCTGAGGCCTACGACTTCTGGGGGGTGAGCCTGCTTCTCACAGGCAGGCGTCTGGGGTCCCAAGCAGCCAGCTTTAAGTGCCCATCTGAGGGAGCCTGAGCCGCCCTGACTCCGCCAAGGACCCGGCTGCACCCCTCCCCCAGAGGAAGCAAGCCCTTCTGGCTCAATTTGCATGGCTGGACAAGGGCAGTTTCGCCAGCAGCAAACTGAGCCCCCATCCAAAAATGAGGGGGCTGGCTGTGACCACTCTGTTCACAAGCCCATCGACCAAGCCAGTAATGTGCTGGGGTCATGTCCGGTGCAGCTCTGCTCAAAGCTGCACTGCCTAGCCCCATGCCCGAAAGGAGCTGGTAAAACCCTGTCTCCGTGCGGGGGAGGGACTAGGTGACCAGGAGGTCTGGTCCAAGCCTCGGCTGCTACAACTCCAGCTAAATGCTTTGGATGGACACAGCGGCAGAGGCATGAGATGCCGGAGTTAGGCCTGTTACGTTACAGCAGAGGGCACTAGCATCCCTGCAGGACTGACCCTGGCACAGAGACCTACAGGACCGCATGAGCACCCAGGCAGGAAGCTGGAGGCTCCCGGAATCATGAGGAGCGGGCAGGGCCGTCCTTAGGCACATGCAGAATAGGCAGTTGCTTTGGGCACCAGTATTTCTGGGGTACCACTCTGCCGGGACGGACGGAAGCAGTGGAGCATGTGTAAGCAGGGGCAACACTACTGCTTGCTATCAGCCAGCTAAAAGGAGAGCTGCCCTGGGGGGTGGGTGTGCTCACTCCAATTGTTTAGCTCTGCAAGACAATTAACTGTTAACTGTTGATATGTAAATACAGCTCATGCCAGGAGGGGGAAGGAATCCGAGGTGTGGTTATGTAAATCCAATTCAGCCAGGACTGATGGAGGATCAGTGTTGGAATGGAATGTGGTGTATTGTAACTAATTTGGGGCTGTTGTGGGGGTCACAAATCATGCTACCCCTAAATGTGGGAACTGTAAAATATGACACCAGTGCTTGCAGGAGAGACACCATCATTGTAAGAGGTCTCAGAGCAACAAGCCACCCCCCCCTGCCAGAGTTGAGTGAGCTGAGCTGGGGTGGAAAGGGTTTGAGGGCTGAGTCAGCCTGCTTCATGCCTGTCAGGGAGGAGCTGAAAGATTGGCTCAACCTGTCCTTTTGCCCCTGGTTTTAAGGACAGACCTAAAGCAGATTCTATGAAGAGTCTTTTTGCTAGTCCAGTGGAAGCTGGAATCTTTTGCCAGCCTAGGTGATGGCTAAAGAGTTGAAATCACTAAGGCTGTATCTACATTGGTGCGATCATGCGCAACAGTGCGTGCTTTTGCGCCAAAACTTGCTGCCTGTCTACACTGGCCGGCTGCGTCTAGACTGGCATGATTTTGCGCAAATACTTTTAACGGAAAAGTTTTTCCGTTAAAAGTATTTGCGCAAGAGAGCGTCTATACTGGCATGTGCCTTTGTGCAAAAGATTTGCTTTTGCGCAAAAGCATCCGTGCCAGTGTGAAGCGCTTTCTTGCGCAAGAAAGCTCCGATGGCCATTTTAGCCATCGGGCTTTCTTGCGCAAGAAATTAACGTAGCTGTCTACACTGGCCCTCTTGCACAAGAATACTTGCGCAAGAGGGCTTATCCCTGAGCGGGAGCGTCGGAGTATTTGCGCAAGAACCACTGATTTTGTACATTACAAAGTCAGTGTTCTTGCGCAAATACTCACGGCCAGTGTAGACAGGCGGCAAGATTTTGCGCAAAAGCAGTTGCTTTTGCGCAATATCAAGCCAGTCTAGACGCAGCCGCTGTGAGTTCTTGCGCAAGAACACTGACATTCTAATGTATGAAATCAGGGCTTCTTGCGCAAGAACTATGGTGATCCCACTCAGGAATAAGCACTCTTGCGTAACTGTTCTTGCGCAAGAGGCCAGTGTAACAGGCAACATGAATTTCTTGCGCAAGAAAGCCCTATGGTTAAAATGGCCATCAGAGCTTTCTTGCACAAGAGAGCATCTACACTAGCATGGATGCTCTTGCGCAAAAGCACATCTCTTGCGCAAAGGCATATGCCAGTGCAGACGCTCTCTTCTGGAAGAGTTTTTGCACAAGAAATCTTCCGCAAAAGAGTTCTTGTGCAAAATCATGCCAGTGTAGACGTAGCCTCAGAGCTGAAATCACTGGTTTGGCCAGGAGCCAGACCCATTGCAGCCAGTGGAGTGGCTGGCGGGAATGACCGGCTGGTGGGAGCGGCCAGTGGACTACAGGGCTACGTCTACACTGGCAGCTTCTTGAGTAAGAACAGCTGTTCTTCTGCAAAAACTTGCCAGCTGTCTACACTGCACAAGCGTTCTTCCAGAAGTAAATTTACAGTACAGCGTTGGAAAACAGGGCTTCTTCCGGAAGAGTTATTCCTCTCCCCATGAGGAATAAGCCCTCTTGTGCAAGAGCTCTTCCAGAAGAGGCCAGTGTAACAGGCAACATGAATTTCTTGCACAAGAAGCTCCTATGGTTAAAATGGCCATCAGAGCTTTCTTGTGCAAGAGGGCGTTTACACTGCCATGAATGCTCTTGCGCAAAAGCACATGGCAGTGTAGACGCTCTCTTGTGGAAGAGTTTTTGCACAAGAACTCTTCCACAAAAGAGTTCTTGTGCAAGAAGCTGCCAGTGTAGATGTAGCCCAGGAATAGCACAAAGGTGGCCTAGCCTCAGGCTCAAGGAGGGGAGTCATCTGGATGATGTGTCAGGGTCTGCACTGACTGGACAGAGCTGTAAGTGGGGCATCTGAAGTGGGGTATGGAGAAAGTTTGGGTAAGTGAACTCTGTTGTGGTATTTTCCCAAGATAATGCCATATGACTTCTCTCTCTTCATTAAAAGTTTCTTTTCTTCACTCAGAGTCTGTGCTTGCAAGTGGGGAAGCATTGCCTCTCAGAGGCGCCCAGGGGTGTGTGAATTTCCCAGGCTACTGGGTGGGGGCTCGAGCAGGTTCTGTGTGAGATGGACCCCTAGGCTATGTCTACACTGGTGGCTTCTTGCGCAAGAACATCTTGCGCAAGGGTTCTTGTGCAAGAACTCTTGTGCAAGAAAACATCCACACTGCCATGTGCGAGCTGTGCTTTTGCGCAAGAGCATCCATGGCCGTGTGGACGCTCTCTTGCGCAAGAAAGCTCTGATGGCCATTTTAGCCATAGGGCTTTCTTGCGCAAGAAATCCCTGCCGAGAGTCCACACTGCCCTCTTGCGCAAGAGCTCCTGCGCAAGAGGGCTTACACCTGTTAGAAAAGAGCGTAGCTCTTGCGCAAGAAGCCCTCTCTTACCATGCCGTCCTGTACATCTTCTTGTGCAAGAGCGGGTGGGCAGTGTGGACGCTTTCCAGAAGAACAGCCGTTCTTGCTCAATAACCCGCCAGTGTAGACAAAGCCCTAGATATTGAACACGGCCCTGGTTGCTGCCAGGCCTACCCGGCAGAAGGGTTACACATGTAACAGCAGGGCTGGGTCCTAGAGAGGGATCCTGGGTCCTTGCAGGAGGAATAACGGTAGTTCGAATTAGGAGCTTTAATTCGAACTACCTAGTCCGTGCCGCGTGTAGCCGTGGGCAGGTAGTTCGAACTACGGGCATTTAAAAATGATGCCCGCCCGGGAACATGCAAATGAAGCCCGGGATATTTAAATCCTGGGCTTCATTTGCAAGTTCAAATGCCTACATTAGCCACCCTAGTTCAAACTAGGGTGGCAGTGTAGACATACCCCAACTGCCAGGAGCTCTCTGTGGGTCCCCTCATATCTAGAGCTGTATTTGAGTAGGGACAGGCTTAAGGCAGGACCCCAAACCCCCCATAGTTCTGGGCAGCCTGGGCCCAGGGCAATGGTTCTGCTCTACCACTTAGGGCCATGTTGTGAGTCCCATTGATAAAACTGAGCACAATTAGAGTTAGGTGCAAATGGGACTTAGGGCCCTTGTAAATCTCCCCGATGAATATGAAGTAGTGAAATCAATCTCTCATCTCGGGAAGGCTGGTACCACAGTGCACCAGGACTAGGTAGCCTTGGGTTTGGGGTCTGACCCAGAAATCCCTGTTGGGAGAGGCTGGAGGACAGTCTGCCATCAGCAGACCATGCACTGTGTTTAAACCCAGCACTGCACTACGCTAATGCCGATTGGATCCATTAATTCTGCAGAAAGGGATCTAGGGGTCACAGTGGACCACAAGCTAAATATGAGTCAACAGTGTGACGCTGTTGCAAAAAAAGCAAACATGATTCTGAGATGCATTATCAGGAGTGTTGTGAGCAAGACACGAGAAATCATTCTTCCGCTCTGCTCTGCACTGATTAGGCCTCAGTTGGAGTATTGTGTCCAGTTCTCAGCACCACTTTTCAAGAAAGATGTGGAGAAATTGGAGAGGGTTCAGAGAAGAGCAACAAGAATGATTAAAGGTCTAGAGAACATGACCTATGAAGGAAGACTGAAAGAATTGGGCTTGTTTAGTTTGGAAAAGAGAAGACTGAGAGGGGACATGATAGCGGTTTGCAAGTATCTAAAAGGCGTCACAAGGAGGAGGGAGAAAATTGTTCTCCTTGGCCTCTGAGGATAGGACAAGAAGCAATGGGCTTAAATTGCAGTGAGGGAGGTTTAGGTTGGACATTAGGAAAAACTTCCCACCTGTCAGGGTGGTTAAACACTGGAATGAATTGCCTACGGAGGTTGTGGAATCTCCATCTCTGGAGATATTTAAGAGTAGGTTAGAGAGACACCTGTCAGGGATGGTCTAGATGGTACTGGGTCCTGCCATGAGGGCAGGGGACTGGACTCGATGACCTCTCGAGGTCCCTTCCAGTTCTAATGTTCTATGATTCTATGATTTAATCCAAACCCTCTGCCCTCTGAACTGAGGTGAGGAGTTTGTATCGGAGTTATGACTTGTGCCCTCTAGCCAATCACATGCTTTCTGGCCCACCACACAGCTGCATAAGGAGACCTGTTTACACCCTTGTCTGGTCTGCTGCTGTGTGTTCCCAAAGGGAAGCTCAGAGGTGCCCCCGGCTCTGCCATGGGAGGTGGGGCTGGGAGCAGGGCAGCTCCGCAGGGGAGGGATACGCAGCTGCTCACCTAAGCAGATCCCGCTGGCTCGGTGGATTTTGGAGAAGTCGCAGTAGAGTCCCTTGTGGTGATCGCACGGTTTCTGAAGGGAGCACAGCTCACCCAGCTGCCGGGCACACACCTTACAGCATCCACAAGCATCCCACACGTGGCTGGTGCCAACAGGGCACTGCAGTGGCTGGGAGGGGCACTGGCACGGGTACGAACACGCCGGAGACTCGGCCTGCTGGACAAGCCGGGAAAACAAGACTCTTCCTCTTACAACCAGTAGGGTGGAGAGATTAAAGTGCATGAATCTGCTGCCCCACCCCCAGCCCAGCAGGATAAACCCACTTCCCACCTCCCCAGCTGCTCCCATGCAGCTCCCAACGCGCAAACCCCATACCCTAAGATCAAGTGGCATTCAAGAAAGAGGAATCCCCTTGCGGGCAGAGTCAACTTCGAACACTAAGGGCACATCTAGACTGCGGCGCTATTTCAGAATACCGGAAGGATCCTGAAATAGCAATGCTGTGTCTTTAAACGCGCCTGCTATTTCCCGAAATTGCGGGCGTGCTATTCCAGTGTCCCTGTAACCCTCATTCCACGAGGGTTAAGGGATTTGTTGGAATAGCGCCTTGTTTTGAAATTGGGCACTGTCTACACAGCGCCAAATTTCAAAATAAGCTCTTTCAACCTAGACTCAGAATACGCTCACAATTTGCAAAGTGCAAATTATGTAGCTTATTCCGGGTGCTGTCTAGACGCACCCAAACAGAGCCAGTGAATGCTTGGAGTTAGCCACTCTGTGGGATCAGACTCCTTCCATCTGGCAGCAACAACAACCACCTGGCTGGCTCATTCATCCGTAGAGCAAAAAGCACTTTGCAAAAGAGGGCACCATCATTATTCCCATTTTACAGATGGAGAAACTGAGGCACAGAGTGGTGAATGGATTGGCCCAAAGTCACCTAGCAGCAGAGCCAATCCATTCACCACTCTGTGCCTCAGTTTCTCCACCTCAGTTTTCTAAGTCCCAGCGTGCTGCTAGGTTCACTAGGCCACACAACTTCAAGGGAAACTTGAGAGTTTACCCTGCCTTTCAGGAACCTTGGGATGGTCTGCCTTCCTTGGAACCTTTTGGAAGTAATGTCCTCCTAGCTCAAAGCACTCAGAGCTGTCCTTCTCTCCTTTCAGAAACCCGCCACCAGGATTTCTGCTGAGGAAAGCAGAGCTGAGCCAGTTGGAAGGATGAGAAAGCTCTGGGGAAGATCAAATCAATATCTTAGATGCCTATATACAAATGCAAGAAGTATTGGGTAATAAGCAGGAAGAACTTGAAGTGCTAATAAATAAACACAACTATGACATTGTTGGTATCACAGAGACTTGGTAGGATAATACACACGACTGGAATATTGGTATAGAAGGGTACAACTTACTCAGGAGGAGGTGTTGCCTTATATATTAAAAATGTATAGCAAGATTAGAAAGGCAAAGGCACAAAACTAGCTCAAACTAGCTACATACATAAAGGGAAACATAAATATATTAGAAGCAAGAGGAAGACCAAGGACAGGGTAGGCCCATTGCTCAGTGAGGAGGGAGAAACAGTAAAAGGAAACTTGGAAATGGCAGAGATGCTTAATAACTTCTTTGTTTCGGTCTTCACCAAGAAGACTGATGATGAAGGAATGCCTAACATAGTGAATACTAGTGGGAATGAGGTAGGTTTAGAAGATAAAATAAAGAACAAGTTAAAAAACACTTAGAAAAGTTAGATGTCTGCAGGTCACCAGGGCCTGATGAAATGCATCCTAGAATACTCAAGGAGCTGATAGAGGAGGTATCTGAGCCTTTAGCTATCATCTTTGAAAAATCATGGAAGACAGGAGAGATTCCAGAAGACTGGAAAAGGGCAAATATAGTGTCCATCTATAAAAAGGGAAATAAGAACAACCCAGGAAACTACAGACCAATAGTTTAACTTTTGTGCCTGGAAAGATAATGGAGCAAGTAATTAAGGAATTCATCTGCAAATACCTGGAATATAATAAGGTGATAGATAACAGCCAGCATTGATTTGTAAAGAACAAATCATGTCAAACCAATCTGATAGCTTTCTTTGATAGGATAAGAGTCTTGTGGATAAGGGTGAAGCAGTGGACGTGGTATACCTAGACTTTAGTAAGGCATTTGATACGGTCTCACATGATCTTCTTATCAATAAACTAAGCAAATATAACTTAGATGGGGTTATTATAAGGTGGGTGCATAACTGGCTGGATAACTGTTCTCAGAGAGTAGTTTTTAACGATTCACAATCCTGTTGGAAGGGCATAACAAGTAGGGTTTCACAGGGGTCTGTTTTGGGACTGTTTCTGTTCAATATCTTCATCAACGATTAGATATTGGCATAGAGAGTATGCTTATTAAATTTGCAGATTATACCAAGCTGGGAGGGGTTGCAAGTGCTGTGGAGGATAGGGTCATAATTCAAAATGATCTGGACAAACTGGAGAAATGGTCTGAGGTAAATAGGATGAAGTTTAATAAAGACAAATGCAAAGTACTCCACTTAGGAAGGAACAATTAGTTTCACACATAAAGAATGGGAAGTGACTGTCTAGGAAGGAGTACTGCAGAAAGGGATCTAGGGGTCATAGTGGACCACAAGCTAAATATGAGTCAACAGTGTGACACTGTTGCAAAAAAAGCAAACATGATTCTGAGATGCATTAACAGGAGTGTTGTGAGCAAGACACGAGAAGTCATTCTTCCGCTCTACTCTGCACTGATTAGGCCTCAATTGGAGTATTGTGTCCAGTTCTGGGCACCACATTTCAAGAAAGATGTGGAGAAATTGGAGAAGGTCCAGAGAAGAGCAACAAGAATGATTGAAGGTCTAGAGAACATGACCTAAGAAGGAAGACTGAAAGAATTGGGCTTGTTTAGTTTAGAAAGGAGAAGACTGAGACATGATGAAGACATGATAGCGGTTTTCAGGTATCTAAAAGGGTGTCACAAGGAGGAGGGAGAAAAATTGTTCTCCTTGGCTTCTGAGGATAGGACAAGAAGCAATGGGCTTAAACTGCAGCAAGGGAGGTGTAGGTTGGACATTAGGAAAAACTTCCTAACTGTCAGGGTGGTTAAACACTGGAATAAGTTGCCTGCGGAGGTTGTGGAATCTCCATCTCTGGAGAGATTTAAGAGCAGGTTACATAGACATCTATCAGGGATGGTCTAGATGGTACTGGGTCCTGCTGTGAGGGCAGGGGACTGGACTCGATGACCTCTCGAGGTCCCTTCCAGTTCTAGTGTTCTATGAGTCTATGAAAAGCCAGGATGCTGGAAGTTCTGTTGGTGATTCAGTAGGTGGCAGCCTTCCCCTACTGCCTCTGCTGGACCAACGCCCAGCTGCTGTACATGGCATGGGATGTAAAACTAAGGTCATTAAAGAGCTCCCTAGTGTCCTGGCTTTCCCACGTGGGGAGCTACAGCCTGCCCACCAACATGCCCACTGCATAGTTTTACCAGGATAAGGAATGATTCTTCACCTCCAGTGTTTAACTGCTGTGTGATGCCCTTGTGCACTGCTAGGCTGCTATGTTCCACCCCAGAGAGGGCTGCAAAGGATCTTTGTGTAATATTCACAAGCATCAGTTTAAGCTCACAACATGTTTTGAGAAATCACTTCAGTGTAAAAGAACAAAGCAACCATGTTCATACGTATCTGTGCTTGTTGCATCATCCCCAGCCCCGTCCTTGCATGTTCTGTGTTGTGACCAATAACAGTAGTAAAACTTTTCCAGCTGCTTTGGTTGTTGCTCCCAACCACTGCCCTCACCAAGTCCTAGTCTCATTCCCTTTGAAAGCTCCTATTGCAAAATCTTCCTGTAACAAAACCGCTAACACACCCCAGGTCAAACTGCAGCCTGAGGCTCACTGTCCAAGGGCTGGCAGGATCTTTCCCATTCCAGCTGAAAAGCTGCATTACAAGAAGCTGACAGCGTCAGCCCTTTCCTCTGTTTTCCCCATGCGGTCGCTGTCATTGCCATGGGGATGCGTTATTCGAGAATGCGCGGAGAGGTGGGGAACATGAGGGGGGTCCATGCATGGGAGTGGGGTGGGGTACAGTAAGATGCGGTCCAGGCACTGACAAAGTTGGCTGCAGCAGGCGTTCTCCAACCCAATGGTGGCAACAGCCTATTTACAGGAACACTCTCAAACTGAAAAAAAAGACAGGACTATGCAGCACTTTAAAGACTAACAAGATGGTTTATTAGGTGATGAGCTGTCTCTCTGATTTTTAAAGGCCTGATGACAACAATCTCAGACTATTAAACCCACCCGAATGTGAATCATTTCCAGTCCATGCTGGTTGCCTCCTATTCCAACTTGAAAAACGAAATGGCTCAGTTGCACATTTTGGTTATAGGCAGGTTAACTTTCCAGTCTGGGCTGGCAGAGCAAGGACGGTCTGGCGGCCACACCACAGAGCAAAATAATCCAAGTTCTGCTCCTAGCTCCACTCTGCCGCAGCCCAGCTGTGTGACTTCACAGCCCTCACCTCAGCGCTGCACCTCGCTCTGGTGCACAGCACAACTGGCCCCTTGGGTATTCAGATTCAGTCTGCTCTGGGTTTGTGCCTTTTAACTCCTCCTAGTCTGACAGAGCAGCCAGTCAATTGGAGTCTTTTCTGGCTCATCCACCATGGGCGTCGGGTATGTAAGGCGGGGGAAGGCTCCACATTCCCAAACCGCCAGGCGTAGCCCCACCCACACTCCGCCCCCAGGACACCTGCTGTAGGTGTTCTGGGGCAGAGTGTTGCTGCCCCCGGCGCCTGCCCTCCCCATGCTCCGGGGCTGGGAAGGCCAGGCCTGGCCGCGTGGTGTGCCCCCCTTCCTCCCCTGGTGCTCCGGGGCTGGGGAGGCCAAGCCTGGCTGCGTGGCACACACCCCCTTCCTTCCCCTGGTGCTCTGGGGCTGGGAAGGCCAAGCCTGGCCACATGGCGCAGCATGTCCTGCCTCCTCCCTCCCCCTGGTGCTCAAGAGTCTGGGCTGGGCTAGGCAGGGGCACGTACGCCCACTCCTCCCCACTCCCCATGGTTGGAAGGGGGGAGCATGTGTGTGGTGTGCCGCCCCATCTCCCTGGGACAGGGCCTAGCAGAAGGGGCATGGCTGGAGGTTGGGCTGGGGTTGCCTCCCCCAGCCCTGACTTCACTGACCGCCCATGTCATCCACTATCGACAGTGAGCAGAGACGAGGCCCATCTACTTCCTCATTCCTGCCCATCTACTTCCTTCTAAAAATTGCCTCAGTTCAAAGAACCCAGGTTCTGAAGTTCAGCTCCAGATCCCAACATCCCCAAAGAACTGACCTGGGGCTTTTCTGCAGACCTGTGCATATTACACTATATTAACAGGTTGTGCTGCAGAGCCTAGTGAAAAAGGAACCCAGGCATCCAGTCAATGTATGTTTCATCTTCCCCCTACCCACAGAAGGCTCTGACCCTGAAGGGCCCCTCTTCTCTTTCAAGGCCTGCTTTTGTGGAAGTCAACGACAAACTTCTAGGCCTGGCCTATACTAAAGGGGAAAGTCAACGTAAGATACAGAACTCCAGCTAGGTTAATTACGTAGCTGGAGTCGAAGTACCTTAAATCATATTCTGGTACTGTCCACACAGCGGGGAGAGCAACGGAAGCACATGCTCCTGTCGACTTCCCTCACTCCTCATGAGGAGCAGGACTACCAAATCGGATGGTGGCGCCCTCTCCAATCGAATTAGCGGGTCTTCAATAGAGCCGCTAATTCGAACCCTGGAAGATCGACTGCGGCAGAGTCAATCTTCTCTGTAGTGTAGACAAGCCCCTCCAGACTTTAGTAGAAACAGAACTGAGCCAATATTCTGGATGAGAGCTACTGGAATTGAAAAAGAAAAAGAAGCCAAAGCCCACGGTTCCCCCGGCCTCTGGTTAGGCTGACAGATCTTGAATGCATCACAAACTTCATTCGCGAAGCTGCCACTCCTAGGAGCCTTGAGCACAGACTGAGCTGCAGTTGTGGGCAAAAAGCTGACTAGCAGAATCACATCTCCAAGCTGCGTATATATTCTCCATCACTGGCTCCCAGGTCCCAGCGGCTGAGTAGACAAGTCAAAACAAGATTGCCTAACTGCCAGCACCGCAGGCTGTACCGAGGTCCCTGGAAGAAGAGAGATGAGCAATGTTCTTTTTGCTTCACATAACTCTTTGCCCTGGTGCAGAATCTGGGGCAGGGTGGGGGAAACCGGCTCACATCTCTGCAGCTGCTGGCTCTCCAGTAGGGAAATCTCAGGGCCAATTAGTGAGCCAAGCAGGCTCACTAAAAATAAAACCCCTTTCTTTGTTGTTGCTGCTTTTTGGACCATGAGCCCAATCAAAAAAGCATGGAAGGGTGTTGTAAGGCTCGGTGAAATGTTTACAAAGCACCCTCCGTGCCTGGGATGATAGGTGCAAAACAGAGGGCAGGTATGGTTGATGCTTTTTGTATGGGCTGACACTGACCACAGCTAAGAAAGCTAAGAAAGGATGCAAATCATGATCATTTCAATGCTCCTAACACTGAACTAATTTGGATAACACCACTTTACCCGCCCTGACAGGATTTCAAGGCACTGATAAACTAGACCTTACAACACCCTGGTGTGATAAGAAAGAATCTCTATCCCCTTTCACATATATAGGGAAAATGGAGGCAAAGAGAGGTGCCCAAGGTCACACAAGTCAGTGGCAGAGTTGAGAGTAGAGACACAGAGACTACATCTACACTACAGAGCTTTTCTGGGATACTGAAGGTATCCCGGAAAAACTCCGCCACGTCCAGGGAACGCAACTGCTATTCCGAAATTTTTTTCGGAAGAGCAGACGTGCTCTTTCAGAAGCCCTGTCTTCCTCCTTCTACAAGGAAGAAGGGCTCTTCCGAAAGAGGAGGTTTTTCCGAAATTTGGCACAGTGTAGACGGGCCAAATTTCGGAAGGAAGCCTCTTCCAAAAAAAGAATAGGAAAAAGAAGTGTAGTGTAGACATAGCCAGAGACAAGGGGTCCTGAATCCACGTGCTCTGCTCTGACCACTAGCTGACACTCCTCCTCCAGACCTAGGAGCAGAGCCCAGAAGCTCCTGTTCCTCTGTTCCAGCCACCAGACCCTTGCTCCCCTCCCAGAGCCAGGAAGAGAACTGGAGTCCAAAGTCCCATTTTCAAAGCACTCAGCGGATGCTTGAGAACATGATCTCATTTGGGTAAATCAAATGTGTGGCCAAAGTTTGACCATAAAGTGTTTCAGAAACTGTGTGTGTGTGGGGGAGGGGATATTATTATTTATTACGTCCGTTACTGTAACTCTCAGGAACCTCGGTCACAGACCAGGAGCCCATTGTGCAAGGCACTGCACAACCACAGAAGAAAAAGATAGTCCCTCCCTACCCCAAAAAGTTCAGTCGTTTCCCTAAGCGCAGAAACTGCCCTGACCCTGGTACCGTTATAAGCCTCTCAGTGCAGAGATCAACAGTCGCTCTCTTGGACGATCATGGAGCACGTTTTTGGTGCTACCAGCAACAACCAATAGGCAGAGTTCAGGTACCTAAAGCATTTTGCTTACATCAGCCACCAAAAATCCAGTTAACTCTCGAGCTACCGGCACCAGGGACCTTGGCTCCTTGCTGGTCTGCAAGGTGATTAGTACAATTTAGGCTCAATAATAACAAATCATCATGATGATTAATAATGTCCCCGCGGCTGCCACTTGTATTGTGGTCACATGCAAAGGCCCCATCAGAATCAGAGCTCCACAAAGCGCAGGGAGACTCGGCCGCTGCCCCTGCAGAGCTTCCAATGAATTTCTCCTTCGGATGTCAAACTCCTTTCAAGGAGCACAGAGCTGGGGTTTAGTAGCGGCTGTTTCCCTCCGCAGGGAGGCCAGCCCAAGGCTGAGCTATCGGGGGTTTACGCCTGGCAGTGCCGCACGTTTGGCGGGTAATGCCGGGAGTAAGTTGTTTGACCTCTGTGCCTTGGGTTCCCCTCCTGGAACTCGGGGATAATACCTACCTCAGGAGAGCATGGGGGCGCTTCCTCCGTGCATGTTTGCACAGTGCTTGGAGATCCCGGGACGGAGGGCACTGTGGGGTCGCTGTCAGGAGCGTGCCCACCCGAGTGTCACTTCGCTTCACAGTGAGACTGGATGCCAAGTTATCTGCTAACTCCTGGGAGCTGCCAGAGGCAGGTGGCAGCTGCCACCCTTAGGCTTGCAAAAAGCATCCTGCCCCCATCAAAACAAGCAGCTGCAAAGCTCCTCCAAGTAAACAAAACGACCGCAGTCCAATACATACCCCAGCAGCAGGCGCAAGGAGGAGGAGGAGCAGAGCCCCGGTTATTGCTCCAAAGCTGTCGCACATCCTGAGTGAGCGGGGCAGGGCGGGGTTTCCGACGGACAGTTCGCCCTCTCGCTCCCTCTCTGCTCCGTTTGGAGAATGGTGCACACAGGCGCCGCTTCAAATAGCCTCCCGATGGGGCGTGCCCTGCCCTCGAGTGACAAGCTGGAGAGTGGCCCAAACTGAGTGAACCAAAAAGTTGCTGAATTCCAGAGAAGGTAGCAGCGTCCTGCGCCCTGGGTGGTCCCCGGGCTGCTGGTGGAGTCTGGGACTCGCCTGCATTCCACGGGCAGAAATCAAGTCCTGGCAAAATACCCCCTTACTAGGCTTTTATGATTGTTACTCCCTCGTGGGAAGCCTGAGACAGCTTCCTCCTCGGCTCCTCTCCACCTTCCTTTGGACCAGGAGCGGTACCCTCGAAGTGAAGCGTTGTTGGGGTAACTGCTGCCCTTGGAGGGGGCAGGGATGGAAGGTTTCGCTTTGTTAGAAGCCCTTTGGTACCAGCAGTGACAGTGCATCAGCAGGGCCTGCAGACCCACCTGACCCAGACGGGTAAAACGGGGGAGGGGGGGTAATTTCCCTGTGCTGCATGTGGGAAACCTGGTGAAATGTCTCGCCTTCAAGCGAGCTCAACAGCAAACCATCAGCACCATGCAGTACAGGCGTTCAGATTCACAGCCAGTGGGCTGAGCCCCTACAACAAGGAAAGGCTGCACAGCTGATGTCTTTCCATTTGCCTCCTTATCTTTAAGGCTGCCCATGGAGAGGTGACACACACACATTCCTGGGCACCTCTCTCACACAGCGATGGGGGTGACAGAGTGACCTGGGCCAGCCCTCTCTACGCAGTGCTCTCCACCCTCCGTGCCTGGCTGGCACCTCTCCTGGCACCTGGTGCAGCGTCTTCTCAAGGCGACACGGGGGGCATGCGGGGTCACAACCCCCCTTCCACAGATTTCTGCCGGGTTCACACCCAAGCGTGGCCAGCGGACGCCTTTTGACACTGCAGGAGGGAAGGGACGGGAGCTGCTTCCAGACAGAGGGTGTGGATGTGTGTTTCCAGAGCTCATCTCTTCCCACCAATCCCCCGGCTTATTCCTGCCTGCACAGTGTCGAAAGGCAGCTGAAACCTCCGAGCTGCTGCTGGCCACCAGCATAACGCAGCCGCCTCCTGTCCCTTGGCTACCTTGTGGGCAGGAAGGGGTTAAGCCCTAAAGATGCCTTGAGCACCAGGCCCCAGGGAATCTGACTGCCAGGGCTTCAGGTGACTCAGCAGAGAGGGGGGTGCGAGGGGACAGAGCAGTCCTGCAGGCCCTGCCTAGGGACTATAAATGCCCCTGCCTAGGGACTATAGGGTTGGGGTGTAAACAGGCTGGAAATAGCTCCCACCCCACTCCAGAGATTTGCTGAGAGTCAGAGACGCTTCCCTGGGACAACACGGTGTGGGGCTTTGGCTTTGGCACATACAGGGCTGGGCTCCACTTGGCTCACCCCTGGTCCAGAGGGTTTTGAGCTTTCCCTGGGGGCCAGCCCAGCCCGAGGCCATGGGGGATGGAAGAAGCCTGCCAGCCAGGCCGTTGTGAGCTGCATGATCTGATCAGGGGCTGGTTCTCCGGCCAGTGGAGGGAGCAGGGTGCATGAGAGGCGGGGGTGGGAAGTGAAGGAGCAGTGGGGCAGGGGAAGGACAGTGAGAGGGGGAGCATGTAAAGGTGACACAGTAACCGGCCACGGCAGGAAGCAGCCAGTGCTGGCTGGAAACGGGGCGAGAAGGGGAAGAGGTCACTGGCCAAGTAGGGTTGCCAGGTGTCCAGTATTGACCTGGACAGTCCGGTATTTTCGCCTCCTGTCTGGTAAAAAATTCAGAAAATAATGGACATCTAAAATGTCTGGTATTTTTCTGGTTTTTTCCCCTGCCAGGAGGCGAAAATACCGGACACCTGGCAACCCTACAACACACTCGGCAACTGGGCCCGGCCCCCAGATCCCCTGATTACCTGGTTCCGCAGGGAAGCTGCATTCTGGCTTGATCAAGAAAACAAAATGGCCACCAGCAAAAAGCCTAAAGACCAAGGGGAAGCAATGCTTTCCTTGGGTCTTAGTGCTCAACCGCTCCCCAGTCCTATTCCTATTCTGACTCTGCATGCACTGAAAGGGGCCATGCTGTTTTATTTTATTTTATTTGCTTAATAACTCTGAGTCTTTTTTTTTTTTTGGTTCAACAACTTTGGTCTCCTCCCTTTTTTTCCCCCTCAACAGAATTTTTTCCCTGGTGTTTTTTTTTTTTTTTTGGGGGGGGGGAAGGGGTTTCAGTATTTTTGGTTAAACCATCTGGCAACCCTATGGCCAAGAGCTGGCACACAGCAGGGGGACCAGCCAGCCCCACACACTGCAGCTTTGCCTGACCTCCAGCCTTGCGCGCTCACTCCCAGCAGCAGCCCCTGGACTCCTCCCCCACACTCATCGCTGGTGGGTGGGGGTTGGTGAGCAAGGAGCCAGACAACAGCAGGACCCACTAGTACTGATGGGAAGGGAAGGGAAGGGAAGGAAAGAAAATACAGGACCATTTGCCTTTTTTTTTTTTTTTTAAGTAGGGACACCTGCAGGAGGGCTTAAATAGGGGACTCTCCCTTTAAAAACAGGACATCTGGTTGCCTCAGAGTAAAAGCTACAAGACAGCAGGCCCTGAAGCCAAGTGCCCTGATAGGGTGGCTACTTGCCCTTCAGGGAAATGAAAGGCAGCAGAGCAAAGCTCCCTTTAAAGGGGCAGCGGCTTCCCACACAGGTTTTCTTTGAGTCACCAAATGGAGGAAAAGCACGCACCTGTATCACAGTGTCTGATCTTTCATGTGATTCCTGATGAAATACTAGCCCTGGAGTCCCTATGCCAACAGGGGAGGGGTCATATAAAAGGACAGCCTTGACAATCCGGAACAGTTAAGAACATAAGAACAGCCAGACTGGGTCAGACCAAAGGTCCATCTAGCCCAGTATCCTGTCTGCTGACATGGCCAATACCAGACACCCCAGAGAGAGGGAACACCACAGGGAATCCTCATGTGAGCCATCCCCTGTCATCCATTTCCAGACAAACAGAGGCTAGGGACACCATTCCAACCCATCCTGGCTAATAACCATTGATGGACCTAACCTCCATGAATCTCTCTAGCTCTTTTTTGAATCCTGTTAAAGTCCTAGTCTTCACAACATCCTCTGGCAAGGAGTTCCACAGGTTGACTGTACGCTGAGTGAAGGAAAACTTCCTTTTCTTTGTTTTAAACCAGCCACCTATTAATTTCATTTGGTGACCCCTAGTTCTTATTTTGTAGTAATAAGTAAATAACATTTCCTTATTCACTTTTTCCACACCAGTCAAGATTTTATAGACCTCTATCATATCCCCAGTTGGTTTCCTTAGTCCTGTATGGCAAAGCAGGGCCCTGCCACCCACCAGGAGATGAGAGGGATAGGAAAGCAAGGCCTGAACTCAGCATATGTACATGACAAAGGAGAGCAATCTCAGACCTGGTCTGCACTGAAAACTGATGTCAATATAGCTACAGCACTCTTAGGTCTGAAAAATGCTCCCTTCCCCCACCCACCCCACTCCGAGTGCTTTAACTATGTCATCCTAAGCCCTGGTGTAGACATGGCTAGGTCAATAGAAAAATGTTTCCATCAGCTTGGGCTGTGTCTACACTGGGAAGGTTTGGTGACAAAAGTGCTATCGACATGCAAAAAATTGCCCAAAGTGAAAACCCACCAAACTATGGATGTAAGCGACTAGTTGACTACCTGATAAGCATTAAGTAGTCACTCAAATATCAGAGAGAGGCAGCAAGGGGCAGGAGCCGGTTCTGGGGGGAGACGGCTTAAAAGCCAGTTCCCCCCAGCACCGTCTCCGCGGAGGGGCAGGGGAGGCAGAGGCGTAGTGGGGGGACTGTGCGAGCTGGGAATCAGCTGATTCCCAGCTCATGCCTGGTCCCAGATGCTGAGCCTCTGCCTTTTAAATGTATTAAGAGCCATCAAGCTCTTAATACATTTAAAAAGCAGAGGCACAGTGGGGGGGGACTGAATGCAAGCCTGGGACCGTGCACAAGCTGGGACAGTGTATTGCCAAGAGGCAGTGGTTCTTCCCTTAAGGGATTCGGAGGCAATAAGCACACAAATTGGGTGAAGGCTTAAAAACTTTACTAAGCAAATATTAAGGTAAAATACAATGCTTAATATTAGAATAAAGTACAATGCTTGTTAAGCAACTCTTACAATAAAAAACAATACTTATTAAGCCTAAACAAATCTTAGAAGAAAATCTTAGGATAAGATACAATGCTTATTAAGCCTAAGCCTATCTTAAAGTAAAATGCAATGCTTACTAAGAAAGTACAATGCTTATTAAGCTTAAGCAAGCCTCTGAATAAAATACAATGCCTACGTCCCTTCTGCTGTCAGGAACCCCCTGAAGAAGGACAGCGGACGGACCCCAGTGGCCAGTACGTAGCACCTCCTGCAGCTTCGGTCTACGCCGAGGTTCCAATGTCAGGAATATTCCCGGCCTTTATATACTGTTGGATCTACAGTAATCACACCTGTTGTTTTGAGAACCTAACAAGATCGTTGATACATTGCATATTTTCCCAGATCCAATAATTAGCTTGTTGATACTATGCATATTTTCCCAGGCCAAATAATTAGCATTATCAGGTGGAAAACATTCAGCAAAGATAGCTATGTGATCTTCCCAAGTACTTCTTCACTCCCATGCCAGGTGGCTGGCCTTGGGACCTGTCCCAGAACTTGTTGAAAGTCAACAGTTCATTCCTACACTGTACCATCTTGAGCAAACAGCTAACTCTTTAAGAATAACAAAAGAATAATAAGAAGCAAAAAGCACAAATGGCTGCCTAGAGCATCGAGGCCTGTAAGGAAATGCAGGCACAAAAGGAACGATTGTGGTACACCACCTAATTTCCTCGACCTCACAATCGTCTTCCGCATTTCCACTACAGACAGCTGATTCCTGGTTCATGCTTGGTCCCCCAGCTGCGGCTCTGCAGTTTCCCCCCATTATCGACGAATCGAGTAGTCAATGGAAATTCCATTGACTACTCAATTAGCTGATTTAACGCAATTTAACATCCCTATTTCTGCCTCCAATTGTTGACATTTCATGGCCATGTTTCTAGCACCCTATTGACAGATCGAGCAAGGCAATGTGGATGAGCATCCCACAGCGCAGTGTTGTGGGAAGGCTGAGCTGATCCCTGCACTTCTTGGGATTCCCTCCTAGCTCTGTGAGCTCTCTGTGCTGACGAATGTCAAAGCAGCACAACCGTCTCTCCAACCCTCCCCCTGCAGCAGCAGCCGTCTGCCTGCCCCTGTGTTCCTAGCAAGGCAGAACAGGAGCATTCCAATGATTTGCTTTGTTCCCCAAATGGAGCAGCTCACTCAGCTGTCAGACACTTCCCAGAGTTGTGAAAGGGGAGGGGCACAGGCCTGCAGGGCAGCAGAGATCACAAAACACTGAGCACAGCCATCAGGACTGGCATTGTGGGATACTGGTGAAAGCTGGTACGCACAACAAAACAAACAGCAGAGTCCACAGTGGATCTTTGTTGACAATAAAGGGAGGGGAAAAGACAAAAGTCTCTCATGGGGTTGGAAGTTGTTTTTTTTGTGTGTGTGTGCCCAAACTGGGTGTTTGTCCCAACAAAAGTCACGTTGCGGTATAAATGCTTGGTCTTTCTTTGCATCTCAGTGGACCGCAAAGTCAATTAACCCAACCATGCCATTTATAACTAACATAGCAAACCTGAACTAAAACTGCTATGGACTATAACAATCAGCCATCAAAACCTCTCTGTACTGTTCCATGAAGCTACAGCGGCCATAGCCCATTAGGGTAAATTCTCAACATTATCTCGACTGATTTAATATTTTGGGCAGCTGCCTACACTGTTGCCTGATGCAAAATGTGGCATTTAGATTAGAAATGGTTTATCTTGCACATTATCATATGTTCCATGCTCCTTATCCATTCTTTTCTATTTATTCCTAAGCGCTGTGTAAAAGCAGGACTTTATGTTTTTGCACGGCACACAGAGAGGAAGTGTGCACTAGCGATGAAAGTCTGGGGGTCTGGAGACCCGGGGCATGATTCTCCTTTACACTAAGACCCTTTTATGTTGCTCTAACAGTGTAAAGGGGGTGGGAAGAGCCCTGTGATAAGCCCAGTGTAGTGGGCCTCCCAGGCCAGTGTTGGCCCTACTCCAGCCTGCTTTCATCCCCAAGTATAAGGGGTGTCATCATCCTCGGTGCACAGGGTGTCATCATCCTCTGCCTCCCAGCACCCACAGAGGGGCAAGGGAAGCAGAATAAGGTCAGGTCTACACTTACCGCAATACTGACGCTCCAGAGATCAATTTTGCGGGGTTTGATTCAGCGGGTCTAGAAAAGACTCGCTAAATCAACCATTGACAGCGACCCCCATCGACCCCGGTATTCTATTGGGGTAAGGGAAGTTGAAGAGAGAGTTTCTTCCATCGACCTCCCACAATGGGGATGCTGCAGAAATTCGATTTAAGATACATCGGCTCCAGCTACCCTATTTGCCTGGCTGGAGTTGTGTATCTAGAGTCAACTTTCTCCCCGTTGTAGACCTGGCCTGAGTAGGAGCAGCCCTGAGGCTGCTCCAGCTTACATCTGGTCCTGTACTGGGCCCTCGACAAACCCTGAATATAGGGAGCTCAAAGGTGGCCTCAAACAACTTCAACACTCCTCTCTCCCCTTTTCCAGTTCAAATTCGGATGCTAGGTTCCATATTCCTTGTTCAGAGTCACAAAGTGAGTGAGATAAACAAGCCACTTCCTCTCTCAGCCTCTGTTTTGTCAGCCTCTTGTGACTACTTGTAAAACCCCTGGGGATCCTGGCACGGAAGGCACCAGAGAAGTGCTAACCACATCATCTGCTCCTCCCACTTTTCTCCCACCTGTAGCTTGGTGATTTCTCAATCGTTTCCATAGAAGCTCGTTCTGACGCCACAGAGGATTATGTCTTTACACAAAGGATTTCATGAACTGGAAGTGGCATCGACACACAGCGCCCAGGAGCGGTTACAAAACGACAGCTGTCTAGCTGGACACGGATACCATCGCACCTTTCAGGTGTGCTTTAGTTTTGCTGTCTGACACCCACTGCTCAAAATCGCACTCTGCGGGACATGCAGGTGGTGGAAATAAGAGAGGCTGGGGTAGGGCACGATGCATCTCTCTTCTCCTTTTCCTCCTGCAATAAAGAAAGAACCCACAGCTTGATTGCAAATCATTCTGGCCACACTGTAGCTGTGCCATCTCTACTGTGAATCGTAGCTACTTTTGTTACTGCTCAATAATTGAGAACGGTATAAAAAGGCAGCCAGGCGCTGAGTTCTAACCCCAGCTCTGAAACAAACTTGCCGCATGACGCTGACCATGCTACAGTCACGCCATGACTCAGAGATAATAATACTTACCTACCTGTCAGGGATGGGGGGATTGGCACCATTATATAAATGTTACCAGCATAATTATTGCTAGGAGCACTGAGCATGTTTTCAGCACACAGCAAAAATAATCCCTGTACAGGAAAAAACATTGTCAAAGGTGAAGGCCTGTCGGTGGTCCATATGCCTTTTATCTTGCAAGAACGTTGCTAATAAAATGTTCACAATGTTAAAAACAGGCAATGCTGAGTCAGGGCATGCCTAAACTAGGCCGCTTTTAGGGACAAGGTTGTCGACAGAATTGTCGCTAAAAGTCAGCTTGCATGAACGCTGTCTGTCGGCACTTTTGCAGACAAAAATACTTCCACTCCCTCCTCACTGAGCAGGTTTTGCTTTGACAAAGCAGCATTCACACTTTCACTTGCCACGCTGAAACTTTGTGGTTCAAGGGGGGAAGGGGTTAAGCAGCCGTGAACAACAAAAGTTTTGTTGATCAAGTGTCAGTGTAACATACCCTTAAAGTAGCACTTCTCATATGAACCACCTTAATTCCATCTTTGTATAGAGGGGGGCCGCCTGTCTTCCCTACGTGGCTAAAACAGCATGAACTGGATTCTATGCTGGCTCCTCTCTCAATAACAGAATAGCTAACCCAGTTCCAGAATCTTTACTTCAAAGGTTTCAGAAGTTTCCATCTCAGTTGGTGAAAGGTCTCAGGGGGTAGCCATGTTAGTCTGTAACTTTAAAAACAATGAGCAGTCCAGTGGTATCTTAAAGACTAACTAATATATTATATCATGAGCTTTCATGGGTTAAACTCACTTCATCAGATGAGTTGGAGTGGAAATTATAGAATCCAGAGTATAAATAACAGCAAAAGAAGTTATCTGTCAGTTGTAGGACCATCGTTAGTGAAGTTAATTGAGTCAGACTGGATGTGTCCCATTCATAGCTTTTGATGTGGAAATGTGAATATTAAAGATGGGGAAAATTGCCTTTGTAGTGTGTTAACCAGTTAATATCATTATTCAAGCCCAAGTTGAGAGTGTCGAACTTTTAGTTGAACTGGAATTCATTTATCTCCCTCGGTAACTGGGGGTGTGTCTAGCCTACACCTCTCTGTCGACAGAGAGATGCAAATCAAGCACATCGAAATTGCTAATGAAGCAGGGATTTAAATGTCCCGTGCCTCATTAGCATAAACATGGCCACTGCTTTTTTCCGAAACGGTGTTTTTTTGGAAAAAAACCCGGCAGTCTAAACGCGGATCTGTCGAAAATAAAGCCTTTTTTGACAGATCCTGTAAACCTCATTTTTGGAGGAATACAGGATCTGTCAAAAAGGCTTTATTTTCGACAGATCCGCATCTAGACTGCTTTTTTTTTTCGAAAAAACTCCGCTTTGAAAAAAGCGGTGGTCATGTTTATGCTAATGAGACACGGGATATTTAAATCCCTGCTTCATTAGCAATTTCGATGTGCTTGATTTGCATCCCTCTGTTGACAGAGGAATGCAGTCTAGACATAGCCTGGGTGATAAAATTCCTTTGTAGAAGAATGGCTACTTTTAAATCCATTATTGAATGTTCAGGGAGGTTAAAATGTTCCCCTACAGGTTCCTGATTTATGTCCGCTTATCCTTCTTCACAGAGACTGTCCGGTTTGGACAATACACATGACAGAGGGGCATTGTTGGCACTTGATGACATATCACATTAGTGGATATGTAGTTGTCTGAGCCCCTGATGTGGTGGCTCATGTGGTTAGGTCTGATGTGGTTAGGTCATGTGCTGGTGTTGTTTGTGTAGATAGGTGGGACAGAGTTGGCACCAGGTTTGTCCTGGGTGAGTGTATCTGTGGCGTGGTGCGTGGCTGCTGGTATTTGCTTCACATTGGGGGCATGTCTGTAGGCGAGGACTGGCCTGTCTCCCAAGGCCTGTGATGTGTCCTGAATGGAAGCTAGAGGCATGTAGGTAAGAATAGCAGCCAGTAAGTTTCTGGCATAGGGTAGTGTTTATGTGACCATCATTTATTTGTACTGTAGTGTCAAAGAAGTGTGGAATGGTCCAGGTGGATAGTGGGGTGGAAGAATTCCATAGGGATTCCAACAATTTCCTTAAGCAAATACATCAGCAACCTTGGTATTTCTTTAAGCAAATACTTACCAGCAGCCACACATTATATACTCTGGATTAGCCAGGATGTGTAGGAATGGTGTCCCTAGCCTCTGTCTGGAAATGAGTGACAGGAGAGGGATCACGTGATGATTACCTGTTGTGTTCCTTCCCTCTAGGGCATCTGGTATTGGCCACTGTTGGCAGGCAGGATACTGGGCTAGATGGACAGTTGGTCTGACCCAGTCTGGTCATTCTTATGTTCTTACGGATTGATGTAATTTCCACTCCAACTCATCTGATGAAGTGGGTTTTATCACAAAAGCCCATGATAGGATATATCTATTAGTCTCTATGGGTATGTCTACACTGCCACCCTAGTTTGAACTAGGGTGGCTAATGTAGGCATTCGAACTTGCAAATGAAGCCCGGAATTTAAATATCCTGGGCTTCATTTGCATGTTCTTACGCCGCCATTTTTAAATGCCCGTAGTTCGAACTACCTGCCCGGCTGCACGCACCGACTAGGTAGTTCGAATTAAAGCTCTAATTCGAACTACCGTTAAATCTCCTTGCAGGAGGAATAACCGTAGTTCAATTAGAGTGACCGAACTACCTAGCCCATGCCACATGTAGCCACAGGCAGGTAGTTCGAACTATGGGGCATTTAAAAATGGCGCCCGCCCGGGAACATGCAAATGAAGCCCAGGGTATTTAAATCCCGGGCTTCATTTGCAAGTTTGAATGCCTACATTAGCCACCCTAGTTCGAACTAGGGTGGCAGTGTAGACATACCCGAAGGTGCCATGGGACTGCTCGTTCATCTCAGTCAGGTGGCAGTCCCTGGGATGAGAGAACCCAGCATGAGCGTCAGTAGGGTTGCCAGGTGTCCGGTATTCACCCGGACAGTCCAGTATTTTCGCCTCCTGTCTGGTAAAAAAATTCAGGAAATACCGGACACCTAAGATGTCCGGTATTTTCTGATTTTTTTCCCTGGCCAGGAGGCAAAAATGCCGGGCACCTGGCAACCTTACAAACACTCAGTGCCCGGCCTCTCCCCCTCCCTCCCTCCTGGCCCTCAACACCCCCAGCCTCCCGACACCATGCTTACCTGGTTCCGCAAGGCTGCCAGCACAAAATGGCTGCCGGCAAAAAGACCAAGGGGAAGCAATGACTCCCCTGGGTCTTAGTGCTCAACCGCTCCCCTGTTCCTATCCCTGCACTCACTCTTAAAGGGGACATGCTGTTTTATTTTAAGATTTTTTTTGTTTGGCTTAATAAGTCTTGGAGTCTTTTTTTTGTCTGTTTGTTTTGTTCAACAACTTTGGTCTCCCCCCCCCCTTTTTTTTTCTTCAACAGAATTTTTTCCCGGTGTTTTTTTTTGGGTGGGGTGTGGGGGGGGGGTGTTCGGTATTTTTGTTTCAACCATCTGGCAACCCTAAGCGTCAGATAGCAGGGTGAGCCTCCACCAAAGGCAGCAGGTGAAGAGCAGCTGAGCAAAGTTAGCTGAGGAATCTGGGAGCCAGAATAATGGAGAACTTCACTCTGTCTTTGCCTGCGGACACCGCTCCTGCAGCTTCCACTGATCAATAATGGAGAACTGTGGCCAGTGGAAGCTGTGGGGTCGGGGCCTGTAGATGAGGGGCAGCACATGGAGCCATAGAGTTACTCCAGTATTACTCTTGCTGAGTCACTTTTCACAGCAGACCCACTCAAAGTCCAAGCAAAACCAATGGCAGCTTTGAGCCTTTGCATACAGCTGCTTGTGAATAGCTTCCCTTCCAGGAGGAGAAGGCCTGCCAAACATTTACCTTCTTCTGGTAGCAGGATTGGAGGAGAAGGCCCTAAACACAAGGACTACTGACTCTTGGAGATCCCTTGCATGTACTATCAGTAGCTCAAGAACTGAGATCTTCCTCGGGGCATTGGAAAAATTAAAACCACGCCTGGTTCTGTCAACTGAGCCAAGAGAAGAGCATTAAGGCAGAGTGACTCAGAACATTCAAAGCGAGGAAACACCCAAGCTAGGAATAATTTGCATCTCTTCTTTCTGCCTGAATTGTTTCTAGTGAAGGGATAAAGACGTCAAAATTGTTTAATATCCCCCTAGAGCGAAGAATGCTCACTGTTTATTTCATTTAATTGTCATGTTCTTCTCTGATTCACCCTCCATGTCCTGCCAATGGCTCCTCTCAAATTTGTTTTTATTAAAATTTTTAAAAGGAGTTTGGATAATGGCTAAAAGCTTATGTAATGCTGCTGAGTGAATCTGAGACAAATAAACACAATAAGAAACCAGAACAAGAGCATCCTCGTACAATTCCTTGGGCAGGGTGACCATATTTCCCTCTGCTGAATATAGGACACCTGGTAAAATTACTCATATTCAAGCAAGTTCAATGGCAATCAATCCTACAAACCTTCTTATCAACAGGACTGAGGCCCTGTTAAAAAGAAATCCTGCATAGTTAGATTCTTCTTATTGGCAGGGCTCGACAAATAATGTAATCTACTCGCCCGTGGCGAGTAGATTACACCCCGGAAGAGCAGGCGCAGAGCGATCTGTGCATGCGCAGAGCGCAGAACCGTGTGGCTGGTGAGTGGGCTTGCCGCTGCTTGGCGAGCCCTGCTTATTGGCCTTCTTATTTTTAAAGTGTTAGGGTTCAGACCGGGAAGAGTGACACACACACACACACACACACACACACACACACAACCATGCACCTCTCTCCTGTGGGAGGGTGACTGACAGTAAGCTAGGGGGAGAGGTAGATACACCGGAGGGCAGGAATAGGGTCCAGAGTGACCTAGACAGATTAGAGGATTGGGCCAAAAGAAATCTGATGAGGTTCAACAAGGACAAATGTAGAGTCCTGCACTTGGGACGGAAGAATCCCAAGCATTGTTATAGTCTGGGGACCGAATGTCTAAGTAGCATTTCTGCAGAAAAGGACCTGGGGTTACAGTGGATGAGAAGCTGGATATGAGTCAACAGTGTGCCCTTGTAGCCAAGAAGGCTAATGGCATATTAGGGTGCATTAGGAGGAACATTGCCAGCAGATCTAGAGAAGTGCCCTTTATTCAGTCTGCTGAGGCCACACTTGGAGTATTATGTCCAGTTCTGGGCCCCCAACTATAGAAAGGATGTGGACGCATTGGAGAGGGTCCAGCAGAGGGCGACCAAAATAATTAGGGGGCTGGAGCACATGACCTATGAGGAGAGACTGAGGGATTTGGGTTTGCTTAGTCTGCAGAAGAGAAGAGTGAGGGGGGATTTGATAGCAGCCTTCAACTTCCTGAAGGGAGGTTCCAAAGAGGTTGGAGAAAGGCTGTTCTCAGTAATGATGGATGGCAGAACAAGGAGCAATGGTCTCAAGTTACAGTGGGGGAGGTCTAGGTTGGACATTAGGAAAAACTATTTCCCTAGGAGGGTGGTGAAGCACTGGAATGGGTTCCCTAGGGAGGTGGTGGAATCTCCATCCCTAGAGGTTTCGAAGTCTCGGCTTGACAGGGCCCTGGCTGGGTTGATTTAGTTGGGACTGGTTCTGCCTTGGGCAGGGGGCTGGACTTGATGACCTCCTGAGGTCTCTTCCAGCTCTATGATTCTATGACCACCCAACCCTTCCTGCCTGGTGCTCTTTGCCTTCCACCCCTGGAGAGGCCCCAGGACAGACCTACCTCTCCGGGTACCTGGCACAGCATCTTCCTGGGGCAACATGTGGGGGACATGCAGGGTCACATGACCCCTCCCCACATTTCTGCCAGGGTTCACACCCGAATGTGGGCAGTAGCAGCCTTTCGGCGCTGTGCAGGAGGGAAGGGAAGGGAGCTGCTTCCAGCTGCAGATGAGGATGGTGGGGGAGGGATGATCTGGCAGAGTTTCTCTCTCCCCTCCACTGATCCCATGTGGCACGAAGCAGCTTGTCCCCTTCTTGTTCACACAGTGTCAAAAGGCAGCTGACACCTCCAGGCTGCTGCTGGCCACCAACATAACCTAGTTGCCGCCTGTCCCCTGGCTACAGGGTGGGCAGGAAGGGGTTAAGCCCTGAGGGTGCATTGTGCACCAGGGCCCAGGGAACCTGGCTGCAGGAGCTTCAGCAAGCCCAGCCAGAGAGGTGGCTCAGCAGAGGCCAGTGCCTAGGGGATGGAGCAGCCCCATGGTCCCTGGGAGGAAGGCCCAGGGCTGGGTGTGGGGGAAGAGGATGCTAAGTCCCTGCCCCGGGGGCTGCTGTGGAGCCTGCAGGTTCGGGGTGTGAACGGGCTGGAAATTGCTCTCCCCCCACTGCCAGAGAGCTGAGGGGCAGAGAGGCTCCCCCGTGCCAGAGCTGTGCAGGGCTTTGGCACACGTAGGGCTTAGCTCTTCCTGACCAGCACCCTTGGCCAGAGGGTCTGGGGCTTTCCCAGGAGCTGGCCCAGCCAGGCTGTTGGGGCTCAGTGCTCGGGTCAGGGGCTGGTTCTCCAGGCAGTGCTGGGAGTGGGAAGTGCCCGGGGGGCATGGAGGAGCAGTGAGGCGGGCGGGGGGGAGGGGATTTGATGGGACAAAGCAGGGAGAGGTCCGTGTGAGGGGGAGCATATAAAAGGCTCATGGGTGGGTAGCACAGGTGACACAACCAGCCACTGCCTGGCACCTGCCCGCTCTCACCAACCACTGCAGCCAGTGCTGGCTAGAAACCGGATGGGCTTAAGTAGGAAGGCTTAAATACAGAACTGTCCCTTTAAAAATGGGACATCTGGGGCTGCTGTTCCCTTCAGCCTGCGCTTCAAAAATATTGTCCCCTGTCATAGAGACCTCAGGAGGCCGTCGAGTCCAGCCCCCTCCACAAAGCAGGGCCAACCCCACTAAATCATCCCAGCCAGGGCTTTGTCAAGCCAGGACTTAAAAACCTTTAGGGATGGAGACTCTACCACTTCCCTGGGTAACCCATTCCAGTACTTCACCACCCTCCTAGGGAAATAGTTTTTCCTAATATCCAACCTAGACCTCCCCCACTGTAACTTGAGACCATTGCTCCTTGTTCTGCCATCCGTCACCACTGAGAACAGCCTCTCTCCATCCTCTTTGGAACCCCTCTGCAGGTAGTTGAAGGCAAGGGAAGGCACAGCCTTCCCAAAATTGCCTACACGACTGACCACGTAAGGCTGGGGCTGCAGCGCAGCAGCCTGGCTCCAGCACCAGGGAAGTCAGCCTGGCTTCCCCCAGCCACTGGGTAGGGATGGGGCTGCAGCTCGGCAGCCCAGCTTCCCCCGGCTGCACGGCAGCCACAGCTCTCCACATGGCCCAGAAAGATAAGGCTAGGAGTGGGCATGGCCTTGGGCAGAAGGGGTGGGGCCTCAGGAGAAAGGGGGCGGGGCTGGGGCTTGCCTTCCTCAGCTGGCCTTTCACCTGATGCCCATGGTTGAAGGCTGCTATCAAATCCCCCCTCACTCTTCTCTTCTGCATACTAAAGATGTCCAAATCCCTCAGCCTCTCCTCATAAGCCATGTGCTCCAGCCCCCTAATCATTTTGGTTGCCCTCCACTGGACTCTCCAATATGTACACATCTTTTCTGAAATTAGGGGGGAGGGGACAGAATTATATGCAGTACTCCTGATGTGGCCTTACCAGTGCTGAATAAAGTGGAATAATCACTCCTCTAGATCTGCTGGCAATGCCCCTCCTAATGCACCCCAATCTGCCGTTAGCCTTCTTGGCTACAAGGGCCCACCTCCCCTGACCCTTGTTGTGACCTTCAGCGGGCTCAGCATCCCTGTGGTAATGTCACTGCCAGGGAAGCAATCTTCAAAGCAGTCAACTTTTACCAGCCCTACAGTCACTTAATGTTGTTTTGAAAGTTGGTGCCTGGCAATACAGCACGTGGCTTTTGACAGGCAAAACCAACCAAACAAAAAGAAAAGAAAGCAAAGCTGCTGCAGCCTGAAGGAATGATTAGAAAGAACCCCTATTGGAGTAAACCCTCTGGGCTGGCAATCAGCCCAGTTCATCCCTGTGGGACTTTCACTGACATCAGTGCAGTTACACCACAGATGAATTTGGCCCTATATATAGAACATGCTGAATTTCATCCAAATGAGAATCCAGGAAGCATGTAGATTCCAATCCTTTGCCTTCCTCTCCCCCAGATTTAGGATCCAGTCCAAATTCAGTGCCAGTTACAGCCAGTTTGGTGACTCCAGTCTCGTCTCACTTGAACTGGTCATAGGTTATAAATCCAGACAGGATCCCTGCAGTCACCTGGTTGGATCTTCTTCATGTTCTTCCTGCACACTCTCTGCTCAGGAGAGTTACCCACCAAGGAGGAATGAAGCCCATTTCGTCATAAGGTCAGAGGAGACAGAGAGAGAGAAAACCCTCAAGAAAGATGCAATGCTTCTGGGGTTACTAACGCTGAGCACCTGAGCAACCTACCCAGTCTACCTGGGGCTGTGACGCTCTCTCATGAGAGCCAAACATTCATCCCAGGTAGATAGAAGTTAAAAACAAACCCAGCTTCTGAATTCACTGCTCTCTCGGGTCAGCGCTTTCAGTGGGAGGCAGGAGGTGGAGAATGCTGCTCCGAGTCACAGGCGGGTGGGAAAAGCTGCATGGCTCTAAGGACAGAAAGGCCACCCCTCCCCACCCCCAGAGCCCAGGGATGGAACCCTGTCTCCCCTCCAATCGATTTCCAAAGGGCCAGGGCCTGGGGGCGTCGGGGCCCACAGCAGCAGCCACCTTGGGGCGAGCTGAGGTGGTTGAGTGTGTCCCTGGCGGCAGGGTCAGTAGCGTGGGATATATTTGCAGCGGTGCTGGGAGGAGCAGCCCATTGTATCTGAGCATTTAACGTGAGATTTAATTCTCCATCAGAGCTCGGGATGGGCGAGTGCCTATTTACAGCCTTATACATAGAAGAAAGACACTAAGGCATCTCCAGCGCAGAAAGAGCTAGAGCCCCGCTGTGCAGTGCTTGGCCCCACTTCACTGCCTCACTAGCTGGCACTGGCCCAGCAGGGAGAGGGCTTCCCTGGCAGTGAAATTACCACAAGGATGCTGAGCCCGCTGGAGATCTCAACCTGCTGGACAAGTGCCTGCTCAGCCCACTGTGTGCCCATCAGGAGCCTCAGCGATTGCCCTGCCCTGCCACTGTGGTCACTGGGATGGGCAGAGGGTTGGGGCACAGGGGATTGGGGCTGGCTCTGAAAGCCACCCACACACCAGTCTGGCAGTGGCTCAGTGCATGGGGTGGGGGCAGCATGCAGAGACCCTCCCGTCCTGAGCCTGCAGGGATGTGCTGGCCGGGGGACGCTCCAGGGGAGGCGTGTGGGGGTGGCAGGCTGGGCTGGTAGAGAGAGAGACCTGGCTCCAACCATTGGTGGAGCGGGGGGTGCCGAATATTTCTGCAGCCCGGGCACCGCAGGCCCATACACGTCACCGCCCCTGCTGGCAGCATCAGCCTTCGGGGCACACCAGACACAAGGCAGATGCAGGGAGCTCAGCCAGGCTGCAGCGGCATCTTAGGCATGAGCGCAGTCTCGGCCCACGTGATGGCTGCACTAGACTCAGGTTTGCCACGGGGCTGGTACCCACCCGCTTCCCATGGAAATTGAAGCTCGTGCGGCGGAGACCGATGCTTGCAACGCCACAGCACAAGCCCATGTTCTCGGAAGCTGCACGTGGAGAAAGAGGTTCCTGCTGCGGCTCACGAGAGCCGCATTTGGCTGTGATGCTGTGTCTGTGCCCGTAAATTCACCCTGAGGTGCTCTCTGGAGACGCCTCATTGGGTGTGTAACCTGTGGCTTTAAGGAAAGTGCAAGGAGGGATGCAAGTCCCACTTCTGCCTAAAACAGAGCAAACCTGGGCAGACACGTAAGGGACAGGTGGGCAAGTGTGGACAAGGGCACCAGCTCAAATGCTTTGCACCGAGGCTTTGATGAGCTCCAGAAATAATTAGTGACACATGAATCATGTTCGCTTGCTCTTGCATAACAATGACAGCAGCGGCTGGGGGAGCAGCAGAGAACTCCAGACTCCCTGCCCTGTGCCCCTTGGACTGGTGCTTCCAATGTGCAGGGTGGACACGAGGAGTGTGCAGGTACCCTCGCACAAGGCCCCGCACTTTATTATTGGCCCCGCTCCAGGCTCTAGTCTCATGTACCGCAGCTTTAGACAATGTGATTACATATTAAAACCACAATGGTGAAGAGTTTGCATTATATGTAAAACACCTCTGTCCAGAGATTTGTTTTGTGGAAGCAAAATGTTCCTTAGGCCATATACAAATATGGTCGAAATGCGCACGCCCATTTTAAACCAAGCCTTGTAACCAAGTCCGTAACACGCACACTGCAGTGTCACAGAGAGTGTTATTGATGTTTTACATTGTTTTTAAAAAACGGCATTTTTTGTGCCCCCAGTATCTATCTACATATATAACTAGGCCCCACTCCCTCCATATATTCAAACAAAGCCTCGAAAATAATCACACTGGCCCTGCCTATGCAGTTTGCTTTGTCATCCCAAACATTTTGCCTTGCCTTCCCCACTGGGTAGCTTGAAATACTGAATCCCAAATCACAGCAGCTAATGCTAGAAGCAAAGGGCCCAAAGGGCTGGGAATGCATGCACTGGTATTTACAGGCCTGGCCAAAGAGTTTATAGGGCCCAAGGCGGCATGTTGGGGTTGGGTGCACCGTGTGGCTGGGCGGCTCCCAGCCAAGCCAGCAAGCAAGCAGTCGGGAGGGCAGGCACCAGGCAGTGCAGGGCCCAAGGCAAACACCTTGCTCGCCTTGCCTTAAGGCCAGGCCTGGGTATTTAGGGCTGTATCCCTCACACTACCGCGGGGGGGGGAAGGGGGGCACACTCATTTTTGGAACTGTTGCTCCCGTGCAGAAGACAGGTCATTCTGCAATCAGTCCAATTAGCCAACAGAGCCCAGGCTGAAAGGAACCACTACATCTTCTCACGGGACCACACGGTGAGGACAGAGAGAAGAGAGGAAGGGCTCAGAGACAGAAGGAAAAGCAGAGTTCTGCATTGGCTTTGCATACAGGAACACAGCAAGCCAGCACCCTTTGCCTGCTCAACAGAATCTCAGCTTGCAACGGGAAAGAAAATGAATTTTCTAGCTTTAGGGATATAAAAGCAACCTTCAAAATGTGAACCAAGTGCAATATAACAGTGTGCCATTGGTCTGAATCTATAGACAGCTTAGAAGAACTATAATTTCTCCCACCCGGCCAATGGGATTGTTGATTCTGGAGTGGAATTGTGTAATTTTAAAGTCATTTTTGTTATTTCACTGTCAATTAAAGCTTACAAGAAAGGGGAGAGGTGATCTTTGTTCTGAAGGGCTGTACACATTCATAAGTAATTGTTAGTCTTTAAGGCACCACTGAACTTGTTTTTGAAGAAACAGACTAACAGGACTACCTCTGAAACTTAACATTCATAAGTGGCAGGGTAGATTAAAACTAGGGATGTTAAATATTGGTTAACTGAATAGTCGATTAACCTCATGAATGGTTATCGGTTACTCGACTATTCTTTAGTCTCTGGGGGTGGGGCCAGCAGCCAGGGCACTCCAGCCCCACTCCCAAGGAGCCCCCTGCCACTGATGCCTCTGTGAGGGGAGCCGGTTTAAAAAACAGCTCCCCTCGCGGACCAGCTGCCTGTCACCCTGCACTGCTGCCACTGATAGAGAGGGCAGAAGCGTGGAGTGGCAGCAGCCCCTGTCTGGGAGGGGTGAGGGTGGAGAGGAGTCTGAGCTCCTAGACCCTGTGTGAGCCCAGCTGGAACTGAGTCGGGCTGCCTGCCTGCTCAGCTCCTAATGCCCCTGCTGCAGCTCTGCATTTAAAGTGTAGGTCCTGAATCTGGCACAAGCTGGGACTGAACTGGGCTGATGGGCAGCCTGCTAAAAAAATTTACTGGTGAGGGGCAGGGAATGCATGTAGTCTATAGCATATAAGCTTTTGCTTATCAGTTAAATTAATGGTTTTATTAGGAGTGTAATAGTATAGTCAGTTTAAAAACTCTTAAAAATTCAATTTAAAAAATCATGATTGAAGTTTACATTGATTTAAAACTTAAATCAGATTTTTAAATTTATATATTGCTTGTGCTTTACTTTTTCCATTTTATAGTCTTAAATATCTGAAGTGAATGTTTTATGCTAGCTTCTTTTAACTGGTTTTCTAATTATTAGAATTTCAGATTTTGTATGTCAATTTTTTATCTGCTAGGAAGTTTCCTACTTAGAATACTCATCTAGGCTGAAAAAGACAAGTTGAGGGTCTCATGCATATCCTTACTCGAAACACAAACTCAAAACACAAAACTGATAAGCCAGTTTGCAGCCAACACCATCTTCCAATATACCGAACTTCCACAAGTCAAGAATGTTGAAATGTTTCAATCAAGCTATACTCCATCAGGCTTTGAAGTCAACAGGAGTGGACTTCACATCCTCCTACATGTCCCTAAATACGAGCTTAGAAGCCTAACTTCAGAATCTTATTGAGATTTTTGCCTGATCTAAAACAAAAAGTTCACTTTTGTTAATCTATCAGAAGTCTAAATAATGTCTCACTGTTAACACTGAAGCAAATTTGCTTTGTCACATAAAAGACTTTATGCCTCTGAGAAAAAAAGCTTTTAATAAAAAACACATTGGCCCCTATTGCTACATACATATCTACAGACGCTTGACTTTAATCACGAGGACTCCCATCAAAGTCAGTGGACTATTTGAGAATAAATCTCAAATTTACTGTTAAGTGTCTACAGGGTCAGGGCCATGGTATGCAATGTTTCCTTTCTACCCATGGCAGTTTTGTAATATTTAACTTGGATACCCTACCAGTAGTGGCATTTAAAAATACCCCACAACATTTACAATTTAAATATAAATTATAATTTAAAGCTACATTAACACGATTTTTCAAGTTAGTTTTACAAAGACTTGACCTGATTTAAATCAATAATTTTTGAAAATCAAGTGGTTTAAATCAATAATTTTAATTTCTTCGCTTTAAATCACTATCCCGGGAAGCATAATGACATTTTGGCATCACAGGCATACACAGGTTGGTATGCAAGCACAACATCCATTTATTTATTCTGCACTCATGCAGGGTCCCCCTGACTGCACTTCAGCTTTCTAACCCCACTGTGGCTCCCCCACTTATCGGCTATTAGTTTATTAAACTAAATTAAACATCCCTAGTTTGCATGATCCTTAGGTCACTCAGCCAAGGAGGGGGAAAGCCAAAGGTATTTTCCTGTTGTCCGCCCCAGATTAAGAGATTCACACCATGGTGATGCTATAAATCTGAAGAGGAAAAATGGGCTTCATTCTGGTCTCCCTTATGCTGATTTTACCTTGGTGAACTGTTGACTTCAGGGAAGTTACTCCCGATTTGTACCAGAGCTGCCCTGCTCCAGAATCATGGCGATAAGTCCAGGGTACATTAGGATTTGGACAGGTGTCAGACTGAGTGCCCTGGGGACTCTGGTTATCCACAACAAAGCTCTCCCAATACTGCCTCAGCACCTTGCCTTGGGTGAACTGGCTCAGTTGTCTCCATGGCCTGTTCAGCTTGGGTTTCAAATTTCTCCCCGTATGTGGGGGTGTTTGGAGCCAGCTTTTGGTTTGACTCAGTAAAGAGATCAGGGCCAGCAGCCAAATTCCAATCCTGAATCCGGCTCTGAGTTTGCCCAAAACCCAGATTCAGGGCTCTGATTTACTCACTGTTTGTTGATGGAGCTGCTGAAGGTCATGATTATTTGGTGGAAAGGAGTTTCTACAATCTGACCATTTATTACAGTATCCTGGTCCATCCCCAACAAAGCTCGGCCAGATGGGATGTGCCTTAGCTATGCAGTTACTGAAAACATGGCCAGATTTTCCCCATCTCTATCTGTGAGGATGACTGTTGTACAGGCAGCTAGGGTTGCCAGGTGTCCAGTATTCTACCGGACAGTCCGGTATTTGTGCTCTTTGTCCGGTAAAATAAAATCAGAGAATACCGGACACATGCAATGTCCAGTATTCTCTGATTTTTCTGGCTGCACACCGGACAGAAGCCTGGCGTGGGCAGGGGGAGCGGCTGGAAGGTAGGGCCATGATTGGCGCTAGGAGCCTGTGATTGCACAGAAGCCTGGCGGGAGCGGGGGGAATGGCTGGGAGTCCCAGCCACTCCCCCGCCCCCACAAGGCTTCTGAAGCACCCAGAGCGGCGATCGCAGCCCCGCCTCCCAGGTGGGGAATCCCAGCAGGTAGGCGGGGCTGCGATCGCCGCTCTGGGCGCCCCAGAACAGGGGGGGGCTTATTATCCTGCGTTGCTTTTTTTTTTTTTTGCTCAACCAAAAAATACTGCGTGTCCAGTATTTTTTGGGAGACCATCTGGCAACCCTGCAGGCAGCCCTCGCACCACCCCTCATGCTCTGAGGAAAGTTGCGTTAATCAACACGCTCCCTAGCAGGATTCCATTTGTTTGTGTGTTTATAGGTTACAGCAACCCAAATTTGCCCAAGTCCCTGAGAATTTCTGTTTGGCTCATTCCAGGTCTCTTCTGTTTTTTACTTCCAAGTAACAAACATTTAGTTTGCTCAAGAAAATGGGCCTGATGCTGCTCCCATTCAAACCCGAGCAAATCAGGAATAACTCCCCTGAAGCCTAAGGAGCCAATAAGGGGAGAGCCCAGTCTGAGACAGAAATCAGACTCAATCCTTTCAGTAAATTAGGGCCACATTTTTTCATTCTCTCCATCCGCTCCCCAAATTCCCTCCTCCCCCCACACACTATAGCTCTCTTGCCACCCTTAAACAATCTCCCCCTAGGGAAAATTTTGCCCATGGGATATTCAAAGGCAGTTATCTTATCACTGAATGGTTAAGGTGGGGTGGTTTATAAGGATGTGTTTATAAGGATGTGTCTCCAGGTGGTATAGGACAGGCATGAATGCATTTTAAGGGACGCACTCTACTCTCATTACACTGGTATAAATCCTGAGTTACTCCATTTACTCCAGTAGAGTAACTCCAGATGCACAGCAGCATAACTGAGATCAGAATCCAGGCAAATTGCTATGGAAAATTAACCAAATACATTTCCTGGACTTTCAAAGTGATAAATGACAAACAAACAAAAGAAAAGCCCCAGGACACAGATTTCTCTAAGTCACAGCAATCCGCATTTCTGCAAGGGGGACTTTTTAAACCCACTACAAGAAAAACAAAACCATTTGTTCTAAAGTGTCCTAGTTTCTCCTCTCTGGTAGGACATACTAATGCTAAGAGCATGAATGAACAGGTCCTGTTTATGTTGCTACTTGGTGTGAATGGTCATTTGAATTCAACGCAGCATAAGTCAGGCAGCCGAAGGAGGGAATGTGGTCCCCAGAGATCTGCGGTTTGACTCAGTTCCACTTACTGGAGCAGAGTCTGCTCTCGGTTACACAGAGTGATTTCAGAGTAATTCACATGGAGTTACACTTGTGTCACTCTGGAGTAACTGAGAGCAACTCTTAATCCCTGACGGTGGTTTGGAAACCTGGAACCTGCTCTTCACTGTGCCTCCAACTGGTCTGTAAATCAGTTTCACTGAGCCAGTTTTAACACTGATCAGAATTTTGGAAAGTACGGCTAGTGTAAACAGACAAAGGGGCCAACAGACTTGCCAGGCCGCTAGGCAAGGTGTGTGCGTGTTCTGGGAAGGGGCGGGGCTGGGAGCAGCCAACCCTGGGTACCACCGGAAGTGTGCAGTGCAGGCCAGGCAGCCCTCAGAGCCGCCTAGAGTGTGTTGTGCAGCACCCTGGCTGCAATTGAAAGGGCCCAGGCCTCTGGCTGATACCACTTCTGCAGTAGCGCTGGCAGCAGCTGGGAGACCAAGGCCCTTTGTCCTCCCCCCAGAGGGCTCAGAACCCTTCCAAAGCATGGCCAGGGTGCAGATGTGCCACAAAGGACTGCAACAATAACCTATCAGTTGGAACAGGAGCTGCCACATCTACCCCTACATGGAATAGCACCTGCTCCATCTACCCTAAATCTGATACATTTGTCTTCCATTGCCCATGTTAATTCCTTTTCCTGTAAACTCCCTCTTCTTCCTCTGAGTGTGTCCATCACACATGGTTTGTATACTCCCTCAATACCTACCAGTCCCAAGTGACATTGTTCTCTCTCTTACACTAGGGATGTAAGCAACTAGTCGACTATCCAATAAGCATAAGTTTATCAGATAGTTGAGTAGTGACTCGACTAGTCACTTCCCTGCCCCCGCTGCCTCTATCAGAGGCAGCAAGGAGAGGGGGGGAGGAAGCAAGAGCCGGTGCTTCCACCTTTGAAATGTAGCAAGAGCCCCACAGGATTCATGCTCCATTTCAAAGGCTGAAGCGCCACAGTGGGAAGCTGGCGAGATGCACCGGAGCCGTACAAGTATCTCAGACAGGGCCAGTGAGTGGTCTCAAGGTTTATGCTTTCTGTAACAATATGACTTTATCATTCAGCTGTCAGCTGGCTGTTTCCAGTAAGGAGGCATCTGAAGATTGTTCTTCTCTTTAGATGGGAAGAAGGCAACAACTAGACCAGTGGTCTCTGAGCTGTTAGGTGCAGCCCCCTTAGGGGCATAGAGGAATGTTTGGAGGGCATGGCAGTGCCAGCCCCCCATGGGGAGAGGGAGTGAGCACCACAGCCCTGCTATGCCCCCAGCCCAGGCTCTGGTCTTGGTCCCCAGTCTCTGGTTTCTGCTCCAGCCATGACTCAGTTCCTGACCATGGTTTTGGGGGAAGTGGAGGAGAACAGATAAGTTTCATTAGGGGTAAGGGAAGAGTGTGATGGAAAAAGTTTTGGGAGCCCTGAACTAGATGCACATTCCTTTGGACACTCTAGGTTCCTACCCATGTTGTTTGTTAAAAGGTTGGCAGATATCCAAGTGAACTCTCATTTATTTTTTGCTTGATTTTAGTGTCCGAATCAAACATGGCCAGGCATTTCCTCACCACTGCCAATGCACCAGTCTTGACCTGACATGCCCACTTTCTGATCCAAGCCAGAGTCCCCCTCTTCCTCTCCCCCCAATACACACACCTACACTAACTACTCCTGTCTCATTGCTGACCACTGGATGACCCCAGGAACAAGGCTGAGATGATGAAATTACAATGAAGCAAAACAAACAAACAAACAAACAAACAAACAAAACAAAACAAAACAAAACAAAACAAAAAACAACCCAAAAAACCAAACCAAAACAAAAACTTTTATCAGATATAAAGCTGGGCCCATTCCTTTTTCTCTCTTTGTGACTTCCCCTTTGATCATGCCCAGCCAGCACATTCCTCTCTGTTGCTCTTTCATTTCTCCCCTTTGAGATGGCACCTGGAAATTGTTTTCATTAGAGATTCTAAACTCCTGCCTTACAGCACACTGCCCTTTCAGCTTCAGCTTCTGGGCCTATTCCCAGCCTTTGAACAATCTACTATATATTTTAGAACTGTGTCTGTTAGTTTGGTTGTGCCAGGTCAACGGGATATGCTTGGAATTGGATCATTTCTCATAAAATGGAAAGGGAAGGGCCTGGCAGGAGGAACAGTTACACTTCAGAATGACCACATGGGGGCAGCAAGGGGCCAGAAATGGGGACTGGGACAGCTATAACCCCATTGGGGGGCAAGGGTGGAGAAAGGGACAGCTATTTACTATAGATTTCAGAGAGTTTGTCTGTTTGAGTGTCAGTTTGTCTGGGTGTGGGTCTGTCTGTCCCCCAGCCAGGGGACATTCACCCCTCTTCCAACTGTGCTCTCTGTGGCTGTGGAGAGGGGCTTTTCACCTGGTCCCAAGCTGCTGCTGTGCGAGAAGGCTGGGGTTGTCCTCTCTCCCTGCGATAGCCTGCATACTGAACCTCTCATCCCCAACCCCACCCCAGAGCAACCTTTAAAATCAACCGTATATATTTTCATTTTATTTTCCAAAAAAAATAAAAAATTAATTGAGTTAGGGATCTGAACAACACCGGGTAAATCTTCTAGTCTACTAAATATTTTAGAGTTTGTCTGATCAATACTCTTCCTAAATGATAAGAGCTAGGACCACCAAATTCAGTATACAGCTTCCTCTTATCCTAACTTAAAGCAACATAAGTGTTTGGTTATGCCACGAAAATGGAATGTGCCTAGAATGGGATTGTTTCTCATAAAACCAATCAGAAAGGAGACAGAATCACCAAATCAAGTACAGTCCTCAAAACTGACATAACTGAGCAAATGTTGAAAGAGACTGAACCAAGATGAGCCAGAAAAATAGGATGAACCTGGAACAAGATGGCTTCTCAATAACCCTTACAGAACAATATATATCTAGATCTAGACCTAGATACAGCCTCTCTCCGAGTTACGAACGAGTTACGGACCAAACACTTGGCCGTAACTCGATCCATTTGTAACTCGGACCCCATTGAGTTTCACGCGACCGTGCTGTTCATAAGTGCGGGTTGCGTTCGTAACTCGGGGACCGCCTTTACAACTGCTCCATGGGAGCTTTGGTCATAAGTGCGAACAGTCGTAACTCGACCGTTCGCAACTCGGGGAGCGGCTGTATATATATATAGATACACACACACACACACACACACACACACACACACACGTAAAAACAGAGACATTTGCAGTAGTGCTCTGGTTTGGCACAGCTACATCAATGCTGAAAGGTTTGAAAACTAGAAAAAAACATTATTGGAAACCAAATTGACTATAGCCCTTTTATGTTAAAATATAGCAAATGATAAGAGTTTATCAGGATGAAGTAAAAAGCACACTTGATTCCCATTTAAAAATTTACTAAAAATATTAAACAGAAAAATTTTAAATCCCCTTTTTATGAACTCTGAAATAAAAATTACTTCATAAAACACTGTATTTTTAAAAATACAGTCATCTAAATAAAGCATGTACATTTTCCTTTTATTGTCAAAAACAAAACAAAACACAAAAAAACAACCCCAACCTTTAATTGAGTTAAGGACTGGAGCAATTCTGGGTAAATCTGCTAGTAAGAAATAATGATCCTAGCATTCAGCACTTGCTGATCCTGTATATAGCACATTCCAACATCAAGGCCCTTTTCAAAGATTAAGGACTAAGTCACAGATCCTTGCTTAAGTGGGAATCACTTACCCCTACTTTACAAGGGGGGAAACTGAGGTACAGAGTGAGTTGATGACCTGCCTGAGGCCATGCAAAGCGTCTGCAGCAAAGCCAAGACTAGAATACAGATCTGCTCCCTTCCTGCTTCTTCATTTACACAGTAAGATGGACTCCTTGTGAATTAAGTGAACAAAGAGGGTCCTTTCTGAGTTGCAGCATGAGGCCATGTGATCTCCTGCTGCCAGTGGGATTCCCAACAAGGGCCTACAGTAACTTCCAACATCTGCCTCCTGATTTCTCACGGGGCTGTTGACAGGCTGTTATCAGCCTGTTTATTTAGACTAGTTTGTCGCTTGCCAGGAAAGCTTCCCTTGCCCCCACACATACACTCCTTGGCCATGGAGCAGGGGCTGTTTGTCCTACACAGGCTGCATTATGGGCTCAGGCTCTGCAGGAGGCTAGTCCTTCTCATTTCTCTGTAGTCAGCACATTCAGGTGGGGTGAAGATAAGACAAAAGGTTTGACCACTAATCTGTGGAACACAAGAATTCCCGATCCAGATCAGACCATTCGTCTAATAAGCCTCTGGCAGTAATTAGCCCAAATTTGTATTAAGGAAAATTAAACTCCCATCCCTTTCCCCCTGCCCAGACGCAGCTGTCTAGCTGTGCAAAGTTTGTTGTACGAGCATGCCGTGGGATTTCTTGCCATAAACCCAAAAGAATAGGTAAAGACTGGCCTCCTGGTCTTGCAGGTATGAGCCATGTGCCTCAAAGGCAGATCCCAGGTGCAATGGTCAGACTGGAATGTGAGTCTGAATTTCCACTCAGATTGTTTCAGGTCCACATCCAGGGATATTGGAGACATTTGGGCAGGCCTCAGATCAAGAGTTTTGCTCTGTTATTGGTGTGGGAGCTCACGATAGGTTCCAGTCACATGATTTCCCTGATACTGTAGCAGCAGAAATAATGCCCATCTTAATAGATTTGTAAGTGAACTGAGTGCTAGTGAAGGTGCTGGATGGACAGCCCTGGAGACTGAAGATTCACAGACTTCAAGATGGAAGGCAGTGCTATCTCTCTCCAAGCATGTGTGTCAGAGTTCATCTGTGAGTCAGTTTGTTCAAGAACTCATCCTAAACGGTAAGAGCTAGGACCACCAAATTTGGTCTGCAGCTTCCTCTTATCCTGACTTAAAGCATGGTCAGGGGTTGGTTGTGCCAGGACAACAGGAATCCATGGAATGGAATTATTTTCCCTAACACAGAAAGGGAGGGGCTGAGAGCAGGGACAGTTATACTCTGCAATGACCACTGGGGGCAGCAAGCACAGAGGCCAGTTATACTGCAGAGTGACCACGGGGAGGGAGGGGGCGGCGCTGCACTGGTGAGAGAGTGACCAGCGGGGGCCAGAGCTCTCCATATTTCCATATTGCTGGCCACAGGGATGTGGCCCCCCTTCCCCAAACCCCAACCTTCCCCCTGACCAAGTGACAGAGAACCCACCATTTACACTAGTTTAAACCTGCAAGCGACCCATGCCCCCACCTGCAGAGAGGTGAAAAAAAGCCAGTTTATCAACCAGCTATATGACCAGTTCTGCTCTCACTTACCCAGGTGTAGAACAAAAGCCAGTGAAGTTACACCAGTGTTAGACCAGTGCACCGTGTGAGAAGAATCAGATACAGCACAGGAAGGAGCAACTTCCAGGGGAGAAGACAAAATCCCCGTTTCGTTTCCAGTTGGTTTGAGCACAGACAATGTGACCTGGTCAGCCCAGCCTGAGAAACACCCCCGCCCTTGTTAATGTAACTATTACTGTAATACCCAGGCGGAGATCTGGGCAAGACCCAGAGGCAGCTAGCAGCCAAATTCCAGGTCCTTGTGCTTCAGGAGACTGTGCTGTCCTGTCAGTGCACAATTCCTCTACCTGGAAAAGGGATGGAGCCCAAAGCAAACAACCTTCCTTTTTCTCACTCACACACCAAAGCATTGGGCACACACGCTGTTTAGAAGACCTGAGCCAGATCAGATATGAGGCCTTGGGGCATTGATGGTAAGTCAAGTAGGGAGCAGCAGCAGCCTCTTACTCAAATTAATTTTGGCAGCTGCTGCTTTCCCCAGGAAGCTGCGCCTAGTGGGGCCAGGAGAATTTGTGCACCTCCTACCTAGACAGACTGCCAACTGCATGAGAAAGGAAGTTGCCTGCTCACTCTTCCTCCCCGCCCCTGGCCTTTCTTTGCATCTGCCCGCCGGGCTCCTGTACTCCAGCCATAGCACTTGGAGCACAGAAGCCTGGGGAAGGTCGCCTTTTACTGCAGGGTCTTGCAAAACTGGCCATGCTGAACTGCAGGCCCCAGAGGCAAAGAGTCATGTGGCTTCTTCCGACTCCTGCTAGTCGCATTGTTCATACAGAGCAAGAAATGCTCAGTGACTTGCCCTGTGTCACACGGGGAAGTCTATGACAGAGCAGAGAATTGAATGTTGGTCTCCCAAAGCCTCAGCTAGTATCCTGATCAGTGGACTATTATGTCTTTCTCCACACAAAAGCTGTACCAGCCTAAATCTACACCAGTGTAGTTAACCGTTTCAGCCTCTCCTTTTGTGGATGCAGTTATACTGGTGCAAGGGCACCTCATGCCTCTATGGGAAGGCAAATAAGCTAAGCCAGTGTAAGGTACCATTGAACCAGTGTAACAACTGAGGTTTAAAAAAAAGAATCACGCCTCTAACCAACACAGATACCTGTACAAATTATTGTGTGTAGAGCTGGCCTTAAACTTACTGATAGTTTGGTCCATTATATATGTACAAATCGCTTCACCCAATAATGAAATGCAGCTACAGTAGCTGATTAAACATCACCCACAAAGGGATTTCTGCTTGTTTTTACATTGGAGATACAGGTCCTGTCTAGGCTGAAAAATTCTGTGACTGCTGAAAAACTAGCAAAACAGTGACATCACAAGAGGCAAGAGTAACAACTGATCTATAAAAAGGGAAAGGGAAAGTAAATCAGACTCAAAAGCTCTTTGGCATTTAGTCACTGTAATCAAGAAGGGGTGTAATGTATCAGGTCAGATCAGGGTGAATTGCTTAAAACCAGGGCTACTTACAGCCCAAGACTGGGGTCATTCCCTATAAAGGCACCAGACCAGTCACCCAGAGCACTTCAGCTGCCCCTCTGGCCAGCAGGAAGCCTCACGAGCAAAACACTTTAAACACCCCAGCATTCCCTGTGCCACAACCAGACCTACACCTTACACAGGTGAGAGGTTATAAAACCAATCTCTCCAACTACCAGCAAGTTATTCCAGTCCCAAAGGACCAGCCCCAGTCCCAGGTCAATTTATATCTTGGATCTTACCCAAAAGAGCACGCTGTGCCAATCCTTTAGAATCTAAAGGTTTATTAATACCAACAAAGAAAAGGGTTGAGAGTGAGATTGTTAAGGAGAATACATGACGTACATCCGTCACCAAGTTCTTGGCGCAGGCTCTTAGCACAGATGTTACAAACTGCTAGCTTAAAAGTCTTTGGTGTACATCTTGGCTGGGTCTAGACTGGCATGATTTTGCGGAAATGCTTTTAACGGAAAAGTTTTTCCGTTAAAAGTATTTCCGCAAAAGAGCGTCTAGATTGGCATGGGTGCCTTTGCGCAAAAAGTGCTTTGCGCAAAAGCATCCGTGGCCAGTCTAGATGCGATTTTGCAAGAAAGCCCGATCGCCATTTTGCGATCGGGGCTTTCTTACGCAAAAATTCCTTCCCTGTCTACACTGGCCCTCTTGCGCAAGTATTCTTGCACAAGAGGGCTTATCTGAGTGGGAGCATCATAGTATTTGCGCAAGAAGCACTGATTTTGTACAGTACGAAGTCAGTGCTCTTGCGCAAATTCAAGCGGCCAGTGTAGACAGCTGGCAAGTTTTTGCGCAAAAGCGGGTGCTTTTGCGCAAAATCTTGCCAGTCTAGATGCACCCATGATGTCAGGACAGGTCATCAGATCCTTCCCAGCTCTGTCCATAGCAAGGATGCTTCTGGAATCAAGAGCAGGACTGAAGACCAGATGGAGGCAGCCTCATGGTACTTTTATATTCCTGGCGCCTCCCAAACTGGAGCTGGTCACATGATCAAGTGACCTGTCTGTGTCTTTCATGCAAGTAGCCATGATGCACTGGCTAGTTTGCAGGTTTCCAGACACATTCCTCGGGTGTGTATCAGCAACTCTGAGAGCTATTATCCATGTAGCATCGCTAATTAGCCCAGCCATTCACTGAATAACTCACAAGAGATCCACTTCCTTGACACTAGAGTACAGTTACATGACAGACACATTTCCACCACCTTATACCGGAAACCTTCCAACCGTTACACTTACCTACATGCCTCTAGCTTCCATCCAAGACACTTTCCCAATGAATTGTTTACAGCCAGGCCCTAAAATACAACCGGATTTGCTGCAATCCCATAGCCAGAGACAAACACCTACAGCGGGGCTACTAAACTTTGGAAGCTCTGGGGGCCACAATGATACTCATAGCACATGGCGAGAGCCGCAACTTAAGTTGCATATACATGCAAATATATAGGCAAATATATGCAAATAGCTTCTTTCACACTGATGGGCATGAATACAAAGATTAAGGCAAGACTACACAACATGCAGGCCCCATTTAAGTCAGTTTTGCTGATATTAAAAAAGCAATATTTACCCGATTTCCACCCATATGACAGCACTTTTAACGAGCAATGACAGTTCAGGAATGTAACTACTAAAACGCATCTCAAAAGAAGACCTTTATATTGAATCGCTGTTGTGGAGCGTGTTCCTAGTGGAGGCCATGTTCAAAGGATCCCACCCACGGGCTGCGTGTTCAGTAGCCCTGACCTAAAGGATCTATTTCAAGCATTCTTAAAACTAAAATACCCACCTGGAGAAGTGAAAGAACAGACTGACAGAGCCAGACGAGTACCCAGACACCAGCTACTTCAAGATTGGCCCAACAAAGAAAACAGAACACCGCTAATCATCACCTACAGCCCCCAACTTAAACCTCTCCAGTGCATCGTTAACAATCTACAACCTATCTTGGAAAATGACCCCTCACTCTCACAGGCCTTGGGGGACAGGCCAGTCCTCGCCTACAGACATCTCCCTAACCTCAAACAAATTATTTCCAGCAACCATGCAGCACACCTCCATCATACTCATCCAGGAACCCTCCCCTGCAATCAGCCGGGATACCAACTCTGTCCACACATCTGTACAAGCGACATCATCACAGGACCTAACCACATAAACCACTACATCAGAGGCTCAAATTGTAGATACATCTCTGTCTTGATACATATGAAAATGAGTAAGTCCTTTTACTTAGAAACTTTGTATTTTTTCATACAGAACATAGAAACTTTGTATTAAGTCTTTTGTATTAAGTCTTGGTAGAACAGTTCCTAAAAATAAGTCAGGTTAAAAAGTAGGTCTTTGTACCAGAATAGATCTCTCCCCTTTTACTTAACTGATTGCCCTGTTGAGTGAATGAGGTGTGAATGGATAAGGCATGAAAGGCAAGCACCTCCAGGCAGTTGCAATGGTTGGAGAGGGGATGGAAGCCAAGTCCAAGGACAAGAAGACCTGTCAAGTGGGTTCAGTGAAATAAGATTGGACATATGGATGCCTTGGGAGTCAGCAGCAAATGCCTGCTTTTGGAAGCCCCCTCTTTGAAGATGAATGTGGCGGCATTGAGACAACACCCAGAAGAAGGTGCCACAGACGACTAACTGCACACGATGACACAGATTTTGCATGACAGGGGAGCTACTATAAATCCAAGGTATTTTGCAGGAGGACCCTGGGTTTTTGTCTTGTCACCATTGGAGCACCGATCCGGATCGACAGAAGCCTGGCTCCACCCCTTCCCCATCTAGCTCACCTGGCTAATGCAGTTGGGGGAGCAACTATTGGTAACAATAAGACTGAGTGTGTGTGTGTGAATGCAACATATCATATGCATATGATATAGTGTTGACTGCTATATATATTACCAATAAATGTGGCTTTTTGCCTTATCTCCCCTGAAAGAGATCCTGTGCAGTACTTTCAGTACAACAATATAAATGCACATCCACCAATGTGATCTACACCATCCAATGCCAGTAGTGCCCCTCTGCCATGGATATTGGCCAAACTGGATGGTCTCTACGAGAAAGAATTAATGGACAAATATTCGAAAAGGTAAAACCTGTTGGGGAACATTTTAACTTGCCTGGGCACTCGTTAATGGATCTCAAAGTCAGCGTATTATTACAAGCCAGTTTAAAAAAAAAAAAACAACTTGAAAGGGAAGCTGCAGAACTTAATTTCATTTACAAGCTTGATACCTACAATAGAGGTTTAAACAAAGACCTTAACTGGATTACCCGCTACATTCCACATTCTAATGACATAAAAGGCCAAACGCTAGGTACTTAAAAACACTTAGAACCCTCTCTGTCAGCTTAATTTATCATGGAAACTACAGGAGGCCTCCGACTTGCAACGGGATGCATTCCAGAGGAAGTGTCGCAAGTTGGGGGCGTTGTAACTCGAACCCGCATTTACAGTAGTTGCCATGCGCTGTCGTAAATGCAGGATGAGGACGTAAGTCAGGGGTTTCTGGCCCCTTCCGCACTTACACAAATGGTTGTAAGTGCGGGGGGTCGTAACTCGGGAGGTTGCATCTCGGGAGCCTGCTGTATTCTTTTCCCATTTTTTTCTCCTCTCCTTCCCCTCCCCATCCCCTCTCTCTGTTATTTATTTGGAACATCCCATTCATCTGAAGAAGTGGGTTGTGCCCATGAAAGCTCATGAAACCATCTACATTTTTTGTTAGCCTATAAGGTGCTGCTAGACTATTCGTTTTGTTTTTTTTTCATTTCCAGCCCTCACAATAGGTGGTTAAGGCCCATTGCTCCCTCCCAGACAGAGAAAATTAAAATACAAGAACAGAGCCAATATTCATAACTCCACATACAAAAATGAGTATGAGTATATGAGTAGCAGACATAAATCATAATAGAGAGGTAGCTGTGTTAGTCTGATCTTGTGAAAACAAAAGGAAAAACTGTCTGGCCCACGAAAGCTCATCACCTATTAAACCATCTTGTTAGTCTTTAAAGTGCTACATAATTTTTCCTTTTGTTTTAGACATAGAATCAGTGTAGCCTAAGCTTTCAATTGACACCTCACCTGGCCCACTTTGTACAGAATTTGGACCAAACACAAACTAGTGGGTGCAGCAGTGACCTGCCTGCTCATTATAAAATCCAATAATGTGGCAAGGGGTTAAGAAACAATTGGAGAAAGGAAGCCTTTGTTGAATATAATCACACACAGACATCCTTGCCTAATTAGTAGCACAGTTAACATCCCTGAGCTACCAAAGGTTCTCCAAAAAGTCAGGGAAGAGCAGATTTGACATTCCTGATAATTAAAAGGATAAACAAGGGGAGGGGGAAAAAAACGTTAATAAAGCCTTTCAAGTCCCATTAATGTATCATAAAGGAACAAAACAAGTTCTAGCCCATTTTTAAAGAAAAACCATTGCTGGCCCCATTAGCAGAGCACAATATCCCCCACAGGCAGGAAGAGAAAGAATCCTGCTTATAACTGTATCTCCAAGGGCAGAGTTCAGGAGGCAGAAGGTTATTACCCAACCCAGAGCTTGGCCAGAGCACTAAGGTGGCCTGCAAAAGAATTTCTTTTAACAGGGGATTGTACCTTTTTTGCATCTTTATAATGGACAAAGAAAGCCTAAGAGCGGGTCCCCTTCCCCCAAGGAACAGTTCTCTGCTCGATTTGTACCTTACAGGAATGTCAAGCCCTGACTTGGAAGTTCTGCTAAATATTTCAGTTCATAATTCCCACGTGTTGCAGAGGGGAAAATGCCTGAGCCGGTCTCAGTTGGGATTGGTCCTGCCTTGGGCAGGGGGCTGGACTTGATGACCTCCTGAGGTCTCTTCCAGCTCTTTAAAGACTAACAAGATGGTTTATTAGGTGATGAGCTTTCGTGGGCCTAATAAACCATCTTGTTAGTCTTTAAAGTGCTGCATAGTCCTGTCTTTTGTTTCAGCAAGACCAGACTAACACGGCTACATCTCTATTACTCTTCCAGCTCTATGATTCTATGAACAGTGTCTACACTAGAGCGACCATTGATGGAGTAGCACCTGTGATTACTGACTAATCCTACTGCTAGCCAGGCCCCAGGCTTTGAAGGGCAGGAGAAGGCAGTTGGATTCCACTCTTAAACACTGGCCTGCTGAATTTCTGTAAACCCTCCATCCCCCCTGCTCCACACATCCAAATTGCCTGCAGTTAACATCTCAACACAGAAAAGCAACAGGAAAGTGGGAGAGCTCTGGGTGGCGAGCAGACACCCTTATGAGCAGTTTCCCTGTGAATTCTTATTTCCCAAAGTCCCTGCATTTCGCGATTTGGCATAAGCTCTGAAAGGGACACCACTCAGTGCAGACAGGGGGGGATTTGGGGTTAGAGAGAAGTTCAAAGGTGAGTGGTGAGATCAAAACTGCTTGTTGTGTGCCAGCTGCAGCCGTGGATGCTGAGAATCAGGAGGTGGCACCCTTAGCTTCTCCACCACACAAAGGGAGGAAATACCTCACTTTTCCCTGTTTGCTTTTGATGTAGGCAACATCTCTCTTGGCGACGCCAACCCCCTTCCCCAGAAAACTGCTTCAGAGCGTTTACAACGATTGGCGTGCCATGCAATGAAGAGTGAAGATGGGACAGACTGGATAAAAGCCAACCTCAACCTTCGCTTAGAAACTCTACCCCAACAAAAGCCCACATCTTGTGGTTCTGAGGTTCAAAGCTGATTCATTGGCTTTCTCCACCCTCTGCATTTGCTGGTGTTACCCAGAATGGAATCTGGCCCCACAGAAGTTCTCTCACTGGGTTACTGGCCCAGCCAAAACTGGGATCTACTGGAAATCTTATGACTGGAAATGGGCCTGACCTCCAAGGTTCACACCTGGAGAAAAGACACCACAGAGAGAAAAGATGTTTCAATCTGAAGGGTCAGTACAGGCCTCTTTTCCCTTCCAAGAAAGCCGTACTCACAAACCTAAGCCCTCGATCAAAGATACCTGGTGTCAGAGAAGCATCTGACTGATTTTCTCTCAACTAAACCCCTGACATGATTGAAGTTCATACATCAGCAATGTAGCAGCTCTGGATGGACACCAATGCTGACAGGCCTGCAACCAAGAACTAATCTCACTGGCTCCCCACTTGTGTCACGAACTAGTTCAGTATTGTCCTCCTTGTACAACAGCCATCCCTTATGAGCATCCAAAGAGTTGCATGGGCTGATTTCTCAAAAGACCAAGGACGGTGTTTGCCGAGATTTCAAACGCTGCTTTAGAATTTATCCCTTTCAGAGCATGTCCCATGCCACAGCTATCTGCACACGTTGTTTGTTTAACATCGGTTACACACGCCAGGCAATTGCAATCTCATTTGCCTCCAATGTTTTGGTCCCTCAGAAGGCGGGAGACGGCAGCAGGAGCCAGGCGCAGTGCAGGCACCGTGGGCAAAGCTTCATGTCAGAAATGTGCACACTACCACTCACCTGCCCGCAAACCCACTATTCTGCCAGTGCATCGCAACCCTGCCCTCCTACCGCTCCTTTCTAGGACTCCCATCCTGGGCTCCTTGCACCCCAGGGCACAACACGTACAGAGTGGGTCTGTGTTGAGGTTAAATGTCCACTGGGGATTAAATCGAGACCCCCAAATCCACTTCACTGGGGCCTACTCAGATCCAGTGTTGCAAGAGCTGTTTCTAGTTAACCCCTTTTGATACATTTCTAAGAACTAGGGGGACAGAAACACCGTCTTCAAGTCTGCAATAATCAGTCCCAGTCCTGTTTCAGGCTCCTTTGGTTGTAGTGCTGTAGCTAAGGCTCACGCAGGATGATCAGCCAATAGACCACATGGATCTCCCGTCATCTGTCAGGACAGGATCGAGGGCTGAGCTGACCCTGCTGGCACTGGACCGGAGCGACGGAGTTCTGTCTACACCAAGCCTGACGCTCAGGCAGCGAAGCCATCTGCCACACAGGCTGTACATGCACCTACCGATGGCACGTACACCCCCACCCCCACCCCGCCATATTACTCTGTGAGATACTCAGATGCTGCCTTTGAAATATTTATCCTCACAACATCCCTTGGCGGTAGGAAAACACTAGAAGCCCCATTTTACAGATTGGGACCTGAGGCCCAGAGAACCTAAGCAACTCATCGAGGGGCACACAGGAAGTGTCTGATGCAGCAGGGACCAAAATGTCAGTCTCCCAAGTACTGAGCTAATGCCTTAAGCCCTAAACCATTCTTCCGCTCCAAGCATTACTCTCAGCAGGACTCCAGCCCAGTGGTGGGCAACCTGCGGCCCATCGGGGCTCAATGCGCGGCCCACAAGACATTTTGTTACTGTTGCCCATGCACAGCATTGCCAGATTCTGCTGGGTTTTGTCCACACGGTTTGTTTCCTACCAGCATTACAAAAGTGACACAATTGAAGCGGGAATGCGTGAAGTGAGGTGCATGTGTATTGCACACAGAGTCACATGCGCCCTCTGCAGCCAGTCAAAGCGCTGCTACGGGGCAATTGGCACAGCCCGCAAATTCTAGGTCCGCAAGCACAGTGAGAAAACCTACCCTGTCCCGGGAGACCGTCTTGGCTAGGACATTGTTGTGGCCCACTGAGATGAGGAGGGTCAGTCATGCGGGCCTGTGATGGGGCATGCATATGCTGCCACAGGCCCACTCTCTAGCCTAGGTTGCCCCTCACTGCTCCAAGACAGTACAGACAATACATCATGTATCAGGAACAGCACCACACTGTCAGTCTGGGGCTACATTAATTTCTTTTACAGTGTTGCGAAGAATTACATCAGCCACTGAACGTGGTTTGTTCAATGTACACTAACCACAAAGCCGTGGTCAACCTCCTGCCAGCTGACCCGACTATTCACAGCCCTGTTCAAACCCGGTAACATTTCACTGTTGTCATGGGGCAGACTCACTGCCACACCGCCTCCTGCTGGTAGCACTGGGAATTAGCTCATCAGCAGGGCGCCTCCCTCTGGCTGGTGTCTCCCCCGTCGCTCCATTCTCCAGTTCCAGACCCGCATCACTCCTGGACCACAGCGTCCTCTTCAGGACACCGCCCTCCGGCAGCGCCCACTCCAGGGGTCTCTCTTCCCCCTTCTGGAGGTGTATGTTAAATCAGCAATCCGGCATCTCTGCAGCCCCATGGCTGACTCTGGCCTCCGAGCCTAGCCCCTCACTTCAGGGGCAAGCCACAGTCCCTCCAAGCCACAAAACAATGGGGCTAGATATGGTGCAAGGGGGAAAAGAGAGGGATCCAGACCCACCCACTACTCTGGGTCTCGACCTAAGGACCCTCTGGCAGCAGCCTTCTCCTGCCCTCCTCTACTGCCTCTAGTTCCCTGGGCCACTTCCCCTGTGGCCCTTTGCATCCTCCCTCTTCTAGCCCCCTTGAGCTTGCCCAGCACTGCTCTATCAAAGATGCTTCTCAGAGAACCAGGTCCTGCACCTTCCCTGGTCAGGGCCTAACTGACTCTTTCAGCTGGGCAGCTCCCTATATATAGGGCTGCTCCAGCAAGCTATATTCTGATTCGTTCTTTAAAAGCTTCCCCCTGAGAGGCCAGGGCTCTGTGCAGGCTCCCTCCAACCTGCATTAACCCCTTCTAGCCAGTGTGGGGCAGTCACCCCACCACAATGGTACAGACCAGCCCTTCCAGATGCTGTCCTAAGACTGAGCTGTTATAGCAAAGGCCTTTCTGGCCATCTCTAGGGGCTGCCACAGTTGTAATTTAAAGAGCCCAGGACATCTGCCAAACGCCTCATTAATATTTCTTCTTTCAGCAAAATAGGTGTCTGTGTCCATAGCTAAGACCAAGCATTGTAATGTGGTCAGATATGCTCCTGGGGCGGGTTGTGCAACTCTTACTCATGCTAAGAAGCACTATGCAAGCAGTCCCATTAATGAGCGTACCTGTCTGAGCATGTGGCACTCAAAGTCAAGATTGTAGGATCAAGCCCAAAGAACTTGTTTATCCACTGCTTTGCACCCTGCGCAGCCATTTACCCCTGTGCAACGTGGGCGAAAACATTACCATTAGATTAGGAGACTGGAGAAGTCTGGTTTGGCAGCATGGGTATAAAGAGCTACACAGGAGCATCGGATCCCTGGCTCTACTCAGATGCTGCTGCGCACTGTACCCTATGTCTTGTGTTACCCCTATTCTAGAGGTTAACAAGAGACAGTGCTGTCAAGGCACCCTCTTTCACCAGTGCTACGCCCACTAAACACAACACAGTGTAAAAGGGGAAATAGCTTTTGTTTCCTTTCAAACAGAATCATCCAATTCAGGAGTGATTGACAGCAAACCAAATCTGAGCACTTGGAAGCCCAAAAAATTAACTTAACCCCCTTTCAAATTACACATCAAGATAGAGTAGATGGGTGGTGCCATCTGGAGCTTTCTTGTTCTGTTTTGTTGAACCCTAAGGAAGATATCCACTTGCACGACTGCACATAGCGGATTGTTTCCTTGATTCCCCCAACCTAATGTGTATGAGATACAAACACCTTAGTTGAACATCATGCTTCAAATGAAATCAGGAACTGGGTTTGAGTCTGTTCCATGGGATGCAACACCAGCTGGGGAACTCCTGACATTCTCTCTTCTTTTATTTTTATTAGTTACTTGAGAGTGAGTAACATTTCAACTAAGGGGGGGTGGAAAAAAGAAGTAACCCTTTTTATTTTCTTGGTAGTAAACATAAGCTTGGATGTTGTGAATTTAGTGCTGATGGAAGGAGATGGCCTATTTATCCCTGTAGGGATGGGTGGAGATCCCAAAAGAACAGACTGTAACCTACCCCCACACTCCCGCCAAACAAAAACATAAGGAAGGTAAATAGCACAACGAATGCAAAAACAGGAAAGGCACATGCTAAGGGACTGTTACAGCTTGACAGCCCTGGGAATTGAAATCCTTTTATCTACAAATAGGTACAGCAAGAGTAGTGGAAGTGCATGACAACCCCCTAGGTACCCTGCAGATGGACCTCACTCCACATCTAGAAGGACCCCTTGAGGAGTAAGGAAGGAGTGCTGTCTCCTAGCCCATTCTAACCTTGATCTTTTAAAAAAACATTACAAACTCACAGGGTTGGTGAAATGTGAACACATTAGACGGCAGCACAAACCACTGCTATCTGCTCCTTAAATACTTGCCACAAGATGCCTTGTAAATATCCAATGATTTCCCCCTCCCACACACACACTTAGGATGCATCTACACTGCAGGGCTTAACTCTAAATAAGCTACGCAAATGGAGCTACGTCAATTGTGTATCTTAGTTTGAAAGAGCTTATTTCAAAATAGGGAGCGTCTACACAGCACTTATTTTGAAACAGAGCACTCTTCCTCCAACTTCCCTTATTCCTCATACAATGAGGGTTACAGGAGTCAGAGTAAGAAGTCCTCCAGTTCAACAGTATTTCAACATTATTTCAAAACAACTGCCTGCTGTGTAGACGCGGACTAAGTTATTTCAGAATGGTATTGCTGTGTAGACGCACCCTTAGATACAGTCTGCAGCAATACCCACTGTTTACCAAAGAGGCAGACCTCTGTCTGAGAAATCATCATGTCTCCATCATTGCAAAATACTGAATCCCAATAAAGGGGGCCTGGATAATAAAACCAGCAGACACGTTTGTATTTGTAATGCAGTTTTGCCACTGCTTCTCTCAAATATGCCATTAGGAGCTCAAAGCCAGGCAGGACAATGTTTCACTTGCTGAGATAAGGAATCAAAGGTTTTTTTGTTTTTTTTTTTGGTAACAAAAGCCAAACATCTATACTAATTTGAAAATATCACGAAGAATTCTTGGATTTATTACCCCATCAGACTACATCATCATCATCAGAGTGTTTTCTATCAAAATGTAAGACATTATTTTATGTTATAATAGAGAACAGATTTTCATCACATAGTTTTCTCATTGAATTTATAAATTACTTTCAGTATGTAGGGGGCAGGTCACTTAAGCTTTTCCAAGCCTTTGGCGTTTGCTCCATGCATCTTCAAAAAAATTAAAAATAAGCATCCCAGGCTAAATCCATCCCTAATCTAACTTCACTGGCTTCAGGAAGGCTCCCTGAGGGTACATCTACACTATTTCAAAATAACTGTGCTGTGTAGGCGCACCTTGAGAGATCAGTAGGAGGAAAGGCTCTTTCTTAATCAAGAACTACTAGTATCACTGATGAGAAAACTATTTGGGTCAATTTCAAGTGCAGAGCTAAAGCTAGAAAATTAAAATTAACCTCTCACAGGCCAGATTCTCGCACACAAACCCATTCATTTTAAAAGCAGAGCTCACTCATGGGAGAGACTGAGTACCTTTCCATTCCTACTGAAGTCAACAGGAGTCAAGGAGCTCACAGGATCAGGCCCTAATCTTTCATCCAGTCAAGCATCTTGAATGTCGGTGTGTTTAACAAGGAGAACTGGAAATGATTGGATGGCTAGTAGGGACCCTGAATCCTGTCATGTGCTTACAATGGGCTCTTTCAAAATCCCCTGAAAGATCTCGGCAGTTTCCAGGATCAGGCCAAGTTTAGCAAGAGGTCCCCGGTGTCACATCAACACTGACTAACTATCCAGATGTTCCAGTTGTTGACTAGCTCTGCCTCCACACCCCCACACACATATTAGTAATAGACGCCCTCTTGCTTCTATTATGAGTTGCTGCTTCCTTGTCAAGCCACCGATCTTCAGCAAGCGGGAATTCCATTGCCAAGTTTTGTTCTATGAATAGCAGTCACATCAGAAGAAGAACAGCCAGTAAAACTCTACCTCCTGCCTGATCAAATGTAATCAGCACAGGATCTGGGCTGTTTGTGCTTTCACTGCTTCCAGTATTGGTGGCTTATCCCAGGAGAAAGCATGCTCTGATTTATCCAATTGAGAGGGGGAAATACAAAGAAATCTTAAAGATACTGGAACCACTTACAACAGAGTAAATCACTGACAGTTTGAATGTGTTTGCAGAATGTCATAATGTAATAACAATCAGCGAGCAACTGACTGCTGATCGGTGGGCTGTCTACTGATCAGTGGGCTGTCTACATTGACTGATGGGTTTCAGTGCAGTTCTCATGGAAAAGTGTCCAGCTTACAAAAACTGACATCAAACTGACCCACTAACTAGCAGTCTCAGCAGAGACTTCAATCGGAAGAGGCAGTGTGGTTCAGCAGATCAGAACACCAGGAGCTAGAACATCTGTTCCCCAGTCTGCCCCTGACTCATTGATTGATGATGCTGAGTGAGCAAATTACTTTACCTCTCTGTGCTTGGGTTCTCCATCTGTAAACGAAGCAAAGTAAAAGCCTTGGAGAGCTATGGATGAAAAGCACAAGATTATAACTAAATATTAAGGCTAACCTCCTTCTTCCCTCCAGCTGAGGCTTTGCCTACACTTCCAAGTTAAAAACGCAGTGTGATCATGCCACCAGTCCCAGGAGAGAGCTCTTCAAATCCCACAGCTCAGATCCCACTGTCATCAAGACAGCACCATTCTTAAGCACTATATTCATACCATTAAATGAAAAGAAAACGCAAACAAAAAAACCAAGAGGCCGTATGCTTCATAGTATCAGTCTTGCAAATAGTCATGATGTCATCATCTTGCACTATATATGCAGGCCCGTATGCAGGAATTACTGGGGGGGGGGTGCTTTTTTTGTAAATGTGGACACCAAGGGTGTGAATGTACCCCCCCTTCCCCATGGTCTTCCTTAAGTGGGGAAATCAGCCCCAGCCTTCCCCCTGCTGGGCAGAGCCTGAGGGAGGGAGGGTCGTGCAGCTCGCCACTCCCGCCTTTCCCCGGCCAGCTGGAGCATGCTTACTTGAGAGACCATGGGAGGAAGGTGCTTTCACACCCTTCACAGCCCCCTCTCACATACAGGCCTGATATGCAGCCTTTATTAAAGCCATAGCTCCTGGAGTACTGAGATTATATGAGAATCCCAGCTTTCAGTTCAACAACAGCAACAAAAGTTTCTCATGGTTGAAGAGAAAAGCGGGAAAGTGTGATCCGCATGCACCATGAAAACTCTAAAAGCAGAAGGCAAATGAAAAGAACACAGAGTGTATCATTTCATTTCTCTTTAAGATAATCTTACAATGTTTAGAGGGCCGACATGGGTTCTGAACACTTGGGGATGGCGATACTGCAATCTGATGTGATAGGACCAGGCCCTGCCTAACTCAAAACTTTTGGAATTTCCTTAGCCCACTGCAAAATCCTGAAAAATGACCTGGGGGCTGGAAATTCTTGCAGGGGGAACCTGATGGGTGAGTTTTACTTTCTGTCCCTAGCAAGTTTCATGCACTACCTCTATGCTGTGGGCTCCAAATGGCCAGTGCTCCAGGGAAAGAATTAAACAAAGGTTTAAAGCAGGGGTTGGGAACCTCAGGCCCCAGGGCTGGATGTGGCCCCCAGCTTGCCTGGATCTGGTGCCCAAGGCTCATGGCAACCCCCAGCAGTAAGGAGCCTGTGCTGGTTCTCCAGCCCCTCCCACTGCCCCACTGCGGGGCTGTAGCACACAAAATCTACTAGGCGGCCCCCTAGGCTCTCGTGTGCGAGGGAAATGTGGGGAGTGTCTTTCTTCTCAGCTGGGGGCCACGTCAATGAGGGTTTACGGGTTGGGGATTTTTTCGCTTCTCACTTGTGAGCAGCCCCCAACTGATTTTTCTGTGGGTCAGAGGACCTCAACCCAAAAAAGGTTCCCCTGATTTAAACACCCTTTTTAAAACATTTGCTCACAAAAACGTTTCCGGAGGGAAACTTTGTTCGTTACACAAGCTTGTGCTGCCCTCTCTTGTTCTGGCAGGAGCAGAGCTGGCAACAAATCTGCAGCTAGGAGTATGGATGTCCATGTGGTTCTGCTTTATTCAGAACTAGCTGGAGTTACCAGGCTTTGCTCGGGAAACCGGAGGAACAAAATGTAGAAAAACAGTAGTCCATTATCTTTTTTTGAATGGTAGAAAAGTTGCACTGATTTCTATAGGGATTAAAATATAGGTCCACATCATCCCCGGAGGGCAGGGGAGCAACCCCAGGTGGAGGGGAGGTTACACGCGGGAGGGGTGCTCCAGCTCGCGCCCGGGGCTGCAGGTGCCGCGGGTGGCAGGGCGGGTGCCCGAGCTGTTGTGCGCGTGAGGGTCAGCGCGGGGGGGGAAAGAGGGTCGCTTATGTAACCTCATGGGCGGGAGCAGGCGAGTCCCAGACAGCACTGGGGGCCGCAGGGGGCAGGCACGGGACCTAGGGTGGGCGGGGCGGCCTCTGCAGCGCAGCGGGTTACTTTTTTATTTTTACAGCTTAAGCTCGGGCCCGATCGTGTCCAAAATACCTTAAAACATTCTCCTGGATGAAAGGTTATCCCATGCTAAGTTTGGTTGCGGTAGCTCTTATAGTGTCCAAGTTATTAGCGCACAAACTTACCAACATTCTCCTTCATATATTAGATGGGAAAGAGATCTGGCAACCACTTACTGGCATGGAGAGAGTAAATAACTGGCACTTCTTCCTCTCTGCTGCTCTCAGTGTGTGGTTCGTATTACACAGAAAGAAGGTTCAGAGGTTTGGGTTATTGCAGCTAATGCTACATACCTGTCCGTCCATTGTAGCTAAGGAGTTTACAAGCAGGCAGACAAATGAGGGACCTCAGATGGCTCTGGTGTGAGCAGGCTTCACCCTCACTGACTCCAATGCATCTGGTTTCATCTGGGATGAATTGGGTCCCACATCACAAAACAACCCTGGCCCCAAGTGGCCCCAAGTGGCCCCCTTCTTTAGCAGTCTCAGTGATGAGCCTAAGGAGTGAATCCCCCCTCACTCCTGGAGAGGACCTCTCCAGAGCAAAGCCTTTGGTGGACAAAGCCGGCATTCATGTTGCCATATTGTGTCTGTTTTATGCGGAAAGATGGGACTTGACCAAGACTGCCAGTCTGGCTCCTTCACCAGCAGTTCACGATTCCCGCAGGTGCACAGCTGTGCACTGACATTTTTAAATACATCTGTGTTTCTTGTGTACAGACACACAACTGCACATGCAGAAGGAAAACCATTTACAAAAGCCTAACACACCTTGGTCACATACAGACAGTACACTCATCAAAAGAGACCAAACCCAGAGCCTTCAGCCTCAAAAACGCAAGTCTCCACCAGGGTTCCCTCTAAGATTTTCCATCCTTGAGTGGACTGTTTGGACGAGTGCGCTTGTTTGGACGTGTGCCGCTGTGGCACCCACCAGTTACTAATGTTACCTGCACAAATAACATTTCTCTATCCCTTCCACACTTCAGGGACACACACCTTTACCCAATTCCTAGGGCTCAAGGTGCAACCCTGTTAATTTACACACCCACCCTTACCCAATTCCTAGGGCTCAGGGTGCATCTTCCTGCGGGTTGGCAGGATCTTTAGCCACTGAAAGAGCCTCGCACAGTAATATCCTTATACTCTATTTATTGACAATTCCCGAACAAGCAGAATGCACATGCTAAGCACACAGTGTCATGCTCACCAATCCTACTTACAGGCAGACTCCCCCTGTTGGCCAGGCAAGGTCTCTCTGGATCTTAGCTGCTGCACGTCATGGTCATGCATAGGAGTCCTGGCAGCTCTGGTCTTAGGCCAGTGGTATTCAACCTTTTTAACCTTTTTCTGTAGCCATATTGGAAGGCCTAAACTAAAGCCTTCTTCTGCAGCCGGACTGAAGAGCAGCAGCCATTAGCTGCAAAGCCTGGAGTCACATACTCACATTTCATCTCAACTGCATTAAAATAGTGTCACACTAGGCTGCGAGAAGGAGATCCTGTCCTAATGGCACCCACTGTCACCAGATAAAGCAGGGGTCTCCAACCTTTTTAACCACAAGATCACGTTTTTAATTTAAGTGAAATATAAGATCTACCTCAAACCCAAATACTCTTGCCCCACTTCCCTCCCCCCTTCTCTGAAGCCCTACCCCTGCTCCACCCCTGCTCTGAAGCTCACCCTGCTCACTCCATCCCCCTTCCTCCCCAAATCTCATTATATATATATATAAACTTATGCAAGAAAAAATACTAAAAAAGGATCATTAACAAGGTGCGGGACCTGCACCCACCCACCCTGAAAATCACCCAGCTTGCTGGTCCCTGCCCCCAACATGCACTGTGCCCCCGTCAGGACCACATACAGCCAGGACCGCACAGAGCCAGCTGGTACCTGTATAGGCCTGGCTAACTGCCTATCCACACACACCCTGTAGTTGTGCCCAGCCTTGCAATCTGCCCCCCATACCATATGCCACCAGTATATATGCCAGGGCCATGCTATCTGCCCCCCAAACACAAACAGCCAGTACCTGGGCCTAGGTACCTAGAGCCTTTATGCTGCACTTGGTCATGTTTTCAAATTTTTTTTCTGCACAATCACAATGAGGGCTAGAAACTTTCTTTTTTTAAGTGAAAGTGGAGTTTCTCAGTAATCCGGTGAATCCAGGAGCTGGAGCTTTAAGAAAAACACCTGCAGTGTTACCACACAGCTGGAATCAAAGTAGCACCTAGGACTGGGCTGGGCAACCACAAATAGTGGGTGGGCCACATAAGTGAACCTCTTTCACTTCAGAGGGCCACAGCAGCCCCTGGCCCACTGGAGTTCCACCTAAGGCCCCATAGATCCCCTGTCTACCTCTGTCTCCCACATGCCGCTCCCACACTGGGGCACTGAAGCCCTGCACTTACCTGCTTCCCCCCGGCCCCTCGCCCAGCACTTTTGGAGCGCTGACTCACGCCGTTCCAGTGCTGGGAGGGAGTGGGAGGAGCAGGACAGAGCCCGAATCTGAAAGTGCTGGGAGGAAGGGCGGAGGTGTAGGAAGGGCGGGGCTCCGGTGCCCCAGTGAACAAGAGGCACATGGAGGAGGCGGAGGCCAGGGAGTCTGTGGGCCGCATGCATCCCACAGGTTGCCCACTACCGGCCTAGAAGCATCAGGTTGCGTATTCCTTTCCCTCACCAGGCAGGCCAGCTGCTATTTTAATTAACAATCAAAATAACCCTTAACCTTTGAGAAATCGGTGGGTCTCAAGCCCTCCTGCCACACTCCCTGCCATTCCTTGCTCCACCTTTTATTCTCCCTGCCTCAGCTAATTCTGCTCCTTCCCCAGCCAAGTCCTAGTGCCCCTACTGTCTTCGCTCTTATTTTATTCCAGCTCTCATTGTCTTAGGCCCACACAGCTCTCTGCTCTGATCCATATTCCTGCCCCATGGTCCTGGCTGGCCTATCCTGACTTCTAGTGCTAACTCCTAGCTCCACTATTCCACACTGCCCCAGGTCGCTTCTTATCTCCACCCCAGCCCAGCTCCGCCTGCCTCCCCTCAGGCTACATCCACCGCCAGCCCCACTCTTTCTTACATGCCACCATAGCCTTATAGAATCATAGCACCCCCCCTTAGGATTTTAAGAGCCCACACGCCCGCCAGCCATCCCTACTTGGTATTGCCGCTGTCGCAGATAGATATCCCCCAGCCCGCCAGCCTCACCCCATCATCCCACCCCCGCCAGCCCAAGACTGCCCATCCCATCTCAGCCTCCGCCAGCCCCATCTGGCCTTATCCCATCTCCACCCCGCCAGTTGCCATCTGGCCCATCCCATCCCACCCCGCCAGCCCCTTCTTTGGCCCTTATCCCATCTGCACCCCGCCACAGCCCCTTCTGCCCCAGCCCATCCCAGTCCCGCCAGCCTTCTGCCCATCTATCCCACCACCGCCATAGCCTCTTCTGCTCCCATCCTACCCCCTGGGCCAGCCCCTTCTGCCCCATCCCATCCCAGCCCCGCCAGCCTCTCTTCTGCCCCATCCCATCCTACCCCGCCAGCCCCATCTGGCCCCATCCCATCTCCAGCCCCGCCAGCCACATCTGGCTCCATCCCATCCCACCCCGCTGTAGCCCCATCTGCCCATCCCATCCCAGCCCGCCAGCCCCTTCTGCCCATCCCATCCCACCCCGCCAGCCCCTTCTGCCCCATCCCATCCCCGCCAGCCCCTTCTGCCCATCCCATCCTACCCCGCCAGCCCCTTCTGCCCCATCCCATCCCACCCCGCCAACCCCTTCTGCCCCATCCCATCCCACCCCCGCCAGCCTTCTGCCCCATCCCATCCCACCCCCGCCAGCCCTTCTGCCCCATCCCATCCCACCCCGCCAGCCCCTTCTGCCCCATCCCATCCTACCCCCGCCAGCCCCTTCTGCCCCATCCCATCCCACCCCGCCAGCCCCTTCTGCCCCATCCCATCCACCCCACCCCGCCAGCCCTTCTGCCCCATCCCATCCCACCCCGCCAGCCCTTCTGCCCCATCCACCCCCAGCCCCTTCTGCCCCATCCCATCCCACCCCACCCCGCCAGCCTTCTGCCCCATCCCATCCATCCCCCCCGCCAGCCCCTTCTGCCCCATCCCATCCACCCCGCCAGCCCCTTCTGCCCCATCCCATCCCACCCCGCCAGCCCCTTCTGCCCCACCCCACCCCGCCAGCCCCTTCTGCCCCATCCCATCCTCCCACCCCGCCAGCCCCTTCTGCCCCATCCCATCCCAGCCCCGCCAGCCCTTCTTCTGCCCCATCCCATCCCACCCCGCCAGCCCCTTCTGCCCCATCCCATCCCACCCCGCCAGCCCCTTCTGCCCCATCCCATCCCCGCCAGCCCCTTCTGCCCCATCCCATCCCACCCCACCGCCAGCCCCTTCTGCCCCATCCCATCCCACCCCCGCCAGCCCTTCTGCCCCATCCCATCCCATCCCACCCCGCCAGCCCCTTCTGCCCCATCCCATCCCACCCCGCCAGCCTCTTCTGCCCCATCCCATCCTACCCCGCCAGCCCCTTCTGCCCCATCCCATCCCACCCCGCCAGCCCCTTCTGCCCCATCCCATCCCACCCCGCCAGCCTCTTCTGCCCCATCCCATCCTACCCCCGCCAGCCCTTCTGCCCCATCCCATCCCACCCCGCCAGCCCTTCTGCCCCATCCCATCCCACCCCAGCCCTTCTGCCCCATCCCATCCCACCCCGCCAGCCCTTCTGCCCCATCCCATCCCACCCCGCCAGCCCCTTCTGCCCCATCCCATCCCACCCCGCCAGCCCCTTCTGGCCCATCCCATCCCACCCCGCCAGCCCCTTCTGCCCCATCCCATCCCACCCCCGCCAGCCCCTTCTGCCCCATCCCATCCCACCCCGCCAGCCCCTTCTGCCCCATCCCCACCCCCCGCCAGCCCCTTCTGCCCCATCCCATCCCACCCCGCCAGCCCTTCTGCCCCATCCCATCCCACCCCGCCAGCCCCTTCTGCCCCATCCCATCCCACCCCCGCCAGCCCCTTCTGCCCCATCCCATCCCACCCCGCCAGCCCTTCTGCCCCATCCCATCCCACCCCGCCAGCCCCTTCTGCCCCATCCCATCCCACCCCGCCAGCCCCTTCTGCCCCATCCCATCCCACCCCGCCAGCCCTTCTGCCCCATCCCATCCCACCCCGCCAGCCCCTTCTGCCCCATCCCATCCTACCCCACCCCGCCAGCCCCTTCTGCCCCATCCCATCCCATCCCACCCCGCCAGCCCCTTCTGCCCCATCCCATCCCACCCCGCCAGCCCCTTCTGCCCCAATCCCACCCCCGCCAGCCCTTCTGCCCCATCCCATCCCATCCCACCCCGCCAGCCCCTTCTGCCCCATCCCATCCCATCCCCGCCAGCCCCTTCTGCCCCATCCCATCCCACCCCGCCAGCCCCTTCTGCCCCATCCCATCCCACCCCCGCCAGCCCTTCTGCCCCATCCCATCCCACCCCGCCAGCCCTTCTGCCCCATCCCATCCCAGCCCCGCCAGCCCCTTCTGCCCCATCCCATCCCACCCCGCCAGCCCCTTCTGCCCCATCCCATCCCACCCCGCCAGCCCCTTCTGCCCCATCCCATCCACCCCCGCCAGCCCTTCTGCCCCATCCCATCCCACCCCGCCAGCCCCTTCTGCCCCATCCCATCCCACCGCCAGCCCCTTCTGCCCCATCCCATCCCAGCCCCGCCAGCCCCTTCTGCCCCATCCCATCCCACCCCACCCCGCCAGCCCCTTCTGCCCCATCCCATCCTACCCCCGCCAGCCCTTCTGCCCCATCCCATCCCACCCCGCCAGCCCTTCTGCCCCATCCCATCCCACCCCGCCAGCCCCTTCTGCCCCATCCCATCCCACCCCGCCAGCCCCTTCTGCCCCATCCCATCCCACCCCGCCAGCCCCTTCTGCCCCATCCCATCCCACCCCGCCAGCCCCTTCTGCCCCATCCCATCCCACCCCGCCAGCCCCTTCTGCCCCATCCCATCCCACCCCGCCAGCCCCTTCTGCCCCATCCCATCCTACCCCGCCAGCCCCTTCTGCCCCATCCCATCCCACCCCGCCAGCCCCTTCTGCCCCATCCCATCCCACCCCGCCAGCCCCTTCTCCCCATCCCATCCCACCCCCGCCAGCCCCTTCTGCCCCATCCCATCCCACCCCCGCCAGCCCCTTCTGCCCCATCCCATCCCACCCCCGCCAGCCCCTTCTGCCCCATCCCATCCCACCCCGCCAGCCCCTTCTGCCCCATCCCATCCCACCCCGCCAGCCCCTTCTGCCCCATCCCATCCCACCCCGCCAGCCCCTTCTGCCCCATCCCATCCCATCCCACCCCGCCAGCCCCTTCTGCCCCATCCCATCCCACCCCCGCCAGCCCTTCTGCCCCATCCCATCCCCACCCCGCCCCCCTTCTGCCCCATCCCATCCCACCCCCGCCAGCCCTTCTGCCCCATCCCATCCCACCCCGCCAGCCCTTCTGCCCCATCCCATCCACCCCGCCAGCCCCTTCTGCCCCATCCCATCCCACCCCGCCAGCCCTTCTGCCCCATCCCATCCTACCCCGCCAGCCCCTTCTGCCCCACCCCAACCTACCTGCCCTCCCCGCCCCCGGCCGCAGCCCCCGCGCTGAGGTCGCTCCTCCCGCCGCCAGGGCGCGCTGTGGGCGGATCGGGCCCTGCCTGGCGGCGGCTCCGCTCTCTGTGCCCGGCCGGGCCGCAGGAGCAGGCGGCGGGGAGCGCGGCGGCCGGGGCGGGCTCCGAGACCCCGTGAGGCGGCGCCGGCGGAAGCGGCGGCGGGGCCGAGCGGGAGCCCGGCCCGCCCGGGCCTGCGGGAGCAGCATGGCCGCCAGCCTCTGGATGGGGGACGTGAGTGCGGGGCGCGGCGGACCCACGCGCGGACCGGGCCCCGCACCGGCCCCCCCCAGCCCGCCCCGCCGCCCCACAGCGCCCCCACCGTCCCCGCAGCCCTCCCGTGCGGCTCCTCCTGCCCCACGGCACCCCCGCTCCTGCGCCCCCAGCCCGCCTTGCCCCACCACCCCACAGCGCCCCCACCGTCCCCGTAGCCCACCTGTGCGGCGGCTCCTGCCCCACGGCACCCCCTCCCACCCTGTGCCCCCTGCCCTCCCGCCCCACGGCACCCCCTCCCCACCCTGTGCCCCCTGCCCTCCGCCCCACGGCACCCTCTGCCCCACCCAGTGCCCCCCGCTCCACAGCACCCGCAGCCTGCCCTGCCCCGGTGCGGCTCCTCCCGACCCATGGCACCCCAGTGCTCCCCCACTGCCCCGTGGCGCACACAGACACTTCCACGTTTCCTTCTCCACAAGTGCAGTGCCAGCCCTGTATCCCCCGGACACACACTGCAATCTTCTACCCCAAATCCCCCACAGACCCCGTGCCACACCCATCCTCATGCTACAACTCCTCTATCCCCCCCAGAGTGCAGCCTTCAGGTCCCCCACCCCGCTCTCCCTTCGGTGTGCCACCCTCTACCCCATTGCACTCTGATAGTGTCACTTCCTACTCTCCTCCCATTCTCCCCCCCCATGCCAGGTTTGTTCCTAAATGCCTCTCACCTGTGGCTGTTCTTTCTCAGAAAGGCCTCTGCCTCTCTAAATCTTCATCCCTCACTTCCCCAGAAGTTCCACTTTGAAGACCATCTTGTTGGGACTGGCTCTGTGCACCCCTGCTGGTTTATGGTTGTGGGGGTTGGCCCAGGCTGTCGGTGGTACTGGCCCTTCTTACTGCTTTTTTATTTTAAGTGCATAGGAATAGTAATACTGATGTATGTGTTATCCCTCCAACTCCCCTATCTAATTTCAGCCTTCTCTTTGTAGCTGGAGCCATATATGGATGAGAACTTTGTCTCAAGAGCCTTTGCCACCATGGGAGAACTTGTTCTGAGTGTAAAAATCATCCGAAATAGATTGACAGGGTAATCATTTATCTTTACTGTCAGCTCATTTTAATTATATATGCTTGCTTTTAGATTGTCCATTTACAAACCACAGACCTCCTGGTAGCCTTATTTTTGCTAAATTGTTTTCCCTTACCTTTCCCACCATTGCTACCAACAGAGCAGCCACGCTGGAAATAATGGTGGGAGAAAGCTGCTACCAGTATTTGAATAGGTTTATTTGAATCCTTTATTGCCGTGTTTCTCAAACTGTGGGTTCCGACCCCGCGGGGGGTCGTGAGCAACTTAGAGGGGGGGTCGCGGTATTACAGAGTTTGAGAACTCCTGCTATATGATCAGACTAGATGATCATGGTGGTCCCTTCTGACCTTAAAATCTATGAGTCTATATTGCATTTGCATGGACTTCTGTGCTCACTTCTGAAGATAGTGAGTGCCATATAGGCAAAGTAATCCACCCCATGTCCCATACTACACAGTAAAAGATGGAAGACCTAATGTGCTATAGTAGTTAAAATGCAGGTCGGCTTAAGGTACGCCATCCTCCTAATATGTAGCTGGATTCAGCTTACCTTAAGTCGAAATGCTGCGATGTCTACGCTAGACCAGGAAGGCAAAATATGCAGCTGGATTCAGTTTACCTTAAGCCGAGCCACCATGGCATCTACGCTGCGGGAGGTCAACAGGAGCACATGTTCCTGTTGGCTTCCCTTACTCCTCGCAAATCGAGTTGTACCAGATGCCAGCAGGGCCTACCCTCAGCATTTGATTTGGGAGTCTACACTAGACCCGCTAAATTGAACACTAGAAGATTGATCTCCAGAGGGTCGATCTTCTCTGTAGTGTTGACATGCCCTTAGTATACTGGTGAAGCTGCACCATTGTTAACAAAGGTGGGAAATATTAAAAAAAAAAATTACAGTTTAGCCACAGTCTTGCTTAGCTCTTTTAATCTCTCTTTGAGAGCAGACTGAGAATAATGGACTGGATGCAGATTAAAATAAAATCTCAGCCTTATATAGCTTTGCTTGCTATAAGTAACTGAAGTCCAAAATTTTAAAACTGTTACTCTGTAGTGGGGAAGTTTGTATTTGTTTTTTATTTGTTTATTTAGGAAGATTTCACAAGTTCACAAATCCTTGCCGTGTCAATATCAGAAACAAAACAATCGTTACAATAGTTAGCTATTGTTTAAAGAGATGTTATACAAGAATATAGTCCTCCGATCTTTCTGTTTAACACTGTATTAACCATATTAGAGAGTGAGCATCGGGAAACTTGTATTTTATTGAATGAAAAAGCATAAATATTGTGGGGAGAAAAATAATTATCTTTCATTTTTGTGGTGTTTCCACTAAATTTGTTATTTCTCCCCTTCCCCTGTACCTTGCTGGCTCTGTAACTGGAGTATGCAGCTGACGTGGCCTTGTGGGCAGTCACTTTATTGGAGATACTTTGCTGCTTAGTAGCTCCTCTATGAAAGCTGAAGTTGACACTTTGAAAAAAAATGTAGTTCTAATTTCCAAATGATGATTATAGGAAATTCCTCACCCTCTCTGTGTCCTTCAGAGAATCATAAGAATTGCACTTTTCCCCAAATGAATTCTAAGTTGTGTAATCGTAAAACTCTTTCTCTCTCTCTCTCCGGTCCTCCTGTATTCAGAATTCCAGCAGGCTATTGCTTTGTAGAATTTGCAGATCTGGCTACTGCAGAGAAGTGTTTGCACAAAATCAATGGAAAACCGCTTCCTGGTGCCACACCAGTAAGTAAACCAAATTGACTAGTAGAGGAGCAGAAAGAGGGAGGGATAGAGAAAAGGGAACCCACAACAATTAGCAATTAAGATAAGCAGAATAATCAGCAAAATGAAAGTTCTTGTTTTCTTTAGGAGCTGATGGATATGACATATTCTTCATAGTATTCTAACATTCTTCATAGCAATGTCTCTGAAAGAGTTTCATTAATTTTTTAAGACATATGCCTATTTCAGGGTGAATGGATGGGTAAAACGTATGTAGCAGCAAATATTTGCATTTGTGAATTTCTGATTCTTTGTAATGTTTTCCGATCATGACAAATGAAAAACCAGGCAATGGGAAGGAAAAAGCAGGCTACATATTCCTAACCGCTATGCAATCTTTTACCAGCACAATACTAGCTGACTGCTTTGCATAGAATAGGACATCTATGTGCATTGAAATGGAGCTGAGCTTTCACTGAATTTTGAGTAACTTTGGTTTGCCAAAAGAAGCATGATGTTCAAGCCTCACATCATTCTTGACCCTTATCAACAAAAGTTACTCAAGTCCAACTACACAGAAATGCATATCTGAACTACATAAGCAATCTAACATACAGAGTATGACACTTCATTAAAGTGTCTAGAAATGTTATGTTTGAGGATTTAGTTTCCAGTATGTCAGACTCTGCTTGGTTAACATTCCTGTAAGTTACAGTTCTCTAAATTTGTGTTCTGTGTTCTATTTAAAAACACCAAACTTCCACAGAAGGTCTTATTTAATGGTGATTTTTTGGTACTTTAGTTTTCTCGTCTCTCTGGAGATATGCAAATGAAAGACCCTGGTGTGTTTCCCAGTCTTCTGATAGCCCATTAGAATATTTTTGTAGTAAAGGCAGCCCAAATATCTTGGGGGTGGCCAGGCGGGACCTGCTGACCCGGGCTCAGATCCTCAGCTGATGTAAATTGTCTTATCTCCATTGAAGTCAATTTACATCTTCTAAGGACTTGCCCTATAATGCTTTAGCCTGCAGACTAGGGATGTAAAATCCTGTTTAATGATGTTTAAAGGAGGTAATGGCTGGCTGGGATGGAGCGGCCCCATTGCGACCCAGCTGGAGCAACCCCCTCCACCTTGGAGAGGGACCGCTCCAACCGGTCTGGAGCACCCCTACCCACAGCGGAGCAAGCTGCTTCAGTCCCAGCTGGTAAACCTTTCATATCCCTACTTCAGACCTGACATTAAGTATTTAACATTTACCATTATTAAGAAAAGGGTTTAAAATTAGCCTATTATAACTCACTTTTACTAATTGTCATTATAAAAATATTCTAATGTGAACCCACATGGTTTTATGTATTGTCAGTTTCTATTTATCCTTGTTTCAGGCAAAGCGATTTAAACTGAACTACGCAACGTATGGAAAACAGCCTGATAACAGGTAAGTGTTCAGTATTCAAACATTGTCCTTGTTTGTTTGTGAGTTCCCTTGCAAAAGAGTATTCAGAGTGCAAATCAATATATTCACTATTGCTGGACCAGCTCAGCTCTTAGCAATACAGAGTAGCAGAGTTTTAAGTAGAAGCATACAGTTTAAATCTTAAATGCCATTCTGAGTGAGCAATGCCAGGCAACAAAACAATAACTAAGGAATTAGACTGCTTTAAAGTGTAATTAAATACAGTGGCGAGTTTACGATACAGTGCATTGCCTTAGCACCTCCCATGCATTTCAAAAGTGCTTCACAAAATAAAAACATGTATGCATTGTTTATCTAATGTCATAAATGTGCCTGGCTCTTTAAAATAAAGAGAGTGTGCCTGCTCAGAAGAATTCACACAACTGAAGCTAATGGAGGGACTGAGGAATATATACAGGGTTGACAGCAATAAGATTCTGTGGTTGTTTAGGTGAGTGATATTTGCATCTTAGGGGTTACATTTTTATTTTTAGACTCTGATCCATAAGCCTCTTTGAAGAAATGCATTTTGAGGAGGGACTCAGAGGTGAGGGTCAAAGCATGGGTCAGAAAGGGGGTTCCAGCCATGTAACAACAGTGTGATTAATTCTTGCAGTCGCCCTATGTGGTAGGTATTAGCCTTATGTTACACATGGGTAGCCTGCATTACTGAGAGGTTAAGTAACTTGCTTAGGGGCATGCTAAAAGTCTGTGGCAGTCAGAAGGGAAAACTTGCTCTCTTCACTCCATCCTAAACACTTGAGGGCTTTCTATCTTATAAATACATTTTAAATTGTACCTATTCCAAACCTAACATTCATTCCTGTGGGAGGACGGGAAAGAAAAGCAAGGTGTCTTTTATCTCCAGAAATGTATATTGTGTTTAAGAATTTCAAGAGTCAGAACATTGCCCCAGTCCTGCAAACATGGATATGTGCTCTTTAAGCATGAGTAGTCTCACGGACTTCAGTTGCGCTACATATGTGCTTAAACATTTGCAGCATCAGGCCCTACAACTGACTGATTACAATTAAAGGTCAGTAAATAGGGAACTAGCAAACTTATAAATGAGCTATTACCCACAAATGGATAGTAATGGTTTGAAAAGCTAAAGTAATACAAGTGTTGAGAGTTATTCTGAAGGAATTAATCCACAAATTTAATTTAAAAAATGGTATTGCAAACCTTAATATGAAGTGAAATTAAATCTCTCTTTCACTGAATTTTCTTTTTATTTCTTTGGCATATAAATGTTGCAGTGTTGAAAACACAAGCCCAAAACTAATCAAGAGAGAGAGAAATTGTATGTAAGTAAAAAGTGAAATGGAGCAGTCTGGTTTTGCTGCTCTGAGTAGGAAAATATAAGCAGTGAAAAAAAAAAAAGTTTATTATCTAAATTGCCAGTAATAGGGATGTTAAAATGTGTTTATTTTTGTAAACATGTTTACACGAGGGGAGCAGGCGGGAGCTGGTGCTTGCAGGGAGCCCGTTTTTAAGCTGGCTCCCCGTGAGCACCTGCTCCCGCCTGCCCTCCTCCATCCCCAGAGGCAACAGTGAGTGCGTGGGGGGGCAAGCAGCTCATCGGGAGCCAATATACATGGGCATGTACTGGCTCCTGCCTACTCCCCTTTCCCCCGGTGCTGCTGCCTCTGATACAGAGGCAGCAGTGGAGTGGGTGTGTGCATGTAACTGTGAGGGTTAACTGATGAGCCCAGGCTTGTCAGTTAACCATGTACACAGGTACGTGGTAACATCTCTAGCCAGTTACATAGGTAAGGCTTTTAAAAATAATATTTATATCCCCATAGTCCCATTAACTCATGCCACTTAATAATCAGAGGTTTTGGATAGTTTTCTGCTCTTGTTCGTATCGCACTGTTTGGTTTATTGCTATTAATAAAATGTATTCTGTATTGACTCCTTTTTAGTCCAGAATACTCACTCTTTGTGGGAGATCTGACCCCAGATGTGGATGACGGCATGTTATATGAGTTTTTTGTTAAAGTTTATCCGTCATGTAGAGGTGGCAAAGTTGTTTTGGACCAGACGGGAGTTTCCAAGTAAGTTTTTCCTATGTCTTTCTCTCTGCTGCTTCATGAGTTGTGAGAACTTTTGGAGAAAATAGGCTCTCTCTCAAACTCTTAAACTTTGCCTCTTTCCAAAGACAGTGAGGGAAAAGAAATAATTGTCAGTTTTGCTCTGGACTTAACACACCAGATCACAACAATGAATTTTCTGTATTAAATATTTAGTATGTCCCAGGGCTCGCCAAGTGGTGGCGAGCCCTGCTCGCCAGCCGCGTGGTTTCGTACGGTTCTGCGCTCTGTGCATGCGCAGATCGCTCTGCACCAGCTCTTCCGGGTTGTAATCTACTCGCCGCTAGTTTACATTATTTGTCGAGCCCTGAGTATGTCTTTTTTCTGCTGCTATTCATAATACCATACTTTTGCGACTCTGTATTAGATCTGTGTGTATTTTTATTAAAAATGTGTGTCTCTGTAGGAGATTTTCAAAAGCACTTACGTGATTTAGGAACACTAGTACCTTTTGACTTTCAAGGAGAATTGGGCTCCCAAATTCTGTAAATACTTTTAAAAATCTTCCCCTGACTCTTTAATGGGTTGGAATGTTTTAGGTGTTATAGGAGCCAGATACCAAACAAAATTTATTCACTATCCAAGTATGTTGTAGCTTAACCCTTATTTTCAGATTCTGGAAATGAGCTATCCAAAATCTGAAGTCTGTCCTTTTTATATGATTAAATAGGCACCATAAATGTACCATTTTCCTTTCTGTTGTGTCTTTTCAATAAAAGCTCTCTTTGCTCAGCACTCACATTTAAAAACAAAACATGTTGTTGAGACACGTGAATGTCTTGGCTTTATGTCTGGGGAAGACTGCTCTGGTCAGATTCTCTTCAGCTGTAAAACTTTTCCACCATCTTCAACTAGGACCTGAACACCACACATTGCCGTGGTTTTATATTACAGGTGTGATTTAAAAAAATGGTTTTAGTTGATCAGTGCAACTTTGTATGTACACTTAAATCTATTTTAAACATGACTTACATTGGTTTAGCTTGCCTCTGTATTAGGGATGTCAGAGAGTAGACAAACTAAACCAATACTAGTAAATAACATAGCTGGAGTTGACATACCTTAAGCCGAGATTGGCGCCATCTCCACGGCAGGATGTTGATGGCAATCGAGGAGTACTGGCGTCAACTGGGGACACACTCAGCTTTTATTTGGCAGGTCCATGTTAGGGATGTGAAAGGTTAACTGGTTAACCGATAAGCATCACCCTAAATGGGTAATGCTTACCAGTTTTGGCAGGGGGCTTGCCGTCTAGAGCAGCCCTTGTCCACAGAAAGCCCAGGTGCTCAGCAGGCAGGGGCTACTCTGGCGTCCAGAGCAGCCTCTGTCCGTGGGGAGCTCGGGTGCCCCACAGGCAGGGGCTGCTCCAGTGGGGACTGGGAGCCAGGAGCTGGCAGAGCCAGCCTCAGTGCTATGGACTATGGATTGCTCCAGCCAGGCTTAGTAGGTTAACCAATTAGGTCAACCGAACGATTAACCAGTTAACTGATTAACTGGGATTTTACATTCCTGGCATTTTATTTAGCGGGTTTAATAAAGACTAGGAGATTGATCTCTAGCGCAGTTGGTATAGACGTGGCCTTAATTAATCAATTTGTAGATAAGCCCAGACTTTCTTTCCCTACCAACATCCTCTCCATCTGGATAGACTCTTTCTCTCACTCCTAAGTCTGTGATCTTTCTGTCATGTCCAGAGAGGCAGCCCAGTCCGTCTCCTGCAAGCTGGCACTATTCAGTTGTGTGCTGCTGAATTATCTCTGACTCACTACAGCATCTAGATCCCACTCTTAAAGCCTTTTCTACGCTAGGAAAATGTTCTAAATGTTTTCTGCTGTTGCCAATTCTGGTTCTGCTCTACTGGCGTTAGTAACATTGTGTTACTTGTGTTGAAGGGCAGCTGGCTGCATGCCACTCTTGTTCAAGTGAGGCTGCCCAGAACAGATATAATTAATATGCCCAGTGTTTCTAATGCTGGCAGAGCAGTGCAGGTATTAGCCCCAACAAGAAATTTTGTAGAAAAGTTCCCAGTGTAGATGGCTTTGACTAGGAATCCTGTGTTAATCCATCCTGCAGAAAAGGCAAACTCTGTGCATCACAGTGGGGCCAACTTCAGATACAAGTGAAATCTATGGTTGCTTATTAGCTTTGCGCTGACTAAGAAGCTATACTGGATGGCTTTGATTCCCCCTTCCAGTCCTGCCAGATGAGGAGGAAACCTGGTCTGATTCTTTCTGTCTCCTCTTCCCTTCATCTCTATGGCTTGAGATAACACAGATCAAATGCCTGATCCTTCTTCACAGTGTCTGTACAGGTGCCTAAGAACTATCTTCTCCCTTGCACAACATGCCCGTCCAGGTTTTTAGCTCCAGTGTATCTCATGCCAGTTCCATTAAGAGCCCCAAAAATCTGCTAATACAAGATGTGTATTATTGTTCTGATGCCTTTGAAAATACTGCAGTACCTCAAACACTGCAAATAACAGAAAGTTGCTGGAATAGGGAATCCAACAACTGCTAAAACCCTGCTAAAAACACATGGACAGGTTTTCATTTTTGTGTTGGCATTTGCCTGGTAAAATATTCTCCCAACTCCATATTTTATTAGCTATAGAGGATTCCTAAATCCGGGTGTTTTTTGTCTCAAACATCTGAAAATGCCATGCCTTTTGCTTTAGTGTGATACATATCATTCCGTGTCTTTCTGCAGAGGTTATGGGTTTGTGAAATTCACGGATGAGCTGGAACAGAAAAGAGCCCTGACAGAGTGCCAAGGAGCTGTGGGATTGGGCTCTAAACCTGTACGCTTGAGTGTGGCCATACCAAAAGCGTAAGTATGAGAGCAGATGAGTGTTTTGTAATAATTCTCTTTTCTGCTCATACTTTATATTTAGCAACGGATGTCTGAACATAATCTCTGTAGATGCATTTGCATAAGCCTGTCTGATTTGTAAATAGTTTAAAATCTGTTTTTAAAATAAAATGTAAAGATCAATTTAAGTTAAACTGAATTATGTGAATGTTAAAACTGGAGTTACTGTACTGAAGTTCATTAAACATTGATTTTGACTGTTTGACTTTTTTATTACTCTGTCTTGTAGTGGTGAAAATCATATACAATAAAGAGAACTGAGCTTTTCATACCTGTTTGATTTTTGCTGCTTATCTACATATAGGAGGTCACTGTTAGGAAGTTGAGGACTGAAGTTTATATTCTGCACTTCAGAAGATTGTGTCTTACACAATATGAATAGAGAGATCTGATATTTTTACTCTTTGAAAAGTGTGTGGTTTGGATTTAAACATTTCCCTAAAGATCTAGCAAGCCAAATTTTATTATTTTTATGTAGTCATCCATCCAATGCTTTCAGTGCCTATCCCACACAGTAAAATCACAAAACAAACAAGGGAAAGCTCATAAGAGTCTCAGATAGCCACACTATACTCGTGCATAAGAATTCCTCCACTACCACCAATGACATTTACTAGAAACATGAAAAATAAAGGTTAATCTGATTTAAAATGAACAGTCTAATTTCTTTGTTCAGCCTAAGTGAAGTGCAAAAATTAAACCAAAACTAAACATGTTTTTACACCTTTGTTTTAATCTTATACTTCAGTAAGAATTTCTGGTTTGTTTCTTTTTTAAATAAGATTTTTTTGACCTAACAGTGTCCCTCTACATTAAAGTAGAAAATAATCTAACATTGTTTATTTGAGTCTTAGGTAACCAAAGTTTGGGTCACTTTCCATAGCAATATTCAGTAGCTAGTAAACTCTTTGGAGTGGGAACCATCTTTGGTCTGTATCTGTACAGTGCTTAACACAGTGGGATCCTGATCCGTGATTAAGGCTCCTAGGCATTATGGTAATACAACTAATAAATAAGTGCTCTCCAGTCAACTTTTCAGTGTCCCCAAAACTCTTAGGTGTTAATGAGGGAAAGGGGTTGTGCTGTAGTGATAAGATTTTGTTTGCTCTTTACTCTCGCACTCTTTAATTTCTTAATTAAGGGTATTTTCATATGTGAAGTAATGTTTTCATTTTCAAGGAAATTTTTGCACTCTCCTTATCCCTTCTCTTATTTCAAACCACATTAATCGGGAATTTGTAAAGCATTGTTGTATGGCAAGCAAAGAGAATTTGGCATATTCACAGACCATTTGAATGCATATCATAAGTGGTCTGCATATCGCATATGATACAGCACAGAACTGCACCTCCCCCTCTGAAAGGAAGAGGGCAACCATTCATTACACAGTCTGCTGCACACTGCTTGTGAGGGGAAGTTTTGTCACAGAGCAGGATATACTCCTATTGTGCAATGCTTTCAGGGGTCTTCGGCACCCACATACTGAAAAAGAAACCCCTGTTTTTAAAACTCCAAACCACCCCCTGGAGTACGCCACACAGTACTCAGTGTATCTCTGCTTTATCGGCTCCTCCTGGTAGGGATTTGAACCCTGGGTTCCAGTGAGTCTAGGTGTTCCAGACGTGATGCTCACAGTTCTCAGCTGTTCCCTCTTCGACTCTTTAAAATTGTATTACACGAATCCAGTAGTAAGAAAGCAAAGTGTTCTAATAACTAAAATAATAGTGAGAATGGAAAACCAACCCAGTCCCTCCCACAAATGTATGAAAATGGGGGAAAAACCCACCCCTAACAAAAGACGCATGATACATTTGAAGGATCCTGAGGTCCACCGTATTGGAAGGCGTTGTGGATCACATCACGTTACTCATCTGTTTTTTTTTTTGGTTTTTTTTTAAGTCTTCATTGTTTGTAACTTCTTTCTTTTCATTTTTTAAAGTAACCGTATGAAGACAGTGGAATACAATCAGATGTACAGCTATAATTATAACCAGTATTACCAACAATATCAGAACTACTATGCCCAGTGGGGATACGACCAGAACACAGGCAGTTATAGCTACAGCTATCCCCAGTATGGATACACACAGAGCACCATGCAGGTAGGGACATGGCACTATTTTTTTATATTTCAATAACCTCTCAAGACAAAAGATTCCAAAGCATTTTACAAACAAAAAGGAAACCCGTTTTCCTGATTCCTTGATCTTCCTGCTGCATAAGGAAGTAAAGCCAGCTAGCAAACAGTTGGCTGATACTGCGGCCTTCTGCTTTCTCTTTATGGTGGGGAAAGGGGTCAGAGCTTTATAAAGGGACCTGTGTTGTGGCTGGGGGAAGGATACTTTGAGTATAGGCACAATGGATAACACTCTTAAGTCTGTCTTCTGAGGATCCCACCACAAACCGTGTGTATGAACATGCAGTACTGCAAGGATTCCAGGATGTCCTGCATCTTTTAGACCTACATGGAATCTCAGGCTTGGTCTACACTAGACCAGGAAGATCGGCTTAAGATTCACAACTCCAGCTACGCAAAATCCATAGCTGGAGTCGGCTTACCTTAAGCCAAGCCTTGGCAGTGTCCACGCAGCGAGAGGCCGACGGGAGCAAATGCTCCTGTCAGCTTCCCTTCCTCCTTGCAAAAGGAGGTGTACCAGACGCTGGCGGGGGCTGCCCTCAGCATTCGATTTACAGGTATATACTAGACCCACTAAATAGAACACTAGAAGATTGACCTCTAGAGCGTTGATCTTGCAGTAAGTCAGAACCTAATAGGATTGGAGCCAGGAGCTTGGGTCCTAAGGATTCTACCTTAATCCGTCCTTGTATGAAAGTGCCAGTGTGTGGCAGCAGAGATGTTTTCGGGTGCAGTAATATATTTGTTGCCCTGAAGATATTTTTGTTGCCCTTGCAGACATATGAAGAAGTTGGTGAAGATGCATTGGAAGGTATGTGTCTTTATATTAATTCTGCATGGCAGCTAGCTGTTTTTGTTATATTGATACAGGGTTTTCATGGATTGACATTTAACACCTGCATTTAATAACCTGTAATTTTTAAATGAATTTGGGTTTATTAAAGTTGCACGCTGGTGGTGTGGGCATGTATGGTACAGACTTCCTACGAAGTCCCTTACACTGCTCCCTTATTTCAATCTGGCTTTTCCAATCTTGAGCCTTGCCGGGGCGCAGACTAATTGTCTTGGCTAACATTGAGAGGATTGTATGGACTAGTGCTTATACCCTTTGATCCTTGGAAATACGAACAAATCATGTGGAGATCAAAAGATGTTGTCCTTCCTTTAATAAATCTTCCTTGTGTAAAACCATCACAGATGTGTATTCTGTTTGTTCAGGTTTTCACTATCCTTTTGTATTTAATTGGGAAGCAGCAACAATTGTGTGGTGTTCACTCTGATAGTCATGAGCTGAGTATGCAACTGTATAAGATGTCTCGCTCTCTCTCTCAAATGTATACATTCAAAAGTCAGACAGCCAGATCCCTGAGTATGACATCACTTAACTGGAAAGCTCTTTGTTTTTAAAAATATTTCATAAAATAATTCCTCTTTTCTGATATGGTGGAAGTAATCCATTGAAGTGCCAGTTAGAGTACCAGTGTTGTGGGGGGGTTCTTGCTGACTAAACTTACTTTATTTACATGTTGAATTTTATACAAAACTCAAAAATATATTATCTATTATCCTAATAACAGTTCATGTGATTAATTTTTCAAATATTATCTGCTCTGATTAAAATTCAGCATTATTCCAATCTAATTTTTACATTTTTATGGTCTGTTTTCTTTTTTGCTTTTCAGTGGATCAGTCAGCTTCACTTCATACTCTGATTCATGCACTAGTGTGATGCTTGTGCTAGCCTGATAGTGTAATCTTTGGGTTGCAAATGTGACCGGTAATATTAAATCCAAACAAAAGGGGATTTGGGGTTTCTTTTAGAGCGGAATGTTTTTGGGGTTTTCTTGTTTGTTTTTTGCAATATTGTTTTAACAATCCAAGTATAAACTTAACTCAACTTCATAGGTCCAAGTGCTTTATAAATGTTTTCTGCAAATGTAATTTTCTGCTATTCATATCTGCTTCACAGGGCTGTTGTGATACTTGCTCAATTCATGATGAATTGAACAAAATGAATAGTACCAAGAATCATTGTGATTTTTGGAGACTTTAATGTCCCAGATATAGATTGGAGGACAAGTGCTATGATCATCATAGAGCCCAGATACTCCAGGATGTGATAACAGACTTTTACCAAATATCCATGAACCAATAAGAAGTGATTTTAGCTTTAATTTTAGTAAACTGTGAGGACTTCCTAGAAGAACAGATTGTAGAGGAAAGCATTGGCTTGAGTGATCATGAAACAATTCAGTTTAATCTAAATAGAAGGTAAATAAAAATAAATCTGCAAGTAGGAGTCTTGATTTCAAAAGGGTGAACTTTTAAAAAAATTGTTAATTAGGGAAGTGGACTGAACTGAAGAACTCCAAGAATCTGAAAGTGGAAAAAGCTTGAAATTACTTTGTCAAAGTTGCAGAAACTATCTTGATCCTGCATCCCAAGCAAGGGGGGAAATTTTAGAGAGGGGTTGCTGACTTAACAGGCATCTCAAACAGGTTATTAAGAAGCTTCAGGGGGTAGCCAAGTTAGTCTGTACAGGATAAACTTAAAAAAAACCAAATGGTCTGGTAGCACTTATAGACTAACAAAACATGTAGATGCCCACAAAAGCTCATGATACCATCTACGTGTTTTGTTAGTCTATAAAGTGTTACCAGAGCATTTGTTGTTTTTTTGAAGTTTAGGTTATTAAGAGAAAGCAGGAAGCCTCCAAAGAATGGAAGAAGGGATGGATCAGCAAGGAAAGCTACCTCTTGGGGTTGGAAAGTATAGAGGAAAAAGTGAGAACTGCCAAAAACCAGTCAGAGCTGGACCTTCTAAAGGAAATTACAAGAATAGTAAAAGGTTCTTTAATCATATAAATACAAAGAAAACAAGGAGAGAAGTGGGACTGCTAAGCATTGGGAATGGAGTCAGTCAGAAAAAGTGCCGGTACTCCAGGGGAAAAGTTGTTGAGCTCTGACTGGAGGTGCCTAGTACTGCATCTGGAGGTGCCAGTACTGCGTACCTGGCAGTATCATCACAAAAAAAGCACTGGAGTCAGTGTTCCCTGTAAGCCAGAGGAGTGACAAACTGTGGGCCCCTGGGGAAGGTGAGGGAGGGTGGTGGCTCTGTGTGCCTGGAAGGGGCAGGTCCAAAGGTGGGAGGGGGTGGGATCAATGCAATCAGCCCTCCGTGTTGCCTGGAGTGCTGTGGGCTTCCCCCTTCCCACAGCCCTTAGCGCTGCCCAGAGCGCATGGCACTTGAGCAGCATTTTAAAGGGCTTGGGCTCCAGCTTCCGCTGCTGCTACTGCAGCAGTGGCAGCTGGAGCCCTGGGCCCCTTTGAATTGCTGGGTCCTGGGGCAATTGCTCCTTCCTCCCCCTGCCATCAACGAGCCTGTTATAAGCTGAGCACTTGGGTGGCCACCCAGGAGAGATTCATATGCCATCCAGCTGATTAGCAGAGCACCCACAGCAGGCAACATGTGTTTCTAGTGGTGATGCACATCCACACATGCCTCAGTGCACATAGCAAAATATATTCTGCACATGGATGGAAAAAATTAGAGGGAACATTGCGGGGGAGGTTAAAGATAATCTAGGTATGGCCCAACACCTAAAAGGAATACTATGGCTCAGTTTTTAATTAGATTAGTGAGAAACCTGTGGATGGTAGTAGGGTGGCTAATGGCAATGAGGATATAGAAGTAGAAATTACTACATCTGAGCTGGAAGCCAAACTCAACAGCTTAATAGAACCAATCTTCATCCAAGAATATTAAAAGAACTGGCACATGAAATTGCAAGCCCAATAGTAAGGATTTTTAATTACTCTAAACTCAGGGGGGTTGTGCCCTGTGACTGGAGAATTGCAAATATAGTACCTATTGGAGGCAGGGGGGAGAGAGCCAAAAACTACAGGCTCATTAGCTTGACTGCAGATTTATGCAAGGCTTTAGAACACATTGTGCAAGAGAGAGTAGTTAGTTAAGGACATAGGGGTAAATGATAATTGGGATAAAATACCACATGGTTGCCAGACCATCTTGATTTCTTTGAGAAAATAAGTGATTTTCTAGACAAACAAAATGCAGTAGATCTGTTCTTTCTAGATTTCAGTAAAGAATTTGATACAGTTCCATATGGGAAATTATTAAATTGGAGAAGATGGAGATTACTCCAAGACTCAAAAGGTGGGTAAGGAACTGGTTAAAGGCAAGATTATGGTGCATCATGTTGAAAGGTGATCTGTCAAACTGGAGGGAGGTTACAGTGCAGTCCCTCAGAGCTAGAGAAAGATGTACATGTATTAGTTGATCACAGGGTGACTTAGCCTCCAATATGATGCAGCTGTAAAAAAGGCTAATGCAATCCAAGGATGCATCAAGTGAGAGAGAGAGCAGTGTTATTACCATTATACAAGGCCCCTATGAGACCTCTTCTGGAATGCTGTGTGCATAAATAAATTCAGACTGGAACACATGCAGAGAAGGGCTACTTGGCTGATCAAAGGGATGGAGAACATACCTCCCAAAAGGATACTTGAGGAGTTGGCTTCTTCAGCTAAACAAAATAAAGGTTGTGGGGAGATGTGGTTGATCTCTCTAAATACAGCAGGGAGGGAGAAGAGTTATTTAAGTTAAGGGCCAATGTTGGCATAAGAACAAATGGATACGAACTGGTCATCATCAAGTTTAGACTTAAAATTAGACTGAATTTCTAACCAGGAGAAGAGTGAAATTCTGGAACAACCTTCAGAGGACATTAATGGGATGCAAAACACTAACTGGTTTCAAGACTAAGTTTGGTAAGCTTGTGGGGACTATATAATGAAGTTGCCTGCAGTGGCATATGGCTCCTCCATGACAGCTGTTGGCAAATACCTTCAGACAGGACACTCGATGGGGAGGGCTTTCAGTTACCACAGAGAATTCTTTCCCATGTTTCTGTCTGGTGGGTCTCACCCACATGCTCAGGATCTGATCATCAGATCTGGAAGAAATATTCCTGAGGTCAGATTTGCAGAAACCCTACGGGTTTTTTGCCTTGCTCAGCAGCATGGGGAATGGGTAACTTTCTGGTTTGAACTATAGTAAATGGTGGATTCTCTGTAATTATGTCTTTAAATCAAGATATGAGGACTTCACTAACTCAGCCAGAGGATATGGGCCTTTTACAAGAGTGGTCGGTGGTCTCTGATGTGCAGGAGATCAGACTAAATTATCATGGTGGTTCCTTCTGTCTGTGACTGTAAAGCACTTTGAGATGCTCAGGTCAAAAACTCTTTGCATTTTGTTCCAATAAAATTTGTATTAGTTATTTGTAAACACACTTTGTATGTGAACCATTTGTGCCTTGTTTCTTTCCTCCTTTAGATCCAATGCCTCAGATGGACGTAAGTGAAGCAAACAAACAGTTTATGGAACAGAGTGAAGAGCTCTATGATGCCTTGATGGACTGTCACTGGCAGCCTTTGGACACTGTCTCTTCAGAGATTCCAGCCATGTTATAGCCTCATTGCTGAGGCTCTGTCTCCACGCGTCAAGCCAGCAGGCACCAGACTCCTGTGCTGCACCTGGAACCTGCGGTAGTGAAGGGTTGGCCCCTCTTTCACTCGGGTCTGACTCAAAGTAAAGGAAGACTGTGGCATTTCCTGTACACAATGAGTCTTGGAGGAGCATCATGGTAGCTTTTATTCATGGTGAAAATTAGAACTGCAACAGTTTTATTCCTTTTGTCTTGAAATGAACTCTTAATACTTCTTGGGGAATTGTAATTTATAAACTTTAAACAAGATGGCACAGGGGAAAGACACTTCCCCAATGTACAATCAAAAAATTGGTCTTTTAAGTAAAATTATTCTTTGCATTTTGGTTCCCGCCCATCTCTGTTTTGCTACCCATTTTACTATCTTCTGGTCACACAAAACTGCTTACAGTAAAGGTGATTTTTTTAAATAACATAATCACCATTCAAATGTTTCAGCACCTCTGCACTGAATGGGCAAAGTGGCTGTACATCGCAAGGAAAAACATACAGCTGAAGGCTTTTGTTATGCCTTATTTATACACCAATATAGTGCTACCAGGCATCTAGCATGGTGATTTTGACCAATATGGATAGGGAAGGTTTTTTGAGCAGTGGAGAGAATGAATATTAGGATCATTTATTATAAAACGATCATAGGCTAATGCACACTAGCTAACCACTAGCATAGTTTTGCTTGCCTAGGTCTTGACATATGTGTGAGGAATTTCTCCCCGACTAGTTAAAGAAACAACTTACAACATTGCTAACAGCAATCACATTTAGATATGGTTCCATCTCCTACGATCCCATTGTTGTGGGCCAGCCTTAATGGTCCATTAAGAGTCTAGACCAGGGGTCTCAAACTCCCAGTCCTGGCAGGAGCGATTGTGCAATCCGGCCTGGCACTCCCAGCGGGCCAGGGGAGGCCTGTACATTATCAGTTGCCAAACCCTGCCCCTACCCACCATCACTCTGCCCTTTCCCCCCATGACACCCATCCCCTGAGCACGCAGCTTTGGGGATCACAGGGGAGAAGGCCTGGCACGGCAGCAGCGGTTGCACCTCCCCACAGCAGCATGAGCTGTGGGAGAAGCAGAATACATTCGCTTCGCTTCCCCCGCAGCTCCTGCCACCGCGGGGAGTATGTGTGTGTGGGATGCAACCACTGCCACCATGCGGCACCAGGCCTCCCTCCCACCCCCGGTAATTCCTAAAGCCACATGCTCAGGGGAAAGTGTTCCTTGGGAAGGGAGGTCATGCCCAGCCTGCTGTGAATGCCAGGCCAGATTGCGCACTTACTCCAGCTAGGATGGGCTCGCAGGCCAGGAGTTTCAGATCTCTGGTCTAGACTTTACTTCTGTCCTGAGTGAATGTCGTAAAAGTAAAATTTAAAATAGTGAATGAGAAATGAGCCAGAGCAATGTAATTAAATATATTGTGAAACTTTCAAGGTGACACCTGAAAGACAGTTTTCTATTGCCTGTTGTGTATGCTGGATGAGGTAGCAATGTATTTAAGCTAGTGCTGTGATGGGAGAGAAGGCATTTTTGTTCACACTAGTATATTATAAACACTTTTTAGATTTTTGGCACCATAAAGTCTTCAAGAAATAGGAGCAGACAAACTCCTGCAACAAACATCTACCAAGAAAGCACTTAGTAGCTAAAATTGCTACTAAAAAGCATTTAATTACCCCTCATTCATGTTGGTGCAGTAATGTTCAGCAAAGATTAGATACTTCAAGCCACCTGCCATTATGACAAGGCTGTTTCCATCATTCGAATACAGATCAGTGTGTGTTTTATCAAGTTCAATGGAAATAGTAGATATGACATGCTGTTTCACGGGACAACTGTATTCAGTGTAGTTTAAAATGAGTGACAGTGAGAAACAGAGCAGTGTTTCTCAACCAGTGGTACGAATACCCTTAGGGTTTCTCGAGAGAAGTATGGGGGGGTACATCAACACAACTGAAATTTTGAAAAAAATGAATTTTTGTTTTAAGTTTTACAGTGCTTTATTATTTTTGTACTTTTTACACCCAAAAATTTCATCGCCCACCCAGCTACAATTAAGTTGTTTAAACAAATGTGTGCAATGGTAGAAAAAAAATTGTGTCTGAAAACTGTAGGTACTGGGGGTACTTATAATTTTTTTTAAAGGGGTACTTTATTAAAAAAAAGGTTGAGAAACACTGAAATAGAGGACCTTTATATACTTTGCACGTACATATATCTCCCCTCCATAATCTTTACTTGCCCGGTTAAATGATGTTGTCCTCAGCTATGATTGTTGTGCTGGATTTAAGAATCTGTGGCTATGTCTACATTGCCCAGTCTTGTGCAAGAACATATGCAAATGAGGCCACACCTCATTTGCATACTTAAGGTGCCATTTTGCGCAAGGAGCTTTTGCACAAGAACGAGCAGTCTATACTGCTCCTTGCGCAAAAACTTCCTTGTGCGCGAGAGCCGTTCTGCCTGATAAGTGGCAGACGTAGCCTGTATGTTCTGTGAGGATACCTTTGGTAGTTAGTACAATTGGTCAGGAAAGTGGGAGCTGAGTGTGTTTTTCTTCCGGTGGTTAAAATGTTCCCCTACAGGTTTATGTGTGTTACCATTTCAAATAACAGGACTATGTAGCACTTTAAAGACTAACAAGATGGTTTATTAGGTGATGAGCTTTCGTGTTTGACTTGTGTCCTTTTGTCGTAGAGACTGTCCAGTTTGACCAGTATACATGGCAGAAGGGCATTTCAGGCCCTTGATGACATGGTTATTGACTGATAGGGAACTCTGAAAGGATAGCAATCCCTCTCTTCCCTTCCCTCCTCCCATGTAGGTTGAACACACCCTAATGGAGAGGAAAGAGGCAATGCCTCACTGCAGCATTTGGGTGGGTGTTCGGGTGTCCCTGGGCAGTGGTTCTCAGCGGTACACCAAGGTCTTCCAGAAGTATGTCAACTTATCTAGCTATTTGCTTAGTTTTACAACAGGCTATATACAAAGCACGAGGTAAGTCAGTCTAAAATTGCACTCTCTGAGCTGTTTATACTGCGTTGTAAGACTATCAGTGTGTCTCAGCCTAGAGTTTGTGACTCTGAAGTGGGTCATGGGACAGGTTCAGGGGGGGGTTGTAAGTGCAGGGTTGGCATTAGGGAGTGGCGAGCAGGACAACTCCCTAAATCGGTGAAGAAGATCACGGTAACCGAAGGAGGCAGGAGTCCTAGGGAGGAAAGAGCAAGACGGTATCCGGCTGCATAGGGGAGGGGTGGATTCAGATTGCACAGGCCGCCTGCACTGGGGAGCTTCCTAATTCAGCGTCTTGTTCCTTGTCGGGCTGGCCAGCTAGAGAAGGGCGATGGCACGGGGGTTCCCGGCAGGTAGTGGGGGGTTCAGCATGGAGGAGGCGATAACCCCGCCGATAACTCCGCGGCCGGGCAGGCTGGGCGACTACAGAGGACGAGCGAGCTGAACTACAACTCCCAGGAGGCTGTGGGGGAGGCCCTCACGCAGGAGCCAATCAGCGGTTCCGCTGAGGGCATAGCTGACCCTTAAAAGGCAAGGCTCGGAAGCTGTTCGCCCTTTTCCGTCGCAGGCTTTGCTGGCGCTGTTGGGGGAGCGGGGATCAGGTAAGGCCCGGGGCTGCTTGCAATCCGCTGCCATCCTCTCTCCCTGGGGGCCGCCTGGCTGCTCTGCCCCCCGAGACTTTACCCTGAGCGCCTTCGGATTCCGAGGGGCGGGGTTGAGCTGCGATATTGCTGCGGAGCTGCTTTGTGGGCGCTGAAACACGAGGAGTCGCCGGGCCGGGTAGCTCTGTTCTCCGCAGCGCTGGGGCGGTGACTGGGATGGGGTGCAGCCCTGATATGGTTCTGCACACTCAGCGGCTTTGCACGAGTGTGATTCAGCTGGCTTGTGTGCCATGGCCACAGAATGGCCCGCATGGGCTTTGGCTAAATGCTGGTAGTTAACCCGGGCGTTAATGCAGCATAGGGGTGCAGTGTGGGACTCTGGCCCCTGCAGTTTGGTTGGGGAGAAAGGGGGAAGGGAAGGAGGCGTGGTGCAGGAATGGGTGAAAATCGGTGTTTCGGTTAGACGGGCGTATATGGAGGCAGGCCTGAATTTTAGTCTTTCAGGGAAGACTGGTGCTGTGGGGGAGCGGAGGGACTATATACAAGAATCGTAAGTGGTAAAGTGGCTAGAGGCAGAACAAAGGGAGGTTGCCCCCATCAAAGCAAAATTTACACTTATGTTCGGCTGTAGCAAGGTCGCTGAGCATTTAACAGGAAAGGTCCCTTACTGATGTGCGGTTAGTAGGCCCGTACTTGTGCTTCCTAGGCTTTGTGCAGTGAGGTCTTGCCCAGGGTGGGGTGATTATTTGTACTTCTGTCTTTTCCCAAAGACACACATCCTTATTGCTTGGTATAACCCTTTACAACTCAGTAGAAAGTGCTGAAAGTACCTTTGCATGTGGTTTGCATCAAGCTGTATTAGGATGGCTACTGATATTTAATTGAACACAACAGCATAGGAAATGTATTAAACAAAACGAGCCTTTAATACAGTATGTGGGGAAATGTGTAGAAAACGTAAGTAACAGTTAAAATCCAATTTAAAATAAAAAAAAATCAATTTTATCCTCCCTAAGGTCTTCACTTACTGAGAGATGGACACTGAAGATCAGTCTCCTGGGGGTTGATCATTCTCCTGTCTGCCCCCCTCCCTCCCCCTCAGCAGTGTTCCCTCCAATTTTCCCTATTCATGTGCAGAATAAATTTTATGAACTCCACCCACCAATAGAAACATGCTACCAGCATGTTTACCTGAATCTCCTGGTCAGCTGCCCAAGTACTCGGCTTACAGGGAGCCCTGGCCTTCGGGGGGGGGGGGGAGGGGTACCATGGTAAGATGGACTAACTCGCGTAGCTGGGGTTGTCCTCCTTAGTTCTACTTTCCCCCCTCATGTAGACCTGGCCTAATCCTGCCATTCCTCTCTTCCAGATCTTGCGTGGTGTCTCTTTGGACTGAGACAAGCCTGGAGATGCCAGAACCCCTCAAGCATGGGACTAGCAGAGCTTTCACTGGCTTTCCTTGTGCAGTAAGTGACTCTGCGTGCCCTTAGTCTACTATGGAGCTTTTAAAAGCTCTATCTGTTAACCTTATCCCCAGGAGGACATGGGTTCTGCTCAGCTAGCTTACTGCTGTGGAGACAGCTACTAGGAGCGTGGTTAAAGAAGCTAACAATGATTGGCCATGTCTTGTTAATGACCCCCTCTGATGTTCCCACGGCCCTATCGAAGCTGCGTCTGTCTCTTATGTGGCTGATGTGGTCAAAAAGGAGCCAAAAGTGACCTGTTTTCCTTGACGGTCGCTGTTCAGTTTGAACCATTGTAACTGTTCAGCAACATTGCAGGAAAGTACATGTGCTAGGTGACAGATGCACAAGCTTTGCCTCTCCAGGGTGTGTCTAGGTGTGGCAGTGGGGCCTCTGTCTAAATAGACTAGCAGAGCTATCTTGAACTTGATTTTCAAGCTTCTCTGCCCTTTGGAAGGGGAGGTTCTGGAGCCACTTGGCATTCATAAAGCTTGCTCATTGATTCAGCCTGAATGGTTGGTCCCATCTTCTGGCAGAGAAACTGCTGTTGAATGCCATGTGGGACCATGCAGAGGTCAAGGTGTGTGCTTTCTGAAAGGGGAATGGAGAGGGACATGCAATGACATTTATTTGCTTTATTTTTTCTAAGAGGCTGATTCCTGTTCCAGTAGGACTTGGTGTCAAGCAGATGGATATTGCAGTGGGATAATGGGCTGACAACTGCCTCCCTTCGCCCACTCCAGAGCCCAGCTGGTGAGTGCAAGATGTTGTCTTTGTGGTGCTGGTTATTGTCTGAGCAGAAGCAGCCAGACCTGTGGGGGATTGTAGGTAAAATGCTAAATGGCAAAGAAACCACTAGCCAAGACTTGCAACTAACTGGTGTTCCAAAGACACTTTTTGGCCCACACGTGTTCAGGTTCACGATCCATGGGGTAGCCCCTTGTTGTCTCTGCAGGCACAGCTCTCCTACCAGTACTGTTTCAGTTCCTCTCCCCACAACCTGTATGGCATAGCACCCAGCTGCCATACAGTTCTTTTATCAGTAGCGCTTAATGCACTTTATAAAGGTGGTGGTGGTGGTGGTGGTCCCATTTCGAAGAAGCACAGAGTGGAAAGGACTTGCCTAGTGACAGATCTGAGACTAGAACCAGGTCTCCTAAATTTCAGTCCAATGCACTAGACCACACTGTCTGTCCTCTTATCTCCCAGTCCTCCTGCTGCTAAAACACTGACAGGGCTGGGCATTTGGACTGCATGTAAAACCAAGAGCTGTGGCTCAATGAAGTGGCCACAGGATCTCCAAGTACATGCAAGAGCAAGGAGGAGGGACTTTGTCAGCTAAGCCCTGTGTGGTTGTGGCGGTCACTCGTCTCTCCTATAAGCTTTCATCAGGTTGGCTGGGATGTTCCCATTTATAGGACATTGGCCTCATAGGAGGGGCGGTGCTTTTCTTGGCCCTTTCTTGTGCATGTTCCTAGTTCTGTGGCATCTGTAGCCCTGTTCTTCACCAAGTGTGAGAATGTTGGTGCAAATCTGTTTCCCAGGGCCCATCTGGAGACACCCGTCAATCCAGAGCGGTTGCTGAGCATGTCTGTCTGTTGGCTGGAATGAAGTGGACACACAGCAGCTATCATGCAAGGTGAGATTGACAACTTGCATCAGAGTAGTGCAGCTGCCTTGACCTCCAGATCCCTTTCCCATCAGATCTGAACACCGATCTCATGGTCAAAAAGGAGGCAAAGTAAAATGTCAAGTTGGTCTCATCCTCTGCTAGAACAGTCCTGCAGAGAGAGGCTGGCTTACGACACAGCAACTCATCCGCAGAGCCCTTGGTGAAAGGCAGATCTGCAGAGTTTGGTGAGGGAGGGTGCTTAGACTGCTCAGGCCAGAATGATCCCAACCAGAGCAGTTTCTGCTGATGGCTTCCCCTCCCCTCATAGAATTTCCATGGTGCTGATGTTCTGGCTGTATTCCTGCTGAGCTAGTGCATGTTTCTGTACATACGGGCTGGAGCACTTCAGCTCAAATTCCAGTTACATTCTTGCCTTTTGCAGGGATTTCTTGCTAAATGGAAGAAGCTGATGCTGCTAAGCAGAGCTACGGTTTTGCCACGTGGTGGAACGTGCTGGGTCTCCTGAGGGGCTAGAACGTGAGACAGACCTGTGGATGGGAAAAGTAAGCTTCCAAGTACTCACTTTTTATGGGTTAGGGGCTTAGCATGCAGAGCTGACAGACTCCATTGAGTTACTCACTCTGATTTGACTCTGAACTGGTATTAAAACATAAACTTCACCCCAAACCATAGAAAATGACAAGAGCTTCAAAACACTTGTTCATTAACTGGCTGCTTTCTGGGGCTGATGTCCCTAGGGCCCATGGCATCTTAGTGGCCAGCCTTCCATCATCTGAAGGATTTCTGAAGTTAACTGCATCTGTAGACAGATTCCAGGCAGCAGCCTTGGGAGCTGTGGGACAGATTGTCAGCTGTTGAAAGTCCGCTCCGCACTATTGATTTTCATGTAATGCTCAAATTTCTGCCAGCTGAGGTTCAAACCCTGTATCTTGGAGTGGGAATGTTCTACTCAAAGCAAGTGGTGCGCGCGTCACACAGCTGAAGTGTGACTGCCTTGGTAGTGGGGCAGGATGGGGAGGCTTTTTTCCCCTGACATAAGAGGCAGAAATGTCATGCAGAACTAGTTTGGCTACTGCAGAAACAGAGTCTAACAGGAACTTAGTGCTAGTGCAATGCAGAGCCACACACTAGCCCTGCGTAACTGCCTGGTCCGTGATGACTCCTGATAGATGGTGACTGTTGGATGAATCCTGCGGATATGGGGCTGAGGCCAGGCACCATCACTAAAAAAGCACTTGGGTTCTGTTTAAAATTATCTGATGGTGTAGTTGGGAGCCAAGGTGTACACGTCACTCAATAGCGACTTTATCTTTTCAGATCAAAGTGGACCCGAGAAACAGCTGACACTGGACTGTTGCCTCCCAACTTTCAGTCCCTCCTACAAGCTACATCAGTGCGTCCTAAAGCAAATGTCGGCCTGCGTAGAAAATCCCTGTTCCCCTCCCCAGACCTCTGTCTGGTCTAGGCAGTATCAGGAAATGACAAATGCAGCATTCCAACTCTTGCCTGACTCTTCTGTCCATACTTTCAGCTGCTAATCAAATATCGGACTGGCCTGTGGTCTGCGTCTGCTCCCAGCTCTGTTGCTAGGTGAGCTAGACCAGTGGTTCTCAACCTTCTGGGCAGGGGTCCGTTTGTAAATGCATATGGCCAGTGGTGACTGGCAGTAGTCTGGGGCTGGCAGCAATGGGGTGGCTTTGGTTGGAGCTTGCCTGGCACTTGCCCCACAGTGCTGTGGGGCTGGCAGGGTGGGGCTCTCCGCTCCAGGGTTGCAGCACACTCGGGTTTGGCCCTCTCCCCTGGCTGGACTGAAGTGGTGAGTTGTTGGGACTGGGCTGGTACAGTGCTGCTTGCTCAACCCTCGCCTGCCTGTGCTAGTGTCACGGTGGCTGGGCAAAACTGTGTGACTTTGTGCCTGGAGCAGGGTGAGCCAGGCAGCCCTGTGGGACTGAGCTGCCACAACCCTTTGAAATAAAGCCACTGCCTGTGTCCCAAACTAAAACGTGTCTCCAAAGCATGAACGATGCCAAGTGATGTCAGCCAGGCCGTGGGTAAGAGCCAGGTGGTCCCGTATCTCTTGACCCAAGGCATGGCTTGCTGGGTTTTTTTTCTGGCATCGTATGTGGTCGTGGTAATGGGCAAGCAGGTTCCTAGCTGAACATTACAGGAGCAAAATCCACGGCAGAGGGGGAAGGAGACAAATCATTTGCTGGGAAGGCGCATAGCCCCGATACAGCTGCAGGCCTGGGGCTGCCGTTGTGGCAGTGGTACTGTAGAAAAGGCCTAAGTGGTATTGCTGATCAATGAACAGGTAAAGCTGAAATGAGAATGGGGTGAAGGCAGCCACGCCTGGCGCTGTGCAGTAGTGGGGACTAGAGACTAGCACTGCTGTGGATTTTACAAGCTCAGTGTTGGTGATGAACATGGGGTAAAACCCCTGGGAAATGTCCACCAGGATTGCCCCCTGCTGAGCATGTTACAATCCACCACTGCTGTGGATTGTTTGAAAGCCTGGGGAGGCATTTACCACTTTTGCCCAAGCCAATCCAGTGTGGTGAGGGCGGCATTTTCTGTCCCCAGAGTGGGTGGGAAAGATTTTCATGCACTCCCCAAAGCACAGGAGTGTGGAGATAGATTTCCCTTCTAATGCTGGAGATGGGGTCTTGCGGGAAGCCTGGGGCTGTAGCTGTTTCTTTCCTGAAAATATTGAAGTATTCCCTACCCAGGAAGTTGGGGAGGGAACCAATGTTCCCCCAGCGCTATAACCCTGGGCCTGGGAGCTGCCATTCTCCCCTGAAAGCAACATGGGAGGCCAGGTTTGCTTCCTGGGTCTAACATGTAGTCTGCACCTAAGTGAAGTAATGAATGTAGGGGCCCAGAGATGGATTTAAGAGCATAGATGAGGCACCTATTAAAGGATTTGGGAGCAAGCCCCAATGGGAGTCTTGTATCCCCTCCCCATTTTTGCTGTCTCATTGAATGACCTCTGACCAACATGTCAACGATTGTTCCAGGGCTTGCCCCCTGCGCCACACTGAGCTTGGCCACTTTTGAGCAGTGTCAGCTCTTTGCTCAGCCTTCCCTAGCTGAGAAGAGCAGCTCCTGATGCTATCGGGTGACAAGGAAAGCAGGCATGGACCGAACAGCTATTACAGACGCTGCGTGCTCTGCCTCCTGCCCTTGCTTCCAAGGTGCACAGAGGGGGAGAGCTGCAAGCCTACACAGCAACTTACTCCTATTCCCCTCCTTTATTCTCTGGCCTTTTCCATGATTTAAACATAGGTGGGGAGAGCACTTAAGATGGAGTTTATTACTGCCCAATCTATTTGGGTGGTGGCTGCAGAAGACCTGTCCACTTGGCCAGGGATGGGGACACAGGTCATAGGATCAAATAAAGAATCCAAAGGGCATCACTGAGCTGAGCTTGGGACCCTGTGAGGAACATGCTGGAGAGCCCACCACTCAAAGCCACGGTAGCCCTGAAGTAAGCTGGCTGCCCTGCTGGTGGATGTATCCATTTCAGCCGTTGTCTAGTCTGCATAAAAGTCATTAAAAGAAAATACCAACCAACATGGCAACAGTGGCAAAGGTAAGTGCAGACATGGCCTTGCTGGGGTCTGAGCTGGATTAGAAGCATCTAGTGCAGCGGTGGCCAACCTGTGGCTCGCGAGGCGAAAAAAATTGCAGCTCCTGATGGAACCTAGGACTGCTCAGGTTAGCTGCTCTCGCTGCCTGTGCAGGTCCGCTCATGGCCCCCTAGCGCACTGTCATATCCTACATGTGCTAGCCGCCAGCTGCTGAGCACAGGCAGTGGTGAGGGCTCTGGGTCTGGTGGCGGCACCAGCGGCAGCTCCGGGACCTGGGCATAAGGTTAGTGGGGGAAGGGAGAGGGATTGGGTTAGAGTTGGGGGGGAGTGTGAGGGAGGGATGGGGAAGAGCAGCCGGCATGCTTCCTGAGAACCAGGATCCCCGGGTACTGGCCCCAGCTGTTTCTGTCCCCTCCCCCTGACCACCACCCCTCCATCCCCCCATGAGTACCTGCCCCAGCACCCTGCCTCCTACCCCAACCAGCACAGTGGGGGCCACATGAGTGAGTCTTGGGTGTTTTTGGAGCTCACTTGCATCTCACTTGTGTGGCCCTGACTGACTTTTCTGTGGATCAGTGACCCCTGACTCAAAACAGGTTCCCCACCCCTTTCATAAATATAGACAATGCTGAAACATTTTGTTTGTCGTATTTTATTTAAAAATGAAGCCTGGCCAACAAGCCCCCATCTGGCTGCAGCATCATAACACTCCTACACCACCACCAACCCCAAACCTGAGCCCCTCACATCCCCAAACGCCTGCACCCCCGCATCCCCACTCTTCTGCCACAACACTCCGGCAGCCTCCACACACTGCAAATCTGTGTCCTGAGCACATCAGACTCCCAACCTCCCTGCCCTGAGCCCCTCATGCACCCCAGCCCAAACTCCTGCACCCTCACAGCCACAAGCCTGTGGCTTGCTCAGCACCCCAACACTCTCCAGCCTGGAGTCCCCTCCCTGAGCCAGCATCCTCTTCTCTATTTCCTCCTGCACCCAAATTCCCTCCTGCACCTCTCACCCCTTCCCAGTGTGTTTTTTTGTGATGGTATGCTCCGGGAAGGTGTACCGGCACCTATTTTCCCCCGGCGTGTTTGGTTTGGTTGGGTTTGGGTTTTTTTTGCTCAATAACTCCCCCTCGCCCCCCAGTATGTGGCTCTTCACACTATCCACTGCTATTTTGGCTCTTCATCTCTAACAGGTTGGCCACCCCTGTTCTAGGGGGATGGTCAGATGGATAAAACTCTCAATTAGATTAGATACAGCGTGGCCCAGGGAACTGCTGGGGCCCTGGGCAAGATGTGTGGAATATTTTTTGTGATGTGCACCAAGGCATGTGTAGATGTGCACCACCATGGATACACATGTTGCCAGCTCTGGGTGCTCTGCTGAGCAGCACTGGAATCTCTCCCGAGTGGCCCTACAAGCACCCAGCTTACAGGGAACCCTGCTCAGGGGCCAGTCTTTCCAAGATCAGGCTCAGGCTCCACACATGATTTGGGCATCAAACCCCTGTTGAGTTCAGTGAATTCCTCTGTGCCCCGGGGGCTGAGCACTTTTGAAACCTGGCCATGTGGGCAGCCCAGCCGACATGCCTGCACTGCAGCTGGCTCCCATCCCTGCTCCCGCAGCTCCCTTTTCCCTTTGCTGGCGGGTCCCTTAGCGGAGAGATGTCCAGAGAGATGTTTTCTTACCCCAATAAAGAGAAGCACCAGAAGGAGGGGCAGATTGGTTGCTGAGAACAAGGCCTCCTCCGCCCCTGCCCGAGACAGGGACGCTGCAAACTTCTATTGTTTGCAAAGCCTTCGGAGCTCCTTTATCTGGAGACAATTGAATCCGTTCACTTGATTTGTTCTTGGCTTTGCTCCAGGTATCTTCCTAGATAATCTCTTTGCTAATTAACTCAAGGACCCCTGTGCACTGAAATTCCCTCCTAAGGGTTCTCCCCCTCTCCTCCCGGGAGCACATTAGAGCTGCTCACATAGACAGGGCCAAACTCACAGAACCCAGCCCTTCCAGGGACCCTGCTTGGCCGGGCTAGAGGCCAAACTGTTCTCAAGCCCTATAGCAGGGGTGGAGAACCTGGGGCCTGGATGCGACTCCCAGCTTGCCTAGATCAGCCTGGAGGCGTGGGGCTCCCCTCCCAGAATTGGGGAGCCCACACAGGAGCTGCAGATCCCCCCGGCGCAGGGCTGGAGCACACGTTATCTAGGCTGGGCCCCCCCAGGCTCTGATGTGCGAGTGGAACGTGGGGACTGGCCTCAGTCGGGGGCCACATCAGGGTGGGTTTGGGTGTTTGGGGTTTTTTTGCTTCTCACTTGTGTGCGGCCCCGACTGATTTTTCTGTGGGTCAGCAGCCTCTGACCCAGAAATGGTTCCCCAGCCCTGCCCTATGGTCGGAGACTGAAGCCAGCAGCTAAAGCTGTGGGTGCTTGGAGTCTGTTTGACTTGAGCAGAGCCTGGATGTCGCGCTTGTTGCGTGCGGAGTATTGAGAACGGTGCTGAAATTACAAGCTCCCCCTTTACATTCGCAGGACTTCCTGCTCCTGCTTGTAGGCCAGGGGGCTCTGCAGGTAGCATGGGATCTGGTGCCAGGTGGGGTGAGTTGTGCCCCTCTGCCATCTGGGCCTCTCCCTCTATTCAGCTGCCGTGAGTTAGATTTCTGGATTCTATGCAACAGTGATACATGGCAAGCTTCCAGGAAGAGAGTTTTGATCCTCACCCTGCTCCAACTAGCAGCGTGTCCCTGCATGGGCGGTGGCTTGAAGATAGACCCAGATGCTCAGGTGGGATTGCTCTTAGGGCACCTAGCCTGAACCACTGCCTGTGGCCTTGCTGCTATTTTTACATGCTTTCTGGAGCAGAGCTAGCACGGGTCTGTCTATGCACGCGGGGAATCCCAGCTCAAATGTAAACACCCCCCCCATCAGGCCTTAACGTGGGAGAGATCACAATGCTTCTACAGAAATCCATCGTGCACCCCCACCTGGAATACTATGGCCAGTTCTGGTTGCTCTATCTCAGGCTACGGTGGGATGAAAAAGTTCAGAAAAGGACAACAAAGATGGTGATGGGTGTGGAACAGCTTCTATACAGGGAGCATCAAAAAGATGAGAGTTGTTCAGCTTAGGAAAAGAGACGACTGAGCAGGGTGCGATACAGATCTATTAAAACCCGAGTGGTGCAGAAAATGTGACTAGAGAAATAGCAATCACTCTTCCCCACAGGGTGAAACCCAGGGGTCATTCGATGAAATTGATAGGCAGCATTTTACTCCAATCAAGAGGACGTGCTTTTTCACACGCTGCACAGCTCATGCAGCTCTGGGACTTATGGCCATGGGATGTTGTTTGGTCCATAAGTGGAACTGGGTTCAAACGAGAACTGGCTGAGTTCATTGAGAATAGATCCCGATGCTTATCAGCTATGATGGGCAGGGATGCAACTGTATGCTTGGGGCAACCCTAACCTGCTACCAGAAGCCAGGAGTAGATCACTCCCTAACTGCCTTGTTCTCTGCACTCCCCCTGAAACTCTGGCCAGGGCCACCACCGGAGACAGGACACTGGGCAATGTGAAAGCAGGCTCTTTGCTGGCCAGGCCTCTCGCGCGTATTGCCATCCAAGCAAAACGTCAACTTCCCCTTGATGAAAACCCTTACACTATGTAACTTAAAGATCAGCGAAGAACAGGAACCAAAACCAGACCTGAAAAGTTCGTGCTGGTTGTGCTGACTGTGCCATGCCCAATAAGGCAGAAAAGGAAAAACAGGAAACCATCTCACCCCCTTACTCCTGTCACTTAACAGACAGGGTCTGCTAGCCTATTACAAAAAGCGCGCAAAAGCTTTCTCTATAAAACAGCTTCCTCCTGTATCAAATTGAGAATTCCCGAATAAATCATTGGAAGGCAGAATACGAGCCAGGTCCAAGGACTGATCACCCGAGGGCCATCTCCCGCTCACCGAACCCAAACGAGTTCCTGTAGAGCGTAACGTATACCAACTATGCCGTTGTTGCTGTTGTACTTTGTGTTTTCTTAAGTGAGTATTGTTATCTAAACTTAGTTAGAAGTTTTGTTAAGTAGTAGTGTTAAGAGTTTTAGATAAATAGTTAGCCTTATGAGTAAGATTGATGTAAATGTAACTGTTGATAATCCCTGGTCCCTTATTGACAACTATTGGGACTTAGAAAAAGCTCAGGGAATTTTCATTTACTGTATTGCACTTTGCTTATTGCTCCTACTAATAGTTATTTGGTGGCCACGCATGTAAGAGACTAATAAAGTAAAAACTATAATTGGAAGCATTCTAATAAAAGTTTAAAAGATATTTAGTAATAGTTTGCCTGTTTCTGCACCTCCCTGGGACTAGCCACATTTCCGAACCTTTTACTTTATTCCACATGGTATCACAAACAGGATGTGGTTTATGTCCCTGGAGATGTGGAAAAGGCAACCAGTCTATGGAAGACTTGTTTCAGCATATTGTCTTCCACCAACTTGAATCAAACCAAAGCCCCCCCAGATTTAGTTCAAAAGCTTAACTTAACCATTGGGACTGGTTCGGAAGCAAAAGTCTGGCAGGTACAGGTAACCACAGAGGGCTTGGGATGCTTGTTACTCAGAACCCCCCATCTGTCCTTTTATCCCGTAAATGAAAGCGAAGGCCCAAAGTTAACAAAAGCTGGGAGCAATGAAAATAACCCCAATCCACCTGAAAATATTTTAAGCTCTATCGAGAAAATACTAAAGAAAGTAGGATACCCCTCAAAACCTACTGACTTTAGACCAAAAACCCCCTTTGGCACTGCTGGACATGGTATTTTAGTCCATACCCTAGATGAATTGCTGGAGAATAGAAAACAAAAAAAGATAGGTCCTGATACTTATCAACCAGAGAAGGTAATTGGGACGCTTTGGCATGCTTTAAAACAAACCTTGGATAGATTGGGAAATGCTGAGGCGGCGCTGCGGAGTGCGGCTGTAGCGTCAGCCTCAGACCCACAAAACCCCGCTGAGGTGCCATTGTGTACGGCGGCTGTAATGTTAGCCTCGAGTTCGTTAGAGAACCAAGAACACCGAGACTATCAGAGTGACCTAGCACTCCAAGGAAAACATTTTCCCCCGCCATATCAGTGGGAGGCTGTAATGGAGGCAGATGGTGCAGTACCTTCAGTGCCCCCCCCCAGTGGACCCTCCATTTTTAGAAGGCTTACCCATTTCTGTTGTTAAGACAACTTTTGATGCTGTAACCGGGCGGACTAATCAACAGACAGTGTTCCGCTCACGTAATAAGACAGAGTTAAAGGAGCTACTTTCTGATACCGAGAGACAGCCTAACGAACCCCCCGTAGCATGGTTAGGGAGATTAACGTTGGAAAACGGGTCAGAATGGCTTAACAACGATGAATCTATGTTCTTGTCTAGGTCACCTAATTGGGCAAAGGGTACTGGTAACTCATCCATAGTGTCTACCAATACGGTATACCCACTCTCTGTACCTGGCTTCTGCAGTCTTCTCCTAGGGGGAAGCCTTACAGCCTTAAGTCTACCCCCAGGTAGTATAAAAACAAAACAGCAGTTAATGCATGCTTGCGTGGGTCTTAGCATTTTAACCTGGGATCCTGCTAGGCATCCCTTAGGTCTCACTCAAGCTCAAACACAGCAACCCAGTCCGGTCCAGTTTCTTGCAGACCCTAGCCGAGTTCCAATAGGAGCAATGGCTATTAACTCAGCCGTTGAGGCTACAAGGAGTAAAGATCCAGGGCTGCTTATGTGGCTTCGTACCACAGAAGGCCAGCCCGTTACCGCCCTTTATCAAGTAATGGATAACGTAGATTTAAAAGAAAAAGTACATGAAAGTTTCCCGGTCGAAAATCTCAGAAAGCCAAAAAGAAACCCGCCTTCAAAACGGACAAAGTATGAAAGAGCGTTGTTTGGGTTTTTGCTAGGACTGGGATTAGCAAAAGGAAGAATCCGCAGCTGTAATAAGGAACAGCAGGAAACCATAGCACAGATCCTTGGGTGGAAACAATGGAGAAAAAGTGAAAATGACAGTCCTCAGCCAAAAAACGAGTAAAGGCCGAATGCCATCTGGCTGACACTGATATAGATACCCGACCATATAAATTCTTACTTGTAAAAGAATTGAAGAGACCCATACGCTTTTATTGGACACGGGGGCACAAGTCTCTATTATTACTAAAGATGTCCCCTACGCCAAGTTAGGGTCAAAAGTTTGGGTCCAAGGCTTACACCAAGCACAGCAATCTGAACTGGTGTTAATTACCATTCACTACCGCAGGCATAATTACAAAATAAAAGCCCTTCTTGGAAATAAAAACTTGCTAAGAATGCCCGATCTGAGACAACTAAACCTTAAAGCCACATTATTATCAGCACTATCAATCCAAACCACTCGAAAAACCTGTGTCATTTGAAAAAGTCATTTAGCAGGAAAATCGAAATCAGGTATAGACAGATAAAGAGGAAAAAAGCATGCGAAAATGGGTAAGAGGTTTGGAGCCCGGTGTGGGCATAGAAAAAGAAATAAGGGAAAGTAGTAATACAGGCATTAAAAAGTTAAACTAATGAGAAAGTGAAAAGTTAACTCTGGAGTGTAGAATGAATTAAGCACTTGCTGTAATGTGTTAGAAGGAAACCTGCTTTAAAATAAAGACTCCTTGTGTCTTTGCAGCCTCTTTCCTAAGCAATGTGTAAAGAAACAATCTAATTTAAATAGTTAGCTATGAACACTTTTGTTAAATTTGCTAAATAGGAAATAAGGAATTCTAAAGGAGAATAAAATCTATGCATTGTAAATTTGTAAATCTGTTTTGTAAGTTTCAAATACATTAATTTGGTTTTGTTTTAAATAATGCCCTTTCATTTAAAGCTACTTTATGCCAGACTCAAATATCTAGTGCAGGTCTTCTGGCATTTAACCCTTAAAGTACCTCAATGTTTTATAAGATTCAAAATCTTGTTATAAGCCAAATTGTAGCTAATATTTGGAATGGATTCTAGATTTCTTATTTTTAGGTAACAAATCAGACTCAGACCCAATGTGTTTTTGCTGTGTGCTTTAAAAGCGGAACTTAAAAGTGAAAAGAATCAAATTTCACTGTGTCTCTTTTCAAGGCTGAGTCTCTGAATTGTTGGTAACTTTGGATCTGAAAGCAAGCCAAAAAGTTATGTGTAAATGCAGGCCTAGCTGTTATAGAAGGAGTCTGCTATTCAAAGATTTCAAGAGAGGGTAACACACGCACCACCCTCTAAAGTAAATTACTATCCAAATAAAAGGCATGGTATATCACCAAATATTCATAAGCACCTACTTGTAAAAGATTTAATGTCAATGTTACTGTTTAATATGGGAATAAATTTAGTGTTAATAGATAACACTGCGATATATATATGATTCTCTTCCATTAAAAGGAAAACATTTTGGGTTTACTAAAATGGTAATTGGCAAATACTTAGTAATAAGTAAAGGAAAATCACTATAACAGTAAAGCTTCTGTTGCCACCCATGAATAGTTTGAAGCTTTACACATTAAAACCTAGTCTGCAGTACAAGAGGGAAACTGAGGCATACCACCTTTAACTTAATAATTAAACAATGAAGTAATCCACTCAAACCCTCTAAAGCTGGTATGCAAAATAAAAGCATACCATTGGGTAACAGCAGGCCGTTCAAAAAAAAAAAAAAATAGCAAGAAACATTTATAAAAGAAAAGTATTCTCAAGTATAATGTACCACCCTGACGGGGGTAGAAATGTTTTCTTGTCTTTCAGATCATCAGAAAGCGCTGGTGCCAGCTGAAAATCAGCTAAAGAAAAGAAAAAACATGGTTCTACTGTCATGACATAAGTTTGTGTTCTGTCTTGTGTGTCTTAATTGTAATACGTATTGCAGACGTCACTGTGTGTAGAATATTGGTGTTTTAATGAAAGGATATTTTAAGTAAAGCAAAAGCATGAATTAAAACAAAACAAAATTAATAATTGGGCCCAATCAATTGGCAATCAATTAGCAACCTTAATATTTAGTGAAAGAATGATAGTAATTGTTAAGCTAGGAGACTATTAACAATATCTCCACAGGTGAACAAAAAGGAACTGAAAGGAAGCAAGGAATGCGCCACATAAACAGAAGGACTGGGAGTGGGGTACCAGCCCCTTCCCCACCAAACTGGCTTTGCAAACACGACTAACTGCGACCGAGTCACAATCTTTTTCTCTTCTAGAATACAGAAGAACATTCTTTTCTCAAAGATTGGCTATGCACTTATGCAGTCCTAGGAAACGTTACTTGTTAAAAACATGGTTTGGAAAAACTGCACTTGCCGTTGCCACCTTTAATCCTGTTGGAAGTGTAATGTTTTGTGAGCATTTAGAATTACAAGGCCAAGCGATTGAATGCCTCGGTAACAGCACAGCAAAAGGACTCTTATTGTTATCAGACAAGTTTAAAGAAATCCGAGTATACGTTATGCAAAATCGCCTAGCTCTCGATTATCTTCTAGCAAAAGAGAGCAGGTTCTGTAAGTAGCTTGACAATCAGCCCCAAGCAAAAGAACTGTTTCAAGAGAAATGTTGTATGATAATTACTTCTGTGCGCCAAAATGTTACTGATGTAATTTCTAATATTAATCAAGTTGTTCGGAAGGTAAGAGAAGGGCGATCATTCTTTGGTCTCACCTGGCTCATAAATAGGTTCGGCCTAGATCAGTACAAAGATATTATACTCCCCTTCCTATTTAGTGTTTTTTCCTGTCTGGTACTCCTGTGTATTTCATGCGCATGCCTTAAGGCCTGTATCCGACGTACAGTTCATAGTGTCATGATAGCAGAAACAAAACCCCTTATCATCAAGGATGAGGAAGATAATATGTAGGACCAAGCAGGTTGGTTCGCTCTCGGCCCTGGCCACAGGAGCATGTGAAAGCAGGCTCTTTGCTGGCCAGGCCTGTCGCACGTATTGCCATCCAAGCAAAACGTCAAATTCTCCTTGATGAAAACCCTTACACTATGTAACTTAAAGATCAGCGACGAACAGGAACCAAAACCAGGCTTGAAAAGTTCGTGCTGGTTGTGCTGACTGTGCCATGCCCAATAAGGCAGAAAAGGAAAAACAGGAAACCATCTCACCCCCTTACTCCTGTTACTTAACAGACAGGGTCTGCTAGCCTATTACAAAAAGCGTGCAAAAGCTTTCTCTATAAAACAGCTTCCCCTCCTGTATCAAATTGAGAATTCCCGAATAAATCATTGGAAGGCAGAATACGAGCAGGTCCAAGGACTGATCACCCGAGGGCCATCTCCTGCTCACCGAACCCAAACGAGTTTCTGTAGAGCGTAACGTATACCAACAATGCCGTTGTTGCTGTTGTACTTTGTGTTTTTCTTAAGTGTGAGTATTGTTATCTAAACTTAGTTAGAAGTTTTGTTAAGTAGTAGTGTTAAGAGTTTTAGATAAATAGTTAGCCTTATGAGTAAGATTGATGTAAATGTAACTGTTGATAATCCCTGGTCCCTTATTGACAACTATTGGGACTTAGAAAAAAGCTCAGGGAATTTTCATTTACTGTATTACACTTTGCTTATTGCTCCTACTAATAGTTATTTGGCGGCCACGTATGTAAGAGACTAATAAAGTAAAAACTATAATTGGAAGCATTCTAATAAAAGTTTAAAAGATATTTAGTAATAGTTTGCCTGTTTCTGCGCCTCCCCTGGGACTAGCCACATTTCCGAACCTTTTACTTTATTCCACAGGCAAGATGGACTATATAGTCTGAGCCAGTGTGGTAGCTCTTATGTTCTTAAGTTGTGGTTCCTGTCTCCCCCTTTGGCCCTGCCTACCCAAGGCATTAGAGCCGACTCAGAAAACCCTGCTACAGGCAGCTCCCGCTCTAACAGGGGATGACCAACTTTTACCTAGCCAGGCTCCTCTCTACTCTCCTGGACGGCTCTTCTAGCAAGGCCTGTCTCCGAGCCCACTGGCACCTCTGTACATGTCCTCCTTGGCCTGCAGTCCATGTGGTGCTGTGCTGAATGCTCAGCAGGAGTCCTGTCCCTTAATTGGTTTGAGCCCAGTTTGGGTCTGTCTACACAACCTACACTAAACCCTGATATGGGATGGTTGGGACAAAGGCGTGTTGCCCCAACACAGTTGTTTGAAGTCCATCTGGTTGCCAACATGAGATTTCCCAAGGCGAGTGCCGGTCATTGGGGTCTTGCCAACACTAGACTTCCCACCACCCTCACCCCTTCAGTGTCCCACAGTTGCAGCCCCGTCCTCGTACGTGTGGTGGAAGCTCTAGTGTAGGCAGTGCACTGGGATTTGAAAAGTGCTGCTCTAGCTCAGGAATTAGTCTGGGGAGACTGGCCTGTTTGGTGCAGGAGTTCTGAGTAGAATGATCACAATGGTCCCTTCTGGCCGTGGAATCTCTGCATTTTAATTACCATCCCAGGTAGACAAGCTCATCTGCACGAGGTCTCCCCTAGTGCTGCTCTCAGTGGAGTTGCACTGGGGACCGCAACAGGGGAAATGTTAAGGGGGCAGAGGAAAACCTCGTGAAAACCCAGCCGGGGGAGCCAGCACAGACAAACAACAGGATGGAGCCATGCAACCCTCACTCCCAATCCACTGCTGGGCTTTCTGCTCTCCAACTGGGCTCCACAGAGCACCTGCTGGGGATCTGTGGAGAGCTGGTAGGCCAGTGGTTTCCAAATGACGGGTCGTGACCCAGGAGTGGGGGGTGGAATGTTGGGTCTGCTGCAGCAGGGGGATCAGGTGAGCAGTGGGGGGGAGGCTAAGGCAGCTCCCTGCCTGGCCTGGCACCGCAGACGGCACTGCACCCCTAGCAGCAGGCCCAGCTCCTAGGTGGGGTGTGTGGAGAGTGCACAGGGGTCCTCGCACTGCCCCTGCCCCCGAGCACTAGCTCTGCACTCTCATTGGCTGGGAACCTGCTGCCAGCTGCTTCCGGGGCACAGCATGGTCTGTGGTGCCAGGAGAGGCAGGAAGCTGCCTTAACCCCCCGCCCCCGCTGCACCACTGCCAGAGACCCACTTGAGATAAGCCCCTCCTGCCCCAGCCCTGATCCCCCAAAGCCAGAGCTGCCTCCTACACCCTAAAGCTCCCATCCTCAGCCCCACCTGGAGCGCGCACCCCAAGCACACTCTGTTGGGTTGCGGCATCAACAGTTTTCTTCAACTGGGTCGTGAGAAGAATAGTTTGCAAACCGCTGGGCTCTTGCCTAACACTAGCCTCTGGATACGTAATTGCTGCAGTTGCCGTGTGGCCGTCAGTGCTTGTGAACGGGAGTGGAGATGGTCTCTATTCGAACACCAATCAATGACTGTTCTTTCCGTTCCCTTGGATAACTGAGGTGGGGGGCTGACTGGCACAAGATGCGAAGAAAGACCCAAATAAGAACAGTTCACGGTGACATGGGACCAGACAAAAAGACTGAAGAGGATCTAAATCCCCCCATGTTTCAGGGCCTAAAACAGCAGCCTATGGGCAGGATGAAGCTTCTCTTACAGGCATTGCTGCCCACTGTGGGGTTTCTTGCACAGAGACAGGGCACCGGGTTAGATGGACCCCAGCTCCAATCTGGTCTGACAACTGCTACATTCCTTGAATTGCATCTCCCCCCCTCCATCCCCCCCACAGCTTGACAGTAATCTGATCCAGAGGAGTTGTCTGTTTGTTGGCTGGGGGTGGGGGTAGGTGATAGGGACTGAGGCTGGGGGCGTGTCTCTCTCCCCATAGAAGAACTTTGCCCCCAGAGAGGACTCCACTAGGGTGGGGTGGGAGGAGGTTAATGAGATGAGGGTGGAGACCTCTGGTTAAATTCCCTCTCCTTTGTCTCTCTCAGTCATTCCATGCCAGGGTCTGGGTGTGTGACCTCCTCCAGGCCAACTCGCCCCAGGCTTCCTGTGGGGAATCTGTGCCCTAAACCAAAGGCTGCTCCAGTCCCCCCAAACCCAGCCCCGCTGCCCCTCCTGGCATGGAGCCGGTACCATCCCCTCCGGTCTCTAACCTGAATGGCAACTGGCACTACCAGTTCCGGATCATCCTGCTGGGGGATTCCACCGTGGGCAAGTCCTCGCTGCTGAGGCGCTACGCCGAGGGGTGCTTCATCCCGGCTCCCTGCCCCACCGTGGGCGTGGAATTCTACAGCAAGATGATGGAGCTGCCTCCCGGCATCAAGGTGAAGCTGCAGCTTTGGGACACAGCTGGCCAGGAGAGATTCAGGTGAGGAGGAACCTGGGGACCAGAGGCCAGATCACCCCATTTCACACCACACGCCCTGGGCCAGAGCAGTGGAGCAGTGCACCCTTAGGCTGCAAGTTTAGACGCCTGCGCCCACAGGCACATTCCCACCACGCGCACACATATACACACACACATCCACACACACACACACCTAATTTTTCTGGTGTAGGCACTGCCCTGAGATAGGAACCTTTAGAAATCTCTGAGATGGCCCCTACCCATACTGCTCCAGTCCACAGAGACCAGATCCCTTCAGAGACAGAAACAGGCACAGAGAGAACCCTCCACCTCCCCAGACACACAGATCCCCTGCCTTTCCCCCAGATGACACACCCCCCCATAGCTGGGGACCCAGCTCATCAGCTGCAGACCAGTTTCCTTCACCCCAACTCTCAGATGATCCATGCTTTCCCTTTTCTGAGCAAACTCTTTGAAGGTTTTTGGTTCCAGTTTTCTTGTCTGTACAGCCGTGGCAGTGTCATGCTGTAGCATTATCATGCGCATGATGAAGTCACCCAGTCACGCTTGTGTGATTGTACAGAGCAGTCCGGGGGAGGGGTTGCGTTGCACTAGGGCAGCTTGATTTTTTCTTATACTTCGGGGCAATTCCAACTATTCATTCAACTGCCAGTAACTGCCCCTCCCTCCCTCCTCCCCCTTCCACCGGTTTGTGTTGAGAAGCAGGGTTTCTTATGGAGAAAGCAGCAGGAAGGAGACTGAAGTCAGCACAGGGAACCTAGAAGGCAGGGTTTCCTGTTGTTGCCCGTGTGGGGAGGTGGATGGTTTTGTTCGGTGATTCCTGTAGGCTGGAGAAATAATCCAGGGAGTGTGAATGGGGCTCCAGCCAACTCAGAGGCTCATTTGTTGGGGGAGCCGAGGTTTGGAGAGCAGACCGGCTGGAGATGGCAGGAGCTAACGCTAGTGATGTATGGGTCTGGTCTGGTGCAGAGCTTTAGGCAGGCCCTTAGCTCTGCAAACAGCCCCACTGAAATAGCTGCAGCCGAGGTTTGTATCAGACAGCACTTTGGGATGTGCTGGGTTTCTGCCACAAGAGGACAGCACCTGAGCTGGGCTTCTGGGTGCAGCTGTGGGCATGGTCCTAAGGGGGGAATGGGAAGCCCCAAGCCTGTGTGAGCCCTAAGGGGTGAATGAGAAACTAGCACTGAACTCCAGGCCTGCTCCCCTCACCCCGTGGCACACACGCTACATGGCACCAACGGAGCACAAAACAGTTGGACGAGAGCCAAGGATAGGGGCCTAGTGCCTCAGGGATTTAGGTGCCTGACTCCTCTGGGCCAGAGGCCTGGAAACCCCCCCAATTCAAGTGCTGCCATAACACAGTGAGGGGGGCAGTTTTACAGGGTTTCTAAAACTTCTCTGCACCATGACCTGCCCCCCCCCCCCCAACAAAAATGACGGCATGATCCCAGGCCGGGGGGGGCCAAACCAACGCATGGGCTTCAGCACTGGCAGGGAGTGGGGGTGGGCTACAGTCTGAGCCCTGCCGCCCAGGGCTGAAGGCCTAGGTGGTGGGGCTCCGACTTTGGCTTCAGCCCCAGGCTCCAGCAAGTCTCATGCCAGCCTTGGCGCCCCCCATTAAAATGGGGCTGTGACTCCCGGTGGGTCCTGCACCACAGTCTGAGAACGGCTGGCCTAGCCCAGCGGTTTTCAGAGGACAGCTCGCGACTCAGCACTGGGTGCTGGAATGTCGGGCACTGGGGCTCCTTGCTGCAGGGGGATCAGGTGACCAGTGGGCCGGGGGGCGGCGGGGGGGGGCTAAGACAGCTCCCTGCCTGGCCTGGCAGTGCAGATTTGCACTGCCCCCCAGAAGCAGCTGACAGCCTTGGCCCCCCCTCCTAGGTGAGAGGAGGTGGGGGCAGAAAAATGCACAGGGCTTTGTGCACTGCCCTGGGCTCTAGCTCCACACTCCCATTGGCTGGGAACCTGCTGCCGGCTGCTTCTGGGGTGCAGCATGGTCTGCGGTGCCAGGACAGGCAGGAACCTGCCTTAGACCCCCCGCTGCACCGTTGACTGGGGACTGCTCAAGGCAAGCCCCTCCTGTGCCTGCCCTGACAGCCCCCAAAGCCAGAGCCCCCTCCTATGCCCCAAAGCTCCCATCCTCGGCTCCACCCAGGAGCCCACCTCTAGTCAAATGATGTTGGGTCATGGGCACCAATGATTTTCTTCAACTGGGTCATGAGAAAGAAAGTTTGAAAACCACAGGGCTAGAGCCTGCCTCCCTATGCCAGACCCTCAGGCCCATCTGAGCTGCATGTGGACTGAGTCCAGGTATGTAAGGCACATGGCTGGTTTTATGCCAGCTCTTCAGCTCCCTGATCCAGGAGCCAGCTCGTGGCCCAATTTAGAGATGTCTTGGGGTTGCTCTAAATTACACCCAGGGGTCATTCTGGCAGCCACAGGAACATCAGCCGTGGCCTCCTTTTCCTGGCCATGCTGAGGACAGGGTAGGGCAGCAATATAGAATTGTGACATCCGTCTTGTATAACTCAAGGATTTCTCTTATGCAAGGAGACTCCCCACCCAGCCAGCCAGTGGAGTTGGCTTCTTGGCCACTTTGCTGTGTCATAGGAGAGAGTCTGACCCATAAAGCAAGTCTTTCATAGATCTGCTCCCAGTGGAAAAAAATCCCTCTTACCATAGGTCCTTCAAGATGGATAAAATAGTGCCCCTGTTTGTCTCTGCATGATGTCTGCAGAAAGCCTGGACTCGTTCTTTCCTGTTAGTGTTTTACATTAGAACGTAAGTATCAGGACCCTCATGTCTTGTCTTCCCTTGTTCTGCCAAAGGGCAACTTGAAGCACCAGAGACGTAGAGAGGGAGGTCTCTCAGCCCTTAACTCAATGGGTGATGGTAGTTAATCTTTAACTCAAAATGCTTTTCTCCACAGCGTGTGCAAAGCATTTGAGTCAGAGAAATGTTGCCCCAAAAGTCTAGAGAACATGACCTATGAAGAAAGACTAAAAGAATTGGTCTTGTTTAGTTTGGAAAAGAGAAGATTGAGAGGGGACATGATAGCGGTTTCCAGGTATCTAAAAGGGTGTCACAAGGAGGAGGGAGAAAACTTGTTCTTCCTGGCCTCTGAGGATAGAACAAGAAGCAATGGGCTTACACTGCAGCAAGGGAGGTTTAGGTTGGACATTAGGAAAAAGGTCCTAACTGTCAGGGTGGTTAAACACTGAAATAAATTGCCTAGGGAGGAAGTTGTGGAATCTCCATCTCTGGAGATGTTTAAGAGCAGGTTAGATAAATGTCTATCAGGGATGGTCTAGACAGTACTGTGTCCTGCCATGAGGGCAGGGGACTGGACTCGATGACCTCTCGAGGTCCCTTCCAGTCCTAGTATTCTATGAGATCCCCGGGTGAAGGGGCACTGAGCTGTTACGTTTGTGTTCCCAGGTGCATTACCAGGTCTTTCTATCGGAACGCGGTGGGCGTGCTTCTGGTGTTTGACATGACCAATCGGAAGTCCTTTGATCACATCATTGAGTGGTACCATGAAGTGGCTAGCATCCAAATTATGGAGAAGGTCGTCTTCCTCCTGATTGGCCACAAAAGTGACTTGAAGTCAGACTGCAAAGTCTCCGCCGAGGAAGCAGAAGGGCTGGCAGCCTCCCTGGGCATAGGCTTCATTGAAACATCTGCCAAAAGCAATACCAATGTGGACTTGGCCTTCGAGACCTTGACCAACACCATCTACGAGGCGCTGAAGAACAAGGAGATCGATTTGCAGGAAGGCTGGGAGGGGGTGAAGGTGATTCACAAGAGAACCTGCAACCCCCAGAAGAAGAGGCGAAAACCACAAGAAAAATGCCAATGTTAACCCAGCAACTAGGGACGAGGACCTGGCGAGGGAGGGTGGGGGAATGGAAGTGGTGGGGGAGGGGCTGATTGAGAAATAAACTAGAGAAGGGGGCTCTAAGAAAAATATCCCCCAACCCCCAGACCCTTCTTTAGGTGCCCCCTGTAGGTGGAGAACAGGAATCAAGTGAGGCAGCACGGACTAATTGCCAGAGGCTTTCCCTCGGTTCGGAGCGGGGGAGGTCCCTTTAATACACTACAGGATTGGCTCGGACGCTTTTTAATTTACTTTTTTTAAAAATGAATTTTAGGACAAAGAAAATCGTTAGGAATCCAGATGTGCAGCTTTTCAAACATCCATGTACTTGCACAGGTGAGCTGACAGCCTCGCCGGGCCTCTGGGCATGGTGGGTGGAGGCTCCATGCTCCCAGAAGGGGTGAAGCCTTGGGCAGAAGGGGCGGGGCTGGGGCAACTGGCCCTTGGCACCGCCTGGACCACACTGGCCTCCCCCCCCCAGCACAGTCCAGAGCGTACCACATAGGGCTCCCAGGCTGATTTAAAGTAGCAGCATCTGGGAGCTCCAGGCCCTTTTGAAGTGCCAGGTCCTGGAGCTTTTGGCCCCTTTGCAGCCCTCCCCCAGTAGGCAGGCATGTGCCTGCATCAAATACACTAAACAACTGAGTGATTCAGTGGGGCCCTGATCCTGAGCAGAGTCCCCAGAGTGGTCTGGCATTACATGGGATTCAGTCCAAAACTCCCTGTTTTATTGAAACATCTCAGAGAGTCCAGCTTCCCAAGGAAACCATCATGACCAGATTTTGGGCCTCAGGAGCGTGGTGACTGGAAGAATTCTCAGTACACGATGAAGCAGATTAGATGTTCACAGAGGGTGGAACTCAGATGTAGAGATCAGTGCAGAGGGGTAAAATTCATCCCTTTGCAAAGGGCCAGCTTTGTGCTTATGCACCACTTTAATTGTGAAATGAATTGCTCGTTTTCTAGTGTAACCCAACAAAACTATTTGCTCTGGACTGAGGAGGCCTTAAAAGTACATTATTAGTATTCCGCCAAGATGGGGGCCCCATTGTACTAGGTGCTATTCAACATAGAACAAGAGACAGTCCCTGCCCAAAGGGGCTTGCAATTAAAATACATAAAGGGGTGGGGAAGGGAAACTGAGGCACAGAGCAGGGAAATGACTGGCCCAAGCTCATGAGGCAGACCTAGGAACAGAACCTATGTCTCCTGACTGTCCCATCTGGCAGCCACACACGCTGGGCCATCATGCGCCTAACTAGCCTTCTGGTTAGATTGCATTTGAACACTTTAAAACTGCTGCGGTTAACTCCCAGAGATAGATTGCCTCTCCCTTCCCCTGTACGACGTTATAGATTTCAGTGGCACAGACTGGATCTAATGAGAGACATTATGGTACCATATTGCATCTAGTTAGAAAAATCTCAGCTCTGTTCCGCCATACCCCAGCATACTGCATCTCTTGACTCAAGGTAGCATTAACCTCCCTAGTGAAACCTGGCCCATGGGAAAACTCCTCTTGCTGACCAGGTAAAGTTAACCTCAGTGTATTTTACCAGTGCCTGTTACTCTTGTTCGTGGGTACGAAGCTGTGCTACATGTGGACTAGTGCAACCGCTGCTACTTACATCTCCAGCTCGTATGGATTTGTCATTAAAAACACGTCATGGTTTCTTTGTACAATGTGGTGCTTCCTTCAAGATTGGGGGATAGGGAGGGAGAAACGGTACCAGGTTATACAGAAAAAGGCCTCTGCACTTCTGTGGTTCCATTTTATCAGAGTACAAAGCAGTCTATACAGTTTTTAATTACCCTCCTGGGAAGAGTGGAAATATTATGTTCATTTTATGAATGGGTAAACTAAGGCACAATAAAGGCAAGTGACTTGATCAGAAGAATGGCAAGGCCAGGAGTCCTGCTGTCTAGGCCCTCTTCCCTACTCAATAGTTCGCCCTTTCTCTCCTTCAAAAGAATTTTAAACTTTGCATTTCAATTATCAGGTTAGGGGATGAGCTAATATGTCAGCTTTAGTCTAGCTGTCACATTTCTTAGAAAGCCCCCGCTGCAGTATCTGGTCCCGTTGGTGATTAATTTCTGCAATAATCATGTTTCTTTTTGCTTGGGCTAATGCGGCACTGGAGACAGGGAGATAATTATGCGAGACTCTATTAATGCAGGGAAGTTCTACGGCTGTCCAATGTATTTGAGTTTAAGTTTTTGTGGGCTGGAGCCTACTTTGTCACGAAAGCTTATGCCCAAATAAAGGGGTTAGTCTCCGAGATGCCACTGGACTCCTTGTTGTTTTTGCTGAAACAGACTTACTGGGTTACTCCTCTGAAACTTGCCTCTGAGGTCTGTGTTATGCAGGGGATCCCAGATAATCATAGTGGCCTCTGATACCCTTAAACTGTGAAAAGCTGGACAAAAACTGGACAGGATCTCCCTAATCTATTTTCTTCCGGTTCTTACACTGCTCTCATCACTTGTCTCGGAGGGTCCCTTTCCCACCAAGGGCGAGCAGAGAGCAAGTATCAGGCTCCCGTATAAGACAAAGCCCCAAATCTTGGGACTGGTGTATTTGGTCACTCTGTTCCCAATCCCGCTGGCATGGAATTTCCATGGAGCCACATGGGGAAAGTGTTGCAGCAGGAAGTGGTGTAATGGGGGAGTTTAACCAACAGCGCCTGTGGGGTTATGTCTGCTTGGCACCTTTGAGGCAGTAAGGACGGTGCCAATTAACACAAGCGGTGCCTGAGCCGACGCTTTCAAATCTCTGGGGTGAACCTGGGCTCAGATTGGAGAGAAGCTGGAGCTGATTCAACTACAAGTATTTTGCAGGCCCAATCAGCCAGCTGGGCACGAGGCACGGCTTGTGTTAATTCACGCCCACTATGACCTGTGGCATTCGGGTGCATAGGCATGAACACAACACAACACATACCATGGTGTGTCTTACAAGTCTCAGAGGGGGGGCTGTGTTAGTATGTAACTGAAAAAACTTTAAAAAGCAATGAAAAGTCCTGCAGGCCTTAGAGGCTAACAAAACAGCTAGATGGTATCATGAGCTTTCATGGGCACAACCCACTTCTTCAGAGGAATGGAGCAAGGAGTCCAGAGTTACAAATAAGTAGCAGAAAAAGAGGGAAGATGGGGAGGAAAAGAGGGGGAAAATCTTGTCAGTTAGAGTGTCTGTGCTAAATAAGGCTAATAGAGTGGGCTGTGAGTGCGCAATACTTAGTTCTGATGTCATTTGGGTGTCTTGAACTGGATGGGCCATTATATTCAACACCCAACTGACATCAAAACTAAGTTTCGGGCACTTACAGCCCATTCTATTAGCCTGATTTAGCACAGCCACTCTAATTGACAAGATTTTTTGCTCTGGTTTTTTTCTGCTATTTATTTGTACCTCTGGACCCCTTGCTCCGTCCCTCTGAAGAAGTGGGCTGTGCCCACGAAAGCTCATCATACCATCTACATTTTTCGTTAGTCTCTAAGGTGCTGCAGGACTATTTGCTGTTTTTTAAGTTTGTGTCTTGTTGCGTAAACATTCTCCCAAGGGAAACCAGTGGTACTGACAATAGGTCTCTGCTTACCCCCAGGTGCTTGGCTCATGCCCACAGTGGCTGCAGCAGGACAGTTATCAAGGGAATGAGAAACTCTTTTAAATATTCTCTATAACAGCATGCTAAAATGTAGCCTGTCTCTAGTGCTTTGCAGCCAAAGAGCTCAACTCTGGACTGACTGAGGGCTTGTTCACAATCTGTAATAAAGTAGGGTATGGATTTAAAACAGATTAACTATTCCTGATTAAACCTGTGAGCGTGAATACTCTCCTTCTGGAATAAGAGTGTCTACACACAAGGATGTGTGTAGATTTCTGGAGGTCCAGGACATAATCTGGATTGGAGGTACCCCCTCTTCTCCTGAGTGCCAGGGTGATGGTTAGATGGGGAGTCCAACAGCACCTCTCCCATAGGGCCAGGCACAGCTCCCTATGCTGAGTGTCATGATACAGCTTGGCCCGTTTGGCCTGGCCACCACTTGATCGTGCCAGAGGTTGGGGCCATGGCTGGGCCAAATTTGAGGGAGTGGTGTAGGACATGGGGCACAGGAGCACAGTGTCACCGAACACCTGCTGCTGGGCCATGTCTGAGGCCCCGGGCACCATGTTACAAATCTGCTCTCCCAGATGAGAAATCTGGGACAAGCTGCCCCTTTTGCCCCTCTCTGGGCAGCTGTGTCCACACATGGCGTTTGTCATTCAGGAGCGGGTGTTCTGGGAGAGCTCCCCAGTGAGGCCAGTACTCTCGTGTACATGGGTGGGAAACCCGAGGCCCAGAGACTTGCCCAGAGACAGAGAGTGGCAGGTCCTAGAGCAGAACCCAGAGTCACCTGGCGCCCAGGCCTCCCTTGCAACAAGGCGCCCCAGGTAATCTAATCTCACTCCAACCGAACGCGAAGGAGAGGCTTCCTCTTCCCCACACTTTGCATCTGTTTTGCTCCTTCCTCTCCTCTGACACTGGGCCCAGTGTTTCTGAACAAGGCGGGGGAGAGACAGGCCTGACGGCGAGTGTCGGAGCAGCATGTGCTCTCTGCCTTCCCCGCCTATAAACACCCTGTGCTCAGCGGGAGGGGTGGCAGCTGCCTGCCTGGACATGAGCTAGTGCAGCTCCCAGCCTTCAGGCACCAGCTCAAGCAATCTCGCTCCACTTCCAGCAAGTCCCAACCAGCCGCGCCGCGGGATTTCGCTCCCCTCTCGCCGCCGCGGCTCCAGGCTCCGTGTGGCTTCCAGGCAGCGCTGACCCGCTGTGCTACTCCCCATGGATTCGCTCTGGCACTACCAGTTCCGCATCATCATGCTGGGGGACTCCACAGTGGGGAAGTCGTCCCTGCTGAAGCGCTACACCGAGGGCGCCTTCCTCGACTCCATCAACCAGACCGTGGGGGTGGATTTCTACGTCCAGTTTGTGGAGCTTGAGCCTGGGCTCCGGATCAAGCTGCAGTTTTGGGACACGGCTGGGCAGGAGCGATTCAGGTGGGTTTGCTGGGAGCAGAGGTGAAGGGATGGGGGGGCGCAGCTCCAGCAAGAGCTGGCTGAGCTGCAGCAAAAGCCAGCAGGGGGCTTTTTGAAGAGCTGGCAGGGGCCCAGTTTGCAATAGGGCAGGGCCTGTAAGAAATTGAAGTTCCTTTCACCCCTGCCGGGGAGGATTAGAGGGACGTGTAAGAGTGTGGACAGGACAGAGCCAGAGCCAGCGAAGGGAGCGTTAAAGCTGCAATGGGGATTAATACAGATGCAGGAAATGCCGAGCTAACGCCCAGGCTGATATTTTCTTGAGTGAATCATGCTGGGGAACAGGCCCGGAGACCAAAGGCCTCAGAGTAGGAAAAGCACAGGCCACGGCTCGGTTAACTTCGCCCCTGCTCCCCACTGCCGATGCGCCTCTAGCGTCCTAGCCCAACTTGGAGGGACCCTAGATAATCTCTCAGACTCAGCCAGCAAAGGGCACAGCTGGTGCCAGGCAGGAGAGTGGTTTCATCAGCAGGGATCCTGACCTTTAGGAACCAGACAGGGCCCGGCTCCCAGCTCATTTAACCTGGGCTGTGCTCAGGGACCGCAGGGCTCTTTAGAGCGTGTTGGGGGGTTTAAAGGCCTCACTTCAGGGGCTCTCCTCCTCCCAGGTTCTCAGTGCATGTATCATGCCCTGCTAGGGCACAGCAGGGGAGACGCGCGACCTTTCCCAGCAAACACGGGCTCCGTTGCCCAGAACAGAGGTGCGGCGCGGGAGGGAGCAGGGCTCCAGCATGTCATTTGTATAAGAAGACTAGTTCTGAGAACCGTTGATACACAACGCGTCTTCTCTGCCGGGCTGGGGCACTGTCAGGCGGAGTCACTCCAGCCAACAATGCTGTGGGCCCCTACTCAGCCCACCCTGCCCCAGAGCAGGACTTGAGGGCTCCGTGCTGGGGTGGGGTCAGCAAGGCCGCTTGGCTCAGCTCTTCCCCTCTGAATATTACTATTTGAGCCCTCCTGTGCCCTGCCATTGGCTTTAGTGGGAGCCGGCTTCACCCAGGTCCTCAGGGAGGAGGTGAGGGATTGTTATCCACCTGAGAGGGGCGTTCCTGCTCTGTGGCTGAGACTGCCAGGCCAGGGGCCACGTGTGATACATACTAGGGCCACCAACTGTCTGATCACACAAAGCCAAACCCTTGCCTAGCCCCGTCCCTGAGGCCCCCACCCCCACTCATTCCATCCTCCTCCCTCCCCCTCCCCCACACTCATGCTCTGTCACAAGATTGGGGCATGGGGCTGGGGTGCTGGAGGTGGTGCTGGGCTGAGCTTGGGATGCAGAAAGGGTTGTGGCGTGCAAGCTGTGGGAGGGTGTTTGGTGCTGGAGGAGGCTCAGACCTGGGGTGGGGGGGGGCTGGGCTGTGGGAGGAGGAGAGGGATGCAGGGTTTGGCTGGATGGCGCTTAGCTTGGGCAGCTGCTGACTGGCAGTACACTCATTTTAACATCCCTACTTCATACCGGTATAACTAGAGCCCTGCAAATTTGCAGATTTCTGCTTTATATCTGTGGGTACCCACTTCCGTGGATATGGATGCAGATATCCGCAGCTCATTTTGGTGTACGGACACTCTTATTCTGGAATAAGTTTCTACACACAACGTCATGGGTAGATTTCTGGAGGCCCAGGGAATAATCTCAATTGGAGCTCACCTTTGTGGATGCAGATACAAATTTTGTATCTAGAACCCAGCAAATTTGTGGATATGCGCTTTATATCCCCGGATATGGATATCTGCGGCTCATTTTTGGATGCAGATAACAAATTTTGTGTCCGTGCAGAGTTCTAAGTATAGCTCCACAGATCCACGGCAGTATAGGTGAAATTCCTGGGGACTGGACTGAGGCCAGCTGTCCAGTCCACACTCATGGTCCTTAAGTCCAGCACCCCAGGGCTACGTCTACACTGGCGTGATCTTGCGCAAAAACTCTTTAGCGCAAGAGTTCTTGCGTTAAAGTAGTTGCGCAAGAGAGCGTCTACACTGGCATGTGCTTTTGCGCAAGAGATGTGCTTTTGCGCAAGAGCATCCTTGCCAATGTAGATGCTCTTTTGCGCAAGAAAGCTCTGATGGCCATTTTAACCATAGGGCTTTCTTGCGCAAGAAATTCATGTTGCCTGTCTACACTGGCCTCTTGCACAAGAACAGTTGTCCAAAAGGGCTTATTCTTGAGCAGGAGCATCAGAGTTCTGGCGCAAGAAGCCCTGATTTCATACATTAGAACGTCAGTTTACTTGCGCAAGAACACGCGGCCAGTGTAGACAGGCAGCAAGTTTTTGTGCAAGATCGCGCCAGTGTAGACACAGCCCAGGATACTAGGTGCAGCGTGTTCTGCTTCCTGAGCAAAGAGGATAATTATTAACCATCCATCTACCCCACTGAAAGGAGCAGGCTGTGCACCACTGAAGCAGAGGCCGTGGGAGAAAAGAGGCTTCTGAAGCCTCATTTATACTGGAGATTTGGCCAGTTTGTAACCAGTTAGTGACACAGGCAGGTTTCCAGGACTTTCCCACGGGTGGAATCATTAGCACAGATGGGGCTCAGCTGTTTAATACCACTGTGCTGGAGCACACAGAGACAACACGAGAGTAATGTCTGTGCTGTTGCCACTGCAGGTGGGGCTGCACCGGTGGTGAGGTAGCCGCAGCAGAGTTTCCAAAAGTGCTGCTCTCATCAGAACCCAGACTGGCTGTAAACATGCTCTGTTCACACCCAGCATGGTTAATTCTCTGCCACCAGCAGCGTGAGCTAGCACAGCGAGTGCGGGAGAGTGGTTTGGAATAGAGACCAGACACTAATCACATCTGCATAACCAGCTCAGCCAGCTCTCTCAGGGCAGCAGAGCATTCCAGCATCCACTACTCTAGTTGATACTTGTGGGTGTATCCCCCTGGTGCTCTACCCTTTGCCAGGGTCCTATGGCATAGCTGCCTGGATTTTCCTAATGGCTGTGTCTAGACTGGCAAGATTTTGCGCAAAAGCAGCCGCTTTTGCACAAAAACTTGCCAGCTGTCTACACTGGCCGCTTGAATTTGCACAAGAGCACTGACTTTGTAATGTACAAAATCAGTGCTTCTTGCGCAAATACTTTGACGCCCCGCCGAGCAAAAGCCCTCTGCGCAAATGCTTTTGCGCAAGAGGGCCAGTGTAGACAGTGTTTTGCAAAAAGCCCGATGGCTAAAATGGCGATCGGGCTTTCTTGCTAAAATCCGTCTAGATTAGCACGGACGCTTTTCCGCAAAAAGTGCTTTGCGCAAAGCCGCCTATGCCAATCTAGATGCTCTTTTCCGCAAATGCTTTTAACGGAAAAACTTTTCCGTTAAAAGCATTTGCGGAAAATCATGCCAGTCTAGACGTAGCCGATGTGTACTGATATGTAGGCAGCATGGTAGGAGCATAAACCAGGCTAAATGAGGGGAAAGAAAAGATGCACTACGGCCACAAGTCAAGCAACTGGCACAGATGAGTCCTAGCTGTGACACGAATCCAATACAACTTGTACAGTAGACAGCTGTTCTACTGAGGCATTAGGGCTAGCTACAAAAAATTTCCATCAAAACCATTTTGACAAAACAATTTGAGTTTTCCATAGGATGCAGCATTTTGTTTTGTGGGGTTTGGTTTGTTTTGACACGAGAGAGAGCTGCTTTCCTCAGTATAGTAAAAAAAAAAAGTCTCAAACCCAAAGTATTTGCATTCAAAAGGGCACCAAACCATCTCACAGGCAGTGTAGCTCAGGGGCTTTGTATGTCCTGGCTCATTTCTAGACCGACTACATCTCCCATGATGCACCATGACAAGAGATTCCTATGGGATAAATCACCGACCACCAACAAAGGAGAAAATGGTGCAGCATGGGAAATGTAGTCATCCAGGAGAGTAGGAAGTAAAGCACCTGAAGTAGAACTCCCACGCGGCAGTATAGTGCCATTCTGCATTAAAGCTTTGGTTTTCAATATTCCACCAAAAAGCAGACATTTTCTGCAGCCAAACCACCCCCCAAAACAGTTCCACCAGGCACCCTGCTCTGCCTCTGTACTATAAAGATCTCCTTGGGAATATATAGCAATAGAGAATGTAGTCTCATGTTGTGCCGTTCTCATGTCCTAGGTCAGTGACACGCTCCTACTACCGCAACTCCGCTGGGGCAGTGCTGATGTTTGACTTGAGCAACCGAGCATCCTTTGAGAGCATCAGGGAGTGGCATCGGGAGGTGACAGACACAGTGAAACCTTTCCATATGGTCTTTGTGCTGGTTGGGCATAAGAGTGACCTGGCAGCACAGCGCCAAGTTGAGCGAAAGGAGGCTGAGAAGCTGGCTTCCTCTCTGGGGGCAAAATACATAGAAACATCTGCTAAGAGCAACAGCAATGTGGAAGATGCCTTCCGGCTGCTGACCTTGGAGATCTATGAAGCTATGAAGGCTGGGGTGCTGAGTCCAAGCAAGGACTGGGATGGAGTGAAAAGCAAACTGCCACCCACAGAGGAGCCCAAAGTACAGAACCCGGAAAAACAAGAGAAGCAGAAATGCTCATGCTAGCCAGATATTGCAGACTAAGCAGCCAGAATGAGCTATCACCAGCCACCTTGCCACATGAGACTTGGCTGCCAGGCAGTACTCTATGCAATGACTGTCTCAAGAGCCAGTTCTAACAAGTTCGGTGTGCTCATTCATCTCTCTCAGGGAAGGCAACAAGCAGAACTGGAAAGGATACTTCTATCCACTCAAATTCAAAAGCTACAGCGTTACACTGCTCTCTCTGTGCTTGGAGGCAATCCCAAATCCAGTGGTCTACACCCTGGGAAAGACTAATTGATACTTAGGTGCAAAGTTAAATATATTTGATTAATATTTCTGGTTGTCTTTATTGTTCTAACCATTTAATGCAAAATATGCCAATGAAAATGGCAAATGTCCCCTGAGTGGCATAAAGTGCAACCCTAGACTCAGGAGATGCCTGCAGATTCAGAGGGTATAAATCTCCATTCCTCTAGCCATCCTGGTTGTGAAGCACTTCCCAGCATTGAGGCTCAGCGTGGAGTCTACAGAGCCACCCAGCAACAGCACCTGAAGTACCCCCAGCTTCTCCCATTCTCAATGCAGCGTCTCATTTTAAAACCTTCAAGTTAACATTACGTGGCTTTCTGCTGCAGGCTGTCCTACCCAAATTGTCCAGTCACCACTTCCCTCCCATCACTGGACTTAACCTTTGCACAAAAGGACAAGGTTGCAAGTTTTGAATATGAAAACAGTCACTATTTGGGTAAAGCAACTCGCCCCTCAGGCCTAAGAGATTTAGTAATCTGGTTCCACAGCCACAGGACTAGCTATTCCCCGTGGGCTGGATTCTTGTGACTAGGTAGAATGCTGAAAAGCCCATTACTGATTAAAATAAAGACCATGCTGGTAGCTTTTTTTTTAAAAACTAGGATCTGTTGGCTTTGTAGGTGACTAGAGGAAATGAATTGAGAAGGTCTCCATCTAGTTCCAGACTAGACTGAGGTATGGGTACTACCAGTGGTATCCAAACTTGATATGCCATCCATTCACTTAATTTTTTTTATAGAAAGTGGTCCATGCACCAGTAAAATTTGGCAGCCACTGATCTAAATCACATCATAAACAATCATTACAACTGGCCCCTAAAAGAGCAGTTATTAGCTGGCCACAGAGAACGGACAACCTTCAAACTTACAGGTGTGAATCCCCATTTTGGAAGGACCATGTCAGGTCTCAGCATGGCAATTTGGAACATCTAGACACTATCTGGCTATGTCTAGACTGCATCCCTTTTCCGTAAAAGGGATGCAAATTAGACGTATCGCAATTGCAAATGAAGCGGGGGTTTAAATCCCCCCCGCTTCATTTGCATAAACATGCCGCTTTTCCGCCCGAGCTTTGACGAAAGCTCCAGTCTAGACGCTGATCTTGCGAAATAAAGCCTTTCCGAAAGATCCTTATTCCTTCTTTTAAGAGAAATAAGGGATCTTTCGAAAAGGCTTTATTTTCCGCAAGATCCGCTGTTTAGACTGGGCGCTTTTTCCACAAAGCTCCGAGCCGGAAAAAGCGGCAGTTACAGCGAGTAAATGAAGCGGGGATTTAAACCCCCGCTTCATTTGCAATTGCGATACGTCTAATTTGCATCCCTTTTACGGAAAAGGGATGCAGTCTAGACGTAGCCTCTATGTGGTCAGTAAGAGTTCAGTCACTAGCACTGTCAAACCTGGCCTTTCCCGCTCAGGTTAACCAATCTCTGCAGGACTCCTGTAAAACCTCCTCCCTCAATGCAATAAACGTGTTTTGTTTACATTTGAATGCAGTTTTTGGCCAATGAACCCACCAGACGAGAGTCTGGATTGTATCTGTGGTGCAGCCTTTAGTTTGGAAAGCTGAGGACTTATTTTAGGGCCATGTATTTATTACAAAGCCTTTGGAGGCAGCTTTCGATTTCAGCCCTGATGACTCAAAACACAGTAGGTACAGACTTAGGAATGCTCTCCACCCTTTTCATGTTTGCAATTTGAAGAATCTTTCCCACCTGATTAGCTGTAGTTACTAGGGGCAAATCTGGAGCTTCCGCTTCAATTTCTTTTCTGAACAGTTTGAAAATGAGTTATGTGCTTGTGAAGCATGCTAGCTGACAGTCCTGGAGACCAGACTTTCATTTGGCACATGCTTCCATCCCACCATCCCCGATCTGCAGGGAGACAGAGAGGGAAGACCGGTCTCCATGACCCACCAAGTCCTTGACATCTCATCTGCAGCTGTCAGCCTGGGCTCCAGTTGGTCTTAATGTGAAACTTTGTGCACTAGGAACTGGACAGATACCATTAGCTTATTTCACATAGGCCAAACAGCTAAGAGACAGTAGGACTTGTTATCGCTACCCACCTAGGCCAGATTTCAACTGGCTACTCTGTGCTATCCCATTACCAGCACAAGAGCCATCTTAATTTTCCCCTTTGTTTTGAGCCAAAACCTGGTATGTCCTTTAAACATCTCTACAACAAGCAGCAGCTCTCTCCTGATGCCTGTACTTTTAAATGAGATGCTGCACACACATTCAGAGCAGAAGCACAAGACTGTGCCCTGACTTTAGATTAATAATTTCTTTATTAATGTAAAACAAAATGCAAGTATTTATATAAACATTGACATTACAAAGAACTGGAACTGGCAGGTGGGAAGGAGGAAAACGAAAAACCTCTACAGATGCTTCTAATACTGTCCCAAACAAGACCAAAATGCTCTGTTCCTTGGACAATCACTTATACAATAAACCACTTTAAAGGTCACAAAATCTTTGTTTCAAGATACAATGCACTCTGTTGGGGGGCTGGGAAAGGTGAGCATATAATGGTTTTTGGCCGATCTCCTCAAAGTCATAGATATTGCTGCACTGTTAATAAAAAATATATGCTTCTCTGTAAAGCATTAAAAAAAATATCCCATCGATGGTATCATGGAGGCTTCAGCTTAGAGGCAGATATCCCAAAATGCACCATTCTCTCCTTGCTATTCCTAGGGGTTATTTCTTGGTTGTTTTGCGGATCAGTGCCATCCTCTGAAACAAAAATGAAAATACAGAGAACTGAATCTGTGAAATAATGATTTGCAAATCAAGCCTGGAATGTGGCCATATGAGGCCAATGAGACTAAAGAAACAGGGCCCACAAACGGTTGCTTGTGCAGTACCATATGCTGAACAGTGGTGATATATCAAGAACTACAGACACACACAATGGCCTTTAAGCAGTTTGGGAACCGTATTTTAACAGTTAGGCTGGGTTCTAGCTAAATCCATTTGTAACTTGGTTTATCTAACTTGTGGGAAGAGCCACACCATAAGCCATGCTGAGATGTGCTTTAGTCTAGATTCTACTAAGGCTTTCACATGTCTGTAGTCAGTGTTCTACCATGACTTAGCTAGATCTGTGTTTAAACATGATTTCTATTTTAACATTAGCATGAATAGATCCATAGCCAGAAAGAAAGAAAATGTCAGAGAGTTTGTGCTTCTCTCCTTGGGAGAAATTCTGTCTTGAGTAGCCATTTTGGTTTGGTGATTCTACCTTAATACGAATTTCACTCAGTCAACTAGCACAGTTTAATATTTTACTTGCATTGTGCACTGAATCAAAATCTATTTTAAGGCCCTGTGTCTGCACCCACACACCATTTTATCCACAGGAATGGAGCTGTCATATTACCATGCTGGAGTGTTTCATGGGAGAGGAGATTTTTATTCCCAACTTTGAACTTTGACTTAAAAGCCTCAGCAACTGCCAAACTAGGAGCAAGACAGAAACCACTACTGTACAGGAACTAGCAGCTGAAATTCCAGGACAAGCACAAGTGCTCTTCAAGAGGAACCCCAATGAGAAATTTAAGGTAGATGAGGAAACAGTGTTCAGCTGTCCCATATACAATGCCAAGTCACTTGCTGTCATGTTGTGCAGTAACTGTAATTCCAGTGGGAGGGACCCTGCAGCTGCCTGCAGTAGCTCAGTAAGACTTGTGTCACTGATGTACGCATGCAGGGCTGCTGCCATTAGCCGACAGAGCCAGCCATCACACATTTTAATGCAGCGTTTAACAAAAAGCAAGACTTACAGCCCTAATCGCAGTATCAAACAGCATCCCTGTACTCCTGTGGTTTTGCAGACAGGGATTCCCTTCACTTAACATGGATTTTTAAACTATTCTGGAGTGAGAGCTTTCCAGCTATTGACATTTGCTGGCTCCATGCATAACTGACTGTAAAAACACAACCATGACCAGTGTTGTGTTTTGGCCCCTGAATCGGGTGACCACTTAATTGCCTGTGGGCAAAGCGTTGTTTTGGGCTCCCCCTCGGAGCATCAGAGGTGAGGAACGAATTGCTTTGCACAAGTTCCGCTGTGCATGGAGCCAGCATTACAAACTAGCAGTCTCTCATACTGTGATTCCCAATAACTTGAACGGCATTTGAAGTGAGAATCTGCCGGCAGTCAGGAACGTTCCTGGCTTAGATTGCTGCAGCACTGGGAACATACAAGTGCCACAGTCTCATCAGGGTTCCATTCTTCCTTGGAAAAGAATGCAAGAATGGAGATGAACAAGAGCAGCACCAGTGTGTGTGCTGGGAGTCGGACAAGCACTCTGCTAGTACTGACTCCTCCGCATTTGGCTATTACTGAATTCACAAAGGGCTCCTCACCTGTTTGTGAGCTTCTGTAGTGCAGGCTTTTTTGTATGGCCGGATTTCTTCAGAACCAAACCCTGGGATCCACATGTTCCACTGGCGCTCTGGAACAGAAAGCACGAATCACTGCAGATTGCTCAACCCAGGGAAGCCCTTGACGTGCCAGGACAATAAGAACTGTTCACAGGATCCCTCCTGTGTCAAGGCAGTGGATATAGAGAGAGAAATAGGGGCGCTCGGATATCTGGACTCCTGTGACTAGGGCTCTAAAAGGTTATTTATTATTTGTACTGTGCTAACACCAAATATACACCTCACACTAGAGACCTCACGATCCAGGTTACAGAATGGGTACAAAATGACATGCCAACGCTTAGGAATAGGAGAATTTGGAGGAAGAAAAACCTAACAACATTTAACCGGATGCCCAGCAGATCTATTAAGAAATGGTGCTTAGACAGCCAGGGTAGGCTCAAGTTCATTCACAGGCTCTACGTCTCTGCTTCCACACATTTTGGTTAGACTATTTCCCTCAATGTCCTGGCTTGTGAAACATGTACTCAATCCACTACCCCAGAGTCTAATGGGGATTATCCGTTTTCAGGTACTTCTACCCCTCAGTCTGTCTCCTCACTGAGGAGATACAGACCTCATGCTGACAACCTATGAATCTTTTACCGAGATGCAGCTGGACATCCTTCACTTCCAGAGTGTTTGACTTGCGATGCCGGGCTAGCTGGCATGCTGCTGTCACCACGCTCTCAATGAAATCATCGGCAATCTGCAACAGCATCTGGGGGAGGGGATGAAGATATGAGCATCTCAAACCCATGAATATCCTTTTTCCATGACTGTTATGAACAATGCAGCGATGATATTCAGCCCACAGAAGCCACTGCTTGCTGAACTCAGTTTGACCATACTGCACAGAAAATCCCCACAGACGTCTGTGAGAGTCACCAACAAGAGACCACAGAGCAACGGTACCATGTCTGATGCGGATCTGAGCTTATGCAACAGCACAATAATATGAACCAATCCTCCTGTATTGAGTGAAGGGCTACGGGTGCATATGACAGCTCTGGATTAACTCTCCATGTCTGCCATTTTACTGGCACAGGTTGTCAATCATGGCCTACCTCCTCCACATCCTCATCCAACTGCTCATTGGGATCCACCTCTCGCACCAGATCCTGCAACTTCTTCTTGGTTAAAACCTGAGGGTAAAAGGAGAGGATTTTCCACACTGCATTAGCAATCTGGCAATACACAGCCAGCAGCAACCTCTCCCCAACAATTGTAATCAAAGGTCCAGGCTAAACGCTGTATTAACAAAGCATAATCCCAATAACTGCACAGATAAGCAGTGGGCAATAAGTAGGAACTCAAACCTATTTGGCAGCTGCAAACAAAGCAATGACCAATGGGAGAGAATAATAAAACAGGCTGTCTTTTCATGAGTGTCAACGTTTGCTACTAACTCTTTCATACCAAAATGCTGTTTAATAAAGCAACAGTGTGCTGGCAAGAGAAACCAACTGCATAATGAGAACTCTTAAAGGTGTACTGCATGTGCAAAAAGTTCAGTAACTGCAGGGTTATATTATGGGCAAAACAGTATTTTACATTTCTATGGCTGTCATTCAGAAGTGCTTCAAACAAGATACATAGAACACCACTGAATTGCAGCCACTTCTGGGCAAAGGACAGCAGTCAATTAGCATAGAACATGTTAGGAATGGAGTAGAGATTTTATTAGTTACTGAGCACCAGCAGCAGGCTTACGGTTGTAGGATATATAGGCAAGGTATTACACATTCCCAAAGTCTTACAAGAGAAACTTGACGCATCTGACGAAGTGGGTCTTTGCCCACAAAAGCTTATGCTCCAATAAATCTGTTAGTCTACAAGGTGCCACAGGACTTCTCGTTGTTTCGACACATTAAGTTCAGTGACACTGAGGCAAACCCTTTCTCTTTTTAGAAGTGCCAAGAAGTTGAATGTGCACAAAGCCTCAGTGTAAAAAGCATCAGAAAATCTACAACAACTATGGAGCATTCGGTTGGTTTCCCAGGGTACGACAGACTAACTCAAAGCGACTGGAATCTGAACCTGTGATTCCAGGAAAGCTATAGAGTTCAGACATGATTGTGCTGTTAAGCCCTCTTTTCCCAATCCCACCTCCCTTCCAGGGGAGCATGGCCTTCTCTCCATCTCCACTTCTCTTTCTGGTTCTTCAGAAGCTGAGCAAAAGACACCCCAGCATTGCTACACGAGTGGAACTGTATGGGGTGGAGGTATTTCTGTAGGAGAAGGCATGGTGCTAGAGAAGACTGAAATCAGAGATCTTCCTTTATTCAGAACATGGATGCCTGCTGGCATCAAAATATTACATTCATTTTACGTGTGTTAAAAACTGAAAACAAATGTTGCAATATATGCATAAAATAGCAGCTTTTTGTGGTGCAGCTTCCTCATTGTCCTAGGGGGTATAAGTTACCTACATACACAGTAGGGAGGTTACAAGTCATTTAATATGGTAACCACGTATCTGCTAAAAATCTTAGCGGTTACACGCGCTGTGGGCTCGAAGCCTCCCCAGGAGCCAGGCTGCCAGCTCCTGCCTGCTCAGTAGCAGAGCCTGCAGCGCTTGTCCTTCCAGCTACTGGGGAGGAGGCTTCGCTAACAGCCAAGTTTAACTGATACCATTAACCAATAAGCACCAGCTTATCGATTAAATGGTTAATCGGTTAAACTCTAACATCCCTAATATACAATAGGATGGAACCAGCAATCTGACTAGTCGAAAAGGCCAGTTTAAACCTGTTCACACCTATTTCAGGGAAGGGAATCCAGCACATTACCCTACACTTGTTGTGATGACCTATAGCATCAGAAGACAGATTTTCATTGTAATTAATATTTTGTTTTTCATACAAGCCACAGATTGAATAGGATTTTCTGATCTCTCCCTAATATATATCACTAGGAGACTGGAAGCAACCTGCAGCTGATCTATAGCGTCTGTGACTGATTCACATTATAAGCTCAAAAGGGGCAGGAACTGGATATCCGTGTAGTGTGAGTGAACTTTGGGTACTCTGCTGATCAGATTAATTAATGTAAAATGTTTCTAGGCCATTTAAAGGAGAGACATCAAACGATGAGAAGGTCAGAACAACTCCTTGCTAGTCCAAGATTGCAAGTGAGATTACCTGGTTGCTTTCAGGACTGAGGCGTCCCCCTCCACTAGGAGTCCCTGGCATTTTTACCACGGTGGTGCTGTTTGCCATGGAGCTCTGTGGTGGCGTGCTGGCTGGTTCTGGCTTTATTGAGGAGAAACTGGATAGGTTGATCAAGGTAGATGGGCCAAACTGGTTCATAATCTGCTGGGCTTTCGTCTTCAAATCATACAGTTTATCAAGGTCCTGCTTCTTTTTGGGGTTGTGAGGACCAAGACCAATCAGCTGAAGAAGGAAAGGAATGTCAAAGTTAAAAGTGGGGTAAAGATGTACATTTAGCAATTGGATTCCACTCCAGCATCAAGAGAGGTTTACAACTTAATCTGATATTTCTCACCACAGAGGGGAGGAAGGACATGGGTGAGAAAAAGAAAAGATTTAAAAAACATATTAAAAACAAAACTTTAATGGAAGGCATTACGGTTGCACAGAATTCACTGAATAGAGAACTGATGAGGAATGCAAAGTCTGAGCCAGCCGGAGAACATCCTAAGAACATTGCATTCCCTTTTCCAGTCCGACACCAAAATTCCATCAATGACTGAATCCTACAGACAAGTAAAAGGTTTCTTCCCTCTTCTCTTACCCGTGCCTCTTTAGTGGCAGCATTAGGCCTCCACACTTACTTCTAACTGGCAGATCAATGACATCACCTCCTTAGGTCTAGCTTGGAAATGACATCACCTCCTGAGGTCTAGCTTAGGAACTGTCTTTTTGTTCTGTGTTTGTACAGTGCCTAGCACAAAGGGACCTGGTCTAGAACTGGAGTATGTAGGTCCTAATAATACAAAAGACTGCATTTTTACATTTCAGACATCTTGGGAAGAGGGGAAAGCGGAGTATAATTCCTCATGTAGCTGCACTGTCTACAGCCACGTACAGAGCAGGAAGGCACTGTTCTAGCATCTGCCACACAACACCAACAAGGCATTTCAAGTCTCACCAGTAATTATTCCCAAACCAAGATATGTCCAGTAGTATGACAGTTTGTAATGAGAATAAATTGAAGATTGGCCTAAACCCTGCAATTCAATTTCACCTATAGACCTTGTCAACATTAAATCAGGCCTCCAAGTGACAGGACAGTAGAAAATCCACCTCTGCCTCAAATTCCTTTGATTTATGTATCTGATTCCTCATTTTAATTCAGGTTTTCAGCTGCACAATATGGAATTTGGTAGACTGTCAAGCAAAGGCCTGGATTTACTAATTTCATATACCTAACAGCCTGCTCTTTCCAGATTAGCAATAAGGTTCTTGGACTAACTCATGTCATAGGCCACTAGACACTTTGATTACTTTTGGACTCAATTAGAACTGGCAACCTAGATTAGTAATTAGGCTCAGACTACTAGCATACTACTTACCCTTAACCCACCACTTGGGACTTTCTTGTAGTCAAATCTGTGGCCCACAGCTCCATAATACATGTTGAACCTCTCTAGTCCAGCACCCTCTGGACCTGACCAGTGCCGAACCAGAGAATTTGCCAAACCATGGGAGATCAATATTGTCTAGCAGCATTACCAACACTTCCACTGGTTACTGGGCTCTTAGAAGATATTTGGGGGTAAATTAGAGCTAAACAACAGCATAGAACACTGACAGCCAGGACTGGTGGCTGTAAAAAAAATTTATGGAACTGTGGGAAACTTGTCCACACCCATAAGTGGACATTCAGCTAACTAAAATCATGCTAGACCATGGATGTTGCTGTACCAGAGTGCCAGCCTACAGAGGTTCAACCTTTAGCACTGCTCTCTTCAAACCTGCGTTCTTCAATTATCACCAAAAATGGTCAAGGAAAACTGCAGTGATTAGAACTAATATACAAATATTTATTAAATTGTTTGAACTAAGAGGTTTCACATGCTTTTACAAGTCTTTCATCATTCTATCTCAGTTCAATGAATGGAGTTGTCAATGGTAGCTGAAATTTTGCTACTACTTCAGACCAAAAAGTAGGTTGTTACATAGAAAATGCATCTCACTATTTGAAATCACATACATTAAGCTGTGAAATGATTTAAGTGGAAACTTTAATAGCAGTCTGTATTAACTCTGAAAATCTTATTGCCCACATAATTGAGACAACTGCATTTTCTGTTTTGGAACATAAAAATGGATGTTATGACTATTTTTGTATTTCTGACTTTTGTTTTAAGCAATTTATTTTCCATAATTAGATTTTGGGGTCTCAAATACTCTTTACTGCAGTTTTCCTTAAACTTTTCTACAAAACAGCACTCTTTGGAAATTTCTTTTTTCACAGTGACACAAATGATGCAAGCTGAAAACAAGCTACCAGGAAAAAAACAAACACAGAACAGATCAAGAACATTTACATAAAAACTAAGGGAAATAATATTTTCTACTTTTTTGTAGAAAACGTGATTTTTCCCTGTAACAGCATTTGATTTTTTGTTAGTTTGTAATAATTCACACAGAAAAGTCACTCTTGAAAAATAATCACACAAGAATGCTTAAGACAGTGGATATTTAGTGTTTCATTCCAATGCTCAAAGTCATGCACTGCTGCAAACATATTACGTACATTTTTCTTTTTAAAAAGAAATATAAATGCAAGTAACTTCACGTAGCTCTGACAGCAATTTTTAGCCCAATGTGAACAGATTTTAAAATGATGAAAAGTCTCTACATTCATGCCTTGGGATGTTCTTCAGTCATCCAGAGCCCTGTAAGCTCTTAGTTGGCAACTCTGGAGCGAGGTCCTGTTTTCTGGAGCATAGCTCAAGAAGCAGAAGAGAGGACTCCAGTGTACTATTCTTACTTTTGCCACTAGCTTGCTGGTGATCTTGGGCCAGTCACTTAACCCTGTGCGCTTCAGTTTACAAAACCACAAAGTAGGAAATCTTACCTACCATGGAGGCATCAGAAGATGATGCGTGAAATGCTTTGAAATCCTTGGGCAAAAAGCACTATATTAATGCAGAGCAATGTTTACTCTCACTTCTAATTTTAACCTTTGGGTATAATCAAGTCATCAGAAAACAAAGCAAATGTGGATGCACAGGTTTTAACCTCAAGTTCTACATGCCAATTCATGGCAAGCTCAAGCAATTTACTTACAGCTATCTGAGTATCTAGTTCTTTAATTACATCAGCAACTGCTGTGGGCCCAGCGAATGGAGAGGCCATTTTCCAAAAGCTACCTGTAAGCAAATAGCCAGTGTTAACCTTGACTTCCCTCCTCCTGTTCTACGTACTTCTCATTCTCATGACACCAGCTATTTTGCATGTCACCTACCATATCAAATGCAGATCAAAAGGAAACAAATTTCAGCAAACAGTACACACCACACCACAAGCATCCTTTGTCCTTATTAAAATGATCAAATGCAATTTTCTGGGCATTGAATACAAAGCTTTACTTTAAATAGCAATCGTGAACCTAATATTTCTTGTCTTCTCAAATGGCAAGTTATTTCTCAGGATCCTCAAGGGAGAAGCTTATACTTATGTCAAATCTTCGTTTTTAGATACAGGGCTAGTGGGTATTGGAGTAGAGAGCACCAGAGTACAGATTTTTGAAACAGTAGCCTTCTTTAACAACAGGATTAGGCCCCATGGCTTGTACTAATGCCACTGGCCCCTGACTAATAGGTACTGCAACTGGCTAGATACCATTATCACACCAATACACTAAATGCAACATTACTTATCTACAGCAACAAGACAACTTGACGAATCGTTCATCAGAGTGCTTGCAGCTTCTAATTCCAGGAAGAAAAGATATTTAGCAAAGAAATCTCTACACAGAATTTAAAAGTAATCTGCAAAGGATCTTTTAAAGTATTTGTATTTGTGTTTGTTTTGGCTTCTTTAATCATGTAAAAAGACAGACTGAAAGTTTTCTTTACAGCTTTTTAATTTAGAAAATCTCAGAAGTTTGAAGTCGGGACATCCCTTGTTTTGTCAGAGGACCTCTTTGGAAGTTGTGGATCTCCCAGGAGAGGTACGTTGCAGGTTCGTGTACATTAAGTGTAGTGGCAGGATTGGCTGAATCTAGGGATGTTAAAATGCGTTTAAGTAACTGTAGCTGCTGAAAACATTTCCGCAGTTACACGCCGGGCACCACGGCTCCCACCTGCCCACCCCCGCTGCTGCCTCTTCTACAGAGGCCTATCTGGTGACGGCAGGAGAGCACGACGGGGGAGAATCGCCTCAGACCCGGCCCGTACCAACCGCTACCCCTGCCTTCGGGACCTGCCTGGGAGCGCGGGCAGCCCTGAGCCTCCTGCCCTGGCGCGCGGGGAGGGGGAGCCCTTAACCCCGCCAGGGCTGCCGTGGCCCGCGAGCAGCCTCTTCCCCCCGCCGAGGGACGGGCCCGCACTCACCGGTGCCCCCCTGCTATCGCCCCATGTTCCGCGGGCAGACCCCCCCCGGCTCAACCGCCGCTGCTACAGCGCTGCTGCCGGCTCTGCGCCACTCGCCGCCTGCGGGAGCGTCCTTCCGGTGCCGCCCGGAAACACTCACCGCCGCGGCCAACCAGGGCCTCCCCCGGCACAGCGGGCCAGGAAATGACGCATGCGCACACCGAGCAAATACAGCCCAGAAGGCGCGTGCGTGACCTCCTACATCCCGAGAGGGTACCGGCGCTAGTTTCCCGTCATAGACTGCGCATGCCCCACAGCCCCCACTCTGCTGTTGCCTGGCGTGTTCCTATGGCAACGCTTCAGCCTCCCCATGTGGCCTTGGGCAGCCCCCTCTGCCCCCTCCCCCAAACAGCTAGGCTCCCCCACCGCGATTCAGCGCCGTCCCCACGGCCGGGCGGGCGCGGCCGGGTAGCAGCCCGTGGGCCCAGCAGGGTGAGGCTCGCTAGAGCCGGGACACGGATCCATGTTGAGCGCCTGGCCCCGGGGGTCCTAGTCTGCGGCTGCCCCGCCTGTGGTGCGAACAGCGGGAGGGGGCCCGAGGTATCGGTCAGACCTGGGTCTCAATTCGGTTTCAATTCGGATGGGGAGGGGGGTCGGCGCTAGGGCAGTGGCAACTTCACAGCGGCTGGCAGTAGGGTCCGGGAGAGCGAGCAGTGCATGGCAGCGTGGTCCCACCCCGCCAGCTAGGGAACCGGCTGTGAAGAAAGGAAAAAAGGAGCGAGGCAGTGAATGTGAGCAACAGTGAAAGGAGCAAGGAGAAAAAAGACCCAGAGCAAGGGAGAAGGTGAGAGCAGCCAAAGAAAAGTGGTAAGGATAGAGCCACTTGGCAGGCTGGTCCCCAGCTCCACACCCTTACATCTGGGTGAGCAGGGTTTGCTGGGATGTGGGGGTATAGCTCAGTGGTAGAGCATTTGACTGCAGATCAAGTGGTCCCTGGTTCAAATCCAGGTGCCCCCTTTAAAGTGTTACCTTTTTCAGCCCTCCAGTTTCTCGTTCATGCCCATCACTGAGCCAGGGGCTGCAGGCAGCTCCATCAGCCTGGGGTTTGGCTGAAGCTTTTTACCTTGTCTTGAGCTGCTGTGAGACTCCTCCTTCCCCTCACCCTGGCCCCTCCCCTCCCCTCCTCCGGCTCCTCTCTGCGTCATCTATGGTGAAATCCCAACATGCCGTGCGCCTTATTTGCATCTCATGTCTGCTGTGGTGCGCATATTTTAAGGATTAATGGGTGATGCACAGTAAAATACATTAAAGAGACGTGGCGGGCCCAAACGGGGTGGTTGTGCGATATAATGTCACGTTCCCTTAGGGGGAGGCGAAGCAGCATCTCCCTGTAACTTTCAAGTCTGAGACACAGACTAGGGAGGCGGAGCCGCCAGGGGTTCGTTAAAAAGGGCTTCTGTCATGTATGACACATGGAGTGGGGTGGCTGCGGCTTTCCTTACTTCGTGCGGAATCGACATCAAGAGATTTCGGAAGCACAATTTTTTTGCTCCTGGGGCTGCTGGTAATCGTTGGTTCCGGCGCCCCGAAGTTGTGTGTTAAAGTTAGACTTAGCTCCTCTGTGTTGTGTGTACTGTAGAAGTGTCCTTTTCTGCTTTGTGCTATTTCTCTGGGGTCTACTCGCTGATATACGTGAGTAGTTTGCAAGGGAAGGCATTGCTGGGAACCCTGCATTTCACAAAAGCCTCTTTAAATTCTCGCTCGGCTATAACTGCTCTGTCATTTTTGCCCTTCCCACGAGTTTTGCGCGTGCGTGAGACATATTTGAAATACTTAGTAAAATGTAGTGACTACGTTCCTAGTTCAGAAACTATTTTTACTTCAGATAAAAATATAGTTGTCCCCTTTGCTTTAAAACCTGTTGTGATTTTCCAGACAGGAAGTACATTCATCCTATGGCATTTCGTTTGCTTTAGATAATTGTTAACTACCTAGATCAGAATGTCTGTATGTTTCCTTCCCCGCTCTGTTTTTTTGTGTTTGGCATTGCTGTTTGCTAAATGCTGACTGAGGCATTATTTATCCATTCCTGCAATTCAATTTTATTGAAGCATTACTTGGGGGGGAGGGGGGGGGATTTGTCATTAGATATATGCAGTTATTTTAACAGAGGGCCATTTAGCAGAGTGAAATTAAAGTTGGTTTTCCTGTCTGAGTTTAGTCCCTTTCAGATTTTCCCCCTATCAAGGGTAATAACCAGCTATCCCATAATTTTGCTGCCATCTGCAAAACACTTCCAGGAAATGATCTTTTGACTGGAACAGTGTCTGAATCAAAGAGAGGGGCTGCGTCTAGAGTGGTAAGTTTTTCCGCAAAAGCAGTTGCTTTTGCGGAAAAACTTGCCAGCTGTCTACATTGGCTGCTTGAATTTGCGCAAGAACGCTGATGATCTAATGTAAGATTGTCAGTGTTCTTGCGCAAATACTATGCTGCTCCCGTTCGGGAAAAAGCCCTCTTGCGCAAATGTATTTGCGCAAGAGGGCCAGTGTAGACAGCTCAGGACTGTTTTGCAAAAAAGCCCGATGGCGAAAATGGCGATCGGGCTTTCTTGCACAAAACCACGTCTAGATTGCGGACGCTTTTCTGCAAAAAGTGCTTTGCGCAAAGCGTCGTGCCAATCTAGACGCTCTTTTCTGCAAATGCTTTTAACGGAAAAACTTTTCCGTTAAAAGCATTTGAGGAAAATCATGCCAGTCTAGACGTAGCCAGGGGGTCTAATGGGTTATCCAAAGATGCTGGTGAAGTAATTCCTCTGGGGGGCTTGGGTCATTCTTGTCTTCCTTGATTAGGGCTGATCAGGGGTTCAGCTTGCCTCCCAGTGCAGATTAAATGCAGACCTCTTGCTGGGCACAGTACTATGTTTAATGCATTTGTTCACTGTTTCCATACTGTGTATGTAGCCATATGCAGGCTATGTCTACACTGGCATGATTTTCCGGAAATGCTTTTAACGGAAAAGTTTTCCGTTAAAAGCATTTTCGGAAAAGAGCGTCTAGATTGGCACGGACGCTTTTCTGCAAAAGCACTTTTTGCAGAAAAGCATCCATGCCAATCTAGACGCTGCTCGAAAGCCCGATCGCCATTTTCGTGATCGGGCTTTTATGGAAAACAAATCTCAGCTGTCTACACTGGCCCTTTTGCGCAAAGTTTTGCGCAAAGGGACTTTTGCCCAAACGGGAGCAGCATAGTATTTCCGCAAAAAGCACTGATTTCTTACAGTAGGAAGTCAGTGCTTTTGAGGAAATTCAAGCGGCCAGTGTAGACAGCTGGCAAGTTTTTCCACAAAAGCAGCTCATTTTGCGGAAAAACTTGCCAGTCTAGACACAGCCGCACTGTTTGTGTCATTATTTGATAAATAAAGGGTATATAAATATGAGGATTAGATAGATAAAGGTTGTTATGGGGACAGATAGCTAAGGGGGTGCACAGGGATGGATGGATAGATTCTATGAAGATTTTTATCTTTTAAATATGAATCTTAAAAATGTTAAATATATCCTACATAGTTTAAACGGCAGAACTTTCAAATGATAGTACAAGCGCTAATCTAGTGTGCTGAGGGACTGCACGCAGAAAAGTAACCCAGTAGAAACATCCTGCTATGAGCAACTGTGCACTCCAGATAATGATGCTGAAGGCTCCTGTCAATGCATTGTTTGGAAAAGGGAAGTTTGTGTTAGAAAAGCATAAACATTTCCCAGGAAATTCTCTATTTGCTCTGCTTGCAAAACATTCACATTGTGAAATTCTCTGGGTACTTGGTTCTTTGACATTGTTTACAAATTTTTGCCATGACTGTCAATGGGATTTTTTGCCATTGACTTCAGTGGAGACAGGATTATATCCCTGCAATTTTCAATTTGTTTTTTATTTTTTGCGGGGAGCGAAGGGGAGGGAGAGAGGACTGAAAAAAACTGAATAGTTTTTCAGTCTTCAAAAACTTTCATTGTTCTGTTTTTTGTTGTTATTTCCTCTTTGTCTTTCCCTTAATTCTCCCCTTTTTCACTGAGAAAGAAAGAAAGAAAGAACTCCCCCGAAACTGAAAAATACAAAAATGTTCAGGTTTTTGACAAAAACCTGAAAAAATGTGGCTGAAACAAAAACTTTAATTTTGGACAAAAACTGTTTTTTTCCCTTTTAAAATACTCATAGACAGTATTTTCCCTGCTGGTGCAAATAATTTTTATTGCACAGATGTTAGGGGAAAATGATTACACTGCCTACAGTAACAGTAACCCACTTGCACAGGCTTTGGGCAGGAGCACTGGGAAGAAAGTCACTGTAACCAAGCGCATGGATCCTGAAGCCCAGCACATTTTTGTAGCCAAGAGGGAGGAGCTGTAAGCTGGCTGCTGCCTCCCACCTTTCTGTCTTCCCTGGGGGAAGTAAACGAGGCTCAGTTGGTTGAGAGGCCAAGCAAAGGTCTGGGCATTGGGAGGTTTGTGATTTCTTTGAGAGGCAATGTTACGCCAGAGGAATGAAGACAGAAGAGAGGAGCAGCTGAGTTCTAGCCCCATTGCTACCTCTGAGTGACTGTGGGGAATTCACTTTGCCTCCCCGTGACTCATTTTCCCCACACGTAAAATGGGAATAATGATTCCTAGCTTCCTCCCAGGAGTATTGAAAAGATTAATGAATGAACAGGCATGTACCATGCAATGAAAAGCCCATAGATTAATCCCATCAGAACTTCATGGCTTGCCCACAGGAAGTCATTTGTGTCTGTGTCAAATAGCATAGTAGGGTAAAAGGCAAAAACTCACTGGAAAACAGAACTGGATGCAACCCGTCACAGGGGAGGAGAAGATTGAAAAACCTAACGCTTAATTAATCATAGAATCCTAGGGCTGGAAGAGACCTCAGGAGTCATCGAGTCCAGCCCCCTGCCCAAAGCAGGACCAACCCCAACTAAATCATCCCAGCCAGGGCTTTGTCAAGCCGGGACTTAAAAACCTCTAGGGATGGTGAGTCCATCACCTCCCTAGGGAACCCATTCCAGTACTTCACCATGCTCCTAGGTTATTCCTAATATCCAACTTAGACCTCCCTCACTGTAACTTGAGACCATTGCTCCTTGTTCTGCCATCCGTCACTACTGAGAACACTCTCCAGCCTCTTTAGAAACTCCCTTCAGGGAGCTGAAGGCTGCTATCAAATCCCCCTTCACTCTTCTCTTCTGTGACTAAATAAGCCCAAAGCCCTCAGCCTCTCCTCGTAGGTGATTCACAGCAGATATTCCACTGGTGTGAAGCTCCACTGAGCAATGCTGATTTCCATCAGCCAAGGATATGGCCCATTCGTCTTCCAGAGGGACTGGAGCTGGGCAGTTAGATGAGTGGGGTTTTTATTTGGAATCAGTCAATTGCTATCTGGGGAGATCCAGCTACTGTGACCCCAGTGACCCCCAGTTCCCCAGGTACTGTGACCCCCAGTGAAGCTAATGCACCATGAGGCCTCGGGAACAGCATCCCGCAAACCTGGGGAGCTGCAAAACTGAAGCACTGTAGTCAGTGGGTGTCTTTTGTTGATTTCAATGGAAGATGGATCAGGGCCTTACTGCACATCCCCAGTGGCCTGCTTTCTGACACCAAGAGGGTGAAAGGTTTAACAGGATCACAATGCTGCGGGGGAAGGTGACTGTTTCACTGAAAACAAACAGGGTAGGTAGACTTGGGATTGGGATGGGTTTTCAAACACCACAAAGGGGCCTTGGTACTGAACTTGAAAAGAGTTGCTCACACATGAAGTCACTTGGGCTATGTCTACACTGGCAGGTTCTTGCGCAAGAACATCTTGCACAAGGGTTCTTGTGCAAGAACGCTTGTGCAAGAGCATGTCCACACTGCCATGTGCTTTTGCACAAGAGCATCCATGACAGTGTGGATGCTCTCTTGCGTGAGAAAGCTCTGAGGGCCATTTTAGCCATAGGGCTTTCTTGTGCAAGACGCTCCTGCTGCGCGTCCACACTGCCCTCTTGCGCGAGAGGGCTTACACTTGTTAGAAAAAGAGCGTAGCTCTTGCGCAAGAAGCCCTGTCCTCCGACGCTGTACTGTAAATCTTGTGCAAGAGCGGGTGGGCAGTGTGGACGCTCTGCGGGTTCTTGCGCAAGAACGGCCATTCTTGTGCAAGAACCCGCCAGGGTAGACATAGCCTTGCAGAGCCTGCCCTAGACTTTGCTGCATCATTCTGTGCATGTGCGTGAGGAGTTACTGTGCCGGCTAGATCTGCATCAAAGCCAATGAGAGCATGTGCCCAGAGATACTTGGAATCCTTCTGCTGAATATTAACAAACCCCCTATCAGTCCTAAGGCTGCTGCCAAAGCGACAGGGCTTTGCCATGCTGTGGGGTGCTGCCAGGAGCTGTGTGTGCCTATGGGAGTGTTTTGGAATGAAAGGGGTTTGCATGGAGGAAAGCTGCACAGCAAACTGTATATGAGGGTGTGTGCATTTCTGGAGGAACGTACACAGGTGGTTCTGTACCAGGTGAGGGCAGACAATGGGTATGGCAATATGGCCTAGTGGATAGAACACTGAACTGGGACTCAGGGGACCTGAATGTTATACCTGGCTCTGCCATTGCTTTGCTGGGTGACCCTGGGCAAGTCAATGCCTGCTCTGTACCTCAGTCTCCCCATTTATAAAATGGGGATAAGGATACTTGCCCTCAGTTGTAAAGGGCTTTGAGCTCTCCTAATGAAAAGCAATACTAGAAGAGCTAGGTGTGATTATTATTGTTCATTCTTTTCTCCCTGTCAGCACAGTGTCAAACACAACACTGATTTGAGGCTCCCTTCCCCATCGGCTGGAAGAATTGGCAGCCAGTGCTGCTGGAAAGATGGGGTCAGCCAGGAATGAGCAGAGAAACACAGTTATAGATCACATTTTCCTTGGCAAACACTATTATCCCCAAACAGCACCACTGAGCTTGGCCAGTGCTGGTATTCCTTTAAGAAGATCAACAAGCTCCCTGTCCTCAGAGCCGTCCCAGTTCTGCAGTTAACATCCAGTGTTGCTATGCAGCTTTGTCCTTTCCAAGAGTCTTATTGCAGGGATAGCGGCAGAGGCTGGAAGATTGCAGGGACCAGGTGAATTAATGAATTAACATTGTGCCCAGCGTTACAACCATTGTCCGCCTGTCACATTACAAATATTGCCTACTTGATCAATGAAGAAGCTCAGAGAGAGAGAGCATAAAACTGCAATTCCTCTCCTCTTGATTATAGTTTCCCTGGATCTCTCTTACCAAGCATGTGCAGAATATCGGTTGCTGCACAGCTGATTTCAAAAAGGGGTCAGCCAGGATCTTCACAGGTACTAGGTGCAAAGTTTAAATCGCTTTCTGCAGACACACATAAGTAATTTCAGTCCTTAAAGCTGACAGGACCGCTCGGGTGAGTAATGTGACTTGCCTGCATCACATCACTGTTTTCTGAACTGAGCTGCTGGTCAGTGACATGCAGATGCAGAACACATAATTTGTGGGTTTAAAAAAAGCATTTACAAGCCCTAATTTATCTGAAAATATTTTCCTGCCCTTTTTATTTTATACTTCAAGGAAGAGCAGCCTTTGTTTTGGGATTTAAACACCCCACACCAGCTTGTGCTGGAAAGGTATCTCCCTGCCAGTGACGGGAGACAAAAACAGGAACATAAACCAACTCAAAACAAAACATGAAACTGACTTGCCTGCTTCCACCATGAAAGGCCGAAGAGCAAACAAACCAACTGCCCTTGTGCTGATCAGGTTTGTAAAATTCCATTCAAGTTTTAATACCAGAGGGAGGCATTAGAGAGCTCATAGGGCAGCAGAGGGCGCTCTTTCACTTTATATAAAGCCCATGGTATAAATCATGGATATTAAGAAAATAGCAGGTGATGCAGGTAAAGGATATATATGATCTTAGATCCTGACACTGTTCTTTTGACTCCTAAAGGGAGGTAAAGATCTGGAGTATCTATTCAGTTCAAGGGACAAAACCAACCCAAACAAAACAATCACATAGTTGGACGGATCAGCCTCTTCCACACAGTTTAGTGCTATAAACCCAATGGCTATTTCGTTTCCCATTACTGGTGATAGACAGGGCAGCTTCTTCTTGCTCTGCAGGCCCAGAGCAGAATCCCCCAGTGTAGCCAGACCCCTTTTCCAGCTGCCCAGTGTGTGATGTGAGTTCCCTTTCCATAGCCTCACAAAGGTTCATGGTAGATGTGGCTGAGAGGGGAGGTGGTGGGCCCCACTGGGATGTCAACCCATAGGCTGGGAGTCCGCTCAGTCTGGGTCTCTGTGTACATGATGCTGGGTTGGTGGGACCCCTCCCCTCTTGTGCCATTCAGTGTCTCGCCGGGCCGCTGAGCTGGGAAGTCATATTGTGGCTGCATCCCTGGGGACGTCGGGGATGCCAGCAACCCTGCCCAGCCTTGGGGAGTGGGGACTACTTTGATGACACAGACATTCTTCTTGGCAGCGGTGCCCACGCCTTCCAGGGCCTGGTCCGTGAAGGGGGTGGCGTATTCAGGCTCGGGTGGCAGGGGTTCTGCGTACTCATGGTACTTGCCCGGCACGTCATAGTGGTTCAGTACCAGCGGGAGCGTGTAGCCTTCGTCTGGGGCAGGTTTGAAGGTGGATGGGGCTGTCTGGCTGTTGGGACTCACCTGAACCACGTCAGGCTCAGCATATTCTGCGAAGAAAAAAGCAGCACAGCCCTTAGAAAGACAACTTGAGCCCCTGAGCCAGCGGGCCCCATACAACGGGCACAGATTTGCCAGCCTGAGCCTGGAAAGGATCCCATCATCTGCTGCTGGGGAATCCAGCTGCCAGAGCTGGGGAAGGAGAAGGGCGGGACCTGTTCCTTCTGGCCCCCTTTCTCCCCCCCCCCACACACCCGAAGGACTAGGGACCTCTTTCTGCCAGCCCTGGCTGAGCTCCTACTCAGATTACGGATCATTGCAGCTCCCTGTAGCAGACTCACACGCAGCAAAGCAGATGATTTCTCTTTCTGCCAGGTGTTCCCCAGGACATGAGTGGGCTTAGCTGGGGCAGATGATGCCCAGAGATCAACAACCCGCATCCCTGTCGTTTCCAGCTGACAAGTCCCTTTGTACAGATGGCACTGCTACCTGCTCAAGCATCGAGATGTTTGCTGCTGGACTGAAGCCCATTTCCCATCCCCCTCCAGGCCAGCAACACTTGTTCCCCTGTCACACCTTTGGGGATGGGAAGTCAGTAGGGAGGTAAAATCCCAATCAATCAGTTAACCAGTTAAACGTCAGGTTAACCTAATGTTTAACCGGTTAACTGACTACATGGTCCAGCATGGCTGGACCAGCCACCGAGCCCATGGGACTCCCACTTTCTGCCCCCACCCCACACAGAGCTGGCTGCCGGGGCTACCACCAGCTCCCAGCCCTGCACTGGGGCTGAGGCTGCCGGCGGCTCCAGGCCCACGCTGGGGCAACCCTCCGCCTGCAGCCTGCTGCTTCTGGGCACCAGTTAACTGGTAAGGGTGATGCTGATGGGGTAACCGGTTACCTGTTCACATCCCTAGAAGTCAGTGGGCCAGCTGTCTCAGTCCACCTGTGCGGGGAGGGCAGCAGCTCCCTTACCCAGGATGGTCAGTAAAAGGCCCCTTCCCTCCTGGGTTAACTTTGTGTCTGGACAATGGGTAGCCCTGCCCTGAACAATCTATGGCTAAACAAACCCAACCGCTGGGACTCAGCCTCCGAGTGTCCCGACTGGGAGACCAAATGAACCATTCGGGGCGGAGGTAAGCTGGGATAAACCAGGGATAACCCCCTCCCAAACCTTCAGAGGAGAGAAAGACACAGCCTGGTAGAGACCCTGTGACTGGGTGTTCAAACCCCTCGCCAGCAGTGAGAGTGGTAAAGGGAGCTGGAGAGGCCAAAGTGCCCATCGTGACACCTGCAGGGGAGACTGGCAGGTCATTAAGGATTAGATCCAGCGGGGGAGAACCAGGGTGGCTGTGTTGTGCCCAGGAAGGACAGCAGGGCCAATGGGAGGCAGTAGGACTGAGAGAGGAGAACTGCTGTATAGCTTGGGACTGGCCTTGAAGACAGCAGGGTGAATGGCAAGTCCTTCAGCAGCAGTCTGGGCAGAAGATGCCTGAGAAGCCAGATCCTCGCAGCTGAGTCTCAGCAATGGCCGGTGGCAGGAAGCTGGGCAGGGAAGCAATAATGGGCCGGGAGATTCCAGCTACTTCCTCTGGGGCTTGGACCTGGAACCCAGAAGGGAGGATGGGCCTGAGGTCCCCTGTCCTCCCCTAGCACAGATAAAGGGGCAAGGACCACAGAGCCCAGGCTGGGGCTGGGGCTGTTAATCCAATACTGGATAAGGGCCTTCCAGCCTGCAAGATTCTTTACTGCCCCAGAAGGGGGGAGATTGCGAGGGACTTGGCCAGAGTTGTGAGATGAGACCAACTGTTGCTGTGCCAAAGAGCTGAGTGTGTCTGTATGTGTGTAAGGGGGGGCGGAAGGGGGGACTAAGGCAGAGTTGCTGGAACTGGGTGATTGTTGTGAGGGGGGTGGACAGGCTGGTGAGTTTGCTTGGACACCATCCCACTGCCACCTACCTCCCTGGATTCCAGGTTGCCCTGCAGAGCCTTTATAGCACGTATGGTGATGTATGTCAGGCAGCCATCAACGGATACCCTGACGAGAAGGCCCTCAGCAGATGCAGAGTGGCACACCTCTGGCAGGGCAGCCCGTGGCACACGAGGGAGGGAGCTGTTGCGGAGATGATCCTGTGTACACCCAGCTGCTGGCATCCCGGCAGCTGGCATGAATTAGGGCTCCTGGGCCCTGCACTGCAGGCTGAGCTGACCCAGCATGGTGGTGTAAAGCTGCCCCTCTCCCCAGCCATACACCAAGCTGAGCTCAGGTGCAGGGAGGAACCTATCCCAGAGAGAGATCAGAGACCTTACCCCATCCCATCACTGCAGCGCGTGAGGCCCAGTTGTAATTAGTGACAAAATCCTGCGGAAATGAATGGGAGCTAAGCACCTATATGCCTTGGAGGAGCTGGGCCCAGCCTTGCCTGCGACTGGGGTTTGGTACAGGTGCCAGGGTAGCAGCACTGGTGTGATCCCCTTGTGTAGAGAAGAAAACCCTCTGGTTGGATTGGGCTCTTCTTGCTGGCAGGGTCTGTCTGCAGGAGGGGCACATACCTGTGCAGTGACTCCAACTGCCAGCAGAAGGTGGGGCAAAACCACAGGTCAGGCAAGGCCTGGCATGTGCGAAAACGGATGCGGAGAGAGCCAGGCAGATCTCTCTGCGAACACACAGGCAGGCGGGCATAAGGGCAGAGTGTCCTGACCAGGCGCTGGGCCTGGGTAGCAAACGTGTCCTCCTGGATCTGTTTGTGCCAAGGGCTGAGCGGAAGCCAGGCCACGGTTTCCAGGGGGGAGACACAGGAGCTGTTCTTTGCAGCTGCGCTGGTTTGTTTAATTGAGACCTGGCTGCTGCCGCCAGGCTCAGCCATCTGGGCTGCTCTGCCTAGAAGCTGCCAGCAATGACAATGGGAGCTGAGTCTTTTCATCGCTAGGCTGGATAGAATCTGCCTGGAGCGCCAGTGGCCATGGCAGGGGAGTGAGTTTCATGCAGTGAGCAGCAGTTCACGTCAGAGACTCTACCACTCCAAGTGCCTCCCTTGCTCTTGATGGCTGGGGAGGGCAGGGCTAACTGGCTCGGGAGACTGAACTCCATCCTTTCCTGCACAGCTAGCTCTTCTAGCAGGAAGATCATGGGGGAAGCTTGATGTGTGGCTAAACAAGATCTCTGATCTCCAGGGCTGTCAAGCCACACTCTTTCCCCACCAGGGAGCATGTGCAGCCCCAGAAGCCCTGCATGGCAGAGTCATCTGTTTCAGTTCTCTGTCCCTCTGGCTGTCCATCCTCAGCCCACACCAGGAGAGGGATCTCCATGCCAGGCAGTGGTTTGGGGGCTGGAATCCTCTGGGAGATGCGCTACTAAGGCAGCTCTTCACTGGCATGGGAGGCTCACCTCCTCCCTTATACCCTCTCAGTTAGCCAGCGCATTGCTGTCTGTGCTTGCTCTGTGGGTCTTTTCTGAGCCCTATGGCTGAGCTGGGCTGGCTGGTGTAGTGGTACCAGTGCCCTCTGCTGGCAGGGGCACTCAGCTGTTCAGTCTGCTAGATCACAAGTTCCATGGGGCACTGGAGCCCTGCACTTCCTATGTCTCCCTCTCCCTCCTAGCACTTTTGGAGGAATCGTGAATCCCCTAATTCACACTCTGTACCTGCTTCTCCCTCTCCCTCCCAGAGCTGGAACCCCGCAAATCAGCTGTTCACTCTGCGAGGGAAGGGGAAGAGCAGGGTCGGAGAGTTAATCAGGCCATTTGCATACTTCAGAAGTGCCAGGAGAAAGGAGAAAGGGGAAGGAGCTCCATAAGTGTGGGGCTCCAGTGCCCCGTGCACGAGGCACCACGGGGGGGCTGCTGAGGCCCACCTAGGTGAAGGAGGGCCACTCGTGGCCCACCCACCATTTGTGGTTGCCCATCCCTGCTCTAATTGAACACCCAACTCCCCATTACCTGGTGAATGAGCCCCGCTGAGTTCTCCTGGGGTCCCAGCCAGCGGGAACGAGGTCAGTTCAGAGCTGGACTGTTGCAGACTTCCACTGGAGCACACCTGGCTGGAGTCCAGCTTCGGGTACCCTAAGGAGAGAGGCAGAACCCCCAACCTCCATGAGTCACGAGACTTTTCTTCTCCTCCCCAAGGCTAAGCAGTAGGCCCATGGCGCAGCTGCAGCATTAGGGCTGCCAAGCAGAGGAGAGACGGGTGGCACAGAAAAATAGTGGGTGCAAAATTACAGGCCATTTCTCAAACCAGGCCAGAGAAGAGCAACGTGGGTCGGCAAAGTGCTGGGAAAAACAACAGGTCTGGGCATCCGGATTCTTGGGTTCTATAACTACCAATAACGCTAACTTGGTTTAATAACAATACCGAGCCCTTTTCCAGCAGCAGCAGCAATCAAAGGGCCAGGCCCCGTGTCACTAATGCCATTTCACAGATGGAAAAACTGAGGCAAAGAGAGGGGAAATGGGTTCCCCAAGGTCACCCACCAGGCCTGTAGGCACTATCCACTAAGAAATGCTACCTCGCGCTCAGACAGCGTCTCTGGGCTTGTCCACAGGGGTACTTGGTGTGCAACAACCGAGGGCTGTTCAGGGCTCTGGCCTGCTGCTTGCAAATAGCAGCCTGTCAAAGCACACAATGCCCCATGCACCCTTTACACCCTCTGCCAGCTGGTGCCAGGGTCACTCTAGCACCTACAGAGTTTCAGTCCAGCTGGCCCCACACTAGCTGGCTGTGCACAGGAGCCCTAGCTGCAGTGTTACCAGGTGGATTTTAAAACAGAGCTGCTTACATCAGAGCCACTTTTCTAATAGAGACAACTCCCAGGTGGGGCTAGTAAGAGACTGGGGATGGGAAGAGCAGCTAAGTGCAGACACTTCAGGCTTTGGCTGCTTCTCCCCTGCCCTGCGCCTTGAGGTCAGGGGCAGTGAGGAATTGGGCCCCGCGGAGGCCAGTGAATTTGTGTGGAGCTCATTGTGTGTCACAAAGAGCCATGGGCCAGGAAAGGCACCTGCCCAGGTAATCCCCTGCAATATCAGCGCTGGCAGAGAAGTGGGTTTGTGTGACACCCGGGTGGGAGGAGGGATTGATGGGAGCTCCATTGCAAGGTTGTAATTAAAGATTTAGGCCAACATTTGTCATTGTGGCTGCTGCTTCAGGGTGCCCAATGTGAGAAGCCTTGGGCCTGATTTGCTGCAGGATTAAGGAAGAGGCTGGCCCAGTGATGAGCAGGCCTGTCTAGATTGTGCAAGACCTGAGTTTGCATCCTCACTCTGCCACAGACTGACTACATGACCTTGGGCAAGTCCCTTAGCTGTGCTCTTTGCCTCAGTTCCTCATCTGCCTCATGGGGATACTAGGACTGCCCTGCCTCCCAGAGGTCTCTAAGGATAACTAAAGAGTGGGAGATGCTGAGCTGGGGCCATTGTAAGATGGAGAGATCGAACTCATGACTCCAGCTGAACTCAGGAGATGTGAGTGCTCAATGGTGCTGAAAATCAGGCTCAAGGTATTTAGGTGCCTCTCTCCCATTGATTTCAAGGGGAGGTAGGTACTTAAATACTACTGGGGACGCAAAAGCGGCTCCCAGAATGAGAGGCTGCAGTTGACCATTGTGGCCTTCATGCGTTTGTGGGGGAGTAAAATGCCTCCTAAGCAGGAGGCCAGCACAGGGCTTGAGCCAATGGAACACCACCCTTAGCAAGGAGCAGCCCGGCTGAGCTCCGAGGGGCTGGGGAAGTGCTGCTTTGCTGTAGCTGATACGCCCGCTGAGGAGCGTGTGAGCTGGCCCACTAGGAAATGCTAACCCAGAGCAACTCATTTCGCTGCTAAGGTGGAAATCACCCGCTCCCGGAGTCCAGCTCTTCCGGCCTCGCAGGAAAGCCCTGGGCTGACTGTTTGCCAGCTGGCTTCCAGCCCACCCGGCTGCTCCAATCCTGGGCGTCAGGGGGCACTTACCTTTCATGAGGCTGCAGTTCAGATCAGCCGCTGTCTTCCTGCCAAAAGAAAGGGGGAAAATAAGGCAAATCCACAGCAGCGCCACACCGTCCAAGCACCCAAGAAGCCAGCATGTGGCCAGGGGATAGCGCATAGGCGAGAGCAGCCCATTTGCTCCAAACTAGCACAAGGTAAAATCTGTGTCAGCCCCCCCTCCAGCATTTATGAATATTGGCTTATGGACATGAATCTGGATAACTCAAAGATGCTTTATGCAAAACAGGTCATGTAACATATCAGTTTTACAGTTACAATCTGCTGAGTCTGCATGTCCTAGTTTTGTGCATGAACCAGTCTTGCACGTGACGTTAGAAATATGAAGTGTGGATCTGTTTATAATACTAAATGTGCTAATGAGGGCCATTACTGATGCTCTGGAGACAAAGACTGCTACTCAAATCAAGGACTATAAATGGTTATGTTTGTCCTATAAACCCAAATTGCAGTTGGTTCTAGAAAGACATGTAACTGGGCCACCTCGGATTGGAATCCGTCTTGAACCGGGTGTTTTTCCATGGAGATGGGGGGTGTGGAACAAAGGGGGAAAGTCTGTTTAAGTAGTGGGAAGCCATCAGTCCTTTGTCTTCAGCTGGCCTCTGAAACTGCCTGGCCCACCCTAAGAGGATACAAAGGACTTTGAAGAAGCTGTAGACCCAGGTCAGAGTAAAGATCAACTCTGACTTGACGCTTTGACGCTTTTTACCTGAGATAAGACCAGCTGTTTAGGGTAAGAATTTGCATGTGACAAGTTTCTTTGGGCCCGTCTACAAAGCAGGGCTAAAGCCGAGATAAGCAACGCAACTTCAACTACATCAATTGCGTAGCTTACATCAACATAGCTTAATTTGCCTTTTGGTGCTGTCTATACAGCAGGAAGTCCGAGGAAGAGCACCCTTCCTCCGACCTCCCTTACTCCTTGTACAATGAGGGATACAAGAGTCAGAGTAAGGAGTCTTCGAACTATGTTGAAATAACTGCTTGTAGTGTAGACGCACGCAGACTCTGTTATTTCGGAGTAACGTCAGTTATTCCGAACTAACACTGCTGTGTAGACGTACCCTTGGTGGATTAGAACTAGCTAGAGGATTTTTGTTCATTTTAATCTAGTAACTTTGATTTGACTGTTTTCATTCACAACCACTTAAATCCTGCTATTTATACTTAATAAAACCACTAGTGTTTATTATCAAGCCCAGTGTAAATAACTGTTACCTGTGGGGAGCAACCAGGCTGCATATCTCCCTTCCACTGATAAGTGGGCAGACCTGTGAGCTTTCTCTGGGCCAAACTTTTACACAGGGTAAGATGGATTCATCTGGGGTTTGGTCCCTTTTGGGGGTTGGTTTCCTGGGTGCTGAGCCCTTAGAGCTGAGCCCTCTCAGAGCTGAACTGAGTCAGGCTCCGTCTACACTGTTTGGTTTTTGCAGAAGAGGAAATGCAAATGAAGCACTCATTAGCAAATCTCATGCTCTCATTTGCATATTCTCTTCCGATCCTTTTTGCGGAAGAGGTTTTTGCGAAAAAAACCGCAGTGTAGACGGGGCCATTTGTCGGAAAAAAACCCTTTTGCGCAAGATCCCTTATTCCTCAAAAAATGAGGTTTACAGGGAGCTTCGGGGTCCAGAGACGGGAGCTTCAGGGGTCCAGAGCTCCTAGGCTCAGCGGAGCACCAAGCTCCTGATCGGTTCCTGCAGAGCTTCAGCTCCTGCAGCCTCCTGGGAAATAAGCACTGGAGCCCAAGGAGTCAGGGTTCCTCTGAACTTGCCACTCAAACCCCAGGGAATTCACCAGCTGTGGGTCTGATTTGCTTGTGCCTTGTGGTGCTGTCAGGTCAGGCTGGTCAGGCTGCAGAGGCAGCTGGGCTTTGGACAACCACATACATACTGTGGCTGCCAGCGTGAAGGGGGAAGAAATGGGAAAATCAAAAGCAGGGGCATGAATACAACAGCAGGGCTCAGTGGTTAGCACGGGGCAGTGGGAGCCAGGACTCCTGGGTTCTATTCTTGCCCCTGTCGCTTATTTGTATGTTGCAGGCAGCTCGCTTTGCCTCACGGAGCTTCAGTTTCTCCATCCACGAAAGAGGGGCCGCAATGCAGGCCCACAGGGGCGGTGCCACGAGGGTCCCGCATTGAGAGGATGGGGGTGTAAGTCACTGAGGCCTGCAGGGGGTGCTGGTGAATGGCTTGGGCATCTAGGGTGCTGGCTACCAAAAGACCCAGCAACCGTTCCAGGGGAGGGCTTTCATCTTAGGTGCCGCCCTCAGAGCTCCAGAAGTTTGGCACTGAGCTTTGCACAGGGTGGGCCACCTCCAGGTGGGGACGGACCCTGCAGAGGCATGTTCAGCAGGGACTGCCTGTGGCCAGCCCAGCCTGGGGGTGGGGTGCTGACCCCCTGGTCCTGTGAGCCCAGCTCTGACTTCTATCAGCAGCAGCTTCTGTTTCAGGAGAAACTCTGCCCCTGGTGTCCTGGGTGAGGGACAAGTCAGCTCCTGGGGGAGAGCGTCCTGCTTTGGGACTCCTTGCAAGGCGTGTGAGGAGATGATGGAGGGAAACCAGGCATGCAGGAGGGAGGGGAAGGCTCACCCACCTCTTCTTACGGCAGAAGAAAGCCAGCAGCAGGAGGCCAGATGAGAGCAGCACAAAGCCCCCCGATCAGCAGCATCACAAGTACGATGGAGCCTGGGGAAAGAAGCCAGGACTCAGCAAAGGGCTCCTCTGTCTCTGCTGCTGTGAGGGGGCACCAGTTACACCCCCCTTCCCCTCCCCCCCCGTGGGGATGCACTGCTCCCAGCCCCTGTTGCAGAGGGTCCAAGCTCTGTCCTTGCATAGAGGAAGCAGCCCTGACCCCAACAGGAGCCATCTGCAGCCATGGCTGAAGGTGAAGGGTGGAAACTTTGTGAAATGGATCCCTGGGCTACAGAATCTGTTTTGGCTTTGACACCTGTTCTATGCCCTTGTCACTCCTCTGGGTGCAGGGGAGTGACTCCTGATTTACCCCACTGTGACTCTACTGGCTTCAGAGGTTGACTCTTGATTAGGCCACTCAAGGATCACAGTCAGGACAGTGTTTTTAGAAAGGCAGCTTGACCCAAAACCACAGGGAAAAATTCCAGAAAACTTTTCCTAAGGGCAGGGCTTTTAAAAACCTGTTATTTAATCCTGCTCCTTTTGATGACAATACAGACCTCATGAAACAGGCTTCATGACTTGTTCCTCTCTGTGTTGCAATCAATGGGCAGGTGGAAGCCTGAAAACTAAATTCCAGGGGCCAAATGCTGGTTAAAGGAGATTGAAAGGGGAGGGGTAGTTCCTCCTGCGTCAGCGGAGGAGGAGGGGAAGGAGAAAACTTTGCTGCTTTTAGCAGAGGAAGAGGAGCTGAGCTTTCATCCCTCCCCATCTTGCTTTAACCAAGGACCTCATCTGTACCTGTGTAAATGTAAACTCCAGACTGACACCACTATTAGTGCAAGCAGAGTTTGGGCAGATCTGCCTTTACTTAAAGGGCCTGATTCCCTGCTGTGTCACTGTCTGTTTGCTCTGGTGTCGGCACCAGGAGGAGGACGGCTTCTGCGGGATGAAGCTGGAGTGGTCCAGCACAAGGGCGCGGGGCTCAGGCATTAGCTACAAACTCATTTCAGCCCCTACCATCCCCTCCTGTGTGAGCCAAGCACCCCCAATAGGCTCTCGACCACTGCCCTGACCAACTTCGCAGGAGCTCAGGGCAGAAGGGAGAAGACACGTCAGTCTGAACCAAGATCAAATACTGGATGCTGTTAGCGCCAAAGGGGACGGATCCTGCTCTCTCAGGCTACGTCTACACTGCAGTTATTTCAGAATAAACTATTCCAGAATAGTTATTCTGAAATAGCTTATTTCGAAATAGCACGTCTACACTGCAGGGAAGCCTCAAAATGAGTCCGAGGCAGGCTTCCCTAATGCAGATGTGTTATCTCAATTTACAGCCCCAGGAGGAATAACTTAGAATAGCCCTGGTGAGGGGCTATTCCGAAATAGCAGAAGTGGAGCGTCTACACACGAATAGGCATTATTCTTCGTAGAATGAGGTTTACAGAAGTCAGAATAAGCCGTCCGTTATTTCAAAATTATTTCAAAATAACAGAATTGCTGTGTAGACGCTCGCATAGTTATTTCAGAATAACGGCCATTACTCCGAATAACTTTGCTGTGTAGATGCTCCCTCACTGGTGTACAGCAGGAGCAATTCCACAGAAGCTGGGGGATGACCCTGTATGCTCAACATGCTCTATACACACTACTTAGCGAGGGGTTTTTTAAAAGGCACAGAGGGGAATTAGGTACCAGTTCTGCCTGACTTCCACACCGAGAATTGGATGTTGAGCTGCCCTTTGAAAGTCTTTCTTAACCTGCGCAGCCGCAGTGTCAAGAGAGCATTATTATCCCCATGTTCTGGGGAAACTGAGGCACAAAGGCTAACATCCTGATTTCTTTTTTAATAAGTGTCCAATTGCATAAACTAAGCTGCATGTACAATTGGATCCTAATTTGCATGTACAACTGCCCCTGTAGTGTGCACAGATGAAGTGTCTGGACAAGCCAGTAGCCAACTACACATTGAACTGGCTACTTGGGTACGCATATCCAGGATTTGCATGCCCAGATTCATCCCATGTTTGCCCATTTACTAGTGCATGAAGTACCGTTTAAAAATTGGGCCCCAAATTATAGAATTCCTCAGAGTTACACAGTGAGTCTGTGGCAGAGCTGAAGACAGAAGTATTCCCCACCCCAGCTTAGACCACTAGGCCATGCTAGTGAGCTGCACCTACCTGCTCTCTCTGGATTTATGGCGACTCCAGGGATCAGGGTGTGATCGGTGGGGATGCTGGTCAGGACAGGAACCTCCTTTGGGCCACTGGGTACTGCAAACCATACAGTTTAATAAACACAATTAACATGCTGCAAGTAATGAACAGTCAGCTACTCCTCTCCAGCAAAGAATCCAACCTGTGCCAATCTGAGCCTTCCCTGCTCCCTATATAGCAGCAGGGGGCATGACAGAGGGGCCAGAAGCAGCTGTTTTCCAGTGGAAGCCTGATGGGTCCAAGCTGATGGTGACGCTGACACAAGGCAGCACTCTTGTATCGAGTGCTTTTCATCCTGCTGCTGCAATGCAGCCACTTCTGGGGTGGAAGGCAGCTGGTCTGACACTGTGCTGTAATGCTACACAACAGGTGAGGACAGGAAGGAGAGAAAACCCAACTGCAGGGGGAATGTAGAGCAGCAGGATGCACTAGCTAAGGAGGATCTAGGCCAGGCTAACCTCCCCTAGGATCGTTAAGGGAAAGGACCCCAGCCCTTCCCTGGGGATTGGCTCCCTTCCAACCTACCTACGTACCCAGGGTAAGCCTCCCAATGGAGGCATGACACAGCCCAACCCTGCTTGGCTTACAAGAGCTAAGCCCAGCCCAACAGAGGCAGCTGCCACCTGGCTCCGGCCCTTGGATGGAATTCATCTCCCTCTGCCCCAGTCCCTGCTGCAAAGCCTATGCTGTAATGCTTAGCTAGCTGGTGCAGAGATGTCTTGGGATTCACCCTCTGGGCCCAGGGAGCCACTGGAGAGGAGAGCAGCCCCCTGCACGCTAGAGCCATGCAGCGATGAGGCCAATGCAGCTCCATGCTGGAGCGTATTGCAGCTGGCTAGTGAAAACCTCACTTCTGTGTGACTGGGCAGCCCCTGCCAGGAGCTCCCAGGGCTCCCGAGCCAGCCCCTGCAGAGCCTCTCACCATAGGGCCGGGGCGCCCTGAGACGAGCCACCTGGCAGCCTTGCAGTGCCACCTTCAAGGCGATCCGTTGGTTCCAGCTCTGCGGCACGATGCGCAGGTAGCGGGCCAGGATGGGGGGGATGAACGTGTTGGAGACCTCCTGGAGGCTGTCGGCATTTCCCTCCAAGACCTGGGCACCGAGAGGAAGGTAAGGGGGGGGTCAGCCAAGCAGAGCGGGGGCACCAGAGTGTCACAGCTCTGCCCTCTGAGCCCATCATCCCAGTCCCAAGCTCTCCCAACTCTGCCAACTCTCCCCGGGCAATAGAAACCAGCTTAAAAGCACCTGTCTGGGGCTGGCCCCTGAGCTGTCACATTGGTGTCATAGAATCATAGAATACTAGGACTGGAAGGGACCTCGAGAGGTCATCGAGTCCAGTCCCCTGCCCCCATGGCAGGACCAAATACTGTCTAGACCATCCCTGATAGACATTTATCTAACCTACTTTTAAATATCTCCAGAGATGGGGATTCCACAACCTCCCTGGGCAATTTATTCCAGTGTCTGACTACCCTGACAGTTAGGAACTTTTTCCTAATGTCCAATCTAAACCTCCCTTGCTGCAGTTTAAGCCCATTGCTTCTTGTTCTATCCTCAGAGGCCAAGATGAACAAGTTTTCTCCCTCCTCCTTATGACACCCTTTTAGATACCTGAAGACGGCTATCATGTCCACCCTCAGTCTTCTCTTTTCTAAAGTAAACAAACCCAATTCTTTCAGCCTTCTTTCATAGGTCATGTTCTCTAGACCTTTAATCATTCTTGTTGCTCTTCTCTGGACCCTCTCCAATTTCTCCATCGATCTACATTCGCTCCACTGAAGTCAATGGAGTCACAACAGAGTTACACTGGGGTGGCGAGAGCAGAATTCAACCCAGGTTCTGGTCTGTTCTCCTGCCACTTCCTCATCATGTCCGCAACCGGCCTCCCGCTTCTCCCTCTCACCGTCCTTGGTGCAGGAGCCTTCTCCTGTGCAGCTCTGGCCACCAGGAGCAGCTTGCCTATGCAACCACCCCCCATACCCTCTCAGCTGGCAAGGCCCCTTTTCTCTCTTGCCTTCCCCTCTCACTTCATCCCCACTGGTATCTAGTATTATCTATTTGGACACATACAGGGCAGAGGGAGGAGGGGAAAGGACCCATTTACTTTGGGGTGGATCCTTTTCTTCTACATATGCTCACAGAATGGGGGAGGGCACTCCCTCCCCCAAAGAGACTCTGGGTATTTCCCCTTATATGCTGGTGGGGCATGGACTTTGCTGGGGATTTAGACCTAGATGTGTGTGGGCTTGGGGGGAGCCTACATAGATAGAAATCGGCAGGCAGGCAAGTGACAGGAAGGGAATGGAGCTGGTGGAAAATTCGCCTTTTAAATGTTTTTTGGCTTCTCTTCAAGTTTTCCTAGAAATATTTCACTTCTAGATTTCTTTTTATTTTTAAGGGGGAAAACATTTTCCAAGAAAAATGTTGATGAATAGAGAAACATCTTTGGTGTTGTCTACATTTTTCAGAGGGGGAAAACATTCATTTCCTTGTCAGCTCGAGAAAGGAACACAGCAGATACAGAGCCAGGGAGAAGCTGGGAAGAACAGAAAACTCTTCCCACTTTATTTCAAAGCCATGTTCTCTTTTTAGCACTCTCGGCACTTTGTATGTTTGTACCGTCCATGTTGCTTCTCTGTTTTGGTCCAATTTTAATTTCATGCAAACGTTACATCGCAGTGGGTCTGAATGAACCAGGAGGCAGTGTTGGGCAGGATGCCTGGATTCTAGGCTCAGCTCTGCTACTGATCTCTCGAGAGACGCTGGGCAAAACAATTAATCTTTTTGTACCGCTGTATCTGTAAAATGGGGCTAATACAGTAATGAATGGGCTAGTGTGTATGTGCTCCACTGCCTTCCGCTGCATGGAATTGAAACCCTATGTCATCGTTCCCACACTGCCAACAACCAAAATGGATTCTCCTTCCGCTCAGGTGGTAGAGGGATGTGCTTTTTGCAGCAGGAAACTCTAGTTCTGTCCTTGCTGTCATTGTTAAATTCCACAGTATAAGGACCGCCTGAAAGGCCTAATGGCTGCGATTGCTTACAAGGCTGAGCTTGCTACCAGGAGGTGTAGAGAGGCTTACATAATGTTTGGGAACTATAGCAATGGAAAGCATCTGACCTATGTTACACCCAAAAAACGCCACTGAGTTACTTCTGTGGAGTAGCTCCAGTTTTACAGTGGGGTCACAGAGACCAGAATTTGTCTCTAAGCTTCTGTATCCAGACTCCTTTGAGAGAAATATCCCAACTCCCATTGCAGGGTCTGCAACCAGACCCAGCCAAGGGGCCAGATTTTGAAAGACCCCCTTTGTAGAATTCCCACCATGCTCTCTGGTCTCATCACCGCCCGAACGCCTTTTGTCAGGTCACACCCTCTCACCGTATCCTCGTGCCCGCTACTGGCTCTGTAGGCTTTCCAATTCTTCCCATCTCTGCTGGAGAAAACCTGGTAGGATTTCACGTAGTAGTTGTATTTGTCAGAGGATCCCTTGGTTGTAATTCCTGGAATGGCACAATGATATCAGAAAATGATAACCCCGAACAGCAGGTAGGACTTGGTTGTGAAATGGTCTTGAAGCTGTTGTCTAATAGAGACACAGACTTATAAGGGCAGAGATCCCGCCAGAGGGTGGATCTGATCCAACTCCCATTGACATCAATGGACAGATTCCCATTGCCCTAAACAACTGTTGGCCTTTGGCCCTTGAAACCAGGCAATAAAGAGCTCTCTTGTTTTAATGGCATAATACCCCTTGGTCTTTGGTACTGCGGCAGTTGTTATATAGTGGTTGGAACAGGCAAGAACTAAGACTCCTGGGTTCCTTCCTCGAGAGAAGAGCAAGGGTATGTACTTCAGGAGCTCTAGCTAGTGACTCTCTGTGTGACTTTCCCATCTGAGCCTCAGTTTCCCCAAATGCTAACTGAGGGCGATGATTCTGCCTGAAGGGTGTGGGGAGGATTAATGGATCCCTGCGGAGCCCCCAAAGAGACGGCTCCGAGCGGGGCCTAGCGATTATTAGGTTCTCGCTCTTTAGTCATCCCATCTGAGGAATTTCATAAAAACCTGCCACCCCCCACCCTCCCATCTCAGCTCCCTTTCGTTTCTTGCCTGAATCCCTCCTTTCCATTCTCCCCACCTGCCCTCCACCGTCCTTGGAAAGCTTTCAGGCTGCCAGGTTTGAATGTCGAACCTCTGTGGAAGGCAGCTCCCTTCACCCTGCCTGAGATGAACAGATAACCCCCAAACTGCACTGCGGCCTGCATTCCACTCAGCCTCCAGCCGCCCGCCACACAATGCCTTCATTTTCCTCCGTCCAATTAACAAGCGCATTCTGGGCCTGCCACACAAAAGCCCCAATTTTGGTCAGGACTCTCAAAACAAAGGGCATTTGCTGGCCGCTGGTGCACGAGCAGAACATTAACTTGTTCAGCCCCGCGAGGCCAGCCTCGTCCCTGAGATACAGAGGGAGTGATGGAGAGACAAGAGAGAGAACGGAGGCCAAACTCAAGAGAGAGAAAAGGGAGACAGTGAAAAAGGAGAAAAGACAAGAGTGAACGAGACTGAAGAGAGGAATCGGACGTGCAAGGCTAAGAGCACCAATGAAAGGAAAACATCGGGGGGCAGGGGAGGTCTGGAAGTAGTGTGACCATAATTCCCTATGCTGAAAACGTATTGCTCATATTCAAGCAAGTCCAATGGCAATCAATCCTACAAACATTCAAATTAACGTCAAGTAAGGTTTGAGGTTCAGACAGGGAAGGGTGACACACACACACACACACACACACACCCCTCCTCTCCAGGTACATGGCACAGCATCTTCCTGGGGCAACATGTGGGGGGCATGCAGGGTCACATGCCCCCTTCCCAGATTTCTGCCAGGATTCACACCCGAATGTGGGCAGTAGCAGCCTTTCGGCGCTGTGCAGGAGGGAAGGGAAGGGAGCTGCTTCCAGCTGCAGATGAGGATGGTGGGGGAGGGATGATCTGGCAGAGTTTCTCTGTCCCCTCCACTGATCCCATGTGGCAGGAAGCAGCTTGTCCCCTTACTGTCCACACAGTGTCAAAAGGCAGCTGACACCTCCAGGTTGCTGGCCACCAACATAACCTAGTTGCCTCCTGTCCCCTGGCTACAGGGTGGGCAGGAAGGGGTTAAGCCCTGAGGGTGCATTGTGCACCAGGGCCCAGGGAACCTGGCTGCAGGAGCTTCAGCAAGCCCAGCCAGAGAGGTGGCTCAGCAGAGGCCAGTGCCTAGGGGATGGAGCAGCCCCATGGTCCCTGGAAGCAAGGCCCAGGGCTGGGTGTGCGGGAAGAGGATGCTAAGTCCCTGCCCTGGGGGCTGCTGTGGATCCTGCAGGTTCGGGGTGTGAACGGGCTGGAAATCGCTCTCCCCCCACTGCCAGAGAGCTGAGGGGCAGAGAGGCTCCCCCGTGCCAGCGCTGTGCAGGGCTTTGGCACACGTAGGGCTTAGCTCTTCCTGACCAGCGCCCTTGGCCAGAGGGTCTGGGGCTTTCCCAGGAGCTGGCCCAGCCAGGCTGTTGGGGCTCAGTGCTCGGGTCAGGGGCTGGTTCTCCAGGCAGTGCTGGGAGTGGGAAGTGCCCCGCCGGGGGGCGCATGGAGGAGCAGTGAGGCGGGCAGGGGGGAAGGTTTGATGGGACAAAGCAGAGAGAGGTCCATGTGAGGGGGGGCTGATGGGTGGGTAGAACAGGTGACACAACCAGCCACAGCTTGGCACCTGCCCACATTCACTAACCACTGCAGCCAGTGCCGGCTAGAAAGGGGATGGGGGGCTGAGAGACCAGCGGGGGAGCAGCCAGCCCTGCTCGCTGCATCTTTGTCCCACCACCATTCTTGCACACCCAGTCCCATCACTGACACTGGACAGCCCCACCCCCGCTCACCCCTGGTGGGCAAGGACCTGGCCAGCAGCAGGACTCCCCAGTACATATGGGGAGGGAGACAGAAAATATGGGACAATTTGCCCATTTTTAAGAAAAAGTCAGGACACCCACACGTGGGCTTATTACGGGACTGCCCCTTTAAAACCGAGACATTTGGAAGAGTCTGTAGGGGAAGGATCAAACGCTGTCTCAGCCCCCAACTTTATTAGTTGTAACGCTGCCCCTCTCTTTTCCTTTATACCAGGGGCCCTTAGGTGAAAAGCGCCTGCATCCCGGAAATGTGGCTACGCCCAGGCCCCGGATCTATCTTCAGTGGTATCTCCTCCTGACAGAGGGTGCAACGTGAGGAGGAGGAGCCAATATTTCCCAGGTAGCGATGCTCTAGAGCAGGGGTGGGGAACCTATGGCCTAGGGGCTGGATCCAGCTTCCTGCTTACCTGGCTCCAGCCCCCAAGGCTCAGGGCTCTCCCCCCAACATTGAGGAGCTGGCGCTGGTGCTCTAGCACTGCAGCACCCCCCTCCCCCAGCCCACTGATGCCCCATTCCGCTCCTGTACCCTACCTCCTGTCCAGCCCTTGCACCCCCAGCCTGCTCCTGCACCCTCCCAGGGTCCCAGACTCACCCAGCCGGGTTCCTAGCAGTCCCCTCCCACACACTGAATCCCTTTTGGCCTCACCCCGGAGCCTGGGCTCTGGTATGCAAGGGGAACGTGGGCAGTGTCTTTCTGCCTCTCAGCCGGAGGTCACCTCAGTGAGGTGTTTTTGTTTTTTGAGGGCTTTTTTGCTTCTCAATTTTGTGAGGCCCCCAACTGATTTTTCTATGGTTCAGCAGCCCCCAACCCAAAACAGTTTCCCTGCCCCGGGTGGGGGGAGGTTACACAGCAAGGCTCGGCAAGCATGCGGAGTGTGAGATCTGGCATCCAGAGGGTGGGCAACACGAGTGTAACTTACATGCCACGGGAGCAGCCCAGGAGCCGTGGCTGGACAAGCAGCTGGGTCTGACTCTGATTCTGCTCTCGCTGAGTCCACATAACCCCACTGACATCAGCGGCACAAAGCCGGTGCGAGGCGAGCTGCGGGCTCCCCACCAAGAGGGGTTAGATTACAGCAGATCTGCTCCTCCCTGGACCTGCCTTGGTCACCTCCACCCCCATCCAGATGGCTCATTGTGCACACGCCCACGGAACACCACTCACACCTTCATGCTCCAATGCCCTGACCTCCATGCAGACTCCCCGCTACTTCTATGGGCTACGATGCGTCCTACACCCAACGAGTGACTGTCACCGCTGCTCCAGGTGGCAACACAGGACGCAAGAGGGGTCTGAGGCTAAAGGACTATTTGATGTGGCCGAAGGCCTGAAGCACAATGGGCCAAGTCCTCAGCTGGTGTCAACTGGCTTAGCTCCACTGAAGTGGACACCGATTTATACCATCTGAGGCACTAGCTCTGTATATTCCACCAAAGGCAGGTGGAAGTTGATTCTCCTCTCACATTACTCCTCTCTTCCAGCAGCCCATGCAGCACGGAGTTACTCCTGATTTACTCCAGGGTTAGTGAGATCGGGATGAGGCCCATGATATGACTGTGGGAGAGATTCTGGAGTGACTTCACTGGGACAAAGATGGAGTAAACTAGTCAGTAAACTGCCCCAGTGACAGGGAAGCAATGAGGCTCTGGTGATTTACACCAGCTGAGGATGTAACCTCTCCATTGGCACAATGGAGATATGCCAGTTTACACACAGCTGCGGATCTGGGCCTAAACCAGGTGTAGCTATCCAGGTGTGATTGGGGCGGTGCTGTTTTACACCCTGAGGAGCTGCTCTCCCATGCCATAGTCCAGTACCGGAGGAAGAGAACAGCACCGGATACTTACTGACCTGTGATGTTCTTCCTTCCACCTAGGTCTAGCTCCAGCCATTCAGTCTCCGAGCTGGAATCGGCTGCCCATGAGTGTCCGTGGATGCTGAACGCCGCCCGCTCAGCTGTCCAGGGCTTATACTGCCCCATGGCATTGACCTCGTGCCAGGAGGAGGAGGCGTTGAAGCCGGCTGCATCCAGGGGATCGTCACAGGCTGGAAAAGGAGGTGCACAACTGAAAGGCAAGTGGGAGAACTGGCGGCTGGGTGGTAGGGGGTGGGCACAGTGGAGGGGAGGCCTTTAGCCACAGAGGGAGTGTGCTGGGGGAGTCGGATGGGTCTTAATGAAAAATTCCTCTCTGGCCCGGCCCCATGCACAGTGCAGCCCCAGCAAGCCGCCGGCGGCGCCATCTGACTCAGCATTAGCCCTTTTCTTTTGGCACTTTCTCCACTGATGCTCCTCCCCTGTGACTAGCTGGCCCTGGTAAATAGAGAGGGGCAGGAGGCTTCATTTCTACGTGGGAGGCCTGGATCCCAGCAGAGTCCCCGCTGGGATTCTCTGTCATCGCTTCATCTTCCCCGCTGGGATTCTCTGTCAAGCTGCTGGCTCATCGCCTGCAGCCAAAGGTCCTCACAATGCAGGGTGATGGCAAGACATGCGGACCTCACACCTGCTGGACAGCCTGCCTCTGTGCTCGCCCCCCTCTCTAACCTCCGCGGGTGCCCAGCCAGGGGCCCAGCGGGAGTAAATTGGTACAGGTGCAATGGAGCGGATGTGTGCCCTCCGAGGAGCTGGCTCACTGACTTCACTGGAGTCATTCCTGATTTACACCAGGGTGAGAGGAGACTCTGCCCCAGGGAACCTCCCCCTACTCCCAGTGAAACTGCCGGAAGCTTTGCTATTGATTTCGCCTGCACGACTTGTTCAAGGACAAACGGAAAATGACGTACCTTTGTGAAAAACGAGGCGCTTTTCAGATAGGGACCCACTGTTTGAAGGAAAATGGGTGGAGAGCATTATAAACTGGGGGACAGGAACGGCCTGATTCTGAGCTCATGCTAGGGTTGTCAGATGGTTTAACCAAAAATACCAAACACGCTCCTCCCCCTCCCAAAAATGAAAAAAAACCCACCGGGGAAAAAATTCTTTTGAGAGAAAAAAGGGGGAGACCAAAGTTGTTGAGCCAAAAAAAAAAAAAGACCCCGAGAGTTAAGCAAAAAAACAAAACAAAAAACCCCCAAAAAAACCCCAGCATGGCCTCTTTAAGCTTTTGTGCTTTTGAGGCTTCTTGTCTTCCTGCTCTGGGCCAGACAGCTCCCCTGCGCAACCAGGTAAGCACCCAAGATTTTTGCCTCCTGGCCGGGAAAAAAATCAGAAAATACCAGACATTTTAGGTGTCCGGTATTTTCTGAATTTTTTTACCGGACAGGAGGCGAAAACACCGGACTGTCTAGGTCAATACCGGACAGCTGGCAACCCTAGCTCATGCTGGTGGAGCGCAGAGGTGGCTCCACTGAAGTCACAGCGAGGTAAGTCCCACCAGCGTGAGTCTGGGGAATAAGTGCCCCAAAATCAGCAGAGTTGCTCTAAGTTTGCCCCAGTGTAACTCAGAGCAAAATTCAATTGCCAGGCTTCACTCTTCTTCCCAGCTGTATGTGAGCTGATTTCCGTGGAGTCACTCCTGATTCACACCAGGGCGAGTGAGAGGAGAACCAGGCCACATGCAAGACGCAAAAACCATCACAGAGCATCACGTATTCCCTGCCGTGACACCTCTGGGGGACCCACTTGATCTGGTGGAATCTAAATCACGTTTGACACCCTTGGCTCAAATCAGAGCGAGCATAAATGGGAGCAGCTCCCCAGTTCAATGAGGTTGCCTGCTCCCTGACTACGACCCCTACGCTTCTCTCCCATCCCCTCAACCTCAGCCAGTGTTGGTCCCAGTTTGGCTGGTGCCGTGGACAGCACCAGCTGTAACTCCACAGAAAGCACAACTGGCTCCTTGGTCCACCAGGGCCGACCATATGCTCTGCATCAGCAAATGGCCCTGTACACACCAGTTGCCAGACTGGTCAGACAGGGCTGCTGGCAAGATCAGATTGCTACAACGCTGCTGACGCAAGGCGCTCTCTCTGTAAAGAAGCAGCTAGATTGTATTGCTGGAATTAAATCAGAATTGGCTCCGATTCCCTGGTTACTAATGATCTGCATTTCTATGGCCCTTTTCATCTAAGGAGCTCAAAGGGCTTCACACACATTCATGAACAAATTGAGCCTCACCCACCCCATGAATTGGACAAGTCTCATTACAGCTTTGGGGAACAGCGGACCGGAGAGATTAGGGCCCTGGGTGCTAAGGAGTTTTATATATTGCTGCAAAACACGCCCTGTGCCTGATTTGAGTTAGCTGCCTCAATCCCATTGTGAGGTGAGTTCCTAAATCTGTTAGATGTTGCCACACTGAACGCAGTTACTCCATTGCAAATCTGGGCCTAAACCATTGCCTAAACCATTGCAAATCTGGGCCTAGACGACTTGCAAGTCAGAGTCAGAGCTGGAAACTGGACCCAGGTGGCCCCGAGCCTCTCTAATGCCCCTTTCATCGGCTCTTTAAAAGAAAATACAGGCCAAATTCTGCAGCCGTCACTCAAGTAAAACTTCAGTGGACTTTTGCTTGAGTGAACCTTGCAAGATTTGGTCCTCTCTGGTTTTGAGCGACACATTGTCCCTCTAAAACCAGCAGGCCAGGTCTCGGGATGGTAACAATCAACCTCATTCCACTGTAGTCTGAGGATCTGGGCCAGTTGTCCCAAGGAGGGGCACGGGCCCCACAGAAGGCCAGCCCAGATGGATCTACTAGCTCAGTAAGCAAGGGTGTTGGCTGCTCACCTTTTTGAGTGGAGTCCATTGGCGAAGGCTGATTCATACAGAGTGATCCCCTTCTCCCGAGACAGAGTCACCTGCCCTCCCAGCTCATCCGAGATCACTCCCGCGTGGATGGCTGCCTTGCAGAGAACTGAGGTCTGGAGAGGGCATGGAAGCAGTGAATGAAGGGGAGGTGGAGAGAAAACCCCAGGAAGAGGGCCCAGCCTGGGCTTCCACGGCACAGAGAGATTCTGGCCTCACTCACAGCGGTGTGAACCCAAAGCGACCCTATGGATTTCAGTGGAGCCAGTCCAGATTTACACCAGTGTAACCAAGACCAGAGTCTGACCTAGTCACACAGACTAGGATCTCTGCTTTCTATTCAGACTTCACGCCTGTGCAATGGGGAGGAACCACACTGGAGTAAGAGCAGGATCAGGCCCTGGTTTTTTCAAGTGAATTTCCCTCTGGTGCCAAGTATGGTGGAACAGCAGCCCCGGACTCTGCCGAGCTCTGGGTGCCCATGGAGGGGACCCAGCAGGTACATGGCATCCCACATTCCCTGCCAATGGGTCTGAGGAGTGGAGAATTCACCCTCCGGGGCCTGTTCAGTTCTTGACCTCCCTGCTGAGAGTGCCAGAAAGATACAGAGCAGGGCAACTATGCCCTTGGGTGCCCTGTGACATGGCCCCTCTCTGCTGGGAAAGGGACTCGCCGACTTGCTGCCCCTCCAGCCGCTGCTCAGGGCTGGTCTCTGCAAGGCACACTCATGCGGTACTCACGTCTCGGTAGCCCTGCTTCGTGTTTCCCCAGATGTCACCCACGACGCCCTTGCAGCCTGCTGGGCAGAAAACGCTGAAACACCGGACAAAGAGCCCTGAATGAGGTTCTGCTCTCTCAGCTCGTCTCCAGCACAACTGGGTTCACTTCCTCTCTGATGATCCTGGAGCCTGGGGCTTTATTTCCCCCCAACCCCAGGTTATCTGCATTTAGCAAAGTCGGATCTGATAGAAGGTGTTGGACTGACAGTCCAGGGAACCGGAGCCCTCTCCAGCCTCAGAACAGAGCAGTGCAAGCTTGTCCAACCCAGCCTCCGAGATACTCGGTTTCCTCAGCCCAGCGTTCTTGCCCTCCCCATGGAATAGCATGGGTGGTGGATTGTGTGATGCACATGGGGAATTCAAATCAGGCCATCAGATCCAACCCATAAGTGGCATCCCATGGTCCAGGAAAGAGCTGGGCCAAACCTACAAACTATCTCCCATCAAATTCCATTCGAGGCCAATGGGCCTTTAATCTGGTCCTGGGATTTTGTGCTCAGTCCCTGCAAATACTCTAATGATGGAGTTCCCCAGCATGAATGGGCCAGGAGTATTTCTACCAGAACCCTAACTCTGAGAGTTACGCTCCTCCAGCTGGGCACAGAAACAGCAGGGGACCCAGGTATCCAATCAAAAGTTTAGGCTCTGAATATCTCATCACACTGAACCACTCATAAAAGAGTAGCAGATAGAGGCTTGTTTGCAGCTGTTACTTGACAGAGCCTCTCCACTAACCAGTAACTGGAGGAAATAGTTCGTGACATTTGTCTGCTAAACGACCACAAATTCTTCGCCTGTGCAGTGAATCCACAGGTGGGTGGCTAATGACCATGAATAACTGGCACAAATGGCACCTTTCCTGGGATGATCTCCCAGTGCTTTGTGACTAGTGATTACAAAGCCAGACAATCCCCCTGGGAGCAGATATTACCCAAACTCAAACCAGGGAAGTGACTTGCCCAAGGCTATTCAGTGAATCAGGGGCAGAGGACCCCAAGAATCTGGCTTTATAGTGCCTATCTAGAGTACAGAAATTTGCATCTGTGTAGGCACATCAATGCAGTTACATCAGTGCAAATGGTCACACGTGCTCCAAATGTCTGTGGAGTTACGTCATATGGGTTTGGCTCATTCTCAGATAATAGACTCCCCCGACAGAAACCGCTCACCTGATTTGTTCCTGGTGATAATGGGTCCCTTTATCCAAACAGGAAATCAGATCTAAAAGACAGACAGAGAATCTAGTGGCCTCACTGATCTCTGTACCCAGAGGCAGACGGCTTTGCAGTTTGTTTCTGAGACCCTGGCTTGACACTGATGCAATTCCAGGGAGCGCAGTGAGTCACTCCTGATTTACACCCACCTGATGAGTGACATCAATAAAACCCTGGTTGGCACCATAAATCCCTCCTGCTCAGCACGGTCTCCCAGTGACCTGTGCTGCATCCTGCCATGTTATACCCACATGGTAATGCCGTTTCACCCCATCTTTATCAGGGCCATCTTCTAATTCCCTATTGACTTCAAACTGCTCTCAGCTTGGGTCCCTCTAGGCTCCTTAGACTGTCAGCTCTCTGGGGCAGCAATTTAGTTCTATATTTGTACAGCACCTAGCGCATGGGGGCAGGGCCCACAAGAAGGGCTCTGTATGTGCCAGTCCGTGATCACTCAGACCCCAATCCTCCAAGGTCCTTATGCCCTTAACTCCCATCAAAATGGTTTCCTCAAATGAAAAATGGATCGAGCCTCATAGTCTCTCTAGTGAGTCAGGTTAGTATTGTTAGTCCCCATATTAAAGATGGGGAAACTGAGGCACAAACTGGTGCCTGGACAAAAGTTACACAGCTAATCTGTGGCAGAGCTAGAGATAGAAGGGAGATGTCCTTACTCACAGGTGCTGGTCTAACTGGCAACAGACGCTGCCTTCCACAGGTACATGGGCAATGTTTAGCAGCCAAACTGCTAGTTCACTAATGTGACCATGGAATTGTGGCGTATTCCCTAGAGAAGCCACAGGGAGACCAAAGCTGCTATTCTTTGGCTCTTCTAATGGAAATTACACACCACAATCCAATGTCTGTGGGTTCCCGGCAGCCCAGCCCAGCCCAACCCACCCACTCTCACGATTTCTCCAGAAGCCACAGAGGATGGAGGAAAAGAGAAGGTGACTCATGGATGTTTGTGGCGTACACCCAGCGCTGATGCGCAAGCACTCAGGGTCAGACGCCAGCTGCTGATGCTTCTGTCCTGAAGTGAAGGGTCAGAATTTAGGGCCCGAAACTCCTTTGTACAAAGGCCCCTTTGCATCACTCTGTGCCCAGTTGATGCCCCTTTTTTCTGCCAGCATTGAGCGTATGGGCTTTTGTGTACATAAGAATCAGGCACTGGGGGAGGGAGGTATATACCACATATGCACCTACATAGGCACGTGTCAGGGTAGAAAAGATTCACCAGCCTGACTTTGGGATGGCTGCATTATTCACAAGTGACAAAGGAGGCATGATTCACGTCCAGCACCCCAAATGACAGCTGATCAAACCTTGCCACCATATCCCGCCTGCTGTGGTCTGCACATGCCTCCTAGGCAGAGTTCCCTGTAAACTGGCTGCTTGTGCAGCTGCTCAGGAGAAATTCAAATGCTTCCCAGGGGATCTGCAAAGTGGCCATAGGTAGGTTTTATTTCTATTGGTGGTGCACATACCTCAGTGCACATAAAATTATTCCACACATGGATGGAAAAAGATTAGCGGAAACTTTGCCTCTAGGTTGCAGCAAAGGTTCTAGTGGGAGAGAGGGGCATTCCATAGGCTGCTGGTGGACTGTGGGCATTCCCTGGTTGCATGGCACTGGCATCTTCACTTCCGGGGGCTAAATGGCACTGGGAGATATTGAGTTCAGGTTTTGCCTGGAAGCAGCTGGCACGTCTGATGATGTGGAGGCAGAGAGGCCGCTGTGGGAAGGGTTACTGATCTGCCTACATGTGAAAAGGCAGGTGGGTGTCCTGATCAGAACCATCCAGGAGACAGTCTCTCTGTGGAGGGGAAGAACTCTGTGCAACATTGGGAGACCGTCCGGGGCACATGAGCACTAGAGTCCCAAGCACTGGGTTTCCTGCTTGCAGTGGTAATGGTTGGGGGGAAAGTCCCTTTTGAGGACGGGAAGGAGATTTGTCTGCGACTTTGGTTCTTTTGTTTGCAGCAGCTGTGTGCGGCTGCTTTGGTTTGCTGCGGTAGAACCGAAGTCCCAGGGAGATGAACCAGTGGGCAGAGTGCAGGGGGTGGTCAAAAGTGAGTGACACATGTCACCTGGGTAGCACTGCCACAGATGTGGTTGTGACAGGGTGGGGCCCCCTGCCCTCCCTCCAATGGCAGCAAAAGGGTTACTGGGTGGCTGCAGGCTCAATTAGCTCACAGGATGGCACCTGGAGGGTGTGGAAACCAATTCCTTGATGGGCCCAGCTGAGTCTGTAAACGGAGGCTGGGCCCAGAGAGGGAGGAAGTCAGTCTGCTCAGACCAAGTGATGTTGGGATCTGCCCGAGATGGGAATACTGACGCCAGACCAGGAGAGACCTGGTGAAGCCCTGCTGGGAACCTGGATAAAAGTGTAGGACCTGGATTTCTGGGGGAAAGCCCTGGAAGGACTGCGTTGCCAGAGCTGGACAGGGCTCTAGGGAGCTGGAAAGGAGCTGGGGAGAGGGGCGGAAGGCAGGCTCCAGCTGGAAGGAGCCCAGGGAAGCAGCGAGGGGGTGGCAGGAGCCCCTCTGGAGGAATAAGACCGACTGGAAGCCCTGAGACAAAGGGTGAGGGGACCCAAGCTTACTGAATGATTCCTTTATGAAAGTCTTGGGGGAAGCTGTGTTATTCTGTAACTCTAAAAACAACAGATACAGGCTGCACCTCTAAAATCTGGGATTCTCTGGTCTGGCAACATCTGTGGTCCAGCATGACCACCTATGTTCCAGGATCAGAGAGTCCTGGTGCGCTGCAGAGGGTTGGGGGCCAGGAGCTGGCATGGGGATCAGACGGGCTGGGGAAGGGCAGCAGCAGAGGGCCTGAAATGACCTCCCCTGGTCTGGAGAAATCTCTCATCCAGGACCAATCAGGTTCCGAGGGTGCCAGACCAAGGAGGTCCAACCTATAGCCCCGTGGCACCTTAGAGACTAATAAAAAAGTACATATAGTATCATGAGCTTTCCTGGACAAAACCCACTTCATTTATGGGACCTTCTGTCCCGCTGGAAGCAGGGGAAGGGCACAAAAAGGGACCTGGCCAGAGGACTGAGCTATACGAAGCAGATCACTGCAGGGCTGGAGTGACTGTCCGCTGGGGCGCCAGGAGGGGACAGCCAGCTACAGTAGGAGCAGCCATGCCAGGGGTGAATCCCCTCTTCCCCAGGGGCACTTTGTCTGGTAGCATCCATGCATTTAGCACTTCTGCTCCTTGGCCTGCCCTCTGAGCCAGCCCCTGCCAAACCACAGAGCAGTCAACAGATCCCAACTGGAGTTTTAAATCCATCCACAGCCGCCATGTTTCCTCCTCTCCCAAATGTGGAATCCTGCCCCTTTCTCCACCCCCGCCCCTTCCAAATTAGACCTGCCAAGGCCTAGGCTGGGCGAGATGCCGTCCTGAGCCAGGTTTATGGCCCATCCCAGCCCTACAGCGCTGGGACTAGGAGTTTTGTACCATTGGAAAGAATTCCGAAGGGGAGACTGCTGGGTGCCTGATGGAGCTCAGGTCTAGCCCTGGGAGGCCCTGAAGTATCATGTTACTAAATTTGTCACATTATTGTGCCTGGAGGAGTGAATGCACGCTGGTTTTAGAAGTCTCTTCTAGATGGTCTCTCCCTCTGCACCCTGTACTGGCTAGTGGATGGGATCTAAGACAGCGGCCAGGGTGAATGGAAGGTGACCTGGAGTCCAGAATAACTCTGCAAAGCTCTTTAAACGACCCCCCCCTGGAATACTGATCTGTAGCGTGGGTGGTGGATGCAGAACTCATGACGGCAGAAAGGCCAATGGGCACGGGCCTGGAGCAGCTTGCACAGCTCAGCCACAGGCTCCACATGGACGGTCTGGGGAGAGCTGTGCAAATAACAGGAGGGTTCGCTGGCAATTCCAAACAATGTGGGGGGGGGGGCGCTTCTGAGCCATCCATGCTGTCAGCCCACCTAGGGCTGTACCAGCAACATGAACGCCCTGGGGATAGGGAGCCGGCACCATCTGCAGAGATCCGAGGCCCTGCTCCCGGACCGCCCAGCTCAGAAGGACTAGAGCTTAGCTGTAGTGAGGGGATCCTCTTGGCCTACCCACCCCAACTGTGCCGGGAGCAGCCACGCAGAGCTGGGCTTGGCAGTGTGCTGGGGGGGAAGGGGAGCCAGCTGTCTGGGGGCCTTCTGCCCCCATGGCGAGGGGGCTGGATCTGGGTTGTGCAATTTGTCTCTCCCCACCCCTGGCTTGTCACCCGCTGTGTGGCTGCAGGGTGTCCCGTACCTGGGTGCTGGCTGGTGGCATAGGAGAGCAGGAAGCCGCGCCCTGAGCGGTGAGTGGTGCTGTTGAACTGGATGGTCACCGCGCTGGAGTTCATCGCCAGAACCTTGGAGGTGGGGTTTGAATTCCCGCAGTACGGACCTGCCGGGGGAGAAGTGGCCTGAGTGACCAACACAGAAACATGGGGCGATTGCATCTACTGACAATGGGAAAGGATAGGTGGAGAGGGGGCACCTCCCTGGGCCTCCCGTTTCGAGCCACAGTCCCTGGGCTCCTTAGCAGCTTCTGATCTGGACCATGATCCTTTGTGTGTCGGCCTCCCCTTCCCTTCCCCACCACCCACAAGCCAAACCCGTGTCACCAGCCTGCACCCAGTGGTCTGGCCTTTGGGGTAGGAGGATAGAACGGGGCCCCGATCAGACCTAGCCACAGCTGTGCGAGCAGAGAGGAAGCTGCTCCAAGCACAGGAGTGGTAGGCATAGAGAACAGCCCTTGGGCAAAGCAGGCCAGAGGAGGTGGGAACAGGGGTGCAGAAGGAAAGGGAGCTGGGCAGGTGATGCAGAAGGCTCGTGGAAGGTGCAGGAGGGATCAGACAATGGAATGTCCTGGTCCAGGTGGCAGGAACAGGAGATACTTTCGACAGCTGGCCGGGAGGGGAGCAACGTGCGTCTGTGCTACCAGCAGGGGGTGATGAAGCGTAGGAGAGGGAGGGATTTAGAGACTTTCCGAAGCAGGGACAGGTCTTCTCCTGGCATTGCAGCTCCCGCCTGGTGTCACCGGCATGAGGGAGCGGAGGTTGTGTTCCTGCAAAGGGCTCCCAAACCCCAGAGCGCCTCCCCAAAGGCCCTGCTGAGCCGGGCCCTGTTCTCTGTACTAGCAGGTCTGAGCTCCGAACAGAGGCAGACAAGCTGATTTCAGCCAAGACACAGTCCAGAAGCTCGTCTCCCCTGCAGGCCTCTGCCCAAGCTCAGCGGGGACCTGCTGGCTCACGCTCTGCGTGGGTGGGAGGCAGCGGGGAGGCAGGCTGCAGCGTCACTGCTGAGCAATACGGGCTGGCCCAGATGGCCAGACGCTTGCTGCAGCGCTGTCTGCTTCCAAAGGGTCTGCTGCTGATGCAGCAGGGAAGTGAGCAGGGACCCGGCAGAACCATCTCTGCGACGGATCGTTGGAGGGTGCCCTATGCACCCCTAATGGGCCCCCCCGCTCCTCCTCCCTTCCCGGCCTCCACTTCATCCTCAGGCCCCTTTCACTGGGCGACTGAACAGGTCTGACCCCTTTCTGTGCAGCAGCTGGTGCTGGCGACTGTCAGACCCCGGATGCCGGACAAAACGGAACTGCCAGATTTGATTTGACCCGATGTCTCATTTTAGAGCCCTTCTGCATCACTTCCTAGACCACAGCGGGTGCTGTGAGTCACACGCAGAGCGGCTTCTCCCTGCCCCACACCGGGGACCCTGCGGCAGCTGCCAGCATGTGTCAGAACTGAAGGCTCCTTCCTGCCAGTCCACAGCAATAACAGCATCAATAGCCACAGGACCCTTCCTCCTGTAACTGCCCAGCAGGCTTTATACCGTGCTTAGGTCCAGGAATCACGTGGCGTACCACTGAAATGCAGCCACCTCTGAGGTGGGAGATGGCCGCTGGTTAACAGCGTGCAGTAGCGCTAAGCCGTTTAGGATGGGAACTGATAAGCTGGGGTTTGGGCTGCCCCTGGCAGAGGAAATGAACTGCAGAGGGTCAGAGGAGGTGCACAGTAAGAAAGATCTAAGTAGCCCAATGCTGCCCATTGCTCATGCAGCTCCGCATAAATGGGGTGCCGGGACAGGATGGGAGTACACGTCCTATGGAGAAGGACAATGCAGACTCTAGAGAGTCCAGGCTGTGGCCTGTGTTGTTTGAAAATTAAGTGCAGAAATGACCTCATGCCCCACTGAGATGACAAGGGAGCTTACACCTCTTGCCAAACTCTTGTTTCAGGCCCAGGGTCCAAGGCCACAGATGGAGGGGCGCTGCTGGCAGGCACCCCTGTGTGAGCTTCAGTCTAGCTACAGCAGATAACAAGAGCTGAGAAGATGTGGTGGCAATGGGGACTAGCTGCCCTACGACAACCAAGCCAGCTGTCAGGGATGATCTAGGTCCATGGCATCCAACACACTAGCCACTAGCCACAGGTGGCTATTTGGCCAGTTGTTGGCTTGAACAATGTGGCTATTTGGCCGATTGAGTGTGGCTAGTTTGCTATAGAACTGTGGATCTAGATGGTGCCTGGTCCTGCCATGAGGGTAGGGGACTGGACTTTATGGCCTCTCGGGTCCCTTCCAGTTCTAGTGCTCTATGATAAGCCCGCGTGGGAACTGGGCGCTGGCCCAGGCTTGGTCCATGCCATTGCATCTTCATTGCTGTTGTGTGTGCCAGCTACGCCTAACCCCTGCTACAAATGCACCTTCATGTGGGGGTAGGTGGTCCTTTAGGCCAGTGTCTCTCAGCCTTTCCAGACTTCTGTACCCCTTTCAGGAGTCGGATTTGTCTTGCAGACCCTCAGTTTCATCTTGCTTACAATTGACTTACTTACAAATTCAGACATAAAAATACAAAAGTGTCACGGCACAGTGGGACTGAGAAATGGCTGACTCTCGCATCTGTACCATACAATTATAAACTAAATCAATGGGAATAGAAATACTGCCCTTGCGAGTCAGCGTGTACTATACTATATATAGTATATACCACCTACCCCACAAATGAAGGTGCATTTGTAGCAGGGGTTAGGCGTAGCCATGCTGCTTTAATTTAGCTAGCGCACATAACAACAAACAAACCGTGGTCTGTTTGAAATTTTTCTTTGTACTGACTCTTCTAATGCTTTTTATGTAGCCTATTGTAAAACCAGGCAAATGGCTAGATGAGCTGATGTACCCCAGGGAGACCTCTGCGCAGTGTCGGGGTACACGTACTTCTGGTTGAGAACCGCTGCCTTAGGCCTTGTCTACACTATGGGACAAGCGATCGATCCGCTGGTGGTGAATTTATTGCATCTTCTTAAATGCGACAAACCGATCTCCGAGCACGCTCCCGACACTGGTACTCCAACAAGTTGAGCCGGCATCAACAAGAGAGCAGCCCCCGCTGACCTTACCACACACAAGACACCGTGGCGAGTACGTTGACTTCAGCTACGCTATATGCATAGCTAAAGTGGATCAACGGCAGCCATTAGTGTAGACCAGTGTTTCTCAAACTGTGCTCCGAGGAACCCCAGGGCTCCGTGAGACATCTCCAGGGGCTCCGCGAGGTTGACAAACTGGAAACATCAATAGGTACAACACATACAATCAGTGGACCGCTGGGGCACCGCATAAATTTTTTTACGCGTGTAAAGGGCTCCAGAGCCCAAAAAGTTTGAGAACCGCTGGTGTACACAATGCTTGGCTAAGGCTTTCCCTGGAAAGCTTCCTTCACCACTATGGGGGTGAGAAGTTAGAGCCCAACCCTGAGCTCGTGTAAATCAGTGTAGCCGTTTCGACATCAGTGAAACGAGACCGACTGACGCTGGCTGAAGATCCGGCCTTAACTCTTTTTTAAGGCTGAAGCCTTACACTGGGCATGATTTGAATCTGGGGAGCAAGAGTGGATCGACACTGCAAGTGGCTGTTTCAGCAGAACTGGAGTCTGCCTGGTCTGTCCTGAGCTGAAACACCAAGCTCATTTTGCTTCTGACCTCTCTGGAGCCTCCCCATCCTGAGCTGAAAGGCGGGTGCCACTGAATTCTGCATCCGTGGGGGATCTCTTCATTGTGCATGCTGAATCAGGCCAGCCCCCAACCCAGCTAACCAGATTGCAAGATATTTCGCCAAGCAGCTTGGTGCTTGCTCGCCCCCGGAGCCAGGAAAATAGCTGCGCTTCTTCGGCGTCTGGTATGCAAGGCAGCGGCAAGACAATGAAACTCCCACAGGGTTCCCAGAATAACTTCTAATGAGAGCCTCTTAATTACATCATGTCTGGGGATCAGGAGACAGGCGACCCTCACGCTCAGCTCTTATCATGCAGCCGGAATCGCTCGCTGCACACACTGGATGGACACCCGTACCGGCTGGGCTGCCCCAGTGGAAGCTGCTCCCCTTCCCTGGAAGGAAAGTCCACCTCACAAATGCAAACACAGCTGGTGGCTATTAATTCGTCCGCTGGCCCTGGAGCATGGGGACCAGACTAAAGGGGTGTCTGTTTAGCTCCCTCTCCCCCACCTTCCTCTTTGCACAAACCAGATTCAGCAAATAAAACCTCCAGGCCTCGAACCATTTCCTCCTCATGAATTTGCCAAGGCCGTCTCCCTGATTAAAACGGCGGCATAACCAGTGGATTGCACTGCTCAGGCAGCCTCCGAGAAGAACCCGTCGTGCCCCTTGGGTCCCTAGGTGGGTAGGTTCCCGCACCTTCAAACCACTGTCTCTGTTCTCCCTTGGACCCCTTTTGGTCTCAGGGCTGGATGGGCCCTTCTGCTCTACTCTGGCCAGGGTCTTGTACCACCCGGCACTGTGATATCTGGGCGCTGTCCAGAACTGCATGGAGCCGCAGGACTAGCAGCGTGCCATGGTCCATGGACTCCCTCTGGCCTCCAGGGGTGGTCTCTTGAGGGTGGGCAGGGCAGGGCAGGGTAGAGGACGCTCTGGGGCATGGGACACGGGTGGAGAATGTCACGCCCCTGACTGCCCCAGCCCTGTGTTTGTGGACAGCCCACCACAGTGGCAGGGCCCGGATCTCCTCTCCCAGACCCCAGGTGGGAGTAGCTCTGGGGAAGTCCCTGGGCCTGACTCTGACCTCACGCAGCCTTTACTCCAGAGTCCCTCTGTTTATTTCCATGGCTGGCTCCTGACGGGCTGCCATGCAAGAAGAGAGCAAAATCAGTTGCATTCTAGGGCCGGTTTGTGTAAACTCTGCCTTTCTGCCGACATCCTGCCCACGCGCACACAGGATGGAAGCCCTCTGTGGCCGTATCTCATGCTGCACTCCCATTCTGCCTGCTGGACTTGCGTCCTTGCAAAAGCCTTCAGCATGCCGACACGCACCTGGTATTTAAAGTGACAATGCCTTGATAAAAGTCTCAGGGCCAGCTGCTGAGACTGGCCAAAGCAGCCAGGTTTTTTGCAGTGAGCGGGGAGGAGAACATGGGCGGCTTTCTGCCACTTTTCCAGCTTCCCCCCAGATCCTGGAGGCTGGTGGGGGCCAAGCGCAGCAGTCTCACTGGTAGAGAAACACGTCACTGGCCAGGACTCAGAGCACATCAGACTCTGGCCCCACCCCTCGAATATCCCCTGCCTGGTCCCAGCAACCTGTGACACGGACAACACCAAGACACCAAAGCAATCTCTGCACCAGCTGCAGGTTCCTATGGCGATCGGATGTTGCTTTAAATCCCCTTTATGCTGCTGGATTGATGCAAAGAAGGGGCCCAAAACCCATCCCTTGCATTTTAAATCCCTGAATTCTCTTGTATTGCTAAAAACACCTTCCAAAGACCAACCATGGAGCCAGCTTAAATAGCAAGGGTCAGAGCCACAGCTGGTGTGAGTTGGCCCAGCTCCACTGCCTTCAGCAGAGCAGATACTAGTTGAGGATCTGGCCCTCCGGCCGGTCTGGTCCTTGGCGAAGCTGAGGTGACCTGAGAGGATCTGCACATGGTGAAAGAGGACAATAACACTGGCAGTCACTTCCCATGCGGGGGAAGGATCCAAAAATGAGATGTTTGGCTCTAAACAGGAGATTGGTGAGACTCAGGCAGAACTACCTGATGCTGAATAAAGATCCAGGAAAGGCGATCCAGGCTTACACGGAGAGGTGCACCCAAGCTGTTCAGATCAGGATCTGTTCTGGGTCAAATGCATTACAGTGGACAGTGACCTTGTATAAGTCACGGTACTGCTCCATGCCTCAGTTTCTCCATCCATAAAAGAAGGAGATTAATGTTGACCCCCTTCAGTAGTGGACATGGCTTAGTTCCCGTTTAGAAAGTGCTTGGAGACTCTAGTGGAATGCAAAGGGTGGTTATCTTCACAGCGTGCATAACTGGCGATAAGTTTTCTGGGGCGAGATCATTTTTAAACACATTCACATATCTCCGCTGCTGATGAAAGGCTGAAGCCCAGGGGAAGCAGGACAAGTTTAGACCAAGGCACTTGACTCACTCTCTGTAGCTTGGTTGGTCACTTCCTGCTGTATCTGTCCCCTCTCACTTGCTCGCTCTGTTTAAGAAGAGCTCTGTGTAAGCGCAAAAGCTGGGCTCTCTCACCAACAGCGCCTGGTCCAATGAAAGCTCACCCGCCTTGTCTCTCCAATATCCTGGGAACAACCTGGCTGCAACGACCCGGCATGCGCTGCTCAAGAGCCACTTGTGAACTGTTCCAGGAACTATTGGAGAAATTCCCTGTGACGTGCCGCCCAGGCACTTAAACAAACCCTGGCAGCACTCAAATGAACAGAGGGCCCTTCAGCAGGGGACTCACACCTCTCAGATACCAGGGCGCTAGTTCCAGACCTTGACCTTTGGAGCACTGAGCCCAAGCGGGCAGCAGGGGATTGAGTCAGGACTCCTGGGTTCTATTCTAGGCACTTCCCTACAAGCCTCAGCCCTGACCTCAAAGGAGCTGCTCATTCCAAGGCAACTTTGGAAGGATTTTATTTTTTTTTTAAAAAGATGGGCTTGTGTCAGATCTGGTTGTGCTGAAGGACCTTCTGGTCTGTTTATGGTGAGACTGTGAATCTTACATGCAATGGCCGAGGTCTTTAACAAAGGGTTCCTTGCTCCAGAGTGTTCATAAGGTAGTTGAGTTAAATGAGTAGTAACCAAAGCAAACAAATGATGGTGCAAATGAAGGTGGCCCCACTGAAATCAGAGTTCTATTATTTTTACATCAGGTGAGAATCAGGCCCAAAATTTTAAACAATCTGGCTAAAAATCATCCCCCCCCAAATAACTCCTCCTCTCTCTTGGCTCCTGTGACGTTGTCACCTTACGAATTCTTATAGCGTCTCAAAGGGCAGACGAGACCAGAATAGAAGCAAAGGGGAGGGGAGATGGGGGGTGGAGGTAACGGGCTGTTCATGACACCCAGCACTTTAAGCCACCGTCTTCCATCTCTGCCTCAGCAAGAGCGAGCTTTGCTGGAGACTGGTCTGTGTCGCCTCCCTGCCATGCCAGCCTGTCTTCCTCTCCAGCAAACGTCTTGAGACTGCCAGTCTGTGCCCTGCCTTTCAGTGTGCTCAAATTCCCCAGAGACGCCTCTCCACGGCCCCCAGCTCCTTCCTGCAACACTCCCAGAGGGCATTATTGTCCCTTTCAAGAGACTGCAGTTCAGCTACTAATAGGGATTGGCAAACAAGCTTATTTCAAACCCAGCGCTATGTTAGGCTGAGTCTACAGTGGCATGGTATGGCGCTCTAACTGTCTGGCTCAGGGGTGTGAAAACACCCCCCCTTCCCGAGCGCAGCAAGTTACAGTGCTGTAAAGTGCCAGTGTAAACCATTAAACAAAAGCCAGAGGTCACAATAGCACTGATAAGCATTGCTGACACAGCAGAGAGAGCCACCTGTTGGCCAGTGTCCCAGGGGAAGAAATCAACCCCTGAAAATCTTCCAGGCCTGGTTTATGCATCGCAGAGAAGCAAAAAAAGGGACCCACTTCCCACGCCGATTTCTGTGAGGGTTGCCCTGCAGGGAACCCCTCACACATAGAGACAAATGGTCCAAGCACTAATATTGCCAACAGCTTCTCTTCTCCAGCAGTCCCAAGTGCTCCAGTTCCTGAGCACAGACCCCTCCGCCCCCGCCAGCCAACCGTTCCCTTATCAATGGATTTCAACGCCCCCTCTTCCCGCCTGACTCTCTCCCACAGGCTCCAGTTTCCTGCAGAAAGCTGCCAGGTGCAACGTGTTTCAATGGCAACAGCACTCAGATGTTGGAACCATCGCTGGGTGGGAAGCAAGCAAGTCCTGTTGAGTTATTGCTTCCATCACAGTATTCCGGGGCAGAGGTGTCACAAGAGATGAAAGTGCAGCTCCCAAGTGTTGCTAGCAGAACCAGCCACGCTAGAAAGAACCTGTGTCTGCACCTCAGGTGCCCACACGAGCAGAGAGAACCACGTGGAACCCATTGGTTCCTCTTACTCAGCTAGTGGCTGATGGCCACACAGGAAGATAAGAGCCTATTACTGCTACCTGTTAATCCGGGGCTGGGCAAGATGTGGCCTGGGGGCCGGATCTGGCCCACTTAACACTTTGATCCAGCCTGTGGACTGCATCTGGCCACTTTCTATTTATATCCTGCTGCCTGTACCACCAAATTTCCAGGCGGTGGCTCGGGCAGTAGGATCCTATTTCAATGGCTCCCAGTTGTGGCGCTACCCCACCAGGAGCCGGAGCCACGAGTCTTTTAAATAGCCGCAGCAACCCCAGGCGGCTGCCACTGCCAGGCAATGCAGTGGCAGTGGGGCTGAGAGCCACAAGCCCTTTAAATTGCTTCTATTTAAAGGGCTCGCAGCTCCTGGCCCTGTCACTACTGCATCGCCTGGCAGGCTCAGTCCCTGCTGCTACCCTGTGTCGTGTGTGGGGATTCACTGTACTAGCACAGTTCCAGTCGTCTTTAGCTATGGTAGCTGGTTATAAGCATTTAGAGCAGGCCACAGGGATTTTAGTGAGCAAGGGACAGTCCCAGTGTTGGTTGGTTGGTTGGTTGAAGCCGTAGTCCAGAAGAGCTGCTGGATTCCTTGCCAATGCTATGTCCTTGCCTAGCAGCATCCATGAGCAATGCTTTCCGGCGCCTCTGGCTGGCTAGCAGACTCCAGCCCATTTTGATGGATGAGACAGGCCTTCAGTGCAATGCAGTTGGGCATGTGGCCATCCACCCTGGGGAAATTCCACCTAGCAGACTCTGCAGCACCTCTCCTCTGCAACACGGGCTGCTGTGTGCACTCCGCTCTCTGCACTGGCCCCTGTCGAATACCAAAGCGAAGGTCTCAGTCCCTGTCTTCATGGGGCCCAGGCCCAGCATGCCCAGCAGAGGCAAAGGCTCCGGGATGGGAATTGTGGGTCAACAGCTCAGCTGCCCAGGAGCAATGGGACTTTCCACCCTCAAGCTCATCCAGGCAGGAGACCAGTCTGAGACTAAGGGCATTCATACACCTCTCGCTCCAAGTCCACGGGCTTCTGCAGCCTGCCTCCACTAACACACAGAGCAGCATGGAGATAGAACCATCTCACCGATCCCTGCCTGAACAAAGGCCTCCACGGCAGGCATGATGCACCCCCTAGGAAGAGCGCGAGCGAGGGAATGAACCACACACTGTGGATAGTAGCCCTGCTGCTGAATGCAGGATATGACAGGGATGCGGCTGGGGAAGGAGGGAAAACCTAGGGCTGCCTATCAAGAAAAGTGTCATAGACATAGATTCCTAGGGCTGGAAGAGATCTCAGAAGGTCATTGAGTCCAACTCCCTGCCCAAAGCAGGACCAATCCCAACTAAATCAACCCAGCCAGGGCTTTGTCAAGCCAGGACTTAAAAACCTCTAGGGATGGAGATTCCACCTTCTCCCTGGGAACCCTGTTTCAGTGCCTCACCCCCATCCTAGGGAAATAGCTTTTGCTAATATCCAACCTAGACCTCCCCCACTGTAAATTGAGACCATTGCTGCTCGTTCTGACATCTGCCACCAAAATGATTAGGGGGCTGGAACACTTGATTTATGTGGAGCGGCTGAGGGATTTGGGCTTATTTAGTCTGAAGAAGAGAAAAGTGAGGGGGGATTTGATAGCAGCCTCTCTCCATCCTTTTTGGAACCCCCCTTCAGGTAGTTGGAGGCTGCTATCAAATCCCCCCTCACTCTTCTCTTCTGCAGACTAAATAAGCCCAAATCCCTCAGTCTCTCCTCATAAATCAAGTGCTCCAGTCCCCTAATCATTTTGGTTGCCCTCCCCTGGACTTTCTCCAGTGCGTCCACATCCTTTCTGTAGTGGGGGGCCCAGAACTGGATGCAATACTTCAGGGCTATGTCTACACTGCAGGCTTCTTGCGCAAGAACTTTTTGCGCAAGAGTTCTTGAGCAAAAGTTCTTGCACAAGAGCGCGTCCACACTGCCATGTGCTTTTGCGCAAGAGATGTGGTTTTGTGCAAGAGTGTCCATGGTAGTGTGGACGCTCTCTTGTGCAAGAAAGCTCTGATGGCCATTTTAGCCATAGGGGTTTCTTGCACAAGAAACTCCTGTTCCCCTCCACACATGCCTTTTTGCGCAAGAGCTCTTGCACAAGAGGGCTTATTCCTCATGGGGAGAGGAATAACTCTTGCGCAAAAAGCCCTCTCTTCTGACAATCTACTGTAAACTTTCCTGCACAAAACCGGGCTTGTAGTGTGGACGCTCTGCAAATTTTTGCGCAAGAATAACTGTTCCTGCGCAAGAAGCCTGCAGTGTAGACATAGCCCAGATGTGGCCTCACCAGTCCCAAATAAAGGGGAATAATCACTTCTCTAGATGCTCCTCCTACTGCACCCCAATATGCCATTAGCCTTCTTGGCTACAAGGGCACACTGTTGACTCATATCCAGCTTCTCATCCACTGTAATCCCCAGGTCCTTTTCTGCAGAACTGCTGCTTAGCCAGTCAGTCCCCAGCCTGTAACAATGCTTGGGAGTCTTCCGTCCCAAGTGCTTGTTGAACCTCATCAGATTTCTTTTCGCCCAAACCTCCAATTTGTCTTGGTCACTCTGGACCCTATCCCTGCTCTACAGTGTATCTACCTCTCCCCCTAGCTTAGAGTCCCCTGTGAACTTGATGAGGGTGCAATCCATCCCCTCATCCAGGTCATTAATAGATTTTGAACAAAACCAGCCCTAGAACCGATCATTGGGGCACTCCGCTAGAAACCGACCGCCAACCTGATATTGAGCCATTAATCACTGCCCATTGGGCCCGACAATCTACGCAGCTTTCTGTCCACCTTCCAATCCATTTATCCAACCCATACTTCCTTAACTTGCTGGCGAGAATACTGTCCTAAGGGTGTGAGCTGCTAGAGTGTGGAACAGGCTGTTATGGGGTAGCAGGTGCCATTGCTTGAGTCACTTCCACCTCAGGACCGCGCCTCAGCCAACGAGCTGCAGGGAACAGCCCTGTCTAGGAGGGTGGACTGGATGTGATGCCCGGGGGTGGGATGCAAACCTTAGGGATGCCCGAGGTGGAGACGTAATGAGCCAGTGTAAGCACCCTCGGGTCTGTTCTGGGCTTCTCCCCACTGAAGTCAGCAGAGCTCTGCTCTTCATAGACATGCTCTTGCCCTTTAGGCGTGGTGGATGGTGCCAGAGCATAAACCCGACCTGCAGAAGTGGTAAGCCCCCAGAATCAGCTCTGAAATCAATGGGGGCTGCAGGCCCTCAGCATCTCTGAAAACCAGGCTTGGACTGAAAAAGGGGGAAAAATTCATATCAGGGAGAGCCTAGATACAAGTCAATCAGACCCAATGAATTTGCACCTGGGATGGAGTTGGCCCCTCCTGTTTTGGGCTGCATAAACCCCAGCAGCGGCTAAGTTTCCTGGGTAGAAGAGATCAATGCCTAGCTCCTCATGGACACATGCAAAGCATTCGAATTAAAATCCCGTGGGTGGGACAGAAATGAACCCGTAACCTCCCCTCGCCTGTCTTGCTCTCCCACGCTTCAGATGAGTCACCCCACATTTAGACTGTGCATCATTAAGACCTTGTGTCCCAAGGCGAGAGAGGAGAGGAGCCTCTAGCTGTGTTTGGAAAACCCTGGGTCTGGCTCCCTGTGCATGGAGGGGCGGTGGGGTCTTGGCCCCAGAGGATTGCGCTCTCTTCCGTTTGGCTTGCCCTGCATTGCAGCCAGATGGCGGCATATGGCACATTCTGTACCAGATGTTCTGGCGTTACTGACGTGTCTGGTATGTGCCATTCCAGGCTAAAAAATCCAAGCTGCTCCAATGCGCAGGGCTGCTCGCTCCAGGCAATCAGAGCCGCAGAGTAAGTTAAACACCCTGCTCTCGCCGACGTTACATTCCGTTCTTCTGCAACAAGCAACCAGCAAGGTCATGCCCATGGGCCAGTAAATCAGACCCAGGAAGTTTAACCCTGCACAAAGCCAGCACCAAGCCCTGTGTGTGCTGAGCGGGGGCACGGAGGCCTCCAGTGACTAGATCGGGGTTTGTGACATGGAAGAACAGAAACACTTAGCACTGCAGTTCTACGCATCCGGCAGGATCACAAACACGCTGCCAACACTAATCTATCAGCGAGTTGTGTCGCTTAAAGTGTCTCTCTCTATTGGGGCCCATCACTGTAGTTACAACTCTCCTGGGAGAAAAGTTAATATTATCTTCCCAGTTATGCATCTGGGGAAACTGAGGCAGGGAGCAGCACAGTGACTTGCCCCAAATAAGTCAGTGTCAGAGCTGGGAACAGATCTTAGGAAAGTCTCCTGTAATCTCTGAATGTCAAAGGGCCCAGTCCAGCTCAAATTATACTCAATGTACATCCGCCTTTGACCAATCCCCCCCTCTTCAAATGCCCTTCAAGATTTGGGGGAGTTTGAATCTGACTCCAAAGATCATGGCTCAGACTAGTCACAAGGCAGCAAGGCCTCAAAGCAAGAGGCTGCAACATCCAGTCCAGCCAAGCTGCACTGAACACAAGCCCAGAGATGGACGGGGACAGCAGAGCTTTCAGCCTTCCTTGCACCCCTCAGCTCTGGAAGGCAAACCGCAGCGTAAATCAGAGCGGCCTGAAGGCTGCTCCTGGCTTCTGAGTCTCTCCCAGACCCTGGGGACTGCCAGCCACAGGTACCCCCCAGCCTTGACCCCTGCTCCCAGCTGCAATGGTGCAGCAGTCGCAGCTGGGCTGGGAGTCAGGCTCCCTGGAGTCAGATTGCTCTGATTCACCCGCAAGTGGTGCCACTCGCTGGCCAGAAGTGACAGCTGAGTCAGGGCCAGTGAATCCCACATCCTCATCCTGCTCAACCATTTTCCCAAGGACGGAGCTAGTGCGGGGCTGGAAGGAAGCCCCTCTTCCAACCCTAACACTGAGCTCGTCCTGTGCTTGGCCCCTCTCCCACTTCCAACGAACCGGGCTTCCCAACCTGCTGAGCCGCAAGGGGCCTTCCCAGCTGTGCAGGCAGAGGAAGGGAGCAGACTGCTGAGTTTAACCCTCCACCCTTCACAGTGAGTGCCTGGGCTGCTCCAGAGAAGAGCAACAAACATGATTCAAGGGCTGGAAAATATGAGCTGTGAGGGACGATTGGACTAACTGGGTCCGTTCGGTCTGGAGAAGAGAAGACGGAGAAGGGACACGATAGCAGCTTCCAAGTACAGAAAAGGTTCCTATAAAGAAGAGGAAGAAAAATTGTTTTCTGGACCTCTGATGATTGGACAAGAAACAATGGACTCAAATGGCAGTAAGGGAGGTCTGGGCATTAAGAAAAACTTCCTGCCTGTCGGGGTGGTTAAGCACAGGAATAAATTGCCTAGGGAGGTTATGGAATCTCCATCATTGCAGTTTTTTAAGAGCAGCTCAGACAAACGCCTGTCAGGGATGGTCTAGATAATACTTAGTCCTGCCATGAGTGTCCTGGACTTGATGACTGTTTGAGGTCCCTTCCAGTTCTATGATTCTGTGCTGGGATGGAGAATCTCAAAATGCATGAATCAGGACCCAAAATCGTGCCAGCTCCTGCACAACTCAATGGGAGTTCATTGGTATTAACATGGCATTCTGGCTACCTGCATTGTGTCCCCCTCTAGTGGCTGGTACACATGTAGGAGAAGAGCCTGCTACTGCTGGTAGTAAGGCAGAAGCTAATCCCTTAGTTCAAGTAATGGCTGTTCAAGCTTTGGGTGAGGAGTCCCTGGCTTAGCCCCTTTAAAAACCAGGCCCTGTGCATGTTTGTTGTACAGCTTCCTTCCATGCAGTGGGGCCAGGAACTACAGCTAAAGCTTTAGGCCAGTGTTTCTTAAACTGTTCCGCGGCACGAAGCAGTCAGAGGTGTGCCATGGAGAACAACAGAATTCAAAATGGCCACCCTTAAAGGGGCAGGCAACCTTTTTTTTTTTTGCTCAATAACTTTCCCCCAACCCTTCCCCCGGCCCCAACTTTTTTTTTTTTTGGCTTAACAAAAAAATCTTCATACAAAAAAATTATTGTTTGGTGTTCCTCGGTCTTAAAAAGTTTAAGAAACACTGCTTAACTCAAGGGCTCAACTCTCAGGTCCTTCTGAGCCCTCCCCCTCTGTCTAGTTTGCCAAAGCGCCTATCCCCTTGCAATGGAAGCGCCAGCCCCGGGAGCCAAATAACTCAGGGTTCAGTTGTGTCGTTCACTCGCTTCCCTGGGGCTGAGTGGCAGAACTGCAGGCTTTGGCCCTTGCTCTGGATTTCCCTATCAGCACAGCATGTTTGCATTCCTTGTAACTAACTCTGACCCTTCTGGGGGAGTCTGCGTGTGTGGCTAGGTAGGAGGGAGAGGGAGAGAGAGCGAGAGAGTGCGTGTGTGTGTGTGCGTGCACGCACGCGCATGGGTGGGGGTCACATGGCTCTTGCACACTCCAGGATGAATGGCTGGAGCAGCAAGCGTGGACCCATTCTAAATAAACCGTTTCCTGTGCTTACAGTTGCCTGGCAGACAAGCTGCTGTTCCTGCTAATCCTCCCACAGCCCAGAAACTTCGCTTAGGAGTCGAGTAAGGGCTGTTGACTCCCCCCCGGCTTCCTCATCCCGGTCCCTTCCCGCCAAGGGGAAATGGGTTTGACTGTTGTTCTTAGGAAGGGAAAGGAACATGGCAGCAATGCTCTGACTGGAATCTACAGGCCCCCCCACAAGGACTCTAGTGTCAGCTGTTGCTTCTTATGTAACATTCTGGAGCCCCTTGGATCACCGTGGCTCAGAGCCCCAGAGCCAGGGCTGGGCTGAGAACAGAAAAAGGAGGCCAGGGGGCAGCTTTTAGGAGTGGCAGCAGCTGTGGCCATGGCAACTTTAAGACCTGGAGCATGCTGGTGGCAGGCTACAAAAGACTGGCCAGCCAGAGGCAGGGTCATTCGAGGGGCTCTCTGGTCTGGTCTTCTTTGCATGGAGCCAGATGTTCAGAGGAAGCCTGGACAGCACAACTCCCATTGCTCCCGAGGGTCGAGCTCTTCAGATCTGCTAGGTTAGGGGCAGGCAAAATACGACTTGTGGGCCAGATCTGGCTCACCAAGCCACTGGATCCGGCCTGCCGCCCAGCAGGAGCCTTGGGCAGGAGATTGTGCTAGGGGTGAGGGTAGAGCGTGAAGCCGCTCCCCCAGCCCAGGGCCCCACAGGCCACGGCTTTGAGCAGCATGCAGGGGGCAGGGCAGGCAGGGAGCCTGCCTGAGGGACATTCTGGGCTGTTGGCCAGGAGCCACCTAGGTAAGCACCTCCTGGCCAGAGCCTGCAACTGGTACCCCAGCTCCTTCTCCCAACCCTCTGCCACCCTCCTGCCCCACATAACCCAAACCCTCTGCATCCCACTCCTGCACCCACACCCCCTCCCAGACCCTGCACCCCAATCCCCTGCCCCAGGTCACAACCCAAATTCCTGCACCCCTGCTCCAGGTTACAACTCCCTTCCAGACCGCGCACCCTTTCCTACACTCCTTCTCCAGGTCAGAATCCTCTCCGGCACCCATACCCAGACTGCACCCCCTCCTGGACCTCAATACCCTGCCCCAGGTCACAACCTCCTCCTGCACCCAAATGCCCTCTGAGACCCCACACGCCCTCCTGCACCCCAATCCCCGACCTCGAGTTCCATTCTGCACCCACTCTCCATCCCAGACCCCGCACATCCTCCATTAATATCCTGGAAGAGTGTGGCCCTCGACCACTGACCAAATTCTTGGAGTTGCCCCCATCCATAATTATTGGTGCTGAGCTCTAAGGAGTGATCTGGCCCTCAGGAGAGTGGCTACCTGCAGCTGGTGGGCCAGATCTACTGGTGGATCGTGAAGCTTCCCTCCCACCCTAACTCACTTGCACCTGGCTTGCCTCCCCTCCCGGCACCCCCCTCTCCAGCTGGAGGCTCTGCCTTGAAAGATGACGCGCTGACGCTCCATGGGTATCATTTCACTGGGGCGCGCTGCGTGGAGGACTGTGGGTTTTATTAAGCCCAATGAATTGCAAAGCGCATTCACCACTGAAGTTCCCTCCAGGGCCAGCGATCACGTGATCGCCAAGAGCTTTGGTGGTGGGACAAGGTGGCCACAAACTGAACATCCAATCAGACCACCTTAAGGGCCCAGCCAGAGATTGGACATTGAGGGCTGCCCAGATCAGAGGCTGCCTCCCTTTGGGGTTTGCCATCATGATGACAACGGAGGACAGCGCAGCACCGGCAGTGGGAAAGGCTGGGCCAGCTAGATTTTCTGCAGCCCCTGGAAGGACCCAGCTTGGATCCTAGCTTGCCCTGCAGTTGGTCACAGCACTTGCAAAGACAAGCTGCTCCCCCATCCCGGAGCATGGGGGTGTGAAATCTCTCATTCCACACTGCTTGCCTCAGCTGTGAGGAGTGTGCCAGCGGTGTAGTTTCCCACAGCAAACACAACCAAACCATGCTGAGGAGACTGGAGCCAGCAGCAGGCATCCGGCAGGCAGAGCTTCCGCAGTGAGAAACCCTCATCTCCAGTGGGCTGGAGACCGGCAGCCAGGAAAGCTTTGCTCCAGGCTAAACTTGGCACAAAAGCCTCCGCCAGAGAGTAAAGCTCTGCTCGGAGTGGTTGAGCCAATCAGGAACGAGTGCCGGGGAGGTGAGCTACACGGCCACAGAAACCAAGCAAAAGCCGAAAAGTGGCGCCAAATTCCGGCCAGATTCTTTGTGTCAATTAGCTCCACTCCAGTAAAAGGAAACTAGGGACTAACAAAGCATCCTCGAGCAACCCTACGACAACAAACCAACATGCACGTGCATGAAAGAAAGGGAATTGTTAATGGTAGCAGAAAGGAAGCCAAATTCCATTTCAAGAGCTATGGAAACAACCCACATCAAGTGATGGGAGACCCCCAGGTGCACTTAGAGAGAGAGCCCTGCTTGGGGCCCAATCCCTTTGTGGGGTAGCCAGATGCATTCAAGATATGCTGGCCACAACCCACGTGCAGCGACCGGCTCCCGCACTTGCTACCATAGATAGGCAGCAGAGGGGTGATGGCACCGCAGCTCAGGAGGCTTGCAGGGGTGTTGCAAACAGCCTACAAAATGTCAGGAAAATGGCAAGATCATTCCAGGGGTTTAAACAACCCAATCTCTCGGTCTTCCTCCTGCGGCTGTGAACTCACAGCCGGAGCCCGCTTGGCCACATGCAGTCGGTTGTCACTGAGCCCCGATCCTCGGCTCTGGCTGATCTGCGCGTGCTGCAGGAATGGAGGTAGCAGGGGCACAGCAGTGTGACTGTCACCTTTTCGCTCCCCAAGTCACGGTGTGTGTGTTCATGGCTGCTTTGACTCATGGTTACCTGTAACAGCCCCCAAGGCCCTTGCAATGGCTGGGGGTTACTGGAGCATGGTAGGCTACAGCCCTGCTCTCCTTCTGCCATGTCCCTGGGCTGGTGGCAGTGGGGTACGTGGTTTACAGCTGGCCGTGCTGGCTCCGTGTCACCAGGGGATTCCCCTTCATCAGAGGAATGCCCACGGTTTGGGGCTCAAGGCAGCCAGGCCCAGGGCCAAGAATCTAACCCATTGACTTTGAAGAGAAGCTTATTTGTGCTTCCCTCCCAGGCTGGAATTTGGTGCTCTATGAAGGGAGACCAGGCCCCTGTGGGTCTGATTTTCCCCTTGTGTTGTATTGGGTGTTGTCATTACACATGGGCAATGGGAGTGCAACTGCTCCGGTCAGATTTATACTCACTTAGGATTGGTGGAATCCCCCCTTCCCCAGAATGGACAATTAAGAAATAGCCTACCTAGAGCAGAAAACACTTTCCAGCCTTAGAATCATAGAACACTAGAATGGGAAGGGATCTTGAGAGGTCATCAAGTCCAATCCCCTGCCCTCACGGCAGAACCAAGCACATTCTAGATCATCCCTGACAGGTGTCTGTCTAACCTGCTCTTAAATATCTCCAAAGATGGAGATTCCACAACCTCCCTAGGCAATTTATTCCAGTGTTTAACCACCCTGCCAGACAGGAAGTTTTTCCTAATGTCCAACCTAAACCTCCCTTGCTGCTCTCTTAGGCCCCTGATGACTGGATTATGCCTGGAAGCAGCAGGGTACATACCTGTACACATGGTTTATCTTTCCAATGCAGCTGTGGAGTTTCACAGTTGTGCTCACCATTCTTGGCCTCTGAGAGATCTTGTGGCCAATCTTATATCACATGAGACAAGTATTTGTTTGCAAGGTGGTTGTATTTTCATTATCCCCACCTGCTCTGTAAAAATGTGGGGTCTGGGAAGTGATGATCCCCACCTCCCAAGATCCATTACGGGCCAGGTTTCCGGCAGGATGGGTGCTGAGTGTGACGAGGTGGGGGGCTGTCTGCTTTGTAACCCCACCTGGCTGTGCTGTGCTGTGAGATTCCCACTGTCTCACCCCACACGTGCATTGGCTCAGACACCTAGTCCCAGCCTGAGCAGCTAGCAAGGCTCTTCCCAGAGGGAGAGACAAAGGAAGGGAGGCGGAGACAGCCACCTGGCTGGGGGGCAGGGTTTAGGAGCTGGGCAGTCAGAGCGTGGGAAAGCATGGAGGAAGCAGACAAAAAACCAGTATAGGGGGTTGAGGGGCCTGTGAACCCCTTCCCCTCAAGGGAACTAGGGCCGTTGGCCTATCCTATGCCTACACCAAGCCTACACTGTGCTGTATCTTGGAGAAGCAATAAACCCATTTTTACTCCACTGGCTGGCGGAGAGTCACATCTGGCTGCGGACGGGGGTGCAGGGTCGGGGACTCCCCGACGCGCCGTCACACTGAGCTCCACTGAAACTCTGGTCCTCATTTCAGTGCCTGCGGGAGCACCGTGCTCTAATGCTGTCTGTGGAACTTACGTGGCCCTGCCGCCATAGCAGCTGCGCACCTTGCACTCTTCAGGGTATTTGCCCTCCCAACACCTCTGAGCGGGAGAGCAGCGTTACTCGCCCCCGCTGCACAGACGGCAAACTCAGGCCCAGAGAGACTTGCCCCGGTCACACAAGAAGCCCATGGCAGAGCGAGGATCTGAAGCCAGGTCTCTAAGGGTACGTCTACACGGCACTGTTATTTCGGAATAACTGACATTATTCCAAAATGACATAGTCCGTGTCTACGCTACAAGCAGTTATTTCAATAGAACATCAAAATAATGTTGAGCTGGAGGACTTTTTTACTCCAGCTCCTGTAACCCTCATTTCGCAAGGAGTAAGGGAGGTCAGAGGACCTGGCCCGTATTGGATTTTGGGAGGTGGGGATCATCCTCAGACTTCCTGCTGTGCAGACAGCGCCAAAAGCTGAAATAAGTTTTTCTGACTTAAGCTAAGCAATTGACGTAGCTTGAGTTGCGTAGCTTATTTCAGCTTTAGCCCTGCTGTGTAGACGTGCCGCAAGTCATAGTCCAGTGCCCTAACCCCTGGACCATCCTTCCTATCCTGGCACTCTGTTACTATTGCCCTTTCAACTAGGAGAGCAAGACAGTCCCAATGGTCAGGTCCCAAGTCTGGGTTTAGTCTGCTACAGATTCCCTGTGTGGCCTTGGGTTAGTTACTTAGCCCCTCTGTGCTTCAGTGTCCCATCTCTGAAAAGGGGATGACAGCATTGCCCTAGGGCAGAGGTGAAGAGAAATCCATTCAGGACTGAAAGATGCTCAGATATGAGGTAATGGGAGATCATAGAATTACTTGGGGCGCGGGAGGGGAGCGTGGCGGGTGGGGGAGAAGGACCACAAAGGAGCGGAGCCAGGAGATGTGAAGCTTTAACTCCTGCGTGGGTCATACCCATTAATGCTGGGAGGGCTGCAGCTCCCTGGGACACCAAGGGCAGCTGAGCACAGTCCATGGTATTTAACAGTACGAAAGAACCCGGGCGGAATGGGCGTTTTCGGCAGCAGCACGTGGTGCTAACTCCTAAATATTTACTCTGCAGCTCCCAGGAGCGAAATGCTCCAGGCCAAGATACACGGAGAGGCAGAGGTGACCTGCAAAGGGACAGAAATTGTGTTTGTGGCCTGCCCTGTTCCTCCGAGCTGGAGAAAGGGCTGAAAGGAGACCACCCCCATCCCTGTTTGCTCGTTACCTTGGAAATGCTACCGGCTTCGAGCAGCGGTTCCCGACTGCCCAGCCGCAGCCTGCTGCCAGGCCGCAGGGTCTGGGTCCAGAAAAGCAGCGGGGGGCAGGAGGAGAGTGTGCAGGCCTCCAGCAACCGCTCCTCTGCCTGTACGGCCAATTTTGCTGGCAGTGGTGGCTGGGGGAGGCGGAGCAGGAGGCACCTCCCTCCGTCCCACCCAGGTAAGGCGACCCAGCTGGGGCTTCATGCTCTCTGCCTCTACCCATGGGGGCGCGCTTGGGGAGGGAGGGGACATGCTGCCAACAGCCGCTCCCCCTGCTCACGTGGCAATGATGACCACGCTCCCTAAAGGGGGCAGCCTTGCTTTGGGGAGTGTGGGGGTGAGGTTGAGGCAAAGGGGTGTTGAGTGAGGTCACAGGGCGTAGGGGTGGGGGTCAAAGGGTTTTAGGCACTGGGGCGTAAGGGGCTGGGTTGGGGCCAGGAAGACAGATCACATTCTATTTGCATATTCATTATTTGCATAATGAATATGCAAATACAATGTTGCTGGGCATCTCCCGGCTCTGTCCGGCAGAGGAGCAGGCGGTGGCCCCGCACAAGGCAGCAGAGGATCAGGCCCGTGGGGTGCATCCCTGGCGCTGCACCGTGGAAGATGGTGTTGCACGGGCCAGGGGAGGGGAGAGGCGGAGCAAGGCCAGAATATCTCCTGCTCCAGGGCTCCTCCTGGCCAACCCCCCTGCACAACGACAGGTGAATCCCATGGAGTCTGCCCAGACACTGGGCTGCAGCAGCCTGCGCTGATCGGCTCTGCCCTTGGGATGCCTGCCTCTCACCTCTCACGGCACAGCTCCGCTGGGGGCTAGCACAGAGGGTTGGATCTGGAGCAGCAAGCCGTGGGGTCACATTCTCTGCTGGCGTAAACTGGAGCAGTTCCGAGGATGCCAACGGAGCTGCCCCGACTTGCCTCAGTGGAGGACTGGGCCCCAAGCCCTGACACGGGAGCCTGAACTACAGGCAACCAAATAAAATACTTTCCCGTCAATTTGCCCTTCCTCTGAACTCTCCCCCGCAGGGCTAAGACAGACACTGCCGGCGGGGAGCCCTAGAGAACAGACTGTAGATCAGTCCTGGCCTGGGGAATCATGGACTCGATGATTTAATGGGCCTTTTCCGTCTCCAATTTCTATGGTTATTCAGTGACACATTTGATTTCCCCACAGCGACCCTCTCGTGTGTCCCTTTGCTGAGCACAATGGGACCCTCTCTGCTGTGGACTGAGCTTCCTGCCGCTTGTCACTCGGTGCCTCTTTGTCAGGCGATTCCTGGCCTGCTTCAGGCTGTGCCACTCGGTGTTCAGCCCCGTTTCCTCTTGGCGCAGGGCTGCTCTCCTCCCCCTCCTATTGCCGGGGCAGCCTGTTGCGTGAGTGATCGGATTCCACAAAGACATCCCCCAGCAGAGATTTCCAAAGGTTGTTCCTTCCCACACACACACCCTTTCCCTGCCCAGGATTTCTCTGCAGGCTGCCGCTGCTCTGTCCAGTAAACCCCACCCTGAAAATCCTAGAAATAGTTTGGACAGCTTCTCAGTTCATTAATTTGCGGACACAACTGTCCCTGCCCCCTTTCCTTTCTGTCATGATCCCCGTCCCATAGCGCTCCCCTGTAAACAACAACAAACAACCAAAAAAAAGCCAGATTTTCTTCATATTCTGTAATCTTGCCATTGGATCTGAGCTCCACTGGGTGGGGGAGAGGGCTGTTCCCAATTTCAGGTGTCCGATCTAGCAGCTCAAGCCTCGAAATTGCTGGATCATGGCTGGAGACTGCAGGGCCACACCTGTTAGCTTGGAAGCTGAAGGCTTCAGTCCCACTGTGGGCACCGAAACTCCAAAAAGCAGCAGAACTGGCAGAACTGCATTGGCCAGCAGGGCTCAGAGGACCAAGCCACAGCCAGTCCCGGGAGGGGTCCATGCCCCCGAATGTCACTGAGCATGGCCCCATGGGTACCTGGGCCAGGCCATCACTCGCTGGGAGTTCTGGGAAGAGCCACTGGGTGACCAGACAGCTCTGTCGAAGGAGAAGGGGCAGCAGACGGAGACGCTATTTCAGTCCATGGGCTCCGTCCAATCCCGGCTGACTCCTTTGGCCAAAGCTGGTCAGTGGTGACAGCAGCAAAGGGCTTCTCGGGGCTGGGCCGTGGGGAGCAGGACTTGCCACCCCCCATCAGAGCATTGTGTGCGGAGACCCCTCGAGTCTGGCATCTTGCCAAATGCCTGCTCAGGCAGAAAGCCCCTGGAAATGAACGTGGGGAGCTGGCGGGGCAGGGACTGGGTCTCCCGCCACGTTTGCCAAGCAACTCGCAGGCGCAGCACCTGACGCAGCCCTGGGATTCTCCACTGTGGGGTTTAGCTCCCCCCACAGGCTCCCAGGGCGCCTGCAGCCACACTGCATAGGCCCAGCCTGCTGCCATGCTCCCGCCGAGACTTGCCCTGCACAGCTGTGCACCAGGATCCTTGCTTTGCTGTGCTCTGGGCATGAAAGGGGGCACGAGCGACTCAGGGTAGCCCTGCCCCCCGGGCCGCTGCCAACATTTTCATTGCTAAACAGGGTGCTCCCTCATGCCCCCTCCCTCTTCCTCCAGGTGGCCCTCCCTGCTCCCCCCCACCCCAGTAGACACCAGGCGCCTGTGCAAGGCGGTGCCCGGCCTACCCAAGCCCTGCCCTCCCTTGCACTGCACTGGCTCCTCTTCACCACCTGCTGAAGGAGGCAGGGAAAAACCCCACCCCCTGCCAGCCCATGCGTGGCCTGCAATGTCGCACGTCGGGGCTGCCTGGGCACGCGGCCCGGGCGGTTCTTACCAAGGCTGGTGCTGTCAGAAGGGGACGAGAGCAGCAGGAAGCTCGAAGCGCAGTGCCGGGAAGATTCGATGTCCATGTCCCCGAAGGCCAGGACGAGAGAGCTCCCTTCCGCGGCCTGGATCCTCCACTCGCAGGCTGTGTGATTGGGATAGGTGCCAGGGTAGTTCTTGGAGGTCAGCGTCCCACTGTGAGGCGTCAGCACAGCGTGGCCACATCCGTCCCCTGCAACACAAGCAGGCAGCATGATGGGCGGCCGCACTCGTTCCAGACCCCAGCGGGGCCCTTGCCTCTCGCAGCCCACGCTTCTGCCATGATGCAGCGCAACCACAAACGGCCCCCAGGGGCCAGACACTCACCAATCCCTTCGAATGGCAGCGCGCCCAGAGCGGGGGGCTGGGAACTGATTCTTAGGCTGAATCCCGGATTGCACTGCCCACTCAAGTCTGGGACCACCCCACCGCCAGCTGTGGGTGCCCCATGACTTTTAGAGAAGCTGAAAACAGCCATGGGAAATCCAGGTCCCAGCTGTCTCAAATTAGGCCCCCAAAAGCAGAGACAAGTGCTGGTCTTAATTTCTCCCCTGCCTCAGTTTCTCCACCTGCAAAATGGGGCTAAGGAACATCCCTGACCTTGCAGGACAGTTGGCAGCATCGATTCAGCAGTGTCTGTAATGCGCTCCGGTACCCTGGATGGAAGGTGCTAGAGAGGGTCAAAATCTGTATGATGCGTGAGAACTATGAATAGCGAATAACCTCTAAGGACTGGTCTGTGTGGGGAAAGAGCCCAGAGTAGCTCCTATGCAGAGTTGTTGCAGCTGTGTTGGCCTCAGGATATTAAAGAGGGAAGCGGGGGAGGAGGAGGCAGAATCATTTCATGGCCCAACTTCTGCTCGAGGGAGAGAGCAGCGTTCACGCTACACACAAATCTTCTTCGGGCCTGGGGAAGGTACTGAGGCTCTCTCTCTAGCCGAGAGCTTGCATGGCACAGTGGTACGTGCAGCCATGTCGCTGTAAGATCGGTCGCTCCGGTAGCCATTCTGTGCCATCGGTCGCTCCGGTAGCCATTCTGTGCCCGCTGCCTTGGCGCTCTCCCCACTACCGCTCACACCGGCAACACATATGTTGCTTATTTCACAGCCCGGAGTGACACATTTTGCAGGCAGAAGGGATAATGTAGGCATGGCCTTAGAGCAGGGGTTGGGAACCTCAGGCCCAGGGGGATCTGGCCCCCGAGGCTCAGCATTGGTGCTCCAGCCGCCCACCCGCAGGGCTGGAGCACACAAAATCTACTCGCCTAGGCCCCCAAGGCTCTGAGGTGTGAGGGGAATGGGGGGAGGGTCTTTCTCCTTCTCAGACAGGGGCTTCTAGGGTTGCCAGGTGTCTGGTTTGGAACCGGACAGTCCGGTACTTGAGGGTTCTGTCCGGGAAACAAATGAAGAAAATACCGGACACATAAACTGTCCAGTATTTTCTAATTAGGTAAGTTTTATTATTATTAGGAGTAACAGTATGTAGTTGCGTACTGCCTGGGTGGTAGACACGCTCATGCTGCATTAGTGTGTCTACCAGCCAGGCAATGAAACTACGCGGGGGGGGGCAGAGTGGGGGTGGGAGAATCCCCGGGGCTGGACTCGCTCATGCTTCACCGGGACTGTGCGCGGGACGGGAAGCACCCCGGGATCTGCGTGCGCCTGGGTCAGTCCAGCTCCCTGCTGGCCGATCCTCTTCCCCCCACTCCCCAGCCTGCCAGCCCCGCTTCCCCCGACCCGGCCAGCCCCGCTTCCCATCGGCTGGTCCCCCCCCCACACCCGATCTCCCCCAGCCAGCCGACCAGCCCTGCTTCCCGCCGGCCGGTTCTCCCCCTCCTCCTCCCGATCTCCCCGGCCAGCTCCGCTCCTCCCGACTCCTCCGGCCAGACCTGCTTCCTGCTGGCTGGTTGCCCCCAATCTGCCCCAGCCAGCCCCGCTGCCCCCGACCCCGATCTCCCCAGCCAGCCCGCTGCCCCGACCCCCGATCTCCCCAGCCAGCCCCGCTGCCCCCGACCCCCACCCCGCTAACCCTGCTTCCCGCCAGCTGGTTCCCCCACACACACACTCCCCTTCTGGTGGGCCCCCCCAATCTGAGATCAAGTGTGTCCGGTATTTTTTTTTAAGCCACCTGGTAACCCTAGGGGCTTCTCACTTTGCTTCTCACTTGTGTGTGGCCCCCGACTGATTTTTTTTGTGGGTCAGCAGGCCCTGGCCCAAAGGAGGTTCCCCAGCCCTGCCAAATAGCAGGCAGCCAGGTAAGTAAATGGGTGGCTGAGGGTGCACCCCCCCATCCAGAGCTGCCCCAGCACCATTTGGGGGGAGGCTGAAGCCTGCTCCCTGGGGTTTGTACTAGGGCACTGCTTGCTGTTCCCCTTCCTGTCACTGTCAGGAACGAGAGGAAAATGCAGTTTGCTGCATTTCTCTCCCTCTGGGTGGGCAAGGCAGGGGGCAGCCCTGATTCCTGCACCCCCCCGCACACACACCCTGCTTTGAGCCCCTCCCCACCCCAAACCCTGACTCCTGCACCCCCACGTAACCCCTGCCCCTGCCCTGAGCCCTTCCTCACACCCCCAACCCTGACTCCTGCACCCCCACATACCCACCCCTGCCCTGAGCCCTTCCTTACACCCCAGCCCTGACTCCTGCACCCCCACATCCCCACCCCTGCCCTGAGCCCTTCCTCACACCCCAATCCTGACTCCTGAACCCCACATCCCCACCCCTGCCCTGAGCCCTTCCTCACACCCCAAACCTGACTCCTGCACCCCACATCCCCACCCCAGCCCTGAGCCCTTCCTCACACCCCCAACCCTGACTCCTGCACCCCCATCCCCACCCCTGCCCGGAGCCCTTCCTCACACCCCAACCCTGACTCCTGCACCCCCATCCCCACCCCAGCCCTGAGCCCTTCCTCACACCCTCACCCCGACTCCTGCACCCCCATACCCACCCCCAACCCAGAGCCCTTCCTCACACCCCCAACCCTGACTCCTGCACCCCACATATTCCCACCCCAGCCCTGAGCCCTTCCTCACACCCCCAACCCTGACTCCTGACCCCACATCCCCATGCCCAGCCCAGAGTGCCTGCATATCCAGACACTTCCCAACCCCCTGCCTTGAGCCCTCCGCAATCCATCCCACACCTCATTTTTTCCCGGTACTACTGTATCACAACCCCTCCCCCCAACCTCCTGCCCTGAGGGTCCCCCAGGAGGGGTTGAAATATGACAGTACCTGTAAAAACTGTAAGGTACTTTCACTCTTGAAAGCATCATCTACCTTTGTCCTCTTCAGAGGTGTTCAGCCACAGACTTCAAGGCTTTCAATATCAACTTTTTTTTAAAGTTTGTTGGAAAAGAATCCATATGGACGAGAGAATAGTCCAGGATCCTCACTCCTGCCAACCGATTGAGATGTGTGTCTCTAATCAGATTTGTCTGTAAATGTTATTTCTTTTTCCAAAAAACATACAGGAAACCATTTCATCTTCTGCTTTCCCGACAACTTTTAATTTAGTGAAAGCAAAGCACGATCTGCAATGGGATTAGAACCTTTCCTTTCCATGGCACCTACATTGTTGTGATAATTTGCATTGCAGATGTGCGTAGGGGCACCAACACACACTTAGCCCTGATGCGCTACACACACAGTGAGACACTCTCTGCCCAAGGCATTTACATGATAGACAAAGGACGGAAGGGAAACTGAGGCACAGAGAAGCAAAGTGATTTGCCCTAGGACACTCAGCACTTCACTGGCAGAGGCAAAAATAGAATCAGAGTCTCCCAACTCCCAGTCTGCTAAGCTGCATTGCCCTTTCTCCCATTCCTTTCACCCCACAGTATGCTACAAACTTGAGTCGATATGGAAATAGCCTTCTTTGGGGTGGGGTGCCTAACCTCAGGCATTTGGCTGGAGCCTCAGCATCTGAGTCCCCTCTTGTTTATGTTTACACTGGTCACCCAAACTGATTTCAGCAGAGCTATTCCTGGTTTACACTGGTATTAACGAGAGGAGAGTGAGACCCTTGGAATTTTGTGGGTAAATCGCCAAGAACTCAGCTCTTTGTACTGCAGCTGCACGGGTATCATTTGGACCGATTCACCCACGCACTATGCCAACCTAACTCCCCTGTAACTGTTGTGGGGACACACACACACACACACACACACACACACACACACACACACACGCACGCTTTGTCAGCCTTTGAATTGAATGGAGTTACATGGGCAGTAAAGACAAGTAACAGAGGAAGCACCAAGCCCACAGAGTACAACAGAGGAGGACTAGAGACCGGGGTCTGCTTTAGACCAGCTAGAAAGAGAACGCTCCCTGAACTCTCAACTCCCACCATTCTCTGGGGTCACTTAAAATATTTTTCTCATTAAACATCTTTTTCTGGGTAATTTTTCAGGCCATAGAGCCAAGAGAAGTCTTGGGAACTGGAGTGTAGGGAGCAACCAGGCTGAAAATCCCAGATGTCGCAATTCCCTATTGTGGCCAGCTCTGGACGGCTAAGGGCCTGGGGCTGGCCTGGGTTGGGCCTCGAGGGCCCTAAACTTGAACCCAGACTCCCTGTGTGACTTTGGGCAAGTCACTTAGTGCCAGATTGTTAGGGCTCTTCACTGCTGCCTGCCTGTTTCCTCAGGCCCCCTTTGTCTGCCTTGTCTATGGAGAATGTGAGCTCTTAAGGGCCTCTCTCGCTCCCTGTCTGTACAGTGTCCAGCGCAATGGGACCCCAGTATTCATTGGGGGCCTCTAAGGTCCTATTGGACTGCAAATAACACACAGTGAAAAGAAGTTCCTTGGGCCTGGAACATGGTCTAGTGCATGGGGCACACGAGTGGGAGTCAGGACAGCTGGGGTCAATTTCTGACTCTGATGCTGGCCTACTGGCCAGCCCACTTTGCTGTTTCCTGTGCATTCTCCAGGGCAGGGTCTGGCTCTCGCTATGTGTACGTATAGCACCGCGCACAGTACTCTCGCTGCTACTGCGATACAACATTAAAGCTGATTTCAGGAGTTCTGGAAACTGGCCTGGCAGCTGTTTGCTTTTGCAACAGCCTGAAAAACTTAAACCTAAACTTCCCCTTCCCCTTCCAGTTTTCTCTCTGGCAGCATGGACATGCAGTTAACCAAAATCAGGAATTATAACCCTTCATAAATGACAGCTCTGCCAGCAGCCACAGATTAGAAAAGAGCTTTTCTGTGCTCAGGGTAGGTGGAGAGTCTGCTGGCGGAAGAGGACATTAACACTCAGGCTACATCTAGACTGCAGGCTTCTTTCGGAAGAAGCTTTTCCAGAAGAGACCTTCAGAAAAAACTTCTTCCGAAAGACAGAGTCTACACAGCAAAAGCTCATTGAAAAAGCGATCTGCTTTTTCGAAAGATAGCATCCACACTGAATGGACATTTAAGCTGTGATTACTATGGATGGAGTGGCCACCAGGGCATCTGTGCTTTTTCCTCTTTCCTCTTCTTTCAAAAGAACTCCCTCTTCCCCATCCACACATGCCTTTTTCCGAAAGAGCTCTTTCAGAAAAAGGCTTTTTCCTCATAGAAAGAGGTTTACCAATGTCGGAAAAACCCCTCTGTTCTTTTGATTTTTTTTCCAAAGAATGCGATTGCAGCGTGGACATAAGTGAAGTTTTTTCAGAAAAACAGCTGTTTTTCCGAAAAAACTCTGCAGTGTAGACATACCCTCAGAGAAAGCTAAGCTGGTTCCCTCTTGACCTTTGCAAACTGAGTTCAGCTCAGTGAAACAAGACTGGTCACTTTCATTTCCCATTCTGGGTCAATTTCACTTTCCAATTCTCTTGTGCTAGCAAAGGGTTGTGCCTTGGTTCCCATCCAGATAGAGAAAAGTTTCTATATAGGGTGAAAAAAAGGGGATTTGGTTTCAATAATAACCAGGTCTAAAAGCCCACAAAAGGAAAAATCCCTCTTCACATTAGCTTTCACAGCCTGATCCAAACCCAATGGCAGTCCCTGGAAGTCTTTCGCTCAACGTCAGGGGCCTTTGGCTCAGGCCTTGTCCCTTTAAAAATAAATAGGAAAATAAACCATTTGGGGCTTAAACTAAGGGTGCCCCTTAAAAGTTAAATTTAAAGGAGGAGGAGGGCGGTGACCAGGGCTCTGCCAAGATGTTCCATCAGGGTCTTTTCATCAAGCACAGACTGGTCCCCGCCAATGGAGGCTGAGTATGGTCTATGGAGCCAGTCCCATGGGAGGGTACAAATCAAGTGCTTTTGATCAGGAGAAGAAAAGACTCTGTTATCCTGGTGCAAATGAGTCCATCATTTATTTCCGATAATTCTGAGGCTGCTGTGAACTCATGAGCCAAGCTTCTGTCCCCATCAGTACACCTGCTTTTCAGCCCATAAAGCCCCCTTTTTTGCCGGCCGCCCCCTTGGCAGCACGTGGTCCGTAGTTGCTTTAGCACACACTGGCTGGGGGAAAGCCTTGAACAGAGGAGCCACTGTGAGGCCAAATATCAATTAGATCCCTTCTCTCGCTTTTCAGCTATTGTGCAGCCTGCCTTTCAAAGGAAAGCGGCCGAGTCCAAAAGCAGCCATCCCCATCTATTGGCAGCAGGACAAAACGGAGACATTGGAGGCATCCCTGTTGCTTGCTTGCTCCTCCGTTTGCTTGTCTCTGCCTCTCTTGGGGAGATGACGCTGCAGCACACACAGCTTGAGAAAAACTTTCCAGCAACAGCCTCTTGTGGGAGGCTAAACTTTTCTTCTCCCCCCACCCTCCGAAACCATGAGCACACACTAGGCTCTTGAATGCCAAAGCAGGAAGCGCCTGCGGCCCTGAGGGACCTTTGGCGCCTTGGGAATACCATCCTGCGGCGAAGGAGGCTGGCCAGAGGGAGAGGAGCCAACAGCTGTGTATCCCTCAGGGCCATGGCGGGTGCTGAATCCATGTGCAGATGCAGGGCTGGATTCTAGTGTCATGGAGTTAGGGTGACACATCTGCCCCGTCCCTTAGTTCATTGAACTACGGTATAAATCAGGAGTGATGCTGCTGAAGTTAGAGAAGTTACACTGGTATAAACTAGGAATGTTAAATATCAGTTAAGAATTCATGAGGTTAATCGACTATTCACTTATCGGTTAGTCGACTATTCGATAGTCCCTGGGAGTGGGGCCAGCAGCAAGAGCGCCCTGGGGAGCCCCCTGCCACCTCACGCTGCTGCCTATCAGAGGCAGCAGCGCGGGGTGCCAGGCAGAAGCTGGTCTGTGAGAGGAGCCAATTAAAAAACCAGCTCCCCTTGCAGACCGGCTGCCTGTTGCCCCACACTGCTGCCTCTGTATCAGAGGCAGCAGCACGGAGTGGCAGCAGCCCCTTTCTGGGGGGCAGGTCTGGGCTCCCGGACCCGGCATGAGCTGGAATTGAGCTGGGCTGCCTGCCTGCCTGGCTCCTAAGACACTTTAAATGCAGAGCCGCAGCGGGGATAGGTCCCAGACTTGGCGCAAGCCAGGAATGAGACGGGCTTCTGGCCAGCCTGCTAAAAAATGTGCTGTCAGGGGGAAGAATGTGCGTAGTCTGTAGCATTAACCGATAAGCTTTTGTGTATCAGTTAATTGCTTAATCGACTACACGATTACATCCCTAGTATAAACCCAGCACCAGCAAGCTCAGAACCCAGCGCAGGAAGGCTCCCGACCTGTTAATTGTTGGGGAAGGGTAGCGGTAGCTTTCAATGCGCATCTCCCCATGTCGCAGGGCTCACCTGGCCGGCCAACTCTGGGGCCTCAATGCCCAGTTCTAATCGGGTTTCCCCTCCTTCGGGCCCCAGCCATGGGCCCTGTCCTGCTTCCACTGAAACCCACTGATATTTTGCTGTCAAGTGCTTTGGAGCAGGGTCAGGCCCGACTTCAGATTCAGCCTTGGACCGCTGGCTCTCAGTGATAGCCCAGTGATCCCACCTCTGACCCTTTCTAGGGCCTGAAGGCCACTGGTGAGGTCAGGAGTGTCTCTGTGCTTGTAAACCACCGACCAGCCTGATTCCTGCGGGCAGGCCCCAGTGGAGATCTGGGGTGGATGCAGGCAGGGTTGACCTGAGAGTCATATTTCATTTCTGTGTGTCAATCCCCTCCCTGCAACGCCCCACTCAGAGCCTGGCCTCTGACTTCAGTGGAACCAAGATTTAGCCCTGAATAAGAACATAAGAACAGCCATATTGGGTCAGACCAAAGGTCCATCTAGCCCAGTGTCTTGTCTGCCGACAGTGACCAATACCAGATGCCCCAAAGGGAGGGAACACAACAGGTAATTATCATGTGATCCTTCTCCTGTCATCTATTTCCAGACAAACAGAGGCTAGGGACACCATTCCTACCCATCCTGGCTAATAGCCATTGATGGACCTAACCTCCATGACTCTATCTAGCTCTTTTTTGAATCCTGTTAAAGGTCTAGCCTTCACCACATCCTCTGGCAAGGAGTTCCACAGGTTGACTGTGAGCTTAATAAAAGCCTAGAGAATTCCCAGATGCCACCTGTCTAGCCTCAACCCAGAACCAGCTCTGAGACACTGCCTGAGCTCTTCCAACCTCATCCGCGCAGCATTTCCCTGGTGTAGCAGCCCCGGAGGCCAGCATCACTTCTACGGGAGTCCATGAGCAGCCCCACACTCGGCTGGCTGGAGTGGATTCTCACAGCTGGCAGAAGCAGACCATGCCTGTCCAGCCCAGGGGAAGAGGAGTACAGGGGGGTGTTTTCCCTTATAAAAAATAGATAAGAGATTTGCGGTGGATTTCGAGCTGGTGCAAAGAGCAGGAATGAAGCCCCTGACTTCCCCTCCAAACAGGAACAGTCTGGACTGTCAATGAGCCTCCCCCCTTGTGCCCCCAGCTGCTTGGCCTGGCAAGCACGAGGCAATGTTCAGTCTCCTCCATGATTCATTCAGTCCCTCTCTGAGAGGGGGCGGCCAGTGACGCTGGTTTGTGCGAGATGGACTCCTGCCCATGAGGAGCGGAGCCCAAGCCACCCTCTCCTTTCATAGAAGCCTGCCAACGGCTGCTAGCTGGGAACTGCTGGCCACATCCGGTCCCCAGGGTACTGCTCAGTGCTTTCACCAGGGGCTCCTAAAAATGGCTCTCTCCCCAGCCAGCCCTGGGGAGTACAGAGTGCAGAGAAAGGGGGTGAGGGATTGGGGAATCCAGTTAAAAATGCCCCTGCCTCCCCCAAGGCAGCATCAGCCGGCAAACAGAGAACTTGTGTTTTGCTGGCAGTGTCTCTAAAAGCAAACATTCTGCCGGGCCAGGTCCTTCGGCGGGTGTCAGCCAGCCCAGCTCCACTGGCTCCAGCAGGGCTGCAGCGATTCACACGGCCTGAGGATCTGGCTCAGTGACACGGCTGGTCCTGTCATCTGGGCAGTGAAGGGAAAAGACACCACAGGAGATTGTGGGGGAATCTTCCTGTCACAGATCTGGCAATTTCCTCACACACCTTTGGGAGATCTCCCGGATGTATCATTGCCTGTAATTCCATGTCCATGGGGCGGGAGGAGGGCTTCTCCACAGCTCACCAGTGTCGGGTGATTTAGGCAAATTCACTCAGGTTCGAACACTGCTGGGGAGGCTCCCTCCTTCACCTGGAGACACTGGCGTATACTGGTTCCCACTGGCTTCTCCAGACTCCAACAGACACAAAAAAAAAAAAAAAAAAAAAAGGCTTGTGGATGAAATATCTGAGTTTAAACTGACACGGGGCCTTCTTTTGGATCCAGCAAATAGACAGATCTTTGTCCAAGATGGGCCCCGACCCTGGGCCCACACCTGCCAGAGTTTGAGGTCAGAGTTGGGGTGATCTTGGGTAGGCTTATTAGCAAGCATGTGGGTTGCTCGGTTGTTTTAATGCTTTCTCTGTCATGCTTGCTTAGAAAAGAGCTGTGAGGTGACTTAGAGCTGTAGGGCGGGGGGCGGGGGGGGGGGGGTCGACAGAATTGAGGGCCCCTCGGCAAAGTGGGAGGGGACGGCTCTGTGCTCCCAGAAGGGGAAGGCCTCGGATGGAAGGGGCGGGGCTAGGGCAACCAGCCCGCACCATGCCCTCCCCACCCAGTCAGTCCTTAGTGCTGCCCAGAATGTGCTTTCTGGGACTCCAGCTGTGATTTAAAGGGCTCGGAAGCCCCAGGCCCCTTTGAACCACTGGGTCAGTTGCCTCGTTCCCCCCATCGGTGGGCCTGGCTGTGGGCAATGGCCCGTCATTGCCTTTGGAGAGAAGGCAGAACACAGATGCGGCCCTTTAGCAGTCAAGCTTGCTGCGGATACCACGGTGCAGGCAGGGAGCTGTGCAGCCTGGAAAAATACCAGTCAGGAGGGAGAAATGGGGGTCTCTGCCCCAGAAGTGAAACTGGGGAGCCGGGAGTCTAGAGTGCTTGCCTTGCTGGACCACAGGGGGGGAACTAGGTGTAGCTGCGCGGAACTTGGACGCTTCCCGAGGGAAAACATGGGTTGAGTTTTTCAAAGCCAACAGCAGAATTTCCCCCCATGACCCCCAATCGCCAGCAAGTGGGATGGCTGAGCCCCCTCGCAGGCTTTGCACATCTCAACTCCTGGGCCTGATCCCCCTCTCAGTGCACCCGGGTACCACCGACGCCTGTGCTGTCACTCCCACTGCTGCATTCTACCCCCACGCTGACCCCAAGGATTAGCACCTGGTGCAAGGTGCTGGCAGTCAGGCTCTGCCGATCTGCCATTGGTCACGCTCGGCCAATTCGGCAGCACAGAATTTGCTCTTCAGCAGTAGGTGAAGTTGTGGGACTCGTTGAGAGATTTCTGGATAAGGGGGGGGAGCAGGAGGCGTGCTGACTTTCTCACCAGCCACCTGGTATTTGTTTGGGAAAGCCCTCTCCCCGAGGGGGGCCTAAGAGAAGCCAGGGATTTGGGGAGGTAAGGGAGGTAACAATTCCATCAGGGAAAGGGGACTGACCTCCATCAGCCCTTTACTTCAGTGGAGGAAACATTACCTGGAGGTTACAGTTATTGCTGTAACTAGGCTGAATCAGGCCTGGTTCCCTTGAGGGAAAAGTCTCCCTGTTCTGTTCCCAACCTCAGCTGTTAGGTCACCCCGTCAATTTCTTTTTGAGTTAACTGGGGAAAAATCAATGTAATTTTCTCCTGCTTGGGCGAGTGGAGCTTACGGAATCGCTGCGCTGTGGCACAGATGGAAGATGCAGATGAATGGGAGTAATGTCAGAGGGTTAGAGTTTAATCAAAGCTCAGGAAGCGGGAGAGGGTAATCTGCTTGGCCCGCGTGATGCCAAGTACATCCAAAGCGCACCGCAGCTCCCGGGAGTGCACCGCTCTGCCTGTGTTATCTGCTGCCTTCCAGCTCCCACGGCAGGAAGCAGTTTTGTTGCTGAGCAAAATGCCTGGAGGGGTTTTTAATCCGGTAAACAGAATGGGGGGAAGGAGACAACAAAGAAAGATGGCCAGTCTGTGGGCACCCTGGTGGGGCCTGCCCGGACACTGGCTTTGAGAAGTCAGAGCAGTGCTAATGGGGGTTCACCAGGGCCGGAGTGGAGCTGGCTTTCAGAGGCGGAACAAACCCACTTCAGCAAAGTACCAGAGACAGGCCCAGGGGAAGCAACTTCACGCCTCTTTTTCCAACCCCCACCAAGCCCTCCTCGGGTACCAAGGACACCCTGCGGCAAGTCCTGGAGCACATCAGTGGCAGAGTTAGGAACGGAACCCAGGAATCCTGCCTCTGCCGGGACCCATGTTTTAACCGAGAGAACCGGCGTGCACTTTGCGGCCCACGTTCAGACAGCAGAGGAGGGGTTTCTCCTTTGTTGGGCTTGGTGAAGAGGCCCAGGGTGACTTGGGGCAGAGCAGGGGTGGGGCAGGAGATAGAAGCACCGGTTATAAGAGCCTATGAAGGCATCGCCATCCTCCCCCCAAAGATCCAACCGCAGCTCAGAGGAAGGTGGGTAGAGAGGACCCAGAGGAGACTGGCCTGGGAAATGAAGCACTCAGCAAAAGCACCCAAACCCTCCCTAACGCACATGCCAGAGATACGCTGGGCTCCACACTTGCGGCCAGGGATTTAATTTCAGTCTCTGCTGCCTGTGAAGATGATAGCAGTTGTCTGACAATTGAAAAGTGAAAATTAATACGGCATTTAACACTTGGTGCCTGAGGTGCCCTGCTGTTTAATTATCCTCCCCCATCCCCAGGGCTCAGGGCCTGTTGTAACCGGGGCTGCTGAACAGTGACCATGAATATTCCTTCTCCTTCCAAACAGCTGGCTAGTTCCGTGATGTTCATGCCCCTTCCCTTTCAATAAGAGGCGGCGAAGTCTAGTGGAGAGAACGTGGGAGTTGGCAGACTTGCTTTCTGTTCCTGGCTCTACTACTGACCTGCTCTGTGAACTTGGGCAAGTCCCTGCATCTTCCTCTACCTCCATTTCTTTCATGCTCTTTGTCTCTCTTGTCTGCCCAGACGTGAGCTCTCTGGGGCAGGGCTGCACATCAGGAGACAGCTCACAAGCCATCACTATTCCCCTGTAAGACGCCAGTTCAGATGCAACCACTGTTAGCCAGGAGTGAAAAGTTTCACGTGGGCTCGTCTCTGACACGACTTTGCTGGGTCTCTCAACCCAATTCTCCAAGATTGAGTGTCTGCATCACACAAACCCCTTGCCACTAGCTGACCACCTTGTGGAGCAGAGAAACCCTGGTCAGACGGGCCCTGGAGAAGAATGAACTCCCCTTTTACAAGAGGGATAACTGGATATCGGTGGCCTAGATTAGAGAACTGCAGCCTCAACAGGGGGATAGATCCTGGGGTCCTTATTGTGCTTCGGCTCATAGCTTCCTACTGTAACTGTGTCACTAGAAATGACACTTACACAAAGAGAGGGTTTGTTTGCGGGAAGGGCTCTTTGTACCATAGGAACTTGCAGACCTCACAGGTGACCAGAGCTTAATCATTATCTGCTCTTCTCACCTGCCCTAGCCACCCATTTACCTGTTGCCTCTGGAATGCAAATTTCCTTGGCTCAGTGAAAGTGTCCATCAGCAGCTACCCAACCAAGGAAAGGAGCAATTGTCTTTCAAAGCACCCAGTCAACATCCTCCTTTCCCCCTTCCATGGGGGCTTCCACTCAAACATTCAGACAAGGGAACCAACCCTCCCAGTTCCTTTCAGACCTTCCTGCAAACCCACCTTTTTCTAAAGCACATGTACACCTCCAACCCCCAACCTGCTGCGCCAGCCTGCAATACCCACCATGAACCCATCTCATACCTTCCCAAACTGCAAAAGCTCGCCATGGAGGAAGCCAGGGGAATTCCCAATTTCTACAAACTCCTGAGTCCCACGGGTGGGGGGTTATTTTTTCTGGATACGTTAAGGCCTCTGACTGAAGCCTTTGCTTTCCCAGCACATGCCACTTGCATCTTCCTGGGCAGGAAAACACTGTCATCGTGTTCAGCAGATTCCTGCCAGGATATTTACTACAGGATGCAGGAAAGACAAAACACAATACTGCATCTCGCTCCCTTTTGGCTGTCAGCTACAGCACCAAAACCAGACAGCACTTGCATTCTGTAATGCCAGTGCTAGATGTCTGCTGCTTCTGTGAGTCTATGTGTATCAATAGGTTAATATCTAATTTATTTACTTTCAAAGGCTTCCTTTCTAGGAACCACTTAGTGCCACAAATATTTAACCCTGAAATCAGCTTACAGCTTTAAAAAAGCAAGCCAAATGCAATTTACACGGAAATCGACAAGGGAAAATGCCCTGTTCCTGTGATCTAATCTTATTCAGAAGACTATAGAGTCTCCTTAACTAGACCTGGCAAACTGTTTTCAGCCAAACACATAAAAAGAAGAGCTGGGGACCCTGAAATATTTCACAAATTTATGACAATCTCTCCATATTTTTCATTTTTGAGGGGGAGGGGGAAATACTTCCAAAACTGAAACTTCATTTTCAGATTTTATGAACTTTTCCATAGTTCGGTTTGAAATGAGTTTTTGTTTTAAAATGACCTTTAATTTTATTTTTAAAACCCTCAAAACTGTTTTAAATGCTCTGAAACCAAACAGAACATGTCATTTGACTCCAAATTAATTTTTGTTTTTGACTTTTCTGCTGAAGAGAAATTTTGAAAAATGTCATTTTTTGTTCAATCCAAAATTATTTTCCCTGGTGTTTTAGGACAGGTAGAATCTCTTGCTTGGCTCATGTATTTCTCCTGCTTGGCTCGAGTATTTCGTATAAAACTTCAGCCAGGCTAAATGAATTCTCCACATAAAATTGATTCACATCACACAGTTACCGGGTGATTTTCATTGAAAGTATTTTTGGGCTAATCCAACTCACAAACCCAATATTACCCACACTCAGCAAAGCCTGCGTGAATTGATGCAAACAGGGGAAAAAAGATTTATATGAATTACTGCAAACTGAAACCTCTAAGATTTGCCCAGCTGTTAACTATAAGCTGTATACATCTTCTTAGCGCTGAATTCAGAATCTGGCTTCATAAGACTACCTAGTGGTCCACAGTCATGACTCCATAGCAAATTCTGTAAGATCCACAGCTTGCTTCCCCAGAGCCCTGGGGTCAGAGATGACACAATCTTACTACGGGGTATTAATGTGCAACATGATCACTGTAATGTGGGATGCCCAGTCTAAAAGAACAGATAACATCACCCACTGCGCGGCCACTGTGCATGTGAGGTCACAGTTTGATCCTGATGAGGTTCTTACCTGGAAGGGTAAGAAATTGGGGTAGGAGGAAAGAGATTGTTGCAGGAAAACACATGTTCTAGCTAATTCATTCATTTCCCCCTTACACATTTCCTTTACACTTGTGTTCTTCCACCATTCCAGCCAGCTTGTTCCTAGTTTCCCCACTGGCTTTTTTTAGTAACATCATGACAGCTCCTGATTTTAGATGGGGAATGTCTAATTTATAGGCAGCTATTGACCGGGGACTGGGCTAGATAGACCTTTGGCCTGGCCCACCATGGCTGTTCTTATGTTCTTGTGTACAGTTCTATGGTCTAATTCTCTGGGCATAAAAATGGTAAGAATCATGAACTTTCTTATTATTTAGCTAAGCTAAATCAGTTCCCCTTCTGTGGGAAAAAAGAAGCCACGCAGCTCTGTGACTGTCCCTGATTCTATTGAAGTCAAAGGGAATGTAGGGCCTGCTTCATGCCCATGAAAAACCTCCCACTGACTTGCATGAGCTTTGGATCAGGCCCTCAGTCACTGACTGGAGCAGATGGGTACCCATGCCTACCAGTGCCAGTGCAAAGCCCCATCCATGACAGCAGCCATTATACACATGAGGATTAATCCTGAAAGATGCTCAAAACCCCCAAAGACTTAGAGCAAGTTGGGAAGCACTCAGTACATCACAGGATCAGGCCCACAAGTAAGGAACAGCTGGCTCACAAGCTCAGTTCTTGGGTAGGAAGAGGAACATAAAGGTGCTTTTGCAACAGCCACTAACTAGGGATTGAACCAGAAGCCCTGAATGCCCACACTGCTACAGCTTGAGCTGAGCGCCCGAGGCACGACTGTAACATACCTCCACTCCTCTCTTCAGTGGCTCGGCAGAGAGGGGGCTCTACACCTCACACTCACCAATGGGCTACACTTGTTCGCCCTCCAGACGGCTACAATGGCGTCTATGCTCCACAACTCCTGCTACCCGCAGCCCTCACAGCCACATCTAGTACCAAACTAAGCTTCCAAACCTGTGATGGTCCCTGCTCCAAGGGACGTGCTATGCAAGAGACAATCCCCAAGGAGCCAGGCCACGTGGAGAGATCCAGGGAGAGTGCCCATGTAACCGCCACCAGGCGGATTTGGACCTGGGACCTCTGGAGCTTAGTATAGGAGCCTTTACCCTTTGAGCTAAAACCCAGCTGGCTCCCAGCCCATGCTGTAGAGGTCTCTTGTTGCTGTAGTCTAGGTGCCACTGCATGGGACAGCGAACCACATGAGGTGTGTAGGTTACACCCGCTCTGTGGGTTTCTCCCCTTGGGCGTGTTGATGTCTTTGTGGCAGCCTCAGAAGAAGTGAGTTTTGAGGAGGTGGCTGAACAAGGAGAGCTGGGCTTTGGAGGTTGATCCCATCTGAAGAGGCCATAGACACTAACACTCAAAGTGACCAAAGCGAACACCAGCTAAAGGAATGTTTCTGCCAGTACAGGAACACCACCTCCCTGAGCAACGCTTGCTGGGCCCAGTCAACATAGCTGTGTCTGCACTGGGCACTTGAGCATAACTGTGTTGGGTAAGGGGTGTGTTTTTTCACACCCCTGACTGATATAGCTATGCTGGTATGTTTCAAGCGTAGCTCAAGCATGAATCTACCCAAATTCAATCCCTGTGGCAGGGTTGGGAACTTTTTTGGGGCTGGGCAGGGGAATCAGTCAGGGGCCCCACACAAGAGAGAAGCAAAACCAAACAAACCCTCACCCACCGGCTCCAGGTGAGAAGGAGAGAGAGAAGGAGAAAGACACTCCCCACATTCCCCTTGCACATTCCCCTAGAGCCTAGGGGGCCCAGATTAGTAGATTTTTTGTGTGCTCCAGCCCTGTGGGGAGGTTGGGAGCTGGAGCACCAGCATGGGCTCCCCAATACTGGGGGGGGGGGGAGCCCTGAGCCTTGGGGGCCAGATCCAGGCGAGCGGCCCTGGGGCCTCACTTTCCCCACCCCTGCCCTATGGGGTATACGTATGGGTAAGGATGAGGGTCACATTTCATTGTGATGTGTCCTATGTAGCTTTCACCATACCGAGGAAATATCCACAGCTTAGAAAGCCATGACGGGGGACTGACAAAGAAGCGTTCGACCCACATGTGCCTGGAAATGGACAGCAAGCCCCACACTGTGGACTTCTGCCGGAGTTGCCAACCCTCCGGGGAAGCCAACAGGAGAGCTTCGAAGGAACAACCACGCAAGAGCTGCCGATCTCGACCTCCGTGCCCCCCCCCTCCACCGGCGCACAGGTCTGGGACTGGCATTGCCTATCTCCCGGGGTACCGCATTTCGCTCGCCGAGCATCGCTCGGGTTCCAAACGGTGCCCTAACAACGAGACCTGCCCCGCAAACATGGGGAGGACTCGGATGGGAAACGCAGGTACCGGGCCCCTGGGAGAACCAGGCTGGGGGGCTCGGGATCCCCGCCAGGGCGCTCACCTGGCAGCACCTGCCTGGCAGCCCGCATGGGCCGGTGGAGCCTGGGCACACACGGATTCCTACACGAGGCCACCACATGCAGGCGTGCGAGCCCGCACACAGCCCCGTGCGGGGCGCTCACCGTGGCAGCGGCCGCGCAATGGGGACGGACGGAGGGACCGGACCCCCCGGGTTTCCCTGCAGCCGGGGGTCTGAGCACGGCGCGGGGCCCGCCCCGCAGTGCAGAGCCCGGACCCAGCGGCCAGTGGCGGGAGTCGCTTCCCCGCCCGCCACACGCAAACTTTCCCTCGGGCGCTGGGAACTTCCCCGCGCCGCAGCGGGCGCCGGGCCGGGACTCACCGCTCTGGGCGCCGGCCGGCGAGAGGTGCAGCAGCTGGAACAGCTGGAGCAGCAGCGGCGCCCGCAGCCCGGAGCGCATCGCAGCGGCGCCCGCAGCAGCCCGGGCCCCGCAGCCGGATCCACTGGCCGCGGCAGCCCGGCGCGGGAGTCCCACGCCCCTTCCCGCCCACCGTCCCCAGCCATTGGCTGCAGCCGCCGGCCCTGCCTGGCCACTGGCCTCCCGGAGCTGCCAATCAGCGCGCGGAGAGTGGGGGCCCAAAGCTCCCCCGGCGGCTGCCCTGTTATGGAAGCGGGGCCGGGCAGGCGGCTCCGCCAGCTGGCGGGAGCGCGGATCCCGAGCTGGGGGGCGGTCTAAGGCTTGGCCGTAGGAACCTCAGACGCCCCGAGGCGGTTCTCAGGCGGGGGACCCCGCCCCAGCTCACCTCGGTCTGTGTTCCGCACCGGGGGAGACCCCGGGCTGTGCGGGACAGGTGCGGGGCTCAGCCTTCGGACCCCTGCAGGGAGGACAGCGGTCGGGAAGGGCTGCGAACCCTGGGTTCGAGCGTCCCGTAAGTGCCGGAGTTTGAACTGAGACGAGCCCCTTTCCCAAATCCATGTCCCAGCTTTGCGAGAGGCTCTGAATCCAAACCAGGGGCCGGCCCAAACGTCACCTCTGGAACCGCTGATTTATGCGTGGGGCACCCCCTCCGCCGCCGCTGCCCCCACCCCATCTAGAAGTCCCCAAACATGAAGGGAAGAGAAATCCCAGGTGGGCTGAGGGAGCGTCTCCAGCAATATGGCAGGTGGCTATTCCAGAGGCATCGTGGCCTGGAGGAAGGAGCAGATTCCCAGGAGCCTGCTGTGGTTCAGTCAGCACATCCTGCAAATTCTAGGTATGCAGGGGCATTTAGCAAAGCTACCCTATCCCCAGAAACAGTCTTGGTTAGGACCACCTTGCAGCCACCTGAGATGGAGGACCACTCACAACCCCCATTGCTCATAGCTGCTCTATGAGTTCTTGTTCAGCTGATTATCCACCATGACCCCCAAATCTTTTCCAGAGTCACAGCTTCCCAGGACAGAGTCCCCCAGCCTGTATGACCTTGCATTCTTTGTTCCTAGATGTCTATATTTACATTTAGCCATATTAAAATGCCTGTTGTTCACCTGAGCCAAGTTGACCAAGCAATGCAGGTTGCTCTGAATTAGTGACCTCTTTGTTATTTACCATTTCCCCAGTCTGCATGTCATCTGCAAACTTTACCAGTGAACATTTTATGTTTTCTTCCAGGTCATTGATAAAAATGTACTGGACGTGCATAGGGGCCAAGAACTCCAGGGAAGCTGGAGTGGCTTTTGACTGTGGCAGGTCCTCTAGCCTCCACCAGTTAACTGGAACCAGTAAACCTTTCATATCCCTACTCACGATGATTTGCTGATTACAATTGCCATTTACCTACTGATTTTTAAATGTCTACCATTAGAAATTTTTGTTTGACATTCCTCTAGAGCAGTGGTTCCTAACCTTTTCCAGATGGGGACCTATTTTGACAATTCAGGAAGACTTGGTGACCCAAGACAATTCAAAAACGGGGGGGAGGAGGAGGGGCAGAGTCACCTGGGGAGACACTTGGTGACCCTTTTGAAATGTAATGGCGACCCATATTTGGGTCCCGACCCATAGGTTGGGAAACCCTGCTCTAGAGAGAATATTAGTGTAATGGAAATAGTATTACTACCACCATCAGATGAGACTATATCAGGATTGGGAGCCAGGCAGCTCTGAAATTGGATCCTGCCTCTACCACTCACTATGTCGGGGTGGGCAATAAAAAACCACAGCTTGCCAGAGTTAGTCCCTGGTGGGCTGCCGCTATGTTTACCTGCGCCTTCACAGGTATTGGATAATAACAGCTCTCGTTGGCTGCGGATCGCCATTTGTGGCCAATGTGAGTGGTGGGAAGCGGCGTGGACTGGGACGCCACTTCCTGCCGCTCGTATTGGCTGCAAACAATAATTCATGGCCAATGAGAGCTGTGATTGTTCTATACCTGTGATGGGGGCCCGACAGGCCCTGTGGACCGGATCCAGCCTGTGGGCCGGAATTTGCCCATCCCTGCGCTATGTGGTCTTGGTTAAGGCATTATTGGAAAAAGTTTCCACTCATTCTGGATAGTTCTGGTTTGGGGAGCTGAGTTTGAGACACCTTGAACCTGCTTTCCAGAGGTGCTGAACACCCACACTTACTTTAAAGTAGTTGGGAACAGTGGGTGCTCAGCATCTCTGAAAAACAGGCCTAAAGAATCCCAGATAGGGCACCCAAAATCAATGGCCAAATGACTTGCCTGAGGTCACACACATAATCTGTGGCACAGCTAGGGATACAGAGCCCAATTTTGTGTTATGGGAACTCTAGCTGGGGAGTCAGTGGTACAATATGGCCCACGGTCTGTCCTACAGCAGTGGTTATTACTTGTGGATTACTTAGATAAAAGAATGAGTTCACTACTGATTTGCATCCTTTCAGTCCGTGCTTGTCCCAGCAGTTAACTAGCAGATTCCAGTTATTTGCTGCATCAGGGACTCCTGGCTTCTGTTTTTAGATTTGCCCTGATGCATTCTGGGTAAAAAGGCCCATCACCTTCATAAACCCAAGTGATTGTTGCAGGTGAAGAGCGTGTGTGTCCTGTTATAGAAAATTGAAACCCACCACATGTCCTGTGGTCCACTCCTGGGCCAGGAGCAAGGGTGTCTCTGAATCTATGCAACCATGGATTGGGTGGCCCCTCCCTTGACCAGCCATCTCCTCTGTCCTATATGGGGTCAGCACAGATATCCCTGCACAACTGATCTACCTACAGCCCTTCCCTCATATAGGGTGCAGTGAGGCGCCAGTCCTCTGTGCTGGGGTGAATTTCTTCCTGTGTGTCTCATTTTAACCTACCTCTGCCTCTGTTTGCTGATCCACCCATGGGGCCATGATAGCACAAAGGACACAGACAGTAAAATATAAATCAGCATAGATAGCCAATATCCAAAGCACTCTAAAATAATGCTAATAATCGGGAGTGGGACAGTCAGGTACCAGGGAAACTCTTCCTGATTTAATGTTCAGTGCCTGTGGGCCTATAGAAACAGCAGCTCTTGTTAACTAGCTATCGTAGCACTGGAGGCCTTTTTACGTGTCCCGCAGATGCTTGGCCTGGGCACGCCATACATTGGCACAGATACTCATTGGCGCCATCGTGTGGTCATGATACATCATACTCTGACAGAGTTGGTACAAATGTACTGGCTTTTGGAGCCTGCCCGGGCCTGTGGGTATGGCATTGGCATTTACCATGCATGGCACCTACCCCAAAAAGAGGTGACACAACACAAAATCAAAGAGAATGTTTCACTCAAGTCATAGAGTTTGTCAAACCATAAACCACTTAGCAAATGTTTCCCATGATATTCGTGAACAGTCACACGGATGCTCCAGTTGAAACAATGGGTGAAAACAAATAACCCTTTCCCTTCCATGTTTGCAACCCAAATGGGGCAACACTGAGCCTCTGCATGTGAAAACAAGAGTGAGCAAAGTGAAAGCATTCCTGGGTTTTCTTTGTCCAAGCTGTGGGGCGGGGATGCCAGGTGTATAAATGCTGAAAATGCAGAGGGTGTTGGTATTATTGTGTTATCTCTTCTCAGCTATGAGGGGACTGAAGACAGAGGGCTTGATTTTCATTCTGGCTGAGGTGTCCCTAGCTGTACTGGGAGGGCAGGGGACTGGACTTGATGATCTCTCAAGGTCCTTTCAGTTCTAGTGTTCTATGATCTTTAAATTAGCTTTGCAGCGGCTCGTGTTCTGGGCCCAGCCAGACCCTTCCCCATTCAAGGTGTAAATTAGAGCATCCTCAGGGACTCAGAGTCCTCTATGCTACAGGTAGCTGAGACTAGTCAGAGCCCAAGACAATCTAGTCACAAACCCGCACTTCTCCTGACACATTGCCTCCAGCCTCGGGGCTGCAAACAGGCCAGCACAGAGCCTGTACACGTTACGTTAGCTGAACTGAAGAACATTGGTGCAAGGAAGCTAACACAGCCATTGAATTCAGTTTCTGAGACAGACTTTCAAAAGCGCTCGACCCCCCCGCCTGCAGAGTGCCCCTTTAGAAACATGGCCACTTACGTTTAGGCCTAAAGGAGCTGTTATGAAAACCTGGCTCTAAAACACTGCTGATTTACACTGGCCTCCCCGATTGGAGAGCCAAGTCTGCTGTGTGCCATGAAACCCATGTCAGATCTCACATGCTTCTGGGCTTCGTTTCCATACATTGGGTATTTTTAAACACAGCCCCTCCAACCTCCTGTTTCCTTTTCATTCCTTCCTTGAATCTTGCCAAAAATCTCAGAATATTTTAGAGGGATGCAGACCTCTGATCTGCAGCCTGTAGAAAGATGAGGGCCTGAAACATAAGCCCATGTAGCACAGGTTTGAGGCCTGTGGCCTAGCTAACAATGGACAACATTTGGCTAATATAAAGCAAAGCTAAGCAGTGAGCAAGAGGCAGGCCCCTTCTCACAGAACTTGGCACAAACAGGGCTGAGAGTGTAAAACACTAATTGGTACTAGGCCCAGGTGTAGAACAGTAATTGGTACCAGCTGTAGAACAGTAATTGGTACTGGTCATAAGTTGAAAGCACATTCCAAAAGGACGGTAACACCAGCTCTTTAAAAAAGACCTTGGTACCCATACTCCCCACAGATACAGATCCAGGTTCAGTAAAGGGTTTACAATGACAGCATGATGGATAGAGATGGTCTAATCCAGTGGTTCCCAAACTTTTCAGCATCACGCCCCCCTTTCTGATTTTTGAAAAACCCTCACGCCCCGCCCCCCCCCCGCAAAAAAAAACAACTTGTTGAGCAAAAACAAAAAACTGAGCGGGGCAGCAAAACTTGATGGGGGGGCTGGGTCGCCTCGTGCCCCCCCCCAATTTCTTCACACACACCCCAGGGGGGCACGCCTCCCTGTTTGGGAACCCATGGTCTAATCAAACCCTGAGGTACAGGGAGATGGGTGGTATCTAAGTAGTGTCAGAGGGTGGCAACTTGACAAAGTGGGGTATTGAGGGGACAGTCTTTGTCCAGCTGGGGGACAGTGGGGTCTTCCACTGATTGAACTGAGTCCATTGTTATGGAGAACATATGCGTAGTGGTTCGATAGAATCTACTGGCAGCTATGACTGTACTTCGCTTAACAATGAACCTGGTACCTTCAATCCTTATCTGATTTGTGGTCTTTGGGGGCTCTCTTGGGGTCTGCTGTGTCAGCTAATTGTGCAGGTCAACACAGCACACATCATTCAGCTCACACACAAGCAGCCTTTTAGTTATAATTTGTTGGGGGAAAGTCAACATGGTGTCTGTAAAGGGAAATCATGCCTTACTAATCTACTAGAGTTCTCTGAGGAGGTCAACAAACATGTGGACAAGGGACATCCAGTGGATATAGTGTACTTAGATTTCGAGAAAGCCTTTAACAAGGTCCCTCACCAAAGGTTCTTAAGTAAAGTAAGTTGTCATGGGATAAGAGGGAAGGTCCTTTCATGGTAACTGGTTAAAAGACAGGAAACAAAGGGTAGGAATAAATAGTAAGTTTTCAGAGTGGAGAGAGGTAACTAGTGGGGTCCCCAAAGGATCTGTCCTGGGCCCAGTCCTGTTCAACTTATTTATAAATGATCTAGAGCAGTGGTTCCCAAACTTTTCAGCATCATGCCCCCCTTTTTTATTTTTGAAAAACCCTCACACCCCCTCCCCCCCAAAAAATAGCAGCAAAACTTGTTGAGAAAAAAAAAAAAGAAAGAAAGAAATGAACTGACTGGGGCAGCAAAACTTAATGGGGGAGAGAGCGCCTCACGCCCCCCCTGGAATTTCTTCACGCCCCCCCAGAGGTACACGCCCCCCAGTTTGGGAACCCATGATCTAGAGAAAGGGGTAAACAGTGAGATGGCAAAATTTGTAGATGATAACAAACTGCTCAAGATAGTTAAGATCAAAGCAGACGTGAAAAACTTCAAAAAGATCTCACCAAACTAAGTGATTGGGCAACAAAATGGCAAATGAAGTTTAATGTTGATAAATGTAAAGTAATGCACATTGGAAAAAGCAATCCCAACTATACATACAATACGAGGGGGACTAATTTAGCTACAACTACTTGAGAGAGATCTTGTGGATAGTTTTCTGAAAACATCCACTCAGTGTGCAGGGCAGTCAAAAAAGCAAACAGAATGTTAGGAACCATTAAAAAAGGGATAGAGAATAAGACAGAGAATATCTTATTGCCTCTATATAAAACCATGGTACATCCACATCTTAAATATTGCATACAGATATGGTCGCCTCATCTCAAAAAAGATATATTGCCATTGGAAAAGGTTCAGAGAAGGGCAACAAAAATGATTAGGGGTTTGGAATGGGTCCCATATGAAAAGACTTGGACTTTTCAGCTTAGAAAAGAGGAGACTACCGGGGGATATGATAAAGGTCTATAAAATCATGACTGGTGTGGAAAAGGTGAATAAGGAAAAGTTATTTACTTATTCCCACAATATAATAACTAGGGGTCACCAAATGAAATTAATAGGCAGCAGGTTTAAAACAAACAAAAGGAAGTTTTTCTTCAGTTAGCGCACAGTCAACCTCTGGAACTCCTTGCTAGAAGATGTAGTGAAAGCTAGGACTTTAACAGGGTTCAGAAAGGCTAGATAGATTCATGGAGGTTAGGTCCATCAATGGCTATTAGCCAGCATGGGTAGGTATGGTGTCCTTAGCCACTGTTTGTCTGGAAATGGATGACAGGAGAGGGATCACGTGATGATTACCTGTTGTGTTCCCTCCCTCTGGGGCATCTGGCATTGACCACTGTTGGCAGATAGGATGCTAGGCTAGATGGACATTTGGTCTGACCCAGTATGGCCATTCTTATCATCATTGATGGAGCAGAAGACCTGTCGGGACATCACACCAGTAAATCCTGACCTATTATATGTAGTGACCCTACTACACAGATCTCCCTCAGAGACTGGAAGACTCAGACTCCTGTTTTGAAACCTTTACGCTCCTTGGCAATGCAGGGCAGGTTGACTCAGCTCTTTATCCTCGCACACATCAGGCTCTGTGCCATTTGCTGCATGTGGCTCTTTCAGATGAGACCTTACAACCCAAAGTATTTCCAGCTCAGTGCAGGCGATGGAGATTCTCACAAGGGCAGGAGGCTGTCTCACTGCCATGTGCAAGATGCTGTGTGAGAGGTGGCAGCTACCCTCCACCCCAAAGGTAGCTGCATTTCAATTGTGCTGTGGCTCAGTAAGTAATTTGGGAGAACAGGTGTCATAGAAATGTGAAGCGAAGTTAGGTTCCTGTTTTTAATTAAGCTTATGCTCAACTGTCTGCCAAACAGGCATATTCTTCTGGGAGGGTTCATTAATGCTGTAACATACAAGGAGATGGTATCTGGCCCCTCCTGTACAGCAGAAGTACCCAAACATTACTTAAGTGAAGTCTGTAGTGGCAACCAGCCATTATGCCAACACCTATGCCTCATTTACACCAAATGGAGCAGCCCACGCAGCTGAGGCCCAGCACACAATGCCCCCTATCTTCATTCAAGAGGTTTATACCTCACAATACAGATCCTAGCGTGCAACCCTCCAGCTCATACAAAAGTTTTGCATATGTTAGGAAATGGAGCCAGGGCTAGAAGCTGTGGCCAGCAGTGATCCTTAAACAGAAAATAGCTGAACTGCTAGTATAGGCTGGGCTAAACCATTTTCAGTGCTGTCACTGAGGCTACGTCTACTCTGCAGCAGTTTTTCGGAAGAGGAAATGCAAATGGAGTGCTCTCATTTGCATATTCTCTTCCGATCCTTTTTGCGGAAGAGGTTTTTGCGATAAAAAGCCCTGTGTAGATGGGGTCATTTGTTGGAAAACTGCCGTTTTGCGCAAGATCCCTTATTCCTCAAAAAATGAGGTTTACAGGATCTTGTGCAAAACGCGGTTTTTCCGACAAATGGCCCCATCTACACAGGGCTTTTTATCGCAAAAACCTCTTCTGCAAAACACAGATTGGAAGAGAATATGCAAATGAGAGCACGAGATTTGCAAATGAGCGCTGCATTTTCATTTCCTCTTCCGAAAAACTGTCACAGTGTAGACGCAGCCTGAATGTTTAACTGAGACTCAACAGGAAAGGGGTGATTTCCTAGTGTAGACATGGTTTCAGTGGTCTAGGCCCAGGCCACAAATCTTAAAGTTCTAACATGCAATGGTCATTCTTGATTGAAGGAGCAGGGGAGAGGCTCACAGCGACTTTATATTTATCTTTATTTGAATGGATCAATATGAAATGTTTTGGCTGGAACATGCAACCAAGGGGTACTTATATGGAGCATTGCATACTGTGACCTTTAAGCTTCATGGGCTGCACCCAGAGCTGGCCTTAGGGACAGGGTTAGGATGATATGTCAACATTCAGGGAGGGAGCCACATGGCACAGCTGCCCAGCCAGTTGGTTTATTTGATCTGTCACCCTGTTTTGCAATTTCTTTTTTCTCACCTGCTCAAGGCAGTGAACCATATAGGGTGCTCCTGACCACAACTATATAAATGCTGACAGGAACTATGCCTGGATTGCATGAAACTGCAGTTTGCGTGGCCTCCTGGAAGAGGGCTCTTAAGAGTGCCAGACCTACACTTCTGCAGGGGTCCTAATGTCACGAGTCATGGTTTCAGCAATAAGAGCACTGAGAGTTTGGGTGGCAGCCCTGAAAAATCCCCCAAGGAAGCCAGAATCTCAAGCCAAATCCTGAGGGAAGCGGCCATAGTGAGGATGTCCCCATGGCCAGTACCTGCCCTGGTGTCTGAACTCCATAAAAGTGCAGTGCTGTTGATGACAGGCTGGCTGAGCACTTGGACACAGGTCAGAGTCACGCTGATACCTTCCTCCTTGTCTCCTTCCCCACTCCCAATGAGAGTCCTTGAACTCACAAGTGTGGGGTCCCATTGCAAAGACAGGGAAGGGAGGGACGCTGGGCTGAGGAGAATGGAGGGTGCAGTATCTTTGCTCACAACCTCACTGATGCCCCCATGGGTAGAGGTCCTGGACCATCACCCTAAGGGCAAAGCAGGTCTGGGATGGAGGTGGCCCCAAGGGAGATGGGGATGACCCCTTGGGGGGATAGGATGGGACCCCCAAAGCACAGTCCCTCTGTGATCTTCTAAAGGTGAGGCAGGTCTGGGGGGGTGCCCCCAAGGCAGGGTCCCACGTGATCACCCCAGGGATGAGGCAGGTCTGGGGGGGGTGCCCCCAAGGCAGGGTCCCACGTGATCACCCCAGGGATGAGGCAGGTCTGGGGGGTGCCCCCAAGGCAGGGTCCCACGTGATCACCCCAGGGATGAGGCAGGTCTGGGGGGTGCCCCCAAGGCAGGGTCCCACGTGACCACTGCAGGGTGAGGCCCCTGAAGGGGTTAGACCCCCCCAGGGCAGGGGTTCCAGATGCCCCCCCTTCACGGTGCACAGGGCACGGCTAAGCCTCGGGTCGGGTCAGGCCAGGAGGGGGAAGCACCGCAGCTCCCAGGCAGCAGCACAGCCAGACTGAGCAGCGGACAGTAGTAAAATGGTCCGCGGCCCCTTTAAGGCAGGCGGCGGCCGGAAGTGCTGGCGACCGAGCGCTGTCGCGGGCGCGGCTGCTGCGCATGCTCATTCCTCCCCTCCCCCAGCCCCTGACTCGGCCGTTCGCAGACGGTAAGGGACGGAGGGCGCCGCGCTACGGGAGCCGGGAGGGCCCAGGCCCGGACGCGGAGTGCGGCGGTGGGGTCCGGCCGCAGGGGGAGGGGTAGCCCCGAGCGCGCTGCCGCTGTACGTGCCGCCGCCGGGAGAGGGACGTCGCGCCGCCGCGGCGGGGGGAGAAGTGGGGGCTGAGTGGCTGCGTCCGCTCGGCGCCCGCCCGCCTGCCTGCCTGCCTGGAGCGGGGGGCGGGAGGAGGGGAGGCCACACCCCTTCCCTAGGGGAGCCCCGCCCCGGCCCCTCCACGGGGGCAGGGGCCCCCACCGGCCTCTGGGAGGGAGGACACGGTCCCTCCGACCCCTCCCCCCGGGCTCTCATCGCTGAAGGGGACTGGTGACCTCTGACCCTTTCGGGGGGCCTGCGGCCTCGCGCTGCCCGCTCAGGATCCAAGGCCAGAGATGGACCCTCGGGGGGGAGGTGCCCGAGGCCTGCCCCGCTAGCCGGGCGCGTGTGCGAATGCGCTTCCCGTTTGCTGCACAAGATGCAGAGGAAATCGGAGGGGGGCGGGATTATGGGCTGCCCCCCAATACCTCCTGCGTCTCCTTCCCAGCCAGCGTGCCCCCCCCCACTCTGAGTAGTGCTAAGGGCAGCTGGCTGTGGTGGCGGCACCTCATTTTCTCCAGTCCCTTTGGGATGACGGACACTGGGGTGGAGGGAGAGTCTCATGCTCTCTGGGTAGCTGACTACCGATGAGTCAGTGGTTGTTAGGGAGGAAGCTCTGCCTCATCTGATCTTCAGTGTAAAGGTAGTTTTTCCTTTACTGCCTGTTCAGGTGTGAAGGGGGCTGGGCATCTTCAGACTCCTTATGTGTTAGATTATTGAGGGGAGGGGAGGGAAGGGGATTGGACCTTTTGCATCTCTCGTCTTTGCACCAGTTTTCAGGTGTAGTGAGTTGATATACTGCTTTTCTCATCCCAGAGATGGGTGTTACTCTTATGACTAGAGCCCTGCATGGATACAGAATTTGAATCCACATCTGTATCCACAGAAATGAGCTGCAGATATCTGCATTCACATCCACAGATGTGAATATCACGGATATAAAGCGGATATCCATGGCTTTGCAGGGCTCTACTTATGACTGACTACAGATTGATGATTGGCTGGATGGGTTGAGTCCTGTGTTGTCCTGACTCTGAAAAGGTCTTGTGCTCTGGGACCCCAACTGGGGATAGAAAATGTGAGTATGTCCTTCTTATCCAGGAGAGGTGAAAGATCTAAGCACCGTTTTATCTTAACAACCAAAGAATGAAATGACCGTGGCGTCTCACTCCCTCCAAAGCCTGACTTCAGAAAAGTGAATATCTTAGGGCTTGTTCGCTTCCATGTGGATGGGTGAAGGATGCAATATGCTAATACTGTGACCTTGGCTGTGGAGGGTTCTGAGAATGTTATGCTGAGTTTCATAAATGCAACCCTAGATACTTCTAAACATTGGTCTCAAGAATATACAGCCTCTGATGAGAAGAAAGTGAACTACAGACAATTGTATTGTTCCCATGGCACCAAATGTCACTCTCTGTCAGGCACACAAATTGTAGGAGACTAAATGCCAGGTATAGGACTCTGCCATTCCTAGGGCATTTACAGTGCTGAATGGGGACTGCAGATACTGTTCAACTGTATGTATACCAGCTTCAGCAGCGACTGAACTCAGCCCTCTCAGGAGACTCACTGCAAGAGCCCAAATTACTCATCTTCTTGGTAGCATCTGACATACTAGGGGCTTTGATATACTATGAAGCTCCCAGAGTTCCCTCTTACAGAGACTCCAGATCCAGTTCCCCCTAGACACAGAACCAAGAAAATCTTTAAAACAAAGGAGAACCGATTTGGGAGCTGGATCCTGCCATTTTCTCCTCAAGCGGTTCTGGGTGATGCATCCCATGCAGCTACTACCTTACTGAATCACTTGTCCATCGGCCACGTGTTTCCATTCCTTGCTTCCTTTCCGGTTGCTTCTGCCTAGCCATGTTCTTGTTGGTCCCAAACACATTGTAGAAACATGATAACTAGTCTTATCTTTCTGAAACAGGAATGTGTGCTTTTTTATGTTGGAGTATAAGCAGATGCTTTCTGGTAAGTTGTGCCTTGCATTTGGATCTAATAGCATCAGGCTTAGACTCAGCCTGATCTCATCTGGCAAGGAATGCCACAGCTGGAGGTCTGCCACGGAGAGAACACTGTCTCCAGCAAGCCAATGATGTAAATCTGGGTCTCTGTGGAGAGGGACACTTAATATTGTGTATGCATACATGGAGACTATTCCAGATGCCAGGAGGTGCAGAAGAGATGATGAGACTGTGGGGAAGAACAGACAGGTTGCCAGTTAGACAAGACAAGGTAGAGAAATACATGGTTTCTAAGACAGACCTGTGCAAATCTGTGTAGGGTTTTAAAATGAAGGAGAACAATCTTGAACTGGAGCCTGGATTACTTTTAAACAAATTACATAATGTGTCATCCTCTCCATGCTTTTCAGGCAAGGTAGTAAAAAAAAAGCCATTAACTCCTCGGCTACATCTAGACTGCATCCCTTTGCCGTAAAAGGGATGCAAATTAGACACATCGCAATTGCAAATGAAGCGGGGATTTAAATCCCCGCTTCATTTATAAACATAACCCGCTTTTTGCTCGAGCTTTGCCGTAGAAGCGCCAGTCTGACGCGGATCTTTCGAAATAAAGCCTTTTCCGAAGATCCCTTATTCCTTATCTTAAAATAAGGAATAAGGGATCTTTCGAAAAGGCTTTATTTTCCAAAGATCCGTTTAGACTGGCGCTTCTTACGGCAAAGCTCCGAGCCGGAAAAAGCGCAGTTGTTTATGCAATGAAGCGGGGATTTAAATCCCCTTCATTTTACTGCGAGTGTCTAATTTGCATCCCTTTTACGGAAAAGGGATGCAGTCTAGACGCAGCCCTCCAGTAATAAAATGACATGTACATTTTTTTATGTGAGCTCTAGAGAGCATTCTAGCAAAGCACAACAAATACCCAACATGCTGTCAGTAAAACACCAAGCTCTTTACTCCCTCCTCAACCCATCTTTAATGCTAGGATCACAATCTTACAGTTATACTTGGAGGCAGTGGGGAAAAAAATCTGGCCTGTGCATTTTTCTGGTAATAAATGATTATGGCTTCACAGTGCCTGCTAGAAATCTTGCAACTAAGGAAATGAGGGAATTAACCCCATCTTAGAAACCTGTTTCCGGGCATGCTCATGGCTGCTGCCAAGACCAAGCATATGGGTTTGCATTGATGCTGACCTGGATGGCGCTGATTTTGCAATGTTTGGTTCCTAAACAGGTAAGTTTGCTCTGCATTCTGTCTGCTGTTAAAATGCTTATGAATATGGTACTGTGGGGTTCTGTGATTGTCCACTGATGCCAGGTCCAGCGTTCTCAACTGCTTGCTCTGCAAGCTGAGAGGTATGCTCTCTGGTTTATACATTCCCATCATCAGAAGCCCAATGTCCCTTCTCTTCCATGGCGGCCTTTGCACTTCAGTTTGCTTCTGCAGCATAGAGGAGTTTTACCAGTAGCTAGTGCTCCTGTTCACACACTCCGAGATTGAGGATCAGGCTTCTGTAAGCTTCTCAGCTCCCACTAGTCCTATATAATTTTGTTAATTGCGGCAGGACTGCTGGCGACAGTTGCTCTTCCATTTTGACACCATAGAATATTCTTGGTCTTCCCATGAGACCAGGGCAAATAGCTGCCTCTGCTTGTCCTCTACAGCACGCTTGCCACCCAGCCCTTTGACTGCATGTGAGAGATGGCAAATGCCGAAGTGAGTGTCCCTGTGGGGGATGTGGTGGTTGTACCAACCGAAGGAAATGAAGGGGAGAACCCAGAAGATACCAAAACCCAAGTGATATTACAGCTACAGCCAGTGCAACAAGGGTGAGGATCCATGTAGCTTTGCATATTCTAAAATATTTACATGCATGTGGGTGCACAGGTGTGGGAAGGGGGTATGTTTGCAGAGTGGCTAATCTCATGTATGTGACCAGAGGCATGTCCATTTTTGGCATGCCCTTTAAGGGGATGTGGTGTAATTGGACTGCTGGAAGGGTTATACTTTTATTGATTTTGTTCTGCAATGAAGGGAGAAATTATAACTGATTAAAATGTTAACTTCTAACAATGACATAACGTAGTTCACATACAAAATAAGGTAGTGGCTTTAAGGTTCAACATCTTGGGACCTTCTTGAGCTAGAAGCAAGCCCTGGGTGTCTCAGAGGGAAGCTGAGAATCCATCCCCTTTTCAGTGATTAGGAACATAGAGAGTTGCAAAACTGGGTCAGGTCTAGTCCAGTAACCTGGACTAAGTATTTCAGCAGAAGGTACGAGAAATCTCCATAATGACCAAGTATGAAATAAGCTGCCCATAGGGGAAGCTTTTTCCTAACTCCAGTTACGTGCCTTTTACTCAATAAATATATTGCAAAAAACCCTTTTTGTGCAACATGAACTGGGAGATTTTACATGCATAAAATCATAGCATTCAGAGTGCGGATTTACACAAGTAACTCTCCCCCTTTGCCTCTATTCCTGACAACTGATTCTTTCAGCATGTGATCACAAGGAAGATATACAGTGATGCAATGTCCTACATGTGTGTGTCTGATACTGTAGGCAAAAGTGCAGTGTAAATGTAAAGCAGAGAATTTACAGACTTACTGGTGGAGCACTGTGGGGGTGGGGAATATAACTTTGGTCACAACTATGTATGTTTCAGTCCCTGATGACTATTACTTGTGTTTTCTATCTGAATCCCATCCCCTTCCCTACTCCTCCCCTTCCCTTCCCGCCCCAAAAAAAGTTTGAAAACAAAAGTTCTTGTCCCTAAGGGACAGGTAAGCAAATAATGAAATGAGGTTTTTAACCCTTTGCTATGAATCTTAATTTTTCCGTGATTTATATAGTTTGTTTATCGATGGACACTTTTACAACAGGATTTACGAAGAGGGTTCTGAGACCAGTGCCGCGGTAGTGGCTGTAGAAACACATACCATACACAAACTAGAAGAAGGGATAGGTGAGTGTCTCCAGTGTGGGCATAAACATGTCTCCTGCAGAATTATTTACTGTTGGGTTTGCACCTTTAATACATTGGGGTTTTCTCACTGATGGGATCAGCAGTTGGGGATGTTGTTTCCCCTGCGATTGCCTCAGACGTGGAGTGCATTGTCTCGGGGTGTTCCCACCTGGATCGTTAGTGCTGTGGTTGCCACTTGGATTCTAGATACAGGGTGAAATCCTGGCTCCAGTGAAGTCCATGGCAAAACTCGCATTGACTTCAGTGGATTCAGGAATTCATCTTGAAGGCTTTCTTGGGTGTACATGTCCCAGAAAGATAGTTGTACCGGGTTTGTGTGAGCAGGGAATCTCAACAGGAATTGCTTGGAGCATCTGTGCCAGTCCCTGTCACACTGTTGGGTTCTTGCTTTGTATGGATTGATACAGGTTAAGGGTTTGGATTAAACGATCTGAGCATGCTGGCTCTGCAATGCTCCTTGCCAGCCCAAGGGGGAAGGTTCTTTCTTCAGAATCACACAGTGGAGCTTGACTCTGATATTGTGTGTGGATCTGTTGATGTCAGTAGAAGATCAGCATCTGCTGGGAACAGGCTTTCGAAGCAGAGACCCAGAGACTCACTGCCTAGATACCAGAGCAAAACATTGTCCTGTGTCTTAAATGTAAACTGCATTTCCCACATGGCAGGATGTGATGCTCCATACTGACCCCATGGCGACCTGTCTTAGTGCTCGCATTGGATGGATTTTGCTACCATTGGTGATCACTTCAGACAGATTCTGCTAATATCTATATTTTTCTTTGGGTGTTGCCATTTAGGAGTAAGTCACCTGCTGCAGGGGAAGGGACCCACTGGCTGTGTTGTCTTTATGGGGTCGGAAGGTATAGGAGGCGTATTGCTGAATTAGGAAGTGTACTACTTCAGCTTGCTGCAAATAGGTCTTAGGAAACTGGATGCTCACACCATTGCCTTTGGGGCTTGAGCTCCGAGTAATGAAAATCTCACGTTATTCATGCTTCTGCCTGCAGATCCCAACACTATTGAAACTAATGAGGATATTGAGATTGCCTACCCCATCACCTGTGGGGAGAGCAAAGCAATCCTTCTCTGGAAGAAGTTTGTCTGTCCAGGAATTAACGTCAAGTGTGTCAAGGTAACTTGTTCTTTATAGAGTAACCTGCTTTCCTTTGCCACATCCTCTCTCTGCCCTCTGAAGATGAGACTGTGGCAGGTCATTTTTCTTCCGGTGTATTTTTCTCTCTCAATTTCATCTGAGTCTTTACACTGGGATTTGTTAAATTTGCTTTGGCAGCGTGTGGGACCACAAACATGGGAGAGGGTTTTGTCATTGTGAGAGGCAAGGCTAAGAGTAGATTCAGGTTATCAGAGGGTTCTCAGCCCCCTTGTCTTTCTGAGCTGCTACTGACCTCTGTTTAAAGTCCTGCTTTGTCTGTCTTTTCTTCCATCACATTCCATTGGAGCCTTCTTGTGATAGTTTCATGGGGTGCCCAGGACTGTGTGTGTGTACGTGAGAAACTTGCTGGTGCTTACCTGGGAGTCAGCTCACTGACACCAGGAGCCAGTTAGTTGCCCCAAAAAATTAGTGCTCTGCCAGCTCTCACATTGCCTTGCAGGTTAATAATAGATGTATCTGAGCCTCTCTAAAACCATGTCCTGTGGCATCCAGCCTCTGTCCCTGGGTATTCACAAGAAATACCTGACAGGCCAGGGGTGGGGAACCTTTTTTGGGTTGGGGGTCGCTGATCCACAGAAAAATCAGTCAGGAGCCACACTCAAGTGAGAAGCAAAAAACCCAAAACCAAATCCTCACTGATGAGGCTCCTGACTAAGAAGCAGAAAGACACTCCCCACGTTTTCCTTGCATCCCAGAGCCTTGGGGCGGGGAACCAGACTAGTAGATTTTGGGTGCTCCAGGCCCATGGTGGAGGTGGGGGGCGTCTGGAGTGCCAGCGTGGCCTCCTGAATGCTGGGATGGGGAAGCCCTGATCCAGACAAGCCAGGGGCTGCATCCAGCCCCTGGGCCTTAGGTTCCCCACCCCTGTGGTATGCTGTCCTCAAAGGACCAGGGCTCTCACTAGTTTGATTCAGCTGAGTGTCAGCTCCAGTATAATATCACAGCATAGACACATATTTATAGAGAAATTAGTCAATATATTATCAAAGGCTAAAAGTTAAGAGATTGTGAGTAAGGATAATGGAAACAGAATTACATATAAAAATAAAATGCAGTCTTTGTCTACACTTGGTAATGATTTTCTTTCCTAGCTTTTCCCCCAAAGGTTCAGTCTTTTGCAGAGCTGGCTACTTTAGGACAAACCAGGAACCAAGTACTCATGAAGCATCCCTCCCTGCCAAGGGTTTTCCTGAATGACTATATGACAAAATGTCTTTTTGCTTCTTCCCCCGCCCTCCCAATTAATTGTTTTTGCCTCCAAATCAGCATGACCCCCGTGTTTCCTTTTCTGGTGTGCTGGCTCCAGAACTCCATTGTTTTGGCTTACAATGCTTAATCTACATTATGAACCTAGGCAGACAAGCAAATATATGTCTCTTTGTCTGGCAAAACCTGTGTGTCAATCCTGCCTGGGATACAGACTCTAAAACATATTTTAGGTGCATAAATGCAACTCCTTAAATATGATCCGTACATACATCTCACAATGCTTATGAGGATCAGTATGTCATAAGCTTTCATTAGAGACCTCACATGATCCTTTTTGGATAGATACTATGACAGCAGTGTGTTAGGTAGAGCAAGGTTGTCAGGTCTGATAGGAGTTGCTCTTATAGAAAGCGGACCCTTTGCCACTTGGCATTGAGAGGGCGTTAGGGTCACACCTGTCATTGGGGAATATTTCTGAAGAAGCGCATGCCCCTCTAAAGCATTCCATTCCTGGCTGGCTGGTGAAAGGGAATCCTGCTGTTGTGTCCCCCAGCTGGCAATGTGATAAGCAAACAGCTGAACCACTGAGGTAAATGCCAGTGTCCACTAGAGATGTTAAATTTCGATGAATCAGCTAATCTAGCAAGGGGGGGAAGCGACTAGTTGAGTAGTGATGCAACTACTCGATAAGTCTAGACTTATTGGGTGGTCAAACTAGTTGCTTACATCCCTAGTGTGCACTAGGGATATAGGCGACTACTCAACTACCTGATAAGCAAATTCTTATTGGGTAGTCGAGTAGGAACTCATCTAGTCACTCTCCCCCCCCCACTTGCTGCCTCTATCAGAGAGAGGCAGCAAAGGGGGGAACACGAGATGGTGTTGGGGAGACCCGTCTTAAAAGCCAGTTCTACCCCCCCAGCACCATCTCTGTGGGGCACAGGGGAAGCAGGGGGCAGTGGGGAAATGCTACAAGCAGGGATTGAAATGGTTCCTCTCACGCCGGTCCCACTGCTGCTGCTCTCCCTTTGGAATATACAAGAGCCACCTGTGTGTCATAAATTTCAAAGGAAGAGGCACAGAGGGGAACCGGTGCCAGTGGGGACTGCTTTGCTTCCCAGCATGGGTTCCTGCTGCCTCTCTCCCTTTGAAATGTACAGGAGCTGCCCAGGCTCTCCCTTTGAAATATACAAGAGCTGTGGGCGGCTCCTGTACATTTCAGAGGGTGAGAGGCAAAGGGAACCCCTGCCTTTCTCCCTTTGAAATATACAAGAGCTGCCTGCTCTTTGTATGTTTCAAAGGGAGAGGCACAGTGGAATAGGGAGTGCCCCCTTATTGACTAATCAAGTAGTCGATGAAAATTCCTGGATTGGAAGAAACTTTATTAGCTGATTAATCAAAATGTAACATCCTTAGTGTGCACTTCTGTATGTCCAAGCAAACCTTGCAGGCCAGAAACACTGAATGCAAAGCTCCTTAATTTCTGCAGCTGATGTGCATGTTGTGGCTTGAATGTTTCACTGCTTGACTTTTAGGAGATTTGTGAATGGGAAGGTGAAGTTGTGGGTATTTCCTAGCAAAAATACTCTGCCAAATGGCTGGTGCTATGTCATTTGATTCACAGACCTAATTCTGTGTAAATAAGTTGTATACATCACTTTAAACTGCCACATCCTTGAGGGAGTTAAAGAATTAGAAATATGATTTAAGGGTGGTCAAGAGGGTAATTTTTTACAAGTTTATTTGAAGCACATACCACTTTATAACTAGGAGGACAAAGGAATTAATGGAAGCAGGTGAGAAGATGGGCTAAAAGTCAAAAAAGATTAAATCAGGTTTTATTTACAGTCTGTTTTAGTGTTCTAATTTGCATGTTGAACAGATACCTTAATTTTAAAGAGAGGCCAGTCCCTGACTCCAAACTTTGAATCCAGATTCAAGTTGGCTTGGATCTTTATTACAGGCAAATCCAAACCTAAATGTGCAGACTGCCCCCGCCCTTTCTCACTGCAGGAGCTTTGGGCCAGGTGAGAAGTGCCTCTCCATGGCTACTGAAGTTCCAGCAATACAGCTGGGGAGGGGTCCATGTCCTCTGTCTGGGTCAGGTCCAGGTTCATCTGCCCTCTATGCTCCCCAGCCAGAATGGGGAATGCAGCAAACTATGCACTTTCCTCTTGTTTCCTGATGAAGGGGAACAGCCAGCAATGTTCTTATAAGAATCGGGGGGGGTAGTTTCAGCCCCCCACCTTCCCTAAAGGGTGCCTGAGGGGAAGGCATGGGGCTTGGAGCATCCCAGCCAGCGCCTTTCTCCTGTCTGGTGACTCTTTCTCTCTTCTGTATGGTTTTATGGGAAGCAATCCCATTCTAGGCACACCCCATTTGCCTGGTACAACCAAACCCTTGCTTTAAGTTATAAAAAGAGGAAGCTGCATACCAAATTTACCATTGTTACTAGAAGATTTACCCAGCATTGCTCGGGTCTTGAACTCAATTTTTGTTTTTGGAAAATAAAATGAAAACATATCTGCCTCAGCCAGGAGATATGGACCCTGCTTCGCTGTGCCCGCTGGAGCTGCAGTGGCCATAGACAGTCGCTTGGGTCCAGGTGAGACGCTCCTGCGGTGAAGGAGGGCTAGGAGGTGTCTTCTCTCCCCAGGGCAGCCTGCGCACTGAGCCACTCATTCTCAGCCTCATCCCAGAGCAATGATTTAAAGGAAGCATGGACACACTCATTTTATTTTCCATAAAACAAAAATTAAGTGAGTTAAGGACCCGAGCAATGCTGAGCAAATCTTCTAGTGTAAAATAGTGTTCCCTCTGGTATTGTTGCTCTGTCCCTTTGCCTGGCTGAATTCTTCTTTTGTTGTTGTTGTTTCAGTTTAATGACCAGTTGATCAGCCCTAAGCACTTTGTTCACCTGGCTGGCAAGTCTACCCTGAAGGACTGGAAGAGAGCCATTCGCCTGGGAGGGATCATGTTGCGGTATGATTGTTCACCATTGTAACCACTTCACCACTTCTTCAGTGCAGGCATTTCATCTGCCTCCATGTCTTCACTATGTGTCAGTTAAATCTCTTACCAAGAAAAAGTGGCTGGAACAGCAGCTCGCTTTTCATGTGGATGGCCGGCAGCCTGCAGGAGCTTTAGGGTCAAATCCTGGCCCCACTGAAGTCAATGGGAGTTTTGTCATTCACTTCACAGTAACTAGGATTTCACCTTATGTCCCAGAGATTAGGTGGTGATATATACAGAGGAGTGTAGCATGGTACTTGATGGGGTGTAAAGGCATTGCCACAGGGCCAGAACCACGTATACTAATTTGGGGAATGGAGACATGAGGATCACTGTTTTTCAGCTAAGATCTTTCAGGGGGATTCATGTAGCAAGGAAAGGGTCTCTTGTTCTTCTTTCCTATGCTGTCGTAGCTGTACTTCTAAGCTTTCAGTTTCTTGAGGGTGAGTTCATTGCATGGTTCTCTCCCCATTCTGTGCGCAGGAAGATGATGGACTCTGGGCAAATTGACTTTTACCAGCACGACAAGGTTTGCACCAACACCTGCCGAAGCACCAAATTTGATCTCCTGATCAGCAGTGCCAGAGCACCAGTGCCAGGGCAACAGACGAGTGTGGTGCAGACTCCCACATCGGCTGATGGTAGGGGACAGAAAGACAGCTAGAAATGCCATGTGTTAACTGTAGCACTCCTCTCCTTTTTCCTGCTGCTTGCTCACTGAGATTGTCCAGTTGTCTTGTTTGTTTTCTGTGTGCAATGTCCTAGTGCATTGCACCACTCCTGTTGCAGTCCCACATCTCAGATTATTTTTATCTGCACCCAAGATGCTTCAAAGATTCCTGGGAGTGGGGATCAGTGGGATCTAGCAATGAACTGTATGCTGTAAGATTTGGGGTGAGGAGCAGCTAGCAGTGCACTGGTGGTGGTGGTGGATGTAGACAGCTTGGGAACCCAGTGGAAACAGCTGATAACTGATCTTTTGATAACAATCTGTTCTAAAGTACATGGATTTGGAACACAAAATAGCACATGAAAAAGGAGTTGAGAGACCCACTTGCAGTGATTTTCCTGATACATGTCCTATTTGCAGGCATATTGTAGGGCCATGTGAAAAGGAGCATATTGGATTTCTGGTGGCTCAGACAAGTATAATAGAGTTTAAAGAGAAGCTAGATAATTTCATGGAGGTTAGGTCCATAAAAGGCTATTAGCCAGGGGATAAAATGGTGTCCTTGGCCTCTGTTTGTCAGAGGCTGGAGAGGGATGGCAGGAGACAAATCGCTTGATCATTGTCTTCGGTCCACCCTCTCTGGGGCACCTGGTGCTGGCCACTGTCGGCAGACAGGATACTGGGCTAGATGGACCTTTTGTCTGACCCAGTATGGCCGTTCTTCTGTTCTTATATGTTCTTATGTTCTTATTGGATGGGTTTTTTACTCTGAAAAATAAACAGCATTTAAAAAGGTAGCCAGCCTGGATCTGGCTCTGCCTCCTTCTTCTGGCAGCATATTTTCAACTGCCACCTTACCAGTTTGTCTTGTTTTCCACATCTTAGTTGGTAATCCCCACACCTTGGCTTTTGATACTAGTTACAGACTTGATGCATGGCTTCTGCGCTGGTGTTACCATTTCAGGCTGGTGCTCAGTTACAATAAAAATGAAAAAGAAAAGTCCTTTCAAGTTTAATGTTGCTTAGAAAGTCAATGAATCAAAAAGTCTGGGTGGAGACTTTGTATGACCAATAGCAGTTTAATTATGAATGCTGAAATAAGGCTGATCCAATCTCATATTTCAGGGCATAAGCCCAATCTTTTGCAGAGGTCAGGAAGGAGATTTTCCCTGTTGTGCATTGTCATACAGTTGGCTAGGTTACTTTCCTCTACATCTGATGTACCAGCCAGCGTGTGAGGTATGATGCCTGTCATAATAAAGCAATGCTCTGATCTGATATGGCGAGTCCTATGTTCCCAATGTGACAAGGCACGGAACTGACAGACCAGTTTGCTCCTTGGGTCCCCCCCTTTATTCTGATCTCTTGTGCTACATGTACACCAGGATGGGTCTCTGATTAACAATTTAGACTATGGGCAGCTTTCCATCCAGAAACCCTAGTACATCTCATAGATAAACAAACAACGTCTGCTTTTAGCTAGCTTGGTTTATAGCTACAAATAGCCTAACCGAGAGTGAAAAACACTGGGGGAGTGGAAAGCTAAGTTGCAGATTAGAGCGTGAAACTCCTCATGCTGCCGGGAGAGCTGAAGCCGCCTCTTCTGGGTCCTTTGGCAGGGAGCATCACTCAGATCGCATTGTCCGAGGAGAGCATGGAGGAGGGGATTGAATGGAACTCTGCTCTGACGGCTGCTGTCACCATGGCCACGGAGGAAGGCATCAAGAAGGACACGGAGGAGATTTCGGGTAAGTGCATGCTGTCTGTTGGCGATTCTCTGCTGCCTGTCCAAATCTTCTGAGTGAATTTAAGGTTGATGAAAGGTTCCAGATTTACAGCCTTGAAGACTAATGTCCTCAGAACAGGTATGACATAGGCAGCAGTAGTGCAAGTTTCCCCTCTCCTCTGCAAACACACTTGGTGCTCACCACCGCAAGTGAGGGGAGTTTAGTCTGTAAAATCCATTCAGTCCTTGACATCTCTGCTGAGATGAACAGGCAGGGTCAGTTCTTGCCTTTTATGATTTGCTGACTCTTTATGAAATAGACATTGACCTAACAGGATCTGGGTAGAGACCCACCACTCATTTTCCATGGGCCAATGTACAACTTGAGACTAGCACCACATTCAGTTCCTAATGGCCATGGCTGGATTCAAGCTAGTGACCTAGAAACAAAGCCCTCCATAGCTTATTATCAGTTCTCTGAGCCATCCGCTTTCTCCCTGCCCTATTGTTACAGGTGCTTCACTGGCCCTCCTGATACCAGTCCAGAAGCTTAGACAGAGTTTCCCAGGCCAGCAGGTGAAGACCATAGGCTCTGTATCTTGTGCAGACAGGCAGAGGTAGTGAAGTACTGCTCTTAAAGTTGTAAGCTGTATGAAAGTCCTCACTAGTGATGTTTACTTCCCAGATCCATTTTTTTTTGTTGTTTTTGTTTTTTGCATGTCATGTCCGCCCTGATGGCCAGATTAGAAGCCGGCTTCCAAAGTCACTGCTGCATGACAGCGCGCTGCTCTTGGAACGGTTTTAATGTAGCCTTGCGGGAAAATACCAAATGCTTGTACGTGTCGAATTCTTCTCCCTCCTGTCTCTTCCTCTTCCTGTGCCAGAGGACACGCTGATGTTTTGGAAAGGAATAGCGGATGTGGGGCTGATGGAAGAGGTCGTCTGTAACATCCAGAAAGAGATAGAAGAGGTGCTGAAAGGTGTGCAGCAGAGGCTCGGCCAGTCTCCCTTCCAGATCACAGGTGGGTGGGAAGCCAGCAGCCTCTGTGTTGATATTAAATGATTACTGGAAAAGTGGCTATGGTCAGAGAGGTGAAGGTAAAATTGGCCCTGTCCTACTCACAAAATCCTTTCCTGGGTTCAAATTCTCTTTTTAGTTGCACTCGTGATTTTTTTAAAATTCAGTTTTTGGCAAATAGATGAAAGTTTCAGAAAGTCATATGTAATGGAAAGACTTGTGCAAACTTCACTGTTGCTGGAGTGCTAATGACAACTGCCAGTTTGTGGGCAGAACAATTGTGGGTAATGATCTAAGCACATATTTACATACGCAAATGATGCTTTAATTTTCAACTATTCGGAGCTGCTTGAGTGACATATCTTTATTTTAGCTGTGATATGAACAGATTTGTTCCATCATTGGTGTCCACGGGGTTGGGAATGCCCTTCCCAGCCAGCACTCCTGAAATGGCACTCTGAAAAAATGAAGAACTTTTCACAGACAGCGCTAGAGGATTTTAGGCAGAGTAAATCTTATCTCCCTGGCTCCTTAACTGGAAGCTCAGGCCATCTAAGGAATTTTAGGCACTCACCTGTGTGGGGGTTTCCTTGCAGATGCTGCAGTCCTGAATAATGTGGCCCACACTTTTGGCCTGATGGACACAGTCAAAAAAGTTTTGGACAACAGGAAAAGCCAAACGGAGCAGGGAGAAGAGCAGTTTCTTTATACTCTCTCAGGTAGGATCAGTGCCTGGAAAAATGTTTGTTAGAGAAGCCTGGCAACCTCTCCCAGTTCTCTAGAGCTGATGTGACTCCTGCTTTCTTCTTTGATTATGTTGTTCCCTTTATTTAAAACCTAAATGTGTCTTTTTTCCCCATGCACCAGCATGCAACTGGTGTTATTCTGTGTCACTGCACATTATTTTTCGTACTGCATCATGATACACATACACTTGAATCTCCATCCATTCTAGGGATGAGGTAGGAATCCCTCAAAATCCTTGTGTAGCAATGGGCTGTTGGCCAGGCACCAGGGAGTGTGCAGTTTTAAGTATGCCCATTGCTGAGGCTAGGATACTGACCTTGCTGGACTACTCATCTGCTCCACTGTGGCTGATGCTTCCTCTTCTTATTTTCAGTTTAATCCCCCAAAGAGCCTTATCTGAGCTACGTTTGTACTGGAGACGCAGCTTTGGGAGTGGCCTTGGGACTCCCATTCCCTGCGACTGCTCATGAATGCCATCCATCCCGAGATGGCACTCAATCAAGCTCAGGAGATAGACTTGCCACACTCTCTCCACACAATGGCATCATCTCCTAGGCAGCGAAAACAAGGCTGTGAGCAGATAAGTGGAGGTAGATAACCACTCCAAAATAGGGAGACAAGGGGAATCCCAAGGACCTTGGTCCTTAACTCTCCATTGCATTGCACCTTGTGCAGCCATTTACACACATGCAGCGTGGGGGTAAAAAGTTCTGCATGCACTTCTGCACTGATGTGAATGGTGGGAGAAGCTGCAGGGCCATAGTCAGTCCGACCCCTGGTCTTGAAACAAGTTTTGTCCGAAGTGGATCAAGGGGAAACATGTGATTGGACATATGAGATGCCACGCTGCAAAATAAATAATTGATGGCACTAGATGTTGCTGATTCCATGGAGCCCCTTTGAGTATCTCCCTCTGTTTTCAGTGACTGTAGCTTAATCTGAATGTGCTGCGTTGCCATTCTTCTTGCAGACCTGGAACGCCAGCTGGAGGAGCAGAAAAAGTATGCCAGAGATCAGAAGATGAAGTCTCAGACGATCCAGAACGTGGTGCTGATGCCAGTCAATGCACCAAAACCCCCTAAGAGACCTCGTCTGCAGCGCCCAGCCTCAGCCACCGTCTTGAGTCCCTCTACCCCTGTCCAGCAGCCTCAGTACACAGTCATCTCACCTATTGCCATTGCACCTGTGGGACAGCAGTTCTCAATGGGCAACATTCCAATGGCAACCATCAGCCAAGGGTCTAGCCCAGTGACTCTCCACACCTTGCCATCCTCACAGCTCTTCCGATATGCCACTGTGGTGTCATCCTCCAAGTCCAGCTCCTCTGACACGGTGACTCTTCATCCATCCTCAAGCTTGGCCCTGCTGAGCTCAGCTGCTATGCAGGATGGCAGTGGCCTGGCTAATGTGGCCACAGTGGTGAACCCTGTGGAACTGGTGGCCATGGAGTCTGGCCTGACTTCTGCCATCCAAGCTGTGGAGGGCACCTCAGAAGACGGACAGACCATCATAGAGATAGACCCGGCACCTGATCCTGAAGCAGAGACTGAGGAATCGGAGGGCAAAGCTGTGATTCTGGAAACTGAGCTGAGGACAGAGGAGAAAGTAGTGACAGATGTTGAGGACCATCAGCACCAAGTGCACAATGTAGAGATTGTTGTCCTGGAGGATTAGCAAGGCAGGCAAATGGCACTGGTCGGATGGGTTGGATTTTTTTGGTTAAACTTTTTTAATTTTTACAGCCATCCTGTTAGTTTCCATGGATCTTTTTCATTTTTACTGTCCATCAAAAAAATGGAAAAAAATGGAGAAACTTGGAGAGACCCAGGAAAAAGTTCCATCTCCATGGAGTGCTGGACAAAATAACCATTTCTACAGGGAGAAAGGAGGAGTGATTCTGCAGACCAGAAAGGGAGAACAGCTCTCCTTCCTGAGAGTGCACAATGATACAGTCCGTATTCTCGTTTTTGCCCAGGCTTGGTCATTGCTAGGACTATTTTAATGTAGAGAGACAACCTGGCCAGTAACTGGAGCATTGATCTTACTGTTAGAAGGGGTTGGTTATTGCTTTAGGGAAAACTGGTACCTCATTTTTATTTTTTTTCTCCAGGGAAGGGATTTCTGTCCAACTCCTCATTATCAACTCTGCTGGTATTTTGCTTTTGGCAAAGAAGCAGCAACCCTGATGTAGTGCTCATAGTCTCTTTCCCTTCCCCTGTGTTTTTTTTGCTTTGCTCTCCCTTCTCCTTTCCAAAGCTACTGGCTGCTAAAGTGTTTAAACTACTTTTCCCAGTTTTTAGTTCTGTCACCCAAACTCTGCTTCTTCTCTTCCTGGCCTTCTCCCTCTCAGGCCTTGTACGTTTCTTTGCCATGAGACACTATTACAAGACACTGATCGCTTAAGCCTCATGCATAAAAAAGAAGAATCAACCCACCGATAAAAACACAACCCTCCCTTTACCATAGCACTGACCTCCTGGATGTATAAAGCGTGTGTTGTGCTGTTGCTTCCTGGGAGAGTTGGACTCCGTGGGGCAGGAGCCTCATCTGTTTATGCCGCACGCTGGAAACTGTACTTGCTAGTTGCTACATGTTGGTGTGTGAGTTTTTTCCTTTTTTCCCCTGAATCTATTTGCAGGATTAGAACTGGCACATTATTTTAGCATTGTGACTGTCTTGGTCCCCTCTTCCCCCCACCTCTTCTTTAGTGCAGGGCTCTTTTGTTTCTTTGTGGGGTGAGGAAGGGAAGGAGGGAATCTATTTTTAGTTCAGCTGTTAAATTGTGGGGAATTGGGAGGGCTGGGGGAAGTCTGCTCAGTTGAAATATATTAAGCAAAACAGTAACAACAGAAATAGACCCAGAGGGGAAGGAAGATGTGTGTGGTTATTTTTTTAATTTTTTTTGCATTAAAAGGAAAAATGTAAATGCATCTAGATTGTTTATTACGGGAAGGGACTACGGGGAATTTGTTACTGGTATTTTGACTATCGCCTCATTCCGGATTGGGGCCCTGTTTTACAAGGCACTGCCCCTGCACATAGGAAACAGTTTGCATTTGCACTGTAAATAAAGGATGAGAGAAAGGAAATATTATTTGAGAGAGACATTAAAGGCCTCATTTTACACTAGACTGCAGTTTGTCACTTCTGCTTAGGTAAAGGGGGGGTGTATAATGCTACCGTTCTGGATTGGAAATATTTTATACCCAGTCTGTGTGGCTATAAATAACATGAGGTGCAAGGCAGAGAGAATTGGGCCCTTTGATTTGTTCCAGTTTGCACAGGTTTTCTTTGGCAGAGCTGGTAATTGAACCCAGATCTCTTGAGTCCAGTCCACAGCTTTAAGCACCAGAGCATCTTGAAACTGTTTCATGGTTAACGTTGTATTTCCCTTCCTCAGGACTTTCTTGAGGGCACCCTCTTAAAGGTTGCAGGCTTATCAGCCATTGCCTCTCTCAGGCAGAGATCCAGTCTCTTTTCCTCCAGACGTGGGGGTTTAGGCTATTAGTCTGCACATCACTGTGTTTTCCCTAGTGGGCTGACGTGGGTTCAGCACCGGTGACAGCCTTTCCCCAGTGGCTCACAATAGTGCATACCACTTAACAGCCAGCCTTCACCAAGTGAGACACCGAATGGTCCTGCAGCACCTTAGAGACCAATAAAAAATATAGCTAGTATCATGAGCTTTCATAGGCACAACTCACTTCTTCAGATGACAAATACGGAGCAAGAGGCACAGAGGGTCAAATATAAAAGAGAAAAAGATTGGAGAGGGGGAGGAGATAATTAAAGCATCCATATTAAATGAGGCTAATAGAGTGGGCTGTAAATGCCCGATACTGAGCTTTTGATGTCATTTGGGTGTTGAATATAGTGGCCCATCCAAGAGATGCCGTTGTTCAGCCCCTGGCTAAATGTGTCAAATTTACATCTGAAGGCCAGTTCTGCAGTTTCCCCCTCCAGTTGGTTCCTGAAATTATTTTGTAAGAGGATGGCCACTTTTAGATCCATTAGTGAGTATCTGGGCAAGTTAAAATGTTCCCCAACAGGTTTCTGTGTGTTACCATTTCGAATATCTGATTTGTGTCTCTTGTTGTAGAGACCGTTCAGTTTGGCCAATATCCATGGCAGAGGGGCATTGCTGGCACGTGATGGCATAGATCACATTGGTGGGTGTGCAGTTGTATGAGCCTCTGATGTGGTGGTTTATGTAGTTAGGTCCTGTGATGGTGTCACTTGTATAGATGTGTGGACAGAGTTGGCAACAGAATTTATTGCAGGGGCTGTGGTTCAGCCCCAGGTGAGTATGTTTGAGGTGTGCCGCATGGTTGCGGGAAAGAATTTTTCAGGTTATGGGGTTGTCTGTAGGTGAGGATTGGCCTGTCTCCCTAGGCCTGGGAGAGTGTGGGATTGTTTTCCAGGATAGGTTGTAGATTGTTAATGATGTCCTGGAGGGGTTTAAGTTGGGGACTGTAGGTGATGGCTAGTGTGTTCTGTTATTTTGTTTGTTGGGCCTGTCTTGAAGAAGCTGACGCCTGGGTACTCATCTGGCTCTGTCAATCTGTTTTTTTCACTTCCTCAAGTGGGTATTTAAATTTTAAGAATGCCTGATAGAGATCCTGTGGGTGTTTGTCTCTGTCTGTGGATTGGAGCAAATACGGTTGTATCTTAGGGCCTGGCTGTAAATAATTGACCGGGTGATGTGTTCAGGATGGAAGCTAGAGGCATGTAGGTAAGTGTAACGGTTGGTAGGTTTCTGGTATTAGGTGGCGGAAATGTGGCCATCAATTAATTGTACTGTAGTGTCAAGGAAGTGGATCTTTTGTGTGGAGTGGGCGAGGCTGAGGTGGTTGGTGGGGTAGAAGTTGTTGAAATTCCTGTGGAATTCTTAAAGGGTCTCCTTCCCATGGGTCCATATAATGAAGATGTTGTCAATGTAGTAAGTAGAGTAAGGGTGCTAAGGGACGAGAGATGAGGAAATGTTGTTCGAGATCAGCTTTAAAGATGTTGGCATATTGTGGGGCCATAGCTGAGCCACTGACTTGAAGATATAAATTGTCCCCAAACTGGAAATAGTTGTGAGTGAGGACGGTCACAAAGCTCAGTCATCAGGTGTGCAGTGGCATCATCAGGGATGGTGTTCAACACATTTATTCTCAGGAAAAAAAGTATTGCAGGAAGAATTCTGTAAAGTGGACAAAAACTCCTGTACGTTTTCTGAATCAAAAAGAAGGTCCTGTTGTGCGAGTTGAAATTCAGCCTTCTTATACCAAAAGCCTTTCCTTTGTCTATTTGTCTCAGCAAAACCCCTTTCAACCAGCACATACAAACTACCCCAGACCATGGTATCTCTCTGTGGTTATTTACAGTTGCAGCTTCTAACTTTAATCAGCCTTCTTCCCCCCCTTCATTTTTAGTTCATGGAGGAACTATGGCAATCCCGCACCCCTATCCACACAATTCCTGGCTCACGGTGATGCATAGAAAGACAACTTGAATAGAGAACTAGATGTTATGGAGAACATGGAAAATAACAATAGGGTCTAGGAGCAACAAGCAGAAAATCAGGGATGGAATCTGATCCAACAGCTTAGCTGTCTATACAAAAGTGCAAGAAGTATGAGAAATAAGCAGGAAGAACTGGAAGTTTTACTACATGTGCTAAACTGTAATTTAATTGGCATCACAGACTTGGTGGGATTAAGTCTCATGACTGGAATATTGGTGTAGAGCAGTAGAGCTTATTCAAGAAGTGCAGGCAATAAAACAGGGAGGATGTGTTGCATTATACATCAAGAATATGCACTTGTTCAGAGGTCCAGAAGGAAGTGGGAAGCAGACTAATTAAAAATCTCTAGGTAAAGATAAAAGGGGTATAAAAAAATAGGGGTGATGTTGTGGTAAGAGAGTCTACTGTAGATCACCAAATTTGGAAGGCAGGGGATGAGGTATTTTTAGAACAAATAACAGAAATATCCAAAACAGAAGACCTGATGGTAATGGGAGACTTTAACAACCCAGACATCTGTTGGAAGAATAATACCACAAAACACAAAATTTCCAGTAAGTTATTGAGAATGTATTTAGGACAACTTTGTTTCAGAAAGTGGAGGAAGTAAGCAGGGAGATAGCTATTTTAGCCTTGATTCGGACCAAAAAGAAAGAGTTGGTAGTGAATCTGAAAGTGGAAGGCAATTTTGGTGAAGGGACCATGAAATGATAGATATCATGATTCTAAAGAAAGCAAGGAGTGAAAGCTGCAGAACTATGGCCATAAATTGGGGGGCCGGGGAAGCAAACCAGAGAGCTGGTTTGTAAGGTTCCATAGGAAGAAAATCTAAGGGAGAAAGGAATCCAGGAGAGCTGGCAGTTTCTCAAGGAGACAATATTAATGACACAACTGCAAACTATTCCAAAGTGAGGAAAAGATAGGAAGAATAGTAAGAGGCCTGAAAATCAAAAAGTAATGCTAGAACAAAGGGAAATTAATTGCTAAGGAGGTGTGCAAAAGAATAGCATGAGCGTGTAGGGACAAAATCAGAAGGCTAAGGCACAAAATGAGTTACTCTTGAAAAGGACATAAAAGCTAGTAAAAAGAGGTTCTTTAAATACATTAGGAACAAGAAAAAAGGCATGTGTAGGTTCTATACTTAGCGTGGAAAGAAAGATGATAATTTATGATATCAAGAAGACTAAGGTATTAATTGCCTGTTTTGCTTCAGACTTGTCTGAAAAGGTTAATGGTAACAAGATACTCAACACAATATACTTATTAACAACAAGATACTCAACACAATATACTTATTAACAACAAGGGAGAAGGAACAAGCCCAAATAGGGAAAGAACAGGTTAAAAATATTTTAAGTTAGATGTAGTTAAGTAAGCTGGGCCTGAGGAAATTAATTTTAGGGTACTTTAGGAACTAGCTGAAGCAACTACCTTTGAGAACTCATGGAGGACAGATGGGGTCCCAGAGGACTGGAGACAGGCAAACATTGTACCTGTCATTAAAATCAGGGAACAAAGAGGACCTGGGGAATTACAGACCAGTCAGCCTAAGTTCAGTACGTAGACAGATACTGGAACAAATTATTAATCAATTTGTAATACAGGTTGAACTTCCAAATCTGGGACTCTCTGGTCCAGCAACATCTGTGGTCCAGCAAGGCCACGGATTTTGCTGGATCAAAGAGCCCCTGAAGATCGGGGTCTGTGGAGTCCCAGCTGGGCCAATAGTGTCTAGGTAGGGGAACCCCAGTGTCAGGTGGTGTCTGGGAGCCCCTGCCCCGGCTGGGGAAACCCTGGCATCAGTGGGGTCAGGCGGCTGGAGTGGCCCTGGCCAAGGAACCCTGAGAACTCACCGGTGGCAACGGGGCCAAGCAGTGGCCCGAGAGCCCTAGCCAAGGAACCCCAGCAGTGGGGCCAGGCAGCAGCCAGGGGTCCTGGCCCCGGCAGGAGAATCCCCGGTGGCAGTGGAACCAGCCTGATGTCCCTGGCTGGAGAACCCCGGGATTCTCCTAGCCACAAAAGGTTCGGCAGCAGCCAGGTGGCCCTGGCTGGGAACCCCCCATGGATAGTGGAGCTGGGCCGCAGCAGCAGGGTAGGCAGTGGCTGGGTGGCCTCGGGACTAGGAAACCCCGAGGAACCTCCGGAGGTACCGGGGCCAGCAGTTGCTAAACAGGGCTGGTGGCAGCCAGATGGCCCTGGCTGGGAAACCCCTGGTGGCAGTGAGCAAGAAGCCTTGGCTGGGGCAGCAGCAGAGCGGGGAACCCTAGCCTTGGGAGCCCCAGGGAGAGGAGCCGGCAGGAGGGAAGCCAGCAGCGGAGCATTGACCTGCCCTGGGCTGGCAAACTCCCTAGTCCAGGACGGCTCAGGTCCGAGGGTGCCAGACCAGGGAGGTCCAACCTGTAGTAACTAATGACGTTAAAGACTAGTCGACTATCTGATAAGCATTTGTTTATCGGATAGTCAGCTAGTCGATATCCCCCCTTGCTGCCTCTATGAGAGAGAGGCAGCAAAGGGGGGGGGGGGGAAGGGGAACTTCAAAGGGTTACTTTGAAAACCCAAGGCAACCACTGCACAGCTGATCCGTGGATCAGCTGTGCAGTGGGCTGCCCCTATAAAACGCCACCTCCGCATGTTCCAAAGGGGCAGCTGCTGTGGAGCCTGGGGTCAGCTGGGAACTCTGACCTGGGGTCAGCTGGAGCCTGGCAGCTGACCTTGGGCTCCCCGCGGCATTTCCCCAGAACCTGGGATCATCTGGGGAAGTGCCGCGCAGACCCTGGGTGACCAGCTGGCCTCGGGTTCCAGCTGACCCTGGATTCTGGGCAAGTGCCGCATGGAACCCGGGGTCAGCTGAGGACTCCCCAGCTGACCCCGGGCTCCTAGCAGCATGCAGCTTAACATGAAGCCCGGCGTCAGCGGGGGACTGTGAGTCTTCCATTGACCCCAGGCTCCATGGCTTTGAAATGCAGAAGAGCCACCGGTGGGGACTCTTGTGCATTTGAAAGCAGGTACACCCATGTGCTGCCCGGAGTCAGCAGGACTTCCCCCTGGCCCTGGGCTGTACGTGGAGTTCCACATTCCTCCTTTGAAATGTACAAGAGCCCCAGCAGGGGCTCTTGTACAAAGGAGGAATGCGGAAGTGCCTGTCGACTGGTCAATTAACTGCATTTTAACATCCTTAGTACTAACCTAAGGGATAATATGGTAATAAGGAATAGGTAGCATGGATTTGTCAAGAATAAATCATGCCAAACTAAGCTAATTTTGTTGTTTGATAGGGCTACTGGTCTGGTAGATAGAGGGGGAAGAGTAGACATGATCTATTTTAATTCCACATTCTCATAAGCAAACTGGGCAAATGTGGTCTAAAAGAAATTACTATAAGGTAGGTGCAAAAGTGGTTGATAGACCATAAAGTCATCAACAGTTTGCTGTCAGACTGGCAGGACATATCTGGTTGAGATTCTTCCGGGCGCTGTTGAGTACTGGATCCAGGAAAATATATTTTCATTAATGAATTGGATAATGGGATGGAGAGTATGCTTGCAGATGATTCCAGCCTGCGAGAAGTTGAAAACTTTGGAAGCCAGGATTAGAATTCAAGATGGCTTTGACAAATTGGAGAACTTTGAATTCAACAAGATGAAATTCAATAAAGAAGGCAAAGTACAACATTTACAAAAGAAAAATCAAATGCACAGCCACAAAATTGGGAATAACTGGCTAGGCAACAGTACTCCTGAAGAGACACAGGGTTATGGTGGATCACAAATTGCATATGAGTCAACAATGTGATACAGTTGCAAAAAGGAAAAAAAAAGGTTAATACTCTGGCATGTGTGACCAGGAGTGCCATATGTCAGACACAGGAGTAATTGTCCTGCTTTACTTCACAGGGGTGAGGCCTCAGCTGGATACTGCGTCCGGTTTCGAGTGCCACACTTTAGAAAAGATGTGGACAAATTGGAGAGAGCCAGAGGAAGGCAACAAAGTGATTAAAAAAGTTTAGAAATCCTGCCCTATGATGAATGGTTAAAAAAAAAAACCCCAGCATGTTTAGTTAGAAGAAAATAATGACGGGGGACCTGATAGTTTCCGGCTGTGGTCAGGTCTCTAGGCCTTTGCATGTTCAGGAGCCTTAACTGGATTCCCCCTTCTCCCTGGGAATGTGCAGGCAGGTCAACGTTGGACTTAAGAGGTGTACTTAAGTCCTTTTCCCCACAATTATCTGCCTCCATGGAAGAACAGCTGGATTCAAGCTCTGCTTTTTTACCAGGGACCATTCAGATTGTTAAAAAAAGTAAACACATTTGCACATTATATCTTAAACTTGCAAACTCTTCCCTTCCCCCCCACACCTGGGGCTTAGGGGTGGAAAATTAGTGATGAAGGTGACATCCATGCTAATCAAGGTTGGTCAATGAGGAGAGGCCAGGCTGGGTCCACTCCTGGTCTTGGGGAGACCAATGTCTGCTCTGCTAGGTTAAGGAACAGGACTCATGCAAGCTTTGCTTCTTTCTTCTCAAAGTTTGAAACCTCATCAAGATCCCCTAAAACCGGAGCCACTATGGGTACGTCTACACAGCAGCATTATTTTGAAATAACTGACAATAACACAGTGTGCATCTTACTCCGACTCGTGGTAACCCTCATTTCACGAGGAGTAAGGGAAGTTAAAGGAAGAGTGTTTTCCCTTCGACTTCCTGCTGTATTAAGCTATTTCAACTTAAACTACGCTGTTGATGTAGCTGAAGTTGCGTAGCTTTATTTGACTTTAGCTTTGCTGTGTAGACGTGCCCTATGTGTCTAGCTTTCCCTGCCCAATCAGCTCTGTGGATGGTGGTGGTGGAGGATCAGGGTGAGAGGCACACTGCAGATTTGTTACAAAACCCTGTAAAATTGTGAGGCTCACTTAAGAGCTATTCTGAGCCTAGGGTCTCTGAATTTGTTTGGCTGCAGTTCTTCCATGACACTGCACCACATAAGGGAAAACCACAGAACAATGGTCCCCTGAGGCCTTCCTGGCTGCTCTAAATTTCTCTGCTGTAGACCAGTCCTATCAGTTTACCAGACTAAAGCCGGGGCCTGCTCCTTTACCGCTGTAGTCAATGGCAAAAGCTTCCATTGACTTTAGTCTGAGCTAGATCTAGTAGTTGGTGGCAGAGAGAGCTGAGGCATGAGAGACAGGTTTGGAGCAGCCCCGCACCAAATGGATTGGATGGGACTGGCAGGCAGCCAGGTGGAGAGGCAGCCAATGATCACTGGCAAAAGGTAAAAGTAACAGGGCTGGTCCCCGTACTGCCATGGAACACTAAATTTGGGCAAGATAGCCTGACCATGTGGTAGATTTACCACTGCAGCCTGAGTCAGGGACCTGCTGGGATGGAAATCCTGTGAGTGTCCTGGTGTTCAGCTTTAATGCCAACATGCTGGTGAAGCTACACATGGCCTCATGTTTGGTTATTGCAACTCTGCAGCACCCCTCTTTCTCTTTCCTTGAGTGTTTAACACGGAACTTCTGAAGGGGAGCGCTGCTGTAGTTGGAAGACTGGCAATTCTTCAGCTCCTTTCAGTTCCACGGGTTACAGTGCACACTGCTGCATATGGGGAAGAGTAAGTGGCAATTGGCAAAGCCAAGTGCTTGGTCTATTAAAGTTGGATAGCTTCCCCCAAATAGGTTTGGGAGCTGCAGTCAGAATACATCTCTACTTTTCATTTGCAGTGGGGGCCCTTCAAGTACCACAAGGCCCTTGTGCTCTTGTGGAAAGTAAATGTAAGCAACCATGCTGGGTGAGTGTAGCACAGTACTGCTGCAATTGGTGTCCCAGCTACAGGGAAGCACACATACATGCTCCTCTGGGATCTTGCTTGAGTTTTGGTTTGCAGGCAAGTGCCAGAAAAAACTCCTCAGATCAGCAGCAGTCTATAGCACAACCTTGGCCCCTGGTTCGAGAAACCTTCAAAGTATAGACCCCAACTCCAGGACATAGATGCTGTTTTGGAGGTTAACGGGAACTTGGCAGCTCAAAGATGAGCAGGGACTACACAGCTGGAGAAATCAATTGAGAGAATAAGATATTTAGGAGTGAAGTTTGGTAACACCTGTCACCAGCTGAATAAATGGAACATTTCCAACTCCACACAGCTGCTTCCTGGCTCTGTCCCCTGCAATCCATACTCCCACCTCCAAACAGCTAGGACTTTTCCAGGAGGCGAGGAATCTGGCTGACTCATGATATTTAGGATTTGGGGTGGGAGGAAAACAATCTGTACCTTTAGGAAGCCCTTATTTACCATCTTCCTCCAACCCACTCCTCCACACACACACACCATATGCTGGACTCATGTCAGCATAAGTATGTTTTGCAGAAAGGAGGCTGAAATGAAGAGCCCTTCAGCTTTATTGTGACTTCATTGCAAGAGGTAGGAGCTAGATTCCCACAATTCCCATCAAAATCAGCATTGCAATGCTGTGATGTAGCAAACGGCCATGTTTGCTCCCTCGGGAAATGCTCTAGTCTCCCTGGTGAAGGCTCATTTGTAATAGTCAAATATATTAACAATACCATTAAACATTAAGGGCCAGATCTTGCAAACACATAAGCCCCCATTCAACAGACATCGGGGCAGACCTCTGCAGGTGTGCAGAGTCCCAGTGCCTTCAGGATTGCAGGATTATTCCCATCTGTGTGGGTCGGCCTGCCAGATTGAAGCTTACATTATTTAATGTAACAGTGCTAAGTTTTGCATTAAACATTATTGTTTTTATTAAAATTGTAATTCCACTAAACCCTCATGGTTTTATTTTTATGGGATCAGTCTCTCTGACACTGAGTACATTTCACAGACCTGAAAGAAGTGCCTCTGAGGCTCAAAAGCTTGTCTTTCTCACCAATCCTTGATCCAATAAAGGATATTACCTCACCCACCTTCTCCTGGGACCAGGAAGGCGACATCAATGCTGCATTCAATGTTTTTACTAAAAGTGCAAATTATTTTTTATTCAAAGATAAAACAGGTTTAATTGCTTAAATGTAATTAATTGGAACCTGGCTCTCAATAAATGGGACGCTGCCCCTTTAAGAGATCCCAGCCACAGACGACTCCCGAGTGAATTCCCCCTTTCACCCTCACTATCAAAGCACGGCCGGCAGGGGGCGCGCTCAGCGCCCCTAGGTCCTCCATCAGCCCGTCATGCGCCGCGCTTCCTCCTCTCTCTCGCCATTGTGCCTTGGAGTGGAGCGCGCGCTGCTCCGCGTGACGCCCGCACGGTGTCGGCTGCCTCGGCCATAGACGCGGGCGGAAGGGGCGAGGAGCTGGCTAGAGCGTCGCTCGAGCAGGCAGCCGCAGCAGCCGCGGGCGGGCGAGTCAGAGTCCGCCAGGAAGCCGAGCCGCGCGGTGCCTGCGCCCCGCTCCCCGGACAAAGCCGCCGCCGCCGAGAGTCGGCCGCCGCCGCCCGCCAGGAGCCCGGACCGCCGCCGCCGCCGCCCGCCAGGAGCCCGATCGGAGCCATGTCGGCCAGCAGCCTCCTGGAGCAGGTACGGGCCCCCCGCGCCGCCGCGCCCCGGCCTCCTCTCGCCGCGCCCGGCGCTGGGAGCCGCGAAAGGCCCCGGCTTCGGGCCTGGCCCCGGAGGGGCGGCGCTGGCTCCCCCCAGCCCTGCGGCTCTGGCGGGCCTATTGCGCGAGGGCGGGGAGGCCGCGGCCAGGCCGCGCCGGGGTCGGGTCCGTCTGGGCCTCCCCTGCCAGCCAGGCCCGGCCGCGCCGCCGCGATGGCCGGGAGCTCCCCGAGCTCTGCGGCGCCCGGTGCCGCTGCCCCGACTCACCGCTGCCCCCTCCTCTCTCTTCCATGTCTCGCCGCGCCGCCTGCTGCCGCCGCTCCAGAGACCCAAGGGCCAAGGCAACAAAGGTGAGAGCCGGCGGGGCGGCGAGGGGCGGGCGTTGATCTTTTTCTCTGTAAGCGCTGGGGACGAGGGGATCCCGGGCGGGCGGCGGATCGGAGTGGAGGCCGCGGCCCGGGGGCCTGTGGGAATGTCCGGGGCTGCTGTGGTGGCCTCGCGGCAGGGGAGGATTTTGCAGGGCGGAGTGTGAGGACCTGAGGGGGTTCCTTGGAGCAGGGAAAACGGGGATTTTTTTTTTAAAAGGCTCAGAATGGAAGTAAGAGTTGAGTGAGAAATGCCAGGCTCTTGGGAGCCCAGCATCAGGATGTGTTTCTTTAGGAACTGCCCCTCTCCTGAGTCGCCTCCAGGTGAGTTTATATGCTGGTGTGGCCTGTGTGCAGATGCCTGGGAAGCTGTGCAGCAGAAGTAATTGTCAGTGATTCGGTGAACTTAGATTAGGCTCCATTGGGGTCGGAAGAAATTTCCTTTAGAGGACCATGCTGATAGTGTGGGAGACCTTCATCATTAGTGTCGTCATTAATGGGGAAGAGCTGGCAATGTTCAGACTTAGTGAGACTTTTTTATTATAATGTAGGTTTTTCTATATCACTGAACACTTTTAGGTTAATAAGTGTACTGCTTTGAGTTGTGGATCTCTTTCTAAAGTTATGAATTTTGTTCTTAGTGCAAAATGGATCTGTGCACCAGAAGGATGGATTAAATGATGATGACTTTGAACCCTATTTGAGCCCTCAGGCCAGGCCGGTGAGTACTAGAAATCTTATTTCTTTACTTAAGGGTTAGGGTGTGCCAAGCAATTACATAATTTTCTGCCACTGACTGCTTTTTTTAAAGCTTTTCTTTGATGTTTTAGTTGGCTAAACACCATGGATTGGGTTTGACATTTGCTAGCTTATTATGGCTGCTAAAACTATATTGGCCTTTGTCAGTAAATAAGCATTAACAAGAGTAGAAAACATTGTAATTCTTGTTAAATTAAATATTTGTATTTAAATGTAAGGACTGCTATAGTTAATATATTTTAACAATAATTAAAAATGTTTTGGAGTTAAGGAACAAACATAAGCTCCTTAACACTTTTGCAACTTATTTGGGTTGCACTGATGCAACTGTGTGGACAGAATTTGACCCCTAAAGTGTTTATACTGATCATAAAAGATGCTTCTGATGAAGTTAGAAGTAGTAAAAGGAATGAATGAATTAATCTTGTGATCATTTTTGATCTTTCAGTTGCACTCTAAAACATGGCACTTCCTTAATCATTTTTAGTTGATTATATATAGTATGATGAGATTTTGCATGGCCATATAATATACAGAGTAAACTGTGGTAATGCTCTAGAGGCTTGTCTTTCAGAGAGGATATTGGTGTTATCTCTAGTTACCAAGCAAACTGGAAAAGTCAAGTTAGTTTTTGCTCTGTTTTTTTTACAAAAACCAGAATAGTATTGGTTAAATGAGAAGGCACAAGCAAATGAAACTTCCATTTTATGTCAAAACTGAGCTGTAAAGTTTGAAGCTGTCATTACCAGAGACTTCACCAGTTTTCTCTATTTTCATTACTCACTACTTATGAAGATAACTTACTGTTCTGTTAAAGGAGAAGTGTGTGACGTATATAAAAGATGAAGGAATACTGCATGGGGTAGGTTTGGTTATGGGAGGATAGTTAAGTTGCATCAATGACTTTTTCAGTTCATCCCAGTTAACTTATTTTTTTCTGAAAGAGTTCAGATATAAGTCTAATAAAGCCAGTAAGTTGCATTTCTCAGTTTTAGTTTTGTCAGCCACATTTTTATAGTTTTTTTTCAAACAGTGATACCCATTTCATTACCTTTGTGGTGCGAATTCTAAATATGCAACAAGTATGACAGTTTCTAATGTCTCCTTTTTTGTTTTAATTAGTCCCCCATCTCTAGTGAACTGTTATCATTAGTATCCTACCTGGCTGGTAAGGTCATTTAGGAATTGAGTTCCCTGGAAACATGCAAACCTAGTTTTGAATCTGTGTAGATGGTGTTTCTCAGAGTCCTAGCTAAAGATAGCTGTGTCTCTTGCCTAATGCATTTGATGTCACCTTGTGTTGTCATAGAAATTGATACCACCACTTCTGAGGGAGAGGGGTTGAATATTTAGACACTTTCCATTTACAAATCACACTTCGGTGTCAAATTATTTGCAAACTAAACTGCTAAATTTACTATATCTGACAGTTTGGAGAAGCAGTATTTTTTCATTTATTTGATAAGTGCTTTGTGAATAGTCACTCTTTTCACTTTTCAATGTTGTATAATTTGTCACCTGCTCTTGTCCATATTTTGTGAGTTCATATAATAAGATGAGAAATCAACACACAGCAGTTGGCTGTGGTGCCCCTGAGCAAACATTTGTAGAAGAGAAGTGTCAGTGATGGTTCCTTATTGGAAGATGGGAAAGGAAATGGTATATAAGACACTAAGAAATTAAATTGTTTGCAAACACAGTTAATGGATTAAGAGTAGGACTCCTAGATGCTATAAAAATACAAATAATGAGGAGTGGCTGCATTTTGAAACTGCATTCCAGCTAATATGCATACATATTAGATAACCAGATGAGACAGGTGCATACTTTTAAATTCAGGAACAAGTGGGCACTGCCATTTTAGGAGCCGCTATTAACTAATTTGGCAACCCACTGAATCTCCTTAAATTTGACTAGGTTGCTTTGTATTCCAAAGCTCAAATGTACAGTAAGTGAGTCTTAAACACTAGAAAAGGCTTTAGAACTCTAATCCCTGAGGAGAGGGATGCAGAGGAAGAGTGAGTTGGGGGGACATTTCAAAAAGCATTAGTCATGTAGGAGAATTGAATGCTGGTGGAGTTCTATTAGCATATTAATCAGTGACACTCTTATCACTGAAGTTTGAGAGAGAAAAGCATGGGACTTCCTGTTTCATAGCAGTATGCACATTCCTATAATTTCACCACTGAACATAAATATATTTTTGAATGTACTGTTTTAATCCTTATTTTAAATTATGTTCATCAATTTATTGCACAAATATAGCTTTTATATCACACAGATTTAGACGATGTGTCAGTCTGTCATAGTCCAGCCCTTCCTTGTCTCTGTTATATATTTAAGGAGAAAACTTTTTTCTGGGAATTTTAAACTGCTTGTGAGTAAGTTTTCTATCCTTTAAAAGGAGGATTGTATCATTTTTAGCTGACATCTTAAATGCTTATTTACATTGCACTGTAGGGCCCAATTCTGTAACATCTCGTGATATAAATCAGGCATGGAGAACCTTGGGCCCAGAAGCTGGATGTGGCCCCTGGCTTGCCTGGATCCAGCCCCTGAGGTTCAGGGGACCCCAACATTGGGAAGCCCACGCTGCCATTCCAGCTGCCTCACTGCAGGGCTGGATCGCACAAAATCTACTAGGCTGTGTGTCGTGGCCCCCCCCAACCCCTTAGGCTCTGTTGTGGGAGAGGAATGTGGGGAGTGTCTTTCTCCTTCTCAGATGGGGGCTACATCAGTCAGGGTTTTTTTTTAAACTTCTCACTTGTGTGTGGCCCCTGACTGATTTTTCTGTGCATCGGTGGCCAACAACCCAAAAAAGAGTGCTCACCTTTGACATAAATAGTCCCATCAATTTAAAGTAAAGACTATTGACTGAGTTAGGGTTAACAGGATGGAGCTCTTAAATTGTTGGAATTATACATCCGAACATGCTGATAGATTCAAGCAGCTCAATCTGTTTAGCTTAACAAAGAGAATATGGCTTAGGGGTGACTTGGTTGGTTAGTTTATAAGAATCTCAGTTTAGCTAAGAAATATAGAATGATCCAGTAGCTGAAAGTTGAAACTAGACAATTCAGACTTGAAATTAGCAATACATTTTTAGCAGTGAGGGTAATTAAACATTGGAGCAACATAAATTAATAGTCATGGTGGATTTTCCATCACTGACCTTTTTAAAATCACAGTTGGCTGTTTTTCAAAAGGATTTGCTCCAGGAATTATTTTGGGGAAGTTCTATGGCCCATGTTATCTAGGAGGCCAGACTAGATTATCATGATGGTCTCTTCTTGTCTTGGAATCTCTGAATTCACTTTTATTGTACTACTTATTTATCTTTCCATTCTTCTCAGCTGGGAAAACGGAAATAGTCCAAATTTATTTTCAGTTTTCAAGTAGTAGCACAGTGATGTTTATTTGGGTGACAAGAACTTCAGGAGAGTTTAAAAACCCCCACCCAGAACCTGGTTCCATTGGAATCTTTATAATTTTCTATTAATTTTAGTTAAGTTTCAGGCCAAATATGACCTATTGTTTTAATTTGGAATCTAGACAGCATGCCTTCACTTAATTCAAAGAGAGACAGATCTGCTATTTCTTTAGAATGCCAGAGCCATCTTGAGCCTACATAGATTTTGATGCATATATGGCATGAAGTCCTTCAGGAGTGCTCTTGGCACACACAGGCCTGATTCAGTGAAAACAATTGATTGGTGCCTAACGTAAGCCAAGTTTTTAAATGGGAACTGACCCTGGCTTTAATCTTTCCATGGCAATCTAGTGCAGACAACTGTCAATGTAGCATTAAGGATTGTGTGCGTACAGGTTCAAACTGCTTGGTGATAAAACCCTATTGGTGTTACTGCAAGAACTCCTTGGGTGAATGGTTTTAAATATGAAATGCCAGCAAGCAAGTCTTTGCGTTTCCCAGTTGTAGAATTAGACATTGGTGGTAGTAATATAGGGGCTCTTCAGATGTTAATGTATAGAGTAGAGAAGTCACTTCGGGTGTGGAAGAGACCTGTTGCATCTGTAGCAGTGCTGGAAAGGCCCCTCTAGAAAAGCTTTCATGTTTTAATTTATCACTAATTCGTAACAGGTTGCTGAAGCTCCAGAATAGGTTGCGTTTTGAGGATGATGCACTAAATTCCATGTTTGTTCTAAAATTCTCGGGATTATTTTTTGAGCACTTACATTTCTCCAAAGGTGGTTGTTATGGATAATCAACTTATGAGAATTTTATATCAGGAAAAATGTGGCCTTTAATAAAACTGTTTAATGGAGTTTTATGTAATTTTAATAATGCCTTTTTTCCCTGCACATCCCTTTCTTTCCTTGCCCCTCTCTGGCACTCCCCACCCCAAAAACATGTCAACCTTACTGATGATAAAAGGCTCCCCAAAACTCCCAAACTCTTAAAACCCACTGTAGCAGGCAGGTATTCTGACAATATTCTTTGTGCTCTAGATAAACTGTTGAACAGCTCCAGAGCGTTTTGTTCATATTGTAAAATTGGTACCCATTCCATATGGTGGTGAATCTAAAAAGAAAATGCTTCTACACCTTGGAATGAATAGTGTCTTGAATCTTATTTAGTCTTTCTGTCAGTGAAACAGGTTTTAATACATGTTTGACTGAGGATACATTTGAAAGCCATGAATCCTATTTACTGATGGCTTTGAATATGTTTGAACAGCTGAAGTAGAGGGGTGGGGCATGAGAATAGAAGGGTTTTTATTTGAAGCTCCTTGTTGTTTTGTTCTGCTTATTCTAATTGTTCAGTGCTTATTTTTGTCTTGCAGAATAACGCATACACTGCAATGTCTGACTCCTACTTGCCAAGTTACTACAGTCCATCCATTGGATTTTCCTACTCGTTAGGCGAAGCTGCCTGGTCTACAGGGGGTGATCCACCCATGCCCTATTTAACATCGTATGGACAGCTAAGCAATGGGGAGCCTCACTTCCTCCCAGATGCAATGTTTGGGCAGCCAGGGGCCCTGAGCAGCACTCCATTTCTTGGGCAGCATGGCTTTAACTTCTTTCCGAGTGGAATTGACTTTTCTGCTTGGGGAAATAACAGTTCTCAGGGACAGTCCACTCAAAGCTCTGGATATAGTAGCAATTATGCTTATGCACCAAGCTCCCTGGGTGGAGCCATGATTGATGGACAGTCTGCTTTTGCCAATGAGACTCTGAATAAGGCTCCTGGTATGAATACCATAGACCAAGGGATGGCAGCATTGAAGTTGGGGAGCACAGATGTTGCAAGCAATGTCCCAAAAGTTGTTGGTTCTGCTGTTGGGAGTGGTTCCATTACCAGTAATATTGTGGCATCTAACAGCTTGCCTCCTGCTACCATTGCTCCTCCAAAACCAACATCCTGGGCTGATATTGCTAGCAAACCTGCAAAGCAGCAGCCTAAGCTGAAGACCAAGAATGGTATTGCAGGTTCAAGTCTTCCACCACCTCCAATAAAACATAACATGGATATTGGAACTTGGGATAACAAAGGGCCGGTGGCAAAAGCGCCTTCCCAGGCTTTGGTTCAGAATATTGGTCAGCAGCCCACCCAAGTGTCCCCTCAGCCGGTGGGTCAACAGATCAATAATAGCCCACCTGTGGCCCAGGCTTCACCCGGCCAACAGCCGCAGCCCCTGCCCCCACCACCACCACAGCCAGCCCAGCTTCCGGTGCAACAGGCAGCTCAGCCCACTCGCTGGGTTGCACCTCGTAACCGTGGCAGTGGGTTTGGTCAAAATGGAGTGGATGGTAATGGAGTGGGACAGTCTCAAGCCAATTCTGGTTCTACTCCTTCGGAACCGCACCCAGTGTTGGAGAAGTTGAGATCCATCAACAACTACAACCCCAAGGATTTTGACTGGAACCCAAAACATGGCCGAGTTTTCATCATTAAGAGTTACTCTGAGGACGATATCCACCGTTCCATTAAATATAACATCTGGTGCAGTACAGAGCATGGCAACAAGAGACTGGATGCTGCTTATCGCTCCATGAACGGGAAAGGCCCCGTTTACTTACTGTTCAGTGTCAATGGCAGTGGTCACTTCTGCGGAGTGGCAGAAATGAAATCTGCTGTGGACTACAACACGTGTGCAGGTGTGTGGTCCCAGGACAAATGGAAGGGACGTTTTGATGTCAGGTGGATTTTTGTGAAGGACGTTCCCAACAGCCAGCTGCGGCACATCCGCCTAGAGAACAACGAGAATAAACCAGTGACCAACTCCAGGGACACTCAGGAAGTGCCTCTGGAAAAGGCTAAGCAGGTGTTGAAAATCATTGCCACCTATAAGCACACCACCTCCATCTTTGATGACTTCTCACACTATGAGAAACGCCAGGAGGAGGAGGAAAATGTTAAAAAGGTAATCTGCCTCCCTGTCTTCCTGGATTTTGGGGGAAGGGGAAGCATAGCGAAGCAGGGTGGTACAATGGACTGATGAACTACTCTGGAAACTTGTGCTCATAAGTGAGTTGGGATCTCACTTGAATTCCTAGTTAATCAACTATGCATCATGAACCCACTATCTAGTGTGGCAGGCTCTGCTGTGCAACACATGTTCTGGTGGAGCTATGTGGGGAAACGTGTGGCACCTGCCTGTTATAACCTAAACGCTAGTCGGTGCTACGAGTCAGACTTTTCTGAATACCAAATTCCCAATTTTTTTAAACAATTTATCAGTGTTGACAAAAATACATTCTATAATAAAAGTGGAACTTGGGTAATATGTATCAAATCAATGAGGAATCTTAGTTGTCAACACCTTCTTACCAATGGAGTTACAGTACCACCCATACTGTGATTACATGGATATTTAGTAACTTTGGGCCTTGATTTTTTTTGTTTGATACAAATCAGGGTGTTAAATATGCCTGTGGATGACTTCACCCCTTTTAGGGATGTAACTAGTTTGAGCCAAAACACTAATTAAGCATTACTACCAGCAGCTTCCAAGTTTGGCAGGGCTCTCTTTAGTTCCAGCAACAGAGAATTCTTCACCTAGTATCTGAAGAGATAAAACAGACTGCAAATAATTCAGTGTGAGTAATTGAACAGACAATTCAAGTGTGCCCCTTTTCAAGTATTTTAATGTGTTACTAGAGTACAGAGATGGGATACCAGTCGCGCACACTTGACTAGCATTTAGCAGAAAACCTTTTGGGAAAGTCTGGGTGGGAAGGCATTGAAATAGTTATATTGGCATGGTGTGATCTTTGCTGGAGTTGGGGGATTCTGGGTGCCTTCATGTTCTAAAATCTGCCATGTCATTTGAGGCCCAATTTGCTCTTGTCTGGCTGCTGCATTCTAAGTTTCAACTTGTTGCTGAGGGAAAAGGTAAGAAATCTGATCACAGAAGTGTGAGATGGAACTCTTCAGGAAATGAGATTCCTAGTACACATCACATTTGGCTTGTGCAGAGCAGCAGAATTTGCAATGCAAGGAAAGGTCACCTCTTGAGGAAGGGAGGCAGCCGAATAGTGTGAAGGAGTGTGATGAACCTAGTGAAGAACAGAACAAATGTGGGAATTGGCTTAAAGTTTAAAGTATTTTAAGAGTAAAAATGTTAGAATTGACATTTACAAATGGTTCATACAAAAGCAACTTAAGTTGAGGGTTAAGCCAATTTTAATTTCTTGAGTTTTTTTCAATTTGCAATTTCCTTCCCCTGCTTCCTTCAAAACCAGTTCCCTTAAGAGTTACCGGTGACAAACGGCTAAGAGCAGAAATGGCAGCTGAAAAACATGTTTAGAACATTCGAGAGACCTTTTCATATTACATTTGAGTTATCTGCTGAAGTGGTACACTAGCTAAGTGATTAAGGAAGTTCTTTCCTCTCTCCTTATGAGGGAACTTAGACATGTATCTCTGAAATTCATAGGAAAAGAATGAATTCTTGGAGGTCTGTTTGCTTTGTACTACAGACTCACATTTTCTTTGTTACAGTATATGCTCTGGCTCCCAGTCCTATGATGTTTATGGAGGAAGTCACTTAACCTCTTTCTCACTATGGTATCTCAGGGCCTGCTTGACTTGTCAGATTACTTTCTGAGGCAGCCTGGAAAATCATCTTTAAGTTTTCCTGCAGCTACTGTTTCATCACTTGAATGAGAACCAGCATTTGGGTTCCTGGCTTCTAGTTTTGTTGGTCATTAATAAAATAGATACTTGTGTTTCTGCCTTGTGACTGTTGCTGGCAAGAGCAAATCTTGTCTGTGAGCACCTCAGCTGGCCACCTGAAAAGGATTCACATACCAATTTCAAACACTGCCCCAGCAGCAGTTAATGGCAGACTGCCTGTCCATGGTCTGTTAGACCTCTTTTGTATTAGAGAAACCCCACAACTAAGGGCTCTTTGTCTCTGCAGTCAGTGGAAGATGGCGCTTTGTACATGTTCTGCATTCTTGTTCCTTGAGGCTTAAACATCTCAAAGTTTGGCTGATGCCTAACTTTTAAAAAGCTACAACTGTTCCATTTGGTTTTGTACTTGGCCAAGGCCATTTCAGTACTGTCGCTTCTGCAGAGCAGCTTGTACAGAGTGAGTGTGACGAATGTAGTCTCTCCTAGCCCTCTCACAATTCTGGGGAGTTGGACTCAGTATTTTCTTTCCTGTTTCTCAAGTTAATCCTTTTAAGAATTCCTGCAACTGAGATATGTTGGGGTAACAGATTTCTTTAGAGCACTGAGCGGTCTCTTTAGCGCATATCTAAACGGTCATGTTAGCGATGTTTTACTTTGGTGTTTGTTCCGAGTCCTCTTAAAGGGAATTTAAAAGTCTAAATTTGTGTGTATTATGAGCAGACTGCTGGGCCTTCTCTTCTGCTGTGTGTACATTCTTATGCTGATCTCCACTTCTTCCCTGTCCTTAGTTAGATTTTGTTCTGTTTTCCAATCCAGAAATAGGTTTTTCCAGACCCTTTAATGTTCTATCCAAGACTGCAGAAGCTGATAGCTCCTATTTAGGCTGGCTTCAGGTTTCTCAAGACCTTTCACAATTGCTCCCACAGTAAATTCCATCACTGACTGCGGTAGTGTATGAACTGCTTTATTTTTAAAACTAGTAGTAACCCTTTGTTACCAGAAGGTGTAGCATTGACTTAAGAACATCAGAACGGCCATTCTAGGTCAGACCAAAGGTCCATCTAGTCCAGTGGTTCTCAAACTGTGTCCACCACCACCTTCCAGATGGTCAGTGGTTTGAGCTCACCCTCCCTCTCCCCGCAGCAGGTACCACATACTGGCACTCAAGCCTTGCTTCCTTCTCTTCCCCCTGCGAGGTTGGAGTGCCAGCACCGGCTTCCCTTGGTGGTTGGGGGTGGGGGGGTAAGCTCCGAGCCTCCCTGCCAGATCCGGCTCATGGGGAAGAAGCGGAGCCGGAAGCAGCTCTGTGTGCTGCCACTGCTTCACCCTTGGCTGGGGGAACAGCTGCATGTGGACATGCTACCTGGAGGCTTTCCCCGCTACTCCCATTGGCTGGAATTGAGGCCGTTGGGAGTAGCAGGAGGCTGTGCCTGGGGCACAATGTTTGGGAGCAGCATGGAGCCGGAAAGCAAGTATAGTAAGTGCCTCCCTGCCCCCTCATGCCCAGACCCCCTGCACTTCCACACGGCTCCTGCACCCTCCCCCCCCGGCCAGACACCCTACTCCCAGCCTGCTTCTGCACCCTACCTCCCACCCAGACCTTGCACCCTCACCCCCTCCTGCACCTCACCTCCTGTCCAGATCCTGCACCCCCATCCCTATCCGTCTCATAGGCAACCTTGTTCCTCACACTGAAACCCTAATTTTTGTCCCAACCCCAGAGCTTTGGAGGGTTCTACAAAACCCACTTACCCTGGAACCCCAGAACAGAAATCTGGCCCATGGGAAGCCCTCAATCCTCCTTGTCTCTCCCCATCACTGAATGGGGCTGGAGCACGAGAGGAGTGAGGTCTCAGTTGGCAGCCACATCAGTGGGGGTTTTTTGCTTCTTTCTTGTGTGGTCCCCCAACTGATTTTTCTGTGGGTCAGTGGGCCCCAATCCAAAAAAGGTTCCCCCACCCTGCCATAAATGGAGACAATATTGAAACTTTTTGTGTTAGATAAATTAATATTTTACTTTATTTAAAATGAAGTTTGGTAAACTAACATGAAAAAGTTAAAGTGCACTAGCGGGATGGTTCAGGTGTAACTTATGTAATTAACAGCAAGTTTCCATTAGCAATTGGTGGTCCAGGGAAAGGGTTGCATTGAGCCAGGTGGACCATGGGCCAAACAGTTTGAGAACCACTGATCTAGTCCAGTATCCTGTCTTCTGACAGTGGCCACTGTCAGGTGCCCTAGGGGGGATGAACAGAACAGGTAGTAATGAAGTGATCCATCCCCTGATGCCCATTCCCAGTTTCTGTCAAACAGAGGCTAGGGATACCGTCCCTGCTCATCCTGGCTGAACATCTTGTGTATTCCTGGCTCAAAAGTAATGCAGGTAAAATCATGAGTGCTCCAAGAATTGCAGTGGATCTCAGTTTTATAGCTCTGTTCTGTAGCTTGGCATTATGAATTGCATGTAAACCGTGCGCACACGTTCTGTGGACTTTAGAAAGGCATTTGCATAAATATTTACATGCTTCAGTTCGAGTGGCAATGTGTCGTGTGTTTGCTTCACTATTAGTAAAAGGGTTCTTTTCAGAAAGTAAGAATGAAGCTTGTATTGAGTCCTGAAGAGCTGCTTTGGGTGTCAGAGTGCATCTGTTAGAATCTCAAAGTAGGAACATGGGATTTACCAGATGGACCATTATTTCCTGAAGTATGTTCTTTTCCCACTGGTTGACACCTGAAGCTTCAGAGGAATATTAAACCTCCTTTCAAACACTATAATAGAGAGCTAATGCCACTGCCAGTTTTGAGGGGTGCAGTTTGGGGAATAACAACTAAACTATGTTAAATCTGCATTTGCTAACCAGCTGGATTTTTTAATAGTCACATTTAAAGCACTTTTTGTTCAGCGTGCTTTGTCGTTGGTTTTGTAGTTGGCTGGGGAAGGGAGAGGGGAAGTACTTTCCAAAGATTGGTGGAGATGCTCGTGATTCTTCTGTTACTGTTCTCTTGCCCAATGCCTGTTATGTTAGCCTGTGGATCACGATAAAACCATTCTGAGTAAACAAAATTGTTAGAACTTCCTTCTCTGTGTGCTTGGTTTTACTTGGGTATTGCAGCTCTTGATATAAGACTTTTATTTGCACTGACATGGCTCCTTTCATCCAGCTGTTGGTCATAAGATTACCTCCCATTCTTGTACTGACTGCAAAATCCCTATGAGATCAATTTTTTGATGTGCCAGTGCTGAATATCCTTGCTGTCAGGGCCAGATTAAAGGGGGTCGGCTAGCCGGGCAGCTGCCCAGGGCGCCAACCTATGGGGGGGCGCCTGATGATAGCTGTAAGGGGCGCCGCATGTGCGGTGCCCCTTAGAGCTGCCATCAGGCACCATGCGCCCGAGGCTGGGGGCCACATGGTGCCCCTTAGAGCTGCAAGCAGGCGCTGCATGCCTGATTGCAGCTGTAGCTAGGCAGCGCACGCCGGGATGAGGCCTACTGCAGCTTTGGGGTGGAGCTGCGCATGCGTGCGCCTCGCTGGCTCCGGGCGCAGGAAGGGCTCGAGCTGGCCCTTCTTGCTGTTACCTCTTAATGTTCTGAAATGCACATCACAGTTCCAGCCTTCTCTAAACAGTATTCTAGTTCAGCGGTTCCCAACCGCCAGTCTGCAGACCAGTACCAGGCCTTGAACTGCAGGAGCGAAATCGGCTGTTTGTGACGACTCTGGGGGTCAGAGTGCGGGTACACCTCAGTCCCCTAAGCAGCCTGGAGCTGAAACCAGCTGTTTGGTGCGGCCCCTTGATGGACTGGTAACTTTTTTGCATATTTATTTGCATAATGAATATGCTAATATGCAAGTGAAATGCTACTGGTCCACCAAAAGTTTGTGAATGGGTTTGCCAATCTGCAGTATAAGAACGGTTGGGAACCACTGTTCTAGTTGATATATTTACAGTGATAGAGGAAATAGATAAACTACTCTGCTTGTCCCAGTACCTGCCTGTTGATGAGTGTAATACTCTGTATTTTGCCTTTTATCTGACTTCAAGGCACTTTATTGTAACTGAAAAGTGAGCCTCATTATATACTTGAGGATTTTTTGGAAGGTGGAAGAGGCAAAATGTATAGCTCTTCGTTGTATGCTCTAACTCAGTGGTCTCCAACCTTTTTGTGCTTGAGATCGCTTTGAATTTACGTGCAATCCAAGATCTCCCTGAAACTCTAATACCCTTGCCCCTCCTCCTTTGTGCCCCTTCTCTGAGACGCCATCCCTGCTCACTGCATCCTCCCTCCCTTCCTTTCACGAGGCTGGGGCAGAGGATTGGGGGGCAGGCTGTGGCCTTGGATTAAGGGATTTGGAATGTGAGAAGGGCTCTGAGCTGCAGGCAGCTGGGGTGGTGGAGGGGGTTCTAGGTGCAGGCTCTGGGAGGGCATTTGGATGCAGGGGTGCTCAGGGCTAGGGATGCAGGACTAGGGGGTAAGGTTTCAGGATGTGGGCTCCAGCTGGACACGGCTTACCTCAGGTGTCTCCTGGGTGGTGGGGCAGTTGGGCTAAGGCAGGCTCACTCCTGCCCTGGCCCTGCACCGCTCCCAAAAGCAGCCAGCAAACTCTCTCCCAAGTCCTGTTGTGCCCCCTCTCTGCTCTGTGGAGACAGGATACAGGTTGAGAGAGGAGGCACCTTGACGTCAGCACCCTCCTCTACCTCCCCTGCCCTGCACAGCAAGCAGGAGGCTCCTGGGGGGACAGCTCCAAGATGAAGGACAAAAGAGGGGCAGCTGAAGTGCTGGCACTTGATAATAGCCCCTTGGCCAAACCAGTCAGATGACCTGTCAGAGGCTCCGAGATCTACCAGTAGATCCCATTTGACTGGTTGGTGACCACTGCTCTAACTCATACACATCCTTCCTCCTTTAGAAGAAAGGAGTCTTTCCTTTGCTGTAAAATAAGAATAACCAGAAGCCATCTTAGTACAAACAAAGTGGAAGTTAGATTATGAAAACTAACCCAGTTCTAGTTAGTGCAGTGACAGAGGCTTGGTCTACACTCAAATTTTAGGACTGAAAAACTTTGCACCCTGCATGACATAGGTAGGAGGCTGGTAAATGCAGCTGGGTTGATGGAAGATTTCTCCTATCCTCTCAGCACTGCCTCTCCAAGAGGATGGGTGTACTACAGCAATGAAAAAACATCCTGTCACTGTAGCAAATGTCTGGGCCACACTGGAGTACTTGCAGCGCTGCCGGGGTGTCACTGTGATTGTAGTATAGAAGTCCGAGTTTTAGTGAGCTAATACATCTCATTAACCTACAAGATTTTAATGGCTGTTAAAGTCAACTGGTAGCTTGTGAAGCTGATCCCTAGAAGTTGTCAAGATGAGAAGTTTAAAATTGTTTCTCGAGGATTGGTAATCGGATTAAGAGCCTTTTACCTCTAGGTCACAGGGTCAAATGCAGGATGTGTTGCAGGTTACCAAAAGGCATTGTCCTCTGGCTGGGAATTGCCTATGTGAAATGAGTTAATCTCAGACCATCCTCCAGTGAGCTAATTGCTTAGTAACAACTGGTGTCCTTGCTGGCAGTCTCAGTGAAGAGGCAAAGGAAACTGAACTCTGTTCTGCTGGAGGTGATCTAGGCAAGGGCCAGCCTGCAGAAGACTTTTCTTCATCAGTGTTGTCTCTGTCCTTGATCAAAGCAAACTTAATTTGCTTAAATTCTCAGTTTGCTTAAGTTATCTTATTTGCTCTTATACAAGCTGTGTACCTCCCCTGTTAATACTCCAATGAACTAAAATGGAAGCCTTTTGAATGTGGTGGGAGTCAGATTTGTCCCCTCCCAGTAATTCATAGTAAAAGTGCTGCACTCTAGGGTTGGGGTTGCTGTTCTTCGAATGGTTTTGACAAGCTTTAGGAAGAGGATTCCCTAGAAATTTCCTGAGATGTCAGTACATGGAGGGGAAAATGTTGTAGTGATGGTGGGTGGCTTTTAGGGAAGTGTTAGTAACTTACTAGAACTGTTGTTGTTAGCCCTTTGGTGGAGGGCAGTGTCATGTAACTGTAGATAGCCTTGCCTTTATTACAGCTGTTTCTGAAAGGAAAGCTATTTGGCTCTGAAGCTAGATGTCAGTTGGTCATTTTGTTTTCTGAAAGCTCACTGCAGCTGAGCACATACCTAGAGTTCTCTTGCCTGCTGCTTCTACCCAGTGCAGGAGTATAATTGGTCACATGACCCTAAAGCTGATTAGGATCTAGGACGAATTAGGAACACATGAACCTCTTACCTTCAGAGTTTTAGTTGGTTTAGCTTTAGCGGAGCAATTCACCTCAGTTCAATGTGGTGAACTAGAAGACCTCTTTAGGTCCCTTCCAGCCCCACATTTCTGTTCGTTCTTAGAATGTATTTCTGAAACACTTTTTCTGACTGGGTCACTTTGTTTTGCTTTGTCTTCTGTGTGGTGACCTGTGACAAGCAAGTATTTAAGAGATTCTTTTTGTATTTTTGTCATTGTATGAGCATATTAGCAACAGTTATTAGAATCTGCCTTATTTTCTAAAATGTCTGTTGTACTGAGTAGTAATACTAGAAATTACAGCATTACAAGTTAAGCCAATTCCTCACTGACACACAGCTGCCATATACAATAGTGCAACTGCACTTCTCCTGCAGCAAAGTTGTCCAAGGAAGTCTTGGTTAACAATTGTTATGCAAGCTGATCAGTGGGCTAGGGAGTGAGTGGTTGCTCTTTCCAATGGGTAACTGCCCCATATGCTGCTGCTTAATTGAAGGATGGCCTGTATTACTGCATTGAATCAGTTTAATAACAACATTGGGGTGTTTTGTGAGCCATTCTATAGGAGAACTAAAAACGTAGACAGCAATTCTAGTGTCATACTACAGGTTGAACCTCTGTTAACTGGGACTCTGGTCTGGTAGGACCAGAGTGTCCTAGTGGAAGGCAGGGAGTTGGTCAGGAGGCTGGCGGCTGGTCCAGGGCTTGGGGTGGGGGTGGGGGGGGGCAGATATGACCTCCCCTGCTCTGGCAAAATCCCTTACCCGGGACTGGTCAGGTCCTGAGGGTGCTGGGCCAGGGGAGTCCATCCTGTATTAGAATTTCCTTAGTAAAAGGACAGCACAGAGCAGTTTTGTGAGTAAACTACTTTGCTATTGTTTGTAATGGAATACCAAGTTTCTATCTTGCAAATAGCTTTTCTTTTATTAATATTTTATTATTCTCATCTGCACATATGTCTAATTGATCTTGAAATTAAAATGGCATTTTTTTTCTTTTCTGTGTGCATTGGTGGTGTGTTTTGATTTGCTGTGCTCCTTTGGCTGGCTGTCCTAAGAAATAACAAAGGTATAGGTCCACTGTTAAGTAGCTACCTTTAAGACTTTCTTGGCATCATACTAGATCTTTGAGATTTAAAGCCCTGAGGATCATTCACTCTAGAGTCTTATGCAGCAGGTCATATCTTGGCCCCAAACAGGTTGATACTTGGGTATTAATGTGTTTAACACAGTCCTATACAGTTGTAAAGAACTTAGGAATTTTTAGAAATCTTGTGTCCCAATTACCTTTTGCACCAGATTCCTTTTTAAATACCTATGAAATAGCAAGATTTATATAAAGGTCATAGGGGGTGTTACCCTCCTTCCTAGAGTTCTGGAGTGAATTTGCATCCGGTGGTTAGTGGAAGTGAGGAGAGAGCATGACCAGTTGTCTGTGGCCTTATCGTAAAATGAATATAAAGCTCGTCTTGTTTATGAAGCGCTTGTCTAGACTTCAGTGGTTTTCAAACCTGGCTGTCTCATTTGTATTGTATGACAGAGTGCAGCGGAGGCTTTGTATTGAGATTCTGAAAGTGTATGAACTTCCCTTCCCAAAACACCTTGTGGTCCAAAATGGGTGGTGCTAACAGCTAGCCAAAGTCATAAATCAATTTCATGTGACCCTGAGTGAGATTTGATCCCAAGCCTGCAGCAGTGGTGCATTACTTACTGTAACCTAGGCATGTCAAGTGCGTTTAATCAGCTAATTGAGTAGTCAATGGGGTTTCCATCGACTAGTCGATAAAGGAGGAGACTGCAGAGCTGCAGCAGGGTTAGCTCCCAGCCTCAAGAGCTAACCCCGCTGCAGCTCTGTCTTTTAAAATGTATTAAGAGCCACCAGGCTCTTCATACCTTTAAAAGGCAGGGCTGCAGTGGGGAGGGACCAGGCACAAGCTGGGGATCAGCTGTCCCGGCTTGTACCTGGTCTCGCCATGGAGATGGTGCTGGAACTGGCTTTCAAGCCAGCTCCTCCCAGCACCAGGTCCTGATCCTCTACCCTCCGCCCGCGCCGCTGCCTCTCTCTGATAAAAGGGGGTGGGAGGGTAAGCGACTAGTTGAGTCACTACTCTACCTGATAAGCATATGCTTATTGGGTAGTTGACTAGTCACTTACATCCCTACTGTAACCATTGCAGATTACAACTCTCAATTTAGATGGAATAAATGGTCCAAAGGTATTAACATAAACCAATTGCTGTAATAATAAATGGTGTTAAATATGGTCCGGGGTTTTATATACAAAGACTTGGTTTTAGTACTAAGCAAGCTAAATAGATTATTTCTAAAAAATCATATTAGTTTTCTATTTAGGAAAATACAGTAAAAACATTTGAAATGTAAAGCATTAAGTTTTACACTTTAATGCCATCCCATATCCCTCTCCCTTTAGCTGGAGGAAATTTATAGACTGGAAAACCCCATATTCAATAGTCTTAGAGAATACTAACCACAGAGAGAGCTGTTCTTTTGGGGCAGAAAGGGAGGAAGTTGATGTTGATGGGATTGTTGCCATTGAAGTCCATGTCTGTTTTAATCTCAGGGGGCAGTTGGGACTCAGCTAGAGTCAGTAAAGGTGGTAAGGTCATCTGGGTCCCTCTGGTCTGGTCCAGTCAGAATGTCTCAGGATCAGGGTGGCAGGAGATAATGAAGGTACTAGCCATTCTGGTGACACTTCCTGCAGTAGCCAATTTTTCTCCCCAAAGTGATCTTGAAGAGCCCCAGAAAGGAATGATGGGTGAAATAATCGGTCGACATTTTGTTTGCCAATTAAATCTAGTTTGACGTACCAATTTTGGTTCCTTCATTATTTTTTTTTTTTGCTTCTACAATTTTCTAGTTTACCGAGCATGATCTTAACAGTCCTTGAATTATACCAGGTCTTTCTGTTTGTACAAATGCAATTTTCCTGTCTTCCATTTGCACCTTTTCACATTAACCCTTGTTTTAAGTTATGAGCTTTCACATACTCTTTACTGTTAAACCCACAATTAATAATGTTCAGCAGTGTTCAAATAAAGGGTCTTGGTAATTGCCATTGATTTTTATTAAAGCAGGAATGGGAAACTTTAACTCCTGAATGTGTAAGTCCAATTCAGAAAGTGTCCTGAAAGACACAAGCAGGGAAACAGTCAAACTGCCCAGTAACAAAGTGTTGTCAAACATACAGAGCCAGCAAACTGGAAAACGTCCATTATTTCCTTATGTATGGAATGACGTAGCAGCCAGTATATACACATGAATATCTGATTATGTAAGTCCAGGGACAAGGGATTGGTCCTGCCTTGGGCAGAGGGCTGGACTTAATGACCTCCTGAGGTCTCTTCCAGCTCTATGATTCTAAGGGGAGAAGACTGGTCTTGTCACAAACATCTTTCTGGGCCTCACCAGTAGCACCTTGAAACTTACAAGAGGGTAGTTGGTTTACACTGCTGTTGACTCTAACTTTCTGAGCCATAATAAAGCTAATGAGTCTTGTAAGTTTACAGTTGGCTGTTCAGGAAGGTTACAGCATACAGTTACCAAATGGAGGTGGGAAGGTGTTGGGAGTGTTCTTGTTAACAGCTGAGTATGGGAATAGGGAATTTTGTTTCCTTCACAGTTTCCTTCACAGTATCTTGGAATGGAAGTTGCAAAAGTATTTTAAACTAGGGATGCAAAATCCTGTTTAATTTGTTAATTGGTTAACCAGTATGCTTAAAGGGGGAGTCATGTGCAACTCCAGCCTGGGAGGGGCAAGCAAGGGGGGCTCTGTTGGCCCCCGGGCAAAGCTGGAGCAGCCCTCCACCCATGATTGGTTACTCTATTCGCATCTCTACTGTACACTAAAGCCAGGAGAGAATTGGGTAGGAAGTAGGGATGTTAAAATATCAGTTAATTGAATGGTCGATTAACCTCATGAATTCTTATCAGTTAGTTGAGTATTCTATAGTCCCCGGGGGCAGGGCTGGCAGCCAGTGTTCCCTGGCCTCACTCCCAAGGAGCCCCCTCCCACTGTGCCCTACTGCCCCTGTCTGGGGTGGGTCTGAGCTCCCAGACCCAGTGTGAGCTGGAACTGAGCCAGGCTGCCTGCCTGTCCAGCTCTAATACACTTTAAATGCAGAGCTGCAGCAGGGGTAGGTCCCAGACCTGTCCCAATCCAGGACTGAGCTGGGCTGCTGGCCAGCCTGCTAAAAAATGTATGGAGGGGGAAATGCACATAGTCTATATAGCATTAACCTATAAGCTTTTGCTTATCAGTTAATTGACTGCACTATTACATCCCTAGTAGGAAGTAGGGATAAAAATCCCAGTTAATTAGTTATCCAGTTAAATCCCTCCTCACACTTGGGGCTGCCAGGTCCGGGGGGGAGTGCTTCCCCAAGCCTGGGCCTGGATCAGCCCTCTGCCCATAGTAGGGTGGTACCAGGTAACTGGTTACCCATTCACATCCCTAGGTGGAAGCTCAGTGGTGCTTAATAGATGTCTCTGGAATCCCTCTCAGAAGGCTCCCATAACTTGTATTAGCTTCTGGTGGGTAAGGTGTACTGATACATCTTTAAAATCTTAACTCTGGTTTTGAAGGGGGTCCTAATGCTTCTCTTCGCTGACAGGGGCCTACTGGCTCAGTGTGGTGTGGCTTTGGGCAGTTGGTGTCCAGCAGCATGTTAAGATTTCCCTTGGACCCTGTGCTGTTCTGTTTCCTGTGCAAGTTATACTCTTCAGGCCCCCTGCTTCCTGCAGTGGAGTTCCTCTAAGTGTGTGTAGAAATTGGACTTGTTGCTTCAGAATGCAGTTTTGATATGGCGTCTGAAGACTGCCGAATTCGTCCTTTGCAATAGGTGGCATCAGTATTGATGTTGCCTTGAAAGCAGGTCTTGGGGGATTTGAGCATGTCTGCCAGCCAGCTGGTGACCAGAAACAACTGACAGCATGCAACTGCCACTGCAGAAATAGAAGCTGTCTTTCTGAGGCTTCCATGAAATCCCTCCACATACCCCAGCTCCCAGGCTGGATGGCTGACATAAATGCAAGCTGTGGTTTAAAGTGTGCAGATATTGTGGTGGTCAGTGCTCCGTAAGTGCTTGCCTTACGCTAGTCCTGTTCTGGTTACAGCTGCTCTTGAAAGAGGACAACTTGCTGTTCCCTATTTACTCTGTAGGCCTTGATTTATCAGCTTGTTGATTAGCTACCATAGTGATAAGCATCCTACACACTCATTAGATAGTATGCTCAGTTTTTATGCTGAAGCAAGAACTTTCTAACTGCCAGGACTTGCAAACTCAGTCTGATAATGTGATCCGGCTTTTCAGTCTGTGCCTTGGACCTTTTGAGAGAGTCCCTCTCCTCCTATATCCTGTCAGAGCAGTTGAGGTTTGCTGGAATGCTTGTGTTGTATGTGCCAGTGATTCAAACTTCCAGAAGTGATTACATATCCTCCTTTGGCACATGATCCCACAGATGGGATCCATTTTGCTTGCCCTCTGGTCAAGTTGTAAGGCTTTCCAGCATGGTGTGGCTATCTGATATTGACTTTAATTTTAAGGAGCTCACTTACAAGAGCGCTAAGTGCAATGCAAATTGATAAATAACTAAAATTCAGCCAGAGTCACAAACCAAAAGGTGGGGGGAGAACTGCGGACTGACTAGAACTAGTGTTTCTGTTGATGTGTGGGTCAGGGTAGGATGCAGCTGTATTGGCTCTCCAATGCTGGCAGTAGCAAAATACTGTTGTGTAGATAAACAGAGCATTTAAGACCCAGAAGTTACACAGGGCGTGAATAAGCATAGTAACAAGGTGCTATTTTAGTAAGTCATTTGTACCGACCATAGCTACATTTCAAGCTGATCTCGTTGGAAAGGCTGGCCATGTGCAGCTAGGGGAAAATTCATTGGTAGCAACATCATTCTTCTTTCTAATTCGTCAGAAGTCAAACTGACTTGTGACATAACTTTTGGAAGTCTTGAAACTCAGTTTGGTTAGGATTGACTATGATCTGACATGGGTGATCTTAAATAGTTTATTTCCAAGTAAACAAAATGATTCTGGATTTAAAGAATCCTTGTTGTTCCAGAATCCCTATTGTTGGAAAATAGGGCTGAATTCTGCCCCTGGGCAAGGTGTACATCTTCTGTTGATCTCTGCTGGAGTTGCATGCATGAATCTGAAGGACAGAATTTTAGTCACCGTGCATATGACTTGACAGGAAGGAGAGTGGTCTAACGTATGGGGTTTCCCAAATTTCATAATGTGGTGCTCAGCCTAAAAGTTCAAGTCTCACCACTTCTGCCAATCAGGCATAAAACCCACCCCTGTGCTCATTACAGCAGTTGCTTATGTGGAAAAATGTCAGGAAAGTAATGTGTTGAAATGAGACAGCACTGGAACCAGACCACCCCCACCTGCCTCAGACATACTTGGCAAAACTTAAACAACAAGTAGTCTGGTAGTCTAAAACTTAAAAAGTGCTAACTCAGCTATCCCTCTGAAGCTTTTGAACATACTTGGCAATCACTGGTGTGGTAGTGAGGGCATGAGACTGGAGGTTGAGTCCTGGGTTCAGTCTCTAATTGTACCCTGGATAAATCTTTCTCCATCTGTAAACTGGGAATAATACTTGCCTGCCTTGTTGGAGTGTTGAGGGTAAGTGCTGCTTCTAAATCAGTGTGAGAGCCTCTGAGAAGGGCAGTTAAATTGCAGCGAGGGAGGTTTAGGTTGGACATCAGGAAAAACTTCCTGCCTGTCAGGGTGGTTAAACACTGGAATAAATTGCCTAGGGGGGTTGTGGAATCTCTATCTCTGGAGATATTTAAGAGCAGGTTAAACAGACACCTCTGGGGGATGATCTAGATGGTGCTTGGTCCTGCCATGAGGGCAGGGGACTGGACTCCGTGATCTGTTGAGTGTTCCACTTCTAGTGTTCTATGAATCTATGATTCAATACAAGTGCATGGTATTGATACCTCTGTATCCTAGTCATTTCGAATGTGCCATTGATCATAGCTTATAGGTGCTAGTTACAAACGTTCAGTTAAGTCTCTTACTCTTCCTGCCACAATTGGCTCTCAAGCTGTGTGCCAGGAAACGGCATTCTCTTGTCAGACTACTCCACTAGATCAGGGATTTTCAAACTACTGGGTCGCAGAATGTCAGGCACTGGGTCGCCTTGCTGTAGGGTGACCAGTGGGGGTGTCCCGGCACCACAGACTGTGCTGTACCCCAGAAGTGGCCTGCAGCTGGTCCAGCTCCTAGACAAGGCTGGATGGGGCTCCCTGCACTGTCTGGGCATCAGCTTTTGGGGCCGGTGCCTGTGGGTGAAAGCAGCACATAGAGCCATTTGTGCACCTCTGTTTATGAGCCAGGCCTGCTGCTGGCCGCTTCTAGCACCCGCCCTGAACCCCACCCTCACCCCTGCCTTGAGTTTCCTCTCACCCTGAACCTCTCTGCCCTGCTCTCCAGGCTGGAACCCCCTCTTCTACTTGAAAACCCTTGTCCTACCACCCCCGAGCCTGCACACCCAAATGGAGCCCTCTTCCCCCCACACCAACCCCATCATGACCCTACCCCATTGTCCTCCCTCGAATCAAAAGATACAGTTACATTGGGTCATGGGAATCCAGTTTTCTTCAACTGGGTCACAAAGAAGGTTTGAAAACCACTGCACTAGACTCATTCATTCAGTAATATCACAAGCTAGCTTGTTACATCATGACTTCCTCCCTATAACTATGGTGACATGGCTGAAATTAATTACAAAATTAGGGTAATTACAAAGGCTTCTAATTGCACACTAGCACTGTCTGGAATGGAGAATTTTGGGTGCAACTCGAGCAGAACATAGCATGTCCACACATGTATTTGCAGCATGGCATAGCTGCCTGTTCCACTTGCTCTGAGCAAGGATAAATTTCTTGTTATCCACTGTGTTGCTCAGACCTCCTGTTGTCTTATGGTACTCCTGCCCATCTTGCATTGACACCTCACAGCTCCAGCTCCTTCCTCGAGCCCGTCTTGCATTGTTTGTTACACTTTGGCCTTGATAAAGAATGGCCCACAATTGTTTGTCATCCATGGAGTCACATATCATAGTTGATACCGGCAGGCACACACCTGGGTACTTTTCCTGGGATTCCGCATGTCTGTGTGGGTATTATCTTGTCAGTATCCCTGCTCTTCTGAGATCTGAGGGAAAACCAGAATAGGCACATTGTGGGTACAGAGCTCTTAATTCCCTCCCCTTTTGACCCAGAAAATCTGCCTACCTCTCTTGTGGTTCAGCACTCACTCGTTACCTTCTGTAACCCTTGGAGAGCAAGACCGAGGGGAGCAGGGAGCAGCTTCACTGCATTGGATGGTGGTGGACTGTATAGAGGGGACATCATCTCTAGGCCAGGGCCTCTTTCCTAGAAGAAAATGCAAATGAAACTGCTCGTTCAGCTACAACCAAAAGCCCAGAAAAATTGGTGCCATGAATGGAGAGAATGAAATCTTGCCCCATACCTCCTTCAGTGCTCATAAGTGGCTGGACTGGAGTAGAAGGAAATTGCTTATTTTCCCTTTGTGGCGCATGTGTGAATGAGAGCATAAACCCAGGTCCTTGTGCTATACAGCGCAGAGTCACTTGCAGCAAGCAACAAGCCAAACACCTGAACAGAGACAAATAGATTTTCTGCACCATCTTGTTATAAGAAACTCCTCCAATATTCTGTGACGTGAGGGCAGTAGCAGAGTTATTCTGTGTCAGTTTGGCACTAGTTCTTCCAGCTGAGAAACGTGTAGTACAGCCCCCCATCCTGAAACTGAAGAGTTCATTTCTAGTAGGGATGTGACAGGTTAACCAGTAAGTGTCACCCTAAATGGGTATTGCTTATGGGTTAAGCAGTGGGGGCTGAAGCAGCTTCCTGTCTGCCACGGGCAGAGCTGCTTCAACCCTGCATGGGCCAACTGCGGACAGGGATTGCTCCGGCCGTCCAGAGCAACACCTGTCCGCGGGGAAAGGGGGCACTCCAGCCCAGTTGCAGTGGGCCGGGGTGCTTCCCCTCTCGTTGGTTAACCAGTTAGACATCACATGTAACCAGTTAACCAATTAAATGGGATTTTACATCCCTAATTTCTAGTCTGCTTCCTTCAGTCTCTGGCCCTCCTCCAGGACTGTATGGAGGATCCATCTCTGGGAGTCGTCTTGGGTTGTGTTGTCCTTTTGTTCTTGCATCCTCTGACTTTTTCTCCACATCCCCGGTCATTCCTGTTAAACTCCTTGTCTCCCTTTCCTTGTGCATGCTTTGGAGTAGCTGTACTTTCACGGACGGGAAAGGAGAAAACAACTGATTAAACCGATGGTTCGGGGGTTGTCTGGTCAGCTCATGGGTTGAAGAGTTTAGCAGGGCTGCAGCCTCCATCTGCAGGACAAGATGGGGCTCTATCACTTGAAGCTAGAATGTGGGGGACAGTTCTAAGCCTGTCTATTCCTGCAGCCAGGTTAAAACAATCTGTGCCCGAGAAGATGGGGAGAGGGGTTCAGTTCATGCAACTGTGAACTTTCCCTGAATGGGGGTGGCATATTGCCACCTGTCCTGGGCTAGTGAAACGTGCTGGAGACAGAACCAGGAGGCAGAGCAGGAATAAGACTTGGCAGTTTCATTTCGATTTGCAGCTTCTCCCTTGACATGGCTTTATTTGTGCTGTGGTGCCCGGGGATGAAAATGGCTTTGGTGATCTGTTGTGGTACTTGCTTGCTGCAGTTTTATGTTCTCTTCAGTTTGCATGGCAGACACAAGCAGAATGTGCTCCGCCTTAACCTAGTTTTCATTTAAACAACAGCATTTAAGTGTGTGGAGCATTATCCTGGGCTTTGTCTCTAATGTCCTATGGAGAAAGGGAAGTGGGAATTGAGCATAGGGATGTAAAATCCATTTAATCAGTTAACAGGTTAAACATTATATTTAACCGACTGCTTAAATGGGAGAAGGTGGGGGGGCCACGCTAGCCCAGCTGGGATGGAGTAGTCTCCCTGCCACGGACGGGCGCTGCTCTGGCTGGCCTGAGTGCCCCCTTGGCTGTGGCAGGACCTGCTGGGCTGGAGCAGCTCCCTGTCCATGTCAAGCAGGGGGCTGCTCCAACCTGCTAGCTAACCGTAACTGGTAAGCATCACCTGGTAAGGGTGAAACTTACCAGTTAACCTTTCATATCCCTAATTGACACGGCCTATTTTGGGGAAAGAAGCTTTCACACTGAAGCAGTGTTCCACTCTGTGATTGGCTGATAGGGGGTAGGAAATGTGGTGTTTCAAATTGGAGCTTAGTCCTTGCCTGCCTGGAGAACATCTACTAGTTATCCAGGCAGAACCCACTGTGCAGACCCGTATTCCAGTGTGAGGGTGGCTTGGTTGGATTTAATTTGTCATGTGGAAAAAGGCTCAATCTAAATCAAAGGGACCCCTTGTACCAAAATATGGTTGTCTACCCTGTGGAGACATTGCCCGTGTAGCCTCCTATGGCAGCAGTATTTCTGTAAGTGCAGAACACGGCCTCCCCGATTACATGGACCATATTGATGGAAGAACTCTTCTGTCAACATAGCTGTGTTTTGGTGGCAGCATTGTGTGGGTCACGGGTAAGGATGTGAAAGTGTAACCGTGCAAATGGTTAACCAGTGAGCCTGGGCTCATCAGTTAATATTCATGGTTACACACAGACTCCCGGCACGTGCAGACTCCTCATGTGCACCAGCACCTAGGGAACCACCTGCCGCCCCGGGCTGCTGCCTCTGATACAGAAGCAGCAGTGCGAGGCATCAGGCGGGAGCCAATTGCCACCCCGCGTGTAACTGCTGAGAATTTCAGCGGTTACACGGTTACTTAATGACACACATTTGAACATCCGTCGTTAGGGGTGTGGCTTTCACATACCTGGCCAACACAGCTAGGCCGATATAACTTTTCGGCAGCAACCCTAAGTGTCTCCACACAGGGAGTTCTACAGCTGTACAAAGGCCTGGGCTTATCAAACACCTGTGACTGCCCGTTCCCTGTTGGTGGTATAGGCTAATTGACTTTTTTCCCAGTGAGGTCAGAAACTGAATCCAAAACTGGTGTTAGTGAGGGCCAGCCCTTTCAATGAGCTTCCAGCAAGAGACCACAAGGAATGACTAGGTAGAGAAAAGGGGGCAGTCAGTAACTGGACGTGGACACGAGTGGGCAGACATAGCTCATCTGTTGGCAGATTTTTGGTATTTGTATTGACATTCACGTTACTGACAATTGAAATAATGCTTTGAATAGACTTAAGTTAGCAACTCCTTCTGCAGCTTATTTTTTAAACCTTTGTGGTAACCTGGACTCCAGTTGTGTGGCATAGCCCCTTGATTATGAAGAAGCAGAGGGGGAAATTTTGCAATAGCTGCATTTAACGTTTAAAAATTAATCAAACATGAAAACAAATGAAATCCATGCAGTAGCCACTGAGGATTCTTTGATAGGAAATTCAGTTTAAGTTTAATTTACTCTTTTCCCCCCTTTCAGTTTTCAGCATGCCATTAATTTTTATCTGGACAATGCACAGATTGTGGTGCAGCGGTTGTCGAGGGGAAGTTGGGAGTTTTGGCAGCTGGGTAGTGGAGAGCCCAGCCATTGGCCCTGGGAAAGCATTGAAGATGGTTGTGGGTTTTGCAACTACCTGTTTCTGTTACAGTGATCAGCAGTGACATTGTTGGTATTGACACTCCCAGACAGATGTCAGTAGGAGGAGACTTTCAAACAAACTGAATCAGTTGCTGCACCAAGAGATTGGAGGGCAGTTAGCATGACACCAATTTTGAAAAAAGACCCCAGAGGATCGCCATTCCAATCTTCTGGCATGATTACAGGCCAGGAAGCCAACTTCAATGCCAGACAAATGGGTTGAAACTAGAGCAGTGATGGGCAACCAGGAGCAGTGAGTGAGCTGCATGAGTGGCCCTCCATCTCAGTGGCCCGCATGACCAGTGGTGGCAGCCTGCAGCCTGCCGAACCTGTCTACCTTCCCCCATGCAGCCATGCACCCGTCTACCCTCCTCTCAGCACTGGGGCGCTTTGAGTGCCATGAATTGCCTGATTTGCTCTCCTCCCCCTCCCTCCTAGAGCTTGAACAGCTGATTTGTGGCTTTCCAGCTCTGAGAGGGAGGGGGAGGAGTGGGGACAGAGCATGAATCAGCAGATTCATGGATCTCTGAAAGTGATTGTGGGGAGAGTAGGAAGTGTGGGGCTCCAGTGCGATAGGCATATGGAGATGGGGGGCAGACAGGGACGACTCAGGCCACAGGTGGAGCCCCAGTGGGCTGCATGCAGCCTACAGGTTGCCCACCACTGAACTAAAGAGCTAAGTTATCAGACACCTAAATAAACACAATATGGTGGTGAAGAGTCAATGCTGCTTTGGTGAAGGGAAAACTTGCCTCATCAGTGTATTGGGATTCATTGAGAATGTTAACAAACATGTGGAAAGGCTGAGCCAGTCAGTGGGGTGTACCTCAACTTTCAGAAAGCCTTTTGACCGGCTCTTAAGCAAAGTGAGCGCTGTGGGATACGCACAAAGGGCCTCTTGCGGGTCAGTCACCGGTTTAAGTAGGAAACAAAAGGTAGGAATAAATTGGCAGTTTCCACGAGGGGGAGAGAGGTTCCTGAAGGGTCTGTACTGAGTAGGGATGTAAGTGACTAGTTGCTTCACCACACACACACACACCCTCCCCCCCCGCTGCCATAGAGGCAGCAAGGTATGGGGAGCAAGAGCGGGGGGGAGAAAGCTGGTTTAAAAGCCTGTTCCCTCTAGCACTGTCTCTATGGGGGGGCAGGGAAGTAGCTGGGACCAGGCATGCGCTGGGAATCAGCTGATTCCTGACTCGCACCCAGTCCCAGATGCTGCGACTTTGCTTTTTAAATGTATTGAGAACCTGCCGGCGCTTAATACATTTAAAAATCAGAAGCGCAGCAGGGGAGACCCAGTATGAGCCAGGCCAGCTGATTCCCAGCCTGTGCTGAGTCCCCCTTCCCACCCCCCGCTGTACTTCAGCCTTTTAAATGTATTAAGAGTGGGCGGGCTCTTACTAACTTTAAAAGGCAGAGCCTCAGTGGGGTTAGCTCCTAGGGCCGGGAGCTAACCCCGATATGGCTCCCCCGCTTATCAACTAATCGCCCAGTCGATGGAAAATCCATCAACTAGTCAATGAGTTAATTAACCTATATTTAACATCCGTAGTACTGAGACCTGTGTTGCTCAACATTCATAAATCTGGAAAAAAGGCGAACAAGGAAGTAGCAAAACTTGTAGACGTTACAAAATGACTCAACATAGTTAAGTCCAAAGCTGGCCCTAAAGTGTTACAAAGGGAACTTGCTAAACTGGGAGACTGAACTGTAAAATGGCAGATGAAATTAATTGTTAATTCCAAAGTAATGTACACTGGAAAAAATAATCCTGACTCTGCATATAGAATGATGGGGTCTGTTAGCTCTTCCCAAGTGAGAGATTCAAGGAGTCATTCTGGTAGTTCTCTGAGCACATCTGCTCAGTGTGCAGTGACAGTCAGAAAAGTAACAACATCGGGACAATTAGGGAAGGGATTAATAACACTATTATGCTGTTGCATAAATCCATGGTGTATGTGTACCTGGAATACTGGCTGAAGTTCTGGTCAGCTCATCTCGGAAAAGATGTATTAGAATAGGAAAAGATGCTGAGAAGGGCAATAAATGACACTGCACATTTAAATAGCGTCCATACGAGGAAGAGGATTGGGACTGTTAAGCTTAGAAAAGATCCTGAATGGTGTGGAGAACGTGAAAATGGAAATGTCATTTACTCCTTCATGTAATACACGAGTTAGGGGTCATCCAAAGAACTGATTAGGCAGCAGGCTTCAAATAAACCTAAGGAAATGCTGCTTCACGCAGCTGTCCACTGGTGGATGCATTGCCAAGGGATGTGGGGAGAACCAAAAGTAGAACTGGGTTTAAAAATAATTACGTAAGTTCATTGAGAATAGGCTATTAGCCAAGAAGGTTGGGCAGATGCATGCCCTGGGTGTAAGCCTCCAGAAGCTGGGACTGGATGACAGGGAATGGATCACTCAGAATTGCCTTGTTCTCAGGGTGTTAAGTATTGGGTAATTGACTAAGCATTTGCTTATTGGATGTCGACTAGTCCTTCACATCCCTCCCTTGTTCTGTTCATTCCTTCTGGAGCTCTGATGTACTGCCATGTTTAGGTTGCAGAACTTGCCATTTCATTCAGTGGGGTGGGGCCATTCGCGCCTCTTGTACTGAATGCTTCGAAAAAGGGACCCATACGAACCCATGAGATGTCAGCCAGAGTGCTGCTTTTGCTGCAGTGCAGCTGGAGACATTGGTGTTGAAAATTAAGGCCCGCGTTCTGGATCATGAAGTGTCTTTGTGAAGCATGAATCCTGTGGTGGTAGGATTCAGAGAGGCTTGGTTTTAGCTCTGAGCAAGCTCCTTGGCAGTGGCTGAGGGCCTGAACACACATTGTTCTCAGTTCCTCTTCTCTTCTTACTAGACAGGAATGAGACCATGGACTCCTACTACACATTCCCCCCTGAAAGCACCTGAACCCTCCTTCCCCATTCAGGTTCTCTCCTCCCCACTGTTACCTGCTCAGTCTCTCGACTAATTTCTAGCCTGATAGGATTGAGACTGAAGGCAGGTCTCTTGGGAACGGCTTTCTGAAGATGCATTTATGGGAGTGGAGAGGAGCCTCCTGCTTCACTCCACCTTTGAGGCAATGGAAACCCTCACTGGTCACAAGCATAGTGACTGCCTCTACCTGGTCCCCCCAGAAAGACTGTTTCCAGTGAGTTAATTGGCACAGCATTAGCAGTGGATGGTTTCTTTATTTCACTAGCTTGTCACTATCTGCCCTTTTTTCTCTCTCTCTCTCTCTCTCTCTCTCTCACCCATTTTCTTACACTGGGTAGGCTGGACAAATCTGAGCAGGTGGCATCTGTCAGAGCTGGTTTTTTGTGAATTTGATTGGGAGGACCTCCCCACTTGCTGTCTGCAAAAGATGTTACTGGGGTAGGAAGAGGAAAGGAGCCAGGAGGGTTGTGGTGGCAACTTGTGTTTTCAAGGGGAAATGTCAGGAACTGGGAGGCTTCACACGATACGATGTGAGCACGTTGTCACGCTAGCCATGGGCAGCTGCCCTCTTAAAATGAGCTCTTACTCCTTAAACAGAAACTATTCAGCTTAGTTATAAAGGACTTCTGCTGCCGTAAGCCAAATTGTCTCCATTAATATGTGGGTCTAACACGGACCCAGGGAAGGTCTAGGAATACTAATCCCGCTTCAGTGTGGGATGTGGACTAGATCTCTTGACATCCATTCCAGCCCTATGTTTTGATGACTTGGGTATGAGATCGTAATGAACAAAATCTCAGGCCCTCTTGACCATGAAAGATTTTCAAGAGCTGCTCTAAACTAACCTTTTCTTTTCTCCTGCAGGAACGCCAAGGCCGTGTTAAGTAAAAGGCTATCCTTCCCAGCAGAGGTTGCATCCGGGATATCTTTCAAAGAGAGAGGAGGAGGAAAAACACCCCAGAGAGAATTAGGACTTTTTTCTTAATTTCATTGACTTTAAAACAAAAAAAAAACTTACAAACTTGCAGTTTAAAAAACAAGTATTGGAATGTCACAAGAGACATAGGACTAAAAAAAACAAAAACAAAAAAAAAATCCCTTCTAGGTAGAGTATAGGTAAAAACTGTCCCCTTTCTTTTGGCTTTGGTTGTGATTTCAGAGCATATGCTTTGTTTTTTGTCTTTTTACTATGTTTTCTGGATTTGAAAGTCCGTAAGTGGCATATGCCTTTTTTCTCTAATTTTTAAACCCTGCTGCATCCCTTTCTTCCACTTTCCTCGTGCCTCCTTTTCCCCTGGTTTTGACATTTGCACTTGGAACACCGAGTTGTGACTTTTTTTGGACATCCGCCATAGAAAGTGGAAGAACTATTTTTTCCTTGGACTGGAAGAAGAGGAATTTTATGAAAAATTTGGCTTTATTCGCCTAGAAGAATCGAATGGAAATTGTCGCCAAGGATGTGTCCGAGGGTGGTTTGTTTTCCTCTGACCCTTTGTTACTCAAAAGTCAAGTACTAGGAGTCCTAAGAAATGTTCTGTTCTTGTGCATTATATGGATTACAGATTAAGTCTGGATTAATTTGATTTAAAGGCTGAGAACAGTGGTAAAAACTTGTTTTGTTTACAGGAACATGAATTTTGAACGAAAAATATTGTAAAATGTGTAGTGAATATGTTTCTTCAGTTTCTTGTTAAGCCAATGAGGAATGGGCATTGCCTTTCTTTTCACCATTAATCACTTCTCAATAATAAACGTGAGATCCTGTTGAGCATCACTTTTGTTTTCCATTTTGTTTTCACTGTTAGGTGCTGCCCTGGATATGGCTACCGGGAGACGGTACATGGGGAAAATAAAATTGCAAATGGGGCAGCAGGCTAATTAAATTCTGGCTCATTGGCCATTGTGTGATTCCCATACTGGACTTCGAGCCAGTGCTCCTGGCTTCTCCGGTTTGTTTTAAACAGCTTCTTTGGGACCCAGCACTCTACTGCCACCTTCCTTGTTATTTGTGTGCACTCTAACCATCCATGGGAGCATTGGTCTCATCCAAACCCTTCTCTTGCTCTTTGGAGACTGGCTTTAGCAGGTCAGTTGGGCCCAGTTATAACACAACCCTTGTCACTCAGATAGGGATGTTAAGTAGTGGTTAATTGGCTAATTGAGTAGTCGATGGAATTTCCATCAACTAGTCGATGAGGAAGGGCGGTGTCAGTGCTCACTCCCGGCTCAACCTCCTGCTGCCGCTCTGCGTTTTTAAAGGGCAGCTGGCAGGAGAGGACATTGGTTGAATCCCTGGTCCCGGGTCTCAGCACTCACGCCGCTTCCCTTTAAAAATGCAGCGTGGCAGCGAGTAGGGGAGGGCAGTTTGTGCTGGGACCAGGGATTCAGCTGGTGTCCTCTCCTGCTGGCTTCTCTTTCAAAATGCAGGGGGTGGAATGAGCGAATAGTCGATAGTGCTGCCCAGTAAGCTCCTGCTTATCAGGTAATTGACTAGTCGACTACTCCTTTACATTCTTAGACCCAGACCCGGCTACAGCATGGTACTAGGGATTAGTTTAAAGTATGTGAACAAGATCAAACTGGTCTATTACTGACTCAACAGCAGCGAGATGTCTGTTAAAATGTAATTGGCGGTGGTCTGTGGTAACCATAGTAGTTCTACTAGTGTCCACTGGCCATAAATATGAAACATGGCTTCTGGGGATTGACTGGACCTGCTCAGGATTGCCTGATAAATTAGTACAGCTCCTTTAGTTAACATGCCAGCTTTTTACATTTGGAGGCCTGGCTTCTAAGGGGCAAACATTAAAATCCCCAAGGACAGGACTCGTCAGGGTGTCCCTGTTTAGGAAGATCAGAATGGGAAGATCAAGGGTCCTGCAGTTCGAGATTGAAGTGCACTGATGCCGCATAGGGAGCCCCGGCTTGGAATAGCAGGAGATGCCACAGGTCAGGATCGCGAGTTGTGACGGCCATAGTTCTCCAGTACTTGCATGGCTCCAGCCTCCATTACAACATTCCCTCTCTCCCAAGTGCAAAAAGAGCCCTTGTTACAATGGGAGGTGTACGAGGTACTGAATTCTATCCAGTGAGTAGGTTAGAAGACCCTACTGAAGCCCTTCAAACACATGAAGGTGGACTTGGATCCAAGAGCTCCTTTGGCCTGTGAAATAGTTTGAGATCAAGAAACCAAAAGTCCAAGTCTCCTGCTTGCCTTGTTTTCTGCTGAGCCGACTGTAAACAAACTAACTCCTGAGCTGTGGAACAGTATGGGCTTGATTCTCACTAGTGAAACGGGATATTAAAATATTTTATTAAATTGGTGTTGATTATCAAGTGGCTTTCACGATTGCTAGCTGGCTCCTTTCCATTTCCTTCACCCGAGGCAAGGAAACTGGGCTGGTCTGTTTCATTTCCTGATTCTCCTGGACTAGTGCTAGTTGTTGTAGCGGAGGTTCTCTCACTGAAGGGGAGATACTTAACTCCACAAAACTGGGGCTGTAATAGTGTAGTGTTAATGCTATAGACTACATGCATTTCCCTCCTCCCCCACCCTCCTTGCCAATAAATTTTTTTAGCAGGCTGGTCAGCAGCCTGGCTCAGTCCTGCTTGCATTGAAAAGTATATTAGCACCCAGGTAGGCAGGCAGCCTGCTCAGCTCAGTCCTGGCTTGTGGTGGGTCCAAGACCTACCCCTGCTGCAGCTCTGCATTTAAAGTGTATTAGGAGCCAGGCAGGCAGGCAGTGTGGCTCAGTTTTGGCTCAGGCTGGGTCTGGGAGCTCAGACCACCCTCTGGACAGGGGCTGCTGGACAGCACCCTGTGCTGCTGCCTCTGATACAGAGGCAGCAGCACGGAGTGGCAGGGGGCTCCTCGGGAGTGAACAGTAAGAATTCATGAGGTTACTCGACTATTCAATTAACCGATATTGAACATCCCTATACAAAACCTAAACTGTTAATTGAAGAGTTTAATGAGGGGGAAAAAACCCTGTCACTGTGTCTAAACTAACTTGAGTGCTTTGTTTCAAGGTTCCAGGTATGTAGATGTTCTATTAACTGCCTCATTGTCTGATTACTGAAGAGCTGAATTGCACAGGCTATCTACCACCCTCAAAGGAGTTGAAGGGAGCTTGGTGCTTAGCTCTCATTGGATTTAATGGGATTTGGGCACCTCATTTCCTCACTGAAACTTCCAGACCCAATTTAATCCCTTGATTTCTTCATCTGTCCTGTTCACTGTTCCCTCTGTTTGCTTCTGCTCAGCATTGTAAATGCAAATGGATCCATGGTACACCAGTTTGTAGAAGGATTTCCATTGGAAAAACTTGATCATGATTCAAGTCTGAATAGTTTTAAAAGCTTCATGACAAGGACAGAATTGCTGGAAGGAGCATATATTGTATGTATTGAAGAGGCCCTGTCAACTGAAGCCTACTCTTCTCTGAAGAGGTCTTACCTATGCCTGAGTCTCAAGTCCAAAAAGGTGTTTTCTGTCCTGTTGTTCCATGCGATTGACACTACTTTGCCTAGTCAATTTCGTTATTCCCTTTTGTGTAGTCAGGTCCAGTTTTAGTGTGGTTCTTCACATAGCAACAGGGAAGAGACCTATTAGAGGAACATAAAAATGTTATTTGGAAACACCTCAATTGTACTAGGATTTGAACTCAGATGTAATGAAACAATTTCAACTGCTCTTGGGTTTATTTTAAATTGTCAATCTTTATTTGAGCTGTCACTTTAAACAACCTGGGATGCCAACTTTCTAATGTGCCTCATTTAATTTGAGATGGCCTCACACAGAGGTTGCTGCCATTTAGTCCCAGGTGCGCTGGAGATAGTTTGTTCCCTTATGTTAGCTGCATGTGTGAGTTAAAATCTTTTCAGAACCAAAGCTGACTTAGTTGCCTGGACTTTGTTCTTCAACATCTGTCTTCCTTGTCATTGCTTGTCACAGCGACCAGCCCACGTGTAGCACTGTGGGATCAGGGTCCAGGTTAGTAAACCAGTTCTCAGGCTTACCCACAAGGAGGAGAAATACAGCAGCGTGTTTCAATAAGGAAGGGATAGTCTTGAGTTTAAAGCACAGGGCTGGGGATCAGGAAATGCAGCTTTTTTCCCCACTGGCTCTGTCATGTTTCTCTAGGGGCAAGTCACTTAGCCTCTCTACAGTAAAATTGGCTTCATAAGTACCAGCCAAGCGTACTTTAATCTGACTGCTGCATATAAGGCACTTTGGGATTCTCAGATGGAAGGTCTTACTGGATGCAAACACACTACACCATTTTTAAATCACTTGCTTAGGTTTTACAGGCAGTATCAAAGAACAGACAAAACAGATGGTGCTGAGTAAACAGGTAGGGGGAGGTGTATGTGTAAGAAATGGGAGGTTCTGAGGGGGCTAAACAAGCTTGAACCTCTACCCATATGCTGATGTGATTCACAAGCTTTTGGGGGGAGCTATTGTAAAATGCATAGACTGCTTTTGTGGGGTGTTTCCAGTGTATAACATACATGTTTCTGTAATCTGATCTTCAAGGTGTGTTCCCTGCAGAAGTTAGTACGGACGATGGATTCCATGCTGTGTCTGGGGGCGTGTAAATGAGGACAAGGTTTGGACACTGATCTGGAGTACCTGGTAAGATGGGTGCAAGCAAAATGTGTCTTAATACAGATGAATGTACACAAACAGATCTAGGAGCAATGAACATAAGCCACATGGCGGAGAGGGGGACTCTCCTGGGAAGTAGTAATCCTGAAACAGGTTTGGGGAATCAGGGTGGATAACCCACTGAATGAGGTTTCCCCAGTCCCCCACTGTAGCCAAAATGGCTAATGTGACCCTTCGATGTTGTGACAGGGCAGGTTAGAGGGCTGGATGGAAGGGGAGAGAGGCAGCTCTTAAAGGAATAAAAACCAGCAATGGTCCTGGCTAATAATTAAGGGTCCGGTGACCTGATATCAGGCTGCCTCGGGACCGCTTTAAAAACCTTCCTGTGGGGGAAGGGAAGGGAGAGTAGAGAAGGAGTTTGGAGAGTGGAGAGGGAGAGGAAAAAGCAACTGATAAGGAGACTCAGGGGAGCTGAGCAAGTCAGCACTGCTAAAGGCTGCAGGGGGAGGTGAGGGACTCCCACAGGGAGTTTTTGGAGGCTCCTTTCCCCCCAGGTGGCCAGAAGCTTCAGTCAGGGGCTGAGGGGGACTGTTTGTTTAGCCCCAACTGGCCGGGGCATCCTTTCTTTTGCTGAGGGACAAAAGGCCAAACACCGGGCAAAGGCAAGTGGGACTTGTAGCACAGCCCCTAAACTGCGGGATAGTGGGCAGATCAGGGGTCTGGGACCCAGGAGTGGGACTGACTCTGCCACAATGTCTAAATTGAGATCTCAAGAGTAAAGTTACTTTATCTCTATAGTGAGCACTGCTGGCATCCAGTATCCACAATTGTTCACAATTTGAGAAGGATATTGATCACTTGGAGGGGTTCAGTGAAGAGCATGAGAATGATTAAAGGGTTGCCCTATAGGAGCTGATCTTGTGTAACAGGAAAAAACAACAAAAACCCCAAACCCAGAAAATGTTAAAGGATCACAGTCTTTACCTACAAGGGAAATAGATATTAGGCACTTCAGTCTATCAGACAAAGATGCACCAGTTCAGTGGCTGGAAGCGGAAGGTGGATTAATTCAGCCTGGAAACCAGGCATACGTTTAACAGTGAGCATAACTAACCAGTGGAACAACTTACAAAGGGATGTGGCGGGTTCTCCATTTCTGGTCATTTTTAAATAAATGGACAGTTATTTGCGAGGTACGCTGTCATTCAGAAGGAATCATTAGCAGGGGAGTTCTATGTTGTGGTCTATAGGAGAATAAACAGCTGCTTATAGTCATTCTTTCTTGCCTTGGAATCTAGGAATCTGCTCCCAACCTCTCTAGTGCAGTTACTTAGTGACTATAAAGGTTTCCTATATTGTGATACTGATGTTATACAGTAGGTCAGACCAGGGTTCCCTCAAAGATTTTCCAGCCATGAGTGGAGTGAGTTTTGGCTCGTGCACCAATATTGAGATCATGGGTGCTGGTTTGGACATGTGCCAGCTTGGAACCCAATTTATTAACACACACACGTTCCCGGCTGCCAGAGCAGAAACCCTCCTGCCCCCTTCCGTGCAGCATGTCCAGACCCCGTTACCCCCCTACCACGTTGGCAGGTCCTATTCCCAGCCCCGGCCGCCAGAACAGGCCCTGGCCCTCCCTGCCACATGGCAGCTCCAGCCACCGGAGCAGGCTTCCCCCCACCCACCATGTGGCTGCAGCATGTCCTGGACACTGCCACAGTGGCTCCCTCACCATGCTGTCTCAGCCGGCCCTGCCTGCTGTGGGAATGCTGCTGCGGGGCTCTCCAGAGGAGGTGGGTGGGGCAGGGCTGGCTTTAGTCCGATTCCCCCGAATCAGGCCCCGCACCTAAGAGGGGGGCCCTGCTCCTGGGCGCGCGGCGCATGTGTGGCGCTGCCCCCGCGAATTGGGCCCCGTACTTCCTATAGCCAGCCCTGGGGGAAGAATTTTTTGTGCACGGCCGCACAGGCGCGCACCTTAGCGGGAAAGATGGGTCAGACCCAAGGATTTTTACATATCTAAGGAAGGTTTACTTCCTAATGAGCTGTGGCCAGCTTTGTGTTGTGAGCTAAAGGACCAGTCGCAGGCTATAAACAAAACAGACTTCCCTACATTTCAGTCATCTTGATTTTTGTCCAAAGACCATGATAGTATGCGGTGTAATGACCTCTGGGTAATGTACAGGTAAATATGAAAATACTGATTTACTGAAATATTTTTGTTTTACTAGGCCCATAGCTGTAGAATTCAGTAACTTCTCACTATGTTTCCACTGATTATTCTTTCTCCCTGAGCTAAATGGGTGAGCCCTGGTGTTTGAGAATCTAGTTCAGTGTTTCTCAACCTTTTTTTTAATAAAGTACCCCTTTTTCAAAAAAAGTACCCCAGTACCTACAGTTTTTCAGACACACACTTTTTTCTACCATTGCAACACATTTGTTTAAACAACTTAATTGTAGTGGGGAAGGCGATGAAATTTTTGGGTGTAAAAAGTACAAAAATTAAGCGCTGTAAAACTTAAAACCAAAGTTCAGTTTTCTCCAAATTTCAGTTGTGTTGATGTACCCCCCAGACTTCTCTCGAGTACCCCTAAGAGTACCCGCTCAGGATGCAACATAGGTTTTCTACCAGGCTAATCTGAACTCGGCTTACTAAAATCAGCCCATAAGAAGTCACACGCAGCCCTTTTTAAATAGGCCTCTCCGGTTGCTTATTTCTCTTCATTTGGCCACCAGAGGGAGCATCGCAAACAGTTTCCCCCCGGCTGACGCACGTGGAGGTGCCAGTTCAGTGAGGCTGGGGCCCTCTCGTGACCCTTAGTTGCCTGGCGCCTTCCATTCCGCGACTGGTCAGCAACGAGGCCCAGGCAGGTGACTGTGTTTGCCTTTCCAGGGGACTTGGGCTCCTAAGCATGAAGTGCATTGGAAAGTCAAACCCATGTCTACAGCAAGTAAATCTGTAGCTCTGCCTTCTCCTTGGGTTTGAATTCCAGTCCAAACCCTTCCCCACCAGGCAGTTCTGCACTTCTTGGCTGGCAAGAGGCTTTGGCCTCCATTCTTGTCCCTGGTAATGCAACCCAAGGCAGACTATCACCCTGCTGCCATTTCCCCCACACCACTTGCCCTGTGACATGCAACACGCCTCTTCTGTCATGTAAAATATCTCGGGAGCAAAGCGTGATCTGCAATGTCCCATGCTTAGAGTCTAAGGTCAGAAGGAACTTCTTGTCTATCATGGGCTCCACCCAGCACTCGGGTGACCAGGTGTCTGGTTTTTGACTGAATACCTGCTCCAAAAGGGACCCTCCCCAGCCCAGGGAAAATGAGGGAGGGAGGGGAGAGCGAGCAACGGATGGCGTGAGGGTGGCAGGGCCTCAGAAGGGGCAGGGCAATGGTTTTTGTTTTTGTTTGGCCAGGAAGTTGTCAATTGCACCCAGCACCTGCGCACTAGCCTGGCGACTGAAATGATTCCCAAGTATTGCAGCCCCCTGGAACAGAGACGACTCTGAGCATTAGGCAGACAGCAGGAGGGACTGGTGCACCAATGCTTAAAGCTGAAGTTACACGCCTAACGTTAAGCATAGGCTTAAATGACTCCAGGAGCAGGGTCTTGACTTGATCTGTAATAATATTCCATTCCTAAGGCTCCTTAATTACATCCTTGCAGCCTCAGTGATTCCATCAGCCACATCCTCCTTGGGTTGGCTTCACAATTCTGTCCTCTGCTTTTGGGGAGCAGGTGTTCACTTTTTGTCTGTCCCAAGCTCCTATGCATGTGGTCCAGGAAAGATGCTCCTGAAGATCTAGAGCAGGACAAGCAATCGCCTTGATGTCCTCCGGGCTGGCTCGTGGTGGGTTATAAGCTTTCTGGTGATGTGAATAGATACATTCCCCGGCATCTGTGCACGTGTGAAGGTCTCTCGACCAGTGAACATCTTGACATTTGGATTGTGCCTCCTGGTAGAAGGAGGGTGAAAAAGGGGGAAATTAGTGTCCAGAATGCTTGAAATTTCCACTGTGTTGCAGGTCCAAATACAAGCTTGTACTGGTATAGCTAATAGTATACAGTCCCCTCCTCTCCCCCGCGTGTGGATGTAAGTTTACTGATACAAATGTGCTTACACCGGGGTGAGCAAGAGGTGGCTAGTGGGCCGGATTCAGCCAGCCAAGCTGCCAGATCTGGTCCATGGCCACCTCACCGGCACCCTTACTACAGAGCAGCTGCAGCCGCTTTAAACAGCAGGCTGCTGATTGCTCTGCAGTCTGAGAGGGGAGGAGAAAGCTTTGTGCTGTCCCCTCCCCCAGTTTCCAGCCAATAGGAGATGAGGAATTTTGCTGAAGGCAGGGGCAGTGAATGAAGCCTCCTTACTCCCTCCCTTCCCTCTCTTTCCCTATGCTGGAGCAGAACCAGGTGGAGCAGCCCGCCTAGCACACAGGCAGGGAGGCTCAGGTTCCTGCAGAGCTGCTGGTTGGGAGCCACCTAGGTAAGTGCCTATGGGCCAGAGCCTGCCTCTGGTCCCTCCTCCCCCGCTATCCCCCCCCCCCAACTCCCTGCCTCAGGCCACTACCTAAACCCTCTGTATCCCCTCTCCCCACCTCTTCCAGGTCACAAATCCCTCCCAGACTCTGCACCTCCTCCATGCCAGAATTTTTTCCTGCACACATACCCCTCCCTGACCCTGCACCCCATTCCCCTGCCCCACGTCACCTTCCAAACCCTCTGCACCCCCTTTGCCTCCCTCTCCCAAGTCACAATTCCCTCCCAGACTCTGTCGCCCCCCTGCCCCCAGACCAGAATGCTCTCCTGCACCTATAACCCCTCCTGGACCCTGCACCCCAAGTCCCTGCCCCAGACTATAACTCCCTCCTTCATCCAAACTCCCTCTCAGCCCCCACATACCCTCTTGCACCCTAATCCTCTATCCCAAGCTCCCCTTCTTCACCCCACCCACCATCCCAGACCCTGCGTCCCCTCCACAGAAGTGCGGCCTTGACCACTTACCAGAAATTATTGCACATCCCTGGCTTATACTATGTGCTATACTGCTTATTCCTATATGGGAAGAGGGAAAAATATGTCAGTAACACCTTTTTACCCGTATCTGTGTAAAACAAAAAAATACCCTTAGCTGAAATAATTGTATTGATACAAAAACTGGGAGTAGACCAGGCCTCATTATTTGCATGGAAGAGGCCCGTAACAGTACCTATCGCTGGGGACCTCAAAGCTATAAGGCAAATCATTAAGCCTTACAACAGGAAGTGAAGTGTTCTGCGGATGTATGAGATGATCTCACTGAATAGCTGTGGCCCAGAGCTCAGGTTCTGTTGCTGGTTTTGTGCATGTCTGCCAGAGCCCAGGTGATCCTGGGAAGCTTATTAGCATACGTGTAGGGTTTTATCTTAGGAACAAAGTATACTTGCTTAGGAAGAGCTGTGTGGTAACGTACACCCGTAGCAATTGCTCCATGTGTCGTCTCTAAAGAGTAGGCCAAAGGAACCTGCTGCTTACTGGGGATTTCACAGTGTAGTCGGGACTGTGCAGCCTGGACATATCCCAGTCAGAAGGGAGATGTGTCTCCACCCAGTACAGCCTACAACCAGGGGGCCGGAAGCCTAGAGTTGGCAGGATGCTAGAACGTTTTTAGTGGGGGTGCTGAGAGCTCTTGAACCCAGCTGGAAGCCCTGTACATAATGGAAAACCACTTAAAGACCTGCACACATGGTTCCAGCACCTCTGAGTTGGCTGCCTTTGCAGCTGCCTTGAACTAACCCTTTTCTTTCTTTTTAAGGTTTCCAGCCACCAGAAGCTGGGAACCCTGAACCTTAAGGCTCGACACCCAGGAGGTAACTACAAATCCCACGTTTTGTCACTTGTGACGTTGGCCTCGTGGTGTCCGAAGGCCCCGGGTCAGTCGTGCTGTGTGCTGCACTGAGCGCTCACCTCTCCTGGACTCCGTCGTAGTTAACTCAGTATGGTTTCAGGGCTTGTTTCCACTTCACAAATTTCCCTGCGGTGTTCGCAGAAACTAACAGCTGCTGCATAGGACAGTGAAAGCGAAACCAGTTCATCTGCGCTCCTCCTCCCAGCTGACCAATTATCCTGTTTATAGAGTCTAAAAAAAAAAATCAAGGGGGAAAAGGGCATGGTCACAATTTTTAAGCACAGGGGAGGGCTCAACATCAGGCACCAGGATCCATGTTGAGGTATGTTAAAAGACCGGCCTGGATCACAGATGCTCTGAGCCACCAGTTTTAAGTAGGTCCCTACCCATGAAGCGGAGGAACCCACCTTTGAAACTGCTGGGATCTCTGAGCTTGCCTCGCTCTGCCTCCTTATGCCTATCCTGGTTTTTTCATATGAGGAAACTGAGGCATGAAGAGCTGTAGCCAAAATCCGAAAGGAAACAGTGACCGTTGAGGATCATAGGAGTGTTGGATGGGAAAGGACCTCGAGAGGTCACCTAGTCCAGCCTCCTGCACTGAGGTAGGGCCAGGCAAACCTAGACCAGCCCTGAGAGCGGTTTATCCAACCTGTTCTTAAAACCCTCCAGGGATGGGGTTCCACAACCTCCCTTTGAAGCCTGCTCCAGAATTCAACTTCCCTTATAGGTAAAAAGCTTTTTTCTAATTTCTAACCTAAATCTCCTTGCTGCAGATTAAGCCCGTTTCTTCTTGTCCTGCCTTCCGTGGACATGGAGAACTGATCCTAGTCCTCTTCATAACAACCTTGAACATGTTAGAACATAGACCTCCCCACTACCACCACCCAAAGTCTCCCATGCTTCAGCCACAACACTAGCTTCTTTTTCCCTCCTTGAAAAACCATTGCCTGATGCTAGTTACATAGAGAAACAAGTGGAAGCTGCCAGGACTGCTAACACCCAACTGCTGTTTGAAAGGATCGGTGCAATGGGGGAAGCAGACCAGGTGTCTAGTTTAAAGGCTTATTCTTGGCATGTACTCGGTGGGATGAGAGAACTGGAGAATGCTCTTCAGGGTCTCCTGGCTTGTACCTGGCATAGCTGCTTCTACTGTGACATTTAAATGACTCCTCCTGGTTTTAGCTTAGGTCCGGTGGCCTTAGGAGGTAGCAGGCCATGCAGAGCTGGCCTGTGGGTGGATCTGGTTGATTGGCGGAGATCTGAAAGTCCTCCAGCTTCTCTTCCATGCCATACTCCCACATCCCTTCCGGAGCTGCGCTCTCCTCGCATCGCACGTGCGCTGGGCAAGGGGGACAAAATCTCCTTTGGGCTCTCATTTGGAGCTTTTAAAACGTTTGGGCCAAATGGGGAAACAAAAATCAAGCCCCGTCTGCCCCAAAGGGAAGGCTAAATGGTAAGCACACGCAGGGGGCAACGTTCCCCTGGAGGAAAGGTGAAATCCCAAACCTGTTCCAGGGGCCAGAGGCACTGAAATGTAGGCAGCCTGTGATTCTGGTGCCAACCACAAGAGGGAGCCCTTGCACCATTTAGCTTTACAAAACTGGCTCATTCATTCTCTGTGGGGAAACTCCATACAATCCTAGGGCTGGAAGAGACCTCAGGGTCATGGAGTCCAGCCCCCTGCCCAAAGCAGGACCAACCCCAGCTCAATCATCCCAGCCAGGGCTTTGTCAAGCCTTAAAAACCTCTAGGGATGGAGATTCCACCCCCTCCCTAGGGAACCCATCCCAGTGCTTCACCACCCTCCTAGGGAAATAGTTTTTCCTAATGTCCAACCTAGACCCCCCCCCCCCCCCCACTGTAACTTGAGACCATTGCTCCTTGCTCTGTCACCACTGAGAACAGCCTCTCTCCATCCTCTTTGGAACCCCCCTTCAGGAAGTTGAAGGCTGCTATTAAATCCCCTCACTCTTCTCCTTTGTAGACTAAACAAACCCAAATCCGTCAGTCTCTCCTCATAGGTCATGTGCTCCAGTGCCCTCATCATTTTGGTTGTCCTCCGCTGGACCCTCTCCAATGCGTCCACATCCTTTCTGCAATGGGAGGCACCAGAACTGGATGCAGTAGTCCAGCTGTGGCCTCACCAGTGCTGAATAATGGGAAATCACTTCTCTAGATCTGTTGACAATGCTCCTCCTAATGCACCCCAATGTGCCACTAGCCTTCTTGGCTACAAGGGCACACTGTTGACTCATATCCAGCTTCTCATCCACTGTAATCCCCAGGTCCTTTTCTGCTGAACTGCTGCTTAGCCGGTTGGTCCCCAGCCTGTAACAATGCTTGGGATTCTTTCGTCCCAAGTGCAGGACTCTACACTTGTCCTTATTGAACCTCATCAGATTTCTTTTGGCCCAATCCTCTGATCTGTCCAGGTCGCTTGGACCCTAAGTAGAGAGGTGGAGTCATGTGGGGAGGGGAACTCTGGGCTCCCCATTGGCCTGCTGTCACCACTATTCCAAGCCCCCCACTAGGGATGCCAACATGGAGATGACTATATGATTAACCAATAAGCCTGGGCGTATCGGTCAATCCTGTCGACTACAGGCATTCCCTCCTTGCTGCCTCTGTATCAGGGGGGCAGGTGGGAGCCAACATGCATGGGGAGCTGGCTCTGTGGAGCCACCTGCCCCCCCCTATAGAGGCAGGAAAGCCGGCTCCCCCCCAGCACCGGCTCTGCAGTGCCGCTGGCAGCAGCATGGGGCGGGGAGGGGACGCAAGAGAGACTGCCCCAAAGCAGCCTCTATCCATGGCGGGTCCAGGCTCACCACGGACAGAGCCTGCTCCACTGCCGCAGCCCCTGTCGACAGGGGGGTCCGAGCTACCTGTGGACACAGGCTGCTCCAGTATCCCATGGAACAGCCCCTTTCTGGGGGGGAGGGTCCACGCTCCCTGCAGACAGGGGATGCTGCCACCCTGCTCTTCTGCCTCTGATAGAGAGGCAGCAGTGCAGGGTTGCAGGGGGCTCCCCGGGAGCAGGGCTGGAGCGCACTGGCTGCCCCCCCGCCCCGGGGACTATCAAATAGTCGTGTAACCGCTCAGATTTCATGCAGTTACACGACTGTTCAGTTATACGCTAACTAACACACACACACACACACCCCCCCCGCCGCATGGCCATGCTGAGTGGAGGAAGGGGGCAAAGGCTGCCTAGGCCAGCTGGCGCCAGACCTGGGGTGAAGATCCCAGGTGAGCAGGACAGCGTGGGCAAAGCACTGCCATCTGCTCCCTGCCTTTCAGTGCAGCTCTTTGATCCCATCCCTCTTGCATGCCCGGTAGGGAAACTGGCCTGCCAAGTGCCCCCGGAAAGGGGTTAGGGAGCAGCTCCAGTGCTGACAGTGTTAAGGAGCTAATGGTATTCCTGGAGCGGGGGGAGGGGGCCAGGAAGCAGTGCAGTGGGTGTGCTCCACTGAGATGTACCTCTGAGCCAGGGGCTGCTTGGCGAGACACATTTCTGCACGAGATCCATGTTTTTATAGGCTGCTGGTCCCAGCCGCTGCCTGGGACATGCTGTTCTGGTGTCCCTGAGCCTGGAACTTTGGTGGGTGGTCTCCGTGGGGTTGGCATGGTGAGCGCAGGTGCCTAAGTCCCTCCGGTTGGGCTGTGAGCAGTGTTCCCTGCAAGCTTAGCCTTGTGCAGGCACCCAGGAGAGATTCAAAGGCCACCCAGCTGATCAGCAGAGTGCCCAGAGCCAGAAGCATGTGTTTCTACTGGTGGTGCACATCTGTGCCTGCCTTGGTGCGTGTGACAAAAAAATTTCTGCACATGGGTGGAAACGCTAAGAGGGAACATTGGCTGTGACCCTGGGTGACCAAACCGGTTCACAATTTCAGTTCCTTCTGGCACCACTGCTCAACAGAGGCAAGGTGAGCACTGAAGGGGTTACACTGGCTTTGATCCCATCTTGCTCAATGGCCACTGGGAAGGCTCATTCGTGCCTCGCTGCACAGGGGCAGGGGTCCATCCAGCTTTTTTCACCTGACAGTAACCGGGCTGCAGCGGCAGAGGAAAGAGGCCACAGTGATCAGACAAAACCATGCCCGTCTGGGCGATCAGACAGGGACCCTTCCTCACCCCAAGCAGTGACAGGTTGGCATGTAAGTGCCAATGAAACTCTCAGCATTTGCATTACTTAGCAGACACATATTTTAAGCCAAAGACCTTGCTCATATAACCCCCTCCCCCGCCCGATGCAGCTTTGCTGCCTTTGCCACCCGAGCCTGTCCTACGGGCCCCAATGACGGAGGTGACTGGTTCTGGAAGCAGATGGCTCCTTTGTCAGGGGCTTTGAACGGGGGGGGGGGGTCGGTATTTGGGGATGATGCGGGCTCGTCCCCTTCCCTCATTGGAATTCGTGTAGAAGCAAAGAGCAGCTGTGTGGCTGGGCCCAGCTGTGTGAGAAACTGGAAGTTAGGAAGCAAAAGGGAGGGGTTGGGCTGCTCACCTCGGGTGTGTGAGCCAGGCCTTATGGGCATGTTTCCTGGAGCTAGCCTTGGCCTTGCCTTGAAAGCGAGAGCCCTTGGTTTCGGTACCTTACAGAGGTTCAGCGGAGCTCAGGGCCCTGCTGAGCTGTGTTCTAGAGGCAAAGGGCTGGTGTTTCCATTGCACACAGTGGGGAACCAAGGGCCAGAGAGATGAACCGGAACCTGAACCCTGCTCTTCTGAGCCATTCGCATTGCCCCAGAACCCTCTTCCATCGTAATAGGATTATGGCCAGTCTAGGGATATAAAGGGGTAGTCTGTTAACCGGTTACCCAGCAAGCATTGCCTTACCAACATACTTACCAGGATAACTGGTTAACCAGCACCCAGCCTGGCTGAGCCCACTGCAGCAGGCGGTTAAGCAATTAAACATATAATTTAACCTGGTAACATTTAAAACAGGATTTACATCCCTAGGCTGGTCTTGTTGAGAGAGAAGGTTTTTCTCCTAAATGTTCCTCAGGCATTTGAGTTAAAATGCTGTTGACAAAAATCAAGAGACAAATCCCACACTTCATATAAACCCAGCTCTGCTTCTTGGCAGTGATACTGTATTGGCTTACAGCAGTTGGGGCTCTATCCAGTGTGTTTATGCCATGTGAATAAAAAGCTCTGAAACCAGTATCATTTCCTAGCTTGTTGTGATAAAATCCCATTTGCTCTCCAGTCATCTGTAATACTTTCCAGGAAAAATAGGGTAGAAAAGTCCTGACTTTTTTAATGTGTCAAAAAGCCACAGGAAAGAGGTGAGATCTTTCTGCCGCCTTTAATCATTGTGCAGGGAAACTGGTTTCTTCCTGCTGCCAAGTTTCATGGAGCTGCTGCTGTGCACAAAGGGATTGGGGAACGGAGTTGCCAATGTTGCCAATTGTGTTTCGGCATCTTCTGCTTCTGAACAGGAGCGATCTCCTTTGGGAGAGAAGGGAGTGAAATCTGCCAGGGAGAGCTGAGAGGGCACGATGGGCACAGCCAGTAAGTGTCTTCATTCACTTTAACCACCTCAGATGAACTAACACAAAGTAAAATCAAGGCAAGGCGGTTTGTCGCTTTCACCTGATGCAGCAGGTTCCATTGAAGGGCTTGTCTACATAGGGAAATTGACCAGCAGTTACAATAGAAACCAGTCAGGCCTGTGCTAGTCAACTTCCCTGGGAGACGGGCCTGACCACTAGGCCTTTCCAAAGCTTTCACGAGGCCTGTTAATTCCTGGAGCTGCAGCCTGGCTCTTTGCCCCATTAGGACCAAGTCATCTTTCCAGAGACAGGCAACACCGTGTAGGAACATGGTGCCGTCCACCCCCTCCCTTGGAAACAGCTGCTCTCTGCTGTCCGGCTGCTTGTCCCTCTGTCAGTCCACCCAGACCAACTCCCAAGTGGTTTAGGGTCTCCAGGACACTGGCAAATGCCGCTCTCCCCCCTGCCCCTGTGTGTGTTCACTGTTGCCGTGTTAACGTCTACTTGCAGGGTCTTTCACCCCAAAAGCTGCACCACCGACAGAGGGATCCCATCCCCCTGCCACGATACTGTTGCTACCACTGGGTGGATCGCGGCAGCGGTTTGAGTGCTTGTCATTTTGCCCCTTTCCTCCTCCCTTTGTTTGTTCATCTTCTGGCTATTTTGGTTGAATTAGGTTTTCAAAGGCACCTTAGGGATGGGAATGCCAAAGGACCCTTTGGAAACCCAGCCTTGATTTGATCGTATTTTCATATAGAAACTCCTGGCTTATTTTTTTCAGCCCTTTCCCCCTCCCTCTAATTTTTCAGCTGGTAAAAGATGAGCTGGGGAGGCTGGGCAGTTAGGGTCCTGGCTCGAGACATGAGAGAAGTGGGTTCAAACAAGTTGCTTCATCTCCCTGTGCCTCAATTCCTCATCTGTCCAATGGGATACGAGCGGCATCCTACCTTTCAGGATAAATACAATACGGATGACAGGGGCCCTCTAGTACAACACTAATGGGGGCTCTAAGGACCTGGGGTAGGTACCCAAATCCTTGACTTCTATCGGTTCCCCAACAGCCGCTAGGTTGTGGTTAGGTGGCAGGGCTAGCCACTTGCAAGGTGTGACGTAGTGGGGGTGCTGTCCGCTCGTTGGGCTGTGGGTGACCCCTACTGGCCTGTGTCTGTAAGCACTGCCTGCGGGGGGTCACCCCGAGCTCCAGCACGTAGACAACAACCGGCCGACGCTTCTCACCTAAACAAAGGAAGGGGTGTGGCTACCTGGGGGATGTGTGTTCGGTGGTTTTGGAGAAGGGCAGTCTTGGCTGGGAAAACATGAAGAGAACGGACTGAGCCTAGTGCTGGGGGTTCAGGGGCCTGTGTACCCCTGCCCCAAGGGGTCTAAGGCTGCCAGCCCCTGTCTCCTATGTCCACATCACGCCTATGCTGTGCTGTGTCCTGGAGAAGCAATAAACCCTCTCTGTTCTACTGGCTGTCGGAGTCTCATCTTGCTGTAGACGGGGTGCAGGATCGGGGGGTACCCGATGTGCCATCACACAAGGCCCACTTGTCTATTCCTGACTTGACTCCAGTGGGAGGTGCCCTATGGCCCATAGGTGGCCCCTCAAGGGTCTGTGTGGCCCATGAGACATTTTCTTCACCGTTGCCCACTGGCAGGTTTGCCAGATTCTGCTGGTTTCCATCCATGTCGGTTCCTACCGGGATTACTAAGGTGACACGCATGTGAAGCCAGGGCACGTGATGAGAGGCGCGTGCTAACTGCAACTGTGCCGATGGCGAGAGTCGAGCGCGCCTTCCGCATCCAATCACAGCGCTGCTACCGTTCAATCGGCACAGCCTGCGAATTCTAGGGACATGTGCAGTGAGCAAAGCTACCATAGCCTGGGAGACGATTTTGGTTACCGCACCCGTGCAGGCACTGAAACAGAGGGCCACTCACTAGCCTATGTTGCCCACTGCCGCTTTCCTAGCTGCCCTTGTGCTTATCGCTGCCCTTCGCTCTGCCTGTTTTCCCTCCCAGCCTTTGGTCCAAGTGGCTCTCCTAGGCAGGTGCTGTCCTTCACTGTGTGTATGGACAGCATCTAGCACAATGGCCTCTGACTCAAGCTCCCGCCCCCCCCCGCCCCCGAGCACTGATTTTTGGGGGTGTACTTAACTGTTTGTGGCACCGTGCAGTTACGGACTTTACAGAGCCCTACGGGTTTTATAATCCGGATGAAAAATTGAGCCAGATCATGAGGCGTTTGGGTCTATCGGATTTACCCTCAGAAAGCTTTAACTTCTCTTCCAAAACTCTGTTCCTTAGCTCTTGGCCAATTTGCACGGGCTTAAATAAACTGGGGGCAGCCCCCTGGAAATACGTTCTTGTCTGAGCAGCTTAGTTTGCATTAATCTGCTCCCCTGGTTTGAACGGAAGTACGATTGTCCACACAGCCCTTCGTACCAGGTTCACCGAACACATTTTACATCCCACCTTTAGTTAAAGCTTCTGCCTGTGGTCAGTCCCTTCCAGACGCTGACGGTATAGCACCAGGCACACATTTCTCAGGCACTCCAAAGCTGCCCAGCACGCTTTTTGCTTTAATGGAGCAGCTGGCTGGCTGTTCCCAGTCTGGCCTTGTTTACAAGGCAGGGGGGCTCTCTGGTACAGAGCTGAAGTGGCAGCGCAGCAATGGGCTAAACTCCCAAGAACCAACTCGAGCTGAGACAGAGCTGCAAGTGGCTTACTCTGGGTGTGTGTGTGGGGAGTGGCCCTGACTGGGCACAGCTGGGACCCATGGGGCAGTGTGTGTTTTCCGCTTATGCCTGATCTACAAGGGAAGGCTGTTCCACTCCAGCATAGCCCCTAACTCCTGGGCAGAGCCTGATCCTGTGCGGGAGCTGGGGGCTAATTGCAAGGTCCCTGGGTAGGTCAGGGCCTGAGCATAAGTATCAGTGTTGGGGGAATAAAGGACAAAGTTTCCGCACAAGGGGGCAGGTGCCGAATTGCTGTACATTTGCGTTCTTATTGCGTCAACCTCCATGGAGCTGGGCTGATTTGCCCGGCAGAGGATCTAGCCCATGGGTGGTTCTGATGCTAGCTCTCAACATCAAGGCCGCATTGGGGCCTCTGTGTAAATGTGGGGTGTCACCATTGACTCTCAGACCATAAATCCAGAAGGGACCATCCTGATCACTTCATCTGACCTGCTGCACGCTGCAAGCCCCAGGACTTCTCGAATGAGGCCGGGCCAGCTGGCTCAGCTCCTGCAGCACTGCCAAGCCCGTCTCTCCAGAGCACCGATTCTGATCTCGCCCCTGCCGGTTCTACGCCAGCGAGTGCCAGCGCTGGGGGAGTTGCACCTGATTGATCCCATTTATGGAACCAGAAGCAGGTCCTGAGTCTCTTAGTTATTTTGACTGCAAATGTCTGCTGCGGGGAAGGGAGTGCTTCTATTTCCATCAGAGAGGGTTGTTTGAGTAGAGAGAGGGAAGAGATCTGGACCTTTTGTCACTATTTCCATTGTGGCAGCACCTTGGCATCTGAGGGGGTCTCATTTTGTACCTTGCTTGTAAAGTGTCACTGGATTTTATGACAGGAGGCTTTACAGCTCCTGACAACGGTTTTGCTTCTCCGGCAGCAGCGAGGAAGCGCAGCAGTCCGACCGCGCACCAGATCCATACAGCAGTGCCTCTGCAGCTCTCACGGTCTCCTGCTGTTGTCTGGTCTGCTGTGGACCTGCCCTGGCTGTGTCTGACCAGAGCTCTGGGGCAGAGGCCATGGGCTCCGTCTTCAAACAACCCCGGCAGATCGTAGCACCTGGCTGCGTGTCCCATGGGAGCTGCTGGGGCCGGATGGTTTGTGCAAATCTGGCCCTTAGTCTGGTGCCTAAATGGGAGCTGAGCTCTGTGGAAAATCTGGCCCTGCTAGTGGGTGCTGAGCACTTGGAAACCCAGCCCTGGATCCTCTTGCAAATGCCTAGGGATGCCTTGCACAATGGAGTCCTGGTCTGTGACTGGGGCACCTAGGTGCTACCGTAATGCACCTTAATAGCATTACAGGTGTTCAGTACTTAGCACAGTGGTTCAAGACTGGGGGCCCCAGAGGCTATGGTAATACAAATGCTCTTCTGCTGCAGCACTGAGCCCTCTGGCACCTGGGGCCTGATCACTGCTGGTGGCACGAAGGCTCTGGGTGAGATCCAGGCCCTGTCGAGGTCAAGTGGATGGTTGCCATTGACTCCAACTGGGCCAACGTTTCCAACCTGTAACTCTCCCTTCATGCTGCTGGGGCATTGGTGCCATCCTGTTACATTTGCCTTCTCACCGTCACCTGGCATCACCGAGCCACCAAACTCCTCCTGTCCTTAGCTGCCGGGATCAGGATGGTACAGGCTACCTAGGCAAATAGCCGCCCTGTCATGTGACCTGTTTGTACCCACCCGCCTGCTGATGGTTCCAAATTCTGGCACCAGGCTCATGTCCCAGGCAAACTTCCTGATCCCTCATGTGACTGTCCCCCTCCCTCCCAGGCTTTGTGTGAGTCCCACACATGGTGATTTGCTGGTGGGCTGTGAGGGGGCAGCTGTTCATGTGCTGGTTCTGCCTCCTTCCTGGCTGCTACGTTGCTCAGAGGCAGCTGAAGCCCTCCCGGGTGTATCTTTCCCATGCAGTTCCATGCTGCTGTGATGTGCAGGCCAACAAGCGGGGAGGTGGAGTGTGCATGGTCACAACTGGCCGGTGCCCACAGGACAATCTCTCTCTGAAGATGTGGCCCACGTGAGAAGGGTGGGACCCCTGCTCCTAACTTGCTGTGTGTGCAGCCTCTGGGATGCATTTGGCTGTCTCAGTCAATGTCCCACTGTCCCCACTGACTCTGGAGACCCTTAAGGGAAGAAAATTCCATTCTCTTCCAGACTGGACACAGAGCTGCTGTAGGGCAGGACTGTGGCTGGCAGGGTTGGAGTGTTACAATCTGACACCCCCCTAGCATGCACCCAATCCCCTGATCGCCTGTAATGCACTATGCACAGCACTGTGCTTTCGGGAGTGGGGAGGTTAGTGTGAGTTCCATGCCAGTAAGCTCTGCTTTGATCAGGGCCAGCATCGTGGTGGAGGGCCGGGGGAGGGGAGAGATGTTTCCCTACTCCTAGCTGGTGTGATCAGCGTGTGCATCAAAGCAGGAGGCCCGACAGCCTGCTCCTCTCTCTGAGTGGGTGTAATTGCAGCTGCAATTCTCGTTCATGGCGGCCTTGTCATTCCCGCGCCTGTAATTCCCAGCTTTGATGGCTGCTTATAGCAGCCCCCTGGTTCACCGTCAGGCCTCTTGGCCATTCCTTCCCTTCTGGCCTGCGCCCACTGCCCCGTGCTAAATGGTGCAGCTGCTGCAGGCAAGTGGTGCTGTGGGGTCAGGGCTTCTGTGGGCTTCCATGTGAAAAGCAGCAGAGCGGGATGGTGGGGGAGGGAAGAAGCATGGAGACAAACGCCGTCTGCCCAGGCCTGGAAGTTGTCTTCATTTTGCAAACGTAAGTCATTCAACCAGGCTTTCTTCCTGGCGGAACAAAAACCAACCAAGCAGGAACAGGGCCAGCAAGTTCCTGATGTCCCAGCTCTGATCATCCAGGAGAAGGTAAGCGTATGCATGAAAACTGGAAGGGGACAAATCGGTGGCTTGCTCTAAAGCAGGCGTTCTTAACCTGGGGGTAATGACCCCTGGAAGGATAATTTCAGAGGGGAATAAGTTTAAAATACAATAGCGGTTCAATTGTGTTCAGCGTAATGTGTGAGTCTGCAGAAGAGAAGAGTGAGGGGGGATTGGATAGCAGCCTTCAACTTCCTGAAGGGAGGTTCCAAAGAGGATGGAGAGAGGCTGTTCTGAGTGGTGATAGATGGCAGAACAAGGAGCAATGGTCTCAAGTTGCAGTGGGAGGTTTAGGTTGGATATTAGGAAAAACTATTTCCCTAGGAGGGTGGGGAAGCACTGGGATGGGTTCCCTAGGGAGGTGGTGGAATCTCCATCCCTAGAGGTTTTTAAGTCTCGGCTTGACAAAGCCCTGGCTGGGATGATTGAGTTGGGATTGGTCCTGCCTTGATGACCTCCTGAGGTCTCTTCCAGCTCTATGATTCTATGAAAATGAAATACAATCAAAATGACGAATGGTAATTTTCTTTTGGTCTATGGCCACTTTAAAAAGGAGGCGGGGTAATTTGGGTTTGTTGGTTAAGCTTATGGGGTAACAGTGCCAAACGGGCTAACCACTGCTCTAAAGGAATACAGAAGTTGAGGGTGTTCTAGTGCAGTGTTTCTCAACCTTTTTTTTATGAAGTACCCCTTTTAAAAAAAAAAAAAGTACCCCTAGTACCTACAGTTTTCAGATACACACTTTTTTTTTTTAACCATTGCAACACATTTGTTTAAACATCTTAATCATAGCCAGGTGGGCAATGAAATTTTTGGGTGTAAAACGTACTAAAATAATAAAACGTTGTAAAACTTAAAAAGTCAGTTTTCTCCAAATTTCAGTTGTTGACGTACCCCCCAGACTTCTCTTGACTACTCCTAAGGGTACTGGACTGCTGGTTGAGAAACACTGTTCTAGTGGGAGGGCCAAGAGCACAGCGCTCAGCTCTGCTGCAGGGTTTCTGCCTGTCCCTCTCTCAGCTCTTCACTAGGGTGGGGCTGAGCGCATAGCAATGCATCACATAGCACAGAGCAAAAGGCCCGTGGCTTTTGTGTCAGCAGCATGCACACCCTGTCTTGCAACCCCTTCAGGCGCCAGGCAACCAGACCTGCTGGGGAGCAGGAGTAACGTGGCCCTGGTCTTTGTTTCCACTTTGAAAAACACAGTCCGGGTGGTGCACACCCAGCACGAGGTTTCGGGTGCCACTGAAAGCCACACAGAGCTGTGCTAGCCCTTCCTTCTCTTGAGAGAGCGCACAATGTAACAGACTGGGCCTAGGACCACAGCCTAGCCCTCGGTGCCTGGCTCAGCCATTGATCCACTGTGTGACTCCTCAGCAAACCACAGCAACTGCTGTGGCCTGTCCCATGGCTACGTCTTGAGGATCAGTTAGCACCTCTGTGGGAGCTGCAGGTGCTTGGAACATCTAAGGCTCAGACCCCGCTGGCCCCAGGAAGTCAATGGGTGTTTTGCTCTTGGTTTCAGTGGGTGGGTGTCTGGGTCTTTAGTGCCTTGTGTTTTGCAGCTGTAAAGTGCAAGGTGTTGTTTCCTGCTACACCCTGTGTGCTCAGATCTCAGGCCACGTGCCAGGAACTAAGGCTGGATGAAATGTGCCTGATGTTTGCCCCACTTTCCAAGCTGAACATCTTCCTTCTGCTGCCTTCAGGCTCACGTTGAGGGGGACGGAGGTGCCTACCGTGTCTCCCACGGATGCTAAGGTGGGGATATGACCCCGTGCTTAGGAAGTATGGTGTGTGGAACCCGCACTAGGAGAAGGAGAGTCTGTTGCCCTCTAGTGTCTGACGTTTTAAAAATGGAGGGCGACTTCCTCCCGCTGGAGTCTTGGGAAATTCTCAGATGTGTTGCAGGGGCTTTTTAAAGGAGTTTCTCAACCTCTTTGATGACAGAGGCTGGCTTGCTGCCTTCCTAGACTCTCAGAGCTCTCAGGGACCAGTCCTTCCAAAACTCTCATCTAAAGTGCCCAATCTGCATCTTTAGACACCTAAATACCTTCTCATCTGCCCCTTCATCCATTCAGCTCATGCAGTATCGGCAGAGGCTCTGAGTGCAGATGGCTCAGGGTTTGGGCCTCATCATTAAGCCACGTTAGTTTGTTTAGCCAATGGGAAGATCTCAGGAGACTATGAGAGAGGTAAAAATATGAATCTGCCTCAACAAAATGCCAATTCTTGGACTTCTGAGGCTGGCTGCACCTTTGGGCTCATGAGGCTGTGGGCTCTGGTTTGTCCCCAGCATCGCAAATGAAATCTCGTGGGACAGGAGAAACCTGACGCATGAAACTCAATGTCTTCACCTTGGACGCACGTTAGGGCTCTGTCCTCCTGCCAGCCAGGTGAAGGGGAGTTTTTCCACTGAATGTTTGCACAGCCAGGGGCAGTGGCCTCTGAGTTGGCTCCACAAACTCAGGCTCACTCACCTTGCACTAAAACCAGCTGTGTAAATGTTGGGGCTTTGAAACCTGCTGTGAATGGGTGGGGGGCAGCCATCAGCACTTTCCCCTGTGGATCAGGGCTCAGAGGCTTGTTGCCGTAGGCTACCACTGGCTACAGACCATGGAAGCAGCAGGATCAGGACCCTTAAATTCAAGGGGTTCAGGCCTACACTCAGCCGGAGGAGCAGGAACCCTCTGAGCATTGCCAAGGAGTCAGGTTGGTTTGTTTGTGAGGAATAAAGCGCAAAGCCGCTGAGTATTGCTGGCCTGAGTGTAGGGGACAGTCTGCAAGGGTCAAACCCCTTGGGAGCGGGTGTGTGCCACAGACTGCAGTGCAGTCAGCAAGTGACACAGGACGAGGATCTGGGACGTGTGAGGATTTTGCTCCTTTTCTTGATTTCGGAGGCTTGGCCTCGCCTCAGCAGCACCCCCATCATTCAGCACGTCGAAGTGGCTGCTACCAAGCCACCTTGACCCACCATTTTCATTGCACTGGGAGCGGAAGTCAGGTGTGGGTGGAGATCTTTGTGAAAGGACCTTAACCCTCCTTGACAGCTTCCCATTTCTCCTCCAGCTTTGCAGGGAAACTTCACCTGCTCTTCCCTCCCCCTGCGGAAGAGTCAGTGCTGGAGCCTGGAAGAAGAAAGGCAAAGCTGAGCACAAGTGGAATGGAGCTGCAGCTAGGACTTGATCCAAAACCCATTAAAGTCAATGGCAACTGTTCCCATTTACCTGACTGGGCTTTGGCGAAGGCCTCTGATTAAGGCAGTGTAGTTGGTTCTGCCTGGTTCACAGCCCACGTTCAAGCTCTTTCTAAACAGAAAGTCTCTTCTTTGGTACAGATGAACTTTAGCTATTTATTAGCTATTGACAAGCTTTCCGCATCCTGTCAGCGCATGTCAGAGCAGGACTTGCCTCAGCCGTGAGAGCTGACGGCCAGGGTCCAATTGGTTTTTGCACGCGTGGAAAAACGCAGGCTCTCACAAGAGAACTGCAGCATGCTTCCAGGTATGTGGGGAAGGAGGCAGTTTCAAATTTAAAAAAAAAAAAAGCCCCACTTATATTTAGAAAAAACAAACTTGTTTATTAAATGCTTTGGCTAGTGTGTGCATTCCCCATCATGTCCTCTCTGGAGTCATTCTTTCACGTCATTAACTCCCTGCCCACGTGTGGCCTGATGTGTACATGTGTGTGTGCGCACACTTAGCCACTGGTCAAACAATTCCATACAATTCCATCTTTTTTTAAAATCCACCGCAGACCAGATAAATCCTGACAACATAAAGGGCCAAAATCCATCCTTGTATTTTGGGGTGGGAAGCAAGGGAGACAGGCAATTCCTCTTCTTTTGCATCAAAACTGCGTTTGCCTGCAAGCTACAGTTGTAGAAGGGGACACGGCAGGCCTTTTTCTTTACATGCAGGGCTTATGTTGGAAGCATGCGTTCCCTTTCCCATTCATTTCTGGCTAGATGGTAATGCCAACTCCCCTTCTCCCCTAAGGACTCTGTGTTCTCTTAGAGCCAGTATTGCCGTCATTCTCGCTGAATTCAATTGCTGACTAGGAATAGTGGCCCTTGCCCAAAACCATCTGCACTGGCCCAAGAGGAAAGTTCTGCATGTTGCCCCATGAGTTATGGAAACCTAAACCAGTCAGGCTTCCAGTGTTTGGGGCCAGATCCAATGTCAATTATCCACTGAAGCCTCCACTGACATCAACAGGCCATTGGCTGAAGGTCTCCTGAGGACGCTGTCCCTGCACAGCTTTGGCCTAGTGCTGAATTGCTCCAGGGGAATATATCCCTGAGGGCCCTTTTATGCCATCAATTTAGCTATGAAAAAATGTGACCCTATTGATCGCAGCATGATCCTTCCACAACTTGAACTGGCCTAGCCAGGAGCAAACAGTCAGTCCCCCTCTCCTCCAGGCTGACAATGAGGGACCTGGCAGAGAGGCCCCTTGCTAATGGCCTAGCATCAAATGAGCCCTATAACCACAAAGTGCCTGGTAAGGTTTATAATGAGCTGCCCCTCCATCTCTAAGGCTGCAGCTAGCCTAACCCATGCCTGGCTGCTTTATTATAATGAATTTCCTTAGCAATGGCATAAAAATATTCCTGTGGGGTCTTTTAGCAATTTAAATTGGCTCAGGCCTAGACACACACACAGGAGTGAGGTCCCTTGGATTTTAACTCAACTTCAAAGGCAATCAGGGAGCTGGAAATCCTGAATGACAGGAAAGAAACACAGTTATCAAGGAACCAGCAGCATTAGAGATGAGGTGCAGGGAGACAGTCACTTGCTAAAGCGGGTCGGGTGGGAGAGAGGCATTCATTTTTTTCAGGGGGGAATCAAAATCCCAACCTAAAAATAAATCTGCCCTTTGACTTCCAAAGGGCCACCAGCAAAGTCATTTACAGAATTGCCTCATTCCATAATTACTCTGTCAGGGCCTGATCTAAGCCTCGTGCGTAGGATCCTTTGCAAGGGCTTTTGGGTCAGGCAGTCACACCCCAGTAAGTCACACCAGTAAGTAAATAACCCCCTACAGGGGGCCTGAGTCCCACTGGCCTGCAGCTGGCACAGTCATAGCCCAGTGGAGGTACCCAATGCCAGCAGGTCAGCGTGTGGTTTTGCACACGCGGCTGCACCAGCGTTCGGCAGATCAGGCCCTCAGAGCTGCAGCATTTGGGCAGCAGACTGTACGCGGCCGTGCCCTGTAGCCAACGGCTGTGTGCTGTGGGTTCCCTGTCAGCGCTCACACCCATTACTGGGTAAAATCCTGGCTCCACTGAAGGCAACGGGATTTTGCTTCTAGCAGGCCAGGATTTCACTCAGTATTTTAAACTCCAGAGCGGGTTTTCTGTCCTTTTCCCCCCTTCTTTGTTTTTCTTCCTTTTAGCTTCTTTCCCTTTCTTAGAAGCGAGTCCTATAAATAGAAGTCACAGGGTAAGTGACACAGATGCAGACAGACAAAAGAACATGGGTTTTTTAAGCGTTCCACTGCAACACGCTCAAACCCAAGGTTAGTTAGAAGGTGGGGGCAGAGAAGCACCAGTAATTTTTTGTCTGGCGGGGCAAGGTGAAAGGTTTGAGAGTTGGCTTTTTGTAGCTGAGAGAGTGGGGGGGACATGTGGCTGGGAATCTGAGTGCGTTTGTTGCGTAAGGTTTCAGCGAATGTGAATCTGCACGTGCATTTCTAAGGGCAGCAGGCTGTGAGTGTGTGTGTGTGTGTCTCTGCACTGCTTCCCTATTTTTGGTTGGCTCGTCTACATGGGACCTCCAGTTCGAATTCACTAAAGGTGCAAAGCCACATTAAATCCATGGGGCTGCTATTATTCAGCATGAAATAGCCTTCATCAGGCTTAGTATAAACCACTCACATTGTCCTTAATTTGGATTAGTTTTCCTGGCTATCCCAGTGTAGACAGGCCCCAAGAAAGAGTGATGGGTTTGTTTCTTGGCCTCCTGAAGCCCTTCCATGCCACATGTGTGGGTTAGGGCAGGGGACTACTGGGTTGCCAGCCACTTAGTGTAAATCTGGTCCACAGTTGAATCCAGCCTGGTCATGACTCACCCAGGGAGACACCCTCCCTTCATTCAGTCCTTGAGAAGGCAAAAGGTTAGGTAGGGGTGGAGGAGCCATGGGGCCAGGGCAGCCCTGGAAAGCAGGCTCCTTGCTGGGAACTCCCTCCTGCGCTGCGCAGCCCCCCTCCGTGCAGCCAGGCCTCCGCAAACCCCGTGGGGGCGCGGGCAGCTCTGGGTCCCTGTCCCTGCTTGGGGTAAGGATTGGAGGGGGACCCAGCCCCAAGGAAGATGCCCAGGCGACAAGCCAGGGCCCGGCCTGCCCCGAAGGGAGGCACAAGGAGCCGGGTTCGTCTGTTTCTTTTAAATCCCAGGAATTCTACCTAGGCCAGCCCCGCCCGCCCTCTGCAATTGACAAGACCCACGCGGCCGCTTTCGGAGCCAGGCCGGGTCTTGTCGGTTTCACTGCCCAGCTGCGGGCACATAAAAATCCAGGGAACAAACCGGCCGCGCCGATCCCCCCCTGCGGGACTGAGGGACCGCCGCCCCCGCAGCGGGCAGCAGCAGCTCCCCTCGCACCGCAGCCGCAAAGCGCCTCCCCCCCGCAGGACAATGGCCTGGGCGGGGAGCCCCCCACGCGCCTCCTCCCCCGGCCGCCCCGCACGCTCAGGCGCGCGGAATGGCCCGCGGGCGGGTGGCTCCGGGCGCTGTGCCGGGACCTCGCTGGAGCCCAAATCCCCAGCGCCGGGCCGCTTTATGGCGCCCCCCCACTCCGGAGCGAGGAGATTGTCTGCGCTCGCGTCCTTACCCGCCCCGGGGCAGCGCCCTGGGGTCCCGCTGTTCGGAGCCACGGATCCATCCTCGGTCCATCTCCCGGGGCAGCCAGCCCGAGCGGCCGGGGAGCGGCGTCTGAGTCTGGCTTCTCTCTTGGCATTCACCGCGTGCCTTAATTGTATGAAATTAAATCAAGGTCCGCTGTGAACACGAAAAGCGGAAGCCGAGCGGAGCGGGATCGGGAGTCACTCCGGATTAGCCGGTGGGCAGCGAGCAAAGCTCCTCGGGCCGGTTCGGCTCCTCCAGCCCAGGCAGGAGGCTGGGACGGGGCTGCTGCTGCCGTCTGCGCCTCACTCCAGGCTGCTGCGGCTCTTGCGCTGCTCCAGCTCCAGCTCCCGGCGCGGTGCTGCTGGTGCGGTTGTTTTTCCCGTGCCTGGGATGGAGTCTCCACCCCCTCCCCGCGCCCGGGGAGCTCGCTCGCTTCTCCGCAGCCGCTTCCAGCGGCTTCTGTGTCAGGGACAGGAGGGGACGCACCAGGGTGGTGCCCACACCGCAGGGCAGGCGCTGGGGAGGAGGGGGCCGAAAGCGGGGCTGGCGGGTCCCCCTCCCAGCACTGCGATGGGAGAGCCTCGTGCCCAGCTCCGCGCTCAGGTCACCGAATCCCGGCCCGGCCCTTCCGAGCGGCGGCTGCAGCCTCCCCGGCCTCTCGGCGCAAGAGCCAGGCGAGCTCTGCTAGGTCCGCCCGATCAGCCCCCTCCGCTCCGGGCAGGATCCCGCTGCAGGGCCGCCCCGGACTCCTCGGCTCGGCTCCGGCGGGAGCAGCCTGGGCGAGTCCCGACCCACCCCAAAGAGCTGCCCGGACTGGGCGCGCGCTGCCTGGCGCGCTACAATTTACTCCCTGCCTCTCCTCCCCCGCCCCTCCCCAGCCCAGCTGAGCCGGGAGCCGGATTAGCAAACGCGCCTCTGCTGCCTCGGATCCCGGGCGCTCTGGGGACCCGGCAGGGCGGGGAGCGGGGTGGGGGAGGAGAGGGGCTGGGGGGGTGATATTTCATTGCGGGAGGGGGTGAGAGCAATGGCAGGGCAGAGGAGCCGGGCACAGCAGAGGTTACATGGCAGATGACACCTCGCGGGGGGGGGGGGGGGGGGAGAAACAACCTGCCTCTGTTTCCTCTTCCGACAGCCTCCTTCTCTGGGCAGCATCCCCGGGCTGCGCTCCTTCCAGTGCCCCCGCCGCGAAAGCGAGGCCCCCCCCCCGCCTGCTGCGCAGAGGGGGTTGCGGGGTGCGTCTCTGCCTCCCCGCGGCCGGTGCGCCCCTCGCTCCCTTAGCGCCAGGGCCGGCCAGTAGCTCCGAGCGAAATGAGGCCGCTGCTGAAGCTGATCACATCCCCCAGCAGCTGGTCCTGGAGCCCCGAGCTTTCCTGCCAGCCCACAAATGCAGTGGGGAGCCATCGCCACGCGCGCGGCCATGGAGACCTGGGGCGGGGGGGCTGGTTGGGGGGAGGCCCGGCTGCGTAACGGCGTAAACTGAGCTAATTTTCAGCCCGCGGCGCAAACCGCAGGGTTCCGGGCCCTTTCTGACAGCCCCCTCCCCCCGCCCCGGACCATTTCCGAGCTCCAGTCTAACCCTCCCCCACAGCGCCCCTGTGGGAACGGGGGTCCACCCCCCTTCCCCGGTGGATGGAATCGGTGCCCAACCTGCTTCCAGCGCCTGGCTGAAATGTGACTTTCAAAAGGAACCAAGGCGGGAGATGTCACCGGGGCTTTTTGTTGGCGAAGGAATTTTGCTAAAGCAACGAAAGAGCCACGGGGAAAGCAATTAGCCTGATGGACAAACCCGCAAAGAGACCGGGGGGGGGGGGGGAGCTGGATGTGTGTATAGGCATGGGTGTGTGCGTAGGGATGGGTGTGAGGGGTGGCTTGTTTGTTTTCCCTCAGATGGAAACGATCCTCTGGCTCAAATGAAATGTTTAAATTAAGACAAAACAAAAAAACTCCAATGTTTCCATTTGCGGAACAAAGCAAAAGAAACCAGCCCAGATTTCTGCCGTTTTAAAGTTGCTAGAGGATGGCTCCCCTACTTCTGGATGCTAAAGGGGGACGGTGTGTGTGTGTGTGTGTGTGTGTGTGTGTGTGAGAAATTGACACAATTTTCTCTAACGATCTAGTATATTTCATGACAGGTTATTTCGGCTTGCGCTTCTTGTGCTCCTCTCCTTCATCCGACAAGTCGCCCACCGGTTTGCTCCCTGAGCTTTCTTGTGCGCCTGGGAAATTAGAACTCTCCTTGAGATCTGCTAACTTGCTAGAAATACGGGCACCCTTGCAGCTGATTCTGGGGGGCAGCAGATGTATTTTTTACGGGCTGTGTGTGACTGCGTGGGGAAGACGTCTGTTTATTTCACAGCGGCAGGGGAAGCATATAATACAACCAAATCTCGATCTTTCCGACTAACGCTGGAGGTTAAAAACACCACAACCGTGTGTCCTTGTCTACTAAAAACCCGCAACGATTTCTTCAGACATTGGGCAACATATAAACAAACTCACGTGTAAAAAAAACCCAACAAACCCCTCTCACTCTGCTTTGCACTCAGTGATGTACAGCGACACGCACGCACACACAGCGTACTAGGGGTTTAGTCTATATGCATAAATATTAATGGGGTCTGCTATGCCATCCTATAGAAGGATTTAACCCTTTCCTGAAAGGCTCTGCTAGGCCTGCTGTAAATTCCCCCTGACTTTCCCTTCATGCCCTATATCCTGTCTCGCCGCTGCCTTTGTGGCTTCTGGTTTTCTCTCCATCGGCGACATTTTCCTGAGCTTTTCACATGAGGCGCGAAGCATTGTAAACGAAAACGACCACGAGCCAAATCAATAACGAACAGCGGTAAGAAATAGCGGGCAGCCCTCCCACGTGTCCCTGGGAGCGATCGGCCGTGGAGCTGGCGCAGGGTCCGAATCTCTGGTGTCGAAACCCCCGGACACCCTGTTTGAACCTGGCCTAGCCATCGCACGCCCCGCATGGCCCGGGAACCGTGCAGAGATCGTATCGCAAGGGAGATGTATTGGTCTAATCATTTATGTACTTTCTGGGTGACTTCCTTGCATTTGGCACCCTGCTCTTAGAACAGTCCCATTTGCCTTTACTTGAATTCTACCCTATTAAAATCAGGGCTGCGAGGGTTATTAATTGTCATTATTTATTTTATTATTTTATTGGATTTATTGTATTGCAAAAATATTTAAAAGTTCAGAAGCTTTTTCCCCTTGCGAGGCTCAGGTGGGAGTCATATATTTAAAAAAAAATCTACGGATTTTCTGAAAGTCAACGCGCTTTTCTCTGGCGTCAGCAGGCACGTTTTCCTAGCCAGATCTCCTCTCGGCCTGCAGTTTGGGGCGGCTTTGAGTCTGGAGCAGGGAATCCGGCTAAATTAAAAGCGACGTGCCAAGGGGCGCTCAGGAGAAAGACATTCTAATTTTAAAAACATGTTTATGGGGTGGATCGTCCTGTCAACATTAGTTTATGTATCGCTCATTTGAATAGAGCAAAAAGCGCCTGCGCCCGGCGCACAGAAACAGTCACATTCGTAGGGGGATAATTTGGGGGGGGGGGGTATCGATGCTTTTTCTTCCCGCGGCCCCTTTTGCGACATTCTATTTCGCTAGAATTCCACCCGAGCAGCTGCCTCCATCCACAGCGCGGCTCCGCATTTGTTTTGGTTTTTATTGCTCTAGTGCCACGTTCACGTTCTCCACCCTTTGCAGATTGTCCGGTGGGTTTTTTTTTTTTTAAGCCTCCGGTAAATATATTTAAATCTTCGGCGACCTCCCACCGACATAGGAAACCCAGAAATGACTGGTTCTTTCACCTGCGATTATTTTTTTAAATAGAAAATGCTCCCCTACTCTTGCAAACTACCCTGTTCTGCTCTCTAAACTGCCCTGGGTTATTTACGGCGCAGTTCCCATCGCTGCTTCTTGCAGCAGGACTCCCAGTTATGCCCCCTGCCTCCGAACCCAGTGCATGAATTGCTGCATTCCGAAGATTAGCTCGTTACAGATGTCAGCTGCATTTCCAAAGGGAGCCCCAAAGTTCCCGAGCTCACTAAACAGACAAAGAGAAGCAAAGCACCACCAGGCAAGTCCACAGTGAAGGTAAAACAGTTGCACCCAGTGGCCCCTAGAGATTAACTCAAGCTAGGATTTAAACTGCTGCAGCAAGCGGGGAGTTTGGCTCCATCCCTTTATATCGATTGCAGGTGTGTTTGGTCAGTTTCCCTGGATTCACGTTAACAAAACAAACAACATCTCTTCTGCAAAACACTCCAGTACGAGTGACTAAGCCCAGCTGCAGATTGTGCATAGACCCAGGCACTGGCGCAGCTTCCAGGAGGAGCATCCCCAAAATGAAACCAACCAAAAGCTAGCTCCAGGGTGCAGGCTGCAAACCCTCCCGCATCCCCCCCAGGACCTGCTTGGAATTCAGCTGTTACATCAGAGAGACTAACAGCGCAGGGATGAGTTTATGGGTGAGACCAGCGACTGAGTCACCTCTTAAACAGCAAGGATGGAATCTCTGTCACGCTTCACGGGCCTTCGGTACAAATAGAACAGATCTAAGCTAATAAAAAGCAGGAGGAAGGAGTTCGTGGGTGGTGGGGAACCTGGAGGCCTGATCCAAAGCCCATTGAAGTCAAAGGGAAGATGCTGGCTGAGCCCATTTGGCTGTGGATCAGGTCCTTGGTTAGAGGGGAAATATAGATGCAGCCACTGACCATGTAAAGCCCCATGTCACTGCAATATTTATTCACTGTGTTCTGGCCACCCAGTGCCTGTGTGTGGCTGGATCAATCCTAGCCCCTCTGGGTATTAGAAACAGCTTCTGTTGCCAAGCTGAGTGGATGCCACACAGGGGTGGGCTGCAGGCCCCTGGGGAGAGATCATGAGCTTGGAGTCGGAGGGTGAATCTCTGGCCAGTGAAGAAGTGGCCTTGGAATTATTCCTTGAAAGATGAAACCATCAAGCCAACCACAGCAGCTTTCTAGGCTGGTTTAATAGGGAAATCGCCTCATAGGGAAAGGTTCTGGGAGCACAGCCCGGTTCCTGAGCCACAGTCTGGGAGTTTTAAAGGGTAACAGGGTTGCTGCATCTGCTGGCTTAAGATTTTGTGGAGTGATGACTGGGCTGCCAAGTTGCTGTTTGACTTTGGGCAGGTCCCATAACTGCTTGGGGCCTTACTGGCAGGTGTCTTTGGAATACGGGAAGGGCAAATAATGGCAGGTTGTTTGCTGTCCAACCCACACCTTGCCAGCTATGTCCAGATACAACAGACGCCTCATAGTCACTTGTCCTCATTATTGCATTATACTCTGCTATTTAAAATGGACTGTCTCAGCGTTGCTAATGCCAAGAGTTCACAAATCATGAATCGGTCCCACTCCTCCTCCAAAATCATGAGATTTCCAAAAATAATTTTTAGTTTATTTTTATTTGCCTTTTAAGCCTTCAGGAGTCACAGGGTTTTGTTGGCTTGCTTGTCCCCTGCCCCAATACTCATGAGGACTAGCAATGTTTTGTTTTGTTTTGAAATGGAAGCTAAGATTTGCATATAATCACTTTATTCCAGGAGCTGGGGGCTTTATGAAAACCACCAAATATCATGGGAGTGGGGATAAAATGTGAGAATTGGCCACACAATAGTTAGGCCCAATAGTTTGGTTTTGAGTAGAATTTTGTTTCAGCAAGAGCAGAGTTAGACTAATTCTTAGTACTTTAGACAATGCCACTTTGTTAAAAATAAATGATACTATTAATAGTAATGTTTTCACAATTTGCTTTACATGGGAACAATAGCTTGTTTGTATACCTAGGCCCCCAATTTTCAGTGCAGGATCCATGCTTAAATAATTCCCCTGCAGTCTTTGCAAACGCAGTCACCCTGTGTCTTTGCCTGAGACTCAGGAAGTGAAATTGACCCAAAATCAACTATGCTATTTTCATTGTCTTATCTTGTGGAATTAAAAAAATAACTAAAATAAAAGCCGGCAAAATAAAAGGGAAAGGGAAATTAGATTTTCAGAGTTCTTTCTGTATTAGCATTCTAAGGGTGTTCTTGGTAACACACACACACACACACACACACACACACACACACACACACACACGTTTAAATATATTATTTCTTTCCTGACTGTCCCTGTAAATTAATAATAGCTTTCTAGCCCATAAAAACTGCACACTGGTTTGTACAATAATACTAAATAGATCACTGTTTTATTTAGTAAATAAATGTATTTCACTTTCATATGGATACATATTTTAAAGATAACTTTAAAGGAAATCTATGCTCACGTTCAGCTGGTGCTAGCACACTGCTGTCTAGATGAACAAGACTGGTGCTTGTAGTGAAGCTCGCTAGACCTAAATTCTATGTAAAACGCCCTGATTTCTGCAGTGTGCTACAGCAAATCTTTTGAACTCTGCAGTGTTAACTGGTGGCAAACGCCATTCCAGGGTGCGCTGTTTTAATTAAATAAATCTTTAATATGCACCATATGATCATGAACATTAACACTTTAAATCACCTTCCTGAATGACCGTCACTAACCCTGTAACATTTTCTGAGTACAGCATTTACTTCAGCAAATGACTGTTTTGCTGCCAGGGCCAGGGAGCCTCCCAGCCTGCCCACATAGTATGGTATCATTGGGGGGCATAGGTATGTTTTCTGACTCCTTGGATAGCGGGAAACACTAGAAGACTTTTGCTACTCCTGTATTGCATGTGAGCTAAGGTGGGGGACAGGGGTAGGGTGAAACGTGACTGTATCTGATGGGATAATGTATTATTAGCTCTGTTGCAAAAGCATGCTAGATGCTTCTTGCAGAATAAAGACATGGGATGAAATCCCAGCCTCACTGAAGTCAATGGGACCAGTATTTCTCAGAGCTTACAGGCTAACTAAAGCTTAATTTCTTCTTACAACAGCCCCTAATCTAGTGGTCGAGGTACGAGATGGGTACCGGACTGACCTGAGGCAAATCTTTGCTCCTGGTTCAGTTTAGCCAGTAAATGCTTTGAGGCAGAGACTGCTTCTTATTATATGCATGTCCAGCGATTAGCAACAACCAGGCCCTGATCTCAGCTTGGCTCTCTGGTGCCTACTGTAATACAGGTGAGAATTGTAACCTCTTGTGTACAGAGATGGAAACACAATTACAGGAGGCAGCTGCAGAGGAGAGAGGGGCTCCTTACAAAGCAGGAGGGGAGTTATAGATGACAGAACAAGCTGGAAAGAGCAGGCTCCTTGTGGCTCTATGCGACTCTCTGGTACAAAGGCGTACAGCAGGGCCAGAGCCACAGTCAGTGTAAATGGGTCCTAGCTGCCTTGATGTCAAGATGGCAAAGCCCGTTGGAGAGCTGCCCATGAAGTTCTTTTGCAAAATTATTTCAACAGAGAAGCAAATACAATCCAGCCACGTTACGGACTGTGCACACGGGAATGGTCCCAGAAGAGAAAATCTAGGGAGTACCTGAGGAACATCCGTTATGCTAGAAACGGCCCCAACTGAGATCAGAGACCCTCTGTGTTAGGGGCTGCACATACCGACAGTGTGGGACAGTTCTGCCCTAAAGCACTGAGGACTGAAATAGACAAAGCAGTTACAGGGAGGGAGAGGAAAGAGCAGCCCAGAGAGGGGGGTGAGTGGAGGATTCCTGCTTGGTAACATTTTACACCCTGTTTACACTGGGGTAATTAACCAGATGAGGCACCAGGCAGGGGCACATGATACCTGGGGCCAGATCCTCCTTTATCCCTATGCAAACGCGGCCTGCTTCTGCTCTGACCTGATAGCATTCCACGCTCCCTTGGCCCCAGGGAAAGGGACCAGCCCGGGGTGCAAAGCAATGGGGAATCAGGCCCCGCATCTCATTGTGTAGGTTTGAATCCCTTCTAACGTGGGTTAGTGGGGGAGGCAGTCAGGCCGAGAAGGAGAGAGAGTATGAGAGATGGCAGCTGTAGCTGTCATGCCCGCCGGAGGGGAAAGGATTTCTGTGGCAGCCAGAGCAGGAGCAACCTCTGTGGCTGCGGCATAGCAGCGTGCCCAGTCACTGATGCTGACCTGGCAGTGCAGCGTGTGGGAGGCGCTGCCCTTCAGAGCATACCTGAAAGCCAAGGCCCCGTCCCCTTGCTTCTGCCATGAGACCCTGGTGAGCTCACAAAGCATCAAAGATTTTTCAGGGCAATCGCTACCTATGGGATCCAACGGATCCATTTTCCTAGCTGAGGTTCCATGTCCCCCAGTGAGTCTGATGGGCAAGGCCAGCTAATGCTGAGCACCGATTGGCTGCTGCCCTGGCTTTCCCAGGAGCTGCCCTGCCAGCATGTGGGATCCAGGATCCTGAGACTGTTTTGCTGCCAGGGCCAGGGAGCCTCGTTAAAATGGAAGGGCTACAAATATGCGATTAGGCGGATATGTTCATTTGCATCATTTAAAGGGACACCACCGGCTCTGACTCCACCTTCCTTGCTTTAGAATCTGCAGGCCTGATCCTGCCCGTGCAACGCAGCAACGAGGCTGCGGGGTTCCAGCCCAGCTCGGAATCGGGGCCCTGCTGTTCACTGTCTCCCTCCCCTGCCCCCCAGCCATGAGCAGCACTGTGTCTTTTGGCCCTACAGCAACCTCTTTCCAATCCCAGGTGGCTCATGCGGGAGGGGGTGGGGCCGGGCCGGGAGGGGAAGGGAAGGGACGTGGCTGTTTGTGGTGTGCAGATATTGTCTAATGTGTATCTTTAGCTGGCAGTGATGGGAGCCTGCAGAGGGCTGGCGGATGCTATAGAGCCCCCTTCCCCATCTCCATGGCTGTGCCTGGGCGAGGAAGCAGAGCCAGTCAATTAGCATGTCCGCAGGCCCGGCTCTGCAGTGCAGCACGGCACATGTTTATCGACGGGGAATCGCAGCACCCTGACCTTGATTGATTGGGATCCGAATCCGCTTGACAGCAATTAATTTTTTTTGAATTAACTGTCCCCTCCTCCTGCTTCCCTCCCCTCCCCTCCCCTTCCCTCTCCCCTCTACCCCCTCCAAGCTCCACCCCACCCAGGCCTGGCCCAGGCAGATGAGAATCTAATCAATAATCGTAATTCATTTCTCTGGGATGAGCCTTCTGAGAAGCGGGATGCATCAATCATGCTGTCACCACCGCAGGGCCCTGCCCTCCTCAAGCCTGGGGTCCACTGCATGTGTTGTGAATGCTGGAGAGAACTGGGGCTCAGACCCAGAACCCAGCCAGCTGCAAAGCTGCACCACGGTCCAGAGCCCCAGGTTGCAACGGCCATGAGGGAGGATACGAAAGGCCCGATGTAGGCTTGGGGGAGTGGCTGTGACATCCTATGGTGATCACAGGAGATCACACAAGACGAGCAGGGTTTCACCTGTCTTTAAAGCCTCCGAAAGTCGATATTATACTGGACTGCAGGGTCTGGGTTTGCTACAGGGGCAGGCCTGCTGATGGTGGGGGGCAAAGGAGCGGTCACCCCGGGGCCTGGTGATTCAAAGGGGCCCAGGGCTCCTGGACACCACTGCTACTACTGCAGCAGCAGTGGTGGCCAGAGCCTGGGCCATTTAAATTGCCGCTGGAATGTCATGTTGCATGCGCCATGTGGCTCTGGGGGCTGGCTGCCTCCAGCCCTACCCTTCCTGTCCGAGGCCCTACCCCTTCCGGGAGTGCGGAGTCCCCCCACATACACACTTTGCTCAGGGGCTCACACAGGCTGTCGGCTCCCATGTAACAGGATGAAAATTCCTGGCTTATGGTATTCAGGCCAGACTAGAGTCCATGGGCAAAATGGTCCCTAGAATCCATGGAGCTAGGTTGTGCTCATCTACAGGCAATGCTAGGCTCTGAAGCTGACAGATGAGCTCCGCAGGCCTGCCGTGATCCAGCAAGGCTGCATGCAGGCGCAGTATCCTCAGCAACAGAGGGCATCCAGGAAGCTTCTGCAGTGAGGAGGCTGAGTGGATCATGGACCTCAGCTCTATAGCTCAGGGAAATACATTGGTGTCCCCGAGGGGTGTTTTGCTCCTAGAAACTGAAACCTGGCGACCTCTGCTTCAATCTATCGAAAGGGAAGGAAGGGCATTCAAGGCATGGCTGGAACAACAGAGGAGGGGGAGTCAGGACCCCCGGGTTCTGTTCCCAGGTCTGGGACTGGTAATTGGATCCTGGAGTTTTATTCCTGTTTGTGGGTAGGAGGAATGGCTGGAGAACTACTTCCTTGATTCTGCCACTGACTTACTGGATGACCTTGAGCAAGTCACATGTTCTTCTCTCTCGCGCTCTCAGTTTCCTCAGTGGTACAAGGGGCCCAACTCTCTCACAGGCTGGTTGGGAGGCTGAATGGATGTTTTTAAAGCTCTTTGTGGACCTCTGAGAAAAGGGTGCCAGAGACACACAAAGTACTGGGATTAAAACGACCATTTAAACACTATCGATGACAGTTTCAGCAAGGAGAACACGAGAGCTGGCAATAGGAACAAACAGGGATCTCAGCATCCTCCGCTAGCGCTGCTACATCTGCCAGGGCCACTCAGAGCTGGTTATCGCTGATCAGTTGAAGCAACCCTGGTAGGCAAGGAAATCCGTCAGGGGGTTGGCTCTCCTGTGGAGCATTCCTAGCTTGGAGATATTCTGCTAAGTTCCCATCCAGCCCGCCAGCCAATGCAGCTGCAACAAACCTGACCTAATCTGGAGAGGCAGGAGGCTGAGATAGGGAAGGGGCAGGCGTCCACCCTCATGCCACACCAATGAGTTCAGTCGTGTGACCCTCGGGCTGAGCAGGGGTGTTGGAGCTGATCCGCTGCAGTCGCTAGGCGCCGTCCAGCGGCAGGCCCCTTAGCAAAGGCTGGAAGGATGGTTTGCTGAGCCGCCATTGAGGTAACAGCAGTGACCCCGCCTTGGAAAGGGTTTTTCTGTCGGCCTTCATGTTAGATTTCACCCTGGTGCTCTGGGATGCGGAGGGGGTGAGCAGGGCACTCGCTTTTTTATTTTCACCACTTTGGGGGGGAATCCCATGGCCCGCTGTGGGGCTGGATGCAGAGCTGCCAACGTGCTCTGCTTAGTCACGACGAAGAGCACCAGACACAAAAGCCTGGTGTTTAGCAGCCTGCTGCCATGTGGCCCATTCACACCCGGTGCCCCTCTGGCTTTGTGCCTTGTCTTCATTATTATTACGTTATTAGCCCGGGTCATTGCCCATGGCTGGCAGTGGCAGACGGAGGTCATGCTGGACCAGAACACGGTGGTCAGCACCGGCCAGAATTGGACTCATCAGTTACTACCTGGAAGACCTGGGAATGCACACGGAGAGTTTCGTGTGACCCTGCCCGGGGGGGGCCAGGTTCCGATCTCAGTCACACACTGGGAATTCTGAGCGGCTCCACAGTCCTCAATGGGGTTGCTATGGATTTACGTCTGCGTAGCCGAGGGTAGATTTGTAGAAGCAGACACCCCATGGACTCGATGGTGCAGCCATGAATCCTGCCAGCAGTCCTGGCGACTCCAGCGCGGCTGCATTGTGACTATTGGAAGACTGGGTCTCTAGCTGGAGCCGGGGAATGAGATGAGAGAATTTCACAGAGAGATGATTCTATCCTGTGAATCAGTCTTTTTATAGCAATGGGGGGGAGGGGAAGGAGGGACTGCCATGCATGCACAGAAATCTCCAAACCAGCAGCAGATTCCCCCCTGTGGACTTGTCATCAACATAGTCACATTCTAGTTGCAAGAAAAACCTCAGGAGATTTGTTTCATCACTCACACGCGAAGCCCCTCCAAAATATTTGGCCTGGCTGCATTCCAAGCAATCACATGATGCTTTCATTAATATTGCCAACCAGCCTGCTTGGTTCCCATTCTATTCCACTTCATCCCTTGCTAGTGATGCTCACTATTTTACCCCCATCACATGCAGCCCAAATCTCAGGATGAGCACTTTAGAAATACCTAGTAGTGCTAGATAATTATTTTGATTTTAGTTCAGCTGAAGGGACCTGCAGTGTAAACAATTTGAAGCAGCGACTTTCACTACACGCGCCCAGCAAAAAACGGGCCCTGTTTTGATTAGCAGCTCGAAACTAGTGCAGTCTAGATGTTCAGTAATGACCTGCGTGGTAGTAAATTATTCCAAAAGGCTCTTGTCCTGCAAGCGTCCACCTGTCCAAGCAGCACTAACCGGCATCAAATTACTCAGCTGAGGCTTGATTCAAAATCTATTGACTAGCAATGATCCCATTGACACTGGTGGGTTTTGGATCAGGTTCCTCGCCTAAAGTGTTTCCAGAACTGGGACCTTTGATTATGATATAATATGGAGATATACCTGTCTCATAGAGCTGGAAGGACCTTGAGAGGTCATCCAGTCCAGTCCAGTCCCCCTGCCCTCACAGCAGAACCAAGGTCCATCCCTGACCAATTTGCCCCACCTCCCTAAATAGCCCCTTTAAAGATTGAACTCAAAACCTCAGGTTGAGCTGCTAAGGCTCAAACTACTGAGCTATCTCTCCCATGAGGTTGTTTGGTCTTCAAGGCTGGGACCATGAGCTTGTGTGCGAGGCAAATGCATAGCACCTTTTGAGCATGGTAATTTAAAAACAATACTAATTTCTATTTGCATATGACAGTGAGAACAATACTCCCCAGCAATTTGACTTTTATAATTCCTGCAGAGGGGGCCCAGTCCTGCAAACACTGGTGTACAGAAGTGTGTGCTAGGCTGCACTCACAGATGGACAGTGACGCTAAAGGCACGCATGAACAGCAAGGATGACTTGGCCTGTTGCTCTGTACTGGCTTTTACTGGAGAGAGCAGACCCCCTGGGTTTTGTGGCGGGGGTGACATTCAGTGAGGTTGGGAAGTCCAGCGCGCGAGATGGGCATCTTTTGTGACTAACACTAGTTATAGATCCCTGTTAGGCCATCAGAGCCTTTGAGGGTACTGAAGAGACAAATGAAATGCTGGAATAATTGAAACATAAACTCCTAACATAGAAACCCCCCGAATAATGGAAATTCTGGTGCCTCCCCACCACCGAAGCACCTAAGTTTAATTTATTACGTCATAAGACAATAAGATTGCAAGGAAGGGCCTTTTCTGAGTGGCTGATAAATCTACACTCCCTTTCCTTTCTTTGTGGCTAATAGCCCGGTTTTGGAGCTCTCTTCTCTCCCAAACCCTGGCATGGCGGTGGGCTTGAAAACCAGCGTCCTCCAAGAGCTGACCAAGGCAATAAACCCAAGTCAGCACAAACAAATCGCCATGGAAGATAATGTTGCTTTGCTTCATTTTTCATAAGGGACGTTGAGTTTGGAGGGGTAAGAAATGAGCTTGTTCTAGGCAGACTGAGGGGCAGGGGGGGTGTGTGTGTGTGTGTGTGGGTTCATTAATAAAAGGGTTTCCTCTATCTAATAGCCCTGGGAAGGCACCAAAGGGATCTCTTCTGTTGGGGGCGTATCTGCTTTGGGGAGGATGCCCCTTTTCACTGGCAAGCTCTGCTGATGTTTTAGGAGAGAACGAGGTGGGCACACGGAAAGAGGCCAAAGCCCGGCTCGTCCCCCATCAACAGCAGCCTGGCTTATCCCCCCATCAAGCTGCCTTCGGCTCTGGTGAGGCCACATCTGGAGTATTGTGTCCAGTTCTGGGCCCCCCCCACTACAAAAAGGATGTGGACGCATTGGAGAGGGTCCAGCGGAGGGCAACCAAAATGATTAGGGGGCTGGAGCATATGACTTATGAGGCGAGGCTTGAGGAGTTGGGTCTGTTTAGTCTGCAGAAGCGAAGAGTGAGGGGATTTGATAGCAGCCTTCAACTTCCTGAAGAGGTTCCAAAGAGGCTGGAGAGAGGCTGTTCTCAGTAGTGACAGATGGCAGAACAAGGGCAATGGTCTCAAGTTGTGGTGGGAGAGGTCAGGTTGGATATTAGGAAAAACTATTTCACTAGGAGGGTAGTGAAGCACTGGAATGGGTTACCTAGGGAAGTAGTGGAGTCTCCATCCCTAGAGGTGTTTAAGTCTCGGCTTGACCAAGCCCTGGCTGGGTTGATTTAGTTGGGATTGGTCCTGCCTAGAGCAGGGGGCTGGACTTGATGACCTTCTGAGGTCTCTTCCAGCTCTATGGTTCTATGATTCTATGATTCTAAGAGGTGGTGCTGGGGCTATGGGTAATCAGGCCTGGAACAAAGCGAATGGGAAACTGATCTGGCTTGGCAGGAGGGATGGGCTCCTTCCAGTGCCTCCTGCAAGGGACCGTCCTAGATGGAAGCTGCCCTTCTGCTGGGCTAGAGTAAAAGGTGCTTCAATGACTAGCAACGAACCCACCTGCATTGCACCATTTCCAAGAGCTCAACCCCGTGGCGAACAGAGAGGGGGCCACAGGCCTGATCCTGCTCGGTGATGAGCAGGTGCTCAGCCCCAGGGAAGATCCAGGTCTTAACGTTTGCTGATGGGAAAGGCAAATCCGACCCGCTTCCACCCCCACTGAGCTACTGATCACGCCTGAGTCTGGAATCTAATGAGTGCTGGCAGGAGGGGCCCTGGGTTACCACACTCGCCTTTCACTACTGGGGGCCCAGCCTCCAACTCCTAGCTAACGAAGCAGGTCAGACTGGCCAAATTAGTGCCTGGTGCAACTCCCCCTCTTCAAGGGAGGATCTGGTGGTTTCACCCTAGCCTGTAGCAAACCTTGGCCCCTCGGTTACAGTCTGATCTTAGCTGTGCTGGTGTGAAGCTGGAGGAACGCCCCTGCAGACAGATACGACACAGGAGTAACTGAGCTCAGAATCTGGCCCTTTGTCTCTGGTCACAAGGTGGGCTCAGACTGAGGTGCGTTGGGCTAAATTGGGTGGGGAACCCAGACTTGGAGGAGCAGGGTGGGTGACCAAGGTACATTGCTAGGGCCACGGGACTGGTCTGTCGGCAGAGCTGTGCAGGGGCCCAGAGCAGGACTAGCAAGGGGGCTACAGGTCAGCAGTAAGGGGCATTTGCAGAGGAAGAGGAGGCTGCAGTCAGGAGAGAGGGGCCCTACGGTAAATCTGGTGTGCTGTAGGCCAGGGCTGAGGTGCTTTGGCAGAGGAGGTCGCTCAGTAGCATCCAGCCAACACCAGCCTCTGGAGAGCACTCAACAGCCACAATATTTCTTTTAAAGACAATCGAGGGCAGTCTCAGGCTCTGTTTGTCCGCCAGCTGCACTCAACACTCCGAGCTGCGGTTCTGAACCCCTCCGCAGGCCTTGCCTTACAAATAACAGCCTTGTTCATGGAAGGACTTGATCAGGCTTCCAGTTCACTCTGTGGCCCTCTGGTTCACTTATTCATCTCGAAAGGTGGGGGGCAAGGCTGGGATGAATATTTCAGCCCTAAGTTTCCCTCTGTACTATTTTTCTTTGCAAGGAAAGGGGAAGGTAAAAGGGGCTGGGCTCGGTATCTGCAGCATGGAATCGATTTGCTTGGGGGAATGAAATGTATTTTTCCATATGCTGAGAAAATGTCCCTTTTGGCTTAACAGACGCAAGCTCCAGTCACGCCATGCAGGAGCCTTCTGCAGGTAAGATGTAACAAGAACGATTCTGCTCCCCTGGAGCAGCAGATGGTGGGGGAAGGGGGCACTGGCCTAGGGGTTAGTGGATCCAGGTGACCTTGGGGGAGTCACTGCCCTTCTCCCTGCCTCAGTTTCCCTTCCTGCCTTTTGCCTGTCATGTGCATTTAGCGTGTCAGCTCTTTGGGGCTCTGCATCACGGAGCCCTCTTCAGCCCCAGGATTTCTGTTGTTCCAAAATCCAGTAGTTCACGGTTGCGTCAGCCTCCAGGCTGTGCCTCCCCCCGGGGTCTCCTGCAGGAGCCTCCCCATGTGCTGCTGCTCTCGCCCTTCAGACCTCTGCCGAGGAACCAAGTTAATGCTCATCACTCACGTCTCCTCCCTTGCCTGCACCTGGGTCATCTAGCCACAGCCCACGTACAAACTGGGCTCTTCCTCTGGCACCCTGCACGCAGCCTCCCCCCTGCCGGTGTCTCCCTTCGCGGAGCTGCTCATTGGCTTTAATCACCCCATAGCAGATTCTCTCTCTAGGAAAGTCCAGCGCCTACCCCAAGGAGGGTCTGGATCTCAGCTAACTCCTCGCCATCCTCCTGCACTCGCTGGCTGCACCCCGCTGCGATGTGGCCGATGCTATTCCTGAGTTACACCAGGGTGAGCAGAGAGGCAGGCCCAGGCACCGCACATTCACCTTTTCTGCATCGATGAGAAAGCTGATGCGAAAGGCGCAGGCCTGGGTGGGAACCGGGTATAAACAGACATGCCCGCGGGAGGCTGGCAGGTTTCCAAGCTGCCGTGACTCATCTCCTGCCTGCTCAGTTGTCGTTACCATCTGTGGGCCCGCCCCTCTCGCTGACGCCCAGAGGTGCCAGCACCCAAGCAGTTGTCTTGCTTTCGTAACTGATGTGGCAAGCCCAGGAGGGCTGAGGGAATGAGGTGCCAAGGCTGGAGGGGCGGGGAGCCTGGGCACAAATTAAGGCCAGTCAGGCCCTGTGTTCTAAGACCCGTAGACCTTGGTGATGGACGCTGGGTCCCCCCACCCAGCCCACCCCTGGGCCTAGGTGAAGGATTGCTCCCTACAGTCTGTGAATGAGCCAGAGACACCAGCGTAAGAGGAGAAAGGCTCCTGAAGTCAGCTGGAGTCCATTGGCGTGGGCTAGTCCATCGTGAAGGCAGAATTAGGTCCCTCCACAATCTCTTCCCTTTGAGAAGCTCTGTGTGATCAACCGGGGGAAGCCCTGGGAAGCCCGGGGAACTAGCCTCCCTCTCAATGGGCAGGGGAGGACAATTTGGGATTACTCCGAATGCGCAAACACAGCGCCCAGAGCACTGCGATGCAGCTGCCCTTGTAGTCAAGGGGATCAAAGGTGCATCAAAGGCTGAGCACCCACTTCAGTGGATGGGTAACAGGATCTACAATTCCCCCACAGGGGAGCCAAGACCTTTCTGCTGAGCTGTCCACGAGGTGCCAAGTAAATTCTGCTGCCTGGGTGGTAGGTGCAGCTTGTTCGCTCCACCAGGGAGAGAGTTGGCCGTCTGGTTGGGGGAAACAGGGCAAAGACGGGGAGGCCTAGAGGGAGCAGCCAGTTCGCCCTCATATCGTGTGTGTGGTCCAGATCTGGGGCAGGGTGGGGACGCAGGGAACCCATTGGAAAATCCTCTTGGATGCTCGTGCAAATCCCCGCGCCAGTGGCTTTGCTTGGAGAGGAGGCTATCAAAGCACCTTTCAAAGGGAGACGAGTCTTGTCCTCCCCCATGCAGAGCTGAGAACGGAGGCAGAGTAATTGCTTCCCAAGGTCATCCAGGGAATCAGTGACAAAGCCAGAAACTGAAACGAGGTCCCTTCACTCCGGCTCCCTCCACACACCCTGCTGCCTTCTCAGGAGTTCAGGGTTGGACCCAATGTAACTGAACAGGCCATTGCGACAGGAACGAATTTGGGAAGGGAGCGATGGGCTGCAGGGACCAGGCAGCCCCGTTATTCAGCTGCATGGGGGGAAGGGGGTTGGTGGTGACAGTGATGGGCAAAGGAGACATTCTGCAAGGGGGAAATAAAGAAATCATTTGCCCATTTATGGTTTTTAAAGGACGCTGTCTCTTTAAGCCTCCCAGATTTAGGTCAGGTTCACAGAGCGGATGGGGAGAGCAAATCCCGCACTAAACCCTGATCAATTAGAAGCCCAGCCAAGTGGGGATAACTGTTTGCGGCCCCATCCCCTTGCGCAGACCCCTTCCATGTCTCCCTCTCCCCCCTCGCCCCACATCTGGCTCCCAACAGATTCTGCCCTGAGGCAGGTGGCGGGCGAGCTCTCGCAAAGGCAGCGCATTGCGCTGGGGCATTGCGACACAGAGGGGAGAACAGCTTTCAGTCCCTAGAAAGCGCTTGTCATGCATCAGCCTTTAGGGGTGGCGTCGATCTTCTCTCAACCACCCAGCTCCCATCCATCTCTGCTGGGATGCTACTGACACCAGGGGATGAATTTGGCCCAGCCCCCACTAACCTTTTGGGTGAAAGATGCTTGGGAGCCTTTTATTCTGAAACAGCTTTTTAGACTCAGGGTGGAATGGAGTTTCCTGATTGGCTACTGGTGATGTCATAGCTCTCTCAGATGGGATGGCTTTTAATTTTTGTGGGTGCACTTAATTTCCACGTCTGTCTAATTCCCTCTTTGGGCCGGTCCATGGCATCGAAGCACGGGGCGATTGCTTCCCCTCCTGGGGGGCTGTCATGACCATGGTGCCTTTGGCTGTGTTCCTTCCCCCTGCAATGACTTGCCTGTCATGGACCCTAGTCCTCACCCGGCAGGAGATGCTGTCCCTTGCTCTGCCAAGGCGCTGGCTGGCCTGCTTCTCCTGCCCAGGCTGCTGGGGAACCAAGGGCCAGATCCTCAGCTGGTGGAAATTGGCGCAGCTCTGTTGTCTTCAGTGGAGCTATGCCCATTGCACCAGCTGAAACTTTGGGACGAAGATTTTTGCCCCAGGCATTGAACTCAGCTGATGCAGCCAGTGCCCAGACTGGCTGTCAGATGGGGAGGGCTGTGACGCTCTCTTTTTCCCTTCCTCGGACAACACTCAGGGAGACGAGGTGTCAGCCCACAGCAGCTGGGACCCACACTGTGGGGGAGGGCCGTTACACCTCGGTGTGTCACACGGGGATAGTGAGAGCTGCTCTCTGTTATCCCCAGGACTGCCCTCCCCTTTGATTCGGGGCTGACTCTCCCTGTGTCTGTGCAGGGCCTGGCCCAATGTGGTGTGGGTGGGGTCTCTCGGCACCACTGGAATATAAATAATAATAACGGTGCAGGCCCAAAGGAAGAGCACAGAGCAACTGCTGTTTGCTGGGTTTCCCAGCCAGGGATGGCAGAGACAGTTTGGATAATGGAAAGGGATTTGCCTGATGCCCAACCCCCTCCATGGCCCCAAACTGAGTCCCACCCTGGACTGCCCCATCCCCCAGGGCTTAGAAGGTCTCCTGTTAGTTTCCATTGCTGTGGCTGAGTCTGGTGAGGGAAGCCTGGGTGAGGCAGCTCTAGCAGAGTTCTGGGCTGAGCGGCAGGTACCTGCTAAGGAAGGAACCAGTCTCCTGGGCTGGGCAAACCTCCTGGGACTCAGGCTTGTGCAGAGTCCTCAGTTCCTATGGACTCCACAGGGAGCCGGGTGTGATTTTAACTCTGGGAGCAGGCAATCAGTGACCCAGCCTCGCCCCCGTACTGCTCTCCCCTCTCCGCTGCAAGTTCCCCCCTCTGCAGCAGTTCCAACTCTTGCTCTTCCTTTGCTCCAAGGGTGGGCAGTCCCAGAGGCAGGGGGCATTATGGGGCTGGGGAGCAGTCCTAATTGCTTAGATCTTCCTGGCTTGGCTGGATCCCTTGGCTAAGGATGTGTCTACACAGGAGATTTTTTTCCCCAGTTACACCAGGCTAGTCCTGCTGTATCATTCCCCACATGGACACTTATTCCAGTATAAGAATGGCTTTTTCTCCCACTTGGCTTAGTCCACTTCCTAGGCAACATGCACTACCCCAAAAAAAGATCTTCTTGGGCCAGCAGAGCATGTCCACATGGGAAGTTATGCCAGTGCAACTGTAACGGTTTAAATCCAGTCCCTACTTTCCAGTGTAGACAAACCCTTAGTGGCATGTGGCTTTGCATTTATTCTCCTGGGCAGCTCTGATCTCTGGGCCATTAGTGGAAAGGCAGTAAGAGCTCTGCAAAGACTAGCTTGACTCTCTCCAGGCCAGTACCCCCAGCCTCATCTCTCTGAGCTGTGCTGCGTTTAATTACGCCTCCCATTGCACATGACTGGTGCGGTATGGAAGAATGGAACACAAAGAATATTAATGGGATGGATTCACCTACCAAGCAGTGACCCCCCTCCCCCCATTTTTGTCCTCTTCCTCTGATCCTCTCCTTCCCTCCCTTTTTCTCCCAGCACCCAATTTCCTGCCACCCCTCCATCTCCAGTTACCATATTTCCGTCTCCCTAGCCTTTGCATTTTAAACATTGGTATTTCTCCAGCAAACAATTGGCCAAGTTAATTGCATTTCACAGAGAAGGCAAAGCCAGGGCAGAACATGGTAGAAAATCTGGCTGCAAGATTTTCTGGGGAAAATAATTATTCCCCCAACAGCAAAACTCTAGGGACAAATGGGTCTTTCTAATTTGCCAATCATCTTTTCATCTTTAGCCATCTCGTTTGCCAGCCCTGTTTTCAGTTAGTTCTGTGATGTTGGGGTTTTTTTTAACTATTCCCTGAGGACAGTGAATGTGGCATGTGCTGACTGTCATGTGCTGACTGAGTGCAAATCAAACCCCCCTTGAGTTGGGAGAAGGCTCTAGGTGAACCTGAAGGTCAGGGCTAAGAATAGACTAAAATGAAAATCCTCTTTACAGAGACAGGCATGAGACTGAGGGCTGGCAGAGGAGGCTTTTCATCCATGGCTCCCAGAGCTGGGGAGAGAGCACAATGCGGGGGGAGGAGGGGAGCTGAGACACAAAGCGTAGGAAGGGCTTGTCAAAGATCATACAGCACCAGCACTGGAACCCGACTGTCCTGAGGCCCCGTTTGTGACCTGACCTACTGGACCATGAAAGGAGTTGGGGAAAGAGGAGGCTGAGATGCTAGAGCTGGGCTTGCAGTGGCTGGCACCACCTATGATGCGCATTTGGTGGTCTCAGCCTTGTTCTTCGTGGGAGTTTGTCCGTGTCCCTGAAACACCCCTGTAGAATTTGGAACACGCTGGGGTGCATGGCGCTGTCAGTTCTAGAGGGGTGAGAGTAGCAGGATTGCTGCAGATCAGGACTGAGGGGGAACAGAAATAGGTATGAGCAGCCCAGGGCTGGAGGCCATGAGTGTTGGTAGAGCCGTGTGCAAGTGTGTGTGTGTGTTGGTAGAGTGGTGTGTGTGTGTGTTGGTAGACCTGTGTGTGTGTGTGTGTGTGTGTGTTGGTAGAGCTGTGTGTGTGCGTGTGTGTGCTTTCACAAGGCCTGCCTCAATTCAGTACTGCTAGCAGAGGACCAGTGTGACTGCACTAAAATCAATTGCTCCTTAAAGCCAATCTCTGCCTTACCTACCAGGCCAGGAGCTCTCCATGGTGCTGGCCTGGCTGGGCTCTTCCTGAAGCAGATGCAGTCACTCAGCTCCTCACTGGCCATAACCTCCAGCTCTCTGTGCCTGAAGCAGAGGGGGCCGGCCTGTGGGCAGCAGACAGACCAGGGGAAATGGGGCAAACGGGGTGCGGGGGAAGGGGGCGCAGAGCTACAGAGTGCAGGGAGGAGCACAGGGCAGGCTATCGGCCAGGCAGCGAAGGGGGAAGCAGGAGACTCCTGGCCGATTCCATTGGTGTTTTCATTTTGTCTCTTTCTGTCTGACAGGCCCATTTCCCCTCAGGGGGATCCGGCCCCTTCCCCACCTCTGGAGTGGTCTCTGCCTGCTCTCTGCAGCAAGGACTGGCAGCCTGCACAGCTTCCCTGCTGGGCCCTCCTTCCTCCCGGGCTGCATAAAAGCATTTTGGGGCACTGTGCACTATGGAACTGGGAGGCTCCCACCTTCACAGCACCTGAGGGGTGCAGGTTGGGAGGCCCAAGGGAGAAGGGTCTGGTCCTTACCCCAGGGTGTGTGATATGGCGGGGGTGTTAGGTTCTGCCCCTGGGGTGCTGGGCTGTGAGCTGTGGTGTGAATTGGGGCCAGATGAGGGAAGTTTTAGGTGGTGGTGGGGGGGGCTGGTATTTTTAATTATTTTTCCCCACTGACCAGGGACCCCCCTGAAAATTCCCAATTTTCCCACAAACTCCATGTAACATGCTGGGCAAGTTGTTCTGTGCCTCCATTTCCCCATCTGTAAAATGGGCCTAAGAATCACCCTTCCTTTTTCTGCTGAGGCTGAAAGTTCTTTGGGGACTGTCTCTGAGTATGATGTGCAGCACCTCACTGAATGGGCCCTGACCTCAGCTGGGCCTTGAGGCGCTATTATTATTAATAATAATCACACCTAGTGGCTCATTCCTGGGTCCCGGAGTGGGCTTCTGTTGTTACAGATCTCTGGTGCATTCTGTGCACGCTTTTCTCTCTCCATTCGCTGCTCTGTTCCTTTAAGTTGACCTGCTGCTCGCTGCCTGAGCAAAGCCTAGCTAATGAGACAGCAGGGGAGAGAAATTGATTCTCATCTGCAAGGCCAGATCTTCATGACGCCTTCCCTGCCTCGGCCCCTTTCTGGCATGTCTGAAACAGGATGAAATCCCACTGGCACACATTTACAACCAGCTTTGCCTTAAGTAACTTACGAAGCAGGGGCGTTTTCTGAAGGGGGACTGTGGATCTTGCTCTCGCCTTCATAGTGCTGCAGAAGGAATCCTGCGAAATGGAGTATTTCCCCTGAGTCCCCAACCCCTCCATGCCACTCCCAATGTCGCTGAAAGATTAGGCTGTGATGGCACTGGATGCATAGGTATTGGTGCAGGCTGAGATACATAGAACAAGAGCATCTGTAGTAAGCCAGCAGAGAGGCAGAATGGGATGGACAGGATGCACACCGAGAATGAGAGGTGTAGTGAGACAGCGGAAAGATGGATGGGTATTGTTCAGCTGAACAATAGGCTCAGCAAGACATTGCAGGGGGAAGGGGAGATGGTCTTACAATCCTACTGTCCTACTTGAATGCTCCTATATATAGCTAGGCGGCTGGGGCAGAACATGCAGGTAGCTTAGCTAAGGCTCTGGAAGGAATGTATAGGGGCAAGGCAGAGCAGAACAATGGAGGGGATGGTTGACAGGATGTAGAAGGTTGCAAAGAAGCTGTGAAGGCATCGGAACAGGGCAGGGCAGAATGAACAATGGCGCCTAAAGAGAACATATAGAAATCGGCTGATCAGGCAAAATAGGCTGCCGATAGCCGGGTGTGGAGAAGGCGCCAATAAATTGCTGAGCACAAGGAGGACTAACATCCAACAACCATAAGACACACGTATTGGGAGAACTCCTTTGGCTACCAAAGCCAAGTCAGTCTGTACATGCACCTATAGATGTGTCTATAGGCATGCAGCCGCCCCTGCCCGTATGAAGAGCTCCAGAGCCTCCACGGAGGCATTTGCAGCCAGATCAGAGCCCCTCCTGCATGAGTCCAGAAAATCCCACTAGATCCCCCCCATGCCTCTGCCCCGCTTTCCAAATTTCCCATCGAGTAGTTGAAACAATAGGGCATTGCAGGACAGTGTATAGCCATTCCACCCCCCCTTCCTCCCCCCGGCCCCCTCCCCAACGCCCACTGCATCATAATTACCTTAATGTCTGAACTGCAGAGCTCTCCAAGCTGCTGCTTTCTGGCGGAGAGAGGGGGAGCGCGAGGGAGAGCAGGCGAGAGGGAGGAGGAGGCTGGCAGGCAGACAAATGAAGCCCAAGTGAGAGAGTGAGCTTAGCGGTGGGCTGGTGGGTGTCATACGGGGGTGTCAATGTCGCCTTTCGAACCAGAATGAGGCCACCCCCGTTGTTAGGTTGTTGGGTCCCCCCCCACCCATCCACCTGATGTGTGTGAATTTAACCTGTTAGTGACAAGCGGCTGCAGGCAGCATCTTTTATCTCATGCCAAGCAAGACCAAGGCTGCCGTGAGGAAAAGTGGAGTCTGCTGACATCTCTGTGGGCTCACAAGTGGCACGAGTTGCCCAGGTCTCAGCTCAAGCTGCACAGGATTGTATATTCTTCCTGCCTGGATAGGAATTTGGGGTTTGGCCCTGTTTATCTTCGTTTTTAATGCGCTTGCCCTTGTGAGAAATGTTGCCATATTACCACCGCCTACCCACCATAGCTGAGATCTGTGCCCCATTGCGCCAGGGGCTGTACAAACCCAGAGTGAGCCAGTCTGTGCCCCAAAGAGCCGAAAGGGGGGAGGGGAAATGGATGCAGAGAGGTGCAGTGACCCCCCGAAGGTGACACAAACAGTCAGGGACACAGCGAGGACTGGAACATGGGTCTCCTGATGCTCAGCGCTGTGCTCTGGATCGTGTCAACCCTCAGCAGTGTGGGGGCAGGGGAACAAGGTATCTGTCCTGCCCAGCAGGGAAGAGAGGGGGACTGGCTCGTCTCAGGCCTGGTCTACGGGTCACTGAAGCGACTTGCCGTCTTTCCGTTGATTAGAGTGAGTCTTTGGTCAGACGCTTGTGAGATTTTGTTGGTCTAGATTCAGTGGGCTGGTGTAAATCAGAATCTCGCTGATTTACCCCAGCTGGGGACTGAGCCCTTTGCATTGGTTCCTGCTGAACTTTTGTTCTTCCCAATGACCAAGAAGGCACGGACACTGCAGCAGCCACTGGCCAGTAGATCCTCTTAACTCGGTCCCCCCATGCAGTGCTGGGTGCTTGGAAATTACCTAAGAGCCCCAGCGCCTTGTAACAATGCTGGGCCCCAGAAGATGGCTGTCTCGGTGGGCACTGCTGCAGCCCTGGGATCTGGATGTGCCCAGAGGGTGCCATCAGAGTCTGTCTGTGGAGACAAGCTAAACCAATGTTAAGGCAAGCCAGAAACCCAATCCCGACATGCCGTCTCTGTCCCTGCAAGATCCTTGCTCAGACACTGAAATCAACCAGACTCTGTCCATTGACATCAATGGAATCAGGCTCTTAGCACAGCTGAAGTCTCAGACTCACCCGATCTAGACCCGGGCGAGCTGTGCTCAACCCTGCTGTTTGGGCCTACAAACAGAGCAGGGAGCCTGTGCTGCGCCACTTCCGTGGCTCCCGGCCAGAGACTTACAGACTTAGCACAAGGTTCAGATGTTTGCTGGGGGTAAATGCCCTGGAGTTGGAAGACGGGTGTGACTTTTAGAGCACATGACTTCTGCATCCAGCCAGGCCAGGAATACTGGCACGTCCCTCTCCCGGACACTTTTGCTTCTGGCCTCAGCGGGAAGCAAAAGAGCCAGTGGAAAAAGTGGACATTTCTGGACTTGGATGCATTTCCTCAACTCAGAAAAGATATACTGGCATTAGAGAAAGTTCAGAAAAGGGCAACTAAAATGATTAGGGGTTTGGAACGGGTCCCATATGAAGACAGATTAAAGAGACTGGGACTTTTCAGTTTAGAAAAGAGGAGTCTAAGGAGGGATATGATAGAGGTCTATAAAATCATGAGTGGAAAAAGTGAATAAGGAAAAGTTATTTACTTGTTCCCATAATATAAGAACTAGGGGCCACCAAATGAAATTAATGGGCAGCAGGTTTAAAACAAATAAAAGGAAGTTCTTCTTCACACAGCGCATAGTCAACCTGTGGAACTCCTTGCCTGAGGGGAGGGTGTGAAGGCTAGGACTATAACAGGGTTTAAAAAAGAGCTAGATAAATTCACGGAGGTTAGGTCCATTAACGGCTATTAGCCAGGATGGGTAAGGAATGGTGTTCCTAGCCTCTGTTTATCAGAGAGAGGAGATGAATGGCAGGAGAGAGATCGCTTGATCATTACCTGTTCGGTTCCCTCCCTTTGGGGCACCTGGTGCTGGCCACTGTTGGCAGACAGGATACTGGGCTAGATGGACCTTTGGTCTGACCCAGTCTGGCCATTTTTATGTTCTTATGTTCATCTGGGTTTGGTTCAGGCTTTCCAAGCAAGTTCCTGTTCTGTTCTTGGCTTTATCAAAGGAGGGAGCTGAATCAAGCTCCCCTACTGCTAGGAGGATCTACAACCTGAGCCCAACTTGGGCACTGGCATTTCCAGAACAGGCGAAGGACAGGCCTAGATCACAAAAACCTGCCTGTGGGAAAAATATAGAACCAGATCCACACACATCATTCCATCTGGATTTGCTCCTTTTCACCCCTGGCCCTCCAGAGACATTGGGTGTGGCCAGGAAGGCAGAACGGGACTGGAAAGGAAGAAGAAAAGAGGAGAGTGAAAAGGAAAGAAGGGAGCGGGAATGGAAAAGAGTTAAAGGCACAAGGAGGCAGCTTGATAAAGACCCTAAGTCGCTATGCAGCACCCAGCGCCTGCCAGCCCTGGAAGAGATCTGCTCCTCTGAGCCCACCACACGCTTGCTCCGTCTGCGTTATTTTCTGAGCACGTTGTTTGTGACCTAAATTGCTTGCGCTGGGATTTTAATTCATTCTCAGCTGCAATAATCACTTGAATTTAAGATTCTCCCCCCCCACCTAACACACTTTTACCCTGCAATTTAATCCACAATGCAATTTCCCATTGATGGCTCCTTTAATGACACAGTTTCTCCCGCTATGCAGCTTTCCCCCGACCCTCCTCCCCCACCGAGCGGCCTTTATGCTTTTCATGTCATTTCAATATTATTGGAGAATCTAATGAACTTGGAGCTGTCTGGCTTGGTTTCCATTGTGCGGGGCATAAGCAAGGGCTTTGCTCCTGCGTTTCCTTCATCCCTTCTCCCCCAACCCTTTTGTCTTTGCTTCTTTTTGTTTTAAATTGATTCACAGGTACCTCCCCCCACAATTTTATTTATTTGCTGCTTTTCCCTGTTTCTTCCTTTGTCCTTGGTTATAACTGGGGAAGAGAGAGGCGTGGGAGGACAGCAAGGGAAGGAGGAAACATGTACAAAGGCAGACAGGAATCTCAGTCCATTTAAGGCCCTCGGAGATCAGTCCTGCCCCGATCTCTCTGCTGCGGAGGGTTGGGCCGGGTTCTGCTCTCAGCCCTGCTGGTCTCAGTCCAGAGGAAACGCAATGCAGATACTTTGGATTTACACCAGGATCTGCCTCCTCTGCAACCACGTGCTTCTGTGCAGGAAGGACTCGATCACGCTGGACTCTGCTGACGCAGCTGCACTGATTCCCACGACTGGGTAGCGATGGCTCACGCGGCTTCTGCTTTGTACCCTGGGTTTTGAGGCCCAGCTGTAGTTCAGGGTAAAGCCCAGGCACTGGTGTAAATAGCCCAGCCCTTTCAGCTGTCCTTTGCCAGCCCTTCAGTCCTGGGCATTGTAACCAAACCCTGCCGTCAGCAAATACAGTTTCAATGCCCTCCCCATCCTCTCACCCCAGGGCTGATGAAAGGCAGGCCCCTTATGGGCTGATCCAAAGCCCATTGGAGTCATTGGAAATTCAGTGGCTTTGGATCAGGCCCTAAAAGTGTAACTCTGGCCCATTTGTTGTGCTGAGGGGAAGGTGTCCATCTTTGTAGCAGTGTGTGTGGCACTGTGTGCAGGTCTGGGTGTGAGTGTATGTCTGCGGTTGTCTGTGTGTAGCTGGAGGGTTGGTGTGTGTTTCTCTGACTGTTTTGCTTGTGGTCGGGGACGTGCACAACATGAGTGACTCTGTCTCCGGGTGTGTGCAGCTGTGTGCGTGGTAAGAGCAAGCATCCCAATTTCCTGCCCTCTCCAGCCACTTCCTGGGGCTGGCCCATGCGGTGCATGGGGCTTCCCACTCTTAAGTGGGCTGGCTGGCCCATGGTGGGGGCTGGCTGGGGCTTATAGCGTGGGGCCAGCTAGAGGGCACACCCGAGTCCAGAGAGACGGCTAGAGGGGACCTCTGACATCAGTCCTCTAGTGTGCCACTGAATCTCTCAGCAGGAAAGCTGGAGCAAGCCGCCCTCCGGCATCCCTGCAGCACCACAGGGCTAGCTCAGGACAACCTACGCTAATGCTCCCACTTACACCCGGACTACGTTTGGCCCTCTCTCCCAGTGCACCAGCTGAGACTTGCCTTTTCAAGGCTTTGGGCTTCTTCTCCAGGATCTCATTTAATTAAAAAAAAGAAAGAAAGAAAGAGAGAATGAAATAGAAACAAAGGAGTTACAAGTGCAATTAACAGAGCACGTGGAAGGGACAGAGGAAGAAAGCGACAGGCTGCAAAGGGGTCTCTCTCTCTCTCAGCAGAGTGTTATTAAGCACTCACAAAGAACCCTTATTAATTGCCTTTCGACAGCAACTAGGAAATTATAGGACATGGTTACACTCATTCATGCAGGGAGGACCGGGCCCAGGCCACCAGGCACAATCATTGTGGGGAAATCCAACAAAGAGGAAAGGAAAAAAGATGGCAGAGTTTATACAACAGACTGGGGTCAAAGGCTGTTGTCTGAGCAACACTGTGCCCTGGAGCTGAAACAAGGAAGGGGAAAGTAAGGCCCAAGCGTGGGCGTGCTGGGCTAGCAAAGCGCGCGTTGCTTGGGTCAGTGATTGGCACGGAGGAAGCTCCCACAGCTGGTACGTTAGCACTGGCTGGACACGGTCACGGGGGGAGCTGGCGTGAGATGAAAATTATTCTTGGTACCTGTAATGGCTAGTAGAAAATAAGACTGCACGGTGGGGAGGCTGGGGGAGAGATCTGTTGGGCTTTAATGGTAAGATAAGGAAGCCAGCAGCAGAGACTGATGCGGGGGGTTTGGAGACTGGAGGGACAGGGCAGGAGGCCAAGAGGGAGGGACAAGGACTAGAGGCTGAGAGGCAGTTGAACTGGACTGGGAATTAATAGGTGATGAAATTCGGAGAAGGAAACAAAACAGCTGACACTAAAGTCCAAGGGTGGCCTGTATCTGGCTGAACTGCTGAGGAAGAGCAGTGGGGAGCATGGCCCGGCCCGTTGGGTCACAGCCTCGGTAATGATTGAAAAACAGGGCTGATGATTGAATCTCCAGGGCTCCATCTTCTCCCTTGGGTTTGGTTGCTGGCGTAGTAGAGTTGATAGCGATAGCTGTGGGAGGCCTATGTGGGAATAAAAATTCTGGGAGAAACCACTAGGCAGTTTTGCTGAAATAGACTAACACGACTACCTCTGAAACCTACCATCATGCAAGACTCAGGCTATGTCTACACTACAGAGTTTTTTCAGGAAAACAGCCGATTTTCCAAAAAACTTCACTTACGTCCACACTGCAATCATGTTCTTTTGAAAAAAAAAATTGAAAGAACAGAGGGCTTTTTCTGACATTGGTAAACCTCTGTCTACAAGGAAGAAGCCTTTTTCCAAAAGAGCTCTTTTGGAAAAAGGTGTGTGTGGACAGGGAAGAGGGAGCTCTTTCAAAAGAAGAGGAAAGAGGAAAAAGCACAGGTGCTCTGGTGGCCACTCTGTCCATAGCAATCACAGCTTACATGTGAGAGAGTGTCCATTCAGTGTGGACGCTCTCTTTCGAAAAAGCAGATGGCTTTTTCTATGCGCTTTGGCTGTGTGGACTCTCTCTTTCAGAAGAAGTTTTTTCAGAAGATCTCGTCCGAAAGAAGCCTGAAGTCTAGACGTAGCTTCAGAAACAGAATCCTAACAGCTACCTGGCTAAATACGGCATCACTAGAGTAAATGACTTTGGGATTATCCTGGCGCACTGACATTATGCCAGGATCCACCCATAGTTGTTCTTTGTAGATCCAGAAGTCCCAAGTACCTCACCTGCTGGGAATGGGTGTTGAAATAGAGCAGTTTCTTGTCCACCAAACCATCAGTGAATCTTGGTTTATTTTGACTAGACCTCATCTGGTATTTGATACATGGGCTAGGAATTAAATTAAGGCCACGTTTAGTCTGACATGCCAGAGGCTGATTTTAAACAGAAGCTGATGTTAATGAGGGGAAAACATTAATTCTAAGTGGCTTCAATGCAGCGGGCCCCAAGTGTTTCACAAACATGAGCTACACACACTACCTCAGGAGGTGTCTGATCTAATCCCTCGCAAAGCATCTAGATTTGTTCTAATCTACACATAGGTCACTTGGACCTAGGTGCTCCCCACCCCACCCCCATTTTACATGGGGGAAGCCGAAGTGACTTGCTCAATGTCAAATAGCAAGACAGAGGAAGAGGTGGGGTGGCTGAGCCCATGAGGCCTGGCTCAGTGTGCTAACCATTGGGTAAGGCTGCCTCTTTGTTCAGTTGCTAGAGCACATCTTTCATTAGTTACACTAGCTTGCTGGTAAATTGCTCGGGAAAGTGCTAAGTAGCATGTCTGTCTTCCACTCCACCCCTTCCCCGCATCTTCCCAGCAGGGATATGTGCATGTCAAGCTGGCTCTTTGTTCCTTAAGAGTGTGTCTGCAGCTCCCGCTGCTTCTTCCTCCACCTCACATCATAATCCTCTGCTGGTGACATCACTGTTAGTTGTCATGGAGACGATTGTGTCACCAACAGAGAATTATGATTCCTTCAGTAAGCGGCTGGAGCAGACAGGCTCATTTAAAATTGGACCTGGGAGCAGTAAGCCCCTGGGTTGGATGTGGATTTCTACCAATCGAGCTTCTCAGAACAAGCATAAGAATAACCAGGAGACAGGTTTAGGTCACATCTTCATATACAATATAACACCACTATATCCAGCCCCCAGGAGAATGATAAACTACATGCTGAATATCTGAGTAAATACCCGGATATGATACAAACATCAGGAAGAGGCACAGATTAATAATCAAGAGGCAAATCCCATGTCTGATGTTCTCCCAACCTGGCTTTGGCACTGATATGCTGTGGGAGCATGAGCAGATCCCCTTCCTGCTCTACTCCTCAGTTGCACCAGCTGTGAAATGGGAATAGTGACCCTGCTTGTGCTGTGAGGAATAATTACAGAATGATCATAACCCTCCCACAAACCCATGATGCACTGTAGAGGTGCTACTGTAACTGTCTGATGAGCACGTGGTATGAGTCTCCCTGGGTGCCAGTCATAGAATCATAGAATCATAGAATACTAGGACTGGAAGGGACCTTGAGAGGTCATCGAGTCCAGTCCCCTGCCCTCATGGCAGGACCAAATACTGTCTAGACCGTCCCTGATAGACATTTATCTAACCTACTCTTAAATATCTCCAGAGATGGAGATTCCACAACCTCCCTGGGCAATTTATTCCAGTGTCTGACTACCCTGACAGTTAGGAACTTTTCCTAATGTCCAACCTAAACCTCCCTTGCTGCAGTTTAAGCCCATTGCTTCTTGTTCTATCCTCAGAGGCCAAGATGAACAAGTTTTCTCCCTCCTCCTTATGACACCCTTTTAGATATCTAAAAACTGCTATTATGTCCCCCCTCAATCTTCTCTTTTCTAAACTAAACAAACCCAATTCCTTCAGCCTTCCCTCATAGGTCATGTTCTCTAGACCTTTAATCATTCTTGTTGCTCTTCTCTGGACCCTCTCCAATTTCTCCACATCTTTCTTGAAATGTGGTGCCCAGAACTGGACACAATACTCCAACTGAGGCCTAACCAGCGCAGAGTAGAGCGGAAGAATGACTTCTTGTGTCTTGCTCACAACACACCTGTTAATGCATCCCAGAATCATGTTTGCTTTCTTTGCAACAGCATCACACTGCTGACTCATATTCAACTTGTGGTCCACTATAACCCCTAGATCCCTTTCTGCCATACTCCTTCCTAGACAGTCGCTTCCCATTCTGTATGTATGAAACTGATTGTTCCTTCCTAAGTGGAGCACTTTGCATTTGTCTTTATTAAACTTCATCCTATTTACCTCAGACCATTTATCCAATTTGTCCAGGTCATTTTGAATTATTACCCTATCCTCCAGATTAGTCAACCCCTCCCAGCTTGGTATCATCTGCAAACTTAATAAGCGTACTTTCTACACCAATATCTAAATCGTTGATGAAGATATTGAACAGAGCTGGTCCCAAAACAGACCCCTCATGAACCCCACTTGTTATGCCTTTCCAGCAGGATTGTGAACCATTAATAACTACTCTCTGAGTACGGTTATCCAGCCAGTTATGCACCCACCTTATAGTAGCCCCATCTAAGTTGTATTTACCTATTTTATTGATAAGAATATCATGCGAGACCGTATCAAACGCCTTACTAAAGTCTAGGTATACCACATCCACGCTTCTCCTTATCCACAAGACTCGTTATCCTATTAAAGAAAGCTATCAGATTGGTTTGACACGATTTGTTCTTTACAAATCCATGCTGGCTATTCCCTATCACCTTGCCACATTCCAAGTGTTTACAGATGATTTCCTTAATTACTTGCTCCATTATCTTCCCTGGCACAGAAGTTAAACTAACTGGTCTGTAGTTTTCTGGGTTGTTCTTATTTCCCTTTTTATAAATGGGCACTATATTTGCCCTTTTCCAGTCTTCTGGAATCTCTCCTGTCTCCCACGATTTTCCAAAGTCCATAGAGGATAGGAGTTTTTTTCAGTCCCTACCTGCAGAGCTTTGGCTCCTTAGCTCATGCTAGAAGCTTTGGAGGTCCCCGATGAGCTGGCCAAGAAGGCAGCCACCATCATCACACTATCATCCTTTGATATTACTATTGATCTACCAGCAATTTGCATGCAATCAAAGAACAGATCAATGAAAAACAGGAGAATATATTTGAATCTAAGGCTTGTCAGGATGAGATGCTCCTAAGGGTGTGTCTACACAGCAAAGTTATTTTGGAATAACGTCCGTTATTCCAAAATAACTATGCGAGTGTCTACACAGCAATTCTGTTATTTCGAAATAATTTTGAAATAACGGACGGCTTCTTCCAACTTCTGTAAACCTCATTCTACAAAGAATAATGCCTATTCCAAAATAAGGTGTGTGTAGACGCTCCACTTCTGCTATTTTGAAATAGCCCCTCAACAGGGCCATTCTAAGTTATTCCTTCTGGGGCTCTAAATCGAGATAACATGTTTATATTAGGGACTGCCTTCCACTAATTTTGAGGCTTCCCTGCAGTGTAGACGTGCTATTTTGAAATAAGCTATTTCGGAATAACTATTCCAGAATAGCTTATTCTGAAATAACTGCAGTGTAGACATAGCCTAAGTGACCAGTCTTGATCGGGATTGACAAACAGCACTGGGCACCCCCCTCTGAAAAGCAGGCCCCTTTAGGGTGACCATTCAACCACTGAGGCTGCAAATGTTACTGGTCATTTTTGAAAATCTCATCTGCTCCCCCAGACTTGTAGGCCTGGACATTCCGGAAGGGAGCAGCGACCAGAGCTGGGCAGGTTTTTGCAGTCAGAACATGTGGATTCATCGACATGGAGACTGTTCATAAGACACACGGGGGTCGATAAAGGGTTCTGGACCGGGGAGGGGTATAAAAAAGTTAGGACAACGCCAAAATGTTTTGTTTTGATATTTTTTAAATGACAAAAATCTCACTTATCCAGCTTGAAGTGATATGTCCGTTCCACATGTAAGCCAATTATAGTTTAAACATTAAAAATCGGTCATAATCAAGACGTTCCTAAAGGAGCAAAACAAAACATTTCGAGTGGCCCGAACCAGGTTTTTCCCCCCTTGAGATTTTCCATGGGCAAAGATTTCTGAGAGTTTGACTTTTCGTCTCAATTCAGGAGCATTTTTCAATATCATAAAAGGATCCATCGTTTCCCACCCAGCTCGAGCGATGACTCAGCAAATCGCCCCACGCCAGCGTGCTAGCCTGCTCACCCATCAGCTCCATACCCTGTCCCGAGGATCCACAGGTCCAGGATCGGGGCTCTAGGATGTGTTGTCCCCCCGCAGGATCTTTGTAAGCACTTCATGAGCTTCCCCCCTCCCCAACTTGGGTGACAGAGGAGACCCTGGGTTGCCCTGCAAATATACCTACGCTGACACGCCTTAAAGGGAGAAAACTCAGCGCACCAGAGGACCCCCTGTGAAAATTCACTTCCTCAGAGTTTCCCATGGGTCGGGGAGGGGAGCCCAGGTCCCCCTAACCCCGCCCCCTGCCCTAGCTCCTCCCATCTGGCCACGCCCACTGTGGTAGGAAGTTGCGGGCTAGTTAGTTGCACGCGGACGCTGGCCAAGGGGCAGTCTGATCACCTGCGTGCAGCTCTGCTTGTCTCGGGGCTGGTGGTTGCAGCCATGCCGGGCAAACTCGAGCTCCCCAGCCGGGAGGCAGCCCTGCCGGGCAGAGCGCAGAGACTCGCCGTGTCAGGTACTTTGCACGTGGGCTGCTGCGGGGGGAAGGCTGTCAGGTTTAGGGGCCAGTTGCAACTGGAGGAACGTGGCAGGAAATTCTCCCCCTCCTGCGAGGCGGACTCCAGGTGCAGGCTGGCCCAGAAATGGGCTCCGAGAGGGAGGCTGGCGTGGGAGGGGGGTGGAGCCCAAGGCTCTGTGGTAAAGGCTCTTATGTCCCAAGTTCATAGGCTGTGGCTGGAAAGTGGATTTGGAGGAGCAGGCGCTTCTCTCCAGCTCCCCCTCCCCCCCAGACTGGTGCACTCAGCCCAATCTTGGATGGAGGGGGGGCTTGTGATCTTGTCTTTAAAAAGACACTGCCCTGCCTCAGGAGGCTTCCCCCCCCCCTTGCAACCCACGCACTCCCCCTTCCATTGTGTGCACACATTTCAGCTCCCAGGCGGCTCCTTTGTCTTTGAGGAGCAGGAGGGGAGAGGGGGAGGTGTAACTTTGTGCAACATGTTTAAGCTTTATGAGCAGATGTAAGGTGCACTGAGTTGCAGGGCCTCAGCTTGATAGGCCAGGCAATGGTTGCCGGGGAAGGGGGAGACCTCACTGCTCAGGGGTGGGGATTTAGCACCCCCTCCTCTTTCAGAGGTGTGGGCCAGTATCTTAGCAGCATGTCTCATATTCTCTGGTTTAAAGGGGACCTGAAAATAACCAGGGCCTAGATTGTGCATTTGGACCCTTGAGCTCAGCAGAGCCCACAGGCTTTGCAGGCTGTTCAGGGCAAGTCCTGCAAAGTGAAAACCAAGCCCAGCCTGCCCCAGGGAGTCTGGGCTTGGCTCAGCTGAGTGGGCTCCTGCCACCAGGCTAAAACAGTACCGGAAATGTTCAGGCTCAGGCCTTGGAAACCCAGTGAAGGCAGACGGTCTTGGAGCCCAGACGCTACAACGCAGTTTTTAGTACTGAGTCAGTTGACTCTGGCTCTGATATTCCCTGCCATGATCGGGGGGTGGGGTGGGGTTGTTTTTTGCTGTGTAGACACATTTTAGGTGTCGCTCCCTTTTTATTATTTATTATTGGTATTGCTATAAAGGAGGGATCTGGGCCAGGACACCATGCACTAGCCAGTGCCTGCCATTATTAATGTGGGGTATACGATGTCTAGGTATTCTGTGCATGACACTAATATGAGATGCACCTATGTAGGTGCTGGGAAGTTGAGTTGACTGAAAATCATGTGTTCCTCCCACAATTCTGCTTGGCCATGTCAAGTATCCCACAACACTTTGCAAAGATGAAGTCAGCTTTGGCATTAGAAAATAGGAGGAAGCATCAAAAGACAATGGTGTATCTTTGCCCAGGCTGGGAAGGACCACTGCTCCAAGCTGCTTTGGAATGTGGTAAACGAGATTAGGAGCTGATGGGGGTTGAATCTTAAGTGAGGTCTGAAGTGCTCCTTGCTCGTAAGCAACCCTATTCTAAATAAAAATAATTTTGAAGGTGTATCTTCAAAGCAAACCTACTGTGTGAGGTGAACACGCTGTGCGATCAGAATTGCTTCCCAAAAGTCGGGTGCATGTGTCTCCTTCTTTGTATTGTACTATTTTGCCTTTAGGCAATAAATTAGCTATGCTTGTTTGTTTGGTCTCTTGAACATTTTTATTATTGAATCGTGAGTGCAGCCAATCAATCTGTACGTCAGGAGCATTCTACAAACGGAATGAAAAGACAGCCTCTGCCCCAAAGAGTTTCCAGTCCCTGGATGTGGAAGTCCGTCTGGCAGGAGAGTTCTACATTATCACTCTTCCCGTGGTGAGACTAACAAGTCTTAACCTAACTCTGGATTTGCTGTGTGCCCACTCATATAGTCCCCGCTTCTCTCTCCTCTAACCCGCTCTCATTCCTCCTCTTCTCCGGGCAATGTAGAAAGAAGGCCTGCAAAGGAGGTTTGTTCTGTTATTTTTTTCTGGTGGCTTTTTTTTAACACTAAAAATCCAGGTCTTGTCTGCTCCTGGAAGACTTTGTGGCTGACTGGAGATCTTGTGCCTCCTGCAAGAGAGGGAATGTGAATCTTTTCTCTAGATTCTTGTCAAAATATTTGGTTTAACTCACATGCCCGAGGAAAAAAGTTAGAAATCCATCATCCCTGATTGCTCTTCAGGAGAAAAATGGCTTTGGGAACTCAGATGGGCTTTAGGGCTAAAAGGGTCAAGCAGTGGGGCTCTGATGTAGGAACCGGAGCAGGGGGAGATGTAAAGCAAGGTGGTCGCATTTGGTGTGTACTTGATAGAATCGCCTTGCTGATGCCTCCCCCACAGAATCCTCAGGATGGCCCTGTGGTCCTGGCAGACATGAGCTGGTTTGATCTATTCTGTGTAAGCCAGTAGCAGTTAGAGGTGGGCCCCCTTGCATCTGGTGCTGTACGTACAGATGGAGAGTCTTCTGCAAAAGAACAGAGAATCCCTGCCCCCAAAGAAACTACAGTTGAAATAGATGAGGCAGATAAAGGGTGGGAGGAGGAAAGGGGGGAATTGACCCAGTGCAATTCAGTGACTTACCCAGAGTCCCATGATGAGACTGGCAGAGCGGGGAATTAAACCCCCATCTCCTGGGTGCCAGTCCATGGCCACTCTCCATACACATTGCCAGGGAGGCTCATGAGCGCTGTCCCCAGGCTGGCACGGTGCCCTGGTGCCCGAAATGCTGCCCTATTGTTGTGTGGCTTGGCTGTGGCATTCTTCACTTCCTGTCCCAAACTGCTGTGTGCTGCCACTGCGGTGACAGGGGTGCGTGGGGTGTCTCTGGGGTTTATTCCTATCTTAGAGCCACAAGGGAATGGTGTTGTGTGAGCTCTGCATCCCTGGGCACGATGGGAGGAGCCACACAGCCCTGCTGCTGCTTTGGACAAAGGGAGAGCTCAGAGTCTTTTGTATCACATGCCTGGCAGGATGAACATTGCCCTTGCAGCGACCAGTCTCCTTGTGTTGCCCTTTCCCGGCAAGGAAGCTGGCAGGTAGGCCAGGAGTCCAGGCCTTGCTGAGTCACTGAGCTCTGCTTATTCCCCGAACAAAGAGTTCCCTTTTCTGGCACTAGGATCTGCTTGGAAAGCTGATGCCTTTGGCACTTGGGTGCCCCCCAGTGCGACTCTCTCTCCAGGCAGAGCCATAGCTTGGAGTCTGCCCCGGCCCAGGTTCCATTGCCAGCAGCCTTCCCTGCCTCACACACTCAGCACTGGCACCGCCAGGGGCAACCAGAGGTCTAACAAGTCTCACCAAAAGGCCTGATTGCAGATGGAAAGCCCGGCTGCTGGCTGGAAGAGCTGGCACCCCCAAGGAATTACAACAGCCCAGGCCAATGTGGGTGGCATGGGTCCAAGCCCAATGTGGCCATTGCCAATGTTCGTTCCTGTGCTGCTGGGCCCCCGCCCGGAGCTGGAGACGAGAGGCTGAATCAGCTTGTTTCTTTGGCGCCTTCCCCAAGGTGCCCAGCTAGGACAGAGGGTTCTGCGTGGTGAGTGGTTGGCTGCTGGCAACTTGCAGAGACCCAGGGAGCTCATGTTCCACATCAGCCCTGTTGGCTGGTAACCACCCTGCGTTGCTAATGAGCTGGGTGTGGTGTGGTGGAGCCCAGTGGGGGAGGGAGGGGGCAAAGGGAGCTGTGTGCCAGCTGCTGCCAGTCCGGGGGGGCCTGGTGTGACTCAGAGGGAAGTGAGATGCCTGGGGCAGGGGGCCTGGCGTGATTCTCTGGACCTCCCTTGATTTCCAGCAGCTTCCCTCAGGTGGTTCTGTAGTCTGCAGTGCATTGTACAGGCATGTCCTGCCCCCCCACCCTCACCCTGAGAGCAGGCCTGCTTACAGAAGCCTGGCGTCCCTCCTGTGCCAGGGACCTCTGCCTTGCACCAGCAGCATCCGGGGGCCAGCAGCATCCGGGAGCCAGCACCCCAATCCGGCCATATGGCTCCATGTCCCGGTAGCAGCTGTCTTCTCTTCCGCCGTCAGGGGAGGCTCCCCAATCCTGCGGGAGCAGATCCAGTTAGGCCCTTGGGGAGTAAAGGTGTAAAAACAGTTTCACTGCGATAACCGTTAACGGTGTGGTTGGGCTGGAGTGCCCCCTGCCTGCGGCTGGCCTGGGGCAGTGCAGCCAGCCAGGCTCCTGTGTGGCGGGGATGCCGAAGCTGCTGGGACCAAGGTCCCACCTGCCTTCTCCCGGGGCCGCCACAGCAGGGCCACGGAGAAGCTGCCAATGTGGCTGGGGAAACAGGATAACCTTAGACATCTCTAATGGGGAGGCAGGGCTGGGACTGAGGGCAGAGCAGGGTGGAGAGAGCAAGGCAGTTGGTGTGGCACAGGGGGAGCCCCCATGTCTATACCCTCCAAGAGGCAGGCGGGCAGGGGGAGAATGGGCAGGATGCTCCCAGCAGGGCTGATCCACTTAAGCCCTCCTGTGCTGTGAGGTCCGGCGGCGGATGTGGCCCGAGCATCCATGCGAGAGAGGCTGCTTCCTGTGTCATTCCCCTCTTCATGCTCTGGAGAAAAAGGGGGGGAGGAGCTGCTGAATTTCCAGCTGGTCCTCCCAGGAGGAGGGGCTGCCCCCTGTTTGTGAGCTGGGCTGTGCTGCGGAATGAGGCCCCACCGCCAACGGGCTCCCATCCAGCTGATGCAGTGAGAGGAGGGTGGGCTGTGCTCTCCATGGCAACAGATGGTGTTGCTAGGATACGGCAGAGGAATGAAAGGATGAGCAGGATGCCCAGAAGCCTTCCTCCCTGCCCCCTCCGCCATCTCCTCCCTGCCCCCTCCGCCATCTCCTCCCAAGTGCTTGTAAGCTTATTCCAACTAGATTATTCAGGAGACTTGGCAAGCGCAAGGGATGGAGGAGTGTGCAGGGGGGCTGTGTACAAGAGAGCCACAAGGGGGTGCTGCCCTCTGGGGCCCATGGAGCCCTATTGTTGCCGCTTTCTGGGAGGATGGCCCCTGCAGTGCGTTGCATGGAGTGCTGGAGCTTGGCAGCGCCCCCTGGAGGAAGGGTGCGGGAAGGTCAGGTTCACCATTCCTGGGGGGCTTTCCGAAAGCGTCAAGCCACGGTTCTAAAACTGCACACCTCTCGGCGCACACGTCGCCAAGCCTGGGTGAACTCCGTCCCCTTCCAAGCAAGGCAGCTTTGATTTCTTTGCTTGAGATGTTGGCGGCATTGTGTCTGCATCCCAGGTGTGAGCGTGCTTGGCCTCCGACCATGTCACTTTCTATCCGTTTGTGCTGCAGCAGTGCCTAAACTAGCCCGTCGTGGACCTGGGCCGCAGGGGGCTGGGCACGGCGCACTGTTGTTAGGCATCTCACCCAAGTGCGCAGCAGCTCCTGTGCTAGGGCCACACAGACGCAGACTCCAGAGACGGTCCCTGCCCCACAGAGCTTACAGAGTGCATGAGAGATGGCAGGTCAGACGGCAGGAGAGCACAAGGAGAGAGAGAATGAGGAAATTGTACCCAGGCCTGGTGTGACTGGGACATGAAAGGTGTAGCACCAGGCTGGCCAGCAGAATCTAAAACCCTGGGTGAAGCAGCATTGACTCTGACGTGGCCAGAGCTGGGCGGGGTGAAGCTTAGTGTTGGGGCTGCTATGCTAGGCATTAGGCTGTGTTGTACTTGCTCACATGTCCCGTCGATCCTCACTCCAGTCCTGGTCAAGACGGGGCTGAGGGCATGTTGCTCAGTGGTTAGACAGCTCTGGGAGCCGGGACTCCTGGCCTTTATGCCCAACTCTGCCACCACTTTGCGGGCAGGTTGGTTATGTCCAAGGTGGTCTTAGGTCATTGGTGAGTTTATTAATAGTGCTTACGTTGTACTTAGAGGGGCAGTGTGCCTTAGTGAACTGAGCAATGGATTGGGTCTTGGTTCCAGCTCTGCCACTGGACTGCTTGGGTAACCTTGAGCAAGGAATGGCTCTGCCTCAGTTTCTCCTCAGTAAAATGGGGCTTGTGAGACTATCCTCCTTTGCAAAGCACTTTGAGATCCAGGTAGTGGTAGCGAGGTTGTCACTCGGCAGAGAATGCCCTACTCTCCTTCTGCAGTGGAGCATAAGAGCGGCCAGACTGGGTCAGACCAAAGGTCCATCTAGTCCAGTATCCTGTCTGCCAACAGTGACCAATGCCAGATGCCCCAGAGGGAGGGAACACAACAGGTAATCATCATGTGATCCCTCTCCTGTCATCCATTTTAGAGGCTAGGGACACCATTCCTACACATCCTGGCTAATAGCTGTTCATGGACCTAACCTACATGAATCTATCTAGCTCTTTTTTGAACCCTCTTAAAGTCCTAGTCTTCACCACATCCTCTGGCAAGGAGTTCCACAGGTTGACTGTGCGCTGAGTGAAGAAAAACTTCCTTTTGTTTGTTTTAAACCTGCTGCCTATTAGTTTCATGTGGTGACCCCTAGTTCTTATATTGTGGGAATAAGTAAATATCTTAGCTGCCGCCTTCCTAATTTCCATAGAACTTCCTCCTCAGTCACCACAGGGGGAAATTTTGGGGGTAGAATCTGACTCTGAATATCCCTAGCCAGGAGCCCCAGCTTGACATGTGTCAAAGCCCTTCCCACCCAGCTGTGTGTGGATGCAAACGGCCCCATTTGGCCGGGCTGGGCTGGGCTGGGCAGGGTCACACAGGTATGCCATAGAGCTAAGCGGCGGGTTGGAGTGGAGGTGGACGAGCCAGACTCTCTCTCTGCATGGTCTGTAGTGGGGAATTAAGAGAGTTTCCTTTAGGCATGTGATAGTGTAAACGGTTAACTGAAGAGCCCCCGTGTGTAAGGGTGAAACCGCTGAAAACATCTGCAGTTTCACCTTTATGAAAATACGTGCATTTTAACATCCCTAGTTTCTGTCTCCCAGCTGGCAGAGGGGGCAGGCAGGCGTGCCGGTGGGATAGTCCCAATGGTGGCAGCTGGTAGAGCCTTGCCCGAGCTTTGCCCTTGGTCTCTTGCTCTGTCTGTGGTTGAGGGTTATGGAGACATTTGCCACCCTGCTCCCCAGGGTGGGAGGAACACTGCCCAGAGCCCGAGCAATCACTGAGTGGAAGGTCCAGTCCTGTCCCCTCTGTCCTAGCAAATGAGCAGAGGGCGGGGCTGGGCTAGCATCAGCCTCACGTATTCTTAGAGGAAGTCCTCGCCAGTTTCCCAATCCCAGGTAACTGTCCCCATTGCGAGTCCCCCACCATTACCCTCTTCCCTGGGGCACTCTTTCTACTTCCCCTCTTTTGTTAAATCAGAAAGGGGTGGGGGTGGGGTGTTGCCACTCCCCATGACCTCGGTGCTTATGCCTCATGCAAAACCCGATTGATCCCCCTATGCCTGTAATCAGGGGAGGGCAGGACACCCCATGGGGAGTTGGATCAACTCTAGCATCTGTGGACAGGGACTAGCATAATGGAGCCTTGGGATTTTTTTTGCTGGGGCTACTGTCATATAATAATAGGGACAGTTGGGATTTGGGAAGGGTTCAATGTAAGTAGGCAACCAACTGGTCTCTACTTCCCAGCACAGGATGCCTAAGCTCGGCTCATCTGGGGTCTCCTAGTTTATGCTTCCAGCAGGGAACCAATGATCTGAGTGGGGAATGGGGCAGGGAAGGGCTGGGTGTCTTTGTGAGGCAGGGGAGGGGAGATGGGCTGCCCTGTGGTCGGATCAGGTATGGCTGATGCCAAGAGGCTGGAAGCAAATAGAGGGTGAGGGAGGCAGGATTGGGCAAACCCACGAAACAGCCACCCCACTGCTCCCTGCCATGAGATGCAAGTGATAAGAGTGGGCCCGGTCCCTTTACAATGGCTGCCCTGTGGAGTCTGGGACGGTCCTTGTGGCTGCCCTCCCCCGCCCCCGTGGCCAGTCATTTCTGACTGGTCATTGAGTGCTCCCCATGGCCCCCCCTTCCCCAGCAGCTGGCTTGTATCTCAATAGCATTTGAGTGAATGGGGCTGGGGCATGGAGGGAGGGGCTGGGGGCTGGCTTTCTGCCCCTGGAGACCTCTGCTCTCATGAGGGGAAAGGTGGATGACCCCCTGGCCCCAGGCTGGCTCCCACTCGGATGCTGGTGCGAGGCTGGAGGGGCTTCATGGGGGACTTGCTCTGCACTCGGGCAGCTGTAATGGAGCCCCGCTGCTTCACAGCTGTTCGCCCAGGTCTGAGCCAGGCAAAGGCAGCATCCTCTTCCTGCTGCCGGGTGTGCTGGGGCATCTCCTCAGCAGGGCGATGGGAGGGGAGTGTGTGGGCAGTGGTGGTGCCTGGCTCAGGGCTGCTGGTGCCCTTTAGGCAGATGCCCTGACCCTGCCATTACTGGCCAGCAGGGGGCAGCGAAGGCATTACACTTCCGTATGTCTCTCCAAGGCTGCATCTGCTTCTAGCCTTGCTTGGGCTCTGGGCTGGTTGCCAGTGGATGCCCCCTCAGTGGGCTCCCAATGAATCTGTGTGCTCTGATTGCTGTATCCGTGCAATGGGGAGTTGCTTCTCCTCCCCTCTTCCCCCAGCTCAGGCTGTCATTCTGTCCTTCAACCTGCTGGGTTTCCAGGAGCATAGAGGGACTCTCAGCCGAGGGTCACCTAGCCCAGGGACCTGTCTCCAATAGTGGCTAGCACCAGCTGCCATGGAGAAAGGCATATGCACCCCGTAACAGGTATTGTTAATCTGCCCCCTGCATTAGGCCTCACCCTGTCCCTAGTAATTGGAGCCGTGAGGTTAATATCCCTTCCCCACATTTTATTCTCATCGAAGTATCCAGAGCAAACATTATTAGTGATCCCTGTCGATGTCCACTTCTGCTCCTTTGTGGTCAGCTGGCTTTCCTCGCCTTTACTCCAGCCCTCCTCCAACTCCCTCCTGCGCTTCAGTGGTTGCAGCAAGACTCGTTTCAAGCAGGGAGGAACAAGGAGTCCGACCCGTGCAGTCATGTGGTTGGCTTTAAAAGTCTTGATACTGAAAACCTAAGAAATGGTGGGGATCTCTTTATTTGCACGCTGGCACCGGAGCGCATGGGGTTCATGGTTTTAAGTTTTACTACACACCCGTGAGGGTTAGGAACTTGCTTTTTTAGAGGGAGGGGAGAGTCTCACGGCATCCCAGGAGTCCAGGAGCTGGGGGTTGAGAAGAAACACTCTAATGTGTTGCAAGATTCATGTTAAAATCATGAGAGTTGTCAACACTGCAACCGACCTCCACTGAGAGATAGGAAGGTATACGGTGCTGGATAACGTGGCCAACAGGTGAGAGTACAGGAAGGCTAGGATGGTGTAGTGGTTGTGAAACTGACCAGGCTAGTTCTAAGTCCCCTGAAACACAAGCAAAGGTCAGAGCTGTGGCAGGAAAACAGGCCTTGTTTGTTGGGGTTTTTTGCAACCATCTTCTGATTTAACAACACCCAATGCTGTTAATAAGGCCAACAAGATAGTAAATCGCACTACAGATGCTTTCACAAACTGTGGCTTCTAAAATGAATGGCAGGTGAGTTGGCCTGGATGTTCTTCTCCTCTTCCCAAAAGTTTGGCGGTTCCCTTCAGAGGGGGTGTATGTGAAATGGGGCCTTTTATTGTTCCTGCCCCTGGAAGGGGCTGCAGTTGCTCAGAGGTCCATGGCCTGCGGCTCAGAGATGAGCAATGGCAGCTGTGGTGAGAACGAAGGGTTTGCCGTCCTGGACCGATGGCTTCTGTCTCTGCAGGTGTCTGTGGGGGAGAGCACCATTTCCAAATCAGAAGGTGTGTGGGTCTGCGGCAGGACAAAGCTGCTGAGAAGTGAGCTCCAGTGGCCATGGCTTATGGGGAGCCCAGACTTCTGCCTTGGTCTCCTTTCACCTAGGAAGGGCCGGCAGCAGCTTGGCTTCTCCTTTCTTTAAATCCCACGGGTGGGTCTGAGCCCTGTTCTCAGAAGTCACCAACTGGCCGTCCTGGGAGGTGAAACTTGCGTGTCATTTTTCATTCCTTCTCTGCCTGTCTCTCTCCATCTCCCCCCACCCATTCTTTTTTTTTTTTTTCCTCCCCTCTCCCTGTCCCATGATGCTCTGCACCTCAGCAGGCTGGTGCCATATAAAAGACTGGCTGCTTTTGCTGCCCGCGGATGTTCTCACGATGGCAGGAGGGGGGGGGGGAGGGGAACGCCTGGCACCACTCAGATGCGAGATCTCCAGCTCCCGTCAGCCTCCTCCTTGCCTGGTCTTCTGTCGCCTTCTTCTGCCCCGCCCCCTCTCTTTGCCCCCTTCCCGACGTTCGGAAGCTCCTGGAGGCAGCGGGCACAAGGCGGGCATCTCGGAGGGGTCAGACGGGCATTGGCCTGCGCGGTGGGGGGAGGCTTGCACTCAGAGGTTGGTAAACTGCTGCTTTTTTCTCTCTTCTCTTTCCCTCTTTCTCTTTTTAAGTAAACTAGTTGCTGTGAATTTTTGATTCTTCCTACTTTGTTGGCTCACTCCCTGGATCTGCAAAGCAAGGGAAACAGCCGGGAGGTGGTGGTGGGAGGGGGCTGGGGGACAGAGAGACGCTAGGAGTTGGGATGGAGGTTGGCAAAGAAGGCATGAGACAGAGGGAGAGAGAGAGAATAAAGCTGGCACAGGCTGGAGGGATGCCAAGGTTGCTTGGCAGCAGTGCCAGGGAAGGCTGGGGTGGCATGGTGCTTGGGGGCACGGTGCATGGGGAGAGGAATGAATGCAGGAGGAGGAGAGGTTGAAGGTAGGAGGAGGTTATTTTGGGGGGGGCTTAAAGTACGTCTTTTGTGGGGGGAGGGGATGCTACAAACATCTTGCCTTCCCGCCTATTGTTGGTGGCTGTTGATGGTTGCGTGTGTGTATGTGTGTGCGTGTGCGTTTTTTTCCGCGGAGCCGGGAGTGGTGTTTGGGGAGCGCGGCGGACTCCTGCACTGATGGAATTGAATTTGGGCCAAGGAAATTACATCGCCTGCCCATCCTCCTCAGAAAAGGGGGGAGAGACGGAGCCAGGGAAGGAATCGTCTGTGAGCTGCCAAGCCGGCCGGCTGCGCTGCCAGCAAAACGCCTCGCACACCGGAGCCCAATTCTGAGCTTTTGTGTCTGTTCCCCTCCCCGGCCTCCCAACTCTCTCCAGTCTAGTCACATCTGGTTCCTAACTCGCTGGAGCCTTTAGCAGGTAACCCAGGGCAGCTAGGAAAATCGGGACAAGACACAAGTTTCGCTGCAGCTCTGTGTTTTGGAAGCAGAATAAAATGGCTCCAGTCTGGGTATGTGATCAGGGGAGCTGGGGCCTGGGGTGGGGGACGGGGCTGGGGCCTCCTTGTAAGGGGCTGGGTTGCATGAGGTCAGGTTCTTCCTTAGTTTTGGAGGGTGCATTCTCGTGCAATGGGAGATGGCTACACCCCCTGCGCCGAAGCTCCCGGGAGTCGCCGGCGTGGCCCAGGCTCTGAAGTCTGGGAGCCTCTGCTGTCCTGGCAGTGGTGACGCACGGTGAGGGGGTCGGGGGACGGTGCCAGAGGCCTCTGTGTGGAGATGGTCTCGTACGGCCCCGCTGGGCCGTTCCTCTCTCGACGCTGCACCCGTCTGCCCATTCGGTGTCCCTGTAGGAGGCTGCAGAGTGAGCTGGTGAACGCGGCCCCAGGAGGCCCAAGCTCTGCAGTGGTGGAGGCTGAGGGTGGGATGGGGCTATTCCCTTGGGGTGGGACTCCGTGTCAGTACCGGCTCGTGCTGCCCCGTAGTAACACCTCACAGAAGCTGGGCGCTGTTAGGGGCTGGGCAGCAGGGCTCCCTTAGTGGGGAGGGTCCTTAGGCACCCCCCCGCGGATCCCAGCTTCTGTCTGAAAGTCTCTGTTGGGAGAACGTGTGAGGCTAAGCGCATGCAGGCTGGGGCGGTGTCTGGTGCCAGCAAGTACTGGCAGCGGTCTCCCCGTCCTGCGGAATTGGCTGTGTAGCCGCTAGGAACCAGGAGGCCTTGGAAGGAGGAGCCTGCAGGCCTTTTAAGGCAAAGGTCTCCTTTCAACCCTTGCCCTCAGGACTGACCACCCTCCCTTACACCCAGTAATGTACTGCCCTGGGAGGCAGGCATCGTGCTCTGATACTAACTCGCTGTCTGACCGAGGGCGAGTCCCCTGGGCCAGTCTCTCCAGAAGTATCCCTTAATTCTGGGTACCAAACATGTGACTCCATGGGCCTGATTTCCGAGCACCTGCTGCTCCCGCCAGCTGTAACCAGCTTGGCACATGGTGGGAAATTCAGCCCAATTCTCTTCTGGCAGGCACCCAAAAGTTCTGGGACACTTCAAAAGTGTACACATCCCTAACTCCGGTCATCTGAAGAAGTGGGCTGTGCCCACGAAAGCTCACGATCCCATCTACATGTTTTGTTAGTCTATAAAGTGCTACCAGACCATTTGTTGTTTTTTTTCTGTAACAGACTAACTCGGCTACCCCCTGACGCTTACTTTCAAAAGTGTTAGTCTTAAATGCTCTGTGCCTCAGTTTCCCCCGTCGTGGGTCCATGCGGGACAAAAGACAGGCTGTGGGAATGCTAGAAAAGCAGTCCGCATTTTGCCTATTATCGGTGTGTGTGAAACCAAACATGGGCTCGCCCAATACAAGTGGCTCCTTTCGTGTATGGAGGACCAGGCACGTGTAATCGACAGAAATGTCTCTCCTGGGCTGTGCTAACATGCGCGTCCTTTGCACGGAGGTGGCAGGATTTTATTTGTCCACCTGCAGCCCCTGGGCCTCTGCTTGTTTAACATCTCCTCACCTGGCCGTTGTCACTGGCTGCCCTCTTGTGCCCGCTTCCTCCCTGCAGTATTTGGGGGCAAACCCTCAGCTGGCCCAAAGCTGGGAGCCCCCGTAGGGCCACCTGCTGAGGAGCTGTCAAGGAGAGATCGCTCGGGGGAGAGCTCAGAGGCTAGAGGCTCCAATCTTTCCCTGCTTATTCTGCCAACAGCGTGGCGGGTACTTTGCAGATCAGTGACCGGCTGTCTGCCTCCTAGACCTCACCCGCCTCCTAGGCCATGCAGGGATAGGGGGGCAGGATGAGGAAACCCCACATTACTGAGTGGGGAGGTCAGCATGCCTCTTGCATTGCCCTGCCTGGTCCGGGGTGGTGGGAGAAGTCTGTGGCCTTGGAGAAGAAGGTGGCAGCCTATTGGACAGGGATCAGGGAAGGTGCTGTGGATTGGGGTGGGGCTGGAATTGATTGCAGTGACCAGACCAAGGCAGGTGCCAGACCTGTTCCCCTTTGCTCTGTTCCTTGAAAGAGTCCCGCCTGGGCTGCTCTAACCTCAGGTGGAGTGGCAGGGCCCGCCCTGTTCTGTGCACGCTCCCACCTGCAGATCTGTCTCGGAGGCACAAGCCCCTTAATAAAGACATGAAGCATTTGGTAGGGGAGGGAGGCAGAGCTGGGCTTCTTCCTTGCGGCTCCTTGCAGGGATGGGAACATGTAACTGGTCAAACGGTTAACCGATAAGCGCGTGGCAGCGCCTGCTGCAGAACCGGCCCCGTTCCCAGGGATGCTTTGCTGTGTGTGTCTGTGCGCTTTATACTGCAGAGCCCACGGTGCGGGTAGCCCCTGGGATTTGTAGCGGTTACACTTTGCAATGACTTTCCATCCCTCGCTCCACGTGAGCTGTGCTGCCGGAGCAAGCGGTAGCCCCTCGGTCTAGGAGAAGCCTTGTGACAGCAGCAGCTCCATGGCTGATGTATTGATCCGTTGCCGGGGGGAAGGATACTCCCCCCAAGGAAGCCCTGGTTTTCAGCCTCTGCAGACCTGGCCCCTGCCCGTGGTCTGTGCTAGGGCTAGGGCACATGGTGGTGCTCAGTGTTTCGCCGCATCGCTGAACCAGAGGTGTTCGTGCCGCGAGAATGGCAGGGGGCCATTTGTCGGTTCCAAGGCCAGAAGGGACCACTGTGATCCTCTTGCCTGACCTCCCATATAACACAGGCAGAGCCCTCCCCTCCCATCGTTCCTTGGGACTAGGGCCGAGCTCAAACCCCTCTGTGGAGGCGCGCAGCTGGGGGCGAGGCCCCTGCAGAGCCTGGGCCTGGACTAGCTTTGGGGAGGGGGGGGATGTGGGTTGGGATTGAGGGACACCGGCAGAGCCAGGGTGACAGGCCGAAAAGGGGGCCTTGGATGGCACGGAGGGGCACTTTCAGCGCTGGGGAAGTGGCGGGACAGGACTGGAATAACCAGGGGCTACAGGCTGGGCATAGGGCTGGTGGCAGAACTCGGGGAGGGCGCCAGGACTGGAATGGTGGGGCTGTGGGGTGGGAGAAAGGGGCCTCACAGAGGTGTGTGTGGGAAGCCTGCATGGGGCCTGCCCACACTGGCCCCATCTAGTGCCAGGCAGCTCTGCCCTCCTCTCCCTTCTCCACTCCTCATGTCAAATTGAAGTGAGCATCCTGTAGCCTGCTCCCGAGAGGGACCAGTTCTGCCTCCCCAGGCAGCCCCACAGACAGACCCTTCTCCCCTGCTCTCCTCTCCGGGGAAGCAGCCCCTCCATGAAAACCGAGGCAGTGGCACGTGAGGCCATTCAGCACGGTGATTTCCTGCGTGCCACGAGGACTTATGGCTCATGTACCCTCATCATCCCATTTAGAGAGCATGAGCTGAGCTGAGCTGTGCTAATCTGCCAGGCTGTGCGCCGCCTCCCCCACCCACCCAAGCTGTGACGCTCAGCTGATCTCTCCCAGGCCAGCTCTGAACATAGCCTCCCATCTGTTGAGGAGCTGGGGGAAGTGCTCTCTGCACAAGCTGTCCTGGCTTCTCAGTGAGCATGAGGCCCCGGGAAGATACAAAGGCTTAAAATAGAGACCCGGGGAAGAGACAAAGGAGCAGATTGGGGCCAGGCAGGCCTAATCCCCCATTACGTGGTGGCTTGCGACAGCAGCTCCTGGGCTGGGGATTAGCCAGCAGTTGGGGCCGGGTGGCTGCTGGGCTGCGTGGCAGCATCTGGGCAAATAACCCAGCTAGTTTTAAGATAGATGGGCCTGGATTGATGGGTGGAGTGACCTGCCACAGCGGGGGGCTGGATTCTAGGTCCCAGGGGAACCTTCCAGGCTGGTGGTTCCTACAATATGCTTTGACCCCCGCCATGCCCAGGAACTCAGACCCTTCCCCAGCAGCTCATATGTCTGGTGGGGCTGCCCCAGCAGCCAGGGCTCGGCTGTAACGAATGGAAAGAGGATTCCTTACTGAGGCTACTGGGCTCAGACCCGCTGGTTCTCTCTGGCTCTTGGTTAATGCAGCCTGGGTGGGCCCCACACAGGGTCTCCGGAAGTCCTGGCCAGGGATCCAGGAGTTGCAGGGCAGCAGGTGGGCTAGGCTATGCCCTCTCCATACACTGGTCAGTGGGGCAAGATGGACAGGACGAAAGGCTGGGGACCCGGAGTCCTTGGTGGGATTAACTAGCCTCAGGAGTCTCCAGCCTCTGATTTCCCTCCTCAGGGCTCCGCCGGCTGTTTCAGCCCAGAATTCCGGGCTTTCGGTGACTGAAGGGCTCCGGGTCTGTGCGCTCTTGGGATCATTCCAAGGCACCAGCCTTAGGCTGGGTGCTGAAGGTGAAATTCACCCCTGTGCTGCAGAGAATCAGGATGGGGGTGTCCGGATCTTGAGTGCCCCTTGGGCCTTCTCCGTGGGGCTTGAGGGGCGGGTTTCCCGCTGCCTGAGAGCCTGCTGGTGTGTGAAGTGGAGCCCAGGTGACAGCCAAGAGACGCTGCTGCTGGGGCCTGGCCTGTGTGCGAAGCAGGCAGCGTGTGCGGTGCGGTCACTGGCACAGAATTGGCTCCCAGCTCTCAGGCCAGTGGAGCTGCTGAGGGCTCTGCGTGGGAGCCTTGAGTTTGTGGAGCCTGGGGAAAGGGGGAGGAGGCTGGGAAGTGCGGGCCCTGCCTGACAGCCGGGCGCAGGAAGTAGGCTGAGGTTTCCCGGTGGAGCAGATCTGCAGCAGACATCTGCTCAGATCTGCCATCCAGCAAGCGGGACTGGGGCAGCACGTAGAGCCGTGGCCCCTGCCCCAAAGAGCTTACACTCCTGGCTAGGGATGTAAAAGAGTAGTTGATTAGTTGACTACTCGCTCCTCCCCCTTCCCTCACCTCTGTATCAGAGGCAGTGGGGGGGGGAGAAGCAGGCTTAAAAGCCATTTGTCCCCAGCATCATCTCCACAGTGCTGACTGCTTCCCCCTCTCCGCCCCCCTCCCCCTCCGGGCTGCCTCTATCAGAGGGAGTGGGGGTAGGGGAGGCCACAAAGCAGCCTCTGCCCACAGCAGGCCCAGGCTCGCCGCAGGCAGAGGCTGCCGCAATGCAGCCCCTGTTCACGGTGCCTGCGCTGGCTGCAGACAGGGGCTGCTGGACCCAGCGAGCCAGGACTGAGCAAGCCTGGCGCGGTGCAGGACTGCTGTGGCTTTGCATTTGCAATGTAGTAAGAGCCACTCGGCTCTGTAGGACCTACCCCCGCTGCGCCTGCGCGCTCGGCTCTCCTATGTTTCAACTGCAGCGCCTTATCGACTAATCGTGTAGTCGATACCAATTGTCAGTTACCCGCCTCTTAATACCCTTCCCCCTGGGCAAGCCCCCCCCAACACGCCCACAGCACAAGGGTGTCAGAATCTGCCTGGAAACAGTGAAGTAATGGGGCTGTTTACGTGGTGGGTTCGCCATGAGGAGCCAGGCCCCTGACATGTCTCACTGTGGCCGTGCAGCGTGGAGCAGGCTCTTTGTGCCTAGCAAGCAAGAGCCCTGCGGGGGGCAGCGGGTGGAGCGAGGCAGGGGAGTCCACAAGACCAGCTCTGGGAGACGCTGGAAAACCCCTGATGCAGCACAATCCATGAGGTGGATGCATCTGGAACAGGCCTTTGCTGGTCTGGCACAGGAATGACTCTTGGGATTCCTTGTGCCCCTCTCTGGCAGGCAGCTAAAGCTTTGAGGGTAAGTTTTCAATAACTTGATGTGGATAAGGCACTGCACTGGGACTTCTGGGTTCAATTCCTGGCTCTACCACTGGCCTGCAAGATTGCCCTTGGACAAGTCACTTTGCCTTCCCGTGCCTCAGTTTCCCCCTCTGTAAAAGGCAGGCAGAAATACCGACCTCCTTTGGTAAAGTGCTTTGAGATCATCTGATGGAGGGCACCGTATAAGAACTAGGGATTATGACTATTGAAGACTTGGCAAAGGGACTTATTTATGTCTCTCTTTCCTTCTGCAGCCAAACATGCCGTCAGCGGGAACGCAGTGCTTCCACCCTTCCCGGAGGGCATGCAGATGGCCATTTTCGGTGTGTGGATTGTTCCCTCTCCCGTCTCTAACTTGGCAGTGGGGCCTTGGTTGGGAGAGAGCTCTGGCTGCCCCCCGCTCCTCCTCCTGTTTCAAGCGGGGGCCAGAACCGTACCTGGCCACTGTGACCAGAATGGGCCATATGGAGGATGAATCGCTGAGGTGTGGGGGGAGGAACTATTGGTCCCACATAATCCCTATGCTGCTTGGAATCTGGCTGCCCCTGGGGTCTTCACTCCAGTCCAAGAGCTCCTCTGTCCTGGAGCTACTGTTCCACAGCCTGGACCTCACTACTGATGAGCTATTGCTGGCACTGTCCTTGGCTCAGTTTCATTCCGTCCCCTCTAATCAGCCCCTCCAGCCTTGCTCCTCCCATCGCATCTCACTGTGCCACTGTCAAGAGTCCCTTCCCCTCCAGGGCGGGCTCCACCATTCAGTCCTGAAGGGCCAAGTAGGTCCCCCTCTTTCAGACCAGTGGGAGAATTCGATCTGATCAGAGTTTTGATAGCACCCTGCTGGTCCCACTTGGTGTCCAACCAGCTCCTTTCCAGATGCCATATTCCAAGCTAGGTACCAAACCTGGCCCTGTGGCTTGGGTGTGGTCCACTCCTTGAAGTCCACGGGTGTTGCAGATGGGTGGGCTGGCGAGCAGGAAAACGACTGCCCCAGAGCAGGAAAACGACTGCCCCAAAGCAGGCTGTGTCCTGGAAGGGTTGGCCTGAGGACAAACTGCTGCTCCCTGGTTTCAGATGAAGTTCTTTGCATTGAATTCATCTTCTGTCTCCTTTTCTCTCCAGGCATGGGATGTTTTTGGGGCGCTGAGAAAATGTTCTGGAAGTTGACAGGGGTCTTCTCCACCCAGGTGGGCTATGCAGGAGGCTTCACCCCAAACCCCACATATGAAGAAATCTGTACAGGTAACACCAAGCTTCTCCTCCACTTGGGGAGCTGTAGCTTCACTTGGCCACCAGCATTCCTATTGCCCGGATGTAATTGTGTGGCGATTCATAGTTTGGAAGGGACCTCAGTGATCGTCTAGTCTGGCTTCCTCCATAATGTGGGCCGCAGGATTTCCCCGTTCCAAGGAGAGCAGCTATTTTAGAAAAACATCCCATCTTGATGTTCAAATTGCCACTGATAAATTGTTCCAATGGTTGGTTACCGTCACCGTTAAAAATGTCCACCTCGTTTCCAGTTGCCCCACGTAGGTTCTTATAGGCCAGGGGTGGGCAATCATTTTGGGTGGGGGGCCACTCCAAGATTTTGGAACGTGATCAAGGGCCGTGCTTTTTGGTGGAGGGAGTGCGGGGTCTAGGATGGAGGCTGGGTACAGAAGGGCACACTGGGTAAGGGACTGGAGTGCAGGGGATGGTGTGAGGTCTGAGAGGGAGTTTGAGAGGAAGAGGGGGTTGTGATCTGGGTCAGGGGATTGGGGTGCTGGGTCTGCAAGGATGTTTGGGTGCAGGAGAGGATTCTGGCCTGGGGGAGGAATGTGGGAGGGGGTACAGGGTCTGGGAGGGAGTTGTGACTTGGGGCAGAGGGGTGCAGAGGGTTTTGATGGTGACCTAGGGGAGGGAGTTAGGGTGCGGGAGGGGCAAGGGTGCCAGAGGCAGGCTGTGGCTGGGAGATGCTTACCTAAGCGTCTCCTGGCCAGCACCCCCAAGGCATAGAATCCTAGGGCTGGAAGAGACCTCAGGAGTCATAGAGTCCAGCCCCCTGCCCAAAGCAGGACCAACCCCAACTAAATCATCCCAGCCAGGGCTTCATCAAGCTGAAACTTAAAAACCTCTAGGGATGGAGACTCCACTACTTCCCTAGGTAACCCATTCCAGTGCTTCGCCACCCTCCTAGTGAAATAGTTTTTTCTAATGTCCAACCTAGACCTCCCCCACTGCAACTTGAGACCATTGCTCCTTGTTCTGCCATCCGTCACTACTGTGAACAGCCTCCCTCCATCCTCTTAGGAACCTCCCTTCAGGAAGTTGAAGGCTGCTATCCAATCCCCCCTCACTCGTCTCTTCTGCAGACTAAATAAACCCAAATCCCTCAGCTTCTCCTCATAGGTCATGTGCTCCAGCCCCCTAATCATTTTGGTTGCCCTCCACTGGACCCTCTTAATTGTGTTCATATCCTTTCTATAGTGGGGGCCCCAGAATTGGACACAATACTCCAATGATGGCCTCCCCAGTGCTGAATAAAGGGGAATAATCACTTCTCTGGATCTGCTGGCAATGCTTCTCCTAATATGCCATTAGCCTTCTTGGCTACAAGGGCACACTGTTGACTCATATCTAGCTTCTCATCTACTGTAATCCCCAGATCCTTTTCTGCTGAACTGCTACTTAGCCAGTTAGTCCCCAGCCTGTAACAATGCTTGGGATTCTTCTGACCCTAGTTCAGGACTCTGGACTTGTCTTTGTTGAACCTCATCAGATTTCTTTTGGCCCAATCCTCTAATCTGTCTAGGTCACTCTGGAGCTTATCCCTGCCCTGCAGCGTATCAACCTCTCCCCCTAGATTAGTGTCATCCACAAACTTGGTGAGGGTGCAATCCATCCCCTCATCCAGGTCATTAATAAAGACGTTGAACAAAACCGGCCCTAGAACCAATCCTTGGGGCACTCCACTTGAAACCGACTGCCAACCAGATCTAGCCATTGATCATTTCCCATTGGGTACGACAATCTAGACAGCTTTCTATCCACCTTACAGTCCATTTATCCAATCCATACTTCCTTAACTTGCTGGCAAGAATATTGTGGGAGACCATATCAAAAGCTTTGCTAAAGTCAAGGTATGTCACATCTACTGACTTTCCCATATCCACAGAGCCAGTTACCTCATCATAGAACTAATCAGGTTGGTCAGGCGTGACTTGCCCTTGGTGAATCCATGTTGACTATTCCTGACAACTTTCCCCTCTTCCAAGTGCTTCAAAATGGATTCCTTGAGGATTCCCTCCATGATTTTTCTGGGGACTGAGGTAAGGCTGACTGGTCTGTAGTTCACTGGATTGTCCTTCTTCCCTTTTTTAAAGATGGGCACTACATTTGCCTTTTTTCAATCAGCTGGAATCTCTCCTGATCTCCACGAGTTTTCAAAGATAATGGCCAAAGGCTCCGCAATGACATTTGCCAACTCCCTCAGTACCCTCGGATGCATTAAATCCGGACCCATGGATTTGTGTATGTCTAGCTTTTCTAAATAGTTCTTAACCTGTTCTTTCTCTGAGGGCTGCTACCTGGTCCTGCCGTGAGGGCAGGGGACTGGACTCAATGACCTCTCAAGGTCCCTTCCGGTTATATGAGATAGGCATATATCATAAGGGGGGAGGGAGGTGTGGCCTCCATTCTGTGTGCTTAGATGGGTCTGCACTTAGCTATGTTAGAATGCATATTGTTTGTCTGTGCCCAGCTTACCAAGCGGTGTGCCCTGGATCAGTGACCTGTCCTCCTTGTTATTTATCACTCCCCAATGTTTGTGTCATTTGCAAACTGTATCAGTCAGGATTTCATGTTTACTTCCAAGGTCATTGACAAAAGTGTTCAAGGGTTTAGGGCTGAGAACCAATCCCTGTGGGACCCCCTGAAAACATACCCACATGATGATTCCCCATTTACAGATGCATTTTGAGATCTATCCGTTAATCAGCTTTTAATCCATTTGATGTGTACTATGTTAATTTTTTTAATCAACTTGTCATGTGGTACCATGACACATGCATTTCAGAAGTCTAAAATACATTCTCTAAAGTATATTCCACAGCTCTCTTAGCTGCATCAACAAAATTTGCAATCCCATTAAAAATATAAAGTTTGACAGGAATGGTTTTCTATAAACCAATGTTGACTGGCATTAATCGTGTTACTTACTTTATTATAGTAGTGCTATTTACTCCTCATAACGTAAAAACTAGGAGGCACCAAATGAAATGAATAGGCAGCCGTTTTAAAGCAAACAAAAAGAAGTATTTCTTCACACAGTGCACAAGTCAGCCTGCCAGAGGATATTGAGAAGACCAAGACTATAACAGGTTCCAAAAAGAACAAAAGAGAAAGTCATGAAAGAGGTCCATCAGTGGTTTAGCCAGCATGGGCACAGATGGTGTCCCTAGCCTCTGTTTGCCAGAAACTGAGAATGGATCTCTTCTGTGCTGTTCATTCCCTCTGAGGCATCTGGCACTGGCTACTGTCAGAAGACAGGATATTGGGCTAAATCAGGATGGGCAAGATGTGGCCGGCAGGCCGAATCCAGCCCACCAAGCCATCAGATCTGGCCCATGGAGACCCTCAGGCACAGAGCATCCCCTATCGCTTAAAGCAGCTGGCTGCTCCCTGTGGCTTTCTGCTGTGGGCACCAGCAGAAAGAGGGAGATTTTGCACACTGCTCCTACCCCCAGAAAATGGCCAATAGGAGCTGATAGATTCTACCGAGGGTGGGGAAGCATGCAAAGCCTCTTCTTCCACCCCGGGTGCCTGGAGCAGAGCTACAGGGAACAGCCAGCTGTTTTGAGCAGCCTGGAACTGTGGCAGGCAGGAAGCCAGCCAGGGGTTCTCAAGGGCTGCTGACCGGGAACCACCTAGGTAAGGCACCTCCTGTCCAGAGCCTACCTTGGCACCCCACCCCTACCCTACCCCCAGCTCCCTGCCCTATGTCACCATTCTCTCCTGTGCCAGGTCACTATCCAAACCCTCTGCAGCCCTTTCACCCAGGTCATAACTCCCTCCCAGACCCTGTATCCCCTCCTACACCCCTCCCCCAGGCCAGAATCCTCTTCTGCATCCATACGCCCACCCTGACCCTGTCCCAGTTTGGGTGAAGGATTGGATTGTGACCTGGGGCAGGGGGTTGTGGTGCCACGTCTGGTCTATACAATGCCAGCGCTCTCAAACTATACGGTAACTGTGTCGGCTACCACTGAACTGCAGCTGCTTCTGGGGTAGAACCGGATGGCTCAAGGGGAAGACTGAAGTGCTGTATTCAGTTGAAACTGCAGTGAGAGTTGAAAGAGTTAGAATGGACTTTACCAGTTCAATTGGGTTGGGACTCCAGGATTAAGTGTTGTAGGATTTTTAATGATCATTGGAAACAATGCATAGACCTGTGGCACCGTAGAGACTAACAACACATTTTTTTATTTATTTTTATATATATATATATATGTCATCAATCAAGATCATCTCAAGAAGTAGGTTTCGCCCACGAAGGCTCGTGATACTAGAATCATAGAACCATAGAGCTGGAAGAGACCTCAGAAGGTCATCATGTCCAGCCCACTGCTCTAGGCAGGACCAATCCCAACTAAATCAACCCAGCCAGGGCTTGGTCAAGCCGAGACTTAAACACCTCCAGGGATGGAGACTCCACTACTTCCCTAGGTAACCCATTCCAGTGCTTCACTACTATATATAATTTTTTGTGTCTCTAAGGTTCCACAGGACTACATGTTGTTTTTAAAGTTACCGACTAACAGGGCTGCCCCTCTGAGGCTAATGATCATTGGGTGCAGGTCAAGATTTCTAACTTTCAAGGCTCCTCCCAAAGCTGGCCCCACAGAAGGAGAGTGTCATGTAACGAATTGCCAGTGCTGCTCCCTTTAGCACATGGCATCCCCTCGGAGATCTGCCATCCGCGTTCTGAGCGGCTCCAAGCCGGCTGAGCGGATGAGAACTGATGGGGAGGTAGCAGGGTGCGGAGCGGCAGAACGGTGAGCACGACATTTAAGTGACAACGCCAGGCTGTCGGAGCCCATGTGGCAGGGATGGTGTGTAGGTGGCAGGAGAAGCAGCCATCCCTTCTGGGCTCCTGGCTCGGGGGACTCATGCACCAGTGCGATGCTGTCTCGCCAATCTTCCAAACACCGTCTCCGTAGGGGTGGCTTAGTGGTTCAGTGAAGTCCATCAGCTTCAGTTCGTGGCTTTTCTCTCCCCTTCCACAGTGGCTCAGCCGTGTCCAACATGACATACCCAACTTTCTCCTCACTTTGGGGCAGTGCTGGTCTTCATCCGCGGTGCAGTGAGATACTAGCCTGGCTCGCCCTTAGTGCCCTGTTTCTTTAAAAGGCGGAGGGACCCCTCTTTTGAGAGCTTTATTGGCCTAGGAAGCTTTCTGATGTTCAGCTGGAGGAGCAGGGGAGGAGCCAGCCATGACAACCAATCGGGCGAGGTGCGTTCCAAGATGGTCTGATGGCAGTGACCCAAATAGAGAGGCCTGAGTCTCAGATCTGCAGCTGCTGGGGCTTGCTCTGACACTTGGGGGGCTGGGTCAGAGGATGCTTCCCATTGGGGTGGAGACACAGCCTGAGCTGGGTTGTCTTGGGGAGAGAGAGCCCCAGCCTGTGCTAAGTCAGTGGAGCATCCCATTGATGAGTCCTTCAGCTGAGTAACCACGAGCTGGTCTGCGTGGGGCTGAGCCATTGGCATGGGTCCTGTTACGACATTTCCTCAGTCCCCAGAGCGATCAGATCCAGGCTTGAAGGAGCTGTGCAACCGACACAAATACCCCACACCCCTCGCCCCAGGCTAAAACCCAGGGGGCCTGCCAGATTCTGAGCCACAGGTCTCACTCCTGGACAGCAACTTGTGATGCTCCCCAAGCAGTCAGTGGTCATGGGCTGGATTGTGTGATGGGGAAGCCAGTGTAGGACCTAGGCTGCAGGCCCAGGGCTGTGGGAGAAGCATGTCCCATTGCTGATGGTGCCCCCACTGTTTCCATGGGCTGGAGACTTGGGGAAAGTCCAGGACTGTCTTGTTCAGTGCTCTAGCCCAGCGGTTCCCAACCTTTTTTATACCAGGGACTGACAAACCCATTCACAAACTTTTGGTGGACTGGTAGTATTTTATTTGCACGTTCATTGTGCAAACAATGAATATGCAAATTTGCACAAATGTTACCAGTAAACCAAAAGCCCCAGCCCCCAGAGCCCCTCAGTGCCTGCCCTAACCCCTAGAGCCCCCCCCACCCCTTCACTGCCCCCAGTGCCAGTCACTGACCCCAGAGTCCCCTGCACCCAACCCCCAGTGCCAGCCTCCCACCCTCAGAGCGCCTCAGTGCCAACTCACTGCCCCTGAGAGCCCCCAGCACCAGAACCCCAGTGCCAACCACCTGTTTCCAGAACCCCACTGCACCCAACCCTCCCCCCAGAGCCCTCCCCAAGGCCCACAGTGCCAGCCCTGCCCCCACTACTAGTCCCATTCCCAGAGCCCTCCAGTACCAGCTCCCCATCCTGGATACCCCATTGCCCCCCAGTGACAGCCCCCTGCCTCTTAGAGCCATGCCCTGAGCCCTCCAGTGCCCGCCTTCCACCTCTTAGAGCCCCCCAGTATTAGCTTTGCCCCCAGAACCTGCAGTGCCAACCTCCTGCCTTTTAGAGCCCCCAGTGCCTGCCCCGCCCCCCTCACCTAGCCCTGTGCTGCCCCTCAGCTGAGCACTGCTGCCTGGATCGTGGCTGCTCTAAGGCTGCTGTGCGTGGCCCTCCTGCCGTGAAGCAAAGTGCTTGTCCGCGTCCAGGAAGAGACCCTGCCTGGAGCTGGTTGGGAGAAGCGTGTCCTGCCCCACCTCTCTGCCAACAGCCACATGGGAGTGGTGTGCCCTGGCCCCCAGAGCCACCATGGCCTGGCAGCCAGAGGTCTGCAGCCCAGCGGCTGGGAACTGCTGCTCTAGAGATCACTGCAGCAGTAGCCCCTATAGTGACTATTGATTGCTATAGCGAACTAGCCACACTCAACGGCCAACTAGCCACATGTGGCTAGCGTGTTGGACACCACGAGTCTAGAGCCATTGTCCAGAGTGGCTGTTAGCATGAAACAGAGGCGGATTTCGTTAGGGAACAGCAAGTTGTGCTGCAGTGTGGCATGGCATGGCATGGCTTTCATCAGTGTGCTACTGTATCTATTAGGAAGGCTAATTCCTGCTCCACACACACTTCCCCTTCCCCTTACCCCTCAAACACATCGAAATCTGAACAGACGGGTTCATGTCTTATCTGCAAAAACATCCGCACACCGTAGGATTATCTGTCTGCAAGAAATATTATCCGCGTCTGCTGTCTCAGTTCTGGGTATTAACCTAATGCAGTGGGAGCGAAAGCGTCTGACCCCCCCGCATGTAAGGAGCGACTGAAACGGCTGCACAGGCAGACCAGAGGCGGCGTCTCCAGGTGCATGTGTCCGTGCAGGGGTGCTGGCAGGAGCATGGTAGGGCTGGGCGGGGCCAGTGAGCTGGTGAGAATGCATGGGGGAGTGGCTAGGCGGCTGCCGCTGGTCCAACCCAGGTAGGCAACAGTCGAAAATCTTTGCTGTCGGTGCTTTTTGGTAGAACATGTGAAATGAGTTTGCTGAGCCTCAGCTCACTTCCTAATAGGGATGGGGTTGAGATTGCAAAACCCACAACTGCCACTGGCTTCCTGAATCCCTTTTGGCAGCGGAGGGGTGGAAGGTTTGACTGGCCGAACACTGCAGAGCAGCATTCAAATGCTGTGGCAGGGCAGGCTGGCTTGCTGGCTGGGCTCGGGGAACAGACAGCAGGGTGGTGCTGGGGATGCTTGCACAGTCCCTGCTCCTGTTTTGTGGGGGAAGAGGGCCTCTGTCTGAGAGGCTGTCCAATCCAGTGCCTCTCCCCAGCCCCACAATACACCCACTTGTTAATTTTAGCTGAAGGAATATTCCCCGAGGGAAAGTCCCCCACAGAAGTGAGTCACAGCCCATAGGAAAGAGCTTGTTTTCCATTTAAACTCTGTAGGTTTTAGAATAATTTCTACTGCACCCTTATCCCCGTTAGGAATTTCCCTGTCAGGTTAATGTAAGAGTCTCAGATCTTGTACAATCAGGTGGGGACATTTATGCTCTGCTGTCACTACCCACTGTCTACCCTGAGCTGGCCATGAGAAACCAGACTGTAGTTAGGCAGCTTCCAAGCTCAGGCTTTGTCTGTACTGCTAGCCAGAGCTGTGGAAGCCGAGGACAAATCCTCAGATTTGTTCCCCTTCTCTAGCACTTTCTAGCCAAAGATCTCAGTGCCTCGCAGCTGCTAAAACAGAACATAATACTGGCCAGATTGGGTCAGACCAAAGGTCCAGCTAATTCATTATCCTGTCTTTGGACAGTGGCCAATGCCAGGTTCCCCAGAGGGAATGAACAGAACAGGGAGTCCTCAACAGATCCATCCCCTGTCACCCATTCCCAGCTTCTGGCAAACAGAGACTAGGGACACCATTCCTGCCCATCCTGGCTATTAGCCATTGATGGATCTATCCTCTAGGAACTTACCTAGTTCTTTTTGGAACCCAATTACATTCTTGGCCTTCACAACATCCTCTGGCAGGGAGTTCCACAGGTTGACTGTGCATGTGTGAAGAAATACTTCCTTTTATTTGTTTTAAATCTGCTCCCTATTAATTTTGTTTGGTACCCCCTAGTTCTTTTGTTATGGGAAGGAGTAAATAATACTTCCTTATTTACTTTCACTGCAGCAGCCCTGATTGTATAGACCTCTGTCATATCACTACTTAGTTGTCTCCCTTTTCAAGCTGAAAAGTCCCAGTCTTATTAATCTCTCCTCATACAGAAAAGATTCTGTTCTATGCCCCCAATCATATTTGTGGTCCTTTTTCAAACCTTTTCCAATTCCAGTATATCTTTTTTGAGATGAAGCGACCACATCTGCATTCAGTATTCAAGATGTGGGTGTACCATGGATTTTTATAGTGGCAATATATCTTCTGTCTTATTAAGAAACAGAGAGAGAATGATTCTCAACATTCTGTTTGCTTTTTTTGACTTCTGCTGCACATTGAGTGGATCATAGAATACTAGAACTGGAAGGAACCTTGAGAGATCATCAAGTCCAGTCTCCCGCCCTCACGGCAGGACCAAGCCCCATTCTAGACCATCCCTGACAGATGTTTGTCAAACCTGCTCTAAAAAAACTCTCCAATGAGGGAGATTCCACAACATCCCTAGGCAATGTATTCCATTTTCAGAGAACTATCCATGGTGACGCCAAGATCTCCCTCTTGAGTGGTAACAATTTAGACGCCCATCATTTTACATGTATAGTTGGGATTGTGTTTTCCAAAGTGCAGTACTTTGCATTTATCCGCTTTGAATTTCATCTGCCATTTTGTTGCCCAGTCACCCAGTTTTGAGAGATCCCTCTGTAGTCTGCTTTGGACTTCATTATCTTCCTAGTTTTGTATCACCTGCACATTTTGTCACCTCACTGTTTACCCCTTTTTCTAGATCATTTATGAGTACATTGAATAGGATTGGTCCCAGTGCAGACCCTGGGGGCGTACTTAGTTACCTCTCTCCATTCGGAAAACTGACCATTTATTTCTACCCTTTGTTTCCTGTCTTTTAACCAGTTACTGATCCATGAGAGGGCCTTCCCTCTTACCTCCTGGCACCTTACTTTGCTTCAGAGCCTTTGGTGAGGGGACCTTGTCAAAGGTTTTCTGGAAATCTAAGTACGCTATATCCACTGAGTCCCCTGGGCCACATGCCTGTTGAGCCTCTCAAGGGAAGGGGAAAGGCAGTGAGCATGTGCACCAGTCCCTGGCCAGATGCACTGTTTACCCACTAACTGTGCTGTAGGATGTTGGGCGCTGGCACTGTAACGGGCTCCGCCCTTCTTGTGAGAGCTCCTCAGTGGCCGAGGAGAGTCTTGTAGTCTCTCTACCTGGCTGTCTGCAGGAGAATCATAGAATCCTAGGGCTGGAAGAGGCCTCAGGAGTCATCAAGTCCAGCCCCCTGCCCAAGGCAGGACCAACCCCAACTAAATCAACCCAGCCAGGGCTTTGTCAAGCCGAGACTTAAACACCTTTAGGGATGGAGACTCCACCCTCCCCTAGGTAACCCATTCCAGTGCTTCACCACCCGCCTAGGGAAATAGTTTTTCCTAATATCCAACCTGGACCTCTCCCACTGCAACTTGAGCCCATTGCTCCTTGTTCTGCCATCCATCACTACTGTGAACAGCCTCTCTCTGTCCCCTTTGGAACCTCCCTTCAGGAAGGTGAAGGCTGCTATCAAATCCCCCCCTCACTCTTCTCTTCTGCAGACTAAACAAACCCAAATCCCTCAGTCTCTCTTCATAGGTCATGCGCTCCAACCCCCTAATCATTTTGGTCGCCCTCTGCTGGACCATCTCCAATGTGTCCACATCCTTTCTGTAGTGGGGGGCCCAGAACTGGACACAATACTCCAGATGTGGCCTCACCAGAGCCGAATAAAGGGGAATAATCACTTCTCTGGATCTGCTGGCAATGCTCCTCCTAATGCACCCTAATATGCCATTAGCCTTCTTGGCTACAAGGGCACACTGTTGACCCACATCCAGCTTCTCATCCACTGGAATCCCCAGGTCCTTTTCTGCAGAAGTGCTACTTAGCCAGTCGGTGCCCAGCCTGTAACAATGCTTGGGATTCTTCCGTCCCAAGTGCAGGACTCTATACTTGTCCTTGTTGAACCTTATCAGATTTCTTTTGGCCCAATCCTCTAATCTGTCCAGGTCATTCTGGACCCTATCCCTGCCCTCCAGTGTATCTACCTCTCCCCCTAGCTTAGTGTCATCCGCAAACTTGCTGAGGGTGCAATCCATCCCCTCATCCAGGTCATTAAAAAAGATGTTGAACAAAACCGGTCCAAGAACAGATCCTTGGGGCACTCCACTAGAAACCAACCTGACATCGAGCTGTTGATCACTACCTGTTGGGCCCGACAGTCTAGCCAGCTTTTTATCCATCTTGCAGTCCATGTATCCAATCCGTATTCCCTTAACTTGCTGGCAAGAATATTGTGGGAGACTGTATCAAAAGCTTTGCTAAAGTCAAGGTATATCACATCCACTGACTTTCCCATATCCACAGAGCCGGTTACCTCATCATAGAAGCTAATCAGATTTGTCAGGCACAACTTGCCCTTTGTGAATCCATGTTGACTATTCCTGATCAGTTTCCCCTCTTCGAAATGCCTCAGAATGGATTCCTTGAGGATCCCCTCCATGATTTTTCTGGGGACTGGGGTAAGGCTGACTGGTTTGTAGTTCCCTGGATTGTCCTTCTTCCCTCTTTTAAAGATGGGCACTACATTTGCCTTTTTTCAATCAGCTGGAATCTCTCCTGATCTCCACGAGTTTTCAAAGATAATGGCCAAAGGCTCCGCAATGACATTTGCCAACTACCTCAGTACCCTAGGATGCATTAAATCCGGGCCCATGGATTTGTGTATGTTTAGCTTTTCTAAATAGTTCCTAACTTGTTCTTTCTCCACCAAGGAAAGAACAAGTTATTTCTCCCAGTCAGCCCTTTGGTCTGCCTGGCCCAGCAGCTTATTTTATATTGGCCTGCTGCACCTTGATTGGCTGCAGCAGAGGCTGCCACTCTATTCTGCTTGGAGGACCTCTCTTCTGCTCCTAGCGCTGGGCAGGGTGCGGAAAGGCCTCCAGCAGGGATGTTAGGGTCTAGTCCACCCCATCACAGGTGCCCATCCAGGAAGCCCCAGCCTGGCTGCTGTCCCAGTTGGTAGAGAGCTGATGCTCCTGGGAGCGGATTGTGACCCTCTCCAGTAGACGGCAGGGAATGCATCGCTCTCCTGCACTCGGGGGTTGCCTTACAGTGATTGCGGCTTTGTGTGGTGTCCTCCCCACTTCTGTCCCTCTCTGGTAGCACCTTCCTGTGAGCCTGTTAGAGCAGTAGGAGGCTCCTCGGCTGTGCCAGTGGGGCAGTCACTAGAGTCAGTCAGAGTCATCTTGATGTTCTTCTTAGCTGCAGCTGTGTGACTCGGTTTCCCTGTCTCTTCCCCCGGCTCCCCCCTCCCACGCACACTGCTGGCACTGTACTTTGAGCAGGGAGCAGAATCCACTCCTGCTCTGCTACCTGGTCGAGCACTGCCAAAGTACAAGGACGTGCCTGGCTCTGCCACTTGCCTGGAGGAGCAGAGCAGTGCAAGAGAACCTCTCTCCTGCCCAGCGGGTGGGGAAGCTGGGCCCTGGCCCAGGGAGGAAGTAGGGCAGATGTTTTTTGGGGTGGGGGAGGGAAAGTGGAGTGGGCTGGCAGTCTAGCCCACAGCATCATCCAAAAACCCAAGAGCCAAGGAGGGGGAGTTAGGGTGGCCATCTTGGACTGTTGGGCGATGTAGAGCTCGTGGCGGATCCCAAGGGGGCAGATGCCATGGTGGGGGGTTTCCTGAGGAGGGTATAATCAGATGCAAGGCTCAGAATGCCCTGTGTGGAGCAGAACTGCCCTTGCGGGGGGGTGCAGAGAACACCAGCATCTCCCCGGCTTTGCACCACACAGAAACCTCTGCTGCTCAGTGGCTGGGGCTGGTCCTGAGGCTGCTGCAGCACCCTCTGGTCTCAGCCAACCAGCTGGCAAGCAGGAAAGCATCTGCTGGACAGCCTAGCGCTGCTTGGCTTTTAAAAGCCTCTTGCAGAGGCGGGGCCCTTGCCGGGCGTTGGCAGCTGGCATGGAGGACACAGCTGTGGCTCACCAGGAGTTACATGGAGTTCTAGCATCATTGCCCACTGCACCATGGACCGGGCAAGTCATGCAGCTGGCAGCAGTGGAACTAAAAGCGGTAGAGAAACACAGGGCACCTTGGCATCAGGAGGCCTGGGTTCTGCTTCTGCCACCAACTGGCCAAGCCACGTTAGCTAAGTCACGCCACTGCTTCCCCTTCTGCATGCAGAAGTAAGATCAGTCAGCTGCGTGGTGCCCGCTCAGAGCCCAGCTGCTAAGAGCCAGGCATGTTTGGTACTGAAGGTGGACTCTTCCAGCTGAGGGGTGGCGCAGGAACGTGCGTGCCAGTGGGAAGGGGAGCTCCTGTTAATAGACGACTAGAGAGATGGCTGAGCACTCCTCGCAGCTTTAAGCGCCAATGCTAGCGCCAGCCCGGCTGCATCAGCAGCACTGGAAAAAGCCAGCGTACAATGGCCGCAACGTCTCTGTTGCTGCCTTGTTCTGGGTTTCCCCTCTGGGGTAGCAAAACCAGAGTTGTTGGCCAGAGCTGGACCTTTGTGCTTAGTTTTCTAAATATGCGTGTCTGAGAAACATCTGTGTCCCCTGTGGGATGCTGCAGTCCTAAAGGCTGCCCAGGGACGGATGGCCCAGAGCTGGCATCCTCCTTCATGGACCTGACCCGAGCCCGCTGCCCTCTGACCTCAACGTGCTGGCGTTTCTCGGGGGAAGGGGGTGTTCAGATGCACTGTGATAACTTTGGAATGGAAAATGACGGGTGCACGGAGCCCCTGCCCTCTGGTGAGCAGAGCTGTCAGTTTCCACCCTCTCGGTAATTGTCGGTAGGTCGCGGCGCTGGTTGCTGGCAGCCACGAATGCCTTCCACTGTGATGAGACCTGCGGCTGTGCAGGGGCAGAAGTTGCATTTCACAGCCATTTTGAGACCTGGCTTGGTTCTGAATCGGAGCAAAAACTTGAAAAGTTGGAAAAAAACAACAACCATGTTTGGACAAAATCAAAACATTTGGTTTCGACTTGAAGTGCTTTAGTTTTGCATTACAACAAAAGGTTCCTGAAGGACTTACAGACAGATGGGCAAGACACATGCAGGGCAGGTGGGGAAATCAGCGGCACACAAGGCGGTGACTTGCCAATGGTCACACAGTGGCTCGGTGGCGGAGAACTCCGGGCGTCTGAATCCCAGTTCAGCACCCCACCCTACAGACTTGCAGTTCTCAACGAGGGGCCCCCTGAGAAGCAGAAGCAGGTTTCAGGGGGCCCACCAAAGTAAAACCAGATTGCAAGGCCAGTGTGAGACTCGCTGGGGCACAGGGTGGAAGCCTGAAGCCAAAGCCCAAGCAACTGAGTTTTGTTGGGTCTCCCGTGGCATGGGGCCCTGGGCACTTGCTGTGCTTGCTCCCCCTAGTGCCAGCCCTGGGTTTTATATGCAGGAAAAGCATTGTTGTGGCATCTGTGAGCAGGGGAGTTTTTATCGCATGTTGGAGGGGCCTCAGAAAGAAAAAGATAGAGAACGCTGGGGTGGACCAGACCGTTGGTCCTTTAAACCTGGCCTATGACATGTCTGGGCAGTGCTGCCCCCATGCCAGTGGTGGCAGACACCTAGCCACGTGAGAAGCACAAAAGCCTCATCCTTTTCTGGATGCAGCAGCCGGACTACCTGCTGCAGGCTGGTGGGGCTTGTCCAGCCAGGAGCAGAAGCAGGGCTGTGCACCTTGCAGGGATAATAGGGTCCAGCTGCCAGCAGGAGTTCAGGCTGCTGCCTCTTCACCCTGCCCTGCAGCAGCTGCCAAAGGGGGCACGTCAGGGAGAGCAGCTATCTGCTGATGCTCCTGCATGCAGACCCCCTCCTGGAGCAAGCACCTGCCTGCAGACCCCCTCCTGCTCCAAAACAGCCCCTGGCGGTGGCTGCTGCCCCAGCCCCACCCTGCCCGCTGTATGTAGGGCACTTCCCAGCAGGCACGGCTCGCTCAGGTGCACGTGTAGCATGGTCATCGTCTCACAGGGGTGCAGATGCCAAAGGGGCTCCCAGCCCCCCAGGGACCATACGCAGACTTAGCAATCTTTAAGTATTGCCCCCCTGGCTGCAGGCAAGCTCTTATCTGTGGAGTGTCCTAAGCACCGACTTCCCGAAGCGGAGTGTTCTGGGAAGGGAGCCTGGCCCAGTGGTTGGAGATGGGGAGGCTGGCTTCTCTTCCTGACTGTGAAAGGGCTGTGCTCTTTCTGCTAGAGCAGGGGGGATGGGACAACAGGACCGAGTCACTGCTCAGGAGGAAAGTGTGGCTTAGTGGTGAGAGGAGGAGACTGGGAGTTGGGATGCTGTGATCTGTGATGATTCTGGTTCTGCCACTGACCTAGGGTGTGACCTTTGGTGAGTCACTGTCCCGCTCTGTGCCTCCATTTCTCCATCTGTAAAATGGGACAGATGCCTACCTGCTGGGAAGTAGGGTCCCATGCCTGGGGTGAAGGGTGAAATGGAAATCCTGGAGAGCGGGTGCTGGAGTGGGAGGCCTCTGTGATCTATCCGGTGGTGGTGCCATTCTTGGGGGGCTGCTGGCTGTAGGCTTGTGAATGCTGTGGCGGTGGGGTGGAAGCTCAGGGTGATGCTGGGAACAGAGGAGGCTTGTGGCAGAAAGACCCGAACGGACGTTCCCTAGTGAGAGGGGGAAGCGTTGAGACTCATGGCTGCCCTGAGATGCCGCTGGCATTGCATTTTTTTTTTTTTGCCCTGCAGGGAAAGGTGATAGACCATTCCCTCTCCCACACTGGACCGCCATCCTGCTACATCTCTGCCCCTGTGCTCCCCCCATGTTCCTTCTTGCAATGCCAGGCTCATGGGCACCAGGGTCTGAGAGCCCTGCGAGGTGCAGCTTTCCACCCCCAGCTCCCTCGGGGCCCCGCCACCCCCTCCCATTCCAGATCTACCTCCTCCCCCACCACCATCTGCTCCTGAGGATGGGCAGAGGCGGCACCTCATTTTGGGATGGGCCCCTAGGCCTAGAATTGCTCAGCTCCTCCTCATCTGTGACCTGAACCAGAACTGCAGCAAGGGAGATTTAGGTTGGACATTAGGAAAAACTTCCTACCTGGCAGGGTGATTAAACACTGGAATAAATTGCTTAGGGGGGTTGTGGAATCTCCATCTCTGGAGATATTTAAGAGCAGGTTAGACAGACACCTACCAGGGATGATCTATAGTGCTTGGTCCTGCTGGGAGCACAGGGGACTGGACTCAATGACCTCTTGAGGTCCCTTCCAGTTCTAGTGTTCAGTGTGGTGTGAAAGGCAAACTTTACCTCTGCGGAGCAGTGCCCTGTCCCCTTTTGAGGGGAAGGGGGCTTGAGCGCTGGGTGGGTGCTGAAGATGGCTGCACACAGACTGGAAAGAAGGCGAATGTATCCAGCAGCGAGGGTAATGAACCACTGGCATGGGTTCCCTAGGGTTGTGCTGGATCTGGCGTCTCCGTCACTGGCAGTTTTAGAATCCAGCTGGGATGTCTGCCCCAAAGATTGGCTCTAAGGATTTTTTTAAGGGGAGGAAGGAGTTTTTTGCCTGCGTTAATCAGTGGTCCCGTTAGCCATGGAGTCTACCATTCATGGTTCAAACTGAGCCCAGCTTGCTCTGAAACCCAAAGCTTGTGACCCCAGGACAGGCCGTCACTCAGACAGCGCTGGGTTTCGGCAACGTCACGGGCTAACCTCTCTCCTCTCCTCTCCTCTCCTCTCCTCCTCTCCCCAGGTCTGACTGGCCACGCAGAAGTGGTCAGGGTTGTGTACGACCCACAGAAGACCAGCTATGAGGCGCTCCTCAAAGCCTTCTGGGAGAACCACAACCCCACCCAAGGTAAGGCGGGGGGTTCGGCACCCTTAGGATCAGCGAGTGGTGCCAGAGGCAGCCTCTGTAACCAGCCTGGATGTGTCTAGACTCAGGTTTTTGGCTGTAGCTCCCTGCACACCCCGGCTGTCAGCTGAGAAGGAACGTGGGCCGTCTTCATCCCCCAGACCACTGGCCTGGATCTCTGCAGTGGTCTTGGGGCGTCCATCCTGCCCCTAGAGGGCGCTGTGAGCGCAGCCCCAGGAATACTAAAGGGCTGCGGTGCCCGTCCACACTGAAGGACGTCGCTCGCTGCCGTCGTGCCTCTTGTCCGCACGGGGTGGCTGGGGATGAGAGACTCTCCCCGCTCAAGGGGGTGTGTCGCCTGCGTGCCTGGGCAGGGAAGTCAGAGAGGTGTGTAGCCGAATCAGGGCAGCCCTATGCCAGGCCTGGCCGGTGACTTGTGGCCGGGAGAGCAGGTTCTGTCTGCAAAGCTCAGCGTCCAAACGCACAGGGTGACGGCAAGGCTCTTCTCCCCCATTTTGCGGATTGGGGAAACTGAGGCGCAGAAGGCTGCAATGACTTGCCTAAGATCTCATACAGGAGTCTGGGTAAGTGCTGGAAATTGATCCCAGATCTCCCGAGTCCTACAAGCCCTGGCTGGTGTGAGCTACAAGCTCCCTGCTGTGGTGGGAGCAGAGGATCCTCTGGGACCCCCAGGCCATTGCTTGGGCTGGGTGGCCTGTCAGTGCAGGCAGTGCTGGTGGTCCCCTGCACCTTTGAGAACCAGAGCTACTCATTGGTGTTCAGGACAGAAGGGCTCACCACAACCTGCTAGTCACTGTGTCTTGCAGGGCTGGGGAGGAGCACATGGAGGAGGGATGCTACATGGACCAGGTCCAGGTGCTGTTAATCCCTCTTCTCACCCTGCCTTCAGCCTCTTTCTGTTGTAAATCACATGGTCTCCATCCCCCCTCCCAAAGGCGTCTCTGCTGCTAAATGGCTCCGACCCCAGGACAGCTCTGCAGTATAACGGGGATGCTACAGCTGACAGGGGGCCTCGGGAAGCTGGCGGGGGGAAGGGCTCAGCTGTGCAGAGAAGGGGGCATAGAATAAGGAGGGGGAGGGGAGGAAGGACTGTTTGAAACCCCCCTCACGTCGGCAGCAGGCAGGGGGCCGAGGGAGAGGCTGGGCTGGGGCCCCGTTGCACCGAAGTATAATTTTAATGAGGAGATTAGCAGTCTCTGCATGTCGCTGGCTGGCTTCTAATTGCGTGTTTGTGTTTTAACAGGCAACGTGCGTCCGCACAGCGGATGGGGGTATTCGGGAGGGGGCATGGCCGGTGCCACCTTCGGGCCCTGCAGCATTGGAGGGACCCTCACCCTACCCCCCAATACAGAATTCAGGGTTTACACTGGGTGACGTTGTGGCAGTTGCGTGGGAGGTGGAGTGTTTGTGTTCCCACAGGGGCTGGCCCAAAGCCGGGCCACCCAGACAGGCCTCGCCCCATGCAGCGTGCAGCTGACAGGGGAACGGCTGGGAGGGCAAATGGAGGCCTAGTGGGAATGGACGGTGTCGCAGTAGGCCAGTGGCAGAGCTGGGAATAGGTTCTGAGTCCCAGCCCGCCGCACTACCCACTGGAGCACACTGTCTCCATGGAGGCCCTGATCTATGCCCCGGGGGAGGGAGGCCTTGTGCCTTTTATACCTTGCGTCCCCCCACAAGACACTTGGATGTCCTGGGCTTGTCTCTGCTGCCGTGGTAACAGGCTAGCTCCTGGGCATGGGCCCCCCAAACTCCTAACACTCCTGTTGCAGAGGGAAGTCCCAGGCCCCTTCGTGCCTTTACTCCCCCGTCTGATTGCCTTCAGGAGCGGAGGCCATGGGTGGGAATCACTGTCCTGGCATCAAACCTGCTGTTGTACCAAGTCGTCCCCGCTGGGCGCCCGAGCTTCCCAAACAGCTGGGGGGTCTGGGCCCTGCTGTAGGCCTCTGAGCCTGAGCAGCTGCTTGGCCTCTGCACACCCTTTGCCTAGCTGTGTGGGAGCAAAGGGTGGTTCCCACGCTGGTTTGTATGGCTCCCCTCCCTGCTGGCTGCAGGCCCAGCGCCCTCTGCATGGAGGGCGGCCCTAGGAATAGTGTCTCGCAGCTCAGACTCCCCCCTCAGTGACTGGGCCCAAAGCCGCTGGGGTGGAGGGGAGAGGAGGCTAGTTAACTCCCTGAAGGAGCACAGGGACTGGGCGGGATTTGCAAGCTCTTGGACAAGATGCAGTTGAGGGGTTCTGAGTGGTGACGCGTCTAGCCGGACACAGCCCCTCTTGGCCCATGTCCCCACTTGCTACGGGGCTGCTCATCCACAGCACTCAGTGCACATGCCTCAGCGTCACAGATGGGGGAACTGAGTCATAGAGGCCAGGCAGCGATAGAGCTGGGAATTCTACCATGCCAGTGATTGAACTCACGGCGCTTCTAACCTCTCTGGGGCAGTTGGACCAGGAGGGGCTGCTCTACTGTTAGCCCCCCCAGCAGCTTGAGGGTCGCTAAAGCCAGTCCCGCCCCTCCTCCCCGGACCATCTGGCTAAGAGGATGCCCTTGGGCCTCCAACCGCTCCTCTGCCCCAGTAACTCTCACCTCTGAGGGCGTCCCATGGTTGCACTGAGCACCATTCCCAGTGCGCGACCAGCCAGAGTGCCGTAATTTATGCAGATTAATAACTGGCTGGAGCCCCTGGGCTGACTAGGAGCTCAGAGGGTGCATTAGGCCTGTACCCAGCTGTGATGAACAGCCCAGGCCATGATGGGAATAGTAATCGGAGCAGCTGTGTCCTGGCAGGTGGGGAGGGTGCATGGACAGCCATGCCACTGATTGGACTTCCTGGGCTGCGCTCTCCCTTCTGCAGTTCCTGCCCACTTGGGTAGGGCTGGGCACCTGACCCCCACTGGTTGGTGGAGCTCTGCTGGTTCCCGCCAGCTGGGTGCCTGACCCCCACTGAGTCCAGTGGAGCTCTGCCGGTTGGGCGCCTGAACCCCACTGAGTCCGGTGGAGCTCTGCCGGTTCCCGCCAGCTTGGTGCCTGACCCCCACTGAGTCCGGTGGAGCTCTGCCTGTTCCTGCCGGCTGGGCGCCTGACCACCACTGATTGGTGGAGCTCTGCCAGTTTACTCCAGGCATGTGGCCAGGGATGATGCTATTTCCCTTTCCCTGAAGTGGGTTATGGCAGGATCCTCTGAGTATCTGTGGCCCCTCCCAGAACGGTAGGTTGGGGGCAGCTGAGCTGATGCCTGGTGTTCTGTTGTCTGCTTGGACCTGGGAGGGTGGGGAGAGCCGAGATGGAGAATCCGTCCCTGGGAACAGGTTAGGGGCTGTGCCGAGAGGAAGAGTGCTTGGTAGAGTTGCCAGGTGTTCGGTTTTCGCCCAGACAGTTCGGTATTTCCTGTTTCCCTCGGACGGAAGCCTGGCAGGGACAATTTTCCCCTGCCTTGTCTGGTGGGGGAGGGGCAGGGGGAGTGAGGAGTGCAGGGCCATTTAAAGGTGCAGTGCCCTCTTTTTTTTTTTTGTTTGTTTTTTGTTTTTGTTTTTGCTTAACAACTTTGGTCTCTTCCCACCCTCCCCCCTTTATTTTTTCTCAACAGATTTTTTTCCGGTAGTTTTTTTGGGGGGGCCGGGGTGTTCAGTATTTTTTGTTAAACCATCCGGCAATCCTAGCGCTTGGTGGCCCTGGTAGTGCAGCCCATTGGGGGGCTGAGGGAAAGGGAAGCTCAGAACATAGCGAGATGGGCTTAGCACCCTCTCTTGCTGCAGGACCTAGCGGGACTAGTGAGCCAGGAGCTCCCTGCTTCCAATCCTGCCTTCCTCCATCGACGACTCCTGGGAAGCTGCTTCCTCATGCTGTTCCTCCGTCTCCCCCATCTCATGGGGACCACGCTGACCTAAACAGGTCGGTTACGCACTCGAGGGGTGCCCTGCCCACCTGTCCATTCCATCTCCTGCTCGCCTCTCCAGTTGAAGTGTTGGGACAGGCTGCAAGGCTACATCGATGGCTAGTCTACTTGGCCACAAAACCTCCTGGTTAGGTGTACTGAGGGGAGCTCACAGGGGCTCTTCCCATGCTCCTATTCTGTGGATAGGCAGCAGTTGGCAAGGATGCCAGCCTTGCATTGCTCAAAGCACTCTCGTCCCTTACTCTGTCTCTGTTCAGAGGGGAAGGAAAGCGCAGTGGTTAAGGACCTAGACTGGGACTGAGGGGATCTGGGTTGAATTCCTAGCTCTGCCACTGACTTCCTGTGTCATCGTGGGGCAAGTCAAATCTCTCTGAACCTCAGTAGCCCATCTGTAAAATGGGGATAATGAGCCACCTTTTGTCTGGTCTAGCTGCAAACTCTCTGAGGGCGGGACTGTCTCGCAATGTGTCTGTGCAGCATCTAGCACTGGGAGGGGGGTGTCCCTGATCTCGGTGCTACCGTAATAGTCAGAACACCTACAGGCTGCTGATACTGCATTATGGTTTGTTTGAATAGGGGAGCAGAAAGCAGTCAGTGAAACTCAGCACTGAGCCAAATGAATCCAACTGTCTGTGCCAGCAGGGGTGAGGTTGGCCCTTAGGTTCAGAGTGATCGCTCTTTTGGGGGGGTGCAGGTGAAGGTTGAGTGCCTCTCTTTGGCACGCTGGGTGTGCCTGGGCATGTGGCACCCGCTGCCCCCTAACCCGCTGTGTGCACCTGGCTGTCTCTCAGGCATGCGGCAAGAGGAGGACATCGGCACCCAGTATCGCTCAGTCATCCACACGTTCGGAGCCCAGCAGAGGGAGGCTGCCCTGACGTCGAAGGCAATGTACCAACAGGCAGGTTTGGAGCAGAGGTTATTCCTCTGGGGTAGGGTGGGGCAAAGCAAGTAGCTTAGTGTCTCTTCCGTGTTGTCTCATCCTTCAGCTGCTCTCTGCATTCCACTCCCCTGTGGGTGTAGATGAGGTGGGATGCTCTTCTCACAGACCTTCTGTCCCCAAAGATCTGTAGCAGGGGCCAGTGTGGAAAATCAGTGTGTTTTCCCATCCACACTGACCTTGATCCCACACTCTGCTCAGCATCCCAAGGTATCCAGATGTTGCCACTAAAATGGGAAAGGAGATAGTTAACCATGTTGCCATATGTGTCTATCATCAGTAGGCTTCAGAGTGAACACCCATGTCTAGGGAGTTGCTTCAGGCTGCCTGCTGAAGGGCTGGAAAAGCTTTGTGCTGCAGCTGCCAGGCCTAGTAATGTAACTGGTTAAAGCAGTGGGAGCCAGCCCCCATTCTGCAGAACCCCACTCGGTGTCTGGAGCACGGTTGCTGTAGTGTGCAGACTCAGTGCAGGTGCCGGGGCAGGTGGCCAACAGAGTCTGGGGCCTTTGCTGAAGTGCTGAAGGAGGCTTCTCATGTTGGAGCTGCCTTGCATCTCGGTCTGTGGGTGCAACAAATGCTGGGAACCTGAGAGGGCGGAGCGCTGTTCCCCTCACGGTGTGTCGGTGCATCCCCAGCTGCTGCCCCTGTGTGCTGTGGCTAGGCTCTGCCCTCTGAGCAACCTGCGGGGGGGACAAAAGGGAGGCAAAGCCTCGCTAGTTAATTACCCCAGTATGGTCCCCGTGCCTCTCTGATGAGGAAGGGGGGGGCAGTTTCCTTGGCAACCTGCCACCACGGCAACTGACAGCTTGGGGCGGGGGTGGGGGGTGGTGTGAAGGTCATTGACTGAGACAGGTGCAGCATCCCCTGTAAATGATTCCCTGCTTAAGCAGTTTGTCCCCAGCCACGATGGCTGGGACAATTAAAGGCGACCTGTTTAAATCCAGCACGTGGCAGGCAGATTGTGTGTGTGTGTGTGTGTGTCAGGGCAGAGTGAGGGGAGGCACAATGGGTCATGGGCAAGGCTGGTGGAGCAAGTCTCTAATGGGCTGCGCAGTTTTGGGCTATTCAATTGCAAGATCAAGGGGCAGCTGCTGATCTCTTGGCTCAGCACTGGGCTGGGCCACAGACTCTTGGGAGGTGAGCAGATCTTGCCATAAAATCACCTGCCCTCAATAGATCCAGGTAGGAGCCAGTTCTGAGGGGGGCTGAGCACCAGGAGCGCAGGGTGGGCGCTCAGCATAGCATCGGCACTCACGAATCCCAGCCCTACAAGGCCTTCCTCGAATTCTGCCCCGTTTCCACGGTGACGGTGGGCCGGCTCAGAGCTGGCGCGGATCCAGGGGCTGTCTCCAGGGGCTGACTCTGGATTTCCAGAAGCGTGACGGAGATCAGAATCCAGCCACGTCTCGGGGATCCCCGGTGACATGTAATGAGGCTCTGTGCCAACAGCTCCGCTTCCTGCAGCCTATTAACCATGCAAAGCTATTCCCTGGCAAGGGGAAAAAGCTTCTGTCCCCAAGTCCCAAGGGAGGGGCCAGTACGCTGCCCCCAGGAACAATCTCTTATTTATACGTTCCCTGTCTTTGGGAGCCGTGCATACCGGGCGCTCGGCTGGGCCTGCGCTCAGTGACAGCAACAACTTTGCATTTATTAATGGGGCTGAAGGAACTGAGCAGCATGGTTGGCAGATGCCTCCTGGGACTCAGTGTCTCCACAGCTTCTCCACTCCCCACCCAGGCTCCACCTCCTCTGTGAGGAGAGAGGCTGTCAGCGCTGCGCCAGGTGCCTCTCTCGGGCCAGCCGTGTGGCATCTTCCTCTGCTGCCGTGGTGAGGAGGGTTCAGCCACTGGCCTTCCCCTGGCCTGGATTCTGTTCCTGGCTGCGAGATCTGGGGCAAATCAGCCCCACTCTGTGCCTCAGTTTCCCCACCTGTGAAATGGGGGTAATGCCTCTGATCTCTCTCTGCCATTCTTCTTTCAGGTATGTGTATGAAAAGTGCTAATAAGAGCCTAGGATTTGTGTTTACCTGACCCCTTAGCCACCCACTGAACTCAGCCCTCCTCCCAGTCCTGCATTGCCTCCGCAGGAATCGCCAAGGCCCCCCACCTAGACAGTGAGGTGCTGGTCTCTGCCCATGGGTAAGAGGAGAGTTAACCAAGCAGGGAGGAGCTGGGGCCTGACATGCGTTGAGGAAGAGCCCATGTAGTGATCTGGGCACAAGGGGATCGACAGACTTGCCGAGCCCCTGGGCAAAGTGGGAGGGGCGGCTCCTGGAAGGGGCAGGGCCTCAGCCAGAAGGGGCGGGGCTGGGGCAGCCAGCCCTTAGCATTGCCCAGAGTGTGCTGCACTGTGCTCTAGTGGCGATTTAAAGGGCCAGGGGCTCCAGTGAGCTCTGGGCCCTTTTGAATCACCAGGCCCCTAGGGCAGTTGCCCTCTTTGCCTGTCCCCACTCCTCTCCCCATTGGCAGGCCTGTCTGGGCCCAAAATGGACGCTGCTTGTATGGCCATGGGCTGCTCTAGAAGGCAGGGCTGAGGCATGGGGGTGGGGGAGCCTGCCCTTGCTTCAGGGCTAGAGGCTGTTGCTCTCCAACCCCCAACCCTCCCATCTCTGCCAGCAGCAGGGGGTTTGAATCCCTTTCCTTACCCTGGTTTGCTACCACAGCTCCTCCCCCAACTTCAGGCCCCACTGGGTTCCAGTTAATTAACTGGGCCTCCTTATCAGCTCCCACAGCAGCATCCCTGCTGCATGTGAATTAACTCTGCCCAAGATAAGCTGCATTGTTCTGGGCCCCGGAGAAACGAGTCTCTCTCCCTCTTCCCTCCCCCCCACATCTGCTGGAAAGTCTCCAGAGCCACCGACTCCTTTGATGTGGGGCGCATCGTTAATTGCATTAAAGAGCTGGCTGACAGGCGAGCACTGATGGGAGCCGCAAGGGGCTTTTCCCCCAACTGGAGACAAACCCCACTCGCCTCTAAGGCAGCCCCTCCCCTTCCTCTGGATCCTCATCTTAGCAGATACCCTTGCCCTGACATAACACCCCGTTTTCAGCACCTCCACTCACCTTGGCTTGGCTCAGTGGGTGGTCATCAGCGGCTCTGACAGGAAGTGCCTCTCCTTTTCTGGGAGCAGCCCATGCAGACTTTCTGAGGGAGCTCTGACCAGGGGCCAGGACACAGGGTTGAGCAGCTAGAGCTCTGGGTTCTGTCTCTGCCATAAATTGATCTCTGCCTCAGTTTCCCCTCATTTGTCAAATGGGGATCGGGGTACTGAGCAGCCTTCATAAGTGGCCAATAGGCTTGGGTGTCCTGTTGTACCAGGCACTGCATAGCCATGGCTGGATATGGACCCTGCTCTAGAGGACTTGCAATCTGAGAATGTGTCTGCATGTGCAGTGAGGCCGGGTTGTGAACTAGGGATGTAAAATCCCATTTAATTGGTTAAATCGGTTAAATGTGATGTTTAACAAGGGGCAGGCAAGGGGCGCTGTTCCAGCCTGGCCATGGCAGGCAGGGGCTAGTGAAGCCCCTTTACTACAGGCTAGAAGCTGCTCCAGTCCCCACCATTTAACTGGAACCAGTAAGCATCACTTGTTAAGGGTTAACCAGGTAACCTTTCATATCCCTATAGTGAACTCGGCATTTCCAAGCCCATGCTGAAGTATCCGCGCTGCATTGGAAACCTGGGTTCACAATTGCTGACCCTGGTGCTCTTGCTAGTGCTAACACATCTGTGCCGCGCTGTGAGACCTTGTGACTCGGCTCTGTGGCTTCGCTTGTGTCCACACTGCAGAATGGCAGGGTGTAGAGCAGACCTGAGCCAGAGGGGGATTTGGGATGCAAATAGACCTGTGTCCTGAGTAAGGATGTTAAGAAGTGGGTAATTGACTAACTGTGTAGTTGATACTATTTGTGTGAACTACATGACTAGTCTATAAGGGGCCCCGCTGCAGCTCTGCAGTTTAAAGGTAGTAGGAGCCAGGCATGCAGGCAGCCCAGCTTCTACTACATTTAAACTGCAGAGCAGCAGCAGGGAGAGGTCCCAGACCCGGGCATTTCTTACTACATTTAAAATGCAGAGACGCAGTGGTCCAGGACCTGGCGCGAGCCAGGACTGAGCAGTCCCAGCTCCTGCCAAGTCCTGGACCGCTGCACCTCTGCCTCCCCTGTCCCCACCCCCCACACCACAGAGACGGTGCTGGCGGGAACCAGCTTTTAAGCCAGCTCCCCCCAGCACCAGCTCCTGCTTCCCCACCCTTGCTGTCTCTGATACAAAGGCAGCAAGTGGCGGGGGGGAGCAAGTAATTGAGTAGTGACTCAACTACCCGATAAGTCTAGGCTGGTCGACTACTCACTTACATCCCTAGTCCTGAGTGCTTGCTGACCCAAGTCAGCCTAATGTGGGTGGGTGGGAGTGGGGCTTGGGCTCAGGCTGGCTCAGACCCCAGGCTTCATGGGCAGGACAGATACAGCCTATGGAGATGAGCAATGTAGGAAAGTTCAGGGGGAGCCCCTAGTGGTTAGCACAGCAGACTGTAGCTGACCCCTACTGAGGGAGTATGCTCAGGTGCTGAGAATTGGGACTCCTGGGTCCTATTGCTGACCAATGTTCTCTAGAAGGTGCGCACCTGCACGGCCGCGCACGAAAAATTCTGCATCCGCCCACCTCCTTTGCAGAGCCATGCAGCAGCACTCCTGGACCTGGATGGTGAGTGGCGTGGCTGCTCCCATGGCCGGGGCCACGTGGTGGGTGGGGACGGGGACAGGACTGTGGTGGGAGGCAGCTGCTCTGGCTGCTGCCAGGGCGGAAGCCATGTTGGGAGGTGGCTGCCGCCAGGGCCGAGGTCACGTGGCAGGTGGCTGCTGCTGCTGGGAGTTGGGGCTGTGGGCCTGGCAGGAGGAGCAGTGGGGGGTGAAAGAGGAGCCAGTGGGGCTAGTTGTGTAACAGGGCAGAAGGTGGGGCAGGAGCTAATGCATCTGCACAGTAAGTGGGGCTTTCTTCCATAACAATTTAAAATAGAGATATATATTTGTTAGTAATGGATGGGTGCCATGGTGGCACACGTCCAAACAAGCGCACGTGACCTCAATACTGGTGCACAGGACAAAACTCACTCCGCTCACGGATGGAAAATCTTTGAGGGAACGGTGTTGCTGACCTGGGGCAAGTGGGTTTCCCTCTCTGTAAAGTGGCACTAACAATCCTTCACTCCCACCTGGGGCGGCTCGGATGCTGCATGACACGGGTGAGATGCAAAGGATGCTTGGGGAAACATTTTAGTCAAGGCCTTTGAAGTCCTTGGATGACAGGTGCCATTGCAGAGCACGTTGCTCCGGATGGAGAGCGGCACAGCCTGGACTGATGGCCCTTGAGAGATTGCTGGGTCTCATGGAAGCCAGCTGGGATGCTGGGATCTAGGAGGAAACACTCCCCTGTGGATCTAGGAGATGTTTCCCCTAAAGGGAAGTAGTGTGCCGATTCTCCTCTCCTTTTCCTTGCCCCAGAGAAGCTTTTGTCAGAGAACTTGAGCCCTTAGGCCCTCAGAATAGGGCTCAAGCCATAGACCTGGATCTAAAAGCTTGAGTTATACCTGCCTCTGCTAGGGGCTGAGTCCATCATGTGAGAAGAGCAGCTGCAGTACAGGTTGTAGCTCTGAAAATGGGCACTCTCTGGTCTGGAAGGACCACGGATGCTCCTGGACCAGAGAGCCCAGGAGCCTAAGGGCAGGAGGGCCAGCCAGGACTGGGACAAGACCGGATTCCCCCAGCAGCCCGTGGCAGCTGAGGGCTGGAGCCCCAAGGCAACTCCCAGGAGTGTGGGGCTGGGGTCCCTTGACATTCCCTGGGAGCGATAGGTTTGGGGGCCGCTGGCAGGTGACCTCCCCGGGTCCGGCAAATTCTCTCTCTGGACTGGTCAGGTCCCCATGGTGCTGGACTAGGGTGGTCCAATCTGTAGTAGATTCAGAAACCTCTTCTGTGGTCCAGGCACTAGAGGGAGACAGAGCAGCATGGCGTGATGGCGTTGCCTGTAAGCTGTGAAATACCCAGGCGTAGAAAAGGGTGGGGCAGAAATTGCTAAGCATAGCAAGGGGCTGCTCGGCAGCGTCCAGTCACACCCTTGGGAGCAGGCTGCCCACCTCCTACTGCCTTTTAAAGTGCAGAGCCGCAGTGGGGTTTGGTCACGAGCCGGGACTGAGCCGGAGGCCTTTCCCTATTGACTAATCGAGTAGCCAATAAAAATTCTATCGACTTCTCGATTAGTAAAATAACCTCATTTTAGCATCCCTAGTACCCACCAGGCTTAGAACCAGTTAGGAAAATGGGTGTCTCGTGGCCCCCTTGTGGCCTATTTGGTGAACTGCAACGTTTGCACAGTTTCCATTGGGTGTTAGCTCAGAGAGAGAACAGTGTCTGTCTAAGGAAATGGGAGTGGGGAGGGGTGCAGCACTAGGAGGGGTCCCAGGCAGTGTGTGCAGCCCTAGTCCTAAATTTCGTTTATGGCCAGCTGGATAGTGGTCATCAGCTCCGGATGCTTTACTCTGACCCATGTTCATGGTGCGCCCATCGCTGAGGTGTCTGGGCTGGGTGTGCAGGACTGCACTGGGAAAGGGGTGTGGCAGCTCTAGAGCAGGGTTTGTGCTGGTGGAAGAGGCAGTTTGATGCTAATACCCAGGGTCGCCCAATGAGGGTGGCTGTTGTGGGCAGGTCTCTATCTAGCCAGCTCTGCAATTTCCTGCTCCTGTTCTTAAGTCCTTTCAGGAGACTTGCATCGCAGTCAGCACAGGGGACTCCGGGTTCTATTTCCAGTTCTCCAGCTGACCTGTCCAGGGCTGTCTACCAATGTGCAACAGGGCTCATGCCTACTGCTTGCCCCGTCCCCCCTTCCCCGGCGTGCCACTTTCTGTGTGTTGCTAGGTTCTTGGGACTTGCTGGCCAAGAGTGTCACTGAATGGAAGTGAATAGAAAATGCTCCCCCCACCGCCGATGAGGGTCCCTGCCCACTGCTGCATCGGCCCAGGGCCAGTCCCTGTGTCCCACTCCCCTGCCTGGAAGTGGACGTGGGCCTGGTGTCAGGAGAAGCAGTAGCTGTTTTGACTTCGCTGCCTCTGGATTTTGCTGGTGGTGTCCCTGCTGTTTGCTTTCCCCAGATCTTGTCATGGCCTCTGCTTTGAGCTCCTGGACTGGGCCAGGATCGAGGGTCGTTGTCAGATGTGTGGGCTTCCCACACTAATCCTGTCACCCTGGTTGCCTGGCTCCTGCTGGAGAAGCTGCTTGCTCCCTTTCCAGGAGCACTGCCCTTGACATCCTTTCTTCCTGTCTCCTCTTGCCAGGAGCTGGCCAAGCAGCAGCTGGGGCCCATCACCACTGAAATCCAGGAGGCTGGGAGTTCTATTACGCAGAGGATTACCACCAGCAGTATCTGCACAAGACCCCCAGGGGTTACTGCGGTCAGAAGGGGACCGGTGTGGCCTGTCCCATCAGCCCAATAGCCGAACAGGAGCCCTGAAGGGAGAGCATCTGGGAGCCATGGTCTTCCAACCCACCAGCAGTTGCCATGGGAACAGAAGCAGCCTAGCATCTCATTTTAAGTGACCATTGTGAGCCCAGGTGGCTTTTCTTTTCAGGGCACCTCAGACCCAGTAGAGCCGGTGTGGCGGGTTAAGCATGGGGCAAACTAGCACTTGATTCCTTTCCTGCCCTGCGTTTCAGGAGAGCTGGACTGTCGCACTGGAGATGTCCAAGGGCTGCTCTGGGTCTGAGCCCCAGTGAGGCACCAGAGTGGAGAGCTCACCCCTTGAGCCTGGGTGCTTTGCCGTTGCCTCCAGGCCGGGTCTGTTCCTGCACCCGTTTGGCCCTGATTGAAGAGGGGCCCATCGGAGACAGCCTGCTGGCGATGATCCTGCATAGCCTCTGGGCTTTGTTGTGCTGCTGGTTCCTCATGCTGATCTGTCTGCACCGCCACCTCCTTCTCTCCCGCGCGTCGCTGGGGGTCACCTCGGTTCCTTGGGAAGCTGGAGCACAGGTGATGAGGTAACTTGCGTGGAGAGTTTCCTCCCTCCATTGCCATGGCAGAGGCAGGAAGAGACTCTTCCCCCTCCCACCTGACACTTGGGCCAGTGGGGCTGGCTAGAGGACAGGGCAGACCCAGTGGCCCTGGGCAACCTCTAGCTTATAGGGCCTAAGGTTTTCAGCCTCCTTTGCTGCTGGATTTGCGATGGCCTGGGGACATGGGGACCTGGTGGCAGGCAGCAAACACTGTCCTCTGCCCACCTGGGTTTGCTAGACAAGGCTGGGAAGGCTGCAGCCCTCCCCTGCCTGCCAGCTACAGCCTCACCCACTCCCCTATTTGGTGATGGAGGAGCTGGGCCACTTCTGCAGGGTCCCATTGACTTGTAGCCATTAAACCACAGCCCAGGAAGCCTCCCATGGGAAGAGTCAGTGATGCCAAAGCCCCTGGTCCCCTGGATCCCTGCTGGTCCAGAGAATGAGACTGCCCTAGAGAGTTGGACACAGGAACTGGCCAGGCTGCTGGAACTGGCAACCCACAGCCCTTCCACTGCCTTGTGACTTGCTGGCCACGGTCTCCCCCCTTGCACATGCTTCTACCTCCTCTCTGTGAGCCCACTAGGGGAGGGGAGCTGTCGCAGGCTGCTATCTGCTTGCCTGCAGAGGGCGCCCTGTCCTTTTCTCTCTGCTCTGCCACTAGATGGGGGCAGGGGAGGAGTGACGTGCCCCAAGCCCCAACTAGCCAAGGGGGAGCGATGCTAGTCCAGGGCTTTTCCAGCATTCACTGCTGGGGCTGCTCTAGCTGATCGGGTCCTGGGAGGTCCCACCCTGCATCCAGATTCCCACCTCACTGTCACTCATTTCACTGACTGTTCCCCAGGAATTGGCAGGGCCCCACCCCCTGCCCTGTGTGCATGTCTCTTGGCTTCTCTGGGCCTCCTGGTACCTACTGCTGCAGTAAGGGGCAGGAACAAACTCTTCCAGCTCCAGCCCAGCATTGCCCTTTAGTTGAAGGAGGGTCTCTACTTCTCCCTGGCCCTGCATCATCCCTGGAGCCCCTGCAGCTCTGTCTAACCTAACCAGCCTGCCCCTGAGCTCCCATCATGTCTCGCCACCTGTCCCTGCACATAACTGAGCCCACCACGGGGAAGGCAGATAACTGACGTACAGGTGGGGCTGAGCCCAGCCTCCCCTTAAAGGGCCAGTCCCCCTGTGACAGCAGCAGGCACCCCCCCCGGTGGGTCACTTCTTTGGCGCAGTCTTTTGTTCCACCAGATGCCACAGAGGCAGCAGTGCAGAAGCAGAGAGGCCCTGAGCTCAGCGCCAGAGTTGCCTGCTGCCGGTGGGTGAACATGCATTGAACTCTGCTGGGCAGAGAGGTGGCATTTAAATTGATGCTTAGATGGGTGGGGCTGGCCTCCTTAATTGGTCCGTGCCATTTTGATCCTCTGAAACGACCCAGCATCTCTTGGGCTGCACTGAATAAATGAAAGGGTTGATTTATTGATGGCAGCGCTCAGGTTGTGGCCGGGCTGATGAACGTGTTGGTGTCTGCATGTTGATGCTGCTCCTAATCGGTGTCAGGGCTGGACGGAGGAGATGCGATGTTAGAGGGGCTCAGGGTAATGGGGATATTGCACAGCAGCTTCCAAGAGCCAAAGGCGCTGGCTTGCTCACAGCTCTCATACCTGGGGTTGCAGTTACAGGATGTTGCCTGTTCAGCACGTGTGTGTAAAGTGCTCCTTGCGCAGAGGAATGGGGAGTTAACTGGGATTCAGATGAGCCATGTCCTAGATAGCTCTTGCCATCTGCACCCCTTACCCACTAGCAATTTCAAAGTAGGGCTGCTTCTGTCCGGAGAGCACAGACTCCTGCCACTAGAGCCATAGGTGAATCCCCATGAGCAGTATAGGATCTATGACAGACCCAAGGGAAAATTCGGATTCTGTCCACCAGAGGGCAGTCGTGCCCAGTTCTAAGTGTGGTCTCTACCAGGACTGCTCCCCGGGGCTCTTCCTTTCAGCAGCGATGAGCTGTGATTCTTGGCCCGCAGACTGAACTGGTGTGTAGGAGGTAAAGAGCCATAAACCGACCACCCACCAAAGCTCCCTCGAAAGACTGGTGGCGCCTGTCTGTCCTGAGTCTCAGCAGGAATTATCTTGGCAGGGGCCCAGCCACGGGGAGTGACCCTTCCTTACGTTTCATCCCAGGAGGACACAGCTGTCCAGCACCACTGGCGTTAGAGCACCGCTCTCCAGGAGGGTGGGGGACTTACAGGGCCGACCCTGCCCCCAAACTGTGCCAGAGGCTGGCCTCCTTCTCTAGCACCTCAGTGCTGATCTCATGTTCTCGGTCTGCCCCTGTATCTTTTCTCTGCCTGCGGCTGGCTTTGCAGGCACGGTCTGTGTGTGCATGGAAATCCCAAGGCCACATCCTCACAGGAGCATTGTGGCTCTGGGCCCATGTGCAAAGGCTGCTAATGGAGAGAGAAGTGGGGGAAGGGGAAGTAGGGGTGATGATGGATTATTTGGAGGGGGAGGAAAATGGCAGCGACTTGGTTTTAAAACAGAGCCCGTCTCTCTTCAATTGGGGCAACTGCTGCATCTGCCTCCTGAGTCCCGGTCCCCCCGTGGGGGAGCTCCTGCAGCCCTTGCCCAGGAATTCTCGTTCAATTGGCTCCCCCATGGCGGTGATGGCGGCGCACTGCCAGCAGGTGGCGCACTCTACTCATTGCCGCAATGGCTGGCAAACTGCCCAGCGCCTCCTTAGACTACTCAGACCCTCCAAAGCATTTGTAGGGGACAAGGTTTGGGGGAAAAGTTTTAAAAAGAAATCAAGGCTGTTTCCAGGGATCTTGGCGGGCCTGAGAATCAGCCTGTGGCAGTGGCCAAGGGGCAAATGGCTCAGAGGCAGGGGATTTTAATAAAGGCCTCCCTAATTGAATTCAGCTAAGCGTGGGGAGTATGTTATGCCTTTTATTTTGGGCGGGGGTGGGAGACAGGCTCAGAAGCCACTGGCTCAGAGCTCCTCTTCAATAAAGCTTGCTGGGTGCCTGGCTTCCTTCAGGAAGGTGCCCCGGCATCCTTGAGCAGCCGGCCCAAGAATGCAGGCCGAGGTTTTATGTCTGCCAGAAAAATGATATTGACTCGTGTTGTTTTGCCGTGTGTCTCCCTCCTCCATCTGTCATTGGCTTTGAATACGGGGGACAATTTCAACCAAATGTCTCGGTCCAGCTACAGCTAAATGTTCTGGTTCCCCCCCCGAAGAGCTCTCAGTGCTTCTGTTTTGTAGGCTGGGAGGACAGGTATCACCGGGCCGATAGCTTCTAATGGGTTAATCAGGTTATTTCTCCTTCAGCAGGTGCAGTAGTCCCCATGGAGTAGACGCTCAGGGTGTGTGGGCTGGTTTGCATGTCACAGCTGTGCCTGTGAATCACAGCTGGGGTCCCCGGGGCAGTGAGTTGGGTGGCTTTCAGCCTGGCGCCCGCAGCCAGTTGTCGTCCTGCACCCTGGGGTGTTTCTGCTCCATGAGGGCTCTGGGTGCAATGGGCAGGGCTGGACCTGGTCAGCCTGGAGGTGTAGAGACTGGGGGGAGGCTGGAAGCTTGCACAGCACTTGCCTACACCTTTCCGTAGCTCAAGCAGCCACAGCACCACATAATAATACCTGTTGTTTCCAGAGCAGCTCTCAAAGCGTTCTGCAGAGAGGGAAACTGAGGCTCACAGAGAGAGAGGTGACTCCTCCGAGGCCGGCCAGCAGCAGCTCTAGGAATAGACCCAGGGTTCCTGAGTATCGGGCCAGGGCTTTAGCCACACTGCTCCTTCTGTGGTATCTTTGCTTTCCCTGTTAGTCTCACACCTCCCATACTGTGTGTCTGGGGCAGTCCGAGCATAGGGCCCCCATTATGCTAAGTATCCTAGTGTGCTGACCTGCATATTCTCTTTGGCTGCCAGTGCAGGTCTGCCGTGGTCTGGGGATGTTAGTCCCTGGGGGTTTCATGGGGTTGGTTTCCTCTGGGGCAGAGTGGTAGCTCCCTTCCACTTGGCCCTCAGTCCTGCGGCCTGCCCTATGTCACGGCCATGGGGCTGCCCTGCGCAGTGACACACAAGCCAAGTTCCTGCCTGCTTCAAAGTCAGCCCCCCATGTGGGGCTTTCCAGTCGGGGGGCGTTCGTGCCCCCTCTCATCTCAGTTTCCTGTCTGTAAAATGGGTCCAATAATTCCCTCTCCCACCTTCTTTGTCTGCCTTGGCGATTGATGCTAGCTCTTTGGGGCAGGGACTGTCTCCTACCATGTACAAACCCTAGTACCGCAGAGCCCTGACTTCAACTCAGCCTCTGGCTGCTACCGTAATACACCTCGGAGTAGGCACTGTAAAAACTGCCTCAGCTAAACTTGGCGGTGATTTTTGTTTCTCCTGCACATGCTGCCCCATCCCCACTGTCTGACTAGCTGAGCTTACATATTTCCAGGGTGTCCCTCCTAAGTGGGCTGTGTGGAAAAGATGCGTATGGACCAGTGCTACTGAGCCCTGTAGCTGAGGGGGTGTAACTCCCCATAGTAACACATTGCTTTGGGAAACCAAGGCATGGAGTTGGCCTGTGACATGCCTGGGTGGGGTCATGCAGCAATGTGGTGGTGACCAGACCCCTGGCATCCTGGTTCCAAGCTTGGTGCTCAGTTTAGGATGGAACAAAGGACAAGCTGAAGTGAAGAGACGAGAGTTCGAAAGGGGATGTCAGAGCTGAATGGCCAGAGCTGAGCAGGATGCAGCTGGCTGGGCCAGGCTTCAGGGGCTGGTAATTGCCATTCTAGGGTTGGAGTGTGGCTCACTGGGTATTTTGTGTCCCTCTCTAGAGGCCAATCACCTAAGAGTATAAGAGCCTACTACACTGAGCAGCTAGCAGTAGATTTTCTCCCTCAGCTCAAGCCCTTCCTGTCAGAGATAAAGATCAGACTGTTCCTACCCTAGGGAGCCGCGGGGGTGGGGGTAGGGGGTTATTGCCCTTAGAGATGAGAAAGGACTTTGTTTGCCAGAAAGGGGCAATTGTGGCATTTAGCTAGTGAACCAAACTTCACTTCCACTGCAGCCAGGGAACTTACAAGCAGGGGTGAACTTGGCCCATGGACCTGTGTGCGCCCACAGCAGGGTGGGCTTCTCTGTGCCCTGCTAGCCCCTGCTCTCACGTCTTTGGGGCTGCCCCACCATGCACACATAGCACACCAGGCTGTGGTGCCATTAGAGCTGTTACAATTCCTGGCCAGCTCCCTCAGGGCCACTCCCTGCCTCTTGGAGTAGGTGCGAGCGCTGGATGCCTGCGCACCTCTGAGGCTGGGCCTTGTCCAGGCCTTGTGGGAGCAGAGAAGCACACAGCTTGCTGCAGCCGGCAGCACCTGCCCCCTGTGCCAGAGTGTCCCTGAGCCCGGAAGGTGGGCATGGAGCTCGTGCTGCCAATGGACTGAGGAATTTCCCTGCACCTTCTGGAGTTCATCACTTTCTACCCAAGCCCCCTTCCCTTCCTCGCCCATCCCTGCCTGTGGGGCCAGATTCACAAAGGGCTTTAGGGGCCCAGGGCCACAGGCTAAAGGTCCTCTGCTCCAGGCCAGCCCTTCCTGGGCAGAGAGGAGCAGCTCTGCACACTGCGGTTCCTTCCTGCTCCTCCCTCCTCGGTTGGAGCTCTGTCCCTGCAGCTCCCATTGGCCAGGAATTGTGGCCAATGGGAACAGCGGGGACAGGGCCTGCAGGCAAGCGTGGGGCAATGTGCAGAGTCACCTGCCCCGTCCCCTTCCCAGAGCCTGTGCCACCAAATGGGAGCTGCCCCAGGTAAGTGCCTGACACCCCATCCCTGAGCCCCCTCCTACACCCTACGTCCTGCCCAGACCCTGCATCTCCACCCCAACCTCCTGCCCTGCGCCCCACTCCTGCACTCCAAACCCCTTGGCCCCAGCCTGAAGCCCCCTCCTACACCCTGAATGCCTCATCTTCCGCCCCACCCCAGAGCTCACACTCCCTCCTACCCTAGGGATGTGAACAAGTAGTTGACTAGACAATTAACTGATAAACCTGGGCTTATTGGTTAATCTTGTCAACTACTCACACTCCCCGCCCCCCCTTGCTGCTTCTGTATCGGAGGCAGCAAAGGTGGGGAATGAGGAGCCAGTGCTAGGGGGAGCAGACTTAAAAGCCAGTTCCCCCCAGCACAAGCTCCGTAGTGCCACCTGTCTCTTCTCCCCCCCCCCCCCACACACACACGCACGGATGAGGGGGTAGAAGCTGCTTTGCAGTAGTAGCTCCTGTCCTCAGGGAGTTTGGACTCACTCCATGGACAAGGGCTGCTGCTGCTATCCTGCACTGTTGCCTCTGAGTGCAAGGTGGCAGGAGGCTCCCTGGGAATGGGGCCGGGGGAACTATCAAATAGTCATGTAACTGCAAGGATGTCATGCCGTTACATGACTATTCAATTATCCGATAGCTAACATCTGTATCCCACATCCAACCCCCTTCCTCAACTCACAGCCCCCTCCTGCACTCTGACCTGACTGCCACCCTGGTGCTAAGGGGCCTGTGGGTGCAGCAGATAGTCCCTGCCCTAGGTGCAATCAAAGACAGCTCTAGATTTCCTCCCTCGGCCACAGCTACAGTTGCACAATTCTCCGAGATGCTTGTTAGTTGGGCCTTGAGGCGCTGGCCTCTCCACACTACACACCCTGCTCTAGATCCCAGCATTCCTTCATTTCTCTGCACTGAGCAAGGCCTGCCCAACCACCACCCCAACACACACGCACTTGGCGCCTGCCTGCTGACAGGCCTTTGCAGCTGGATGTCAAAGGGCTTCCAAAGGAAAATAAAGTATCATCCCTACTTGCTGAGAAACTGAGGCACAAAGGGACTTTCCCCCCACACCCAGCCTCCTGGGCGCTGCCTACTGAATGATGCTTCCATGGCACCAGTGTCAGCATGAGGGGCGTGATGGCATCAGGAACAGCAAGACCTGGGGTAGCCCCCATTCCTGAGCCCGTGGGGTGGAGGGGAACTGGAGTTTGGATGCACAGCGGGGCAGAGCAGGCGGGTGTCTAGCAGGAGGGCAATGACAGGATGCAGATTAGGGGCCACCAATTGGTTAGGACCGGCCCTGGGTACCCAGCTGGACCAACCACCCTCCCCCCAGCTCTATCCTACAGGACTTCTGAACACCCAGCTGGGGCACTCCCCTGGCCTGTTATCCCATGTGGCTGAGCGACTCCTGGCCTTTACCGGTTCAACACCCAGCCTTGCCTCTGGACAGCTGGCCAAATGCAGAGAATTGAATCCAGGCCTCCTGCGTTGTGCCCTGCCTGCTGGGCCATGGCTCAGTGCCCGTCCTGTCTGCCCTGTCAGTGCAGTGGGGGTCTGGCAGACTGGGTGATTTCAGAATCATTAAAGACTCCATTGGCACTTTGGCTTGTGAGTTTGTCCTTTCCTCACTGGCAACAGCCACTGGTTCTCTCCCCGCTTGTGTCTCTGCACCAGCCACCAGTTAAGAAAACGGCTGACAAGTGTCCTCTAAATTCAAGAAGGGAGCACGTGCCTGCCCCAGGAAAACAGCCTGTCAATTGAGGTTAGAGCGCAAACACCCTGTGATGCTTGGAAACTCCAGGTGATTCACAACAGGAAGTGTGTGTGTGTGTGAGACAGGTGCACAAGAGATGGGAGGAGGGTGAGTCATAGCCTGCGGTGAGGAGGGAAGAGTTGCTGGCATGTAGCTCTCTCCAGAGGTGGGGAGAGCACCTGGGCTGTTTTACTGTGTAGGAGGGACCGTTTTTGGCTCCAAACTTTCCCCTGAGTTCAACTGAAGTACTAGCTGGGGTGGCTGCCTTGCGAGGCAATGCAGCCTAGTGGCAGAGATAAGTCAGGCAGCCTGCATCCTCTTCTGGGACCATGGAAAAAGTCCCCCTCCCTGTTTCTGGTCCATAGATTCCAGAGTAGGAGGGACACCGGAGAAAGACCTGTGCTAGAAAGTCTCTGGGAGCCTGTTAGTGAAGCCCCCAGCCTCAATTCCTCCCCCCCCCCGGTCAGTTCCAAGGATGACTTACCCGCACTGGTAGTGTTGGCTGTCTGGTGGGCGGCGGGTAGCGCTTTGGGGCAGGGCACATGTGTCTTACGCAACTACCCCAGTGGGGCTTGCTCTCAGGTGGGAGTGTGGGTACCACCAAACTCATGAGGGTCCAATGAGGCCAGCATTGGAACGGAGTCTGGAGGGGCCCCCTCACCCAGTCTGGGGTTTCTTTGATTCTGGGAGTGGTGGTGAATCTCTGGGTAACATCTCAGGACCCTGGCTGACCAGGCCAACCAGCAGGGACACAAGGGCAGCGGGGATTTTGGCTGTGGGGGAGGTGGAGATGGAGCTAGGATCTGAACCTGGGTTACAGGGAAACTCCCTAGAAACTGCCTATGGGAGGGCAGCTGTGGGTGGTTCCTGGACTGGGCCTCTCTCCCCTCTTCTCGCTCCTGGAGGCCCCAAAGGGCCAACTGCCCCTCCGCACATGCAGTGCTGCTGGCAGAGTGGCCCCCGGGAGCTGTGCAGCAGGGGGGCAACCGTGGGCACTGTGACCCTATTCCATCCCCCGGCCGCACCTCTGGAGCTGCTTCAGGTGGAGCAAACTGCGGCAGGCCGGGGGTCCGCAGGGAGCCCGGGGCTCAGGCTCCTGCCAGAATTTCGTCGTTCAAACTCGTGCTTAACCCGAGCTCGCGAGGGGACCGGGGGCCTCTGGTCCCCAGGGGAGGCTGCGTTTAAAGCCCTGGTGGGAGAGGATGGGCCAGTAGCATGGACAGGCCTGGCAGCTGCTGCTCGATCTCTAGGAATGGCTCTGGGTCCTTCTGCGTCGCGGGCCCCCCGGCGCAGCCCGCACGCTGTTCCAGTCCCGGGCACGCCCGCCCCCGAGCACCGCCGCTGCCTCGGGCCAGGCCCAGGCCCTGCTGGGGGGGGGGGGCGTTAAGGACAGGCCTGCTCGGCACGCGCTGTCCCTGGGCTGTGCCTGTCGCTCTTGCCTCTCTCTCTGCAGCTGTACAGTGGGGCTGGGGGAGGTGTTAATGAGGGAACAACAGGAAGCTTCAGTCTTTTATTAGCTGCTGCGTTCTGCAGCTGGAGGTGAGTAATCTGATCTCTGCGGCGTCCTGTTTGCTCCTCGGCGCCCCGTTCCTTGCCTCCCACTCACCTGCCGCTGGACCAGCCGCGACCCACACCCTCCCCGCACGCCCACGCACGCCCTTCCCCTCCCCGGCGCGCCCCACGTGCCCGCTCGCCGCGGCCGCAGCTACCAGGAAAGCAGCTGCCGGGGCTGGGGCTGGGGCTAGCGCGGGGCTAGCGGCAGCGTGTCGCTGACGCCCACGCACGTCCTGTGTGGAGCCGGCAGCGCGCCCCCCCCTCCACCTCCACCTCCACCTCCAGCCCTGCTCTTGCTTCCGGGCGACCCGCCCGCCAGACGGAGCCGCTCGGATGCTCCCTCGGCAGCCCACCTTGGCCCGGCGCGGCCCCTTTCCGCATCTCCGGGGGGGGGGGCCCGGCGGGAGCATGGCGTGTGCTCGCCTCTGGGTGCGCGGGGCCTGTCCTGCCTGCCTGGCGGCGGAGCGGGGACCCGGAGGGGAGCAGGCTGGTGGCGGATCAAATCGGCCGCTGGAGGACGGGGGTTCGGGTTGCAGATGCCGCCACCACTCGGTGCTCGTTGGCTCTCTGCCCTCCTGGCTCTCCCCTCGGAGGGGTCATGAGGTGGAGCATAGAGGTCAAGGAATGGGGTGGGGGGGGGCAGATTGAATCCCCCCCTGCCCTCTGCTTCGGGCAGCAGCCACCGATTGCTGGATTCTGTCGGAGCATCGGCTCCCGTTTTTGCATTTCTTTTCCCAGTAATTCCCCGATCCCGGCTCTTTGGTGGCGTTTCCCTCTCCTGTCGTTTTTGTGGAGGGGTGGCTGTGTGGGGTCCTTTGGCAGGCAGTCCCGTTGGGGCCCCCCCAGCCCCTGTGGGGCTCACACAGCATGCCCTCTTACCGGCTTAGAGAGTCCCCCCCACCCCATTCAGCTGGGGGCAGTACCTGCTATGGGGGAAGGGCATTGCCCTCACTTTCTAGTGTCCACTTCACCCCTTTACACCAACACTGGGTTCATTAGGGTACATTTTAAAAAGGAAACACTCAGGAGTGGGGGGGGTTTAATCCCTATTAACAGAACAAAATGCAAAAGCAGCTTTGGGGGTCTCTGGCATGAGCCAATTCATCCTCCCAGCACTGCCTGGGGCAGATAATTGTCGCAGCCAGATGGGGAAACTGAGGCACAGAGCGGTGCTGTGACTTCCACAATGAGTCAGGGGCAGGATACAGATCTTTTTACTTTCAGCCCTCTGGTTTAACCGGGAGGCCATGCTTCCATGGGCACTTTCCCCACCTAGGGAAGAGCTGGGCTATGCACCAGCCTACAGCATTGAGCAAGGCAATGTAACAAAGTAAAAGCTCTGCTGTCATGCCCTTCTCACCCTGCACTTCCTGCCTGTATTCCCCTTTGCTCTGCCCTTCTGTCTCTGGACTGATGGTGGGGCCGGGGGGGCACTGCCCAGGTGGCTGCGTTCTCCAATGCAAACACAGCTGCTATGGGCCGCCTGGCAGCAGCGCTCCCCAGGTAGCTCTCAGTGGGGGAAGAAGGAGCTGCAGCCCTGCAATGGGGCGGAGGGGGGCAGGGAGTGGCCAGCCTTTCCCCCAGCTAGGCCCTGTAGGGAGATATTGGAAGGTGGGGCTGAGGCGACCACTGCGCTGTGTCTCGCATGGCCTGAGCATGACCAAGGCTTGGTGGGGAACCGGGCTGCCTTCTCCCCTGCTGTGAGTTTGAGCCTTACCCCCAGGCTGGCTCTGTCCCGGGGCTGGGGATTTCAGCTGCTCTCCCCTCTCAGTCCCGTCCCATCCCTCCAGCATTGCAGCCTATTGCATCACCCCCAGCTCTGCGTGCGGAGGAACCCGAGGAGACAGGCAGCTCTCACTCCCAGCGCTCTGCTGCCCAGCTGCGCAGGGTTCCAATCTGATAAGGGAACCCAGACGCTGCCAGGTGGGTGCTGAGAAGATGCTGCAGGGGCCACCTTCCTGGAAGCGTGGGCAATGCCGGGGCAAGCTGCTTCTGGGATGCCCTTCCAAGGGCCTCAAAAGGCTCATTACAGGAGCTCCATCACGGGGCCCATTTCGCTCCTTGGCCTCGCCATGTTATTTATAGTCAAGCAGTGCTGCCCTAGAGCTCTGAGCCCCAGCATGTCAGGAGCTGCACAGCCACGCAGTGAGAGCCAGCCCCTGCCCCAGAGCACTGCTGTGGGAGAGGAAATGAGTTGCCTGAGATCCCTGGCAGCACTGGGGATAAAACCTCGGTCTCCTGGGACCCAGCCCTGTGCTCTCTTCACTAGCCCTCCCTGCATGGGCTTTGGCAGGCCGGTGTCTGGCTGGCGCTGCCCTTGCCTGGCAGGTGTGTGAGCCCAAATAGCACAATCCTGATTGACAGTTCTAGGCTGGAGACACTCCGCTCACTCCAGGAAAAGCGGGGTAACCCTCCCCCACAAACTGCCCACTAGACGCCACAGGTCCTAGCACACCTGTGCAAACCATCCAGGATGCTGCCTGAGCGCCTCCAGTGGCCATTGCTGTTGGCTTTGGGACAGACAGACGTACACCTGCGAAACTCAGAGCAGGAGCTGGCCCTTTGCATCAACAATGACGGGGCAAAGGATTCCAGGCTAGTTATGTGACACCCCCACAATGGACTCTGGGGTTCACAAAGCCACCAAGGACTCAGAGAGCCCTGTTGTCACCAGGAGATGCCCCCTGGCAGACAATAGGCTTTGATTCCTGGAACCACCTGGAACTGAAAATGGTTTCAATCGACAGAGGCTCCATTTCAGTTTTAAAAGTGATCCTGGAGTGCTCTAAAGTCATCAGAACCCTCACATCGTAGGCTCTGTCTACACTGCAGTCGGGATGTGATTGCTGCAGGTGTAGACATACCTGAGCTCGTTTGAACCTGGATCACTCGGCTACCAATAGCAGTGACTCTGTGGCAGCAGGGACTAGTCCCCCAGCATGTGCCCAGGTTCTCAGGCAGATTTGATTCATGATTCAATGTCCTGTCTTTTGCAATAGTAAGGACATTAACCACCGTGCTAAATTCCCCTTTGAGTAGCGTATCGTCTGCCTTTCTAACATTCCTGCTGAGACTTCAGTTGGCCCCAGCCTGCTTCCCCTCCTGCCCCACATGGCTGGGTCAAGCCAGGATCGCTGCTCCCAAGCATTCAAAAGTAACAAGTCAGGCTGCAAAAGAATAAAGGAAGGGCTTGGCTTAGAAATCGTAGCCTAATACGTGCCATCAGTTACTGGCCTTGCCGGGGGGTCTCATGTGATTGGAGAAAAGTTTGAAAACTCCAAGCTAGAAACTTCAGGGTTTTTTTGACTGGCAGCTGAGACAGTCACATAATCACATGACTCCAGGAGCTGGGTCTTGAAGAGAAACTCCAAATAACACAAGACTTGTGATACAATGACAAGAGCTTGGTGATGGCGGGGGGTGCCCCCTCTCCACGCATGGCCTGAGCAAGTTAAAAAGGGCCAATTAACCTGGCAGGCTGCACTTGGCGGAGAGCCAGGGTCTAATAACATCTAATGAATGATGAAGCCCAGCTAAGCAGGGGTCAGGCTGGGGTTTGTGTCATGCCAGGAAGTGGAGAGGAAGAGGGGGGTGCAGGGAGGTGCTAAGAGAGAGGGGAAGTTGGCTAGGGACAAGGAGAAGTTCTAGGGGGAAGGGGAAGTCTTGGAATCCAGCCCTGGGCTACAGAGACTAGAGAGAAGCCAAGAGGGGTGAAGTAGCCCGTATGAATGGAGGAAACTGAGGCTGGTAAATCCAGAGATGGGCCAGGAGCTGGAGAAGTGGGGAGCCCAGGGAAACAGGTGCCAGACTAAGAGAGAGTGAATCCTCTGACCCAGCCACAAGGAGTGAGTGCACTCTGACCCGGCCCAGTGGTGAGTGCACGCGCGTACAAGCTGGCCACGCTGGGCAATGCCTCTGTCACGAGCCGCCGTCTCCTTCCTCTGCACTGTGCCACTTGCTGAATTGCTTGCACCGCGTCTGCCATCAGCAGGTGCTTTCCTCAGAGGGCTCCTGTCCCAGTGCCATGGCGGGTGTTCCGGGCACTGAGCTGCACGCTGGCTTTGGGAGGCATTCTGCAAAGCTCCAGCCTGGATGGATCGCTGCCCATTTAAATCGCCACCAAAGGGAAGGATATGGGGAGATGAAGCCTGTATGTGCCGAATGGCCTGTGCAGAGCAACCTCCATGCTGTGGGCGTCTCCTCGATTTCACCGCTCAGATGGGGTCAGCGGCTCACGAGGAAGAGGGCTGGGTGGAGGGCAGTCAGGCTGCAGGCCCCTCGGTCTCTATGGAGCTGCTTTGACTCCAGCCAGGTTGTCTGGCGAGAAGAAACAGACCCGCCATTTAGCTCAGTTCAGAGACTTGCCCAAATACGTCCCGCTCATTCTCTGAGGCTGCGTCTACACGATGAGTTTTTTCAGTAAAAAATATGCTAATGAGGGACTCATTTGCATGAGTTGCGATCTCATTTGCATATATTCTGCCGATCCATTTTTGCGCAAAAACAAGCAGTGTGAACATTTTCTTTGTGCACAAAAGCTCCTTTTTCCGCAAGATCCTTATGCCCCAAAAAAGGAGGTTTACCGATCTTGTGGGAAAGGGGGTTTTTGCGCAAAAAGAAAACATCCACACTGCTTGTTTTTGCGCAAAAACCCCAGTGCAAAAACGGATCAGCAGAAAATATGCAAATGAGATTGCAACTCATGCAAATGAATCCCTCAGTAGCATATTTTTGCCAAGAAAACTTGTGTAGACGTAGCCTGAATGCCTGGGGTCTGTCTAATTGGGTGCAGAAAGGAGGTTTGGTTTGATGCCACTTCTCTCCAAAGCAGCTCACGCTTGTGTCACCAAACCAGTGGGCTCCCCAGGTGTATTTTGCACCCCCTGACTGACAGCTGTGCCAACAGCAACCTCAGCGTAGACACTGCTGTGACAGGCCTATTTCCTGCAGCAACTTGGGGCACTCACTGTGTTCAGTTGATCTGTCATTGGGGGGTCAGGGTCATTTAGGATTCCATGGGGGAGGGTTACCACAGCCCCCCAAGAACTAAGGAGGAGGAGGAGTTGGCAAATTCACTCAGGTGGTAACTGCTCTTGGAAGGTATCACCTGTGCTTTTTTTCTGGCGGTATGGCCCGGAACGGCGTACTGTCACCTATTTTCCCAGCACGCAGTAAAAAAATGGCATTTCCCCCTGCATACCAGCACCTGTTTTCCTGGCGCTGCTCGTCTCCTGACAGAAGCCTGCTCAAGACACGAGGCATTTTTTTTCCGGCTCCCAGTGCGGCGTTTTGGCTCTTAAAGGGGCCGCAACCACATTTCGGCCCCCAGCATGGTTTTGTTTTTTGTTTTTTTTTGTTTGAGCCTAGAGCAGTGGTGAACAACCTTTTTTCAACCATGACCCCCATATCTTATTGTACTCGTGTCGCGACCCCCAAGGTAATTTGAGCAGCGCAGCATGGCGCTTAGATCCGGGCAGCCGGGCGTATGGCCACTGCTATGGTGACCCCCCAGGAAGACATCCGTGACCCCCTTGGGGGTCGCGACCCATGGGTTGCGCACCACTGGCCTACAGTATCAGCACCTTTTTTCTTACAAAAAAATCACTGGGTATCACCATCTGGGCAGGCGGCATATACTGATCAGAGAGGAGACCAATACGCAAAGAAGGGACTTTTGTAAATGCTTTCTTTCTGGCCCAGCACCCAGACAGGACCTTCTGGGTCGCTGGGGGACCGGAATCCACCCTGGGAAAGGCTGGAAGGACTTGGGTCTAGTGGGGCCCCATAAGACTGGCAGGTGCATCTGGTGTGTAGGTAGGAACTTCTCTTGGTTTTGATGTTTTCCCTGTGATGCTTTCACCTCAGGGCTGTGTGAGAGCTTGGGACGAGTGGCAATTACTGCTGTACAGAGTCTCTGGAGAGAGCGCAACGTGGGAATGCTGGCCTGCCTTGGCCACCTGGCTTGCTGGCAGTATCACAGCGTAGGCAGGGGACTATGCAGCCTGGAAAACCCCTGGACAGGCAGGAGGGAGACGTGGGGCTCTGCCCAAAAGAGGCGACAGCTGAGGAGCCGAGGACCGAGTGGCGGTGCCTTTGAAGGACCGCAGATGTGGAATGCAGGCACAGTCGCCCTGAACTGTACGCTGCTGTATCTAGCCCTGCTGGCACAGCTATGCCGCTGCAGGCTCTGAGGTGTAGACATAGCCTCTGCTGCCTTCCGAGCCAAGGTCTGGCTGAGACGGGGGGCGGTCACAGAAGACCCCTTGGGGGGGCTTCCTCGAGTGCTGACAAAGCCACTGACATTCACCTTCCTGCTCTCTGGGGCTTCCCAGCACCCTGTCTCACTGGGCCAGCTCCATGGTCTCCCCCAGCCAAGGCACAGAGCTGAGATCCCTGCCCCCCAAGGAGCAGTACAGACACTGAACCTCTTCAGGTCAAAGGAGAGTGCAGTTTAGGGCCCAGCTTCCTGGGATGCCGCTCCCCAAATGGGATCAGCACCCCAAATGAATCATTTAACAATGAAAGGAGGATGTACACACCTATTGCTCCCCCTGGTAACAATTATTTACACTGGGCTTGATTGTAAATAAAGGTGATTTTATTAAGTTCAAGGAGTAGGAGGTAAGTGGTTATAAGTGAGAACAGGCAGAGCAAAGTAGGTTACAAATTTAAGATAACAGAAGACGGTTGGCTAATTCTGACACTAAAATCTCAGTAGACTTATTACAAACTCACCCTAAAATTGTTCTTATTCCAGGTAAGCCTCCAAACCAGGGAAGTTCCCTCTCCCTGGGGTCTCTGGGGCTATCTCTACACTACAGAGATTTTTCGGAAAAACAGCCATTTTTCCAAAAAAACTTGCGGAGTGTCCACACCTCAAACATGTTTTTGTGCAAAAAAATCGAAAGAACAGAGGGGTTTTTCCAGCATAGGTATTCCTCATGCTACGAGGAAGAACACCTTTTTGCAAAGGAGCTCTTTCACAAAAAGGAGTGTGTGGACGGAGAAGAGGGGGGTTTTTGCGCAAAAAGAGGAAAGAGGAAAAAGCACAGGTGCCTTGGTGGCCATTCTGTGCATAGCAATCAGAGCTTACTTTTGAGAGCGCGTCCATGCAGTCTGGATGCTCTCTTTCGCAAAAGCCCATCGCTTTTTCGATGCTCTTTTGAAGTGTGGACGAGCTCTTGCGCAAGAAGTTTTTGCGGAAGATCTTTTCTGATAAAAGCTTCTTGCGCAAGAAGCCTGCAGTCTAGACGTAGCCTGGTTCACCTTCCTGGGAGGGCCATGCCAGCCAAAGACCAAGAAACTCCCAGCTTCCTATTGTTTTATAGATACTACCTTTCCCTAGACAATTACTTGGCCCGCCCTTCCCAGTGGGGGTGGACATGTGACTTTTTAAGACCAATCACTGCTAAGACTTAAAAGGCAAAAGAAACCGTTTACAGGCGGTTGCTCTGACATTGTTGCATCCCGGCACTGGAAACACCCTTGATGGCTTTCCATTTACACAGTTAAAACCATAAAGCATTCCATACTCCAGGGCTGTGTCTAGACTGGCAAGTTTTTCCGCAAAAGCAGCTGCTTTGCGGAAAAACTTGCCAGCTGTCTACACTGGCCGCTTGAATTTCCACAAGAACACTGACGATCTCATGTAAGATTGTCAGTGTTCTTCTTGAAATACTATGCTGCTCCCATTCGGGCAAAAGTCCTTTTGCGCAAAGCTTTTGCGCAAAGGGCCAGTGTAGACAGCTCAGATTTGTTTTGTGCAAAAAGCCCGATTGCGAAAATGGCGATCGGGCTTTTTATAAGCGTCTAGATTAGCGCGGGCGCTTTTCCGCAAAAAGTGCTTTTTGCGGAAAGCGTCCATGCCAATCTAGACGCTCTTTTCCCCAAATGCTTTTAACGGAAAACTTTCCGTTAAAAGCATTTCCGGAAAATCATGCCAGTCTAGACGTAGCCCAGATGTCTAACTTTACACACAAGAATGATGCGTACACCAAAATAAGACAGACAGACCCAGCGGATTATGACATGAAGATTGATAGGTCGCATGAGGCAATTTGTCCCAAGCATCTTTGAGTTATGCATATTAGTGTCCACAAGTCCATTTCATAAAGCATGGTGGGGGCGGTTCATCACACTGGCCCTTTCAGGTGTGGCTGTCCCTGTGCTCAAGGAACCTCCAATGCCAAGACTGCCAGTCCTGCCTTCCACCCACCCTATCCAATTCCCTGAACACGCCATACCAGCCGCAACACCCGTGAGGGAGGAAACGCATCAGCCTTGCACAGCGTGCGTCCTGGGAGGTCCACTGTCAAACATAAAAACAAGCAATCAGGAAAGGAAAAGAAGCACCCAAAATAGCCCCTTATGCCACCAGCTGCTGGGGAGAACTCAGCGCTGCTTGCTTGCCTGGCAGGCCACAGAGCCCTGGTAAGGTCTCGGGTAATTGTAATCAGAAGAGAAACCCGCAGCAAAAGGGGGAGCAGACGGCTGCTGCGTGCCAGGTTGGGGGGACAGTCTCACCAGAAATCCTGTCTTAGCACCAGTCTCTGCCCCTTCCCCGCCTCTCTGAGTCAGGGGTGTGACACACCCACAGCGATGGAAGAAGCGTCTGGTGACCTAGTTACCGTCCCTCGGGGAGGAGTAGTTCCTGCAGCGATGGGAAACCCCCTGCCGGCGGCATAGGCTACACCACCACTAGTGCATTACACCAGCAGGTCTATGGCGCAGGAGTCACGCTGTGTAAACAGGCCCAGAGAAGGATGCAAAGTCTAGAGGTGCCAGTCCCTGCTCTTCTGCCCGGTGTCACTGACACTGGGGCAGAGTGAGTCTGTCACAACCCAGAGCAGCTTTGCACCTGCTTCACTCACTCCCTCTGTGCTGGGACTGCCCGAGGGCAGGCAATGGACGATCTGGGGTAACAATTCAGACCTTTCGCTGGGGGCAGATGGGGCTAAGTCATGCTCTTCAGGGCCGATGCCATCTGTTTCATTCTGTGTCTGCACAGCACTAGCACATGGGGTGCTGGGCAATGCTACCTCTAATCTTTTCCATCCATGAGCGGAATAAATTGTTTGATGTGCACAGAGGCACGTGTGATGGGCACCACCAGTAGAAACAAAAAAACCCCTAGCAGTGGGCGCTCTGCTAATCAGCTGGGCAGCACTGGACTCTCTCCTGAGCGGCTGCACAAGCACCCAGCTTACAGGGAACCCTGGTGCTGGGCCATCCCTGGTCTCAGAGGTGCTGTAGTAACACGTACTAACGAAAAAGAGCATCAATGTTAAGGTGCTTTGGGCTCCTCAGGGGAAGATGCTGCTGGAGGCCAGAGCACTGTTCAGTGCAGCCTACCCCAAATACCCAGGGACTGAGGCACAATCTCCATTCATGCACAGATCTGGCTTTCCACAAAGTTCTGGCTGAAGCTAGCACAATGGAAGTAGTTGACTGAGATGGTTCCCAGGCTGGTCCTCCCCCTCCTCCCGGGAACTCTGGAGTTAGCATGTGTTTCGTGCGGCATTGCGTGCTTCTTTTGGACCTGGCAAAAGGCAGGTCTCTGTCTGGGCTGGGGTGGTTGGTGCCCCCTACCTGCCATGGGGGCATATTCACTGCGATCCCTAGAGGGCAGCACCCCTGCTCAGCACTAACAAAGCAGGCTCTGGACTATCCTGGGATGTTAATGATGGCTCTGGCAGGCTGTCTCTGGATCAGAGCACCAGGCCCGGGTGCCCTCCTTTCTAATCCCTTGGCCCTACTGTGTCATCACCTGTGTTCCTTTTGCTCCGTGCTGCAGTTAACAAAGAAGGGGCTGATTTGAGCCCCCCTTGCTGGTGCAAACACTGGATCGATGTCTACAAAGGCAGGTGGGGCTCCCCAGTAGTAAAGTGACTGGCGACAGCCCCTTTAAACAGGGATGAAATTTGTTCTACTTCCCCCCCCCCAGATTAGCCTTCAAAAGGCTGAGATTCCTGGTCCCTGGAGCAAAGCTCCCCCCTCTTGCCAGTGCTACACAGAAACCTGCAATCTGGGCTTTCCTTGGCTCTGCATTCTCTCTGCCATTGCTTGCAGCAGCCGTGGCGTGGAAGAGGGGGGCAGCAGAGGTCTGGTTAAAGAGGAACGGGCTCCTTTCCAGGAGGCTTTGCAATTAAGATTCCACTGAACACTCCATTTACTGTAGGAGAATCCAATAACCATGGATCACTGGGCGCCTGGTTTTTCTGGATCGGTGACAGTCGAGGCGGCGATGTGTGTTTCTGACCAGGGTTCTAAGAGGAACGTTCATAGACAGCCAGCTGGGGGCAATTCACCCCACGGCTGAGGGCCAACTCAAGGTCTAGGCATTTCCTAGTCCCTCAATGGGCCTCGATCCAGTTTCTAGGGGGATTCCATCATGAAAGCGCCATGCTGCTGGTCCCAGGTTGGCGAATGTGATGGACACTTGTTTGGCTGTTTGCCTGCTTTACCTTCCAGGGAATAAATTGAGGACCTTGCTTGCTAGGGTTGCTGATCCAGCACCCTACACTAATGCAGAGGTGGGCAATAATTTTTGAGCGGGGCACACTTCAAAAATTTTTGAAGTGGTCGCAGGCCACCCTGGAAGGGGCGGGGCCTTGGATGGAAGGGGCGGGGCCTTTAAATAGAGGAGTTGAAAGGGCTGGAGCCTCCCCTGCAGCTCCCAGGCATCACATTAGCGGGAAACGGGAGCTGCGAGCCCTTTCAATTCCTGCTATTTAAAGGGCTCGCTGCTCCTGGCCTCACTGCTAGTGCATTGCCTGGAGCTGGGGACGCTAGAGCCCTTTCAACCGCTTCAGTTTAAAGGGCCCAGGCCTTCCCCACGGCTCCCAGACAATGCGCTGGGGGCGGGGCCTGGAACAGCCACACGGGCCGGATCAAAGCCCTCGGCAGGCCGCATCTGGCGTGCTGAGTGGTTTTGCCCACCCCTGCACTAACGATACATACACCAGCTGGAGGAAGTAAAGGTGGCTGGTCTGGTGCTTGGAGCTTTGGCTAGGCCTGGGGTAAAGCTGGGTTCAATTCCTGCTCTGCCTCAAGTGTTCTTTAACTGCTCCATGCCTCAGTTTCCCCTCTAACATGGGGATAGTGGTACATCCCTGCTTTGCAGGTGTAAGACATTGGAGGGGGCCATATAACTACTGTGGCCAGGTGATGGCTAACTCACTGAGTTCTTGTTTGAGAGGAAGGTGGAGTTACTGTAGCCTGTTTAGCCCCACCCAGGCAAAGCCCCTGGCTCCGCCCACCATCACTCAAGCCTTGGCTGGAATGTAAGGGCTCAGGCCGGTAAGAGAGGGAAGACTGGCTATAGGGATGAAGCAGGATTCCTGGGTTCTTCTCGGCACTCTGCCTGGCCTGGGCAGTTGCTTCCCCTCCCCTCCCCGTGTCCAGGTCTCCCCTGGGAGGGGCCCTCTGGGGTTTGCTGCATAAATGCTTGTCAAGTGCCTGGCGATCGTCAGCGGGAAAAGTCTGGGAAGGCACCAAGTGGGTGATCACAGGGGGGCTCGTAACAGGGCTCCTAGGGGAGAGAAGAGCTGGTCTCAAGGGGGGGGGGGGGTCGGGCATTGGACTGGCACTCAGACGGGGGTTCTATTTGTTACTCTGTCCCAGGCGAGTCACTGTCTCACAAATCGCTGCTGTGGGCCTCGGTTTCCCCCATATGTAAAACGGGGGCAGCAATCTGTGGAGAGGAATTGGGCGCTGTGTGTGTGGGTGCTGCTGGGGGCTATCGCAAGGGGCTTTGTGTCACAAAGAGGCTGAGTTTGCTCCATTACAGGCCGCGTCTGTGTCACACGCCCCGTTGCCTAGGCCCCCGCCCTGCAGTCCTCCCTCCTGCTGGTCTCACGCTCTGGGGACGCTTCTCTCGCACGGGAGTGATTCAGCCCCAGCCCAGCTGGTGTCAGACCAGGGGGAACAAGAGAGGCGCTGGGCATGCTGGGAGTCACAGCCCAACCCCGGTTGTGCAGCCGCAGGCCCGACAGGTGCCAGCCTCTTGTTTCAGCGCGTGACCTTTCGGCAGGCGCTGGCCCCCGGCTGACCCTGTGGCTGGCTCCAGGTAGCAGGGCGCTGAGCAGGCTGCTGGCAGGCAATGCGCTCTCACACCTGCACAGAGCAGTGGGCGGGCTGCATAGTTCTCGCTCTGAAATGGGATGGAGGAACCACGTCTGGGCAGCCAGAGAGACACAGAAAGCACCTGCGTGCCAGGCGCCGGCCTCGCAGCCCGGTAATTGGAAGAGACAGGTACGAAACACCCCGCCTGGCCTCCCAGCCTCCCTTGTTTTACCCCCTTGCAGCTGAGTCCCCGTGGGTGCAGTTCCCTTCTGTGCCTTTTGGGGGTCGCTGGTGGGCAGTGGGAGAGGAGTAACTAGTTTCCTCTTGCCCAGTCCCCCTCTCTTCCCCCCAGCAGCCAGGCAGCTGGGCATGGGAGCCCCCTGTGGGAAATCTCCGTCCAGTTCCCACCCCCCTCTTTGCTTTCACGGGGAATATTCCCCAAGCCCGAGGGTCGGCAGTGGCCTGTCAGCTCTCGGGGTGGGGGGTGGGGGGGGTTGACACAGGAATCATTACAGGGGCACAGCTGCAGGGTTTCAGAGTCTTCGCTCCCGGCTGTGAGAGGGGTAGTTAATCCACTTCCCCAAGGAGGGGGTAGCCGAGGAGTCTTTAGTGCTGCCTACACTGGAGCTCAGACTGGCATAACTGTGTCTCCCTGTGGGGGTGCAGCTGTGCCAATGTTAAGCTTTCAGTGTAGACCACCCCGAGTAGGCTATTGCTGCCCCGATCCCAGGCTGGTCCTGCCCCGATCCCAGGCTGGTCCTGCCCCGATCCCAGGTTGGACCTGTCCCGATCCCAAGTTGGTCCTGCCCCAACACCAGGCTGGTCCTGCCCCGATCCCAGGCTGGTCCTGCCCCGATCCCAGGCTGGTCCTGCCCCGATCCCAGGTTGGTCCTTTCCCAGTCCCAGGTTGGACTGTCCCAGTCCCAGGCTGGTCCTTTCCCGATCCCAGGCTGGTCCTGCCCTGATCCCAGGCTGGTCCTGCCCCGATCCCACGCTATTCCTGCCCCGATACCAAGCTGGTCCTGCCCCGATCCCAAGCTGAAGACCATGTCTGAGTGATCAGTCTCTGGGATGGGAAGCTCAAGCATCCTCCCTGCCCTCCAAACACCTGTTTGTGGTGCGGAGAGCCCCTCCCGTCAGCCCTGCTTGTCAGCCGGGGCCCACCCCACCTCCGTGGCTATTTATACAGATTTGCTAATATAGCTCGCAATCTCACTATTGTCATTTCAAACACTTGAGAAGTTCACCACTTCCTTTCGCGCCCCTCGGCGCCAGCGCCCTCGCTCGCTCGCTCTCATTCACCGGCCCTCTGCTCTCATTATCTGCCTCATTCATCAGTTCTCTCTCGTCCTCCCCATCTCTCTCTCCTCTCCAGCCCTGCGATGAAGTCAATGTGCAGGAGATGGGGGTGGGGGGGTCAAGGCCTGAACAAATGCAGCCACGGTTCATTCAGTGTTTCACTGATACGATTATTCACTTTCTAGTGCGGCGCGCCAGTCCCAGACCCTGCACAGATACAAAACAAGGCACCGTCTTTGCCACAGGAAGCAGCCTGTAGGTTTCTTATTTCTTTGTCCAGCTGCTTGCTTTGGTTAGAGCATCTGACTCCCGAACAAAGCACGACAGCCGGGCACAGTGGGTGCCGCGAACAGATGGGTGCCGTGGGGAATGGCAGTCATGGGGCAAGGCTCCAGGGATGGGTAAGGCACCAGAGTGGGAAGCAGGGGGTCTAGGCTTGAACCCCGGTGCCTGCATGACCTTGGGCAAATCATAGCGGGTCAGGTGTTCCACGCTGGCGGAGCATCCAAGGGAGGACTGGCCTTGTGCCACAGGCTGAACACGCTGTGTGCTGGGCTCATTTGAAAACCTGGTGGGAAGTGTTCCTGGCAGCTGGGCCCTCCTGAAAATCTGGCCCTGAGCTCTTTGCCCTTCAATCTCTCTGGGCTGCCTGTCCCCTGTGGTGAATGGGGCTCAGCCTGACCCTGCGGCTGGGGTTCTGCACTGCTTGTGAGGTGCCCAGATACCACGGGGATGGGAGCTGTGAGTGAGGGAAGCAAATTTCTCTTGTGTGAGCCCTGGCGCTGTGGCCAGACCTATGTGATGGCCGGGGGCAGCCAGCAGCTCAGCATCCCGTCTGATGCCAGGGGTGTGGGCAGTCGTGATGCCACGGTATGAGGAAATGGCGGGGGAGGGGGGGGGGACTCCCCCAAGTGCTTTAAACACTGCTGTGGTTTTCCAGCCAGGTTTGGGCCAGAACTGAGCAGCAAATGAAATGAAAATCAAGAAAAAGAAAAGTCCGGGGGAGGGAGGGAGGGCGAGCGGGAAAGTGAGAAGGCAGGTTTCAGATCATGCGGAGGGTGACTCCAGGGCCCAGCTGGGCCTGGCAAGGAACTAGAGGCTGGGAAGGGGGCCCCCTGTACTCTTGCAGCTGGTGCATGGCTGAGGAGATGTTCCCCACTCTGATTTGCAATGTCCTGCCGGCCTCCTTTTGGCTCCTGGTTGTTTCAGGGTAAGCGGAGCCCTTAGTCCCTCCCGTGAGTACAGGAGCAGGGCACCTTGCTCTGGAAGGATGGCTCTGTGGTTAGCATAGAGGCCTGCCCTGACACTGACTTCCTGCATGACCTTAAGCCAGTGCTTCAGGACCTGATTTTAAAGGTTGTGAGGTGCCTAATTCCCATCGAACTCCACAGGCTCCAACACCCCTTAAAAAATCTGGCCCTTGGCCTATCAGGGCCTTCGTCCCTTGCCTGCAAACGGGGGGTAACAGTAGCGCCCGCTCCCCCGGGGCAGAATGGCGAGACATACAGTGGGCGGGGGGGGGAGGATGTGGGAGATTCCGTGGGGCCCTGTCTCTGCTGCGGATGGGGAGACATGCCGGTCGTACTGCCTCTCAGCATGCTGCTGAGTAACAGATGCACAGGGACCCCATCTCATGCTCTGGCAGCCCCCATCCAGTATCCTCCTGGGCTTTCACCACTGGGCTCCTGGTGCGCGGGTAAGTCTCAGAGCCCAGGCTCCACCTGTTGAACGTTGACATGGCTATTTTTAGCCCCAGAGCACAATCCCCACGAGCCCGCGCCTGTGGACCAGGGCTCTGAGACCTGGCAAGATGTGGAGTTTTTGCAGTGTAGACCTCCCAGATCCTGAACCACCAAACCCTCTGGTTCCCACAGACCGGGGTCCTTGCTCCCGTCTCAGGGCCGGTGGCCTGGCCTCTGATGTGGCTCAGCGTGGGGCCAGCTAGCAGAGGGATCCAGTGATCAGGTGGCTGATTCCTCTATCAGAGTCACCTGGGGGCCTTTCTGACCAACCCAGCCGTCTGCCTGCCCAGAGACGCAGCCTCCCGCCTGCACCAGCTCTCACGGCGGCATGAATCCACAGAGGTGCGTGTACAGGCAGGTGTGGGCGCCCATGCCTTGGCAGGAGTGCAGCCACAGGCGCAGAGATGGCACAGGGACAGCCACACCCTATGGGCAAGCTCACGTCCTCAGCAGAGTAGGGGTGTTCCGGGCCTGCTCATTCAGGGGCCTGTGTTCACAGGCGGACGCTCAGGCAGTTACACGCACATTCTGGGGGACAAGTGCATACACTTCCAGGCTTGCCTGCAGATGTAGGACCGGGACTACTCAGTGGCTAATGCACACAGGGACAGATGTCTGGGCGGGCAGGCCTGTAGGGCCAGATCCAGTCACATGCATGGTGCAGCCTCATTCATAGGGACAGATGGTCCCAGATCCAGACTCAGGCCTGTGCATTCATCAGCCAATGCCCCTTTGAGAAAGCAGCCTATGGGGTAGGCTTGGGGTGTGAGCAGAGGGGAGGGATGAAGGAGGATCCCCCTGCTTCTCCCCGAAAAAACCTTCCCTGATCTTTCACCTCACCAGCGCCTCTTTTAGAAAGTGACGCGGCCTTCTCAAATAAAAAGATGAGAGAGAAAACTGGCAACCCCATTTCCTGCCCCATGCTCTCTCTCTGCCTCCAAACACCTGGGGCTGCAGCTGCATGAAATTCATTGCTTGATTTTAGAGGTAGAGTCAAAAACACCAGAGAGTAAAAGGAGCAGGAGGGGGAGGTTTGATGATCAGACACTCCAGAAAATGATTTGAATCTCGTTCATTTGCTGGATGGAGATTTTGGGGAGAGGGCGGGCGGTGGAGAAGGAGCTGATTTCAGTAGCACCAGCCCCAAAAGTTTACCCTGAAAAATCACGAGATTGTCTTACAAATCATGAGATTATAAAAAAAAAAAAGACGATTGGGGTTCTTTTTGTTCACTTGTGGGGGCATGTTTTCAAGCTTTTCTCTGCAGCCACAAGGGCTAGGAAAAATGTCTATTTTAGAATAAACGAAAGCTGAGCTTGTCCCGTAGTCATGGCTTTACGAAACAACCAAAACCAAACGTCACAAGACTTGTGATAAAATCGTGAGCACTGTTGAAACTTTGCCTCACCCAGAGCCAACTTCCCCCCCTTCCCCCACACCCCTGAAGTCCCATTTTAGACCATCATCCAGGCCCCATCTGAATCCTTGGATCGAAGGGTCTCAAAGTGTTTTCATCTCATAACCCTGTGAGGTAGGTTGCTCATTGCACACCCCAGAAATGCAGCCACCTCTGAGGTGGAAAGCAGCCGCTGTTTATCTATGCAGCCATTTAGGACAGGAAGTGAAAATGAATCCAAGTGCCACTGCAGGGAGAAATTTTCAGAGGGCAGAATGTAATTAACCCGAGCGGAATGAACCCTACCTGTTGTGGCTAACAGCACAGTGCTGCTCACTCTCATTAGTTTTCTCCTGAGCTATAATTTTCGGTGTATTTTTGAAAGCCCAGCTCCTGGAATTGAGAGAGCGGCTGAGAGGCTCAACTTTTGCTGATGAGAAATACCAAGTTTCTAGCCTTCCTGGTTGCAGAGAAGCGAGTGCAGCCGGAAGGGTCGAAACCAGGAGAGAATTAAAAAGGATCCCACATAGATAGGGTTGCCAGGTGTCCAGTTTTGAACCGGACAGTCCGGTATTTCAGCTTTCTATCCAGGAAACAAATTGAGAAAATACCAGACATATAAATGTCTAGTATTTTCTAAGTAAGTAAGTTTTATTATTATCAGGAGTTATCAGTACATAGTTGCGTACTGCCTGGCTGGTAGACACGCTCACACAGTGTGAGTGCGTCTACCAGCCAGGCAGTATGCAACTATGCAGTGGGGGGGGCGGGGCCGGGGCGCGATGGAATCCCCGGGGCTGGACTCGCCCGTGCGCCCCACCAGGACCGTGCGTGGGATGGGTAGCACCCCGGGATCTGCGTACGCCCGGGCCAGCCCCGCTTCCCGCTGGCTGGTTCCCCCCGGCCAGCCCCACTCCCCCCAACCGCCTCCCGGCCAGTCCTGCTTCCCGCCAGCCGGTTCCCCCCCTTGCCCCCAATCTCCTCTGGCCAGCCCTGCTCTCCCTGACCTCCCAGCCAGCCCTGCTTCCTGCCAGCTGGTTCTGCCCCGCCCCGCCTGATCTCCCCCTGCCAGTCTCGCTCCCCCTGACTTCCTCCTGGCCAGCCCTGCTCCCCTCCCGGCCGGTCCCTCCCCCCATCCCGTTCTGAGATCATGTGTGTCCGGTATGTTTTTGAAACCCATCTGGTAAGCCTACACATAGAACCCCTTTGAAAAGATATTTGATATTGAAGCCAGCCTGGGGATTGGTGGAGCCCGTCTCTTGATTTTTGAAGGTGCGAAGTTAGCAACAAACACTGACTCTTGCTCCTGTGAATAGGGCACTGGGACCAGGTGCAAGCGATCAGCCCGGTTCAGTTTTAGCTCTCCTACTTTCCAGCAGCGCCCTGCAGTACCGTGATTTTACCACAAGTCTCTTGGGGTCTGCGGCTTTTTCTTCAATCCTCAGCTCCCGGAACGGGCGCAGGGAAGGGTGAGACTCTGCCATCACTGCCAAAGCAGGGAAGCTGCTGCTCTTTGCCGTCACAGAGCAAAACTTGAAAACCCTCCCACGACTCCAGTGCCTGGAGGCAAAAAAGCCCCAGAACCCTTTGGAGGGTCTGGCAAGGGCCAGGAACCGGTTGTGCCTCCTTGGCTCGGGGCTGACGGAGAGGGATGCGTGTCACGTACTGAAGGTCAAGCCCCACTCCCTGCAGCACATGGGGGGTTGCCCAGGCCCAGTGCTGCCCACCTGACCCTGCCGACCTGTAGGCTCCGAGAGAGCATCTCCCACAAGGTGACCTATAGGTGCCTGACCCGAGTCGTCCCACTGGCTCCAGGGGAAGCTGGTCAAGCTCCCATGGGCTGCCAGGCAGCAAGCGAGCAAGCTGGAAGCACCATCATGGGCTTTCCGTCTTGGTGCCCTGAGGAAAGGTCTGTGGCTGACAGCTGCGGAATCTGCTGTTGTTGCAGTGAACTGGGGAGGGGCAGGATGAATTCAGGGAGCCGTGCCCCTCTGTGTCTCTCCCTTTGCTGGCCTCCTTCCCACCCCATGGCTCCCAGGGCCTCTCTCCTGACGGCTCCAGCTGCACCGCCCAAAGGGGGAAGTAAAACAAGCGAGCTGGCAGCGCGGCGTTCCCCCAGGAGTGGAGCAGCTGCAGGGCTGGCCGGAGTTCAGTTTCTCCATTCCTTTCCTGCGCTGGTGCTTTCCTTGTCAGCAGTCTCTGCGCCGTAAGCACCTGGGGAGCGACACACCTTTTCCCTGCCTGCCCAGGTGCCTGGAAACGGGCCACTCTGCTGATGCCTAGAGGGCAGAGGAAAGCAAAACACGGCTGTTGCACTGGGATGCCCAACCCAGGTCAGGGCTCCGCCTGCGGCACAGACACCTAGCGAGAGGCAGTCTCTGCCCCAGCGAGACTAGAGGTGTCACTTGGAGCGTCAGCTCGCTGAGGCAGGGAATGTCTTTTTCTTCTGCCTGCGCAGCGCCCAGCACAACAAGGGGGAGGGGATCTGAGCTTCTAGGGGTGACCGTCGTTCAAACACATCACAATGATTATTCCCCTTTACAGATGGGGAGCCTGGGCTCAGAGACATTCAGTGACTGGCCTGGAATCCCAGAGAGGATCTTCGGATCGACATCTCCCGAGGCCCAGCCCAGGGCCACCCCACCCAACCAGCCCCCTTCTCCAGGAAAACGCCTTCAGCTCCCACCACGGGTGAGTAACAAAGCCGAGCAAAGACCCCCCAGCTCACAGGTTCCACGCTGGAGTCTTTTTCTGCCTGGGGAGCCTTGCCATTGATTTGTTCCCCCAAAGGATGTGCCGAGCACGTTTGGAAACGAATGTAGGGATCGTTTGGCTGAGTCAGGCCAGCCGCCCCTTGAACCGCGTCTCCCAACTCAGACAGGCCAGGAACAGCCACTTCAACGCAAGGAGCAAGAACCCCCGTGTGAACAATAACGGATTATGTTGTGTGTACAGCGCCTTGCACAATGGCGGCCTGGTCCATGCCTGGGGCTCCGAGGTGTAACATTCATACAAATAACAATAACATAATAATAACTTGCCCCTGGGGAACTTTTCCTGATCTCCGTCACTGAGTGGGTGGTTCGTGCCCTGAAGCAATGCACCTTAATATCCCATAGACATTTCCATCCTACCAAACGTAACTGGATTTTCTCATTCGGCCACAGACATGCCTGAGTCTTTATTGAATCCTGCAAAATTCTTGGCTTGAATGAGACTTTGTGGCCATGAGTTCCACAGGATAAATGTACACTGTGTAAAATAAAGCATTTATTGGCTCTTTTTCAAAGGGCGCTGCCCTTCAGCTTCATCCAGTGGCCTCTTGTCCTTGTAATTAGGCAAAAGCGTACTGGTGATTCCCAGTATGGGACTAATTCGCAGTCACTCAGTATTCCCATTATGCTGGTTAGATATGGAGGCCTCACAGCATCTTCTCTATCCTGGGAGATGATGCACATAAGTCTTAGGATGCAAATGCAAATGCTCTTATGAACTAGATCAGTGTTTCTCAACCAGTGGTACGAGTACCCTTAGGGTACTCGAGAGAAGTCTGGGGGGCACGTCAACACATCTGAAATTTGGAGAAAACTGAATTTTTGTTTTAAGTTTTACAGTGCTTTATTATTTTTGTACTTTTTACACCCAAAAATTTCATCGCCCATCTGGCTACGATTAAGTTGTTTAAACAAATGTGTTGCAATGGGAGAAAAAAAAATTGTGTGGCTGAAAACTGTAGGTACTGGGGGTACTTATAATTTAGTTTTTTTTAAAGGGGTACTTTATAAAAAAAGGTTGAGAAACACTGAAGTAGATGGCCCCTTGAGGTCCCCTGCTGCCCTACATTTCTACGATTTCTGTGATTTACGAGGTTAAAAAAAAATCCACCTTCTGCAGATGTTCTCTTCTAGTTGCTTTACATTTGCTGCTTCCGTGAAAATTCCTGCCTCATTGGCTAGAATAGTGACCTGTGGTGAACAGTGGGCTGGAGGGGTGTGCAAGTGAGGGGAATGCAGTTATCTGCTCCAGGGAATACCAGCGGGCAAAGAGCCGAACTGCTGCTCTAGGGAGTTGCTCCTCTGTGTATTATTGTGGCCTAGTACACAGAGCACTGGATTGTGACTTGGCGCCTGTTCTGGTTTTCCCCAGTGACTTCAGGCTAGTCACTGCCTTGCACTGTGCCTCAGTTTCTCTATCTGTAAAACAGGGATAATTATACTGGCTTCCTTTGAAAGTGCTTTGGGATTGACGCTGCCTTGCTCAGGAAATAAAATCAGCGTTAACCAAACCCCACCTCTGTGCCAACCCCACATGTTCATTCAGCAGTGATTTTTTCTAGGTGACAGATCCATGCCTGGGAGGAAGCTCCCAGCAACTGGACTGGCAGCCCAGTGGCCACTCCACACACAGTCCCCCTGGGAGCCTGCCTGGGCACCAGTGCAAAGGCCTCCCCATATGCACAGCAAAAGGGGGAAGCCACTGTGAGGAGGGGGGAGGGGCTATTGCGCTGGGGTCAGGGTGGGGGTGAGAGCCTGGCCCAGACCCCCCTCGGAGGGCGACAATCCGGCGGGAGCCTCCGCTGTCTTTGATACGTGTTCCAGATGGCAGGGCAGACTCGCTGGAGTCATGAGGATGCCGGAATGTCAGGGCCAGCTGGGTTCCTCATTTCCAGGTGGAAGTTCTCAACTCCCCTCTCCCTTCGGCGAAGCGGTTCCCAGCCGGCTCAGCACAATCCCAGCCCATTCATTTCAATGGCTGTCAAACAAAAAGTTGGGGCTTTATTCGCCTCCCTCACACACTGTTCCATTTCTTATTGGTGGGGGCACTTTTGAGTGACAGCTTGGGGCAAGGTGAGCACTTCCCAAGAGGGCAGCAGGGGGGCCGGCAGGGCTAGGGCTTTTCTGCTCCTGCAAGAGGGGGTTCAGCGTCTGCCCCAAGAACTTGCTGGGTCTCAGCCTGAATTGTTCCCCCTTCACCCATCCAAAACCGATTTGTGGTCTTCCCTTCAGCGAGAGCCATGGCGGGAGGAACCGAGGCGGCTGCAGGCCAGGCGGGGATTGGATTGTGGTGCAGCAGCTAGGGATCATGCCTAGAGTGGGGGCCTGAGGCTGTTTTAATGAGTGATGCTTCATCTGCAGAAAGCTGCCAAAGGCTTCTCACTTGCGGGTTATACCCAGCCTAGCGCTTACCTAGAAAGGGAGGGAGGGGACGAAATACCCGAAGGGTCTTGGGAACAACTGGGCAAAGGTCTGTGCCCCCAAAGCCAACGCGGTCCTGGGCTCAGCTGCATGCTGTTTGCAGTAAGAGCACAAATACAGAGGAACACACATGCTGTACTCACACCCCACCCTGAGCCACACCAGTGGAAAAATGGACAGTAACATAGACACGCACCTTCCTGTACAAACAATAATATGGGCACACACCCCTTCCCAGCCTAGTACAGATGGCCAGCAAATTGTACACACATAGGAACAGTAAAAATCAACACAGACACACGCACACACAGAGAGGCATGTACTGACAGTAATACACACCCTCATACACATAGTAACACACACACATGCCTAGCCAGACAGTAGTGCACACACCATGAGATGTGTCCATCCCCAGATGCTCAAACATGCACCTGTACACCTAGTATCAGTCCCCCCCTCATACACACAGACACGCACGTACGCACACATATACACACACACTACATCACACGCACGCACACACCCTGGTGGAAAATAAGGACTCAGAATTAGGTCGGTTGTGAAATTAAAGCACCACATTCCCCCCCTTTCGAGCATTTTTTAATTGATAGCACCCTATTGTGTTCCTATGAATTAAGTCTGGCTGGCTGCCTATCTAATATTTACTGACACTAATGCCTCTTTATCCGACCAGTCCAGTGTAACGTACCCTGAGTGTAACTGAGAACCAGGCCCATGTTTTTTGGGGTGAGGAATCCCTCTTTTTGACGACTGATCTATTATTATTTATTTGTATTGCGGTAGCGCTAAAGGGTCCCAGTCAGGGATGGTGCTAGGTTCTGGACAAACACAAATGGAAAAGACCCCAAACAGCTTCTGTCTAAGGCTAGGAGGAGAGACAACCAGGGGACATGGACAGACGGGAGGAGACCAAGGAAACAGTGAGATCGTTAGGAAGAGCATGCTGCACAGCCATCACAGCCAGGGGCGGCCCGTGCGTATAGGCCGACTCGGCCGTCGCCTAGGGCGCCGCGTTAAACGGGGCGCCCCAAGATGACGTCATGCCATTGAGGGCTGTGGAGGCAGGGGCCCCAATTGCGCATTACACCTGGGGCGCCAGCTGCTGGCAGCCCGCCTCGGGCCGCCCCTGGTCACAGCACACCCGCTGCCTCATTGCTGTCCAGGGTTTTCAAGGCATCCCTGGAGGGCAGTGTCCAGAGGGCTGTAAGGGAGGGCGATGTGGTAGCTAACCAGCTACATCCGCTTTCTCCCCTTCCGCCATTCTCTCCTTCCCAGGCTGATCAGCAGGGACAGGAGGCAGACACAGGCCTGCACATCGATCCCTCTCCCAAACACCTGGATCTCCTTTGTCTCAGACTGTGAGTTCTACTGGGCAGAGGCTGTGGCGCAAGGAGGCCCTGGTCTTAGCTGGGGTGACTGGGGTACAAATAATAGCGTCCTAGGGACCGGCACGAGAAAGAGCAGAGCTGAGAGCGGGGGCTTCTCCATTTTGCAGAACACGATGCAATGGCTGAAGTCGAAGTTTGCTGCATTCAGCCTTGAAACGAACATGCCATTTCCTAACAGGGCGGGCAGGGAAACACTGGACCCAAGGGTTGGGGGAGGCGCCGGGAATTGAGACTTTAAAAGGAGATTAGGTCTCTTTCTACAAGCCATGCTGGAGTCTGAGGAAAATTCTCTGGCCTGTGCCAGGCAGGCGGTCCGGCTGGTTGGTCACAATGGGCCCTTCTAGAATCATAGAATCATAGAACCATAGAGACCTCAGAAGGTCATCAAGTCCAGCCCCCTGCCCTAGGCAGGACCAATCCCAACTAAATCAACCCTGCCAGGGCTTTGTCAAGCCAAGACTTAAACACCGCTAGGGATGGAGACTCCGCTACTTTCCTATGTAACCCATTCCAGTGCTTCACTACCCTCCTAGTGAAATAGTTTTTCCTAATATCCAACCTGGACCTCTCCCACCCCAACTTGAGACCATTGCTCCTTGTTCTGCTATCTGTCACTACTGAGAACAGCCCCTCTCCATCCTCTTTGGAACCTCCCTTCAGGAATTGAAGGCTGCTATCAAATCCCCCCTCACTCTTCTCTTCTGCAGACTAAACAGACCCAACTCCTCAGCCTCTCCTCATAGGTCATATGCTCCAGCCCCTAATCATTTTGGTTGCCCTCCGCTGGACCCTCTCCAATGCGCCCACATCCTTTTTGTAGTGGGGGTCCAGAACTGGACACAATACTCCAGATGTGGCCTTACCAGAGCCGAATAAAGGGGAATAATGACATCTCTGGATCTGCTGGCAATGCTCCTCTTAATGCAACCTAATATGCCATTAGCCTTCTTGGCTATAAGGGCACACTGTTGACTCATATCCAGCTTCTCATCCACTGTAACCCCCAGGTCCTTTTCTGCAGAACTACTACTTAGCTGGTTGGTCCCCAGCCTGTAACAATGCTTGGGATTCTTCTGTCCCAAGTGCAGGACCCGTCTAGCCTATGAATCTATGAAACCTTGCGTGGGTCCTGCGGGCCTCTCCATCTCACTCTGCCTCAGTTCCCCATCTAGCTAAGAGGAGGAAGATTCTCCCTTGCTCTGTCCCATCTGGTTAGAGTCAGGGCAGGGGCACCGGCCTCGCGCTATGTATCTATGCAGCGCTGAGTGCATCTGGGCCCTGATCTTTGGCTGCCGCCTCTTGGCCCTGTTGTAGAGAAGTGGCAATAAAACACGCGGGGCTGAGGCCATGCTCGCCCTGTCCATCAGGAGGGATGCCGTGGGGCACCGTGCCATTCAGCGTGATGCTGCTGTAAGCAAGAGGCACCTCAGAGCCTCTGGCCTCTTTAGTTCAGGCTCTTTCCAGGCCTGCAAGAGCCGGGTGCCTCTTGCTGGCTGTGCTCACACCTGCATCCCTGGCCCTCCTTAGACTGGGCCTGCAGGGCAAATCGGCCCCGCTCGGCACCCCAGGGGAATAGCAATGAGCCTCTGGAACGCGATGGCCCATTGTGGGTTAAACAATCCCTGGGCAAGCGGGACTCCTCAGACAGGGGGTGTCTCACCAGCCCTGATTGTCCACTGAAGACTCATCTGTGTTTGCTCCTTTCCAGCTCATTAAAAACCCATTTGGCAGGGGATTATCCCCATTGTGTGGTGCCTGGGTAGCCTGGGGGCTGATTAGTTGGCTGGTAATGGGCTCCCCCCCTTTGCCGTCTGGCTGAGGTCCCCCACGTATCTCCCCCTCCCATTGCTAGCCCCACTCGCCCGGACCCAAAGGCAATCACAGGCCAGGCCCTGAGAGCAGCCTTCCCACTCCAGCTCGGGCCAGGCAAAGGGGCCTCTGCGCATCAGGCGAGGGCCCCACAGATGCTCACTCCCCGTCCAGCTCAGCTCTTCTCCCCTCTGCATCCCTCTTCGGCCCCTTCCCCCAACCCCGCTCACACCTGCACTCCGGGCACCCTTCCCACCACACGCCTAGGAGTAGGGAGGTTAGCGTGTACCCGTTTATCTGGAGTATTGTGTCCAGTTCTGGGCCCCCCACTATAGAAAGGATGTGGACGCATTGGAGAGGGTCCAGCGGAGGGCGACCAAAATGATTAGGGGGCTGAAGCGCATGACTTATGAGGAGAGGCTGAGGGATTTGGGTTTGTTTAGTCTGCAGAAGAGAAGAGTGAGGGGGGATTTGATAGCAGCCTTCAACTTCCTGAAGGGAGGTTCCAAAGAGGATGGAGAGAGGCTGTTCTCAGTGGTGAGGGATGGCAGAACAAGGAGCAATGGTCTCAAGTTACAGTGAGAGGGTCTAGGTTGGATATTAGGAAAAACGATTTCCCTAGGAGGGTGGTGAAGCACTGGAATGGGTTCCCTAGGGAGGGGGTGGAATCTCCATCCCTAGAGGTTTTTAAGTCTCGCCTTGACAAAGCCCTGGCAGGGTTGATTTAGTTGGGATTGGTCCTGCCTGGGCAGGGGGCTGGACTTGATGACTCCTGAGGACTCATCCAGCTCTATGATTCTATGATTCTATGTTTACATGATTAACCGATAAGCCTGGGCTCATTGGTTAATCCTAATGGTTACATGACCCCACCCCGTTTGCTGCCTCTGATTCAAAGGCAGCAAGGGTGGCAGAGGCGGGAGCCGGTGCCCATGGGGAGCTGGCTTTTTAGCTGGCTCCTCGTGCGTGTCGGCTCCCGTGAAGCCACCTGCCCCCCCCTCCCCCCACTGCCTCCGACACAGGCAGCAGGAGGGGTGGAGGAGGTGGGAGCTGGTACATGCAGGGAGCCCGTTTTCAAGCGGGATCCCTGCATGTACCAGCTCCTGTGGAGGGGGAGGGGAGGCAGGAGCTGGTGCTCACGGGGAGCCAGTTTAAAAGCCAGCTCCCGCCTGCCCCGCTGCGTGTAAACGTGTAACCACTATGCTTACCCGTTTACAAAGCCCACCTTGGTCACCATCTTGCGTCTGGAGCCTGCTTACATCAGCCGCCTCTCGGGGGAGTCCGGGGCACAGCGGCAGTGTGGGTAAGAGGAGAACCAGGCTCCCAGCGTGGCAGGAGCCCAAAGTTCCTCTCCAAATCTACATCTCCCCTGCAGGGAAGCGAGAGTGAAAACGGGGAAGCGGTTAACGGGTGAGCCGGGCCTTAAAAGCTGGCTCCCCGCGCGCACCAGCTCCCGCTTGGAAACCCTCGTGCTTGGGAACGTGCATCCCCGGCACACGTCAGCAGGTGCATGTTTACCAACACAAACGCATTTTAGCAGCCCTGTCCCGTACATTGCTGAGTTAACTCCCCAAGCTCTGGCTCCTCCAGGGAACCTGGGCGGTGGAGGGGGGCAAGTCTGGGTTATCTTTATTGCAGCCTGTGGTGTATTTGCAGCTGACCCCTTCTTCCCCCCTGCCCCGCCCTGCTACACAGTGGGCTCTCTTCCTTCCCGCCTCTGGCAGGCTGCCCTGGGCTTGGCCTGCTCTGGAGGAGGCTGCTTGCCCTTGTGCCGTTTGTTTCCTAGAGCCAGGGTTAAATTGCTCCAGTTCAATCATCCCCCTCCGCTGTCCAAACCCTAAACCCCCCAACCCCTGCCCAGAGGAGTCACCGGCAGGGCAGAGCCTGAATGAGCTTACGGTGAGTGCTACTCTCTGGAGCCAGCTCTAGCCCCAGGACACAACAGCCAAGGGCCCCCGGCCCTCCGGTCCTGCAGCCTCATCCTCCCAGCAGATCCTCAAGAGCTGCAGCCTCCTTGCAGGGCAGCCACCAGCTGGCTCAGCCTCAAGCGAGGTCCTCAGGGCGGGCTGCCGTGGCTCGCCAGTGCCCCTGGGCTGCCATTTGCCCGTTTGCTGTTCCCATGTCAGTCTGCTGCTCCTCTCCAGCCATGCCGCCTCCTGCCGGTGTGCCGAGGCCGATGTGGAGGCCTGGCTGGGGCCTTGCAGGAGATCTGCAAGACCTCTGCAAAGGCGGGTGGGGACCGTTCTGTCTGTCGCACAGAGGGAAAGAGACATGTCCAAGGCCCTGCAGCAAGGCAGTGGCAGAGACAGAAATAGAATCCAGGTGGCCTGATTCCCAGGCCAATGCCTTGCCCCCGATCACCGCACATTGCAAGGCTGCTCCTGCCTTTCTCGTCTTCGCCCTCAGCAATGGGCAGCACAGGGGCCGGGTGCGGCCCGGACAAGGGCACTGGCAGGGGAGGACTTGTGGGGCCAGACCCTCCGCAATGCGTTAACTGCAGTGCGTGGAGCTGAAGGCCTGGCCTTGAGCAGCTACGAACGCAGCGTGTTTCCCGGGCTGCTCCTCCCCGGAGGACGCAGGAGACGGCTCCGACGCTTCCGCCAGGGATGTGCCGTTGAGATGGGCGAAGCCCCTGGGTGCTGAATCCCAAGCGCAAAGAGGAAGACGCACGTGATTCTGGCCCTTGCCCAACGCCCCAGGCCTGAGTCAGGGCCGGGACCCAGGGGGAGCAGGGGAGGTGGGTCACGTGGGAGCCAGCAGTGCCCTGGAACAGGGCATTCGGGGACTGGCTATTGCCAAGGGGAAGGGCGTGTTGGGTGGGGCAGAGCCCTTCAGCCAAGGGCCAGTTCCCAAGCACGCAATGCTTCCCACTGTCCCGCTTGGGGGAGACAGTCCTGGGGGCGTGGGGAGTGGGGCGTGGGAGAGGTTTGGGGAGAGGAGATTGTACTGGGGTGAAGACACTGTGGGTGCAGGAAGTGATTTGCCTGGGGAGGAGTATTTGTAATGGACAAACACACAAACACACACACACAGAAACACACACACACACACAAACACACACACACACAAACACACAAACACACACACACAAACACACACACACAAACACACAGCGCGATTGTTTTCACCTGTCACCTGCTGTTGGTGAATGGAAACTTCGTGTCAGAGAGGAAGCTGGGTGTGGGTTGGCAGCTGGCTGCAGAGGCTGCTGGCTGGGCAGCTGACGCTGTGCACGGGAGGAGGGAGCAGGGATGGGGGGCCAGGCGGCCTGGGCATCCCAGCCATGTTGGGAGCACGGCCCACATCTAGGATGCTGGTTCAGCTCCAGACCTGGCTACAGAGTGAGTCCTCTCACACTGCTCACACCGCTCGGCAGAGGCTGCTGCGACAGGCGTTTGCTGGACCCTGATGGCAGTCGTGCGTGTGTGCGTGTGTGCACGTGTGTGTGCGTGGGGAGGCATCAGGAGGGGCCATTCCTGACTGATTCACTTTAATCACTCGGTGCCTCAGCTTCCTTGCCAGAAACATACGGCTACAAGAGCTCTGTTTGCTTTAAAAAGCCACAGAGGCGACAGGGCCCTGCCCCCCAGCCCTGTTTTCCAAACCCATCGAAGAGCTCCCTTACTTTCTTTCTAGGTCCTACTCATGGGACCTGGTGCCTTTCACTTCATTTCTAGGCGCCTCCCAGCCTTCAAATCTGAAATACCCATTTCCTAGCCAGTGGCTTCATTATCTGATGCGTTCTGAGAAAGAGGGGTCGCCTTTGAAGGTGGTTGGGGTTTTTCAGGGCCCGGCGAAAGGGCTGAGGTGTCTCTCTCTCTCTCTCTCTCTCTCTCTGTTCTTATTTATAGAGATCTATGTGTGTTTCAAGGGCTTTCTGACGAGTGAAAGAAATAACAATTCAGGTTAGTTTGAAAAAGCATCTTAACCACCACAGGAAGCCAAATTGTACAAATGCAGATGTGAGTGGAAAATACTCTCAAGATGGCAGATTATTGGCTTTCACCTTATCTAAAAATAAAGTAGGTTATTAGAGGCTGATAAATGCTGAGATAAAAGTGAATGTTTTTCCACCGACAGATGAGAAAAGGCACCTATTCCCGAGCGGTAACAGCGCTCGCAGGATCTGGAGGGGGTTGGGGGAGCTCAGATGAATGTGTAGGAAAAAAAGTGTCCTGGGATTTGTGTCCAGAGGATGTTTCCCGCCATCAGTGGGGTTGTATTTTCAGGCAGTGTGTTTGTTCTTGTGTATTTTTGTGTAAAGGTCCAGAGAAATTGTGATTGTGCGTGCGCACCATGCTGCCCTCTCCTGGACCACGCACCGGGTCCTTCTCTAGCACTGGTTGGAGGGAGGACAGTTCCTGTAGGCCTGGGAGCTGGGGTCTGGCTCTCATGTGGCTGGCTCTAGGTAGCAGGCCCCTGAGGCCAACTTCATCCCGGCTGTGATGCCACTGACTTCATCTCCAGCCCAGTCAGTTCAAGGATTGGCTTTGTTTCGAGAGCAAGAGCCACCCAGTCATCCCGTGCTGTGGATCTGGGCCAGGGCTGTGCTAGGAACCTTGCACTGAGCAGTGCCTGTTGGGGCGGGAGCGTTCTCACCTGGCAAAAGCCCTAGTGGAGGATGGAGTTTCCTGCATTTCTGAATGGGACTCTATGCCAGGGACGCTTGCCCCTTCTGGTCCAGCAGGACCAGGAAAACGGGTGTTTGCTGGGGAAGGGAAGGGGGGGCTGCTAGGGGCGTGTCTGCACCTAAGCTGCACTGGTGGGCATGAGAAACCCGAGCGTTGTCTGTCCAGCACTTTGGGGTCGGCAGTTCCTGAGTCTGACTCTGACTCCTTCTAGGACCCTGGGGAAATCATGTCACCTCCCCAGGCCACATTTGCAATGGGGGACCTGTTCCCCGCAGATGACTGCTTGAAAGCTCCTAATCTCTCTTCTCAGCCGTGTTGCCAGGGCCCCTCGCTCTGGGGAGGGCCCTGTGCTGATACAAGGTTGGTATTCGTGGCCGATGCGTAACGATGACGTGCACAGGGTGGCTCTAACCACGTAATGCCCTGCTCTTGTGCTGTGCTGGCTGGGGGGGCGGGGGCGTCTCAGACACGGTGCCGACATTCATGGAAGCACCAGATGAGTGCTCAATGGCCCTGCTCTCTGGCACGTAGCCGCCAGCTAGCAAGACCCCCCCAAGTTCCTTAGAACCTGGCTGCAAACCTGGCCTGAGTTGTGAGACCAGCTGCAGCCAACGCCCTTTGGCCGGATGCAGGAGCGGCCTGAGGCAGGCTGCAGCAGCTGGCGCCCCAGGTGGAACGCGCGATTGGCGCCCCTGCCTGTAGGGCTGTCAATGGACTGACGTCATCATCGGGCGCCCCGTGACGTCATCATCGGGCGCCCTGGGCGCCCCATTGAAGGCGGCGCCCTAGGCGGCGGCTGAGTCCGCCTATAGCCACGGGCCGCCCCTGGCCGGATGGCCAGCTCTGCAGTCTGACAGCAGTGAGCGCTTTGGCTTGGCTGGCACAACACTGCGGGGCTCGCCCATATGCTCTAGGACTAACGGATTTGCCATATTTGGGATTAGGAAGGAATTTTCCCCCGGGTCAGACTGGCAGAGACCCTGGGGGGGGAGTTACCACCTTCTCCTGCAGCAAGGGGCACTTGCTGATTGTACAATACATGCTGGGCTCTCTGTCACCTGAAGTCTGTAACTCAAGATTTGAGGACATTGGGGACTCAACCAGAGGTTAGGGGCCTATTACAGGAATGAGGGAGGTGACGTTCTGTGGCCTGTGACACGCACGAAGTCAGACCAGGTGATCACGATGGTCCCGTCTGGCCTTTAAGCCAGTGGACATGTCTGCGCTGGGATAGGACCCTTGGCAGGACCACAGCTGGCCCAGATCAGCTGACTTAGGCTCCTGGGGTTGGGCGGCCAGGCTCTAAAACTGAGGTGTAGACAGTAGACTCTGGCTGCTGGGGCTGGACTCTGAGACACCGTGTGTGTGTGTGGGGGGGGAGAGTATCTTGGAATCCGGACTCCAACTTGAGTCAAAACATCGACGCTGCAATTTTCATCCCTGCAGCCTGAGCCTCAGGAGCTGGAGGCATCTGAGCCAGCCTTGGAGCCGGCGCTCTGAAGTCTCTTCTGCAGTGTAGACGTAACCTGTGAGACTCGCAAACCTGATCGGGAGCAGCAGGGGCCAGTCACAAGAGGCTGTTGCACCAGGATCTCATTTACGCCCGCCCTGTGCAGGAAGGGGGCTGCTGCTCGTTAGCTACCGGCCATCTGCGCTGGCCCCTCGGAGGATCTTACGGGAGGAAGTTGCAGAGGTGTGTGCAGCCGGAGCCATGGCACCGGCAGCTTCGTTCTTCTGAGTCACCAGTGGCCCAGCACCTGTGCGTGACCTCCGGTGAGGAGCTGGAAATAGACTCGCTGAAGCTGAGAGGCACACACCTGCAGGGCACACTGTTTTCTCTTTCTCCTCACAATGAAACCCGTGTAAGGAATAAATAACAGGGACGCTGATTAACAGTAGATTGAATTGTCTCTCGCTCACTTGTGCACTCACACACCCATGCACACACATGCACAAACACAATCCACCCCACTGGTGCTTTCATATGCACACACATGCATGAATGCACATGGTCATATACACTGAAATCCGTGTGCACTAACACACAGAGACATGCCCACACACATTTACAAGTGCACATGTGCCCCCCCCACAATCATGGACGCACACTCACATACGCACAATCACAACCCTTCCTGCAAGCATGCGAAAGCATGTGCTGAATGTTGACGCATGCACAAATATCTTGGCATGCACAGGCAGCCACACGCACACACTGGTGCATGCACCAACAGTTACACATGCAAACACACGTCTTTAGTCCCATGCATTCCCCCACACATTGGTGCGGCACATCAGGGCCCTGGCAATACAAGCAAACGCAAGCCTGCCCACACATGAACACAGCTGGATGTACTCACACGCCCACATTGAAGCAAGCACTCACCCACGCTCACATTTGCACACGCACACACTTCCCATAACTACATGTGCACACCACACCCACCCATGTACCCACCCACAAGCACCAACCCTTGCACATGTATGTACACAACCATACTTGCACACACAAATACACATGCGCAATCCTCTGCGTGCAGATTCACACGTGGGCTCCCAAGGCCAAAGACGTGGGGCACAGCCATTAGGCGAGTCACTTGCCTGTGCTGAAGACCTGGGGCTGCGTGTTTGGAGGCTGCTGCCCCTTTGCCCCTCCTCTGTTTTCCTCCTCCTCACCCTCGCTGACTTACTTTCCCAAATCTCACCTGGCCTGGCTTTTCTGTGCTCAGCCTCCCGCCCCCGGGGCTCCGCTGCTATGAGCTAGAACCAAGAGAGGGTGCCAGCGGGCTGGCCCAGCAACCATGCTGCCATGCGGAGATCTGGGCTCCAACAGCTGTGGGACACACCACGCATAGGAGCGGTTTGACTTCTGCTCCGGAGCAGCACTGTTTCCCCAGGACATGGCACATGGGACCATGCCGACAGGGGGGCTGGCCCTTTAAGGAAAATCAGCCTCCTCTGCCACAGATCAGCTGCTCTGGGAGCTGATCCTGATCAGCTGGTGGGGAGATGGTGGGGTCCGTTATTAGACTGCTGGAGAGGAGAGGGGTGATGGCCCTAAAGGGTGGGAGAGCTCAGCTGGGGACAGTGGCTAGGAAGGGAAGCCTCAGAGACAGGCCATCCAGGAGCAGGCTGGCAAGGAGGGCTCCAGGAAAGAATGCTGGAGGGTCAGTGGCCCTGTGGAAAGGCAGTGGGGGCACTGCAGGGAGTGGAGCCCAGGAAGGGGGTAGAGTTGGCCTGGGGTTTGCCTTGGCCTTCGGGAGAGGCGTCTGCACAGGAGCCCGGGGGGGAAGATCTCCCCTTCGGTCCCTTTTCATGCATTGGGCGTGGCTGGTTTGGGCCGCTGAGCCCCACGGCTGGGGCAGAACTGGGGAGCCATTCCCGACCGCCAGCCCCGATGATGGGATGGGGCAGAGCCACTGCAATGCCGGGCCTTGCCGGAAGGGACGTGAGACTTTCCAGGACACTCTGTTCCCTCCGGGCCTTCCTCCATGTTAGGCATCCAGGGAGAGTGTCCCTAGCTCCTCCCCCTCCAATCCCTGTGCCTTGCTGGCAAAACGCAGCCCCACAGGTGGGTGTGGGACTCCAGTTCCCCCAAGTCTGCATCTCTGATAACCTCCCCGGCCATTCCTGCCCTTTCCGTGGCAAGGGAGGGGGACTCACCATGTGCTTTGTATGCACTAGTGAAGTTGCCTCCCCACAGCCCCTCTCAGGTCACTATTATCCCCACTGCACAACTGGGGAAACTGAGGCACCATGCGATGCCGGGGCTTGCCCGGTGTCCTGGGGATAGAATCTGGCTCTCAGCTCTGTGGTTCCACCACTGCATTGTTCTCCTCCTACCCTGCCCTGCTAGGGGCCGTGAGGGCCAGGGCTCCTGCAGAGTCAGGGGAGGGCAATGGGGCTGAGGGCGCGAGTTCAGCATGACCTCTCTTGGATGCGTTAGCTGGGCTGGGTGATGGAAGGGCGCCCATGCCAGGGGCTTGTGATTGCAGCTGTTCTCTTCTCCCCATCCCCACCCAGGGCAGCAGGGGCCCCATCTCCAAGGCTCTGCTTGGCCGCTCAGCCTTGGGGGTTGTCGTCACGCTGGCCCTGGCCCTGGCAGGCTGCTTGGCTCTTCCCTTCCTCCACCCACCGGGAGAGCAGGCAGGCAACAGGCATCAAAGGGGGTCTTTGCGCCTCGTTGGCTCGCTCAGTGGGGCGTCTGGCTGGCTCCTCTCTCTTGGTCTTGCGCAGGACTGTTCTGGGAGTCTGTGTTCCCAAAGATGGGACGGTGTGAGCTCCGTCCGCTGTCAGATAACAAAACCGGCATGAGTCAGTGGGCGCTAACAGGCAACCCTACAATAATAAACCAGCTTGTGCCTAGCTTACACAACAGAACAGTTTGGGCTGCACCGTGTGTGTGTGTGTGTGTGTGCGTGTGTGTGTCCGTGGGCACTAACAGGCAACCCTACAATAATAAACCAGCCTGTGCCTAGCCTTACACAACAGAACAGTTTGGGCTGCACCGTGTGTGTGTGTGTGTGTGCGTGTGTGTGTGTGTCAGTGGGCACTAACAGGCAACCCTACAGAATAAACCAGCCTGTGCCTAGCCTTACACAACAGAACAGTTTGGGCTGCACCGTGTGTGTGTGTGTGTGTGCGTGTGTGTGTGTCAGTGGGCACTAACAGGCAACCCTACAGAATAAACCAGCCTGTGCCTAGCCTTACACAACAGAACAGTTTGTGTGTGTGTGTGTGTGTGTGTGTCCGTGGGCACTAACAGGCAACCCTACAATAATAAACCAACCTGTGCCTAGCCTTACACAACAGAATAGTTTGGGCTGCACCAGGGTGTGTGTGTGTCAGTGGGCACTAACAGGCAACCCTACAGAATAAACCAGCCTGTGCCTAGCCTTACACAACAGAACAGTTTGGGCTGCACCGTGTGTGTGTGTGTGTGTGTGACTAACCAGCCGCCCCCATTGTGTACTAAATAGCAGCCCGGCCCCTGGGAGGTCAAGGCTAAATGTAGCCGTTTTCTCTGAGGGCAGCCGCGCAGGAAGACGACAAAGGGCATTCTAGGCGGAGGATCTCAGGAAGGAGATGGGAGTCCCTGGTTGTCTCTTCAGGCCGCTCCAGTGTGGCGGGCCCAAGGAGTCCAGCTGTCCATCGGGCAGGGCGTGAGAAAGGAGGCGCAGGCCAGTGTCCCGGTGCAGGAAACAGAGCGTTTAGAAGGCAGGGTCTGGGCTGCTGGTACCACATCCTCCAAGATGAGCGCGTGAGATAGCAGGCTACAGGAAGCAGCTGTCAGGGAGTCCCAACAACGGACTCTGGGAAAATCGGCCACCAGCTGCTAACATTTGCTTATCACTCTCACTCTGCCCCCCCCCTCCCCGCCCGCCCCGCCCCACCTTCTGATCTCCTGCAAAGCCTGGCTAGAGAGAGGGGAGGTTTGCAGAGACAACTTTAGCCACAAGCGCTGCTGGGCTCCCTCAAGGTCCCCTCTGCATGTCACTAACAGCAGCTTTTCCTTGGGCTCGCTTCTGGACCTGAAGGTCCCAGCGGGCGCACCGAGGCCTTGACATGCAGCTCCTCAGAGGCCGCTGTGAATCACTGCCCAGTGCCAGCCATTCCCTTGCCTGAGCCTTTCACATCCTGCTCTCTTCTCCCCGTGGCCGTTTGGATTGGGGGGCTGTGGTGGGGGAGGGCATTCAGGATGCCCAGGGTTTGCTATAAAACCTTTACTTCCTTTTCAGCCATGGTAACACCCCCCCTTCCCACCCGACTCCGGCGGTAGGAATGGTGCTGATGAAATACCAGTACTATGCTGTAACACCTGGAACCCCAGCTGAGAGCAGACCTCCAGTACATGGTACGCACAGACTCTGAGGCAGCCTGCCCTAAAAGGCTTACAATCTAAGTAGAAACGGCAGCTCGAGAGTGAAAGGGGAAACTGAGGCACAGAGAAGGGAAGTAACTTGCCTTAGCTGCTGAGAGCAGTGCCCAGTTCTAGCGCCTAGTCTGGTACCCTATCCACTAGGTAACACTTCTACATTGAGCACTCTTCATGCAGAGACACTTTACCACCAGCCCCAGTTTTTTTCCCCCTTGGGAGCAGGGACTGCCTTTTATTGTATGTTTGTACAGTACCTAATGCAGTAGGGCCCCAACCTCAGGTGGGGGTCCTCTAGCTGTTACAGTCTAATCTGTCCTTAGCTTGTGAGCCACTGAGAACACACATTATCCTTCTTCATGTTTGGCAAGCACTAGGTACATTGTAAAATACTTCCCTAAATAAAGAAATTAATAATGGATGAGGTAAACTGAGGCACAGAGCAAACTAACTGCACCGCGAAGAACCCAAGGATCCCGACTTGTGCCCACTCCGTCCCTGTAGCTTGCAGCCTGGAGGCAAAAGAACAGCTCCACAGTGCAGGTTGGAACGAGGGGCCGAGCAAACACCTGGTGTTTGGCTTCCTCTCTAACTTGATGATCGGAAATTGCAACATAGGCAACATTGACAGAGATTCCAGGAAAGCCGAGAGAAGGTGCTGAGTCCCAGGTGCTTATCTCAGGGGAAGGCAAAGCGAACTACAGGGACTGGAGACCTGTTAGAATCGGGTCCTGAGTTACTATGGGCCTAAGTCACAAGAATTAATGAAGGTTAGTGGCAGGTCAGTACAGTGGGGTGTGGCCATTCGCTGCTGGCTCTCACGCGCCCTGTAACCCTCCTGCTCCGGCTGGCTTTGCTAGGTGCCGGGGACACCGGCATGGCCTGACAAAACTGAGGCCCGTTGCTGCTCCAATCACATTTGAAAAACCAACCAATGAGTGCACCCGGTGTAGGTCTTGCCTAGAGAAATGGGTGAGGCCCTCCCTGGTTCCCAGCATCCCCGTTCAAAACAGGGATGCCCTCGTAGGGACTGCACCAACAGTGGGACTGGAACTCGCCTCCTCCCATGCTCCTAAAGAAAGACCCCTGCCACCAGAGCTAACGTCCCACTCGCAGCTTTGCGTCTATGACACACAGCTGAGTGAGTCTGATTCCAGTCAGTAGAGGGCAGCAGTGCGCCCACACAGTCTCACCCGCACTGCAGAGGATACGTGGGGTGATGGCTGCAGGGCTGGATTGGTACAACTCCACCTCCGCTTTGTCCCTCCCAAATCAGCTGCGCTCTGTGCTGTCTCCACCGGAAACTATTTAATACCCTGCCCCTTTGTCTTTCTCTTGTACTTGGTGGTGCTGATAATTGTGGCCTGACTTCCAGGTCTGGGCACAGCTGCCAGCCAGATACGATTCCCAGAGCCTCCTCTCTAGCCAGCGTGATCCAACCCTGTCCTTGATGGATCACTGCAGTGGGCGAGAGGCCAGGTTAGCACTCGGCCTTGGGCTGAAACTGCCACCAAGAGGCTCAGTCATGATGGGGCTGGTCCAAAAAAGGGACAAATCTGTACCCTAGAAACAGGACTGAGAATCGTTTCACCCAGGCTGAGGACCAGCGAGGAGACAGTCGCAGACAATAAAAAGCAGCTGCCCTGTCCCAAACCGTGCCTACACACTTGGCTGAGGCCAGCTGCCACCCGCAGCAGATTGTGCAGAATGTGACTAGCCCTTACTTTGACAAAAGGGAAAACAGCATTTACATGGTTGTCATTAGTGTTCAGAGTGAACGTGGCTAAACTGGAGTGATTCACAGCACAGACTCAAGCAGACATCACCGCTTCTCTCTACTCTGGGCTAACGGGGTGGGGCCTTTTCTCTGCAACCGTAACGGTGGCTACAGACTTCAATGTTGTCAACCACAGCAGATATCCTACAGCAGCTCCTGCGCTGCCCAAAGAAACAAGTCATGACTTGCCAATAGGGATGTAGTCGAGCAGTCACTTAACTAGTTGCTTCCCCCCCCCTTGCTGCCTCTATCAGAGAGAGACAGCAAGAGGCAGGAGGAGCAGGAGCCGATGCTGGGGGGAGCCGGCTTAAAAGCCAGTTCGCCCCAGCACCGTCTCTGTGTGGGGGCAGGGGAGGCAGAGTGTAGCGGGAGGACCGGACGTGAGCTGGGAATCAGCTGATTCCCGTCTCACACCCGGTCTTAGACACTACAGCTCTGCAGTTTCTCCCCGTTATTGACTAATCGAGTAGTCGATGGAAATGCCATCGACTACTCGATTAGCTGATTAAACGCAATTTCACATCCCTACTCACCAAGCTGATGCGAGTCAGCCCAATCCAACCCCTGGCCAGCGTGTTTTTCCTCCCCCTGTGCACATGGGGTCAAAGGTGAGAAATCAGCTGACCCTACAACACGCCCTCCATGCAGGGTGTTTCCAGGAGCAACATGGAGGGCAGCCCAGGACTAGTTAAATACCCAGCAGTGAAGGGGGTTGTGCCCTAGGCTACTTCTCTCTCTCTTGATCGAGGAAGGCCTTGCACAGCAGGGAGCTGGAGCTGCTGGGCTCCCATGAATGGGGTTCACACATAAGCACTAGTAAGATCTGTCCACCTCACCATCCACCTTGTGCTGCTGAAAGCTATCACCCCCCTCCTCTTGGGCTGCCTTGCTTAGGAGTCACTTGGGGGCAGTCTGGTTAAAGCAGACTTGGGGGAGGAGGGGCTGTGCTCCCCCTGCTCCTCTCTAATATACTGCTTTGTACTAGGCATGGAAATACCCATGCAAAATGTTAGTTGGTTAACCGATTTAATTGTAATTGTTTAATTGGTTAACTCCTGGCACGGGCTGCTCCAGGCAGGGGGTCCTGCTGCCAGGGATCCTGCCAGCCTGCTCGCTGCAGAAAGGAGGCTGTTCTGGACCTGCCATGCCCTGGGCAGGCGGGGAGCTGCTCCTCAGCCCAGCCCCCCAGTTAACCGTTACCCTGTAACTGTGCCAGTAGGGTTAATGCTTGCCAGGTAACCCGTTAACCTTTCACACCCTTGTTTTGCACACAGTTCAGTTCACACCCAGAGATTCCCGAAGCCCCAGGGTCCATCTGCTGGCCCATTCCTTGGATCAGTGGTGCGCAACCCGGGGGTTGCGACCCCCAAGGGAGTCGCCCATGTCTTCCTGGGGGGCCTCCAATGGCCAGGCCCAGCCCCTGGCTGGCCGGATCTAAGCGCCGCGGAGCCGCCAATGGCCAGGCCCAGCCCTCGGCCACTCGGATCTAAGCGCTGCACCGCTCAGATTATCTTGGGGGTTGTGACATGAGTCTATGGGGGTCGCGGTTGAAAAAAGGTTGCGCACCACTGCCTTGGATAACCAGCCGTGCATTCTGGTGCAGCACCGCCAACCCCAAATGTTCAAAACCCAGGAGTCAGGCTCACCGAAAACCACACGCCTGGCCTCAAAAATCATGAAATTATGTAAAAATAAAATATTTGATGTCCCGTTTATTTGCCTTGTGCTTTTTGAGCCTGGAGGCTGCCCTGGGATCCTATTTTGGAGCTTTCTCCACAGCCAGGAGCGCTAGAAACGTTGTGAGAATGAGGCTGAAATCCCCACTTCTCCACTTGACTCCAGGGGCTGGGGCTTTACGGAAAACCAGTTATCACAAGACTCATGGGAGCTGGCACCACTGCTTGGGTGCAGCCCTTTCGCAGGAAGCCTCAGGCCTGGTCTTTGATTAACCCCCCCCCAGCCTCCCGCCCTGGCTTGCGACGGAGGGGCTGCACCCGCCAATCGCCACCCCTCGTTTGGCAGCAGCGGGGGCTCTGGGGACGAGTTTGCCCGGTGGGAGAAGAGAGGGGCAGGCGAGAGCAGAGGTTCCCACACTGGGGCCTGCGTCAGGAAGGGTCACCACACCCTGTGCTGTTCTATTTCAGGCCTGGCTGATGGATTTCCCTTCCCTGTGCCTCGGGGCGCCTTCCGCAGGCATCAACCTGTCCCAGCACCGGGCTCCTCCGCCAGCCCGGGTACCCCGTCTGCTCCCCCTGGGAGGCTCCGCGCCTCGGCGGAGCAGCCCAGCTTCTCCCCCCGCCTCGCCCCATGCTCAGCCCTGGCAATATGGTTATGAGCTGCATTCCTTCCTCTTTCCCACACACAGGCAATCAAAGGCTCCAAAGCCACTCGTGATTTTCCCTGCGGGCCCCCCTGCTCTCGCACACACACTCCCTGGCCAATGACTGGAGACGCTGTTTTTCACTCTGGTCTTTAATCTGTTGTTACAAAATAAAGCCGCTTTTGTTGGGGGGGCGAGAGAGCAAAGCTGCTGTGAAAGGAGCCGAGGGTCCTGATTGCTAATTATGCATGGTGAATGTTGATAGCTTGATTGTGTGTCCTGCAGCTGCACAGCCAGCAGAGAGCAAGGGAGGGAGGGCGAGAGGAGAGAGGCAGACAAGCTGACGCCAGGCCTCCAGCTCTCCCACCCATTTGCAAGTGCTTCTGGTATTGTTTTCAATGGCCTGGCCCCAGCACCTGGGTTCAGCTTGCAAGCACAGCAGGGCCGATGTTGGAATCTGGGGGGGGGGAACAGCATTTCTGTGCAGAGAAAGGAGGGGGGAGGAAAAAGCCCTCTCGGATTAGAACTGTTAACCCCTTGCTTTGGAAGCAGCTAGAGGAGGTGCTGCGGCACACAGGCAGCATGGGCTGTTGGGCTCTCGCAGTGGCAGCAGGGGGCTTTTGTTGAGTTCAGGACCCCGCTGCGCTAGGTGCTGTACGTACAAACAGCCAGGGACTGGCCCTGGCCCGCCACATAAATGGGCAAAGGCTGGCGAACCGGAAGGGGTGTTATCCCCACTTGTAAAAAGAGCATCTGAGGCCAGGAGAAGGGACGGGCCTTGCTCAAGGTCACACAGCAGAACTGGGGCCGGAAGCCAGTTCTCTTGATTCTTAGTTTCAGGGCTAGACACAGTGCTTTTATGCTGAGCTCACCTACCTAGGAGAACAAGGAGTGGTCCTGTGGTACCTGAGGGACTAACAAAAATATCCAGTACCATGAGCTTTCGTGGATAAAGCCCACTTCCTCAGATGATGCGCTCATGAGACTAGAGATATATTTTTAGTCGATAAGGTGCCACAGGGCTACTCGTTTTTAAAGTTACAGCCTAACATGACCCCTCTGAGGCTCTCTACCTAGAGAGTGTGGGCCTCCGTCCCCATATGCTGGCTAGTACCTGGTTCACACAAAAAGCTAAGCGGCTACTACAGCTGTCAGAGCTACTCCCTTAGGTCAAACAGTCTAGTCTCTTTTTGCTTTCAGTACTGAGGGTCTGCAGTTCAAACCCCAACGCCAGCCCTCTCACATGCTCATGCAGGGCCAGATTAAGGGGAGGGACTAGCCGGGCAGCTGCCCGGGGCGCCTGATGGCAGCTGTAAGGGGCGCCATGCGGCGTCCCTTAGAACTGCCATCAAGCGCCACGCGCCCGGGACTGGGGGCCGCGCAGCACCCCTCAGAGCTGCCATCAGGCTCCGCGCACCCGATTGCAGCTGTAAGGTGCGCAACGCGCTGGGGGGCCGGGCCGCACATGCGCCGTGAGCCCGGGGGCGGAGCCACGCATGCGTCGCGCGCCTGCTGCCCGGGGCGCAGGAATGGCTCGAGCCGGCCCTGGGCTCATGCATGTTTGTATGGAGGGGTGCAGGCCCCAAAATAGACACAACCATCCCTCCACAAACGCGTGTGCACTAAAGACGTGTGTGCGCGCAGAGCAGGGCATGTAATGAACATGTGTGAGTTGCAGGGGCTCGTGCACACATAGGTGTACATCCCTGCAGCCCTGTTCGTATGCACACCCATGCAAGCCTGTGGCCGAGAACACAGCTGCAAAGACGTGAACCCCAGGGCCACGTGCATAGCGCTGGAGTGAATATGTGCACTAACACCCCCTCCCCATGCGTGCCAGCCTGTCCCCACACAAATGCACGCACAGGCACAGGGCTGCACATGCCAAGGGGGTCGCAGGCACTGGGAGCAACTGCTGATTGAGAATGAGACATTTGTCCAGTGAGGAAGGAGGGTACAGTGCCTGGGGGACTAACCCAGCGTCCTGTGGGACCATGGGCAAGTTGCTCAGCCTCTGTCCCTCTGTGTCCTCTTGGTCCAATGAGGAGAACAGCCCAGACCTGCTCACAGGGGCGGCGATACACATGTTGAAGACTGTGATGTGCTCAGAGACTAACGTCATGGGAGCTCCGTGAATACCTCAGGGGTTCTACTCTGCCCTTGTGAGACCCGCTAAATCGGCTGCTGAGAGCTCCCCGTCAACCCTGGGTACTCCACCAAGTGGAGAAGAGAGAGGGAAATTGACGGGAGTGTTCCCTTCCCTCCCCCCCCAACCTCCTGCAGTGGGGACGCCAGAGAAATTCAATCATTAACTCCAGCTACGCTGTTCTCGAAGCTGGAGTTGCATATTTTAGCTAGTCTTTCTCCTGTAGTGCAGACCTGGCCTCAGGTGCATGTGAGAAAAGATGACTGGATTTCTTTTCAGAAGAGGAAAACCTCTGACCCAGGGAGGCTGTGGTCTAGTGAAACACCTGTCAGGACACCCATGTTTTAGTCCCAGCTCTGAAACTGACCTCCTGTGTGATCGAGTCACATGGCTGCTCCGTGCCTCAGTTTCCCCATCCATCTTCTCGAAGTTCTATTGGCTGTATGCTCTTTGGGGCAGGGATCGTCTCACTATGTGACAGCACCTGATCGATGTGACGGCTGGGACTTCTAGACGCTTCTGTAATACATGCAATAGAAGCAGGACTGGCTCCTGTAGGAAGGGGACAATCATCTGTTTTTCTCTAGCTATGGACCTGTTAGGTCTTTGTTTTATTGCCCCTAGATCTGAATTCCAATGCTGCCCATCTTCTATTGGTCGCCTGGCATTCCCCCCAAGGGTTTTTTGCCCCTGAGGGCAACAATTCATAGAATGCAACAGAGGAAAGAAGCAGAGTCGGGGCTGGGTTTTCGCGGCTGCAGACAGAGCGGCTGCCCTCAACACAAACCAGGCTGTCTGGCAGAGCAGGTGCCAATTCACCTGCTGGGGACATGGTCACTGGCTTTACTGGTCCCGTGAGCAATGTGGTCTGTTGAATTATTCCGGCCCTTGTCCCTGCTGCTGCCAGATTCCTGGCCCACAGCGGGGACAACAAGACTTCTTGGAGAATGTGTAGCAGACATCGCGGTTAAAAATCAGTCCTTTGAAACTAGACTGGGCAAAGGTCTGGAGAAAACTGGAGTCATCCTGAACAGGTTCCAGGTTCAGGCAGCATGATGCTCCCGGCTTTCCCACTGCTATCTGCTAGGAATTTGCAAGGATAAAATAACAATCCACAATCAAAAGCTGTGGCCAGCTGACAGATCAGACCCTGCCTGTCCCTTGTTCCTGGGGTCTAGTAGTTGCCACCTTAGGCCAGTACTCCAAGGTGCTAGGTGCTGTACAAACACAGAACAAGGAGATGGATCTTGCCTCGTAGAGATTACAAGCTAACCTGGTAACTGGAAGGTACCTTGAGAGGCCTGTATTCCAGCCCTCTGCACCTTCCTTATTCTGTTTCCAACTGAGTTCCTGGAACTGAGAAACATGAATCTGCTGTGACTTTGATCCCTCTCCCTCCCTCGCCATTATCAGTGGGTCCCCCTCTCAGCTTCACCCCATTACGGGGAGGTTGGAAGGAAATGGGAGTTGGAGGTGGAAGAGGAGAGGAAGGGATTTGCACGCACCTCCTGCATTTCATCTCCACGCTGGAGACCATCCGTGGCAGATGAAGACATTTCTAAAGAGCAAAGGGACAGAGCCTGCAACACTTACTCCCAGAAGGACTCCTCCTTCCCGTGAGGTGAATGAGGCCAGTCTATAGGGGGCTGGAGGGTTAGGCCCATGGTCTTTGCTTGTGGAATGCACCAATGAGCAGCAAAGGACAGACATTTTCCAAAAAACTTGCCATGAAGAGGCGACCCTTTACCCCTCTCCCCAACTTCCTGCAAAACACTTAGGCCAGATCCAAAAAGGTCTAGACTTGTTGGACTGGAAGGAACATCAAGAGGTCGTCTAGTCCTGTCCCCGGAGCTCATGGCAGGACTAAGTATTATCTAGGCCATCAATGGGCAAGCAAAAATACAGAGTGGATCACAAGAGTGGCCTTCCTTCCCCTCAGTGGACCACAGCAACAGGTGGCCCGCTGGGGTTCCACCTGTGACTCTTCTGACTCCCCCATATGTCTCTCGTGCTCTGGGGCACTGAAGCCCCACACTTCCTACTCCTCCCCTGCCCTCCCACCACTTTTGGAGCACACAAATCACATGATTCGTGCTCCGTCCTGTCCCCCCGCCCCCAGCTGGAATGCTGCAAATCAGCTGTTTGTGGCTGTTCAAGCTCTGCGAGGGAGGGGGAGGAACGGGACAGAGCGTGAAGCATGTTTTTTGCGGGTGCCGAAAGTGCTGGGAGGGAGGGGGAGGAGTAGGGGGAGTGGGGCTCCAGTGCCCCAGTGTGTGAGAGGCGCCTGGGAAAGGGAGGCAAAATGGGGGTCCATGGGCCACAGGTGGAACCCCAGTTGGATGCAGGTTTCCCCACCACTAGACCATCCCTGACAGGTGTCTGTCTAACCTGCTCTTAAAAGATTCCAGTGATGGAGATTCCACAACCTCCCTAGGCAATTTATTCCTGTGCTTAACCACCCTGACAGTTAGGAAGTTTTTCCTAATGTCCAACCTAAACCTCCCTTGCTGCAATTTAAGCCCATTGCTTCTTGTCCTATCCTCAGAGGTTAAAAAGAACCATTTGTCTACCTGCTCCTTGTCACAACCTTTTATGTACTTTGAAAGCTGCTGTCAAGTCCCCTCTCAGTCTTCTCTTCTCCAGACTAAACAAGCCCAATTCTTTCAGTCTTCCCTCGCGGGTCATGCGTTAGACCTTTCACCATTTGTGGTGCTCTTCTCGGGATCCTCTCCAATTTCTCCACATCTTTCCTGAAGTGTGGCACCCAGCACTGGAGACAACACTCCAGCTGAGGCCTAATCAGGATGGAGTAGAGCAGAAGAATGACTTCTCGTGACTTGCATACATCGTGCCTGTCCTCATGTCCCAGAATGACCCAGCATGGCATTGCTGATTAGCTAGGAGCTCCTAACCTCCCAGGAAGTTGCCCAAACTCAGCCAGCCGAAAACTGCAGCGCAGCAAACTGGGCCCATCCCTCCTGAGTCTCAGTCTTGTAGCTTTCCCACTAGGCCAGGCTGCCTTATTTCTAAAGGAAGCATCCATCCAGGACAAGGCTCTCAATGTGCCAGGGCTGCACTCAGCAGGGAGCCAGGTCGGATCTACCTCCATTTGCAGAGGCTACCGGGCGGCGTTTGGCTTCCTTTGGACACAGGTTGGCCATGGGAGATGGGATAAGCTCTGCTGGCTGCGTTGCGTGGCGTCCCTGTGCCAGGTTCTGCTGTCTGTTACCCAGAGTGGGGTTCCTCCAGATTTACACCCAGGCAGCTGAGAGAAGAATCCATGCCTCTGTGTCCTGTGTCCGCAAGGCTGGTCCTGGCAGCAGCGCTCACCGAACGGAGCCTAGGCTGGGTGGAGTAGGAAATACCCCATGCAAGTCATTAGCCAGTGAGCTAAGAACAACCATGCCCCAAGCTCTGTTCCTGGCTTTCCTCCTTCACCTGGAAACTCAACAAAGGTGGCAAGAGGCAACCCTGTGTGAAAATGAGCTAGTTGAAATCAGCCGAAGTTAGGAGACTGCATAGCTACATCAAGCCCCAGGTACGCACACGGGCACCGTGTGGGTCTGATTCTTACATGACTCGCCCTGAGTAAATCAGGAGTCACTCTGGTTTAGCCAATGGCTGTGATTCTGCTCTCAGTGACCCTAATAAATAGGAAGAGAATTGGGCTCTGTGTCCCTGGCTTGTCCATGCCTCTAGTTCTGTACAGGTCACAGCAGTAGTGGGAGGAGAGGGTGTGTGCGCTTGGGGACGTCTCTGCTAGGGATTAATCCCCTCTCTGAACAATCTGCCTGCTGGGGCTTTCTTGAAACCGCCTGTGCATGGCCCAGGCTGCTCTGGGTTTCTCAGCGCTGGGGGCTGACATAGACCTGGGGTTCTTGTGGCTGTTTGTGGTAGATGGGGACAGGTGAGCCCAGATGCTGATGCGGATCTTCTGTGTCCTTTGTAAAGTTAAGAGACCAAAGTTGCCCATTGTTTATTCACAGCAGCAATCAAAGCTGCCTGTGCTCCCTCATGGACCACCCCTAAGGGAGAAGAGGGGGCGCTGGATGGATCAGCCCATTCAGTCCTTTGTCCAGCTACAGTGGAGGTGGTGGTGGGGCGGGGGGACAGGCAGCTTGTGTGACATAGCCTGATCTGCTGGGATCTGGGCCCCCCAACTCTTAGCACACAGGCCACCAGCATCCAATTTCCATCCCTACTAACCTGAGCCAGATTTGAAGCGATGACCTCCACGTGAAAAGCTGACCCTGCTCCCAGCCACCTGAGGTATCCGAGAACAGGTAAACCCTGTCTGGTGCCACAGGGTGTTTACACTGCGGCAGGTTGCGGGGAGGACACCACCCACTAACAGGCTCCAGAGATCTATATCCCCAGCCGGTTATCTTTTATCTGGCCTGGGTGTTTGTTGGCTTTTTGCGGGGTCCACATGTTGTCTGAGGACAAAGAAGCTGAGTGGGGCAAAGCGTGGGGGCTGATGACAGGCACTGACAGCGACACAGGAAGGCTTTAAGGCAGGAACATAAATCACCAAGGCAGGCACAGGGCTAGATTCGCCTCCCACTCACACGGGAGCAAGCAGAGAGGGACGCCGCTCAGGCCAGGAAGCATTTGCCAGTGTAATTGTGCAGAGCATCAGGCCCAACATTTCCCAAAGGAACCGGGGGGCTTGGCAAACCAAGCCAAGGGCAGGCTGCCATCAGGCAAGGGCAACCTTTGCTGCTCCGTTCCAATGTATCTCTGAGAAGGAAGCAGGGAGGGAAAGTAGCATTCTGTGGTTCTTTGGTGCTTGCGTCTCCTGTTCGAGGCAATGTGGCAGAATGGCTAGGGCACCCGTCGGGCTCCCAGGAGACCTGGCATCTACTCCTAACTTGTCCGCTGGCCTGCAGTGTGACCTTGGATACACTCCTTAGTCTGTCTTGTCTGGATGGATTGTGAGCTCTTTGGGATGGGGACTGTCTCTTGCAACCTGTCTGTAGAGTACGTGGCAGGATGGGGCCACAGCCTTGGTTGGAATCTCTAGGCAATGTTGGGGTTTGTCACATGAAGGACATTTGTTATGGTCACAATACTTTGTCTGCCTGTGGCATTCTCTGTGCATGCTAATATTAGCAATAAGAATGGCCAGACTGGGTCAGACCAAAGGTCCATCCAGCCCAGTATCCTGTCTGCCAACAGTGGCCAATGCCAGGTGCCCCAGAGGGAATGAACAGAACAGGGAATCGTCAATTGATATGTCACCCATTCCCAGCTTCTGGCAATAGAGACTAGGGACACCATCCCTTCTCATCCCGGCTAATAGCTATTGATGGGTCTATCCTCCATGAACTTGTCTAATTCCTTTTTGAACCCTGTTATAGTCTTGACCTTCACACCATCCCTGTCAAGAAGTTCTACAAGTTGACTGTGAATAGTTGTGAGTTAAGACTCACAGCATCCCTGGGAGTTAGGCCAGTGTTGTTATCCCTCGGGGGAAACTGAGGGCATGGGACTATGTAGTGACTCGGGAAGGGTCACACAGCCACTTAGTGGTAGGACTAGAACTATTCTCAACTTGGCATCCTGTGCCTTAGCCACTTGCCAAAGCTGCTTTGGTTTGGGAAAGACAAACGGATTTAGAAACATAAGACGTCTCCTTTTCCCCGCAAGCTTTGGCTCGTCCCTTGAACAGAATCTGAACCAAACCTTGTTGTAGGCTCTGAAATGTAAGTCTGACTTCCCATTCCAGCCGCCACAAATATCTCGCGTTGTGATTGTCTCTGTACCCTGGGGAACTAGCCACAGGAGTGGACCTGCTGAACTAGGAAAACCTGAATTCCCAAATCAATATCCTAATCAATATCCATCCGAATCAATATCCCATCATTGGCAGTGGTTGATACCAGATGCTTTAGAGCAGCAGTTCCAAACCTTTTCCAGATGGGGACTCATTTTGACAATTCGGGAAGACTTGGTGACCCAAGGCAATTCAAAAATGGGGGGAGGAGGAGGGGCGGAGCCACCTGGGGAGACACTTGGCAACCCTTTTGAAATGTAATGGCGACCCATATTTGGGTTCCGACCCATAGGCTGGGAAACCCTGCTTTAGAGGAACGTGTGAAATCCACAGACACAATTTTGCAACCTTCTTTCCATATGGGAAATACCTCCCTAATGCCAGTCCATGGTTGGCTTATGCTGTAAAATCTGAACGCTTATACTCTTATCATAGAATCATAGAACCATAGAGCTGGAAGAGACCTCAGGAGGTCATCAAGGCAGGACCAATCCCAACTAAATCAACCCAGCCAGGGCTTTGTCAAGCCAAGACTTAAACACCTCTAGGGATGGAGACTCCACTACTTCCTTAGGTAACCCATTTGAGTGCTTCACCACTCTCCTAGTGAAATAGTTTTTCCTAATATCCAACCTGGACCTCTCCCACCTCTGTGGATGGAGCTCTTCTTGCCTATGGAAATCCCGAGTGATTTTATGAACCCTCCTCAGCTCGTTCTTGGCCGTATCAGTGAGTCCCATAGGTTGGTCAGTTCTTAGATTTGAAAAACTACATTTCCTTGAGCTTCAGAGGGGGAGCCGAGTTAGTCTGTAACTGGAAAAACTTAAAACACAACAACTAGTCTTGCAGCACCTTAGAGACTAGCACAACATGGAGATGGGATCATGAGCTTTCATGGGCACAACCTACTTCTTCGGATAAATGGAGTTATTAAAGGTCCAGTTTCTAAATAAATAGGGGATGGGCAGTGGGGAGAGAAGGAAAAAGAAGGAAAAAAAAGAAGAAAGAAATAGTTAGTGCAGCATGGACACTCTAATTGACTATTTCTTTCCCCCTTTTTTATTTTTTGCCTTTTTCCTTCTCTCCCCCCATCCCCTATTTATTTAGAAACTGGACCTTTAATAACTCCATTCATCTGAAGAAGTGGGCTGTGCCTACGAAAGCTCACGATCCATCTACATGTTTCGTTAGTCTCTAAGGTGCTGCAGGACAGTGTTTCTCAACCTTTTTTTTATAAAGTACCCCTTTAAAAAAATAAACTATAAGTACCCCCAGTACCTACAGTTTTCAGACACACACATTTTTTTTCTACCATTGCAACACATTTGTTTAAACAATGTAATCGTAGCCGGGCAGGCAATAAAATGTTTGAGTGTAAAAAGTTCAAAAATAACAAAGCGCTGTAAAACGTAAAACAAAAATTCAGTTTTCTCCAAATTTCAGTTGTGTGGACGTGCCCCCCAGACTTCTCTCGAGTACCCCTGAGGGTACTACTAGTACCACTGGTTGAGAAACACTGCTGCAGGACTATTCATTGTTTTTTTAAGTTTTTACATTTCCTTTAGTTATTTGTGACAATATTTTACAAAAGGCTTTTGCTGTCACTGGATTTCTAGATTGACCTGGTGTGGCTGGAGTCCTGATCTCAATTTTCTTTTTCTTCATTTAAATCATTGCTTTGGGATGGGGCTGGAGGATCAGTGCGCAGGCTGCCCCAGGAAGAGAGGATGTCCCCAGCCCTGTCCCACCACAGTAGCTTGGGGCCAGGTGAGAAGCGACTGTCTATGGCCACTGCAGCTCCAGCGGGCACAACCAGGGGAAGGGTGCATATCCCCCAACTGGGGCAGATCCAGGTTCATCTGCCCCCTGCAGTCCCCAGCCAGATTGAAGAATGGAGCAAACTGCTCTTTCCCCTTCCTCCCTGATGAAGGGGAACAACCAGCAAATTGGGGGGGATCCTCAGCCCCCCCCGTCCCTAAAGAGTTTCTGGGGGGTGGGAGGCTCAGGTCTGGGGCAATCCCGGATGGATGGGGGAAGGCGGCATGCCTCCAGCCAGCCCCTTTCTCCTACCTAGTGATTCTGTCTTTGTTCTGTATGGTTTTATGGATCCCCCACAGGAGCGGCCCGAGGCCGGCTGTGGCAGCTGGCACCCCAGGCGGAAGGCACAATCGGCGCCCCCACCTGCACGGCCGTCAATGGCCGTGATGTCATCATCGGGCGCCCGGGCTGGCGGCGCCCTAGGCAACTGCCTAGGCTCACAGGCCGCCCCTGATCCCCCATCCACATTAGAGGGGGAGAACGTCAGCCCCCATCCTTGCACAACCAAACCCTGACCTTGCTTTAAGTTATGACAAGAGGAAGCTGCAAACCAAAATTTGGGGGCCCTAGCTCTTCCTGTTTAGGAGGAGTTCTAGACTAGGCAGACGGACAGACTGACATTCTCTGTGCACAGACAAACACCCGCACTCAAATATACAGCCGATAAAATAATGCGTAGAGACAAGTCGAGCAGAGGAAGGGAGGTGGGCTGGCTTGCCCTGGAGTCACCACTGAGCCACATCTATGACGCCAGGGCCCTCTGTCAGTTACACAAAGCGGAGTTACTCTGGATTTACGCCCAGGCAGCTGAGAGAAGAATCCATTCCTCTCTGCCCTGCAAGACTAGCTATGGCAGCAGCAATCACACCACATGGAACCTGGTCTGGGTGGACTATATCCCCTGTGCAAATCATTAGCCAGTGAGTATAAGAATAATCAGTCCCCAAGCATTGCTCCTGGCTTCTTCCTTCACTCTGGTTTTCCAAAGAAAGGCTGCATGAAGCAACCGGGTCTAAACATGAACTAAAGTCCCCCTTGGCAAAGAAAGCAAAAGAGACACTTCTCTCAGGGCTTGATCCAACAATGGAAAAGTTCCCATGGCCTGAGCTGATTGTGAAATGAGCATCGTGGGTGCAGCGCCCATGCAGCACCAGCCTGCTTGAGCTGATTGTGCTCTTAGAGCAACTGGTAGAGAACCCTGGGATTTCAGGCTCAGAGGGGTCGCCGTGTCGGTCTGGATCTGCAAAAACAATGAGGAGTCCTGTGGCACCTTCGTGTTTTACCCACCAAAGCTTATGTCCTAATAAATCTGTTAGTCCCTAAGGTGCCACAGGACTCCTGGTTGGTTTTGATCCTGGAATTTAAGATGCTCCGTCAGTTGGGTTGAAAGATTGTAAAAGCTCCCAGGGCAATTTTGATTAAAAACTACAGTAGTGCAAGACAGGCCTGTTGATGCTGACAGAGACTTTTTAAGTGTTAGTTTCTCCAGGTCGCCTTATGATTAGAGGAAGCAGGAGGTTGTCGTGACAGATATCCTAAAAGATGTCAAATAACTTATTTACACCTGTAGCATTGCCCAGTAACAGTCCAAGACTGGATGTCAGATCACCTGGGTTCTGTGCCCTGCTCAGCTACTAATTTGCTTTCTGGCATTTAGGGCCTGATTTACTAATCCATCGCTATTCAGCACAGCATGTGCTTTAAACCCATTGATTTCATAGAATCATAGAATCACAGAACACTAGAACTGGAAGGGACCTCGAGAGGTCATTGAGTCCAGTCCTCTGCCCTCATGGCAGAACCCAGTACCATCTAGACCATCCCTGATAGATGTCTATCTAACCTGCTCGTAAATATCTCCAGAGATGGAGATTCCACAACATCCCTAGGCAACTTATTCCAGTGTTTAATCACCCTGACAGGAAGTTTTTCCGGATGTCCAACTTAAATCTCCCTTGCTGCAGTTTAAGCCCATTGCTTCTTGTCCTATCCTCAGAGGCTAAGGAGAACAATTTTTCTCCCTCCTCCCTGAGACACCCTTTTAGATACTTGAAAACCGCTATCATGTCCCCTCTCAGTCTTCTCCTTTCCAAACTAAACAAGCCCAATTCTTTCAGTCTTCCTTCAGAGGTCATGTTCTCTAGACCTTTAATCATTTCAATGGGCCAAAGTCCTATGCTGAATAGGGATGGGCTTAAGCATGTGCATAAATGCTTTGTTGAATCGGGACCTTAACATGTGGGCATAATTACCAAATGTTACTTGTGTAGATGTAGCCAAACCTACCAGTGTTGCATGTGAATCTAGCTCCATATGTTATTTTCCCCACCCCCAGGACATATTGCATGCCAGTTGTTTTGCCTACGGTCAGATGAAAAATGGGATCCATTGAGAACAGAATTCAACAGCATATTTAAGAAACCACTGCTTATTTCTTAACCAGCTGCTCTAATTTCCCCCCTGGCTTTAAAATCCATTGATTAATAAATTTGTCCCAGGCCCACAAGCACAAACAATTAAAAGCAAAAAATTGGATGTAAGCACAAACTTAAAGTTAAGCATGTGCTTAAATGCCTTCCTCAAGCAGGGCTCCAGTGAGATTGTTTCACCAGTTTTTTTTCTTGTTATGATTGTGAATAAGGGAACAGAAATGACGGTCCCAAAAGATTTGGGACAGGATTTGAGCCCAGCCCTTGTTCAGAAAGTGAATCCAGATGACCACTGGAGAAGAACTGTCTTCCTTGTAATTTGCTTGGGCATATATCTCTGTCCTCTCGTCTATTCTAAATCACTTTCACGCATGCAATGCTGCCAGGAATCCTCAAGATTATGGAGCCCTAAGAAAATCCCCTGAAGTCCAGTGTCCAACAGCTTGACGTTAGGTCGGTATGATACACTGACTACATGCAACTGCCATCTCAGTCTTCCAATCATCAGTCCTAGTCTCCCTTCTTTTCTCCTACCCCAAAATACATTATGAGAACCAGAACTTTTACTCTGTTTCTTATCCTGACACCTCCCTGTTTTGTTGGGTTTAATAAAGGTTTGATCTTAACAAAACTTCTCATGGGCACATTTGGCACCCATTTATGTGAGAAATTCCTAGAGAAGCAAGCCACAGAAAAATCCTCAAAGTTGCAGAACTGATGCAAATTGCAATAGATGTAAGCAACTAACCAGTCAAAGGGAATGGGGAAGGGTGGAGGAAGGGATTGTTGTCTGGCTGAGAAGTGATCGTTTAGAATTGGAGAAAAGAGAGTTTGGGAGGGGATGCTGTTCCCTGACTCTCTCCCTTTACAAATAAATCCAGCTGAATAAAAAGAGCCTGGGAGGTGGACACCAGTCACTATCATGAGCTTTATGGGACTTGTTCTGAAAAGTTTGCACTCAGGGAAAAGCAGAGTTCTAAACCCACCCATTTATATTAATAAAACACACACTGCACAGGTCATTGTCAACATAAAAATCGTGGCACTCCAGAGCTTTCCGGGGGACGACAGAATGCTGCGTTGAGCCAAAAGAACTGACTTCATGACTCCTCAACTGGCCTAAATTGTGAGTGATAATAAGATTCTGATTCTTGGCTTTCAATGGGAATCAGTTCCCAGAAAAGGCCAGAAACGATCCAGCCCCACCAAATTGTAGTTAAAAAAAAAGGAAACAGCCTTATGCAAAAATGTTAGCACATTCCCAGAAACTAAGCTAACTTTGCTACTCAAGGCTCTATATTCTCCCCAGCGAGGCCACGCCCCTTCGAACGCTGAAGCACCTCCCCGGCCTCTCATTGGCTGGGCTGTGCGGTTCCAGTTCGGTGGCTATGGCGGCGGAAAGGTTGCCTTGGCCACGCATCCCTGTGTGAATGCATGACGTTCACAAGGCTGGCGCCAGGCTGTCTGGAGCTGAGAGTTAGATCAACACAGCTGGAGGGAGAGGGACACAGCTGGGCAAAGGGAGCAGATTCCTCAACAAAAAATAGGATTGTGAGAAAAGTTCTTAAACAAAAACAGTTCAAACAAAAGCCTTAATGACATCCTTTCATAAAAATAAAAAATGCAAGGAGGACTGGGGGGACGGGGGGGAGTAGAGAGCAAGAGTGGGAACAGAAAGTTCAGGGATGCTTCGGGGCTGCCTGTCCAAACAGCCAAACATGCTGCACACAGAGAATCTTTGCCATAAAAAAAAGTTATTTGAAAAATCAGCCTTGGGGATATTCCAATGCAATCGCTCAGTTTTTGGAACAAGAAAAAAATAGGGTTAAAGATGGAATGTTGCAGGGGGTAATGAAAAAAAGCACAAGGATGGGTTGGGTGGCAGAGCTGGAAAACACCTTTTAATAGGTGCAAGGCCTGATGCTGACGTACAGGAGTGCTACAAAAAATTGAAATAATAAAAACATTATTAGAAAAATAACACACTTGGGATATTCCAGGCCAATAACCCAGATTCTGAAAAATAGGCTAAAGATTATTTTAAAAAAATACCCCATTAAGTTCAGGTTACTTCTCCTGTTGCCACCATTTGAATGAAGTTGATTTCCCAACAGTTTGGAGTGAGGGTTGAAAATATCTCATTTCAATCTATTTCCTCAGGAGAGAGGTTTCTTTAAAAGGCTTTAAAATGAATCCAAAATTAGGGAGTCTCCTTACTCTCAAAGGAGTGAGAACTGGCAGGGGCAGAGGAGGAGGAGGAAGAAGGAGGAGAAAATAGTGGGGTTACCAAAAAACTATTTTTTAAAAGATTCAGTAATGTGCAATCTTAGGACTTGAAGGAATGAATCATGTACATAGCTTTTCCATTTCACTAAACAAGCCCCAAAATTAAATAAAAATAAATATAAAAACCCTTATTGTGAGATGCAGACTGCTTAAATACATGGAAATTGACTATGGTTAGCATTGTATACACAAGGGGATTGGGGAAGTGCTTTTTCCAAATCTAGCTAAATGTGAAAGCAGAAAAGAGAAAAGCCAAAAAAATACAGTATGTTTTGTTTTTTTGGAAAAACATACACACAACCTAGGGTTTGGGCAGATCTGGAGTAAATTGTACTTGTGGGCAGGCATAATTTACTCCAGGTGCCCTTGCCTCCCCCACAGCCCCTGAAATAATACAGTTTAAGAAGTAGTATTAACAGAAATAGCAAGCAAGGGATTTAGGAAACCAGTAATAGGCTAGGGGGAAAATCAAATGCCATACACCATTGTCATGGGCCATAAAGTATTATTTCCAAAGCAGTTGCCCACTCTCCTTGTTTCACTCACAAATAATCAAAACGCATTCCAAAATAAAAAGCTGGCTCTTGGAAAAATCTCCAGGCTTGAGGTCAATAATTTATAGCACACGGCCCATTCAAGACTGATTTTAAAAATCAAGTTAAAATATTAAATATAACTTTATACCATCTCCTCCACCAAAACTGTTTTATAGGGCCTGATTCTGCTCTGACATTGACCTCAGTGGAGTTACTCCGGATTTATGACCAAATGACGGTGAGATAAGGCCCCAAGCAAAATGGGTCTTGTCTGCACCTCAAAAGTTGGACCCACTCATCCAAAAAGTTTTCTTTTAGTTAAACCGATGTAACCATGCCAGTAGAATGTATTCACACTTGGATTTTTATCCTGTTCCTGTTGTTTCAAATAAAATAAACATATATATATATTTATAAAATCCCGCCCCCCTATAAAAATGTTTCTACAGTCAGAGTTGCTGACCCAAATCTGTTTTCTCCATGTAACCTCAGCTTTACCGCAATTAATTTTTTTTCTGGTCACAAGATAATTCCTGACGCCAGAAAGTCTGGAGGTCATATGAGCAGCAAATTGAGGAACAAGGCGCCACTAATTTCTTACAAGATCCCCCTGAAAAAAAAAACCTAAAACATTTTTCTCTGCTGTTAGGGGATTTATGGCTTTTGTGGGTTCTGAAGTTTTAGGGGCTGCATCATGGGAATGGGCTTTGCAAACATGCACTTTTAAAGCGGAGACGAGATTTGTCTTTTCCATCCAAAGCTGCTTTTTTGTTTGTTTGTTTGTTATTTAAAGGGGACTGGAAAAAACCTGTGGAAGGGGCAATAGGAACTAGACTTTGAATTTTAAAGCGTTTTACTTGAGTAACAAAAGGGGGAGAGAGGGGGAAGGTTTGTTTGATAGCTAGGCCCGCCCCATTTGTAATCAGAGCTTCCTCATTCCTTTCATGTCCTCTGCTCTTTGGTGTCAGCCAAAGCCAATGGAAACCTGCTTTGCCATTTAACCAGCTTGTAAATGCTCGATCCCACATTTGCACCGACTGTCACCAGAGAGGGAGAAGGAGGGGGCGTGGAAAGCGGCGCGGCTCGTTTGCATAGAAAGGGGCGGGGGCTGCGCCAGGCGTATAAAAGGCCAGAGGGGCCGAGCCGCCAGCAGCGCGTCGCACGGAGCAAGCGGGGGGTGGCAGCGCCAGCCAGCCGGGAGGGGGATTTGCGCTCCCGAGACGCCCGGCATCCCCAGCCCAGCCTGACCATGAAAGCCATCAGCCCGGTGCGATCCGTCAGGAGCTGCTACGAAGCGGTGTGCTGCCTGTCGGACCAGAGCCTGGCCATCGCCCGGGGCAGCCACAACAAGAGCCCGGCTCTGGAGGAGCCCATGAGCCTGCTGTACGATATGAACGATTGCTACTCCAAGCTGCGCGAGCTGGTGCCGGGCATCCCGCAGGGCAGCAAGCTGAGCCAGGTGGAAATCCTGCAGCACGTCATCGACTACATCTTCGACCTGCAGATCGTGCTGGAGGAGCAGGCGAAGGGCCAGGACCCGTCCTCCGACACCTCCCTCCTCTCCCGCAAGGTAAGAGCGGGGCGCCTCTGGGGAAAGGGCTCCAGGGTCTGGTGCCGCTTGTGGTCCCGGGAGGGCGCCTCTCCCCAGCCGGCTAGAGCCCTGTGCTCGCAGCCTGTACTGCTGTTGGTTCCCTCCTCCCGCCCCGCCGGGGAAAAACAAGCCTTAAAACGCCGGTTCTCTCTCTGCAGGCCGCCGAATTCGCCTCTGAACTGTGCTCGAAAGACGAGAGACGCTTGTGCCATTAATGTCTCCTCCCCACCAGGTAAGACTCGAACACGCGCGTCCCAGCCCAGCTCCCCTTGTCACCGGGAACGTGCCTGAGCGGCTTATGCCCCAGCCGTGGCTGGGTGGCTTTTTTCCCCGCTGCCCTTAATTGCAAACCGGGACAGCAGCCGTAGTGAGTGGCCTGATGTGCAGCGCGCTCCAAAGCCATTGTCACTCCTGCCCGCGTCGCAGCCTCTTTGCATCTCCTGCAAATGGAGGCATGATTGTTTCAATGTCATTCTTTTCAGCGCGAACTCTGCAGCTGGTTTAGACAGTCCTGTTGGAATTAGGAGAATCAAGAGGCTTTTTTTACCAAAAAAGAGAAGAAAACGTTTTCAGGCAGGAAGCGCCCCATGCCTCCTCCCTTCTAATCTGTGTAATTTTAGACCCATCTGTGGAGAGTTATAAACAGAAGGGCTTGTCTTCTTTTTTTTTTTTCTTTTTTTCCCTTTGGTGCCAATTAGCAAACATCTAGCATGAGTGTTGGTTCCTGATTCCTTATCAGCTGGAGGTAAATAGAAGTTTCCTCTCTCTGGCGCCAGGATGTCTGCAGAATGCAGACCTGCCTCTGATCTGCTCTGAAACTGACATGTCTCTTTCTCTCTCATCCCCCCCACCCCCTCCCCTCTACTCCTATTCAGACTGCAGGTGTGGGATCACAACACTTGGTTTTCTCCAAGGAAGAAGAGAGCAGAGAAGACAGACCTTGACTTGAAAAGGATCAGACTTTAACCCCATGCATTCCAATAATGGAGGGACCTCAGCCTTTATCTTCAAGATATTGTGTCTGGAGCATATGGCACAAGGCATTGGATGCTTGGCTGGTTTTTTAGTAACTGTTTCCACTTCCCACTCTGCTTCTCTTGCCTGAAAATAAAACTCAACAGGCCAGGAAAGAAGACTTGATTCCGCCCCTCTATCCCCCAACTAAGTGGATCTGATTGAACATTTGAATTTAACCGCCTCATTGCACAACAGCAAGAAAAACTGGGGACTTCAGACTTATCTGCACTGTAAGATCTGTGTTAGCAAAATCCTGTGTGTTAGGCTGGTTCCCCAGTCATTATATAGATCTCTTTAAAAATGTGGCTGGCTATAAATGAGACCACAACATGCTTTTAAAACAGACTTGCAGAGATGCAGTTGTATGTATATTTTGGATTATAGTGTGACTTTTTTTTTTTTTTTTTTTTTAAATCAAAGGGGGCTGGGTAGGGGGGTAATGCGAACAAGAACTTCAAAACGGCTGTTCTGGGGCTGTCGCCTCACGTTTATTGTTGAACTCTATAATAGAGTATAATGTTTGTACCTTTTTGCAGGAAGGTGGATTTCTGCAATCATGCATTGTACTTGCTTTATAAACTTTTTATAAAAGTTAAAAGTTTTTACATAATAAAATTAAGTTTGTTTTTTAATAGTTCTTCCTTCCCTTTCCTCAAAATTCTGACACTTGCATTGTTGGCTAGTTTCCCTGGAACTTGAAACTAGCTGTGGGGGGGAGCAAAATAACTTTACAAAAAGCAAATTGCAATACAGAGTCTTCATGGCCATATAGTGTTCTGCCTATTTCACAGTGCCTGGGAGAGGAATAATGCAAGAGTTAATTACTTGAATCAAGTTGAACTTACAGTTCAAAAATATATTCGGGGTGGGGAACCTCAGTCCTGGATTGCCTAGAACCAGCCCCAAAAGCTTCGCATTGGGGAAGTCCATGCTGGCATTCCAGCCACCCATCTGCAGGGCTAGAGCACACCATTTACTAGCCTTCCTCCCCTCTCTTCCCCCCCCCATGCATTGGGGAGGAGGGGGGGTGGAAGTGTTTATCTTGTGAAGCCCCTGACTTTTTTTTTTCTCCTCCTCCTCCCCGGTCAGTGGCCCTGACCCAAAAAAGGTTCCCCAACCCTTAAATGTACTTAATGGTACTATTCTCCTATGTCTCCTAGAAAGAATCAACCCTGTTACTTTAGCCTTTCTCTTGCAGAACAGGGTTGAGTGAGCACCATGTCAAAGTCTCTGGTCATCTGAAGAAGTGGGTTATGCCCACAAGAGCTCATGATACCATCTACATATTTTGTTAGTCTTTAAAGTGCTACCAGACCATTTGTTAAGTTTTTTCTGAGTTAATGGTAACAAAAATATTTCCTACTGCTTTCATTTTGTTGGTGTGATGTGGCTAATTTTTTCTCCCCTTCCCTCTTGGTGCTAGTATAATGGCTAATGGTATCCACAATGTTACAGAAAAGGACTTCGGGTCCTACAACTGCATCTACAAGATGTTGCTTGTCAGTCATGGCTAAGGTGTGCAAAAGATAACTGTGCTGGGCATGCCTTAAACTTGTCTGACCTAATGTGCCAGCCTGGTTCTGGATTTGGGTCTGAAGTGCTAACAAGGGCTTGGTGAAACTATAAAAGCGTAAAGATGATGGGTCTAGTAATGTCAGTTTCTGGCAAAAGTCCTATGTCAGGTTTGGCCTCCAGCTCACCCTGTTAGCCTACAGCATGCTTCAGGGCTTTCTCTGCCTCCTTTTTCTTGGCAACAGTTGGTGAATTGACACACAGGCAGCTGGTCATACAAATAGACCTGAGCGCAGCCGCAAGATGCGTGGTATAGGAAGCCAGTTCCATTAATGGAACCCTCCTGGGGTAGTGGTTTGTTAGTCATGGTGGTGACTAGCATTCTACAGCGTGGTGGCTGGGTATGATCTCCCAGCTGCTGTCAAGACAAGGAACCAGGATGAATCTGATCCAGTAGGGGTGTAGTATCTCTCAAACAAGGTGTTAACAAGACGGTCCACATACCATGCCACAGGGACTATCTGCTGCTCAATTATTTCCTGATGTAGGGATGTAGATAGGGTCGTTCTTCCACATGTACCATCTCAAGGGGTGAAAATTCTATCATGCTGAAGTATAAGTGCTATAAGACTTCTCTAGGCAGAAGAGTCACTGCATGGGGGAGGGGGTGGTAAATGTGCTGCTTGCTAGAGCTCTGGAACCTCTCTTCTCCAGTTTTTATTGAAGACGCAGTGGGCTTGTGGTAGATTGGCCCTAGCCCTTTCAAGTCAGCAGGATACAAGGTTAATTCTGTGTTGGATGTTCCTGGATCATCATAGGCTGTTTCCAACCAAAACTGAATCAGGTACCTCATGCTCCTGCAGTCTTCCAAGGATCTTAGCCCTGGGACAAGGTCAGTAATATCATGTCCAAGTTACAGAGATGACTTATCCAAGAGCATGGAGCAAGTTCCAGAGCTGGCTAAAGGACCCAGCAGCTCTTAGGTACCTACCAGACTTGCCTGTATCTGTGAATAGAACCCAGGGGTTCTGACTTCAAATCTCACCGGTTCTCAACCCTAGACCCCTTTCCACAGTTATGACTAGACCCCAGCAGGCTGCTCTTGCATATCCTGCTCTAATGAGTGGGCAGCATTTCCTTCTTTTACAAAACTACTCACAATGTCAGCATGCTCTCCTGTGCTCTACAGAGGAGGTGCAAGTTCCCCAGCAAACTTTGGCAGTTTTCTGTTAGCCTTGAGCAGAAGTGACCTAGAGGTGCTCACCTTGTAAATCAACATAGGTAAGGTGCCCAACAGCACATGCCAACTGTGCAGTCACTTGAATGCATCCACAGCTGTGCTGTAACTGGATCTCTGATTCAAAGGTGAGTGACTGGCCTGTCAGTGTGTGAACTCACTGCTTGATTGGAGTGCTGATCACCAAAGGCCTCTGCGGTTGCATAGTTCCACCCTGTCCTTGATCTACCAGCCAAAGCTCCTCTATCTATATTCCTATGTTCACGCTGCTGTGAGCAGGGATGTAAAATCCCATTCAATTAGTTAACTGGTTAAACATTAAGTTTAAATGAGGCTTGGTGGGTCTGCCTGCGTGGTTAACATCCCTAGCTGTGAGAATGAATCCTCTAGTTGCCCTCTATTCCTGATGGGAGAGTTCTGTTTACTGCTGTTCCTTGCTTCCTGGGGTTGGTGTGGTGCAGTGGCCATGGTGACCTTAGCTGGTGGGGTGGAGGTTTTGGGTTGAGAATGCAGCCAGGAAGCAGCACAGTTTGGAGAAGACAGTATGGCTCAGGGGAAGGGCTGAGGTGGCCTACGGGTTGTGTGTGCATGTAGGCTGTGAAATCTTTTGCCTTTCAATCAATAGTTGAAGCACAGCCTAGTCTGGAATTGTTTGGTGTATGTGAAATGAATGTGCGATCCCTCCCAGTTCCCTGTTGGTGTGTACAGAAGTTAGCACCTCAAAGCCCTACAGGTGGCTGGAGTCTCTGGTTGTTGCTGTAATATGAATAATAGTTGTGTTGGATCAAGGGGGACCGAATTCCTATGGTTCCTCACTAAAAATGCCCTGCTGTCAATCATCTCTCCTACCCCACAATTAACCCAGGTCAAGGGTTACAAGCTTGCCTGCCTGCCTCAGAAGCTGTGGAATCAAACATAGCAGGAGCTGGTTGGTCTCAGAAAAGACCAAACCATTCAGGGCATGGTAACTGGAGAGCTTACTTTCCCCTTCCTGACCACAGCCATGTGCATGTATGGACTTCCTCAGGCCTGGTGTAATTCCACTGAAGTCAGGGTGATGTAGTAGGTAGGGGATTGGTTTTGGATGCTATCTTTGACTTTGCCACTAATCTGCTGGCCTTGTCCCTTCCTACCTCAGTCTGCCCATCTATAATATGGGTACAATTATACTTCCCTCCCTACAGAAAGCACATTGCAATCCTCTGAGGAAAAGAGGATGAGTTTAGCATCATGACTGGTAACACAAGCTCTGTTTTCTGGGAGAGGTTGTTTAAATTGACCCATACCATCACTTCACAGTCTAGGAAAGAGACTGAACTTGCAACCAGAAGCATCCAATGAAGGAAAGCACAGTGCAGAGAGAGAGAGAGAGTGTGTGTGTGTGTGCGCACATGCAGACATAAAAATACAGTCTGGCAGAAACCTGGGGAAAGCGTAACTGCAAGCCCTAAAAGTCACTGGTGGACGGGCTCCTTGTGAGTCATTAAGAACATAAGAACTGCCATACTGGGTCAGACCAAAGGTCCATCCAGCCCAGTACCTTGTCTGCCGACAGTGGCCAATGCCAGGTGTCCCAGAGGGAGTGAATCGAACAGGTAATGATCAAGCGATCTCTCTCCTGCCATCCATCTCCATCCTCTGACAAACAGAGGCTAGGGACACCATTCCTTAACCATACTGGCTAATAGCCATTTATGGATTTAACCTCCATGAATTTATCTATTTCTCTTTTAAACCCTATTATAGTCCTAGCCTTCACAACCTCCTCAGGGAAGGAGTTCCACAGATTGACAATGCGCTGTGTGAAGAAGAACTTCCTTGTATTTGTTTTAATCCTGCTGCCCATTAGTTTCATTTGGTGGCCCCTAGTTCTTATATTATGGAAACAAGTAAATAACTTTTCCTTATTCACTTTCTCCACACCATTCATGATTTTATAGACCTCTATCATATCCCCCCTTAGTCTCCTCTTTTCCAAGCTGAAAAGTCCCAGTCTCTTTAATCTCTCCTCACATGGGACCCGTTCCAAACCCCTAATCATTTTAGTTGCCCTTCTCTGAACCTTTTCTAATGCCAGTATATCTTTTTTGAGATGAGGAGACCACATCTGTACTCAGTATTTCAGATGTGGGCATACCATGGATTTATATAAGGGCAATAAGATATTCGCCGTCATATTGTCTATCCCTTTTTTAATGATTCCTAACATCCTGTTTGCTTTTTTGACTGCTGCTGCACACTGCGTGGATGTCTTCAGAGAACTATCCACGATGACTCCAAGATCTCTTTCCTGATTCGTTGTAGCTAAATTAGCCCCCATCATATTATATGTATATTTTGAGTTATTTTTTCCAATGTGCATTACTTTACATTTATCCACGTTGTCACTTTAGTCTCCAGTGGGCTGCATGGATTTCCCACAGTCACACCAGAGGCCGAGTGAGATGTGCTCCAGGGTTAAAAATTAGAACTAGCTATGTCACTTAGGGCTGTGAAAACTTTAACCCCCCGTGTGCTGCAGTTAGGTTGAGCTAATCCCCAGTGAAGATGTGGCGAGGTGAACAGCAGAATTCTTCCCTTGATCTGCCTGCTGTCCCTCAGAAAGGTGGAATAATTTCAATAGCAAACCCTTGTCCATCAAGGTAGGGTCCGCCTATGCTATGGTACTGCAGTGATGCGCTCTAAGTCTGCAGCGACTGGATCCGTCCAAGAAGCCGGAGCTCTGCATCTGCTGACATGTTTCCTTTCTGCTCACGCCTGAGTCTCCATCCCTGATCCATCCTGTTTCAGGGCTGGTTCTTGCTACAAAGTTAGGTTGGTTTTACTGCATTGCTGTGAACAACTGCCCTCCCCGGCCAATGTAGTTAAGCCCTCCAATGCCCCAGAACTCTATCTTGACCTAGTTACTGCCTCTCAGAGGTGCATTTACTACAGCAACGGGAACCCCTGCCGTCACCGTAATACAGGTCTGCGCGGATGCAGTGGCTGTACCATTCCTAGGGTAGATGTTCTCTTGGGGCATGGCCTGACTGGCCCCTGTTGCCAGCTCAGCCCATGACTCTGATGTGCACAACATGTGCTTTGCCTTGGCTAGGCTGCGAACCCCTTCCCGTGTCTTCAAGCCCCAGGAGTGTTCAGGTGAGGGACTCCTCACTACGGTGCTTAGGAGGGTCACAGCTAGGGCTGGATTACCCACTAGGCAGACTAAGCATGTGCTTAGGGCATCAGCAAAGCAGGGGCACCAAAAACAAAAAAAGAGATTTTACGGTATAGTATTGTTTTTCTTTTGAATTACATATGGGGGGCACCATAATCTTTTCAGTGCTTAGGGCCTCTAAAGGTCTTAATCTGGCCCTGGTCACGGCGGTCTCTTTAAAACACCCAATCACGGCGCCCTCCTGTTCAAAGGACACGCCAGGATCACTTCCCCCACCACTAAACTGCAGCCACCTCAGGCTGGATCGCAGCCGCTGCAACACCTCCAAGCTGCAACCGGAAGTGAAGAAACATCCAATGGAAACTGCCAGGGAAGACTTTTCGTGGGGCCTAATGTAACCCTCTCAGTGCTTGAATGTGCAAAAGTCTCTGCAGCTACTTAATAAAGAATAAACCCTAATATAAATAAATAAATCTCAAGCATCTGAGCAGTGAGCTCACTGTACCAGCGTTCCCAGGGTTCTCTGGCCATGGGAGGGTATGTGCTTGCATCACTATGCTATGACACATCTCACCCTGCACCTCCACTTCTCAGCCTCTTTATGGCTTTCCCTCCCACGCCTTGCTTGCTATTGGCCCGAGTCACGTGGGGAAGGCGGGTGGGCGGGGCTGGAAGCGGTGAGACACTGTTCTCTGGGCCTGTGCCTGTCACAATAGATGCATTCAAAAGAGCCATTCTGGGCAGCTGCTAAGTGACTGTGTGGGTGGGAGAGCAAGGCTCCTGGTTCTAGTCCCTGTTCTGCCCCCAGCTTGTGACTGTGTAGGTCAAATCTGGTCACTTGATTAGGCCACTAATTGAGCAGCCAGGTTCCTGCACAGCACCTGCAGCTCCCATTGGCTTCTGTGGGGAAAAATGAGGGCTCTTGCCTGATATTGGGGTCAAATTTGGAGTCAGGGGTCTGACTTCAAGCTGTAGATTTTCTGCCATTACCTTTCTGTGCTGCAGGTTTCCCTTCATGTGTAAATCAGGGCCCTTCATGCTGACTGGGTGGGGGTTAATGCCATGGTTGTAAAGCCCATGGCAGGCAATAATACTAATGGAAAGCACTGTGCCCACAGAAAACACCCTTGTCATCATTCTGAGCAAAGTTATGGGCCCAAACTGCCCCGGCACCTTTAGAAGGAGGTTATGGTCAAGCAAACAGCCTCTTTGTAGCTAGTTGCCCGCCCCGTGTGTCTTGAGTTGACAGCTCAGTTCCTAGGAACACCTCAGTAAATAGAGCGAGGAGACTTGTGGTGCGTCTGACAAAGTGGTTTTTACCCATGGAAGTTTATGCAAATTTGACACTATCAGTTTAGGTTTAAACAAAGACTGTGAGGCTGTGTCTAGACTGGCAAGTTTTTCCGCAAAATCAGCTGCTTTTGCGGAAAAACTTGCCAGCTGTCTACACTGGCCGCTTGAATTTCCGCAAAAGCACTGACTTCCTACTGTAAGAAATCAGTGCTTTTGCGGAAATACTATGCTGCTCTGCTCAGGTAAAAGTCCCTTTGTGCAAAACTTTGCGCAAAAAGGGCCAGTGTAGACAGCTGAGATTTGTTTTTCGCAAAAAGCCCGATCGCGAAAATGGCGATCAGGGCTTTTTGCAAAGCGCCGTTTAGATTAGCACGACGCTTTTCCGCAAAAAGTGCTTTTGCGGAAAAGCGTCCGTGCCACTCTAGACGCTCTTTTCTGAAAATGCTTTTAACGGAAAACTTTTCCGTTAAAAGCATTTCCGGAAAATCATGCCAGTGTAGACACAGCCAGTATGTCCAGCCAACTACAGAAGCAGTTTCTCCTCTCTTGGTGTTCACACCTCCACATCAGCTGCTAGAAGTGGGCCTCATCTTCCCTGACTGAAGACCTCGTTATCTCTAGCCTTACTCTTGATTGGTACTCTTTTCTTATGCCTATATATTTATACCTGCCTCTGGAATTTCCACTACATGCATCTGACAAAGTGGGTCTTTACCCACGAAAGCTTATGCTCCAATAAATCTGTTAGTCTATAAGGTGCCACAGGACTGCTCGTTGTTTATTCAATAGCACTGTTACTGTTTTTTTTAAAAGCACCGGATTGTAGCTGGGATGGGGTTAGGGAAGGCGGGGAGGACAGGACAGGGGAAGAGGCTGGAATTTGAGTTTCTCTGTCAACTTGTTCCCTCATGTGCAGAGCCACAATACTCACTTAGGGCATGTCTACACTTGCCCCCAGTTTGAGCTAGGGATGCAAATGTAGGCGACCGAAATTGCTAACGAAGCGGGGATTTAAATATCCCGCGCTTCATTAGCATGATCTCGCCGGCGCGTTACTCCGCTCAACAGCTGATTTGAGCCAGGAAGTGCACTCCTGGACTTTTTTGTACTCATTTTTTTTATTCATTTTTTGAAGAGTAACGCACTTCCTGGTTCGAATCAGCTGTTGAGCGGAGTAACGTGCTGGCGAGATCATGCTAATGAAGCGCGGGATATTTAAATCCCCGCTTCGTTAGCAATTTTGGTCGGCTACATTTGCATCCCTAGCTTGAACTAGGGGGCAAGTGTAGACGTACCCTTAGATGGGAGGAGGAGGAGCCACGTGCGATAGGGCCCAGTCCCACTGGCAGACAAAGGGCCCATGGTGAGAAGGAATGGTTGTGTCTGTCATGAGTTTAGCGTGTGTCATGGGCAATGTGGAAGCTGCTGCACTAACCCAGCCGCGTGCCTCTCTGAACTGTCGTGTGTGTATCTGGCCCAAATGCCAAGACCGCCTCCACTTTATTCTGTTGGGTATTTTTGCTCAAGTGAATCCCGAGTGTCACACCCCGTTGCCTTCAAAGGAGTTACAGGAGGGTTTTCCCTTGCTGTTTGGAGGGACAGGCAAGGGCATGAGTCCAACCTGTGCCCTACGGCATTAATCAGGGTTATTATGCTAGGGCCTAAGAGCCCACCGAGATCGGGGGCCCATGGTGCTTGGTGCTGTACAAACACAGAGCAGGAAACAGTCCCTGTCCGCGAGTGGTGACTGGCTGATGGGCTATTATTTACTGCTATCAGTAAACGTATGGTGCAGAGAACAGAGAAAACAGCCGTCTCTTCTGGACAAGCTGGTGATTTGAAGGGGCCTGGAGTTTTGGACGCCGGACATCTTAAAGGGGGGCTGATTGTGTGCCAAGGGCCCACCCTCTGAAAATCCTCTGGGGTGTTTCAGATGGAACGCTGAGGCTTCCCAACCCCTTCCAAAACCACCGGTCCCTTTGGAGCATCCCTGTGACAGGCAGTAAACCCTTAAAAGAACAACAATCTCGGGAGAGCTGCACCTGCAGAGCCCCGGGCTGAATTTGCGCCGCAACTGACGGCGCAGCGAGCTCCTTGGTTTCTCAGGTTCCTTGGCCCCAGGTTTCTGAGAGCCGAGCAGCAGGGCAAGTTGTGCTGAGAAAAACTTGCACTCGGCGTCCCCTGCCCCCAATCAACCCCCAATACCTTGAGTACAGCTCATCCCTGCCTGGGTGATCAGTGTGAGCAGCACACAGGTGGAGAAGGGCCTATAAGGAACCAGCTCTCCTAGGTGGGGTGCAGGGCAGGCTCTGGCACGTGGGTCAGGAGGGGTCCCTGTGGGGGCGGCAGCTCTCTGGGTTGCGCGTGCTCTCTGGGATGGCCCAGCTAACAGCTCCACTCCCCAAAAGCGCCAGGGAGTCCAGCACCGGGTCTTGAGGGACCAGGTTCGAGGAGAGGGCCAAGCAGAGCAAAGCAGGAGACGGGGGCGGAGAGCCCTTTTCAAGCTTGGATGCTCGGGCGTTGCAGGAGCCACAGAACAGACTTTGCTCCAGGACCTTGGACCCGGCTTTTAGCCCCTGGCTTGTTCTGCAGCTTCTCGTCTCCCAGGCGGGGAGCACTTTGGACTGGCCAAGGGTGTGACGGATGTGGGGTTAATTTACAAACTGCCTGGGAAGCAGCCTCCTGCTGCACCTAAAGAAACAGCAGCCTTGTGGGTAGGGCTCAGCTCCCTGCTCGGCCCCAGACGCTCTCTGGGGCCTGCTCTAGGCCTCGGTTCTCCAGCTGCAAAACTGGGAACCCACCCCTTCTCCCTTGCCTGTGGAGGCTGAGAGCTCTTCTGGGCAGGGGCGGCTCTCCTGCATATTTGCGCCGTGACCAGCACAAGGGGGCCTGGTCCCTGTCAAACTCCTGGGGGCAGCACGATGCAATTAACAATAGTCCCTTGAACACAGTGATCACGGTCAAAACGGCGTCTCCCCCTCTTTCTCAGTCTCACCTGGCACTGCTTGGGCAGGACCCAGGGAGCCCCTGTCAGCGTGAGTTTGTCTGTCCGGATTCTAGTACGGGCCCCTCTCAGATCTGGTGGTATGGCTGTCAGTGGAGCTTCCCTGGGGTTGGCATGAACCGGTGTTGCTGGTCCACGGTGGTGTTACTAGCAGTTTCTCTCTAGAGCTTATGGAACGGCTCAGAATTGTAGGAGTGACTTTAGAAGGGGAGGGAATTATTGCAAAAGACTGAGCTGAAGCAAACTAAAATTCCTATTCAATCCAGAGAGGTCCAGCAGTGTCAAGGTCCCGTCTGCATTCCGTGTGCACCCGTATCTCGCATTAAAGGCAGTGGGAGTTTCGGGGGCAGAAGGGATATGGAACCTGGCTGTGCCTCCCCTAGTATTACTAGTTGCTGGATGGCCACCGAATTCTAGTAGCTCAAGCTTCCTCTTAGCAGTGCCCAGACAGAGCCAGCCAAAGCTGCAAAGGAACAAGCGGTAAGGTTCCTCAGTTCTTCCCCCCCACCCCATCGACTCCTGTCACTGCGGCCTTGGCTTCTGGGGTGTGTCTGCCATAAATACAAGGGATCCCCATGGATTCCCATGGGCACCCGCAAGCCCCAAGAGCTGGTCTGTGCGAGGAAACTGACCAGCACAGCAATTGCGGAGTAAACGATTCCACAGCAGGAGGAGGAGGAGGAGCTTCACGCGTAGACATGCTGTTCTGGATTAGTTCCTCCACTTGGGAAAGCTGAACTGAGGTCTCCAACTGAGAGCATCTACACAGGGGCTAAATCCGGTTTAACTAATTCAGCTTAAAGTCATACAAAGTCTAGATCAGGGCTACTCAACTTTGGAAGCCTTGGGAGGCCACAATGATACTCACAGCACATGCCAAAGGCCGCAACTTAAGTGAGGTTGCATATACATGCAAATGTATGCAAATGACTTCTTTCACACTGATGGGCACGAATACAAAGATTAAGCCTTACGCCGCGGCGCCGGACCCAAACCCAGTCAGCATCCCTCAAGGTTCTGCCCACAAGGCTAAGCAGCCAGCACCTCCCACAATGCCCCGGCGCTCCGGGTACCTCTTCCCTTGGGGCTAGAAATGCCGACACCCTGCACCCGTCTGTTCCAGCCAGCCCATCCGCTTGCTTCTTTCAATGCTCACCCCGCCTGGGAGACGCCTCGCCGTTGTGGGGCATGTACCTAGTGGAGGCCATGTTCAAAGGATCCCACCCACGGGCTGTGTGTTGAGTAAACCCAAACTGCACCGTGGGGCACAAACAAACGGGCCACGGGCTGCAGGGCCGCATGTTGGGAAGCTCTGGTCTAGATTGAGTTACCTGTGCAGACAAGCCCTAAGCAAATGGGGGTGAGGAATGTATCTGAAATCCTCTCAGCCCACCAAAGGAGAAGCAGATTCGTGTGTGAGAAATGACCAGGCCCTAAGAGGAAGAAGCAACAATCTTTTTGGGGCAATAACCGATCCCACACCTCTGTGTAAACAATGCCGGGTGTGGCACGGCAGAGAGTTAAGTGGGTGATTGATGGCTACCGGGGGGAACGCTCCCTTCCAACCACCTGCTGGGTGTGGCACTAGCCATTTTGCCAGCCAGGGCAGAAAACGTTTTTGGTGCCACCTCTCAGTGGCCAAGAAAAGACCCACAGAAGCACTGGCCAGTCAGCAAAGCTGGTCCCCAGGGTGATTTCCTCGCCCATTGGCCACCTGGCTGCAAAGGCAAATTCCAGGCACTCAAAAAAAAGGGGAGCAAGGCATTAATTACCCAGGAAGGGCAGGTGGAAATGGTAGGTCAGCATTAGAATGGGTACGCCGTGGGCAGGAGGCTGCTCCAGCCCGGCCAGGCCCACTGCACCGCGAGCCTGCATCCGCGTGGGGCTGGGAGTCAGCAGCTGGCAGCCCCACGGTTAACGTGTAACCGATAGAATGTGTATCTGTTACATAGTTAATATTTGTATGTCTCTTTGACATCCCCAGTCAGTGTGGTTCTTTCTAGCCCTGGTGAGGAGAGGAACGGAAGGTGGCAAGAACGACCTCATCGTGCTATTGTCCAGGTTTGCTGCTCCTTTCACTGGTGTCACTGCCCTGACGTCCATGGGGCGATGGCAGATGCTGTCTCAGTGCTCTCCAGGTTGCATCCTCGCTGCGCCCCTCGGAGGCCCACGTCTGCTGTTACCCCAGCCTGGGGACCTGAGGCACAGGGTGGATTAAGTATCTTGCTTGATATCTTAGGCAGAGCCAGCAACTGACCCTAGGTCTTCTGAGTCTCCCATCTTGTGCGGGATCCCCCTGGGCCCATTCCTCACCGTGCCCCAGTATCTCCAGGGCTCAGCCCCAGATTTGGCTGAACAAGCTGCTTCTCCGCCATGCTGACCAGTCCCTGGAGGGAGGCAGCCCCCAGGTTACCCTGCCTCCCAGCACCATTCAAGAGCCAGCGTGACCCCAGAATGGATCTGCAACGAGCTGGAGTGCAGCATGTTCCCGGCTGGCCTGCAGCCCCAGGCCAGCCCATGATCTCAGGAGGGGCGAGGCAGGCTATGACCCAGCTGCCTCCCAAACAGCAGAGAAGAGATTCCAGCCAGGGAGAGCAGCTGAGAAGAAGCAGATCCCAAAGACAGGAGCACAATGAACAAAGGCAGCAAAACTTCCACCCTTTATCCCTGCGTTTCCTCCCCTTCCAACTGCGCCCACTCCCACTGCGCCACATAATCACCCCCTGGCCCTGGGGCCGAACCATGGGGCAGCCAGGGCTTCCCCACAGCTGCCTGGTGTCCCTGGGCACCAGTAGGGAGAGCTGCTGAATGCCTGAGGTGTGAATCAGGCTGGCAGAAATGTACCCAAGGGAGGGAGCTGGGGGGGAAGGGGGAGAGGTGGAGGATTGTAGGGCTAGTGGCAGGGTGGGAGGGTTACAGCTGGAAATGATTGAGGAAGGGCAGGCAGAGAACCATCAGGTAGGACTGCACCGTGCTCTCCCACGGTGGCACTAGACCAGTGTCTCTCAACCTTTTTTTAATACAGTACCCCTTTAAAAAATTATAAGTACCCCCAGAGCAAGGCAATCCCAGCCCCCCCCCACTCTGACCCCTCCCCTAGAGCCAGGCACCCCCATACTGCCGCTCTAACCCAATGCACCCACCCTTCCCAGAGCCAGGCAATCCCAGCCCCCACTCTGACCCCTCCCCTAGAGCCAGGCACCCCATACTGCCGCTCTAACCCAATGCACCCACCCTTCCCCAGAGCCAGGCAATCCCAGCCCCCACTCTGACCCTCCCCTAGAGCCAGGCACCCCATACTGCCGCTCTAACCCAATGCACCCACCCTTCCCCAGAGCCAGGCAATCCCAGCCCCCACTCTAACCCCTCCCCTAGAGCCAGGCACCCCAGACCGCCGCTCTAACCCAATGCCCTCCTCCCCAGAGCCAGGCACCCCCAGACCCCCACTCTAACCCAATGCACCCACCCCTTCCCCAGAGCCAGGCACTGGATGTATGGTAACCCTACCTTTGAAGTGCCCACTCCCGCCGCTCAGCCCTGCCTCGGCGGCTTGTCTGCAGGGAACAAGTGGCCCCCCAGCACCGGGTTCACCGCATGGGGCTGTGCACTCCCACCCCAGCCTGGCAGTCCCCTAGTGTGGCACCCGGGGGCAACTGCCTCCCCCACCCTCTTCACTACACCACTGATGCGGGGGGGGGGGGGGAGGAGGCGGGTGTCCTTTCAAGCAAAGCTGATTGTGCTGCTTCACCGTCTTTTAGCTCCTCCCCGCAGCGCCACGGGGAAGGGGTGTTGGGGACGCGTTGTACTGAGCTGCTGGCGGGGGTGGGAGTAACGTGTGTCTCCAGGTTCAGCCGCCCTCCCCACTGGAGCACCCGGGGAGGCTGCCGGAAAGGAAACGAACAAGGAGGGGCGGCCGTGGAAGTGATTTTTTTTCACCCCGCCCAAACCCGCCCCCGACTTGGAACTGCCCTGGGTCTCACCGGTGCCGCTGCCACGTGCTTTTCCCGCCAGGCGCTGGGGCGCGTGCACAGAGCAGCTGTTAGCGTCCAAGCGCGCGGCTCCGAACGTTCCATTTGACAGGCATGTGCTGCCGTCCCCTCCCCGATCCTCTTTGCTGGACAAAATCCCCGACATTTTTTGCCAAATGTCACTTGTGTTGAGGAACCCCCAGACTTCTCTCATGTACCCCTAAGGTACACACGTACCAATGGTTGAGAAACACTGTGCTAGAGCTTAAGACACTGCAGGGCTGGCACACAGGGCTGTGCTGGGCACTGAGGGGCAAAGGCAGCAGCCGGCCCTGGACGCAGGTAGCAGACGCTGAGTAGCAGACACTGGTGTCAGCTCCCTCTGTGCTCCATGGGACGCAGCTTCACGGGCGCGTGGATCCGCCATGGCCTCCCACGGAGCATGTGGTGCAGGGTCAGTGGGAGCTCGGCCACAGGGCTCCAGGAAGTGCCGGACGGTCCAGTCTGGAGCGAGCACGGAGGCGTCCATCGCTGCCCACCCCCACGGGGCACGTCTCCTGTCCTCCCAGGCTGGGAGCGCCCCGGAGCTATCTTCACGAGGCTGTTTGGGAAAGGGGCATCTGCGATGGTTCCATGGCGCCCCGGGGGGGGGCAGGGTTTGCCCCAGCTGATCCCCAAAGCACTTTGCTAGCGAGGGAGGTTGCTGTCAAGTAGAGGTGCCTGCCCGTGGGCCGCCAAAGGGGAAGGGCTGGGCACCTGCTGCTCCCGAGCGACTTTGATGGCACGTGGTGCTCAATGCCTCTGAAGATCAGGCAGAAACTTAGGTGGCCCCAATGTGGATTTCGCCCCCTCTCGTCGGGCCCCCACGCTTGGAAGAACATTGCTGAGGCCTGCAAAGGAATCGGTTCATCCACCAGTGACGTGCAGCTGCCTCGGGGTGGACCAGGTTGGCCATTTGGAGCAGGATGAGGCGCGGGTGCTGGTCGATGCAGGGGCGGTCGTCATGCCACAGCAGAGACGCTTCCTGCAGCAACGGAAGGGGCTTCTCCGTCAAGAGGCTCATCCACCCCTCTTAGTGGTGGGCGCGCTCGGTCAGTGGAAAGATTCTCCCACGGACGAAGACCTGTCTCTGCTGGGGGTGAAGCTGGCATAGCTACAGTGCTGGGTGTGTGTGTCTGTGTGTCTGGCATAGCGACAGTGCTGGGTGTGTGTGTGTGTGTCTGGCGTAGTGACAGTGCTGTGTGTGTGTGTGTGTGTGTGTGTGTGTGTGTGTGTGTGCGCCTGGCATAGCGACAGTGCTGGGTGTGTGTGTGTGTGTGTGTGTCTGGCATAGCGACAGTGCTGTGTGTGTGTGTGTGTCTGGCGTAGTGACAGTGCTGTGTGTGTGTGTGTGTGTGTGTGCGCCTGGCATAGCGACAGTGCTGGGTGTGTGTGTGTGTGTGTGTGTGTGTCTGGCATAGCGACAGTGCTGGGTGTGTGTGTGTGTGTCTGGCGTAGTGACAGTGGTGTGTGTGTGGTGTGGTCACTACAGTGCAAACTAGCCACACTCAACCAGCCAAATAGCCACCTGTGGCTCTAGACACTAGATAGACTGAACACGAAAAGCATTTATCATCTGCCACCCCCTCTGGCGCCCTTGTAGGTTCTGTTGACCTCAGTTTTCTATCAGTGGAGGAACACCATTTCCCTGAGTGACAGTCTCCAGGGGTGACAAAAGTTGTGCATAAACAAGGGGTTAGGTCAGTGTAGCTGCATTCTCAGGAATAGGTGGTTTGTCACACCCCCAGTGATGTAGCTACCTCCGTCTAGTTGAAGTGTAGACTACTCCTGGCTCACTGTGCGACTGTTAGACAAGTCATTGCCCTCTCCCTGCCTTGTCAGTGCCTCAGTTTCCCCATGCCTAAGGACTCCTTAATGTGCTCCCCTCCTCCCCCAGAGCAAACTGCATGGATGAAGTGCAGTCACTTCTGGGGTAGCACATGGCAGCTGTTTAACGGTGCTACACACTTCAGGACAGGAAAGCGAGGAGGGACATTCACTTGCTGGTAAATCCAACAGGATATTCAACTGTGTGGGATGTTATTAACCAACCTGGAATTAGGCCAGGCGGCTGGGACTCACATGGGAAGGAAAGCTGGGAGAAGAGGGAACACGGGATTTCTGAAAGGTCCCATTTGGATTGAGAAAGACACCCTGCCAGACACTTCGGGGTCCACGCCATCAGATCAGAATCCAGAGTTCAAATATGTGGGGGAGCCCGGCGGTGGGTTAAGTCTCTCCCGTAGCAATCACACGTTCTGCTTAACCAGGCAAACTTTCCGCACACACCGGCTTCTGACCCCCCCAGCGGGAAAACGCCAGACCCCAGGAAGAGGCTTAGGCATGGAAATGGGGCTAACCCCCATACTTGTTGGGGGCCTGATTTGCATATAAGGATCAAAGCGAATTCTCCAGCTATTTAATGTTTGAAAGTTCTTTGGAACAGAGCAACACAGAGACCCCCCCCATCCATTTGTCCCCCCCAAACGGCAGGAATTTGCCCGGGATTGCATTTCAAGCGTAATGGATGGGGCTTGGCGCAGGGCTGGAAAGTGTTCCCGGCTCTCGGGCCCTGGGCTTGTTTGCAGACGTGTGAATGGGAGAGGGAGGCGCTAACTGGACTTGGAATTGGAAAGCCAGAGCTCCGGGGGAGGCGGGGCGGGGGAAGGAGCCGGGCCGGGAGCTCAGACAGCCTGGCGCCAGCAAACACCTGCAAACAGCTCACAGGAACACAATGGCAAACACAGGTGGGGGAGCGCTGTCATCCCCAGCCGCTCCCCTCGGTTAATCACAGCTGATTGCATCAGTTTCCAGGCCCTGCCAAGACCCCCCCAGCAGCGGCAGGAACTGGCCGGGGTTATTCGCGGTGTCAGGCGTTTGCTTATTTAAAGCAACTTTGCATTATTCCTCCCCCTCCGCCGTTGCAACATAAAGGGGGGTTAAAAGCAGGTGGGGGTGACTAGAGTAGCCCTATGGCTGCCAAGCCTGGCTTGGGAGTCAAACCAGCCCCCATTAGCATGGGGAGGCTTTGCCTGGCCCAGGAAAAGGGAAAGGGGGAGGCCAGACAAAGGCCTGCTTCTGTGGCTCTCTTGTTGTCAAGTCAGGCCCAGAGGGAGGGCCCAGAATCCAGGCCTAGCAAGTCTGCCCTGCCAGGGTCCCGGCTGGTATTTAGCCCTGGCCTGTGCTAAGCCTTCTCCCAAGGTGCCCGGGGGGGCAGCGAGGAGCTGTCGGGGAATTAGTGGTTTGTCCCCCTCCCCCCCGTCCGAGGAGGAGGAAGCCGAAACCGGTGGACGCTGCGCATGGCTGGAAAGCTTTTCCGTTCGTTCCGGGAAACGTTGCGGAGCCCTCGGGGGAAGGAGCAAAATGGGCCCCTGCCCTGGGACACTTAAGTGCTTTGCGCAGGATGCAGCAGGCGCCGTTCCAAAGGTTTGCTCTTCTGAATTGCGGAGCCCTCGGGAGCCAGCACCTCTGGCCAGGAGCCAGAAAGGGATTACGTCCCTGCTGCATTGGCGTTCAGCCTGCGTGCCAGCGGGGTGGCTGCCGGATGGGGAACCGGCGCGTTTGCAGTGTCGTCTCCCTTCATCACCCTAAGACCTTTGCGCTCCGCTAGAGGGGACCTCTTGATATTCGGCAGAGAGGCTGTTTGGCCCACCGCTGCAATGCAGCCAGCTCTGGAGTGGAGCATGTGGGATGTGTGAACAGCCCAGCACAGTGGTTCAGGGCAGGAAGTGAACAGGTTTGCTGTATCCAGCTTTTCAGTGAGCGAGAATGTTGTGATTAACCAAGCGGGAATTTGGCCCCTTTCTGGGGATATGGCCACAGCTCTTACAAAAGGAGCCGTATGGTTTTGGAATGACCCTCTGCGGTCAGGCCTTTGTTTCACTGTATCCCCTGGGACCACGCTCAGGCCCTTGCGCTAACTGTTTTTCAGAGGGGAAAGTAACCTCAGCCATTGTCTGCTGCTCAGCTGGCTTTCATGCCAGCACTGAGCATCACCCAGCCTACCAATATTGCTGAAGCTGGTGAGATTAGATGAGATCACAGCTGGGGGCGGTACCAGTCCAGGAGGCAATAACTGTCATAAAAGGGAAGTGTCACCGACAGCATCTCCCGCCCCCACAGGTCATGCACTGGGAGTGTCTAGGGCTGTTATCTTAGCGCAACCCTCCTGGTTCAACACCTGGGCCCAAGGTGACATGGCTCTCCTGAGTTCCTAGCAGTTCACTGTCAGTGAGGATTTCCAAGCTCAGTAATAATTAGGGCTCCTTTAATGCCTGACATGGGGGATCTCCAAGCACTTTTCTAGTGCTAAGGAGCATCACAACCGAGAGAGGTGATATTGTCCCTATTTAATAGATGGGGAAACTGAGGCACGGAAGTGGCATGGCATGCCTAGCGACACCTATTCAGGCTGGATTTTGTACAAGCTGGAGGAATGAGCCACTGATGAGTGGTGGTCAGCACACACCCTTTGCCTAGGGGTCAAAGTGGTTGGGCTGCTACGGGGGACAGGTCCCCATTGGTTTCAGTTCAAAGACTGGGCGATCTGCCAAGAGGGCTGTGGGATTATTGGACACTCGTGTAATCGGCTACCCAAAAGTGACACTCACAATCCGGTCTCCATTGGGCCGTGCAGCCACGTAGGAATCGCACCCAGAGTCTCTGCTGCAATGAGGTTACAATGTAACATGCGCTCGCGCCCTTCGTTAGGTAGGACTTTTGGCCTCTTGAGTCTTTCTGGTTACAGATGCCATGCCGTGCATGTGCCATTCCACACTGATGCCCCTCCCTAGGCCTGGCCTGGGCTCAAAGGTTGCTACTCAGCTGATGTGCTGCTCAGGCTAATTAAACTGGATTCTTTAGTCAAGCAAACTCAAACACTGCCATCTTGGCTTGCTCTTCCCTTCCAGCTGTAGAGGGCCCTCTAGTGTTGGCAGGTGTGTATTGCACTTGCTTGCTCCTCTTTTCCTTATTATTATTTGATCCAAACCTTTGGTATTTTAAGGCCTGGAAAGATATTTTTGTTGCCTTGCAGCTTTTGCTTTCCTGCATTCTGAGCAGAATTGGCGCAAGGGCTGAGAGGTAGTAACTACTTCTGATCAGCCACCTTGCTCAAAGCAATTTGCACGTATGATCCCAGTATTCCCATTTTTGCAGATGGGGAAAAATGGGGAAATAGTTGCTCCCCCTACCTGCCTCAAGCACATGGTATTTGGCCAAGGTGGGAATAGAACACAGGTCTCCTATCCTGCTGGCCTGTGCCCCACCCACTAGACCACGCTGCCTTTCAAGCATGGCCAGGTATGGAGGAAAAGGGCAGTCTTTTCTCTGGCCCCTTTGTCAGTTAGGGTATGTCTACGCTACAGAGTTTTGTCAGAAAAATGGCAGTTTTTCCGACAAAACTTGAGGAACGTCCACAGTGCAATTGCATTCTTCCGCAAGAAAATCAAAAGAACAGAGGTTTTTTTTCCGGTATTGGTAATCCTCATTCTACGAGGAAGAAGCCTTTTGGCAAAAGAGCTCTTTTGGAAAAAGGCGTGTGGGGATGGGGAAGAGGGAGTTCTTTAGGAAGAAGAGGAAAGAGGAAAAAGCACAAATTGGTGGCCATTCCATCCATAGCAATCACAGCATTCAGTCTGGATGCTCTCTTTCAAAAAAGCAGATGGCTTTTTCGATGCACTTTTGCAGTGTGGACACTCTCTTTCAGAAGAAGTTTTTTTGGAAGATCGCTTCCAAAAAAAGCTTCTTCCGAAAGAAGCCTGCAGTCTAGACAGAGCCTCTGTATAATCCTCCTCTGGCCCTGACCTCCCCCTGCAGTTGCTAACCTCAACCTTCATGAGATGCTTCCCCGACTCACCAGCTGCATGGGGCGCGGCAGTGTGTCGCTCTGGTCCTGGCCTCCCTGTAGTGCTGTTCTGTCGGGTGCGGCCTACGAGCCGTGTGCGGCCGGGCCGGAGCTGATGACCATGCGCAGTCACCGGCCTCCTGGATGTTTCCTCTGTAACTCTAGCGGAGAGCGAATATGAGCCCCTCATGAATTATTCCCGGCGGCTGGGAGCATCCTCGCTCTGCCAGGGGTTGTGGGTGAGTGAGCCAGTCCCGAGAGCCTTGAGCGGATCCCGGGAGATGGCCAACAACAGGGCTTCCCCATTGTGGGCTCCGTGCTGTGCACGTCCTCAGGCTCTGACTGCGAGTGGCGAAGCGGGGCGGTTTCCATCCACTGGGCACTGACATCCTATATGACAGCCAAAGCAGCTCCCCCCCACCCCTCCGTTTAGTTGTTCTGTAGGGTTACTAAGCCTTTGTACCAGCACCTTCCACCAGGAAATCTCCATGCACCCCGCAGGCACCTTGGGCCGCGCTGCAAGGTGCCCACTGCTCCCCTGAGCTGCGGCTGGTGTTGTGGGGGCTCAGCATCTCTGAAAATCAGGGCAGCCCTCCATGTTAGCTCCCTGCAAGGGTGGTGAGAATGGGGAAACCAAGGCACAGCAAGGCGATGTACCTTGCCCAGGGTCGCACACAAGAGGACAGTGACAGAGGAGTGGATGGAACCCAGGAGTTCTGGCTCCCAGTCCCCATGCTCCACTCCGGTCCCCTAGGCTGTCACTTTGGCCAGAGCACACGCCCACCTGCCACTCACTGGTAGCATCACCGGCCTTGCTATTCGTTTGCCTGCTCTTGGCTCCCTCGAGCTGTCTCTGCCAGCTCCAATGGGCAGAGTGGGGTGGTGCCAGGGGCAAAAGCTCAGAGCAGTTCGTGCCAATCTCTTGTTTCTTCCTGCTCCCCATAGCCAGGGGCCAAGCACGGAGACCTGCTCCTACAGAGCCAGCTCTCCTGTGGCAGCAGCAGCCTCTCTCTAGACTTCTCAGCAGGGCTCAACATTCACCTCCTGGGGAGGGCCCTGCAGCAAGACCCGCCAGCCCCGGTAGGGAGTAGGGATGTTAAATATCAGTTAATTGAATAGTCGATTAACCTCATGAATTCTTATCAGTTGAGTAACTATTCTGAGTGACTATTCTGTAGTCCCCAGTGGTGGGGCCGGCAGCCAGTGCACGCTGGCCTCGCTCCTGGGGAGCCCCCTACCACTCCGTGCTGCTGCCTCTGTATCAGAGGCAGCAGCGCCTGTCCGGCGGGAGTCGAGCCTGAGCCGGGCTGCCTGCCTGCCTGCCTGGCTCCTAATATACTTTAAATGTAGAGCTTCAGCAGGGGTAGGTCTTGGACCCGGCACAAGCGAGAAATGAGCCAGGCTGCTGGCCAGCCTGCTAAAAAATGTACTGGTAAGGTGTGTGTGTGGGGGGGGATGCATGTAGTCTATAGTGTTAACCTATAATCTTTTGCTTATTGGTTAATCGGTCAATTGACTACACTGTTATATCCCTAGTGGGGAGTGAGCAAGACTGGGGAGAGCTTGGTCCTGCCCACATGGACTGATCCCAGCTTGTGGCTTTGCTCTGAGGACACCCCACTCTGTGCCTCATTGACTCCTGCCCTTGACTTCACCCAAGTCTCCTGGGCCCATCTGCGCTGCCCTATTGCAAAACCTCCCCGACCCTGTCACGTAAGGACCAAACCCCAGCAGTCCTGCACCCTTCCATACAGATTTACTTACAAGCTGACAGTAAATTGTTATGTACAGCCTTGGGCACACCCCCTGTCCTGCCCTGCCACGTGCCTCAGTTTCCCTGTCTCGAGCAGGGATGATGGTACTTCCCTGCATGCCATGGGGGCTGCCAGGCTCAGCTCTTTACTGTGCATAAAATACTGTGAGAGCCAAAGGTGGCAGGCCCGAAGTACTCCCCAGCACCACGGGCCCTGATCTCGCAATGTTGTCAGCCCATCAGATGTCTTTCCCGAAACTCTCCATATTTGCTGTCTTTATTAAAACCCTAGTTCCCGGATGCAACGTTACAGCCCCGCCAGAAACTGCCCCCTGTGCCGTCCTTCTCTGGCTGCCGTGGCTCAGCTGCGGTCGATATCCGCCACCTGTATCAATCTTGTAACCACGGTTACGTGGGCAAGACAATTAATTGCCCCTTCAATATGCAGCTGCGGGTCTTGTTAACGCAGCCCCGGCAGGGGAGGAATTAGATATAATTATATGCCTGGGTGGTGTCCCAGCTGCAGTGCAGGGGGGAGGAGAGGGAGCACTGCCGGAGCCAGCGGTCTGTCGGCATTTCCCAGCTTGTCATGAAACATCTTTGGCCTGGGCTGAAGCTGGGGAAGCGTGGCTCAGTGGGGAGATTGGTGTCCTGGGGGAGGCATAAACCGGTCTGGGGAGAGGGGCGTAGCAGGGAGTGGCAAGAACATTGGAGTCCTTCTTGGCGAGGTGTGGCAAAGCCGAAGTCTGCCAGAGCCGGAGCCAAAGCACTTGGCAGTGAGTAAGCAGCATCCCGTTGACCTCCATGGACTTTGAACCACATCCATAAGGATGAGTCAGGGCTAGAGGGGTTTGTGTGGGGGGAAGGGGCTCCCTTGAGTAGCTTTAAGGCAGGTGATAGGAGCTGGTTTGAAAACATGGGGCCTTTGTGATTCCAGGGCTCAGAGCAATGCTAGTTTCCCACAGAGCCAGTGTGACTCAGCCCTGCCCTCTAGTGGAGAGAAAAGGCATAGGTGCGGGCACTGGGAGGGCTGCTAATCCGGGAGTGAAACGGTTTCTGTCACTCACGGGGTTACAGTTTGGTTCTGTGGCTCTCCGAGGCTACGGCTACACTACACTGACCTATCAGAAAAGGTATGCAAATGGCGCTTCACAATTCATGTACCTTTTTCCGATAGATTTTTTTGGAAGAGGCTTTTCCGAAATTTGGTCCGTCTACACTGGGCCACATTTCAGAAAAGCCTCCTCTTTCGGAAGAGCCCTTCTTCCTCGTGGGAGGAGGAAGACAGGGCTTCCAAAAGAGTGCGTCTGCTGTTCCACAAAAGAAAAAAGCGGAAGAGCACACGTATTCCCTGGATGCGGCAGAGTTTTTCCCGGATACCTGTATCCCGGAAAAACCCCGTACTGTAGACATAGCCTGACACCTACATTTTCTAGCCCCCCTGGAGAACGGAGTTTGCTCTCAAGACCCTTTCAGGCCATCTGCTGGGACTGCCAACCATGCAGCTATCTTGCCTGCTCCGATCCTGCCTGAATTCCACCAAACTCATTTCACACAGGATGCTGACCACCTGCAAAGAGAACATAAGAACGGCCAGACTGGGTCAGACCAAAGGTTTCTCTAGTCCAGTATCCTGTCTTGCAACAATGGCCAGTGCCAGATGCGCTGGAGGGAGTGAACAGAACAGGGAATGAAGTGATCCCTCTCCTGCCATCCATTTCCAGCCTCTGACAAACAGAGGCTAGGGACACCATCCCTGGATAATAGTCATTGATGGACCTAATCTCCATGAATCTATCTAGTTCTTTTCTGAACCCTGTTAAAGTCCCAGTCTTTACAACATCCTCTGGCATGGAATTCCAGAGGTTAACTGTGCATAAAGAAAAACTTTTTTGTTTGTTTTAAACCTGCTATCTATTAATTTCATTTGGTGACCAATGCCCCCTAAACTTTGCCATCCAAATAAATTTTGTCACGTGCACCACCAGTAGAAACACATGTTTCTGGCTCTGGGAACTGTGGGCACTCTGCTAATGAGCTGGGCGGCATTTGAATCTCTCTTGGGTACCCGCACAAGCACTCAGCTTACAGGGAACACTGTTGGTGACCCCTAGTTCTTATGTTATGGTAACAAGTAAATAACTTTTCTTTATTCACTTTCTCCATACCTGTCATGATTTTATAGACCTCTATCATATTCCCACTTAACCTCTGTCTCGACTGCAGGCTTCTTTTGGAAGAAGCTTTTCCGGAAGAGATCTTCTGAAAAATCTTCTTCCGAAAGAGAGCATCCACACTGCCAAAGCGCATCAAAAAAGCCATCTGCTTTTTCGAAAGAGAGTGTCCACACTGAATGGACGCTATCTCGCATTTAAGCTGTGATTACTATGGATGGAGTGGCCACCAGGGCACCTGTGCTTTTTCCTCTTTCCTCTTCTTTTGAAAGAACTCCCTCTTCCCTGTCCACACACGCCTTTTTCTGAAAGAGCTCTTTCGGAAAAAGGCTTCTTCCTTGTAGAAAGAGTTTTACCAATGTTGAACACCCCCCTCTGTTCTTTGGATTTTTTTTTCTGAAAGAACGCAATTGCAGTGTGGACATAAGTGAAGTTTTTTTTTTTAAAATGGCCATTTTTCCAAAAAAACTCTGTAGTGTAGACATAGCCTTAGTCTATTCTTTTCTAAGCTGAAAATTCCCAGTCTTTTAATCTCTCTTCATATGGGACCCATTCCAAACCCCTCATCATTTTTGTTGCTCTTTTTGGAACCTTTTCCAATGCCAATATATCTTTTTGAGATGAGGCAACCACATCTGTGCGCAGTATTCAAGATGTGGGCGTACTATGGTTTTATATAGAAGCAATAAAATATTCTCTGTCTTAATATCTATCACTTTTTTAATGATTCCTAACATTCTATTTGCTTTTTTGACTGCTGCTGCACACTGAGTGGATGTTTTCAGAGAACTATCCACAATGACTCCAAGATCTCTCTCTTAAGTGGTTATAGCTAAATTAGTTCCCATCAAAGAACAAAATCTTTCCCTGGGTTGGAGCTGACTCAGCAATCAGGCAAGGAAAGATCTTTGTCACTATTTTCCCGAGCCATGTTCCAGTCTCTCTGCATCCAGTAGGCAATTCCTGGTTGGCCAAGATTCAAGGAGAAATGACCCCAGCACCAAAGAACATTGATGGCCTTTCTCCGTGCAAAGAAAATGTGTCCTGGACCCTGATCCCTAAAGCCCTGTTACTGGTGCTGGCGTAAATGTGATTCCTTTGCAGACCAAGATTCAAATGCAAAAATCGGTGTGTGCATTGAAGGAAGCCAATTCTCTTACCTCAGAGCAGCTGACTTGGTGTTGGACATGGTGCGTTTGGTCCATGACACAAGACAAAAACCATCTGCAGTGTCTTTAAGCGGCTTTACGCTCTCCTTTACTGCCCCCTAGAGGAATTCTGGCTTGAGCTAAAAGGGAAGGTCTATAAGGATTTTTTGTTGAGCAAAAAAACCCCCCAAACCCCAAAACGGTTGAGGGGAAAAAGGGTCCAGGGGGAAGTTATTGAGAAGAAAAAAAGGTCACCTGCCCCTTTAAAGGCAGCCATTTTGAATTCTGTTGTTCGCCGCAACACACCTCCAACTGCCTCGCGGCACACTGGTGTGCCATGGAACAGAGTTTAAGAAACACTGGGCTAGACTGTGGGTTTTTTTGGAGATACCTCCGGTATCCCAAAAAAACTCCATCCCATCCAGGCAACACGTTTGCGCTTCCGCTTCTTTTTGCGGAAGAGCAAGCCCTGTATTCCTCGTTCCACAAGGAAGAAGGGGGCTTTCGAAAGAGGGCTTTTTTCCCAAATCTGGCCCAGTCTAGATGGGCCAAATTTTGGAAAAGCCTCTTCCGACAAAAGTATCGGAAAAAGATACGCAAAATGCGAAACGCTTGGTCCCTAAGCATGAGATCTTCCCTCCCGTTTGGGAAGCGCATGGCGTCAGGCCCATTGGTTTGCTCTTGGGATGGGGAGAAGGGCTTTCAAAGTTGGTTATATGAGGGAGAAATGACAAGGCTGCTCTTTCTCACTGTGCTGCTGAAGGACTCGCCAGAAGCTTCGGCTGCGCGTCGACGGTTCTTGTTGCCTGTAGTTGTAGGGCCGGGGATTGTTCTTTAACACAAGCCTCTTCCTTCCAGCTGTGTCAGGCGTGTGAGTGAACTGGATGCAGAGTAAACCACTCGATTTTCTCCAGGCGAGCCCTTCCCCCTCTGGGCTATTGAGGTTTCAGGTCCCGGCTATATGTGAGTCACAATCCTATTAGTTCTCCAGGCCTCTGTGGAGTGTTCCTGGGCCTGGGAGAGTGTGTGAGAAAAGGGTGCCTACCCCTCCTGTCCTTACGCCTCCCCTTGCCTGGCCTTTGGGGATTTGACTCTTCATGCAGGGTTGGCTGGTTCCAGACTAGGGATGTAATAGTGTAACCGATTAACCGATAAGCAAAAGCTTATTGGTTAATGCTATAGACTACATGCATTTCCCTCCCCCCCGCCACCAGTAAATTTTTTTAGCAGGCTGGCCAGCAGTCTGGCTCAGTCCTGGCTTGTGCCGGGTCCAGGACCTACCCCTGCTGTGGGTCTGCATTTAAAGTGTATTAGGAGCCAGGTGGGCAGGCAGCCCGGCTCAGTTCTGGCTTGTGCCAGGTCCGGGAACTCAGGAAGCCCCCCCCCCTTTATCAGAGGCAGCAGCACAGGGCGACAGGCAGCTGATCCACAAGGGGAGCTGGTTTTTAAACTGGCTCCCCTCATGGACCAGCTCCCATGTGGCACCCTGAGGCAGAGGCAGAGGCAGCAGCGCAGAGTGGCAGAGGGCTCCATGGGAGTGAGGCCGGAGCACACTGGCTGCCACGTGGGGACTATAGAATAGCCGACTCACTGATAAGAATTAATGAGGTTACTCGACGATTCATTTAACCGATATTTAACCTCCCTATTCTGGACTCAGGGCAGGTTCACTCATGCCCATACAGGGTCAGCCCAATGGTCCATCTGTCCCTGCTCTCTGTTACCCACACAGCACATGAGCCAGCGCCACCAGGGGTCAAGTTCTCAGCTCTCTCCACCATGCTCCACCATCCAGGACCAGCCTCCTGATCCGCCGGGTTGGTGCGCCGTTTGGCCCAGCCGCAAATCGGTCTGGCTGGAGGCATGTCTGGGCCAGATTTGAGTGGTGCTGTAAAGCCCCAGGACCAGGTTGCAACACCACTAATTGCAATGTGGCCTGGCCACCCTCCACCTGCAGTAGATGGGTGACGTTTCCGTGGCAACACCTGCAGTAGATGGGTGACGTTTCGGTGGCATTGGCATGCTCTGACAATGCACTGGGCTGCTCCAGAAGCAGCTGTTCTGAGTTATGATGGGACCATTGCTGAACAGTGCTTGGACCAACCCCCCCGGCTCCATGACCAATGCAAGTGCAAAAACCTGGGGGGGGGGGCTTTGCTCCCCCTAATTAGCACAACTACTTTCCGCCTTTCCCTTCTGCTGCTCCAGGGTGAAAGCACTGGGGAGGACCTCGGGGAGCTAAAAGCAAGCAGAAGAGGGTCTTTAGCCGCACTGCTGGTCCCTGATGCACCAGCAGGGACTGTATCAGAGCTGGGATGGGAACCAGCTGTGCCCTGTTCCTCAGCCTTCCACTGACCTCTGGTGGGATAAAGGTGCAATTGTAGGCCCACGAAAACCAGATGTGAGCATGGTCAGAAAAACTAGGGGGCTGCACCCCCTGCACACTACGCTCCCCATCCCCGCCCCCCAAGGGGTAGGCAGTCCTGGCTCTCCCCCGCCCCCCCACTACCAGGGAGGGCCTGGCCGAGGCGTGGCAGCTCTGGCCAGTCCTGGCTATCCCCCCTCCAGCTTCCGGGCAGGGCTGAGGCTGCACCAGCCCCAGCCCCAGCTCACCCCCTTCCCTCCTCCCCAGCTTTGGCAGTCATGGCTCTCTCCTCCCTGCCGCTGGGGAGGGCCAGGCCGAGGCATGGCAGCCCTGGCCAGCCCTGGCTATCCCCCCTCACCAACTGCTGGCCAGGGCCAAGGCTGCGCCAGCCCCAGCTCTCCTCCGTCCCCCTCACAGGTCTTGGGAGCCCCTCTGCCAGCAGGGAGGGGAGGTCTGGGTCTCGCCAGGCCAGGCCAGGCCAGGCCCAGTCACTGGGGGAGGAAGGGCACCAGGCCTGGTTCTCTCCCCCTGGCTGCCGTGGGGGGGAGGGGGGGGGTAGGGATGGCCAAGGCCAGGCTAGCCTCAGCCTTACCCCCTTCCCCCCCTCCCTAGCCTCAGCAGCCATGGCTCTTTCCCCCCCTGCCACAGGGGAGGGCCAGGCCAACGCGTGGCAGCCCTGGCCAGCCCCAGATATTCCCCCCCCCGGCTGCCAGGTAGGGCCAAGGCCACACCAGCCCCGGCTCTCCCCCCTTCCCCACTTCTCAGCCTCAACAGCCATGGGTCTCTCCCTGCTGCCACGGGGCGGGGGGGAGGAGGGGGGGCAGGCCAAGGCCTCTTTGCAGCAGGTCTGGCTCTCTCCTCCCTGCTGCCGGGGATCTGAGCTGGGCTGAGGCCTCGCTGTGGCAGGCCCAGCTCTCTCCCCCTGCCACTGGGGGGTTGGGCTGGGCTGAAGCCATGGCATGGTGGGCTCGGCTAGAGGCTGTGCGGCTCCTGTCCGCCCCCCCGCCCCATTCCCGAGTACAGGGGAGACCCCATGGCTCGCGGCTTCCTGAAGCAGGGGGAAAGCGGGAGGCCACACAGCTGAGGGCAGAGGGAAGGGCTGCGGGACGCAGAGTGACACGTGACGTCACTCCGTCATCCCTCAGGAAAACTTTTTTTATATATAGAAAGAGACAAAAATAAAGGCAAATGACGTAATGGTTGAGGTTTGGCCAGCAGAGCCGACAGCCTTGCTGGGCCCCTGGGCAAGGTGTGGGGCCCTGGCTGTGTGCTGCCCAAACAGGCAGGGCCTTGGGTTGAAGGGCCGGAGCCAGGGCAGCTAGGACCCGCAGCCTCCTAGAGCGCATGGCGTGGTGCTCCAGTGGCGATTAAAGGGCCCAGGGCCAGTGTACACTCTAATTTTTTCCATCCATGTGCAAAAAAAAAAAAAAAAAGATGTGCAACAAGGCATGTGTGGAAGTGCACCACCAGTAGAAGCGCACGCTGCCGGCTGTGGGCGCTCTGCTAACCAGCTGGGCGGCATTTGAATTTCTCGTGGATGGCTGCCCAAGCGCCCGGTTTACAGGGAACACTGCCCGGGGCTCTGTGTGCTGACACCCTTTAGAATCGCCGGGCCCCAGGGCAGTTGCCTCCTTTACCGCCCCCCCCATTGGCAGGCCTGATTTTGACCGCCCCAAGGGACTGGATCCTGCTGGGGCATTGGAACAATTTGTACAGTGGGGGTGCTGAAGCAAACTGTAAACCCTGTATAGAATGGAAACCACTTCAAGCCAGGAGGGGTGGCAGGCAGCCCCACTAATTCCAGCCTAATTCCAGAGGTCCTGGGAGCTGAATTAGAGGTGTAGCGGGGGTTGGGGTGAGGTGTAGATGTTGGGGGACAACAGAGGGCAGGCTGGAAGGGGGTGAAATGGACACAAGGGCGGGACAGATTCACAGACTTTAAGGCCAGAAGGGGCTGTTATGACCCATGGTACCTCACCTGGTGGCTTCATGCCCATGACTTCTGGTTTTGCTCTTTGGAAAAGATGCCCAGTCCTGATTTAACAGCCTGGAGGGACGAGGTGGGAAGGTTCCATGTCCAACGGATATGGCAAGGCGATGCACGATTGTGTCTATGTTTCTAGTGCCCCCATGGGCCAGGACGTTAGGTGCCAACCAACACTGGCAGAAGGCACTGTCCCCAGCTGGAATTTGGCCATGGCACCAGCGAGAGCCCCTTTGTGTGTGGAAAATGTCACAGGATTGTTAATGAAACAGCCAAGGGGACTTCTGGAGGGGCCAGCTAGGCATCACACCGAGGTGCTGGCTCGGGGGTGGGTTCGAAGGGAAGGTGCCCTCAGCTGTACCACTGGCACCAACCAGGTATTCTATGGTGGCCAGCCTTATGGAATCTGGCAAGGTCACATCCTGGGGGGGCAGGGCCGTGGGCCCCAGCTCTTCTGTGGGGATGTGGCAATATGCTAAGGGCCAAGTTTAGGAAGCCACTTGTATGACACTGAATGCAAACGATGCCATGAGGGTGGGACTCCAGGCCTGCACCCCAGGCTTATGCTGGACTCGATGACTCCTGAGGTCTCTTCCAGCTCTATGATTCTATGATTCTCCTGAGGCGGATGCTTTATCCATTACCCCACCTCCCCGTATTCAGGGGCTCCCTTATCCTTCCTACCTTCCAATGGTGCCACCTCCAGCATGTGACCTGTAATTTTATTTTTTAATTTTTTAAAGGTGGGGGTGTATTGCTGGTGAAGTGCCTCAGCTGACAGCTCCGAGCTGGGCTCCCTCCCCTATCGGCCGTTATCATTCTTCTCAGTTCATTTTCAGACCCTGCTCGATGTGACCTTCACTGAGTCTCTACCAGTGTCAGTCCCCCCTGAGTCTCCCATTCATTCTGCCCCATCCTCAGACCCCCTTCCCTCTGCATTTTCTCCATCAGCCTCAGCTCCTTTCATTCACCAAGAGGCAAATCAAAAGAACCCCAAAAACTAGTTTTAAAAATCTCCTCATTTTAAGCCAATCTGATGATTTGGGGGGTTCTGACATGGTTTTTGGATGCTTGGCCTTGGTGTTCATAAAACCAGGTAGAAGGAATAAAATCCTCACCGTGTATAATCCCATCCTAGAGCCAGCTCCTTCTAGATCCTTGTAAATATCTTAGATGTGTGATGTTCCATGAAACAGTTGCCAGAAAAGTTACTCACAGCAGGAGAAGGCTGGCCCCGTGGTCTGGGACTTGGAGTCCTGAGTTCAAGTCCCTCTTGTACCGCAGACTTCCTGTGTGACATTGGGCAAGTCACTTAGCTGCTCCGTGCCTCAGTTTCCCCATGGGGGGATTAGCACTACCCCGTCTCCTGGGGTGGTGTGACATTGCAGATTGTGAGGTGCTCAGGTACTAGGGTAATGGCAGCAAAACCTGGCACATTGCCCTTGATTTAGTGACACAAAACCTGGCACATTCCCTTGATTTAGTGACACAAATAAAAATCTGCCTTGACCTCGGGCCTCATTCTGTCCAATGTTTGTTTCCAAATCAGCAGCACTTCTTAACGCCGAGTCAAGCCACACAAGCTGGCCTGCTTCAATGAGCTTGTGATAGTGGCCCTAGTATGGACAGAGTCGCACTGGTATAAATGTGCTTCTACCAGCACAGCCATGCCTTCTCCAGACCTGCTCCTGCTTCTGGCTCCAGCCCTCCTGGCAGAGTTGTTGACTCGAGTCCCACGACTTGAACTCGAGTCCGACTTAAGTCGCCTAGGTGACTTGACTTGAGACTCGACTTGTTCATTGTTTGTGACTTGAGGCTCGACTTGAGACTTGCTAATTTTGTTAAATCGACTTTGGTGAAAAATTGTCCTAAAAATGCCGATATTGATGGCTTGTACAAAAGTGACTTGACATTTTTCAAATTAAGACTTGAGACTCGACTTGGGACTTGACTCAAAAGTGACTTTAGGGACTCGAGACTCGACTTGAGACTTGAACTGTAGTGACTTGAGACTCAACTTGGACTTGACAATGACGACTTGAAGACAACACTGACTCCTGGTGTTTGTGTTTTCTGTTCTTCCTGCACCTCTCGTACTCTAGCCCCAGCTGCCAGCTCCAGCCTCCGACCTCTCTCTGTAGCCGGTTCGCTTATCTCCTGCCTGCCCCCCGAGCGGATGCAGAGACCCAGGCTGCTGATGACATGCTTGGCAGGAGGCTTCCATTGGGTTGGAGCCATGATGTCATAATGCAGGTGGCTGACATCAGGCAAGGAGGTGCAACTCCAAGGTGCCGTGCTGGAGCCGAGATGGCGGCTTATCTGGGGTCCCAGCTGGTGAGAGAAAGGGGCTGGAGCCCTCATACTGGGGGGGGCAGAGGAGTTTGCAGCCTGTCCCCTTAGGGGCCGGCAGTCTGCCCACCCCTCATACCATCCCTCTTGTGCCTGGGACTACAGAGGTCCTGCTTCTCCAGATGAGTCTTTTTCCTGCATGTTACAGATGTGCACAGCTGGAACCCCACATTGGACCCCCTGCTCACTGCCCCCAGTGCATGGGAAGCTCCTGAGGGGGTGGCTATGTAACCCCTGGGGGAGGGCAAGCTAGGATGGGCTAGCAGGCCTCATACAAAGGAATCCAATGCATCAGGGAAGGGCAGACAAATAAGCAGTGGCAAATTTTTAAAGTGCTTCTACACAAATGCTAGGAGTCTGACTAATAAGATGGGTGAACTAGAGTACCTAGTATTAAATGAGGAGATTGACATAACATGAAGGGTGACTGGGGTGAAGCAGCTTCTGCTTGGTAATGGGAGGGAAGCGTCTGTGTGTGACCATATGTCTCCTGCCAGTGGAAGCGCCACTCCATACATGTGGAGAAGGAAGCCAAGAAAACAGAGCAGAAGATCAACTTCAAAGACATCATATGCGTCCAGGTACGGGCTGCTCCCTTCCCCTGCAGGACTCTGAATGCCACATGGGTCTCTCGGGGCTGGATCCAAAGCACTACACTGGATCGGGCCCACAGACGCAGGACTGGGAGACATCCTGGTCTCGCTGCTCTCCACCTTCTGTGACTCTGACAGCTCCTAGTGGTGATTAACCGTCTGTGCCTCTAGCTCCTTTTGCCTGTGAACCTTCAATCCTTCCCAGAGGTGGGACACCCCCATTTTACAGATGGGAAAACTGAGGTCCAGAGGGTAGAAAGTGACTTGGCCGAGGTCATTTATCAAATCAGTTGCAGAGCTGGGAATGGAAGCCAGGCTTCCCAGCTTCCAGGCCTTGCTGTAATCAGTACATCAGCCTACCTCCCATGCCAGTGTTTAATGTCGGTGGCAAGTTGAGCATGTCCATCGTTCACAAGGGCTGGGATGCGCCAAGGAGCCAGTGAGTGGCAGAAGACTCTGTAGGTGGGTTCATCTGGGCTTTATCCTGATCCTGCATTGGTGCTGCCAAAGGGGGCCCACTCACCATGTGGGGCCACATCTCCATGTGTCCACAGCGGGAGCCAGGCTGTTAAAGGAGCTCAGTGCACTGAGTGCTTTGGGAGTCCAGGCCATTGCCTTCCTGCTGTCTGCGGGGCTTGATGCCAGAGGCTGCTCCATGATACCCAGTAAAAGCCTCACAAACCTCTACATGGTCCGGCCACTAGAGAGCAGAAAAGAGTCTCAGTGTTAGTGAAGGGCTGACCACTTGAGCTGGGGGGAGGGGGGAAGAAACTTGGAGTGGACCATATTCCATGCAGTTCCATCCACTTCGGGGCAAGTTTGCTAGAATTTCATAGCGGAAGAAAACTGGGAGGGGGGGAACAGGGGAAGTTTCTGAACAAAATGTTTCGATTTGTCCTTTTGAAACAAATTTTCATTTTGAATATTTTGATGTTGGTATTAATATAATGTGGTGAGGTGAGGAGTGACCCTGAGCTAGCGCCTGACTGAACTGCATGTGGTGGTGAGGCAGTGCTGTGTGAGGCTCCAGCCAATCTGCAAGCCAGGAGCTTGTCAGGTGACCCTCAGGGCAGGTATATAAGTCTCACCGGAGAAAGCTGCTCAGTCTGCCGGTGGCATTGAACGGGTCCTTGCCTTATAGTGGTGACAGACTCCACAGGCCCCAGTCTGCTCTGGTGCCAGCTTCAACGTCATTCCCAGGCCCTGCCCTTGCGCCAATCCATTGCCCAGCCATGGAGAAGGAATAATAGGCGGGTATAATAGGCAGGGGAAGGCAATGCCTTCTCAAACTGCCAGCCTGGCTCTGCCCCCCTTCAAAGCATCTCTCCAGGGCTGTCTGGGTTTCAGCCCCGCTGGGGCTGGGGAGGCTGGGGCCGTGCGCAGCATGGTCTCCCACCGTGCTCCAGCTGGGGAAAGCTGGGGCTGCGTGTCGTCCACCTTCCCTCCTCCCATGCTCCCAGCCTTACACTTTGCCTTGTTCTGACTTGATTCTGGCTGTGGCCTCTGACTCTGGTTCCCGGACTGACTGCCGTCACACTGACCACTAGGCCCAATTTCCACTGCTCCAACCACTAGGCCTTGTCCATCCAGGTCTTCCTTTCTGACGAGGAGAGTTCTGCAATTCACCGTTGTTGAACGCTTGAAATCAAAATAATTGGGTCACAACAAAATTTTGATCGACCCAACATGATTTTTCTTAATGTTGATTTTTTTTCTCTTGTGGAGAATATTGAAATGTTCAGGTTCTGTTGCGATGAGCAACCCTTTGTGAAATGGAACAGCTGAACCGACTCCCTTTTGTTCCCCACCTGTAACGTGGGAGGAAAGAAGAGGCGCCCAGAACGGGGGCTGGAATGTCTTTCTGCAGATGGCTGGCTCAGCCCACTTGCACTCCGGCGGTGACGCAGCTCTCTGCTTTCCCCCCAGGATAACTGGGACATGGAGGAGTTTGTCTCAAAGGTCTGCATGGGCAGGTTTCTCAATCACCCTGCCTTTAAAATCACGCTGGCTGCACTCATCATCGGGAATGCGTTCATCATCGCTAGCCGGACGGAGGCGAAGATCGAAGAGGTACGTTTGCAGTGTCTGAATTGGTCAAACATGCAGCAAATCTGAGCAAAGGGAAAGTTTAAACTCAGACTCTGCCCACTCAGGACCGAGTTTGGAGCCCTGTTGTGCTAGGCGCTGTACATACAACATTGTGAGAGCTGCTGCCCCCAAGAACTATTTTCATTCCACCCCTCCTCCCCCCTTTTACTTTTCTCCTGTTCTTCTCCCCATGCTGGTTATGTTTAGTGCTTTGCTAAAGGCCTTAGGGCCATGCTAATTAGAGATGGAAAAGAACTAGGGGGCCAATCCTTGGCTGCATCAGCTCAGAAAGGATAAAGGCAGGTCAGAGGGCCTTTCATCCTGGGATGGCTGGTTACAAAGTCAGTCCCTTGCTGTGGGCTACGTAAGATGATGTCAGTGGCCAACCTCATACAAAGGAATCCAATGCATCAGGGAAGGGCAGACAAATAAGCAGTGGCAAATTTTTAAAGTGCTTCTACACAAATGCTAGGAGTCTGACTAATAAGATGGGTGAACTAGAGTACCTAGTATTAAATGAGGAGATTGACATAATAGGCATCACTGAAACCTGGTGGAATGAGGAAAATCTGTGGGACACAATCATACCGGGATATAAAATATATCGAAAGGATAGAGCAGGCCGGGTGGGTGGCGGAGTGGCACTGTATGTGAAAGATAATGTAGAATCAAATGAAATAAAAATATTAAGTGAATCAACATATTCAATAGAGTCGCTATGGATAGTAATTCCATGCTCCAATAATAAGAAATTAGCAGTAGGGATATATTACCGACCACCTGACCAGGACAGCGATGCTGACATTGAAATGCTGAGGGAGATTAGAGAGGCTACCAAAATAAAGAACGCTATAATAATGGGGGATTTTAATTACCCCCATATTGACTGTATACATGTCACCTCAGGAAGAGAAGCGGAGATAAAATTTCTCAATGGCTTAAATGACTGCTTCTTGGAGCAGCTGGTGCAGGAACCCACAAGGGGAGAGGCAATTCTCGATTTAGTCCTGAGTGGAGCACAGGATCAGGTCCAGGAAATAACCATTACAGGACCGCTTGGGAATAGTGACCATAATATAATAACATTCAACATTCCTGTGGTGGGAAGAACACCTCAGCAGTCCAGCACCCTGGCATTTAATTTCAAAGAATTACACAAAAATGAGGAGGTTAGTTAAACAGAAATTAAAAGGCACAGTGACTAGAGCCAAATCCCTGCAAGCTGCATGAAAACTTTTTAAAGACACCATAATAGAGGCCCAACTTAAATGTATACCCCAAATTAAAAAACATAGCAAGAGACCTAAAAAAGAGTCACCTAAAAAGAGCCACGGCTTAACCACCATGTAAAAGAAGCAGTGAGGGACAAAAAGGTATCTTTTAAGAAGTGGAAGTCCAATCCTAGTGAGATAAATAGAAAGGAACATAAACACTGTCAAATCAAGTGTAAAATGTAATAAGAAAAGCAAAAAGATTTTGAGGAACAGCTAGCCAAAACTCAAAAGAAATAACAAAATGTTTTTAAGTACATTAGAAGCAGGAAGCCTGCTAAAAAACCTGTGGGTCCCCTAGACGATCGAACTATAAAAGGAGCAATCAAGGACGATAAAGCCATTGCAGAGAAACTAAATTATTTCTTTGATTCAGTCTTCACGGCTGAGGACGTTGGGGAGATTCCCAAATCTGCACCGTCCTTTGTGGGTGATGAATCTGAGGAACTGTCCCGGATTGAAGTGTCATTAGAGGAGGTTTTGGAACAAATAGAAAAACTTAATGTTAACAAATCTCCGGGACCGGATGGCATTCATCCAAGGGTTCTAAAAGAACTCAAATGGGAAATTGCTGAACTATTATCTGTGGTTTGTAACCTATCCCTTAAATCGGCTTCCGTACCTAATGACTGGAAGGTAGCCAACGTGACACCAATATTTAAAAAGGGCTCTAGAGGCGATCCGGGCAATTACAGACCGGTAAGACTAACTTCAGTACCGGGCAAATTAGTCAGAACAATAGTAAAGAATAAAATTGTGAAGCATGTAGAAGAACATAATTTGTTGGACAAAAGTCAACATGGTTTCTGTAAAGGGAAATCCTGTCTTACTAATCTATTAGAGTTCTTTGAAGGGGTTAACAAACATGCGGACAAGGGGATCCAGTAGATATAGTATATTTTAGATTTTTTTTTGACAAGGTCCCTCACCAAAGGCTCTTGTGTAAATTACATGGCCATGGGATAAGAGGAAGGTCCTTTCTTGGATTGAGAACTGGTTAAAAGACAGGAAACAAAGGGTAGGAATAAATGGTAAATTTTCAGAATGGAGAGGGGTAACTAGTTGTGTCCCCAAGGGTCAGTCCTGGGACCAATCCTGTTCAACTTATTCATAAATGATCTGGAGAAAGGGTAAGCAGTGAGGTGGTAAAGTTTGCAGATGATACCAAACTGTTTAGGATAGTCAAGACAGAAGCAGACTGTGAGGACTCCAAGAAGATCTCACCAAACTGAGTGATTGGGCAACAAAATGGCAAATGAAATTTAATGTGGATAAGTGTAAAGTAATGCACATCGGGAAAAATAACCCCAACTATCGTACAGTATGATGGGGGCTAATTTAACTACGACAAATCAGGAAAGAGATCTTGGAGTTATCATGGACAGTTCTCTGAAAACTTCCACACAGTGTGCAGCGGCGGTCAAAAAGGCAAATAGGATGCTAGGAATTATTAAGAAAGGGATAGAAAATAAGACCCAGAATATCTTACTGCCCCTGTATAAAACTATGGTACGCCCACATCTTGAATACTGTGTACAGATGTGGTCTCTCTCACCTCAAAAAGATATTTTGGCCTTGGAAAGTGTTCAGAAAAGGGCAACTAAAATGATTAGGGGTTTGGAACGGGTCCCATATGAGGAGAGGTTAAAGCGACTGGGACTTTTCAGTTTAGAAAAGAGGAGACTGAGGGGATATGATAGAGGTATATAAAATCATGAGTGGTGTGGAGAGGGCGGATAAAGAAAAGTTATTTATTAGTTCCCTAAATAGAAGAACTAGAGGACACCAAATGGAATTAATGGGTAGCAGGTTTAAAACTAATAAAAGAAAGTTCTTCTTCACACAGCGTGTAGTCAACCTGTGGAACTCCTTGCCAGAGGAGGCTATGAAGGCTAGGACTATAATAGAGTTTAAAGAGAAGCTAGATAATTTCATGGAGGTTAGGTCCATAAAAGGCTATTAGCCAGGGATAAAATGGTGTCCTTGGCCTCTGTTTGTCAGAGGCTGGAGAGGGATGGCAGGAGACAAATCGCTTGATCGTTGTCTTCGGTCCACCCTCTCTGGGGCACCTGGTGCTGGCCACTGTCGGCAGACAGGATACTGGGCTAGATGGACCTTTGGTCTGACCCAGTACGGCCGTTCTTATGTTCTTATGCCAACAGCCCAATACAGCAGCTGGCCTCTTTGCGCGTGGCGCTGTATAGACATAGGGTATGTCTACACTACAGAGTATTTTCAGAAAAACAGCCTTTTTTCTGAAAAAACCTCAGTTATGTCCACACTGCAATCGTGTTCTTTCAAAAGAAAATCGAAAGAACAGAGAGGTTTTTCCGATATCGGTAAACCTCTTTCTACGAGGAAGAAGGCTTTTTGCGAAAGAGCTCTTTGGAAAAAGGCGTGTGTGGACGGGGAAGAGGGAGTTCTTTCGCAAGAATCATAGAATCATAGAATACTAGGACTGGAAGGGACCTCGAGAGGTCATCGAGTCCAGTCCCCTGCCCTCATGGCAGGACCAAATACTGTCTAGACCATACGAAATTTTTGTGCGTAAAAAGTACAAAAACAACAAAGCGCTGTAAAAGAAGAGGAAAGAGGAAAAAGCACAAGTGCCCTAGTGGCCATTCCGCCCATAGTAATCACAGCTTACATGCGTGAGAGCGTCCATTCAGTCTGGATGCCATCTTTTGAAAAAGCAGATGGCTTTTTCGATGCGCTTTGGCAGTGTGGACGCTCTCTTTCCGAAGAAGTATTTTCAGAAGATCTCTTCTGGAAAAGCTTCTTCCGAAAGAAGCCTGCAGTCTAGACGTAGCATAGAATGAAAGATGATCCCTGCCCCAAATTGTTTATCATCCGCCAGAGCTGATTTCACTGCAGAATAGATTTCACTGTCAACATTTATTTTTCTAGTACTCAGCCTCAGTTCTGTCTTTTTAAATTTTGCTCCATTTTATCCCTTTCTATCACTGGCTATTTGTTCTTTTCTTCCTCTTCTGACTCCCAGATGCTAGTCACGTGGCTGACTGCCCTACTGGAAGTTGCTCACGGTGAGGGGCATTTTACAGGTTTACAAACCTGCTGAGAAAAGGACAGAACTAGAGCGGGTTGAAAATTGCCACTACAAGTGTGTTTTCCAATGGAAAATTGGGTTTTTGACTAATTCATTATTTTGCAATGTGTCTATTTTCTGCCAAAAATTCACTTTTTTTCTCTAAAAATGAAATATCGGAAAACAGAAATATATTTTTGAAAATTTAATTCAACTTGGAAATACTCCAGCGGCGCCTCATGGGAGTTATTGTTCATAGAATCATAAGACTGGAAGGGACCATGAGGTGTCATCTAGTCCAGTCCCCTTCATGAAAGGTCGGGCTAAGTATTATCTAGACCAGTGGTGGGCAACCTGCGGCCCATCAGGGTGATCTGATTGCGGGCCACCAGACATTTACTGTCTGCAGTCATTGCCCTCTGCAGCTCCCAGTGGCCACGGTTCTCTGTTCCTGGCCAATGGGAGCCATGGGAAGTGGCAACCAGCATGCCCCTGTGGCCCCTTTGCCGGCAGGTGTCGCTTCCGACAGCTTCCATTGGCCTAGAGTAGAGAACCGTGGCCACTGGCAGCTGTGGGGGCTGGTGCTGGTGGACAGTCAATGTCAACAAAATGTCTCTCAGCCCACACTCAGATTACTGTGATGGGCTGCAAGCTGGCTACCACTGTTCTAGACCAGTGTTTCTCAACATTTTTTTATAAAGTACCCCTTTAAAAAAAAAAATTAAGTATACCCTTTAAAAAAATTATAAGTACCCCCAGTACCTACAGTTTTCAGACACACATTTTTTTTCTACCATTGCAACGCATTTGTTTAAACAACTTAAGAGTAACTTAATTTTGGGCGGGCGACGAAATTTTTGTGCGTAAAAAGTACAAAAACAACAAAGCGCTGTAAAATTTCAGTTCTGTTGACGGACCCCCCCCAGACTTCTCTCGAGTACCCCTGTGGGTACTCATACCACTGGTTGAGAAACAGTTCTAGACCATCCTGACAAGTGCTTGCGTAACTTGCTGTAAAGGCTGTTCCCCACTCTGGCACTTTGAGTGCATACGGTGAGGTCCTGCAAAGACTTTAAATATACCTTGTCTCTACTGGCTCTGGTCACAAAAACTCCCCCAAAGTCACAGACTCACTGACTTTGAGAGGGGTCACTGCCACCATCAAGTGATTTTATCCCTAAAACTGGGGGCGAACACTTGAATTCTCTCCCAGAGGTATCCCAAGCTCTTTTGCCCCAAAAGAGCTTGAGAAAAGGAAAGAGAAAAACAAGCTGCAGTCTTTGGTAGCTGACCTCTTCGTCTGTGGCAGGCAGACACACAGACAGACAAACCTCCTGTACTTTCCAGGACACAAGAATCAAATCATCACCTTAAAATGATATTTATTACAAAACAAAAGATATACTTGATAAAGCATACTTGGCTGCTAGATGTTACAGAGCAACTGGCTAAATAGCAGTTCAGCAGAAAAGGACCTGGGGATTACAGTGGATGAGAAACTAGATATGAGTCAACAGTGTGCCCTTGTAGCCAATAAAGCTAATGGCATATTGGGGTGTATTAGGAGGAGAATTTCCAGCAGATCTAGAGAAGTGATTATTCCTCTTTATTCAGCACTGGTGTGGCCACATCTGGAGTATTGCATCCAGTTCTGGGGCCCCCACTACAGAAAGGATGTGGACACATTGGAGAGGGTCCAGCAGACGGCAACCAAAATGATTAGGGGGCTGGAGCATATGACCTACAAAGAGAGACTGAGGGATTTGGGCTTATTTAGTCTGCGGAAGAGAAGAGTGAGGGGGGATTTGATAGCAGCCTTCAACTTCCTGAAGGGAGTTTCTAAAGAGGATTGAGAGAGGCTGTTCTCAGTAGTGACAGGTGGCAGAACGAGGAGAAATGGTCTCAGGTTGCAATGGGAGAGGTCTAGGTTGAATATTAGGAAAAACTATTTCCCTAGTAGGATGGTGAAGCACTGGGATGGGTTCCCTAGGGAAGGGGTGGAATCTCCATCCCTAGAGGTTTTTAAGTCCTGGCTTGACAAAGCCCTGGCTGGGATGATTTAGTTGGGATTGGTCCTGCTTTTAGCAGGGGGTTGGACTCGATGACTGCTGAGGTCTCTTCAAGGCCTAGGATTCTATGATTCTATGACTTACGTGCATAAGTGGTTGGCGCCTTCTTGTGCAAAAGCCGCTGCTAATTAATTATGCAAATAAAGTGCGGCGATATTCCATGCCGCACTTCGTTTGCATAAGCTTTTCCGGAAGAAGGCTACAGTGTAGCCATAGCCCCAGGCTGTGTCTACACTGCACCCCTTTTCCGGAAAAGGGATGCAGATGAGACAAGTCGGAATTGCAAATGAAGCGGGGATTTAAATTTTCCCCGCTTCATTTGTATAAACATAACTGCCGCTTTTTCGGCTCGGGCTTTGGCGGAAAAAGCGCCAGTCAAACAGCGGCTCTTGCGGAAAATAAAGCCTTTTCCGAAAGATCTCTTATTCTTGATTTTAAGAGGAATAAGGGATCTTTCAGAAAAGGCTTTATTTTCCGCAAGAGCTGCGTCTAGACTGGCGCTTTCGTCAAAGCTCGAGCCGAAAAGCGGCAGCCATGTTTATACAAATGAAGCGGGGAAAATTTAAATCCCCACTTCATTTGCAATTCCGACTTGTCTCATCTGCATCCCTTTTCCGGAAAAGGGGTGCAGTGTAGACAGCCCCCTAGTGTAGACATGCCCTAAGTGGAGTATTTTATTTCTCCTTATTGACTTTCTTCCTATTTACTCCAGATAATTGCTCCAGTTTGTGCAGATCATTTTGAATTTTAAACCTACCCTCCAAAGCACTTGGCAACCCCTCCCAGCTTGGTATCATCTGCATACTTTGTAAGTGTGCTGTCTCTGCCATTACCTAAATCACTGATGAAAATACCGAACAGACCCAGAACTGATCCCTGCAGGACTCCCCCGATAAGAGCCCCTGCTAACCACTTTCTGGGAACAGTTGTTTTGACCTGCTTTCTCTTTTTCTGACTTCTTTTTTTTAAACTAATCTGTTGCCTTTTCTATCCCCAGAGGCTTTCCCTCACTTCTATTTTTTTTGCCCTCTCCTTTTACTATTACTTTTCTTCAATTGACTGCAGCACTTTTCCTTGTCTCTCCATTATACTTCTGTCCATTATCCCCACCCCTCTGTCCATATCTCTCCTCCTTCCCCTGATTCAGCCAACCACTTACACACGTAAGTCATAGAATCATAGAATCCTAGGCCTTGAAGAGACCTCAGGAGTCATCGAGTCCAACCCCCTGCTAAAAGCAAGACCAATCCTAACTAAATCATCCCAGCCAGGGCTTTGTCAAGCCAGGACTTAAACACCTCTAGGGATGGAGATTCCACCACTTCCCTAGCGAACCCATCCCAGTGCTTCACCACCCTCCTAGGGAAATAGTTTTTCCTAATATCCAACCTAGACCTCCCCCACTTTAACTTGAGACCATTGCTCCTTGTTCTGCCATCTGCCACCACTGAAAACAGCCTCTCTCCATCCTCTTTGGAACCTCCCTTCAGGAAGTTGAAGGATACTGTCAAATCACCCCTCAATCTTCTCTTCTGCAGACTAAACAAGCCCGAATTCCTCAGTCTCTCCTCATAGGTCATGTGCTCCAGCCCCCTAATCATTTTGGTTGCCCACCGTTGGACCCTCTCCAATGCGTCCACATCCTTTCTATAGTGGGGGACCCAGAATTGGACACAATACTCCAGATGTGGCCTCACCAGTCCCCTAGATCTGCTGGCAGCGTCATCCTAATGCACCCCAATATATTAGCCTTCTTGGCTACAAGGGCACACTCTTGTCTCACACTATCATCCATTGCAATCCCCAGGTCCTTTTCTGCCAAACTGCTGCTGAGCCAGTCTGTCACCAGCCTGTAGCAGTGCTTGGGATTCTTCCATCCCAAGTGCAGGACTCTGCACTGTCCTTGTGGAACCTCAGGAGATTTCTTTTGGCCCAACCCTCCAATGTGTCTAGGTCACTCTGGTCTCTCTATTCCGCTTATGTGTGGGCTGCACTTAAAGTATGTGCGCAAACCCCACTGAATTCAAACACACCCCTAAGCGCTTTGCTGAACTGAAGCTGCCATCTCACCTCAAGCGAGGGCTGACTTTGGTGTTGATCGCACTGGAACAGCGACGCAGTGTGAACAGGATGTGAGCAAAGTCCCCCGGGGACACTGTCGAGTTTGGTTTTTCTTCTATTTTCTATTGTAGAAATTCTATGGGTTGTTCTCTGCCATAGATAACATTGTCCTGACTGTCCTTACCTGTGAGGTGCTGCTCAACTGGTACTATGGATTCTGGATGTATTGGAAGGTGAGTGCTGAGTCTGGCTGTTCAGATCCAATATTTCTTGGGCCATTCTTGTTATGCTATTGCCCCATTCCCATGATCAGGGTCCCAGTGCAACTCTTCCCCTTGCTTCTCTCCAAAGCCTACAATGCTGTTTCTTGGATTGTACCTCTTATTCTAGCTGCCATGCCAGGCTCTGCACAGGTCCTAGGCATCTCATCATCCTGTATTTGATTGGATCATATGTGTCACTCAAAGTATCCAAAGCAGGGGACATGATGTTTAGACTGGAGTGAGCAAATACTGGCCAATGGGAACTGTGGGAAGCGGTGTCCCGGTCCAAGCCACTTCCTGCATCTCCCATTGGCCGGGAGCAGTGCTGCATGGCCAACAGGAGCTGCTATCGCTGGTACCTATGGAGGCATAGGTAAATACACCGCTGGCGGCCCACTGGCGTTAAAATGGCAGCAAATCACCAGGGTTAGCCTCTGGTGGGCCACCAATGGTATATTAACCTGTGCCTCTTCAGGTATCAGCGATGGCAGTTCTCATTGGCCACAGAGCGCTGCTCCCGGCCAATGGGAGATGCAGGAAGTGGCTTGGACTGGAACACTGCTTCTTCCTGCATCTCCCATTGGCTGGGAGCAGCACTTCATGGCCAATGAGAGCTGTGATCGCTGGTACCCACAGAGGCACAGGTTAATATACCACTGGTGGCCTACCAGAAGCTAACCCTGGTGATTTGCTGCCGTTTTAACGCCAGTGGGCCGCCAGCGGTGTATTTACCTATGCCTCTGCAGGTACCAGTGATAGCAGCTCCTGTTGGCCATGCAGCACTGCTCCCGGCCAACGGGAGATGCAGAAGTGACTTGGACTGGGACACCACTTCCTGCAGCTCCCATTGGCCAATATTTGCCCACCCCTGGTCCAGATGCTAAAGGAGAAAATCAGGAATTAGGATTCCTGGGTTCGATTCTTGGTTATTGAATTGCTAGGACCTTGGACAAGATAGTTTGTCTTTCTGTGACTCAGTTTCCCTGTCTATTAACCCTTACCTACTTCAGAGGGGGTTTGTTTGGTTTAGTTATGTTTTGGGATGAAAGGAACAATATAAGCACTAAGTATATGCAAGATCATTACTTGATCATATAAGGGAGCATATATTTCAGATGCTTTGCAATAGAACTAATATAGATTAAGGGCTTGCTCCTCCTTCTCTTAAAGTCCCTGTGAATGTTGCCATTGATTTTAAGAGTTAAATGACTAAAAGCCTGCTTGACAGGCTATTCAGATCCATGCGGAACCATGAATAATATCTATGGGCCGTGCCAAGAGCCTCCTGGAACAGAATTGGCTTCAAAAGGAGCAAAACCAGTCCAGGTTTGAAAACTAGAAATATACTTACCTAGAGCCTGATTCTGCATTGCAAAGCAGGTGTGGCAGCCAGACCACTCTGAGTCAGTGGTGTCTCACATCCACTTTGCACTGACGGACAGGACTCTTATCATGTGTAAGACAGCAGAGAATCTGGTTCTACATATTTTTTTACCCATCACACCTGAGAACACTGAAAAAAGGATAAATTTAATGACTGAGGAAACTGAAGCCACAGTGAGAGTAAGTATCTTGTCCAGCTGGGCTTGGAATAGAACACAGAACCTTTCACACTCTTGATCTTGTGGTGAGTGGTAAAACCACCTCTGAAATCTGACTGGGTGGGCCACATCCTCCGCTGGTGTAAGACTGATTTCAATAAAGTGATGCTGATTCACACCTGCTGAGGACGTGGCCGGTTTCAAGCTGAAAGGCACCTTCTCCCTCTCTTCTCTCAGTATTATGTTGACCAGGGCTGGACAAATCAGTGAATCTACTCGCCCGTGACAAGTAGATTTCAGCTGGTTGCCCCGTTCACTGGCAGCGCATGCGCAATGTGGGTCTGGTGAATGCGCAGTGCGGGGCTGGCGAGTAGATTTCGCCGCAGTTTGTCAAGCCCTGAAGATGACCATGTATTATATGAATTACGGTAGCACCTAGAAGCCCCAAGCTGAGATCACAGCCCCATTGTGCTAAGTGCTGGCAAAAATACAGTCCCTGCCCCCAGGGGCTTACAGTGTCATTGTCCCTACGTCCTGTACTGAGCAGCCCTGCTCTGAAAGCTCATCCTCTGTTCCTCAGGGTGGGGTTTTCTCTTCCTGCAGGATGGTTGGAACATTGTCAATTTTTTTATCGTGGTGTATCTCTGCGTGGGGCCTTTCATCCCTGTGCTGAACAACCAAAAGATTTTTCGAGTTATCAGGTAGGACTTTCAAGTCCGCAGGTCGGACTAAAACTTGTCATGCTGTTCTGATTTGTTCATTGACAGGATCTTGATAAAACAAAAGTCAGGGCCCCGTTGTGCTAGGTGCTGCAAGTATTCATCGAGTGCGCCTACACTGCAATTAGCGGTGTAGCTGCAAGCACACATAACTGTACCTATTGATTCAATGGTGCACTCAATTGTTTGACTACTAGGGTTGCCAGGTGTCCGGTATTGACCAGGACAGTCCGATATTTTCGCCTCCTGTCCGGTATAAAATTCAGAAAATACCGGACACCTGAAATGTCCGGTATTTTCTGATTTTTTTTCCCAGCCAGGAGGCAAAAATACTGGACACCTGGCAACCCTACAACACACTCGGCAACTGGGCCCAGCCCCTGGCCCCCACCCCAAACCCCGGACCGCCGTCCCGGGCCCCCCTGCTTTCCTGGTTCCGCAGGGAAGCTGCGTTCTGGCTCCATCAAGAAAACAAAATGCCCGCCAGCAAAAAGCCTAAAGAACTGATGCAAGGGGAAGCAATGCCTTCCCTGGGTCTTAGTGCTCAGCCGATCCACTCTTGCTATCCCTATTCTCAGGGCTTGCCAGCCGCGTGGTTTGGCGTTCTGCGCATGCGCAGATCGCTCGGAGCCAGCTCTTCCGGGATGTAATCTACTTGCCACGGGCGAGTAGATTACATTGTTTGTCGAGCCCTGCCTATTCTAACTCTGCATGCACTTAAAGGGGCCATGCTGTTTTAATGCTGTTTTGTTTTATTTATTTATTCTTTGGTTAATAACTCTTGGGGTCCTTTTTTTTTTCTCGACTTTGGTCTACCCTCTTTTTTTCCCCCCTCAACAGAATTTTTCTCCGGTGGTTTGTTTTTGTTTTTTTTTGAGGGGGGGTGTTCAGTATTTTTGGTTAAACCATGTGGCAACCCTATGGGTGAACAGAATTGTAGGAAAAGCAGAATACTTAACCTAACTGCCCAACACATATATTCATTCTGGGTATGTCTACGCTACAGAGAAGCTCGAGCCTGCCACTGTCGATCTTCCAGGATTCGAATTAGTGGGCCTAGTGAAGACATCTAATTTGAACTGAAAGGGGCGCTCTGGTCGATGCTGGTAGTCCTGCTTCCAGAAGGAGTGAGGGAAGTGGAAGGGAGAGTGTTCTCCCTTTGACTTCCTGCAGTATGAATAGCGCCAAAAGCCGAGTTAAGGCACTTTGACTTCAGCTATGCAATTAACATAGCTGAAGTTGCGTATCTTAATTCGACCTTGTCCCATAATGTAGAGATACCCGACCTGTACATAGTACCTGTGGACCTGGTGTATACTACACCTAATATACCTGCCTTGACTGACATACCCTGGCTAGATTTGATCTAGCCATGTCCAGTAACAACAGAGATGATACAGCAGCCGCAGGGATTGCACAATGCAACTCAGGAGGTGTAGTCAAATGGTCAGCCCATGCTATCACCCGTGCTGGTGCCACTCCACTGCTGTTTTGTAAGGTAGCTAAATCAAAGCTAGCTCATGGTTGTTTACTATGCTGCAGCCACACCTCTGACATATTCTAGTAAGAGACATTCTCTGCCCCAAAGAGCTTACAGTCAAAATAAGTCAGACAAAAGGTGGGAGGGTAATGAACGTAAGAACGGCCATATTGGGTCAGACCAAAGATCCATCTAGCCCAGTATCCTGTCTTCTGACAGTGGCCAATGCCAGGTACTCCAGAGGGAATGAACAAAACAGGGAATCACCAAGTGATTCACCCCCTGTCACCCATTTCCAACCTCTAACAAATAGAGGGTAGAGACACCATCACTTCCCATTCTGGCTAATAGCCATTGATGGACCTATCCTCCATGAATGTATCTAGTTCTTTTCTGAACCCTGTTATAGTCTTGGCCTTCACAACATCCTCTGGCAGGGAGTTCCACAGGTTGACTGTGTGTTGTGTGAAGAAATACTTCTTTTTGTTTGTTTTAAACCTGCTACCTATTAATTTCATTTGGTGCCCCCTAGTTTTGTGTTATTGAAAGGAGCAAATAATTCTTCTTTATTTACTTTCCCCACAGCAGTTATGATTTTATAGACCTCTATCATATCCTCCTTTTGTCATCTCTTTTCCAAGCTGAAAAGTCAGTTTTATTAATCTCTCCTCATATGGCAGCCATTGCATACTGCTAATTATTTACCTTTTCAAATTTCAATATACCTTTTTTTGAGATGAGGTGCCCAGTCAGTGGTGGAACTGTGAGCTTCTGAATGCATTGCTGGTTGGGACTTGTTCAACAAATTGTTTTTGAAAAGGTGAAAAATGCCAATTTGTCAAGACAGAAACAGTTTGCAGAACAGGGTTGGGTTTGGCGCATTTCCTGACTTGACCAAATGTGGAGAAAACGTTTCAGAATTGTGGGAATGTTTCATCTCAATGTTTTCAAACAGTTTTCTGGTTCAGAACAGTATTTCAGAATGTAAGCTTATTAGTCTGAAAAAATGTTTAAAGAGAGCGAAGGTGAAAAGAAGGTTGAAATCAAAACCAAATGTTTCAAAAATACTGGAGAAAGAAAGTTTTCGACTGACCCAATGCGGGTAGGAGGGAAACGTTTCTTCACTTCACAAACTTCGCTGAGTTTTCAAAGTTCCATCCTGATCTGAGTTGGGACAAAGTTTGGAACGCTTGAAAATATTATCAGGGAGGAAAAACATTTCCTGCCCAGCTCTAGCCAAGTCTCAGAGGTGGATCCTAGGCTCGAGATCTTCTCTAAAACAATCCCAGGTGCAGCAACCTGAGCATCACACGTGACCCCTGTGTCTAAAGCAGGGCTGGGCAAGAGGCTGTCAGCGGGCTGAATCCAGCCAGCCCAGCTCTTTCCTCCGGCCTGTGGCAATTCCCAGCCCCGCCCTGTAACGCGTTGCCTGGGAACTGCCGAGGAGGTGCGGCCCTTTCGGCTCTTGCTATTTAAAGGCCCTGCCCCTTCTGCCCAAAGCCCCGCCCCTTCTGGGGCCGCCTGCAACCCCTTCTGAACTTACTGAAGTGACCCCCCCCTTCAAAAATTATTGCCCACCCTTGGTCTAAAGCAATCTTTGAGACCACTCCTGGCAATGTTGGGCTGATCGACTTGCCCCAGGTCACACTAAATTCTGGAGAGCCTGCACTTGAAATGCTGCAAGGTCACAGCTGCAGTGCTTCAGTGTCGCCACTTGCTACAGCAACAGGAGGATGAATTACCATCACTGTAATGAATCCACCTGCCTGAAGCCGTACCTAGGTCCAAGGAAGAATTCTTCCATCAATCTAGCACTCAGGGGTGTGGATTTTCACACTCCTGAGTGCTGTAGTGGGTCCACTTTACTTTTGAGGCTTGACCTGAGCTCAGTGGCAGACTTGGGTGTGGAACAAGGTTCCCAAGCTGTGCACCTGCCCGCTTGCCCAGCAGTTTTTCTGAGCTCCACTGAGAAGTCCAACGCTCCCTTGCAGGCAGGGAGCTCAGCTGATTAGCAGGGGGGGGGCAGCTCACTCAACAAGCAGCTAATGCAGGGATGGGCAAAAGGGCCTCCGCGGGCCGGATTCGGCCTGCCAAGTGGGTGGATCCATCCTGCAGAGGCCCTGCTGCTCCCCTGCCCCCAGGCCAATTAGGGCTTGGGGCAGGGGAGTGCCTGAAGCCTTCTCTGCTCTGCCTCCACCCCCAGGCCTTAATTGGCCTGGGGGCCTGGGAGTGCACAAAGCCTCCTCCCGTCCTGCCAGGAGCACGTGGCACTTTGAAGCGCCGCGCGCTGCTCGCAGGGCGGGGGGGAGAGCGGAGGAGGCTTCGCGTGCTCACCTGCCTCCAGGCCAATCAGGACCTGGGGGCAGGGTAGCTGCGTGAAGCTTCCTTCGCCCTGCCCCGGCCCTGCGAGGAGCCTGCGGCACTTCAAAGCGCCACGTGCTCCTGGCAGGGCGGGAGGAGGCTTCCCGCGCTCCCCCAACCCCAGACCCTGATTGGCCTGGAGGTGCGGGAGCGTGCCAAGCCTCTTCCAGGGCATGGGTGCCTAGTGGGAAGGGTGGGCTAAGGGGCTCCCCCAACCCCAGACCAATCATGGTCTGGGGGTGGAATAGCCCTGCCCCTTCCCGTTTAGGCCCCACCCCTTCTGGGGTGGCCCCCGAGCAAAAAATCTTGCCTACTCCTGAGCTAAAGGGAGCTAGCTGCCTGCTTGAACTGAGGAGCTCTGAGAGCTGGCAAGAAGGGAGATAAGGAGACAATTAGTGGCTGGAGGGATGGAGAGGGAGGAAGTAAGTAAGTAATTGGTTGATGAGGAGTCAGAGGGGAGGGGAGGGGAGTTTCCAGCATCCCTCTGCAGGAGGAGAGAGAGGCAGAAACTCAGCACTCTCAAGCTTCCTGGGAAGGGGGAGATAAGGGGCTGACTGCATGGGGTAGATGGGAAAGAGAGGGTGGGTGGGGGTGCTGGCATCTGTGCAGTGAGGTGGGGGCAGTTTGTTTGGGGGGTCTGACTAGCTGCAGTCCTCTGTATCTGACTGGGTGGAGGCGGGGGTGGAGCAGGCTGCATGGGGCGTGTGTGTGCACCTGGACATTTGCACGATGGCATTTCAAACAAAGTTTGCATGAGGTGTTAATGGCTTAAGAGAGAAAAAGATTCTTTTATCAGCATGTTTTGGGAGTGTTGCAGATCTAACACACTGAACTGATTTGTAAAAAAAAAGTTGTTACTAATTAATACATGGTATATTGTATGGCAGTAGGGCCAGATCTTTGCTATTTGGCAGAGTTCTGGCTCTTATGAGTCAGATGTAGCACGTACTAGCTTGAGCTGTTAGAAAGGTTGATACATGTACTCTCCAGGGGTAGTGTTCATTTTCTTTTTTATTTGATTTCATATTAAATAGCGTATGCATTGCTCCTTGCTAAATATCCCTTGTTCAATATATTTTCTAACACACATATGATTTAAAATCATGTGGGTGTGTTTTGTTTGTATTGGTGGTGCACGGCCTCCTACACGCTACCTTAATATTGGTGGGGCACATAAGAAATTTCAACCCACCCAAAAGAAAAATCAACTCGCCCAAGGATAGAAAATGTTAGAGGGAACACTGGCGTGGACCCGAGAAATCCTGGCTAGCTGGCGTCTCCTCTCACTCCGAGAGGACGCTCCTGGCTTGAGCTGTGCTCTCCTGGCTGGGCGGAGCAGAAGGTGCAGCTGCTTGGAATCTGGCAGCCCCAAAAGATTCTTCTAACAGTTTTTCTTCTAAGTCACATGGGCCTCGCACCATCTCTTGCCCAGCACACGCTGCTCACCACTCCTGTCTCCTCCCAGGGTGATGAGGCTGATGCAAATCTGCACGCTGGTCGAGGGACTGGCCAGGATGATCCGAGTGATCCTCAAGTCCATCCCAGACATGGCCAATATCATGGTCCTGCTCTTTGCCATCATGCTGGTGAGACAGTCGAGTCCTTTGGGTGGGGTGGTGTTGCCTGGTATAGAACAGGAGGTCTCCCTCTCCTTTCCCCTGCCCTTCTCCTGTCTTTTCTTCTGCCTGCCCTCTTCTCCTCCTCCTCCTTCCCTTCCTCCTGTTCCCTTTCTCCTCAGTGGCCCTTCTGGCTGGAAAGCAGCCGACCTCCCAGCAGGGATGCTCAAGCAGAGGTGGGAGCTGGCCTGTTTGGCTATGTCTACACTGCACGATTATTTCGGAAGAAGCTATTCCAGAAGCAATACTCCAAAATAGTGCGTCTACACTACAGGGAAGCCTGGACATTAGTCCGAGGCAGGCTCCCCTAATGTGGATGCACCAGCTCGATTTAGAGCCCCAGGAAGCACTGGGGAGTAATTATTTTGAATGGCCTGGGGGAGGAGCTATTTCAAAATTGCAACAGTGGAGTGTCCACAATGCGGCTGTTCCGAAATAGCTAGTTCAGAAGAGGCGTTATTCCTCGTGGAATGAGCTTTACAAACACCAAAACAAGCCGGCTGGTATTCCAAAATTCTTTCGAAATGACGGGCTCGCTGTGTAGACGCTCGCATAGTTATTTTGGAATAATGAGTATTATTCCAAAATAACACTGCTGTGTAGACGTACCCTTTGTGAATGGTGTAAAGAGCCTTCCCCCTAATCCAGAGGAGTAAACAGGAGTGCTCCTTTGGGATCTCTTTGAGCGGCCTTTGGTCTCTACCAGGGGTTATTAGAGCAAGATACTGGCTGGATGGGGCTCCTCCTAGCTCAAGCCCAGAGTCCAAGGAGAGAGAGAAGAACCTAGTTCGGGAAGTGCCCCCCCTGCTTCCGAGCCCTAGCCTACGAGGGGTTTGTTTTATGGCTGATTTGGGGGGACGTGGCTGCTCGTATTAGCTGGCCGAGGCTGACTGTGGGTTTTGGGTGGGAGCTGGCCAGAGCTTCCGGCCAGCGCTGTCTCTCTGCAGGTTTTCTCTGTGTTCGGTGTGACGTTCTTTGGAAATCTGGTCCCGATGTACTTTGGAAATATAGGGGTGGCTTTGTATTCGCTCTTCATCTGCCTCACGCAGGACGGGTGGCTGAACATTTACCAGACCTTTGTGTGAGTGAACTGATCGGGTTTCTGATACTCCCCCACCTCCAGCATAGGGCAACAATCCCCTCCGGCAGCCTGCTGTAGCTCGCCATAGGAGTGCACCCCCATTGCCACAGGCACAACTGAACAGCGCCATGCTCCTCCCTGCAATGCACAAACACACCCAGAGACAGCGAACATGTGCCCATGCAGCCACACCCACAATCAGGCAATGTAGCCCATGCTAGGAAGGTGAGGGTGGGTCTTATTTCACCTCAGAGGAGAAGAGCCTCCTCCAAGTACCACCTAACAACTTTCCTTCCTGAGCTCTGGCACTAGAAATGATGCCATTCATGCTAAAGATCTGGGTCTGCTCTGCTGGTGATCCACGGCAGTGGATTGTTCCGCAGACACAAGCAATCAAACTCTGCAATCAAACCTTTTCCGTTGTAAATATTTCAAGCCAATTTAAGAGGGTCTTTAACTGTGATATTGCCTGATATTTGGGCAAAAGTGAGATGTCTGACCCCCCACTTGGGGCCTTGGATGGCAACAGCAGCTGCTTTTCCTTCCACATGGGGGGTGAAAGGGAAATGGGGGAGGTTTCCCCTATTGGCAGCACTGCTCCCCTTCCCCCAATTTGTCACTCGGAGGGCGAATTGGCAGGGCTCACCTCTGCATAAGTCTCTGAAGGCTTTATAGAAACTCTTGCAGAGTCTCCCTGCTGCTTATCCCCATGAATGGATTCCTTCTGTCCCTCCCAGGGAAGAAGGAATCACCATGAAAATAGGGGGAAGCCTTTACTTTTTCATCTTCATCACGGGCGGGGCCTTTATCTGCACCAACCTGCTGGTGGCCGTGCTGACGTCCAACCTGGAGCAGACAATGGTTACCTACACTGAGGAGAAGCAGAAGAGAGACAAGCTCCTCCACCCTGACAAGTATGCGGACTGGGAGGTGAGTGCCTGGCACAGCCATTAGGAGGGCTGCATCCTGATGCTTTGGCTCACACTAGGAGTTACACCTGAACAAGGACAGTGTGAACACTGATGGAGGAAGAACCTCAAGATCCGCCCTAGGGGGTGACTTACAGACCAAAACCCAAATGTCTAAAAATCAACATTTGGAAATGCTGCCATGGTGCCTCATGGGAGTTGTAGTCCAGTTGCTGTATGTGCTCATTCATTTCCATGGATTGGGCTCCCCAGCAAGACTACATCTTCCATGATTGTCAGGGCTGTTCCTCACTCTGGCACGTCAAGTGCAGAAGGTGGGGGCCCACAAAGACTTTAAATATACCTTGCCTCTACGGGCACTGGTTACAAAAACTCCCCTAGAGTCACAGATTCACTGACTTTGGGGGAGGGGAGTAGCTGCCGCCATCATGTGATTTTATCCCTAAAACCAGGGGTGAACACTTGAATTCTCCCCCAGAGGTCTCCCCAAGCTCTTTTGCCCCAAAAGAACTTGAAAAAAAGGAAAGAGAAAAACAAGCTTCAGCCTCTGGTAGCTGACCTCTTAGTCTGAGGCATGCAGACACACACAGACAGACAGACAGACCTCCTGTACTTTCCAGGACACAAGAATCAAATCATCACCTTAAAGTGATTCTTATTACAAAACAAAATATATACTTGATAAAGCATACTTGGCTGCTAGATGTTACAGAGCAACTAAGGAAAACAAGTTAAAACACAATTTTAATCTCTGGGAACAATTCTGAGATAGTAAATGGGGAGGGGAGGCATAGATTCACACAGCATTTCAAACCAAACCACAAAATTAAGAAAAATAACCTGATTGTGACTAGATTCACTTTTCCCCCTTTATTTACTCATGATCTTCTCTTTGTTCAGTCCACTTCCATGGCCTAAATTCCTTGGAGGTATGCTAGTCCCTCCTGGGTTTAAATCATTCTGTGTCTCTCAATTCCTGGTGTAACTCTCCCACACAAAGAAAGCAGGCAAGGTATCTATCTATATTCAATTCAGATTTCAGCACTCTATCTCGATTGGTTCTCCTGGTCCCTTGCCAACCTCCTTGCCAGCTACCTGAGTTTAACCCCTTAGTCACCGGATGCTGGCCAGCACTCCTATCCATTACAATGATGCACTGCCTTTTCTCACCAATAGGGGAAGCTGTGGTGCATCATGGGAGGGTTAGTCTGAGCAAGAGGCCCTTTTTTGTCCAGCTCTATTACAGACTCCTGTTGGAGGTCTAGGCTCCCCTTTGATTCCATGGAAGATCTGTTTTAGAGGGTTGAGGGTACGTTTACACTACCAGACTCCTGGCGGAGCTAAATCCTGAGGCTATGTCTACACTACAAGGTTTTTGTGCAAAAACAGCCATTTTTGTGCAAAACCTGCGGAGCGTCCATACCTCAAGCACGTTTTTGTGCAAGGAAATCTACAGTCAATCGACAGAACAGAGGGCTTTTTGCGGTGTAGGTATGCCTCCTTCTACGAGGCATAACTCCTTTTTGTGCAAGAGTTCTTGTGCAAAAAGGTGTGTGTGGACGCTCAACAGGGGTTTCTTGCGCAAAAAGAGCCTATCACAAAAAGCACAGGTGCTCTGATGGCCATTCTGTGAATGGCCATCAGAGCTTTCTTGCGCAAGAGCGTCCATGCAGTGTGGACGCTCTCTTGCGCAAAAGCACATTGCTTTTGCGATGTGCTTTTGAGGCGTGGATGCGCTTTTGTGCAAGAAGTTTTTGCAGAAGATCTCTTCTGCAAAAAACTTCTTGTGCAAAAACCCTGCAGTATGGACAAAGCCTGAATGACTCCTGTGATATTCCACAACACTGTTTTAGAGGGGAATCCCCATTATCATCCCTCAGTGAGCCCAGTCCATTGGAGAGAATATGCCACAAGAGGGAGGGACAGTTTAATGCTGAAATTGATTAAAAAAGAATCATTTGGGATCAGTGCAATAAAATGAAACACTCCGATTTGGGTTGTATCAACCTGGAACAAAATATTTTGTTTTGATTTTCCTGACAAAATTTAAAAATACAACAAAATTGACATTTTCCTGGGGGAAATTTTGATTTTTGTGGAAACGGCATTTTCTATTGGGAAATTCCATGGGTGGCAGGGGATAGGTCACTTGTTCTGCTCATTCGCTCTGGAGCACTTGGCATTCGCAGCTGTTGGAAGACTGGGCTAGATGGGCCTCGGTCTGACCCAGAGTGGCCATTCTTGTGTTATTTTCCTTCAGTCAGATGTTGGGGGTGACAACATGTCTCCCGAGCTGAACCTGGTGCATTTGAAGGAAGTGATCCAGGATAGCGCCACGACGCATCGCCAGATGCCGCTGAACTACGGCAGCCTGGGCAACCTCACTGAAGCTACCTGTGACGATTTCTGTCTGGTCTTGGAAGGGATCCAAGAAAACCTGAAAAGATACAAAGAGATCCGGAATGAGCTTAGCGCGTAGGTCTTTCCATGCACACCCCTCTCCTGTGCTGAGTTTGGGTCTCCCCAGTGGGCAGGGTAGGGTCAGTTCAGGTATATTTCACTTTGTCAAAGCAACACAGGGCAGATGCAGCCACCAGACTCCAGAGAGGGAAACCCATGTGCCCGGGGGGAGCTGAGTCCATGATCCTGTGGGTGGTTGGGTGCGGTTTATGGCTCTAAGCCAGGGGTGGGCAATAATTTTTGACTGAAATTCAAAAATTTCTGAAGTGGCCCCAGGCTGCCCCAGAAGGGGCGGGGTCAGGACACTTCCATGCTTCCCTGCCCACAGATCCTGATTGGTCTGTGGGTGGGGGAGCATGTGAAGTCTTTGCCCCCACCCCACCCAGAGAGAACCGTCAGGTGTTCAGAACAGCTGGAGGTTGCCTCTAGGCACCTGTGCCGTGGCAGTGGGAGGAGATTCATGCGCTCCTTCCCACCCCCAGATTAATTGGAGCTTAACTCTAAGTGCCGAGCCCCTTGCAAGGCGGAAGGAGATATCGTGTGCTCCCCTGCCCCTGATTGGCCTGGGGGGAAGGGGAGCGCAAAGTCTCTTGCTCTCTGCCTTCCGGCATGCGGCGCTTAGAGTCAACCGCCAGGCTTGACTCTAAGTGCTGTGCGCTCCTCCGTCCCTAGGCCCTGATTGGCCTGGAGGCAGGGGAGCAGTAGGACCTCTGCAGGATGGATCAACCCACTTGGTGGGTCGCACCCAGCCAGCTGAGACCCTTTTGCCCACCCCTGGGCTATCAGCACTGGGGTGTGGGCTATTGTCGGCCTGGTGCAAGAATGTAGTAACTTCCTCAGGCTGCTCCCTGCCAGCAGGGACTCTTGTACATTTCAAAGGTGGAATACTGCTGCTGCGCCCCTGCCCCCTCCCACAGAGCTAGAGCTGGGGGAAACCAACTTTTAAGCCAGATTCCCACCCCCCAGTATCCCTTCCTCTTCCCCCCCACCCTTGCTGCCTCTTTCTGATAGAGGGAGCAGATGGAGGGGGGAAGCGACCTTCAAGGAATTCAGCCTCCACGGTCCATCCAGTCCTAGGCGCCTTCACTGGCCCACGTAATGTGCATTGCTCTTCATTTTGGACATTTTGCCACTAAACCCTGGACCAGGACCACCAAGCTCCTGTCATGCAGCACCCAGGGAAACATGTTGTTCTGTCACTCCGAGCCTAGGGTCAATGCAGACCTGCCAGGCAGAGGCACAGAGCTGCATTGCTACTCCTGAGCCCTCTGCATCTCAGGGGGACCAGTACTTGATGAGGGGAGATTGTAGCCTCGGGAGCAGAACTTCTTGGGTGACAGTTCTTGGTGCCAATAACATGGAGGGGACAGGACGTCAGCGTGTAGCCTGGGAGATGGAGTTTGGAAGGAGGTGGCCTGATCCAGAGCCCAGTGGAAAGCTGCCCAGAAGTTTCAGTGGGCCGTGGTTCAAGCCTGTACTGCTTTAATGGTTGAAACTTATTGTCTTGGGGGCCAGGAAAGAGAGTTTGGGGCACAGGGCTGTGGAGTTTCCTAGGAAGGAGACTCTAAAAGGGTGATCTTAAGGTCCCACTTCCTGCTGCCTTAAGGATGGCAGAGTGGAAGACCAGACCACTTGGGGGTGGAAGCCCTGAAGTGGAGTCTTGGAGATGAGCATGTTTGGTGATAGGGATGTTACAATTAGTTTAATCAATTAATTGAATAGTCGATGGAATTTCCATCAACTATTCGATTAGTTGATAAGGGCGCTTCCGCTTTGAAATGTAGCAAGAGCCTGCCAGGCTGTTGCTATGTTTCAAAGGCAGAAGTGCCACCTGGCGTTCTGCCTTTGAAATGTACAAGAGCCCCAGCAGGGACTCTTGTACATTTCAAAGGTGGAACGCTGCTGCTACGCCCCTGCCCCCTCCCACAGAGCTGGAGCTGGGGGAAACCAACTTTTAAGCCGGATTCCCCCCCAGCATCCTTTCCTCTCCCCCCCTTCCTTGCTGCCTCTTTCTGATAGAGGGAGCGGATGGAGGGGAGAAGAGACTAGTCAACTAGTGTGTCCACTATCCAATAAGCTTTTGCTTATCGGCTAGTCGATTAGTCGCTTACATCCCTATTTGGTGGTAGACGCAGATGTTCTCAGGACTGTGTGGGTACGTCTACACTCTACGCTTCGGAATAAGCTATTCTGGAAGAAATACTCCAAAATATCTTATTTCAAAATTGTGCGTCTACACTACAGGGAAGCCTTGGAATTAGTCCAAGGCAGGCTCCCCTAATGTGGATGCGCTACCTCGATTTAGAGCCTCAGGAAGCACTGGGGAGTAGTTACTTTGAATGGCCCAAGGGAAGGGCTATTTTGAAATAGCAGCAGTGAAGCGTCCACACTACAGCTATTTCGAAATAGCAGTTTCGGAAGAGGCATTATTCCTCGTGGAATGAGGTCTACAGAATAAGCCGTCCGTTATTTTGAAATAACAGAATTGCTGTATAGATGCTCGCATTGTTATTCCGGAATAACACTGCTGTGTAGACATCCCTGGGAGAAGAACTGGGGAGGAAGGTCCTCGGTGGCAGATCACCACTAACTTTTTCCCGGATTGATCCCCACAGAATAGTCAAGGAGGTGAGGGCCATCGAGTTCAATAAAGAACAGGAGGAGGAGAGGGTATTGCGAAACGTCCAGAACAGCACGATCTCCGACGGCCTGCTTTCTAACGAGGTGGCTGCCGGGAGGTCTGGAGATATCCTGTCCACACTGATGACTCTGGAGAAGGTACAGTGCAGGGGCCAGGTCCTCAGTGGCTGTTAAGGGAAGTCAGTGGTGCCTACAGCTAGTGCTGTTTCTGCACCAAATTTCACTCCCTGTGCAGTGCTGTGCACCTCCCGCTCCCACTGCCTTCCCCTGCAATTGAAAGTACCTCGGCCCCTTTGCACTAAATGTGCTGCTAGCGTGAGATCCATGGAGGAGGGCAAGAGACTGGAGGGGTAAAGGCTGCGGTCTGTTTCCTGCGCCAGCACAGAACTGACCTGTGCTCATCAACCTCTTTCCTTTTCCCTTTGGCAGGCAAACATGATTCACCCGGAGGATGCCACGTCATCCGGATACCACAGGGGGGCAGTGAGGATGGCCTTCTTGAAAGCCCGACACCAGTCACTTCTTAACCTGTCACTCCCTCCGTAGCCAGGCTGGACTGGGACTGCAGAACTGCGAGTGGGAATCTCCCCCAAAGCGTGGACCTGAGAGTGGACGGGCAGTGTCAATGCTTCCTTTGATGCTTCTGTCTTTGGGACAGTGAATGGGAACCAGGGCTCAGCGCTCCAAGGAGCTCTCACCATGAAACACTTTCTCGGTGGAGAAAGCCAGACCGGGAGCAGTGGCAGGAGGAGGAGGCGGCTTGGCTTAATGCCAGGTTGGCCATGTTTGCTGGGTCCGTTTCGGTGACTCTGATGTGGTTTGGATTGTCTGTGGGTTGGATGCCACGTCCAGAGGGTTCATGGTTTGGTGCCTTCAAACAAAGAACGTCAGAGAGAAGAGTTGCCGCAGAGTCTGTGGTCAGAGCATCAGCTCATGTCCTTTTCCCCAGAGCACCCGGGCATGTGTCTGTGTAGGCCTTGGGAGACTTCACCGTTGGGTACATTTGCACAGGTGAAAACAGAATCCCCCCGGCAGGAGGAGCAGGATGAAGCAATGCTGCACTGGGCACGTAAAAGGGGCTTCCCTTGCAGTGAAAGGAGTGGACACGATGTCTAAATCTGGGGGAAGCAGAAGACGTGTTCTCACGTTGTCCTAGCTGATGTCTCCTGGAGACTCTCCTGCCACCAATAGGGAAGTCCAGGCCGAGTTTGCACAGCCTGCGCAGGGAGTGGGAAAGGGCTGATGACATTTTCCGCTGTTAATACCAAGTTCTGCCTCAAGTTCTCTGCCTCGGCTGCCCACGATGGTGAGTGACACAACCCGATGAGGCAGGGGTTGCGTCTCCCACCCGGACACACTTGCATTTCCCACCCAGAGCCCTCCACATGCCGGCTGCAGAAGGTGATTGATCTGCTTCAGCTGTGTCAGCCCCAGCGTTTGCTGGAGTGGATGCACTTGGGGAACTGGGCGTTGAAATGAGCAGGGTCTGGGGGAAGTAGCTGGTGTCAGCATGGCATATTTGAGACGAATGCTCATCAAGAAGGGCGTGTGTCGTATCGACCGTGCTTGAGCGGATCTCGGGTGAACAATCATAATAAAGAACACCGAGCTGTGTTTCTGCGGCTGCTCTGTTCCTAGTTCACCTTGTTCAGTGTTTGAGCCGGAGGGACATCTACGCTGCAGTCACAGGGTGTGATCACAGCCTTGATCTAACCTGCTTGGGTTCTGGAGGAGGAGAACCGTGGCAGCACGAGCTTCAGGCTAGCCCTGTGAATAATTACCCAGGGCTTCTGGTGGGTTTCAGCCACAGCGTCACAGCTACTGGTGCTCATGTTAGCTAGATGAAAGCTAGTTTACATATGTCTATATGAGCTGCAGTCACATCCTATCATTGCACTGCAGCCAGGCCCTTATGTTGTTCGAGGTGGGTGGGAAAGTAGAGCTATTTGTCACTCCAGCCCCTGACCCTGACAAGTTGAGTGTGATGCAGCCATCAACAGATGGACAATCTGCTCGCCCACTTTGCAGACGTGTTGTGTGATGAAGTTGGTGCTAACGTTATGCTGAAATACCCAGAGAGCCACAACAAACAGCAGTGCACAGGAGCTACAGGGGGTAGCCGAGTTAGTCTGTTACAGAAAAAAACAACAAATGGTCTGGTAGCACTTTATAGACTAACGGAACACGTAGATGGTATCATGAGCTTTCATGGGCACAGCCCACTTCTTCAGATGACCGGAGTTATGAGTTGGGGATATGAAAACTCGAAATAAATAGGAGAGGGGAAGGGGAGGGAGGAGAGAAAGAAAAAGGGAGGGTGGGAGACAGAGCATCATTAAGTATCTGGAGAATGGGTACTTAAACCTCAGCAGATAAAAATCAAAGTCAATAGATAGATTCCTAAAACAGGAAGGATACCACTCAGGGAGCTGTTAGCACCTTCAGTGGTTATTAAGTAGGTAGCGTCCCCACCAGCCCATATCACCATTGAGTCCATTAGCATGTGAATTGAATTTGTGGATGAACTGGGATTCCAGGGCTTCTCTGCATATTTGGCTTGTAGAGCTGGTTTGTGACAAGACAGCTACTTGCAGGTGCACAGGAGTGTTTAACAAAGCACAGAACACCCCCCCAGCTACCTGCCTTTCCAGATTTGGCGGGGAAGGAAATCTCCGCATTTGTCCTGTAGCACTACACTGGGCAAACCAGTGAATTAGAATCAAAACAAGCCTATGCCCATGCAACATAGCAAACTCCAGATCTGGCTGCTCTGCCCCGCCGCCCCGGCAGCCCAAACCCTCTGCCCCTTGGACACCTGTTCTGTCTCCTGGCCCGGGTGTCTGAATCACCCATCCCCTTCCCCACTCTGTCTACCAGTCCAGGTGTCCAAATCCTCCAGCTCTGACTGTGCCCCCTAGTTCTGGTGGCCCCAATCCCCTGGCCCCTTGTTCCACCTACTAGCACCAGCAACCCCAGTCCCCAAATCCCTGCTCTGCCTCCTGGCCCACAGCTCTGGTGGGCTCCACTGCTCCCCTTTCTGCCTGTTCCCCCACCAGCCTCCCTGCCCTGTTCCTGACTCCACAGCCCTGAGTACAACCTCCCAGCAGGGGATCGGGGGGTGCAGGTGCTTAGGCTGCATAGGGCACCAGAAGTCATAAAGATGTCCCTTCCCTTGAGTGTGGTGCAGCTGCACCCTTGCTCCTCTCCTCTCCCCTCCCCTCCCCTCCCCCCAGGGCCTCCTGATGATGTGAAACAGCTGATCCACAGTGGGCACTAGGTGCTGGGAGGGAGGGGGAGGAGATGAGCCATGAGGCACTAGGGGGAGGGGGCAGTTCTAGTAGGGGGGCTGTCTGTGGCCTAGGGTGATTGCTCCGATTTGCTGTACCCTAAGCATGGCTCTGGGTGTAGGTAATCCACCTCCCCCGAGAGTGGTTAGCTAGGCCCAATGGATGAATTTTCCATCGATCCAGCAATGTCTACGTGAGGACTTAGTTTGGCACAACCCTGATGTGATTATGTCGATCCAAGTTTTTTGTGTAGTTCAGACCAAAGATACAAGCTCTGCTTACAATCTGGGCAGGAGCGAAGGAGACCACAGTCTGAAACTTGGGACATTTAGCTGCCTGTGGCACAGTGATCCATTCCCCTTGCCCATCTGGGAGGGAGAAGGATGGCGTTTGGCTTGATCCTGGACCGAGAGAGAATGGCCCAGACATTGGCCTGGTTCCTGGAGGGGATACAAAATATGGAAACCTTTTTCTCTTTGCATTAATAGACTCTCTATTCACCACACTGGTTATGGCCAAATGTGTCATAATGGGCACCTAGACAGAAGCCTGACTTCACTGAGGGCTGGGACCTCTACAAATCAGGCCTCTGTTTAGGATTTAGGAGGCGAGATTTAGTGACCTGGGTTTGAAATGTTTGCCTTCTGGCCAGGCAGTGAGGGGTGAAATGTCTTCAAATGAGCAGATTTTTTTGCATTATAGCCAGTAGAGGGCAGTGGCCAGACAGCTCAGCTTTTCCAAGGCATCCACCTGCCTAGGTGAAATATGGTCCCAACATGCAAGTGTTGTAGGGTTACACCCTGATCCCGATTGTGATCTCAGGAAACCATTGTAATACTGGTTGGCAGTATTTATAACTAACCACTGTGGTTATAGGCAAACTATGCAGCAGCCTAAAGTGGTCAATTTAGTGACTAGAGCAGTGTTTCTCAACCTTTTTTTTATAAAGTACCCCCTTAAAAAAATAAATACCCCCACTACCTACAGTTTTCAGACACACAAACATTTTTTCTACCGTTGCAACACATTTGTTTAAACAACTTAATTGTAGCCAGGCGGGTGATTACATTTTTGGTGTAAAAAGTACAAAAATAATGCTGTAAAACTTAAAACAAAAATTCTGTTTTCTCCAAATTTCAGTTGTGTTGACATACCTCCCCCTCTCCCCCCAACTTCTCTCATACCACTGGTTGAGAAACACTGGACTAGAGCACATGACAAATTGGAGCAAGTGGCAATGGGACCTTTTACAGCAGGTTGCACTGGCCACTCAAAAAATTTGCTCTGGATGCCTTAGGCAGCTGCCCAGAAATTGGCCACTCCAGGCCACTGCATAGTTTGCCTAGAACTACAGTGGTTAGTTATAAATACTGTCAATCGGTATTACAATAGTTTCCTGAGATCACAGTTGGGAATAGTGTAAGCCTACAAGCAAGACAGTCCCTGCCCCCAAAAGTCTCAAAAAGGGCACATTTGCCTATAAGGGCTGGTACTAGGCCCATCATGAAACGTTTTCCCTCATATACTGGGCTCACAGCTTGTTTCAATGGCTCTCAATGCCCCCACTCTCCAAATTGTCCCAGCACCTCTGCATTTGCCTGTGAGATCGGGGCCACGGGCAATGCTGCCACAGCCATTACGAAGCCCAGCTACTGCCTTGCTTTCTCTGGCTGACTGACTGCAGCCTCGGAGCTTTGTTTGCCACAACAGCACATCCCAGCGGGGTGCAGGGCCTGAGCAGCCTTTGCATAACCCTCCCCCCGGCCCTCCGCCACAAGCCTGACAGCTGGTCATAGCCCAGTTCGCGCGGCAGAAGTTCCCTGGTTCTGTGTTTGCAGGGACACGCCCCTTCCCGCTGCTGCCACGCCCAAGGGCGCGCTGGGAGGGGGCGAGGCCAGGTCCCGGGAGCAGGGTGCGGGCGCCTGGCGCTGCCCCTTTAAGAGCGGACCCCCCCGCCCTCCGGCTCCGCGCGTCTTTCCTCGCCCAATGTATCGAATTCGGGGGGCGGGGCCCGGCCCGCGTTGCACCGACCAATCAGGGCGCAGCCTTTTCCGCGGGAGATCCGAATTTCGCGGCACGTAGTTTGGCGCTTAAAAAAAAAAAAAAAAAAAAAAAAAAAGCGAGCGAGTGCCGGAGCCGCGGGAGAAAGGGAAAGAGAAAGAGCCGGCGCCGCTCTGCAGCCATCGCCCCCTCGCCAATCCGGAGCCATCCCGGCCCGGCCCGCTCTGCCCGCCGCAGCGAGCCGCGCCACCTCTGCAAGGGGGGAGCAGCTCCCTGAAAGCCCGTGGCAGGGCCTCGACCGGATCAAGCCCAGGCTGGCGGCGCAGCTCCCCCGGCTTGATGCTGCTCAGAGCCCCCGCCCTGCGGCTCTAAGGAGAAGGAGCAGAGATTTGGGGGGATCGTTGGTATTTCCTTTTCTATCGTCTGAATGCAACAGGCCTGGGCGGCAGCGGGCTGATCTGCACGCTCGGAGCTGGAAGTCACCCGCCCTGGCAATAACCTGCACGTTAACAAAGCTCCTGCCCGCTGGGGCTTGGCTCACTTAGCTGGCGTTTTAGCGCTGCAAAGCCCCGCGCCCCTGAAGACAAAAACCCGTAACTTTTAATTGCGTGGGTTTTTAGAATCCAGCCAGCTGCCGGTTCTGGCCGCTCGGTGGAAGGATCTTCCAGGAAGAAGGGCTGGGGGTGGGGGGCTTGCTTTCTGAATGAGGAGAAAGAGCCGAAACCGTCATTTTTGTTCAGGGGCTGGCTTAGTGACTTCGCCCCTCGCCCCCAATGCATTATAGCAAACAGCCCAGCTGGATTTTTTTTTTTGCAAGACAGCCTCAGACTGGACATTCCGGGGGGCATTCCCTGCTCCTGCGTGCCAGGCAGTGTTTTAAATGGCTAAGCAATGCTAAGAGCAGCCTCAGGCCCCTCTGCCGAGCCTCCATGTCTCCACTGCAGCCTGGTTTTTAAGCACCCCCCTTAAAGCTGAGCAGGCTTCTGCCCTCTCTTCCCTGCCAGCTGGGCTTCTCGGAAAGGACTTTGCAATGCTGAGAGTACCTAAGGGTGTGTCTTCGGCCCCAGAAAGGGGGAGCTGCTCCATTGCCTGCCTTCCCCAGCAACAGCAGCAGCAAAAGAAAATCATGCCTGTGATGAGCTCTGCAGACTTGGTGACTTCCAGCCTCAGCAGCCCTCAGATGCACTCCATCCCGGCCAGCTACTTCATGCAGGTGTACCCTCAGACTGTGGCTGCTGCCCCTCCACCCAGGGGCAGCTGCCTCTACGCCACCCCTCATGGACCTGAAATCAAAGCCATCCGATCTGCCTCTGCAGGAAGGCTGCCGGTAAAGTGTCTGACCCCTGGTCACCCTTGTGCTTTCCCTTGTCTGTCTGCCCTTTTCAAACCTGCCGTGTGTCGGGTCTGGTGTCACTTGTATGTAGCCTAGGCTGAACCCAGTTGACATGTGTGAGCCAAGAATGCTTTCCTGGCAAGGCACTCTGCTGCCCCTGGGGTGGGTGACAATATTGAAACCGACCACTTCAGTGCATTGAGACCTGGCATGTCTTTTACATGCAAAATGCCTTATAAATGTTAATGGCTTGATAAGTCTCAGCACGGTGGCTTATGTATTTCTCAACTTCCCTTTGACTCCAGTTTACCGCACAAAAAAAGCTGCTGTCCTCTTCCTCTTTTCTGCTCATGCAAGTAACTATCACTGCCCATCAGAACCTCCAGCCCTGAGATCCCAGGCCATAGAAAATCTCTTGCATTAAGGAAATGAGCCCTGTTCCTTAGGCTCTCACCCCAGATCAGCCCTGGCCTAAGTGTCTTTCCACTGACTTCAGTGGGGGCGGGAGGGTTAGCTCAGTTCAGGGTAGGCCTCTCATTGTGCAGCTGGCCGTGGAGCCCTGTACAGAACTGCACTAAACTGAAGAGGGCACAGGGTGGCAGGTTCTGAGCCAGGGGTTGTAGTGGGGTGAAATCAGTAACAGGGTGTAACTTGATGGGCACATGGGGAGACTGAATATAAATAGGATTCCATACTAAGAGCAGGGATGGCCTGACGCATAAGATCTTAGGAAATCTCCACTAGCAAAGGTTTGGACACCAGCTGTACAAGGAAGATATGTGGAGGGAGAAATGGCAGTTTGCTGTTGCTCTGCTACCGAGGGTCAAAATCCATTTGAAGGGCAAATCCACCGTTAGTTGCTAGAGTTCTTCACCTCTAGATCTTCAAATGCTTTGTAGGAATGTGTGTGAGGGGAAGAAGGAAATATTACTATACCCATTTCACAGAGGGAAAAACTGAGACACACAGAGGCGATGTGACTTGCTTAAAGTTGCACAGACAGCAAAGCTGGGAATAGTACATTCATTAAAGACCTCACTTGCCTTCATGGGGATCTATAAATAAGGCCTAGAGAATCGGGCTACTTTTTCCTCATGGGATGGGAGGATGTGGGGGAAGAAAGTTTGCTTTTTGGAAGCATGTGATATTGGCCTCTGTCAGAGCAGCCCTATGTGGGCAGTGGTCTGATGCAGTGTGGCCTGTAGGACTTTAAAGAGCTGGTGTCCCCCCTGAGGAGCAGCCAGCTCATTATCTCTGCTGTCACAGGGCTGCCTGGATCACACTATGAACCAGAAATTGGGACAGCTCCAGAGCTGTCATTGCTCAGGGCCTGCACCTAGAGGTGCTGAGTGTCTTTGGCCCTGGCTGAGCTGGGAAGAGTCACCTGTGTTGAGTGGCTGTGGAATCCAGGCCCTCTGGCCCTGCCGGTTTATCATTCACTTCCTCTGGGTGCTGCGGTTGCCAGGCTCTGAAAGCAGAGCTCAGCCGCTGGGTAGGTCAGGCAGTTGTAACCAGCTTTGCCTCCCCTTCTGCAGGCCCCTGCTGAGTGTCTGTGGAAGGCCTCTGCCAGCCGTGCTAATTGGCAGAGAGAGCCCGTGTGTCCCTGCCCCCTCCAGGCCTGGGAGCGATTCCTTCTCTTGCTGCCTGTCTCAGTTCTCCCACAGGCTGGGGAGAATCCCGGGCCTCTGATGCTTCCTGACAGGTGTGGGCTTTGCTCTCAGCCTGCAAGCATGTCTGTTTCCTTTTCTCTGCTCGGCCCAGAACGCTGCTGCTCTGCTGGGGCGTTGGGTGCTGATCCGGCTTGGATCTACTCTGCGCAGCTGCCCAACCTCCCCACCCCCTGCCTGCAGGCCCCAGAGGGCTCTGGTACCACCTGTCTCCTCTTCAGTGCTTGTGTCTGGCTACGTTTAAATTCTAACCACAGAGCTTTATGAAATGGATCCCCGGGTGCAGCGAGAGCCAGGCTGCTGAAACCCATTCCTGGCTGAAGGCAGAGTGTAGACTTTGCAGAGGTGGTTTGACAGCCACCCACTAAAGGCCTGATCCTGCAACCTATCTGTGGGGTCAGTAGAGGTCTGTGCAGGTGCATGCATGACCCTAAAGGACAAATTTCCCTTCTCGAAGCACCCACTGTGCTCATCTGCGGTTTTAAAAGCTCTTTACCAACTCCCAGTGTTGAAGACCCACAATAGTCGTGTAAGACCTGGGCTGTTATCCCTCTTTGATAGGTGGGCTGGAGCCCATGCAGAGAGTAAGTGACTTGGCCTAGGTCATGTTGTAACTCAGGGGTAGAGGTGGGGAGCAACCTCTGAAGGCTGTCTGGCTGCTCTGACCAGTGAACACACTGCCTCTTGTTAAAGCAGGCTGGGAGCATATTGCAACATCACATGATGCCCCTGGCTAATCAGCCATATTAGGTGCCTTGCAAGGGGGGAAGGAGGGGGTGTCACAGTGATGTGAGCGAAAGATCAAGCCCTGTAATGGTAAGTAAGACTCAGTGCAAAAGCCCTAAATCAGCTGTCACCTGGCTCCCCATCCTCTGGACTGCGGCTGTGGGCAGCCTCCTAAGGAGTCCTTGGCCTGGCGCTGCGGATGGGGCTGGCTTTCGAATGATTAATACAGAGGCAGCAAGGCGGGGGAATGCGAGTAGTCCACTAGTCAGCTACTCCCTTACATCCCTATTCCATGTGCCCCATGCCTCCATCCTTGTGGCTGTGCTGCCTGCACACTCCATCCTGCTCTCGCGTGGGGCCTGCTAGCGGCATCCTTGCTACAGCGTCCCCTTCTGCAAGGCCAGGCTGGGGGAAGGCCTCTCACGGGGGGACTGGAATTGGGCCTCCTGGGTTCTAGGCCCAGCTTTGCTGACCGTGCACCTTCAAACAAGTCACATCTCCTCCCTGGGCCACCTCGCCTGCCTTGCTCCCTGGCTCTGGGGCAATCCTGGGTGGGATTTCCACACGCGTGTTCACCACGGTTCCAGCCAGACCTGAGGGTGACATGCAGGGCAGCCAGCGCGTGGCTTTGTCTCCTGGTGGCAGCTCAGCAGCAGGAGGAGGAAGGCTGGTCGGATGGGTAAGATGCTGGCTTGGCAACCTGCCTTCAGTCCCCTGCTCTGCTCTGGGTGATACAAGGGAGGGCAGCACGTCACGCCAGGCGATCAAGGACACACGTGGACTAAGCTTGTGCACTACAATGTATCTGCAGCCGTGTGCAAGCAGCTCGCGGCACGACCCTGCAGACGCTAGGCCAGGAGTGGGCAAAAGGGCCTCCACGGGCTGCATCCGGCCCGCCAAGCGGGTAGATCCTGCCCACGGAGGCCCTGCTGCTCCCCCGCCCCCAGGCCAGTTAGGGCCTGGGGGCGGGGGAGGGCGAAGCTTCCTCCCGCCCTGCCAGGAGCATGCAGCACTTTGAAGTGTCGCGTGCTCCTCGCAGGGCGGGAGGGGCCATCACGTGCTCCCCTGCCCCCAAGCCTGATTGGCCTGGGGGCGGGAGGAGCGCACAGTTTCCTCTGCCCTCCCCCGGCCCCCCACACTGTGAGGAGCACGCGGCACTTCAAAGTGCCGTATGGGGTGGGGGCAGGGCGAAGGAAGCTTCGCGCAGCTCCCCTGCCCCCAGGCCCTGATTGGTCTGGGGGTCAGGGGGTGCGCGAAGCCTCCTCCCACCCTGCAAGGAGTGCATAGCACTTGGAAGCGCCGCGCGCTGCTCGCAGGGTGGGGGGGGAGAGCGGAGGAGGCTTCGCGCACGCTCCCCGCCCCCAGGCCAATCAGGTCTGGGGGCGGGGGAGCTGCGCAAAGCTTCCTTCGCCCTGCCCCCGCCCTGTGTGAGCGCATGGCACTTCAAAGTGCCATGCACTCCTCGCAGGGCGGGAGGAGGCTTCGCGCGCCCCCACCCCCAGGCCATGATTAGCCGGGGGGTGGGGGAGTGGGCAAAGCCTCTTCTCACCCTGCCAGGCACCTGGGTGCCTTGTGGGAAGGGGGGGCAAAGGGGTCTGGGGGGTGGGGAAGCCCAGAGGCATCCTGGCCACCCCCTTCTGGTTTAGGCCCTGCCCCTTCTGGTTTAGGCCCCCCGCCCCTTCCGGGCGGTCTGAGGCCACTTCAAAAATTTTTGCCCACCCCTGCACTAGGCACTTGCTCAGAGCAGCTCCCCCTTCCTGCTGCTACACTATTCTTAGCACAGTAGCTTGATCAGAGCTAGCACAAGTATTTCTTCTGGAGCTGGGAATCCCACCCCCCAGCTTGCAGTGTAGACACTTCTCTCTCTGCCTCGGCCACGCGTGTGCAGTAGGAGGTGGAGGAGAGCATGTGGTGTAGGACTCCTCCTGTGCCATTTGGCCTTGGCACTGAATACTGGCTTTCCAGGATAGAGTGGAGCAAACGGTTTCAGAGGTTTTAGGCTCAGTTGCATGTAAGGGGCAACAAGCTGGGTAGTGTCCTCGGGAACCGAGTTTGATTCCTGTTCAGCACACAGACTCTTAAGAATGTCGGGGTGTAGTTGGAACAAATACGTCCGAGCTTCTGTGAGTGCGTTTCACGCTTTTTTTTTTTTGTTTTTTTGTTTTGCCTCGTTTCCTGCATCCTTCCAGTCCCATGTGTATGCACAATGGGATTCTGGTAGGTTTGGAAGCACTGGGAGCTCTTTATAGCAACCTTAAAGGAATTAAAATGTAACTTCTATTAAAATTCTTGTCTTGACTCTTCTCAGTGGCTCCCTGAATCTAGTGACTTGTCCCAGGCTGATTCAGAAGTCGGGGAGTGCAGAGTCCATAGAAGCTGTTTGGATTTGAACTTGAAATGCTGACCAACTCTTTTCTGTGTGCAAAGGGCAATTGTAAGGGGTGTGTGGGGTGGCTGGTAGGAACACAGCCCTACAGATTTCCTGCTAAAGGTGGATTGTGCTTTCTCTAGTTGGCCAAGGGATTGGAACTAGGGATGAAATCATGTAGTCGATTTACCAATAAGCAAAAGCTTATAGGTTAATGCTATAGACCAGTGTTTCTCAACCTTTTTTATAAAGTACCCTTTTAAAAAAAAAAAAAAAAAAGTACCCCCAGTACCTACAGTTTTCAGAAACACAATTTTTTTCTACCATTGCACACATTTGTTTAAACAACTTAATCGTAGCCGGGCGGGTGATGACATTTTTGGGTGTAAAAAGTACAAAAATAATAAAGCGCTTAAAACAAAAATTCACTTTTCTCCAAATTTCAGTTGTTGACATGCCACCTCCCCCAGCCTTCTGTCGAGTACCCCAAGGGTATTCGTACTACTGGTTGAGAAACACTGCTATCGACTACATGCATTTTCTGCCACTCCCCCCAGTAAGTTTTTTAGCAGGCTGGCCAGCAGCCTGGTTCAGTCCTGGCTTGTGCTGGGTCCAGGACCTACCTCTGCATTTAAAGTGTATTAGGAGGCAGCAGGCAGCCCAGCCCAGTCCTGGCCCGTGCCGTGTCTGGAGCTCAGCCCTGCTCCTGGACAGGGTCTGCAGCCACCCCGAGCTGCTACCTCTGTATCAGAGGCAGCAGCACAAGGTGATAGGCAGCCAGTCCGCGAGGGGAGCTGATTTTTAAACTTGCCCCTCTCGTGGACCAGCTCCCTCCTGGCAAAGTGTCAGGAGGCTCCTTGGGGGTGAGGCTGGAGCACACTGGCTGCCGGCCCCACTCCCGGGTCTATAGAATAGTCGTGTAACCGATAAGAATTCATGAAATGAATCGACTATTCAATTAACTGATATTTAACATCCCTACTTGGAACCTGACCTGTTTAAATGCCTCACCCGTAAATACCTATGAGGCAGGTAATCTGTGTCTAGGTATTCAGTCCCCCATCTGAGGTGCTTCTCTGGTTGCTTTCTGGGTCTTGTAACAGGGGCTGCTAAGGGGTAATGCAGAAGGCTTGCAAATAAATCACAGGTGGTTTGGGGATTCCTGAGTATTATTCCTTCCTTTGTGAGCTGGGCATATTTCTCTGGCTAGTCCTTTGGTTTCCCATCTTTAAAATGCAATGTTTGTAAGGTGCTTTGAGCTCTTCTGGGTGCTGGAGATGGGCTGTTGTGCAGAGATGGAGAGTCTCTTGTGTGTGCGACAATCATATCTCCAGCTTTGCTGAGTTCTGCGCATTGCAAACGGCCGCTTCTGCTTGTCAGGCTGCCGGGTTGGGCCAGTGTGTGTGTCACTCGGCCATTGGACGCTCTCATGGCTGTGACCCATAAGCTGAGTTGGGGGAAGGAGGCTCTCTCCCCATTGGCTTTACGCCCACAGCTGAAAATATTAGTGTCCCTTTGGGGACTCTGGGTGGGTTGGTACAGCCCTGCAGAGTGAGTACTCTCTGGCACAGTGTGTCTCAAGGCTTGTATGTCATCTGATGTACAAGGAGATGCTACACGCTGCATGGGGCCGACCTGTGGAACTCGCTGCCTCAGGAAGCCTTGAACTCAAGTATTGTAGCACGAGCTGTAGGGTGGTTGGCAAGTCCCATGAGCAGGAATCCTACAGCTGTGCAGGCCCCAGGAGAAAGAAAATGGAGTCTCATTCTTCAGGATGTAAATTGATGGCTGGAGGGGTCCTCCCCACTCATGATACAGCAGGACACAAACATACATGGGGCCGGGGAGCAGTCCTGTCCTGCATGGTGGGGTCTGTGGCTGGTGCAGTCAGGAGACCAGAGCAGGAGAACAGGGGTCTGATCTAGCTGTGCAAACTCTATCTTTGCAAAGTCAAGATCAAAGGGCAAGGGGAGAAAGCTTTGACTTTGCCTCCACTTGGCTCCCATAAAGGCGAAAGCCAGCCCAGGGCTCTCCTCCTTCCCTTCCCCCTGCCTTGGCATGGGGCACCTGCATAGTTGCTGTGGCTGCTGCCTTGGCCTCCTTTAATCTGCTAGTTTGATGGGGGAGGGGAACCCCGTCTGTCCAGGCCTGGCCCCTGGATCCAGGCCCAGTGCAGGGCATGGCAGGGGGTTGCTGACTGTGCAGTGGGGCTGGGGGCATCTGCAGGGTAGGAATGTGACTATTCAGCTGGGAAGTTTTTCCCTCTCCTTGCATGGTGGAGAATTTTGGGGCCCATCCCTTGGGCTTGAGCCACGGTTTGCCCCTGGATGGGGCAGGGAGCGTGAAGCGCCCAGCTCTGGCTTTGCTGGGGGTGCACAGTGCGGGGCTCTGCTCCAGGAGAGGCTGGGGCTGTTCCCTTCCAGGATGTCTCTGATGGGCAGGGCAGGGCCAGGTGGCTGTGTGTTAGCTGAGGAGCCCTGGGGAATGAGGGGGGGATGGGAAATCCCTACCTCGCCCGGACTTGTCACCTGACCCTCTTCACGGTGGGGCTGCCACAGATTGGGTCCTGGGCTAGAATTCTGGGCCACTGTTCACGGCAGCCTGAAGCCTTTCCCTGCCCCAAGCAGAGAGAGGAGATCCGGATTCATGGCGCCTGGAGCCAGGACAGAGCAGCGTGTTCCAGTCACTCCTGCATGCAGCTGACGGCTGGTCGGTTGCAGCCCCCTGGAGCAGAGCCTGGGAGAGAGCTCGTCTGTGGGCCCGAGGCACCCGTGGGAGTGGGGGCCAGCGGGAGGAGGTTCCTGGCACCTGTCAGTCCAGCATCCAAGCTGATCTACCCCCAGAGCATCAGCTGTGCCCCACCCACAAAGGGCAGAGCCTGCCTTGTCTGAGCAAAGCCCTGCTGTGCCCAGCCTCCGGGGGCCAATGCAGTGCATAGCCCAGGCCAAACCAGAGTCCTGGCAGGGAACCGCAGCCTGTGAAGCTGCACCTGACAACAGCCCAGGCCTCAGCCTCTAGGGCTCATAGACTCATAGACTTTAAGGTCAGAAGGGACCATTATGATCATCTAGTCTGACCCCCTGCACAATGCAGGCCACAGAATCTCACCCACCCCCTGCTAGAATAATCCTCTCACCTATATCTCAGATATTGAAGCCCTCAAATATTTTGAAGACCCCAAGATGCAGAGAATCCTCCAGCTGTGATCTGTACCCCATGCTACAGAGGAAGGCGAAAAACCTTCAGGGCCTCTGCCAATCTACCCTGGAGGAAAATTCCTTCCCGACCCCAAATATGGCGATCAGCTAAACCCTGAGCATGTGGGCAAGACTCACCAGCCAGATACCCAGAAAGTTCTCTATAGTAACTCCTATCATCCCTCCATTGACCTATTTACCACTGATAGTGAAAGGTCAATTAGTTACCAAGATCATGTTATCTCATCAAACCATCCCCTTCATAAACCCATCTAGTTTAATCTTGAAGCCAGATAGATCTTTTGCCCCCACTACTTCCCTTGGAAGGCTGTTCCAGAACTTCACTCCTCTAATGGTTAGAAACCTTCGTCTAATCTCAAGTCTAAACTTCTTACTAGCCAGCTTATAGCCATTTGTTCTTGTGTCCACATTGGTATTAAGCTTAAATAATTCATCTCCTCCTGGTATTTATCCCTCTAATATATTTAAAGAGAGCAATCATGTCCCTCCTCAGCCTTCTTTTGGTTAAGGTAAACAAGCCAAGCTCCTTGAGTCTCCTTTCATAAGACAGGTTTTCCATTCTTCGGATCATCCTAGTGGCCCTTCTTTGTACCTGTTCCAATTTGAATTCATCCTTCTTAAACAAGGGAGACCAGAACTGCACACAGTATTCCAAATGGGGTCTCACCAATGCCTTGTATAATGGCACTAACACCTCCTTATCCCTACTGGAAATACCTCGCCTAATACATCCCAAGACCGTATTAGCCTTTTTCACGGCCATGTCACAATGGCGGCTCATAGTCATCCTATAATCAACCAGGACTCCGAGGTCCTTCTCCTCCTCCGTTACTTCCAACTGATGTGTCCCCAGTTTATAACTAAAATTCTTATTATTAATCCCTAAATGCATAACCTTACACTTCTCACTATTAAATTTCATCCTATTGCTACCACTCCAATTTACAAGGTCATCCAGATCTTCCTGTATGATATCCCGATGTGTTTCTGAATTGGCAATACCTCCCAACTTTGTGTCATCCGCAAATTTTATCAGGACACTTCCACTTTTGGTGCCAAGGTCAGCAATAAAAAGATTAAATAAAATTGGCCCCAAAACTGATCCCTGAGGAATTCCGCTAGTAACCTTCCTCCAACCTGACAGTTCACCTTTCAGTATGACTCGCTGTAGTCTCCCCTTTAACCAGTTGCTTATCCACCTCTCAACTTTCATATTAATCCCTATCTTTTCCAATTTAACCAATAATTCCCACGTGGTACTGTATCAAATGCCTTACTAAAGTCGAGGTAGATTAGATCGACTGCATTTCCTTTATCTAAAAATCTGTTACTTTCTCAAAAAGCAGATCAGGTTGGTTTGGCACGATCTACCTTTTGTAAAACCATGTTGTAATTTGTCCCAATTGCCATTAGCCTCAATGTCTCTAACTACTTTCTCCTTCAAAATTTTTTCCAAGATCTTGCATACTACAGATGTCAAACTAACAGGCCTATAGTTACCCAGGTCGCTTTTTTTCCCTTTCTTAAAAATAGGAACTATATTAGCAATTCTCCAATCAAATGGTACAACCCCTGAGTTTAGAGATTGATTAAAAATTTTTGCTATGGACTTGCAATTTCATGTGCCAGTTCCTTTAATATTCTTGGATGAAGATTATCTGGGCCCCCCGATTTACTCCCATTAAGCTGTTCAAGTTTGGCTTTTACCTCGGATATGGTAATATCTACCTCCATATCCTTAGTCCCTTTTGTTATGTTACCATTATCCCTAAGCTCTTCATTAGCATCATTAAAACTGAAGCAAAGTATTTGTTTAGATATTGGGCCTTTCCTAGATTATCCTTAACCTCCACTCCATCCTTAGTAATTAGCGGTCCTACTTCTTCTTTTTTTGGTTTTTTCCTATTTATATGGCTATAAAACCTTTTACTATTGGTTTTAATTCCCTTTGCAAGGTCCAACTCTACCTGACTTTTAGCCTCTCTCACTTTGTCCCTACATGCTCTAACCTCAATAAGGTAGCTTTCTTTACTGATCCCTCCCATCTTCCACTCCTTGTATGCTTTCTGCTTTTTCTTAATCACCTCTCTGAGATGCTTGCTCATCCAGCTTGGTCTAACACACCTGCCTATAAATTTTTCCCTTTTCTTGGGATACAGGCTTCTGACAGCTTCTGCAACTTTAGCTTAAAATAATCCCAGGCCTCCTCCACCTCAAGATCCATAATTTCTTTAGTCCAATCAACTTCCCTAACTAATTTCCTTAATTTATTAAAGTTAGCCCTTTTGAAATAAAAAACCCTAGTCTCAGATTTATTTTTGTTTATCCTTCTATTTAATTTGAACTGAATTAGCTCATGATCACTTGAGCCAAGGTTGTCCCCTACAACCATTTCATCCTTGCTACTCACCAAAACTATATCTAAAATAGCATCCCCCCTTGTTGGTTCAGCAACTACTTGATGAAGGAATTCATCAGCTATCACATCTAGGAAAATCTGAGCCCTATTATTATTACTAGCACTTGTTCTCCAGTCTATATCTGGAAAGTTGAAATCTCCCATGATTACGCAGTTTCCATGAGTATTTACTTCATTAAAAACATTAAAGAGGTCTCTATCCATATCCAAATTGGATCCTGGTGGTCTATAACACACTCCAAGCACTATCCCACGGGAGGATCTGATAGTTTTCTTCCCCAATGTGATTTTTGCCCAAACAGACTCTGTTTTCTCCATTCCATAACTTTTTATTTCTTTACAATCTACCTCATCTTTGATATACAATGCGACTCCACCACCTTTACCCTTATTTCTGTCTTTCCTAAACAGCACATACCCTTCAATACCTGTACTCCAGTCATGCCTAGTATTCCACCATGTTTCTGTTATTCCTGTAATATCTGGTTTCACTTCCTGGACCAATAGCTCTAATTCCTCCATTTTGTTACCTAAGCTCCTCGCATTGGTGTATAAACATCTTAATTTTTGCTGTTTGGCCTCACTCACATTCTTTACCCAATTTGGCACGGACGTTGCACCTCCAATATGACCTATTAGACTAGTATCCACCCTACCCTTCCTCATGTCCATTCTCCTACCCCCAGCTATATCCTTTCTTACTTCGTTTTCCTCCCTCTCAGTGTTAAAATCCGGCGTAGAGATTGGCACCTGACAACAGCCCAGGCCTCAGCCTCTAGGGTTGCCTCGCTGGGGTGGTTTGCCAGTGCTCCGTTCTTGGCAGCCCCGCTTCTCTCCTGCTCCTGCCTCTTGGGTCAGCACTAGATGCCCTGTCAGCGCTGCTGCTTTCTGTCCCGCTGAGTCCGCTCTGGTGCGCTGCCTTCTTCCCTTCCAGCCCTTGCTCCCTGGAGGGAGGGCTCAGGATCTGATCCTGATTAAATTACGTTTAATCAACTAGTCAATAAGAGGGGAACCTGCAGAGCCAGCTCCCAGCTCCGGGAGCTAACCCCGCTGAGGCTCTGCCTTTTAAATGCATTAAGAGTCAGCAGGCTCTTAATACATTTAAAAGGCTGAAGCGCAGCAGGGAGGGGAAGGGGGGACCAGGCACGAGCCGGGTCAGCTGATTCCCGGCTCACGCATAGTCCCCCCTCCGCTGCGCTTCTGCTTTTTAAATGCACTAAGAGCCTGACAGCTCTTAATACATTTAAAAAGCAGAGGCACAGCGTCTGGGACTGGGAGCGAGCCGGGAATCAGCTGATGCCTGGCTCGCGCCCGGTCCCACACTGCTTCTGCTTCCCCTGCCCCCCACACAGACAGTGCTGGGGGGGACCTGTTTTTAAGCCAGCTCTCCCAGTCAGCACCAGCTCCTGCTCCCCCCACCCCTTGCTGCCTCTGATAGTCAGCAAGGGGGGGAAGCGACTAGTCCAATCGCTACTCGACCGTCTAATAAGCTTATGCTTATTGGATAGTTGACTAGTCGCTTCCATCCCTAATCTGACCCCACCTCTTACCTATGGCCTAGAATGGTCTGCCAGCGCTGCTGATCCCTCCCGGACTGGTGGGCGGAGGGAGGTGGGTGACCTACAGACTATCCTGCATTTCCAGGAGCTGGAGGGTTTGGAAGAGGCAAACCCGTCTTCCCTGGCTCCTGCCGTCTGGGCGCGCTGCCAGCATTCCCTCCCGCTGCGTGCAGAGGGTGTGTGCTGGGGCGCTCCAGGCTGTGAGACGCTGTGATAACCCAGATGCCGAGTTCCCACGCTCTGCAGTGCGAGGGTGTGGGGTGACGGCAGGCCTTGGAGCTGCCCAGATGGGCCGGGCACAGTGCTGCTGACACTCGGCACCCCCAGAAATAAAAGGCAGAGGCACGGGGCTGCAGTGGGAGCAGAAGCTGCCTGGATGGGTGTTTTCCCCAGTTCCTAACTTCCCCTTGCTTCTGGGGGCAGGGTTGGGCGTAGGTGCAGCAGCAAGCCTGGCAGGCTCCCATCCTGGGAGTAGCCTTCTAGCTGCTGCCTGCCGGGCTGAGACCTTCCCTCGGTCAGTTGCGGGGGGCTCTGCAGCTTCTAGTGATGCTCCCCCAGTGCTTAGCCCCAGGCAGGTGGGGGTGAAAGGGAAACTGGCCAGGAGCAGCTGGGCTGAGAGGAGTTGGAAGCCTGCACCCTCCTATGCTAGTGTCTCTTCAGAACAGTGTGGCCTAGAGTGCGACCTGGCTCTTTTCCCCAGCTCTGCCACTGGCTTGCTGGGGAACCTTGGGCAAGTCACATTGCCATCCCTTGCCTCAGTTTACCTATCTGTAAAATGCGGCCCGTGATGCTGCCCTCCAAGTGCTTGGAGAGCTACAGAAGAGCCAGGGATTATTATTTGTTATTAATTGCCCCTCAGCTTCAATACACAGATGGGGAGAGGTGTCCCCTCATACCCCCCCAGATTCCCATGGCTGGGAAGTCAAGCTGCTGAGCAGCAGTGTCCAGGGGCTGCAGGGAGGCTGGAGTCCCACAGTGGGTCCCTTGGCTTTTCTCAGCGATCAGAATTGCTTCCCCCGTCATGTTTGACCCTTCCAGTGTCCACCCTGCTGCTGTCGCCTGACCCGTGTCCTGCAGCCCCAGCCTAGCTGCTCCCCCCGCTCCCCCATGGGCTCTGCCCAGGGCTCTGCAGGAGGATGAACTTGGCCCTGTGGCTGGGCTGGCCAGCTGTTTTGTGGCTAATCCGCCCCTGCTGGGGGGGCGGAGAGACTGGGCCAGCTCTGGGCCAGGCCAATACCTGGCATGAGACCCACCCTGGGCTCCCCTTTGTCCTTTCCCGCCATCTCCACAACTGCTGGGGCCTCGCGCATCCCTCCATTACCGCCCGCTCGGCCTGGGCATGGTGGGGGATGGCTCTAGCCCCCCAGCACAAGGGGTGGCATGGAGGGTGTCTCCCCCCCCGCCACTGAACGAGAGGCACTCTGCTCCGACCCCTGCCCCATATGTGGCACCGCAAGGCCTGCAAATTCGCCTCCTCTCCCATTCCCTGCCGCTCAGAAAGCAGCTCTGCGCCCTGCGTGCTCGCGCTCAGCATTGCCTGGGGACGCGCTTGACCTGTTAATGAGAGTGAAGCACCAGCCTGCCCCCAGCATCCTCCCTCCCTACAAGTGGTGCATCGGCACAGGGGGCTGGTGGGCTGCTGAGCCCCGGCCCGCCTGGCCACACCCGCCTCGCACCGTCACAGCCACCTGTTGCTGGCCCTCCCCAGCTAATTTGGGGCCAACAGATGCCCTGTGGGCAAAGGGGAGGAGGGAGCCAAGCAGACCCCTGCTCCCCCACATGCGCGCACACACACTCTCTGCTGTCTCTGGTTTCTGGGCCGAAACGGCAGCAGATGTGCTTGTGGTATTTATTCCTTTGGCAGGTGTTTCCCATGTGCTTGGGTTTAACCATTCGGCAGCCGGGGGACTTCTGGGGGTAGAGCTCAGCTGTGTGGGAGGCGGGGTCGGCGGGAGACTGTGGAACCTCCGCCCACAGGACCCAAGGACCGTCCCTGACTTCTCGGCCGTCCCCTCCCGCTGCCACACCCGATCCTTTGACCTGCCTTCTCTGAAAGACAGTCGCGCTGTTCTGCAGTAACTGCGCCCTCCCCCCCCAAACGGCCAGCCCTGCGGCAGGCTGTCCCCTGGGAGAGGATGAATTGCCCGTGACAGCTGCTGGTTGCATGGCTGGGGGGTGCTGGGATCCTCCAGCCACGAGAGCCCTGCAGGGGTGGGTGTAGAGCGGCCTGGCCCGAGAGCAGCTCCTGCAGGAAAGAGGGGCCAGGCGTTCCCCAGGGAGGATTGGTGCCACCCTCTGCTGACGGGAGCCCTCCTCCCCTGGCTTTCTGATCAGCTGCTCCAGTGCTCCTGTGGTGTGGTTCTGTTAACAGTCTAATTGCCGTGTCTGGGAACTGGGATCTTCCCCAGCGGTTTTTCACCTCCTGTGGGCTCCGTCCAGCAGACTTCATGGGACTGTCCTTCCTCCAGTCATCGGTTTCCTCCCCTTGTCTGGAGCTGGCCTCCTGTGTGGGCCCTTCACACCATCTTGCTCCTGCTGGTTCAAAAGCCTTCTCTTCCACAGCTCCTGCCCTCTGCAGTAGCATCCCCACACCAGAAAATCTCTCTCTAGTGCTGCTTAAAGTTCAGAAAAGGGCAACAAAAATGATTAGGGATTTGGAACAGGTCCCTTATGAAGAGAGATTAAAAAGACTTGGACTTTTCAGTTTAGAAAAGAGGAGACTAAGGGGGGATATGATAGAGGTCTATTAAATCGTGGCTGAGGTAGAAAAAGTGAATAAGGAAAAGTTATTTACTTATTCCCACAATATAAGAACTAGAGGTCACCAAATGAAACTAATAGGCAGCAGGTTTAAAACAAACAAAAAGTCATTTTTCTTCACTCAGCACACAGTCAACCTGTGGAACTCCTTGCCAGAGGATGTGGTGAAGGTTAGGACTTTAACAGGGTTCAAAAAAGAGCTAGATAAATTCTTGGAGGTTAGGTCCATCAGTGGCTATTAGCCAGGATGGGTAAGAATGGTGTCCCTAGCCTCTGTTTGTCTGGAAATGGGTGACAAGAGAGGGATCAGGTGAGGATTACCTGTTGTGTTCCCTCCCTCTGGGGCATCTTGTATTGGCCACTGTCGGCAGACAGGATACTGAGCTAGATGGACTGTTGGTCTGACCCAATGTGGCCGTTCTTATGTTAACTCCCCTCTTCCTCAGCGTCCTGCCGAGCTGGGCCAAACCTTCAGCTTCCCACAGCTTGGCTCCTGTTTCCCTGATCAGAACTTGTCCCTGGCTATTTTTATTACTGATCCCAAACTTGGCAAACAAGGGTCCGTGCCACTCGGATGAGGTGAAGACGTTTTGCTGCGAGCTGGTTTCAGCACAATCCCACCCCAGCCCAGCTCAGACACCCACCCTTGAGCCTACAGCCAGTTGCAGTCCAGCTCCCAGCCCTGCTCTCTGGGTCTGTCTCCAGCTGGCGCTCCTTGTAGGGTTTTGGGGTGGGCGGGAAGATGCACAATGTATGGAAGATCCTGCTCTGGGGGTTTGCTCAAAGCACAGAGCTAGGGTGGCACCGGTTGCAGGTGTGTGTGAGGGCTAAGAGACGGGGGAGGGAGGAGTGTGCGTTTGGGGGGTGATGGGCAGAGGATGGGGTAGGGTGTTTCTCTGTCTCTTGCTTTGTGCACTTCCCTGGGCCGTGCTTGGCTGTTGCAAAGAAGCGGGGCTGCTGTGTGGTTCCAGATATGACTGAGCAGAGCTGGGGTGGTGTCAGGCAAGGCATTCTGCAGCCGGTGCTTGGTGGCCCTCCCCCACCCCTACCAGGCCCATGAGACAGCAGGGCCTGGAGGCTCGCGGATGGTGACCCTGCCTCGAGAGAAGGACCCAAGGACCAGGGCTCCCGGGGCGCGGATGGAGTCACTGAGCGTCCGTTTCTGAGCGCCGCGTGTGTTTGAAGCACCCCGCCAGGCCAGCCAAAGGAGGAGGGTGCTAATGCTGTCGGTGGCGTTGATCGCCCTGCGTCCGTACCCTGGCACGTGCTAGCCCGGCCTCTGCTTTCCCGGGGTGCTGACTCTGCCAGCCACTCTGGGCATCAGGGGGAGGGAAGCTCCCCCCGCGTTGCTTCGCTCTGCCTTGGCGCAGTGCCCGGCAGTCTGGCTCCAAGGGTCTGCAGCCTGCCTGCAGGAGCTGGTGCCAAAAGGGAAGCACTTGAGGGAATGGCAGGCAGCGCCGGGGCCAGCCTCTGGTGCCGCTCAGGAAGTGGGCAGGAAGCGATGTAGCAGCTGCTGGGAGCCAGCTGCCTGGCCTTGCCACGTGCTGCTTCCCCTCCCAGCCTGCTGGGGGTCGCTCGGCCCTTGTGTTGGGCAATCGGAAGGGTTCAGGGCGGCCCCTCTTCCCGGGGTGCCTGAGCTCCTTGTGGTGCAAGGCTCTGCCCCCGGCTGAACCCCTCTGCCCCCACCCAGAGCTGTGCGGCAGCCGGTTCCCAGAATCCGCTGTCGTAACCGGACGCGTCTCACGCAAGCGCTTTCCTGTGCCTGGGCGCTGATAGTGCCTCGGTGCCAGGGAAAGGCGCAGCGCCGTGGCCGGGCTCAGATCAGTGCCCGCGGTCCCTCGGGCCTGCCCCGGAGGCAGCGTCCCAGGGCCGGGGGGCGAGAGCCAGAGACTCTCCGTTCTCTGCCAGCAGCGGGGCCCACTCATCATGGCGGCTCAGTGACATGGATGCCTGGGCTCCAACGTGTGGGCCCGGGGCCCGGCGGGGAAGGCTCCACCGGCCGTGGAGCAGCCGTCTATGGTAACTCCCTGTGGGGGCCCTGAGGGCTGCGGGTCCTGGGTTTGTAGCAGGGTCCCAAACAGCCCTGGTCTTGCTCGTCACCAGCCTCAGAGCTGGGTTCGTGGCTCCTGCAGGGAGGTGGGGCGGGTTGTAGCTGGTTCCCCCGGCCGGTGCGGAGCCGGAGGCTGCTTACTGTTGAGTTGGGAGGGCATTAAAATACAATCAGGGCTCCTGTTCAGGGCTGGAACGGCCTGTTCTAAAAAGCCCCCTCTGTGGGTGTGGGGGGAGGTGAGACTAGGCCGGGCCACCCCTTCCAAGGAGCGCCTGCTTCCGCGCTAGCAGCTGGCTGCGTGGCCCTACGGTCTGGCCTCAAAGGCAGCCCCAGCTCCCCGTTCTCCATGCACCGGTGCCAAGGACCTGGCAGGGTCAGGGCCCGATTGCTCCTTCTGTGCCCCCTGCAGAGAGGCTGGTGGGAGGGGGATGGGAGCTGCAAGGACTTGACCCAGGGAGGAAACGGCTCCCAGGGATTTGAGCCCCTGGGTGTAGCCAGGACAGGCCTGCTCCGGGCTGTAGTTTGCAAAGGCTGCAGCTTCCACCTGTGCGGAGCCAGGGCAGCTGCTCCACATGCTAGAGGCTGACGTGCGGGCTGGGCACGAGCTCTGGTTATGGTTTCATTATTTGCCTTGCAAAAGTGCCAGCCAAGATCAGGGCCCCTGGTGCTAGGTGCTGTACAAAGGCTCCCTGCCCCAGAGAGCTCACAGTGGTAGATTGCGAGGCCGCAGGGGACCAGTGTGGTCCAAGGGTGATAGATCCGCGGTGGCCTCCAGAGGGCACATGGGTCGTGGATGTCCCCAGACCCAGGCCCGAGTTGCCGTTCGGTGGCGGTCTCGTCTAACCGGAATTCTCGCTCTTGCCCAGCAGGCCAAAAGGAAGCTGGATCTGGAAGGGACCGGCCAGCCGGGCCTCTCGGAGTTCCGGACGCCCAAGGGGAAGGGCAGGATGGTCACTCGAATCCCCAGCCCCAGGAGTAAGTGGAGCTGGGCTGATGGGAGGGAAGGAGGAAGGGAGGGGAATGTGGGCCTGGCTGGGCTCCCATGCAAAGGGCCTCACGGCCATTCTGTCTGGAGCGCCGGGTGCTGCCAGGATTACGGGAGCGCAAATCGGGGATGTTAAATTTAGATGAATGAACAAATCGAATAGTCGCTGGGATTTCCGTCAACTGTTCGATTCTGCGGCGCCTCAGCCTTTGAAATGTCCAAGAGTCCTGCCGGGGCTCCTGTACGCAGACTCGCAGCAGAAGTGGCGCGAGTGGAGACGGCTTCAGTCCCTGCCCACGCCGTTTCCCGCTGCGCCTCTGCCTCCCCGGTTCCCTGCGGCGATGGTGCTGCTGGGGCTTTTAAGCTGGCTTCCCTCTAGCACCGGCTCCTGCTCCACTCCCTCCCTCCCCCCCGCTGCCTCTCTCTGATAGAAGCAGCAAGGGGGAGGAAGCGACGAGTCGCATCACTAGTCAACTATCCAATAGGCTTATGCTTAGCGGATAGTCGACTAGTCGCTTCCAGCCCTAGCACTGGGAACCGCCTGCGTGGGCTCTCCGGGGCCTTGAGCCCTGGGCCCCTTGGCACTGAAAGCACGAGCCTCTGCTGCTTGAGCCCAAGTGGGGGACCCCTCTGTGCTAGGCTGCTGAAACCCGGCGCTGGCCACACCTGTGGCAGCCTCTGTGTGTGTGTGGGCAGGGGGGGCCCTGTGTGCCGCTAGCCAGCAGCTGTGGCGGTTCTCTGGGCAGCGCTGTGACGTCTGAGCAACCCTGACTTGCCTCCTCTCTCCCTGCCACAAAAGCCCCCAAGTCGCCTGGGGAGAAGACGCGCTACGACACCTCCCTGGGGCTGCTGACGAAGAAGTTCATCCACCTGCTGAGTGAGTCGGAGGACGGGGTGCTGGACCTGAACCGGGCGGCCGAGGTGCTGGAGGTGCAGAAGCGCCGGATCTATGACATCACCAACGTGCTGGAGGGGATCCAGCTCATCCGGAAGAAATCCAAGAACAACATCCAGTGGATGTAAGGAGGAGACAGTGGGGTGGAGAGCCAGGGGCTGGGGCTGGGACCATCCGGGCTGGGACCATCCGCTCTCCAGGGCTTTGTTTGGTCAAGTGCGACGGCTCGTCTGGGGCTGGAGTGACCTGCCCTGTGTCTGTTCTGGGGGCTTGCAGGGATCTGAGTCTTGGGCAGCCCCCCGTGCTGGCCTGGGGACAGAGGTAGGATCCAGGGTCTCACGGGGTCACAGCTTGGCTAGTTTCTAACGTGCTTTCGCCAGTGAGCGTGGCTGGGAAGAGCCCCCATTAGACCGGAGTTTGGACAGCGTGCCTAGGTGAGACAGAACATATCATAGCCATGTTGGAAGGGCAGAGACACGACCCCATTCGAGCTTCTGGCTAAACTGTAGTGACTTCATCAGCCCTGCTCCCCGCCCCAGCATGGCTCAGGCCATAGGACACATGCTTTTGGTTCTCTTCCCCCGCTCCCACCCCCACCCCCACCCCTTACCTACCGCAAGGGAGAATACAGTGAATAATAATAATTTTACATGCTTCGTTAAGTTAACCTGTGGAACTCCCTACCACAAGATCACCCTGAGGTCGGGAGCCAAGGTAAGTAGGAGAGGATACAAACCCTGATGCAAGCAAAGCACGGGCTGCCTGGGGTTCGGAGATGCTTTCCCTATGGCAGGCTCCTCTGTCATTGTCCACTTGCTCTGCTGCATCTGTTGCTGGCTGTTCTCAGAAATGTGTACGGGGTCTGAGCCAGCAGCGATGCCCTGTCCCCTGCCTGGCTGGCAGCGAGCAGGGGATTTGTGCCAGGCTATTTTACGAGGGAGTGAATACAATTGGAGGCAGCTGTTGCCAAGTCTAGTTTGCAGAGACCGGCCCGAGCTCCTCAGCATGGCTCTGTCTTTGGGGCATGTCAGGATTTTAGAGCCACGCCGTCGAGGGGCCCTGCTTTCAGGCCGATCTCTAGCCCGGCTTGTTTCCTTTCACAGAGCCGTTCAGCGGCAAGCGTTTACGATGCTACTTTGCAGCGCGCTTGGAGCTGCACGTCTAGTGAACGTGTCACTCGCCCTCAAAGGGGACCTTGCGCTGTCCCCGCTGAGGCGGGTAGCCCCTCCCCTACCCAGCTGCACTGCTTTCCATTGATCCTCAGTGCTGGCGCTGCTTCTCTCCCCCAGGGGCACAGGGATTTTCGAGGACACCTCTGTGACGGTGAAGCAGCAGTCTCTGCGCCAGGAGCTGGCCGAGTTGGCCAAGACTGAGCGAAAGGTTGATGAGCTCATCCAAGACTGCACCCTCCAGCTAAAGCACCTGACGGAGGACGAGACTAACCAGAGATATCCTTCATGGGGGGGCAGAGGGTCCTGGAGAATGGGGGTGGGGGGTCTGGGCGTCTGTGTCAGGAGCAAAGCCAGTCTGAAAATGACTGTCGGAGGCATATTGGGTCTGAGGGGAGGATCCAGGGTGAGGGCTGAGCAGCCCGGAGGGAGGAGCCCAGGAGCAGCCCTGCCCAGACAAGAGACTTGGTTGATAAAGCCACACCCGTCCCAGGGCTGGGTTTTGACTCAGCAGCAGGTGAGTTCTGTTTCAGAGCCGTCTTGGGAAAGCGCCTGCTCCCGGTGGGTTTTGCCTTCCTGCCTGAGCACAGTTTGCCTTGGGTTTGGTCTCCCCACCTCTGCCAGCGAGCTCCATGGCTTGGGTGAAAAAGCTTTGCCTCTAGCATCTGCCTTATCCCAGGGCCTTTCGGGCGCCCGTGGTGGGAACGGAGCAAATGTGGAGATGGCCCCATCGCATCCTCGCAGGACCAGGGCTCTGGGGTCAGTTCAGGAACAAACAGGGAGGCTGCGCCGTTCCTGCAGCTCTGGGCCGACGGGCTGGCCCCAGCCTGTGGGCTCCGGCCGGCCTGTTTGGCCCTGTTTTACCGTAAGGGCTTGCTGCTGCGGGGTTGTGGCGGTGAGAGTGCTGGCTAATGAGATGCCACGGGGCAAGGCTGTAGTCCCGTGTCCCTCTCAGGATGGAAGAAGAGGCTTGTAGTCTGGGCCTGGCAGCGCAGATGCCTGCGTGGGCAGGGTTGGGACCCTGTCTGGATTTGGGGGTGGGCAGGCGGGCCCAGCGCATTGGATCTGCAGAGAACCGACTCTCTCGTCCTTTGTGGGCTGAGAAGATTCAGTCTGTGGCCGGCGTTTCCTGAACTCGCCCCTCCCACGTTAGCCTACGTCACCTACCAGGACATCCGCGCCATCAGCAACTTCCAGGAGCAGACGGTGATCGCGGTCAAGGCCCCCCCGGAAACCAAGCTGGAGGTGCCGGACTTCAGTGAGGTGAGGGGGCCGGAGGAGGGCTCTGCGGGGTTGGGCGCAGAGAAACCTGCCCTCCTGGCCAGCAGTGGAGACCTCAGCTGTGCTCTGTATCCCGTTGGGCAGGCCTCCAGGAGAGGTGGAAGGGCCACTATCCCCATTTCACAGATGGGGAAACCGAGGCCCAGAGCAATGATGCCTCAGCTCAGCTACCCCTTAGCCCTGGTGCCCAGAGGGACTCCAAGTGGCTGCATTGCAGGGAGGGGACTGGGGCCAGCTGGGAGCTCTGTTTCCCTGCATTTATCTGCTTCTCATCCGTCCCCCTTGAGGACAAGGCCCTGCTGAGTGAGGCTTCCCCACTGAGCTGTCTCTGCGGCCGGGCAGCTGGGGAGTCCGTGTCCCAGACCCGGCTGCCAGCTCTGTGCAGAGGGACAAGGGGGGAACCCGCCGGCCGAGGCTCCCGCTGACCTGGCTCCTCTCCCAGCAGGAGAACGTGCAGCTCCACCTGAAGAGCACCAACGGCCCCATCGAGGTGTACCTGTGCCCCGAGGAGATCCTGGACGACAGCCCGGCCAAGGAGAGTAGCTTCCTCACCCCCTCCCTCCAGGATAGCAGTGATGGCACTGACCCCTTCCCGGGCAAAGGTAAGGCCCGGCTGGGCTGCAGGGATCTCTGGCCAGGCCTGGCCTCTTCTCCCCTCCCATCCCCCATGCTCTGGGGTTTAACTTTCCCCTTCATGGCGGCTGCTAAGTGCTCTCCCGCCTCCACCTCTGGCTCCAAGCCAAGGGCCCAGCCCTGTCAGCCTCCAGGCGGGCTAATTGCCAAGCGGCCTTTGGCGAGGCCCAGCTGCCCATATATATGGCTTCCTGGAACCCCGCCCGCCCTTCGGCAGCCCCATAGACCAGGAGAGAGGCATTAGCAAAGCAGGGCGGGGGAGGGGGGACCAAGGCCAGCATAGCGGGAGGGAGGGGGGCTGTGGGTTGGATGCGGGGCCCAGGCAGAGCCGTGTGTGGGGTAGGACCCCAGAGGTGGGCTAGCAGGGGGGCTGTAGGTTGGAATGGGGGGCACCAGCAGATCTGGGGGGGTGAGGTGAGGATCCCAAGGCTGGGCTAGCAGGGGGGCTGCGGGTTGATATGGGAGGCACGGGCAGAGCAGTGTGTGGGGAGGGACACCAGGGCTGGGCCAGCAGGGGGGCTGCTGGTTGGTCTGGGGGCACGGGCAGAGCTGTGTGTGTGGCAGGACACCTGGGCTGGGCCAGCAGGGGGGCTGCAGGTTGGGTGAGAGGCCCAGGCAGAGCAGTGTGTGGCGGGACCCCCAGGCTGGGCCAGCAGGGGGGCTGCGGGTTGGGTAAGGGGCCCAGGCAGGGCTGTGTGGGGTGGGGATGTCAGGGCTGGAACCGCGGGAGACGATAGGCAGCGGGAGGCTAGCGTTGTGGGTCCTGCCTGTGCTCCCAGGCTCCTCTTGTGCGTCCGGTGAGCGGGGCTCGTGGGGCACCTGGCCCGTGGCGCTCTGCTGGGCCGCGGCCTGCCCACGTCGAGCTCCTCCTGAGCTCTCTCTTCCCTCTCCGATCTCCCCAGGCGCGCCCCTGATGGAGGTGGAGGACGGGCTCCTGGACGTGCCCCATCACCTGCTGCAGCAGACGGAGGACCAGCTGCCCTACGGTGACCCCGCCCCCTTCGTCAGCTTCTCCCCGCCCCTCGACCAGGACGACTACCTGTGGGGGCTGGAAGGGGGCGAGGGCGTGAGCGACCTCTTCGAGGCCTATGACCTTGGCGACCTGCTGAAGAACTGAGCCGGCAAGGGGGCCCCCTCTCCTTCCCCGCCATGGTGCTAACGTCTTTGCTGGAGGCCTGGGCTTTGACTTGAAGTGGGGACTCCTACTCCCGCCCCCTCCCCCCCATTGAACCAGGGGGCTGGAGACCTCCTGTGGGGCGGGGCTTCCTTCTATTTCTCCCCTCCTCCACGGGGTCCCCACGGCTCTTTGCCCGCTCTCCGGTGCTGCTTGGTCCAGCACAGACTGGGCATAGCCATCAGTGCAATGTGAGACCCCAGATGGCCACCTGGGGAGGTGTCCCCAAAGAGCCTGCTGCAGGAAAGGTGCCTCGGCTGGCTTCTCTCTCCCCTCCCCCCCCACCATCCGGGGATGCTGGGCCCGGGCAAGGAGACCCGGGGATACCAGAGCTCTGGAGAGCGAATCTTCCCATCCCCCTCCCACCCCTCGGAGGCGACCCATCTGCTGCGTGTGGGGCACTCTGGCCTGCCAGCGGAATTGTGTGGCGAGGCAAGAGGGTCCCGGTCCCCGAAATCATGGTGGGCTGCTAGGGAATGAAGAAACCCTGGAGCTCCCGCAGCTGCTGGGGGGCGGGGTGGGAGGGATCTGTGCCGGCAGCATAGCTGCGGGACACTTGTCTGTTTCGCTCTGGATCTGACCCACGTGGGTCTTCCCTCCCGTTCCCGGAGTTACAGGGTCTGAGCCACCCCAGTGCCAAGGGAAACCTGGGTTGTACCTGCGCCCGTCAGGTGGCTTTTGATGTGAAGCAGTCGGCTGGGAGTCCCTGCGAAGGTCCGGGGCCTCTAGTGGCACTTCCCAGCGACCTGCTCTGATGTCCTGTAATGAAACTTGAAACAAGGCGCGTCTGGGATGGGCTGAGCTAGGGACACGCCTGGCCAGTCGCTGGAGCCACCTGCGACTGGGGAGATTCCAGCTGTATCTCCCCCGGTTTACATGTCTACACGCCTCCCTCCCCTCCGACTGACCCTAGGCCCCGCCCTCGCACCACCGTCTCACTGAAGTACCTGCTGCCTTGTCCTCCAGGGGTCACTTTGATCTGCTCCATTGAGACCGGTGCCAAACAGCCTGCTCTGCTGCAGGCTGCTGAGTGTCCCCCAGGTATCTAGTCAAGGAGTCCGGGGTGACCCCAGATTCTTCTCGATTGGACCAGCCCTTCTCCAAATTCTTGGTTAGCTTAGTGACATGGGCTCCTTTGAGGGGCCGGGTCTTAGCAATGAGTTCTGGACCATCGGCCCCCTCAATGGGATGGAGCTTGCTTTCCAGGACGTGCCAAGGGCTTATGTCACCGTGCTGGCTGCTGTTTTCTGATTGGCTAAAGCATGATATTCACCGAGCCAATCAGAGACCAGTCATCTGCGCCCCATGTAACGTACACATTTTCAGATGCAATTTAAACTTAAATCTGCTAGTCAGGCACTGGGTGCACAAATCGTTGAACATGAATGAATATTTACGCAGCTAATCGTGGCTTGATTTTTTTTGTTTGTTTGAGATGCGAAGCACCTGCTGCTCCCTCTTCAAAGTGAAAATCAAGCCACTAATTGGTGCCTAAAAAATACAGATTTGGGTGTCAAACTTTAGCTACTGGAGTTCAGACATTTTGATCTAAACTTTTTTATTTTTACTCCTTGCCAGATGTTGAAAATCTTACTAGGTGCTGATCTTTATTTTTAGGGGCCTAAACGCCTTTGAAAATGGGGCCTGTATTTAACTCTTGGCTCCACCTCATAGCCCCAGATTCCATTGTCAGTAGCTTTTGCAAAAAGCCAGAGGAAAAGGGGAAATAGTGTTTTATTTCAGTCTGTCCAAAATTCACCCCACCCTGCCTGAATGGCTGATTTAGAGTTCCAGTTTTCCAATATTTGCAGAACAGCTGCTGGTTGGTGGGTAGGGGATTTTGTCATGTGATGACCCATTAAAAATTCTGTCTTACAAGTGGAAAACAAGCCCGCGTTCTTAACCCCTTCCTGAATGCCGCTGACGCCTGCCTGGGGAGAGGGCTAGCTTTTGCCTGCAGTGGATGCTGGTTGGGTAGAATCCCATTCGCATCTGGCCCTAGGAGAGCCATGTGGGCCAAAGTGTCCCCTGAAATGAACATGAAACACTTTTGTTGGCTTTTAATCCAGCAAAGGGATTTAATGCTGCCCAGATGCTATGGGGATGGGTGGCACCTTCCACATAAACTGCAATAGCAAAGTCCCTAATGGGCCCCATGGAGTCCCTCACTGTTCTCCCTGGGGGGGTGTGTGTGAAAATTCTGCTTGGGGGTAGGTTTGGGGACTTGCTTTTTGTCAATCTGCCCCCTTGTGTATGTGTTTGGAGAGGCCCGCGTGGTCTTCTCCAGTCAGAGAGGCTCTGCTTGCCAGCCGAGACCCACGCCGCCCCCCTGTCCTGGGGGGCTCTATGGGTGTCACTGGAGGGCTGAGCTGTCATGCATGGAGTGGGGGTTTGGGTGGGCTGCATTGATGCCAATGGAAGCTGGTAGCAGCTGTCCTGTCTATAGGAGGAATTTGTAGGCAGTGCAGCTGAATTGGGGGCAATTCCAGGGTAGCCAGGTCCTTCGTTAACCACTTTGATGCACAGGGGAGGCTAGAATCCAGCTTCCCCTTCACAGCAGTGCTGGGAGTGGGGCTAATAGAAGTGAAGCGTGGTCAGCTCTGACCTGGGTCACAAGACGTGTAGATTAAAAGTTACAGGGGTGATGGAAATTGGATCAAGCCAGCGACCCGCTTCCAAAACTCTAGACAAAGCAAGCTATGTGTTAGCATGAGCAAAGTGGGCAGAGTTAAGGGTAGACTGAGCTAGCCAACACCAACTAGAAACCAGATTGCTAACGCCTAGTCTAGACAAAGCCAAAATTCAGAAACAAGACTGGTCAGGTCTATGCTAAGCACTTCTGCTGGCCCAGTTGCGTGGGGGTGGGTTTGCCCTCTGCTTGGCATGGCTGTGCCACCAGAAACCTCGAGTGTGGAAGCAGCTAGATTAGCAAAGTTTTGTTTTGTTTGTTTCACTCAGGGCATGGCGGCTGGGGTGGTTTCACGATCCCGATGTCAAGCACAGCTTTGCCAGTGTAGCCAGGTCCACGTTGTGCTCGGATGGTTTGCTGCCCCTCCGTGGAGCGTTCTTCGCGAAGACATGCCCACGAGCAAATCTGATATGTAAGGAGGTGGTTCATTTTCAGAGCAGGGCTGCCCATTGAAATGGACCTGACAGGGCTGTGTTCATACCAATTTTGAAAATAAGCTTTTTTGAAACAGTGGTATTTTGTTTTTCTTGTGTTTTTAAAGTGTGATCCTGAACTTGCTTTGTACATAACCCTGAGGTGTCTGTGTGCTGAGACCGGCGTATTGCCCCTTGTGTATGCCTGCTTTCTATAGAGCTAAACATTGACTCAATGGTTTGGGATCCTGTCTGTTGTGAAACATGCCAGGTGCCGTCTTGATCTGGCTTTACAGGCAAGGCTTTTAACTGGAGATGAGTCTTAATATCTCAGATCTGTACTTTGCAGCTCCGTTTTGTTGTGTGTTTAAACAGAGCATGCTCAAAGAGCTTGTCTACATGGGGAATCTATTCTGGAGTAAGCTAGGGTCTGAATTTAAAGCACTAGAGCTGTTGTGGGGTAGCTCCTCCAGTGAGTTGCCCCACCTAGACAAGGCCTAAGAGAAGTACCTGAAAGGCCGTCTTGAATCTTCCACCTCTCTTGGGAATTGCATATGAAACCCTTTCTCTGTCCGGCCAGGATGCGCCGCCCGCTTGTCTTAACCTTGTAAGATTGTACAGAAGGATTGCACTGTATTTATAATGGGAGCCAACTTTTTACACTTTTTTAAAAGTGAGTGTATTTAAATCATTCCTGGGGTGGTTCTCAAGTCCAGCTTGGCATTGTTGTGGGTGTGAATGTGTTTGATTTTTGTAAACTTACGGCACTTGAAGGTTTGTGAGCAAAAATAAATGAATAATTTTTTTTTTTTTTTTTTGGAGCTGCTGTTCTCTTTAAAGAACCCAAGCCAGATGCAAAAGGGTTGTTTCCCCCTGCCATTTGGGAGGTGAAAAATCTGTTTCCAACTCCCAGAGGTTCAGAGGTTGAGGCTGCAAATTCAGTGTGGCCTGCAGGGGAAAGTGAGGCTGGTGGTGGCTTTTGAAGGATGTTGCGAAGGAGTGGAGTTGAGCGCCAAGGCATGGCTGCCTAGGGAGATGTAAATGGTTATATGGTTAACCAGTGAGTCTTATGCTTACTGGATAGGACACTGGGCTGGGGCCGCAGCAGCCCTGGCCCTGGGCGGGAGCAGGGAAAACCTCTGCCCAGCTGTGTGGCAGCCCCTGCCCCGCGGCACCCCAGGAGGAGGCAGCCAGGACCCCGGCCGGGCTGTGTGGAGTGGCAGCCCCAGCCCTGGCCACGCCGACAGCCCCGTGGCCCAGGCGGAGGCAGGGGGACCCCGGCCTGGCTGTGCGTCGGCCCCAAGCTCAGTCTTGTGCCCTGGCCGGGGGCAGGCAGAGCCTGGGCGGGCAGCCCCCTCTAGTGGGATCACGGTTAACCCGTTAAACATTTCGTTTAACCAGTGAACTGCTATTTTACATCCCTACTTCAGCCTAGCCAGCCAGAGGGCCTGGCAATGAAGGGAGGGCAGGGGAGGGGACTAGGATGGGGCGGAGTTTTGGGGGGAGGCAATCCCTCATCTTTCTATATCCAGTTCTCTGTGATCCGAGGCTGATTGTCGCTAACAATCCACTTAATTCATGGCCCCAGACGAGCTCTTCCATTGACGAGAGGTCTGGCTCTGGAGAGCGAGTACCCCCTGCCTTGGGGGGACCCCATTCCCCGCTGGGCCAGGACTCCATTACCATGTGGTGATTCTGGCTTCCCAGGGGCTGCTGTTGGCAGGTTGAAGCAAGAGCCAGAGCTGAAGTCGAGAAGGGATTGTCCCCCGTCTCCAACTAATTGCCTGGAGGATAGTGGGGCGGGCGGGGTGCAAAGTAGTCCCTTGGGTTTGAGGGGTGTACCCACCCCAGGCATCACTGGAGACTGTAGGGAAATGTGGGCATCGAAGCCACCAGCCTTTCCCCCTGACTCTGTGTCTTGCTCGGGCAGGGCTTGGTATCCTTGGCTGCTAGATGCAGATCTGGCCGTTCCTATATCCCCATCTCCCAACAGTGGCTGGTACCAGCTGCTCTAGAGGAAGTTGCCCTAGTACTTGTGGGAGCAGTTACAGGGTAACGTCATAGAATCATAGAACCATAGAGCTGGAAGAGACCTCAGAAGGTCATCAAGTCCAACCCCCTGCTCTAGGCAGGACCAATCCCAACTAAATCAACCCAGCCAGGGCTTGGTCAAGCTGAGACTTAAACACCTCTAGGGATGGAGACTTCACTACTTCCCTAGGTAACCCATTCCAGTGCTTCACCTTTCTCCTAGGGAAATAGTTTTTCCTAATATCCAACCTGGACCTCTCCCACCACAACTTGAGACCATTGCTCCTTGTTCTGCCATCTGTCACTACTGAGAACAGCCTCTCTCCAGCCTCTTTGGAACCTCCCTTCAGGAAGATGAAGGCTGCTATCTAATCCCCCCTCACTCTTCGCTTCTGCAGACTAAACAGACCCAACTCCCTCAGCCTCTCCTCGTAGGTCATATGCTCCAGCCCCCTAATCATTTTGGTTGCCCTCTGCTGGACCCTCTCCACTGCGTCCACATCCTTTTCATAGTGGGGGGCCCAGAACTGGACACAATACTCCAGATGCGGCCTCACGAGAGCCGAATAAAGGGGAATAATCACATCTCTGGATCTGCTGGCAATGCTCCTCCTAATGCACCCTAATATGCCATTAGCCTTGTTGGCTACAAGGGCACACTGTTGACTCCTATCCAGCTTCTCATCCACTGTAACCCCCAGGTCCTTTTCTGCAGAGCTACTACTTAGTAGGTTGGTCCCCAGCCTGTAACAATGCTTGGGATTCTTCCATCCCAAGTGCAGGACTCTGCACTTGTCCTTGTTGAACCTCATCAGATTTCTTGTGGCCCAATCCTTCAATTTGTCTAAGTCACTCTGGACCCTATCTCTGCCCTCAAGCGTATCTACCTCTCCCCCTAGCTTAGTGTCATCCGCAAACTTGCTGAGGGTGCAATCCATCCCCTCCTCCAGGTCATTAATAAAGATATTGAACAAAACCGATCCAAGAACAGATCCTTGGGGCACGCTGCTAGAAACCGACCGCCATCCTGACATCGAGCCGTTGATCACTACCCGCTGGGCCCGGCCTTCTAGCCATCTTTCTATCCATCGTACCGTCCATTTATCCAATCCACATTCCCTTAACTTGCTGGCAAGAATATTGTGGGAGACCGTATCAAAAGCTTTGCTAAAGTCAAGGTATATCACATCCACTGACTTTCCCATGTCCACAGAGCCAGTTACTTCATCATAGAAGCTGATCAGATTGGTCAGGCAGACTTGCCCTTTGTGAATCCATGCTGACTATTCCTGATCACTTTCCTCTCTTCCGAGTGCTTCAAAATGTATTCCTTAAGGATCCAGCAGGGGAAGCTTTTTCCAGACCCTAATAGTGAGAGCTTGCCTTGCCCAGGAGCTGGAAGGTGAAGATCCCCCCTAGACGTCTTTTCTATGTGATCCCTTTGAGAGTTCTTGTTACTCATCTATACTCCTTACTTTGGGATGCTGGGCTCCGTGTGATCCTGTAGTGATGAGTTCCACAGGTGACTTCCTTTGCCACTTAACCTATGTTCTTGTGTAACTCGGTCAGAGCTTTTCTTCCTTCCCTACCATGGGGTGGGGAGGGAGCTACCTTCAGCACAGTGATGTGACCTGTTCCTGTCCCATCATGTGCATCTGCTGGGAGCAACATGAGTTGGACAGCCCCCTAAAATCAGCTACTGACTGACTCCTGTGGTTTTCTCCAGCCCTTAGGCGCCTCTTTGGGGGAGCGCTCTCAGCTGAGGAACTCCCATGCCCCAGCCAAGTCCCGACAGAGCCTGGGGGCTCCCAGGGGCGCTGCACTGGTTCAGTGTAATTCACTTCCCTTTGGGTATGGGTGCTTCGTCCGTTTAAACCAGACACGATTTGCTGCTGCCCCCGTGCGGGGCTTCCAGATTCCGCTGGCTTCCCTCCGGGTGGGCTTTTTCCTACTGATACGGCTCAAGTGGCACCCACGTAAAGCCAGCCCACACACAACACTGACTGACGGGGTGGGGCGCTCCCTCTGCAGCCAATCACAGCGCTGCTGCCGTTCAGTCGGCTCACCCCACGGCTTCTAGGGACGCCAGCGCAGTTAGCAAAGCTGCCCTGTCCCAGGAGACTGCCTTGGTTACGACAACGGGGGGCTAACGCATGTGGCCCACTCACTAGCCTAGGTTGCCCATCGCTGGTTTAAACCCAGCGTAGCAGGCAGCCGTGCCCAAGCCAGTATGGCTCTGTGTCCAGAGCAGGCCTCAGACCAGAGCGGCCCAGGCTCTAGTTCTCTGCACTGGTTTCCAGCTGGGCTGGGCCCCCTCCACAGCCGCGGAAGCTAGCAAGGAAATGCTCAGACTCCGGCTGGGAGCCAACTGGTGCAACTTCGAGCAGTCGCACCTAGCGCTTTTCATCTGCTGATTGCCACAGGCTTTACAAAAGCGGTTACCTATCGTGGCCTCCGTTTTACAGATGGGGAAACCGAGGCACAGAGGGGCCACAACTTGCCAAAGGTCACCCAATTGGCCAGTGGCAGATCTGCGCGTAGAGCCCAGGCACAGTCAGAGGGCCACAGCAGCTTCTAACTGTATGGAGTGGATTCTTTGACCAATTGCCCTGCATGTGTCTCTGCATTTAGCTGTGTGCAGAGGGCTGGGATCGTGGGACTGAATCGGCAGGGCGGGTGCAGCGGCTCTGAGGCACAGAATAGCTTCCTGAGCCTGGTTCTGTTCCAGTCTCTGGGCTGGTGAGGATGGGACTGCTCAGCCCCTAGACTGCAGTGGGACCTGCCTCTAGGGCAGACAGACCTTGCCCCTAGGAACCCGGACCTTAGGGCCGCTAGGCTACCAATAGGAACGAGCTCCTAGGGGTAGGGCTCCTATTGGCACTGTACACGGAGGTTGTTCAGTACCTCTGGAAATCAGGCTACTGCTGGGGGGCCCAAGCATGGAGCTTAGTGCTTAACTGTAAGCTTTAATAGTCCCAGAGGGGCAGCTGTGTTAGTCTGTAACTTAAAAAAAAATAGATCGTATCATGAGCTTTCGTGGGCACTAAAGTTAGTCTCTAAGGTGCTGCAGGCCCATTGGCTGTGTGTGAATTTTTCTTAAGCTTTAGGAAAGTTTGAAGCTTTTTCGCTTCGGTGGTTATCCCATGGCGCCAGCTGGCGGCTAATTGCTGAAATGGCAAGTGAGGGCCTATTGAAGGCAGAGGAACAGAATCCATTCTGAGTCCTGGCAGACTGTGTTGGCTTCAAGCACAGTTTCTCCAACTCTTTAACCCCGGAGAGACGTATCTTCTGCAGCTCCGGCAGCCAGCCCATGCTCATGCCAGCTGCCTTCTGGCTGAAATGCTGGGGAGCTACTTTTTAAAGGTCCTTTTCTTTACACTTTCCACAGAGCCCGGGGACTTGGCAACCTGTCATCAGAGCTGGGCCCGCATGGGCAACAGCAGAGCAAACGTGCTCCTGGCTTCAGAGGGGTGCTGGGTCTCCATCCCCACCCCTCTGCTGAGAGCCTCCAGAGAGGGCATCCAGAGGCAGGAAGGGCAGGGCTTAATTGGTGCCAGGGCTAAGCTCCAGCACCTCTAGGCTTGGCAGTTCATAGCCCGGCACCTCTGCACTTGCTGCATCAGTCATGAATGTAAAATAATTGTGGGAGCCTCATTCATTAAGAACATAAGAACAGCCAGACTGGGTCAGACCAAAGGTCCATCCAGCCCAGTGTCCTGTCTGCTGACAGCGGCCAATGCCAGGTGCCCCAGAGGCTAGGTCTAGACTACACTCTTTTATCGGAAAAAGCTCCGCAAATTGCACTCCACAATTTGCGTAGCTTTTTCCGATTGCTTTTCTGGAAGAGGCTTTTCCACCATTTGGCCCCATCTAGATGGGGCCAAATGGCAGAAAAGCCTCCTCTTTCAGCAGAGCCCTTATTCCTCATAAAAAGCAGACGAACAAACGCATTCCCTGGACGCGGCGGAGTTTTTCCGGGATACCGGAAAACCCACCAGTCTAGACGTAGCCCCTGGGAGTGACTAGAACAGGCAATCATCAAGTGATCCCTCTCCTGTCATCCGTTTCCAGCCTCTGACAAACAGAGGCTAGGGACACCATTCCTGCCCGTCCTGGCTAATAGCCATTGATGGACCTAACCTCCATGAATTTATCTAGTTCTTTTTTGAACCCTGTTAAAGTCCTGGTCTTCACAACATCCTCTGACAAGAGTTCCACAGGTTGACTATGCGCTGCTTGAAGAAAAACTTCCTTTTGTTTGTTTTAAACCTGCCACCTATTAACTTCAGTTGGTGACCCCTAGTTCTTATGTTATGGGAACAAGTAAATAACTTTTCCTTAATCACTTTTTCCATGCCACTCATGATTTTATAGACCTCAATCATATCCCCCTTTAGTCTCCTCTTTTCTAAGCTGAAACGTCCCAGTCTTTTCCATCTCTCTTCATATGGGACCCATTCCACGCCCCTCATCATTTTTGTTGCCCTTTTCTGAACCTTCACCAAATTACAAATTAAGCACTGAGTAAAGGGGTCTCTTCCAGAGCTGATCTGAGCTCCCCAGGCTATTTCCCAGCCAGCTCTCCCCACCCCAGGGGCCCAAACAGGGCGTTACCATGGATGAGTGAGTTAGGGGGGAAAGGCCACACCCCTATTCTCAGTCCCTCTTCCACACGAGGCTCTTAACTGATGTTTTATTGCTGGGGAACCTGGGGCCCATTTAATCAATATCAGCTGCCAAGAGCCAGAACAAATCACAACTCCCTAATGCGAATCCTCCTTGGTGGTGGAAACATTCCTCCTTGACTTTCCCTGCAGCTGAGGCCCTGCAGCATGAAACCTGATCACGTTTGGTAGTTATGCAAATTTAAGCAAAGGTAATGGGGTGGTTAAACCGCTGAAGGTTTCCTGCCTCTGTTTGTTGTGCATGGGATTGCCTCCCTGAAAAAGGGGGGGGGGGGAATTGTGCCCCTTTTGTCCCTCTGCCCAGCCACTCCCAGTAATCCTGGTGAATGGGCTGGCACAGTTCAGGGGTCCTGCCATTTTGCCCAAAATCCCTTGTAGGATGTTTTCCTGAACCCATCTTGAGCCAGCAGGGGAATTTGATTCTGCCTGTTGTAAAGCATGTGTGCTAGGAGGGAGGGCAGCGCCAACTGACTTTCTGTAGCAGCAGCCGGGCTAGGTCCTAGCAGGAACAGCTGCCAACTGATTTGCACCAGTGCAGCCAACTGTAGTTTTAAGGAAGGGCCCAGCGCTCTGCGGTGCCAGCCACAGCTGTTTGAATCTGGGCTGCATCCATGCAGGAGGCTCTCAGGTGGCCATCGCATGGGGGCCCCTTCTGCTGTGAATGGGATTATGATACAGAATCCAACAGTAGAGGGAATGGCTCGTTAAGCCATGAGGTTACTATCCCCATTCTACAGATGGAAGAACCAAGGCCCCGGGTGAAATGAATCCTGCAGCGTGTCTCAGCGAATCAGCCGCAGGGTTAGAGAAAGAACCCAGGAATCCTGACTCCCAGCCCTGGCCTCTCCCCATTAGACTCACGTTGCCCCAATTTATTTGGAATCCTGCCAAGCACTGGATCCCAGAGCGAGCGGGGCAGCACCAGGGCCCCAGCCTCTGTGCGAAAGCTCCACCACAGACAGTTTCCTTAACTAGTATCACTAAAGTGCTTTACTAAGAGTGTTGGTGACATTCTCCATGCTTTATAGGGGAAACCGAGGCACAGAGAAGAGAAATGGCTCACCTTGGGGGTCACTTCACAGGTTAATGGCAGAGCTGGGCCTAGAGCTGCTAAAGTCCTAGGCCAGGGCACTTGCCTCTAGGCCATCCTGCCTCCCCTGTTGGGTCCTCTCACTGATGGGGCAGGTTCAGGGGAGTGACAATCCCTGTGGTTTAGTGAAGCAAGAGGCATTTGATTTGAGGCATGCGGGGGAGAGGGTGGGCATGAAACTTCCCCTTCCCTGTACCTGCATGGACTCCTTGCCCTGCACTCCCAGGCTGGGCTGCCTGGCCAGGTGGCTCCCAGGAGAGGCTGGGTTCCTGTTTTGAGGTGGCCCTTCTTTCCCTTCCCTTCCCCCCACCAGTGCCAAATCCCACCTGCGAGGGCAGCGTTGCCTAGAGGTTAGGTGCCTCTATTCTGCTGCTCCCTGGGCCTCATTTGCTCCTCTGTGCCATGCCAGAGCATGTGTGTGGGGGAGGGGTGTGTCTGTGCGAGGCAAAATAAATGCCTGGGGAGTGCTTGTGGGCAAGGCGGTACTTGGGTTCCACCCTTGCAAGCCCAGGCATTGGCTGGTGAGGTCAGCCCAGGCCCCTGCCTGTGGGCCCTTTTTTGGGCGAGAAGCCGCTGCTGTTGGCCTCTGAGGGCAAAGTCTAGGAAGAGCCAGTGCTGGGTAATCCTGTGGGGGTGGGGTGTCACTCAATACAGGGAGGCTGGGCTGGGATAAGTGGGAAATCCAGTTCGTCCCAACCAGCTCTACCAGGTCTGCCCGGGGGCAGAGGCCTCTGGAGACACTTGGCCCCTCGGTGGGGCAGGAAGCGGCTACCTGCTTCCTGTGTGTGATTGCAATCCTCTGCCAAGGAGCTGCTGAGACAGGACCTCCCACGCCGGAGCCTCCCTCTCCCGCCTAGAGAGCTGGTGGGGGGGAGCCCGTTCCCTGTGTGCTGCGCCTTGCAGACTATGGGCAGCTGCCAGAGGAAATACCTTGTTAGACGGCCCTTGCCGAAGGCAAAGGGGAGGCAGGGGGAGCCCAGGGCAGCCCCGCATCCTAGCCCCTCAAAGAGCTGTAGCTTTTCGACACCCACAGAGTGAGAAGCCTGCACCGCAAGCTGCCTCTACCAAGCCAGGCGAGCTCTTAGCACCGGCTGATCCCCTGTCCCGTTAGGAGCAGGGATCTTTTTATCATGGGGCAGCATTAGCGGCACGACAGCCTCGAGATCCGCATTGCCCCTTTATTTTGACCCCTGGAGGAATTCTGCCTCAAATATGAACAATTCTGTGCCAAAACCCTAAAAAAGTCGGCACACAATATTGTAAGATTCTGCCTAGCTGCTTTGTCAAAATGACACAATATAATCACTCCAGGTTCAATTATCCAGGTCATTTTATTTCAGAATAGCTGTCAACCAGTACTCCAACAACACAGGCAAGAGCCAAAATGATTGCCCCCGGGAGCAGAGAGTTAAAGTAACCGCTACGGCTGTCCAGTTCCAGTTGGGAGGTTCTGGAAGATGCTGTGTGGGACCCTCAGTGCCCCGACTGTTGCACTTCCATCTCCCCTCAGAGCACAGCCATGGGGCACCCCTCAGACTCCAGCCCCCTTCCCCACAGAGCTCAGCTGGAAGCAGCCCCTGACCCAGACATCAAAAGAGTGTGCAACCTCCAGACCCTCCATGCTGAGAGCTCCACCCTTTGCAAGCCAGGCTCTGCAGAGTCCAGCAGTCTCTAGTGACCGCCAGAAATTCTGCAGGGAAACCAGGGAATTCTGCAAAATTCTGCATTCTGCAGTGGCGCAGAATTCCCCCAGGAGTATATTTTGACATCGCAAAAATGCAAGGCACTGCCATAAACTCTGTGGTTGGTGTGAATTGCTCATGGGGGTCTGATAAGGTCCAATAATTCATAATTCTGATATATAGGATGGCCATGTGTCCTGTTTTTGCTGGGACGCTCCCTTTTTAAGCCCAGTCCTGGCCATCCTGCCTTTTTTTTGGCAAAAATGGGTAATGGGCATATGTCCCATTTGCTCTTGCCGACTTCATCAGGCTTTCTATTGTTTCCTGAGAAAAGTGCAGATTTGTCAACAGTGAGCTGTCTTGCAGATTCGTGTCTGTTTTGAGAAACAGTTTCAGTCCAAAAAACAAGCTTTCCCAAAAAAAGTCCCCAACCAATCGATGTTTTGCAATGTTTTGTTTGGAGGTTTTTGAAATGAAACATTTAGGTTGTTTTGGTTTGAAGTGACTCCTTGTTTCAAAATGCCCTTTCATTTTGTTTTTAAAGTTTTTAAATGCTCAAAAAAGGAAATGGAACGGTTGCATTCGGTCCAAATGTTTCAAAAAAAAATTTGGGGGGGAGAGGGGAGAAAACTAGAAAAAACTTTAGTCACCCAGCTCTAACCAGTTCAAATCTCACCTCTTCTAAGTGCTGTTTAAAGGCCCATGTAATTCACTATTCCTCTGAACGAAGGTCATGAACCCAGCCTAGAAGGCTGCCAGGGAAGAGCTGCTGAACAAATATTTAATGAAACTAGTGGAGAGTTTATGCAAGGGCATGGCAGGCCCACAGCCCTGTGCTCTGAGACACCTACCACCCGGCTTATCGGCTGCACCACACTGCCTGAATCAGCATTAGTTGCCCTATCTCTACCCACGCGCCTCCAGGAACAGAAGCAGGACTGCTGGGTCTAGGAAATGATGGTGACTATAACCCATGAATAGTATCCGAGTTAAATCCTCCTTCAGCTGCGGGGCTGGAAAGGGGCTGGCTCAGTGGGGAGCAGCCTGTGGGCTGTGTGTGACCCTTTGGGGTTCAATGTGCAGCCCACAAGACACTGTGTTGACCAGTGCCCACAGGCAGAGTTGCCAGATTCTGCCAGTTTCCATCCACATCGTTTTTTCCTCCCGGTGTTACTAAAGTGACACCCACACAACGCCGGGGGCACGGGAAGAGAGTCGTGTCCAGATCGCGCACAGCACTGACTGAGAGCCGTGTGCGCCCTCTGCCTCCGCTTCCGGCACTGCCACCGTTCCATCGGCACAGCCCGCAGAGCCTAGCTACACAATAGGGAGGTTCAATAGCGGTTAACTGAATAGTCGATTACTTGACTATTCTATAGTCCCCAGGGTGGGGCCAGAAGCCAGTGTGCTCCGGCCCCACTCCCCAGGAGCCCCCTGCCACTCCACTGTGTCAGAGGCAGCAGCGTGGGGTGCCAGGCGGGAGCTGATCTGCGAGAGGAGCCAGTTTAAAAACCAGCTCCCCTTGTGGACTGGCTGTCTGTCGCCCTGGGCTGCTGCCTCTGATACAGAGGCAGCAGCACAGGGGCAGCAGCAGCCCCTGTCCAGGGGAGGAGTTTAGCTCCCGGACCCGGCTCGAGCTGGAATGGAACCAAGCTGCCTGCCCACCTGGCTCCTAATACACTTTAAATGCAGAGCCTGTGGGGGTAGGTCCCGGACCCGGCGTGAGCCAGGACTGAGCTGGGCTGCTAGCCAGCCTGCTAAAAAATTTACAGGCAGGTGGGGAGGTGGGAAATGCGTGTCGTCTATAACATTGACCTCTAAGTTTTTGCTTATCGGTTAATTGGTTAATTGACTACACTATTCCATCCCTAGTGCACGAGCAGAGTGAGCAAAACCCCTGTCCCGGGAGACTGTCTTGGTCATGGCTATCTTGTGGCCCACTCACTAGCCTAGGCTGCCCCTCGCTGGGATAGCTGTTACTTCTGTAGCTCAAGTGATCAGGGGAAGCTGATGGGCAAGGGCATCAAATCTTGCCTGATCTCTGGGGGGGGGGAGGGAGGAGGATGGATGTGTCTGATACCTTTTAAAAGCTGCCCTTAGACTGAAAAATCACAACCTGTAAATGACAGGGTGCATCACTCACTCGCGCACATTTCAATGTGTCACACACTGTGCCTGTGTAACCCACGGGGTTGGAGGGTGCTCTCTACAGAGGATGTGAGCCTGTGACCCCTCTCAGCTTGAGAGCCCGGCTCTTTCGTATGAGCTGTACAGATGCCTACCATTAGCTGGGTAGGTGATCGGTTCACTCTCTGCTGTTGGCCAAGCAGGCAGCTATCTCATCTGCCTGTGTCTTACTGGGACAAGGTTGAAGGCGCAGGGGGCTGCTTTGCCCCAGCAGAGAAGAGGAAAGTGACAGGCTGAGGTGCTGCTAAGTCCCTCCAGGCGTGACCTTGGCATATTGGGAAGATGAGTGCTGACATGGGTTCCTTCAGGGACGTTTCCTTCAGCGGACGTTCTCCCTGCTAGCCACGCAGGGCTGGCCTTCCTCCCAGGAACTTTTACATGAGGCTAAAAAGTTAGATGAGTCCTGGGCAGCCGCAGCAGGGCTGTTTCACCAGCTAATTCCCAGCCCACGCAACTGCCCTGGCACGCCGTGGGACACCACAGCGGGATAGAAAACTCGGACGTTTGCCAATGACGACTGTGAACAGTGACACCTTCGCTGGCAGGGCCGTGCCCCGTGCGTCCCCTGACCTTAAAAGCCTGGAAATAAGACGTTAAAGGCTTGGGCCTGCCTTTCCTCCTTCGTACTGGCCGCAACGCTGGCCCTAGCAGGCTACAACCCTCCATCCCGGACAGCTTTCCAAAAGACACCCCCCAACTTCATCATGCTGAATGCAACGCCCTACAGCCTAGCCCCTGCCTGCATGCAGTGTGGGAGGGGCGGCTGTGCTGAGCTGGTGATATCATTGATAGGAGCATAGGCGGAAAGATGATCACTGAGTTCCCTGGCCAGCAGGTGGCAGTGCTGGGGCAGAAATCAGGAGTTCCTGGCTCCCAGACCGCTGCTCAGCCCACTAGACTGTGCTGCCTGTTTAGCCCCAGCAGTGACCGATTGCACTAGCTGCTCCTGGTTAGTTGTTCTGAAGGTGATGGGGGTGTCTTTTGGGGGTGCTTCCTCCCCACCTCAACACATGCTCTTCCCCCTGCCTTGGCGTCCAAACCACCTCCGGCGGGACAGGCCAGACTGGCAGTGCAGCTTCCTAACCGGCCAGGCTCTTGGGACGGGGATGGAGCTGCCAGCCTGGATTCCATGTGGCCCCAGCTTACAGCTATGGCGCAAAGCCGGTCTGGAAACCCTCGATTCATCACATTCTTCTGGTAGCAGCGAAGGGGCTGGAAACCCCAGCGGGGAGGGAGAAGAATCCCTTCCCCAGATGCATGCCTGCCAGAGACCGAGCCCGTTAACCCTGCGGCTGCTGGTCTTCACAGCAGTGCAAGGTAGAAGGTGGGGTGGGGCTTCAGCAGCAGTCCCAGTGGGCCAGTGGCATTCCAGTGTTTCTAGGTGGCTGTACGTGGCATGTCCCGGGGGCACTCGGGATTCAGTATGAACTGGACCAGCTACATTAGGCAGCACCCAAAGGGTTAACTCTAGGGTCCTCTACACTAGAGCTTTCTCCCTCCAGCAAATTAGAAGGAAAATGTGGTTTGATTTTTCCAGCTCTCTCAGCTGCTGGGCTAACTAACCCCCTGGCTTAATCACTAGCAGGCCCAGCGCCCTGGGACCATGTGACCTGATAATGCAGGACCCTGCCTTGACATCTTCCTCTCTGGGCTGCACCAAGCGCTCGGGGAAGGGTTGTTCAGTCTCGGGGCCCTTTGCTCTCGAAGGGCCTGATCCGAAGTCCCATGGCATCCGTCCAGTGGTTCTGGAGGGCTTGGGCTCCGCATGCAGGGGCTTGGAAGTTGCAAGGGTGAGAAAGCTGAGAGCAGGGCGGAGCAGCAGATGCAAGGGCAGACGTATTTCACACCCCAAGGAATAAACACAGGCGATAGTGCTGCCAATGAAAAGCCATTACAGTGGGCCCTATAAACAAGACAGTGTTAGTCATCTCCAGGCAGGAGAGAGGCAGCAGATGCGCCAGGGGCTGGGGACCTGCCCAGTGGTCAACAGTGGGAGGAGACCATGCTCTGCCGAGGGATTCATTCTGCTCTTAAAGGGGAAGCCAATGGGAGCCATCAGGATCTGCAGTGGCCCTAATGCCCCACAGGCTATGTCTAACCCAGAACTCTCCAGGGGTGGGGAGTGGCTGTGGATACCCCAAAGGCCTTTGTTCCAGCAACTCCCTGGAGCTCCCAGAAGCCGGACACCCTCTCCTCTCCTTGACATGCCCCATGGATCCCCTGGCATTGTCCTGTTCCTTTTGTTCTGTGTGGCAGGGCAGGGTGCACGGTGCAGGATGTTACAGCTCGCCGCGGGGGTGCAGGCCCATGGAGCTGTGACCAGCCAGGAATCCAGGCAGGGCAGCAGGGGAAAGAATGGCTAGGGGCTCACCAGGGGTGGAAGGAATAGGGAAGAGAAGAGTTGTGATTTTGTGGTGGAAGGCTCGGAAGTTCTGGCCCCTGCTTAGTCTGACCCAGTCCCTGCCCCTCCTCCAGTGGGAATGGCCAGGCAGCCCTGGGTGAATGATGCCGACTCTCAAATGATTCTCAGGAAGCCGGGACTGAGCAGAAAATCATAGACTCCTGGGGCTGGAACAGACCTCAGGAGCCATCGAGTCCAACCCCAACTCAGTCATCCCAGCCAGCTTGAGAATGGGCAGAGGCTCCACTGGGGAGGGCACTCTCTGCTGCCCTCTGTTGGCAAGCAAGGGGAACGCATGACTGGGCCAGACGTCATTTGCATTTGTTAGGTGGCAGAAAGGGACACTTGGCTCAGAAGAGGGTTAAGTGCTGAGTCTGGGGGGGCGACACAAAGCTATTGTCCGTCGTTGAGGATGACAGGACAAGAGAACCGCACTGACTGTGCCTGGGGAGAGAGTTCACCCCAAGAGGCAGCATGGTCCAGCCCAAATGGGTGGCAGTGCCTAGCCAAAGCATGAGTAGAGAGAGGGGAATGGGGCTGTATCACTTTCTGGGAGGGTCTCCCTAGGGACAGGGGTTCTGGTTTGCTCCAGAGACTGTGCAGTAGGAGCTCCAAGGTAGCAAGCAGCTGGCTCTGAAGCTGGAGGCAGAGCTCAGGCAGGTGATCTCAGGTGGCTCAGGCTACAGCTGGGAGAAGCAGGAGGAGCTTAGCAGAGAGTCACCGCTGTGGGCAAATACAGCTGAAATCATGCCCGCGGTGCCAGGAAGCAGCCCAGGCAGCACTTCCGTTCACAGCTGGAGGCCGAACTGACAGCTCCAGTGAGCCCTGGAAGTCAGGAGAGACTCAAATGCCGCCCCGCTGATTAGCAGCATCCACAGCCAGCAGCCTGCGTTTCCCCTGGTGGTGCACATCTGCACATGCCTTCGTGCACACAACAAAATTTATTCTGCATATGAATGGGAAAAATATTAGAGGAAACATTAGCCAGAACATGTGGACCCTGTTGGGCACCCAATCCTGGGCACCAAACCATGAGTGGGGAGCTGACGGGGGACACTCTTACCTAATAGATGTTGCTCATTTATTAATCGCTGGCTTCCCCAAAGGGATCCTGTGTCCTTCCTACCCCCATCAGACGGTTCTTTGTTTTTAACCCACCTTGTGAGTTGGGAGGTATTGCTGGCCCAGGGTGCCTAATCATAGAACACTAGAACTGGAAGGGACCTCGAAAGGTCATGTCCAGTCCCTTGCCCTCATGGCAGGACCAAGCACCATCTTCACCGTCTAGATATTTATCTAACCTGCTCTTAAATATCTCCAGAGATGGAGATTCCACAACCTCCCTAGGCAATTTATTCTAGTGTTTAACCACCCTGACAGTTAGGAAGTTTTTCCTAATGTCCAACCTAAACCTCCCTTGCTGCAGTTCAAGCCCATTGCTTCTTGTCCTATCCTCAGAGGCCAAGAAGAACAATTTTTCTCCCTCCTCCTTGTAAAACCCTTTTAGGTACTTGAAAAGTGCTATCATGTGTATATAGGAAGGTTTCTGGGTGGGGCAAGTGCTGGTGTTTAAGTTTTCTGAAGGAATTAGGGATGTAAACTACCATTTAAAATGTTAATGGGTTAAACTAGATGTTTAACTGGTTAACCGGCCTGCTGCATCGTGCCATGGGCAGGGGGCCACTGGAGCAGCTGCATGCCCATGGTGCAGTGGGCCAGGCTGGGTGCCGGTTAACCAGTTACCCCAGTAAGCAGGCCCGTAAACAGGCTTACCAGGTAACCAGTTAACTGGTTCTTCCTTTACATCCCTAGAAGGAACACTTAAAAGATTCAATCCAACCATTTTTTGCTGCCATCAACACCTGGCAGAAGGTCTCCAAGGGCAGAGACTGTCTCTTGGGCGTGTGCAGGGCTGGCCCAATGGGACCCTGTTTTTGGCTGGGATTTCTGGGCATTGCCATATGTGACCAGGCGTCTACCCTGCACTGGCCCTTTCAGGGCAAAAATCCAGCCCTGAGTGAGGGCTGAGAGGGAAGCCCCAGCTCAGGGGTTATTGCTGATTAGGGCCCAACTGATTAGGATATAAAGAAGAGCTCCTAGCAGGAGAGGGGAAGACTTACTCTTGCTCTAGGTGGGGACCAGGAGGGACCTGGCTGCTAGGGAATCTGGAGGCTTCCTTGGGCTGGGCTGGGCTGGGGATTTCTGGCCTGCCCTCGCTCCCAAGCTGCAGGGTCTGAGGCAAGGCCTGAATGTACTAGGGCTTCAGGGAGATAGCTGGGCTAGAAAGAGGCAGCAGGTCCACACCCCCTTGCTGATGCTGAGTGGCCATTCCAGATGGCAGTTGGCCCCGAGGCAGGGGCTAGATGAAGCCTGGCAGTGGGTTGCTGAGGCCAGGTGGGTGTAGGGGACTCGGGGGTTCCCTGGGAGGGGAGGACTCCAGAGTGCAGAAACACAGGATGCTGGTAAACCCCTGGAAGGGGCAATTGTGGTGGGCACTGCTGGAGGGCCGTGTCCTGAAGAGAACGCTGTGGTCTGAGAGTGACGTGGGTCCGGAATCTGACCCGAAACAGTGCGGCGTGATGGGGGACACACCAGGCAGAGGGAAGTGCCCTTCTGACGAGCTAATCCCCAGGGCTACCAGCCGGAGGCGCCGTGGTGGTGACTCCGCCCCGTGCCACCATAACACAAATAGTTACAGCTGCAGGATGAGCAAGCAGGGGACAGAGGAGAGGATGGGGGTGGGTGCGAGGGAGCGTTGAAAGCACTTGTGCAAGGGAAGCAGAAGAGGGAGCAAAACCTCTTCTTCAAACACAGACGTGCTCGGGGAAAGCAGCGAGACCGCAGGGAAGGCGGAAGCCGGCTCCAGTCAGCTTCTTGCTGCATAAACATCCCACCCCAAGTCTGCTTGGCTCAGATCTGCCTGTTGGGCTGGCCGGAGCAGCGAGCTGAAGCCCGGTCATTTCAAGAGGGAGGGCGAGCCACCTGGGCTTGGGACAGATTGCTGATTACGGCCACCCCATTTCACAACTCTTTGCATCCCCTGGTCCCTTCCCAGAAAGCCGGTGAGTCAGGGCAACAAAGCAGTGGATCACTGCCAGGGCAGCTAGAAAGTGATTCAGCAGGATCTGCTGCGGATGCTGTGTCCCCCCCCCGGCCCCCCCATGGAGTTTGCTGGCAGGGAGCCCAGTTCTCCTGTGGGCTGCATCAGGGATGTTTGGTTTGTTAACAAATGGCAGAACTCTCGCTCCTTGGCTCTACTGAGTGAGAGGAGCACATGGAACAGCTCCCTCATAGCCTCTGATCCTGTCAAACCATTCCCCGACACTGTGTGTTCTCCTTCCCCATTAGCTCCTTAGGTAAGGTGTGGGGAAGCCACTGCTAGTTAATGCCACCAGGCTGGAAGCCCAAGATGAAGGACAGAAGAAGGATGCTCTGCCTGGCTCTATCTTGCTTGCACGTGGTTCTTTTTATTAAGGGATGGGGGCGCATTTGCTCCAGATTAGTTTCTGGGATGGTTTGGGTGCACAGGGCCCCCTCAATTCATGCACTTGATCCTGCCACATAAATCTCCGGGATTGACCTGACTTTAGAAGCGTGTAGATGGGACTAGGGCAAGTCCATCCTTGGTGCAAGGCCATTGGCTTCAAGGGGAGTGACCCCAGGGCTGAATTTGGTCATCTGCTCTATCCCCCTCCCCCCACCAACATTCCTGGGCTGCTGATCAGGATCAACAACCTGTTTGCTTTGTGACGCTGCCCCTGCGGCCCATCCCTCCGCCGAGGCGGCCCAGAGAGGAGGCCCTGAAACGAACAAAAAGTCACAGCAAAGGGCCGAGAGACGCTGTTTAAGCCCAAGCGGCGAGGAGTCCTGTGGCACCTTATAGACTAACTGAAGTGTAGGAGCATAAGCTTTCGTGGGCAAAGACCCACTTCGTCAGATGCATGTAGTGGAAATTTCCAGAGGCAGGTATAAATATGCAGGCCAGAATCAGGCTGGAGATGACGAGGTGGAGCCAATCAGGAGGATGAGGCCCACTTCTAGTAGCTGATCTGGAGGTGTGAATTCCAAGAGAGGAGAAGCTGCTTTTGTAGTTAGAGCCATTCACAGTCTTTGTTTAATCCTGAGTTAATTGTGTCAAACTTGAAGATGAACTGTAGCTCAGCAGTTTCTCTTTGTAGTCTGGTCCTGAAGTTTGTTTGCTGCAGGATGGCTACCTTTAGATCTGCAATTGTGTGTCCAGGGAGATTGAAGTGTTCCCCTACAGGTTTTTGTATGTTGCCTTTCCTAATATCTGATTTGTGTCCATTGATTCTTTTACGTAGGGACTGTCCAGTTTGGCCGATGTATATAGCAGTGGGGCATTGTTGGCACATGATGGCATATACTACGTTAGTAGATGTGCAGGAGAATGAACCAGTGACAGTATGGCTGATCTGGTTAAGCCCAGTTATTCCTCCACCCGACACGGGCTATGCAGACCGCATGGCACTTCCGGGCAGCAGTGGGGTAAGAACTCCCATCCTCCGGCTCTGAAACCAGACGGCGCTGCTGTGCAAACTAAAGGAGACGCCTCACTCCCCTGCCTGGTCTTGGATGCAAGCGTAAGCAGTCTTGCTTCTCTCCAGAAGAGGGCGACGGTGGAACTCCTTGCCTGAGGAGGGTGTGAAGGCTAGGACTGTAACAGGGTTTAAAAGAGAACTAGATACATTCATGGCGGTTAAGTCCATAAATGGCTATTAGCCAGTATGGGTAAGGAATGGTGTCCCTCGCCTCTGTTTGTCAGCGGGTGGAGATGGGTGGCAGGAGAGAGATCGCTTGATCATTACCTGTTCGATTCACTCCCTCTGGGACACCTGGCATTGGCCACTGTCGGCAGACAGGGTACTGGGCTGGATGGACCTTTGGTCTGACCCAGTATGGCCGTTCTTATGCACACACAGCTCAACCAGCTCCTCATCTCCTTGCTGCCCCAGCGCCGGAGGAGGGACTGCAGGCGGACAGGAGCTGATTTGATTTCGCACTCAGGGCTTCCCAGGTTCAAATTCGCACTCAGGGCTTCCCAGCTCCCAGGCCTGGGCTTGGATCCCGCGCCTTTCTCGTGCACCAGAACATCACTGCTTCCTCTCTGGAGGCTGGGCACAGATGGGAACTACTGGAAAGCAGAGGTCAGTGGGGCCCTATAGCTCAGCCTATGGCCTACCACTGGCACTGGGCTTGCTGCCGCCACGATCCACATCAAGTTCAAGTCTTTGGAGCAGAGTTCTATTGATTTTACACTTCCTAAACAATATGTTCCCCTCCCCTCCCAGGTTTTCTGACAGTGTGTGCGGGGGGAGGGATGTGGGGTCCAAATGATTTTGTTTAAACAGTGCCAATAATTGTGGCTCCCATTGTAATACAAAGGGCCTGTCCATTCATGGGCAACCGATATCTCCTGGAACTTTCCCTGGGAGTAAGCGAGGGTTATCCCTGGTGTCTCAGATGAAACCAACATAGGTAATTACATCTTGAGACCTTGATTTCCCCACTGCAGTTTCTCTTCTCCATTGCCTGACCCAAATTGCTGGGTAGGAGGCTGTTAAATCATTGTCATGCTCCACTCCAGAGTCAGCTGCATTTTTGCAATGTTCTGTATTCCTGAAGTGTTGATGTGGGGCCGTATCCCTTCCCCAACTCAGCAGTTGCTCACATTGGGGCAGTGCAAAGTATTGTTACGGGAGCTGTCAAGGCCGGGCCCCTCCAGGCCCATCTCTGTGGTCAAGGGGACGTGCAAGACCGGAGGCTAAAGAGTCTTGAAACTGTGCAGGGTGGAGCAGCCGGTCCTTCTCGAACCAGAGCCGCTCTCTCCGCTACGTGATTCCACAATCTGCAGTGAGGGTCTATGTTGAGACATTGGGACTTGCACAGAGAGGTGCCTCCTATTAACCTTGGCCTAAGGCAGGGGTGGGGAATGTAAGACCTGAGGGCTGGATGCAGCCCCCGGCTTGCCTGGATCTGGCCCCTGAGGCTCAGGGCCCTCCCCCAGCATTGGGAAGCCCATGCTGGTGAGGAGTGGGGCTTTTTGTTTGTTTTGTTTCTCACTTATGTGCCGCTCCCGATGGATTTTTTTTCTGTGGGTCAGTGGCCCCCGACCCAAATAAGGTTCCCCACTCCTGGCCGAAGCGATTTAGGCTCAGTGGAAGTTAGTTGTCTAAATAGCTTTGGATCTGGGCCCTCCTGCCCTTTCATTTCCACTGAAATCCTTTAGAAACTAATCAACCTCTTTATAAGAATGCAGGTGACATAGTGACTGTTTAATAAGAGCATCATGGCCAGGGCATAGGACTGGGGTGATTGGGTGGCCACCCAGGAGAGATTCAAGTGCTGCCCAGCTGATTAGCACAGCGCTCACAGTGCCCACATCCAGCTTCAGGTGTTTCTACTGATGGTGCACATCTGCACATGCCTGGGTGCACGAAACAAAATTAATTCCACACGTGGATGAAAACAATTAGAGGGAACATTGACTAGGACTCACCAGACTTGGGGGTCTAGTGCTGGCTCTGCCACTGACTTACTGTGTGATTGTGGGAGGGAGGTGCTCCGTGCCTCAGTTTCCCCTCTATTTCAGTGGGGATAATGATACTGAGCTTCCTTTATAAGGGCTTAGCCACATAAAGAAGTTATTCTGGAATAAGTTAGGGTGTGAATTTAAAGTGCTAATTATTCCAGAATCAGAGCATCCACAGAGAGCGCTTCTATGGTCAGTTTCCCTATGTAGCTAGGCCCTTCAATGTATTGCTCCTTTCTCCTGGCTATTGTCTTCACACTTGTCTCATGCTGCCCCTTGTGGTCGGGGCCCCCCCTCTTTTTATATCCCAAGCAATCCCTGCTTTTATCAGCCCAACCCCTCCTTCAATCGCATTCCTCCCGTGACTCTGTACAAACAGCATTAAAACACACAGCCCAGTCATAAAAAGCTGCCTTCACGTTGGGCCTTCAGCGTGTATCCTATAACCCTCTACCATCTGTATTTGATTTAGACTCTGAGCTCCTGGGGGAAGAGCATGGCTGCGTACAGAGCCGAGCATAAAGTCATTGTTTATCAGAGGCCAAGGAGAGGAAGGAGCAGCTGGTGGTTAAGGCTTGAGCCTGCAACATATAGGCCCTAGGTTCAACTCCTGGCTCTTCCACGTGCTCTGTGGGACTTGGGGAAGTCACGTGATCTGTGCCTAGCTATGTGCTTCACATCCCCACCTTCTCTTTGGGGCAGAGACTCTCTCACCGAGATGCCATGCATGCACAGGCTTATGCACACGCATTATGTTTTCTCACAGCGGGCACAGCAGAACCTCCGAGTTACAAGCACCCTGGGAATGGAGGTTGGTTGTAATTCTGAACAAAGCATTAAGAACATAAGAACGGCCATACTGGGTCAGACCAACGGTCCATCCAGCCCAGCATCCTGTCTGCCAACAGTGACCAACGCATGGGTCAGATGCCCTAGAGCATGGGTTCCCAAACTGGGGAGCATGAAGAAATTCCAGGGGGGGGGGCGCGAGGTGATCCACCCTCCCCATAAACTCCCCCCTCCCCCCTAAGTTTTGCTGCTATTTTTGTTTTCTGGTCAGTTCCTTTTTTTTTTTTTTTGCTCAACAAGTTTTGCTGCTGGGGGTGGGGGGGCGTGAGGGTTTCTCAACAATCAAAAAGGGGGCATGATGCTGAAAAGTTTGGGAACCACTGCCCTAGAGGGAGGGAACACAACAGGTAATCCTCATGTGAGCCCTCCCCCCTGTCAGCCACTTCCAGAAAAACAGAGGCTAGGGACACCATTCCTACCTACCCTGGCCAATTGTGGTTGCTCTTTCAAAAGTTTTCACCCATTGTGGTTGCTCTTTCAAAAGTTTAGAACGGAACTTTAATACAGCTTTGAAATGCTACTGAGCAAGAGAAAACTGCTGCATTTAAGCCATCGTAATCTCAGTGGAAACAAGCACAGAAACGGTTTTGTTGCCTTGTCACATCTTGATTTTTTAAGAAAACTCTCCCCCCTGCCCTTTTTATTTAACACTGTACTGTACTGTATTTGGTTTTGCTGGTCTCTGCTGCATGGTGGCCAACTTCTGGTTCCAAATGGGGCATCTGGTTGACGGCTTGGTTTGTAACTCTGGTGGTTGTACCTCTGAGGTTCTACTGTACTCTTGTTACCCTCTGTGGGACTACTCAGTGTGCAAGTGAAGCATGTGTCGAAATAAGGCTTTGTAGGTTTCGTGCCTATGTATATAGACAGCCCCTTGCATGATGGAATGCTGATTACAGCTGGACTCTCTGGGCACTCTTCTAATACAAATAAACAATAACATGTGGAAAAGAGCCTTAGAGAAAGCCTAATACTATGCTGTTGAAGCACCACAAATTACTCCAGGAGCTGGCAGCAATCTCTCCTGTATCAGTGACTAAGCCCTCAGCCCTGCTATACCCAACATAAGAAGAGGCGAAGTCCAGGAGAGCCTCTTTAGCACCTGGCCTGTGCTGTTTCTTTTCCCACACTCAGAAGAGTTGTCATATGGTCTGTCTTTGAGGGGAGGAGTCTAAAGGGATTTCTCTCTGGAGTTTGGCTTCTTTCATCTTGATCCTGGGTTACTCCTCCTGGCCTCTCACCCAATTTTATCTGCTTCACATCAGTTGAGCTCCAAAGCTAAGGGATCTTGGTGCAGGGTGGAAGAGAGACATTTGAAACCAGGCTGGCCTCTTCCTACAGGAAGAGCAGGGGATAATGAAGATTCTGCTGCACACAAGGATGTTAACGACAGATCATTAACAGAGGCTTAGAGGCAAGCAACATCCTTACATAGGCGGGGAGTGCATGTAAACCCAGACACCTATACAAGACAGGACAAGGGAAGATAAGAGCCACAAACACTCCAGGCACCAGTGGCAACAGCAGCCTCACTTGGCTTTGCTTGGGGGTTGGGGAGATAGGGGGGAATTGGATGCACTTTGCCTTTAACAGGCTCTTAGCCAAAAATCCGAGCTTGCAGGCATATATGCATTGGCTGTGTAACAATATCCCCACGTGATTGCAATGAAAGCCTCTGCAGGGAGGGAGGGAGGGAGGCAGCAGGAGAAAGAAACTTACAAGAGAGCTCCTGGGCGTCTCTGGTCAATTGCGCCGCGCGCAGAGAACCACAGCTGGGATGTGAAATTGACCAAAGTGCTGCAGGGCTGTCTCTCCACCTGCCCCTTTCCCCTTTTCTGCCCCTCGGTTCTTCTCTCCTGTTCCCTTTACCCTTGGGTGAGTTTCCAGTCACCCCCGGTCTCGGGGCCACATCCCTCAACATGCCTGAGCAGATCAGCGTCTCGGAGTTCCTGGCTGTGACTTCTGAAGATCTGAACTCCCCGGCGGCTTCTACCTTCTCTTCCAAAATGCAGAAGTGCCGGGGGCGGTGGCGGCGCTGGAGGAGGTGAGTGAGGGGCTCCAGCAGCAGTGGAGGAGGAGGAGGAGGAGGAGGAGTGGTGTCCTGGTGGGGTTCTCTCCTTGTCGATTGGGAATTAAGGGCTTTCACCTTTTGTTTGGTGGTAGGTATTGTTACTGTAGGAGGCAGCTTGGATCTGTACCTTCTGCCTGGTGTGCCCCCTCTCCCCCATTGACCTTTTTTGCCATCTTTCCTAAAATCAGGAGCGATTTCTCTTAGAGAAAAGGCGCTTTGCAGCATGCGTGCAAAGGGCGGAAGAGTCTGTTTAGAGCTTCTTGCAAAATAATTTAACAACCCGGCCCTGAGCTACCTGCTTCTCATTGTGTAACTGATTCTGGCCCAGCTCTGTATTTCATTTCCTCATTCTGGACACTGAAACCCTTTATATAGTTGGGAGACCAGCAGGATTTTGAAAGATGCTATTGTGTGGGGGGTTATTTTCTTTTTAAACCCCAACCACTCCACACTTACAAACGTCTTTCCTGATGTTGGCTGCTAACCACGCCTTCGATTATTGCAAAGTACATACTTTAAAGTCCATTTTGGTTTTCACTGTTTATGCTGGTTTTTTTGTGCTTCCAATATGGACTTTGGAAAATGAATCATCTGTAATGTAGCAGCGCACAGAGACCTCAACCTTGTACAGAAGTGTAAAAAGACACTGCCTGCTCTGAAGGCCCTGATCCTGCAACACACTTGGGGCACGTTTACACAGCAGGGTTTAACTGGAAATAAGCTACTCAAATTGAGCTATGTCAATTGCATATCTTATTTCAAAACTGGGAGCATCTACACAGCACTTATTTGGAAATAGAGCACTCTTCCTCTGATTTCCCTTACTCCTTGCACAATGAGGGTTACAGGAGTTAGAGTAAAAAGTCCTCCAGCTTGACAGTATTTTGACATTATTTTGAAATAACTGCCGGCTGTGTAGATGTGGGCTAAGTTATTTTGAAATAATGCTAGATATTTTGAAATAATGTCGCTATATAGACGTACCCTTATTTCCACGTTTAACTAAGCTTGTGACGGATCCCATTGATTTTTAATGGAGCTGTCTTGTACATTCAAAGATAAACATGTGGATTGGCAGAGTTGAGGCTGAAATATACAAAATCGGGGAAGTATTCTCTGTTTTGCTTTCGAGTTTTCTGTGTGTGATGCAGAAGGAGGTTTGCTTGTTTTGAAAGTATCATTTCCTTAGGACTGTTAAGAAATCACCGACATGTTTCAAATCCTGCTCTGGTTTTTGTAAAAGCTTGTTTGTCCCAAATCACAAGGCTGGGGCCAAATCTGGGTTGCTATTGTATCTCTGGGGTTATTAAGAAACTGACAGTATTCTGCCACAATAACCATTCCAAATGCCAATCCGGCTGCTGTGCCTGTTTCACACCATCCTTGTGAATACTGCACTATACATTTTTTAAGAAGGGCGGTTTCCAGCTAGTTCTGTGCATTCTGCTGAGTCCTACTGGCAGAAGGAATGGATTTGAGGAACTGGGATTAGATCCTACAACTGGATGAGTGCCGGGTTTGCTCCAGTTGCATGTGCTGGGTCCTATCCCGCCTTCTCCTATCCAGGCCCTCTTCCTCCCACTGTATAAAGCCAAACCTTGGGTGGTATGGGGAGAGTGAGCTGATTGCAGAGAGGACTGTTTGCGCTGACCAGTGGTACCCTGCACATCAGCTGTGTAGGGCATTAGCTCCATGACTATCTCCTGACCCAGGAGGATCACTGGTAAGGTGGGAGAAAGATACCTCACCATTCTGTCACCAGGGCTTTAGAGAAGCTTTGGAGCATGTTTGTCCTGCAGCTGGGAATGTGCCTCCAAGCTGGGGTAGACAATCATGCTAGCTCCAGTGTGCTAAAAGCAGCAGTATGGGGGTGTGTGTGAAGTGGGTAGCATGGGTGGAGGCTGAGTGTGTATTCAGGCGGCTAGGCTAGCTCCCCACTGCTGGCTGGGCGGCTATTTCTAGCACACGAGTTTGAGCCAAGCTAGTGCGTGTCTGTCTACTGGAGCCAGGAAGTGTGCTCCCAGTGGCAGTATAGACGTACCCTTTGTGGGCACTGTCTGGCTGCTTTAACAGCCGGTGGGGAAGGACCCCACAGCTCTTCCTTTGGCACCAGAGCCAGCTCCCATTGGAGTCAATGGAAAGGTTCCCATTGACTTCAACAGGACTTGGATCAAGCCCGTCGCCCTGCTCTGTGTTGATGGCATAAGTGACACCATGGAGGCTTAAATGAGGGCTGCCGTGTGCCTTGGTCTGGCAAGGAGGCACTGGGTGGCCATTTGCCTTCATCTGCTCCGACAATGTCGGTTACTTTATGGGCAATAGCTTATGGTTTATGGTGCCTTTCTGCCAGCAGGCCCCCAGAATCCTCCCTGTAGCTGGGAGAGGGTTCTTTAGATGCGGGCAGGCTTATGCTTATGCCTACCCACAGGCCCCCAAAGAGCTTCAACCATCTTTACTGTGCGTGTGCGTGTGCGTGGATTCATTCCATTTGTGGGCTGTATGCCCTGAAGGGGGGCCGCCATCTGTTTATCTGGTGTTTGTGCAGCACCTAGCAGCGTGGGGTTCTGGCCTGTGACCAGGGTCTGTAGGCGCTACCGGTCAGGGTGGTGGTGGATGGGTCAGCCGTGGATTGTTCAGGCATTTGCAGGTATGTAGAATATACAGCTCCTTCCTCTGCCCGTGGAACGTGGCCGTCCCGATATGTAATAATCTTTAGGACGAGGGGAAGGGGATTTTTTTTTTCCAGATGGAATCATTGGGAGGAAATTTAGAGAGTCGGAATAAAAGGAAGCAAATCTGAAATCGGGCCGGGGGGGCTGGAGTTAACCCCCCCCCCTCCATTATACAAGTAAATCCCCGACTCCGCTAACTTGAACTAAAATCACTGACTGAAAAAAAGAAAATCAACACTCGTTGCTCTGTGCTAGTGAAGAATGGAAGCAACCGTCAAGGCAGAGGAACAATTGCACAGATGCCCCCGGTGCCAGATCCCCTATGTCTCCTTATAAGAATCCCAACCTCTGTTCTAGCACGTGTGTGGCCAGACACAGGCTCCAGCATTCAGAGCAGTGCTCAATAGCTCGATGTCCTGTGTACATTTGGGTCATTCTGTCACATTCGTCACACGTCCATCTCCTCCCCTTCCCCGGCTTGTTCTGAGGCTTCATTTAGGGGTGATGCCCCCTGGACTGGGAGGAGCTCATCACACATGGGGCCCATGGCAAGCTCCCCACCAGCGCAATAAATTCTAGCTCAGGAAATCGGCTTCATCTCTCTTCTCTCTCCCACAGCTGGCCAGAGGCGGCCCCAGGCAGTGATATGCTGCCAATATTGTAACTAGGGAATCCCACACAATGAATCTCCCTGCCCTTGGGTTGTGGTAAAGCCCGAGCCCCAGGGGCGCATATGCTGCAGAGAAGGGAGGGAAAAGGACTTGGGATTCCAGTTAGACAAAAGCTCTCGTCCCCAGAAGCGAGGCGGAAGATAGGCCTTGATACGGCAATTGCTCACGGGTGCGTGGCTGAGCTCTGTGAGGCACATTGCATGTTACTTGCCTGCAGACCTGTTCGCAGGGTTGTAGGCCCCCATCCTGCTAGGGATGGCTTGTGTGGGATGCCCTCGCCCCACCTCGAGACCAGGGTAAGTTGGGCACTTGTGCGCCTGCTCAGGAGAGACTCCAGTGCCGCCCAGGTGAGTAGCAGAGCGCCCACCACTAGGACTTTTGATTCTATTGGTGGTGCACATAAAAATTTATTCTGCACATGGATGGAAAAGATTAGGGGGAACAGTGCCCGAGACCTTTGCTGATGTCAGCTGGGCAGGGCTCGGCATGCATGGAGTCACTTGGCTGGGGCCATGGTGAGTACATGGGCAGAAGTGGCTGCTGCTTTGTTTCTGACTAGTCACCTGGGAGTCTGATGCACTCAGCTTGTGTTGCCCGCTGGGGGAGCGGAGCTGTTGAAGGGGGATTTTGGGGGGAGAGCTTGTCTGGCCTGGCGAGGGGTGTTTTGCAGAGTAGTAGAAGGGGGATCCTCCCTGGACCAAAGTTGGCAAAATAGCTATTTCCAACCCCTCCCCTGCCCCGATCTAGCCGCATCCAGATGTGGCAGGGCTGAGTTCTGTTGACTCGCTGCCCTTCAAGTTTGGGGCAACATAAGCATCATCCAGGCTATGGATGGGGAAAGGGCAGGCATTTGGGGACCAGAGAGAGGCAGCATCTTTCAAAGCCATCCCTCCGGCGCTGGGACTCGCAAGCCACGTGCATGTGCTCCCCTCTCTGAGTTACCCTGAACAGCTGTTTCATTGGATCTGGCCGCAATGTACAAATACGTGGACATGGACCCTGCCACACTTGGAATACGATGAAAAATGGCTGATGTGCCTCCTGAGTTAACTCACCAAAGCGCGCCACGAGCTCCCTCAACTGTTTCGCTCGCTCCAAACATGCAGCCACCTCCGGGGTTGGATTTCGGCCACTGTTCTAATGGCCGGAATACTAGGCCAGCGCCTTGAGGCAGGAAGTGAAGGATTATTTTGTCCTCTTGGTGCGGCAGGGAAGCTAAGTGTGATAGCTTAGCTGGGATTTGCCCAGCTCAGAGCTGCATCCGAACAGCATCTTATGTCTCCACACGGGAGCACCGGCTCTTCCGTTTGGAGCCTGCCCTGAGATGGTCTGTCAAACGGCCTGCATGGCTTCTGGCAGGATCCTGGCTTTGCCTTGGTGTCTCATTCAGGCACTGGCCAGATCTGACCCTCTGAGATCTGCAGCTGCAGTCAGGTTGGAGAAAGCCCTGTTGTGTAGGAGAACGTGGTCAGAATCCAGATGCAGGAATTGCCATCTAGCTTCTCCTGCCTGGGTGTCTTCAGGCTTCACCTGCCGTGGTGCCTTCAGGCTCGGGAGAAAATTCATGCCGCTATGCCTGGGCTGCTGGGCATTAGCACTGATGGTGGGGGGGGAGGAGGGCTGTGACTTTTCACACCAGGCTGTGGGCAGAGGGGCCTGAACAGAAAATCTCATCAGAGCCTTAGCCTAGAAATCTTAGCACAAGAGCTCTGGGGCTTGTCCTGGAGCGGGGATCGTCCCCTGCCCCTGTCTGAGCATTGCCATAGCAACACACACCTTGTCTGGAAAACCCAGCAGAGATCAGACAAGCCGCAGGAAATTCTTGTACGCATGGACTAGACTGGGATTCCAGCGCATCTTGTGACCTCTCCTGAAAACAGCTGCTAATGTATAACGAAAAGGGGTTGACACATGGAATTCCCCTTCCACGGAAAATCCCGGCTTTCCAAATCGTGTTCCAAATGAGGCTGAAAAGCAGACCTCCCAGAGTCCTTCATGCCCTGAAATGGCCCAAACCCAGCAGTTCGGACTATTGTAAATGTTTTGTTGAGCAAAGGTCAAAACGCTCCAACTTGCTGTTTAAATGAAAATATTGTGACTGTCTGTGTGCTAGAATTCAGCAATGTGCTTGAACCTCTTTAATCTGGCAACCTTGGGAAATAAGGCTGTGCTGGATTATGGAATTTTCTGGACCATGGGTGTTTGCCATAATGAAGGACGCTGTGGGGGCGTAGGGGGAGCAGGGTCTGGGAGGGAGGGTGCAGGAGCATGCAGTGGGGAGGGGGGGAGGGAGTAGCAGCGCACAGAGCCACTTCCTCCTCCTCAGCCAGGGTCCAAACCACGGGCATCCCTGGATCACAGAAACCCCAGATTACAGAGGTTCAAGTGTGTAAATCAGAGTGAAACATGCAAACGATTCCCTGTCAGAAACCTTGATTAAATTGTTACGATCCCTGAAATGTTTTGAGTTCACGGAATCAGCGTTTTAACTGTCAACCAGCTCTAATGAGAGATCGTTAAGCAGGAAGGACTAAGAGGAGCTGGTGTCTGTGTGTGTGGGGGGAGAAGGGAGAGGAGAGGGGAGACGAGACGAGACGGTAGGTGTGGTTCTTTCCCTTCCTTTCCCATTCATTTGGGCAAATCACTTAAATGGCTTTGTGCCTCAGTCTCCCCACCTGGGGAAAAAAGGATGCTGCTATCTGCCACGGGGGCCAGGGTCTTGTGTGGCTTCACTGGGGAAGATTTAGGGTTCAGGGGTTTAGCCCCTGGGATTAGAGATGTCAGGTAGCAGTGAAATGGTTAAAGTGAGTCAAATGTAGGGCCTCGAATGCTTCCGCCGTGTTCCTTTAAATGAACGATATTGGTAGGGGAGGAGAGAGGAGCAGGCTACAGTCCCCCTAGGAGCACCCCACCTGTTAAGTGTGACCTATATCCAGCCTGCTTGTTTTGTCATAGGCCTAGATCTGGCTTTGCTCTCTCTAGGAATAGCAGGAATATTTATCGTTAACACCAACGGCATGCCTGGCTCCCGTGAGTGTAGAATAAAGATGATCCCTGCCTAGATGAGCTCATGGATTCACTCTTATTTGTGCTAATGTAGCCTCTAGAGACTCCACCTAAGAGCAGGACCCTGCCGTGAGATGCCGCACAGACACAGGGAGAGGCGGTCTGTGCCAAAGAAGTAACCACCTATAAAGACACAGGGTGGGAGAAAACAACCGTGATCCCCATTTTATAGAGGGGGAAACTGAGGCACAAAGTCAGTGACTTGCTCAAAGACACATGGGGGGCCTGCTGGGACTGAAGCCCAGATCTCCTGAGTCCCAGTCTGGTGCCTTCACTAGGCGACCATCGTTTAATAAGCATTTCTCTGGGAGATCTGTTGCCCATGGTGCAGCACTGGGAGCATAGGGGGGGGTTTCCCAGGCTGGCAGTAGCTGACTTTGCAGGGGAGTTCACTGTCCATAACTCTCCAGCTCCTCCTTGCATCCAGCTGCAGAACTGGCTGACTTAGCGGCGACCTCCTGTGGCTATAAATTCTGGCTAGTTTTTCTCCACGTCCATCCTAAAACTTCCCTGCATTTGGCTGGGCCCCAGTAACCTTCCCCCTTGCTCTCGTCCCTCATCTCCTAATCATTCTGTTTTGTTGGTTACGTTATGAACGGAGAATTTCACTGGAAAGAAAACCCCAAACAAGCAGCTGACGCCATTGGTGCTCAGACGTCTCCCAGCCCTGCATCTGGGTGACTGGCTGATTCATACAGTGGGGTGGGAGGAGGTTAGGGCATGAGAGCTGGGATCTCTCACTTGACTGATCTGAATTTAGCCCCAGGAAGGAGGCATGGGGCGGCTTGCTATGGGAGAACTCAGCAAGTAGGTTAGGGGCTCTGTCTCAGCGAGGGCACTGGTTCCGATTCAGCCCTCGGCTGTGGGATTTAGGTAGGGTTGCCAGGTGTTCGGTTTTGAACCGGACAGTCCAGTATTTGAGCTTTCTGTTCGGGAAACAAATGGAGAAAATAGAACTGTCTGGTATTTTCTAATGAAGATGTAACACAGATTGTGATGTAATGTCAAGTGTGTCCGGTATTTTTGTTGCAACCGTTTGGCAACCCTAGATTTAGGGGTGGGTGGTTTCAGGGAATGGGATTTAGGGAAGCAGTTGCAATAAGCAGTATCCTGCTTGTACCAAGCCCATGTCTGTCTGGGCAGGTCAGAGCCCTACGGCTGTGGGAGAGAAGGCATCCTCACTAGTGAAGCTGCTAATTGTGGTGGCCCTAACTGACTTTGGTTTGTCAGACCACAAGCTCTGTGGGGCAGGGACTTGCAGGTTTCTGTGCCACACCCGGTGCACTGGGGCCCCCTTCTCTCTGTGCTGGCCTCTCGGCCCTACTGTGCTAGACCTTTGCTTCATCTCCCACACTTGTGCTGTGGTCAGGGGCCTGTCCTGAGAGTGCCCGGAGAATGCAACCACATCAGGATTTAGGGTTAGCGGGAAGAGGCGGGAGTTGGGGGGCTCCTGGGAGTGATGGGGAAGGGAGGAAGCCTGCTGGGCAGTATCACCTGTCTCCTAATTATAGGACAGGCTCAATTGCTACCCAGTGCCCACTTTATTCCTCCAGTCGGTAGCGGGGGTGCTGCTGAGACCACGTTGTCAGGTACGGTGCATCGTGAGAGACCGTCTGGTCTGCGTAGCCGTTGGGGCGGGGGCTACGGTGCCCATCTGTAATTGAAGAGACCCGAGGAGGTCACATGACTTGCAGGAGGTCACACAGGGATGGAACCCAGGTGTCCTGAGTCCCAGGCAACTGCTTTAATCGCAAGCCCATTGTCTTTCCCTTTCCAGGCTAGCTCATCATTTGGGGAGTCTGCCCCTCATCTGCCACGTCCCTTATTCCCTGGGCCGGACGCGGGCTGTGGGAGTTAGGCTGGACTGACAGCAGCAAGGTCCCTGAGATTGGAATCTAGCCCTGCATCCTGTGGTCTCAGCCCTTCCTCTGTCTCAGAGCCTGTGCCCTGGTCGCTCAGTGCCCTGAAATTTCACTGCTGGCCCCTCGGCTCTGGGAGTCCTGCCCCTTGGCCGCATCTGCAGGAGCAACTCCCCAGTGGGGGAGGGGGTGTAGACTGATCCCTCCTGTGGAAGAGGGAGGTTGAGGAGAAGCACAGGAGGCAGTTGGAGATGCTGCCCTTCCTCCCTCCTGACCGGCGCGGGGACGGTGGGAAGAGGTTGGGGGCCCTCAGGCTTAGAGCTGAAATGCCCTGGGGCAAGGGCAGCGCCTTGCAAGAGCGGCTGGTAGCAATGAAGCAGCGAGGGATGGAAGCGTCTCTGGGAGGTCGCTGTTCTGTCTGCAGGTGCAGATCTGTCTCATCCTCTCCCCCCAGCTCCCAACCCTCCTTCCCTCTGGGCACCAGGGAGCGGGAAGCCGTCCTCATCCGGATGAGAGGCTGAAAGAGCCAGTCATTCCTGTCGGAGGGGAGAGGCTCATGTGGGTGCTCCTGTGGCTTCTCCCCCTCTAACCAAGGGACATCCCTCCTTCCTTTCCTGCACCTGGGCCAGCAAGCTCAGACCTGCCGCGCTGGCTGATGTACCTTCCCCAGCCAGGTGGGGCCCTGCACGCAGGGCAGGCGAAGTATTGCAGTTTGCAGCATCTGCTGTTACTACAGAGGCTGACCAGAGTAACTGAGCACCCATGCTCCTTTGGTAACTTCTGTCTCATTGGCTCCTTCACGCTGTCACTCAAGCAGAGCCGGCTGCTGCCTTTCCTGCCTCTCCTTAGTTCTTCTCTCTTGCCCAATCGGCTGGGGATGGGGGTTTTGCTGTGAAACCTCTGAGGCCTCAGAATTCGCAGCCAGCTGGGACTCGGGTCTGCCCCACTGTATCACATTGGCCAGAGGGTGGGAGAAAACTAAACCAAACTATTGCATTAGCACAGCTCCTCAGACGCCTCCCCCATTGTGTCTTGTAAAATGGCCTGTGATGGAGAGTGCTTGGTAAGCGGATCAATGGCGTATTGCTTTCGCTGTTAACTTACCCTTGGTGTCCAATCTGGACTGGCCCTCAAATTCCAGCCAGTGGGCCGTGCTAAAAGCTTCCCCTGCGAGACCGAAGAGCCCAGGATTAAATATTTGTTCCCCATGTAGATACTTACAGGCTGTGGTCCCATCGCCACCCCCCTCCGGCTCTTTGGGAGGCTAAATAGACCGAGCTCTGTGAGTCTGCTTCTTTTTGAAGCCTTTAATCATTCCCGTGGCTCTTCTGAGCCCTCCCCGGTTTATCGACCCCTTTCGCCAACTGGGGGCAGGGGAGGCAACAGCTTCTGCAGGCTCTTGGGCCAGGTGTGTGGGGTCAGTTCCATGCTTCCAGATGGGGCGTGGCCTCAGGCAGAAGGGGCAGGGCTGAGGGCAGCCAGCCCTCACATTGCCTGGACTAGAGCACGCCCCAGCCCTCAGAGCTGCCCAGAGTGAGCCGAATGGTGCTCTGGTGGTGATTTAAAGGGCCCTGAGCCTCTCTGAATTGCTGAGCCCTGGGACAACTGTCCCCTTTGCCACCCCTAGTTGGGAGCCTGATTGTGGTTCCCAGGACGGGAGACAGGACTCCAGCAGCCGTCACACCAGTGCCAAATATAGTGAAATAACCGCTCTGTGCCTACTTGAGGTGGGCCTGTTTCTGCATCCCAGGATCCCATTGGCTCTGGGAGCTCATGTTCAGCTGTTGCCCACCTTGCACCCCAGATCTCTTTCAGGGTCCCTCTCTCCGGGATAGAATCCCTCCCCCTGAATTCTGTCCCGAGATGGACACTTCTTCCTGCACCTCAGTTCAGCTTCTGCAGCTCTGGTCTTGATTTTTCCTTCGGCCCCTGTACTGTCTGCGCACACTCAGGGTGGCTTTCTCTGACGTCCGCGCTGAGCAGGAAGGGTGAACTCACGGGTGAGGAGAGCTTAAAACCAAAGCACAGGGCTTGTGAAGGGGTAGACGGGGCTCATAGCTCCCAGAGTGAAGGCCTGCTGTCGATTCTAGGGGTGTAAAGGGTAACCCGGAAAGCAGTTAACTGGAGGCCCAGCTGGCTGGAGCAGCCCCCTGCCATGCTGCAGGCTCCTGGTTAAACATAACATTTTACCTGTTAACATTTTTTAAACAGGATTTTATATCTCTAGTCTAGAGTTTCCCAAACTTTTTCCATCTCAGGGTCCCTATGGGGTCCTGAACATTTGGTGGAGTCCTTAAAATATTATTTTTTTTAATTCAATAGGTACCCAAATAAATAGACACAATTTTGGAATTCTATTTTTATTTCTTAGAAATGAGTTTTCTTGGGGGAAAAAGATCAGAAAATTGGTAACAAAATAACAGGGTCATGCAACTGTCATTACTATGTTCTCGCGGAGCCCTGGATGTGAAGCCCCACGGTTCCATGGAGCACGCTTTGGGAACCCCTGCCCCAATTGAGTCTCCTCTGAAACAGGCAAAAGATTAAATCTGCCTCCCAAAATGTTGCCTTTATACTGACAACCGGCAATGCACTTCCAGGAGATGGTTCAAGATAAACCTCACAGCTTAAATACACCGAAGTGTCATGGGTACAAACCCAGGAGAGTCACTCTAGATTTATGCTCATGTTAATGAGTTTTGGCCTGATTGTCCACCCTTCCCCTGGACCCACTGAGGATCCTCTCCATGTATATGATGGGGCGTGTGATCTGGCCCTATGCCATTGGCTCTAGCCAGCGTTCGCTCTGCCGGATGAGCCACCAGTAAGCCCATTTCATCAGCAGTAAGTGAGACAGAGGATTAGGGAAGAGCCCATGGTCCATGCTGGGCACCTGGAGTTTGCCAGTGAGCCGTCTGGACTTGGCTCTTGGCTTGCACATGAAGCCAGCAGAAGCCCTTGTTGGGGAACAGGGGAAGTGGCTGCTCTTCTGTGCTGGCCGTGCTCGTATATCACAAGCTGCAGGAGTGACCCGGGCTTGGTGGAGTTGTGTTGCAGCCCGAGCATGGTTTGTCTGAGCTGGATTCGGCCGCATTTTCAACATGTGCGGAGGGTGACCGTATGCTCTGTGCCTAACACTGAGTGGCCTTTCCATAAAGGGAAAACCATGGGGGTCGAAAAGTAAAATCTCTGTGAGTAAGGGCTGGGAGCTGCTGAACTGTGAGTGTCTGCCCAGCCCGGGTCACCAGACTCGGCATCGCTAATGCTGAAAAGGGCTGCGTGGAGGGCGCTTGGAGGGCGCAACTCCCGCTTTGAAGGGGGTTGGTGTCAGAGTCCAAATCCCGCCCCAGCTGCAGCTTCAAAGTGCTTGTCTGCACAGCTGTTTTTAGGGCGCTAGCGCGAGCAGCGCCCATCAGCCCAGACGGGGAGGCTGCAGACGCACCCTCCGAGAGCACAACTTCTGCTGCAGTTGGCAGTATTCTGGGATGCTTTAGAAGGGGCGGGAGAGAGACAAAGAGAAGGTGTTGTGGTTGCAGCTGCTACCACCGTTGATGGTACCCCCAATAGTGATGCAAGATCTCAGGAGACAGTGGTGCCTTTTTCCAGGAGGGCAAAGTTTGATGGGGGTTGGGGACATAGGCAATGGGTGAAAGTAGGGCAGGGAGAGGCAAGCCCCCAGCCCTGCCCCCAACTCTGCCTCTTCTGCTTAGACCCCTCCACAGGAGCCAAGTCACCACCCCCACAACACCACGGGGAGGTGGGGCAGCGTGTAGCCCCTGCCTCGGAACACTGGGGAGGGAGGAGGGCGTGTGGCCCCAGCCTCCTCGGGTGGTACAGCCCCAGCCAGCCCCGAGCATGGGGAGGGTGGGTGCTACACGACCAGTAGGTGTTCTGAGGGCAGGGTGTGGGCGGGGCCAGGCTGAGGGTGGAGTGTGGGTGAGGCCAGGCTTAGGGCGGGGTGCAGATGGGGCAAAGCCTTTCCCCACCTAGCATACTCACCGCCCCTGGCAGAGGAGAGTGCAGGGAGCTCTAGAAACCTTCAGGGCAGATCACAGGCAACACCTGACTCAGGTTGCCAGGTGTCTGGTTTTGAACTGGGCAGTCCAGTATTTGAGCTTTCTGTTCGGGAAATAAATGAGAAAATATCAATGTCCGGTATTTTCTCAATAAGATGTAATGTAGATTGTGATGAAATGTCAAGTGTGTCCGGTATTTTTGTTGAAACCACCTGGCACCCCTACACCTGACAGTCTCTCCGACAGGTGCAACCAACCCCTGGGCTTCGGCCTTTGGCTCTGGGCCCCTCGCTACTAGCCAGATATTGACAGATCAGAGAGGGCCCAACAGAGCTGATCAGAGAGAGCGATCCACAGGGTGGAAAGAGTTAAGGGTAGCTTGGCTGGGTGTCAGCCCAGGGCAGGCATGATAGCAGTAGACAAATATTTGAGGGGTGTGAACACCAGGGAGAGGGAGGGGGATCCTTTGGGGTGGAACAAGCAACAGGACTGGCGGTAATACCATGAAGGCAGAGCAGATTTTAGGCCGATTATCAGACCCACTTCCTGGTAGCAAGGGTTGTGGACTCCTCGTTCCAAGGAAAGGATGGATGTCCCAGCTGCTGGGCTGCACAAGGGCTGTGCCCGTTGCACTGGCAGCAGATGGGACAGGCTCATAGGATCTGTCTATTGCTGACTTCTGTGACCAAGACTAAGGCAGGCTGGCTGGCTGGCGCCCAGCTCCCTTCCCTATTGGTGGTCCCCTCCCAGGGGCAGTGAGTGTGCTAGGCGGGGGAAGGCTCTGCCCTCCCAAACTGCCAGGCATGGCCCCACCCACGCACCGCCCCCAGAACGCCTGCTGTAGGTGTAGCACCCACCCTCCCCATGCTCCAGGCTGGCTGGGGCTGCACGCCCTCCTCCCTCCCTGCTGTTCCACCGCACCCCCACCTCCCTGTGGTGCTGGGGGTGTTGCTTGGCTCCTCTGGGGGGGATCTAGGCAGAAGGGGCGGGACTGAGACAGGGCTGGGGGCTTGCCTCTCCCAGCCCTACCTCCACCCACTGCCCATGCCCTCTGTCCTCCTGCAATAACAGAGTTGTTCCTGGGTAGAATGCAGTGCCCTCTCCCCGGCCTGGTACCAGGGCCCTGGGAATAATTCCCTGAGGAGGGGAGTGAGATGATCACCGGCTGTATCAATACCCGTAGGTCCCAGGGCTCCTCTAACTGGCACATTCTCCTTTCTCTCACGGGGGCTGAAGCCTCATTCCCTCCTGCAGAGGCCAGAGGGGCAGGGTAGGAGGCAGAAGAAACTGGAGTCGACAATGTTCAGTTTCCTGTTAGCTGTTCAGATAGTAAAACGTGGTGTGTGTGTGTGTGTGTGTGTTGGAGGCTGACTGTGACGTCACGTGGCTTCAAATCTCTCTGCTGGGTGGCAGAGGGATGTCTTAGGGGTAGGTTACGGTGGAGCTGACTGGTGGGGGATGGGGGAACGGTCCTGAGCATCGGTTCAACTTCTCTTTGGCCTCATCTGTGAAGTTTGAGTGTTGGCTTTCCATGGACGTTCGCCCTTGGCAAGGAGACTCCTTCATTGATTTCCTCATTGGACACCCCACCACCCCCTCCAGAGGCTCTGTTTGAACAAGAAATGACTCTGATGACCTCCCTGTCACTAAACAGGGTGGGATGGGAGCAAAACGTGTCAGACAAATAACTCGTGCGGTGGATTTATCTGTGGAAAGGGGATTTGTGTGGGGGCTGTGCCAAGGGGATATGGAGGTGATGAACGTGCCAGGCCGACTGAGTATGTAAACAGCTGCCGAGGGGCCATGCCCCTGTGTCTGGAGAGGGCTGCACTTGTGTGAATGGGACTCTGGCTCTCCGAGGGCAATTTCTGGCTCAGTTGCAGGGGCTGGATGACCTTGGTCAAGTCACTTGTTCTCTCCCCGCCTCTGCTCCTCATCTGTACAGTGGGGAGAATGAGACTTCCATTCCCACCCTCCCAGGTCGGTTGGAAGTTGCTCTCGACTGGTACTACAGTAACGGGGCCCAGGTACTCAGAGCCAGAATATCTGGTGTGCTTGGCCTCTTTATCCCACAAACCTGAGCATGGGTGGCCGTTATCATAACCTTTCCCCAAACAGCTCTGCCCCCCAGGCATGCCAGGCTGTTTGCCAAAACTGCTTAAAAATCGCAGAACTTTGGCTTGTTTCAGGCTTAATGGGCGTGTGGGTTGGTGAGTTTTTTGGCTTGTGGGTTTTTTTTTAAATGGGCTCCCAGCAAGCAGAGACGGGGCAAGGGGTTGGGGGGTTCAGGGGTGCCCATCACAGCCCCAGCCTGTGTGCCGGGGGGATCTAGTTACAGAGTGCTGGGGATCTTTTAGGGGTTAGCTTGTTGGTTTGGCCTTGTTTTCAAATGGGATTCGCTTGGGTTTGGCTTCTTGCTTATTTCCAGCATGAAAGTTGGCAACAGTCCATGGCCCAGGCTAGGCCTGGAACCCTGCTGCCAGGGACATGGGGAGCTGCAGCAGGGCTGGGGGGAAAAGGGAGGGGCAGAATGTGAGCGGCTGGGGGCTGGCCTCCCCCAGCAGTCAGTTCACCCCTCGCCTAAGACCCTGAGACAGGCCCATGCTGCCCTCGCCAATCCTCTGGATCTAACATGCTCTAGAGCTGGCCAGGGCCGGCTCTAGACCAGATGGAACATCTGTAGCACCCCCGGCCCCCTCTATTACACACTCAGGCACCTTATTTTGCATTGCATTTGTAGCGCTTTCCACGGCTTGGATGTGCCCCGGTCACATAGGAGGTAAATTGGCATGCTCGGTATTTCTTCATGCTAATCACAAAACCAGTCCCCCAAGCCTGGTGCCCCTGTCTGACACTGGGCAGGAGCCAGGTGGCCATGTCCCTGTCTGGCCACGGGAGGGTCCCAGCTCCTGGGTGTCAAGTGAGCAAGGGTCTGGCAGAGGCCAGGCTCTGATGCCAGTTGGTCCAGCCAGAGCTCCTGCGGCTTGGGAGCCCTCCAGCTCCAATGGGAGCCCCGGGGGCACTGGCAGCTGCCCTGCCCATCTGCATGACGAAGCGTCGGGCGCTTCAAAGGGACTTTGTGCAGCGGTTGGTGGAGGGGGAGGGAGGGAGACTCTCAGGGTTGCCTGGCCAGTCTGACAGTCTTTTGTTTGCTTTGCAGAGCCTGGACGGTGACCAAGCCATTCTCCAGAGGATAAGGAAATATGTGAAAGCCATTCATAGCTCCGGGCTCAGTAAGTTACGCTCCAGATGCAGCAGCGCGCACTAGCGGGAGGGGGAAGGGCATGAGCGCCCTGGGGTGTTTTCTGACAAGCAGGTGTTTGTTGTGCTGCCTGCAGACTGGAATTGTCCTGTGACGGGCGAGGAGAAGGGCTCCCCGCAGGCCGCTCGCTCTGGCGTTTAGTGCGGGGCTGCCCATCGTGGCCTTTCTCAGAGCTCACCTGGCGCCAAGCGTTCCCTGGCCCTGTAGGCTGCAGGTTAGGTTTGTTTGTATGGCGGCCGCTCCTGGGGGTCCCACTGTGGCAGGCTGTGTACAGCCACAAATGCAACCAGGCCATCCCATCTTCGAGTCTGGTGTCCCGCCTTTGGCAAGGACCAGAACCTGAGGCTGCAAAGGACCGTAAACCTCTTCTAACTAGACAGGTGCTAGTGTGGTTCTCATCCCCATAGCGTCCCAGTACCTGTCCTAATACACGGGTCTGGCTGTGCCTGGGGGACAGGCAGGGCTCCTTCACCCGCAGATGATCAGCAGAGGAGATCTGATCTCCCCCCCCCCTCCCCATGTCCTCACACTTATTACAGAGTGACGAATGATCAGAACCCAGCTGTGATGCGGTACCCCAGGACTGCACAGGCAGGCTAGTAACTGGGCAGAGTCGTGTTTTTGTTCCATTTGTTCTAAATAGAGGAGCCTGATCTAGTGCTTTACCACTAGAAACCTTGGCCAACATGTGGCTACTCTGTGCCTCAGTTTCCCCACATGTACAACTGGGGAAAATACCCACCTGGCATAGGGCTGTTACATGGTTGCTTAAGGCAGAGAGGAAAAGAGTGGAAGACGTGGACTTATTGTTCGTCATAGTGCCTAGGGGCTGTCCAATAACAAGGCCCTGTTGTGCTAGTCATGGTACGAACCTAGGCTGTGGAACCCAGGCGTCTGGTCGTGTGCTTGACAAGGCCCTGTGCCCAGCTGGCATATAAGCTGATTCACACCAGCTAAAGATCTGGGCCCAAGTCCTTCACGCGTCTGCTCTCACAAGCCGCTCCCACTGTCCATGCCCGTGCTGTGCAGCAGCCGTTCCCGTTTGGCTCAGATGCTCTCTCAACAGGCAGAGAGAGTTCCGCTGATTCGACGGTGTCTCTACACAGCGAAGAGGCGAGTTCTGCTTTGGAATGCTAAGCCAGCTGCAAAGTGCTTCGTAGGGTCTGGTGCCGGGCTCCGGGGCTGGCAGCGACTGTCACGCTCTCCCCTGGGCAGTGTAGCCGCAAACAGCAGGAGGCTGGGAAATCAGATTTGAATGAAATGGCTTTGGCTTTCCGATAAGTCCCCTGGTTTCCTGGCAGTGAGCAATGAACTGTGGGGAATCTCGCTAAGCCAAATCCTCCCCCAACCCCAGAGATGGCCTGTTCCACCAAGCCCTTTGCTCACTACTGGGGCGGGAGAGAACCACTAGGTCCGGGATAAAAGGGAAAGTGGGGTGGGAGGGCGGGCCATAGAGCAGTCTCAGTGGGAAGGGATAAGGGCACCTCGGGTCAGACTATCCTATAACTCATTGGCTAGGGCACAGAATCACAGAATCCTAGGGCTGGAAGAGACCTCAGGAGTCATCAAGTCCAGCCCCCTGACCAAAGCAGGACCAATCCCAATTAAATCAATCCAGCCAGAGACTTAAAAACCTCTAGGGATGGAGATTCCACCACCTCCCTAGGGAACCCATCCCAGTGCCTCACCACCCTCCTAGGGAAATAGTTTTTCATAATATCCAACCTAGACCTCCCCCACTGTAACTTGAGACCATTGCTCCTTGTTCTGCATCCGTCACCACTGAGAACAGCCTCTCTCCATCCTCTTTGCAACCTCTCTTCAGGAAGTTGAAAGCTGCTATCCAACCCCCCTCACTCTTCTCTTCTGCAGACTAAATAAACCCAAATCCCTCAGTCTCTTTTCATAAGTCATGTGCTCCAGCCCCCTAATCATTTTGGTTGCTCTCTGCTGGATCCTCTCCAATGCGTCCACATCCTTTCTATAGTGGGGGGTCCAGAACTGGACACACTACTCCAGATGTGGCCTCACCAGAGCCGAATAAAGGGGAATAATCACTTCTCTAGATCTGCTGGCAATGCTCCTCCTAACGCACCCTAATATGCCATTAGCCTTCTTGGCTACAAGGGCACACTGTTGACTCATATCCAGCTTCTTATCCACTGTAATCCCCAGGTCCTTTTCTGCAGAACTGCTACTTTGCCAGTCAGTCCCCAGCCTGTAACAATACTTGGGATTCTTCCGTCCCAAGTGCAGGACTCTACACTTGTCCTTGTTGAACCTTATCAGATTTCTTTTAGCCCAATCCTCTAATCCCGTGGTCACCAACCCGTCGATCGCGATCAACTAGTCGATCGCGAGGCCTAAACCAGTCGATCGCGAGGCGTTCGGACACCCCCACCTCCCATTTTCAAGCCCCACTACCTACCTCTAGTGTAGTGCCGGCTTCCCGCGGGGTGGACGGAAGTCCTGTCTGAAGCCCGCGTCACTTCCGGGGGTTCCGGAAGTGCACGGGCTGCTCCCCTCCCACAGCTCTGTTGCGTGCTGCGGGAAGGGGCGTCGGCCCTGGAGGAGGAGTGCGCCACCGGCTCCAGAGGGGTGAGTTGAGCACAGGGGTTTCCCTGCGCTGCGGGAGTGGGGGTCGGCCCCGGGGTTTGGCCGCGCTGCGAGAGGGGAAGGGGTTGGCTGGGCTGGGCCGTGCCACGGGATGGGGGTTTGGCCCCAGGGCAGACGCCCTGTGACGTAGTGGGGGTATCTGGCTAGTTCCTATGCTGGCTCTGTGGTAATCCCCAATGGCTGCCATCGGTACCACAGCCCAGAAGGATGAGTCATTATGCAAAGAGGGTCTCTCAACCTGTCTGACCAGCTACCCCCCAAGGAGAGAGACAAAGGAAGGGGGAATGCTGCCCTGGCTGGGGGCAGGGCTGGAAGAGTTTAGTTTTCTGTCTGGGATCATGGAGGAACCAGCCTAAGCCAGGGGCTGGAATTTAGGGGCCCAGTCTCCCCCATCTCAAGGGGGGCTGAGGCATCCTAGACCTGCCCTGTAACCCGATTACATCGGTGCTGTGCTGTGCTGTGCTGTATCCTGGAGAAGGAATAAACTCCCTCCATTCTACGGGCTGGTGGAGTCTGTTCGTGCCATTACGGGGTGCAGGAGTCAGGGGACCCCAACGCGTCGTCACACTGGTGTCAGGAGCGGGATTCACTGCACCCGTGGATGGAGCATCCAGCGGCGAGCGACAAGGTGCGGTAGAAGCAAGAGCCGTGGAACCAGGCGTGCTGGAAACAGAGCAAGCGGTTCCTGAGAATCGCGCAGCAGCACTAGACTGGTGAGTCTGCACCGAGGGGACCAGCGGGAGATGGCCTACACCCAATTCCTGAAGGCAGAGCTGGTGAAGCTGTGCAGAGAGGGGCTTGCCTGTGCGGAGCGCAACCAAGGCCCAGCTGATTGCCCGGCTGGAAGAGAATGACCAGCCACAGGGCTGGGATCCTGTCCCCGTGGGGAACAGCCAGACCCCCACTGGGAGCGTGTCAGGCTCGGAGAGGGGCGGAGCGCTGGAGGCTGCCGAAGAGACCGGACTGCCTCCCAGGGAGCACTGCAAGCCGTAGTCCACCCAGGGGGTCCAACTCGGAGCCGCGGCGGCTAGAAATCCAGCTGCAGATGAAGGAATTGGAAGTCCAGGACCGTAGAGAGCAGCGACAGCATGAGCTGGCCATGGCCGAGCGGAGAAGCGGCAGGGCCCCAACTGCGCCGAGTGCGGACGGGCCCCAAGGGCCCAGGGCGGCCAGACGCTTGGAGAAGCTCGTGGTGGCCCAATTGAAGGACATGGGAGACATAGACGGGTTCCTCAGCTCCTTTGAGAGGGCCTGTGGACTGCAACGGTCCCCAGCTGACTGGCTGCAGGAGCTCATCCCCGCACTGAACCAGGAGGCTGCCGGGGTGCTCAATCAGCTGGAGGACCTACAGCCAGGGGATTACAACCGAGTCAAGGAGGCCCTGCTGCACAAGTTCGGGCTGACCCCCAAGATGTACAGGAAGAAGTTCCGGGAGGTGCAGAAGGAGCCACGGGAGACCTATGTGGACCTGGCCTCCCGCCTGGCGCAATACTGCCGCAAGTGGGTGTCTGGAGTCGGAGCCCAGACTGCAGAGGGGCTGCTCAAGCTGTTCATGATGGAGCAGTTCTATAAAGCGTGCACACCCAGTCTGAGGCTGTGGCTCAAGGACCGAAGACCAGAGACCCCCCAGGAGGCCGGGAGACTGGCAGATGAGTTCACGGAGAGCCGGTCCGGGTGTGAACGGGAGTCCCGGAGAGAAAGGGAATAGCACAGAGACCGGATGTCGGCTGAGCGACGGAGGGAGTCAACTACGAGGCGAGCCCAAGGAACAGGCGTCTGTGCCCCAGAGAACCAGCCAGGGCCTGGACAGAGACAGCCCAAAGCCTAACTTGCCATCGCTGTGGGCAAAAAGGCCACAAGAGGGCTCAGTGCACCAGGTCCCATGACCTGGGACTTTCCAGGGTTAACTGGCTGGGGCTGGAGGAAGGGCAGGCTGCCCCAGAGGCAGGGGCTGGCAGGCAAACCTCAGCTCAGAGTGGGGGGAAGGATGCTCAGTGCACCCCCCCTGGGAGGTCTGACCCTCGGGAGGCGGATTTCTCCATGTACCGGGTGGGGGCAGGACGGCCCCTGCGGAGCAAGTGCCTCATACCCCTGGAGGTGGATGGTAGGAAGGTGACGGGTTTCTGGGACACGGGGGCGGAGGTGACGCTGGCCCGATCTGACATAGTGGCCCCAGACCGGATACTACCCCACACGCAGCTGACCCTGAAGGGCATAGACGGGTCCCCGTTTAAGGTGCCCGTAGCCAGGGTGCATCTGAAATGGGGGGCCAAGGAAGGTCTCAAGGAAGTGGGGGTGCACCCGCACTTGCCCACCGAGGTGCTAATGGGGAATGACCTAGAGGAGTGGCCCCAGGAATCCCAGCGGGCTCTAGTCACCGCCCGTAGCCAGAGCCAGCAAGGGGCTGGCAACCTGGATCCAGGGAAGGACTCCTGGCAGGGTCCCCAGGGTCCCATCACCGTGGACACGGGGTCCAGCCAAGCGGGGACCCCGGACCTAGGCAAAGGTGGGGAACAGGTCCCGATCCCTGCCCCAGCGGCTGAATTCCAGGCTGAGGTGCAGGCAGACCCTTCCTTGCAGAGGCTGAGGGACGAGGCTGGCCTCCGTACAGCTCAGCCCCTGGGGAGAGGAGGCCAGGAGAGATTCCTGTGGGAGCGGGATTCCTGTTCCGGGAATGGCTTCCCCAGGAAGGTGAGGGCATGGGGGTCCAGCGGCAGCTGGTCGCCCCCCAAAGTATCACCTCAAGCTGCTGTTTTGGCCCATAATGTCCCCTTTGCGGGCCACCGGGGGATCCGGAGCACCCGGCTGAGGCTGCTCCAACACTTCTACTGGCCGGGAATATTTGCAGCCGTGCAGCGGTACTGCCGGGCCTGCGACTCCTGCCAGAGGGGCGGGAAGGCCCAAGACGGGAGGAAAGCTGCTCAGGGGCCCCTACCCTGTATAGAGGAGCCTCTGGGCTTGCTGAGAGAGTTATGGGAGGGGAAGACCCCCTGGATGGAGCGTCGGGGGTGGAAGCTGCCCGGGCTGTCCAGAGAAGGCTCGCTGGGCTCATGGCCCCGGCCCGAGAGACCCTGGCCAGAGATCAAGGCCAGTGGAAGGGTGGGTGCGACCACAGAGGACAGGCCTGTGCCAGTCGCCCTGGAGCGATGCAGCGAGTGGACAGAGGGAAGCCAATTCATGTGGGGCCTTGCCACGGCCGGCCCGAGTCAAGGGGAGCACCCATGTCCCCAGGGCGGGTTCCCACACAGAGGACCCGAACTTCCCTAGGTCACGGCGGAGTGACCCTGCTCAGTTCGCTCTCGGAGGAGAACTGTGACATAGTGGGGGTATCTGGCTGGTTCCTATGCTGGCTCTGTGGTAATCCCCAATGGCTGCCATCGGTACCACAGCCCAGAAGGATGAGTCATTATGCAAAGAGGGTGTCTCAACCTGTCTGACCAGCTACCCCCAGGAGAGAGACAAAGGAAGGGGAATGCTGCCCTGGCTGGGGCAGGGCTGGAAGAGTTTAGTTTTCTGTCTGGGATCATGGAGGAACCAGCCTAAGCCAGGGCTGGAATTTAGGGGCCCAGTCTCCCCCATCTCAAGGGGGGCTGAGGCATCCTAGACCTGCCCTGTAACCTGATTACATCGGTGCTGTGCTGTGCTGTGCTGTATCCTGGAGAAGGAATAAACTCCCTCCATTCTACGGGCTGGTGAAGTCTGTTCGTGCCATTACGGGGGTGCAGGAGTCAGGGGACCCCAACGCGTCGTCACACGACCGCAGGGCTTGGCCATGCAGCAGGAGGGGGTTGGCCCCGGGGCAGGCGCCCGCGGGGGTTGGCTGCGCTGTGGGAGGAGGAAGGGTGGGCCGCGCCGCGCTGTGGGAGGGGGGTTTGGCCCTGGGGCAGGCTCCCTTGGGGGTTTGGCCCTGTCGCGGGGGGTTGGCCCCGGGGCAGGCACACGGGGTTTCCCTGCGCCGCGGTGGGGAGGGGGGGAAGAGAGTCGGGCCCGAGGAGGCATGTGCTGGCTTCCCTCGGGGGGAGAGAATCCTGGGAGGAGGCAGATGTAGGGGACTCTCTGCTGCCACTGGCACCCCGCCCCCTGTCCGCACTCCCCGCTTCCCAGATCCCATTCCCCTGTCCCCAGCTACAGAACTCTGTCCCCATTCCCGTCCCCACTCCCTGAACTCTATCCCCACTGGCATCCTGTCCCCTGCTGCAGAACCCTGTCCTCTGCCCTCCCAGCACACTGTTCCCTCTCCCCTGCCCCCAGCTGCAGAACTCTGTCCCCACAAAATGTATAATTCTAAATGCTTCATTTTAGATTTAAATAGCATGAATTAAAAACCAAACCATTTATTTCATAACTATAAACACATGATTTTAAGTTTATATATCGCATAATTTAAAAATAAACTGTTTATCAGAGTGTGTAAGGAAGGGCTGGGGATAGCAAGTGATGGACAGGAGGAGAATAGAGAGGGCAGGGCTTCAAGGAAGGGGCGGGGTGGTAGATCTTCGCCTGTTCTGAGATTTAAAAAGTTATCTTTGGTGTAAAAAGGTTGGAGACCACTGCTCTAATCTGTCTAGGTCACTCTGGACCCTATCCCTGCTCTCCAGCGTATCTACCTCTTCCCCTAGCTCTGTATCATCCGCAGACTTGGTGAGGGTGCAATTCATCCCTCATCCAGGTCATTAATAAAGATGTTGAACAAAACCAGCCCTAGAACCGATCCTTGGGGCGCTCCACTAGAAACCGACCGCCATCCTGACATTGAGCCATTGATCGCTACCCATTGGGCCCGACAGTGTAGCCAGCTTTCTATCCATCCATTTATCCAATCCATACTTCTGGCAAGAATATTGTGGGAGACCGTATCAAAAGGCATTCCCCTGAGAAACCGCAGATCCTGGTTCAACCCCCCCACCAGGGGCTTGAACTGGGGTGTCCCAGGAGAGTATCCTAACCACTGGGCTATGATAGAGGTCCTCTCCCAGCCTCGGCTTCTTGCTGAGACAGCAGAGGCGCCTCACCCCGACGGAGCTTGCTGTGGAGAACCCAAGCAGAGGGAGGGGCCCATTTCCAATAGTGGGGCGGGGCTTAACACACACCTCTTGCCTTAGCACCTCCCATGGGCTATTTTCGGCCTAGTGTGCTTCTAGGAATCCCGTGCTGAGACGCGACCTCTCCCCAGTCTTGGTTCTGGGGTCCCGGCGGCCAAACTCCGCCTTTGTGAATCCACTGCCTACCCGTTGGGTGCGGCAGAGTCCCCTGCTGCAGGTCCGGTGCGAATCTGGCCCTTTGTCTCTGGCGACCTGAGCATGTTACGTAGATCAGGAATTTTAAAAAGCGGCTTGTGGCTTTGAACGTCCAGCCAGAGACGTCTTGCATGGGCCTGACGTTCAACAGGTGCGAGCATCCACCTCTGAAAATCGGGTGCCTCCCTGTGGATGCTCAAAATCGCCTGTTGCCCTCATCCCTTCCTGCCTCACTTTCCCCTGTGGGCGTGACAGTGGTGATGTCTGGCCCAGGAGTGGGGTGAAGGTTGAAAGAGGTTAATGGTTGTAAATCGTGGCTTTAAAATATGTGTGTGTTGTGTTTTTAATATGTGAAAATCCATCTTCCCCCCGCCCCATACCAACTCCTATAACCCCCATGTCTATGCAACAGGACTCTTGGGGTGGAGGGGTATGGCAGGGACACCTGCACAGCTGTCATGGGACTTGGGTACCTATCTGGGTTGCACTAGTTTCCTGCTTCTCTGGTTCCCTAGCTCTCTCGTCAGTACTTGCATCCCTTGTGCACCTGTTAGGCCCTTACCTCCTCTCCAGTCTGCCTGTCCTCACGCCACACTCAGGAAGTGCTGTGACCCCCCAGGACATACAAGAAAGTCGGGCACAGACTAGGGAGTTGGGCTTAGAAACTCCTCACACCTGGCTGGTAGAGCAGCTGCTGAAGCAGCTGGAGTAGGGACCTGCAGTCCCCAGTGACACCAGAAAGCTTTGCAATGGCCTTGACGGTGCAGAGACAGTCCATTGCTGGCTGGCTGTTTCACTCCAGCCCCTTGGCCCCCACTCTCATCTCCTCAGTTTTGCTCCACACTTGCCCCTCTCACCCTCCTCTTCTCCCCTGCCTCCACCTCCCTCTTCCCTTCCTTTGGCCTTTCAAGGTAGCGGATCCTTCTCCTAATGAAACAAAAACGCTGGCACCAGCCTGCCCTTGGCTCCCACTGCATGGTTCACTCTGCTCCTGGGTTCTATCCCGTCCTGCACTAAGGATGTTAAATTGCCGCTGGGGCTCTGGTACATTTCAAAGTAGGAATGCGGAACTCCGCGTACAGCCTGGGGCCAGCGGGAAGTCCCACTGACTCTGGGCTGCACGCGGGTGCCTGCTTTCAAATGCACAAGAGTCTCCAGCGAGGGCTCCTGTGCATTTCAAAGCCATGGAGCCCAGGCTCCATGCTGTATTGCATGCTGCGCAGTGCCTGAGGTCAGCTGCCTTGGGGTTTCAAAGCGGCAGCACCACACAGCTGATCCGAGGCGCTGTTGCTTTGAAGTACCCTTCCCCGCCCTTTGCTGAGTCTGTCTCGTAGAGGCAGCAAGGGAGGGGATCGACTAGTCGACAGACTATCCGATAAGCCAGTGGTCTCCAACCTTTTTAACCACAAGATCACTCTTTCAATATAAATGCAAATACCCTTTGCCCCGCTTCCTTCCCCCCCTTCTCTGTCCTGCCCCTGCTCCACCCCTTCTCCAAGGCCTCATCCTGCTCACTCCATCCCCTTCCTTCCCAAATCTCATTCACTTTCACCGGGCTGGGGGAAGGGGTTGGGGTGCAGGCTCTGGTCTTGGCCCAAGGGGTTCAGAGTGTGGGAGGGGATGGCTTAGGGGATAGGCCGTTTGCCTGGGGAGTGCAGGGTGGTGGGTTGGAGCCCCCGCATACCCTGGGAGCCACCAGATAGCTAACATAGGCTATCCTGGGGATGCAGCTGGCTCCTGCATTTGGTAAAGCAGGATAAGGGACACCCTGATGGCAGGGAGGTAGAGTGGGATCACCAGTGAACTCAGGGATAGGGGATCAGCCTCTGCATACTCAGGCGCCCCACACACACACACTCACCAATGCAGTAGCCTGGCAGCCAACACCAGTAGCCCAAGGGATGCAGCTGGCTCCTGCCTTGGGAGGGGAAGGGGTGCCCTGAAGGTAGGGAGGTGGGGTGGGTTCTTGAGTGGACTCAGGGGATAAGGCATTTACCTGGGGAGTGCAGGGTTTGGGGCTTGAGTGCCCCCCAACCTGGGAGCAGCCAGACAATCAACACAGGCTGCCCCAGGGATGAAGCTGGCTCCTCTATTAGGAAGGCAGGATAAGGGATCTCCTGAAGGTAGGGTGGTGGGTGGGTCTTGGAGTGGGCAAGGCACTTGCCTGGGGAGTGCAGGGTAGTGGGTTCAAGTCCCACCTACCCTAGGAGCAGCCGGACAGCTGGTTCCTGCATTTGTAAATCAGGAAAAGAGATCTGCTGAAGGTAGAGAGGTGGGGTGGGATGTCCAGTGAACTGGGGGATAGTGCACCATCCCCTGGAGCACAGGGTGGTGGGCTCGATCCCACCCCCTTCCACCCACCCCAGGTAGTGGCTGGGCAGCCAACAGTAGCCACCCCAGGGATGGACCTGGCTCCTGCACTGGGGAAGCAGGATAAGGGACCCTCTGAAGGTAGGCAGTGGGGTGGGTTCTGCAGTGGCCTAGGGCAGTGTTTCCCAATTTTATTTGGACACAGAACTCTTTTAAGCTCGAAAGAATTTTTGCGGACCCCCAATAACAGTCTAATATATGGACATCAGCACTGAGTAGTGCCATCGTCCCCACTCTCTGGCTAAGCTGGCATTACACAGGGACATTTATCGTGGCAAACACAAATGAAAATTGTTTTCAATAAAATTGATAAATGCTCCAATATTAATTATTATTATTTTTTAAATTATAAAATGTTATTGTAATGGAATTTCACAGAACCCTTATTTTTCACTTCGGAACCCCAGGGTTCCACAGAACGCCATTTGGGAAACACTGGCTGAGGGGACAGGGCGTTTACCTGGGGGGCAGGGTTGTGGGTTCAAGTCCCACCCACCCTGAGAGCTGCTGGACAGGGATGGAGCAGTGGAGTTAGGGCAGGCTTACCCGTGCCCTGGCCCTGCACCACTCCTGAGAGCAGCTGGTATGTACAGCAATGGCTCCATGGCACCACGTGCTGCCCCTCCTATTCAGGCACTGACCCCATCTACTGGCCACAGTTCTCCATTATTGATCAGTGGGAGCTGCAGGAGCGGTGTCTGCAGGCAGGGGCAGCCAGTGGAGACCCCCTGCTCTGCCTTTCTCGGGGCTGCAGGAACATGCTAGTCACACCCAGGAGCATCACCCAGGGATAATTACTCCAGCCACGACAGCCGACGGGTTAGGCGTTTTAGAACTCGCTACTCAAAGAATTACATTTAAGTGTGAGAGAGAAATGAAAGTGATGAAATGCACAGACCAGTCAAAACCCCAAAAAGAACCCACTTTGCAAGCAGTAAAGGTAGTAACAACCCCCCACCTACGTGTTGGGGCAGGAGCTGAGAGGGAAGGACAGTGTGTGCGTTTGTGAGAATGACAGACACACACAGTGTGAGAGAGTGACAGAGATTTGCATTGCCAACCTCCCTCCAGCCCCTTCTCTATGTGGAGACAAGGTACAGGAGTGGGGGGAGGAGGGACATCCTGACATCAGCGCCCCCCTCTTCTCCCTCCCACATCCTGCACAGCAAGCAGGAGGCTCCCAAGGGGCAGCTCCAAGGCAGAGGGCAGGAGCAGCATGACAGTGCGGGGAGGGGCAACTGAAGTGCTAGCGCTTGATAGCTTCCCAGCCAAACCTGTCAGGATCACCTGTCAGAGGCTTCAAGATCTACTGGTAGATCCCGATCGACTGGTTGGTGACAACTGCGATAAGCAAATGCTTGTCGACTAGTCCTTACCATCCTCATCCTATACCTGTGTCTTGTCTCCTCAGGGCAAGGGCTGTCTGCTGCTCTGTTTGTACAGCACCTAGCACAATGGGACCTCGAGCTTGGGCACTAGGTGTATACATGTGATTACTATTATAATCCCTGACTTAGGCTCCTAATTCCTAGTTTTAAAAGTCACTTAGGCTACCTCTAGACTGCAGGCTTCTTTCGGAAGAAGCTTTTCTGGAAGAGATCTGCTTTTTCGAAAGATAGCGTCCACGTTCATTGGACACTATCTCGCATTTAAGTTGTGATTACTATGGACAGAGTGGCCATCAGGGAACCTGTGCTTTTTCCTGGAGGCTTCTTCTTTTGAAAAAAAATTCCCTTCCCCATCCACACACGCCTTTTTCCGAAAGAACCATGATGGCCACGCTCACTGCAGTAACCAGTTTTTCTCCCAGGTCTTTTTCTTTAAAGACCTTCAAGGGAGTCTGAGTGGACTAGCCTCTCCCCTCACTATTTTTTTGTCCCCCAATTAGACCGAATATCCGACAAGCCCATTGAATTTCCAGTCCCACTTTTTTTGTTGACCAAGCATAGTCTGAACACAGGCCTCGCATTCTAGCAGGAGGCCTTTTTGTTTGGATTCATTCTGGTTTTCCGTCTTGCTTTTGCATCTTCTCCCCTCAACACTTGTTGTTGGGTTATTGTGACAGCTCATGAACTTTCACTTGCTCTTCCCAGTAGTGCTCGTCACCAGGGCAAATTTGTAGGCCCAAGCTCCTAAGTCACTTAGGGCATGATTTTCGGGGAGTACAGGATGTCTGTGGAAAACAAGGGAACAGAAATTGTCCCCTAAGCACCTTTACCATTGGGCCATTCTTCCTTTTACACCCTGTGAAGTGCTTCATTCTTTCTACTGGCTGAGATGTAGATTCTTAGGCTGTATCTGTGTGGCCAGCCTTTCCATTGGTCCCGGTGGTAACTTCGCTCTAAGCCCCAGAAGCAGGCTCTGTGTGGGGTCCAGTCTATTCCTGGACATGCCTGTGGGTGAACGTGCTTGCACTGTCGTGTTGGTTTCATACTGGAGGATCACTTGGCATGTTGTGTGCGTGAGAACTTGCAAATGCTCCACTCCTTTGCTCTACCTGCAGGGGGCATGGTGGGAATACTGCAGACAGCTGATCTGGGTCTCCTAGCTCCTCCCCCCTTTCCCAATAGGAGATCATGTAGAGAATGGTGCATGAGCACTAGTTTGCCTCTACTTCAGCAGGAGGCACTAGAGAGAGGGGCTTGGGTGCATTGGCTGGCTCTGACAGTTCATGGCCTCTCCCAGCAGGAGGCGCTGTCGAGAATGGCAGAATATTGCCATCGGGGCTGGGGCAGAAGATCACAGTTGCTCATGCCAGCAGGCGGAGTCCAGAGATCTTCCTCCTGAGTTTCACCTGTGCCGTTCTCTCTCCTCCTCCCCCTGCAGCACATGTGGAGAATGAGGAGCAGTACAGCGAGTCTCTGGAGAACTTTGGTAACAACCACCTGTCCCAGAACAACCACGAGCTCTCTACTGGCTTCCTGAACCTGGCCGTCTTCACCAGAGAAGTGACCGCGCTTCTCAAGAACATGGTAAGAAGCCGCTGCTCCAACCCCCGCGCCCTGTGTTTCATTGGTGGCGGAGGAAGTGTGAACAGACTCATCTGCATGGGTGTCTCCAGCTATGGGCCCAGGTAGCAGAGGGAGGGGCGTGGTACCAGAGAGAGCCGTACAATGATGGGGTGGGGTGTTAGACCTGTGAGCTGGGGCAGCTCTTTGGGGTACACCCAATGTAGGATGGGTGGCCCTCTAGAAGTCGGCTCCCTGCCTCCATCATGACACTGGGGGGATCTGTCCTGTCGCACCCTGTGGCCGCATGATGAAACCTCTCCATGATAGCCCAAGGGATTTGCTGGGTGGCTTTCCACAGCTTGCAAAGTCAGGGCTCAGTGGTCTGGTCCTGCCTGGGACCCTCCTGGATTGTACTGAGCCGAGAGATGAGACTGAAGCAGGGCACGAATACCAGCTGCCAACAGGGCATTGGGGCAGTTCCAATCCAGATGCTGGCTCAGATCTTCTGCAGGTGTAAGTGGGTGTGGTTATGTTGCTTTGCACCAGCTCAGTCTGACCTTCCCTCCAAACTGAGGCGCTGAATCCAAGTGCGCCTGGCCTGACCCAAAGGCCAGTGAAGGCTGAAAGACTTTCCATTGACTTCAGTGTCCTTTGGGCTGATCCTTTAAAACATAAATGTTGGGGGCCAGGGATGGCGTGAATGTTCCTGAGTTCTGGGGCATCAGGATCTCTATCTGGGTCTCGCTCTGCAGCTCGGACCCCCTGACTGCTTTAAAATCCTTTACAAATTGGCCAGTTTTGGATGTGCTCCCATGTCACTAAAACTGGGGGGGAAAGTCTCTTGTTTCTCAGCTGGTAGCAAAACATACTTCCTCTTGTAGCCGGCAGATCTCGCGGCAGGCGGGCGGGTGTTTGCATGTGCAAGGTCTTGCATGCCACGCTTACATACATGCAGTGGTAGAGAGACCGCAGAAGTGCATGCGCTTACCTTGGGGTATGCGTGCGCACATCACGTTCACAGGAGTACTTGCCGGGGCGCAAGCGTACTATGGCTCAGCAACTTGCTAGTTCACGGGTGGGCAAAATATGGCCTACAGGCCGAATCTGGCCTGCCGCGGCCCAGTGCAACCCTCGGGCAGGCTCCCTGTCTGCTACGGCGCCACGCACCACTCAAAGCAGCGGGCTGCGGTGGCCAGCGTGCATGTGTCTGCATGGCATACCCATGGGGCGGTGTATCTCTCTCTGCGCGCTGCCCTCACCCCCAGCACAACCCTCACAGCTCCCATTGTCTGGAAACCAGCACAATCTTCCCAGCCAGAGCCTGCACCGGACACCCAACCCCCTTCTGCATCCTGACACCCTCCCAGATCCTGCACCTCCCACTCCTATATCCCCTCCCCCGGGCCAGAATCCTCTCCTGCACCCAAACTCCCTCCCAGACCCCACACCCCTCTTGTACCCCAATCTCCTACCCTGAGCTCCCTTCTGCACCCAACCTCCATTAATACCCTAGTGCAGCCCTTGACCACTTATAAATTCATGAAGTGCCCCCATCAAAAACTATTGCCCATCCCTGCACTAGCAGTAGCCACTTGCACATGCTGAGCCAGCTGTTTGTCCACCTGTGCCTGTCCTGGCGTACCTACAGGAATGCTGAGCTCCTGCAATGATGCTGAGGCCAGTGTATGTGCCCAGGGCAATGGCACGTGTACATGTTGCATGGTGGATGATACAGAAGCAGGTCTAGGGCTGGCCTGACCCCCGGCCTTCCCGGTATCTGCACATGCAGAACAATGGGGCATTGTTTGGCAATGTGAGTCTTCTAGGGATCTTGGCTTCTGTTGGGCTCAACACGATGCTCAGCCCTGGGACAGGTAACTAACCAAGTGCTTTTCTTGGCCGTTACTGTGGTTGATAAGGTACAGAGGCAGGCTTCAGGCAGAAGGGGCGGGGCTTGCCTTCCCCAGCTGGGCCTTCACCCGCCACCAATGCGTTCCAGGCAGGTGACTCCTGGCAGGCCAGAGAAGTGTGGGGTGTATGTGACAAGCCAGCACCCAGATAGCCCAGCACAAGGGTTACATGCTGGCACCTGGATTCCCTTCAAGAGGACAGGAGGCTGTTTGCTCCTCGAGTCCAGCCCCCAAACTCTCTCCTGTCAGAGCTCTGTTGCTGCAGCGCATTCCCGGCTGCGTTCCCCTGTCGTGTGCACGTCATGTGTCCTGCTGCTGCCCCTGTTCATCAGCCACCCAAGGAGGGGGGCGCTCACTTGCCCCCCGTGGCAGGTGCTGTATAATGCTTAGACGTGGGCGGGGGAGCATTCCTGCTAGCCCCTGCAGGAGGGGTGAGCCCCTGGGGCACCCTGCCCCTCCTCCCTCACCCTGCAGGAAGGCCTGGCATCCCTGTGCCGGTAACTGGTGCCAGGTGGCATTGCAGACTCCAGCTGCCTCGAGCCTGTGCACTGAGGTGGTCCCAGCTGCCGTGGCGCATTGGCCCCAGGGGCGGGCGTCCGTGCGCTGACGCTGGGAGTCCTGGTCTAATGATTTAAAATGGTTCTAATCCCATCGTGTCCAGTCGCCCCCCTCGGAGGCCACCCGCGTGGGGCGGCACACAGCAGGGCTGCTCGCGGCCCCCTCCCCCAGCCGCAACTGGGCCAGGCAAAGAACCGGGTGTGTCTGCTTGTGCGGGGAGGGGATGTTTTTAAAACATGTGCCCCTTTGGTTACGGGAGGGGCGAGTGTGCCGGACGCGCGGCGATTCGGGTGGGAGCCTGTGGAAAAGTCCTCAGCGCCAAGGAGCAGGGGTGGCCGCTTTGAAAGCCGATCCTTTGAAAGCTGGGGGTATGAAATGGGGGAGGTGGGGAAAACTTCAGAGCTGCACAGAGGGTGGATTTTTGCTCCCCTCTGCTCTTTGCAAGGCTGCTCCGCCTGTAACCCTTAGTCCTGGCCCCGAGCTTCGCTCCCCCTCCCCCCCCGGCCCACAGCTCTGGGCATGCCCCTCACGCCCAACCCACAGCCCCTCCGCTCTGCTAGCCCCTGGCTCTCCCCCATCCCCGGACACACACAGCGCTGGCAAAACTCCTCAGTCCTGACTCTCTGCCGCCATTCCGGGAAGGGGTGGGGGGAGCAGTGAGTTGAGCCAGCGGAGCAAAGTGCTGAAATAGGGTCTCTAGGCCCTTCCAGGAAGATCAAACTGACCCTGGGCTGCAATCCAGGCTTGGAATGGGGCGGGTGAGGTGGCCCCTGCAGTCATCACAGCGATTGTGTTCAGAGCTGCCCCTGCTGCTGCGGATGGCCACTCCCCCAGGCCGCGGAGTGCAACACTTTCGGGCTATGCTCCGGCGCGGGGCCCGGCTCCGTTCCTTGGCCTGCCTGGGCAGGTGCAGGCTTGTAACTTTCAGCAGCAAACTGTGTTTTCTCAGAGCAATTTAGCCTGTTCCTTTCTAGGTTCCTGGCGGTGTTCAGGCTGCCCCCACCCCGGTCCCCCGTCGTATTTCCTCTTCCCCGCTTCGTCTTGGAAAGAGACTCAGATTCCTCGGACTCAGTCAGCCAAGGCCTCTGGCTTTGCTTGAGCTTTCTCTTTCTGCCAGTGTTTCTGCTTTCCCACCCCAGCATCCGAACCTTGGCCAGTGATTCCCCCCCACCTCCCCCCCACCCCAAATACCGCTGCAGGATGAGGCCTGGTGGCGAGAGTGGGAAGGACTGGGCATCAGGACGCTTGGGTCCGTTCCCGTCGCTGGAAGGGAGAAGGGATGTCAGAGCTGCCACGTGGGCTGGTGGCTCAGGAGCTCGGGGTTCTATTTCCTGGCTCTGCTGCTGACTCTCTAGAAACGTTCTCAAGTCACGTTGGCTTTCCGTGCCTCAGTTTCCCCCATAAAACCGTTGTCTGCCTCCTGGGGTTGGGAGGGTTAATTGCAAAGTGCTACATGTTAAGGGGGGAGGAAATCAGTGGTGCTCTCCCCATGAGCCCTCCTGGTGGTTGCTCTTTGGGTAGGGTTCGAAAAGTGCGGTCTTCCACCATCTGCCTGCCTCCTGCTTTGCAAACTGGCAGCATGAACCTAAGACTGGCCGTACTGGGTCAGATCAAAGGTGCATCTAGCCCAGTATCCTGCCGATGGGAGCCAATACCAAGTGCCCCAGAGGGAACGAAGGGAACAGGGAATCATCAAGCGATCCATCACCTGTCGTCCATTCCCAGCATTTGACACACAGAGGCTAGTGACACCATCCCTGCCCATCCTGGCAAGTAGCCATAGATGGACCTATCCTCCAAGAAAGTATTTCGTTCTCTTTTGGACCCTGTTGTAGTTTTGGCCTTCACAACATCCTCTGGCAGGGAGTTCCACAGGTTGGCTGTGCGTTGTGTGAAGAAAAAGTTCCTTTTGTTTTGTTTGGCATGAATAGGGGAGAAGGGAGTAAATGCAGGACAGGCTTGCCAGCAGTCAGGGTGCTTGTTCTTAATTAGCTCTCCAGTATTCCTCAGGCCCGCTAGACCTTCGCAGTGCTGCAGTGTCTGGAGCTGGTTGCTGGTGCTGCCTAGTGAGGATACTGGAGTGCTTCAATGAAGCAGCTCTGGCACTCGTCTGTTTGGTTGAAATGAGTAATTCAGTTCTTTCTAGGTATGTGTATGGCTCCTGGCCATGTCTAGTAACGGTTGGCATTGGGGCTGTGGGTAAGAGCCCTCCCGCCCCCCAGGTGGATCAGGGCCCCATTGTGCTGTGTCTGTACGGACAGTTCCCATCCCAAAGGGCTTAAACTAGGTAGGGTGAGCATCCCACAACCACTGTGGAGCGCCGCCGCCTCTGGGAAATAGGGCAGGATTGTGAGCCCTGTTTTGCAGATAGGGAACTGAGACGCAGAGCATTACAGTGACTTGTCCCACATCACATACGCAGTCTGGGGTGGGACTAAGGAATTGACCCCAGATCTCCCAAGTCAAGGCTTTAACCACTAGACCATACTCCCTCTGCTGCTGCATCGTCTTGCCTTGCAGTCAAAATGCAACATGAGTGCAGAACATTTGATGGCTTTTTCACTCTGGGCTTCTAGAGGCTGCTGTTCTAAGCCTCCCGTTGCCCCATTCCCTCCCCTGGGAAACACCCCGTGTGGGACCACAGCTGCCGCTCCACCTTCCAGCACGGCTGCCCCCCCAGTCACATGAGAGATGTGGGAAGTCTGGTGTCTGTTCCTGGCTCTGCCACTGACTTGCCGCGCAATCTTAGGCAAGCCCCTTTGCTACTCGGTGCCTCAGTTTCCCCACCTGCCTGTTTGCCAGAACATTTGTATTGTGAGCAATTAGGGCAGGGACTATCCGCCACGGGTCTGCAACACCCCGCACAGATCGGCTCTTCATAATGCCAGTGCCTCCATAATGCCGATTGTAATTCAGATATTTTCTTTAAACTCACTGCTGCTGTGATGTCTCCAAAACAATGGGCTAAGGGCAGATCACTAGTGTGCTGTGAGCATTGCTTGTTACGTTGTTGGTAGTTCTCTTGCTGTTACCTTGTGTTCCTCCCTTGTCTGGCTGTTGTGCCCTGCTGTTGTCTCCTGGACCTGGCTGGTAAGCTTTTCAGGGAGGCAACCTTCTCTTCATTATGTGCTTGACAGGGTGCTAATCTCTGATTGCCCTTCAATTGCTACTAGAATGAATAGCCCAGAGCAATATTTTTTTCTGAGAGTTGGTGTTCATATAACCTATGGAACAATCTGCCACCAGGAAGTCATGCGGCCAAAACCATGTGGCTCTGCTTTTTAAATACAGTCTACATGCTGTCTCAACAAGAGGTGTCACTCCCCAGGCTGAGATGAAGGGAGCATTGTGCGGTGGGTCCACTAATCTCCAGTTACAGATCCACCAGGGAACATTTGCTCTCCAAGACCCTACAGTAGGTGGTGTTCGTATGGATTGAGACAGTATTTGTAGCCATAAACAGGAGGCACTTGGTGAAGAAAGGAGCTACAGTTGCATGCATCATCAGACCCCTACTTAGCTTGAGCACCACACCAGTTTTGTCTACTTTGTTTACCAGGGGTTGCACTCTGCCCTGAATGTTCTTCAGCATAGGGGGCACCTAGTGGCTGATTAAGGTACTGCTAGTAAAGCAGTTGTCACATGAAACCAATGACTGGGTAGCCTGTGCAGTTTGGGGCGGAGAGGTCTGCACCAGCCGCTTTGTAATCAATCCTCGTGTTGCTGGGTTTTCCAGGTACAGAACCTGAACAACATCGTCTCCTTCCCCCCTGGACAGCCTGCTGAAGGGGCAGCTGAAAGATGGCCGGCTGGTAAGCCCCTGCTCCGGTCGGGGGCACTTGATGTGGGAGGCACGCGATGGAAGGGGAGCGGAGGAAGAAAGGCTTCCACCCAGTTTCTGTGTCCTTGCCTGGGGTGGACTCTTGTGTCTCCATCCCTTTGCCAGGAGCGGGTCCTTCCACCTACGGTCGATGGCTCCCGGGGGGTTTCCTCCTTGATTGCAGCACCTCCTGCAAAGCCCAGGCTCATGCTCGTACCCAGGTGCCCTGCACGCGGGCAGCCTCCTCAGACCCACAGGATGTGGGCTTCCCCCCTGAGGGTCTCAGGAGATGTGTGGGAGGAAGAAGGGCAACCCCTGACCTTCCTTACCTCCCCATCCCCATGCTATGGCCTCTGCTGAGGTGGGGACAGGGACTGTGCTGAGCACCCCAGGATCTGGGACAGGGACCGTGCTGAGCACCCCAGGATCTGTGCCCATGCTTATTCATTGCCAAAGGCTTTTTTGGGCTGCTAAAAGCATCCCCCCACACACACACACACACAAACTGGAGGCCCTGCCTTCTCCCCCCAATGAAGGGGCAGGGTTCCCATCCCTGCCAACACCCTCTTTACACACCTTCGTTGCAGCAGGCAGACAGAGCTGCCTGGCAAGTCACAGCTCTGCAGCAGGGCAGACAGTGTCCGGATGGTGCGTGCAGTAGTAGTCTTGTGTCTTGGCTGGGGGTCCAGCTCTCCGCGAGCGGGGCTCATTGGTCCGGGTGCTGCGCAGGCGATACCGTCTCTGCCTCCGAGCCGAGGGTGTGGAAGGAGGGTTGTGGCGCTCCCCATTTTGGCTGGGGAAGCCAAAGCACGTTGAGATTAAAAGATGTGTCAAAGATCCTGCCAAGAGCCTGCAGCAGAGGAGGGGCCGGACCCTAGACCAGGCCCTCACCCAGTGTTCCCTCTAACTTTTTCCATACGGGGGTGGAATAATGTTTGTGATGTGCACCGAGGCTTGTGTAGATGTGCACCACCCTCGACACACATGCTGCTGGCTGGGGGTGCTCTGCTAATCAGCTGGGCAGCATTTGGATCTCTCCTGGGTGGCTGCCCAAGTGTTCAGCAAGCGGATCGGAGCTGCTGGCTGAACCCTCTCTTGTAGCGGCCTCACCCCCGCTGGAGGACAGGACAGGAGACTGGGAGGGGCTGTTCTTTCCTAGCTACAGCTCCTAGCAGGCCCCAGTCTGCTAATGCCTGGGGCAGAGGAGTCGCGTCTCCCTGTGCCTGGGAACCCGTCTCCCTCCAGCCCAGGCTGTGTCACAATCGTCCAGTCCCACACTGGCCTGCGCCAGAGGGCAGCTCGGAGCTGCAGTCCCTGGGCAAGTTGTGTGTGTCCCTCGTGGCTGGGCAGGTGTGGGAGCCCCAAGGCCTAGTGCCTTGCACATCTGGGTCAAGGGGCGTGGCCTGAGACTGCAGGGCTTTCTCCTTGGGGATGCAGGGAGGGTCTAGGCAGCACTGTCCCTCAGGGGTGCAGGACCTGGGACAACCTCCCTCCCCATACTCGCTCCCCTGCCTCTTTCCCCACTCCACCCATTTCCCCCCAACCCCTCCCCCGAGCCACCCGGCTCCTCCCCAGCTGTGCCCTGAGAGAACCGGCCAAATGGGTCCCTGTGGGCTGGGGGTTGCAGATCTTGGGTCTCCTGTTGCGTGCAAAGCTGGTTGTCCCTCTGCAAGATGCTCTCTCCCCTTCCCTGGATGCCTGGGTCCCTTCCGCAGGTCCCATCCCTCCCCGGTGGTCTGATGAAAGTGTCTCCCTTTGCATAGCAGGGCTCGTGTCGTGGCACCGGGGAGCCGATGTGCCTCTGCTGGGTGTCCCGTCTGTACCTGGTGCTGGGGCAGGGCTGGAGGCCTCATCTTCTCCCCCCCACCCCGGTTGGGAAAGGGGGCTAAGAATGCTAGGCACTCTTCTACCACCTGATGGGTGTTTAGCAGAGGGGCTGCCCCCAGCTCCATTCCCCTGGCCCAGGGGCTGTAGTGCTGCTTTGCCCGGAGAGCTGACTGTTCTCCCGGCATCCCTGGGAGGAGGGAGGAGTCAGTGGGCTTTGCGTCCGGCTTGCTGGAAGCTGGAGCCGTTATGGCTGGCGTGGCCTGGCTTTGTGGCTGGGACGGATGCCTGGCTCCGCTCTAGATCCTGGGAGACAATTGTCCATCGCCCCTGTCTGTGCTGTAGCAAGGCTGGACTGAGGAAGGAAGCCGGAGGGGCATGAGTTGAGCTCTGAGTGGGGGCACGTAGGGCCGGCAGGCTGGGGCTGAGGGGAATGGCTGGGGCTGTGGATGGAGCTTAACCCAGGAAGAGCACAGCATGTCCAAGTTGGCAGGAGGGGAGGGAGGCCCAGTTCCTTGCCAAGTAAAACGAGTCCCTGCCTTGCCCGCAGCGCTGCCCTCGCTGACTGCAGCTCTCCCTCCCGCAGGATTACAAGAAGCAGATTGAGAAGGCCTGGAAGGATTATGAGACCAAAGTGTAAGTCGCTCCATTGCCGCTGGCAGGAACAGGCTTATCCTCGAAACAACAGGGGTTTGTGTGGGGGCTGCAGCTCGGGAGCTGGCCGGGCCCCTGGCAGCAAAATGAGGTCACCGGGTCTCCTGACTGGCCAGGCTCCTGTGTGCGCTGCTAGTTACTGCCATCTGGGTGCTTGGGCCTGAAAGGAGACTGCAGCACAAGTGCTGGCTTGGGGCTCCCAGACCGAGGCGCTGTGGAGAATGGTGCAGGAGTCCTTTGCTATATCCCAGGTCCAGTTGCTCCCAGCAGGGGGTGCTGTGGTGCAGGAGCCCTTTGCTATCCCAGGTCCAGCCGTTCCCAGCAGGGGGTGCTGTGGTGCAGAAGCCCTTTGCTATATCCCAGGTCCAGCCACTCTCAGCAGGGGGCGCTGTGGAGAATGGGGCAGGAGCCCTTTGTTATCCCAGGTCCAGCCACTTCCAGCAGGGGCCACGGTAGGAGATGAAGCAAGAAGGGCTGTGGGGAGCTACCTGCTACTTCAGTTCAGTTTGGAGGGTGCTGCAGGGAAGGGGGCAGGAGACTGCAACACAACCCTTCCCTTCCCAGCTGGGGCTGAGGTTGGGCTAAGGGTGGGCGAGCGGGCTGCAGGGTAAGTGTGCAGCAGTGCCACTCCCAGTTTGGCTCAGCAGGAGTCCTGGCAGGAGACTGCGCCGGAGCACCAGGGATTGGTCAGTTCACGGCTCTCACTCCCAGATGAGGCACTGTAGAGAATGACCCTGCACCTTGGTGAGGGTCAGACTGGGCAGTCCTTGTGGTTCCTTCTCACCCCCTAGTTCTATGGTTAGGCTGCTCGCTGTGTGGGCGAGTTGGCTGGGGGGGGGGAGCTCCCAGTTCTGCATCTCCCCACGGATGTCTCCTGCTTGGGTCTTGCCAGCAGAACTAGGCAGTAATTCCAGACTTGGCTTGACAGCTGGCCCTCCTGCCTCCCCAGAGCCAAGATTGAGAAGGAGAGGGAGCGAGCCCGGGCAGCGGGAGTCATCCAGGTGGAGCCGTCGCCAGCGGACATCGCCGAAGAGACGCAGAAGGAGCGCCGCATGTTCCAGCTGCAGATGTGCGAGGTGATGGCGCTTTCCATGCCGGAGCAGCTGTGGGTGCTTTTATCAGGGGAAGGTACACTGAGGCTCTCTGCGCACCCTGGCGTGTCTGATCGCTGCCTTGTCAGGAAGGGAAGGATCATTTCAGAGGGGGTATTGAGATGCCCTGATCACACATGGAGTTTGTGGCCAAATCAGAATTGAACCCGAGTCCCAGTTCAGTGCCTTAACCAATGGTCCCTTTTTTTTTTTTTTAAATCCATTGGTGGAATAAATTTTGTTATGTGCACCAAGGCATGCGTGGATGAGCACCAACAGTAGAAACACATGCTATTGGCAGCTGGCACTGTGGGCATTCTGCTAATCAGCTGGGCGGCACCTGAATCTCTGGGTGGCAGCTCCAGCTCTCTGCTTACAGGGAATGCTGACCTTATCCACTTGGCTCTCCTGCCTTAGCCCTCACCGGGCACTTTCACGCACAAGAGCCTAGTGATCTGTAGAAAACAAAGCAGATGAAGGAGTAAATGGGCTGCCGGTTACCCTACCCAACAGCCGGCCTTGCTCAGATACTTCAGGGACGGAGGCGACAGAAATATGCCAAGGGATCAACTCCTGCATGGCGGGGGGTGTGGGGCAAGAAGGGCATTGGCCTGTCTCTCACTGCTTATCTGCATTGCCCCTTGTCTGCGACAGCCCCTCCGCCCCCAGCACACTGCTGGCCTGCAGCTCCTGTCTGCTGCCCCGGTGCCGAGGTGTAGCGAGGGTGTTATGTACCTGGGGGCCAAGGCAAAATTTGCTCCACCCTGGCGCATGGCCAAGAGGAGGGCGGTGGGGGGGAAGGGGAGCTTGTACTGCGTCTTCCCCCAACCCCTCCAGTTTGGGGCCTGGCCCCCACACGCACTAACCCATTGGCGGAGATGGAGGAGGGTTGGGCAGCGGGCGGAGGAGGAGCAGGCGAGCCGAGGGACGACAGTGGGAGGGGAGTGGGACTAAATTGGTGCCCCCCTAGCATAGCCCCTGGGGGCAACTGCCCCCGCGCTCTCCCTTGCTATGCCACTGCTGGTGCCTGCCTTGCCTTGCCTGTAGCCTGGCCGCTGGCTGTCACTTGGGTCTGTCCCCAGATTCTAGGGAGCGCTGGGAAAACTGGCCAGCAGCACGGAGAGGCAGGTTTCCATCCTCCCTGCTGCTGGGTCCTCTCTCCACACACAACCTGTTGGCCTTAGTCCTGGAGCACCCCACTTTGGCCACAGGCTAGCGAGCCCCACAGCTTCCCGTTGGGCCTGCCCGTCCCAGTGCCCTGCTGTCTCTGCCGGCTCTCAGCTCGAAGGGTCAGGATCTGCAGTGGGGGAAGGAGGCCTTGTGCTGGGCCCAGTCTCTCCGACACTCAGAACTTCCTCCTGCTGCTGCCTCCAGCGCTAGGAATCGGCTTTGACCTTACACTCTTCAATACCTCTGGTGTGTGGCTGGCGCAGGGTTGGGGAATCTAAGGCTCAGGGGCTGGATCCAGCCCCCGAAGCTTGCGGCTCCCTCCCAGCATTGGGGAGACAGAGCTGGCACTCTAGCCCCCCCTGCTACCCCCTACCCGGAGGTGGAGTGCACAGAATCTACTAGCCTGGGCCCCCAAAGGCTGCGGTGTGAGGAAAATGTGAGGAGTGTCTTTCTCCTCCGTCGGGGCCCAAGGGAGAGAGGGGGGTTGGGGTTTTTTGCTTCTCACTTGTGTGCAGCCCCCGATTGATTTTTCTGTGGGTCAGCGGCCCTGGCCCAAAAAAGGTTCCCCAACCCTGGGCTGGAGAGTGAATGCAGCCTCTTGCTCTGGGGGCCGAGTGCTGGCCCAGCTTGCCTTCCTACCGTTGCTTTTACCGTGTGAAGCCCAGTGCAAACCACATGGGGTCCCGTTTGCTTTGTTCTTCAGCAGGGCCAGTTTAGCAGGGGAGAAAAATATCTCGTTGGGGCCGGGGCCAGCCCCAGCCCTGAACTCCGGGCCAGGCCTCTGGCCGCGGCTCTCTGGGAAGATGTCCTGCACAGCAATAGCCGCTGGGCTGTGCCAGCGGTTCCCACGATGGTGCGCAGCATCTGCAAGGGAGGAGTCAGTGCTGCTAACGACTCACCTGCCATCTCCGGGGCCGCTTGCACAGACGGAGGCCGGATCTGTGCTCATGCTTGCGAAGCATGAACGGCTGCAGGTCTGTCACTTGCGTGTCCCAGCCAGTCTGAGAGAGAATCCAGAAACTTGGGCAGGGTGTGTGTGTGTGGGAGATTCCGGCTTCGGCTGGGGTAGAAGAGGCCGGGGAAGTCCCCGGAGTGAGCTACAAAGCCAGGAGGATTTAGCCTTGTGCAATAACACTATGCACGTCTACTTTGCCTTTCATCTGCGCTAGAAGCTCTTTGCAAACAGGAGTGAGTCAAGCCTCAAACCGGACCTGCCAGCTAGGCAACCACACATCCCCATCTAACAGCTGAGCAAACCAGCGGGCGGCAGAACCCAGGAATCCTGCTGCCTTGACCCCTGCTTTAACTACTAGTCAGTGCTGCCCTCCTGGAAACAAGAAAGGAATCCAGGAGTCTGGGCTTCCCCCTCCCTGTTCCAACCACTGGACCCACTCGGCCTCTCATCCCGCCTCTGTCTACTAGACAACACCCTTACGGAGCCCAGGTGTGACGCAAGGCTGTCAACATGTAGTCTAGGCTTATTGCTTAATCTTGTCGACTGCACGATCGCCCCTTGCTGCCTCTGCATCCCACAGAGCAGCCTCTGTCTGCCACCAGCCTGGGCCCGCTGTGGGCAGAGGCTGCTTCACGGCAGCAGCCCCTGTCCAGGGTGGGGCCCAGCTTCCCACGGACTGAAGCTGCTCTGCATCCCATGGAGCTCAGACTCCCCACGCCCGGGGGCTGCTGCTGCCCCATGCTGCTGCCTCTGTATCGGAGCCGGCGGCCGGTCTGCCCCAGGAGCTGGTTTTTAAACTGGCTCCCCTCGTGGTCCAGCTCTGCTTTTCTTCCCCAGCTGCTGCCTCCAATACAGAGGCAGCAGCGCAGGGTGGCGGGGGGCTCCCAGGAGAGGGGCCAGGAGCGCACTGACAGCCGGCCCGCCCCGGCGACTATTACCCAGTCGTGTCATGGCTAAGATTTCACGCGGGTACACGACTGTTCAATCACACGCTCTCTGACATCCCCGTGCGACGCACGTTGCAGGAACACGTCCACAGTGAGCGTGTGCGCCAGGAGTGGCTCCCTGAGGAGCTTCAGCTGCTGTAGCCAGAGCTGAGCATCTGGCTGCCAGTGCAGAGGGGGCCGTCTACAGGCCTGGACCCTGGCCGGGCTGGGGGGTGGAGGGCAGCGTCGGCTGGAGGATCCTGCGAGCGGCTCGTGGGGGCGAGGGGAGGGAAGGTTAAGAGCCGTGAAAGGGCAGCAGCTTTCCTCCCTTGTTGTGGTTTTGGGCTCCGTGGCAGGGCTGGAGCGCTGGGGGTGAGCCAGGGGCTGAGTCATCCCTTTGAATAGCTGCACTGTTAAGTAAATACCAGCACATGGAAACGCTCCGTGTTCGTGGTGCAGCGGGAGGGAAGGGCTTTGTTCCAGGGACTGCAGTGGAAGAAGAGATGTCTGCGCAGTATCCAGTGGCCCCCCGGGGCTGCGCTCCCCCTGTACCTGCTGTGCTAGGTTAGGGCTATTGGATTTCACCCTGGGCTCAGTGCCCGGCTCTGTGTCCCTCTCAGCCTTGTCGTTCAGTCTAACTCATACCTTTGCATGCACCAGAACCCACACACAGTCCAAAGACTCCCCATTGCTGGTTAGCTGTACGGGGTCTGTGACACACAGCTAGGCAGTTCCTGTTCCAGTGATCCGCTGTGTGTGGCTTTTCTAGCCAGTGATTTATAAGGCATAGCAGCTAAATGTTTCTGGGTTGGTGCCCTGTTGGCTCTGGCAGAGGACTGAGGGCTGCGCCAGGATTCATGGAATGGTTACATGTATCCTAGAATACTAGGACTGGAAGGGACCCTGGAGCCTATCAGGTCCAGTCCCCTGCCCCCATGCAGCCAACAGCAGGCAGGGCCCGAGTCATATGCCTCCAGCCACGATCCTTCCTTCCTTTGGCACTTGTCCTAGCATGGGGATAGGGGAAATCTCACATGCCCATTGCTGCGTTTCCCCCTCTTCCCCCCCCCGCTCCCGCCCCCTCCCGGGCTAGGGATGTGAAGGACTCTCAAGTATCCAATAAGCAAATTCTTATCAGGTAGTCAACAGGCTAGTCAACTAGTCACTTCCCACCCCCCCTTGCTGCCTCTATCAGAAAGAGGCAGCAAGGTGGAAGAAAACGGCAGCACCGCGTGGAGCCCGGGGCCAGACCTTGGGCTCCACGCAGCGCTGCCGCTTTGAAACGCCGTGTGAAGCCCAGGGCCAGCTGGGGTGTCCCCAGGCTCCCTGCAGCATTTCAAAGTGGCAGCACCGCATGCGGCCCGGGGTCAGCGGGGGAGTCCCCAGCTGATCCCAGGCTCCACTTGGCGCTGCCTCTTTGAAACGCCGCAAGGAGCCTGAAACCTGTGGCGTTTCAAAGCAGCAGCACTGCTCGGAGCCCGGGGGCAGCAGAGGAGTCCCCAGCTGATCCCGGCCTCCATATGGCGCTTTTGCCTTTAAAGTGTAGCAACAGCCCTAGGGCTGTTTCTAACTTCAAAGGCAGAGGCACCCTATGGACTGTTCGATTAGTCAATTACTCGCAATTTAACATCCCTACTCTGGGCCTGCGCTGGGAGGTGATCAGCTCCAGGCCACTTGGTGGTCCCTGATCTGCTGTTTGTGGCCAGTGCCTGCTCTGACAGCAGTCGCCTCATGCCCAGGCTCCCGCTCCCATCAAAGAATTCATTGAACTCCACAAGGCTGGGAAGTATCACTTCTGCTTGTGGATGGGGAAACTGAGGCATAGAGAGGCCCAAGGTCTCCCAGAAAGTTAGTGGCAGAGCCAAGAACAGACCCCAGCAGTCTTTAAGCACCAGAGACGCCAATCCCTTCTCAGAACCAGAAATAGAGTCCAGGAGTCCCAGTAGCCTCTTGACGGCTCAGCAGCAGTACCTCCCATGAAAGCTTCAGCTCCCATTCATGGCTACTCCCCTTCCCCCCTCCCAAAGGCTCGCCGTTGTTCTGCCTTGGCCTGTTACTCCAACCCTCCATGCCCCCTTTCCTGGGCTCGCAACACATTTCTCCGGCTGTGCTACTGGCAAAGGAGAAATAATAATCTCCCGCCCCGGCCCGGCCCGACTGTAATGCAGCCAGCTGGGAGACGTTACAAAAAGAGAGCCCAGCTCCTCGGGCAGCACTTTTCCCCCGGCCTCCTCATGCTGCCTGCCTCCAAAATGCACAGATATAGGCTCTTCTTAATGAGTCACATTAACCCCTTTGCTGCTGCTGCCTTGTTGTCCAGGTCCAGGAGCCAAGCAGCACTGTGCTCCTTAGAAAAAGGCCAGCGAACCCAAGAGATCTGCTGCATTCAAAAAAGGATTGAACATTTACATGGACAATGAGACCACCCAGAGTGTGATAAGGATTTAAATCCTCATGATTCAGAGCACAGGCCAACTCTGAACTCATCAGGGTCAGGAAGAAACCTCCCCTGAAGGACAAGTCATTCCTGGTCTTCAGGGTTTCTTGCTCCTTCTTTTGATGCTGCTGGTACCTCCTGCTGGAGACAGGATATTGGGTTAAATGGAGTCTGGTCTGAACCATTGGGGCAGTTCCTATGAGAAAATTAAAATGGAAGAACTTTACCCTCTGCCCAGTTCAGCAAGCCACTGACAGTTGCATTGGCTGTAATGGGGACAAAATGGGATTGTGCTTTCTGCTTTGCTTTTTTGCATGAAGATCTAAAAGTTTTTTTTTTTCTTTCAACTTAACTCACACACTTGCGTGTTTTATGTGAGGGTCTGTGGATAACTGAAGAGCTATTAGGTTAATGCCATTGCAGATGCTACACAAGTAAAGCCTAATTAATTGAGAGGAGGAGTGGTATTTTTCTTTGACCGGGTTTTAAACGGGTATTGGTTTTGGTTAACGCTGTATTTAACTCAAAACTTAACAAACACTTGGGGGGAAAACTGTCTTTGTTAAAAACCAACAGACCCAGTCCTTGACCTTTGGGTGCAGAGAGAGCTCCCAATCCCCATCCTTGGGTTTTCCCAGGGAAAGCTCTGGCACACGAGTGGAGACGAGCCGTAAGAGACATAGGTTATAACTTGACCTGCTAAAATTGAGTTAAATGTGTTAAGGCTGCATTAGGAAAAATACTCCTGTGCAGGCTGGGCTTATTTTATCCGTGTTAGCGAAACACAACCCATTTTTGTGGCTGTGACCAGGCTTTAGAAGCAGCTGTAGCGGAGTCCCCCTTGAACTGCTCTGTAAAATGATTGTGACCGCATTCACTGTGCCACTGCCTGAGAAAGCGATCCGGCTGGGCAAAGCCCAGTTTAACTGGCCATTCTTTCATCTGGTCCTCAGAGAGTTTCCAGCAGAGATGGGACCTGGCGCAAACCGCTCTAGACTTGGGGGTAAGTTCACATGCACATCTGGATTTGCAGCCCATGTGCATCTAGAGGCATTTTCCAGACCTGAATCTGATCACTAAAGAACTGGCCATACAGCAACACAAAGGCTTGGACTTCTGAAAAGTCTGGCCTCTTCCAGTCCTTTCCTCTGAGCTAGTCCAACGTTTGAGTCCCCCCTCAACGACATCCTAACTCGGAGTTTCTTCTCCTTCTCTAGTACCTGCTGAAAGCCAACGAGAGTCAGATGAAGCAAGGTCCAGACTTCCTGCAGAGCCTGATCAAGTTTTTCCATGCACAACATAAGTAGGTACCGCCCCACGCAGCACATCCTTTGAGCTGGCGATGTCACTTCCTGGAGAAGAACTCTAGACTTGCCACCTCGCCCTCATTTGCTTTAATTCCCAGTAGCTCTCAGTGGTGGCCAGAGAGCATTGAATCTGCATGGAGTTCAGCAACCCCATGCCAGCCACATTCCATGTTTGCTGAGTATGAAAGACATTAAGCTCACGTGCTTAAGGGCCACAGAAAAGGGCACTTTACTGACCCTGAGTCCAGTGAGTGGTTACTTTGTTTTGTGTGATTAGATCATTACTAAAGCAATCCCTCGCCATGGAGAGAAATTACCCTAGTAGCAGTTAGTTTGCATTACTGTGTAATATTTTATTACTAGAAAATTGACCCGGTGTTGCTTGGGTCCTTAACTTTTGCTTTTTGAAAAATAAACTGAACAGGCCCATGCTTCATTTACATCATTGCTCTGGGGTGGGGCTGGGGAGGAGGGGTTCAGTACGCAGGTGGCCCTGGGGAGAGAGAGGACCCCCAGCACTCTCACTGCAGCAGCTTGGGGTCAGGTGAGATGTGCCTCTCCAGGGCCGCTGCAGGTCCAGCGGGCACAGCCTGGGGAGGGGTGCATGTCCCCTGGCTGGGGCAGGTCCAGATTAGTTATTTTATTTAGTTATTTAAAACATTTTTATTCCTCCTCTCTATTTAAAAATATTCAAGGTGGCTTACCAAATTTTTTAAAACAGAATAAATAAATATACATAAAGTAAAATGCAGGACCCCAAAGGGGGGGACGGGACATAAAACCTGCTAAAACACCTCAAGAGGAGGAACACAAACACACACACACACACCCCACAACTGGGGGCCATGGAAGGGCCACCTGTCCCTGGCAGCAGCAGCTATGGGTGAGCTCCAGGTTGGTGCTGTGGCAGAGTGGGAGGTGCCCCCTCCTGTGGCCTCAGCATGGAGCAGATACGGCCCAATCCCATTCCCGGCACATCCCGTTTTCCTGGCACAAGCAAACCCTTACGTTACTTTAAGTTGTGATAAGAGGAAGCTGTATACTGAATTTGGTGGTCCTAGCTCTGACTGTTTAGGAGGAGTCCTTGGACAGACAGGCAAACTCTCTCAGATCTATAGTAGATTAAGTGTTTTACATCTAGGGAAACTGAGGTGTAGTGAGTGGCCACAAGTCTTTCAGAGACCGAGCTAGGAGTAGACTCCAGAGCAGCTGGCCTCTAGATCCTGCCCCAGGCTCTAGTGGAGGCTGCTTCAGAACAACAGAGGAGACAAGCCTGCATCATAAAACTTGCATCCAGGCTGGGATTTCAAACAGCCCTACGTTTGGAAGTGTTCAGATCTGGGCCAGATTGGGGTCACTCCAGAATTATTTGGTGTTTGATCCTATACGTTTTGCAGTGGGATGAAGCCCTGAACGATTAGAGGTGAGAGGTTCAGCCTCAGCCCCAGCCCACCCCAACCTTCTGAGCTGGTGATCTACTTCAGGGGAGCAGTCTTACTTGCCCAGCGGCCCATACTGCCCCTGGAAGCACGTGGGCTGCATCACAAGCTGATACCCCTACTGCTTTATGCACAGGGTCTAGAGCAGTGTTTCCCAATTGGTGCTCTGTGGAACCCCCTGCCCCCTCTTAAAGAGACAGAGTCTATTTTTCTGTGTTGTTGGTTTTTTGGTTTTTGGTTTTTTTTGCTTAACAAATTTTAGCCTGGCAACCCTAGGGGTTCCTTGAAATTCTTTTAAGCTGAAAAGGGTTCCGTGGGCAAATAAAATTGGGAAACACTGGTCTAGAGGCACAACGTGTGTGGCCACTGGTTTTGGAGGTGAGGTCTGCGTTCTAAGCTCCCTCCCCTCCACGTCATCCGGCCGTGTGGCTGTGGCTCTTCGGGAGCCCTGGTGTGGCCCTGGCACTCTTGGCGTGTGCTGGCCAAGAGGCCCAGTGTGGCAGGAACTCCGAGATGTCGACAGTAGCTTTTGGTAGCTGGTGGTGAAGGACCTGGCCACGTGTGATCACCATTTTTCTCTCTCACTCTCAGTTTCTTCCAAGATGGCTGGAAGGCTGCTCAGAATCTCTACCCTTTCATTGAGAAGCTCTCCGCCTCCTTACATGTAGTAAGTGTGCTCAGCCAAGTGCTGCAGATGCTCAGCGCTTCTCTGGACTAGGGCTGTAGGCGAGTAGTCGAATCAAGTTTTCCCGCGCCCCCTTGCTGCCTCTGTACGAGAAGCAGCAGGGGGCCGGGGAACAGAAGCTGGTGCTGGGGGGAGCTGGCTTAAAAGGCGGTCCCCCCTCAGCACTGTCTCCATGGTGTTGCCTGCCCCCCACCCACCTCTATCAGAGGCAGCAAGGGGGGATAGGGGAGGCTGCTGTGAAGCAGCCTCTGCTCATGGTGGGCCCAGACTTGTTGCGGGCAGAGGCTGCTCTGGCAGCAGCCACTGTCCATAGGGGTCCCAGCTGCTGGACCCGGTGCAAGCCAGGACAGAGCAGTCCCGGTTTGTGCCGATCCAGGACACTTCGCCTCTGGATTTTAAATGTGGTTTTTAAATGCAGAGCCGCAGCAGTCCAGAGCTGGCACGAGCCGGGATTGCTCAGTCCCAGCTCCAGCCGGCTCCCACCGTGGCTCTGCAGAGGCCCCCTTATCGACTAATCGTGTAGTCAATACAAATTGTATCGAGAACACAAGTAGCCAGAGAATCGCAATGTAACATCCTTACTCTGGAACAGGCCCGTTAGTTAGATCCCTTGGAATCCATGGTGTGGAGCAATGAGCTTTCAGGAGAGAACATACTGGGGTTCGGCTGCCTTCTCCAAGAGGTGCTGCGGGAGGGAGGGGGGTTGTGACTGTCTAGTGCAGGGTGGCCAACCCATTCTGGGCAAAGAGCCAAGACAGCAGTGGATCCAGTGCGAAGAGCCAGGGCAAAGTTGTCGAGGACAAAAAAAAAAGGACTGCCCCTTTAAGAAAATGTGTTTAGAGGCTTTTTGACGACATCAGGCTCCCACCGGCCAACACCATCTTTGATACTCCATCTTTAATGGCCGCACCAGACGGCTCCCCTGCCCCGGTGAGCACAGGGGGCCGGGAGGAGAAGGCCGTTTTCAGGGGCACAGGGGCAGCTTTATGAACTGCTGGGGGGTAGCTTCATGAGCCGCACCCTGGGGGTGGGGGAAGAGCTGTGGGTTGGCCTCGGCTGGTCTAGTGAGCCTGACTTAGCCCCTAGGAAAGCGGGATGAAGCAATACTGAGAACACATTGCTGGCAGGGGCCCTGTGCCGTGTGTGCACAGTCCTGCCGGAGCAATGCAGGGGGAATTTTCAGTGCTCCAAATGAAGGTGCTACCATAGCATAAACCAGCTGATTTTTTGCATAGCAGAAAATCAGATCTCTCCGATCTACTGTATGTCTGGAAGTGTGTCCATGGACAAGTGGCTAAGCGAGAACCTACTCTGCCTCTGGCCCATGTTGGAGAGGGGATACTGGGCTAGATGGACCCTTGGTCTGATCCAGCCTGGCTGTTCCTATGTTCCTGCCTTAGTTTAGCTAGACAGCCACCTCCCCCATTCTGTGCTCTCCCCCCCGCCCTCCTGGTAGAGGGTGGGTGACGGGGATGGTCACATGAATGTCTGCTCCTGCTTCTCTTGTCAGCTGCATCAGGCCCAGGAGGAGGAGGTGAAGGAGCTCACTCAGATCCGGGACTCCCTCCGAGGCATCCTGCAGCTGGAGAACAAAGAGGTGAGGCTCCTGGCCTGTCCTCCCATGGCGCTTGGCCATGAAGGTATAACCAGCAGAGTCAGAGCATCCAACCTTGGATTTCCCACCGAGAGACGCAGGCCTGTTACCCTTTGACTTCCCCAGGGTAGCCAGGAGCAAGCAGAGCTGCGGCCAGTAGCCTCCCCAGGAATTGAAATTGCGGGGGGGGGTTTCGAATTTACGGGGGGGTGTCAGGGCTGATGAGGGGTGAGACCGTGAGGGTGAAGGTGGGCTGTATGGCACCATAGTTCACAAAACTGGGGGGCTGTTGGGGAAATTCAGGGGGGGTATACATCCCCATGGGGGGGCGTGTAGGGAAATCCCTGGCTGCGGCAGGCGGGTAGATAGGAGAACAGGAATGGATCCAACGCCCATTGAAATCAATGGAAGGGCTTGGCCTTCCAGGGTGGCAGAGACAAGCTGAGCTTAGCCACCTGCAGAGAAGTAGTGGCCGGAGCTGAGACAGACGATGGAGTGCACCAAAGGGGGCAGGACAGGAGGGAGGCCGAGGGCTCAGCATAGAGACTGCATTGATGCCATGGGGGAGAAGAGAATCCAGGCCTGGGATCAGGTTTGTTCACTAGCCACCCGGGGGGTGTCACAGGGGTGTTACGAAAGGGTCCGGGACTGGCCTGCCAGCAGTCAAAGGCTGGGTGAGGCTGGCCAGAAGGTAAGGCAAGTGTCCATGAGGTCACCAGAAGGGCGGTGGGAAAGAAGTTGGCTACCAAGGAGAAGACCCAGGAAGTCAGGATGGTGAGTGGCGGCTGGAGTTCCAAGTGATTCTCCAGGTGGCCATGATAAAGCTGGGGAGCGTTTGGGGGTGCTGAGGACAACATAAGGAAGATTTGGGGTCTTCCCTGCTGGCCCAGTCCTGCAGGATCAGGCCTTGGGAGGGCAAGAGGGCAGCAACGCTGCAAAGAAACAGACCCTGAGGCCTACGCTCTGAATATTTATTTATTTTACTTCTGTCCTCGGTGAGTCCAGGAAAACCTGCACAGGAAGAACTCTGGCAGCGGCTACAGCATCCACCAGCACCAAGGGAACAAGCAGTACGGGACGGAGAAGTCAGGTTTTCTGTCCAAGAAAAGCGACGAGTGCGTAGGAGCTGGCTCCGGTTTCAGACAGAGTCTTCCTGTGCTCAGAGCTAGCTGATGGCCATGGGAAGGCTGTAGGCCATAGGACGGGGCTGTTGAAGGGATGCAGGATCAGGGCTGGTTCCATGTGGGCCATGCAGGTGATCAGACTGGGAAGGGCCCCATGGGTCTTTCTGGCTTTTAAATATCCAAGTCCTGGAAAGCCCTCGTGTCTTTGCCCTGTTCATGCCCTGGCACCCTGGGAAATTCACACTCCACCCTGAGGATACACCCCCCCCCAGCAGCGAGGAGCATTCCCAGGTCAAGTGGATGTAAACCCACAAGCTCTGCTCGAGAAGCGTGGCCGCAGAGGTGCAGGTGGCGGCGAGGGCTGGCTACCCAAGCTGCCAGTCATCTTAGCCACTCTGCTCGTCTGCCCCACCCGAATTAGAAAGGATGCCTGCCAGCTGCTGGGTGGAAATTCCATTGACTAGTCCAGTGGTTCCCAAACTTTTTGATACTTGGGACCAGTAAACCCATTCACAAGCTTTTGGAGGACTGAGAATATTTATTTGCATATTTGCATATTCATTAAGCAAATGGTGAATATGCAAATAAATCCTGTCGCTGGCCCTACCTGTCTGGCAGATTGTTCCCCCCCCTTGGCCCCAATCCCGGCTGTTTTATCGGCCAGTGCCGGCTCCCCCGGCTGCGTCCGGTGCTGGGTGTACTGTGTTGGTGCACCCGGCGCCTGGCCTTCTCCCTGGGTCCTAGTGCCCGCCGGATCTACCCCTGCTACCTGGGAGCATATCCAGCAGAGATGTCACGGTGGTGGGCTCTCTCCCAAGAGGGCTGTGCCACCGCACTTGGCAGTGCGGGGTGCTGCTACCCCGTCACACAAATTAATAGAATCGTGTTCAATAATTTTTCTAAGGACCGGTATTTTTTTTCTAAGGACCGGTACTGGGCTGTGGACCACACTTTGGGACACGCTGGACTAGTCGATTACTTGATTAAATGCAATCTAGTGGATGGACCTGTAGCTGGGATCCTTTGGGATGACTTGGGGAAAACCAGAACAAGGGGGTTGGCTGGCTCGTGGGCTAAGATATGCAGCCTGGACCAGGACTTTGGTTTGGTAGTAACCCAGCTCAGAAGTCCTCCCTCTGTTGCCAGCTGATGTCGATTCAAAGTCAGGTTGGAGATGATTTGGTGGCATCAGTTCATTTCTTAGACTGGAGCGTGGATGCCTCCGTCCCATGCAAGCCCTGTCCAAGCCTGGCACTAATTGCTACCCGCGTAGGGAGCATCCGCAGAGAGGCCAGCGCCTGATGGAAAGGAATTTGTCCCAAGATGTCCTATTGGGGCAGGACTGGGACATGGTGGTACAGTCGCCTACACTGCAAGCATCTCTCCTGGACTTCAGTTTCCATGGTTACCAGCCTGGCACCAAATTCACTGTGAAAAGGGAAGGCCGGTTCTATGGCCGCAGCAGGCTGCTTTCTCTGGCGAGAAGGAAGGGTTTAACCTGTGTTCGTGGGCCAACAGCTGGTGCAAGGAATGCCTCAGGCTGTCGGGGGCATGTGCAGGGATTGAGGGAAGGGAGGAGGCACTTGGAGCAAAAGGAGAAGGCTGAGGCAGCCAGGGGAGTTGAGCTGGGCTCAGAGGGTATTTTCCATCCTGGGAGCTAAAGGAAGCACAACGCTCACTCAGCAAACGATGCTCCCCAGTAAAGCACGTCCCCGAGAGGCGGGTGATGGGCGTCCCCGTGGCGGGGGGAGAAGCTGGTTATCAGGCACTCAGTGGCCCCTCATTCCCTTCTCTCTGCCTGACCTAGAATCCGCAAAGTGTGGCAGAAGAGGAAGTGCGGCGTAAAGTACGGCTGCCTCACCATCTCCCACAGCACGGTAAGGCCAAGTGCCGGGCGCCGGCTCCTGGGCGGGCCTGGGGTTCTGCCCCCCACAGCACGTGCCTCACAAAGGAGCTTGTGGTACCGGGGGAAACCTTTTAGTTGAAAGGATCAGGCTGCACCTTTCGTGCCATGGTCCTCACGCGTGTCTGAGAGGGGAGCTGGGACGTTTACAAAAATAAACACTTGCGAATGTGTCACTGCTGATTTTTTTTCAGTGTTACACGTTTACACATGGGGGGGGGCACCAGCCCCTGCCTCCCCCCCGCCCTCCCTACTGCCGTGCAAGGATGGTGGGTACACTCAGGGAGCTGGCTTCCCACATGTACTGCCTGCCCTCCCACCCTCCGCTCTGCTGCCTCTCTATCAGAGGGGAGGGTGGGAGGGCAGGCGGTACACACACAAAGCCAGCTCCCTGCGTGTGCCCCCACCGGGACCCGGTGCTGCCTTAAAAGGCAGCAATGTTGGGTGAGGGCGCCATGGGAGGCAGCAATGGGGGGAGGGGTGGTGTGTGTAGTCTTTGGGATTAGCTGACAAGCCCAGGGTTATCAGTTAATTGTGTAAACGACGACACACTAAGATCCCGAGTGGGAAGGGGCGCTGTCTGCTTGTCATCTCAAAGCGCCATACAAGAACTGTGCAAAGGCTGACTGGTTTTTTCCCCCCTTGGGGTCCATCTGATCCCTGAATCTGTGCGTCCTCCAAATGCATGTTCATAACTCTGCCAATGTTTGCTTGGGACTCCGGTGCATTACACTTTTGGTAAACACTGCCCAAGCTTGGGATTTGAAATGCCCAGCTGGGTGCATCATAACAACTTCACCTTCTGCAAACAAGTAGGAGAGGGCAAAAATCTGCTGGAAGAAGTTTTGACGACTTTTTCAAGGGGAGAGCAGAAATGATGCCTCTGGGGGTGTGTCTAGACCTTTCGACAGAGGAATGTAAATTAGGCACTTCGAACTTGCAAGTGAAGCTGGGATTTGAATTTCCTGTGCTTCATTTGCATAATCGCGTCATGGCGCTCTTTCAAAAAAGTGCTATTTTGAAAGTAAAACTGCAGTCTAGACACAATTCTTTTGAAAAGGGAAGGCTTTTTGAAAGATCCTGTAAACCTCAAAAAATGTCTAGACTGCAGTTTTACTTTCGAAATAGTGCTTTTTCGAAAGAGCGCCATGACACAATTATGCAAATGAAGTGCAGGAAATTCAAATCCCAGCTTCATTTGCAAGTTCGAAGTGCCTCATTTACATCCCTGTGTCGAAAAGAGGGATGTAGTCTAGACGTACCCTGGGTTCTGAAACTTTAGGCAGAAAGAATGGCTGCCCTCTAGAGGCAGAGGGGGTAAAAGGCAGCTTAAAAGAGGAACGCTACACACACTAAGGCAGAAAAAGGGCTGTGGCTCTGATTCTTCTGCAAAAGAAGATTACAGCGGGATTCTAAGAGGGCTTGGGAATTTCTGTAGATAAGAAGACTCTCTGGAGTTAGTGTAGCTAATGCGAGCCCAAATGAGAGAGGGCTTTTAATCTGTAGATGAGATTTTTATCCCTGTTCTATATATGGGGAAACTGAGGAACAGAGAGGGGGAAGTGACTTGCCCAGCATCAGCCAGCAGGCCAGTGCAGAGCTGGGAATAGGCACCAGGTGTCCTGAGTCCCAGCCCAGTGTGCTACAAGTAGGCCGTACTGCTGCCCCAGTCTTTCAGCCAGTCCCGGGCTATGGGAGATTTGGGAGAAGAGGATCCCACAGCTTTCTGCTGCTGGGTTCTTGCACCTTCCTCGGAGGGCACCCACTCTCCAGCAGTGACCAGCCCCAGCTGAGTCCTGCGTCTGATCCTGTCTGACAATGGCTGTGTCCCTAAACAGAGACCAGAGCCCAAGCTGTCCTTGAAGCAGCCTCTGGCTCGGCTTACTTCCTGTTTCGCCTGCCCACTCTCCTCCTCCCACAGATAAACCGGCCTCCTGTGAAGCTGAACCTGTTGACCTGCCAAGTGCGACCTCACCCGGAGGAAAAGAAGTGCTTCGACCTTGTGACACGTGAGTGGGGAGTGGGGGGCGTGAGAGAGCCCTGGGCCCAGATCGGGAAAGGTTGCTGCACTCAGCACCAAATAGACCTGATTGATTAAGGAACCTAAACTCATTTTTATCCTCCCCCCAGCTCTACCAATGCTCCTCAGCCCTCCTGACTTATGGACACCCTGGGTATGTCTAGATTACATGGCTCCGTCGACAGAGCCACGTAGATGAGTTTTCCAGACATAGGAAAATGAAGCGGCGATTTAAATAATCGCCGCTTCATTTACATCAAAATGGCCGCGCGCTGTGCCGATCAGCTATTTGGCAGCACAGCAAGGCAGTCTGGATGCACCACGGTCGACAAGGGAAGACCACTCCGGTATGCCTCGTGAAATGAGGTTTACCGTAGCGGTCGACAAAGGCTTCCCTTGTCGACCGCGGCGCGTCCAGACTGCCCCGCTGTGCCGCCAAACTGCTGATTGGCACAGCGCGGCGGCCATTTTGATGTAAATGAAGCGGCGATTATTTAAATCGCCGCTTCATTTTCCTATGTCTGGTAAACTCATCTACATGGCTCCGTCGACGGAGCCATGTAGTCTAGACATACCCCCTTATCCCTCCCCTCTGCCCACCTCCTTTTCAGTTCTAGGCATCCCCCAAGCAGAAGGTGCCTATTGTATGATCCTAAGTGATAAGGGCAAACAAGGAGCCCTGTGGCACGTTAGGGTGTGTCTAGACTGCATCCCTCTGTCGATAGAGGGATGCAAATCAAGCACATCGAAATTGCTAATGAAGCCGGGATTTAAATATCCCGTGCTTCATTAGCATAAACATGGCTGCCGCTTTTTTTTGAAACAGAGTTTTTTTAAAAAAAACAGCAGTCTAGACGCGGATCTGTCAAAAATAAAGATCAAAATAAACCTCAAAAAATGAGGTTTACAGGATCTGTCAAAAAAGGCTTTATTTTCGACAGATCCGCATCTAGACTGCTGGGTTTTTTTCGAAAAAACTCTGTTTTGAAAAAAAGCGGGCGGTCATGTTTATGCTAATGAAGTGTGGGATATTTAAATCCTGGCTTCATTAGCAATTTTGACGTGCTTGATTTGCAGCCCTCTGTCGACAGAGGGATGCAGTCTAGATGTAGGCTTAGAGACTAACAGATTTATTAGGGCATAAGCTTTCTTGGGCAAAACCCACTTCATCAGATGAATTGGAGTGGAGTTCACAGAGGCAGGGGTATATATAAGGACAACACAAGAAAGAAGTACCCTCTTTTGTTGTCCTTATAGATACACCCACATCTCTGTAAACCCGGCTGCCCCTCTGAGACTCTGTGGAGTGAGGTGAGATTCACCAAACTCGTGACACTTGTGGCCCAAGGTTGGACTTGAATAGGTCTCCAGAAATACAGATCAACAGCCTTGTTTCCCTGTGCGGCATAGCCCATCCTGCAAAAACTACGCAGCCTCTTGAAGCAGCTGTTCGACTTAGGCAGAGATCATGGGCTTTCCCAGCTGTTGCAAGCATCCCTTTCACCTGTCCTCCTCCCTCTCCCTGCAGATAACAGGACGTACCACTTCCAAGCCGAGGATGAGCAGGAGTGTGTTGTGTAAGTGACAGCAGCCGTCCTCTCCGCCCTCATTGGGAACTGCCACCTGCCCTGCAGGAGAGAACAGGACAGCTGCCTTCTCTGCCAAGGTGGAGGCACGGGCCCCTCCCACTTGAGCTCCAGGAGGCTCTCCATTGGCTAGCGGCAGGATAGGGGCTCTGAGACCTAGTGGAGAGTCCGTCCGGCAGGGTGGGGCGGGGGGCACAGGCGCGCTTACCAGAATATTGCGCTGAGTCTGGGGGTTCCTACACCCCCTGCAGAATACAGGGCACTGGGTGGCAGGAAAATCTGCTTTGTACGTTTGCATCCTGTGCTTGCTGTCTGGCTCCTGGGGCCCGTGGACCTTGCGAGCATCACGTGTGAAGATGCCGAGCTTGGCCACCTTGCACCATCACTCCGCAGTGGGGCCTAGTGGGTAGAGCATTTGATTGGGAGCCAGGCATCTGTCCTGGCCGTGCCACTGTCCTGTTAGGTGACCTGGGGCAAGTCACTTGCTCTGGGCCTCGGTTTCCCCCTCTAGGAAAGAGGGATGATGATCTTTGCCTGCTTCGTAGAGTGCTTTGAGAGGTGCTGAGAAACTGAAGAGTTGTGTATTATTATGGTGCCCTCTGTGGCCAAGATAGGCGCAGCAGCGAAGGCTGCAAACGGTGTCTTGTCCAGCCCTGCCCAGCCACGACCCGGGCTTTCAGCAGCAGCAGGGCCCCGTGACCCACAATACACTTCCCCCCCAGCCTAGAGTGGGTTTTTGTTTCTCTTCCTCCCCTGGTCCCTCCCTGGGTTTCCTTTCTAATGGTCCCTCGCTGCCTGGGTTCCTGCCTGAAGTCTCCCCTCTCCCCCTCCCCCCTTCCAGCTGGGTGTCTGTGCTGCAGAACAGCAAGGATGAAGCTCTCAGCAACGCCTTCAAGGGGGATCCAAGCAGTTGTGTGGCCTCGGCTGGGGGGGGGTGACGGATGGTGGCCTGCAGGAGCTCACCAGGCTAGTCATGGGCGAGGTGAAGGGCATGCCAGGCAACAGGCAGTGCTGTGACTGCGGGGCCCCAGGTAGGTGCGGGACGGGGACACGGATGCTGCAAAGGGGCAGTCGCAGAGCGTGCCAGGGCCTGGTGCCCTGAGCTTGGCGCCCCCATGGAGGGTCACACCGCCAGCATGGTTAGCTCTGCCTGGCCTTGCGGCTGAGCCCGGTGCTCGCTCGGAGCAGGGTGCGTGCTCTCCGTGAGCTAGCTGGACGTGGTGTGGAGCACCCGTCACTGGCTGTTGGTGGAAGCAGGATGCCAGCCAGGGTGGGTGGCATTCCAGGGGCCAGGGGAAGGGTGGGGAGGACCTAGCAGAGGGCAGGGGTTTCTCCAGCGAGCTCTCCCCTGACCCCATACGGAGAGCTGGGTAAAAAGGACTGAGCCGCTGACCTGCACCAGGCTGGGAGGTGCAGGGGTCAGGCAAGGATGCAGGGCCGGATGCTCCAGCGAGGGGCTGTCACAGCTCCAGTGACAGAGGCTGCTGCTGCCTTGCAGATCCCACGTGGCTCTCCATCAACCTAGGCATCCTGACGTGCATTGAGTGCTCGGGCATTCACCGGGAGCTGGGGGTGCACTACTCCCGCATACAGTCCCTGACCCTGGATGTTCTCAGCACCTCCGAACTGCTGGTAAGCAGCCCCTGTCCATAGGGGGCATCGGTCTCCTTGCTCCCCTTTTCCGCTTCTCCTTAGCGCTCCGTCCTCCTCCTCCTAGCCCAAGAGCCACGGGCATGGCCATGGCAGCTCAGCCTAGAGTAGATTGGTACCCGGGCTGTCATGGGTGGCGGGTGAAGGCAGCTTAGGAAGGCAGCCGAAGCCCCGCCCCTTCCACCCAAAGCCACACCCCTTCCCCCAAGACCATGCCCCCACTCAGCCAACCCCCGCCCCTTCCACCCAAAGCCACACTCCTTCCCCCAAGACCATGACCCTTCCAAACCTCCCCCACTCAGCCAAGTCCCACCCAATCCTAGCTGAGGCCTGGGGCTGCTACATGGCACAGCCCCATCCCTCCCTAGCTGCTGGGGAGCCAAGCCATGTAGGCAGTCTTGGGAAGGCAGTGCCTTCCCTTTCCTACATTACCCGCCGCCCCTGCGGGCTGTTTTGTGACGCTAAGGGTGTGTCTAGACTACAGGGTTTTATCGAAAAAAAGTGACCTTTTTTCGAAAAAACTTCCCCTGTGTCGATACTGCTGCCGCGTTTTTTTTTAAAGTAAATCGAAAGAACGTGGCAGTTTTTTTCGACTGCAGAACACCTCGTTTTACGAGGAATAACGCCTTTTTTCAAAAGTGCTCTTTCGAAAAAAGGCGCTATGTAATGCAAACTGTGCTTTTGAAAGAGAGCATCCAGACTGCCTGGTTTGAAAAAGCGGCTTGCTTTTTTGAAAGTACTGGTTGTAGTCTAGACACTCTTTTTTGAAAGAGGCTTTTTTGAAAGTATCTTTTGAAAAAGCCTCTTTCGAAAGAGGCTTGCAGTCTAGACGTAGCCTGAGTCAAGGTTTTAAAGGTTCTGATTGTTCTAGTTGGCAGGGATCTTGCAAGGTCCACTCACAAACTCTCTTTAATCCTGAATCTAGCCTTGAAACATGGCATGGCCTCTTCCCGTCTCTAGGGAAGGATCTGTACTGTATTTTTGTTAGCTCCTTTCTCTCGGCATTTCTCCTTTCTCTGGGGTGAGAAGCAAGCAGCTACTAAGTCCAGGCAAATCAAGCCATGGGGGCTCCTAGGCACAGAGGCACCTGTGCTTATGGGGCTGGTTTCCCCCTCTTGTTTGCAGCTGGCGGTCAGCATTGGAAATGCCCGGTTCAATGAAATCATGGAGGCCACGCTGCCGGCGCAGGGGAATCTGAAGCCTTCATCGAGCAGTGATATGTGAGTAGGATGCTGGGGAGTGAGCTCGAGAGAGGGGGAGGGATGCATGTCAGGCCCAGACCGCTCGCTCGGGATGGGGCCCGGGGCAGTGCCTTCCTCTAGGGGGGGGGGCAATCCACAAATAGATTCCTCTGAAGCCTGCCTATTGTCTAATCCCTTTTCCGGAGCTGGATGGACTAGTGAACGGCTCTTGCTTTGTCCCTTCCTTGCTCAAATCCAAACCTCATCAGCCCCTGTCTAAAATCCACCATGCCTGACCAGGCTCGGCTCTGGAATCCACAGCAAGGCTGGCTGGGCATGGCCCCGCTGATCCAGCTCCCTTCCTCCCACCCGCAGGAGCGCCAGGAAAGAATATATTGTGGCCAAATACATGGAGCGCAAATACGTCCAGAAAGATGGCCGGGACGAATCGCACCGGCTCTGGGAAGCCATTCGCAGCCGGGATCTCTTAGCCTTGCTACAAGCCTTTGCAGAGGGGCACGACTTAGCAAAACCCCTGGCTAGCCCTGACAGCCAGGTGAGCATTGCTTGCATGCCCGAATCCAGCTGGTGGCTCTTGTCTCTTACGTGGGTTATAAGCTGTCCGGGGCAGAAACCAGCAGTGACCGTGTTTGTTCTGCGCCTGGTACGAGGGGGCCCTGGTTCATTGCTGGGCTCCTAGTAATACAAACCATAAAAGGGGCTGGCTGCCAGGGCTTGTCCCAAGGTGGCAATGTCTCCATGCTGGCTGAGCTCTACGATCCGTGTTAGTCATGCCTGATACCAGCTGTGACCAACATTCCCTCTAGTTTTTTCCATCCATGTGCAGCATTCATTTTACGTGCGCCATCTCGAGGTAACGTGCAGATGCGCACCACTAGTAGAAACAAAAGACCTACATAGAATCATATATATATAGTAGCCCAATGTCTGTGACTCTGTAATGCTGAAATGCTGGCTGTTGCCTCTGGGCGGCGCTGTTGCCTCAGTCATGTCCTTCGCCTCCCGGCATGTCACTCAGCTGACTTCTGCGCCGCTCACCCGGGCCGCTGCGGGGGAGCAAGTGGCACAAATGGACATTTGGGTGCCGCGGTCCCCATGCAGCACCCCCGACCTGCATGGGGAGCGCGGGGCCCAAACGGCCACTTGCACCGCTTGCTCCCACGTGGCGGCCTGGCTGAGCGGCACAGAAGTCAGCCGAGTGCCACGGCGGGAGGTGAAAGGGGGGCGGGGTGGTGATGTGTGGCATCACAGCGGCTCCAGGCTCCGCCCCGACCGTGAACATAACGCTTTGCCCCCCTGCACCTCCCTCCGTGGCACTCAGCTGAGTTCTGCGCCGCTCAGCCGGGCCACCGCGGGGTAGCCCAAACGGCTGCTTGCTCCGCTTGCTCCCCCGCGGCGGCCTGGCTGAGTGGTGCAGAAGTCAGCCGAGAGCCACGGCGGGAGGTGAAGGGGGGGGCGAGGCGGTGACATGCGGCATGACAGCGGCTCCAGGTCCCACCCCCTGGCCGTGAACAGACCCTGGCCAGGGGGAGGGGAGGGAAGGGGAGGTGGAGGACAACTGGGAGGCTGCAGGATCAGTGCTGGGGTGAAGGGAAACGGTGCAGGGGGGCAGCTGGAGCTCACAGGCAGCCGCTCAGCTGGGCTGCTGCACGGGAGCAAGTGGCGCAAACAGCTGTTTGGGCTCCGTGCTCCCCATGCAGGAGGAGGAGGAGAAGAGAAAGAGAGAGTGAGAGGCAGGAGGAGGAGGAGAAGAGATAATGAGAGGCAGGAGGGGGAGGAGAAGAGAAAGAGAGACGGAGAGAGAAGCAGGAGACGGAGGAGAGCTGAGGGGGAGGCAGTAGGAGGAGGGGAGAGAGAGAGAGAGAGAGAGAGAGAGCGAGAGACCTGGAGGCTCAGGAGAGAAGACCGAGATAGAAAGGGAATAGGACGTGGAGGAGAGACCTGAAAATCCCGTTTTATGATGGGCTAATTGGCTAGTATAGATATATTCAGTGCTTTTTTGTTTAAAAAAAAAAAAAAAGTGCCGGTACTCCAGGGGAAAAGTTGTTGAGCAAAAAAAAAAGCTGGGGTGGGGCCAGCATTGCCCTTTTAAGAGATGCGGCCCCTTTAAGAGATGCAGCCCAGCCAACTGTCGGACATTTGCGTACAGAGGTGCTGGTACACTCCGTTCTTTCCAGGTAAGATCTGACTGGAGAGTACCGGGCAGTACGTCACAAAAAAAGCACTGGATATATTTAAAATAGGGCTAATCACTCTAGCCAGGATAGGGTAGGTATCATAGAACTCACTATTCAAAGAATTAAAGGCAAGTCTAAGCGAGAAATGAAAATTGTGAAACGCACAGGCCAGTCAGAAACCAAAATAAGAGCATTGCGAAAGAAGTAGCTCAAAGTAATAACAAAAATAATGTAAATATGCGTTGGGAGGGGATTGTGAAAGACCGAGGGGGTGTGTGCGCATGCAACAGCGACACACATAGGCCACAAGCGTTCTACTGTTGACTTTTCCACAAGTCGACAAGGTTCTCTCTACGCCAGTGTTTCCCAATTTTATTTGGCCACAGAACCCTTTTAAACTTGAAAGAATTTTGCAGAACCCCTAATAACAGTCTTATATATGGAGCTGAAAAAGTAGATCACAAATAAGTAAGGATAATAATAAACAACTGCTAAAGAAGGTCGTGAGATCAACGTTTAGTTTAATTGCACATATTTAAAACCAAAAGTCACATTTAATGTGTACAAAATTTTTTTAAATCATAAAATGTTATTGTAATGGAATTTTCTCGCGGAACCCTTATTTTCACTTCGCGGAACCCATTTGGGAAACACTGCTCTACGCAGCACAGCAGAAGCGGTGCTGACATGTTGTTGATGGAGTTAGGGGGGCCTTGCAGATGAGCTCGGGGGAAAGAATCCTGCCATGAATGGGGCTACTGGGGGGGTGGTGAGGCTCAGAGTTCCTGCCTATGCAGCATCTTGAAGTGAGCTGCTAATGCTGATGTTCTCTGATCTGAGCACAAGAGCTGGTTGCAAAAATGGGCTTTGGACAGTTTTGACTAAATGGATCATTTAAAAAAAAAAATTTCCACTGAAAAGTTCAATTGCTTGGTGGAAAACAAATTGAAAAGTGACATTTCAATTCTGAAATGTTGCTATGGTGCCTCATGGGAGTTTTACTTTGAGTACCTCCTGCTCCCATTCTCCTCCATCAGCTGGGCTCCCTGCTCAGATTACATCTCTCAGGTTGTATCACAGGCACATGGCATGGTGAGGAGAAACAGTTGCATCATGGCCAGGGACTTTGATGATGCATCATGGGAGATGTAGTTCATCTGGGGAACCAGGCCTACAGAGAATGATGACCTAAAGAAACCAAATGAAAATTCCCAAGAGGCATCATGGCCAACTATCTAAATTGAAATATTCACTTTTTTGAGCCATTTGGATTTTTCTGTGAAACACTGAACATTTTCTTTGAAAAGCAAACACATTCCAAGGACAAATTTTCACTTTTCAGTATCCAATTTTCCATCAGTAAACGGTTTCAATGGAAAAAATTCCACCAGCCCTAGTGAGCGGCTCTCTCACAGCTGAGAGAGCCTGGCCAGGATTTCTCTTGGATCCCACTGTCCCTTGCTTCAGCAGTTGATGCTGACGGACACCAGACTTTCCTCCCCACCTATGGGGCTGAGGCCACCTCTGCAGGGCTGCAAGGAGATGAGGGGCCATCAAACCCAGAACGCTGCCACAGTCAGTTCAAAAAAGAATTAAATAAGTTCATGGAGGATAGGTCTGCCAATAGCTACTGGATAGTCAGGGATGGAACTCCATGCTCTGGGTGTCCCTAGCCGTAGATTGCCTGGAGCTGGAAGGGAGTGATGGTTGGATCACTCCATGACTGCCTTTCCTGTTCATTCCCTCTGGAGCACCTGACATTGGCCACTGCTGGAGAACAGGACACCGGTCTATATGGACTATTGGTCTGACCCAGTATGGCCGTTCTTCTGTTCTCTTGTGAACTGAATGTGCCCAGCCAAGCTGCGCTGTACCAGAGAGAGGGTTAATGGTTTTTTCCCCCCTCCTCCTGTGACAGGACCAGGGTGAATTGGCTCTGCATCTGGCTGTGCGTTATGCAGACAAGTCCTCCCTCCCGCTGGTGGACTTCATCATTCAAAATGGGTAAGCCTCCCCCAAGGAGGAGGGCAGCCGGGAAGTCGCTAGTCCTAGCATGGCAGTGTATCAGGTCTCACAAGCAAAGCGGGCGTGGGCCTGGTCAACACAGGGATGGGAGGCTCCGTGAAAAATCCATGTGACTTAAGAGTTCTCCTGCCCTGAGACCAACTGGGCTGCTGAAAGTGCATTCTCACATGGGGTCTGGCCTTCGTCAGGGGCATTAGAAGGGGATTCATGAGAATGCTGGTGGGATTTGCAGCTGACACTAAAATGGGGGGAATTGCAAGATTTAGTCTAGAGGGAACAAGAGAGGTTGGAAACTGGGGCAGAAACTAACAAGGAGATTTGACCTGTAACACTACATGGAGAGGAAACTGACCCTAAAGGCAGATGATGATAATGCAGGGGAGGAAGAGATCCCTGTGAACGGGGGGTGTGAAGGGGGAAGATAGACCTAGACTGGCCTGTTTGCGTCCATAAGATCTATCCAATAGGCTGTCCCCTGGCCCATGTAATTATGGGCTGGCTCTGTGGCCATGTCATACTATGGAGCACAGAGGTAATTGCTCTCCATGTGATTCCAAAAAGACCCTGGCAGGAATACTGTGTTCTGAGCCCCCCGTTCACAGCAAGAGAAGGACAAAGCCGGAGTAGGAGGGATTTGGAGAAGAACGGCCTTGTCATGAGCTGAGGAGGGAGAAAGGACTCTCAGCATGGTCCCCCTTCCAGGGAACAAAATTTCTCTGCTTTGACTGGCCCTGCTCCTTTCATACAAGGATCTCAAAATCATAGAATCCTAGGGCTGGAAGAGACCTCAGGAGGTCATCAAGTCCAGCCCCCTGCCCAAGGCAGGACCAATCCCAACTAAATGAACCCAGCCAGGGCTTTGTTAAGGCAAGATTTAAAAATGTCTAGGGATTGAGATTCCACCACCTCCCTAAGTAACCCATTCCAGTGCTTCACCACCCTCCTAGTGAAATAGTTTTTCCTAATATCCACCTAGACGTCCCCCACTGTGTCACTGATTCTCCCTTTCCTCACAAGAGGCAGGTCAGGAGGCTTCCCCCCCAACCCCCGATTTTAGCAATGGGGAAACTGAGGCACAGACTGGGGACATGACTTACCCAAGTTGAACGGGGTCCCTGGCAAGGTTGGGAACAGAACCCGCATCTCCTGATGCTCAGACCCCAGCTAGGCAGCGCTGTCTCGCTGCTGACAGATGTTTGAGGCAGTTCTTCACTGCCGCCTGTTTCTTCAACCGCCTTTGCCTTGCTGCGCAGGGGGAACCTGGACAGAGCGACTCAGGATGGGAACACGGCTCTGCACTACAGTGCTCAGTATAACCAGCCCAACTGCCTCAAACTGCTGCTGAAAGGGAAAGCAGCCACAAACACAGGTAGGGAGCGTGGGGCAGATGAGGCAGGGTGCCCGGTCAGAGGGGAAAGCCAGGCGATGCTTCTCTCCTGTAGAATTGTGGTGGGAGGAGGAAAGTCAGAACAGATTTTAAAATGCAGCTAATGGGATTCCTCTCCTCCCCCAAACTATGGAAGAACAAGGAGGCCTGCCAATGTATAGGTATTTCTCTGGCTCCCGTTACTGTTGTATCTGAGTGCCTCACAATCTTTAATATTAATCACCCTCACAACAGCTCTGTGTTCTGGGGAAGTCCTAATATTCTCATTTTACAAACAGGGAAACTGAGGCACAAAGCAGCTTGGTGATAGAATAGAACTTGTGTCTCATGACCAGGGCTCGCCGAACCGCGGCGAGCCCCGCTCGCCAGCCGCGCTGTCCGGCGATCTGCGCATGCGCAGATCACCCGAACCCGGCTCTTCCAGGTTACAATCTACTCACCACGGGCGAGTAGATTGTATTATTTGTCGAGCCCTGCTCATGACTCCCAGTCCAGTGCCCTATCCACTGCAATGACTCCTTGTTTTTGTTCTAACAGCTTATGCATAATCCTTCTCTACACATTAGAACCAAGAAAAACTGGTTTTGTGTGTGTGTGTGTGTGTGTGTGTGTAATGGAAGAGCCAACACATTTGCCACCATTGTGGATTTCACAACACCTAGTCACAGCCAGTTTTGGAGCATTTATTAGTTTTTAAACTTTTAATTGGCTTAAATCACTGTAAAACCTTTAACGGCTATTTGTTGTGCCGCAATCGGTCTCAGAGTGTGGTGTTCTGAATTTAACATGTTCTTTTCAATCAGTTCCTCATTTAATTACACCACTGATCTAATGTCATTATTCCTGATTAATCACTTTGCCTTTAATTAATGCCATTCTGACAATACCTTGCACTTTATTCAATAGAATCAACTTAGGAAAATTCCTTAAATGTTTCTATTCCCCTTCAGCTTCAATTTTTAATTTGGTTTCTTTTTTAACCATTGATTCGACTAGCAGTTAATGAGCAAGAGGCTTGCTTTATAGAGTGTGCTGATTTGGTGAGCTGTAATCTGTATGGCCGTGTCTTCACTTCAATTAGCTGAGGCTATTCCTTGGGTGTTATCCCAGACCCCCCTTCTCTATGCACACAACCCTCTGACCTGCGTATGCTTTACACCCAGGGTTGCTGGCCCTCCTGAGGTGGGTTAGCCCAAGTACTGCTTTCCCTCAGGCTGGTGGGGGACGTATGGATTCTGTCTAAACCCAGGAGTGCTAATAGCCCTCCAATGCCTTCTAACAGTCCCCCCCTTCCCTTCCCCTACCCCGTGCCTGGAAGGGCAGACGAGTTCTCCTACAAAAAGTGGCTAAGTTTATTGCAGCACAGAGAACCATCGTCCGTGCCCCCAGAAGTCCTAGGGAGCATCGACTCTGCAGAGAGTCTCGGAGCCCGGGTCAACTGACTGGAGCTCATGCTAGGGGCTACAAGTAAAAGGGCAGATTTTCTCCCTTGGGCTGGAGCTCAAGCTCTAAGACGGTGCCCCCTTGCTGGGTCCTCCCAGAGTCCGAGCCTTTACGTCTACGCTGCGATTGTATTGCCCCATGAGAGGGAGTCAGCTGACCTGGGCCAGGCCGGGGGTCTTTTATTGCAGTATTGACACACAGTAACTCAGGCAGGGCTACTGGTTTAACTCTCCCACACAAAGAAAGCAGGCAGGGAGCCTATATCCAATTCAAATTTCAAGCCTCTATCTCGATTGGCTCTCCCGGGCCCCTGGCTATCACCTTTGCTAGGTACCTGAGTTAACCTCTTAGTCACTGGGTGCTGATTAGCATCCTCCTGTTCATGACAGTGGCCACCCCTAGCTCAGGGAGCAGTGGTGGGGAGGGGGGTCTGCTGCTTGCTGATCCACCTGGGGCGCCCCTTTGCACTTGGGGGGAGATCCCTGAGTGGGTGGGAGCAAGGAGCTCTCGAAGGGGCTGGTAATGCAGACCTGGCCTCGTCTCCCCCACCCAGTGAATGCTGCAGGCGAGACGGCCCTGGATGTGGCAAGGAGGCACAAACACACCGAGTGCGAAGAGCTGGTAGGTTGAGCGCTTCGCATTGGCCTGTTGCCGCGGGGGGGAAGGGGAGGAAGAACAGCTGTTCAGGGGGGAGCGGATCCTGGGGCAAGGATGGGGGCAGGCATACTGTGGGGTGAGGCCCTTATCCAAGGCGGAGGTGGGAGGAAGCAGGGTCGCTTGGAGAGCCCGGCTGACTCCTGCCGTGGGGCAGAGAGGGAGGCAGGGTGGGTACCAGGCCGCGGGTTGGCATGGGTTGGGCATGCAGGATGGGAGCAGAGCAGGGCTCTGCCAAGGGGCTGAATCTTCCCCTCACGACCCACATTTCTGGCAGCTTGAGCAGGCGCAGGCTGGGAAGCTAAACCTGCAGGTGCCCTTGGACTACGACTGGGAGGTCCCTCAGGAATACGCCTACGACAGCGAGGACGAGCAGGAGGAGAAGGTACCTCTCTCCTCAGTGGCATGTACGTGCCCTGGTGTCCACTGGGCCAGGTTCTCTGAAGGGCAGAGGCTCTTCGGCCTGGCCCAGGGCTACCTTCCCATAGGAGCCCGCAGGACTCCTGCCCCCTTGTCTGTCCTCGGGGCACTCAGCATGGAGAGTCTCCTTGCTATCTCCTGCCTTTAGCATGAGGGGATCTTGCTTGGTAACTAGGTGTCTGCTCTCCTAATGCCACCAGCCACCCAAGCTTTCCCCTCTGGGCTGTCTGCCTGGCAGGTCAGCAAGAGGAGCACCCCACTCCGCTGGCTGTTCCCCTGTGATCGCCGGCCGCTGAAGCTGGCTGCTCGCCGGAATCCCAGACGCAGCAAGCCCTAGTTTCACCTTAAACCGCTGCTCCTGTATCACTCACACGGCTTGTCAGGGAACACAAGAAGGTTTATTTGAGAGAGAATGGAAATTCCCCTGGAAAGGAGAGCGAGCGAGAGAAACAAGTGATTACCACGTAAACCAAAATCCGTGCGTGTGAACTAGGGCCGTCACTTCTAAAGAGTTCCCTTTCCTAGCTAATAAAGTAACGTCCCCTCCCTCCACCCTGCCCACAGCGCAGCCTGTTGAAGAACTGGCTGGCTTCATGGGAACCAGGATCCAGATTTTCACGAACACCAGCCGAGATCTCTGGCTTGGCACAGCAATGTGCAGGGCCAAGCACCGAGAAGGAACCTCGCTCGTGGATGGGGGGGGGAAGGCAAAGGGCTGGAGAAGCCTGGCTCCAGGAAGCCGTGAAAGCATTCAGCCCAGTGGTGGGATGATGAGCTTGAATGCTTGGTGGGCACCAAGCTACGGAGGGGGGCAGCTTTGGGGAAGGCCGCTGGGCAGCTGCAAGGCAGCAGTGATGTGTTTGTGTTTGCTTTGCCCCAATCTAGGTGAGCCCACTGCAGCGATCCTTTAAGTCCACGTCCTCTCCAACTGCAGGCCAGCCTGCCCTCTTCCCCCAGAACCGGTGGAGCTGCTCTGGCATGGACATCAGCAACAAGACCTACGAGACCATCCTGGTTCCCTCCCGGCCCATCCAGCGGCGGTCACACAGCGAGGAGATCCCTCCACCGCTGCCCGTCAAAAACCCGACCAGAGGGGGCTCCAGGACCAAACCGGGGCAGAGCCCAGCAGGTGAGCATGTCTCCCTCAGCCAGGCTGAGAGAGGGTGGAAGTGCTGGTGAGAGCAAAGCTTGAAGGATTCAGCATTTGGTACTGTCTGCTGCTTCAAGCCTATCTGGACAGCAGATCTGGGCCAGGATCTCTTGAGGACAGGGTTTATCCACCAGCCAAACTTCTGGCTTTGCCACAGACCTGTGGGACTCGTGAGACCCGCTGGCCCAGGAGGGGTGGAGGCAGCCCAGATGCTGTGACTCCACTCTCCTGATCAAGGGGCATTCAAAGGCCAAGCGATATTTCAATACAGCCGGCAGACGCGGGGAAAACTCTCTGCTGGGGCTTCTGGTTTCCTGATCTCGTGCTTCCTCCTTTCCAGATCGCCCAGAGCTCCCCCGTCAGGCCTCTGAGCCCCAGGCCTCCACGCTATCGGAGGCACCTGCCCTCCGACACCTGTCCACATCCAGCGCTCCCAGCACCTTGGACGGCAGTGCATCCCGGCCGCTGTCCACCTCCCGGAGCCCCCCGGAAGCCAGACGCATGGTCTCTTGGGAAACCCACGCAGAGGCGGAGAGCGGCAGCCAGCGGAGGATGTCAGAGACCAGTCCGACAATGGCGCAGCAGGCTGCTGCTGGGACGTCACCGGAACAGGGGCAAATAACCCCGGTCAAGTTCAGGTAGAGTGGACTCCGGAGCCCTGACTGAGAGAAGGACCCCTTGTGGGACAGGAGCGCGCCCCCAGGGGTGAGAGATGGGTTGGATTACCTCAGCAGGGCTTTGTGCCATGGACGGCGATTTGCAACCTGCAAGATGTGATGGTGGGTAAGCTGGGGAGGGGCCCAAATTGCATCATGAGAACCAAATGATCCAGGGTCTGGCCCCTGGGTGTCTTTCTACCATGTGGAGAATTCGACATGGGAAAGGGACGTGTTTCCCCACATGCAACGAAACAGGCAACACCCTTGGAGCCTGTGTGGTCTTCAGCCTTCTTGCTACCTTGCCTTGCCTGAACCCCAACAGCGGTGCCGGATCAAGGAGGGGAGAAAGACGTTATGGAGGGGAAGGTGCTGGGGGGTGGCCAGCGAGGAGAAACCATTGGCTAGAACAAGTCCATGCTCTGGAGGGGGAGGGCTCTCGTGGTGGTGTGGGAGAGGGTTGAGAGACACCATCAAACCATCCTGATGGCTGAATCTGAAGCAGCCTCCTTTCCCCCCCCCCCCCCCCCGTCCTCTCCCCTCACAGCTCAGAAAGCACCCGGTCCTACCGGCGGATCAGTGGCAGCTCCGTGGGGAAATCCTCCGGCTCGGCCATCTCCCTGCAAAGCTCTGGCTGCCCTGAGGAGCTGCCTTCCAGCAAGGCTCCGAGTTCGGTGCCGAACGCTCCCCCTGTGCCCATGCCCAGGAGGTTTGCCCCGGTAAGTCATGCCGGAAGGGAACCGGTCCCTGGCTTTGATTTTCATTGTCCAGCTACTCTGAGATTCCCTTGCCCGCTGTGAAATTCCCCTGTGACTACTTCCTCTCACCCCACCCTAGGGGCCCATCCCCCCTGCTCGGCCACGCCGATGTAGCCTGCCTTGTGGTCAAAGTATGTTACATGTCCCAACAGGCTGACTTCCCCTCTAGCTGGGCATGTTTGACGCCCCCCCCCGGCCAGGCCTTGCCCCCACTCCATCGCTTCCTGCAAACCCCCTGCCCCTTCCCACTCCTGCCCCCACACCGTCTCTTCCCTGCCCCCTCTCTAGAGTGTGCCCCGGCCCCGCTGCTCCTTCTCCTTGGAGCCACCTGCACACCACAAAACAGCTGCTCGTGGGTGGCAGGAGGTGCTGGGGGAGGGAAGGGGGAGTGGATCAGTGGGTGAGAGGTACTGGGAGCTGGGGGGGGAGGGAGACTGGGTGCTGAGCAGCTGCTAATTTTTCTGCCTGGTGCCCCAGACCACATGTGGAGTTGGTGCCTCAGCATGTCCTTGACCTACAGCGGAGAGGGGGGCCGTTCCCATCAGCAGCTGTGGGGCTGCGGCTCCTGAGCTCGTTGCAGAGACTCATGCTCGGGCTACTTCACTTGGGTGTGAAAAAATCCACCTCCCTGGGCAATGTGGTTGCGCCGCCCTAACTGGCCACGCACCTGCCTCTCGTGGGGTGGCGTTGCTGTGCCGACGGGCGAGCTCTCTCCCGGCTCTGAGAGCAGCTTCACCCGGCACGCGCCAGGGTCAATTTGTAGTGGAGACCTGCCCTCCCAGGTCTAGATCCAGAGGGTCCCTGTCCAGTTCCCCCACGTGCCAGTTAAGATGGTGGCCGTGCAGTGATTTCAGGGGCCTGGGATGGTGGGAGGGCGATGTGGGGCTTGTCTTCATTGCTGCAGATGGGCGTGGCTTGTGGGGGCTAACGAGGGGCTGTGAAGGAGGAAAAGAAGATTCTCCTGCTGGGCCTACTTTGGAGGATAACGCTGGGTCACCTATCACCTCAAAGGGACTAAAATCCCCACCCTTGGGGCTCAGGGAGCAGCTGTCACCCCTTACTCTGGGCCCGTCTTCTGGGCAGGGCTGTTACCGTGGCTACCGACTGCTTGGGAAAGGATGGGTCAGGGCGGGGTGGCGACAGTGGGGGAAACGACAGGCGTGTGTGGAGGCGGGTAGGGGAAGAGGTTCGGGCTGGGGAAGTGGGGGGCAGGTAGATGCAAGGCTGTTTAACCTGGCTTGCCCCCACCCCATGGACCCTCCCCCTGTGTGATGCCCTGGTGCACTGCCTCCCTGTAGCAGAGCATGAGGGGGGCCTGCACAGCGGGCGTCCCCCTTCCCTCCCCCCCCGTTTGCTGGGCCAGGGCTCGGGAGACACCTGTCCATTTGCTTGCACAGGCCAAGGGGAGGCAGAAGAGGGTGATGGCGCTGATGGACTGCAAGGGGGAGAGGGCCCGGGAGCTGAGCTTCTCCAAGGGCGAGGTGATCGTGGTGACCCGGGAGGAGGATGAGCAGAGCTGGGTGAGTGCTGCTGCCTTGGGGTGACTGGGCTAGGCACCGCTGGGACCCCGAGTTCTAGCCTGGGACCTGAGGCCCTTGATCCACTGGGCTCCTCTCTCCTGCTGTCCCAGCCCCCCAGGAGTGAGCTAGAGCAGGGCCTGGGGGGGCAGGAGATTAATATTTAGAGGATGCTTCTGCTCCCATCTCCATTGACCCCTCCTGTCCCTGGGGGGCAGAGCCGATGGACTCTCAGGCCCCTTGGGGCCCACAGTTAGGAGTTGTACTGGGGGCAGGGATGTGTGTTCTCCAGACCCCACCTGGCATCCAAAGGCCACCCCATCCCCCGCCTCGCAGATCTGTGACACTTCACACTCTTCCCCACCCCCCCGCCGGCATCCCTGCACCTTCTATGCCGGGAGCCCCCTGGGGCACCTCTCAGCTCTGATCTGCTGCCTTCTGCCCTCCCTCAGGTCGGCTTCATTGAAGGAGATGGCTCCAGGACGGGCGTCTTCCCTGCCAGCTTTGTCCATCTCTTGCAAGATTGAGACTGACTGGCTGGTTTCTCCTTTTCCCTGGGAATGGGCCCGAGCTCTCGGCAAGCGTGCGGGGTGCAGGACTGAACATTCACCCCTCTCCCCCCGGCCCCGCAAGGCCTCAGGACTTTGTACTCCAGCAACTCCAGGGAATCCCAGAGCATAGGCCTGTTTCTCGCTCCCCGTCCCACCCCCAGACTGGACCTTGAAGGCAAGGGCCTGCCGGGCACATACGATGAGGGTTTGGTGCAGGGGCTAGAGTGGAATCCCCCCAAGGTACCAGTCTATTTAGTCTCTTTCTCCAAACTAGTCCCTTCTCTTGGACGGAGAGGTGGCCGGGCACCTTCCCCCACATTGGACCAGGGCCAGCATCTCTCTGTGCACCCTCTGCCTGGCCAGCTCACCCCAGCCTTGCAGCTCGCTGGATGAGCCGGACAACGAGAACCAGCACATGAGGGTCCCATGGAACTTGCAGGCCCCTCTGCAGAGCTGGGGTGGGCTGGGGCTGAGAAGCAGCAAGGGACCGTGGCTTGCTAGGAGATGGACAGAGAACCACGGACAGTCTTGCTGCACCTGCTCCTTGCTCCGCAACCCTCAGCTCCAGCCATTTGTCTGCTCTGTAACTTTTGTGGGCTCCGAGGGAATGTCTAATCCTGCCACCGCTGCCTCAGGGACCTGGGACGGGGTTCAAATCCGAGCCGGGATGCCTCATGTCCCATTCCCCTGGGATCCAAGTGGGAGCCCCGAGTTCTAGTATTCCGGTGCTGGGCCGGGGCAGAGGCGCGGGGAGGGTGTCCCCCTGGGCCAGGTCTGCAGTGAAGCAAAGCAAGGGGACGTAGATCCCAAACATTGTATTCTTCTTCCCAGCAATTAGCCCCAAAGGATTCAGGACAGGAGCAGGCCGCCAGCCCCTTGTGGGTGACTAGGTACCGTCTCCAAGGGGCCATGCGAGCGTTAACCTGGCTGCGCACTGCTCTCTGTTATTTCCTAGGGACACAGGACCCGGGGTGGGTATGCAATGGCAGGACAAGGCCCATCCAGTCCTGATAGCCTGCCTCAGGCCAAGCCTGGCACCGCTCCTGCCCTCCCAGCACAATGCCCCAGCTAATGAGCAGCGCTGTGCAGGGGGTTTCCTTACATCCTGGAGACCCATAGGAGCCTTTTCCCACCCAGTCCTGGCATAACTAGCCCAGGCTGGGTGTAGCCAGCTGACTGGGTGGGGGAGAGGGGGGAGGACGCAAGTCTCCTGGTGCTGCATGTGTCCTCCTCGAAGTCTAGAAACTCGTGGTGGGGAAGCTCGATTAAGCCACCCGGTCTGCTCCTTTCCCTACTGGGGGGGCCCTATGCAGGGCGGCTCGCTGCAGCGGATCCTCCTGTGGTGTTTCCACTGATTCAAATGCTGCTCTTGCCCTAGGGTAGAGAATTTTCTCTGGACACTGGCCAAATTCCGCCTTTGCGCCACTTCATCCCATTCTATCCTGCCGCCGCCACCACCTCCAACCAATGTGGACCTGGCACCCTTGGAACTAAGGAAGAATAAGGGGGGCCCAGACTATAGGGAGGCTGGGGGGCTACTTCAGTGGCACAGTGGATAAGGTACCTGCCTTCAAAGCCAGAGATCAAGGGTTCAAGCCCCACCCTCAACCAACACAGACCTGGTACCCTTGGAACTAAGGAAGAATAAGGGGAGCACAGAATGTTGAGGGGCTCCTTCAGTGGCACAGTGGATAAGATACCTGCCCCCCCATCCAACATGGGCATCACCCAACAAGAGCATGGCAATGGATGTACCTGGAACCCCTGGGACATAGGACAGATAAGAGGGGGCCCAGAACAGAGGAAGGCTGGGGGGGCTCCCCCTGTCCACCCCCAGCACTGCTGAGTCCCCCCTGCTAGGCCTCCATCCCCACCCCTCAGCAACAATAAAGAATGCAGTGGCCATCAGCAGCTCTCAAAGCATCCTACAGAGGAGGTGAGCAAAATCACCCCCATGCTACAGATGGAGCAGCTGGGGCAATTTACACAGGCCATTCAGCAGTACATTTTTTGCACTTGGTTTCTGGATTAGCTTTGCACCCTCAGGTTCCTCTTATTTAAATGTAATGGGGCTGGCTGCTTTTTGGCCAGTCATTCTGAATCTGCATTTACCAGTCCTCCCTTGTATGGGCATAGATTGCAGATACCACTTAGGGCCACCCTAGCCCAGCACATGCCTAGCACAACACCTGCCCATAATAGCATTGATTTCAATGAGGCTGCTTGCATGCCTGAAAAGTCTTTTTTAATAGAAGTTAAGCCCAGAAAAGATCATCTGCTCTGGGCTCCTGTGTATCCCAGGCTCAGTTTTCTTCCAGCTCTCCCTTGTGGAGCACAATAACTTGAAGTTAGCCTACAGCAGCTCAGTCCGCAGATGACTAAACTGATGTGCTCTGCAGGCAGAGAACTATTAGGACCAAGGCACCACAATATCCATGGCAGGGCATTGGCTAGGTGAGAGGAATGAACGAACGGCCATACTGGGTCAGACCAAAGGGGCGTCTACTGGCTATTATCCTGTCTTCCAACAGTGGCCAATGCCAGAGGCCCCAGAGCAAATGAACAGAATGGGTGATCATCAAGTGATCCACCCCGTCATCCATTTCCACTCTGGCAATCAGAGGCAAGGGACATTTCAGCGCATGGTTTTGCATTCTTGCCCTTCCTGGCTAACAGCCATTGATGGACCTATCCTCCATGGATTTATTTAGTTCTTTCTTTAACCTTTTTACAGTTTTGGCCTTCGCAACATCCTCTGGCAAGGAGTTCCACTGGTTGGCACGTTGGGTGAAGTGCTCTAAGCGTCTGCAGGTACAGGCCCAGATCAGTGTGAGAAAATGTAGCCATCCATAATTTGTTTTTAAAAAGAGGTTTAGAAAACAGTTTACTTTTGCAAATCAACTGAAGGAGATCGGTAGTGCAGAGGTTCATTTTGGGTCAAACTTGATCCAGAGACCAATTCACACATAGAACTGTAGGGCTGGAGGAGACCTCAGGAGTCATCGAGTCCAGCTCCCTACCCAAAGCAGGACCAATCCCAACTAAATCATCCCAGCCAGGGCTTTGTCAAGCCGGGATTTAAAACCCTCTAGGAATGGAGATTCCACCACCTCCCTAGGGAACCCATCCCAGTGCTTCACTCTCCTAGGGAAATAGTTTTTCCTAATTTCCAACCTAGACCTCCCCCACTACAACTTGAGACCACTTGAGCTCCTCATTCTGTCATCAGTTACTACTTGAGAACAGCCTCTCTCCATCCTCTTTGGAACCCCCCTTCAGGTAGTTGAAGTCTGCTATGAAATCTCCCTTCTCTCTTCTCTTCTGCAGACTGAGTTAAGTCCCTGCAGCACAAAGGTTTACACCTGTGTTTCTTAAACTTTTTAAGACCGAGGAACACCAAACAATAATTTTTTTTATGAGGAACACCAAAGATTTTTTGTTGAGGGGAAAAAAAAAAGGTTGGGGGAAAGTTGAGCAAAAAAAAAAGTCGCCTGCCCCTTTAAGGGCGACCATTTTGAATTCTGTTGTTCTCCGCGGCACACCTCCGACTCCTCGTGGCACACCGGTGTGCCGCAGAACACAGTTTAAGAAACACTGGTTTACACCGTCCACCCTCAAAAAGCCTGTGATTTCACTGTCAACATGTCAGGGTTTTGGACATTTCTTTCGGAGAGGAAACTTTGCTGCACTCTGAGTGAATCTTGCATCACAGAGACCTTCCTCTTCTTGGGAGGCTGCTCTGTGTCTGTGGCTCCAGTCAGGCCTCCTATTCCCTCTCCCTGAAGGAGAAAATGTGAAGGAAATAAAGGGAGCCAGATGGATGCCTTGCCCCTCACCAATAGGAGTCCAGGCCCTGGATCTCTCCTGGGTCCCCTCTCCTTTGCCTATAGTAGGGTCAAAGGAGGGAATCTCCCAGCAGGAACCTTACAGCAGGGGGCCCAGGGCTTCTATCGCCCAGAGAAGGAAAACACTAGTTTAATGTCTCCTGGCTTTGCCCCCTCCCCACTTCTTCCTAATCCTGGAACCATGAAATATTTGTTTTATAAATAGGAAAAATGAGTTTTTATTGACATGTCCATATTGTGCTGGGCTTGAATTGGAGGCAGGCCAGCTACATTCAGGTGCAGATTTCAACCAACCATATCACGCCTGGGAGTCTTCAGATCTGGCCCTCTGGCTTGGCCTGACCTAGAGAGAGGCCATTGAGTGTAAGCGCTAGGAAGGAGGCTCCTGAAGTAGGTGGCTGAACAAGAGATGGCCCCTGAGGGTCTCCCAGGGTGGGCAATAACTCAGATATTGGTTTAGACCTGATGAGAACTGCACCGCCAAAAGCTGGGGGGGAGGGGAAGGGAGGCGAATAATTTTGGGACTAGGGTTGTAAGCGACTAGTCGACTATCTGATAAAAGCTTATCGGATAGTCGACTAGTCCCTTGACTAGTCTCTTCCCACCTAGCTGTCCCAGCTCGCTCAGGGTCCCCCCTGCTGCACTTCAGCCTTTTAAATGTATTAAAAGCTGGCAAGCTCTTAATACATTTAAAAGGCAGAGCCACAGCGGGGTTAGCTCCCAGGGCCAGGAGCTAACCCCACTGCAACTTCCCTGCTTATCAACTAATTGACTAGTCGATGGAAAATCCATCAACTAGTTGATTTAGTTGATTAAACAAAATTTAATTTGGGACTTGGGTGTAGGTCTGTCTTTGCTTTGGATGTTTGGATTTTGGGGTTTGCTTCTGGCTCCTTTCCCAAGGTCTAATGGCTAAAAAGAGACTTATTCTAGTCTCTGTCAGGAATACTTTTTAAAGGAGGTAGGGGGCATGTTTTGTTAGCTTCAGCAATGGTTGACTGGGAACAATGCTTCTGACCCAGATGAGTCTTTCCCTTTTGTCCCTTGTGATCAAGTTGCATTTTTATAACTCTCAGTGGGGTTTTTAGTGGAATATTTCATCTCCAGTCATCTCTTTTTTACACCCCCCCTTAATTTCTATTAAAATTCATTTTTGTAAGTGGGTGTGGCTCTGTGTGTGATGTGCCTGCAACAGTCCCAGTCCAGGGATGGGTGAGGTAAGTATCTATCGACATTTAATAATATCGTATTAATACAAGGCCTCATTCCAAAACACTGGGCAAACTAGGTATAGAAATCTCTTCACCCATCACTGAAATGCAGCCACTTCTGGAGTGGAGTCTGGCAGTTCTTTAACAGTACACAGCACTTTGGGTACATCTACACAGTAGCGCATATCTTGAAATAAGCTACGCAAATTCCATAGCTTATTTTGAAATCTGGCACTGTCTACACAGCACTAATTTCTAAATAAATCACCGTTCCAGCGTTGTCTTTTAATCCTCATGCAATGAGGTTTACAAAAAGCTGGAACAGGAAGCCCGTTGTTTTGAAATAACAGGCATGCTGTTAAGACACGCAGAATGCTATTTCGGGCTAACGGGCGCTATCCGAAATAGCGCAACTGTGTAGACGTACCCTTTAAGACAGGAATGGTTCTATTGAATTGTGGGGATGAATGGAAGGAAGCAGAATGGAACAGGCTGGGACTGGAGACTGGTGTTGGGCTGGGATGCTCTTGTGGGAGTTCTGATAACCCAGAGTGGTTTTATATCCCTCCACGATGACTGCTCTTACAGGGTTAGTTCAGTGTCAACTCTAAGGTCAGAACATCTCTTATGCAACCGTGATGGGGTTAGTATAAGGTGGGTGCATAACTGGCTGGACAACCGTTCTCACAATCATGCTGGAAGGGCATAACAAGTGGGGTTCCGCAGAGGGTCTGTTTTGGGACCGGTTCTGTTCAACTAAATCAATGATTTAGTTGATGGCACAGAGAGTACGATTATTAAGTTTGCAGATGATACCAAGCTGGGAGGGGTTGCAAGTGCTTTGGAGGATAGGGTCAAAATTCAAAATGATCTAGACAAACTAGAGAAAGAGTCTGAGGTAAATAGGTGAAGTGTAATAAGGACAAATGCAAAGTACTCCGCTTAGGAAGGAACAATCAATTTCACACAGACCAGAATGGGAAGTGACTGACTAGGAAGGAGTACTGCAGAAAGGGATCTAGGGGTCATAGTGGACAAGTTAAACATGAGTTAACAGTGTGACACTGTTGCAAAAAAGGCAAACATGATTCTGAGCTACAATAACAAGAGTGCTGTGAGCAAGACACGAGAAGTCATTCTCCTGCTTTACTCTGCGCTGATTAGGCCTCAGTTGGAGTATTGTGTCCAGTTCTGGGCACCACATTTCAAGAAAGATGTGGAGAAATTGGAGGAGGTCCAGAGAAGAGCAATAAAAATGATTAAAGGTCTAGAAAACAGGAGGTCTGAGGGAAGACTGAAAGAATTTGATTTGTTTAGTTCAGAAAAGAAGACTGAGAGGGGACATGATAGCGGTTTTCAAGTATCTAAAAGGGTGTCACAAGGAGGAGGGAGGAAAAATTGTTCTCCTTGGCCTCTGAGGATAGGACAAGAAGCAATGGGCTTAAATTGCAGCAAAGGAGGTTTAGTTTGGTGTCATGGGGTGACTTCTCCTGCCCCCTGCAGCAGGCAGGGACAGGACCCTGAGTCCCTATGTCAAGTCCCGTTCACGCAGGGCCCGCTGACTCAAAGTCGATAAGCAAAGTCACTGGCTGGCCCTTTAAGGCAGTGTTGTGCTGGCGGGTCCCGGATATAGTGGGGCCACACCCCAGGTAGGGGGATCCGGGCCCATCCTACTCCACTGGGTCCCGGCCCAGGTCCCTGTGAGTGGCAGGATGGCCCACCACTCCCTCGGTGGGGAAATCCCACCGAAACGCACTGAGGTTCCTGGGGCGAGAAAGGCTGCTCCTGCCCCTGCCCTGGGCCACTTCCTACCTGGTCCGACGGGGCCTCTTCCCACGTACTCGCAGGGTCCTCCGCATTCGCGGGGGCGACTTCTCCTCTGCGGGCGACCCCAGCGACATCCCAACTGGCCCCGGTGCCTCTGCTGACTTCTCCTGGGGTCACTGGTGGATGCTGGTCAGGAGCTCCCTTCCTAGGTCCTTCCCCTCCGGCCACCAGCCCCGACTGAGTCTCTTCCCAGGCTTTTATAGCTGAGCTGCAGCCTGGGCATGCTTGGTAGGGCTGCAGGGGCAGGGCCTCTGCAGCCAGATATCCCTGGCTGAGCCCTGCGAGTTCAGTGTGGGGGTGCTTCACCCCGTCATACACCTTCCCCCTTAAGGGTACGTCTAGACTACAGGCTTTTGTCGACAGAAGTGTTGTCGACAGATACTGTCGACAAAGCTTCTGTCAACAAAGAGCGTCTAGACTACATCCAGTTCTGTTGACAAAGCAAGCCGCTTTGTTGACATGACAGTGTAGACGCAAAGGACAGTGTAGATGCAATAACGCCTTCCGTTGACAGAACTCTGTTTGACTATAACAGAGTTTAAAGAGAAGCTAGATAATTTCATGGAGGTTAGGTCCATAAAAGGCTATTAGCCAGGGGATAAAATGGTGTCCTTGGCCTCTGTTTGACAGAGGCTGGAGGGGGATGGCAGGAGACAAAGCGCTTGATCATTGTCTTCGGTCCACCCCCTCTGGGGCACCTGGTGCTGGCCACTGTCGGCAGACAGGATACTGGGCTAGATGGACCTTTGGTCTGACCCGGTATGGCCGTTCTTATGTTCTTATGTTCTTAAAAGGCATTATTCCTTGTAGAATGAGGTTTACAGCCATCAACAAAACTGCTGAGTTCTGTCTATGTTATGTCGACAGAACTCAGCGACAGTGCACTGTAGACGCAGGTATAGTTTTGTCGACAAAAGTCCACTTTTGTCGACAAAAGCCTGTAGTCTAGACACAGCCTATGAGGGTCAGCAAGGGGGGTGTTGCCAACCCCTCTTCACCAGTCCTTGAAAAAAAGTCTGCGTTAGTGTGGGCTTTTCCTGGGCGATGTGCCATCTGGAAAACAAAAGGCTGAAGTGACAGGTACCAGCGCATGACCCGCGCATTTCATGGCATGGAGCCATTTCAGTGGCACATGGTTAGTGACCAGTGTAAATTGACTCCCTAGCAGGTAATACCTCAGGGTCTCTACAGCCCACTTTACCGCGAGGGCCTCTTGTTCTATTGTGGAGTATCTGGTCTCCCGCGGGAACAGCTTACGACTGAGATACAAAGTGGGGTGTTCTGCACCCTCCACTACTTGGGACAGAACGGCCCCCAACCCTATCTGTGAGGCATCAGTCTGCAAGATAAATGGTTTATCAAAGTCCGGCTGGATGAGCACAGGTTCCTGGGCTAGCGGCGCCTTCAAGGTCCGAAAGGTGGCATCACCGTCAGGGGTCCACTCGATGTGGCGCGACCGAGGATTCGTGAGGTCTGTAAGGCGTGCTGCGATGATCACAAAGTTCGGAATAAAGCGGCGGTAGTATCCCGCCAGCCCCAGGAATTGCCGCACCTGCTTCTTCGTGGTGGGCGTAGGGCAATCCTGAAGTGCTTGGACTTTGTCCACCAAAGGTCGGAGCTGCCCTCTCCCAACTGTATAGCCCAGGTAGCTTACCTCTCGACGTCCCCAGTGGCACTTCGCCGGGTTGGCCGTGAGGCCTGCCTCCGCTAGAGCTTGCAGCACCTGTGCCAGGTGTTGAAGGTGTTTCGTCCAACTGCAGCGATAGACAATGATATCGTCGATATACGTGGCCACGTAGTTATTATGCAGATTTAGGACTTTATTCATAAGCCGCTGGAAAGTGGCTGCTGCCCCGTGTAGGCCAAACGGCATTGTCGTGAATTGGAAGAGTCCAAAGGTTGTTGGAAAGGCAGTCTTTTCTTTTGACGTGGGCGTCAGGGGGATCTGCCAGTAACTGTTGGTCAAATCAACAGTGGATATGACCCTGGGGTGACCTAATCGTTCTAAGAGCTCATCCACTCGGGCATCAGGTAAGCATTGAAGCAGGAGATGGCGTTTACCTTCCTGAAGTTACCACGGAACCTGACTGACCCATCTGCCTATGGTACCAGGACTATGGGACTCCTCCATTCACTCCGGGATTCTTCTACCACGCCCAAAGCTAGCATTTGATTGAGTTCTTTCTGGGTCTTTGGGTGGTGTTGCCGCACCCATTCTTGGCCCTCCTTTGGCAGGGCCTGCAAGAATTATTCCAAGGCCACCACTTCTGCCACCTGGGCTCCCATCCGCTAGGCCGGCTCTAACTACTGCCAACATACGTCCCGTATCCGCTGGGCCGCTGCCTGTGGCTGATCCCCTGCCTGGAACCTCTCTGGACACAGCCCTTGCTGATAAGTCCCAGTGCTCACCCCAGCTGGGTCTAGCATGGCTGGCTTCACTTCAGAACCTCCTATTGTCTCCTGAGTGTCCCGCTTCCGGTGGTCCCCCTGGGTGGCTCCCGTCAAACAGGGTGCGAGAACGGTGGCCCAACGTTCAACGTTCTCTGCTACACGCTGCGCAAACTGATTGGAATCCATCCTGTCTCTCCAACAAAAATTAACCGCCGTAAAAAAAAGGAAACCCCCTCCTTTCTCTTTCCCCGGGGACTAAGTCTGTACCCTTACTTTTCCCCTCACGTCAGGGGAGAGATCAGTTTACCCACCACGTGTCATGGGGCAACTTCTCCTGCCCCCTGTGGCAGGCAGGGATAGGACCCCGAGTCCCTATGTCAAGTCCCGTTCACGCAGGGCCCACTGACCCAAAGTCAAAAAGCAAAGTCACTGGCTGGCCCTTTAAGGCAGAGGCCGCTGGCCCGAGTCAATAAACAAAGTCACTGGCTGGCCCTTTAAAGCAAGTGTGCCGGCGGGTCCCGGATATGGTGGGGCCGCACCCCTGGTAGAGGGACCCAGGCCCACCCTACTCCACCGGGTCCCAGCACAGGGCCCTGTGAGTGGCAGGACAGCCCACCACTCCCTTGGCGGGGAAATCCCACCGAAACGCGCCAAGGTTCCCAGGGCGGAAGAGGCTGCTCCTGCCCCTGCCCTGGGTCACTTCTTACCTGGTCTGACAGGGCCCTGCAAGTTCAGTGCGGGGCTGCTTCGCCCCATCACAGTTGGACATTAGGAAAAACTTCCTACCTGTCAGGGTGGTTAAACAGTGGGGGCTACGTCTGCACTGCAGGCTTTTTGCGCAAGAACGCCTGTTCTTGCGCAAAACCTTGCAGAGCGTCTACACTGCACACGCGTTCTTACGCAAGTAAATTTACAGTACAGTGTCGGAAAACAGGGCTTCTTCCGGAAGAGTTATTCCTCTCCCCACGAGGAATAAGCCCTCTTGCGCAAGAGCTCTTCCACAACAAGGCAGTGTAGACAGGCAACATGAATTTCTTGCGCAAGAAACCCCTATGGCTAAAATGGCCATCAGAGCTTTCTTGTGCAAGAGAGCGTCCACACTGCCATGGACACTCTTGCACAAAAGCACATGTCTTGTGCAAAAGCACGGACGCGCTCTTGTGGAAGATTTTTTGCACAAGAACTCTTCCGCAAAAGAGTTCTTGTGCAAGAAGCCACCAGTGTAGATGTAGCCTGGGTGGCTAAAGGGAGGTTGTGGAATCTCCATCACTGGAGATATTTAAGAGTAGGTCAGACAGACACCTGTCAGGGATGATCTAGACAGTGCTTGGTCCTGCCATGAGGGCAAGGGACTGGACTCAAAGACCTCTTGAGGGCCCTCCCAGTTCTGTGATTCTGTACCATTAACTCCATTTTCTACAGCACCTGGGTCCTTGGTGGACTCTCTCTCATCCAGCTGTGAAGAGATGGCAGCTCTTCCACCAGGGATCCTGCTTCTAGATCCCACTGTCTCCAAAGCACAGTTTGTGGGCAGCCAAAAGCAGAGCACAAAGGTGTGGGAACACAGCCGAAGAGACAACCTTTCACTTTCTCCTCTTTCCCCAGTGCATTTGCAATTGGGCCTAAGTTAAGCATTTATTTCAGTGACTATTCAGGTAAAATACATGCTGACATGAGAGGTTTTTTTCCCCTGGAAGTGGTAGAATTCTTCTTCCTGGGCTCTTGCTGAGGCTTCTAGATGAAAATACGTGAAGGAATTCTTAAGTTGTCTCTCCCTACAGTTCTTGGTGTCAGATTGCATAAGGGATCCTGTCCAGGGCAGCAATTTATATGTGTTCCCACCTGCCTTTTTCGATTTGGAGCAGCCATTTTATACCCAGCTCTCCTGACAACCCAGAAAGGGGAGGGCTTGGCTCCCAAAGCGTAAGACTAAAGATTTACAGCTGGGGCAGGTATAGCTTTACTTAGAGACATTCCTTTATATTAATAAAAACAAATTCTCCTTCCAATAGCCCTATAGAATGTTACACTGGGAAAAACTTTGGAACAGCTAGACTGAGATGTAAATAATAAAATTCCCAGCCATGGAGATCCCAAAATGCTGAAAAGCAGTAGCAATTTTGCCTGGCTGTGGTTGGGTTTTCTGACTTGAAATGGCTGAATGGGGCAGAATGGAAAAAAAAAAGCTAAACCCCCATGCTCTGAAAATCAGGGGTCTTTTGAGATCTATGAGAATGGACCCCCAAAATCACTAGTTGCCTTTCAACATGTGGATCCCAAAGCCCCAATTCAGCAAACCCTTTAAACATATTTTGAGTCCTCTTCAATGAGATTTAGGAATAGCTCCAATTATCCAAAGCACTTGAGCTCAATGTCTTCATTAAGAGCACAGAGACACTTCAAGCTCAGGGTGTTATTCTGAGGACAAAGTGAGGCAGGACCCTCCTAAGCCTGATTTTCAAAAATGCTGATGCCCACTGAGTTCAGTGGGGGATGGTGAGCCCTTAGTCTTTTGAAAACTAGGCTGCTTCTACAGGTGTCTAAATCTGGATTTAAATCTTGTTTTTTTGAAAACTGATCTGACTTTAATTTTCGCCTTGGCACTGTTCTCTTTCTGCAGTTCCCTTGCCTTGAACATTGTAAATGAGACAGATCAGTTTCTGTTCCTAATTGGTTTCATTTTTACCCTTGCTGGTCAGTTTCATTTTCTGGTTCTCTTGCTGCAGCCTAAAATTGTTTGTTTTTCAACACTGCAGTAATCTATTATCCCCGCCCCCTCAACTGCTATATTAAAATGTTTCTAGTCCTACATACACATCCATGCCTGCCCTTAATGATAAACCCTACATTTTGAGCCTACTTCCCTGGCCTCCATGAATGGCATGGATTTTATCACACATGTATGTACCTCACTCCCCTTGGCTGGTGTTTTGAAGCTGGCAGATTCCAACAGCCTGAGTTGTACTCAGATTGCTTAAAAATGCTCAGCTTGGAGGGCCATTCTTAGCTTGAATTTGAAAAATAAACTTTAGGGGGAAAGTAAAACCAGCGAATTAATGGCACTGTTCAAAACCACTGACTAGTCAATCTCTCCTCCCTTCTGTTTTGCACACATGTGCACATCTACAATCTCTCTCTTTTAATTTTGCATATTCCCCCTGAGCTTTATCAGCAACATCCGCCACCTGATCCTAGGCTCTTGAGCATGAATGCTGTTGTAAAGTTGTTTAGAAATATAGGGCATGCCACCCTAAATCAGATCACCCTGTCCAGTTTGCTGTCTTCACTGAGAGCTTATGCTTCAGAGCTTGGAGAAACCTAAAGTTGGTGTGTTGTGAAACCCTGCTTATGGACTGTAGGATAATTCCTTCCTGACCCCTCATAGCGGAGCAGATTGTGTTTTGAAGCATGGGATTGGGTTGCCAGGGCTGGTGGAAACTTTTTCTGCAAAACTCAAATACTTTTTTGATGGAAATCTGGGACTGAGACTAAATTATTATTATTATTATTTTTTACAAAAATGCCTGCTTTTTTTTGTGGAATTGTTTCCTTCAAAAATCTGAATATCCCACATCTGAACTATTTCATTGTGGACACCCTGCCATAATGTCTCCTATGAGTTGTAGTTTGTGCCAGGTGCTGAACAGACATCTGGTAATGATCAGTTCCTCTCCCAGGGACCTTAAACAACCTAGCTATTTACAACATCACTGACAATGTTATTAGCCTTAAAATTAACCCATACTTTAAAAGACACCCCCCAGCTATTAAAATAAATATTAACCTGTGAAACCTGCTGCTGCAGACAATTAGTTTAATAGGCTCTTTAAAAGGTCTATCTGCTACAAGGAATAAGACCAGCATGATTCCTGACCTACAATAAAATGACATGCATCACCAAACCCTCATGCTTCAGGACACATGTTGGTCACCAGCTGTGGTCAGGAAGAAATTTCTCTTCTCTCTCAATGGGAAGGTGATGCAGGGAAATCTTATTCTGAAGAACCGGGCCTTGGCCTCTGTTGGATGCAAGAGCCTGGACTGGAAAATCCATGGCTTGTGGCAAAATGGTTGCAGGGGAAATTCCCAGACTATTTTTGTGGAGCCAGGAGCCAAGCTTTAGAGGGTGCGTGTGAGCAGGTGGGGGCTGGGTGAAACGCAGGCTTTAAAGAGCAGCGGGCCATGCCCTCCCCTGGCTGTGCACACCCTCCAGCGCTCTTCCCACGGCCCGGTGGCATCTCTGCTCCCCTCTCCGGCCTTGCCAACTGTTTTGTCCATGTGGTTGTTGTGCTGTGTGTGTGTGTGTGTGTGTGTGGCGATCTGTGAGTCCCACCCTGGGGCCAGCTGGCACCGCTCCTGGTGTAGCTTGTCGCGCGCGGGGGGAATCTGCGTGCGGGGGGGGAAGCCCTATCCTCTCCCCCCCCCGGGCGCTCCAGCTGCGTTCACACGCGACTCTGCCCCTCCCGCCTCGCTTCTCCTGCGGAAAGCCGCCCCAGCCCCCGCCCGGCCCCGCTCAGACCTTGGCCCCTATATTTAGCCCGTCCCCCTGGTGCTATTTTGGCTGCATGTGGCAGCCCCGTTGCCACGCCCCCTTCTCCGCTTTCGCTCTCTCGCTCCCGACTCCTCGTCTTTTCCCCCTGCCCTGCCAAGCTGTCAGCCGCCCCCGCGGCCCGAACCCGCAGAAAAGTTCCACAAACAGCCCCCCCCAACCCCTCGACCGCCCCAGGCCCAGATGCAAACAGAGCCGAGTTGCCCCGGGGGCGAGCGCCTGACCTCTTCTGTCGTGTAAACTCCCCGGCCCGCTCCGGCGTACGCCAAAACTTCGGAGCTCGCCGAGCCGCCGTCATGGGGCGAGCCGAGGAGCTGGTGAGGATCGCAAAGAAACTGGATAAGATGGTGACCAGGAAGAACACGGTGAGTAAATCCAGAGAGGGCGTGTAGCAAGATAGGAAACACGAAAAACCAAAACGTTGTGTGTGTTGACACTGTGTGTGTGTAGCGGGGTGTGTGTGTGTGTAGTAGTCTGTGCGCGCGCGTGTAGCTGTGTATGTATGTGTGCGCGCAGCGGTGTCTGTGTTTGTGTGTGCGTGTGTGTGTGTGTGTGTAGCAGTATGGGTAGGTGTGGCCCAAGTTAAGAAAAAAACCAAAACTGTGTGTGTGTTGAAACTTTGCAGCTTAGCTCCTGTGGTGTGGTTTTGTTTTGGTTTGGGTTTTTTTTTTTTTTTTTTGGCAACTTGGATCTGTGCAGCACAAGACAACCTCCTGGCTCAGTCCTGCAGGTGGAGGGAGGAGGGGCTGCTTGGCATGTCTTCCAGCTGATTTGGGGGAAGGTAGCTGCTGACAGTCTGAGTCTGATTTGACCTTGGGGAAGGCTCTGCTCCGCAGCTCCCCTGGGGCTTAGCACCTCTGAAAACCAGGCCCTCAAAGCTTTGTGCCCCCAAAATGTCAACAAAAATGACAAAAGTTTCTTGTAGCCTGAGCCTTTGGGTTTCAGGCCTCCCGTCTCACCCCTGTGCATTTGATTTCCCTCGATTTCCCTGTGCATTTGAGCTGCTGTTTTCCCTGGCTTCCTGACAGGATTTTCATTTTGCCAGGGTTTGGTCACGTGAAAAATGTGTTTCTCAAGCTCACCCATCCTGTAGGGCTTTTGGATTTTCCTTTGTGTCACCCCCCTCGCCCTCATGCCGCCCTAGCTCTAGCTTGGGGGCAGGGTTTGGAGGGGGTAGAGTGTGGGCCAAGACAGCAAGTATTTGGCAGGAATCTGAACAGTGCAAACCCAATCTCACCCAGGTGGTCATCCAAAGAGATCGGGCTGGGGCAAAGCAAAAATATCCAGGACAGGCGGGGGAGGGGAAGGAGCGAGGTATGTAAACCTTTTTCACAAGAGAATGAAAAAATGGAAGGCGGGGAGGGGACGGGGCCGGGGAGGCAGAATGAGTTTAAATTAAAGCTCGGAAAGCCCCGCATGTCAGCGTGCACAGGTTTTAAGAGCAAACAGGACAGGTATCCCTACCCGCCCTGAGCATTTCAAGTGCCTCAGATAAAGCGAAGAGTTAATTGTAGGTACAACCAGCCTGATCCTTCCTGTGCATCCGTCTTGTCCTGGGGAAGGTGTGCTGGCTTGGCTTCCCCTGACTTCTTTTTTGGGGCCAGCTCCTTAGCTGGCGTAGCTCTCCATTGCATTGACGCTGCCCCATTCCACTGGCAGGGGATCTGGGCCCCATTGGCTCTGGTGCCCTGCGATCAGGATCCAGGGAAGGCGGGGCGGGTGTGTGAAGTTAATATTTTACTTTCCTTGTGACCTTTGCCTCAATGGAGTGTAATTAACCCGCTCTCCCTCCCCCCAATCAGTGTGTACCATTGGAGTGCTAATGCTGGCAGCTGCTGTAATGCTGGGCCTTGGATTTGTTCTAAGGCAATCGGGAGTCACTGCCGAAGCAAACCACGACTTGGCGTAGCTGGATGGAGGACACAGGCGCTGCATGCTGGTGAAACAATGCGCCTAGCAGCTCTCAGTCCTTCCAGCGTGAGACCTGGTGCCTCTGGCTGGCTCGGCCTGCAACTGGGGGAGGTGCCTGTTTAAAAATGGGGAAGCATGTTAAAATGTTCCCCCACGTGACAGGGGTTGCAGCACAGAATCTGTTAAGGAGCTTAAAATTGCTGCAGAGTCCCCTGACAGTTGGTTTCTAATTATCAGTGCATGATGGGTGTGTTGGTTTCTCTGTTGCATGGCATGTGTATGTGCCCAGCCTGATTCTCCATTGTAACCTGCCACCGGGCGGATTTGAACCTGGCACTTCTGGAGTTAGTATAGGAGCCTCTACATCTTGAGCTATAAAAGCAACTGGCTCTTAGGTTAGGCTGTAGAGCTCCCTTGTTCTCAGCTCTCGCGCTGTAAGTGGTCTAAGTGCTACTACATGGGACAGTGAACCACACTAGGGGTGTGTCTAGACTACAGGGTTTTGTTGACAAAAGTGGCCTTTTGTCGACAAAACTATACCTGCGTCTACACTACCACCGAGTTCTGTTGACAGTAAGTCAACAGAACGCGGCAGTTTTGTCGACGGCGGTAAACCTCCTTCTACAAGGAATAACGCCTTTTGTCGACAGAGTTCTGTCGACAAAAGGTGCTATTGCATTCACACTGTGCTTTTTCAAAAAGAGAGCGTCTAGACTCTCTGTCGGAAAAGCGGCTTGCTTTGTCGACAGAACTGGCTGTAGTCTAGACACTCTTTGTCGACAGAAGCTTTGTCAACAGTATCTGTCGGCAAAGCCTCTGTCGACAAAAGCCTGTAGTCTAGACGTACCCTAGGTGTGTGGGTTATATTTGCACCAGTGCAAAGTGGGTGTAAAAGGCCCCTCTAAATGCTAGTGCTTGGCCCTTGTTTCGTGCATGGGTCAATGGCTGCAGAAGGCCCGGGCAACAGAGACTTGAGAATTGGCGCCTTCTCCAGGGCTTCCGCTGCTGTGCTAGTCTAGATGTGCTAGTTGTGCTAGTCTTGATAGCAGCTGCGGTGGAAACACCGGGGTAGGGTGGAAATGCCCTTTTACCTCCATCTCGTCTGCAGGGGACCACGAGCCATGGTCCCTGGAACCTTTCACATTTGGAGGAGGCTCTGCTTCTGCCCCAAGTGTGCCTGGCCAGGCTGGGCGAATGTTCCCAGGGTACCTGTGCAGTCTGTATTATTTCTGGCCAGTGACAGGCCACAAGCCACTTGTACTGCTCAGGAACAGCGAAGCCAAGGTGCTGTGTAGCTGCCAGAGGTACCTCAAGTGGCAAACCAGGGAGAAACCCATTGCTCAGTATTCATCATAGCGACAACTTGTGCCTTATCTGGCAGCCCCATTCGATCCTCTGCAGGGCCATTCTGGTGCCAGGCTCAATGCCAAAATTAGAACGAATTAAACGTGCCCCAATGCTGGGTACGTTTGTAATCGGTATCCAAGGATGGCCCAGTTGCTTACTGGGGGTTCCACAGCCAGCCTGTGACTTCTGCCTGGAGATGTCTCCAAAGCCACCGTCCTTTAGGAGGACGTAAGGGAAAGTGTGCCCAAGGAGCAGGTGCTGCGGGAGCAGCCTAGATGTGCATAGGGTGGGACACAGAGCGGGTCTGAAAACACAAGCTGGATTCCTGGGTGTCTTTCTGAAGGACCAGAGAGACAGAACTGAAAGGAACTCTACTGCCCAAAGTGTTAGCCCGTTAGCCTTGGAAAGGAATGGCACTAGATCTGCATAGAGAAGAGGGACTTGGCTCTCAAGGAGCCGCCAGTCCAGCTTTGCAGCAGTCTTGCTTCTCACTAGACCAACAGGGGTTAGACACTGAAGAGTCAGCCTTTGCCCGCAGGTCCCACCTTGCGAGCTCCGAACACCATGCTTTTGGCATGCAGCGATTTCAGACATGTTGCTCCCAGGCCCCGGCACCAGCAAATGAATGGACTTCCAGTTCCGATTGCACTGAGGGCTACAGCAAAAGCCACCCCATCCGAGTTCTGCTAGGCTCTGAGACACTCCTGTTAGGGACCAGAGAAACTCAGCTGCTTATGGGTTGACCTATCAGAACAGAGCTGCCCCAGAGAGGTAAATCTTTGTTCTCACTGTCCCTGCTTGTACAGATGTGAAGCAGCTTTCCTGAGGTTCTCTTTAACTTTAAAAATGAAGCTGGAAACTGAACCAAGTTTCAGCCGGAAACCGACTGCTCCGAAAACTGGATGGGGAAAAATGTTGGACAACCCCAGCATTGTACCTGCCTTGCTTGGTCCTAGGTGGCTGAGTTTGATCAAGGGGCTCAATCCAGAAACAATAGGCTGTAGGCTGGGTGCAAGCCCAGCTGAATTGTCACGTGACCCTAGTAGCAGTGGTACAGGTGCTGCATACATCATAGCCCTAGTGCAGAGAATTCTGCGGAACAGAGTCCTACCCTCAATGAGCAGGGATCTACACCTTTGGGACCAATCTCTGCGCGTGAGCAGAACTGGCTGAGTGGCAAAGCCAGCGACTCTTCTGAATTGATTGTGTGTTAGTTTAGCTCTTCTTAAAGATTGTTTATGTAGAGAACCAGGAGGGGGTGTGAGCATGTGTGTGCTGTTTCTTCACACCTAGAAGAGGAAGCTGGGCACAGGGACAGGGAGGGGGAGAAGACTGAAATTTGCACACCCAAAAATGAGCTTCCATCAAAAATAGTTTTACCCCATGGGAAAATCTCACTTTTAATGACATTCTTTGGTGGGGGAAATGCCAGTTCCAAACAAAGGGAAAATGTTGATTTTGTTCTCTTTTATTGAAGTGTCCCTCGTAAATTCATAATTTTTTCATGGGAAATATTTTCTGGGAGAAAATGTGGTTGGGTTTTTACTCAGCTCTGGCTCTAAGTATCTGCTTGAGGCCAGGATAACTGTATCCATGCAAATGAACGTGCCATGCTCAGCGTTAGAAGGTTGATTCTTTACCACTCAGAGGCAAGTGGGCAAGGTTTTCTCTTTTCTTGGACTAGTGTCTGTTAGTAGGAGAGACGAGCCTGGGAGCTGATCCATGAGCGCCGGGTAAACTTGGAAGCTTGTCTCTCTCACCAACAGAAGTTGGTCCAGGAAAAGATATTACCTCACCCCTCTCGTCGCTAATATCCAGGGACCAGCACAGCTCCAGCAACACTTTATCACTAGCGCAGCACAACTATCCTCCTCACGTGTCGCAGGGCTTTGAACTGCCGGTTGAGCCCCAAGGAGCCTCCATAGTAAGGATTAAGGATGATAAGTTGCAGTTAATTGACTAGTCGAGTAGTCGATGGAATTTCCGTCGTCTACTCGACTAGTCGATAGGCACTTCTGCATTCCTCCTTTGAAATGTACAAAATGTACAAGAGCCACCACTGACTCCTGACTGCAGGTGGGCGTGCCTGCTCCGAAATGTACAAGAGTCCCCAGCAGGGGCTCTTGTGCATTTCAAAGTCATGGAGCCCAGGGTCAGCGGGGACTTTGAGTCCCCGCTGACCCTGGGCTCCATGATGCACTGCATGCCGTGGCACTCTCCCTTTAAAATGCTGAAGCGCTGTGGACTCTCCAGCTGACCCTGGTTTCACGTGGCATTTCAGCGGAACCCAGGATCATCGGAGCGGCGTTTCAAAAGGGCAGCAGCCGCACAGCTGATCCCCGGCTCAGCTGTGTGATGCTGTGGCTTTGAAGTACCCCTTGTTCCCCCTCCCCCACCTTTGCTGCTTCTGTCTGATAGAGGCAGAAGGAGGAGGCAGGGATCAACTAGTTAACTATTCGACTGACTATCTGATAAGCATTTGCTTATCGGATAGTTGACTAGTCCTTAACATCCTTAGTAAGGATGTTAAATTGTGTTGGAATTTCCATTGACTACTTGATTAGTTGATAAGGGGGGAAACTGCAGAGCTCCTGGCTCCGGGAGCTAACCTGCTGCACCTCTGCCTTTTAAATGTAGTAAGAGTTGTCCAGCTCTTACTACATTTAAAAGGCAGAGGCGCAGCATCTGGGACCGGCTGCAAGCCGGGACAGCTGAGTCCTGGCTCATGCCCAGTCCCTGACTGCGCCTCTGCCTCCCCTGCTCCCTTCCTGCCCTCCACAGAGACAATGCTGGTGGGAACTGGCTTTTAAGCTGGCTCCTCCCAGCACCGGTTCCTGCTTCCCCGCCTCTTGCTGCCTCTGGTAGCGCAAGGGTGGGGAGAAGCGACTAGTTGAGTAGTGACTCAACTACCCGACAAGCCAGGCCTGGGCAAAATATGGCCCATGGGCCGGATCCGGCCCCCCAAGCCACCAGATCTGGCCCAGGGATGCTGCGGGGAACCCCAGTTAGGCTCCCTGCTTGCCTTGCCCCACATGCACACTGCTCAGAAACGTGACTGAGGGGCGGCGGTTTCACTTTAAAAACTGAGCCTGGAGGGGAAGGGGGAAGCTTTAGGAGCTGCTCCAACCCCCAGCACAATCCCATTGGCTGGCTTCTGGCCAGAAACTGGCCAATGGGAGCTGCCTGTTTCAATAACAGGCAGCCACAAAGCACAAGGGGCTCCTAGTTATTCACAGAGCACATGCCTGCAGCCTCTGCAGGGGCGGGGCAGGCAGGGAGGCTGAATCAGGAACCGGCTGGTAAGTCTCCTGGCCAGAGCCTGCCTCTGACACCCCAGCCCCTCCTTTCCCCAACCCTCTGCCCTCCTACTCCACATACTCAAATCCTCTGCCCCCCTCCTGCATCCATACCCCCTCCCAGATCCATCACCCCAATTCCATGCCTGAGATCACAGTCCTCTCCTGCCCTAGCTCACAACCCAAACCCCTGCACCTCCCCTGTACCCCAATTCCCTGCCCTAGGTCAAAGTCCAGGGCCCCAGGTCACAACTGTCTCCTTCACCCAAGCTCCCTCCCTTACCCCCAGCTCCCTTCTGCACCCAACCTCCATCCCAGACCCCTCCCTTCCTTCATTAATATGGAAGAGTGCCTGACCACTTTCCAAATTGTTGAAGTGGCCCTCCATCAAAAATTATTGCCCACCCCTGCGATAAGTCTAGGTTTATTGGGTAGTCAACTACTTGAGTAGTCACAACCTTACACCATAGCAGTGCCCCTTGGCTTGTCCATCAGCACCCATTGGGGCACAACACACTACTCCAGCAGCCACACCTGTTTATTCACCCTGGCAGTGTTTTGCACCCATCGTGCACTTGCTGTGTATTGCTGTGTCTGTGACATGGGGAACAAGGCAGTGGAGAAGCGGGCCTCAGCACAAGACCCTATGGGGTAACATGGAGATGCTGTAGAGGAGGTATGGTTAAAAAGCTGTAATAGCCAAACACAGGCTGCTTTTGGTAAGGAAACCATGACCTACCACCCCCCTTTTAAGGGGGACAAGATGTTGGTGAAGGGCGGCACATGCTGGCACTTTGCCAGTGTTCAGAGCCATGGGCGGCAGGTGAAGGCCTTGCTGGGGAAGGCAGCTGAAGCCCCGCCCCTTCTTCCCAAAGCCACACCCCTTCCCAAGATCATGCCCTTTCACAACCTTCTCCCCAAGCCAAGTCCCGCCCAAACCCAGCTAAGGGCCGGGGCTACTGTGCGGCATGGCCCCAGTCTTTCCAGCTGCAGGGGAGCAGCGTGGCATGGCCCCAGCCCCTCCTGGGTAGCTGGGCAGTGTAGACACTTTTGGGAAGGCAATTCCTTCCCTTGCCTACGTTACCCGCCGCCCATGTTCAGAGCCTGACATTCCTGTAACTGTGACTTCACTGGGGTTCTGGCTTTACCTCTGGCTGTCTGCAACCTAAGAACATAAAAACGGCCATACTGGGTCAGACCAAAGGTCCAGGTAGACCAGTATCCTGTCTTCCGACAGGGGCCAATGCCAGGAATTCCCAGAGGGAATGAACAGAACAGAGACTCATCAAGCAATCCCACCCCACCATTCCTACCCATCCTGGCTAATAGTCATTGATAGACCTATCTTCCATGAATTTATCTAGCTCTTTTTTGAACCCTGTTAAAGTCCTGGCCTTCACAACATCCTCTGGCAAGGAGTTCCACAGGTTGACTATGCTCTGCATGAAAAAAAACTTCCTTTGGTTTCTTTTAAACCTGCTGCCTATTAAACATCCAGTGTGGCCAGGAATGTGGTGGAGCAGAGTTACTCTCTGTGCCTGGGACTGCAGTGGGAGAGGTGCAGAGACCTGCTGGAGTAACCCAGGGAGGGGCACTGTTCATGGACTCCTTGTCCCCAGATTCCACCCTGCTGCAGTAGAGCTGGGCACCAGGCCGTGCTGCGTTTGTGCATTTCCTGCGCTGCGCCTGTGGGCTGCCCCCCTGCGCTGTGCTCTTCTCCTAGTGAATGTAACCGCCCCAGCAGCACGAGTGTAAGCTCTGTTAATAGCCCCATGAAGGTAGTCAGGGAAGGAAATCACATTAGCCTGAGGTAGTGCGGGGCTTGCTATAGTTAGCCCTGAGTTTAGCACCAAACCACTACAGCTGGACAGGGCCATGGCGAGCTTTCAGGCTTGCTGCCCTGTGCCCCATAAGGGCTTCACGCTGTACCGCTGGGGCTGGGCAGTGCTTGGAGTGGATGGGGGTGTGTCTCTCAGACCTGGCCAAAATAGATACTTGTCAATGCAGCTGGGGGGTGTAGTGCAAGTGGTCTCTTATGAAAGGTGCTGCCCCCAGAGTATAATAGACCCCACACACACACACACTTTATTCAAACAGCTGTAAACTGGTTTTCCAGCCTCAGCAGGCCTTGTCGGACACTTTAAAGACATGGAGTTCCCTGTTGCACCTCTGTGTCCTTACTTTCGGGTTCCTTTGTCTCAGGTCCCGACAACCCTGGGTGTCCACATCTGTGGGAACATTTGAACGGGAAACCAGTGCTCTGTACTGGCTGAAAGTGGAGAGTCCCAGAGAGAGCAGTCGGGCCAAATTCTGCTGCCCCCTTACACTAACCCCACCCATGGGCTGTGTCCAAGTCTATCCAAGTAAGCACTGGAAACATGAAGGCTACATCTACACCGCAGGCTTCTTGCACAAGAACGGTTTTGCGCAAGAGTTCTTATGCAAAAGGTCTTGTGCAAGAGCACGTCTGCACTGCCATGTGCTTTTGCACAAGAGATGTGCTTTTGCGCCAGAGCATCCATGGCAGTGTGGACGCTCTCTTGCACAAGAAAGCTCTGATGGCCATTTTAGCCATACTGTTGCCCGTCCACACTGCCTTCTTGCATAAGAGCTCTTGCACAAGAGGGCTTATTCCTCGTGGGGAGAGGGATAACTCTTAGGCTATGTCTACACTGGCGGGTTATTGCGCAAGAATGGCCATTCTTCCGGAAAGCGTCCACACTGCCCGCCTGCTGTTGCGCAAGAAGATTTACAGTATGGCGTGGTAAGAGAGGGCTTCTTGTGCAAGAGCTACGCTCTTTTTAAACAGGAGTAAGCCCTCGTGCACAGGAGCTCTTGCGCAAGAGGGCAGTGTGGACGCTCGGCAAGGATTTCTTGCGCAAGAAAGCCCTATGGCTAAAATGGCCATCAGAGCTTTCTTGCATGAAGAGCGTCCACACTGCCATGGATGCTGTTGCGCAAAAGCACATCTCGCACATGGCAGTGTGGACATTTTCTTGCGCAAGAGTTCTTGCACAAGAACCCTTGCGCAAGATGTTCTTGCGCAAGAAACCTCCAGTGTAGACATAGCCTTAGAATCATAGAGCTGGATGAGACCTCAGGAGTCATCAAGTCCAGCCCCCTGCCCAAAGCAGGACCAGTCCCCACTAAATCAACCTAGCCAGGGCTTTGTCAAGCCGAGACTTAAAAACCTCTAGGGGTGGAGATTCCACCTCCTCCCTAGGTAACCCATTCCAGTGTTTCACCACCCTCCTAGGGAAATAGTTTTTCCTAATATCCAACCTAGACCTCTCCCATTGTAATTTGAGACCATTGCTTCTTGTTCTGCCATCCCTCCACACTGTGAACAGCCTCTCTCCATCCTCTTTGGAACTTCCCTTCAGGAAGGTGAAGGCTGCTATCAAATCCCCCCTCACTCTTCTCTTCTGCAGACTAAACAAACCCAAATCCCTCAGTCTCTCCTCATAGGTCATGCGCTCCAGCCCCCTAATAATTTTGGCCGCCCTCCGCTGGACCCTCTCCAATCCTTCCTATAGTGGGGGGCCCACAACTGGACACAATACTCCAGATGTGGCCTCACCAAAGCTGAATAAAGGGGAATAATCACTTCTCTAGATCTGCTGGCAATGTTCCTCCTAATACACCCTAATATGCCATTAGCCCTCTTGGCTACAAGGGCACACTGTTGACTCATATCCAGCTTCTCATCCACTGTAACCCCCAGGTCCTTTTCTGCAGAACTGCTACTTAGCCATGCGATCCCTAGCCTGTAACAATGCTTGGGATTCTTCCGTCCCAAGTGCTTCAAAATGGATTCCTTGAGGATCCCCTCCATGATTTTTCCGGGGACTGAGGTAAGGCTGACTGGTCTATAGTTCCCTGGATTGTCCTTCTTCCCTTTTTTAAAGATGGGCACTACATTTGCCTTTTTCCAGTCATCCAGGATCTCTCCCGATCTCCATGAGTTTTCAAAGATAATGGCCAAAGGCTCCGCAATGACATTTGCCAACTCCCTCAGTACCCTCGGATGCATTAAATCCGGGCCCATGGATTTGTGTATGTTTAGTTTTTCTAAATAGTTCCTAACTTGTTCTTTCCCCACTAAGGGCTGTCCACCTCCTTCCCACAGTGCATTGCCTAGTGCATTTGTCTGGGAGCTGACCTTGTCTGTGAAGACAGAGGCAAAGAAAGCATTGAGTACTTCAGCTTTTCCCACATCATCTGTCACTAGGTTACCTCCTTCATCCAGTAAGGGCCCCACACCCTCTCTGATCACCCTCTTATTGCTAACATGCCTGTAGAAACCTTTCTTTTTACCCTTCACGTCCCTTGCTAGCTGCAATTCCAATTGCGCTTTTGCTTTCCTGATAAGTCCCCTGCGTTCTCAAGCAATATATTTATACTCCTCCCTAGTCATCCATCCAAGTTTCCACTTCTTGTAAGCTTCCTTTTTGTGTTTAAGCTCACCAAGGATGTCCCCGGTAAGCCAATCTGGTTGCCTACCATATTTGCTTTTCTTGCTGCGCATCAGGATGGTTTCTTCCTGTGCCTTTAATAAGGCTTCTTTAAAATACTGCCAGTTTGACTCCTTTCCCCTTCATGTTCGCATCCCAGGGAATCCTGCCCATCAGTTCTCTGAGGGAGTCAAAGTCCGCTTTTCTGAAGTCCAGAGTGTATTGCTCAAAAAGCCCTCTGTTCAGACGCTTTACTGTAAATTTACTTGAGCAAGAATGCATGTGCAGTATAGATGCTCCACAAGATTTTGCGCAAGAATGGCCGTTTTTGCACAAAAAGCCTGCAGTGTAGACATAGCCAAAATGTTAAACAAGGCTTGTAATAGCTGGAGGAGAGTTCCCTTTCCCTTGAGCCCAAGAGAGTTTTTGGAAAGGAAAAACCCCTTTTCTGGCAAGTTTGTAGGTGGTATTAAAGGCGGCGATAACTCTCCCTTAGGGAACAGAGAAGAAGTTTGTTGAGCTGGGCGGGAGCTGTGCTGCGGGTGAGGTCCCGATGCCTTTTTCTAGAAGACAAAAGAGAACTGCAGGCAGAAGTGGAGAGACAGCAGCAGCAAAGGTAGCAAATGCAGCAGCTGTCTCCTGGGTGGACTTTCTCCTGCAGAGCTCAGTGCTGGAGAAACAGGTTCAGTGCATGAGACCTGGGTAATTTGGACCAGCATCGGGCTGTTTAGGCGACTGCTTTTAGTTGCTTCTCCGAGGTCACAGGTTACAGCAGTGTTGCAAGATGTACAGTCTTGACAGCTGGCTAAGCCAGAGTTTTATTAGACAGAATTGAAAGGGGAGGGGAATGGGGCAGAGAAGAAATAAGGTGGGGAAGGAAAAGGACATGGGGGGGGGGAAGGAGACAAAGTCTCAGATCCCAGCTGGTGTTTGGGTCCCTCTCTCTGGCCCACTCTAGTCAGCACATCCCTTAGGGCCAGGAGCTGGGAGGCCCACATCGCAAGAGATGGTGAGGCTGGGAGCCAGGAGGGTGAAACTCGCTGCAGTGGCCAATTTTGCTCCCAAAGTCTCTCCCCGAAGGGAGCGTCGAGCAGAGCAGCTCGTTCTCTCCTTATTTCGTCCACCAGCTCGGCCGAGTTTCCAACAGCAAGTTCGCTTCACTGGTTTCTGGGCCCGCGCTGGGCTTATTTACCAGGTACGGTCTGAACCCAGTCCTTGAGTTCTCTCACGAGGCCTCTTTGTTTGGGCTAGTTCAATCTTTCTGTCTCCCTCTCGTACCTTTCACTTATTGTGACAGGTTAGGGTGACATCTTCCAAACTTCCATGTGGTTTGGACAGTGGAGCTCCCAATTCGGGTAAATGGGTAGCCCCGGTTATTACAGCGGTGTCACTGACAGCAGGGCTTGGCTTGCTGCGTCTAACTGAACGCCCCCTGCGGAGCCTGCTCGCTGAATCCAAGTTTGTAATCGGATCCCAGCCGTTGCTGTATCAGACTGTAGTTTGGTGTCAGCTGCTGCCTCGTACTCTCAGAAAGCTGGGGAGGAACCAAGCTATGCACCATGGTGCAATCTGGTGCCAGCCTGCTCCTCTCCTCCTGCTCTGGGGCTGCTGCTACCAGTCTCCGTGCTCCTCTGCCTTTCCATGTGTGGTGGTCCACTGGTCCACGTGGGAGAGAAAAACCAAGACTCTGCTGTTGAGATGGTCAAGGGGATTCTTGTGTTAAGGCTCCTGAACACAGACTCCCTCCTACTCTCCCCTGGCTCTCTGTGCTGCCTAGAGTTGCTATCCAGGGTCTCCTTAAGTCCTGGCCTGGTCTCCGTGGTTACACTCCAGAGGGACTGGGGCCTGTTTGAGGCACTTTACGCTAGGAATCCACAGCAGATGCATTTCCCTAGCTTTGACTGGGCTTAGGAAACATGCAGAAACTGGAGAAGGCCCAACTGTGGCACCTCCTTTCCATCTGCTATGAATGTGACCTCCCCCTGTCCGGGGAATAAAAAAACAATAATGAAAAAAGAGCTTTTAAAAAAATGTAGGTTCCAGTTTGTTTTCTTTTGACTCATGGCAGCCAGATCGTACAGTCATTTTCACCCTTCTCGGGAGTGGGGAATTGGAAAGGAGTAGCTGAAAGATGCGCATTTCGTGTTAGAAAGTGTGGCCTATGGGAAGAGCTGTCAAATCAACCAAAATGAGCGACTGGGGGGTTTTATCCATTGCGGGCCAGGTTCACAGTTGGGGCGAATCCGTGCTGCTGGGTTGAGTTAATGGAGCTGTTTCAGTTGACACCAATGGAGGGTCTGGCCTCTTTGTTCATCCCCTTCCCTATAAATTAGATCTGGGAAAATGCTTTCCATTGGTAACTGATAGCAAGAAAACTGACCTTGAGGGGCAGAGGCAAAGGGAGGAGAGAGTTTCAGCTGGGAATTGAAATGCGAGGGAGAGTCTCTGGGGCAGCGAGGTCATGGAGGTTCTGCAGGATAGGAGCTGCAGGGATGGAGGCTGTCTCACCAAAAAAAGTGAATGGGAGACCAAAAGCGGGATGTGTCTTGCTGTGGCACATATTTGCCCCCCCCTTCCTGTAGGGTCACCGTCTTTAATGTATTTCTCCTCCTACACCCCTGGGAGGCAGACACGGGAGTGCTATTATCCCTGTTGGACAGTTGGTGAAACTGATGCACAGAAAGGCAGCGACTTGCCCAAGGTGGTTGTGATGGATAGGAGGAGTGCTGGCCAGCACTCTGTGACTAAGGGATTAAACTCAGGTAGCTAGCAAGGGTGTTGGCAGAGAGCCAGAAGAACCAATGGGGATACAGTGCCGGAATTTGAATTGGATAGAGCTACCTGGTCTGCTCTTCCTTTGGGTGAATCTAAGAAGGGCTGGAGGGAGCAGATTCAGTACTCAGAATTACCGTGCCTATAAGAAATATTGGACATGGGAGTGAACTGGGCATGGATCGTGAGTAGAGGGAAAAGGTGTATTTAGTCGCAATCAAGGTATTTTTCTTTCTTTTGGTTGTTTGGTTAAATGTCTGCGTGTGAATCTATGCCTTCCCTCCCTCACTCACTATCTAAGAGCGTACCCAGAGATGCTCTCTGCGTTTTAATTCGTTTTACTCAGTTGCTGTGTAACACCTAGCAACCAAGTATGCTTTATCAAGTATATCTTTTGGTTTTGTTAATAAAATCACCTTTTTTAAGGCAATGATTTGATTCTTGTGTCCTGGAAAGCAAGTGTGTGTCTGCCTGCCTAAGACTGAGCGGTCAGTTACCAGAGACCGCAGCTTGTTTTCTCTCTTTTTTTTCTTCTTCGAGCTCTCTTTTAGTAAAGGACCTTGGGGGTACCCCTCTGGAAGAAGTTCCAAGTGCTTTCTTCCTGGGATCAAGAAGAAAGGGGTGTTGTTATTTTTTCACTTGGTGGTGGCAGCTACCCCCACTAAAGTCAGTGAATCTGTGACTCTGGGGAGTTTATGTAAGCATGGCCTATAGAGGCAAGGTACTTAAGGTCTCTTGTGGGCCCCCATCTTCTGCAGTCAAAGTGCCCGAGTGGGGAACAGCCCTGACAGTCACAAAGTCAGGAACTAAAAACAGGACTATGTAGCACTTTGTCAGGAACTGAATAGCACCTCCCATCCCAACCACTGGGCGACCCTTCCTCTCCTGGTGGGAGAATAGAGACACAGGAGCAAATGAACATTAATGCAAAGTCATGCCACTGGCTTTCTGGGCGTCGGCTGGTGTAGCTAGCAATAGTAATTTGGCACAAGGCCAACGAGATAAGCTGGGGTCAGTCTGGAGGGTGGGGTTCAGAGGCCTGGGTGTTTCAGGATGGCCTTGAGGTTAAGGAGCTTCGCTTGATTCAGCTCCAGCTCTGCTACTGTCTCCCCATTTGAGTTTGGGCAAGTTGCTTCATGTCTCTGGGCCTTGGTGCCCCATCTCCAGAGCAGCAACGAGGCTTTCTTTCTCTCACCTGCTTGTCTGGCTTCTCTGCGCTCTTTGGGTTTGTCTCTTGCTACGTGTCTGTGCAGTGCCCGGCTCAAAGGGGTTCCCGATCTCGGTCAGTGCCTGGGGTGGTCTGGGGTTGGAATAACGCCGCCTTTTCTTGGTGGCCCCAGCTGCGCTCTTCACGAAGCGGCAGAGGTGTCACGGAGAGCAGAATTTGGCCCGCGGAGGGCTGGTTGGAACAGGATTTTCCCACCACCTCCTTGGGACCCTCCGAAGCAGAGCCTGTGTCCAGGGGTGGTTTCCAGCGCTGTTGTTTCAGGGCTTACTGAAGATTTTGTTTGACCTAGGAGGGAGCTCTCGATCTGCTGAAGGAACTGAACAGCTACACCATGACCATCCAGCTGCTGCAGGTGAGGGGTGTGTGTGGAAGAGAGGGTGGTGACCATAGCGCCAGCCAGCGTCTAATGGGCTGCTTGGAGCTGAAGTGGAGCAGTGCAGAGGGAGGTAACCTGGAATCCAGAGTATGTTAAATTCACGGGTAAGCTCCACCTACTTGGTGCGGCGCTTCACCCCCCTCTAATTGAGGCAAGGCCAACTAGCCCAGGCTGAGCCAACTACAGCCTGGGCTAAGGGAGCAAGGCTTTTTAGCTGGGGCAGGTACGGCCTCCTGGAGAGACCCCAGGTTCAGTTCCTGTGGCTGACAACACCCCGTGCGGTGGTGTCGAAAGAGCCCTTCAATCCACTTGAATTCAAGTCATTGCTTTTCAGAGGCTTTTTAAACAAAATGTAGAGCCGGGCATGTCTTTTCTTTCCCAGTTAGGACAGCACTAGAGAGAAGGAATCAGGGCGTAGCTCCTAAGCGGAGGACGGTATATCACAGCTGCGAGCGACTTGGTCATTTTAAGCGACCAGCCCCTAGATGACTGCTCTTGCTGGAGGGAGGGTTCCCCCCCCCCAGGTCACCTGTTCACCCCAGACTTGCTGGCGGGAGGGAGGGTCCACCCCAGGTCACCTGTTCACCCGAGATGGTTTCAAAAGCAAGCTGTGATTGTCCTAGGGATGTAACCCACTAGTCCCTCAACTAGTCACTTCCCCCCCCTCCCCCCGCTGCCTCTGTTGGAAGCAGCAAGGGGCGGGGAGCAGGAGCCAGTGCTCGGGGGAGCCAGCTTAAAAGTCAGTCCCCACCAAACATTGTCTCCGCGGGGGGCAGGGGATGTAGGGGGGTAGTGGGGACCAGGTGCTCCCTGGCTCATCCTGATTCCTGGTTCATGCCCAGTGCCAGACGCTGTGCCTTAATACATTTAAAAAGCAGAAGCACAGCGGGGGGGGACACGGCGCGAGCTGGGAAAGCTGATTCCTGGCTTTTGCTGGGTCCCCCCGCTGTGCACCAGCCTTTGAAATGTATAAAGAGCCAGCAGGGCTTATACATTTAGAAGGCTGGTGTGCGGTAAGGGGAACGGGTCCCCCCCGCTGCGCTTCTACTTCTTAAACGTATTAAGAGTCTGCCGGCTCTTAATACATTTAAAAGGCAGAGCCGCAGCGGGGTTAGCTCTCAGGCCCGCGAGCTAACCCCGCTGTGGCTCCCCTGCCTATCGACTAGTCAATGGAAATTCCATCGATTAGTTGATTAAACTAAATTTAACATCCCTAGATTGCCCTGAGCTGTAGTCTTGTCCCTGTCTGGGTCTTTCCTCCGTCTGGGAAAGCAGGCGGCAGTGAGCGCATACTCGCAGGAATTCTCCTGATGTGTTCCCTTGGTCCCCCACCAGAAGAAGGAGGAGCCATATCAGTTTCTATCCATCCATTGTTGTATTTATTAATCATCTTTATTGTTTCTGTTATTGTCATATTTACTAACCCCAGTCAAGTACGAGGGTCCCACTATGCTAAGTGCCGGACAAACACAACACAAAAAGATAGCACCTGCCCATGGCACTTACCTGGCCCCTGTTGCTGTAACATTTAAATACCTCCTCACCTCCTGGGAGGCATGGCAGGTCTATTATGCCCATTGTACAGCTGGGGAAACTGTGGCACGGAGCAACTAAGTGATTTACCCAAGGTCTCACAGGGTCTCTGCAGCAGGCTAGTGCGTGCACCACTGGGCTACCTTTCCTCTCTGTTCTTCCTTCCTCTTTGATCTGCTTAATCATAAACAAACATCCATTTGTGCTCCCAGACCACGAGAATTGGCGTGGCTGTTAACACTGTCCGGAAGCAGTGCTCGGATGAAGAGGTGGTGGCCCTGGCGAAAATCCTCATCAAGAACTGGAAACGGCTGCTAGGTGAGCGATCCTGAGGCTGCCGCCGCCTCACTAGTAAAACGCTTGTGGTTCCAAAACCTCGCTAGGCCCTTTGGTTCTATACAGACCTCACAGCCCCACAGCCCCAGGATTCAAGGAGCTAATGGGCCAGGGGTTGGTTTTAATTTGTCAGAGTGGTCATTTGGTGGCTTATTGGTGAGACGATCAGGACAGAACCGTGGGCAGGTCGTGTGTGAGCGACTCTAAGCCATGCTGCTGTACTAGCCCTGGTTTTCAGGGCAGCTTAGGGTGTGCACCCACGAACCACAATAATGCCTGTGTCCCCAAAACACAGCAGATCCCAAAGCGCTGCCCAGCTTTAATGAATTTACCCTCTCAGTCCACCTGTGAGGCAGGGCGGTGCTGTTAGAGAGGGGAAACTGAGGCACGGAGGCTATGTGACTGTCCATGGTCACACAGGGAGTCCATGTCAGAGCAGGAAATTGACCCCAAGTCTCCCCTTCCTTCTCATGGTGCAAACCCTACCTGCTGTTTAAACTCGTACGTCCACATTCATGTTCTGCCCGCGCATGCAACTCAACCCTGACCCAGGGACCTTTTAGCTGGGCCAGTCCTGGTTCCCCAGGCCCGGCACCAAGCCTGAGCTGCTTAATGTTCCTGTCCTGGAGCTGTACACAATCCTGCCAGAGGAGTTTCCTGTACTGTCAGCTGGGCGCTTGTGCAGCTGTTCAGGAGAGATTCCAATGGCACCCAGCTGATTAGCAGAGCGCCCCCTCCCCCCAACTAGGTTTTTTGTTTCTGCGTGTGGTGCACATTGGCACGTCTTGGTGCACATAGAAAAATGTATTCCGCATGCGGATGGAAAAAATCTGCACATGGATGGAAAAGATTAGCGGGGACATCACCTGCCAGGCCAATCCTGACCTGAAACAAGCAACCTCATCTCTTCTAGTTGGTGGCCTAGCCCCAGTGGTCATTGGGACCCAAGTCTCAGAAGCAAACAGGCTAATGCACTGACCCTCTGGGCCACCGTGCCCCCGGTAGCAGTGGGTTGGATTCTGTGGGTCCTCAGGCTGCTCTTCTGCAGATCAATGTACGTTAGGAGTGACTGAACCATTGGGGCTGGAAAGGCAGAAAATGCCTGTAAGGAAGATCTGGACCGGGCCCTTTATAACCCTGCTCTGAATATCCAAGGGGGCCACTGAGGGAACTTCCCCAAGCCGAATGCTCGTGGGTTGTTTGTTTTTTTTCCCAGCCACTATGAAATTATTATCAGCTTGGTGACTAGAAGTGCCCTTCCCCCACCTCACATTTTAGTTGCAGCCAGCATCTGAGTGACAACCTGATCTGTTCTCTTTAGAGTCCTCGGAGACCCCGAAGAGAGACAAGACCTTGGAAGGGCAAAAGAATAAAAAAGGAAAAAGTCTCGACTTTCCCAGCTGGCAGCCTGATGAGGCGAATTCCCATCCAGTGAAACTCTGCCAAAGCCCAGCCGAGAAGCACAAGGAAAAACACAAAGAAAGGTGCGAGCTACCCACTGGGGTCCTTGGACCATCAGGCTTTGTAAGCAATAGCTGTGTTGGTAACCTGCTGCATCTTTTCCCTTTCTTTTAAAGGGACTTCCCCAGTCATAAGGCTCCTCCTGGCTCGAAGAAACATTCATCTGATCTGAAGCAGAACAGGTAAACTCCCCAACCTCCTTATTGCTTGGATCTGGGCAGCAGGCAAGGGGAAGACAGAATCATGGAATCATAGAGCTGGAAGAGACCTCAGGAGGTCATCAAGTCCAGTCCCCTGCCCAAGGCAGGACCAATCCCAACTAAATCAACCCTGCCAGGGCTTTGTCAAGCCGAGACTTAAAAACCTCTAGGGATGGAGATTCCACCCCCTTCCTAGGTAACCCATTCCAGTGCTTCACCACCCTCCTAGGGAAATAGTTTTTCCTAATATCCAACCTAGACCTCCCCTGCTGTAACTTGAGACCTTTGCTCCTTGTTCTGCCATCCGTCACTACTGAGAACAGCCTCTCTCCATCCTCTTTGGAACCTCCCTTCAGGAAGCTGAAGGCTGCTCTCAAATCCCCCCCTCACTCTTCTCTTCCGCAGGCTAAACAAACCCAAATCCCTCAGCCTCTCCTCATAGGTCATGCGCTCCAACCCCCTAATCCTTTTGGTCGCCCTCCGCTGGACCCTCTCCAATGCGTCCACATCCTTTCTATAGTGGGGGGCCCAGAATTGGACACAATACTCCAGACATGCTGTTGTGTGACTTATTTTCCAGCCCGTTGGGTGAGGACACCTATGGCACTGCCTGCTGTTTTATATTGCAGGTGGAACCACCCACAGGACCCTCCTTACCCAGACGCAAAATACACAGCTACATGGGGCATCATGGAACGCAGGGCACCAAATTGCCCCAAGTTTCGTGGTGCCTGAGGCACCGTATGCAGTGGGGCCAGCTTTGGTGGACAGCTCCATTCCCTGGCCAGCCCAGCAGTGCCATCCCTAGAGAGTGCAGGGCCTGGGACAACCCCCTTTCCACCCCCACTCCACCCCTTCCCCAAAGCCCCTGCCTTAGCTTTGTTCTTCCCTTCCCCACCTCTTCCTGCCCCTCCTGGGCCTTTGCCCCCACCTCCACTCCACACCTTCTCCCAAACCCCTCCCCAAGCAACATGGTCTTGGGGATTAGCAGGGGCCCTGATGCCGGCAGCAGGAGTCGGGTCTGCCCCCACACTCCCCGGTGGCGGCGAGAAGCTGGGCGACCCGGTCCCAGCCCACTCCCAGCCACGTCGCTCTGCTCCCCACTGCCAGTGGGGCGGAGGGTGGTTCCACCCCTTCTTCAGGCCCCCTTCCCTGAGTGATGCAGCTGGGTGCCTGGGGGAAGGGAGCGAGCTGGGGCCTGGACTCCTCTGTAGTTTGAAAACAAGGGGTTGGGGCGTGGCCCATTGGTTGCTATTGGGCTTGTGGTCAGGGAGCCTGAGTTGTAACTCCACAGCGGCCTGGCCTGCTGCTCCGGGACACTGGAGTGCGCTTTGCCCGGCTGCCTTGGGAGTAGAGCAGAGCACCCCAGGGAACTCTTAGTGCATCTTAGCAGGGCCCAGCCAGCTAGCGTGTGACAGGTCCACATGCCGTCGTTTCACACCCCAGGCTGACACGCAGGGAGTCTCCTTGTAGACAAGCCCGTAGATGGGGGAAGCTGTCAGGGGCACGAGTGGAGAAGACCGAGAAATGAGGGGGTCATTTTTCCCCTTTCTTTCACCTTGTCTAGTACGTGGGGTTGGTGTTTAAGACAGAAAAAAAGGGTGTGTGTGTGAAAATCGGATGTGCTAAAAATAGAACAGTGCTGGAAAGCAGAAACCCCTCTCTGCAAACCCTCTTTCTCTGCAGGAAATCCAGCAAGTCCAGCTCTCATGCGGCAACCCCGAAGAGTCATTCTGCAGACTCCAAGCCAGACAGGTAGTTGCTGATATACCCACAAATCCTTTAGTTGGGGAGTAGCAGTTACAGGGCAGGGGTGATGTGAATAAGGTCACAGAGGGCTTGAACCCCTGTCCTCTTGCTTGCAAGGGTCTCAGATCAAACCTACAGACAAAGCTGGGACCAGAACACAGAAGTTGTCCCTCCTCAAAGCTGAAATGACCTTTCTACAGGCACAAAGCTTTTATACCAGCATGAACGCATAACAATATCCAGCTCTTTTAGGTAGCACCTTTCAGAGATTGATCTCCGAGTGGAGATCAGTATCACTCTTTTACAGATGGGGAAACTGAGGCACAGAGCGGTGCAGTGACTTGCCTGAGGTTACCTAGCAGGCCAGTGGCAGAGCCAGGAGTAGCAACCAAGTCCTTTGAGCCCTGGCCTGTGCTCTGGTTGCTAGGCATCTAGAAGGTAGACTGTGTTTCAGTCCTCCCTTTGTGGTCTGTCTGTACTGTTACCGGTGCTGTTACCAAGACCCGTTTGCCGAGTGTGAGCGATACCATTCAGCAGTTTCCCAGGGTCTTATAATCGGCATTTGGCACTGTGGGGACAGCTAATTGCGCTGCCCAGACTATGTCCAATTGCAATAGCTTGGCTGTGGCCTGGGCACTTGTCTCCAAAACCGCCGTGAGCTCAGGACAGGATAGTGGCCGCAGCAGCAGCAGAGTCCCCTGGAAAGAGCCCAGCTGGAGCCTCCCCCAAATCCGTGAATTATCTGCCATGTTCCCTTGATTCTCCAGCCAAGCAGGGGAGAGCTGAGGCTGTCAAGTATTTCTCGACCCACAGAGATTCTGAGCCAGATTCCTGATGGACACAAAACTCTGAGAAGTATCTAGAGCACGGCCTGCAGTTTGGCCGGTTGTAGAAACACAAGCGAGCTGGGACGTTTGTAGCTGGATCGCAGTTCAGAATTCTGCCAAGCTCGTGGCTGGCCCCAGGGTGTCAGCTGGGTTCTGTACACGGAGATCAGATCTCTGCTCCGGTGGGGCCTTCTCATTCTGCATGATTGACCATTGGTGGAAGGACTTTCTGTCCTTGAGAGGGAAGAGGGCCAGGGTTTGGCTCGTTAATTACATGGGAGATGGTGGATTTCTCCGAGGCTGGATGTTTTGCTGAAAGATCTGCTGTAGCAGCAACAGGAATTCTGGGCTTGTGCAGAAATGGTAGGGTGAGGTTCTCTGGCCTGTGTTACGCAGGAGGTCACACAGAACCATAATAGTCCCTCCTGGCCTTAAAATCTATGAACGTGGATGATTTGAGTTATTCTTATGCTTCACATTTCTCAAATGAATAGTTAAACCCTCAGAAACACAGGAGTCCTGTCTGCCAGCCTCCCACTCTAACCATTACTCTGTACTCCCTCTCAGAGCTGGGAACAGAATCCAGGAGGTCCTGACTACAGGCATTGCTCTAACCACTAGGTGACACTGTAATGGCGGCCGGGGCGGGGGTGGTCTGACTCATGCTTGAGTTCCCCAGTTTAATTGGGGGTGTGATGAACCTGCTTTTTGCAGGTGGCTGACTGGGTGGGGGGGGGAGTCCCCATCCATGCCGGTGTCTGTGGATGACTGGTGAACGGGGAGGAAGTGCCACCGCAGCTGGCACATGTCCCCGTGCAGCGGGTCCCCCTAACAGATGTCAGCAAGGAGGGCTTGTGGGCCTGGTGCTGGGATTTCAGGTACGCTAACCTCTCGCCCCTCTGTGTGTTTTCCCTACGAAGGGAGGCCAGCGACTGCAGGGCCCTTCCCGCTGCCTCTAAAAAGTCCCACTTGGACGGCAAGAAAGAGAGGTAGGTGTGTTGTGGCCCATTTGGCTTCTCAGTCTCTGGGGGAGCGACGCGCCCAAAACAAGGCATCTTCCGTCCGCCCCAGCCTGCTCTGCACAGCAGTCAGTTGCCTTTCGGCATGTCCCCTTGCAAGGCCTGGGTAGGATTCCCTCGTTAGGGATTTTCCCGGCCCTTGTGCCTTTCAGGTTCTGTGGGAGTGTCCCTCCCGATTCCCTGTTCTCTGCACTTTGGGACATGGCCCTTCCTCCCCTGCTTCTCTTTCAGGAGAGACTCCGCAGACTCCAGAGCTTCCACCATCACCACTGCCTCCTCCTCTGCCTCTTCCTCCCCTCAGAAGAGACCGTCGGTGGAAAGGTAAAGGGGAGGCTCGTTCTTCCAGCCAGCCCGCTGAGGGCTGCGATTTCACCCTGCTCCCTCCTAGAGCCTACAAGGAGGGATCCTGGGAGCCTGGGAGGGGATGCTTGTTCCTAGTGCACTATGGAGCTCTGGGCCCCGGCTACTCCCTCGCCGGGACTGGCCCCATCTCCAGAACTGGAGCAGGCAGGTGAGCTAGAGGGTGTCTGGATGGAGGTTCCTTGTCAGAAGACTCTTGGCTACCGTGTGGCTGGGCACCACGCAAAAGCCTAGAAAGAGCTGGAGGAGGCAGGGGCGCCATGGGACTGGTGTGCAGATCCCCCCAAGGGGCTCTGTCTCTCACGGCAGAGCTGAGCTCTCAGCCAGCAGGAGGCAGTAAAGGTCACATGGGCCTTGCTGGGGCGGCCGATGATCTTGTGTGCCCCTCTGTGTGCTGGCTGGGGCTGCAGGGCTGCTAACTGGTGGTGCAGACCTTTGGGCTTGGGCTGGAGCCTGCGTGTTGGGAACCCTGTGAGGAGCATGCCGAAGCCCAGGGCCCAAGCCAAGCCCAGATGTCTCCACTGCAATTTTACAGCCCCATAGCTGAGGAGTGGGGGATGGAACTAACTTAAATTTCTTGGAGGTGCTGTCCTATCACAACCCTCCCTGGGGGGTGGGGTCAGGGCTGGGTGGTTGGGGGGTTGTGATAGGACAGTACCTATAAGAAATTTTAGTGTGGGATGGCATGTGGTGGGGCTCAGGGCTGGGGAGGGGCTGGGGATGTAGGGGGTGCAGGATTCAGGGCAGGGAGTTTGGAGGTGCAGGGGGCTCAGGGCTGGGTGTAGGGATGTGAAATTTAGATTAATTGGCTAATTGAATAGTCGATGCAATTTTCACCAACTATTCGATTAGTCAATAAGGGCGCTTCTGCCTTTGATGTGTAGCAACAGCCATAGGGCTGTTGCTACACTTCAAAGGCGAAAGCGCTGCGAGGAGCATGGGGCCAGTGGGGAACTCAAACCATCCCCTGCTGGCCCCGTGCGCCCCGTGGCATTTCCAAGCGGCTGCGCCGCATGGAGCCTGGGGACTCAGAGTCCCCAGCTGACCCCGGGCTCCATGCGGCGCTGCCGCTTTGAAGCACTCCCTCGTCTTCCCCCGCTCCCCCGTTGCTTACTCTTTCTGATAGAGGCAGCAAGGGCGGGGGAGCAAGTAGTCGACTAGTCGTTCACATCCCTAGTAGGGACGGAGCTCAGGTAGGGGATGGGGATGTAGGGGGTGCAGGAGTTAGGGCAGGGAGTTTGGAGGGGCAGGAGGTGGAGGGTGCTGGAGTCCTAGTGGGGTAAGAGGAGGAGTCCGGGCAGGGAGGTGGGTGGGGAGCTCAGCCTGCAGATCTGCGGATCTGCTTTATATCCACGGGTATCCGCATCCACAGACATGCCTGCAGGTATCCACGGCTCATTTTTGCAGCTATAGATGCAGGTACACATTTTGTATCTAGAACCCTACACACGTGTGGATATCCATGGCTCATTTTTGCAGATACAAGTGTGGAAATGTTGTATCTGCACAGGGCTGTAAGCTCAGGGCAGGGGGCTCGGGGTGGAGGTGGGGAGCTCAGGGCTGGGAGTGCGGCCACTGTGCAGCCCGGCTGGCCGAGTTCCAGGGCGACGGGGACTGTGCAGCCCAGCTGGCCGAGCACCGGGACTGGCCGGAGAGGAAGGGACTGTGCAGCCCAGCTGGCCGAGTACCGGGACTGGCTGGAGAGGCAGGGACTGTGCAGCCCGGCTGGCCGACCACCGGGACTGGCCGGAGAGGCAGGGACTGTGCAGCGCACCTGGCCGAGCACTGGGACTGGCCGGAGAGGCAGGGACTGTGCAGCCCAGCTGGCCGAGCACCGGGACTGGTGGGGGTGGTGGACATGGAGTAGCCCAGCAGGCTTAGCATTGGAGCTGCCCAGGGGAGTGGGGACAGTGCTGCCTGGCCACTGCAGCACCAGGGCTGGAGTCCGGGTGTGCCTGGCAGTCCCTTGCCGGTGCACTACACTGGGCGCATCAGCTTCCTTTCACCTTTGCCCAGAGCTGGGCCTTGTGAGTCCAAGCCAGTGGCCACAGGCCAGCCGTGGGTGTTTCACTGCCATGCAGACATGCCCCAAAAGACCAAACGCCCTTCACCCAGGGCTTGGAAGGCATCGTGTGCAGGCTGTAGAAGGTTGTAACCTCAGATCCCACAATGCACATGAGCCAACACCACTGCAAGTCGGTGGAAGAACGCTTGCTGCATTCAGCGGTGGTTGGGGCAGGCCGCTAGTTCTGAGCGTTTGAGATCCCTCCTGACAATCGGGTGTGGAGACTCTGCCCATCTCCGTGGTGTTACAAATCTGTGGCTGGGGTCACCAGAACAACCCCAGCCGTGGTTTCTCTGCTGGCATCACCAGCACTCTTGTTTCTCCCTGTTTCAATTCCAGGAGGCCCTCGACCAGCTCCAACCCAGCGGCCTCTCCCACCGGCTCTCGGAAGAACTCCAGTGACAGCAAGGAGGAGAGGTAGGGGAGGGTGGGACAGCCTAGTGAAGATGACGCTGGAGGCCATCTGCGATCAGTGGCCCAGAGCTTAGAGCTACTGGGACTCAGGAGAGCTAGGTTCAAGTCCCTGTCTGCTACAGGTTGCCTGTGTGACCTTGGGCAAGTCACTTAGGCCTAGATCCTCCAAAGGCACCTAACTCCTATGGAAACCAATGAGAGGGTGGCACTTAAACACCTCAGAGGATCTGAGCCTTAATCTCTCTGTGCCTCAGTTCCTCATCTGTACAATGGGGATAAGAGCCCTGGGCTATCCAATAAAAAGATGCAGGGAGGCCAAATTGTGAGGTCTCGGCTTGTAAGGGAATGGCAGGAAATTCCCAGGATGGATGGATCTTGCCAAGGCCTGCGAGCAGAAGAGGGGAAGACTGTCAGGAGACGTGTGCAGGCCAGTGGGGGACCGATGGAGTTTGCAGGTGGGTTAGTGGGTGGAGACATACCCATTGCAGCGTGAGATGGAGGGGCGGGGCTTGGAGGTCTGCAGCCTCTCCCTGTGCATGAGAGAGAAGTACCTGGAGACTGCAGCTGGCCAGTGTGGGGTAGAGAGGGTCCAGGGCAGCGGACGTACGTGTCACACAGAGGGACCCCGTGCCCGTGAAGATGCTTCAGTTGGTGCTGAGAGCCCCTCCTCAGGCTATGGCTAATAGGGAAGGTGCCTCGTCATGGGGCTTCCTGCGGTGACGTCCCGTCTCCTCTCTCCAGAGCCAGCAGCACCAAACCCAAAGCCGAGACGCCCAGCAGCCCCTCGAGCCCCACGTTCGCGCCGACCATCTGCTTCCTGGCATCCTGCTACCTCACAGGAGACTCGGTCCGGGACAAGTGCATCGAGATGATCTCCGCTGCCCTGAAAATGGACGGTGAGAGGGGGCCGGGACAGCTCGCAGGCAGGACTGATTTCAAGGTCTCCCTTGTGCTGGGGGGTGGTCAGAGTAGGCATGAGGGGCTGGGATTGTAACACCAATAGGAGCTGGGCACTTTGGCAGCTTTGGAAAACCCAGCAACAAAAAACACTGGGCCAGATTTCTCGGCTTCCGCCAGGTCACCCCTTTCCACGCACTGTGGTCTCTGTGCAGCCTGCAAACACTGTGTCGCTTGCTCGCTGGGTTTAACACAACCCAGTTGTTGCACTGCCTGTGGGCCAGCCCTTCTCAGAGCAACCCTACCATAACAAACCAGTGTGTGCAGCCTGGAGCGCATAAGCAACCCTAGAACAACAGATGTTGCGAAGAAGTTTAAGACAATAATTTGTTTGTGGCTCGGGAGCGACTCTGCATTAACAAGCTGGTGGGTATGGCCCTGGGGCACGTTGACAACCCTGTGAGAACGAACCCAGCGGGATAAAAATCATTTGGAAGGAATTCGGGTTCTGTGTCAAGCGGTTATACCAATAATTAATGAATTATTTGGATTATGCTTGGATGGAGCCCTTAGTACTCCCCAGCATGTGCTCCGGGTTCAGACGTGTGTTTAACCCCCTTCTCTTTTGCTCCCTCTGCTGCAGATGATTACAAACAGTTCGGCATCAACTGTGACAAGATGGCCTCTGAAATCGAAGATCATATCCTTTGCCTGCCTTGCTGCCAGCGGCTGAGCCTGAACCCAAGGGCAGCCCGGCTCCACTTGGCCTGGCGGGGGTGGGCGGGCTTGAACCTCCGGTCTTCCCCACTGCCATTAGCTGGATGTAAATTAACAAAGCAGATGCCTGTCCAGAGCTCCGGAAGGCTGAACACCACGGACCGTCCAGTGAGCCCCAGCATCGGTTCAGAAAGAAATTAGCAGAGGCTTAGCTAGGCTCCTTCCCCTTACCCCCTCCCCCAGAACCTCTCACCCAGCAGTGCCACTGATCAACTCCCCTGCTTCCCTCCCACCCGGCCCGAGCAGCTGTTCTGTGGCGAGCTGGAGATGCTGGGAGGGAAGGTAGGAGCGGGGACGGGGAGCTCTTGGGAGAGGGGGCACAAAGTGGTGGTGGAGGGGGAGTGGGGGCATGGCCTGGGGAGTGTCAGTCACCATTCCCAGGTGGGGGGGACGTCGGTGTCTATGTATCCTACCACCCAGGCTGCTGTGGCTTGGCTGCGGTTGTTGTTCAGCTAGCTGTGATGGAGGCTGGCTCAGGTGTGGCTCCGCATGCTGCACTCACACCTCTGTGCAGCGCAGCCAGACCCGAAACCGGCAGGGGGGGCTGGTAGCGCATGGAAAAGTGAGTTATTCCCGGGGCTGACGTCCGTGGGCATTGTGGGAACTCAGCCCCTCCTAGAAGCTGGCCCCGGGGCCCGCTCAGGCTGACACTTCAGCTGGGTTGGCAGCTTCGAATATAAAGGTCCTTTGCAAGCCGGCAGGGCAGTAACCCCAGGAGCAACTTCTGCCACGGATTCCCGAAGTGGCGCTGTCATTGGCGGCGGGGGTGTGCCCGGTGCTGTCCCCGTTCTGCAGACAGCTGGCACCGCACACCTGCCCACGAAGACCACACGCCTTGATTTGTAAGCAGAGGCACCAGGCCAGGGTTACTGTCAACAAAGCACGGTCCTGGCTCCCCGGATCAGTGTGTACAGGGGCCCGACGCAGTGTCCTGAGGGAATGGCAGGGCTTTCCATGCCCCACTCGGCTGGCCAAAGACACCCCCCTCCGGCCTTCCTTTTATAGACTGATTCAAATAGGTTACACCGGGCCCCTCTGATGTGGTTAGTTACCACTCTTCGCCTTGTACCCGGTGGTTCGATCAAAACATCCCTATCCATCACCCTGTCCTCCCCTTATCTTTCAGAGGGGTGAGTGTGACCCTGGATCACCTTCGGGGAGTGTGTTCACACGTGAGCCCGCACGGGGGGGTCTGGGGCTACCCTTCTGGAATGTGCATCTGTGCATGTCTGTGCCCAGCAGTGGGTGGGGTTTCGCAATCAGGCATGTTTTGTAGCAGGGCCTGGCTTGTGCTCAGCACCTGACTTTTGCTAACTTTGCTTTGTGCAGTAGAAAGAGAGAGAGAGCCTGAAACATGAGGCTGAGCTACAGGAGGGGTCCCACCTTGCTGATACAAAGTAGATTGCAGCAGTGTGGCTGCTAGCAGGCCAGGCTCCTGTACTGGACAGAGACTGGCTACAGAGCATCCTTCCCAGGGAGACCCACCAGACACCTTCATTGCAACATCCATAGGGGCTCTAGGGATGAAAGGCTGGGAGAGGTTTGTCCTGCACGTCGCCACCTGCTGGCCGAGTGATGCACTGACGCTTAGCCTTCCATTCCACCTGCAGCATGGTAGTGGATTGGAGGGCAGCAGGGTGAAGTAGAAGTTAAGTGGCCTGGTTTCTCTTTCACCCGTTGTGGAGGAGAGGTTGTACCCGTTGTGGAGGAGAGGTTGTACCTTACAGGGTTTGAGAAGTAGCGTGTAACAGACGAGTAGAGAGAAAAGGAAGGACAGGATCCTGCTCGCAAAACATTCATGATTTCAACAGGAACAGGGCTGGCCCCAAAGTCACTGGTCTCTGGTACAAACTCAAAACTCAGCCCAGGTTTAGTGAAGGGGACTGTGGGTCAGGGTTCCAACCACGAGCGGAGTGAGTTTCGGCTTGTGCACCAATATTGAGGTCATGGGTGCTGGTTTGGACGTGTGCCACTGTGGCACCCAAGTTATTAACACACACACATTCCCGGCTGCTGGAGCAAACCCTCCCCCTCCCCTGCCATCTGGCATGTCCCATTCCTGGCAGCCAGAGCAGACTGCCCCCACCATGCGGCATGTCCTGTTCCTGGCCTCTAGAGCAGACATCCCCCCCCCCGCCATGAGCAGGTCCCGTTCTCAGCCCCAGAACAGCCCCCACCATGGGAGCAGGCCTCCCCCTTCCCCGGCCATGCAGCTGCAGCAGGTCCCAGCCCCAGCCCCAGCGGCTCTCACCATGCCGTCTCAGCTGGCCCCACCCGCCAGAGCAGCCGCCTGCTCTCCAAAGGAGGTGGGCAGGGGAAGAGTTTTTGGTGCACGGCCATGCAGGCGCGCACCTTAGCAGGAACTGTGCTCTGGGTCTGTTTTCGAGGGAGGCAGGGTCCAGCCAGGGCTTGGCCTCAAAGCCAAGGGAACCTGAGGAGTTTTGCCTGAGTTCTGGGGTTTTTCGCATTCAAACATCTAAAGCAACCCTCTGGGAGGGGGAAACCTTGGAAGATGTTGCCATGAAGCCCTAGAGTGCGGCTCAATTCTCTGGGTGTCCCAAAGCCCCGATGAACCTCTCTAAAGAGCCACTGATACCTTCACTGGTACCTTTATAACCCTCCGCTGCGGCACCCCATTATCCTCGGGCTCTTATTCCTTGACTGTGCCACATATCTTCCAGGAGCTGAAGAGCACGGACATGAAGTATCGCAACCGCGTGAGGAGTCGGATCAGCAACCTGAAGGACCCCAAGAACCCCAACCTGCGGAGGAACGTGCTGAATGGAGCCATCTCCCCCCAGCCTCATTGCTAGGATGACAGCAGAGGTGGGTAACCGGGTGGGAGGTGTGTGCGTGCACACGTGTGTGCATGTGTGTGTGCGGGTGCATGCACATGTGTGTGCATGTGCACACGTGTGTATGTACACGTGCATGTGCTGGAGAGACGCTTCCCGATGGACACTGGGAACCTGGGAGGGAGAAAATGGTCAGAGCAGAGATTCTCTGTAGCTCTGACCCGGGCGCTGTGACCGTTGCAGGAAATGGCGAAGCGATGAGCTGAAGGAGCTGAGGAACGCCATGACCCTGGAAGCCATCCGGGAGCATCAGATGGCGAAGACCGGGGGCACCACCACCGACCTCTTCCAGTGCGGCAAGTGCAAGAAGAAGAATTGCACTTACAACCAGGTTGGCACCGTGGGCAGGGGGCCTCCAGCCCAGAGCGAAGTGTTGGAGGGGACGTGACACTCCCAGCTGCAGAGAAAGGTCCCCCCATGCCAGGGTCAGTGCAGAGGGCTTGGCTGGCCCACTCGGACTTGCAGCAGGGTCAGAGGATGCCAGGGGCTCATAGCTAAGGCCTCTTAACCGCTTGGAACTACAGCAGGGTCCTGCTGATCTGAATCCCCCCTGCTCCCTGTCGAACAGTCTCCAAGCTGGGCTCCTTCCCCTTCGACTTTCTCGCCTTCGAGTCCTGCTGGTAAAGACTCTGATAGTCCAGGCAAATTTAGGACCTTCCAGCCAGGTTCTACTGTGCTGGGATGGGGCATGTCCTGCTCCCTTCAGAGGATTAGCTCAGGGATCAGGAGGCCAGCAGCTTCCAGTCAGGTTCATGCCCCCTCATGCCACTCAACCCCCAGGCTGCACGTTTCTTTGGGGGAGGCCTAAGTGCGTACCCAGGCGCCTCGTGCCTCCACAGCTGGGCTGGGCTGGAACTCCGGGGCCGAGCCGCTGCGAGGCGCAGAGGCAGCGCGTGCAGAATGATCAGACATAAGAGGGAGGAAGGGGGAAGATAGAAGGAACTTTCCAAATTTTGAGAAAGCTCCGGGGTGATTCTCGTTGCCTCTGCAAGGGTTCCCTCCCCTCTGCCCCATGCCCATTCCCTCATCACCTGGACCATGGAAGGAATCAAAGCAGACACGTGCGTGCTCTCTGCTGAGTCTCCGTGGCTGCTTTTCTCCGTAGGTCCAGACCCGTAGTGCTGATGAGCCCATGACAACGTTCGTGCTGTGTAACGAGTGCGGGAACCGCTGGAAGGTCTGTATCCAGGGCTGTCCCTCGAAGGAGACAGAGCAGTAGCCCTAGGGGTTAAGTCCGTTTCACCCACACCCACCAGGGCGCTCTAGAATGGAGTGTCCACACCTCAGCCCCGTCTGCCATGCTCTAGAATGCAGCAGCCAGCTCTGGTTCCATGCTCTAGAACAGTGTTTCTCAACCTTTTTTATAAAGTACCCCTTAAAAAATTATAAGTACCCCCAGTACTTACAGTTTTCAGACACAAAATTTTTTTCTACCATTGCAACACATTTGTTCAAACAACTTAATTGTAGCCAGGCAGGCGATGAAATTTTGGGGTGTAAAAAGTACAAAAAACGCTGTAAAACTTCAAACAAAAATGCAATTTTCTCTAAATTTCAGTTGTGTTGACGTATTCCCCAGACTTCTCTTGAGTACCCCTAAGGGTACTTGTACCACTGGTTGAGAAACACTGCTCTAGAAAAGGGTGGGGAGGAACCTCCGTTCCATGGGCTGGATCCGACCCCCCAGCTTAATTTTATCTGGCCCGTGGCAAGTCTCTGCACCATGGGATGGAAGCCTGAGCCTCGGTGCCCCCTGTTGGGCTGGAGCCACACACCCCAGCTTTCCCCGCCGTGGGAAGAAGCTAGGGTGTCAGGTTGGTTGGCTATGCCTGTGGCCCTTAGGTGCAGGGGCAATCAGGGAAGCTCGGGTCTGAGAGTCCACATTCTCCCCCCCTCCCCGGCCTCTTGGCGCCGCCCCTGCAGCTCCCAATGGCCAAGAACCGCAGGAAATGGGAGCTGCGTGCACAGCCCAGAGCCACCTGGCTGCATTGTGGCCACTTCCGGGAGCTTTGTGGGGCTAGAGCAGGGAGATCCTGCCTTAATCCTCCTGTGCTTCCAACTGGGAGCTGCCAAGGTGAGCAGCACCCGGCTGGAGCCCGCACCACGTCCTGAGCCCCTATTCTGCACCACAACCCCCCTTCCAGGGCCTGTACTCGTATCCTGAGCTTCCTGCCCCAGCCCTGAGCCCACTCCCATAGCCAAATTCCCTCCCCAGACCCTGCACCCCAACCCCTTGTCAGAACCCTGCTCCAGCACTACAAACCCCTCAGCCACACCTGGAGCCCCCTCCCACACCCTGAACCCCACATTTGTATCCTCACCTTGGAGCCCAGGGGAAGCCTCCCCCACCTCGCAGGGCTGTGTGTGGCCCATGACTGACTTTTTTCTGTGAGTCAGTGCCCCCCCCTTAGAAAAAGAGTTCCCCACCCCTGTTCTAGAATGTTCTAGCCACATCTCCCAGTGTGTTGTGTGCTCTAAAACACAGCGCCCATCTCGCTGGTTCTGTGCTCTAGAACGCCGCAGCTCCGCCGCTTCCTGCGGCCGGGGCTCTAGAACACAACACCCATTTCCCCTGCCTGTGTCTTGTGCGCTCTAGAGCTCAGTGTCATCCTCCCCGCAACCCAAACCACACCAGCGGCTTTCTAAACCTCTCGCGAGCCCACGTCCTGAAGGGCGCCTGGTCTCTGTAGTGGCGTTAGGCAGCTGCCTGTGGCCCCGCGGGAAAGTCCTCGCTAACGTGTTCCCTCCTCTCTGGGCTTGTCTTCCAGTTCTGCTGAGGCCGCCTCCGGACCGCCCGCGGAGACGCTGCAGCCTGACAGCGAAGGAAAATCTCTGACCATCCAAATTTGAAAATGGGGGTGGGGGGGAGGGGAGGGGAAGGGAAGAGAAGTAACTTGTTGAGAGAGGAGCTGAAAGTCCCTTCCTGTTGGCTCCCGAGACTGTAATGAGGATTCACTCACTGGCTGGGGGAGGGATTGTTTGGCAAAAGCCTGGGGTAGGGGTACCCGAGCCTCCAGCCCGCAAGGTGCAAGGCCAGGGTGCCGCATTAGGAGACTCCGCTTTGGTGATGTATATATTGTGACTGGAGTTACCATTGGACCCTTAGGCGGGAAGGACCTACTGGGTCGTTCCAGCTCCCCGAAGGAAGCAGCCTGTGCTTGGAGCGGGATAGAGCCCAGAGGAAACCTGCCCTTCCAGAGGCTTTGGGGTGTTCTCTGAGCTCCCAGCCCGTCTCCTAGCAGCAGCCGAGCTGCAGAGGCGCCCAGCCCCGGCACAGGCGCCTTTCCCTTTCGTTGCCTGGCATAAGCTGAACCCGGTTTGTTTTGATGAGCCGGACGATCCCCGGTCTCAATGGTCTGTGTCAGTCCGGGCGGCGACGGGGAATCTCCCATGGGGACGTTGCTAAGAAAATGAGGCTTTCCGAATCCCAGGCGGTGTTTGCTTTCGGAGGCAGAGGCTTCCTGCCCAGGGCAATCCACAGTCAGGTTTGTCTCATCCTTCGGGGAGGGGGGGGCGGCATCTCCCATCTCTCCCCCTCCCCCCATGCCCACTCTGATCTGGCTAAGCACAACTTTCCAGGGCTGTGTCAGCAGCAGTCCTCGCACAAGCCACCAGGGGGCACTGAAAGCCCATTGCACTGGACAGCACCCTGGAGTCCTTCTGCTGGTGACCCCCCAGGTCTTGGGGCTGGCACTGCCAGGGGCCTGCGCAGCTTCCGGCATTTGTTTGTGTTTCTTACAGACTTAATTCTAACGCTGCACTTACGGGGCCCCCGAGCAGTTCTCCAGAACAGTTATTGCTCAGCTCCCTGTGGATTCACCGGGCTGGAGGGCTGCTGGGTGGTGTGCGGGTGAGGGGGTTTTAGTGGGGTTGAAGATGGCTGGGGATCAGGGTGCAATACATGGGAGAGGAGGCAGACGGTTGTCTGTACGGGGGTCGTTTTCCGAGTGTGGTCATGACTGAGGCACAAAACCCCCCTTGCAAAAGCATCTAAGGGTGCGTCTGCACTGCACCGTTACTTGGAGATAGCGTGTGTTATTTCGAAATAACAATGCGAGCGTTTACACAGCCATTCTGTTATTTCAAAATAATTTTGAAATAACGGACAGCTTATTCCGAAATCTGTCAACCTCATTCTATGAGGAATAACGCCTCTTCTGAAATAGCTATTTCGAAATAAGGCGTGTGTAGACGCTCCACTGCTGCTATTTCAAAATAGCCCCTTCCCCAGGGCTATTCGAAGTTATTCCTCCCCAGTGCCTCCTGGGGCTCTACATCGAGATAGCACATCTACATTAGGGGAGCCTCCCTTGGACTCATTTTGAGGCTTTCCTGCAGTGTAGATGTGCTGTTTCGAAATAAACTATTCCGGAATAGCTTATTTCGAAATAGCCGGGCAGTGTAGACGTACCCTAAGGGACTAGAAGACTGTCAATGGAGGGAGCCGGGCTGCCTTTAACCCCTCCTCCCAAAGGGCATTTTGGTGGCACAGCCCCGGATCATTAATCCTCTGTCCAGCCAGCGAGGGTTTTCCTGCCCTTCGGCGAGAAGCTCATTGAATGACACCGAGCTCCTGTTTTAACACCACCCACCTTCCTTTCCTGCATGAGAAGGTGGGAGCTGAAGACTCTGGAACGGGGGATGCAAAGTTAGGGCTTTACCTGCCCCCATTCCTGGGCGTCAGTTTTTCCCAATGGTGACTTGTTTCCTGAGGACTGGGTATTGCACAAAGCCAGGACGCCTGTTCCCTGCTATCCTTGATCCTGGAACCTGAATTCTCCCGTATTGCAACCTCCCCCATCCCTGCCAAGCTCCGTTACTCTTTGTTGTAAATAATTGTGCCCTTTCATAGCCTTTGCGTATCCTGATTCCAGGGGGGATTGGCCATGGGAAACTCCCGGCGAGGGAGGCTGTTCTTAACGGTGCGCCTGACCCGAGCGGAGCAGGAATCCCCTGGGGAAGTTGTTACTCAGAGCCACCTCCTAGCTTCAGCCCCAGACTTGTAATCACTCTGAACTGGGGAGACTGCTGAGCTTCACCTAGTGAGAATGGAACTCCCTGGGCCCCGTGCTCACAGGCTGGGCGAGCATTTCGGATGGGGTGGAGGAGGGCCGGGGTGGGGACAGAGCGTCAGAGCTCCTGCCGCTTCAGGCTCAGGGTGCAAGCAGCGTTGGGCCTGCCTCCTCTCATCCTATCTCCACCAGCCAGAGCCGCAGGGCGCCATCCCCTGCCAAATGCAGCGTGTGGATCTGCCGGCTTTGTTTTTTCTCGTAGGCAGAACGTGTCCCCGCTCTGCCCATAAAGGGGGGTGAAAAGAGGGAGAAAATCTCCAGTTAGAGCAATAAAGGTGTAAAAAGAGCTGGCTGAGAGCCTTGCTTTCTGACCCCGGCACGCTGGGGACTTAGCCATAAACCTCTCTCTCCTGCCTTTCTGCACAAGGCCCTTCACCAGCTGTGTATAGACCAGGCCTGGGTAAAATACGGGCCGGATCTGGCCCGCCAAGCCACAGGATCTGGCCCGCAGAGGCAGCGGGGGAGCCCCAGGCAGGCTCCCCAGCTTGCCCCATGCACCAGGCAGACACGTGGCTTGCAAGGCTCCGTTTCTGTTTTGAAACTGGAGGGGAGGGGTGAAGTTTTAGGAGCCACCCCACCCCCAGCACATTCTCATTGGCCAGGTTCTGGCAGACCCCAGCCAATGTGAGCTGCCTGTTGGAGTAACAGGCAGCCAAGAAGAACCACGCCCCCCCTCTCGGGCTCAGTTATTCACAAAGCGCATGGCCAGGCAAGCAGGCAGGCTGGCTGGGAAACATTTTAAGCTCTGCAGGCAGACAAGTTTGGCAGCTGACAAGTAAATCGCTTAGCCACAGCCTGCTTCTGGCACCCCAGCCCTTTCCTGCCCCAACTCTCTGCCCCCCACTCAACATACTCAAACCTTCTGTCCCCCTCTTACACCCACACCCCCGCCAAGATCTGGCACCCCAACCTCCTGCTCCAGATCTCAACCCCCTCCTACCCTAGGTGACATCCCAAACCCCTGCACTCCAGTCCCCTGCCCTAGGTCACAACCACCTCCTCCACCCAAACTCCCTCCCAGACTCCATTCTCCCTCCTGCACCCCAATTCCTTACTCAAGCTCCCTTCTGCACCCAAGCTTCACCCCAAACCTTGCATCTCCTCCATTAGTATCATGGAAGAGTGCAGCCCTCGACCACTTTCCAAAACCTTGGAGTGGCCCCTGTCAAAAATGATTGCCCCCCCCCCGGTATAGACAGTGCTGCAGACATGCAGCCAGCTCTGGGGTGGCAGGGAGCAGCCAAGGGGCACGCAGCAGTGGGAGTAGGGGTCCTTTAGGCCACGGCCTCCAGAGCAAAGTCTATCCCACTGCAAAGTGCCCTGGGAGCGTTCACGTTTCCCTAGAGCAAACAGGCCCTAGGTCTGCATTTCCGAAAGTGACTGGGGGTGCCCCGCTTGATGGTGTGCCCTGATTTCCAGAGCTCAGCGCTTTCTGAAGGGTTCTCAAGCTGAGCCCCCCAAAAAGGGAGGCACCCAAAACCACAAGCCACGTGTGGCAATTTGGGCCTTCGACTGTTAAGGAGGCTGCTGTTAGACTGGGGCTAACAGGTGCTGTGCTCAGTTCCTGGTTCTGCTACTGGCCTGCTGGGTGACCTTGGGAAAGCACATCTGTGCTCTGTGCCTCAGTTTCCCTGCTGATCCAGTAGGGATAATGCTACTGAACTATATTTGCAAAGTGCTTTGAGATCTATGGATGGGAAAGGCTGGGTCTTATGGTGTTCAGTCATCTGGCAGAGACATCAGCAGCCCAACGTATCCAGCAGGACCCCTGCGACATCACTTGAATTATGCTGATCTAAGTGAAAGGGGAATCAGGCCTCCTTAAAAAATAGTGGACCAAAGATGCCAGTCAATGGAGGCAGCATGGTCCCCAGGGCTAGGGTACCACAGCAGGAGTAGGGGTCCTTTAGGCCAAGTCACGTCCCTGCTCTGTGCCTCAGTTTCCCCCTCCCATTTTCCAAAGTAAGGATAATGATTCTTCCTCTGTCAAGCATGTGGGAGATCTATGGATGAAAGCAAGAAATCATTATTAATGGCACCTGTGAACGGGGCTTTTGGCATGAGAATGTCTCTCCCGAGGGAAAAGGATAGATGCATGTGCTTATTTCATACATAAGCTCCCAAGCAGCTCGCTGTATGGACAGATTTATTTGTAACTGTATATATACAGATTGGTAGACACAGTCACTCTTCTGTCTGCTAACAAGGGCCGGGGCATTTAGAAGTTGCAGTCGCTTGGATTGAGGTAGATAGGACTGGCCACAAGTCATAAAACATGAGTGATGCTGCATGGGAAACAACCTTGACTGAACTTGTAGAGTCAGTGAGAGGAGCTGTTCAACTAGCCAACATTTTCAGATGGTTTTTTTTAAGGGGGACAGCTTCATTGTGATGCCTCTGCAATGCTTTTCTGGGTGTGTATAACTCCCACTAGATTTATGGGGGCTCACTGCCTCTGAAAACCATGCCCAAGGTGGCTCAAGGTGGACAACCAAAACAAGCGGACAATCTTTGCATATAGTGGCTAGAAACAGCAGATCTGTAGAGTCCTGCGCGGATACAAAATTGGTATCCGCATCTACAAAAATTTTCTGTGGATGTAGATCTAAAGTGGATATCTGCAGATTGGCAGGGTTCTACACACAACATTTGTATCTGCAAAAATGAGCCGGGGATGTCCACATCCGGAGATGTGGATACCCAGACATATAAAACAGATATCTGTGGATTTGCAGGGCTCTACTGAGATGCACCCAGAAAGCCATTGCCAAGTAATTGGTTTGAATTAATCCCCTGTGGATTTCTTTTTGCATTCACTGGATAGAATTTCTTTTTGCTGGCCAGCTGAGACCTGCTTCAGTACTGAATGACTAGCTGAGCGCTTTCAGAGAAGTGGGGGAAATGTCTACTTTGGAGACTTTTGAAACTCTTAGAAATACAATTAATTTTTGGTGGGTAATTTTTCTTGTCCCTAAAACAAAAGACAGTGTTTCATGTTTGGGAGGTTTACTCGCCTAAAAGCCCCCATAGCGCTAGAAGGCTCCACACTCTAGAACCCATCAGAAAACCGGTATTACCTTTGTTCTAGAAACCCAGGCATATGTGCAAGTCATGTAGTAGAACACCTAGATGAGACACAAGCCACACTCTAGAATCCACTCCAGCTTGTGACCATCCATGTTCTAGAACTATGGTCCAGGCCATGCATGCCATCTGTGCTCTAGAACCACCCCAGCTCAGATACCATCCAAATTCTAGGACAAGCAGTGCTCTGAAAGGCTCCCAATTCTAGGACCCCAGGCTCTCCCATCTTTACAGGACCTAGTGAAATCCTCCCCAAATCCAGCATGAATCCTCTCTTGGTTGGTCCAGACACACACTAGAATAATTTCTAGATCAGCATCACTACTGAAACACCAGTGGTGTGACCCACAGGTAGAGAGAACTGAGGCTCTGTCCCCAAAGTTGTCTTCCCCAGGGTTGTCCCATCTTCCCTGGTGGCTTGGGCTGGCAGGAAGCTGAAGGAGCTGACCGTATCCTGAGACGCATCTGCACGCAGAGGACTTTGCTAGGTGTCACACGCCAGAGCAGAAAGTCTCTGCTCTAGCGACTTGTAGAGTGGTGAGTTTAGGAACCTGGGATAGGAGTCTCTGTGCATGAGGGCGTAGACCTGTGCCTGGGCCTCGTCGAACATGTGTGCGCTGGGCCTCGCCAGGGAGCTGTTGATGGCCTCACGCACGGCAGCGTCAATGCTGACCTGGAGAGGGTGACGAACAAAGGTCTAGAACCAAGGGCCCCGGATGCCTCACACCCTGCTGGGGCACCCTGGTTCTCCAAGCCCTCGCTGAGACCTCAGCCTTTCTCGGACACTAGCGCAGATGGTTCCAAAGTTCCTCAAGCTGCTGTGACCCAGCCTCTAGCTGTGAGGCTGGGAGACCATGGCAGGAGGAGACCATGACAGGAGACCATAACATGAGGACCTGCCCATTCCAAATACAGTGGGGGGCCAACTCTACCGCCGGGGGCAATGGCTGCAGGGAAGCTGAGCTGGCTGAGGTCATGGGGCCACTTGCTTGGGGGACGATCCCCTTGCTGGGGCATCAGATGCGTGGCTACAAGGAGGAGACGCAGAGACACTGTGGCCCTACCCCCAACACTCAGGGCCATATTTCCCTGGCTGTTGCATTACGTGGCGAGGTGACAACAATGGGAGGCAGAAGCGCGGGGAGCGATGTCCCAGACCTACCTCCTTTGGGGACAGGATGGAGATGTAATCCAGGTAGATCTTCTTGGCTTTCTCGCAGACCTGCTCCTGGCTCTGCTCCCTCTTGAGGTCCTCGCAGGCCAGCCAGAAGGCCATGTTCTCGTCACTGTGCTCCGTCCGCAGGAACTCCATGAAGACGCTCTGGCCGGCTGGGCTCACCAGCACGCAATCAAACGAGCGCTTCCAGGAGGATGCTTCTTCCAGTGTGAGCCTAGGAGACAAGGAGAGCGTGAGCGAGAGAGACGTGAGGCTCTAATGCCCAGGGCTCAGCCACGGGACAGGGTCTTGGCAATTGCATCACATGATCCCTTTTCAGCTCCCACCCCTCCGTTCCCCAATTGCCATCTGTCCTGGGCTCATCTGTGTCTGCCCAGGACTTGCCCCGACTTCATTTGCAGCGGGGCCAAGCCACCTGCCAAGTTTTGCTCAGGGGCACAGAGTGTGTCAATCCCAGCTCCCGGCTGATGGAGCTGACCATGTTGTACTCCATGGCCCTGCTGCCTTGGATCATCCCCATCTCTTTCCCATGGCAGAGCCAGAACTGAGGAAGCACCTGGGACAGGGCTCCTGGGAGATGAACTTGACCTCAACCTTTGGAGCCTGATCTGAATGTGCCTCATGTCCCATGTATCCAACCAAGGGGATCACCTCTGACCCCAGTCTGGTGACATCAGCTTTTGGCCATGATCTGGGGCCCACCCTCCTGGTGCATTCTTGGGGGTTCCCAGACGCACCTTTCCTCGAGGGGTGGGGGGATCTCCAACTCGGAGACACTGGATGTTTTGCGCCGGAACCCATCTCTCTGTCTCCTCCTCACCATCCGGCTCCTGAAACAGACGGAATGAGATTGGCAGAGGAGAGTGGCGGTGGCGTTTTGTCTGTGTGAACAAGCAGGATCCAAGCCCTCAGCATGGTTCCCAGGAAGTCCAGGAACTGTGGAGATTTGTATGGTTTGGAGTAACAAAACTGGGAATCTCTCTGTTGATAAGGGAAGCAGTTTGGCTTCGGAGTGGAGTACTGGACGGGGGCATGCAGGAAACTTGGGTTCTATTCTTGTCTCTTCTGGGTCACCTTGTGCAAGGCCCTTCTCCGTGCCTCAGTTTCCCAGTCTATGGAATGGGATAACAAGAGTGCAAAGCACTTGGAGATCTACTAATGAAAAGTGCTATCAAAGAGATAGGTAGCATAGTCAATTGGGGGGGGGGACTCCATCAAAGCAGAGGCAGCTAGATAATTTCTCCATTTACTTTCTATATCCTCCTTTCCCTGTGATGCCTACTCAGCCATACTGAGCAAAGCCCCATTTGTTTGATAACTAACAATAACAACTTAGATCACAAGCTCTTTGGGACTGCGACTGTGCATATATAGTGCCCAGCACAATAGGACCTGGCTCCCTGACTGGGGCTCCCAGACCCCTAACTTATCTACTCCATCCCCTGGTTATGCATCCCAGTGGGGGCTTGTCTACACTTACTGGGGGATGGAGGCTGCAGCAATTGATTCCTTGGGGGTCGATTTTGCAGGTCTAGTGAAGACCCGCTAAATCAACTGCTGATCGCTCTCTCATTGACTCTGGTACTCCACTGGAACGAGAGGCATAAGGTAAGTTGACAGGAGAGTTTCTCCCATCGACCTCCCACAGTGGAGACTCTAAATAACTCGACCTAAGATATGTCGACTCCAGCTACGGTATTCATGTAGCTGGAGCTGCATAAAGTAGGTCAACTTTGCCCTATGAAATAGACCTCCCCCCAGGACAACATTCATTCTTTTGGCCCCAGCATTACACTGAGAGCTCTTGTTCAACTGATTATCTACCACCTTCCCCAAGTCTTTTTCTGAGTTGCTGCTTGCCAGGACAGAGCCCACCATGCTGTAGTATGGCCTCTATTCTTTATTCCTACGTGCAAATGTTTACATTTAGCCATATTAAAATGTGTGTTGTTTATTTGCATCCAGCTTTCCCAGCAAACACAGACCACTGTGGATCTGTGCCAGATTTGATCAGTGATTATTAAAATCTGATAAAATTGTAATTTTATCCTGGTCATCGATAAAGATATTAAATAGAAACAGACCTGCTCAATGACAATTCCCCATTTACAATTACTTTTGGGAGCTAACAATTAGCCAGCTTTTAAAAATCAAAATAACATGCCATACCAAGACAAATGTGCTATAGAAGTCTACAATGGCATCTCTGTAACCTATGTCAACCAAACTTGCAATCTCATTAAAAACAGATATTAGGTTAGTGTGACAGGACCTATTTTCCATAAACTCACACTGATTTGCATTAACTACATTGCCCTCCTTTAGTTCTTTATTAATCACATCCCATATCATATGCTCTGTTATCTTGCCTGGGACTGATGATACGCTGACCAGTCTATAATTATGTGGGCCATCCAATTTACCATCAGCATTATTACAGTCTTCTGAAACTTCCTTAGTGCTCCAGGACTGAAAAATCAACATTAACAGTCCAGCAAGCTCCTCAGCCAGCTGTTTCAAAAGTCTTGGCTGCTGCTGAATTAAAAATGGTCATCTTTAATGGCTTGTGTCTTACATCCTCCAGAAATATGAGTGGGAAATGGGCTATCACCACCAGATGATGAGACTGCATTATCTCTTTTCCCCACAAGATACAGAAGAGAAATATTGAACACATCCCCCTTTTCCATATTTCTATTGATAATTCTATTGTTTTCATTAGGTAGTGGACAGTACCACTGTCAGGATTCTTTTTCTTTCTAATACATTTTAAAAATCTCCTTCTTGTAGTCCTTAACTCTGCTGGCCATATATGCCACCTTGTATCCCTTGGCTTCCCTTATCAATTTTCTATCATTCCTAACTTCTGATTTATATTCATTGCTATCAACTTTCCCTTTCATAGACTCATAGGGTTAGAAGAGTCCAACCCCTTGCCCAAAGCAGGGCCAACCCCAACTAAATCATCCCAGCCAGGGCTTTGTCAAGCTGGGACTTAAAAACCTCTAGGGATGGAGATTCCACCACCTCCCTAGGTAACTTAGTCTATGTCTACACTACAATGAACTGTCGGAAAAAAGTACGCAAATTGGTTTAAAAAAAACTACTTGGTTTAGAGGGGAAGTGAAGGCAGCTGCAATATATAAGAATACATGGAGTATGGGGCTGGAGCACATGACTTATGAGGAGAGGCTGAGGGATTTGGGCTTATTCAGAGGAGAAGAGTGAGGGGGGATTTGAGGTATGCAAAGAGGCTTTTCCGAAATTTGGCCCATCTACACTGGGCCAAATTTCGGAAAAGCCTCCTCTTTCAGAAGAGCCCTTCTTCCTCGTGGGAGGAGGAAGGCAGGGCTCCCAAAAGAGCACATCTGCTCTTCTGCAAAAAAAAAAAGCAGAAGAGCAGATGTGTTCCCTGGATGTGGTGGAGTTTTTCTGGGATACCTCTTGTATCCCAGAAAAACCCTATAGTGTAGACATAGCCTCTATCCAGTGCTTCACCACCCTCCTAGGGAAATAGTTTTTCCTAATATCCAACCTAGACCTTCCCCACTGCAACTTGAGACCATTGGCTCCTCGTTCTGTCAACGGTCACCACTGAGAACAGCCTCTCTCCATCCTCACTGGAACCCCCCTTCAGGTATTTGAAGGCTGCTATCAAATCCCCCCTCACTCTTCTCCTCTGTAGACTAAATAAGCCCAAATCCCTCAGCCTTTCCTCATAAGTCATGTGCTCAGCTCCGTATCCCATGTATTCTTATATATTGTAGCTTCCTTCACTTCCCCTCTAAACCAAGTAGTTTTTTTTAAACCAACTTCTTCCTGAATCATGGTATATGGGCTTTTACGGCCTCTAGGAAGGTGTTCTTAAATGATTCCCAATTATCATTCATATTTTTCTGACTAAATTCTTCCTGATGGCTGATTTGGCTCATAGTTGTCTGCAGCTTTGTGAAACTGTAATTGTACTATATTGTAATTGTACTATGTATATATTACTGGCCTGGATTTTATTCTGCTTGCATATTATTCAAGTCATGATTACTTGTACCTAAACTATTATTACCTTGTAGTTCTGAGATCAGTTCTTCTTCACCTGTTAGGACAAGGTTTAACATAGGATCCCACATGTTAGCTGCAGCACTTTTTGAGTTAGGAAATTGTCACCTCTAATGGTTAGACATTCTCAGGATGTTTTAGTCCTGGCCACATGATACCTCCAATACAGGTCACTCTGAATGAAGCTCCCCATGATCCTGTAACTTTTTTCCCTACACTCTTAGGTGCCTAAGGAGGTTGTAAAGGCTTCATTTGCAAGAACCCCACAGAGGTAAGGTGCTTGTATGTCATGCTCAGAGCAGTCACCTGGAGCAGCTGCTGCAGCAGCACCAGCAGAAGCAGCAGGGTTTAGGGCCACAGCAACAACGTGGGTGCCAGGTTTTGGAGAGCCGCCTGTCTTTCTCTGATGGGCTGGGCTCCATTACCTAGAGAGGGGGGAGAAAGCAAGGTCACCAGGGTCTCCAGCACAGCTCTTCCATGTTCCCCTCCCCTGGCCCTGGTGAAAAGCACTGGGGCTGAATGCTAAAGAGCCTGGAAAAAGAATCTAGAATGACAAGCTAGGAGGATGGCCTAGAACAAAGGTCTAGAAAAACTGCTGGAAAGCAAACTGAGACTGGGAGACCTCCCCAGCCATTTGGAATGGACAGAGCCGACATGATCACAGGGAAACATGCTCGCTCGCTGGTTCCCTCTGGGCTGCCTCCCCGCCCCAGGGCGCAGGTGAGCAGGGTGTGTATTTAGATTTGTGGATCCCGTTCCGCACAACGTGGGGGGGGGGATGTCTCTCCAATCTGGCCCCCTCCTTCCACAGCCCTCTCAAAGGGTCGTTCCAGAGCCTGGAGGGGAGGAGCGCAGAATAGCAGCGGCTCTGCTGTGTCGATTCCCCCTGGGTTGGGAGGCGAGAGGGACTTGCACCCGCAGTCCCATCACCGCTCCCCAAACAGGTGCCGGGGGGCTCTAGAAGCAGGCGCGCTAGGGGGAAGCTTTCCTGCAGGGGGCGCTGTGGTGCCTGCGCCCCGCCGCAGGGGGCGCTGCCGTGTCCCGACGTTGCAGCAGGGGGCGCTGTGCCGAGCGATGGGACCCCGGTCGGGGTCCGCAGCTGGGTTGACCGAGCGCCGCAGGGGGGGGGGAGGGCGGACTCCCAAGCATCCTTGGCCAGGGGCAGGCGGCTGAGCCCTCTGCGGCTGGGCAGCGCCTCCCTGGTTGCAAAGCCCCGGGGCAGCGCCCAGCCCAGGAGCCCCCCCTTTCCCAGCACCCCCCTCCGGCCCCGCACGCGGAAGGCTGCACCTACCGGAGCCCTTGCAGCGAAGGAGCCTGTTTGCTGGGGCTGCCTGCGGAGAGCTCCTGGGTCCGGAGTGCGGCGGGGCGCCCGAGGCTCCTTCCCCGCTCGGGCCGGCAGGGGGCGGCCTAACCCCGCTCACTGAGGCGGCGAGCTCAGCCGAGCCGGGGCAGCCAGCAGAGCCAGCTGGCTTCTGGCTTCCCCGGCCGGAGGGGGAAGGGAGACGGGGCCCCTCTCCCCGCCTGCAACCCCCTAGTACTCCCCCTCCTCCCACAGAGGAAAGGAGCAGGGGCTGGAGCGGCAGGGGTGACTGGCTGAGTTGCTTCCCGCTAGCAGCCTATCTGGCTCTGCTTGGTCCCCATATCCCCAGACATCTAGCCATGTACTGCTGGGGTCCCCATGTACCTAGCCATATGCGCTGCTAGCTAGTTAGCGGCCCTTTCCCATGTACACACAGCAAGCTAGCTGTCCTCATAGGCAGACAGACAGACAATGCACATTATCTATCTATCTATCTATCTATCTATCTATCTATCCCATTCTCAGGCACACACAGCTAGCTACCCCTACCTATATCTATCCCCATATGCACAAATCTCTCTCTCTCTCTCTCTTCATTCATCCCCAGGTGCACACATCTAGCTAGCTAACCCTGTGCACACACATCTAGCTAGCTAGCTGTTCCCCTGCACACCCATCTATTCCCACCTACGCCCCTTATCTAGCTATCTGTGCATTTCCGTCCATGTCTCTTTCAGCTGCATTGTTATTACAAGCAGAAGCCCTATTTTACAAACCAGCTGGGGACTGAGGAGTTCAGAAATTCAATAGGGGCATAAAACAGAAGATCTCGAAGCTTACCGTAGGTCCGATGCAGTATGGGGCACCGCCTCGCTTTCTTCTTGTCCTTCAAACTGCAGCAAAACAATTTCCAATGCACTGGAGGTTCTGGAATGGGAAAGGATGTCGACTTTTTGTTCCTCAGCATCACTTTTGTTAGGTGATTTTTTTTTTCTCTTCAGGAAGAACAGTTTGTGTAATTGGTTGTTCGTAAGATGCGTGTTCGTAAAGTCGAGATCCTACTGTATTTACTGCGTGTATTGTATAGAACCCCAGTCCTGGACCAGGGCCCATATGTGTTAGGGGCTGTATAGACACAGAACTGTTTCTTCCTGTCACTTACAAAATCATGAGTCTGGCATCCCCCAAATACATGAGATTGGCTTTAAAATTATGTGATTTTCAAAATAACAATGGTCTTTTTTTGCTGTGCCTTCTGATTTCTGAGCCTTCCAGACTGGTGCATTCAGGTCACGTTTCCCAGCTATTCTCTGCAACCACTGTGGCTAGAAACTTGCTTCTTAAAACACAAAATCTGAGAAATCACAGGACTCCAGGAGCTGAGGCTGTAAGAAAAGCATCCCGTATTGTGAGAGTTGGCTGTAAAGAAGTGGTTGTCTGGGGGTTTACTGGGTCACTCAGAATATTACAGGTTGGAGCCATCCTCCACCCCACCCTTTCTTCCTGTTTAGTTAGTGGGTATTTTCCCCACTCTGCTATGGAGTCGAATAAAGCAACCTATTCCCAGCCTGCAGCATAGTAAGTAGTGTGTTCCTTATGCACTGAGCAGTCAGTCCCTTTACAAAATCTCCTGTCTGCCTTATAGAATCATAGAACACTAGAACTGGAAGGGACCTCGAGAGATAATCAAGTCCAATCCCCTGCCCTCAAGGCAGAATCAAGCACCGCCTACCCTGACAGGTGTCTGTCCAACCTGCTCTTAAATATCTCCAGAGATGGAGATTCCACAACCTCCCTAGGCAACTTATTGCAGTGTTCAACCACCTTGACAGGTAGGAAGTTTTTCCTAATGTCCAACCTAAACTTCCCTCACTGCAATTTAAGCCCATTGCTTCTTGTCCTGTCATCAAAGGCCAAGGAGAACAATTTTTCCCCCTCCTCCCTGAGACACCTTTTTAGATACCTGAAAACCGCTATCATGCCCCCTCTCAGGCTTCTCTTTTACAAACTAAACAAGCCCAATTCCTTCAGCCTTCCCTCATAGCTCATGTTTTTTAGACCTTTAATCATTTTTGTTGCTCTTCTCTGGACCTTCTCCAATTTCTCCACATCTTTCTTGAAATGTGGTGCCCAGAACTGGACACAATACTCCAACTGAGGCCTAATCAGCACAGAGTAGAGTGGAAGAATGACTTCTTGTGTCTTGCTCACAACACTCCTGTTAATGCATCCCAGAATCATGTTTGCTTTTTTTGCAACAGTGTCACACTGTGGACTCATATTTAGCTTGTGGTCCACTATGACCCCTTTCTGCAGTACTCCTTCCTAGGCAGTCACTTCCCGTTCTGCATGTGTGAAATGGATTGTTCCTTCCTAAGTGGAGCACTTTGCATTTGTCCTTATTAAACTTCATCCTATTTACCTCAGACCATTTCTCGAGTTTGTCCAGGTCATTTTGAATTATGACCCTAACCTCCAAAGCACTTGCAACCCCTCCCAGCCTGGTATCATCTGCAAACTTAATAATCGTACTCTCTATGCCATCATCTAAATCGTTGATGAAGATATTGAACAGAACCGATCCCAAAACAGACCCCTGCAAACCCCAGTTGTTATGCTCTTCCAGCATGACTGTGAACTGTTAATAACTCTCTGAGAATGGTTATCCAGCCAATTATGTACCCACCGTATAGTAGCTCCATCTAAGTTGTATTTGCCTAGTTTATTGATAAGAATATCATGTGAGACCGTATGTAATGCCTTACTAAAGTCTACGTATATCACATCTACCACTTCTCCCTTAACCACAAGACTCATTATCCTATCAAAGAAAGCTATCAGATTGGTTTGACGTGATCTGGCTGTTACCTATCACTTTATTATCTTCCAGATGTTTGCAGATGAATTCCTTAATTACTTGCTCCATTATCTTCCCTGGCACAGAAATTAAATTGACTGGTCTGTAGTTTCCTGGGTTGTTCTTATTTTCCTTTTTAATGATGGGCACTATATATGCCCTTTTCCCATCTTCTGGAATTGCTCCCGACTTCCATGACTTTTCAAAGATGACAGCTAAAGGCTCAGACACCTCCTCTATCAGCTACTTGAGTATTCTAGGATGCATTTCATCAGGGCCTGATGACCTGAAGTCATCTAACTTTTCTAAGTGATATGTAACTTGTTCTTTTTTTTATTTTATCTTCTAAACCTACCCCATTTCCACTAGTATTCACTATGTTAGGCATCCCATCATCATCAAACTTCTTGGTGAAGATGAAAACAAAGAAGTCATTAAGCACCTCTGCCATTTCCACGTTTCCTGTTATTGTTTCTCCCTCTTCAGTGAGCAGTGGGCCTACCCTGTCCTTGGTTTTCCTCTTGCTTCTAATATATTTATAGAAGGTCTTCTTGTTACCCTTGATGTCTCTAGCTGGATTGAGCTCGTTTTGTGCCTTTGCCTTTCTGATCTTGCCCCTGCATACCTGTGTTGTTTGCTTATATTCATCCTTTGTAATTTGACCTAGTTTCCTTGCTGTGTTCCTGCCCTGTTGGCTTGATCTTAGGTATTTATTCACCCACCATCACTGTAATATTTGAGAGCCTCGTAGTCTTTAATGTCTTCACCCACACTAGCCTCCTGCAAGGCCGGGCAGTGCTGTTATCTCCATTGCATAGATGGGGAAACTGAGGCACGGGGCATCTGAATGGTTTGCCCAAGGTCATGCAGGAAGATGAACCCAGTCCTAGCACAGTGCTCTAATTACTGGGCTGCCCTTCCTCTCCTGGGACAGCCCTATGTGATCACAGTTCTATTTCAGCCCTCCCGGGATGCAAGCGATAACAACTGTCCCTGTCAGAATCGAAACTATCCTGCAAAAGTCCTCCTCGGCTCCCCAGTGCTGAATAGCAAGAACCCCCCGTGTCGCCCCACCTCTGCGTGGCTTAGCCCTCAGATAAATAATAACCGTGCCCCCGCATGGCCTGTTATTATGATTCATTGATTTCTCTGTCTCCTAGAGAGCCTTTCGATTGATTTCTCTATCAGCCTTGAGCCACCTCGTATTAATAGGCCATCAGTTCGCTGAAGGTGCAAACCTTGAGTGAAAGTGAACCCTGAGATAGGGCAGGTGCCATGGGTAGCAAGCCCCCTTTGACCCATTGCAGGGCTGGTGGTTAACCAGCGAGCAGGTCAGAACGCGGGTTGGGGGTTGGGGCGGGAAGGAGGAGCGGGGGCAATATGGCTAATGAATTAATATGTTGTTATTTATTGTGTGGATTGCAGTGGCCTCTTGCGTTAGGTGCTGAACAAACCCTGGAGAAGGTGGTCCCTTCCCCACAGAGCTCACAGTCTATGCAAGCACTGTGGATACAATTTCTGGGCTGGGTGTATCAAGCCCCTCGGGGCTCAGCTGAGTGCTCCCATCCCCAGTGCAGAGCCCAGGCTGCCCTTTAGCTGAAAATCCTTTTACAAAATCCTCAATCGCCTTTTTGGGAACGAGCCACTGAGGTAGCTTCCTGCAGTGGCGGAGGAGGGCTGGGCCAAGCAGGCGCTTGCCCTTGGCTACTGATTCCAGATCAGAAGGGCCGGGAGCTCCAGCAAGTCCTGTGACCCCAAAGGGGAGCTTGGAAGATGCAGAACCTGAATGCTGGGTGGTTTTGCACAAGCTGCTCTCAATCGGGGCTGGCTCCTGGCTCTGTGCTGGGAACTGGGTCCATGGGGTGCAGAAGGGGGGGTGTCACAGACCTCAGCGTCAGTCCCCAGGTGCTCTCCCTTCCTCTTGCTGTCTCTGCGTGTCCCTTTTCCTCCCCAATATCTTTCCTGCTCAGTCTCTGCCTTTCTCTTAATTTCCCTCCTTTCTCCCTTTCCCTCTTTCATCCTGCTCTTGTCCCCTCTTAGCTCTTATTGTTATTTCTCCTGGCTCACCTCACGCACCATCCCCTGGGCCCTGCTTTCTCTGCCCTGGCAGGATATAGGCAATGCTTGTTGAATTCGGTGGGATGTGCATATCCATTAGGCCTGGGGCGGGAGCGGGGGAGGGAGGAGAACAAGGCTCTTGGTTGCATCTGGTTGCATTTATCTCTATTTACTGAGAACTCCTCGGGGGTCGAGCGGACTGACCCATCTGGCTGTGAAGCTCGACCTAGTGGGAGCCCTGGCTTGGGATCTGCGCACACCAACTCTGGCTGCCTTGGCCGCTTTCGGCAGTGTCCTGGGGGCACGATCCTGGCTCTGCCGAAGTCACGGGCAAAACTCCCGCTGGGTTAGACACAAGGGTGTGAGGCTAGCATTAGAGAGCAGCTAAGAGGCTGGAGAAGACGGGGTGGAATGGGCTCGGCCCAGCCCCCGGCCCCCACACTGGGAAGTGCCCAGCACTCCTGCTCTGCTGATGGTTTGGATGGGATGAGGCCAAAATGACCATCCCTGGACCTCCTCTGTACGTGGGGCTGCTACAGAGCATCCTGCTGCAATGTAAAGCTGCCCCCTGGAGGGGAAGAGCCAGCAGTGCAAAGACACCCTGCAAGGACACCCTGCCCCCGGGGTGGGAGCGGTACCGCTGGGATGCAGCAGCTGCCCAAGCAAGGGTGAATTGAGCCCAGTTACACAGAGAAAGAGATGCAGTGGACTGCTGCTTAGGGATGGGAGGGGGGGGCTAAATCCCACCGAGCTCAGGGGTACTTGGGTGGGGGGATGTTATAAGTGGAGGGGCCATTTCTGATCCAGTGAGGGGTCAGATCTGGGAGGGGCTGGCATTTAGCTCAGAGCTGTCTCTAGTTCCGCTGGGTCCCGGTAGGGGGACAGTTAATGGAGTGGTCCCTTAGCGGGCAGGAGGGGCTAGGCAGCAGCCTGGCTTCCTATCCCCTGTCGCTCCCTTTGGGTGCCACAGATTGGCTATAAGGCAAGGAGACCGTAGGCAGAACCGGCCAAAGTGGCTGCCTCGAGTGGGGGCTGGGGTATCGTCCCCACTGGGGTTCTCATGGGGCATCCCAAGAGGCCTGGGACTGTTGCTGGCGACAAGGCCGGGCCTGTTGCGGTTACTTTCCAGGAGGATAGTTCCACGGGAGCTCTCCACTGGGCAACTGCAGGCTTTGCGAGCTGGCGCAGGGCGCAGGCGAGAGGCAGGGACTTGCCTGTTGGTGCCCACCTCATAGCAATGCCTTTGACTGCCCAGGCAGGCTGTGGGGCGCAGGGGACGCGGACATGGGCTGCAGGGGAGCTCACCGCTCTAAGGTCAGATCTAGTCTGATCCGTCACATATTGCGGGCCATGGAACCTGGTCCCCCTCCTCCCTCCTGCAATAGACCCTCTGATGTCCTCAAATCATGTTGCAGAGACTCCACCATTGACACCTGGTAACAAGGTGGAACAACTGTGGGCTAGCTCTAGCTCCCCCGGACTATTCCTGATGCAGGTTTGCCTTGCGGTCACTGGCCTATGAGGTGCTGTGCTCTCTTCCATTCACCGCATGGGTGGGGGGAGGAGCTATGGACCCTGGACAGGAAGGGTCATAGGTGGACTCCCTGCCCGGTGTAAATTGGCCTGGCTCCATCCACTGACATCAGCCAGATTTCCACCAGCCAAGGTTCCAGCCTATCTCGCTTGGTAGCAGACACACGGACGACACACACAACACACAAGGACAACAAACCACATTGGCTTGGGGCCCCCGCTTCGCTAGCGGAGCAGAAGAGAGAAGATCAAGGTAATGGGAGGTGTGCCAGTGCCAGCCAGTCTGCTCTCTGGAGCCCTGTCTGGGCCTGTGATGTCTCCTAGCTCAGCAAGCCTGGGGCTGGTGTGCAGCTGGGTGGGAAAGGCCAGGCTGAGAACGTGTTTGTTTTGAGGGCTGCAAGTGGCCAGGTTGAGAACGGGATGACTCACATCTGAGTCACTACTCAACCAGTGTTGCCAGGGAGGCTGTGCTGTTGGAAGTGCCTTTTCCACTGCAGAGTTTAACCATTTCATCAATGCATGGCACACTGGGCAAGAGCAGAGATGCCACGTAAATTCACCAGGGCTCCAGTGATTAGGGTGTCCTGTCAGTTCAATATGTTGTTCTCTTCATTCCTTCAACTGCTGTGTGGAGTTGCTGTGGGCTGTGTTCCACCCCAGAGGTGGGTGGTGCATGATGTTACATTATAACAGCCCCCAGGCAGATTTGAACCTGGGATCTCTGGAGCTTAGTGTAGGAGCCTCTATTGCTTGAGCTAAAAAGCCAGCTGCTTTTCAGCCTAGGCTGTAGAGGTATCTTCTTCTTATCTGTTGCTGTAAGTGGTCCAAGTGCCACTGCATGGGACAGTGAACCACACTAGGGGCTACGTCTACACCGTAGGCTTCTTGCGCAAGAAGCTTTTTGCGGAAGAGAAGATCTTCCGCAAAAACTTCTTGCGCAAGAACACATCCACACTACGAAAGTGCATCGCAAAAGCAATGTGCTTTTGCACAAGAGAGCATCCAGACTGCATGGACTCTCTCTCAAAAGAAAGCGCTGATTGCTATTCACAGAAGGGGGCTTATTACCTATGGCATGTTACAGATGGCACCTGCCCTGTCTCAGGGTTCACCTACACTCAAGGTGCTTTGTTCGATTGGCTCTTTTTGTGCAAAAACCTCCTGTTGCCTGTCCACACATACCGTTTTGTGCAAGAACGCTTGTGCAAAAAGGACTTATTCCTTGTAGAAAGAGGAATACCTACACCACAAAAACCCCTCTGTTCTTTTGATTTACTGTAAATTTACTTGTGCAAAAACGTGCTTGAGGTGTGGATGCACAACGGGGCTCTGCACAAAACCAGCCATTATTGCGCAAAAACCCTGTAGTGTAGATGTAGCCTAGGTGTGTGGGTTACACACTTCCCCTAGCTGAGGAAGCGTGAGATCCCAGATGAGCCCCCACTTGTAACTGCCATTGCAGGGGATTTGAACCTGGGACTTCAGTTTAGGTGCCTCTACCATTTGAGCTAAAAGCCAGCTGACTCTCAGCTTAGGCTGTAGAGCTCCCTTGTTATTATCTCTCACTGTAAGTGGTCTAAGTGCCATTCCATGGGACAGTGACACACACTAGGCATGTGGGTTACATTAGCAGCAGTCAGTAGCCTGATATATCCCAGTGCTGGTTGTGGGAACTATCTACAGATTTCCAGCCTATCATCTTTGTTTAAAAGTATCAGCGGGGTAGCTGTTAAATCTGTATGAACATTTTAATCTACCTGGTCACTCAGTCGTGGATTTAAAAGTAACTATTCTCCTACAAAGTAGACGGCAGAACTGGACTTCGTCTACAAATTTGACACTGTTACCCTGAGCTTCAGTAAAGACATGTAACTAGTTAATGCACTACAAAGCCATTTCCCCCTGCCTTTAAATTCTGCATTTTCACATCAAAAGCTAAATTAGCTTCATTAACATGTGTCCTACAATGGACAGGTATGTCTTTTTCTGTTACATGTATCTTGGATTCTGTTGTTTCCACTCCGACTCATCTGATGAAGTGGATCTTACCCACTTCTACCCATGAAAGCTCATGATACTCCTGATATTTTTGTTAGTATCTAAGGTGCCACAGGACTACTTGTTATCTTCTTTGTGATTCTTAAAGCAGCTAACTCCTGCTGGCTCGGAGGTCTAGCACACGAATCAGCCATTGCTTTTTGCACATGCCAGACACGGATCTATATTTAATTGCAGCTTGAAAAGCATCCGTCACATGCACTGAGATAAAATACTTTTAATTAAAATTGGAAGGACTCCATCGCTAGCTCTCCATTATGAAGCCCATATTTCAGCGCAGGCTGTCAGCATACATCTCGTTCGGATGGCACGGAATGGGCAGCCACGCGATCCGGCAATAGATCTCGGAGAAAGTCCTTTTCACTCTGCCTCCCTCGGGCCTCTTCTGACTGGCTTGGCTTTGAACTCCCTGCTTTGTAGATCCTGCTTTTATCTCGCTTCCCGTTTCCAACGTCCCTTCTTCGCCGGTTGCTCTGTGCGTCCTGCTCAGGGAGTCAGAGATTGCTTAGCGGCTGCTCTGATGTGTCCTCACACCCGGCTTCTCCCAGGGCTGCTTTGTTGCTAATTGATGAAGCGGGAGGATCACATGCTGAGGGGGTGTTTGTTTTGAGGGCTGCGATGTAGTGCTCCTGAGATCAGGAGAGCGGGATGATGCCAGCAGGTTCCAGGCGGGCCATGCAAATCCGCCCACACCCAATGCCCCTGGGCTTTTTGAAGTCTGAATTGGATCACTTCCCACAGCTCTGCCAATGCGCCCCTCGGCTCTTCCCAGGTCTGTGTGCCCCACTGATGTCCCTGCCGCTTTGCTGGCTATTGCAGAGCTAGCCTGCATTGCTCAGTCCCGCCTGGCAGCATCTGCTGGGAATCCTCCCCCAGAGTCCTCCCCCCAGCACCGCTGTGTCCCTGGCTTTGGCGCTCCTGCGACTACTACTGGCCCAACCCCCTGCCAGGCCCACGCTGCTACTTGACTTAAATTGTGCTGGGATTTTGTGCCATCCAGAAGGGACTCCGCTGAGCACACCAAGGTCATTCTGCTCATGCGCGCTGGTTAGCTGGGGTCCCAGGGTGTGTTTTCACGCCATGGTCCCAATGGTCCCCTGGTTGAGATTTCCGGACAGGACTTCCATGATGTTGCCAATAGAGGTGGGAGCTGAGACATGGAGCTTTTTTAAATGACACCATTAATAAGTGATCAGATTTGACGTGCAGACAGCCCCTTGTCCTGAGCCGAGCCCGCTGAGCCTTGCAAATCTGCTTCAGAGACAGTCTGCACCAGGGGTCTCCAACCTTTCTAAGTGCAAGATCACTTTTTGAATGTAAGTGCAATGTAAGATCTACCTCAAACACAAATACCCTTGCCCCACTTCCTTCCCGCCCCTTCTCTGAGGCCCTGCCCCTGCTCACTCTGTCCTACCTTCTTCCCTCCCCTATTCTCCCTCCCTTTCACTAGGCAGGGGCAGAGGGTTGGGGCACAAGCTCTGGTCTTGGGCTACGGGATTTGGAGTGTATGGCGGCTCTGAGCTGAGCCTAGGGCACAGAGTTGGGATGCAGGAGGGGGTTCAGGGTACAGGTTCTCTAAGGGAGTTTAGGTCCAGGGGGCTCAAGGCAAGGACAGGGCCTTGGGGGGCAGGAGGAGGTACATAACTGGGGCAGGGGTTCAGAGCTGGCTCCAGCTGGACACTGCTTACCTCAGGTGGCTCCTGGGTGGTGGTGCAGTGGGGCTAAGGCAGGCTCACCCCTGCCCTGGCCCTGCACCACTCTCCAAAGCAGCCAGCAAACTCCCTCCATCCCAAGCCCTGTTGTGTCCCCCCCCCCCCATTCTGTGGAGATAGACTAAAGGGTGGGAGAGGGGGCACCCTGACATCAGCACCCCCTCCTCTCCCTTCCTTCTCTGTACCACTAGCAGGAGGCACCTGGGGGGGTGGGCAGCTCCAAGGCAAAGGGCAGGAGGTGTGCAGCAGTGGGGGGAGGGGCAGCTGACATGCTGGCACTTGATAGCCTCTTGGCCAAACCAGTCAAGATCCCCTGTCAGAGGCTCCAAGATCTACCGGTAGATCCCGATCTCCTGCTTGGTGACCACTGGCCTACACGCTCCATATAAAGTTGGACTTAACCTTTTCCTGGCTTCGTTGCTTGCTCTACTAATAATTAATGAGCATAAATCTCAGCCTAAGCTCTGGCTACTTCCCCGAGGATCCTCCCTGGCTCTGACCCCCATCCCCTCTAATCAAGGGATGATGCGCCCGCCCCCCTTCAGATTCTGCTGGAGAGATTAAGCCAGGCTGCTCCTCTGACTCGGCAGCATCTATGCAGCAGCCACCTCTGGGGTCGGATGTGGCCGCTGTTTATAGGTGACCTATAATGTCAGGCTTAAAAAAAACAAACCCACATTATTTTTTCTGCATAATGAAGTCACGGCTTGTCTGCTTGTCTGTGTTTTCTGGAAGATTCTCGGGTTGACTAGAGGAATGGCAGAGCGACGGGGCACCGAGGACGGGAGCGCAAATGAATTGGGCGGGGAAAACCCGTCTAAAACTCTGCCCGTGGCTTGTGTCGGTTGCTCCCCCACCGGAGAAGCAGTTGGGAGAAAAACGCTTTCTTCAAGATTTCACAACCTCGCTCTTTTTGTGAAGGGCAAAGAAAGATTCCAGGCCAGGTCTCTGGGTCCTCCAAGGCAAGAGGGCCGACAGCGGGTTTTGTTTGTTTTGTTTTATCTTGGGAAGAGGTAGAATAACGAACAGTCAAATAATAGCTGTAAGGATCAGCTTTGTACCAGAACAAAATGTCTCCACTTTTAATAAAGTGAGGTTAAACAAGCTTCTATTACAGACTCTCTTTCCTTTATTATAGACTCATAGAGCTGGAAGAGACCTCAGGAGGGCATCAAGTCCAGCCCCCTGCCCGAAGCAGGACAATTAATGCAATCCCTCCATTTTGGGATGGGGGGAGGCTCGGTTGTTTACGTCCATGCAATGAAAACTCCAGAAAAACAGGCAAGGCAGAATCTTAACATCTGAAAAAGAAATATTAAAACCCAACCTCCCCAGGCGCCCTTATCCCAGGTACGGAGACAGGAGCGGATGTGCCTGGCATAGAGAATGCCACAGCTAACGGCAGTAGCCTGGCAAGCTAAGGGCCTGGCTGGAAGCTGCTGAGGTCAAGAGGAGTCTTTCCACGTCCTTCAGCAGGCTCTGGATTAGGGCTGGAGTCTGACATCTGGTGTGCATCTCTATGCAGCCCTAAGGCAGCATCCTCCCAGCGCCCTCAAGGACGATGAGCTGAGAGCAGCACCAAAGCCCTTTGGGTTACAGCAGACCAAGGCCATTACAAGACAGGGGAAAGAGCACCCCAAAGCAATGCCCCCGGGAGGGGAAAATGAGGGAGGGTGATGAGAACAACCCGACCTACCTGTCAGTGGAGCAGAGGCTGGCTCTCTGAGGAAGGCAGGGCAGGCCCCCAGCTGCTGGACATCACAGAGCAACGAGAATCGACACTCTCCGAGGAAGCAGGGCTGGCAGCAGAACCGCGCTCCCTTACGAGCACAGCCTGCCTGCCGGGGGCTGCCCGACTGGCTACGCCGCTGGCTTGTTTGGGAAAGTCAGCAGATGGGCTCTAAAGCCCAGCAGCATTTGCCCCCTGCTACAGGATCCCCTGCACCTGCCTGGGGCCAGCCCTGCTCCCCACTTGCCTTATTGCTGGCAACCCAGCTCTGACTCCTCACTTTGGCTCTGACTCTCCACTCTGGCATCTGGCCTCTGATTGGTTCTGGCCCTCGGCTCGTGTTTCTAACCTCTGATTCCTAGTGAGCGAGCTCTGACCCTGGGCTCCTATGCCTGGCTCCTGCTCTAACCATCTTGCCGGGGGCTCATCGGGAAAGGAATTGAGCTGCCATCATTTCTTTCTCACCTTATACTTAGCTAGCAACAGGTGCAGTTCAACAAGTGCTGGGCACCTTTTTACTCCAGACATAACCAGGGATAAAGAGTACGCAGCCCCTCTTCAGAAACAGCTGCTAAAGCCGGCACGGATCAGGCTGTATCCTTGTCTACCTTGGAATTAGGAGTGGTCGACAATTTTATCTAGGAACATTTTTTTCCAATGAAACAGACATTTCCCAAGGAAATGCCCCCCTCTTGACAAAGTCTGAGGAACGGGATTGCAAAAAAACCCCCAATTCCCCCCAAAAAATCCAAAACAAATCCCCCAACTGATTGGGGTGTTGTTTGGCTGTGTTTTTCACAACTAAAAACTGAAAACTTGTGGCTAAAATCTGGTCATCTGAATTGAGCATTGGAGATGCCCATGGACAAGACTTGGGCTACGTCTACACTGGCAAGATTTTGCGCAAATACTTTTAACGCAATAGGATTGGTGGGGGACACCACTGGTTACGTCTCTCCATTTTGAAAACTAACCATTTAGTCCTACTCTTTGTTTCCTACCTTTTAACCAGTTACTGATCCAAGAGCAGGCCTTCCCTCTTACCTCATGATAGTTTATGAGCTTTTGGTGAGAGACCTTGTCAAAGCTTTCTGGAAATCTAAGTACATTATATTCACTGGGCCCCCTTTGTCCATAATCCTGTTGACTCCCTCAAAGCATTCTAGCTTTTGTGTCACTTTGAAGAGGGCAAGTAGGTGAGGAGACAGCCAGCTCCCACTGTTACGGGGAGAATGGCCTGGGTGAGCATGGAGAACATGTCTTACATTGCAAACTCACTAAAGGAACTCAGATTATGTAGCTTAATCAAGTGTGTGTGGGGGGGTTGATCACAGTCCAGACCACAGTCCTCTTTTCAGCTTAGAAAAGAGGAGACGAAGGGGGGATATGGTAGAGGTCTATAAAATCATGACTGATGTGGAAAAAGTGAATAAGGAAAAGTTATTTACTTATTCCCACAATATAAGAATTCCCACATAGTCACCAAATGAAATTAATAGGCGGCAAGTTTAAAACAAACAAAAGGAAGTTTTTCTTCACTCAGCGCACTGTCAACCTGTGGAACTCCTTGCCAGAAGATGTAGTGGAGACTAGGTCTGTAACAGGGTTCAAAAAAGAACTAGATAGATTCATGAAGGTTAAGTCCATCAATGGCTATTAGCCAGGATGGGTAGGAATGGTGTCCCTAGCCTCTGTTTGTCTCGAAATGGATGACTGGAAAGGGATCACGTGAGGATTACCTATCATGTTCCCTCCCTCTGGGGTATCTGGTATTGGCCACTGTGGGCAGACAGAATACTGGGCTGGATGGACCAGTATGGCCGTTCTTATGTTCTTACATTCAGAAACACCTCCCAAGCAGAGCAAGAAGGTATCTGCTACTAGAGGGTTCTTATCCAGCTGGAAGAGATGAAGCAAGAGCCAGTGGCCAGGAGTTGATGTTGGAGAGATTCCAACTGGAAATAAGACCTAAGTTTTTAATGACAAGGGTGATTAAGCACCGGAACAGCTTGCCAGGGGATGGGATGGATTCTCCATCATCTTCAAATCAAGGCTGGCTGGCTTGCTCTCTGTCTTTTAATGAGACATGGACATTATTGGGCTTGATGGAAGAATCTCTGTGTCAGATTCTCTCACCAGTGTTATACAGGAGATCAGACAAGAAGAGCACAGAAGCCCCTTCCGGTCTTACTAGCTATGAATCTAGGGTAGTCCAATGGTTTTGGCATTAGCTGGCTGGGGTTCAAGTCCTTGCTTTGTCACACGCTCCCTGTGTGACCTTGGGCACACCATGTAGTCTCTTTATGCCTCAGTTTTCCACCTGTACCATGGGCACAATAGCACTGCCTAGCTGTGCAGGGGAGACTCAAGGATAACTAACACTGAAGAATGTGAGCTGGTCAGGTACCATGGTGACACTGGGCATAAGTATTTTGCCTAGGAAGGCTACAGCACAGGCTGAGAGATGAAGTCAGGAGTATTTTCAGTGCCTAGATCAGTACTATGAGATCTGGGTGGTGCTTGTTGGGCGGAGGCCCACATCTGCTGCCCAGAGCCGTGTCCTTCTGGCTTAGGTTACAAAGGCCAGCGGGAAGGTATGAACATGATCAGTGTGTGTTTGCAGAGGGAAAATCCACAAGTAGCATCAGGGGCAGGATTAGGAGCCAGGGGTCACATCATGTGCTCAGTTAAGATACTAGAGAGACAAAGTGGGTGAGGTCATAACTTTTATTGGACCAAGCTCAATTGTGAGAGGGGGGGAACTTTTGTGTCAACAGTGTGCCCTTGGCATATGAGGGTGCATTAGGAGAAGCATTGCCAGAAGATCTAGAGAAGTGATTATTTCCTTTTGTTCAGCACTGATGAGGCATCTGGAGTATTGTGTCCAGTTCTGCCCCCACCCCCCCACTACAGAAAGAATATAGGCAAATTGGAGAGGGTCCAGCGGAAGGCAACGAAAATGATGAGGGGGCTGGAGCACATGACCTACTAGGAGAGGCTCCCGGATTTGGGTTTATTTAGCCAGCAGAAGAGAAGCGTGAGGGGGGATTTGATAGCAGCATTCAACTACCTGAAGGGGGGTTTCAGTGAGGATGGCAAGAGGCTGTTCTCAGTGGTGACAGATGACAGAACAAGGAGCAATGGTCTCAGATTGCAGTGGGGGAGGTCTAGGTTGGATATTAGCAAAAACTATTTCCCTAGGGCTTTGTCTACACTGTAGGGTTTTTGTACAAGAAGCTTTTTGTGGAAGAGATCTTCTACAAAAACTTCTTGCACAAAAGCGCATCCACGCCTCAAAAGCACATCGCAAAAGCAATGTGCTTTTGCACAAGAGAGCATCCACACTGCATGGACGCTCTTGCGCAAGAAAGCTCTGATGGCCATTCACAGAATGGCTATCAGAGCACCTGTGCTTTTTGTGATAGGTTCTTTTTGCGCAAGAAACCCCCACGGAGCGACCACACCTTCCTTTTTGTGCAAGAGCTGTGGCGAAAAAAGGAGTTATTCCTCGTGGGGAGAGGAATAACTCTACCAGCAAAAGCCCTCAGTCCTGTTGATTTACTGGGGTTTTTTTTTAGCAAAAAAGCGTTTCAGGTGTGGACGCTCTGCCGGTTTTTGCACAAAAACAGCCATTTTTGTGCACAAATCTTGTAGTGTAGACATAGCCTAGGAGAGTGGAGAAGCACTGGGATGAGATCCGTAGGGAGGGGGTGGAATCTCCATCCCTAGCAGTTTTTAGGTCCCGGCTTGACTAAGTCCTGTGTGGGATGATTGAGTTGGGGTTGGTCCTGCTTTGGGGAGGGGGCTGGACTCAACTTCCTGAAGTCTTGCCCAACCCTGGGATTCTATGATTTGTGCTTCTACAGAGCTCTGGGTAAGTGGGAAAGCTGGACTCTCTCACCAACAGTGGTTCAATAACAGATATTAGCTCCTCCGCCATGTCTCTCTCTCATATCCCAGGACCAACTGGGCTACCCTGCAAACAGTTAAAATATGGCTCATGATTATCATTTGCAGGCAGCCTGGCATGATGTGATATTTGCATGTATGGAGCTCATCTGTTGTGGTTTTATTGGTCTAATTAGGATAAATGGCCTTGGATTTGTACAGGCTGGCCTCTAATTACTGCCTGGCTGTGGTGCCATTTGCCCGTAAGGAGCTCTGACCTCCTCCTGGTCTCTGCTGTTAGCACTAACTGGCTCGACACCTGTTTTTGCAGCATCTTGTAATCCCATTTCCAACCCCCAGGTCCTTAGGCCTTGGGGCCCGTCTCCAGCTGATGGGAAGGGCACTGGTTCACACCGGCTCACGCTCTGACCCTCTGGCAGGGGACCATTGATGTGAGGCGGCATGTGGGCGGTGGAGAGGAGGAAACAGTCTCCATCCCTGATGGGTGCAGAAAGCAGCAGCGGTTCTGCTCCCGCTCAGCCCTCGTGCCCCATTACCCTGGCGCGGCTGGCTCAGCAGAGCACAGAATGCACGGGGGGCACGGTGCTCGGGCTCCTCCCTTGGGCACCCCGATGCACTCAGTGGCTCTGGGAGCCGGGTTGCACTGCATCCTTGGCCCTATACCGTCTCCAGGCCTTGCTCCCACGGGGCACAATCCAGACTCAGGTACTCAGCTCAGATGCCTTCATTACCTAGTGGCTGGGACACAGGCCCTGGATTTGCAGAGCCACCAGGCCCAGCTGCTCCAGGGCTTCTTGAAAGCAGTGGAGAGAGTCCCCTGGAATGGAAGTCCTAGAGCTGAAGCCCTGTTAGTCGGTAACTTACAAAACTCCCGGAAGTCCTGTGGCACCTTAGAGACCCACAAAGGTTTGGGATGTGGCCCTAAGGGCCCAATCCTGCCAGGTGCTGGGCGCCTGTCAGGCGCCCTGAAATCAGTGGACGCTGAGGTTGCACTGCACCTTACAGGATTGGGCGCAAAACCTGGCAATCAAGCCACTGATGAAGGTATTTAGATCTTGAGTCCAGTCCTGCTGCTGTTGCTGTGGAAGGCAACACCGCCAGCAGCCACAGCAGAAGCAGGACGGGGCCCCTTCTTGTTATCACCAAGGAATGCAGCCCTTCCTGCTGGCCCGATCCATTGTCCCGGGGGGCTGCCAGCTGGGCTCCAGTAGAACCCTCCTCAGCAGCCACCCACCCGACAATGGGAACGAGGAATTCCGCGTTGGTTCTGTGACTGTGCTCTGTGCCCGCCGAGTTCCCTGCAGTGGCTCTCCTTAAAAAGCGGCGGGATCGGAGAGGCCATGAGAACAACACAGGCAAGGTCGCTGTGACCTTGGCATTGCACTGAGCTGCATGCTTATGCTGCAAAGTACAGCTGGGTTCTCCACTTCCCTTGCTGAGTGGGGCGGCTTTTGGGGTGAGAGAAAAGAGCAATGCAGTCTATTGCCTCTGCCATGCACATTCACACCTCTGCATCTCTGGTGTGATTGCAACAGGGGAGAGGAATTGCATGCAGGAATGGGGCTGGAGCAAGGAGGTCTTAGGGTTATTCTCAAGTCTCTTAATGGATCGGTTGAGCCTCTCACACCAGCATGCCAGAGACTCAGATGAAAGGCATTAATAAGCCCAAGTGAAAATGTGAGTTGTTGAGGTTTTGCTAAGAGAGTGATTGGACCCTTCTTTGGCAATGGAAAAAGGGAATCACTGGCAGTTCAGATTTCCTGGCATTAAATGAGAGAAACACAGGAATAAAGTTCAATTGTGAGGAATTTATGCCTGATCTCAATTTTGCAAAATCCCTGTTGTTCTTTCTACAAGGTACCGCTAGGCTGCAGGTGTCAGTTTAGAGGTGGAGAATCGGAGGTGCATGGCTAGCAACCCCAGACAACAACTTTGTGTGAGATCCTGTGAACTGGGTCATGACCCTGACTATACATAGACAGTGAAACAGACCAGGCTACCTTCACTATTGAATGGGATGGAAGTGCAAAAATGAAACAAACAGGTTATGCTTATGCTGCCACGAAAGCTTATGCTCCAACACTTCTGTTAGTCTATAAGGTGCCACAGGACTCCTCACTGCTTTTGCAGATTCAGACTAACATGGCTACTCCTCTGATACTTTGCAAAAAGGCTGCTTCCTCGTAGAATGAGGATTACCAATTGCGCAGAAAGCTCTCTGTCCTTTCAATTTACTGTCAAAAGAACGCACTTGCAGTGTGGACATAACTCAAGTATTGTGTTTTTCCGACAATACTCTGTAATGTAGACATACCCTGAAGGAATAAGTTCCCTTCTGTCTCAAGTGGCCCTTTTGGGCTCTTGAAAAGTCTGACTGTCTCCCTTCTTTGCTGGTGCAGTGCGCCTCGGGTTTTGTCACTCATTAGCATGTTGCAGTCATTAATAAGCCTCAGAGGCAATTATTTATATTTGCAAAATGTGTGTGGTTTGATAATCGGCAATTAAGGAATATAGTGGGTTGTTGCAAATGAATAAAACATTGAAATGATTTTGTGCAGAGAACAATATGTGAAGAGTTTAATTAGACCTAACTCCGTTCCAGCAGGGTATTCCGCTTGAACAGGAATTTCTGCTGAGAGCAATAGCAAAGGGCAGGATGTCCTCAGAGCCCACCCACTTCCTGGCCCCCACCCCTGTATGTACACCCTCTTTCAGCTCGTGCTTCCCTCCTGGGGCTGGAGCGGGGTAAGGGAATCTCAGAAGAGTCGACAGTTGAGATAAACATAGTTGTTTGCATTGTTTTTATTACAATAGTTTAATAAGCATGGGTGCCAACGCGCCAGGCACTGTACATGCACAGAGTGAGAAACAGTCCCAGCTCCAGGGAGCTCACAGTGTACATGGACAAGGCAGCATAAAGCCCCATGGGCTCAAACCTAGCCCAACAGAGGTGCCAAATAGCAAACACCATCACACTGCTGCCCGGCTGTTGCTGTAACCAGCTTGCAAGCTCCGACCCATGACCTGCTATAGACACAGGCCACAGGAAGTCCTGCCTCCCAGGGCCGTCCTTAGTATTTATGGTGCCCTACGCGAGATTATTAAACTGGTGCCCCTATGACTGACTTGCTCTTCCACCCCCTACTCCCTCCCCTTCCCAGAGACCCCAGCAGCCAATCCCTTCCCTCAGACTGTGCTGCAGGCAGTGCATTCAGCTCTCTAGGACCCAGCCCTGCTGTTACATGCTCTACTGCTTCCTGTCATAGGCGTGCGCAGCACATTTCATTAGGGTGTGCACCCAAAGAATGGTTTTTAAATGTACTCTTTGACCCCCCCATTAGCCACACCCCTGACCTCCATTAGCCGCGCCTCTGGAGGCAACACTCTCAGGGCAAGATGGACACATGACCAAAAGTAAAAGGTGTCATGTGACCCCCAAGGACTTTTCCCACCATCCTCCTACCAATAGGGATTAGTTTGGCCCCCACCAAACTCCCCCATGCAACTATCCTGCAATTGCATTAACCCAATGTGTGTGACATTAACTCGAGGGGCGGAGAGGCTGGGGGAAGTGTTCCATCTCAGGTTGTGTCTACATTGGTGCGATCTTGCACAAAAGCAGTCGCTTTTGCGCCAAAACTTGCTGCCTGTCTACACTGGCCGTGAGTTCTTGTGCAAGTACACTGACGTTCTAATGTATGAAATCAGGGCTTCTTGCGCAAGAACTCTGATGCTCTCGCTCAGGAATAAGCCCTCTTGCACAACTGTTCTTGCGCAAGAGGCCAGTATAGACAGGCAACATGAATTTCTTGCGCAAGAAAGCCCTATGGTTAAAATGGCCATCAGAGCTTTCTTGCGCAAGAGAGCGTCCACACTGGCATGGATGCTCTTGCGCAAAAGCACATCTCTTGTGCAAAGGCACATGCTAGTGTAGACGCTGTCTTCTGGAAGAGTTTTTGCACAAGAACTCTTCCGCAAAAGAGTTCTTGCGCAAAATCATGCCAGTGTAGACGTAGCCTAAGAGTTTCCTCCCATGAACAAAATGAATGTTGTGTTGTGCACCAGTACTGAGTTCATGTGGCTTGTTTGGATGTGCCACTGTGGCACCCAAGTTATTAATAAATATCTTATAAACCTCTACCTTACCCCTCTGCTGCCATGTCTCCTCCCCTTGCTCCATCAGCTCCCCTAGTGCCTGCTGCCTCTAACCCCCCACCCTCCTCTGCTCTCCTGACTCCTGCCCTTCTCACTGCCCTCAGCCTTCCTGAGACCTGCCCCCCTCCACCAGCCCTTCTCTCCCCCCTGTGCCCACTCCTCCAGTAGCCGCACTCTGATCATGTGAGCTACCCCTCCTCATCCCCTCTTCTAACCCCTCCCTCTGCACACTTGTCCTGCCTCTCTCCTCTGGTGCTGGTCCCTCCCTGCAGGTGTCTGCCCTTCTGCTTCACCCCCAGAATCCCCTGACACCTGCACCTTCCCTTAGCCCTGCACCCTCCTGGTGCCTCCCCTTCCCTTACTGCCCTTTCCCCCTTTGCCCTCTTTTTCCCTGATGCCCACCCCCTCACCAGTCTCTGCCCCATTCCCCTCCTGCCCCTCTGTGCCCTCACACATGCCTTGCTCCATCCCCACCTTTCTCATGCTCACCCCTTCTTTTAAGCCTTCTCCCCAGCACCTCCCCTCCAGCTCCCAATGCCCTCTCCTCTCCTCTCCCAGCATCACCCTGTCCCCCTCCCACTGACACCTCCCCTCCTGCCCTTTTCCTCATTGTCTGCACTTGCCCCCCCATCACATTAGTCTCTCCTGCACCCTGACCCCTTGGAGCCTTCCCCTTTCTTCTCCTGACCTGCCCCCCTCCCATCAGCACAAGCCCCTTCCTCTCCCACCCCTCCCCCTCGCCTCGCCTTGCCTCCCTTCTGCCTTCCCGTTTGCAGGGCTGGAGTCTGCTGCGATCGGGCCCCAGAAGTCCTCACAGCCCGGGCTCCAGACCACGTGCCAGAGCCGGACCACTCGGCACTCGCAGCCCTGGCCCATCACAAGATGACCGTCCCGCCTCTAGCGAGGCTCTGCTCCCCCAAGCGCCGCTCGGCGCGTCTCCTGCCGAGGCGTGGCTTGGCTGTTTTTTAAAACAGCGCCGCAACGCCAAGCTGCGTGTGACCCCGCCCCCAGCGCAGCCCCGGCTCCTCCCAAAGCTGCCGCCCGGGCTGACAACTCCTCTTCCCCAGCCGGGGTCAGCTTGCCGGCCTCCTCACCGGAGTCCCTAGGCCCGGTGGGGTCTTCTGGCGGGGCCGTAAGAGTCGGCAGCACCCCTACTGGCTCCAGTGCAGAGCGCACGCGTATGCCTCCCCTCTGTCCCGGGCCGGCACAGTGGTGCCCCAGAAAGTGTGGTGCCCTACGCGACTGCGTACTCCGCATATGCCTAAGGACGGCCCTGCTGCCTCACAGGGTCTGATGGGCAGCAGCTTCATGGCACCTGATTGGCTCCCTAGTCTAAACCCCGGGGGCATTCCAGGAAGTGTCCAGCCATCACCAGAGAGGTCTAGTAGATGTTGTGACTAAGTTTGTCCTTGAGTGTTCTTCAACCTTGCCTCTTGACCTGGACTGTGAAACCTGACTTGGGTTCTGATTCTTGGTATGGACCTGGCCTGGATCTTAATTACCAATTCCTGCGCTGCTCTCAGCCTCAGGGTTGATCCTGCTCTAACCCTTGATCCTGACTGCCTTTGCTGGGATCCTGACAGGAAGGATTATTGTTCCTGGGTGCTGGCACCCATAACTCTAAGGGACATGAGTAGGTGCTGAAATTGCTCAGCCATTCTCCAAGGCCCAAGCCCTCAAAGGACTTGCCTAAATGCTTTTGAGGACCTGGGCCTAAGTAACTTGCCCTGGGTCACCCAAAAGCCTGTGGCAGAGGTGGGAACTGAATGTAGCTCTCCTTAATCCCAGGCCAGTAGGGTTTGTAACCACCCTGCCATCTCTGGAGATTCAGATCCTTACTGGGAGCATCGCTGAATCCCTTGGGGCTGCAAAATGTGGCAGGAACTCTCATGAGAACAGGCTTTTGTGGGAGATGGCTGTAATTTTCTGCTCCATGTGCCCAGATAACAGCTCCTCTTACTGCTTTTTGCTGCCTCTGATCAGAATCTGGAAAAGCAGTGACCTGAGATAGGGAAATGAGAAAATTCACAGGCAGAAAAAGCAAACCACATGTTGGTGAATTCCAGCACAGTGTTAGCCTGAATGTTGGTGGAGTAAGTTATGGGGTAGAAGGTCTCAGTTCAATTCTGCCCCGGCCTGCCATGTGCCCCTGAATGAGTCACTTCCTTGCTCTGTGCCTCAGTTTCCCTACCAGTAACATGAGGTAATGGTTGGATAAAAGACACTAGATATATGCTGGGTGGTGTTTTTGTTAAGTCCCAGACCATTCAGCACTTCCAACTGCCCAGTCCTTCCTTGCCCCATATTTCCCTTGGCTCTTTCTTTTACAAGCTGTTCCAGAGGCTGCCACACTGGTGCAGTCAGAAATGATGCTGTCCTGACCTGCTGCGCCCTTCTTGTGAGCAGGGGCGTCAGTACAGACAAGAACAAGCAGGAGGCATTTTGGGAGCGCCCCACACAGCAGCCCCTCTGTGCAAGTGAGAGCTGTCGTGGGCCTTGCCCGATGAGTGAGGGGTCTCGGAGGAGCAAAGTCACCCAGCGATGACCCACACTTGCTAAATGAGGTAAGTTTGGGGCCATGTCTCTGGAGTTGCCAGGCGACTGCACTAAGGCCTGGCATCTCTGTAGCCTCCACGTGCAGACAGGGCTATAGGCTTCTGTGGTGGGGTGACTGCCCCACATGGGCTGGAAGGGATTAAAGTGGGCAGGAGGGAGCCCTGGCCAACCAGGGAGAAGCTTTTAAAGAGCCAACCAGAGGGTGGCTTGCCGGGGCAGCCCTGTATATAAAGAGCTGCCCAGCCGTGAGCGTGACCAGGGGAGGTGCAGGCCCTGGTTGCTTGTGAAGCACCTTTGGGAGAGCAGTGCCCTGGGTGGGCGGCGGCGGCTTGAGAGGGAGGCTCCTGGCCTTGCTACAAGGGCCAGGACTCGGAGGGTGCAAAGGGGCACAGGGGAAGTGACCCAGGGAACTGGAGGCAATAGAGGAGGGCAGGACAAGGCTGCTGCCAGAGGGTCCCTGGGTTGGGACCCAGAGTAGGGGGTGGGCCGGGGTCCTTCTCTTCCCCCTTGCACCGTGTCTAGCCATCATGGTTGTGTGGCCTGGAAGAACTGTGGCTTGTCCCTGAAGCGAGGGGCTAGATTAAGGCTGCAGTTGGCCGCAGAGGCTAGACCAAGAGGCAACAATTTTTGGTGGGGGCCACTCCAAGATTTTGGAAAGTGATCAAGGGCCGCACTTTTCGGTGGAGCGGGTGCGGGGTCTAGGATGGAGGCTGGGTACAGAAGGGCACACAGAGTAAGGGACGGGGATTGCAGGGGACGGTGTGAGGTCTGAGAAGGAGTTTGGGTGGAGGGAAGGGGTTGTGACCTGAGGCAGGGGATTGAGGTTCAGGGCTTGAGGGGTGTTTGGGTGCAGGAGAGGATTCTGGCCTGGGGGAGGAGTGTGGAAGGGGGTATAGAGTCTGGAGGGAGTTGTGACTTGGGGCAGGGCTCAGAGCTGCCCCCTGGGAGCATCCTGCTTGTTGTGCAGGGAGACAGAGGCAGGGGGACACTGATGTTACTCTGTCCTCCACTCCTGTACCCCATCTTCAGAGTGAGGAGGGTGGGGCCTTGGCAAAGGGGTGCGGTGGGGTGGGGCGGGGCAGGAGTATTTGGGTTTGAGGAAGATCCTGGACTGACTTAAATTCAAAAAGTGATCTTGTGCTTAAAAAGGTTGGAGACCCCTCCACAGAAAAGTGCGGCCTTTGACCACTTTCCAAAATCTTGGAGTGGCCCCCCACCCAAAATTATTGCCCACCCCTGGCCTGGGGGCAAGGGCCCTAAAATCCAGGTCTGTGGGAACAGAGCGCTAGCCTTTGAACACTTTACCTAGTGACGCCTCAGTGAAGGATCTATTGCAAAGGCGTCACTTGAAATTCCCCGAGTGTGTGTGTGTGTGTGGGGGGGGGATTATTATAAACAAGGCCATAAGGAAGGCACGCAACAGCTGTTCAGCTCTAAAGATGCCACATATCTCGCAAACAAAGAAGCCGACAGCTGAGGGAATATAAGGAACAGCTGTAGAGAATACAGTAATAAGCAGAGAGTGGTGAGTGTGGAAAACACAAGGAAGGATTGCTTGGGAACTTAGGTTATAAATACGCTCCAGAAGGCAAAGTGTGCTGCATAGATGCCATTAGACTATGCAGAATCCTGGGACAGGTTAGTGCTCTGTGTGCGTGTGTTTGGTCCGCATCATGTTATGCTGATCAAAGAGCTGGTCTGTAGGAGGAAGTGTCAGAGACACAAGACAGTCCCCCTGCAAAGCAATGGGAATGACTGTGGGGAGCTGCTTCTGAGGAATGGGTGTGGCTGCAGGCACTCATGTTACAGGCAAGTGGCTACTCTGAGGGTCAAATCCTGCCCTGGCCAGCACCATTCGCACTCTGGCTTCCAGGGTACCAAGTAGGGATGTAAAATGTTGATTATTTGGCTAATTGAATAGTCGATGCAATTTGCATCCACTATGCGATTAGTCGATAAGGGTGCTTCCGCCTTTGAAGTGTAGCAACAGCCCCACGGGGCCAAAGCGCTGTGGGGAGCATGGGCCAGCGGGGGACTCAAGCACTCCCCGCTGGCCCTGTGTTCCCCGGGATGTTTCAAAGTGGCAGCGCCGCATGGAGCCCGGGGTCAGCGGGGGAGTCCCCTGCTGACCTCGGGCCCCACGCAGTGTTGCCGCTTTGAGACGCCGCGTACTGCCTCACGACTGACCTCGGGCTCCATGCTGTGCTTCTGCTTTGAAGCACCCCTTCCTCCCTCCCCCACTGCCTTTTCTGACAGAGGCAGCAAAGTGGGGGGGGGGGAAGCGATTAATCGACAAGCCTATCGACTATCGGATAAATCAGAGGGAGCCGCTCTTTGCTGTCCCCAGCAGGGAGCCACCCAGTAAGTCCAAGACCCCCTCATCTTGAGACCCCTCCCGTCCTGAGCACCCAAAACCCTCCCCTGCCCAGCCCCACCCCAGAACCTGCACCTCCAGCCAGAGCCCTTACACTCCAATCCTCTGTTCCAGCCCTTCAGCCCCACCCTAGAGGCCATCCCCCTAGACAAAGCCCTCACACTCCCACACCCCACCCCTCTGCCCCAGCCCTGAGCCTGCCCCCCTCAGAACTCCTTGGTCCCACTCCCGCCACATGGATTTTGTGTGCACACTGTGCATTTTTTTTTGGAGGAGCAGACGTGCTTTTTTGGCATCCCTGTAAACCTCGTTTTACGAGAAAGGGTTTTTTCCCAACATTTGGCCCAATGTAGTCAGGCCAAGCGTCGGAGGAGCCTCTTCCGAAAAAAGAAGCGGAGGGAGCTACTCAAATTGTGGTTCGCAGTTTGTGTAGCTTTTTCCTGAAGAACAGTGCAGTGTAGACATAGCCTGAGAGGGGACAGAATAGCAGTTTTCAAGTATCTAAAAGGGTGTCATGGGGAGAGGCGGGGGGGGGGAATGGCGGGGGGGAGAAATTGTTCTCCTTGGCCTCTGAGGATAGGACAAGAAGCAATGGGCTTAAATTGCAGCAAGGGAGGTTTAGGTTGGACATTAGGAAAAAGTTCCTAACTGTCAGGGTGGTTAAGCACAGGAATAAATTGCCCAGGGCGGCTGTGGACTCTCCATCACTGGAGATATTTAAGAGCAGGTTAGACAGACACCTGTCAGGGATGGTCTGGACAGTGCTTGGTCCTGTCACGAAGGCAGGGGACTGGACTCGATGACCTCTCAAGATCCCTTCCAGTTCTAGTGTTCAATGATTCTCAGGCGATGCTGCACATCCTCTCCATGCCGCCCATCCCCCCCGCAGCGGTGTACACAAGAAAATTCATTTCGCTTGGGGGGTGGGGAAAATCAGAGGGAACCCTGCCCCAGTCCCCTTTTGCCGCCTATTAAAATGGCCCTGTGGAGGGCCGGCCCACAACATTTTGGCACCTGAGGCGGGGAGCTCAAATGACGCCCCCATGCCCCCTCGCTTGGGCCAAAACTTTGAAAGGCCTCAATTCTGCCTTCTTCCTGTTCTACTCCACTCATGGTACTGCAGAGAGAATACATCTGCACCAGCAGCAGACGCAATATTCTACACTCTGGGTCCTAGTGACGACCCCCCCACACACACTCTGGCACCTGAGGCAGCCACCTCAGTTCGCCTCATGGTAAGGCCAGCCCTGGCCCTGTGCTCTGACCATAAGGTCGGAAGGGACCGGCCTTGTCTAGCCCTACCCCACCTACCCACTCCTGTAACAGAGCCCTAACCTCTGGCTGAGCTTCCGAAGCCCTCAAATCATGGTCTAAAACGTCAAGTTGCAAGGGGAGTGTGAGATAAATCTCCCTCTGTCTCCCCCTTCCTCCCGCACAGGCGCCTTCTAAACTATTAGCGGGAGACGAGACCTGTCAGGGTGAAATATGTTAATTCCCTCCTAATGGAAGATGCCTGAACTGCATTGGCTGCAGCAATTCTTGGAAACCCCAGCGCAGCAGAATTGAAAGCAGGGCGTGTGACTGATCCATTTACTGACTGATGGCGCGCCTGTCCCCTGCTCTGAGAGCCTTCCAGGGTTGCAAGCTGTGGTACAGCTGGATAGGCCATTGCTTTGCCTGCCTGTTGATGAGGCCACCCCTGGGGTAGGGAGCAGCGGGCAATACATAGCGGTTTGGGGTAGGAAGTGCCTGGAATACTCCCCGCCGAAGCTGCACCGAGAATGTGGGAAGGTGGCGTAGATGGTAGGAACTTATTAAGATTCTTTATTTGTATTTGGGCAGGCTAGAGACCCAGCCAAGATGGCCTTGCCAGGCACTGGATATACACCTCATAGAAAAGCGTTCCCTCCTTGCGGAGTCAGCCATGGGCTGGGAAGGAAACAGAGGCACAGAGAGAAGCGAGTGACCAAGTCTTGCGGCGGGTCGGGGCAGAGTCAGGATTCAGCATGAAAACAGCTGTGAGGCGTGGCAGTGATGGCGTTTTTAGAGCTCAGCGACGGGTTCCCTGTGTGTGATGGATGCTGTGTGTGGCTGCGGTAGCTGGGGGGAGGGGACAGATTGTTTCATGGTTTATGTATCGTGGACGGGGAATGATACGCGCCTTGGGGACAGGGTGCCCCAGATCCACGGGATCAGAGCCAGAGCCACCACCCACCCCGGGCCGGGGGGCTGCCAGGCAGCTCAGATGGGCGGCGACTGGCTCTTTGAGAGCCTGTGAGGAAAGACGCTTGTGGCCTAGCTACCCCCGAGCCCGACTGTGCTGGCCCTAGCAGGAGGCAGTCAGTGGAAAGGTGCAAGACGAGGGCCTGGGGCATTTCAGGGTGCCCGCTGTGTGTGTCGGAGGGACATGGAGAAATAATCCAATGACTGTAAATCCAAAGTGGTGAGCAGGGCAGGCAGGCAACCCTCTTATGGGAGAGCCCCTTCCTCGCCAAGCACCCGGCGTGTCACAGCTCGGTCCTGCAACCCACCCTCTGCCTGGGATGAAACACGAGCAGGCTGAGTGGCGGGCATTAGAGCCTCACATTGCATTGGCACTTCAGTGTGGCTCATTTGCTCCTGCGAGGGGGATTGGCTGTGCTGTCTGCAGCTGGGAAGCTGGGCTTGGAGCTGCTGATCAGTGGGAACTTGCTTCCAGACTCCGGGTCAGAGAATTCTCCAGCTTTCTCTGCTGTTTATAGCCACAGTCTCTGCCCTTCTCCTGCCTCTCCTTTGTGCCTGGAGGCCATTGCCCCCCAGCAAGGCTGCAGGGTTAGCACCGACCTCCTGGGGTTAGTGCCCAACTGGGGTAATAGTTGGTGATGGTAGTTGTGCCATAGGAGCCACTGTCACGGACCAGCACCCGTTTGTGCCAGGTGCTGTACTGGTCTGCGAGGTCCCCTCCTCCCCGGATGGGCTGTGATCTCACCTAGTGGCAGTGATTCAAAGGGCCAGGCATGGGGAGGCAGGAGACCTGGGGTCTATTCCCAGTTCTCTGCTCCTGTTGTATGAGCTGCAGAAGGTTGCTGCTCTATGTCTACACGGCCAGCTTTTGCCGGCAGAGAGTATGCTAATGAAGCGCTCATTAGCAACTACTCATGCTTCATTTGCATAATCTCTGCCCGAGGCTTTTTGCGCAAGAGGTTTTTGCACAAAAACTAGCAGTGTAGACGGATCGTTTTGTGCAAAAACTCCCTTTTGCGCAAGATCCTTATGCCTCAAAAAAGGAGGTCTACAGATCTTGCACAAAAGGTTTTTTTTGTGTAAAATGGATCCGTCTACACTGCTAGTTTTCGCGCAAAAACCTCTTGCGCAAAAAGCCTCGGGCAGTGATTAAGCAAATGAAGCGTGAGAAGTTGCTGAGCGCTTCATTAGCATACTGTCTGCAGGCAAAAGCCGGTAGTGTAGACATAGCTTATGGGGGCTGTGAGCACTTTGGGGCAGGGATTGCTCTTTCCTAGGCATATGGACAGCGCCTAGTGTGACGGGTTCCTGATCTGAGCCATGGGCTCCAGGTGCTCGTGTGATGCAGATAATAAGGGCTCTCGGTCCAGGCCCAGCTTCCTGGTGGGACAGGTGTCCAGAGAACAAAATCCATCTTCACAATTAGTGGCCAGCTGAGTAGCCAAGGAGACCCAACTTCCCTCTCGGGTGTCGCTAGGACAAGCTGGACCTGGCATTGTGGGGGAGCTGGCCTGGGCGCTGCCCATGCTGTGACAGCCTGGCCAGTGAGTGGCCAAAGGGCCTCAGTCCGTCACAAGCACTAAATGGACTTTCAAATGTTGGGTCAAATTCTATGGTGCTGGACTCTTCTCCAGGTCCAGTTAGGACCCGGTCCAGTGCCCTTTGGACCCACCCTGATTTTCTGTCTGCTCATTGCGGCCATTGTATCGGGCCTGAAGTAAGCCCTTGGCCCCACACAGGCCTCCACCACAAACCCAATTCAGCTAAACTAGTTTAAGGCCCTCTTAAATTGATACGTGTCCACACAGCTGCTTGCCCCATGGTAGGGAAATCCATTTCAAATCACTCCTTTGGCTAACTGGTACAGCTGTGTGCGTCGCCCACGCCTGGCTCAGGCATTGAATCCGCTAATGGAGCTGTTAAAACGAAAGCCTTTTACTGCAGTCTCCCGGCTTCCGTCACCACTATTCTCCACACGCCTGCCTCCCTCACCTGGCGTGCAGAGGGAGGTGCCCTGAGCCTGATTTGCTAGCCAGGTGTTGGCCAGGAAATCTAATTCATTACACTCCCCACGTCTAGCCCAGGTGGCAGGAGGGAGCCCTTAACTCTGCAGCCTGGGTGAAGGATGGCTGGAGGTCTGTGCTGTTCGTCTGGAAATCTCCAAGCAGTGTGATGATGCTGTAACATGGGAGGCGACGCAGAAGCCCAGCGCGACCCTGCAGCTGCCGTATGTACTCGATGACACAGCACTGTTGTTGGGACTCGATTTTACATGTGGGCGCCCTGTTCGGAATGCGAGAAAATGCAGGATAGTTCTGTTCAATCTAGGGATGTTAAAGTGCGTGCAATCAGCGAATCGAGTAGTTGGTGAAATTTCCATCGACTACTTGTTTAGTCCATAAGGGGGAAAACTGCAGAGCTGCAGTGGAGTTAGCGCCTGCCCCTGGGAGCTAACCCCACTACGACTCTGCCTTTTCAAATGTATTAAGAGCTGACAGGCTCTTAATATATTTAAAAAAGCAGAGGTGCGGCGTCTGGGACCAGCTGGGGGATCAGCTGATTCCCGGCTCGTGTCCAGTCCCAGCTATGCCTCTGCCCCCCCAGACGGTGCTTGGGGGAACTGACTTTTAAGCAGGCTCCCCCCAGCACCGGTTCCTGCTCCCCCTTCCCCACAGATACCAACCCAGGTTCAGGAGAGGGTCTAAAATGACAGCATAATGAACAGAGATGATCTAATCAGATCATAGAATCATAGAACCATAGAGCTGGAAGAGACCTCAGAACGTCATCAAGTCCAGCCCCCCTGCTCTAGGCAGGTCCAATCCCAACTAAATCAACCCAGCCAGGGCTTTGTCAAGCCGAGACTTAAAAATCTCTAGGGATGGAGACTCCACTACTTCCCTAGGTAACCCATTCAGTGCTTCACCAGCATCCTAGTGAAATAGTTTTTCCTAATATCCAACCTGGACCTCTCCCACCGCAACTTGAGACCATTGTTCCTTGTTCTGCCATCTGTCACTACTGAGAACAGCCTTTCTCTAGCCTCGTTGGAACCTCCCTTCAGGAAGTTGAAGGCTGCTATCAAATCCCCCCTCACTCTTCGCTTCTGCAGACTAAACAGACCCAACTCCCTCAACCTCTCCTCGTAGGTCATATGCTCCAGCCCCCTAATCATTTTGGTTGCCCTCCGCTGGACCCTCTCCAATGCGTCCACATCCTTTTCATATTGGGGGGCCCAGAACTGGACACAATACTCCAGATGTGGCCTCAGAAGAGCCGAATAAAGGGGAATAATCACATCTCTGGATCTGCTGGCAATGCTCCTCCTAATGCAACCTAAGTTGCCATTAGCCTTCCTGGCTACAAGGGCACACTGTTGACTCATATCCAGCTTCTCATCCACTGTAACCCCCAGGTCCTTTTCTGCAGAACTGCTACTTAGCCAGTTGGTCCCCAGCCTGTAACAATACTTGGGATTCTTCCGTCCCAAATGCAGGGCTCTGCACTTGTCCTTGTTGAACCTTATCAGATTTCTTGTGGCCCAATCCTCCAATTTGTCTAAGTCACTCTGGACCCTATCTCTGCCCTCAAATGTATCTACCTCTCCCCCTAGCTTAGTGTCATCTGCAAACTTGCTGAGGGTGCAATCCATCCCCTCATCCAGGTCACTAATAAAGATATTGAACAAAACCGGTCCTAGAACTGAACCTTGGGGCACTCCGCTAGAAACCGACCGCCATCCTGACATCGAGCTGTTGATCACTACCTGCTGGGCCCGGCCTTCAAGCCAGCTTTCTAGCCATCTTACCGTCCATTTATCCAATCCACATTCCCTTAACTTGCTGGCAAGAATATTGTGGGAGACCGTATCAAAAGCCTTGCTAAAGTCAAGGTATATCACATTCACTGACTTTCCCATGTCTACAGAGCCAGTTACCTCATCATAGAAGCTAATCAGATTGGTCAGGCACGACTTGCCCTTTGTGAATCCATGCTGACTATTCTTGATCACTTTCCCCTCTTCCAAGTGCCTCAAAATGGATTCTTTAAGGATCCCTTCCATGATTTTTCCAGGGGACGAGGTAAGACTGACTGGCCTATAGTTCCCTGGATCATCCTTCTTCCTTTTTTTGAAGATGGGCACTACATTTGCCTTTTTCCAATCATCCGGGATCTCTCCCGATCTCCATGAGTTTTCAAAGATAATGGCCAAAGTTTCCTCAATGACATTTGCCAACTCCCTCAATACCCTTGGATGCATGAAGTCCGGATCCATGGATTTGTGTATGTTTAGCTTTTCTAAATAGTTCCTAACCTGTTCTTTACCCACCAAGGGCTCTCCATCTTCATCCCATCTTCCATCACTTAGCGCATTAGTCTGGGAGCTGACCTTGTCCGTGAAGACAGAGGCAAAGAAAGCATTGAGTACTTCAGCTTTCCCCACATCATCTGTCACTAGGTTACCTCCTTCATCCAGTAGGGGCCCCACACCTTCTCTGATCACCCTCTTATTGATACATGCCTGTAGAAACCTTTCTTGTTATCCTTCACATCCTTTGCCAGTCACAATTCCAATTGCGCTTTCGCCTCTCTGATAACCCCCCGGCATTCTCGAGCTATACATTTATACCCCTTCCTGGTCATTTGTCCAAGTTTCCACTTTTTGTAAGCTCCCTTTTTGAGCTTAAGTTCACTAGGGATTTCCCCTGTAAGCCAATCCGGTCTCCTACCATGTTTGCTTCTCTTGCTACGCATCGGGATGGTTTCTTTCTGTGCCTTCAATAAGGCTTCTTTAAAATACTGCCAGCTCTCCTGGACTCCTTTCCCCTTCATGTTAGCATTCCAGGGGATTCTGCCCATCAGGTCTCTGAGGGAGTCGAAATCTGCTTTTCTGAAGTCCAAGGTGCGTATTTTACTACTCTCTTTTCTTCCTTTGGTCAGGATCCTGAAATCTACCATCTCATGATCACTGCTTCCCAGGTTGTCACCCACCTCTACTTCCCCTATTAGTTCCTCCCTGTTTGTGAGCAGAAGGTCAAGCTGTGCACGGCCCCTGGTCGGATCCTTCAGCACTTGTACCAAGAAGTTATCCCCAACATTCTCCAAAAACTTTCTGATCACGAGGCACAGGGCGATGGGTGGCATCTAAGAAGTGTCAGAGGGTGGCAACCTGACCTGTCAGCAGTGAGATGCAAGTTGTTAGTACCTGTATATAAAGTGGTGTCGTTGGGGGGGGCAGTCTTTGGATGACCTAGGGGGCAATGGAAATTTCCCATTGATTGAGTCTTCCATTGTTACGAATTGCATATGTGTAGTGGTTCTGTAGAATCTACAGACAGCTATGACTGTACTTTGCTTAACAGTAAACCTGGCCGGGCACCTTTGATCATTATCAGATTTGTGGTCTTTGGGGGCTCTCTCGGGGTCTGCTGTTGCGACTGAGTGCACAGGTCGACACGGCACACACATCACTGAGCGCACACGCAAGCAGCCTTCTTGTTCTTGTTGACGGAACCAGAGACCTGTGAGGCCACCTCGGCAGTAAATCCTGACCCCTCCTGAAGAACTGCATCTGAATTTTGCAAAAAGTGCCATCAGCTTGCTGCCAGGAGGTGAGGGCACAAAGCCAGGCTAGCAGCATTGACTTTACCACCTCTTAGCGCACAAGTGGCGGCAGTTGTTCCTCGAAGCCTGATCGTTGGCGGCCCCTTTGCTGTGGGCTCTGCAGTATAAAGCGTATTTAAGTTTTCACTGCAGAGCCTACTGCGCTGTAACCGCTAGGATTTTTAGCGGGTAGGTGATTACCTTTTTAAACAACTTTTTGCATCCCTAGTTCAAAGCCGGCAGCAGTTTTAGGAGCCAAAGTCTGAGACCTTTCTTTGCTGTGTTTTTCTATGACTAGCAAGTTTTAAACCAAGAATGATTGTTCTGCTGAAAGATCCGCTCTAGTTCAAATGCGAATTAATTGAGGTCAGATGTTCCAAGTGGGCCTTTCTGGTCCTGTAAACAGTGAATCCCCTGCTCTGCTCCCATAAGGCAACTTCGATATTTACATCTAGATCACACAGACAGGAATGTCAGCTGGACAGCTTGTTCGCTATTCAATGCAGCAAGCACTGCAGAATCAGTAAATAAAAATGCACTGGCAGAATAAAACCTTCCTAGATGACTTTGATTACAGGTACCTTAAAAACTCCTCCTGCCGCACTGGGATTCCTCCTCGTTGATGATCGATCATTGGCTCCACTCCATCCTTTTGACATTTAAATAAAAAAGGGGGCATGCTTCGCAGGCTGATTGCTTGGCAACGCTTCTGGAGAGTCCTCTGAATGATTTTTTTGGAGCCAAAATGGATGTGCATATGTATTTCATCATGACAAGGCGGTGTGCTTGACTTGCCGTCTGGGAAGCGCCGTCTTTTTGAAAATATTTCTGGTGGGTGGATCTTTTTTTCTTTCCTCCCACTCCAAAAATTATATGGCCAGACCGTATGGCCAGTCCTGAGCCATGGCAGGGTGGGGGTGTTGCTGCCGCAAGTTCTACTTTTTGGATTGGGTGTGAAGGTTTAGTCTCAAAGCACTTCCTAGAAGCGTCAGCCCTGCTGCCTCGCTTTCCGAAGCACTGGTCATCTGCTCGGCCAGTTGTACCCTGTGGGAGCCGTGGGCACTCAGCACTTCTGAAAACCAGGCTCCCACTGTCTAAGCCAAACCCTAGGGATACTCTGTCCTAACGACAAGAAGTCCTGTGGCATCTTGAAAATTAACAGATGGATCTGGGCATAAGATTTTGTGAGTAAAAGCCACTTTGTTAGATGCATTGGAGTGGAAATTAAAGAGGCAGGGATATAGATGTATATTAGCATGTCAAAGGAAGGGAGTTACTTATCAAGGATCAGCCTTAACGAGGCCAATTCAGTCAGGGAGGATGGGGATGTGTCTCCCTCCCAGCAGCTGATGGGGAGGTATGAATACCAAGAGAGGGAAAATTGCCTTTGGAGTGAGAGAACCATTCTAAGTCCTTATTCAGTCCTAGTTTGCTTGTGTTCCATTTGCAAATGAATTGCAGCTCTGCTGTGTCTCTTTGTGGTCTGGTTTTGAAGTGGGTTTTGTAGCAGGATGGCTACTTTTAAATGTTACTGAGTGTCCCGGGGGTTTAAAATGTTCTTCTGGTTTTTGTATGTGACCTTTCTTGATGTCTGATTTGTGTACATTCATCCTCTGTCTGTGGCCAATATACGTGGTGGGGGACATTGCTGGCACGTGATGGCGTATATCATGTTAGCAGATGTATTCTTTGCTTCTTGCTTTCATCTCTTGTGTGTGAGTTGCTGTGCACTGCTAAACAGCCATCATGCTCTGCCCCAGATGGGGCTGCATTTCAGTGGTAGGTGGGGGAAGCAATTGTGGAGAAGAGGTAGACCATGTATGATGCTTTGGGATCCTTCTGGATAAAAGGAGCAGCGTTGTTCAGTCTGCTTCCATATGCTCGCTATGGAGAAACACGGCATTTGAGCCCGACCGTTAAGTGGAACAAGTGTAATTTTGGAGGAGGAGGTGAGGGTGATGAGTCTCAGTTGTACCAAGATGCTTTTTACATTATTTTGGTGGCATTAAAATGGGCAAAAATGACCCTCTGAGGTTACTTCCTGCTGACTGTACCCTGGACCGGCTGCCATTCCCTAACATGGAGGTGTGTCTGGACTGCATTGTATATTGGCTGTTCTCTGCTTTCAGCAGAGCCCCAAGAAGCAAAATGTAGGTTAGAGCAACCCTGGTGCTGCTCTAACTTACACCAACGATCAGGAAGGCACCCGTGTGTCCCTATAATACAGGCTGCGCCAAAATGGCTTAGAAGCCCTTAATTCCTTTCTTCCATTCCTGCCTGAAGCATGGGAACAGGGGAGCCGGGAGTTGGTCCTTTTGAATGACTGCACCAGTTCACTCAGCTCTTATGTGAGTCTCTAATTCTTCAGCTCTAAGCAGCAGAGGGGCAGGAAGCCAGAACATAAAAGCGAAACATCCAAACTGCACAAAAGTGGAATGTCGCAGAGATACAAAACTTCCATTGGGAAGCAGATGTGAGGTGCAGGCTTGATCATTTGCCCCGAGTAATTAACCAGCCTGCACCTCTCCCCTTGCTGTAATTAGGTGGGAATGTGATGGAAAGTCTCACAGACTCAGCAGAGCTGCTCACTTGATTCACCATACAGGTGCACGGAGATGGGCTCAGTGAGAGCATCACATGGCCAACCTCCTGCCACCAAACTTTGGCAGCACTGCCAAGCGGAGCGTGAAACCCAGCACACCCGCCCTCTCAGTGCTGCATAGCCCTGTTAGAAGATCCACAATCACCTCTGTCTTTTGCCCGTCTCCAGCTGCCTGGCTGGCTCTGGGTCCTTCGGGGGCTGCCTCACATGCAGGGGCAATTTCGGATCCACTCTCTTCTCCCCAGCTCTTTCACTGAGCGGGCTGAGCTTGTCACATGTAACACTCCCTCCTCACAGCTGGTCCCCAGAGAAGGATGTTAGGTCCACCTAGAGAAGGCAGGTCCACCTGATACTAAGAGGGCTTAGGCCCAGATCCTCAAAACAGTTGAGGTGCCTAACTTCCACTACTTATAATGGGAGTTAGGTGCCTAAATACCCCCGGAGGATGTGGGCTGTTGTCCTTCAGCAGACAAGTTCTGTGATTTGGGGCTTGTTTGAGGATTGATGGCAAACACTGGGTAGCTCCGGTGTGCATCCGTATCTCCACCCTTCCCTTGCTTCAATGTGCTCCCGGCCTCTGCTTCGACACCAGTCTGCCCTTCTCCTCCGCATTCCCAGTTCAGCGGTTTCTGTGGCAACTCTGTTCCCCTTGCCACTCAGTTGCTGCCTCTTTAAACTCTTTCCCCAACCCCACTTGTGCTTTCCCACAGCCCATGGGAAGGAGAGCCACGGGAAATAAACACCCGCCAACAGGCCAGGCCTGGGAGGACAGTCGGGGGTATTATTTATTTATCTGCCTCTCACAGTTCCCCCATAAGGCACTGAGAGTGAGCCAGTCTCTGTGGCTTGGTTCCTGGGCCTGTTGAAATGCTCTGAATTTCAACTGGATTCCTTGGAAACAGTGAGGGGCCGTGGTCTTTGGTTCATGCGCATCGGCTGACTTGTGCCACAAGCCGAACTTGCTGTACTTTGCAACGACTCCCACCCTCAACATTTGAGCAAATTGAAATCTGATGAAGGGGGCCGAGCTAGCAGCTCTAGAGAATTTACCGGTGACCAAACTGAACCTTTTTGGACCCCGCCAACCTACATACCGTAGCCCTGAGCCAGAAAAACAGCTCTGAGGGCGACGTTGACCCCTTAAACTGCTGTAGCTGTTCTCAAACTATTTGAATGGGGTCACCAGGACTGGCTTAGACTTGCTGGGGCCCAGGGCTGAACCCAGCCCTGAACCCTGAATGCTTCAACACTGGGCATCTGGGCTTAAATTACAAGCTCCTGGCTGAGGCTGAAGTCCTTGGGCTTTGACTTTGGCCCCTCATCTGGAGGAATGGGGTCCAGGCTTGGGTCCCCCCTTCTGGGGCTGTGTCGTAATGTTTGTGGTCAGAAAGGGGTCACGGTGCAATAGTTTGAGAGCTTCTCATGTCGAGACTGACTGCAGTGATGGGAGAGGGGATGGGTGCCTATATCCACCCTGCTTGTGTTTAAGGCAAAGATCTGTGCACAGGTGAGGTTTTGTGTGGTGGTGCTGATGGAAAAGACAGAAAATATCAGCCCCATTGGACTTTCCAGGCATGTGTGTTTCAGTTTGATTTTAACTGAAAGTGCACAGAAAAGTGTGTGTGTGGGGGGGGGGAAGGTTGTGGGTTGTTGTTTGGTTAGTTGGTTGGTTTTGGTGCTTAAGAAATGTGCAAACTGGGTTCTTTATTGTTACATTCGTTTATGCCTACAAAACACCCTGTGGTCTGCATGGCGACAGATTCTCACACATACAGAGGAGTCCTTTCAAATTTGATGCATTTTCTGCTACTAAAAACTGCCGCTGGTGAATGTGCACCTCAGAATATTGTTTTCTTGCCGCTGTTTCCAAACCACTCCTTGCAACTAGTACAGAGAATAATAGACACAGTTCACATTAAATAACTGTGCTACTGGATGGGCGATGTAGAGAAATCAAAGACATTACCTACCTGGTGTTGGTTTTCCAAGCATAAAGAAGAGGCCAGGAGCAGGGATATACAGCTCTTTCTTATCTTACTGGACTTTCCTCACCAAGCTGCAATCATTCTGAATGTGACTGGAGCCTGGCCACCTGGATGAAATACCCAGGTATAAATTTCATGAGCTGATATTCATAGTCTCATTACACACAAAAAAAATCCTCGTTAAACTGACCATTAAACTTTAACATGGGTCTTAACTCAGACGCTGAAAGAACAGTTGTGGAAAAAATTATCCTCCATGGGAGAGTTGTTTTAGGGGCTTGTCAGGTACAGTCGGGAAGGTTCAGCTTGTTTCAAGATTTTGGCCTCAGGTCAGGTTTCGGCCTGTCATTTGCTTTCCAGCAGCCACTTATCTTGCCCTCCTCAAGCTGGGATTTATTTGAGGGACCTGAAGCCTTCAGCCCGTGCTCTAGGGGGAAAAGCTGCTCAGATACCATGTGGCAGGTGCTTTAGAAGAACCGACCTGCTGCTTATATTGCAGGAGCGCTTGGAGGCCCCTGTGACAAAATGGAAATATTCTTATTGTTGTGTCTGAATAGCGTGTGTGTGCCTCAGTTTCCCCCCATGCGTTATTCAAATGTAGGTGGGACAAAGGTGTGTGCTCGTTAGACCCCGAGAGGGCAGGTGTGATAGTCAGCTGGCTAACTGGGCAGAGGGCACAAACAATGGCTGACATTTGGTATCCTGGCAACTGATATCCGGGGGGGCGGGGAGGAGTCCATCTTCTGCAAGAGCCAGATGGAAGTGTTGGAGAGCAAAGCCAGAGGTGGAGGCCGGGTGACCTGTTTGCCCAGAGAGAAACAAAGGACGGACGAGGACCAGCTGGCTCTGACTGAGGGTGGGCAGTGGGAAGCGAGTCAGTTACCTGGTTTGGGACTTGGAGATCCCAGGACTCTGGGCTCTGGATCCCCTCAAGATGGACTTTTCTGACTGTCCCTAGTTTCTGTGCTAACAGGATCTGTTCTGTGACCCAGACAACTAATAAAAACCCCTTTGCTTGACCGGGCTTGCCGAGAGTCGAAGCTGAGGTGCATGGGCCCTTTGGGGGGGGTGTAATGACACCCCTGGGGAAGCCTTCAGGCGGACTCACTGCAGGGAACTCCCAGTGAGAACGGGGGCGCTGAATGCTCTGAGGTCAGACCCAAAGAGGCATGCCTGGTGATGGTGCTGGTGGAAATGCCCATAAACGTCAGCCACATTGGACTTTCCCGTTTATTGTAACTGAAAGCAAAAAGAGGGAGTGTCCCCTGAGGGACTGTCTCACGGCCAGAGGGTCCTGTCTGAGCTCCACTCCGAGTGGTCCCCATGGAGTGCTGACCCTGCTTCGTGCTCCGTGAGCACCGCAACCAGGCGTAGGGCCCTGTTGTGGCAGGAGACGGACCGTTGTTACGTCTACACTGCAGGTAGTTGCACCCAAGCTAGCTTCAATTTAGCTAGCTCTGTGCCGACAGCAGAGAAGCTGCGGCAGCATGGACTTCAGTGTGGATGTAGCCACCCAAGTAAGTATCCAGGGTCCTGGGCTGGCTTCTCCAGTCTGCACTGCCGTTGATGCCTAAGCTAGCGAGAATAATGGAGGCGTGCATGAGCTAGCACGCGCTGCAGTGGTACGTACCACAATGGAGATACACCGGTGGGGGAAGACTGTTTCTGCTCCCAACCCCATGACCCCATTTTAATAGGGTTGCCAAGGGGCTCGTATTAGACTTGCTGGGGCCAGGGCCCAAGCCAAAGCCTGAGACCCAACACTCAGGCTTTGACTTCAGCCCTGGACAGCAGGGCTCTGGTTACAGGCCCACTGCCTGGGACTGAAACCCTTGGACTTCGGCGACCCCCTTTCCCAGGGTGGAGAGGGTCAGGCTTTGGTTCCTCCCTCCTGGGGTCAGCTACTCATTTTTGTTGTCAGAAGGGGGTCACGGCGCAACAAAGCCAGAGAACCCCTGGAATAGAAGTGTTGAGTTCAAATAAAGGCCTGAATCCACACAGGGTCTTGGGCTCCTAATGCCCACTGATTGCAGTGTAAGTTAGGAGCTTAAAATACCTTTGAGCAAAAGCGTGTTTCCCAAATCCCATTGGGTGATGCCCACTCCTGTGCAGAGGGCCAGCAAAAGACTAGTGCACCACTTAGGGCGGCTCTCAGAATAACCCGCCATGACAACTAAGTGACGCGTCCGGCTGGAGATGGGCAGGAGGGAAAAGCACAGAGGAAATGTCACCATCCAGGCCCACTCCACATGTATCCAACTGTGGGTGAATGTAATGGGTCGGATTCTTCTCTGTTACTTCCGATGCATCAGTGTGAGTCAGAGGAGTCCCTCCGGGCTTAAATCAGCCTCGACTGGAGCAGACGTTTGTCCAGTGTGTTGTATGAAAACAAGCGGAACGATTACAAAGGCTGAGGTAAATTTCTCTGTGCCCTGGGCACCTACTTAAATGAGAGTTTGGTGTGTGATGCTAGAGCACTTAAACCCAACAGACCCAATCCTCGCATGCTGTAAGTCAGCAAAGTACCATTGACTCTAAGGGCGGGGGGCCTTTTCAGATTTTGGTTGGGGGGCGTGGACTGTGCATGCTGTGATGGAGGGGGGGTAAGAAGACAGTGAGAGCATGGAGGGGGCAAATTGAGGACAGAGGCTTCAGCAATGTTACTGAGTATGCTCAGTACAAGCAAGCACCAAATGGGGGGGAACCCCATCCACCCTCGCCCCCCACACATCATCCCTAACCAGGGGCTACTAAGGCACTGGAAAACTCTACTTTTTTTGGCAGACAACTTAGCAGTTAGTTGCTAGGAGCACTGCATCTAATTCCTATATAAAAGAAAAGTAAATAAATATTAGACCCCCTCAGCTCTAATACTAACGTCTTGTGCCAAGTGACTTACGGGACACTGGTTAGCCTTAACATTTCAATGTGTATTCTTATTTTGTTACTAACTACGGAGAGAGACAGAGCCCAGGAGTCCTGATGGAGTCTGTCTCAACTCTGGAAGTGGAGTGGGATCTAGTGGGTTACAGCAGGGGCAAATACATTTCAGCTCTATATAAGAACGGCAATACTGGGTCAGACCAATGGTCCTTCTAGCCCAGTGTCCTGTCTGCTGACAGTGGCCAACGTCAGGTGCTTCAGAAGGAATAAACAAAAGAGGCAAATCATCATGATCCATCTCCTGTCACCCACTCCCAGCTTCTGGCAAACAGAGGCTAGGGACACCATCCCTTCCCATTCTGGCTAGTAGCCATGGATGGACTTACCCTCCTTGAACTTATTTTGTTCTTATTGGAACCCTACTATGGGTTGGGCCTTTCCACTATCTCCTGGCAAAGATTTCCACAGGTTTACTGTGAAAAAATAATGGATTTTGTGTGTTTTAAATCTGCTGCCTATAAATCTAGTGGGGTCAGGTTCTTGTGTTAAGTTAGTGAAACAATGAATAACATTTCCTTATTCTGTTTTTCCACGAGTCATGATTTTCTAGACCTCTAACATATCCTCCCACCCTTTAGTCATTTCTTTCCCAAGCTGAAAAGTCCTAGTCCTCATATGGAAGCTGTTCCTTACCCCTAATCATTTGTGTTGATCTTTCTGTACCTTTTCTTGATCCAATCTATCTTTTTTTTAGATGAGGTGACCAGATCTGCATACAGTATTCAAGATGTGGACATACAATGACTTTATGTAGAGGCAATGTGGTATTTTCTGTCATCTTATCTATTCCTTTCCTAATGATTCCCAGTATTCTGTTAGTTTTTTCTAGTTTTTAGACTGCCACTGCACATTGAGCAGGTTTTCAGGGAACTATCCACAATGATGCCAAGATCTTTCTTGAGTGGTAACAGCTATTTTAGATGCCATCATTTTTGTATGTATATTTGGGATTCTGTTTTTCCATGTACGCTGCTTCAGTCCCCGCTCGTGCTGTTTCCCTGCTGCGGCTCTGCCTCTCCTGCCGCCCATGGAGACGGTGCTGGGGGCAACCGGCTTTTAAGCCAGCTCCCCCCAGCACTGACTCCTGCTCCCCTCCCCCTTTGTTGCCTCTGATAGAGGCAGCAAAGTGGGGAAGTGACTAGTCAAGTCACTACTCAACTATCCGATAAGCTTATGCTTCTCTGACCAGTGTAAAGCTTATGCTTATCGGATAGTTGACTAGTCGCTTACATCCCTCGCTCAGGGGAAGAAAAGGGAACAGGGCAGGGGGGCTGATCAGATTTCAGGGAGAACCAAAGAGGCTGCTTGTTCATTTCTCTGAGCAGAGTTGCATAAGGACCTGCTCTGTCACCTCGGGGATTTGTAATCTGTCTAGCTGGCTTTCTAAACCATCCCTACCCACGGCAGTCAGGGGAGCCTGCTGGAATTCTGTCCAGGGACGATAGGCGCCTACTACTGCTACTGGCTAATGGAGTTACTCCTTTAGCACAAATGGCTATATTGTGGGGCTAAAGTTCCTAAGGCTCAGTCTAGGGATGTAATGGTATAGACGATTAACTGATAAGCAAAAGCTTATAGGGTAATGCAATAGACTACATGCATTTTCCCCCCATCCCCAGCAGTAAATTTAGCAGGCTAGTCAGCAGCCCGGCTCAGTTCTGGCTTGCAACAGGTCTGGGACCTACCCCTGCTGTGGCTCTGCATTTAAAATGTATTAGGAGCCTGGCGGGCAGGCAGCCCGGCTCAGTTCCAGCTCATACCAGATCCAGGAGCTCAGAACTGTTCCCCCCCCGGACAGGGGCTGCTGCCACCCTGCCCTGCAGCCTCTGTATCAGAGGCAGCAGCGTGGGGCAACAGGCAACCAGTCTGCACGGGGAGCTGGTTTTCAAACTGGCTCCTCTTGCGGACCAGCTCCCACCTGGCACCCCACGCTGCTGCTTCTGATACAGGGGTTTCCTGAGAGTGGGGCCAGATCATGCTGGCTGCCGGCCCCACCTGCGAGGACTATAGAATAGTCGAGTAACCGATAAGAATTCATGAGGTTACTCGACTACTCAGTTAACGAATATTTACCATCCCTAGTTCAGTCCCTGCTGACACCCCATAGCAGCAGCTGTTTAAGACCATGAGTGTGCTGGGATGCTGATGTCATGCATGCATGTTCACCTGGGCAGGGATCCTACAGGCAGGGGTCCAGCCTCCCTCTAGGCTCGGACTGTAGTGGAGGAGGGATCAGACTGGGGGGAGGGATAGCTCAGTGGCTTGAGCATTGGCTTGCTAAACCCTGGGTTGTGAGCGCAATCCTTGAGAAGGCCATTTAGGGCAAAAAGTCTGTCAGGGATGGTACTTGGTCCTGCTGTGAAGGCAGGGGACTGGACGTGATGACCTTTCAAGGTCCCTTCTAGTTCTAGGAGATAGGCGATCTCCATTCATTTACAATACCACCTCAGCTTGATGTGCTCACAAAGTGCCCTTCAATAGAGATCTCCCCCTCTCTTTCAGCAACTCTGTTCCCTCTAATTGGTACTAATAAGTATGCAAAGGCCTCTTCCACTTGGAGCATAACTCATATGTTTCCTTGAAGCACTTGTTAATGTGGAGATGACTGTACAGAGAGATGTCAGACAAGGTCCCTGGCACCCACTCAGGTGACTAACAGACAGATCTGCTGGATGCAGCACATGGAGTTTGCATCGGTTATATCTTCCATGCTCCACATGTTTCAGAGAAGCAAACCCTCCTTGCTGCACAGACAGCTGCCATGTTGTGCATGAAGCCTGATGGAGATGCCAACACTCACCCACCATGTGCTGTCTCTTGAGGATGGTTTATTTCGGCTTGCTCTGATTTTGTTGTTCTCCGACCATCACCAGATAGACCTGCAGACCTTGAGCTCTGCATCAGCACGCCAGACACTCAGGCAAAACTCGCTTTGAGCTGAAGGCCGGAAAGTCAGATACCATGGAAGCCTGTGAATGAAACCACTATCAGCAATACCTTGTGTGTGTAGAGGGTGGGTAGACTCTCTCTCATTGGGCTGTGGTGTATTTTATCTTGAAATGTCTCTTGGCTTATCTCTGGCTGGGGTGTGTGGATGAGGAGCATAGGTGTGGGGCTATGCAGGACTGTGTGCATGTCTGTATATCTAGCCAGGGATACACACCGGGCCAGCATGCGCATGATGGATTGCAGCAGTCCATCCTGGCTATTTCAGTGCCTGGTTTTGGGGGGGGGTAGTCTATTAGCTGACAGAAGCATATGTGGCAAGCTGATGGGGATGTCTCTTTGCTACTCGATTCTGCAGGTAGGTGTCGCCCTAGCATGCAGCATCTCTAGCATAGAGGCCGATGGTTACATGAGAGTTGGTAAATGGGGAGGGGTGGGAAGAAGACCAAGGTGTAGTTAACTCAATAACTATGCCTGAGTCTGCTGGTGCTGCCACACTAGCAGCTTTAGGAGGCAATCCTGACCCTACTGAAGCCAACGGGAGTTTTGGCTTCAGTGGAGCCAGGCTTTTGTGCTTAGTTTTATAACTCAGGTGACACTAAAGGCCTGTGCGTTTAGACCTAAGGGTTCCGGGTTCAAATTCTACTTACAACCCAGCCAGGGAGGTCTCTGCAATAGGCATAAAAGTTACATGAAAATAGAAGTCAGCAAAAGAATTTCACAAGCTTGACTGAACAAACCAGTTTGCTCTTTTCTAAGTCTTGGTTGTCTCCCCCAGCGATCTCCTGAGCCTTGATGTGCACACAGAACAGCCAGTGTTGAAGAATGGTCATAAAATCACCCAGTCGTTTCAAAAGCCGACCCTGCTGTTTGCTGGTTGGAAAGCTCTCATCTGGCACTCGCCTGGGAGCTGTTCCATCGCTGAGCTGGCTGCTGACTTCCCCCACTCGCAGGCACGTCTGTCAGCAGTTTGACGCCTGTGTTTGCGACTGCCTTGCAGTTCCACAAAGCAGGCCGCATGGCAGAGCAGGCAGAAGGGCTCCCAGGTGCCTGGGCTTCTGCAGAGGCTTTGTCATGTCCCACGAGCTGCTTGTTTCTTCTGCCATGGGTAGAGGACAGCTCCTCTTAACAAGAGCACGAGGAAAGATATGGCCAGTCCTCTGCAGATCAACTCCGCTGGGAGACGGGCTGGCTTCAATGAAGATCCATAGGAAGCCAATGATGTTTACTCTGTAAGAACCTTACACTGATGTAAATCAGGACCCTCTCCCTGGACTCTAAGAAGAGTCACGCAAGTGTCAAGCTGATATGGGAGCGGCATCACCTGTTGGGCTGTATCCTTTCCCTTTTGCTTCTCCGGGGATTTCACTGCTTGACACAGCAGGGGCCAGGCATGGATCTAAGGCAGTGGTTCTCAAACTTTTTGGCCCGTGGCTCACCCTGTTCAACACAGACCTTTCTGTGGACCACCAGCTAACCACCCATAACAAAATAGGTGCAGAAGGGGATAGGAGTGCAGGGTCTGGCTGACAGGTAGGGTTCAGGAGTGGGCTGCGGGTAGGGAAGTCTGGGTGGGAGGTAGGGTGCTGGGGCAGGCTGAGGATGGAGGGGGTTCTAAGTGGGAGGGAGGGTGCTGGAGCAGGCTGAGGATGGAGGGGGCTCTAAGTGGGAGGGAGGGTGTAGGAATGGGGTCTCGGCAGGAAGGGGGTGCATGAGGAGGACGGGGAAGCATTTATCTGACTCTGCGCCTCCTTTTGCTCCCAGGCACTGCCTGCCACTGCTCCCATTGGCTGTGATTCTGGCCAATGGGAGCAGAAGGGAAAGCCTCCATGGCGGTTTCTGGCACTGCCATTCCCCCAGCTGGGAGAAGAGGGCGTGGCAGTGCACGGAGTTGTTTCCTTCCCTCGTCAGCCAGATCTGACCTGTGCGGTCGTCCCCCGGCTGCCGGAAGCCAGTGCTGGCTTTCCAACCTCACAGGGGCTGGAGTGCCAGTGCAGGCTCTCCTCTGTGGGTGGAGGGGAGGAGTGAGTCCTGAGCCTGAGGCTCACCTGCAAAATGGTCACAGACCACTAGTGGTCCAGCAACCACACTTTGAGATTCACTTCTCTAAGGCCTAAAGGGGTTCAGCAAAGATGGCAGTTTCTGAAGAAGAGAATATTAAAAGTAAAACAGCCGGTTCTTCTGGTACAAAGAAAAAGGAGCCATATTGGCCTCTTACTATTCTTCTGGCCAACAGGAGCAGTGGGGAAATGTCTTTAATGTCCTGAAAATCAAAAAGGAGCCCTACAAAAAATGGAAACACGGATTAATTTGTTCAGGAGGAGAACAAACGATCTGCACAAGCACATGGGGACAAACTCCGCAAGGCGAAGGCACAAAATGGTTTATGTGTACTAAGGGGACATGGAGGGTGATATGAGGAAGTTCTTTAATTACGTAAGTTTAGGAACAAGAGCAAGGCAAAGGAAAGTGTGGGTCCTCCACTGGGAAAGGAGATCTAATAACTGATGGCATCAAGAAGACTGAGGTGTACCTGCCTGTTTTGCATCCATCTTCTCTACACAGGTTAATGGTGACCAGATACTCAACACAACTAATACTATTGACAAGCGTAAGAAAACAGAAGCCAAAATTGGGAAAGAGCAGGTTACAGGATATTGTAGATAAGTTGGGTGTATTAAGTCAGCAGGGCCTGATGAAATTCATCCTAGTGTACTTAAGGACCTAGCTGAAGCAATTGCAGAACTGTTGGCGATTATCTTGGCGAACTGCTGGAGGACCGGCAAGGAATCATACTTATCTTTGAAAAGGGGGACAAAACAGACCTGGGGGATTAGACTAGGCAGCCTAGACTTAATAGCGGGAAAGGATCCTGCAACCAATGATTAAACAATCAATTTGTAAGTACCTAGAGGATAATGGGGAGATAAGCTATAGTCAGTGTGACTTGTCAAGCATGCCAAGCCAACCTAATTCCCTTCTTTGCCAAGGTTACTAGCCTAATGAAGAGGAGAAAAGCAGCAGATGGAGGTATCTTGATATTAGTAAGGCTTATGACAGTCTCATAAGCATATTAGGGAATTGTGGTCTACATGGTTTTACAAGAAAGCAGGTGCACAACTCAAAGAGAAATTGTCAATGGTTTGCTGTCAGACTGTACGGGCATATCTAGTGAGGTTCCACAGAGATCGGTTCTAGGTCCAGTTCTGTTCAATTTCCATCAATGATTTATACAATGGCTTAGAGAGCACACTTATAAAGTTTGCAGATGATACCAGGCTGGGAGGGGTTGCCAGTGCTTTGGAGGATAGGATTAAAATTCAGAACAATCTGGACAAACTGGTCTTAAGTAAATAAGATGAATTCTAAAAGAACAAAGGCCAAATACTCCACTTAGGAAGTTACACAAATATACAATGGGAAAGGACTATCTAGGAAGGAGTACTGCAAAAAGGGATTGGGCCGAGGGAGAGTAGAGGATCACAAGCTAAATATGAGTCAACAGTGTAACACTGTTGCACAAAAAAGCAAACATCATTCTGAGATGGATTAGCAGGAGTGTTTGTAAGCAAGACCCAAGAAGTCATTCTTCTACTCTTCCTGGCAAAGTAGTTAAGCGCTGGAATAAATTGTCTAGGGAGGTTGTGTTGTCTAGGCAGCTTGTGGAATCTCTATCATTTGAGTTTTTTAAGAGCAGCTTAAACAAACACCTGCCAAGGAAGGTCTAAATAATACTCAGTGCTGCTATGAGTGCCGGGGACTGGACTAGATGGCCTCTTGAGGTCTCTTCCAATCCTACAAGTCTATGAAAAGGGGGAGTAACTGACTAGGGCAGGGGTGAGCAATAATTTTTGGCCGGGGACCACTTCAAAAATTTTTGATGTGGTCCCGGACCGCCCCAGAAGGGGCGGGCCTAAAATGGAAGGGGTGGGGCCAGGATGCTTCCAGGCTTCCCCAACCCCAGACCATGATTGGTCTGGGGGTGGGGGAGCCCCTTTGCCTCCCCTTCCCACTATGCATCCATGCCCCTGGCAGGATGGGAATAGGCTTTGCACAAACCCCCAACCCCAGGCCAATTAGGGCCTGGGGGCCGGGAAGCACACAAAGTTTCCCCCACCCTGCCCCCACCCTGCCCCCACCCTGCAAGGATCGCGCAGCACTTAGAAAAGTGCTATGTGCTCCTGGCAGGGTGGAGGGAACTTCGTGCGCTCCCCCACTCCCAAGCTCTGATTGGCCTGGGGGCAGGGGAGCCTGTGAAGTCTCCTCCTACCCTGTGAGGAGCGAGCGGCACTTTGAAGTGCCCGCGCTCCTCGCAGGGCCGGGGGGGAGGAGAGCAGAGGAAACGTGCACTCCTTCTGCCCCAGGCCAATCAGGGCTTGGGGGCCGGGAAGCGTGTGACATCTCCTCCCACCCTGCGAGAAGCGCATGGCGCTTCACAGTGCTGCATGCTCCTGGCAGGGCGGAGGAAACTTCGTGAGCTTCCCCCACCCCCAGGCCCTAATTGGCCTGGGGGTGGGGGAGTGGCAGGGCCTCCGTGGACATAGTACTGCTGTAAAGAGTCCGGGGATTATAGTGAATCACAAATTCAATGATTTTGGAATATGATGCAGTGCAAAAAGGCTGATACCATTCCAGAGTCTGGTAACAAGAGTGTTGTGTGCAGGACATGGGAGAGAACTGACTGACCATACTCGGCACTGGTGAGACCTCATCTGGAGTACTGTGTCCAGTTAGGGGTGCCACACTTTAGGAAAATTGTGGGCAAACTGCAGAGACTCCAAGGGTATGTCTACACTACATGGCTCCGTTGACGGAGCCATGTAGATGAGGGTTGTAGACATAGCAAAATGAAGCAGCGATTTAAATAATCGCCGCTTCATTTACATCAAAATGTCTGCTGTGCTGTGCCGATCAGCTGTTTGTCAGCACAGCGCGGGAGTCTGGACACTCGGAGGTCAACATCAGAAGCCTTTGTTGACCGCCCCGGTAAACCTCATCCCACGAGGCATAACGGGGCGGTCAACAAAGGCTTCTGATGTCGACCGCCGAGCGTCCAGATTCCCGCGCTGTGCCGACAAACAGCTGATTGGCACAGCGTGGCAGCCATTTTGATGTAAATGAAGCGGCGATTATTTAAATCGCTGCTTCATTTTGCTATGTCTACAACCCTCATCTACATGGCTCCGTCGACGGAGCCATGTAGTGTAGACATACCCCAGATATGAGAGAGAAAAATGCTGAAAGGTTTAGAAAACCTGGCCTGGGAGGGGAAAGGTTAAATAACGGGGCATTGGCTTAGTCATAAGAAAAGAAGGGGGACCCAGTAACAATCTCCATATATGCTGAAGTCTGTTATGAAGCGGACACGGATAATTTCTTCTCCATGTCCACTGATTGGAGGACAAGAAGCCACAGGGTCATTCTGCAGCAAGGCAGATTTACCGGTAACTTCACTATGAGAGAAAAACTTTCTCACCACCAGGCTTCCAAGGAGGTTGTGTCGAAGCAAAAACCTCACTCAGTTTACGTGGCTTAACAGACAGCTTTATTGATCAGTAAAGCCAAGTGAGCCAAACATGGTCCCAGCAGAGCCGGGCCCAGTAAGGCTGCTCAACACAATCAATCCTAGTATTTTATACCCTTAACCAAACAAGTCTGATGCCAGGGCATTCCATCAAAACAAACTTCAAAGAGAAATTGTTATCAGCACAGAAAGAAACAGGTTTTTTAAGGAGTTTGAGCTTCAGCTCAAAATAGTTCATTAACACATTCCAATAGCCCATCCTCCTGGCCTTTCTCACATTGGTGAAGGTCAGTTAACTCCCTCTAGTATACATGCAGACACAAGAAACTGAAATGGCTTTTGTTATACAGAATGGAGTCTAGCTAAATATGAAAAGGTTTCCACAACTCCCCCCTTTTAGCCTTTTAAAGGCTAACTTTGAAGCCATTTCATGCTTCCATTTTCATCAGAGTATTTATGCACATTTTTTGTTCCTTTCTTTGCTCATCATATTTTAACATCATTACTTCCACATTCTCTTTAGTAAGGGTCTGTCTTGTGTTTTTCAGAATACAAGAAATACAGCATTTGATTAACAAGAAACAGCAACAAGCACAAAAGAATATAGCTAATCCTAAAACTATGCCTTGCAAAATCCAAGTTCCCAAATGTCTAATTTAACCTTTTAACCAATCCCAGAGGGTTCAACTTTCCTCCTGTCTTAGGATCACTACTGTTCTTTCAATCTCTGAGGCATCTTTCTCTACTTCTTTGCCGGTGTCTGTAATATACACACAGCATTCTCTTCCCACTAAGGCACAAACTCTGCTCTTACTTGCTAGGACGTAGTCTAGGGCCATCCGGTTTTGGCTTTTTCCTACCCTGGTTCCTGAACCATTACATGTCCAGCAGTACTCTCCAATTGGGGTCAGGGCTAGGCAGATATACCCTGGGTTAGTAAACCCTTTATCATGCCAAGTATCATTTGGCTTTAGTTCACTAAACAGTGTGCCATATTTGAGTGTTGTTTAGTGGGACTGGAATCATTGGGATGCCTCCTTCTGAATGTACAGGACTGTGAGCACATATCCAGCAACCTGTGGAATTAAATTCCTGGGAAACTTGGTTCATTAAAAGCATAAACACATTTGAACCATATAGGTTATAACTGCTAGGTATTAAAAACAAGATTAAGCATAAGCTCAACATGAATTGTTTGTCCAGCTTCATGCTGGCTGTTCTTCAGGACTTCGTAGTTTGCTTCACCTATCGCTGGCAGGTTCTTCTGTGCCGCAGCTGGTACCTTGGCCTCGGTCTCTCAGGATCGTCTGCTTCTGGGCCTGGATTGCTGGTACCAAGCCTGTGCTGATCCCCATCTACTTCTGGACCTGGATCTCTGGTACCAGGTCTGCGGTGCTCCTTGTTGGGGCTGACCTCTGTGGGGGCTAGAACCGTTTTGCAGTGGGAGGCGTGAATCCAGGTGGGCAATCCCTCGCACTTTACAGCAGTATGGGTGGTCAGAAGGACTTGGTAGGGACCCTTCCACCTGGGTTCCAAGGCAGTCTTTCGCTGGTGAATCTTCACACAAACCCAGTCTTCTGGTTGTAGTTTATGGAACGGCTCAGTCGGGGCCTCCTGGAAGGCTTCCTTAACCAGTGAAAGTGGGTGCCTCTATCACTGGAGATCACAAGGGGTATTCCCCATGGTGGGATGTAATGATTTAGAAGTCTCTTTGCCACTGCGATGGCATCAGCTTTCCTATAGGGATAAGCTTCTACCCATCCTGAAAACAAACAAACAATAACCAGCACATATTCAAAAGGATTGACATTTAGGCAATTGAATAAAGTCCATCTGTAAATTCAGGAATGGTCCCAAAGGCGGAGGTCTGGTTGCCGGAACTGTCTTTATGGGTTTACCCACGTTGTGGGCTTGGCAGACAGGGCAAGCCAGACAGTAATCTTTGGCTGCTTGGGAGAATTTGGGAGCAAACCAATTTTGTTTTAGGATTGCTACCATCCCCCCTTTGCCAACGTGCGACAATCCATTGAGCACGGAGGCAAGGTGAGGTAGCAAGACCACTGGGGCAACAATGCGGCCGTCAGAGCTGCGCCACAAGTGGTCTGGGTGCAAGGTGCACCCTGCCAGTCTCCACTCCTGCTTTTCCGATTCTGGGGCTTGGTCTTGCAGGAGGGCCAGACTTCAAAGAGAAATTGTTATCAGCACAGAAAGAAACAGGTTTTTTAAGGAGTTTGAGCTTCAGCTCAAAATAGTTCATTAACACATTCCAACAGCCCATCCTCCTGGCCTTTCTCACATTGGTGAAGGTCAGTTAACTCCCTCTAGTATACGTGCAGACACAAGAAACTGAAATGGCTTTTGTTATACAGAATGGCTTCTAGCTAAATATGAAAAGGTTTCCACAGTTGTATGGAATCCCCGTCACTGGAGGTCCCTCAGACTAGGTTGGACAAACACCTGTCAGGGGTAGTCTAGGTTTGCTTGGTCCTGCCTCAGAACAGGCAGGCGAGCTTGATGACTTCTGGCGGTCCTGTCCAGCCTGACCTTTCTATGATTGTTAGAGTAATTCCCTTCATGGGCGACTTTCAAATCCCTTTCAAACGTATTGAAGAACAGCTGCTGCAGGTTCAGCCTCGGAGCAGTAAATGGGATGTTGTCCCCCTGTGAACTGAGCAGATGCCAGGGAGGGTGTCGTGTGGAATCAAGGGGGGGCCAGGAGAGAGAAGTGGTCAGGAGACCGTCTATCATTTGTGTGGTAGTAGCACGCAGGCTGAACAGGAAGGGGTTAAGGAACTGTTATGGCTCAATCGGCCCCGTCTTGCTACCCCTGCAAGGCATGCTGGGCCTGAAGAAAGGGCCTTAAAAGAGAGATCCCTGGTCAGCTGGTGGCAGCCCTGGGAGGAGAACAGCTTGAGTGACTTGCATCCCAGTAGCCTGGCTGAGTCCCTAGAGGGGAAGGGGTCAGACACTGCACAGGTTTTGCAGCCCAGTGACTGTGCTATGGTCTGCCAAGGGAAAGAGGTTCACATGGACTGGTGGTGTTCCTTCCATTTTGTTTAGCCCTTGGATAACCCCGGGAGGGGTAGACTCCAGCAGGGGTGGTCCGCTTATTACCCCCCCGCCCAAGCTAGAGGGCTGAGTCTACCACACGTCAGACTGGGCTGGAGCCTGGGTGATGACAAAGATTTCCTAGGGGATGTGAAGCCTGTGACACAGCCCCTGTCAAGTCACAGCCTCGCTGTGCTATTGTACAAACTTTTAGTGATGGTCCTGACCTGCCCCAGAATGGGATTCGGTATAGCCAGCACCCAGATAAACCAACCGATCCACAGGGTGTGGAACAATCAATGAACACTGGCTTTCTGCTGAGCATCCGGAGGGTTGATGTTCCCTGTGGGTCATTCCCAGACTGCCTGCCTGCCACTCCTCAATAGGAAACAGCAGGGGCTTGCTGAGGGGCCAGCAGAGAGCAGGCAGGGCCCAGGCCCCAGGGACAGCAGCCAGGCTGTGAAAGGGGCCACTTCCTCCGCTCAGTGGGCTCATTAGCTAAGGGCCCTAAAAGTCGTCCCACACTCGAGCTGGGAATTGGCAAAGGACCCCGGGGCCGATGGATATGCCGGGATGCAAAGGGCTGTCCTGGGTGTAACGAGGACAACCCTCTCTCCAGTGTGTGGGGACGCTTTGGATCTGGCCTAGCTGACACTGCTGGGGGTGGGTCAGAGCCCAGGTACTGCACTGTCTCTGGCAGTGAGGGCGCATGTGGACCACTCCGTGCTGATAATCCTCCAGTGCATCCCACAGGCCCCTCCCCCCCGCGTACCCAGGACAGAATTCTCCCACAGTGCACTGGGGAAGAGCCATAGGGTGGGTGACATTACTGCCCTGCTAAGAACAGGGGAGCTGCCCCACAAGTCCTAGCAAGACCCTGGGGGGAGTGTAGCATGAGTGAGGTCATGACAACTTGGGTAGGGCTTTGCCATGTGGTTCCAGGCCAGCCTGGCTGCTCAGACCCAGATGCTATTCTAGTCTAGCTGAGCCATGGACCCCTGCAAGGGGTGCGCAAGGAGTAAAGAGCTGTTGGAATAGCAGCTGTGTAGCAGCTGTATGGCACCGTAGCCTCATGGGACAGGGTCCCTTCCTGTGCTCTGTGGAACTCCCCATGAAGTAAGCTCTGCTGCTTGGCTTGCTGTCCCACCTTGATAAGATTAATCGTATCTGCTGTCTGAGATTTCGTGCTACACCCAGCCCCCTGGCATCCATGTGTGGTGGGGGGAAGGATTGAAATCTTTGTGATTTGGCTTCCCCCTCTTTATTAACCCCTTCACTGTTGTATGTAGTGTCTCCTTGCGAGCCAGGCCCATGCCTGGCCCAGAGAGACACTGGTGTTCCCATACCATCCCAGAAAGCTCCAAGGGTGTGGAGTTAGCAGGGTTATGGAGCCAAAAGGGTGGCACTTTATCCTCCCATGCCCCGGCTTTGCCAGGTGACTATCCCTTCTCTCTGCAGAGGAAGCCGCTTGCCCATCAGTGCTAGATCTGTCCATGAGAATTTTGTCCCTGTGCTAATTTGTGCTCCCTTGGCAGGTCCTACATAAACAGGGGTGAAAGTTTCTTTGTTCCTGGCTGGACTGACAATGAAAGCTCTTCGGAAACCAACGAACTTTTCCTACCAGACCGGAACTGTGTTATGCTGATGGGGGGACTCTGGCATCACAGTTATTTCCCGTTCTGGTCTCGTTAGCTTATTCATGCGTCGGCTTCCTCTGAGAAATCCGTTTCAGTAATGGAGCAATGTTCTGTCATAGCTTGTAAAGCCTGCCTGGGTGTCACGGTTATATTATGCTCTCTCGCTCTAATAGGTCTATTTCTGTTCATGTAACAGGGCTCTATGGCAAATACCCAAAACCCATCTTCAAGGAAGGGGGCTGTAGACCTGCAAAAGCCAGTCAAGTCAGAGGAGTCTCCCCAGCTCTGCATACAGTTGGGTGCCTGCAGAAACCACGCTGGCTTAGTGAATGGGAATGATTCTAACAGATCCCCCTTGGGCTGGCAGTAAGGGTTGAGCCCCAGATCTGCGGAGCTAACAGCACCAGGCTCTGTTGCCTGTGCTGAAGGGCTGACTCTGTGGACTGGTACCCGGGGAAGTATCATCAATCCACATCAAAGCGTCGTTCAGGCAGTCCCAGGAGGCAGCCCCTGGGGACATCTGGCTTGAGTTTGGAGCAGGGTTCAGTTCATTCATGGTGGTTTTCTTCTGCTGGAAATGTCCCTTTCTCCTCCTCATGGACACCATCCAGCCAGTTAGGAGGTGACTATTCATGTGAGTACAGTCCCTACAAAACTGTGTGAGAGAGCAGTGTCCTTCCCAACTGATTCTAATACAAAGACCACATGCCTTAACAGGGTTCAAAAAAGAGCTAGATAGATTCATGGAGGTTAGGTCCATCAATGGCTATTAGCCAGGATGGGTAGGAATGGTGTCCCTAGCCTCTGTTGGTCTGGAAGTGGATGACAGGAGAGGGATCATGTGATGATTACCTGTGGTGTTCCCTCCCTCTGGGGCATCTGGTATTGGCCACTGTCAGCAGACAGGATACTGGGCTAGATGGACCTTTGGTCTGACCCAGTGTGGCCGCTCTTATGTTGTCGACAGGCATGTGCTGCTGCTGACAATGTGCTGTTTACACCTGCAGCAGCACAACGTTTGTTACTTGTGGAGGGGGAGGGATTAGCACCTCGAACGACAAGACTTTTGTCATTCAGTTGCCAGTGCAGGCACTGCTTTGGCACCATCTCGGCTTGACCAAGCCCTGGCTGGGTTGATTTAGTTGGGATTGGTCCTGCCTAGAGCAGGGGGCTGGACTTGATGACCTTCTGAGGTCTCTTCCAGTTCTATGGTTCTATGATTCTATGATCTACCTGTCTTGGTCAGCAGGGTTAACGCCTCCCAGTTGGGGTATGGGTTTCAGGCAAACACTGCCGGCCTGTTACAATCACACATTCGGTCTCCCTCACCCGGATTCAGTTCATGGACAAATGCGCAAGTGGTCAGCGGCCAGGTGTCATGTGGAGGTGACGAGCTCAGAGTTACACCCCCTGCCTGCTGAAATGCACCTGCCTTTGTGGACTGATTCACCGTTCCTGGGGGGCCCCGGGAGCAAACACCAAGGGCTGCACAGTCAAGTGACCCCGATATGAGCGTACATGCAGGTAGCCATTGGCTGTCAATGCAGTGCCATTCCTCCATCATTCTGCAGGCAGGGACAGGCCCAGGCTCCACTTCAGCATGCACCCCAGTGCCCAACCGCTGTCCTGCACCTAGCGCTATCCATGAAGGAAAATGGTACATTTATGGTGCCTATTTAATCATATAAAAAGGACAGACTTCATGATATCTGCAATGACCTAGAGCTATCCAGCACCTGTGGCTCCCATTCCCTGCCCTGGCAGGTACATAGCACCTCTTGGGACCAGGCATGGAAAAAACCATATAACAGGTATAGTCTGACATTGCTGGTAGCCCTTTGATGACTGCTCTGCCCTCTTAGGCTATGTCTACACTACAAGGTTTTTGCGCAAAAACTGGCGGCGTGTCCACACCTCAAGTGTAGTTTTGTGCATGAAAATCAACAGCACAAAACGCTTTTGTGGGTAGAGTTATTCCTCTCCCCACGAGGAATAACTCCTTTTTGGGCTACAGCTCTTGTGCAGAAAGGCAGGTGTGGACACTCTGGAGGGTTTTTTGCACAAGAATCCCTATGGGAAAAAGCACAGGTGCTCTGATGGCCATTCTGTTAATGGCCATCAGAGCTTTCTTGCGCAAGAGTATCCACGCAGTGTGGATGCTCTCTTGCGTAAAAGCACATCGCTTTTGCGATGTGCTTTGAGGTCCGGACGCGCTTTTGCACAAGAAGTTTCTGCGCAAGACCTCTTCCACAAAAGGCTTCTTGCGCAAAAACCCTTCAGTATAGACTAAGCCTTAGAGATGCTTCCCCAGAGAGACTCTTGCATTGACTGCCTAAAGACACGAAGAACAAAGTGGCAGGAAGAGGGTGTCAGCGTCATAGGGAAGCCACAGGGTATAATACTGACAGCAGGGTATCGTGTGCGTGTGTCCCTGTCCTTTAAGGCAAAGCAGCTGTGCAGAAACTCCTGCACTACTTCCATCCAATGCAAACGGGAATTGCCCCAGAAGCTCCCAAAAGCAATGATAAGATTGGAGCTGGCAACTTGTCATGCTCACAAAGCCTGCTGTCCGATCCAGTCTCTGTGACTTTGGTTCCTGAGTAAGACCAGATCACCTTTGGGACCGGGAGCCAGGTATAACCAAGAGCTTAGTTACACCTTGTGGATTATTCCACATGCACTGCACGGAGTCACAGCTTGGTGAGGAGGTGAGAGGCATCGAGTCCATTAGCTTGGGATAAAGCTAATGATTAGGTTATTCATCTTGAGGTTGACTTTTTGGGCCCATGCCCCGAATAAGCCCTCTCAATTGGTACCACCTGCAGACAGACACGCCCCCTTCCCCATTGAGCCGGTGTAGTAATAATTCTGCTGGGCCAGGATTTTCAAAAGAGTCTCTCCCCTGCAAGCTCAGCTCCCACTCCAACAGCAGAAGAAGTGCTCAGCGTGAAGGCACTCAGCTTGGTAGGTGCTAACCTCTTGAAAACCTGCCCTCAATTGTGGGTGCGGAAAAGTTAGAAATGGGACCCTGATCGCTCTCGAAAATTCAGCCTTGCAGTCCGTGCCCTGCTAACGGGGCTATCACAGTGAAACTTAAAGCCAACAGCTCCTCATTGTTCATAGGTTTTTGGTTGCATTTTTAATTTTGTTTCAGGCCATTTGGTCATCCTAGCACAGGCTGATGGGTACGATCCCATTTCGGAGCTGCACGAAGCCAGAAGCTGAACAGATTTATTTGGCTGCCTCGGAGTTATTTTTTATTTATTAGTATTAGTATCATAGAAAAGCTTTTTCTTCAAAAGTCAGGAAATGACCTGCCAAAAAATAATAGACATTGAGTAGGAAGCGCTTTGGCCTTTAGACATTTCATTAGGAGACTCAGTGATAAAAGCACAGGCCCAGGCATGGGATGCAGAGAGGAAGCCGGATCCTTTTACGCTCAGCAGCTTGGAGCCTGCTTTTCACAGGGGATTTTGCTAGGAATCTGAGCGGAGGGCACAACTTTTCATTAGGACGAGAGAGGCACAAAGCTTTGGGCTTTGTTTTTCCTCTATAAAAAAAGACGCTGCTTTGCCAAGCAAAGCTGAGGATCCTTTCAGCCCTGGATTTAAATATATTTGCAGGAGAGGAATGGCTAGAAAGCTAAGCACCCCACCACCACACCGTTCCCTCCCCGTTTGGGCCCAGTTCTGGTCTCACTTCCACTCGTGTAAATCAGGAGTCATGCCAGTGAAAGCAGTGGAGTCACATGGGTGCAAAAGCAGGGTCAGATTAGAATTGGGACCTTATGCCTCTAAATGATCCCCCTCTCTCCCCCCACACACACCTATTTTAATTGCAAGGGTTAACATTCCCCCCCCCCCGGCCATCCCTCAGGAAATGAACTGGGGCCTCAGTCCAGTCTAGGACAAGGCACAACCCATGGGCAACACCGCACTGACTGTTGCTAATTCAGCGGAGCAGCCACGGGCGGAATGCTCCACGGAGACTAACTTTGCCACTAGGAGTGGGGCAGTGGCTGACCACGCCCCAGACGGGCATTCTAGGTGGAGACACTTCTGCTGCTTGTGTTGTTCCCCTTCTGGGGAGATAGCTCCATTCACTGGCCTTCCACCGTTCTAAATTCACTGGGCCGCATCCTCCACCACAGGAAGTTGTCCTGGCTCCATTTAGGTACGCAGCTTGGGAGTCCTCCTGGGCCCTTTTTTAACATTTGAAAATCAGATTTCTTCGGTGGCCAGGAGTGCCTTTGGGCAACTTCGTTTGATCCGCCAGCTGCAACCCTTACTGAACAAGCATGACTTGGCCACAGTGATCCATGCTCTTGTTACATCCCGACTGGATTACTGTAATGCTCTTTATATGGGGCTGCCTCTAAAGAGCCTTCAGAAACTTCAACTGGTCCAGAATGCAGCTGCTCGAGTTTTAACTAACACTAGTTATACGGAGCACATTATGCCAGTGCTTCCGGTATGTTTCCGGGCACAATTTAAGGTCGTAGTTATGACCTATAAAGCCTTACATGAGTTGGGTCTGGGGTAACTGAAGGACCATCGTCTCCCATATGAACCTGCCCAGGGATTAAGGTCAGCTGTGGAGGCTTTGCTTCGTGTTCTCCCACTTGTGGAGATAAGATTAACATCTACACGGAACAGGGCATTCTCAGCTTTTGCTCCCAGGCTGTAGAATTCTCTTCCTCGGGATATTCATATGGCGCCATCGCTAGCGTTGTTTCGGCGTCAGGCTAAAGCCACCCTTTTTATTTGTGCTTTTATTAATGTTTGAGTTTGTATGTGTGTGCTTCTCCTCGCTATATGTTTTTAGCTGGTTATGTCCCTCTGGGGTCTCATATTTTAAATGTTTATATATATTTGTATTGTGTTTTTTTGTAAGCCGCCTTGAATATTTTAAATAGAAAGGCAGGGTAAAAATATTTAAATAAAATAAATAAATAAATAAATAAATTTACACCAGCTGAGGAGCTGGCCTCTTAGCTATTGTATGTGAATTTCCCCAGCCTAGACCTCAATACGTACTTATAAAGTCAGTGAACAAACTCCTACGACTCTGTCAAACCTTAAAACAATAGCCAATATTGACGTCAGACCCGTACTTGCCTTTCGGAGGGCTGCTGTATTTGGTGGGCCGGACTCTGTTCACTGAAGTTAGTGGAGTTACTGCTGATTTGCGCTGGTGTACAGTCATCCAGCCAGCCAGCCATGCAGCATTTAATGAGACCACTGTAGTTGCTAGGGCAGCTGTTTTGATGATGTAATTTTTCTCTGACAGTTCATTGGCTGGATATAGTGTGAGCCAACATACTGTGTTACACTTAGAGAACTAGAATGAGTTTTCTTGTGCGGGGGATAAGACGCTATGCCGCATTTATTGAGAACGCAGAATTCATTTACTGTCCCTAGCTGCTATATCTATCCACCACACATACACACATTTCTACGGACGGGATATAGTTACAGCCTCAGTTGCTCATGCTAGTCCTTTGGCCAGGTGGTCTAGACAAGAGGAGGCGGGCCAGATTGGGTCAGTGCACACCGATACTCCTGGAGGCTGATCATACAACTGAAAAACCCGAATCACTCTGGCTGCTATGTCTACATATGCCCTAGTCCGAAATAGCTATTTCAGAATAGGCGTTATTCCGCATAAAATGACGGTTACAGAATTCAAAATAAGATGCCCGTTATTTCGAAGTACCAGGCTTGCTGTGTGGGCGCTCACTTTGTTATTTCAAAATAATGCTGCTGTGTAGAAGTGCCCTTAGAGGAGCTGGCTTCCGGGACTGATCCAGTTGCACACCCACACCCATGTTGAGCTTACAGACACACACCTAACTGGAAACAGAATTAAGGCTGTACAAAGTTTAAAACGAGGTTTCAGGTACTATATAAAAAAAGTTACCGTAACAGATTCTTCAAAGGCAATGTGTAACAAATTCATCCAAAATTTGTAACAAAGGGTTACTAACAAATTCACCCAAAAGTGGTTAACACCGTTTCATTGATAAAACCCCATTCATATAAATGGGGCCACAGTTCATGGGTCTATATAACATCACATTGGTAGATATAATTCATTAAAAGGGCAATTTAATTCTTCAGCCCTACAACTGGAGAGTGACATGATTGGAGTTCTGTGGGGAAAACTCTCTGAACTGCTAGCCCTACTTAGACTACATCCCTGCTCCTGTAATTGAATGGAGCCTCTCATATAAAGCAGCTGGCCTTTGTCTAATTCACCTCCAGATTTTAAAGGCCTGACACTTTTTTGCTTTCCTGAAGGGGCTGAGCACCTCCCATTCCAGCTGAAGGCAGGGAGTCGACACCTCTGAAATTCAGGCCCTAAATCTAACTGCAGACATGACAGAGGAAGGCTGGGCTCGAGGTTATGGCGACACACTGCTCTTGTGAGATCTGGAGTCAAACCTCTGCCGTGAGGTAGGCTTCCTCTGTGATTATGGACAAGTCACTGACCCTTGCTCCTGCTGCAGTGCGGGCCTACCAAAGGGGATAACACAGGGATGTCATTAGCCGTGAGATCACATTCTGCATCTAGGACAGAGGATTATGATGTTGCCGCAAGCGAGATTCTGGCCGCCTGCAGCTGATGGTGCAGAAGGCTGGTCCCCGAGGAGCAAGGCTAATTTTGCACTTCATTTGCAGGCAGCAATGACGGGGAGGAAAACGCAGGAAAATGTACGTGACGAGTTTGGATTTCACGTCTATGGTTTTCAGAAATGACTAAGGCTAGTGAAAGACGCCAGCTGGACAGCTTTGGAGACTGAAACCCTCCATGTAGTCACAGAACAAGCACAGCAGCCCTGGAAGCTTCCCCCAGCCTTGCCCTGCTACTACACTTCAAGCCTGACATCTCAAAACTGCCTCTGGGAGTAAGTTCTATTTTCATGCTCACTCGGGCCAGGGCCTTTCCGCGAGAGGCTTCCAGCCACAGGCAGGTGACCAATCTGATTAGCTTCTATGATGAGGTAACTGGCTCTGTGGATATGGGGAAGTCAGTGGATGTGATATACCTTGACTTTAGCAAGGCTTTTGATACAGTCTCCCACAACATTCTTGCCAGCAAGTTAAGGGAATGTGGATTGGATAAATGGACAGTAAGATGGATAGAAAGCTGGCTGGAAGATCGGGCCCAGCGGGTAGTGATCAATGGCTCGATGTCAGGATGGCGGTCGGTTTCTAGCGGAGTGCCCGAAGGTTCGGGTCTGGGACCAGTTACTCGAGGAGTAACGGTAGTTCGAATTAGGATCTCTAATTCGAACTACCTACTCAGTGCCGCGTGTAGCCGCGGGCATGGAGTTCTGACTAAGGGGGGATTTAAAAATGGTGGTGCCTGGGAACATGCAAATGAAGCCGAGGATATTTAAATCCCGGGCTTCATTTGCAACTCTGGTTGCCCTCATTTGCCTACCTAGCTCGAACTAACGAGCTAGTGTAGACATACCCATATATAGTAGCCCAATGTCTGTGACTCTGTAATGCTGAAATGCTGGCTTTCCCTCTGGGCGGCGCTGTTGCCTCCCGCTGTGGCGCTTGGCTGACTTCCGCGCCGCTCAGCCGGGCCACTGCAGGGGAGCAAGCGGCGCAAGTGGATGTTTGGGCTCTGTGCTCCCCATGCAGCACAGGGCCGCTTGCTCCCCCACGGCGGCCCGGCTGAGCGGTGCAGAAGTCAGCCGAGCGCCACGGCGGGAGGGGAAGGGGGGCCGGGCGGTGATGTATATGGCCAGGGGGCGGGGCCTGGCTGTGTGCGTCACTGCCCGCTTCGCCCTCCGCCGTGGCGCTCGGCTGACTTCTGCACCGCTCAGCCGGGCCGCAGCATGGGAGCAAGTGGCGCAAGTGACCATTTGGGCTCCACGGTCCCCCGAGTGAGAGGCAGGAGGGGGAGGAGAAGAGAAAGAGAGAGACAGAGAGAGAGGCAGGAGGTGGAGGAGAGCTGAGGGGGTGGAGGCAGTAGGAAGAGAGAGAGAGAGAGAGAGAGAGAGACGGAGCGAGAGACCAAGGCTCAGGAAAGAAGACCGACGTGGAGGAGAGACCTGAAAATCCCATCTTATGATGGGCTAATTGGCTAGTTAGACAATAATGGGAGGAAAGAAAGTGATGGTGTCGCTGCTTTACCCACAGGGAACTATGGTACAACGTAAAGATAAAATTGGAAAAAGTGCCTAAGTCCCATTTTCAGAAATGGATGAGGTACTTAGGAGCCTAAACCACCCAAGGGAAAATTTTCAAAGGTGGCTTAAGTCTCAGTGAAAGTGGTCAGGACTTGTCACTTTTGAAAATAGGACTTAGGCAGCTAAGTCCCTAAAATGTCATGTTCAGGGTGGGAACTGAAACCAGCTCTCCTGTGCCCACGTCAAGTATCTTACTCATGCATCCAACCCACCCTCTTGAAACAGCTGTCTTCTGACACATTCTTTGGCTGCAAGAGATTGATAGCATCCACACTCAAATGCTGATTTATGCAGAGGTCAGAGAACATAAAGGGTTGATGACAAAATCTGAATGGCACTGATCAGTATCTCGGATACAGCGAGCGAATCTTGACTCCAATCTAGGATGTTTTGTGAGTTCTGTAAAGGGAAATGCAATGCATGTGGGGGGGGATGGAGGGAAGAAATTGCCCGCAAGGCTCTGAAAACTTGAGATTGTGACTGATACCATCACCAACATAGCACTAGAGAAAGAGGGAAGGAAAAAATTGTTTATGGAAACACATTCATGAAGGCAGGAAATGATTTCAATGTAATCACTTTTTGTAAATCTCCGTCAGAGCCAGGTCCCATCTGATAGTCCCAGACAAGAGAGGGGAAGAAAACTGCTTTTCTCCTTTCAAATAACATTGTGTCCTCAGGCAGAGAGGAGTTTGATAAAACATGAAAGCATCGAACAGCAAAGGATCTGGTTGGAAGTTTTAATCAGATCTCGGAGAAAATCATTGCTGGGGCAGCTTCACACTTCACAGGATGGTTTTGGTCTGATTTCCCTCTTCAAGATGAGTGATACATTTAACGCTCCTTGCTAAACAATTTCTCTGCTAAACAGAGCCTCTAATTTAAAAAACAACAACCCCTCCCCACAGTTGGGTGCAATCTGCAGAAAACAACCCTATTTCTTGGCTTTTTTGGACCAATCCTAGGCTGTCCAGACAGGAAATTGTTTGGGTTACGTGTTCCAGTTCTTGAGCTCTCTGCTTTGAGCTTCAGATCAAAGCATTTTAATCCACTCAATCGCCACTTTATTCTTTAATTAAAAACAAAAGCTCCCTTATTCTAGAGCAGTGCTTCTCAAAGTAGGCTGCAGACCCGCTTTGGTGAAGCCACTGGCGGGCCCGTGCTGCTTTGTTTACCTGAAGGGTCCATAGCCATGGAGCCTTGCGGCTCCCATTGGCTCCGGTTTGCCATTTCCAGCCCAGGGGAGCCACGGGAAGTGGTGTGGCCCAGTCCACTTTGAGAAACACTGTTCTAGAGCAATGGTCATTGCACCATGTGAGGCTGTAGTTTGAATGACACTGTTACTTCAATGAGGGATACTGACTGTCCAAACTGGGAAGTGCTGCATGTAGAGAAAAAGGACGGGCTAGGGATTATGGAGCTAGTATTGGATTTGGGTGACTTGGGTTCAGTTCCTTGCTTGGTCTCAGTGCACTGTTATGGCCTTGGTCAAGTCACTTAGTCTCTCTTCTGTGCCTCTGTTTCCCACCGTTACAACAGAAAGAACAGCAGGGGCTTGGGAGAATGACCTATGTGGCCGAAGTGACTGTGCATGTGATCAATCTCCACCCTGTTGAGGGAGGATGGTTCTTGTACCCATGTAAGACCGTGTGGAGCCCAGTTCATTTCCTGCTGCTACAAATGCCATATGCGAGCAGATACACTGCAGATGGGAGCCATGTAAGTACCTTCATAGGCTGCACACTTGGTGAGGGATTTATTTTCTATCTGTGGCATGAGCAAGTTCAGCATGATGCCCTGGGACATCATGAACCTCTCCATGTATCTCCACTGGACTATATATAAAGAGTGGCTAATGATCAGCCAGAGGGGAAGGATGCTTTTGTAGTTAAGGCACTGGCCTGGGCTGTGGCCTGATTCCCCATTACCCTGTAGCATGTGCCGTACTTTGCACCCCTGCACAGTCAGTGTAACGCGTTACCCTTCTGCTAGCTGAAGCATCAGGAAAACTGGCTTCTAGTCCCACCGCTGCCACTGTGTAAGCAAATCCCCTCCCCTCCTCCTCCTCCTGCCTTGTCTCATTAGACCATAAGCTTGTTGGAGTAGGGATGGCATCTCGCTATGAGTAGGTCAAGGTCTAGCACAATGGGCCCTCTATGCTACTGCAATAATGATGACCCATTTTGTCCTTGACCTTCCCAGGAAGAGTGCTAACGATGGGGCTTTTCACGAGTGCAAGGAGAGCTACCAGGGCATTTCAAGTGGGTCATCCCATAGAGCCAGCACTTAGCTCCTAACTGTGACGTAGTGGGGGCTGTATTCGTTGAGAGGGACACAGCATAGTCATACTTGCTGTTACAGGAACCAGGAGCACCCAGCACAATCCATCTTGGGGATAGGGGCCCCTGCCCGGCTTCCCCAAGCCAGCTAGACTCCCCTTTCCCTGAGCCAGCTGAAAAATTAACTCACACACCCAGCAACAGGTTGTTAACTCACATAGCCAGCAACATAATTGTATGTGATTCCTACTGTCCTGTGCTGCTCTGTAGTGACTCTGTGAGTGTGTGTGTATGTGAGAGAGTGTGTGTGTGTGTGTGTGTGTGTTGCCCAGCAGGAGATGGGATCCTTGGATGAGAACTTCTGAGGGAAGACACATAGGGAACAGCCCAGGCCATCCTGTCACATGATCTTAGGGGGAAATGCAACCAGTGATAGTGAGATAACATCTCCCCCCCCACACACACACCTCCTCACGCAGGACAGAGGAGGGGGTGGGGCTGCTTAAAGGGCTGGGACCAGTTGCTGGGTGTGTGAGTTAATTTTTCCGCTGGCTCCGGGAGAAGGGAGTCTAGCTGGCTTGGGGGGCCGGGCAGGGGCCCCTATCCCCAAGATGGATGTTGCTGGCTGCTCCTGTTTCCTGTAACAGCAAGTCTGACTACGCTGTGTCCCTCTCAATGAATAAACCTTCTGTTCTACTTGCTGGCAGAGTCACATCTGGCTGCAGATGGGGGTGCAGGGCCCGGTGACTCCCCCACACTCCGTGACACTAACGTCCTGTGTTGGATTCAAAGCAGCGACCTACGTAGGTCAGGCACCCCAAGGCTGGAACAGGGATTAAAAGAGGGGGACACTTGTCGCAAGCTGCTGGACTGACACGTGCAGTGCTGCCTGGTGGTGCAGTGGGGCGAAGGTAGGCTCTCTACCTGCCCTGACTCCGTGTAGCTCTGGGAAGTGTCAGGCAGGTCCCTGCTGCTCCTTGGCTCTACATTCTGTCCTGCCCCCAGAGCGGTTCTGCAACTCCCATTGGCCAGGAACTACAACCAAAGGGAATTGTGGGGGTGGTGCTTATGGGAGCAAGTCTCCTTCTTAGGGACTTCCAAGCCATTTCCTGGGATCTGCCTTAGGTAAGCACCACCTGGACCCTGCACCCCCTCCCATGCCCCAACAACAAGTCCCTTTCTGCACCCTGAATCCCTAAGCCCCAGCCTGGAACGCCTCCTGCACCCCAAATTCCTCATCCCTGGCCCCACCTCAAAGCCTGCACTCTCTCTGCATGTCACCCCTCTGCCTTAGCAGTGAGTCCCCTCCCATACCCCAAATCTGCACCCTCAGCCCTACCTCAGAGCCCCCTGCTCCAGCCAGCGTGCCCCCATACATCAACCCCCTGCCCCAGCCTGGTGAAAGTGAGAGTGGAATGGCATGAGGGGGTGGAGCCTCAGGGAAAGCGGGGGACTGAGGCCAGGCCTTGGGGAAGGGGCGGGGCAGGGGCAGGACAAAGGTGTTTGGTTTTGTGCCATTAGGAAGTTGGCAACCCTAGCAGTGGCTGAACTCACTGATGTGACAGAAAGAATAAGGAGGGCGCCTCAGTGGTTTAGAGCAGTGTTTCTCGAGGTTTTTTTTTTATAAAGTACCCCTTTTTCAAAACAACAAAAAATTATAAGTACCCCCAGTACCTACAGTGTTCAGACACACAACATTTTTTTTCTACCGTTGCAACACATTTGTTGAAACAACTTAATCGTAGCCAGGCGGGTGATGACATTTTTGGGTGTAAAAAGTACAAAATTAATAAAAAGCTGTAATACTTAAAACCAAAATTCAGTTTTCTCCAAATTTCAGTTGTGTTGATGTACCTCCACCTCCTCCCCAACTTCTCTCAAGTACCCCTGAGGGTACTGGGACCACTGGTTGAGAAACCCTGGTTTAGAGAAGAGAGGGAAACACAGTGCTTAGCTGCGGAGGTGATTAATAGGCTGCAGATGTGAGGTAATGCCTGTGCAATGGGAGATTAGGGCCCTACGAGCAGTGGAATTAGTAGCCATGACCCTTTTGAAATGAGTTGTTCTCCACAACTGCCTGGCTAACGTGCAGAAGGGAAGGAAGAAATTGAAAGTCTAACAGTGATTGGAAAGGTCAAGCTGCCTAGTCGAAACAATCCGTCTTCCTAGCACGGCTCTCCCTGTGCTTTCACACGCTAAAATGGTGTCCCTCCACGCACGCACGATGCCAGCAAATCTGCTCGACACACCAGCTGGCCATCCTGTGGGAAATCCTGATACTCGTTTTTGTTCCGAGGCGGAATGAAATGAAAAACCGTCGTTGATGCTGTGAAACTGCACCTGAAAAAAAATCATTTGCATCAAAACCTTCATCTGATTTCACCTCTTAAAAATGTTGTGTTACTTTAGAATCAAATAGAAGATACATTTCAACACAGAAAGTTGTGTCAAAGTACAATCAAGAAGGTCAGGAGAAAATTGGTGGCGGTCTAGCAGTGAAGGGATTTCATTTGGTCAAAAAGTTGCTTTTTTTTTTCCTTCAAATTTTCTTTCAATATTCAGTTTCAATGTAGAAGAAAAAGCACTTTCTAATGGCAAAATGCACCCGCAGAATATGTTCAGCCAGCTCTTGCTGCTAGCATGGTTGTAGAGTCAAACACTCTCTCCACCTCCCAACAAATGCGGATCACCACGGTTGTGGTGCTCCCAAGCGAGTTCCAGGCCTCTCACCCCTTCTTGCAATCACAGAGGCAGGTACATCGGCATTCTGAGAGCAGGGGGATGGGGAGGGAAGAGTCATCGCTCTGAAGTCCTCAGCTGTTCACTAGGAAGCCCTCCACCCTCTTGTAGGGGTTTGTGAACCCAGGTCAGGTGTTAGATGCGGGAAGGGTTGCCAGATGGTCTCCCAAAATACACCCGGTATTTTTTGGTTGAGAAAAAAAAAAAAAAAAAAAAAGGAATGCGGGATAAGCGGCTGGGACTCCCAGCCACTCCCCCCGCCAGGCTTCTGCGCAATCACAGGCTCCTAGCGCCAATCGTGGCCCCGCCTTCCAGCCACTCCCCCCGCCCATGCCAGGCTTCCGTCCGGTGTGCAGCCGGGAAAATCAGAGAACACATTGCACGTGTCCGGTATTCTCTGATTTATTTACCGGACAAAGAGTACAAATACCGGACTGTCCAGTAGAATACCGGACACCTGGCAATCCTAGATGGGGGTGTTTGGAAGGGAGTAAGAATGGGGCCTGCTCAGGGATGATTGTGCAGGCAGGGTACTGAAGGCCAAGTTTGGGCCCTATAGCAGTTTGTTGGTTTGTGTTCATTAAATGATTGGATCTAATAAGCCAGCATATGCCTTCCCCTGCAGGGTACAGGGCAGCAGGAGATGGGCACATTATATGATGGCAGGGCTGGCCTTACCATGAGGCGAACTGAGGCGGCTGCTTCAGGTGCCAGACTGAGGGGGGCGCCACTAGGACCCAGAGTGTAGAAAATTAAAGGTTTTGGCCCAAGCGAGGGGACATGGGGGCTTCATTTGAGTTCCCTGCCTCAGGTGCCAAAATGTCGTGGGCGGGCCCTGTGTGATGGTGTCATGATTAGGGATGTTAAATTGTACATAATTAGCTAATTGAACAGTCGATGGAATTTCCATCGACTACTCAATTAGTCAATAAGGGGAGGACACTCGCTACCCCCACTGTGGCTCTGCATTTTAAATGTAGTAAGAGGCAGCTGCAGGAGCAGCCTGAGGCCAGCTGCGGCAGCTGGCGCCCCAGGTGGAAGCTGCGATCGGCGCCCCCCGCCTGCACGGCCGTCAATGGCTGTGATGTAATCACGGGGCGCTCCAGCACCCCATGACGTCATCATCGGGTGCCCGGGCCGGTGACACTCTAGGCAACTGCCTAGTTTGTCTAGGCTCACGGGCCACCCCTGGACAGCTGGGACTAAGCCGTCCTGGCTCATGCTGGCTCCGGGACCACTGCAGTTCTGCCTCTCCTTCCCCCTCCCCATGCCTGCACCAAGGGGACAGTGCTGGGCGGAACTGGCTTTTAAGCCGGTTCCCTCCGGCACTGGCTCCTTCTTCCCCTTCCCCTTACTACCTCTGACACTGAGGCAGCAAGGGGGGAGAGGGGAAGCAGGTAGTTGTCTCGACTACCTGCTAAGCATAGACTTATCGGGTAGTCAGCTACTCCCTTACATCCTTAGTCATAATGCCAACGGATAGCCACAGGCCCTAGCCTGAGCCCACAAAACTCATTTTGCTGGTGAAGGGATTTCCCCTTTGAATTCCGGTACAGACTAGTGGTACTGTGCTGGGAGCTGTGCAACCTGGCTTCTCCTCCACCTCGGGCACAGGCGCGCTAGGCAATCTTGGGCAAATCACTTCCCCTTTCTGTGCCTCGGTTTCCCCATTTGTCAAATGAGGAGAATAAGCCTGACCCACTTTGTAAAGCACTTTGAGATCTACCGATGGCACATGCTGTCGATGAGCTAGGCTGTACTGCCTGAAGTCCAATCCACTCCGGTGCAGAGTCCAATCCAGCCATGTGCGTTGCATGTCTCCCAGTCTTCTGCTTGTTAGGCTCCTCTTGGAGCACAGGGATTTCCGGGAACACACCTTCCTCATTTCAGGAACAAAACTTATGTTAACGTCCATGGGTGCAGGATCACCCTCTGCACGGGGGCAGGTGATCCCTAGAGGGTAGAGCATGACAAAGGATCTCAGGGCCCCTGCGTTATATTCCTGCCTTGTCTGCATGACCTTGGCCAGTTGTTTCCTCTCCCCGTGGCCCGCTTTGACTATGAGACCTGTAAAGCTGATACTCTCTCGTAGGTTTGTACAGTGCCTTGTACAATGGGCTCGGGTCTTAGCTGGGCTCTCTAGGCCATCCTGTGGCAATGATCTTCGAGTCAGTGCTTGCCTAGTCTGGCAGAGAATGCTGAATTGTTAGTAGGACAGCAGCAAACAAAGATCAAAGCCCTACGGTTGGGCACTGTATGGAAACTTACTGAGAAGGGCCCAGATCCTCACAGGTATCGAGGTGCCTAACTCCCATTGACATTGATGATCTGAGCTAGAGTCCCCACCCTGAAGAGTTTACCATCACTTGCCTTTCTGATATTGTGTAAAATGCTCCCCAGTGTTACAGCAGCCCACATGAAACACGAGGGCGTTAAGATGCAGCCCACAGAGCTGCTGAGCCTTTTGAAACTGAAGGCCTCTCTAGTTAGATTGGTAGCTCTTTGAGGTAGGGGCCATTGCTTGTTCTTGTTATGCTAGGTGCTGTACAAAGTAGGGATGTTACATTTCAATTAATCAGCTAATCGAGTAGTCGATGGAATTTCTATTGACTACTCGATTAGTTGATGCGGGACGGGGTGCTGGCTATCCTGGCTACACCTTTGCCTTTTAAATGTAGTAAGAGCTGCAGTAGAAATTCCATCAACTACTCGATTAGCTGATTAATTGAAATTTAAAAGGCAGAGGCACAGCGGGGAACCCGGAGCAGTCCTCGCTTGACCCGGTTCCCCACTGCAGCTCTCCCTCCTCTGCCCCCCCCGGTGGAGACAGTGCTGGGGGGAACCAGCTTTTAAGCCGGCTCCCCCCAGCACCAGTTCCTGCTCCCCCCGCCTTGCTGCCTCTGTGTCAGAGGCAGCAAGGGAGGGGGGAAAGTGACTAGTCGAGTAGTGACTCGACTACCCCACAAGCCTATGCTTATGGGGTAGTCAACTAGCTGACTGGTCGCTTACATCCCTAGTACAAAGGTCCCAATCTGTGACTGCAGCTCTGAGATGTTAACCCAATGCACATAATCAATTGTAATATTAACGAATGTGCAAAGAGTACAGGGCTGCCTCTTGTCCCAGCTTCCTTAGAGGTGTGATGTGTTCGCCAGATGTTCCTTTGTACCATCATCCTGGGTGTCTCCTTTGTCTCCTGCACAGCTGGGAGGTAAAAGGCAGAAAGAAGAGGGTGGATTTTGGGAGGAAAGGGAGAGAAACAGCCACCGAAGCCGCAGGAATGAATGAGCGAGTGCTGGTCTGCTGGGTTTGTGGAGAGCAGGGGTCATTGCTGACACTGCGAGGGCAATTTCACTGCAGCTCTCGCGGGCCTGTTTCGGAGTGCCAGATAAATTAAATGAAGTTGAATTAATTAGGGTAAAAATAAATTGATTCCAGTTGTTGAGTTAGGAGTTTGCAGCAGCGTAACTGATTGGTGCGGAGCTAGTCTACAGAAACTAAGCCACTCCGCACTGGACAGGGAAAGATAGAAGGAAATAGGGAGGGAGGCATCGGACACCAACGGGCGTTGAGCCCATGGTTGTTGATGATGAGCAGCGTAACTAGATGGATTTTAAACTGAACTGAGGAGGGATTTTCAAAAGAGCTTTGGTGGTTTAGGGGCACTGAGTTGGCCCTGCACTGAGTTGGCCCTTTCTCTCTGAGTTGGCCCTGCACAGTCAGGTAATTTATTTTAGTCTTGAGCCAGATCTGTGCTGGTGAGGAAACTAGACAAATAGATCAATGGTTAATTTCAGATACCATTGGAAATGATTGACTTGTACGGGGGCAGACTGGGGGAGATTTGGAGCCGCTGAGGATCTGAACTACAGGTGGAAGAGTCAATAGTTTGCCAAGCACCAATCTGGAAGGGAAAGAAAATGCTATTTTCAGAACTGCAAGTGGCCATTACAAACCGTGCAGCGTAAGCATGAAAATGAAAAAAAGTATTTACGAAATAGCTGAGCTGCCCAGACTTCCATAAACCTCAGAGGTTTAGCTGTAATCGGAGCAATTTCCTTGATCCCTTATTGTTCTGGGAAATGATTTTAGTGGATCAGCTGTTTCGCAGCATCTCCCAAAACAATATAATGATCACCAAAGCCTGCCCCTTACCAGCATGCTGAATGTCTCTGGATGCTTCGCTGATCGGCGCTGAGGTTCTTTCCCAGTGTTAACAACCCAGTTCTGCAGTGACTATCCAAGCACAACTCCCACTGGCTTCAAAACTCCTGCAGCCCCTTACAAACCAACTTACATTCTGGACGGTTGTGGAAAAGCAGGAAAATTCATAAACAAAAAATGTTGTGAAAAGGAGAATCCAGGTGAAAATGTATTGAATTGGGGGAGTTCACCTCATTTCTATATTTTCCCTACCTCAAAAAGCATTTTCTTTGCATGAAGCTGTTGAATAGTTATTGAATGAATAGTTATTATTTATTTGCATTATGGCTATACTTAGGAGCACCATCTTAGGCCAGGAACCTATGGCTACGTATACACTGCTGCGCTATTTCAGGATACCTCCAGCAGTGTTCCCTCTAAGCTGCGGGGAGAACAACTTCACAGGTGATTAATCAGCCCCGCCCGGTCAGTCCGCTCCATGCACGGAGCCCTCAGCTGGTTGGGGCTGATTAATCACCTGTGAAGCTGTGCTGCTGCGCAGCTTAGAGGGAACACTGACTTCCAGTATCCCAAAATAGCTATTCCACGTCTTCTGAGCGTGCCCGTTATTTCGAAATATAACAGGCTCGCTATTCCGACATCTCTGTAAACCTCATTCCACAAGGAGTAAGGGACATTTCAGAATAGCAATTTATTTCCAAATAAGTGCTGTGTAGATGGCGCCAAATTTAAAAATAAGCTATTTCGAAAGTGACTGAAAATAAGCTATGGTTTTTGCATAGCTTATTTCAAGCTTCGAGTACAGTGCAGATGCACCCTATGTGAAAAGATGTAAAAGATGGATTCTGCCCCCAAATTCTTGTTCCTCCAGTTCCCCAATGCCATATACTCCCTTGTAAATGCCTGTCACCTCACCCAGTGTATATCACCCATACAATCTTAAGTTGCTCCCCAAAACTTTGTAATAAGCAAAGATCAAAATAATAAATGGTTAAGAAACATAAAGTCCCATTCATCTATTTCCATTACACTGTAATAACATTAGAATGACTACACTCGGTCAGACCAATGGTTCAACTAACCCAGTATCTTCTAACAGTGGCCAAAGCCAGATATTTCAAAGCAAATACAAAAATCCAGGGCAATTATTGAGTGATCCATCCCTTGTTGTCCAGTTCCAGCCTCACCCCGTCAGAGGTTTAGGGAGACCAGTATGGGGTGGCATTCCTGACCTTCTTGGTCAACAGCCATTGATGGGCCTATCCTCTAGGGGCCAGGGGCGGCCCATGACTATAGGCCAACTCGTCCATCACCTAGGGCGCCGCCTTCAGCAGGGCGCCCAGGGTGCCTGATGATGACGTCACTCCATTGACGGCCGTGCAGGCGGGGGCGGCGATCGTGTGTTCCGCCTGGGGCACCAGCTGCCACAGCTCGCCTCGGGCCGCTCCTGCTAGGGACTGATCTAATTTTTTAAAACCCACTTATACTTTTGGCTTTCACAACATCCCCTGGCAATGAGTTCCACAGATAAACCATGAGTTATGTGCAAAACTATTTCCTTATGTTTATTTTAAACCTGCTGCCCATTAATTTCATTGGTGAACCCCAAGTTTTCTTTTATGTGAAGGTGTAAATAACACCTCTTCATTCATTTTCTCCACCCCATTCATTATTTTATAAACCTCTATCACATTCCCTCTTAGTTGTCTCTTCAATGGTCCCAGTCTTTTAAATCTTTCCTCATATGGAAGTTTTCCACACCCCTAATAATTTTTGTTGCCCTTACAGAGATTTTTTTTTTTTACAATTTTAATAGATCTTTTTTGAGATGTGACAAACAGACCTGCACGCAGTATTCAAAGTGTAGGTGTGCCATGGATTTTTACAGTAGCTTTTCTATTTTCCAACCCTTTCAAAATGGCTCCCAACATTCTGTTAGTTTTTCTGACTGCTGATGAACGTTGAGTAGATGTTTTTTCAGAATTAGCCATGGGACTCTGAAATCTGCATTTGTCAACACTTGCACCTGCCATTTTGTTGCCCAGTCACGCAGGTTTGAGAGATCCCTTTGTAACTCTTTGCAGTCAGTTTTAGGTGTAACTATCTTGAGTAACTTTGTGTTTTTGCCAGATTTCTGTTCACTCCAGTTCTCAGGTCATTTCTGAGGATGGTGAACTGCTCAGGTCCCAGAACAGATCTCTGGGGAGCCAGCAATTTACTCCTCTCCATTGTGAAAAGAGACCTTTTTGTTTCCTCACTTTTAACCAGTTAGCGATGAGAAGATCTTCCCTCTTACCCCAGGAGGGCTTACTTTGCTTAAGAGCCTTTGGCTTAGGACCTTATCAAAGGATTTCTGACAGACCAAGTACTGTCTTATCCTCACACTTGTTGACTCCCTCAAAGAATTCTAAGAGACTGATGAAGCAGGATTTTCCTTTACAAAAGCCACATTGCCTCTTGCCCAGCATCTCGTGCTCATCAGGGGTCTGATAATCCCGTTCTTCACGACAGTTTCAGGCAACCTGCCTGGTGCTAGATCTTTAAAAAAAAAATTGGTGTTAGCTATTCTCCTGTCATCTGATACAGGTTACTGCGATGGAGCAAAGAAACCTCACACCAGCCACAAAAAACAAAACAAAACAAAACAAAATGAAGTTGCAGAAAGTCTATGGGCCCAGCTAGCCCTGGCCCACTATATGTCACCCGGAGGGGGAAGAAAAGGACAGAGCATGGCTCAGTTGAGGGCTGAGTGGTGAAGAGGCAGGTAGCTCTTAAGGTTGCTTTTGCTGGGAGTCTTCTGGAGTTATGTCCTATCTCCTGGAGGCTACCTCAGCCAAACTGGGAGGTTTTGGGCACTAAGGGTATGTCTAGACTACATGCCTCTGCTGACAAAGGCATGTAAATTAGACATACCGACATAGTCAATGAAGTGGGGGATTTAAATATCCCCCGCTTCATTAGAATAAAAATGGCTGCCGCGTTGTGCAGGCTCAGCTGTTTGTCGGCACAAACCAGCAGTCAAGACGGGGATTGGTCGACAAGGAAAGCCGTTGCCGACCGATCCTGTAAACCTCGTTTCACGAGGCATAAGGGCATTCCCCTTGGTCAGCAGCCATTTTGTGCCGTCAGCCTTGCGGAACCAGGTAAGCATGGGGGCTGGGATCGGGGGGCTGGGGGTGTTGGGAGCCAGGAGAGGGCTCGGGGGCGGGGGGGGGGAGAAGCCGGGCGCTAAGTGTTTGTAGGGTTGCCAGGTGCCCAGCATTTTTGCCTCCTGGCCGGGGGGAAAAATCAGAAAATACCGGACATTTTAGGTGTCCGGTATTCTCTGAATTTTTTTACCAGACGGGAGGCAAAAATACCGGACTGTCCGGGTGAATACCGGACACCTGGCAACCCTATGGCAGCACCATCCCTGCAGACCCTGGGGAGGGCTGGGGTCTCCATGCTCTGCTTCTGCCCAGAGCGCCAACTTCGCAGCTCCCACTGGCTCGGAACTACGGGGCTGTCCAACCCGCCTGGGACCCTGGGTACTTACACAGGCTGCCTGCCACGGCCCTAGCTACAAGGCCCAGACCTGTTAACAAAGCTTCTCTGTCTCTCGGTGTGGCCCAGCCATTGCTCTGCCATCCGAGTATCATGCTGACCCGGTCTGGGTTGCGATATCGCTGGTAGAGCAGCCACCCACAGATGCTCCCTTCGCATCAATCAGGCCAAACAATCACTGAATAACCAGCTTCTTGGAGCAACAGCACCCAACAGAGACAATGGTCCTTCTCCTTCTCCATACAGCCTGTGAGAGCAGCGGCCATGCCTGCTAGGGCCTGCCAACCCACAGCTGCCTGAACTAAACCTGAGAGAGGAACCCAAGGCATGCAGACCCTGCACTCAGCCATGGGCTCGATCCTGCAGCACCTGTGAGAGGTGCCAAGCCTGGTCGGAGGGAGTGGAAAGGGGAAAAGTCCAGGGGAAGGCAGGGCTAAACCCAAGGTCCATGTGGGGCTGGGATTTTCCTCGATGCTGTTAGATGTCAGCGCCTCCCAGGGGCAGGCAGGCCCTGTGTGGGACTCCTACACGTGCTTGATCTGTGACTCACCTGTTTTCCTTTTTGGCCCTGTGGACTCTGGGATGGGCTGTGGGAAAGGCCTGGAGACAGGCTGAGGTGGGAATCAGCCCAAAGATGAAGCAGGGGGTCTGAGCAGACTGACCGTAAGCTGCTTGTTGCAGAGTCGCAGGGCTGGACCCCAGAGTAGAGGGAAGGGCCTGGGTTCTGGGCACGAAGATCCCAGAAGACAAGGGTGAAATAATTAGTGAGTCTGAAATGGGGCTGCTGGATTATTGCTGTGTTGGACCCTGATACCCAAGGAGATCTGGCCAGAGGAACCAATCATAGACTCATAGAACACTAGAACTGGAAGGGACCTCGAGAGGTCATCAAGTCCAGTCCCCTGCCCTTACGGCAGGACCAAGCACTGTCTAGATCATCCCTGACAGGTGTCTGTCTAACCTGCTCTTAAATATCTCCAGAGATGGAGATTCCACAACCCCCCTAGGCAATTTATTCCAGTGTTTAACCACCCTGACAGGTAGGAAGTTTTTCCTAGTGTCCAACCTAAACCTCCCTTGCTGCAATTTAAGCTCATTGCTTCTTGTCCTATCCTCAGAGACCAAGGAAAATAATTTTCCTCCCTCCTCCCTGAGACACCCTTTTAGATACCTGAAAAATGCTATCAAGTCCCCTCTTAGTATTCTCTTTTCCAAACTAAACAAGCCCAATTCCTTCAGCCTTCCCTCAGAGCTCATGTTTTCTAGACCTTTAATCATTTTTGATGCTCTTCTCTGGATCTTCACCAATTTCTCCCCATCTTTCTTGCAATGTGATGCTGAGAACTGGACACTATACTCCAATTGAGGCCTAATCAGTGCAGAGTTGAGCGGAAGAATGACTTCTCATGTCTTGCTCACAACACTCCTGTTAATGCATCCCAGAATGTTTGCTGTTTTTTTTTTTGCAACAGTGTCACACTGTTGACTCATATTTAGCTTGTGGTCCACTATGACCCCTAGATCCCTTTCTGCAGTACTCCTTCCTAGATGGTCACTTCCCATTCTGTATGTGTGAAACTGATTGTTCCTTCCTAAGTGGAGCACTTTGCATTTGTCCTTATTAAGCTTCATCCTATTTAGCAGTTGCAACCCCTCCCAGCTTGGTATCATCTGCAAACTTAATAAGCGTCCTCTCTACGCCATCATCTAATCATGAGAAACAGATGATCGTTGTCGGGCTGGAGCAACTGTTAGCAAGGGCATCAGAGAAAACCCAGCCACCCCATGCCCAGCCACGAGGGGCTGCACTGGTCGGTGAGTCTCACTTTTTTATCCTCTTTTCCCAAAGCTCCCTGGAAATGAGGGCATTGCTGGAAATTTCCTTCCCTCTCTGGGCTGTAATTAAGATGGCGGCGGCTTTGATGAAGGCGACTGCTATGTGGGTTTGATTCTGTATTAATATTCCATCAAGGTTGGCTGTCCTTCAGCATCCCAGCTAATTGCCCTGCTCAGTCTGCCAGATGAATAGAGCTCGCGCTAATGAGACGCGGAAGCTGCCAGTCTTCTGTTCTGAGAGCTCCTTCCCCAGACCACGTATCCACCAGAGCAATAACTCTGATTCCACACCTGGCCCACAACCGAATGCCCCATCTGTACCGGCTAGCGTAGAAGGGGGCTGTCCTGCTGCAGCTGACTGGCTGCCAGTGGCCTGCCCAGGCTGTAGGAACTGCACAATGCAGGGGATGGCAAAACAAGTTGATGGCAAAACACCTGCTGATTTCAATGGGGCCAGTATTTCACCCCGAGCTTCAGCCTGCGGCCTGTTGGATCGGACTCCCTGCAGCGCTTTGCCAGGAGGGAGATGCCTTCCCTTCCGTCTCAGGCTCATGAGAGGTGGTGGGAGCCATGCACTGAGGTCTCATAAGCTCCCTCTACAAGCTTGGGCTCCCCCGCAAGGGGCAGTGCAGCAAGCGGCACGCACTAACCACAGGAGTTCCTGCTCTCTTGGGGCTTCCCCTTGCAGCCCTGGTTGCAACCTGGCAGCTGTCAAGGTCTCAGTAAAACTGATTCAGCTGGGTACCATCACCCGCTGGGAGGAAACAAGGGTCTTTACCAAACCCCCATTCCTTGCCTCAGTGGATTCTCCCGCGACACTCGGTGATGCAGCCTCAACAGCAATCTCACACCACATGCCTGGCTCTTACACAGCCCTTCTCGCCTGTGGCTCTCCAAGCACTTCACAATTATGGGCGCCGGTGTGAGGCTCCTGACCGCAGGCAGTCATTCCCATGTCTGATGCTGCAAAGCTTCACACCTCTAGGCTGTGAACTCTTGGAGATAAGATCTGCTATTTGCCATAGGTTTGTACAGCACCTAGCGCATGAGGAGACCCCATTTGGCCTGTAAGACACTAGTACAATGTGCATGTTTAATAATAAATTATTTGCCCACGTAGTTGAGGGACTTGGGGGGGGGCTATCTGTTGGGGGTGGGTGGGAAGGGTATTGTAGCTGGTTGAGTGGGTGCATTGCTTGGGGGGAAAGAAAGAAGGGGTTGCAAGTTTGGGGAGGGTATTACTGCTGAACAGTATTGGGGCAGCTCCAGCTCAGGGGGGTGGTATGTTTGCAGTGGGAGCTGGAGGATAGGTTGAGGCTGGCGCATTGTTGCAGGTTACAGCAGAGGGTAAGTGAATTGTTGGAGGCATCTACATTGTCACCAGAACGGCTGGGAGACTGGCTGCCAATTCCCTGGCCTCTGTGTGGACCGCGCCCCGGATTCACACATCCATTCTAACTAGCTCTTGCCCGCACTCCTAAGCCTGCGCTCAGGGACAGGGCACGGCAGCCGGTTCTCATTCAGGGGAAGGAAGAAGCACGGAGGCAGCATTTTAGCACCAGGCACCTCCTGGGTCACTGATCACTGGCAGCATTTTGTCCCCCTCCAGGCAGGACCCCCTTGAAGGCAGACCCAGCCTGAGGAGAGGATGCTGTTCAGAGAAACGCGGATTCCTTTGAGCCAGCCCTTTCTTCTAGGCCTTCTGGCAAGCTGAGCTGTGCAAGTGAGAGGCATTGCGAAAGAGCACGGTTCTCTGGAGCTTAATTTGCAGCTAAAAGACTCCTCCTCTGCTGCTTGTCCTGCTGCCCGGGGGCAGCCTGGTTAATCTCCCCCTCCCCCCCCATCTCTGCTCCCTGCCTGGAAAACTGCTTCCAGGTCCCCCAGCATTGACTCCACTGGGTTTGGCTTGTAGCCTCTAAACAAACAAAAGCCAGAATTGTTTGTTTTGATTCACTCAGCCAGGATTGAGTGACCATGAGCCCTGCGAGGAGCTAGACCTGAAACAGCAGGTGGGGGCTGCTGATTGATTTGGGGGGGGCCGGAGGGGACCCGTCTCTGGAATAATTGGGGGTGGAGCTGCTGGTCGAGAATCAGGTGCAATGGCTGGAGTGTGGACCCCTCATTCCGAAGCCGTCCATTGGAACCAGCCGGGCTCCTGCCTCACTAATCTCAGAGGGTGGCTCACAGGGGGTGTAGGGTTGCCAGGTGTCCGGTTTTGAACCGGACAGTCCGGTATCTGAGGATTCTGTCCAGGAAACAAATTGAGAAAATGCCGGAGACAGAAATGTCAGGTATTTTCTAATTAGGTCAGTTTTATTATTATCAGGAGTATCAGTACATAGTTGCGTACTGCCTGGCTGGTAGAGACGCTCAGGCAGTACGCAACTACGCAGTGAGGGGGGGGCCGGGCCGGCGCGGGATGGAATCCTCGGGGCTGGACTCGCTTGCGTGCCCCACCAGGACCATGCACGGGACGGGCAGCACCCCAGGATCTGCATGCGCCCGGGTCAGCCCTGCCCCCTGCCGGCCAGTTACTCCCCTTGATCTCCCCCGGCCAGCCCCGCTCCTCCCGACCCCCTCCTGGCCAGTCCTGCTCCCCGCAAGCTCCCCTGGCCAGCCCCACTCCCCCAACCCCTCCCAGCCAGCCCTGCTTCCCACCAGCCAATTCCTTCCCTGATCTCCCCAGCCAGCCCTGCTCCTCCAGACCCCCTCCTGGCCAGCCCTGCTTCCCGCCGCCGGCTGGTTCCTTCCCCTGATCTCCCCAGCCAGCCCCGCCCCTCCCGACCCCTCCCAAACCAGCCCTGCTTTCCACCAGCCGGTCCTCACCCCCCTGATCAGCCACACTCCCCTGACCCATTCCCAGCCAGCTCTGCTTCTCGCCAGCTGGTCCCCCCCGCCGATCAGCCCCGCTCTCCCCAACGCCCTCCCGGCTGGTCCCCCCCTCCCGTTCTGAGATCATGTGTCCGGTATTTTTTTAAACCCATCTGGTAACCCTAAGACTACAGGCTTTTTGTGCAAGAAAGCCTGTTCTTGCGCAAAAACTTGCGGCGCATCTACACTGCACGCACGTTCTTGCGCAAGTAAATTTACAGTAAAGCATCAGAAAAGAGGGCTTCTTCCGGAAGAGTTATTCCTCTCCCCACGAGGAATAAGCCCTCTTGCGCAAGAGCTCTTGCACAAGAAGGGAGTGTGGATGGGCAACAGGGGTTTCTTGCGCAAGAAACCCCTATGGCTAAACTGGCCATCAAAGCTTTCTTGCGCAAGAGAGCGTCCACACTGCCATGGATGCTCTTGCGCAAAAGCACATGGCAGTGTGGACACGCTCTTGCGCAAGACCTTTTGCACAAGAACTCTTGCGCAAAACAGTTCTTGCGCAAGAAGCCTGCAGTGTAGACGTAGCCTAAGGCTACGTCTACACTGGCGGCTTCTTGCGCAAGAACATCTTGCGCAAGGGTTCTTGTGCAAGAAGTCTTGCGCAAGAAAATTTCCACACTGCCATGTGCGAGATGTGCTTTTGCGCAAGAGCGACCATGGCAGTGTGGACGCTCTCTTGTGCAAGAAAGCTCTGATGGCCATTTTAGCCATAGGGCTTTCTTGCGCAAGAAATCCCTGCCGAGCGTCCACACTGCCCTCTTGTGCAAGAGCTCCTGCGCAAGAGGGCTTACACCTGTTAAAAAAGAGCATAGCTCTTGCGCAAGAAGCTCTCGCTTACCATGCCGTACTGTAAATTTCTTTGCGCAAGAGCAGTGTAGACGCTCTGCAGATTCTTGCGCAAGAACGGCCATACTTGCGCAAGAAGCCGCAAGTGTAGACATAGCCTAAGAGTGCATCATAGAGATTACCAACTAAATCAGGAGTGGGCAAAATCAGGCCCAGGAGGCTGGCTCCGGCCCACCAAGCATTTCTCTCCAGCCCCTCCAGCTGATTAGCAGAGTATGCATACAGCTGGCAGTGTGTGCTTAGCTGCCTCTCCCACCACCTTGCTCCATCCTGCAGCTGAGCTGCTTCCAGGATTCTCTTGCTAGCTGTGCGGGGTGGAGGGGAGAGGATTAGGGTTAAGGTTAGGGTTAGAGCAGGGGTCAGGGAGGAGGAGACACACAGCGGAGCTGCTCCAGTGTGAAGCAGGGATGGGAAGTGACTCAGAGGAATACCTGTTTTAAGAGTCAGTGCCCTGTTTCTAAGACCAGTGTGCTCGTTCTCACACACACACTTCCCCACATAACTCATTTCTGCATAATGGGGGAAGGAGGAGACAACAGAGCAGGACAGGTTTCCCTGTCTTAAAGAGACAGCACATGGCTTCTCTCAGAAACTTACCCAGCAACAGCCAGCACACACACTCTCTGTGTCACTGTCACACACACCCAGTCTGTGCTATACTGACACACACACAGCTACACACACTCTCCCATCTATGTACCACACACACTCAGTCTGTGTCACAATGTCTCTCACACACAGTGTCTCTCTTCCACACTCTTTCTCCCCCCTCTGTAGCCCCCAACCCCACCTCTTCCACCAGAGTCCCCGCCCCTTTTAGAGGCGGGGGGGCAGAGCCAGCCCATGACCATGTGCCAAAATCCATGAAATGGCTTCCCTGCGAACAGGATTGCCCACCCCTGGGCTAGATTCAGTTCTCAGGGACACCAGTGAGCCCCTGGAGGCCATCAGCCTCAGTTCCATAAGTGCTGACTCCATGGGTGCTCCCCTGGAGCACCTACAGAAAATACGAATGGGTGCTTAGCATCCACTGGCAGTCAGCTCTTTCTCCAGCCAGCAATGCCTCCCACCTGCCAGTGTCCTGCACTGATCCACTCCCCTCTTCTTCCCATCGCTTCCTGCCTGCCACAATCAGCTATTTCACAGGGGCTCTGGGAGGAGGGGGACTAGGGTTGCCAGATGGTTTCAGAAAAAATACCGAAAAAACATGCCAGGAAAAAGTTTAAGTTTAAAAAAAAACAAAACCCCACCATAGCCCCTTTAAAAACCGCATGGTGATGGCCACCCGCCATCTTGCCTCCCTGTGCCGGGCCAGATAGCTCCCCGGTAAGCACTATGGTTGCCAGGCTGCCTCCATATCGAGCCAGACAGCCCGGGATTTTCACCTCCTGGCTGGGGAAAGATCAGAAAGTACTGGACATTTTAGGTATCCGGTATTTTCTGATTTTTTTTTTAACGGACAGGAGGCTAAAATAACGGACTTTCCGGTTCAATACCGGACACCTGGCAACCCTAAGGGGGATGGGACATGCTTAGGGGAGGGGCAGGAAGGGGTGGGGGCAAGGCCTGTGTCAGAGCCAGGGCAGGAAGAGGCAGGATGGGGTGGGGGCTAGGAGGAAGGAGTCAGGTGGAGGTGGAACCTGGGGCAGTGTGGGGGTGCCAGGAGGGTGGAGCACCCCCCCTATTCAGGTCCACAGGAAGCTGGCACCTAAGCTCAGTTCCAAGATTTTCCAGGGCACCAGTAGCTGCAAAGCATCCACCCCCCATTGGCTTTCGAGGGGAGTCAGGCACCTCACTACCCTCTGGCTGGGTCCTTGTACTCTCATCGCCCCCACTGGAATCCATCCCTACCTAGCCAGGTGCCTACGTCAGACTTACACTGCAGCCCTAGCTTGGTGTGAAAAAGCCACATCCTGGCAATATCAATCTCCCACCCCCCACCACCTCGTGTAGCCGAAGCAACGTCAATGGGAAAGCGTCTCTTCCAGACGTAGCGACCGCCTGGCGGGGAGGTGCATTCGCTACACTGACAGGAGATGCTCTCCAATCAGGGGAGGAGCATCTTCACTTACGTGCTACAGTGGCGCGGATGCAGCATTTTAGGTGTAAACGTGCCCTTATACCAGTAAAAACACAAATTTGGCACTGGTATAATTACTGGGGTTAGGGCGTACGTTTTTTAAAAACTGAAATAGTTATAACTGTACACCGGGGTGGGCAATAATTTTGGGTGGGGGGGCCACTCCAAGATTTGGAAAGTGGGCAAGGGCCGCACTTTTCTGTGGAGGGGGTGCGGGATCTAGGATGGAGGCTGGGTACAGAAGGGCATGCGGGGTAAGGGACTGGAGTGCAGGGGAGGGTGTGAGGTCTGAGAGGGAGTTTGGGTGAAGGAGGGGTTGTGACCTGGGTCAGGGGGTTGGGGTGCAAGGTCTGGGAGGGTGTTTGGGTGCAGGAGATGATTTTGGCCAGGGGAGGGGTGTGAGAGGGGGTACAGGGTCTGGGAGGGAGTTGTGACTTGGGGCAGGGGATGCAGAGGGTTTGGAAGGTGACCTGGGGGAGGGAGTTGGGGTGCGGGAGGGGCAGGGGTGCCAGAGGCAGGCTCTGGCTGGGAGGCGCTTACCTAAGTGTCTCCTGGCCAGCACCCCCAAGGCAGGCTGGGCTCCCTTCCTGCTGCAGCCCCAGATCACTTGGAGCTGCAGGCTGTTCCCTCCATGTGGCTCTCAGCTCTGGGAGGGGGAAAAGGCTTGTGCTGCCCCCATCCCCCAGGCCAATCTCTCAGCTCCTATTGACTGCAGCCAATAGGAACTGAGAGATTGGCTGGAGTCAATTCCTATTGGCTGGTTCTTTCTGGCCAATAGGAGCTGAGGATTGGGCGGGGAGCTCACACGAGATCCAGAGCTTGCACCCCAACCCCCGACCCAGGTCACAACCCCTCCTTCACCCAAACTCCCTCTCAGACCTCACACCATCCCCTGCACTCCAGTCCCTTACCCCGCATGCCCTTCTGTACCCAGCCTCCATCCTGCTGCTGGACTGAGCTTTAAACCCATGGCAGGGTGGCCCACGGGCCGGATCCAGCCCCCGGGCCATATTTTGCCCAGCCCTGCTGTACACTGTGGGCACAGTTATATAGTATATAGATGCCTTCCACCAGTTTAGCTTTCCATACAGAATAAGCTATACCAGTGTAAGCACAGCTGTACCACTATCCCTGTACCTATTGCAGAAGCAGCTGTATCAGTCTAACTATACGGCCTAATGGTTAGAGCACACGACTGGGACTCGGGAAACCTGGATTCCATTCATGGTTCTGCCACTGGCTTGGTGGGTGGCCGTGGGCAAGTCACTTCCAACTCTGTGCCTCAGTTTCCCCATGCATAAAGTGCTTTGAGATCTACTGAGGAAAAGTGTGAGGTATACTAATTAGGAGGCAAGAGCTCAGGTCCCATTGACCAACTCTGCTGTCTCAGGAGGGATGTAAATATGTGTGTAAAGTTAAACATGGACTTAAAGGCTTTGCAGGATCAGGCCCAAGTGCTTGATTCCTCATCTTGCTTCCCCTGGGTGTCTTCCTTGGAGTCACTGCTGACTGGCTGCAGTATGATGGCCTCTATTCTCAGTACTGGCTCTGTTCACAGGTAAATGGTCTTAATGGTTTGAAGTGGGAAAAGGCTGGATTGCTGCAGAGGAGAAGTGGCAGAGCCGTGTGGCTTCCTGGACTCGCATGGGGTGCTCCAAGTCAGGCTTGAGGGGCACTGACAGAGGAGGGAACCCCAGTTTGGAATTGTGAGGGACACTGCAATGGTGACTAGCCTTCAAATGACCATTTCTTCTGTCCTTGCACAGGTTAATTTGTCTCCTGCCACTATGGAAATAAACACAGTCCTAAGTCTGACATAGCCGGAGCTCAGCAAATAATTTTGCAGGTGTGTTTTGCCTCTTTCTGCTTGCGGGATATCCATGAGCCGGTCACGATTTCTCTGCATTTATTTATTAATCAAAAGAATTCAGTGCATCCTAGTTTGGTTCCGTCTGTTTTAACCCTCTGGGCTGCTTTTAAATGGGGTCACTATTAGAACAGCAGGGGCTAGTTGCAACGAGGGATGAGAATGGTTAACCAGTGAGCATCACCCTTACTGGAGTCTGTATCATTGCGCAGCAGTGGGTGAATCACTTTGTGCCTCAGTTTCCCTGCATGTAACATGCTCTATACTCTTTTGTAGGGAGAGGAAAACCCTCAATCGAAAAGCACTATAAAATACCCGGCCTTGTGTATTTATTCTATTACTGTCATACCCAGGGATTCTCTTTCATGCTCACTGCGCGTTCTCTGCCTCGACATCAGCACAGCTGTACCTCTCCGGTGTCTCCCACTGGGCAAGCTGCCTCCTGGGCAAGCTGGCCCTGATTTGTAAAGCTGTCCCACCATGCCATGGCAAAGGCCCAGTATGGTTGCCCCAGGGCAGAGGCTCTTGATGTTCAGGTGCCAGGGAGGCAGCCTGCAGTTAAGAATTCCCTCCACTCCACTCTTCCCCTCGTTCTGGGGCTGGAGCCGGGGGAAGCGAGCAGGCATCAGGGCTGCAGAATGAGCACAGAGCCAGGGGGAGCAGGGCCTGTGCTGGAGTAGGGCATGCCAGCGTTGTGCTCTTAGGAAGCCTGCCAGGGCCATGACCTATGGGAAGGAGCAGCCACCGCCGCAGCAGGGAGCACTCCCAAACCTGCTCCTACAGTTGGCATTGGGATTCAGATTTCACCTGGAGGGGCAACACCTCTTGGGGAACGCCCCCTGCCAACCCAGGCTTCCTTGTCCTCCCATAGTCATCCTCCCTGCCAGCCTCGGATGCCTTGTGCCAGCCTCGCCGTTGCGTTCCATAAACAATGGGGTGATCCTCATTGCACGGTGCAGTGTCTCTCATTTCAGAGTCGTGGGGGGCCTCCCTGCACAGCAACCGATCCAGCTGTGGCACGTAAGCGTGAAAGAGAATCACAGGGCATGGCAGCAATAGAATGAATGTACTAGGGGGCTTCGTTATCCTTATAAAGAGCGGCAAATGTATATCACGTTACATCCAGGGAAACTGAGGCACAATGCTCCTCACTGGCAGTGATGCTGCGCCCCTGTGATTGCTGACTATGCAGCAGCTTTCCTTGGTAAGTGCCACTCAAGTGACCCATACACACCAAGAAAGCGGCTGAAGGCGAACCAGTGCTGCTGGAACCCACCGGTGGCTTTGCCTTTCTTGAGCTTGTCCATCCAGCCACGCCGCTGCAAATGAGGGTGGGAATCAGAAACATCAGGCTGGCGGTGTTCAGCATGCCTCAGTGCCCCCGGTTTATTGTCGTGCTATGGCGAGTGCAGCTCCCACGCAAGCCTTAATTCAAAACCAGGACGGTGCAGAACATGAGTCCCAGGAGGCTGCACTGTTGAAACACTCCAAAATCAAAATAAAGGCCTATAACAAAGCTCACAGCAACACTGCCAGCAAAAAATCCTCATTTGGCAAAGTATTACCCACTCCGACCAGCAGTTACCCCATTAACCGCCCTTGACGTGCACTGTGGGAACCATCGCAGCACTGAGTAAGCATCTTAGCCCCACTGTCCAAGAGTGGAAGGAATGCCTACAGTGGACACCCGAGAAACCGCCATCTAGGGCCCAGCCACTGCACTGAAGTGGGAGCAGCTCTGTTGTCTCAGCTGAAGGAATGCAACAGCTGAGCTCCTGTGTGGTCACAGGCCATGGCCTCGCAGGCAGGAGGATGTAAAAGTGCTATATACACACGAATGTATCCTTAGCTGTGGTTTACAGTTGGGGACACAAGGGCAGAGACAATGTAAGGGAAGCTTCACATGCGACTGTCTATGCTGTCCATAGAAACATAGCGCACTAGAATTGGAAGGCAACGAGAGGTCATCAAGTCCAGTCCCCTGCCCTCATGGCAGGACCAAGCACCGTCTAGATCATCCCTGACAGGTGTCTGTCTAATCTGCTCTTAAATATCTCCAGTGATGGAGATTCCACAGCCTCCCTAGGCAATTTATTCCAGTGCGTAACTGCCGTGACAGGTAGGACCCCCACTTGTTATACCCTTCCAGCATGACATTGATCCATTAATAACTATTCTTTGAGAAGGGTTCTCCAGCCAGTTGTGCACCCACCTTATAATAGCCCCATCAGAGTTGTATTTCCCTAGTTTAGTGATAAGAAGGTCATGCGGGACTGAATCAAATGCCTTACTAAAGTCTAGGTATACCACGTCCACCGCTTCCCCCTTAGCCACAAGACTTGTTCTCCTATCAAAGAAAGTGATCAGATTGGTTTGTTGGCTGTTACCTATCACCCTATCTTCCAGTTGTTTGCAGATGGATTCCTTAATTATTTGCGCCATTATCTTTCCTGGCACTGAAGTTAAGCTGACTGGTCTGTAGTTTCCTGGATTGTTCCAATTTCCCTTTTTATAGATAATTTATTTTCCTTTTTTATACTTAGTCTCTAGTAAATCTCAGAGGGGTCACCGTGTTAGACTTTAACTTTAAAAAAAAAAAGGGGTCCTTAGAGACATCGGTGCCACAGAACCACTTTTTTTGATAGTCTCTCGTAGACAGAGCGGCCGTGCTTGTCAGTCCAGCAGCAAGCTGCAGGCACTGGTGATCTGGGCTCTATTTGTGCTGGGAGCCTGGAAGGGAAAGGCTCCAAACTGCCCTTAGGCGGCATGTGTCCATCACCAGTTTGTGGTGACACTAAGTCGCTGGGGGAGCGAAATGATCTGTAACGCCTTCGTGGGGGCTGATGGGCAGCGCTGCATCTCTGACCTGCCAGAGCTACGGTGGGTGGGTCGGTAGCCTGGGTGTTCCGGGAGGTCAGACTATGATCATAACACAGGCTGGACCTCCCAGGTCCGGCACCCTTGGTCCCGACTGGTTGCGGAGGAGGGGATTTTGCCAGACCAAAGGTCATTTCTGGCCCCCCGCCACCGCTCCTCCCCCCCCTCGTTCCTGGGCTGACCTCCAGCCTCTTGGCTGGCTCCTCCCCCCAACCCCCCGCCTCTGGCCCCATTTGCCTGGCCCCGATGGGCAGCCCCCTTGCGGCATGCCGGGCTCTCAACCTGTCGGAGAGCTCACTGCCAACAGCCTGCTGCCCTGCCAGCCTACAGGGCTCCCAGCTGCCAGCGCTTCCCCAGAGACTCTCTGGTCCTAGAACAGCCATATTCCTACTGGACCACAGTTGTTGCCAGACCAGAGAGTCCTGGTTTAGAGAGGTTCAACCTGGATCCCCTTCTGGCTGTAAACAATCCATGAGTTACTCTGCCCCCTTCTCTTGGCCCCAGCACATCCCTACATGGGGAGAGCACAGACCCATGCGCACTACCCGGCTTCTCCCAGAGACCTTTCCCTGCCGCAGCCTGCTGGCCTTGGGGCTGTCGCAAGAGGCAGGCGCTGCACCCAGCAACCACTCATGGCAAGCAATGGGTTTGGCTGACAGTGTGAATGAATCAGGAGCTGCTCCCAGGCAATTTGCCGGCATGACAAGGGGCAGAGTTCATGCACATGCAGGGGCGGGGCTCTGAGTGCTGCACCTCCCTTCCCCTGCTCCCAGAAACCAAATGAAATAAAAGCGAAATAAAAAAGCAGGAGGAAACTGCAGTGCAGTAGGCTTTGCTAATGCCGAGCAGTAATGTACATTAGGGACTGTTGGTCCATTTAGCTGCCTGCCGCCGCTACCCTTGGAAACCATCATTCACACCAGCGCTTTCGAGATCCGTGTTAAAAGTGGGGAGGGGGGAGGAATTCCAGCACTCTTGGTACATACCGGTGCAATTTTTTTAGGAGATAGTGCTGCCAAACCTTGTTTCCCATCTTTTCTCATGCATGGACAGCTTTATAGCACGCAGCTGCTAACTCTTTAAAAAAGGCAGTGTGTTTCGGGGGGAGTGCAGGGCCAACGGGCGTGGCCTTTGATTCCCAGCTCTGCTGCTGACAGTGTCTGCTCTATATTCTAAGCTCTTCGGGGCATACCCTGCCCTGTATATGTACAGCGCCTAGCACCATGGGGCCCCACTTGGTTGTCATGCCTGTGACACTAACAATAAAGCGAAAGCAGCCTCAGCAATATGCTTAGGCATTGCTTGTAAGAGCTTTTTTTTTTTTTTTTTTAACACTATAAATGTTCCTCCTTCCCAGATCACAACTGCTACTTCTTGTCTCCCGTGGCACCAGTTGGCTTTTTCCAGGCTGGAGCAGACCAGAGGCAAATTAAGGTTTCCTGGGGCCCTGGGCCAGATAAAGTGGAGGAGCCTCTCCCAACCCACTTCCACCTGCCTCTGGCCCCTGCCCCACCCCTTTCTGCCCCTGTTCCACTCAGTGTCCCCCTTCTCTGTCCCTCACTTCTCTGCCCCTTTTGCTTCTTTCTGTCTTCCCCACCCCCAATGTTCCCTCTAATCTTTTCCATCCATGTGTGGATTTTTTTTTCCATTCACGTGTGGAATAAATTTTTATGTGCACTGAGACACGTGTGAAAGGGCACCACCAGTAGAAACAAAACCTACCTGTGGGCATTCTGCTAATCAGCTGGGTGGTATTGGAATCTCTCCTACGCGGCCCCACAAGCACGTAGCTTACAGGAAACACTCCCTGGAGGAGTGAGGTGATTATGTAACACTGCAGCCCCAAAACCGCTCTGGCCCCTCGCCACAGGCCCACGGGCAGGTTCTTTGCACACCCCGTAGCGCTGGTCTTAATGCCTCACACACAAGACTCTCCCCTCCCGCCCCCAACCCCTGCTTCTTCCTGCCTAGTGATTTATGGCTTCTGTATTGTGTCCCCCCACACCCCGCCTTACCCCAACCAGGCATGCCTCATTAAAAGAGGAGGCATTAAAATTTAATGCTGGCGCCGAAGCATGGAGAGACCAGGAAGATGCTGCTGATGGAAGAGATCAGCCGTGTCCCTAGCAGGGTTCCCTCTAATTTTTCCCTCCCCTGAGAGGAATGAATTTTCTTATATGCACCAATGTGGAAGGGGTGTGCAACACGTCACCTTCCTATTGGTGCACATAAGAAAATTCACGTGGGGGGAGAGGGACTAAGGGGTTCTGAGTGCAGGGGCTCAGGGCTGGGTCAGAGGGTTGGGGGTACAGGAGGGGGCTCAGGGCTGGGGCAGAGGGTTGGGATGTAGGAGGGGGCTCAGGGCTAGGGCAGAGGGTTGGGGTACAGGAAGGAGCCAGGGCTGGGGCAGAGAGTTGGGGGTGCAGGAAGGGGCTCAGGGCTGGGGCAGAGGGTTGGGGTACAGTAGTGTGAAGGTTCCAGCTAGGGGTCCAGGCTCTAGGGTGGTGCTGAAGTTGAGGGGCTCAGGACAGAGGGTTGGGGTGAAAGGGCCCTGGCTAGTGCTGCACGCTCTCGGATAGGGCTGTGGATGAGAGGTTGAGGGAAGGGCTCTGGGCTGGAGGTTGGGGTGCAGAGGGGGTACAGGCTCTGGCATGGGGGTGTGGCCTTTGGGATGGGGCCAGGAATGAGGGCGCTCAAGGCCGGGGGAGGGTTCAAGGTGGGGCTCGGCTTACCTGGGCTGCTCCTTGCTGGGGCTGGCAGGGAAGGGCTTCCCCTCACCAGCTGCAGCAGGTCAGTGCTGGGGCCAGCCATGAGGGGCTGCTCCCCATGGGCCCCACACTTTCATCTTTCCCCGCGGCAGCCCTAAGCCCCTGGGTGGGGATTAAGGGGAAGCTGCGTGGCCGCGAAGCTCAGGCGGAACTTCGTCCCGGATCGATGCACGATGCGGAAGGCCGTTTTTCTGCAGGGCAGATAGAACGGAGGGGCGGTGCTGGGCATGTTACTCGCTTCACACCTGAGCTGCTGGGCCACTCAGGCAGCAACAGATCAATCCCCTTCGTGCTTGGCTGGGAGGGATGGATCGATGGCATGGAAGGCTCAGGGAAAGATGTGGATGAAAATAAGCCAAGGATTGGCCTCGAGGGATGAGAGGCTGTTCTACAGGTTTGCCCTTCTTCAGAGCCTCCCCGTGCAAAGGGGCTTACACATCGGATAAGCATGAACTAATAGAGCGGGGTCGCCAGCCTTTTTAACCACAAGATCACTTTTCCAATGTAAGTGCAATGTTAGATCTAACCCAAATCCCCTGGCCTGGCTTCCTTCCCCCCCTTCTCTGAGCCCTGCCCCTGCTCCACCCCTTCTCCGAGGCCTCACCCTGCTCACTCCATCCCCCGTCCTCCCCGAATCTCATTCACTTTCTCATTTCACCAGGCTGGGGGAGGGAGTTGGGGTGCAGGCTCTGGTCTTGGGCCAAGGGGTTTGGAGTGTGGGAGGGGACGCTCTGAAGGAAGAGCGGTGGGGTGGGTTCTGGAGTGGTCTAGGGGATCGGGCATTTGCCTGGGGAGTGCAGGGTGGTTGACTTGAGTCCCCCTCCCCAAACCCCACTCCACCCACACAGGCAGTGGCCTGGCTCCCGCATGAGGAAGGCAGGATAAAAGATGCCAGGGAGGTAGGGGAGGGTGAGTGGGCTCTGCAGTGGCTTAGCAGCTAGGGTATTCATCTGGGGAATGAAGGGTGATGGGCTTGAGTTCCCCCCTCTTTCCCCCCCCCAGCAGCCCAAGTCCCACCCTCCAACCCTGGAAGTGACCAGCCAGCCCAGGATAAGGGCCTGTTTGAAGGTGGAGCAGGTTGTGGAGTGGCCTAGGGGGTACAGCATGAGGCAGGGGAGTACCAGGTGGGGGGCTTGAGTCCCTCTCTGCAGCTGGACAGCCACCATAGGCTGCCCCAGGGATGGAGCTGACTCCCCTATTAGGAAGGCAGGATAAGGGCCCCACTAATGGTATGGGGGTGGGGTGGGCTAGGACATTTAGCTGGGGAGCACAGGGTTGTGGGTTCAAGTCCTGTCCCACCAACTACCTACCATGAGAGCAACTAGACAGCCAACACAGGCTGCCCCAGGTATAGAGCTAGCTCCTGTATTAGGAAGGCAGGATAAGGGACCCTCTGAAGGTAGGGAGGTGGGGTGGGTTCTGGATAGCGCATATTCTTCTAAAAAAAGGGGATACTTATACATTTTCTTAAAGGGGTACTTTATAAAAAAAGGTTGAGAAACACTGGGTTGTGTCATTCAGATGTGGAAGGGCGTGTGCGAGCCAGCCCATATCTCTGTTCATTCCATTCGGATAAGAATTAAACTTGTAAATGAAATTAGGTTCCAACCCTTCCCTGTCTAGGCTTATCCCACAGGCTCCTCCTTAGCCCGTCACTACATATGCTGCTTAAGAAATGTTCTTGAGCAAAGAGATCAAGCAGCTGCTCATAATCCTTGGCCCCTTTCCCCTTTCCCCTTCCCCCATTTCCTCCAGAGCACACAAGTCATATAAGCACACTCCCTATCACTCATGCCAGGGTCTTTTTTAAGATTTCGAAATGTTAACCAATGCGACTCGGGAGTAAATCTGAAAACTTCATAAAAGAGTTTTTCTTGCATTCAGAATATTGCCAAGCTTCCTCCCACAGCATCTGAAAAACCACCTTGAAAGCTTTACCGGAGGGTTTGGCCCTAGGCATGCGGACTTCCATGTGCTCGGGAATGTTGTGAATTTCACACAGCCTTTCAAAGGGGGGAGATAATTGTCAAGGCTGTCTGATTCCTTGTGCTCAGAAAACAGTTCCCCCGCCCCCCCCCAACCCCCAAGCTGTCAGGGGAAGGGATAGCTCAGTGGTTTGAGCATTAGCCTGTTAAATCAAGGGTTGTGAGCTCAGCCCTTGAGGGGGGCCCATTTAGGGACCTGGGGCAAATCTGTCAGGGATGGTACTTGGTCCTGCCTTGAGGGCAGGGGATTGGACTTAATGACTTCTCAAGGTCCATGCCAGTTGTATGAGATAGGTATATCTCCATATATAAGCTGAGGGGATCTTCAGTGGACATAGAGGCTGGTGACTCTGGGATCTATCTGTGCTTTTCTATCATGTCCCATTTACAGGCGGCCCCCGACTTACAACGCAATTGGTTCCTGGGGGAAGCGTCACAAGTGGGGGCATTGTAACTCGAACCTGTATTTACAATAGGCGCCATGCACTGTCGTAAATGCGGGCCGAGGACATAAGTTGGGTTTTTTTGGCCCCTTCCACACTTACAAAAATGGTCGTAAGTGCGGTGGGTGGGGGGTGGGTCGCAACTCAGGCCGTCGTAAAGCAGGGGTTTCCGGTATAGTTCCCCTCCTTTGTTTGGGCTTCTCTGTCTTTCAGCTCTGGCTCACCTCTGGGCAGCTTCTTGCTCCTCCTCTCTGCTTGCCCCCCTTTGGCGCTCATGTTCTCTGCCTCTTTCTCCAGACTGGCTGCCTCTAGCACGGACGCCCTTTCACGGGTACTCCTTTTAAAGTTTGGCTGTTTCTATTCCCCTTGCCTGCAAACAGAAAACAAGACACCGTAACCTCTCTCTGACTGGGTCCCGCCACCAGACTTGAGTCACGTAAGCGCTGGTTTATAGCAATTTTAAGGTGCAAACCTCATTTAAAACACCACTCTGGGCCTGGAACACCCTGTACGCTGCTTTGCAGCTGCGAGCTCCTCATTGCAGCCAGCCAGCCAGACCTCGGCTCTCACTTGCCTGAAGCCCGCTGCAGGGTCACCTGAACCCATTCTCAGCCCCAGATTTTCCCCCAGAAGTGTACGCCCTGACCCCCAGCCCTCTCCTGGCCGGTACACGTGTGTATAGAGCCTGTTACCTCCACCGGCGTTGCCCCAAAGTGCCAGTCTAGACACAGCGGATTAGATAAAACAATAGAACTGGTTTGTGAACTACGAAGAGAGAGATTTGAAGTGAGGACGCTTCATGAGGTGTGAAAGCCAGAAAGGTTACCAGACAAATCAAGTTAAAAATCACAACTGCTGCCTAACTTACCAGACTGTGTTAAATTCAAAGCAACCCCTCCCCTCTCCTCCCGCCCCACCTTCAACGCTCTTTACTTCAGACAGGATCCTTCCTCCAGTCCAGCCTGATTCCTTTGGGCCTTCAGCTGCTGTGAATATGAGCAGAGAGAAGGGGGAGGGGGTTGGAGTCTCTCCCCTTTATATAGTCCTGTCCCAAAACATTTCCAGCGGGGGAGGAGGGAAGGAGTCTGTGGGGAAGGATGTTCGCTGCTGGTTAGAGCTTCCTTTGCTCTCATTCTGCCTGATGACTGTTTCCGTGTCAATTAAGCAGAGCACATTCTTTCGTTTCAGGCAGATCTGTTTGCCAGCTTCTCTGCGGGCAGAGCTCTGGTTTGGAACCTGTGTTAATAGCACCAGATAATCAAATCCTATAACTTTATGTAGCCGCCCCCCCCCCCCTTTCCTCCTTAGGTTACCTGGGAGCAGGCAACTCTCCCTTGTAAGCCTGGGTAGCTGATGTTGACAGGAAAGCTGAGTATCCCAGTGGTGATGCTGGAGAGGTGGAAATCCTTGATCCACCACTCTGCTGCAGTCCTATGACTTGTAAAGGAAATTAAAACGGGCTGTGCTTCCGCCTGGCTGAGCCCTGCACTCACGGAGGGCTCTTGGGAGCTTCCAGGAATAAAGTGGAGCTAATCTGTGCAATGGCGCTAACTCAGAATCAATGCAGGCCCAACATACGCTCAGAACGGAGTGAACACCCTTTAACAATTTGATACAACCGCCTGATTAAACGTCACCGCCAATTTAAACCAGCAGGGGGCAGTTCAATAAATCGATTAACAAATACAGCGTCCAGTGGTCAAGGAAGCTTCTCTCATTTGCATTCACCCCGCCTCCGGAGCACGCACAGCTCTGGATGTCTGCATCACACTGGCTTGTCCAGGAGGGCTTGAAGCTGGTGCTCAGTTAACCCAGTGACTCAGTCCAGCCGAGGCAACAAGGGGCAGAACGATTCTAATCTGGGATCATCCCAAGCTGCACAACCCCCTCTGAGGAGTGGAGTTGTTTTACCCAGATGCCAGCAACTCTGGGTCCTGGGTGGCGGACAGGAGCACTCCACCACTTCTCAGACCCAGACAGGCACTTTGCAACCCCCCGATCCCATGGCAGGCACCTTCCCAAGAAGAGTGGTGGCTACTCACCCTGTCTTCACTGCAGGGCCCACCTCGGTCAGCTCTGGGCACAGCAACAGCCTCTGCCCCGGCTCCAGTGGAGCCACCAACAGCCTTGGAAGCTCCCTGCTTGATCAAAGCCACAGTAGCTCCTCCTGAAGTCCTGGTATGCACAGAGCTCTAACTAGCACCCTCAGCTCCTCTTCAACATGGTGCCCACTGCATGCTCTCCCTGTACCCCAGGGAGTGGAATTCTCTCTCTTCCTTCAAGGCTGCATGGCAGCCCTCAGCATCTTCTCCACTGGAACCCTCCCAGTTAAGTTCAGAGGCCCCTCTTGTAAAGGGGCCCCCATTTCCACAGGGCATTGCCGCTCTTATTTTATCAGGACCAGCATGTTCTGAGCTTTCCTGTGATCCCTCCCAAGGCAAGTTGTGTGCGAAGATTATTGTAATAGCGTGCAAGGGCTGTGTGCGGGGGGACAGTCTGCTCCTGTTGCAAGAGGGACAAAAGGCAGTGACACATTAGTCCTGCCGGAGGATGATGCCAGAGGAGGCAAACTTGGTTAGATGCAGGCACAGAGGCATCCTTGCTTCCTCCCTGTTTCCTCAAGGCAGGTTGGTTCCAGAAAACTTTTTAACTCTAACTTCATTTACAGGTTTGATTCCTATCTGTGATGGGCTGGACTAGGCCCCAGCGCCCCTACAGGAGGCTAGCGGCCTTGTCGCACCCCATCCCAGCAGGAGGAGTGGAGAAGAGGTCCTCCAGGTACTATAGAGTGGCTGTCTCTGTGGCAGCCAATCAGGACCAAGCAGAGGGGTATAAAAGAAGCTGCAGGGTGGGGGCCTGGTAGATCCCTTCAGGTGCTTGACCCAGCCAGGTCTGTACCCTGACTGGGAGATCAGCACTACAGCTAGCTCCCAGTGTGAGCTGAGCCTAGATCTGGGTAAGACCCAGAACCAGTGGCCAAAGACCAGTCACAAGCAGAGATTCACTAGCACCATGGACAGGGCTAGTCAGACCAGGGTGATGGAATAACCAGCAAGGACCCTGCCACTTGGCCGCAGGTAGGGCGCTCACCAGCGGGTGGACCCATTACACTATCACAAAGGTATGAATAAAGACATTCCATATCCTGATGACATAAAAAACCAAACAATGGGTACCTAGGAACAATTTGCACCTTCTCTATCAGCTTCATGTAGCATGGAGACTCTAAGGCTACGTCTACACTGGCGCGTTCTCACACAAAAACACTTTTGCGGAAGAGTTCTTCTGCAAAAACTCTTCCAGAAGAGAGCATCTACACTGGCATGTGCTTTTGTGCAAGAGATGTGCTTTTGCACAAGAGCATCTATGCTATTGTAGACGCTCTCTTGCACAAGAAAGCTCTGATGGCCATTTTAACCACAGGGCTTTCTTGCGCAAAAAATTAATGTTGCCTGTCTACACTGGCCTCTTGTGCAAGAACAGTTGCACAAAAACCTGAGTGGGAGCATCAGAGTTCTGGTGCAAGAAGCCCTGATTTCATACATTAGAACATCAGTTTACTTGCGCAAGAACACGCGGCCCGTGTAGACAGGCAGCACGTTTTTGCGCAAGAGCGGCCGCTTTTGCACAAGATTGTGCCAGTGTAGACGCAGCCTTAATTGATTATTTGTTTCCCTTTTTTCCTTCTCTCCTCCCCCTCATCCCCTATTTATTTCGAAACTGGACCTTTAATAACTCCATTCATCTGAAGAAGTAGGTTGTGCCCATGAAATCTCATGATCCCATCTCCATGTTGTGTTAGTCTTTTAGGTGCTGCAGGACTATTTGTTGTTTTTTAAGTTTCTCCAGTTACAGACTAACTCAGCTCCCCCTCTGACGCTTTTTAACTCTAAGTTAGCCAGCAAGGATGCTGCACCAAAGGGTCTGTGTGCGCAGCAAGAGTTGTGCAAACTGACCCGCTGCGATTACGCCTGGGTCACTGTGCTTCAGGCACGGCCCTCAGAACCTTGAACGAAGCAAAGAATATGCCGCAGGGCCCCGTCATCACTGCCTGGATTAGCGGAGAGCGTTAGAGAAGAGGATGGCATTCTAAAGGATGAAAAACAGCATGCACTTCACACGGGCATCAGCCTGGGCTGTCCACCAGTGGACAGAGATGCATTATGTCAGAAAGTGCATTCCCTAGCTGGTTGAGATAAGAATAAACGACACCAACAGAAGCACTGTCATGCCAGTAGCATTTGGGTGTTGCATTGATTTCATTGTATCAGTTTTCAAACCGAGGCAGTCAAAGTGGTGCAAAACCAATAACCCATCACAAAGCAGATCTACCTGCCCACCCACCCACATTTACTCCATGAATTTGACATCTAATGTTGAGCTCGGGGGTCTGGTACATATCTCCTGTCTAGTATGTAACATGGGACTGTTTAACATAGGACCTGTTGACACACTGTTGTAGCAAGCTGGGGAAATTAGGTTGTGTCATTAAACCTAATCAGGATTTGGGGGTTCTCTCCCCATTTCCATCCCTGACCTCTTGTGCAGTGCTGGGCAAATCGCAGCCCAGCTTTCAAAGACAGCGATATGTTTTGGGAGCTGCACATCTTGGGTGCTCGGTTCGATCCGTGCAGACGAATTTGCACCCTGCAGCTCCCAACTGATGTGGGGGCCTTCTGCATGTCAGATTGTGTGTGTCAAGTGGAGGATCCAAAACTCACTGGTGCCGTCTGAAAACATTGGACTTCCCTGCTCTGTACATCAGTTTCCCCGTCTGTAAATTAGGGATCATGAGAATTTGCAGGAAAGGTTGTGAAGCGTATCTAGTGCTACAAGACCTTTGCTATTTAAATACACAGTATGATTGTTTCACTGATGGCAGTTTCTATACACATTTGTACCTGAATCACATTTCTTCTTGCTCTAAGATGCAATGGAAGACTGTTAATAAATAAATGTTGCCAAAAGTTTGCCTTTCTTTTTTTCTTACACATGGCAAGCCAAGATCTGTGACATTCAACCCAGATTTTTAAGTTTAAACAGGCCCATTAGATCAGCTAGTTTGACTTCTTGTATAACACCCACCATAGTATTCCATCCAGGTATTCCTGTAAGGAGCCTATAAAATAAGTTCTGTTTGACTAAATCATACCATCCCGAAAGGCAGACGCCGATTGGAAGACTTCAAAAGATGGAGAATCCGCTGCTTCCCTTGGGAGTTTGCTCCAGTGGCTAAACACCATGTTAAAATGTTTTGCCTCATTTCTGAGTTGAATTTCTCTCATTTTAGTTTCTTAGCCAGGTTTTTTTCTACCTTTCCCCCACTACATTAGAGAGCTCTTCAGTTGGCAATATTTATGAAGGTTCAGAAACATGATCAAGTCAGCCTTGGATCTTCTTTTGGATACCCTAGCCATGAGGGGTAGAAGAGTGGGCTAGGGGAGCTGGCACAGAACTGAGATCTAGCTAACAGGGGTTTGACTTTGTCATGAACTTCATGCGTCAGTTTGGGGCAAGTCATGTCATTGCTGTGCCTCGGTTTTACAAACGAGGATAATATGTCCCCGCTCCACGAGGCTGATATGAGCAGAAAATCCATTACGGAGTGAGAGGCGCTCAGACAGCTCAGTGATGAAGGGCACGGGAGTGCATAGCCAGAATTTCTCCTCCTCAGCCTTAGAGAGCATCACTCCAGCCAGAGAAGCATCTCCTCTGCATTCGCCCACGCTGGCATCTGCCCTGTCAGCCTCAATGCTGATGTGCTTTCTTTGACTGAATTGACACCATGGGGGGAGCATTATTAATGTAGCAGTGTGTGTCGTTTGCAGGTGGAACACATAAAGACGCTCGCTTAGCTGAGAAATGGAAAAGTTTATATCAGGAACATTTCAGCCATTACAAAGGAATGTAGTTATTCCCCGGCCCCCTCACCTGCAGTAACGAAAGCTTATTAGCTTTATGAGGCAACATATTATTCTAGTCCCAACAGGTAAATTGGATACATGAAAAATATTAGTCAGTCAATTATTTTGTCCCAGAAAACGCCATAGAGGTTAATTAAGATCTATGCATTTACATGACCTCCATTACCACAGCATCTGAGCAATTTGCAGCCTGTGGTTAGTTCTTGTAACAGCCCGAAGGGGCATGACATGTTCTTCTCCACAGCTGGAAGAGAGGGAAATGAAGCACATGGGATCCGAGTCTTGCCCCAGTGCACCAAGGGGGTGACAGACAGTCCGGGCTGCTTTTGGAGACATAGCACAGAGCTTCCACTGAGGGGTGGGAGGGCGGGACAGGTCCCTCAGCATAATTTAAATAGCATGGGGCGGGGAGAACATCTACATTTATAGCAGTCTCCCTGCCTTGCCATGTGGGCTACAGCATGGCTTGGAATCTCTGCAGCGTGCCCAGAGCACCCGGGCATGCTAGAGGGTGCTCAGAAGGCAGGCTGAGGGCTGGTTCTGTAGCACCTGTTTGCTGGGGAGGGGAGTACCCCTTCCCACCCAGCAACAGGGCTTGGACTCCATTACATTCTGTGCCCCTTTTCTCTGGGACCAAGAGGCCAGACAGGGTGGACTGGGAGATAGGTCTCATCAAAAGTCAGTGGTGGCAGCAGGTTTGTACAATTTTTGGTGGTGCCCAGAGTAGGTCCAAATCCCCCTTGTATGGGTGTGTGTGTGTGTGGGGAATTCCCTGGCTCAGAGAGGGGCTGGGGACAAGGCGTTTGGGGGGTGGGACAGAGGGTGGGGATGAAGGCTCTGTGGTGGGGCTAAGGGATTTGGGGTGTGGGAGGCTCAGGGTTGGTGTGGAGAGTTGCGGTACAGGGATGAAGGCTCTGGGCTGGGGATGAGGGGTTTAAGGGATGAAAAGGGCTCCTGGCAGGGACAGAGGCTTGGGCCAGGGGGGTGAGGGCTCTGGGCTGGGGTTGGGCCGGTGATGAGGAGCTCACACTCTGGGGTACAGGAGGCAGACTACCCTGGGGCTGGGGCCAGAGAGCCCCTTCTCCCTCCATCTCCTGGCACTCACCCAAGCCCCAGAAGGAGTGCACTGGGAGTCACCTGGTGGGGGGGGGGGAGGCTGCCATGTGCCTCCCTCTCTCCTCCCCCCCCAGACACGGCAGTCAGCCTGCCACCAGCGCCAGTCCCTTAAACCCAGGTTGCAGCGGTAGCAGCTAGCGAGAGCAGGCAGGGGGCCCGGGGCAGCCGCCCACTGTGCGGGGTGCAGGTGAGGTGAGGCAGCTGGGGGAGGCATGCGGGGGAGACAGCAGGAAGGGCTGGGGAATGTTCTGTGGGAGGCGGGCAGGGGCAGCAGGTGGGGCCCATCACCCAGCACCGACACTGGGGAAGCCAGGCCCTTGGGGCTCCGACATGGATGGCGCATGGGCACCCCAGGCCCATACAACTCGCCAGCCCTGCCCAGAGCATCCATCGCACAGCTGGGAGCTGAACCCGGCTTTCCTACTGTGCCTTAACACAAGAGCGTTTTTGCTTCCACCAGGCTTACGCATGAGCCATTTTGCCTGACAAAAGCCCATGTTCAGAGCTGCTTGAAAAACAGTGACAGGTTTTTTTCATGGAAAGTGCAAAAATTTCCAGTGTAAACAAGTTCAGCGGCATGTCAACTGCTGTCGACCCACTCCAGAGATTGCATGTCTTGGGATCACGGTGGGGCTTTTTCCTAGCTCTGTTCTGAAAGTCACACTGGAAATCTAAGCACATCATATTACTGTTATCCTTACTCATTCATTTCTCTGTCATACACCGGCACTGCCAGGCCTGTCAGCCAAACTGCGGGCTGCAGGACCTGCTGTTGAATTAAAGATGAGCTCACAGACAGGGGCTCCTTACTTTGCCTGTACTGCCTGTTCTCTTTCTGATGCACCTTTGTCTAAATGACACAGATAAGCTGCCCCGTCCGAATATGGTGGTTCTATTGATCTGTAATCAGGAAGTTCTTTGTTTCCTTTGGGCCAAATTTTTAAGAGAGCCCAGCTCCTTAGGCTCCAAAAAAAGGCCACAGACCCAGATCCTCAAAGGGGTTGAAGCCTGTAACACACATTGAAATCAGTCCGCCACATGATGGGTGGTTGGTGAAGGTTCCATTTGGGGAGGAGGTAGCTTCTCAGCCTATGCCCCGCCCCTTTCCCAGCCTAGGCCCCGCCCCCTTCCCACTGTCTCCCTCCTCTCTTCCCTGCGCATCCTGTGTCCATGCTCACTGCATGCATGTCCCCTACCAGCCAAAATCCCTGAATGCAACCAAATTATTTTTGAGAAAGAAACCCACTTTTCAGCAATTTCTCTCAACAAAATGGAGCATGCTTTGTACCCCGTACCAGACATGCAGAAGGTACCTAATTAACAGCACTAAATGTGGTCAAATTGCTCCAGCATCACACAACTGGAGGAGGAGTCATCCCATAACGTCCCAGATTGAAATGCTCCTGCAATCCAGGAGCAGTGGCTACTGCAGGAATAATGCAGAAAGATTTTGAAATTGTAAAAAAACACTTTGCAAAATTGCCCTTCTCAGCACTTTCCATCTGATGACATCAAAACACCGAACTAAAACCAATGAATTTACATAAACTCCTGTGAGGCAGGAAAGTATTTTTATTCCCCCTTTTTTCGGATGGAGAAACTGAAGCACGGGATGATTAAGTTCCTTATCCACCATTTGTTTGTGGGGTTTTTTTAAATCAGTGGAAAAACGCCCCTTTAAACCAAGCCTTAAATGATGGGTCCAATGTCACACTGGAAGTCTGTGACAGGAAGGCCATTAAGAAAACCCCTCATCTTCACATTTCTAGCAAAGGGGGAGCACAGGCCACTGGCTGCATTGGGGTGGGGAGATCACCCTGAAACCATAACTTCCCCCAGTGCAGGGACTCTGCAGGGAGGCTGCACCTGACCCTAACACAGTGTAAGGGTTGGCCCCCCGCCCTCTCTGACAGGCCTACCAGGTGTGACTGGGCAGGCTCAGCCCAGCATGAGCCAAGTGTGGAAGGGGTTATTGTGGGGCAGGCTGGGTGTGGGTGGCCATGGGACTCTGCTTGAGCTCCGTGGAGGAGTGGAGAGGAGGTAGGGTTTGGGGTGGGGTTCAGGTGCTGAGGAAGTGGGAGGGACTTCATAGGATGGGGATCCAGGTGAAACTTGCTGGGGCTCAGTGGGCTGGGGGTGTGGGGAGCTTGTTGGATGAGTTCAGGGTTAGGGGAGCAGGGCTTGTCAGGGGGAGGGTTAGATGGGCCTGCTTAACCGGGGAGCCCCAGCTGCTGCTGAGGGGACACTGCATGCCAGACTCCCGCTTCCCCCACCCCCTCTGCCGATTCCTCATCCCCTTTTGCCAGACTGCTGGCACTAAACATTAAAAAGGCCGTAGAGCAGTTTTTAAACTGAGAGATGGGGGAAAGCCGATTGGTGTGGAGATGCACGTAAATCGGAGGGAGACTTCTCTTAGAGGAGAATCCATTGATAGAGATTCTCTAAGCTGTAGTCAGAAAGAGAGAGAGGAGGAGAGAGGGCAAACCATGGGCCAGAGCAGACAAACAACCGCGTACAAAGGAATCCAGTGCATCAGGGAAGGGCAGACAAATAAGCAGTGGCAAATTTTTAAAGTGCTTCTACACAAATGCTAGAGTCTGACTAATAAGATGGGTGAACTAGAGTACCTAGTATTAAATGAGAGATTGACATAATAGGCATCACTGAAACCTGGTGGAATGAGGAAAATCTGTGAGACACAATCATACCGGGATATAAAATATATCGAAAGGATAGAGCAGGCGGGTGGGTGGCGGAGTGGCACTGTATGTGAAAGATAATGTAGAATCAAATGAAATAAAAATATTAAATGAATCAACATGTTCAATAGAATCGCTATGGATAGTAATTCCATGCTCCAAAAATAAGAAATTAGCAGTAGGGATATATTACCGACCACCTGACCAGGACAGGGATACTGACATTGAAATGCTGAGGAGATTAGAGGCTACCAAAACAAAGAACTCTATAATAATGGGGATTTTAATTACCCCCATATTGACTGGATACATGTCACCTCAGGAAGAGAAGCGGAGATAAAATTTCTCAATGGCTTAAATGACTGCTTCTTGGAGCAGCTGGTGCAGGAACCCACAAGGAGAGGCAATTCTCGATCTAGTCCTGAGTGGAGCGCAGGATCAGGTCAGGAAATAACCGTTACAGGACCGCTTGGGAATAGTGACCATAATATAATAACATTCAACATTCCTGTGGTGGGAAGAACACCTCAGCAGACCAGCACCCTGGCATTTAATTTCAAAGAATTACACAAAAATGAGGAGGTTAGTTAAACAGAAATTAAAGGCACAGTGACTAGAGCCAAATCCTGCAAGCTGCATGGAAACTTTTAAAGACACCATAATAGAGGCCCAACTTAAATGTATACCCCAAATTAAAAAACATAGCAAGAGACCTAAAAAGAGTCACCTGGCTTAACCACCATGTAAAAGAAGCAGTGAGGGACAAAAAGGCATCTTTTAAGAAGTGGAAGTCAATCCTAGTGAGATAAATAGAAAGGAACATAAACACTGTCAAATCAAGTGTAAAATGTAATAAGAAAAGCAAAAAAAGATTTTGAGAACAGCTAGCCAAAAACTCAAAAGAAATAACAAAATGTTTTTAAGTACATTAGAAGCAGGAAGCCTGCTAAAAAACCTGTGGGTCCCTAGGACGATCGAACTATAAAGGCGCAATCAAGGGACGATAAAGCCATTGCGGAGAAACTAAATGATTTCTTTGCTTCAGTCTTCACGGCTGAGGATGTTGGGAGATTCCCAAATCTGCACCGTCCTTTGTGGGTAATGAATCTGAGGAACTGTCCCGGATTGAAGTGTCATTAGAGGAGGTTTTGGAACAAATAGAAAAACTTAATGTTAACAAATCTCCGGGACCGGATGGCATTCATCCAAGGGTTCTAAAAGAACTCAAATGGGAAATTGCTGAACTATTATCTGTGGTTTGTAACCTATCCCTTAAATCGGCTTCCGTACCTAATGACTGGAAGGTAGCCAATGTGACACCAATATTTAAAAAGGGCTCTAGAGGCGATCCTGGCAATTACAGACCGGTAAGTCTAACTTCAGTACCTGGCAAATTAGTCAAACAATAGTAAAGAATAAAATTGTGAAGCATGTAGAAGAACATAATTTGTTGGACAAAAGTCAACATGGTTTCTGTAAAGGGAAATCCTGTCTTACTAATCTATTAGAGTTCTTTGAAGGGGTTAACAAACATGCGACAAGGGGATCCAGTAGATATAGTATACTTAGATTTCCAGAAAGCCTTTGACAAGGTCCTCACCAAAGGCTCTTGTGTAAATTACATGGCCATGGGATAAGAGGGAAGGTCCTTTCTTGGATTGAGAACTGGTTAAAAGACAGGAAACAAAGGGTAGGAATAAATGGTAAATTTTCAGAATGGAGAGGGGTAACTAGTGGTGTCCCCAAGGGTCAGTCCTAGGACCAATCCTGTTCAACTTATTCATAAATGATCTGGAGAAAGGGGTAAGCAGTGAGGTGGTAAAGTTTATGGATGATACCAAACTGTTTAGGATAGTCAAGACAGAAGCAGACTGTAAGGGACTCCAAGAAGATCTCACCAAACTGAGTGATTGGGCAACAAAATGGCAAATGAAATTTAATGTGGATAAGTGTAAAGTAATGCACATCGGGGAAAAATAACCCCAACTATATGTACAGTATGATGGGGGCTAATTTGGCTACGACAAATCAGGAAAGAGATCTTGGAGTTATCGTGACAGTTCTCTGAAAACTTCCACACAGTGCAGCAGCGGTCAAAAAGGCAAATAGGATGCTAGGTATTATTAAGAAAGGGATAGAAAATAAGACCCAGAATATCTTACTGCCCTGTATAAAACTATGGTACGCCACATCTTGAATACTGTGTACAGATGTGGTCTCACCTCAAAAAAGATATTTTGGCCTTGGAAAGGGTTCAGAAAAGGGCAACTAAAATGATTAGGGTTTGGAACGGGTCCCATATGAGGAGAGGTTAAAGCGACTGGGACTTTTCAGTTTAGAAAAGAGGAGACTGAGGGGGGATATGATAGAGGTGTATAAAATCATGAGTGGTGTGGAGAGGGCGGATAAAGAAAAGTTATTTATTAGTTCCCTAAATAGAAGAACTAGAGGACACCAAATGAAATTAATGGGTAGCAGGTTTAAAACTAATAAAAGAAAGTTCTTCTTCACACAGCGTGTAGTCAGCATGTGGAACTCCTTGCCAGAGGAGGCTGTGAAGGCTAGGACTATAACAGAGTTTAAAGAGAAGCTAGATAATTTCATGGAGGTTAGGTCCATAAAAGGCTATTAGCCAGGGGATAAAATAGTGTCCTTGGCCTCTGTTTGACAGAGGCTGGAGGGGGATGGCAGGAGACAAAGCGCTTGATCATTGTCTTCGGTCCACCCCCTCTGGGGCACCTGGTGCTGGCCACTGTCGGCAGACAGGATACTGGGCTAGATGGACCTTTGGTCTGACCCGGTACAGCCGTTCTTATGTTCTTATGTTCTTATGTTTTCTTCTCCACCCCGTCTCCCTCATTCCCCTCACTCCCCATTCCTTCCCCTGCCTCTTCCCTCCACCTCCTCACCCCCCTCCCTCTCACTCCCCATTCTTTCCCATGGCCTCTTCCCCACCTCCTCACCCCCTTCCCTTCATTCCCTCACTCCCCAGTCCCTCCCCACCTCCTACCCAACTCCACTGCAGGGCACAGAACACAGGAGGGTGCGTTTCAGACTGGCAGATTTTGCGCAAAGCAGCCGCTTAAAAAAACTTGCCAGCTGTCTACACTGGCTGCTTGAATTTAGTAAGAGCACTGACTTTGTAATGTACAAAATCAGTGCTTCTTGCGCAAATACTTTGACGCCCCGCTGAAAGCCTCTTGCGCAAGTGTTCTTGCACAAGAAGGCCAGTGTAGAGAGGGAAGGAATTTGCTTAAGAAAGCCCCGATGGCTAAAATGGCCTGGAGCTTTCTTGCAAAAATCGCATCTATACTGGCCACGGATGCTTTTGCAAAAGCATCCGTGCCAATCTAGATGCTCTTTTGCGGAAATACTTTAACGGAAAACCTTTTCCGTTAAAAGTATTTCCGCAAAATCATGCCAGTCTAGATGCAGCCGAAGCCTGTGGGAGAGGACAAGGAGGGGAGGGGACCAGGCAGCTATCTCTGCAGGGCTCACTGGGCTAGGCATTCCCCCCCCCCGACAGACACACACACACACACACACACACACACACACACAAGGAAGGGGGAGGGGAATTATGGGAAGCACGTGTGGGAAGTGGGGATGTTAAATATCGGTTAATTAACGAATTGAATAGTTGATGGGATTTCCATCGACTATTCGATTAGCCTATAAGGACGTGCACATGTTCCACCTTTGAAATGTACAAGAGCCCCAGTGGGGGTCTTGCACATTTCAAAGGCAGAAGCGCCGCATGGAGCCTGGGGTCAGCGGGGGACCTCTGGCTCCAGGTGGCATTTCAATCTTTGAAATGCGCACCAGCCCCTGCTGGGTCTCTTGTATATTTCAAAGAGGAAGCGCCGCCGCTGCGCCCCTGCCCCGTCCCAGGGAGTTGGAGCTGGGGGGAACCAGCTTTTGCTTATTGGCTAGTCGATTAGTTGCTTACATCCCTAGTGGGGAGAGGGCAAGGGGAGAAGAGTTCCCAGCAGCAGGCTCAGTAGCAACTGGGCTCGTAAAGTGAAACCAAACCCACCCCTAGTCCACACACTAGCACAGGGGCGGGAGAGGGTAGAAAACTGAGCAGGGAGAATGCAAAGGAGGAGAAGGGGGGGCAGCAAGGAGGAAGCCCACTTTGCCTACCCTGGGCCAAGGTGCAGGGAGCGGGCGGAGCAGAAGAAACTGGGCAGAGCAGGGCTAGCTGTCCTCCTGCAGCCACTGAGATGAATGGAACTGCAGGCTGCAAAACAGCAGGGAGAGTCTGGTGAGCCCAGCTGCACGGGTGATTCCTCAGCCCCGCCCAGTCAGTCAGCTCCCTGCCTGGAGCCCTGAGCCTCTGGCCGGGTGGGGCTGATGAATCACCTGAGCAGCTTAGACTGTAACTGGAGCCTTGTGGCTGTGCAGTGCAGGTTCAGGGCTGGCTGGGGAGGGCCTCCCCAGCCGAACCCACTAAACATCCCACAGCAGCCCCACCTGGCAATTGGAGGAGGGGTGGGGCCAGCACAGCTCCAGCTTTGGGTAGGCTGTGCCTTGTTTTGCCTTATAGACCAGATGCCCATGCTGCATGTGGGTGGTGAGTATAAGAGGTGGCGGAACGGGGGCTTCCATTCTGCGGCTCCAGCCCGGCCCTCCCTCTGCTGAGGAACTAGGCGCGTCATCTACCAGGCTCAAGCCTCCTGAAAAAGCCCTAGTCTCAGATCACTTCTATAGTACCATAACACTCCAGTTCCCATTCCCCACAGGAAATGGGGGTTCCCAATCCCTGCACCCACAGGACCCCTGAAACGCCCGCAACAGTTCACGCTGTCTCTGACATGAGTTCTGTCAACAGGGCATGGGGCCGGTGGGAATCAACAGCCCAGCAGCAGCAGAGACTTGAAGCTGGGACTTTAAGATCTGGCTCTGAACTTTCTCCCAGTTCAGGAATCTAGGGTGGTGCACACTCATGCACACGCACGCACACACACACACACACATCCATCATACGTACAAGAGAAGCTGCAAAGGGCATTGTTTCTTCTTACCATGTCAGGTGACATGAGAGTCAATGAGGACAATCTTCTCTAGACATACACTTCCCCTCCCCAGATACATTCCGGCTCCTCCGTTGGCATCATATCTCCATTGAAGCCAACAGTACTATACTCGCTGATTGACACCAAGGACCTTACCCCAGGAAGTAAATTCACCCTTTTGTTCCTAATTCATTAAGCTTTCAGTGATCCCAGTAGCTGCCCACTTGTCCACTCAAGACGTGACACTCAATTCCAGGTGACAGTTAGGTAGCTGAGACAGCCCGTGACTGCAGTTTGCCTGTGATGTCTTTCAAGAAAGAGCACTATGAACCCAGTGATCCCTTTAAGCTGTGCACTTGTGCGGCCACTCAGGAGAGATTCAAATACCGCCCAGCTGATTGGCAGAACACCCCTAGGTAGGTTTTGTGTTTTTGCAGATGGTGCACACTTGCACATTCCCTGGTGCGCATAGAAAAAAATATTCTGCACATGGACAGAAAAGATTAGCGGGAGCATTGCCATGGATCCATGGGGCTCAGAATAACCTTTCTAGTTTGCAGTGTATGCAGGATACACTGATCATGTCAGCACAAAACTCTTGGAGGAATTCAACGAAGATGGAGAGAAACACACCCTTTAAAAAAGAATTCCCCTGGGCTTGGGGGAGAGAGGAAATGCAGGGAAATATTAAATCAACAATGTTTTAGCAAAAAATATGCCTCCCTCTGACAACTGGGGCATCATTTGCAATTTATATAAAGTGCTGGAAGCTCCAGAAAATGAGCTGGCTTTCCTGTGCTAGGGGAATATCCCAAATTTCATTTGCCCCATCCCAAGTTAAATCAAAATCTCAACCATTTCCCTGAACTGTCAAAACACAAAACGTTTCCGTGCAGGTGAAGTGAAACAATTTGCTTCAATCATTTTGAAATTGTCTTTTTGCTTTTTGACTATGGTTAGTTTCAGAATAATGTTGTCACTATCATTTACTTGAATTTTTTGAAGTGGCAGGAGTAATTTTGAATGGGGCACTGGGAGCTTCAGGGAAATGGAACGTTTGGGCAATTTCAAACCTCTTCTAAAAAATTGGTTTGAGTCGGGACATGCACCAAAACCCATCCTTTCCCACAAGCCAGTATTGGTTCTGACAAATCAGCATTTGTCAGTGGGAAAACTGTTGTTGTCAGTTGTTGTCTGCGTGTGTGTTCTCTCTGTATGGTGCCCTGGCTCTGGCCAGGAAACGTTTGCATGGGGGTGTCCTGGTACTGGTACTATACCTCTGGAATGTTTACATGACTGATGATTTAGCTGGGGATGGTCCTGCTTTGGGCAGGGGGCTGGACTTGATGACTCCTGAGGTCTCTTCCAGCCCTAGGATTCTATGACTGCAGAGTGCCTCGTACTTCTTAGACACACCCTTGTTTAGCCAGCCATATTTTTGCCAGCTCATGTACCAGACAGTGACCTTTGCTTTGTAGTGGGGCCTGACTCTTGCTCACAGCCTAACTCTTGCTGACTTTCATTCAGGCCTCGTGTCTCATACCAGGCCATGTGTTTCGGGCTCTCTCTTCCTATTACAACTGTTTGCCAAAAAATTCCTGACCATCTCTACCCACTAGTCCCTTCCATAAGTGCAGAACCCAGGCCAGGATTTAGGAGACCCTGTAGGTTACCCCAGGCAATACAGGCTGTGACAGATGAGAGCCGGAGAGAACCACAGGGTCAGTTGGTGTCTAAGGGTCAATCAATCCCTCTCTAGTCATTACAGCTGGCCCTAGCTACCCTTTGCCAGAAAGGCCCCTGCACTCTCTGTCTTTGTGTTATTATATTACTGTGTTCACACAAGGAGTGACAGGCCAGATTGTGCCCTCTGCATTAGAAAGAGCATTAGACGGTGGGATGGAGCTTCGTACTGGGAGATTGCTGTGCTCCCAGCTGGGGCACGGTGGGTGTCGGGAAACTGCCTCCGGCCCCCTCTCTTAAAACATGTGATCTTGCATCGCCATGGCACACCCATCTCCCACTGACATCAACCACGCTCCCCAGGCAAGGGGAGGATCAAGGCAAGGCCACCAAAGCGGAAGTGGCTTGGCGGCTCTTCTGGGCCTGGTTCCCTGACGTGCCGCATCTGAGAGTCGTTCAGAGAAGTGCAACGTTACCCCCACTTTGCGCTGGCGTAAACGACTCCAGCAGGCGCAGGGCAGCAGTGGCTCCAGCCACGGCGAGCAATGGGAGCACCGCCTGGCATGCTCCGCTTCTGAGTGGCCGTGGTGGCGTGGCCTTCCAAACGAGAGGTGTGGCCTAAGCCAAGGCCCCCTTGGTCAGTGTGCCCCATGCCGGGACCAAGGCAAAACCCAGGACCATTTCAAGCAGCTTTTAGTGGAATCTCTTCTGCCCTGCAGCAATGTACTGTAGTGCCAAGGGAGTGGTCCAGGCTAAGGTTGAGGGTGGGGTGGAATTACGGTATAATTACATGACAGCCACATTTCCACCACTTTATACCGGAAACCTACCGCCCGTTACACTTACCCTCATGCCTCTGGCTCCCATCCAAGACACATTTCCCAATCAATTGTCTACAGCCAGGCGCTAAGATACAACTGGCTTTGCTCCAGTCCCACAGACGGAGACAAACACCTACAGGATCTATTTCAAGCATTCTTAAAACTAAAATACTCACCCGGAGAAGTGAAAGAACAGATTGACAGAGCCAGATGAATACCCAGGCATGATCTTCTTCAAAGAAAAAGGCAGAACACCACTAGTCATCACCTACAGCCCCCAACTTAAACCCCTCCAGTGCATCATTAACAATCTACAACCTATCCTGGAAACTGACCCCTCGCTTTCACAGGCTTTGGGGGACAGGCCAGTCCTTGCCTACAGACAACCCCCTAACCTCAAACAAATTCTTTCCAGCAACCATGCAACATACCTCCATCATACTCATCCAGGAACCCATCCCTGCAATCAGCTCTGGTGCCAACTCTGTCCACACACATCAATACTAGCGACATCATCACAGGACCTGACCACATCTATGCCATCAAGTGCCAGCAATGCCCCTCTGCTATGGATATTGGCCAAACTGGACAGTCTCTATGAGAAAGGATTAATCCACAGATATTTGAAAAGGTAACACACAGAAACCTGTTGGGGAACATTTTAACTTCCCCGGGCCCTCACTAATAGATCTCAAAGTTGCCACATTATTACAAAGCAATTTAAAAAAACAGCTTGAAAGGGAAGCCACAGAACTTAATTTAATTTACAAGTTTGATACCTGCAATAGAGGTTTAAACAAAGACCTTAACTGGATTACCCGCTACATTCCACAGCCTAATGACATAAAAAGCCAAGCACTGGGTACTTAAGAGTTCTTAGGATCCATTCTATCAGCTTCAGTTAGCCTGGACATTCTAATTGACAATTTTTCTCATATTTTTCCTTCTCTTTCTCTGCTATTTATTTTGCAACCTGGGCCCCTTAACTTTATTCATCTGAAGAAGTGGGATGTTACATTTTTTGTTATAAGTCTCTAAGGTGCTGCAGGAGTATTTGTTGTCCTTTTAAGTTTTTTCAGTTACAGGCTACCAGCACAGCACAGCAACCAGCAAGGTACCGACACTACATCACACCAGCCGACTAGCCCCCTTATTCCAGGAACCTGTCCCCACAAACAAGGATAGCTCTCCGGTTATCTGTGAAGATGCTACCTGGTGAACCCCCACATCCCACTTGGCACCGTTACCAGGGAAAGCAAGTGGCTGTGGGAGGTTTTGAAAGACACGGGTCAGTCCCACTGGCTGAGCATGGGGACGAGAGACATCCTGGCCCTGATGCAGTTGAACATTCCCAGGGCACATCTCCAGCACATTCGGGGGGGGGGGACTGGAGCAAGCTAGCTCCAATAGCAATAGCCCCGACGCCATGGCAACACGTGCTATTTCAGGACCCTGGGGATGTACTCCAGTGCTTAGCCTGGGCCGCGGCTGCTTCCCTGCTGTTGTCATCGGCACCAGTTAGATTGAAGCTAGCTCGGGCAACTCGGCACGTGCTGCAGCCACACCAGTTGGAGCAGTGTGATCTACCCGGAGCCGGGTTGTGTTCTGAAAAGCACTCAGCCGAACTCTGCTCCCACAGGACTCCAGGGTAAAACCCCTGCTTCCCACAATGGGCACAGAGCCTGGCCAATGCTGAGCCCATCCGCACACCCCTTTCATGCCTTCAAACCCTCTTAGCACAGGTGGGCAAGGGGCCTCCAGCTGCCGCCTCCTGGGACTGATGGTACATAGCTTCCAAACCAGCCATGGCAGAGAAAAAATACAGGTTTTGGCCAGGGCTGTCCTTATGATTTTTGGTCCCCTGTGCAGCCCAAGTACCTGCACCCCTCCATGCCCCACTGCAGGGGAAAGGGGGCAGCCACTCCATGGGGTGGGGGCTGTGCTCAGGGCTGTGGGGGCAGGGAGGTGCCGGAGCAGGCAAACTGAGTGTCACAGTGGACTGGGGAGCAGGCAGAAGGGGGAGCCCTTCTGGAACTGCGGGCTGGTGGGCAGATGTGTGGGTCGGGGGGAGGGCAGAGGATTGGAGCGGGGAGAGTGGGAACCGGGGGATTGGGTCCACTGGGGCTGGGAGGTGGAACTGGCGGGGGCTAGGAGACTGGAGCCTGTGGCCGGTGGTAGCCCTAGAGCAGTGGTTCTCAAACTTTTTTGGCCGGTGGACCACCTGACTCGACTCAAAGCAAACCTTTCCGTGGACCACCAGTTGCTAATGGAAACTCGCCATTAATTACATAATTGCACCTGAGCCATTTTGCTAGAGATGCAGGTAGGGAGAGAATAATTTAAATTACGAAACAGATTAAGTATTTTAACTTTCTCGTGTTAGTTTATCAAACTTCACTTTAAATAAAGTCAAATATGAATTTATGTCCAACACAAAAGGTTTCAATGTTTTCTTTATTCATGGCAGGGACTGGGAACGGGGAGTCGGAGGGACCCTTTTTTGGGTTGGGGGGTCGCTGACCCACAGAAAAATCAGTTGGGGACCAGGCAAGTGAGAAGCAAAAAACCCCTCCAAAGCCCCCAACCCTCACTGATGTGGCCCTAACTGAGACACCTCACTCCTCTGGCGCTCCAGCCTCATGGGGCGAGGGGAAAGGACAGGGAGGACTGAGGCTCAGGGCTTCCCAGAGGTCAGATTTACTTTTCTGGGGTTCCAGAGTTAGGGGATTTTGTAGACCCCCTTAGGCTCTGGAGTGGGGACAAAAATGAAGGGTTCAGTGTATGGGACAGAGCTGCCAGTGAGTGGGATAAGGATGGGGTGCAGGATGCGAGGTCTGGGTGGGAGGTAGGGGGCAGAAGCAGGCTGGGAATAGGGTGTCTGGCCAGCGAGGAGGGAGCAAAAGCAAGGGAGGGTGCAGTGTGTGGCCAGGAGGGAGGGAGAAAGAGCAACGGTGGATGTTGGAGCAGTATGGGAGTAGAGGTTTGGCTGGGGTGGGGGAGGTAAAGGAGCAAGAGTGGGTGCAGTAGCAGGCAGGGGGTAGGGTGTCTGGCCAGGAAGGAAGGTGTCTGACCAAGAGGGAGGGTGCAGAGCAGGGGTGGGGAGGCCACTCCAAGAATTAGGTAAGTGATGGAGAGTCACACTCTTCCATTAGTAATGGAGGAGGCGCAGGGGTTTGAGATGGAGGTTGGGGGCAGAAGGGAGCTTGGGGTAAGGAACTGGGGTGTGGGATCTGGGAGGGAGTTTGAGTGAAGGAGAGGATTGTGCCCCAGGGCAATGGAGTGGAGAGAGGAGGGGGTCCAAAGGCTGGGAGAGGAGCGTGACCTGGGGTAGGGGTGCAGGATCTGGGAGGGTGTGACCTGAGGTGGGGCATAGGAGGAGATGCAGCATCTGGGAAGGTGTATGGGGGCTGAAGTAGGGGTGCAAAACATTTGGATTACAGGGGGTAGGGGGGCAGAGGGTCTGGGGTGCCACAGACAGACTCTGGCTGGGAGACCTTACCTGGCTCCCAGCCAGCAGTGCAGCAGGTTCCTTAGCCAGGGTCCTTGCCTTCCAGCCCCTGTACCTGCTCAGGGGAGCTGCCGGAGCCATGTGTACTGCTCGGAACTGAATGCTGTGAGCCCTGGGGGTGAGGAAGAAGCGTCATTTTCCAGGCTGCCTGTCCTGCAAACAGGCAGCTGCTATTGGCCAAAACCAGCCAATGTGGGCTAGTGGGGGTGGGGGCAGCATGAGAAGCCTGTCTCCCCTTCCTCCAGACTCTCAGCGCTCAAAATACACGTGGCCTTGCAGCGGCTTTGCTGAGTGCCGAGCGGGGCGGGGCAGGGCGGAGCAGGCAGGGACCCAGCTGAGGATCTCGCCAGATCCAGCAGCTTGGCGGGCCAGACAGATCATCTTTTTCCCAGCCCTGGTGTAGGAGCAAGCTGGGTGTGTGGGGTCTTGGCATGGGGGGAGTACGGGGGTTTGGGATGCAGGGTCTGGGGATGGGGGGAGCTGCTTACCTGGCTCTGCACCCTTGTGAGTCCCAAGCAAGGATTCCTGCTGATCCCATTGGCTGCAAGTCCAGCCAATGAGAGCAGTAGAGAAAGCCTATCAGGCCTTCCCTCAATGAGCTGGGTGGGAGGGAGGCGGGAAACGCAGGGTGGAGCCACTTGGTCTGGTCTCTTTCTCTTTTGAAGAGCTCTGGCAGGGGTGGGGCGTGGCAGACACGAGGCTAGGGTGCCAGCGCAGGCTCTCCATGGAGTGTGGGGATTAGCTTGTGCCACGGACCACCTGGGAGGTGGTCGAGGGCCACTAGTGGTCAATGGATCACTTTGAGAACCACTGCCCTAGAGCACGGGGCACTACTGAATGTGCAGTACCACTGACCCCCCAAATTTAGTTGTACCCTACACAGTTGCGTCTGCCTAAGGACGACCCTGTTCTTGGCCTATTCGCACATTTATGCGCCCCCTCTCTGTCCTCTTCCCTCTTGCTCACCATTTCGCCTGCTTTCTTCTCTGAAGGGCCTTCCAAGCGTCGCACCCAGAACCTTCACACCACAAAGCAGGAGGATTCTGGAGTGGAACGGAGGGGCTGGAATTTCAATTCAGGGTGTGTGTGCACATGGGAGAGAGCGGGAAAAAGTGCATGGGGGGGTGAGTGAGAATCGGGAGGGGGGTGTCTACGAGTGTCTCTAGCTAAGGCTTCTACGCCACGCGTTCAAGTTTAAAGCAGTGCAGCGGCCCTGGGAGGGAGCTCTCCCAGTGCTCTTGGTAAACCTCCTCCACTAGGGGAGAAGCTAACAGCCCTGGGAGCCTGTTTACACTGACGCTTTACAGCACTCGGGCGAGAAAGTTACAGTGCAGCAACTTGCCAGTGCAGACCAGCGCCGAGTCTCTGTTTCTGTGCGTAGTGTTGTGTGACTCTCAGGGCGACTGTGGATGTGTGTGGGTAGGGATCACGCATCATGTGGTGTGAGTGTATGCAGTAGTGTGTATATGTGCCCTTGACTGCGTGTCCATGCATGTGCGTGCAGGTGCATACTTGGGTGTGTGTTTGTGTCGTTGCACGCACTGGTGGGCAGACCTGTTCAGCCTTTGTGTATTTTTTGCGTGTTTCTCATCAGTGTGTCTGTGTTCCTCAGGAGGGTTGCGGCTGCGCACCTGCGACAGTGTGCTATTTCACAGAGCCCCTGAAACAGACAGAGCTCAAATACATAGAATCATAGAATCATAGAGCTGGAAGAGACCTCAGGAGTCAAGTCCAGCCCCCTGCCCTAGGCAGGACCAATCCCAACTAAATCAACCCAGCCAGGGCTTTGTCAAGCCGAGACTTAAAAACCTCTAGGGATGGAGATTCCACCCCCTCCCTAGGTAACCCATTCCAGTGCTTCACAACCTTCCTAGTGAAATCGTTTTTCCTAATATCCAACCTAGACCTCCCCCACTGTAACTTGAGACCATTGCTCCTTGTTCTGCCATCCATCACTACTGAGAACAGCCTCTCTCCAGCCTCTTTGGAACCTCCCTTCAGGAAGTTGAAGGCTGCTATCAAATCCTCATAACAAACAATGACGATGATAAAGGTAAAAAAATAGTAAGCCAGCAGTTGCAGAGCCCTTCACACAAATGAATGAATGAATCAATGACGCCTGAATGTCATATCCAAGGTCTTTCCTTTCCCTTTTGTTCTTCAGCGCCGTGCCCTGCACAGTCCCTGCCACTTCCCTCTTCATCCCCAACACATTCCCTGGGCTGCCCACCAAGCTGATCAGTGAGTTCATTGCTGCTCATTAATTCAGCCTTTGCCACACGCTCCAATAAACCACGAGACCAGGCCAGAGAAAACGCCAGGCCTGTCAAAGAGCCACTAAAGGAAACGAGCTGGGAAGAAGGAACAAAGCAGGTAGAATCCAGGAGGAATAGCACTGAAATTGCTGCCTCTCCCACGCGGTCCAACTTCCCTCTCCAGCCTCTGTAGTGAGGTACTTTCTTGTTGCTAGGCTACAAGTGATGGGGATGAGGGTTCTTGTCTCAGAATCCCTCCTGTATCCTGGGCAGACCTTGCCAGGAGGACGGGGGAGCGGGGGTGGAGGGGGAAGGGACTGAGCATCCCACAGGTGGGTACTACAGCTGAGAGAAGCACTGACAAGAAATGGGAAGCAATAGAGCCGAGGCATCTTTTCAGAAAATTGGGGGGGGGGGAGTTGTGTCAGCCACTATGTGCAAACTTGGGGGGGGGCAGGGTAAAGCGTGTAATCCATAATGCCTTCCCCCTTAGCAAATGCCACCTTGGGGTGAAGTTTGCCATGTTCTTGGGACCAAGTCTCCTGGCTGGGTGCAGAACTTAGTAGTGACCTGGGATGAGGTAAGGTTGTGTTGCCCGGGGCAGGGGAGCTAAATTTGTCCAAGAGGGAAAAGGGGGGAACAGGCCACTGCTGCCACTTTCAGCCACTCCCCCAACCCCTGCCAGCCCTATCCAGCTCGCTGCTTGCCCAGCAAGGGTGCGTGCTGCAGAGAGAAGCCAGATGTTACACCAGGAGGAGGAGAGAGGCAAAGAGGACAGGCAGCCAAGCAGCATAGCAGGGGAGAGCTGGCAGTGGTTAGAGGGGAGACGAGCATGGGGAGAAAAGAGAGGAAAACTGAGGAAAGAATGGACAGGAACAAAGGGACCGTGGGCTGAGGATGCAAGGGAAGGGGGCCTAGGAATCGGAGCAGGGATTCCTCAGCTTTCAGCACATTAGCCCAGTGTTGGCCCATCTCAGAACGGGGCTCACACTGGAATTCTGAGCCAGATTCACCACTGGCGTGAACTGGTGCGACCAACACCCCAGCTTATTCCAGCTGGGAACCTGGGCCGGTACTGCCCAAAGCAGCCTCATCCCCAAAGCAAAACGGGGCCCTTCGGGGCCGGGGATTCATTCCACCTTGCCTGGCCCTGCGGTTCTGCCCTGCGTGCAAAGGGTTACATGCTGGAAACTGGCCCTGGTTTCTCGCCAGTCTCTCTGAGTCACTCTCTCTTCCCAGCTGCCTACCCGCTCTCAGACGTACCCGCCAGTCTCACCAGCCTGCACTATCGCCAGCATGAAAAGCCCTCGTGTCTGACAAAGATGAAAGCAGCTGCCGGGTGGTTGCCTCCATGCGGTAAAGCAGGGCAGGGGACTGGCTGCTGCGTTCCTTGGCAGAAAACGCTGGCACTGCTGAGACCTCAGCTCTTACAATGCCAGGGCTGGGTGCTACTCCTGTTGTAAGGAGTGTCTTTGTGTGCCTGATATTTCACAAGCGAGCATCGCTCGGGGAGGGGTGACTGAGGAGCGTGGCTGGCCAGTGCCCCTCCATGCCTCCTTGCACAGCAGGTGCAAGGCTTTGGGCAAGTCGCTCTCTGTGCTGCAGATTTCCCACCTGTAAAATGGGCGCGAGGCTACTGACCTCCTTTGTGACTACAGCTCTGCAGAGCGAGGCATTAGCTGGGCGAGGCGTGGGTACATTTACATTTACATTACAGCTGTGGTTCAAACTCACCTTAGGGTCTGGGTTTGGATTGCAGACACTCAGATCTTAGAGTGGCAGAAATCAGCCACCGTTGTGAAATTTTGTGAAATTTCAGTCACATTTAACCCCCCAACTCAGCCTCTGGCCCTTTTTGGCTTCTGCCTCAACCTGGAATCAGGGGTGTGTTAGTCACTGAACCGAGCCCCCCCAGAAATCCCAGGGCGGAGCAGGATTTCAACCGGCGCATGGGTTAGCCCCTAGTGGGTTGCTGCTGCTTTATTTGATGATGCCTCTGCACGTACAGGTGCTTGAAGCCCCCACTGGCTGCAGATCACCAGTCCCGGCCAATGGGAGCTGCAGGAAGCAATGTCCCAGTCCACGCCGCTTCCTGCAGCTCCCATTGGCCAGGAATGGCAGTCTGCAGCCAATGGGAGCTACAAGCACCCATACCTGTGGAAGCCACCAGTGGTCTGCCAGGGCTAGGCCTGGCAAACCACCTCCTTCTTATTGCCCGCCCCTGCTTTAGACCTATCTCTACAAGGGACAAAAGTGGGCTCATGTAACAACCACTAATCTGGAAGAGAAAATACCCCCGTTAGTCCTTTGCTAAGCCATGCCTCCTTTCCCTGCTGGCATTTACCTCTCTATCTGATGATCTACCAAGCCTATTCCTAAAATGTTCCCCATAAGCTATTGTTCTCTACCCATCTGGGCGTCATTAAAAGCTACAACAAAGGAAGATCAGAGGTAGCGGAGGGAAAAGAAAAGAAACACAAGCCCCTCTGGATTTAGCAGAAGGCCGAATACATAATTCCCTGTGTTTAATCTCCCCTTTCAATTCCCTTTTATATTCCTGGTGACAGAGACTCACTTATTAAAGATTTTTAACAGCTAGCCACAGGCTCTGGCTGCTCACACATCATTTCTACCCATTGAATGCGAGTGAGTTTATTTTTATGTCTTTCAGAGAAGAAAGGGAAGGAAAAGGGGGAAGGGGAGAAGAAATCACCGCTGCACACTGCCTCGCTTAGACGTTCCAGAACAATGATAGAAAAGGAGAACAGGGGTGGCCCTTTGAAGAACAGAAAAATGGTAATAAGGAGACAGTCAAATACAAGAGCCATCATTAGCTGTTATTGTCCTATTGCTCAGCATGCAGCAAACTGCTGTCACTGGGGCCTCGGCTGGTGGAAATCAGCCTCACTCCATTGACTTGGAGGGAGCTGCGCTGGTTGACACCTGCTGAGAATCTGACTCTGTGTTAATGAAGCCCCAGAAAGACCCTTTTGGATTTAATGGCACTGTCCTTTTTTATGCAGGGAGTGTGGCCTAGTGGTTAGACCAGAGACGTGGGCACCAAGATTCCTGACATCTAGTCCCAGTGACCCATGAAGTGGCTTTGGATTTGTGCTCTGTTTCCTCACATTTTCTAAACCCAGGGGTAGTAAAACCGGCCGGGCTCCTTCTATGAGCATGAGCTACCTCAGGGCAACAAGCTGTTGCCTGGGAGGGCTGAAGCCGGGATGGGGGCTCCTCACCAGCTCAGGATTGCAAGTCTTTCCCCTGTGTTCTCAGCCCCTTGGGGGTGCGGGGGGTTCTATTAGTCAGAGCTGAGTCAGCTGGCACTGTTAAAAATGCATCTTATTTCTAAGCTGAATTTGTCCAGTGTCATCTTTCAGCGACTGATCTTTCGGTACCTTTGTTTGTTGGATGGAAGAGCCCTCGATTATCCAATTCCCATTCCCCGAGGAGGCCCTTATAGACCCTGATCCAGCTTGAGCTTTTGAGTCTCTCCCTGTCAGGCATGTTTTCCAAGCCTTTCAACTCTGCCTTGGCTCTTCTCTGAGCCCTCGCTAACTTATCAGCCTCTTTCCTGAATTGTGAACACTCAGGCTACGTCTACACAGTGGAGCTATTTCAAGATACCTCCAGGATCCTGAAATAGCTATTCCACATCTTAAGAGCAAGCCTGTTATATCAAAATATAATGGGCTTGCTATTCCGACATCCCTGTAAACATCATTGCACGAGGGATAAGGGAGGTTTCGGAATAGCACCTTATTTCGAAATAACATCGAAACAAGCTATACAATTTCCGCAGTGCAAATTGCATAGTTTATTCCAAGGTAAGGGTGCTGTCTAGATGCACCCTAATAGTGGACACTATCCCAGCAGCAGCTGCATTAGGGCCATATGTCTCGCCACCTGCCCCAGAGTCCCCAGTGTCTACATCCCAGGATCACATGCTCGGCTGATCTCCCAGCATGCCCCCCAAGTTCATTTCAGAGTCACTGTTCCCTTATGTCCCTTTCCACCAGCTGAGAATCTGGCCCTCGCATCACAGTGCGTTTCTTTTCTTACTTAACCTCTCAGCTTTTGTTTCCATGGGGGCGGGAGGGGCAGCCCTCTGTCTAACCATGCTAGCCAGTCCTTGCTTATTCTACAGCCCTCGTGCACCGGTGGTCTTGCCGCTCTGAGCCGTCTCGGGGCCTGATTCCCCATGTGACCCCACCTCCCCAGAGCGGAACCGCAGGGAGACGTTGGCTTGGCACGGCCCACGCCAAACCCAGGGCCCATTCCCAGTGCCAGCAGCTACCCAAGGTACTTCCCTTTGCATGAGGTCCATGGGGGCTTTTACCAAAGCAGCCTGGGGGTCCAGTTCCCCAGCCCCAGACTCCTCCCCGGCAGAGCTCCAAGGGACTCTGGGCAGGGAAATCTCAGAGGTGGCAGGTGAACGATGCATTGAGCAGGTCACACTGAGCCACATCTGTGACACTCTCTGGCCTGGCCTGCTGCCCAAGCACCTGCATCTTCTGGGGCCAGAAGCAGAGGAGCTTCTGGAAGGCAGAGCTAAGGGGAGGTCTGTTATTTTGAATGAAGGTTTAAGCCAGGGGTGGGCAAGACGGCGTCTGCAGGCCCAATCCGGGCCCGCCAAGCCGTTTGATCCGGCCCGTGACTGCCCTGCCACTCCCCTGCCCCCAGGCCAATTGAGACCTGGGGACGGGGGAGCGCGCGAAGTCTCCTCCCCTCGCCAGGGGCACATGACACCTAGGGCGAACTGCCAGCTGTTCAAAATGGCCGGTGGTTCTCTCTAGGTGGGGAGGGCTTCCCCACCCCCAGGCCAAGCAGGGACTGTGGGCGGGGGGAGCACAGGAAGCCTCCTGGCCCTGCTCCTTCCACCCGAGTCCCCGCCCCTTCTGGGGCAGCTAGCGACCACTCCAGACATTTGTGAAGTGCCCCCCTTCTAAAATGATTGCCCACCCCTGCTTTAAGCTCTCGGGGTCTTTCACAACTGACTCCACAAGAGGCAGCAGCCTCTGGCCGTTCCCTTTCCACGCTGTGAGCACCACAGGCCGCTGTGCAGCACGGCCCATAGGTTCCTGCCCCATCCACAGGCCCCTCACTAATGCTGCCGAGGCAGGGACGGGGGGCGGAGGGTTGGATGAGCAGAGAATTTGTAAATAAAGTCTGACTCGCTCTCCAGAGCGCCTCGCGGGGCCTGGCTCAGAGGAGAGGAGACACGACCACGAGCCCCTCTGAGGAGCCAGAGCCAGAAACCCACAGGGGGCAGAGGCTCAGTGGGTGCGAGGCAGGAGCGGTGCTGCCCAGGGGTTCAGACACAGCCCAATGAAAATGAGTGAGGTGCTTGCGCACCCTGGTCCCTAGCGGGCATTGGCTTGTCGACCAAGTGCCTCAGCCAATGTGAGGGGCTGGGTTGCCACGGTGGGGTGTCTCTCAGCTGGCGTTGTCAGGAGTGCGTTAGCAGAGCTGCTGCGGGGGCGGTGTGCATGTGCACCAAGGCTGCAATGGCAGAGGTGATGAGACTGAAGCAGAGCTGGGGGAGAGCTCCAGGCTGGACTAGCAGTGGGGGCTGCAGGGTGGGACCGAGGTGCCCGGGCAGAACTAGCTGAGTGAGGCAGGACTGGAACAACCCAGCTCACTAACAAGCTCCAAGTGCAATGGTCTGGAAAGCAACGATTTGGGACTGAAACGGGCACGTGCAGCCAGGGCATGGATATGCTAATCAGAGGGACCAGTGGCGGGGAGAGGAGCAGGTGCTTGAACTTCCACCACACACACTGTAGCTTTGACACTCCCCTGGTGGTTTCCCCTTCAATATTAAACCCTTCCCTCTTCGAGCCAGCGCTTCCAGCTTCTGAATAGTTTTCGTCACCATTTCCTTAAACAGCAGCTCAGCTAACCATGCCCGGTGAGCCTCTTGTGTGTACCTGCTCACCTGGGCCAGAACCTGGACACTGCCCTGGGCTAGGACTCAGGAGACAGGGTGAATTCACAGCTCAGCCACTGCCTGCTGGGCGACCTTGGGAAAGTCACTTCCACGTCCTGTGCCTCGGTTTCCCCCATCTGTGAAATGGGAATAATGATACTGACCTGCTCTGTAAAATGCTTTCAGGTCTACTGATAAACGTGCGCGATAAGAGCAAGCTATTACATTCTTTGGCGGGGTTACTGGCCTGGCACATGGGGAGACATAGCAGTCATGGCATAGCTTGATTTTAGTGAGGTTTTTGACGCAGGTATTTGACAGTCTGATAAACAGACTAGGGACATGCGGTCTAGATGGAATTACTATAAATTGAGTGCGCAGCTGGCTGAAAGATCGTTACCACGGTTTGCTGGCAAACTGGAAGGGCACATCTAAGGGGGGTCCCACAGGGCTCAAGTCTGGGTTGAGTACTGTTCAGTATTTTCCTCAGTGACTTGGAGAAGAGAATGGACAGGGTGCTTGCAAAAATTGCAGCTGACACGGAGCTGGGAGGGTTGCCAGCACTTTGGAGGACAAGATTTGACTTCAAAATGACCTTGGCAAACTGGAGAATTGCTCTGAATTCAACCCAGTGACAGTCAATAAAGACAAGTGCAAAGTACTACCCCAAGAGAGGGGAAATGTCACGCTCCCAAAGGAGGACAAACTGGCTACGTGGTAGTACTGCGGAAAAGACTCTGTGGGTGCCAATGTATCCAAGGGCGGCAGGTGAACCCCTGGCTGGGGGAGCCCCGCCCCTTCTGCTTCCCACGAGAGCTCAGAGCCCCCCCCTGCCAGCATAGCCACTGGCCCTGAGCCTCGCCCCAGGCTAGCCCCCTCTGCCCCAGAGCATGGGGAAGGCAGGCAATGTGCAGCCACCCCCTTCAATCTCCCCAGCCCTGCCGGAGCACAGGAGTTTGGACAGAAGCCGCACAAGGGCAAGGCAGAGGGCCACGCTCAGCTCCTTGGCGAAGCACAGTCTCCCTTAGCCTGCGTAACCCACCACCCATGAGTGGGTCACAAACTGACTTTGAGTCAATGACGTGATGCTGTTGCATAAAAGGTTACTACTCTGGGCATTTAACAGATGTGTCATATGAATGACATGCCGCCATCTACTCCATTCTGGGGAGGTCTCAAATGAATTTCTGTGTCCAAGGTGGGGTGCTGTACCCAGACGCTGATAAATCGGACAGAGTCTGGTTAGACAAACATGTGCAGGAATGGGCTAGATTTCCCTGGTCCTGCCTCGGTGCTGGGGGCTGGAGTTGATAGCCTTTCAAGGCTCCTTCCAGCCCGACATGTCTGTGATTCTGTTGTTCTTATTGCTAATGAGGAGGTGACCGGAGACCACCAATCAGGCACCCCAGGACCACCATTGTGCTTGGTACGGTACAAACATAACAGAAAGATGCTCCTGACCCTGACGCGTTTACAGTCTAGGCACGAGCTCATGAAACAACCTTGGTTAACGGCATAAACAGAGGCCCTGGCTCTTCAGCTGACTAACCTCTTGCCTGTGTGTTGTCACCAGTATGACACACGTGGGTTTTAAGGAGAGATTTACAGGACTCAAATCTAATCTGGGCTCTACCCATCACCATGGTGTCACAGCCCAATGAGCATTGCACACCCTGGCCTGGGTGAGAACAGAATTTGCCCTTGACTAGCAGCTTGGCAAAGCTTTGGGGATATTGTTGAGTAGCTAACTGCTCCCATTTAGCCAACAAGGGGCAGATAGGCGAATAAAATGTTGCATGGGGCATATTGTATAACCCACTGTAATTGTGTTCTCCAACTTCCCAGGGATCTTTCATTTTCCCTGCCTCATCAGAGTATTTGAAGGTAGGTCACATTTTTATGTTCAAACTAATTCAACAGTTTCAGAGGGGTGGCCGAGTTAGTCTGTAACAGGAAAAACTTAAAAAACAACAAAGTCTTGCAGCACCTTAGAGACTAAGAAAAAATGTAGATGGGGTCATGAGTTTTCATGGGCACAACCCACTTCTTCTGAAAGCTCATGACAGTCTCTACGTTAATTCAACAGTGTCCTGTTAACCTCCCCCCTCCCACCACCCTCAAACATGGACAGCTTTTCCTTGATAACTATGAGTATGTCTACACATGCCCCCTAGTTTGAACTAGGGAGGGAAATGAAGCATACCGAAGTTGCTAATGAAGCGCGGGATTTAAATAACCTGTGCTTGATTAGCATATTCGCGACCGGTCGCCATTTTAAAAAGCTGGTAGCCCAAATTAACTCACCGAGTGTAGACTCCTCATTGCACGAGGAGTAACAATTAATTCAAGGGAAGAGTTTTGGATCGGACTACTGAGTCTACACGCGGCGAGTTAATTCGGGCTACCGGCTTTTTAAAATGGCAACCGGCTGCGAATATGCTAATCAAGCGTGGGATATTTAAATCCCGTGCTTCATTAGCAACTTTGGTATGCTTCATTTGCCTCCCTAGTTCGAACTAGGGGGCAATTGTAGACATACCCTGTGAGACTACATCTTAATTGTTGTCACTTGCTCTAGCTGCCCTCATTTGTCTCTTCTGTCCAGTCAAGAGATGAGCTTTTACTGCAGCTGGAAAGTTGTTTGTCTCACCCTGGAATAAGAGGCCCTGTGCGTGTGTGTGAGTGAAACACCCCCCTTGCTTTTTCCAGGACCACTGCCGAAGTCTCTCTCTTTCCATTAGGCACAGAATGTCAGCCTCGTTTCCCAGAGAAGCTGGAGCAGGATGCGGGTGGGTATCTGGCCAGGGCGGAGGGGGCAGGAGCATGCCGGGGGTGCAGGGCTTTGCACGGTGGGGTGTGCAGAGTCTGGGCAGCATTTACTTGCTTTTTGCACCCGCGCTGCTCTCAGGCTCCCTGTCCCAGGCCTGGCTTCCCACTGCTCCATTGGTTGGATTCTGGCCAATGGAGCAGCAGCAGGATCCCCAGCCTGGGAGCTGGCCAGAAGCAGAACCTGACCTTGAGGCATGTTGATGGGACAGGCTCTGAGACAGCTCCAGCAGGCCCCCTCAGCCTGGCACACACCGCCCGGCGCCAGCCCAGGAGCAGCAGCAGGAGCAGCATCCTGCTCCCATTGCCTCCCCAGCTCGGCCGGTACCTGCTGTCTCCAGGGAGGAGCATCCCCTCGCGAAGGATCTGCAGGTGGCGCTGGAAGAAGCTCATGTGCCGCTCCTTCAGGAAATCCAGCCACTCCTCGTCCCCAAAGCCTGGATCCTCTGCTGCCATTTTAGCCCCCCGGCTGCTGACTCCCCCCCACTTCAGCCGTTAACCCCTTTGGCTGCTCCCCCCCAGCCATTGGCCCCTTGCGCAGTGGAAGCTGTGGGCTGAGCCCACCTGGCTGTTTCTGAGGTCTCAGGCCCCGGGGGCAAGGGAAGCCCTGAGCCCCTACTAGAGTAGGTGCTGCAGGTTCCCCCAGGCTCGAACCAGCCCCCCGCAGCCCCAGCTCCCCCCCCAGCCCCTGGTGCTGGTGCAGCTGCACTCACAGCCTACCCTCTCCTACATTGCAGCGCCCAGCTGAGTGCCTGCAAGCTGGAGGACCTGGCCGTGGTGAAGGGCCCAAATGGTGCATTTCGACTGCTAGATCAGTGGCACCCCCATGCCCATTGTCACCCGGACCCGCTTTGGTAGCCACCCCTCCCTTCCCCGGCCCCCTCACCATCCCGGCCCCAGCTCTGAACTGCCCCTGTGCCCCCCGCCAGCCCCACCGCCCTCCATGTGCATCACCACCACATTCACATCCGGTGCAGCTGGATGCGGTTGCCCAGGTGATCTCGGCGTTCGTGTCGTCCGAGACGAGAGATGCTTCCTAGATTTCCTAAATGAAAAGATTATTTTAAAATCTAGGAAAGCTCAGGGCTTTCTCCACCCTCCACCCCGCAGGAAGCCGGCGCTGGCTCCAAACTTGCGGGGCGTGTGAGGCTGGATCGCCAGCACAGGCTCCCCATTGCAGGGGAGGAGGGAGCAAGGAGGGGCTGAGCTTGAACTGCGAGCCCTAGGCTGCTGACCCCTGCTAACACGACTCCCCCGCCGTAAAGGCAAAGCAAGCCATAGTCTCTGCTTCAAAGAGTTTCAAGTCTAAACCAGGGTTTCCCAACCTATGGGTCGGGACCCAAATATGGGTTGCCATTACATTTCAAAGGGGTCGCCAAGTGTCTCCCCAGGTGGCTCTGCCTCCTCTCTTCCCCCCGGTTTTGAATTGCCGTGGGTCATCAAGTCTTCCTGAACTGTCAAAATGGGTCCCCATCTGGAAAAGGTTGGGAACCGCTGGTCTAAACAGACCAGACGAAGGCGGGAGGCAGCAAGGGCCGTTATCTCTTTTTTTGCAACAGGGTCCGGTGGCAAGGAGGTTAAGGGCCCATTCTTAGTAGCGAACTCAGCTCCCATTGACCGAGGCACCAAACGGACGTCCAGGCTGTCTGAGTTTAGCCATGTGGGTGTTGAGCGCTTAAGCAAATTTGACCCAAACTGCAGTGGTGGAGGCCTTGGGAAAATGTAGCCACTGGGGAGTTATTCAAGGTCGTGGAATCCGTCAGGAATGGGGAGTGGAACTCAGTTACACGTATGGGTAGAGGCCCAATGTACAGCCTGTGCCAACCGCCCATCACCTGTGCCTGGCTGAAGTCAGAGGGCGAGGGAATGCAGAAAAGATACGTTCCCAGATCACCAGTTAACAGCTGCCTCAAAACCCAGTTCACTTCCCCTTGGCCTGAGCAAACAGGAGACAAAGCCTGTTTGAGCCTTGTGAGATTTCCTGCACCAAGCCACCCGATTTCCAAGCCACCCAATTTCCCCCGGCCGCATTTGTGGTCGGATAATGGCGACTCGGCTCACTCGTGTCTGGAGGAGGTTTTTATTAAATCTCTCCATTCATATGCTCCTGCTCAGTACGATCTAATAAAGCGCAATCGATGCTGCATTTCAAGCACTTTATGACCTGGCAGAGGGAGCTGTCCACAGCAGAGAGACACCAGGCATCCTCGCACAGAGGAGTCTGCCGCGGGTGTGATTCTGAACTGGGCTGTGCTTGAGGCTGACTAAGTACAAAGGCAGGGATGTAGCTACTGCTGCAACGGAAGCATCTGTGGTGAGTTGTTCTGTCACTGGGCCAGGTCTGATCCCAGTTCCACCTGTGTAAATTCAGGACACCAGGGACGTCACCAAGCTGGATCATTATCCAGTATAAACTGGTGAGTTCCATTGAGTTCCACTAGTATAAACTGGTGAGTTCCATTGACTTTAATGGTGCTGCCCCCATTTACACCAGCGGAGGATCTGGCACTACAGAACTACACGCATGTACTCATGAAATCCGAATCTGGCCTATTGAGGGAGGAGGGAGGAAGGAGATGTGTAAACACAATGGGTCTGATACCAGGATAAATCTGGAGCAACTCAATTGAACTCAGTGTAAAAGTGGTATAAGGACAGGCACCCACGCTGTGGGTGCGCCAGAAAAATTGGGGTGCTCAGCATCCACCTGCAGATCAGCTCCTCCCCGCCCCCCCAAGTCAGACCGCCTGCCCGCTGCAGATCAGCTGTTCAGTGGAGTGCAGGAGGCGCTGAGGGGAAATGAGGAAACCGGTGCCTATGAGTGAAAGCAGAATTAGGTCCAATGACAAAATCTGCAGCTGGCTTTCAAGAAGAGATTTTATACTAGGGAAAGCCATCAAACGCACCACTCAAATATACAGAGTGAGCGTCTGCTGTCAGTTACACTGAGGGGAATCTGGTGTGACTCCATTGTCACTCCAGATTCACACCAATTTTAATTCAGAGCCAAATTGCTCCCACATTCATTTGTCTTGTACTTACTTGCTGCATTTGCTCATGACCAATGCTCCAAAAAGTGTGGGTCCTCGAGGAGCCTCAACCTGGGAGATGCTAGAATCAATGGGCCTTTGGCATCAACAGCACCTTGCAGGATGCAGCCAGTAAAGCACTGTTCATTCCCAGATCCCCCAGCACTTGTAATGAGAGCTGCGGAAGAACCTACCGCACAGAAGCTGTACAGACCTGTGGTTTACAAGGCTTAGCGTTTTAATTTCTTACCCTGTGAATACAAAGGACGTGGGCTGGATTCGGCTCTCAGTCAGCATCAATCCAGAGTCCGAGCATTATGAGACTTGGCCTCACGCCCACATTTTTCTTTAGTTCTGGATCTCGCCGGATGGGATTCTGAGACGAATGGAAAGAGGAAAATGATGGCTTTGCTGCCGGAGAGCCGAGCAGTCTTCCCCGAGCAGACGACCCTGACAGAGCTGTTCTCGGGATGGTGAGGGAGAAGGGAAACCCAACCCTGGATACCGGTCCCTTTATGATCAGCTTCTTATAGGCCTGCTCTGCACCGGAGAAATTGACCTCTCACCTCTAGCCAGCTTTAAAAGCCATTGAGGCCATAACAACAATCAGGCTGAACTAGATCCATAATTACCTGCTGATGCTGTGCTCCAACCTGCTTCGAGTTGGGGGGAAATTTTCCCACTGTAGAAGTGGCAGTGTGGTCCAGTGGATAGGGCACTGAAGTGGGAAGTAAGAACCTGGAGGTCTACTCCTGGCTTTACCCCTGCCCTGCTGTGTGAGCTTGGGCACACCCTGTGATGTAGTGTTGGTACCTTGCTGGTTGCTAGGCTTGGGCTGTGGGTGACCCCCACTGGCTGCTGTCTGTACCACGTTCCAGCAGACTAGCTGATGGGTCAGGTAGGTAACCTGTTCTACTGGTTACCTCCCAGGGAGAGGAACAAAGGGAGGAAGGCAGAGTGCAGCCCCTGGCTGGGGGGCAGGGCTGGAAGTTGGGCAGTTTCTGTCTGGTACCATGGAGGAAGCAGCCTAAGCAAGGGGCTGGGATTTAGGGGCCCAGTCTCCCACATCTCAAGCGGGGCTGAGGCATCCTAGGCCTGCCCTGTAACCAGATTACATCTAGGCTGTGCTGTATCCTGGAGAAGCAATAAACTCCCTCTATTCTACTGGCTGGTGGAGTCTGTTCGTGCCATTACGGGGGTGCAGGAGTCGGGTGAACCCCAACGCGTCATCTCACACCCCTCTGCCTCTCGGTGCCAGCTTTCCCTCCTGTCCCTTCACTGATAAACTCTTTGAGGCACACGCACGCTAACTAGATGTTAAATCACTGACATTCAGGTGAGCAGTGTCAAGTGGGGCTGGCTTTCAGGAGAGATAGGGCACTTTCCTGACGTATCATCAGGAGGCCACATTGAATTGAGGTTCAGTAGCTTCGGGGTCCATTGTATAACATGGAAGGTTTGTGAATTATGGTGCAAATTCCCCACATGCAAAACCTTTGGAAACACCGCCTAAGAGAGGAGCTCTGTCTGCAGGATGTTCCCAGCATCTCAAGATCAAAGGGCCAAGACTGAAGCTGTAAAGAACTCCTCAGTGCAGGAAAACCCTGGGTAGGTTTGAAGGGCTGTCTCCTGCTGCTGGCGCTGGGGGTGAAGACAACGCCAGCAGCTGGTGTGCATGCAGCTTTGTCTATAGTTTTGGATGCTTTCCCTGCCATGTCTTGGCTTTAGGCATAACTGCTTGCTTGGAAAGGGCTGGGTAGGAGCTGGGGACTGCAGCTGGTTAGAGCCTCTGCAGAGAAAGCAAAGTGCAGACACTGGCTTGTCTAGACAGTCTGGCTAGCTAGGGACACCACCGCATAAGCCTGAGAAACACCCCATCAGGAGGGAGACTGACCCGGGACTGTGTCCAATGGAAGTGATGCTAGAGAATGCCCAGTCTAGAGGAACCGAGGCTGGACCAGAGCCATTTGTCTAGCCCAGTGTGCTACCTCCATCAGCAGCCAGCACTAGATCATAGAATCCTAGGGCTGGAAGAGACCTCAGGAGTCATTGAGTCCAGCCCCCTGCCCAAAGCAGGACCAACCCCAACTAAATCATCCCAGCCAGGGCTTTGTCAAGCCAGGACTTAAAAACCTCTAGGGATGGCAATTCCACTCCCTTCCTAAGGAATCCATCCCAGTGCTTCACCACCCTCCTAGGGGTATGTCTACACTAGCCCCCTAGTTCGAACTAGGGAGGCTAATGTAGGCACTCGAAGTTGCAAATGAAGCCTGGGATTTAAATATCCCGGGCTTTATTTGCATCTTCTCGTCCGGGCGCCATTTTTCAAACCCCTTAGTCCAAACTGACTGCCCGCGGCTACACAAGGTAGTCAAACGTTAACTCGAACTAAGGACTTAGTTCGAGTTAATGTTTGACTGCCGCCGCCGGGTAGTCAGTTCGACTAAGGGATTTAAAATGGCGCCAAACATGCAAATGAAGCCCGGGATATTTAAATCCCGGGCTTCATTTGCAAGTTTGAATGCCTATATTAGCCACCCTAGTTCGAACTGGGGGGCTAGTGTAGACATACCCTAGGGAAATAGTTTTTCCTAATATCCAACCTAGACCTCCCCCACTGTAACTTGAGACCATTGCTCCTCGTTCTGCCATCCGTCATCACTGAGAACAGCCTCTCTCCATCCTCATTGGAACCCCCCTGCAGACAGTTGAAGGCTGCTCTCAAATCCCCTCTCAGATGTCTCAGGGGAAGCGACAGACCCTCCCAAAGGGCCGTGGTGGGATAATCTGTCCCCAGGAATGTCTCCAGCGACTGGCAGAAGGTTTCTACGCCTTCCGGACTTTATGCTTCCAACTGGTCCCAACCTTAGGAGTTGACATTTGAGCCCCACCTGCCCCACTGTCTGGCTGAGCAGGGCATGGGGATAGGAGGCCTCTGAGCCCGCTGGCCCCCGGTCCCCTGAAAGAGAACTTTGCAATGGACCTAGCCTTTGATTAGCTGTGTCCTTCTGTGGCTGCGTTCCTAGGCTCTGGTCCAGCACCCAGCATGGTCAACGAGAGCCTTTCCAGGGATGCTGGCCCAGGTTGCTAGCTGGGTGCTAGCCCTGCTCCTGTCTGGGTGTTATCCTCCTTGGGGAGCTGTCCTGAGCTTGCGGAGCGAAGACGCAGACAGGAAAATGCCAGAATGTTCTTTAAGGCCGCTCACGCTGCTGCTGATTAATTCCCGGTGCTTCTGCTAGGCTGGGGACGTCTCATGCTGCGCAGGGAGCCAAACGCCTCTGGGCAGGAATAGACCTCAAGCTGCAGGGACTGGGCTGGGCCAAGTCCCTGCCCCACAGAGACTCCTGTGCCAGGCCCGATGTGGCTCTGCTGGCCAGGCAGACTGGAGCTTGCTCTTGCTGGGACTGTTAAAAGGGAAAAACCCCAGACCCCATTTAACCCTGGTGAGCACAGATGGAGAAGGGAGGGAGTAGGAGCCCGAGCGCAGAAAGCCTTGAAAGCAGCCAGAATTCAAACACCAGCCGCCCCCCGCAAACGGCTCCTCGTTAATATCTTACCCATCCACCAATGAGCTGCTAAGAATCCGGACAGCAGCTACCAGGCCTTGGGAGGGGCTGGCTAGCCAGGCAGTGTCCCCCACCACACACAACAGCCCTGATCCTGCGCTGCATCTGCGGGGGGTGGACCCCTGCGCCCCACAGAGTGGTGTGTCCCATTGCAGGATCAGGGCAGCAGAGCTGATGTCCCATGGGCAGGCAGGAGCTCTGCCCTCGCAGCCTGGGCTGGCTGGAGCACTGGACTGGATGTAAGCAGAGCTGAGTACAGCTCCTCTTTCTACCGCTGAGCTGCTGGGCACATCACTGCCTCTCTGTGCCTCAGTTCCACCACCCCCGCCTTTGGCCTATGTAGACTGTCAGCCCAGGTGCTGGGACTGTCTCTTACTATTGTTTGTACAGCTCCTAGCACACTTCAAGACCAGTGCTCTGCCCCAGAGTAGAAAGAGTTGAAACTTGTTCAGTCCCTGGACACATGGTGACAGCACTGGGGAATGGGTCTTTTCCAACCCCTGACCGACGCAGCTATGGTTAGATAACTGGCTAGTGTAGATGAGGCCTGCAACCCTACTGGTCATTCTCAAGGGGAAAGAGCAAATCAGTGGCAGAGCTAGGAATATAGTGCAGGGGTCTTAACTTCTCCCCACTCCCACTCCCTCCCCGGCCCCCACAGTCCCTTGGTGTAGCCACTAGACCACCTTCCCCACCCAGAGCCAGGGACAGAACCCAGGAGTCCTGACTCTCAGCCCCTGATCTAACCATTAGGTCACCTTCCCCTCCCGCAGCTGCGTACAGAACCCGAGTCCTGACCCCCAGATAGGGCTGGTGTGAGGCATGTGACGTCGATTCTGAGTTGCAGAGCAGCCCATAGGCAGCGGTGGGGAGATTGCCGTAAGTTAGAGCAGCCCAAGGTTGCTCTAAGGACAAGTCTAGGCCACAGCATTAGCCCAGGTGATTGGCACCCAGGTTAGCACGGCCTGGGTGAGAGCAGCCATACTGCAAAGCCCTGTCTGAGGTACCGGGCTCACTGGGGCTTCTGGGGCACCTCCCATAGTGCCTAGCACTGCACTAAGCTGAGCCAACCCATGCTTCTTTTCCAGTGAATTGTAGGAGAATCCGTCTCCTTGGGAAGGCAAGAGGGGACTCTCAAGTGCAAAAGCCACACCTGGGCTCTAACCCATCTCAGCTGGGCCAGCTAGCCTGGATCAAAAGCACCACCACGCTCAAGTAGCTTACATGCTCCTTGCATGCCTAACGCAAGAGTCCAGGTTAACTCTGCAGTGAAGACTTACGTCGGGGGCCCAGGTGAAGCCCAGATCCCCCAGGGCAGCCCAGAATCAAGTGGCTTTCTCGCCTTTGCTCCTGAGAGGCACAGTACATACCCTGGCCGCTGGTTTGGAGGAGCAAGGAGGATCTGGCTATGTCACCAGCGGGGAACACACGCTGCTCTGAACAGAGTGCCCACTCTCTGAAGTCCAACCTTACCCTCTTGGTCACCAGAAGCTTCAGCCTCAACTTCCTCCCAGTTTGGCTCTTCTGAAAGTTTTCCCCTGCATGGCCCAGACCCTGATGCCCTCTGCTCTTGAGAAACTCCCTGATCACTTAATAGCCTGGCTGGGATGGACAGAATCCCCCGGAATGACTCAGTGATGGTTCTTCCCTTTCCTAGGGAGCTCAAGCATCTGATACCAGGCTGACTCAGCCGCCAACCCAGTTTTGTACAGAAACACCTGTTGCGGGGACTGCTAGAAACGGGGCAGCATATTTCAATACCCTTGAAAAGCGTGGGTGATCCATGCCCTCAGTGATTAGAATTAACAATAGCATGTGAAACCTACTCTAAGATCATAGGTTTTCCTTTATGTCTGAGCTGTGCTATGGCTCCCATCACTACAGTCACTGACAAGCATTAATTAATTAATCACAACACCCCTGTGAGGGAGGGATGTCTGATTATCCCCAGACGGGAATCGAGGGCACTGAAGAACACAGTTTCAACGGCACGCAGGCCTAGCCTTTGAGGGGGTGTCTACACAGCAAAGTTATTTTGGAATAATGGCTGTTATTCCGAAATAACTATGTGAGCGTCTACACAGCAATTCCGTTATTTGGAAATAATTTCGAAATAACGGACGGCTTATTCCAATTTCTGTAAACCTCATTCTACAAAGAATAACGCCTATTTCGAAATAATTATTTCGGAATAGGGGCTGTGTAGACGCTTCACTTCTGCTATTTCGAAATAGCCCCTCAACAGGGCCATTCTAAGTTATTCCTCCTGACACCTCAGGAGGAATTTCACCTAGATCGAGATAGTCTACATTAGGGAAACCTGCCTCGGATTCATTTTGAGGCTTCCCTGCTGTGTAGACGTGCTATTTTGAAACAAGCTATTTTGGAATAACTTGGTGGAGACGTAGCCTGAGTGGCCAGCACCCACCCTCTAAGCCTGATTTTTCAAAAGTGCTCAACTCCAGAGCTGGTCAGAAAGTCTGCTCTGTTCCCAGGAACATTTGTAGCAAAGCCAGAAAAGTTTCCCTCCACCCTTTCCTTCCAAAGTTCTGGGGTTTCCATAAGATTGTTTTTCAGTGGCCAAAAGCCAGAAATGTTGCTGTTTGGGGATAGTTCCGGGAGTTTCAACCAAAATGTGAAAAAAAAAATGAGGAAAAGTCTGTTTTGGGGAAAAGTGCTGGCAAAACATTTGGAATGAAAACGATTCCCTCCGCTTTGCTCCCCTTTGCTGGGCAGGCACCTAACGGAGGGGAGGCAGGCTTAGGGAAGAGCTCAAGACCACAGCTCAACTCAGCTCTTACTGGGGTCTTGCCCGAGGTTAGATCACATGTGACCTTTATGGCAGAGCCGTGAATTGAAGCGAGAGGTCCCATGTCCCGCCCTTACCAACAAGTCTCCCTCAAGGAAGCAGACTATGGATTAATTTTGCCCACAAAACTGGAGCTTCATCAGGAGTCTGAAACTGATTTAAAACCTGGTTTCCACAGGGTAGCAAGGGGAATGAAGGTTTTCACCATCCCCATCCCTTCCTTCTGCATGTGCCTCTGGGTCAGAGAGTGCAGGGGAGTCACCGGGCCCTGCACCCCCATCCGCAGCCAGATGGGACTCTCAGCCAGCGAGTAGAACAGAAGGTTTATTGGTTCCCAGGGACACAGCGCAGCATCAGATCGATGTTAACACAGGGACCAAGAGCAGGCAGCCTTATTCCTCCCAGGGAGAAGGGGTCCCGGGCTGACCCATCCCCAGGCCCTACTCCCCTGGCTTGGTGTCAGCCCTGCCCATTCTTTGTCCTGCTTCCAGGCCCAAGGTGTTATTTGCTGTCACCTGTTCCTCAGGACGTGAGAGACTGAACTTATTTCCACAGTGAGTCACACCCAGCCTTCCCCTCCTCATGCAGACAGTGCTGCAGTGCCCGGGGGAAACTGAGGCACACACACACACACACACACTACAGCAAACGGTGAATGTGACAGCAGAGTGAACACAGGACTACAACAGTGGACAATACCCCCACTATGTCACACCCTGGAACCACGGAGTAAGAGCCATTAGATTTGTCCCAACATGAATAGTCTTTATTATCAGGCTGCATTAAACATTATGGACTGGCATCTTAAATCAGTCTCTCTCTGCTTAGAAAGCACAGGTTGCTGCCAACCGCCACCCACTCAGTGTGATTCTGCATCACTGTCTAGTGGTGATGGGGCTGCATGTAGAGGTTGCTGAAGCTTTAAGACTCAGAGGTCCTAGGTTTAATAGCAGGGAACAACGCATAACAGCGTGGCCTAAATTACACAAGCCTTGCTGAATGGGGGGATTTCTCTGGGGACACAAATCCAGACATATTTTGCCCACTTTGTGACAAAGATCTCCCAGGGAATAGACCCAAGAAGATGGACGAAGAGGTCTGCTAATGGGCCGGGGCGGTTAGTATTATTTATCTTATTCTAGTGCCCAGAGGCTCAGCTGCGATGGGGCCTGATTGTGCTACCGCTGAACAAACACATTGTCTGTGAACAGGGTTTCCAGTCTCCACAAACAAGCGGCAGGCCCAGCTCCTCAAAGGGAAGGAAGTGCCTAATTGCTGTGGAGAGGCGGGGCAGGGAGATTACGCGACTGGCTGCCCAGGCTGGGAATAAAAGCCGGGTCCCCTCCATTTCAATCCTGGGCCCTTCCCCCCTCGACAGCTCGCTGGCTCTCTTGCCGGCCATGGCTTGGGTGTGGATCCAGAAGACGTACATCTAGACCAGGGCTGGGCAAGATCCAGCCTGCAGGCCAGAGCCGGCCCGCCAAGCCTTTAGATCCAGCGACCCTGCTGGGACCCTGAGGCAGGCTTTCCTCCTGCCCCAGCCCCAGCCTGCCCAAAATGGCTGGCTGCTCCCTCTAGACATGATGTGCCCCCTGCTTGTATGGGGGGGGGGGGTCGAAGGGAGACTTTGTGCATCACCCCCGGCCCCATCCCAATCATCACAGCTCCCATTGGATGGGATATCGCTAATGGGAACTGCGATACTTGGGCTGGGGGCAGGAGCAGCGTTCCAAGTCTCCCCTTCCCCACACGTGGCGCAGAGAGGCACCATGGAGGAACAGCCAGCCGCCTTGAGTAGCCTGGGGCTGTGGAGGGCAAAGCGCCTGCCTCAAGGTCCCGCTGGGTAAGTACCTCCTGGCCAAAGCCTGCATCTGGCACCCCAGCCACCCTAGCTCCCTTATTCCCTGCCCTAGGTCACCACCCAAACTCTGCACCACCCCCCGCTGCCCCAGGTCACAAATCCCTCCCAGACTCTGCACCCCTCCCCCAGGTCAGATCCTCTCTTGCACCCCTCCCCGCTCCTGGACCCGACATCCCAAGTCTCTGCCCCAGATCACAACCCCCTCTCAGACCTCACATCCCCTCCTGAACCCTAATCACCTACCCCGAGCTCCCTTCTGCACCCAACCTCCATTCCAGACCCCTGGCCCCGCCATAGAAGCGTGACCCTTGACCACTTACCAAAATCTTGCAGTGGCCCCCATCAAAAATGATTGCCCACCCCCTGCTCTAGACCAGCTGTGACTGGTGAGCTCAACTGGCCAGCGCTGCATGTTTCAGTGGGTGGATGGGGCTAAATTGCGAGCTACTGTTCCCAGCGGAGCTGAATTGATGGTGGCATTTAAAACCACAAAGAATAACAAATGGCTCTGGAGGCATCTATGAGCTGTTGTCTGGTTGGCGAAACACGGCGCTGGGTAAGCCAGGGACGGGCAGGGCAGTAAATCAGGCAGCCCAGTGATTAGAGGACTTTGTGTTTTCTCAAAGACGCGCCTGGTGCCGCCTGATAAACAGCTGTAGCTTAATCAAAACCAGGACTGGCCTTAGTCCTGGAGGAAGCAAGCTGACTCCCCGTCTGCACCTGCCCGGTCTGTCCCCAACCAGGCTCTGCCTGTCTGCAGCTGGTCCCATCGCCTGCTCTGGCCCCAGGGCTTCCAGCCTTTCACTCCAGGTCCTGTAAAAAGCCAGGCAGCCCCGGATCAAAAGTGCAGTAAAATGAGCCTGCACCTTGCTCAGTTAGACCCGGACGCAGCAAAGGGCATTATCCAACCCCCCTGAAGAAACTGTAGGGCCCGGTGCGAGCCGGAGGAAGCAAGAGTGAGATGATCAGCACCCTTAGCACCGAGGTAGCGTTTCCAGCAATGGAGCTCAAAGCTCTTTACAGACTCAGCGAGGCTAAGTGACTTGCTCAAGGCCAGTTTGTGAGGCACTGGCAGAGCTGGGAAAAGAAGCCTGACTCCTAACTCCCATGCCTTCCTCCTCACCATTGCACCACACTGTCTCCACTGATGCCAGGGCATTTACATCCAGGATTAAATTGGCCACCCCTGTGTCTGAACAGAATCTATCCCTCTTTCACGCTGCCCTTCTTTTTTACAGGCTGTGCAGCATGTATCCATTATCGACCGGGCCCGGCTCTGCGCGGGAGTAAATAGATATTGTGTCGATTTCTTTCTTTCTTTTCAGATGTTTCATTGATGAGATGACTCATGGGCTTAATGTTCATGATGTGCTCTGACTTCCCTATCAGCTGCAGAGCAGGAATGCAGCTTGCAAGGGGGCTGGGGTTGCGTCTTGTGGGCGGGGGTATCTGAGTCTTCCTTTGTGCAAATCGACCTTCCAGAGGCAGCAGATAACTCCTCTCCTCCCTGCCCCCAAATCTGGAGGAACTCTGCCAATGTCTAATCAATGCCTCATTGTGAGGGAAAGGGAATAAAGAGTGAAATCCACCCAGGATGGAAAGAAAGAAAGACAGACAGACAGAACCCCGTGTTGATCCCTGTTCCCGGACCCCACCGCAACAACATTCCTTCTCATTGTAGTCCAGGGGAGTTGGAGGGGCGTGTGGGGAGGGCTGTTGAATTATGCACCATCCTGTTTCCTGCAGCTAAAGCTGCCCTTGGTCTTGGTCTGATGGGCACCGTGCAGCCCCCATCTCAGGAGCAGCACCCAGCCCGGCGTAATGGGCAGCTTCTGCTTGAGAATGGCCCGGAGAGAGAACAGCAGGAGGAGAATAGCGGCTTATGGTTGACCGTGAGTGTGGGCTGCTCTCCCAGAACTGCAACAGGTCAGGTGCCGTGCATTGGAACTGAGGGCCACCCGCCGAGCCGGGGGTGTGGAACAGTCCGGCAGGCTTCCGGGGCATTCGCATGCTGGGGGTGGAGGGGGCAGGACCAACTGAGTGGGACAAGGGGTGCAGGTTAAGGACTGAGCGGCACTGTCGGAGCAGCGGGGGCGCGCAGAGGCCGGAACAGGAGGGCGCCGTGGGTCAGGCCCAAGGTGCGGAGCTGGAGCTGAGCGTGGGAGCCACGTGCCCACGCTCTGCCTGGGGCTCTAGTTAGTGCTGTCAGTCTCGCATTGTCATGAGCGCCAGGCTCCACGACAATGGAAAAGGGAAAAAAAGAAACTCAGCCACCCACGTCTCTCCCTTACAAAGGAATGTTCCTGCCTGTTGCGTCTCCTTGGCCTCCGACTACACTGTAAGAAACCTGATCGTCGGAACCGCTCCCGGGGACAGGGCAAACGGCGCAGCGCAGAACACACCTTTATCCAGAGCGTCTTGTGGACACCTACCTCTGACTGGTCCTCCCCCAGCCCCCGCCTCTTCCCCCTGCTGCTGGTGTCCACAGAGACCTCTCCCTTCCAGGCAGAGAAAAGGAGGCCACAACCTCCCCGCCCACTGGTGTTCGTGGTGCTCCCCACCTGGGGATTATGCAGACCCGCCTCCCTTTGCACTGGTGATCGAGTAACTTCCCTGTGGCAGGTCCAGCACGTCTTTATAGAAAACATGAATGTTAGGTAGGTATTGGAGAGCCCGCTGCTGTTCCCATGGGAGCCGATGGGAGATTCCTATTAACTTCCGTGGGAGCAGAATCAGATCTTATGAAAGTGGAAAGTTAATCTAAACTGGGAAGTTTAGATTGGACATCAGGAAAAACTTCCTGCCTGTCAGGGTGGTTAAACACTGAAATAAATTGCCTGGGGGGGAAGGGGTGTGGAATCTCCATCACTGGAGATATTTAAGAGCAGGTTAGACAGACACCCTAAGCAATGGCCGAGTTTCAGCGAGCAAAAAAAAAAAAAAAAAGCCGTGGGCGCCGCGTTTTGTCAAGCAAAATTGGGAGCACCAATCGGGAAACACTGATCTACACAGTACTTGGTCCTGCCGTAAGGGCAGGGGACTTGGTTCAATGACTTCTCGAGGTCTTTTTCAGTTTTATGATTCTGTGATTTTATGTTTTCTTCAGGGAAACCACAAGGTGTTGGTGTCCAAATCCCATTGACATGCCATGTGAGCCAGGTGCCTAAGTCCCCTGGGCTCCTTTCACAATCCCGGCCAATGGAATTACCTATCTCCTTCGACATCACCTTTGTCGTAAGTGTTTGGGAGTCTGGATACTTAGGGGCAGATTTTTAAAGGTATTTAGGTACCTGTCTTGGATTTCACTGGGAGGTCGGCACCTAAATTCCTTTAAAAATCTCCCCTTTAGATTGAATCTGCCATTAAACCACTGTGAGGCGTTGGCCCAGTCACTTCCCCTGCCTGGGACCTGTTTCCCCATCTGTCCAATGAGGAACGTTACTGTCTTCCCTTGTTAAGCACTGGAGACCGACAGATGAAAAGTGCTAAGTATTATTTATTATTCCACTTTCTGTGTTATGCCTTAAGCCACTCAGCTCACATGCTCATCAACCACTATGCAAATATCTAGCGAAACTCCCCTCTGAGGCATCCTTCCAGCACATAACACAGGGGAAATAAAGCTGAAAAACTCCCTCCATTCAGCCAAGTATAATGGTGATGGATAGAAGAATCTATTACCATTGTAATGCCATTGCTGGAAACGTATTGTTCTTGCTCAGTCAATGCAGCACAAGGGATGAGAACTCTAACACTTAGTTGCCATGTGAAAACAAAATAAAAAATGCACCTATTTTCATCCTCAAGGCTGATTTCCTGACAATGCATTGTTGGCAATCGGAGCAAGGAATCAAAACAAGGAACCACTTAAAATTTGCTGAGGATAATGGTGCAAATAGTGAGGAAGGTTCTACAGCAGTGGTCCCCAACCTTTTGGGGCTGCCGGGCGCCTGGAAGTGGGGCCACTCACGTGCCGGGCACCCAGGGGCGGGGCCCCACACGCGCCTGGGGGTGGGGCTGTGCGTAAGCCTGGGGGCCGGGCCGTGCACATGCCCAAGGGTGGGGCCACTCATACGCCGCATGCCCAGTGCTGGCGCCACCCATGTGGCCGCTCCTGTGCCACGCGCCTGGGGCGGGGCCGCCAATACGCCGCACGCCCGGGGCCGGAACAGGCCATGCGCTGCATGCCCGGGGCCAGCGCTGCTCCTGTGCCGCACGCCCAGGAGCTGGCAGCGCCCATGCACCACGCACCTGGGGCCGGCACCGCTCCTGTGCCGTGTGCCCAGGGGCGGGGATGCCCATACGCCGCGCACCCGGGGCCGGCACAGCCCTTGTGCTGTGCACCCGGGGCAGGGCCGCCCATACGCTGCGCACCCAGGGGCCGGCACCGCCCATGAGCCACGTGCCCGGGGGCGGGGGCCGGGGCAGGGCTGGCCCCAATCACTCGGTGTGCGCACAGAAATGGCCCGGCGGGCGCCATGGCGCCCGCAGGCACCACGTTAGGGACCACTGTTCTACAGGAATCAACCTCATTATCCATTTGAAAGTCATTGGGCCCACTCCACCGCTGGTGCTCATTGGCATGGCTGCACCGACATCAAATTGTAGGGGGGCAAATTCTGCACTGAGTTTAACCTGTGCAATTTCAGCACAGCCCAATTCTGACCTTAGACTGGGGTCACTAAGGAGTAACTCAAAATCAGGTCTTAGCGGGTAGCCGTGTTAGTCTGTAACTTAAAAAAACTTGAAAAATGAGTGGTCCTGTAGTACCTTAGGCCATATCTACACTAGGAAACTATTTCAAAACTAGTAAATTTGACTTAATAACTCCCAATTTAACAAAATCGAACTAGCGTGTCCACACTACGGGGAAGCCTCAAAATTAGTCGAGGCAGGCTCCATTAATGTGGACACGCTACCTGGAGGAGTCATTAGTTCGAATGACTCTGGGGAGTAGTCATTTCAAAATAGCAGCACTGGAGCGTCAACACTACCACTATTTCGAAATAACTATTTTGGAAATAGTGTTTCTCCGGATGAAAAGCAGGAGTATAGATTTCGAATTCCATGGAGTATGGATGCTCTGCTTATAAATTTGACCTGTGGGGGGAATTATTTTGAAATAAAGTCCGAGTGTAGACCAGGACTAACAAAAATATAGATAGTATCATGAGTTTTCGTGGGCACAACCCGCTTCTTCAGATGAGTGGAGCAACAGGCACAGAGGAGCACAGAAACCCCAAAATTTAAAGCAGAAAAAGAGGGGAGAGGGGGAGGAGGAAAAAACCCTGTCAATTATAGTGTCCGTGTTAAAAGAGGCTAAGAGAGTGGGCTGGAAGTGCCCAATACTGAGCTGTTGATGTCATTTGGGTGTTGAATATAAGGCCCATCCAGTTAACGTCTTTGTTCAAAATCAGGTGACGTTGCACAGGTCGAAACTGCAGCCAACAGCATCAATAGGCATCTTTTCACCCGCCTCTGGGGTGGATTGTGTCAGGCCACGTAACAGTGCACAGCAACACTATGCAATGATCAGGAAAGAAGTGATGAATGTCCTTGTCAGTCATAGCAGCGTAATGAATCATACAGGAATGCAGCAAGGACACCCCTATTGTTCTGAATAGCACCAGAGGATCTTGAATGGCTGTGGGAGAGTTTTGAATCTTTTCTGGAAAATGCTTGTCCCAGCTGTGTGGTGCCTCCTGACGCCACCCAGCTCATTGGGGCAGTCCTGACTCACAGGAGAATGTGCCATACTCTGAATCACCAACAACAGCTGGATCTTCTCAGCCAAACCCTGGTTGTTTCCCTGCTGAGATCTAACAGCAATTGTGGACAAAGCCTTCGCTTTCCTGTTGAAATACAAAATGATATTTAGTGAACAGGGCAGTAAGTGACGTATCATAGAATCATAGTGCACTAGAACTGGAAGGGCCCTCGAGAGGTCATCAAGTCCAGTCCCCTGCCCTCACAGCAGGACCAAGAACTGTCTAGATCATCCCTGACAGGTGTCTGTCTAACCTGCTCTTAAATATCTCCAGTGATGGAGATTCCACAACCCCCCTGGGAAATTTATTCCAGTGTTTAACCATCCTGACAGGTAGGAAGTTTTTCCTGATGTCCAACCTAAACCTCCCTTGCTGCAATTTAAGCCCATTGCTTCTTGTCCTATCATCAGAGGCCAAGGAGAACAATTTTTCACCCTCCTCCTTATTACACCCTTTTAGATACTTGAAAACCACACAGAGCCTAGGGGGTGGTTACACGCAGGCCTCCAGCTTCCAGGGTAGGTCAGCTTGGCTCCTTGCCTCCGTGGTGAATTCCATACCGATGTGAACTAGATAGGGTTGCCAGGTGTCCGGTTTTGAACCAGACAGTCCGGTATTTGAGCTTTCTGTCCGGGAAACAAATTGAGAAAATATAAATCTCCGGTATTTTCTCAGTAAGATGTAATGGAGATTGTGATGTAATGTCAAGTGTGTATTTTTGTTGAAACCATCTGGCAACCCTAGAACCAGATTGTGAACCCAAACCAACCCCGGGGGCTCGCAAACACCCAGCTGCAAAGGAGCCATGCCACACGAGTCACCAGACAGAGGCTATGTCTATACTGCATCCCTCTTGCGCAAAAGCCTATGCAAATGAAGCGTGGATTAGCATATTGCTGTGCTTCATTTGCATAATTAATTAGGGGCCATTTTTGTGCAGAAACACCCTCTTGCGCAAGAGCCATTCTTCCTCATTTTTTCAGAGATACCCAAAAGCACACAAGCCAGTGGGACTCCTGCTCGTAAGTCACTTTGCTGCTTCTGCAAATCCCACTCTGGACATCTCCAGCCCTTGCAGTTGTGCAGGAAACCTTGGGTCTGGTACCTGGACGCCTGCCTGAGTCTGCAGAGAGCCTGAAACTAGCTCGCAGGCGTGCAAACTGCCATCTTCATCTCAGTGGATTGTTAATGCTGAAACCGGCTGCCTGCCCCAGCTGACACCAGCCCAGCAGAAGATTTTGTTTGCAGGGGCCTCAAGCTGCTACCGCCTTAGAATAGCTGCTCTGGGGTGATGTAGCCTGGACCCCTCTCCCCCATAGCGAGTCCTCTGCTTTGTGGATGTAGAGTCCTCCCTTCTCCCCCTCCTGGGGAAGCCTGGTCTGCTTGAAGAAATGCCAGGATAGCGTGGGCAATTGAGGGAGGGCCCCCCAACGGCCTAGCAGACAGTTCTTGTGTGCGTGACTCTTGCCATGGGCAGAATGCAGGGGCAGGGCCCTGGGGCTCCATGGGTCTGTGCCCAGGGTTTTGATGCACCTGAATCCAGCTTTAGTATTAAGTCCCAGAGAAACCTGGCTGGCTGGTATTTGTGTCCCGTCATGATGAACAGAGTTTGCTCAGGTCCTTCCAAGCATCCCAATAGATGCGGAGTTTACTGACTAGCTGCGCACCAGCCTCGGCTCCTCGCTAGCCTGCCGTCCGCTTGGAGATTTATAGCACAGCCATGAGAAGGGCTAGATGCTAAACCACGCTCTCAGGAGTCCCATTAATCACAGGGAATTAATATGGCATTAACCAGAGCTAGGACTTGCATGGAAATTCACCTGCAATTCTGCATTAGTTCTCATGTCATTTTTTTAAAGTGCCGTCACCCTCTATTTAGTTATTGCTTCTCGAGATCAGGCAGGATGTCGGTCTAGTGGCCAGGACGTAGGTCTGGTTCTTTCCCCCGTTCTGCCACTGACCTGATGTGTCACTTGAGCAAGTTGCTTTGCTTCCCACTCTCTGTCTGGTTCACCGGTGAGCATATTGGAGTAGGACCATCTCTCGCTCTGGGTCTGTCTGTGCAGCACCTGGCGCGATGGGGCTCTGATCCTGGATGGGCACTCCTCTATTGTCCTGGTGCTTTCCACAATAGCCGAACTGTCATGAGCCAGCCACTATCCCCGCTGTAACCCTAGGGAAGTCTGCAGAGTTGAAGAGACATTTGGTCCTGTGTCTGCAGGTGAAAGGGGATTTAGGAGCCGGACTCCCCTCCTGCCTCCTACTTTCCTTCTGACACCTGCAAATAAATACAAGGGCAAGTGTCAAGCTGCAATGATTTGTGAGGGGCATTTTGAAGCCCTGCCGATGTTTAAACACCTCCCTGCACCCAGGTCCTCAGATTGCTGGGTGGCCTAAATTAACAGTGGTTTGTACCTGCAAAATGGTTGGTGCAAAAAGGACTGAGCTGAAAATCAGAGCATTAGTGAGGGCGCATTAATTCTTCATTGATTTTTACTTGCATTACAGTGGTGCAGCTAAGACTGTGGCCCTGTTGTGCTAGCAGCTGCAAGTACACCCCAGGGGAGACAGCCAGCCCCAGCCCTAGAGAATTAGCAATGTAACTAGACTGTACACTCCCTTCAAAAAGGGCAGAAGGGGAAACAGGAAAAGTGACATGACCAAGGTCACAGAACAGCAGAACTGGGACTAAGCCACGAGCCAGGGCTCTCCCTATCGGACCATGCTTCAGCTGAAGCTGTATGCCACAAACTGCTATCCTCAGAAGAGCAAATGGGTGTCATTTAGCACCATAAATTGAACGTAGAACTAAGTCTTGGACAGGATGGGCAAGTGTGTGGTTTGCTTAGCTACACCCTTCCCTTTGAAGCTACAACCACAGACCGGCTGGTAATGGGTTATAAAAGCAGTGAATTTCATTTCTATTGCACTTTATAATGCAGCGGCTTCCTAAAGTGCTTTGTAAAAATATACATAGACAAAAGATCACTTTCCTACACCGCTGGGATGCCGCCACCTCTAGGGTGAAGCAGAGCAGCCCTTCAATGGTACACAGCATGACTGGACAACAGACAGTAAGTAGAAATACTCATGTAAATCAGGGATAACTCCAGAGACGTCAATGCCTCTCTCCAATGCACAACTGCAGTAAGAGCAGAATTAGTCTTCCTGCAACGAAAGGAAATGCCAGAGAGGAAAATGGGAATTACCCACAGTAGAGTTTCACCAGGCCAATTATTATTAACTAGCCAATTAGCCCGTCATAAGATGGGATTTTCAGGTCTCTCCTCCACGTAGGTCTTCTCTCCTGAGCCTCCGGTCTCTCGTTCCATCTCTCTCTCTCTCTCTCTCTCTCTCTTTCCTCCTCCTACTGCCTCCCCCCCTCTCTCTCAGCTCTCCTCCACCTCCTGCCTCTCTCCTCCCCTCCTGCCTCTCACTGGGACCACGGAGCCCAAATGGCCATTTGGGCCTACGACTCCGCGCTGCATGGGGCGTGGAGCCCAAACGGTCGCTTGCGCCACTTGCTCCCACGTGGCGGCCTGGCTGAGCAGCACAGAAGTCAGCCGAGCGCCACGGTGGGAGGCGAAGGGGAGGTGACGTTCACAGCCAGGGGGTGGGGCCTGGAGCCGCTGTCACGCCGCACGTCACCACCCCGCTCCCCTTCGCCTCCCGCCGTGGCGCTCGGCTGACTTCTGCGCTGCTCAGCTGGGCCACCGCGGGGGAGCAAGCATCCATTTGGGCTCCCCCGTGGTGGCCCGGCTGAGCAGCGCAGAAGTCAGCCGAGTGCCACGGCGGGAGGCGAAGGGGGCGGGGCGGTGACATACATGGCCAGGCCCCGCCCCCTGGCCATGTATGTCACCGCCCCGCCCCTCTTCTCCTCCCGCCGTGGCGCTCGGCTGACTTCTGCGCCACTCAGCCAGGCTGCCGCAGGGGAGCAAGCGGCGTAAGCGGCCGTTTGGGCCCCGCACTCCCCATGCAGCCCGGGCCGCCCAAATGGAACAGCCAGCATTTCAGGCAACAGCACCCCCCAGAGGCAACAGCCAGCATTTTGGTGTTACAGACTCAGACACTGGGCTACTATATATATGATTACTACTTAGAGACTCCAGCCGAGGTCAGGCCCCGTGTGCTAGGTGCTGTACAGGCACATTGGAAGAGACTGTCACTGCCCTGCAGAGCTCACGGTAAGAACAAAGGGTGAGAAGGGAAACAGAGGCATACACATGTGAAGGGACATGCCCATGGCCTCAAGGTTGGGCAGTAGCAGAGTGCCGAAGAGAACACAGCTCTCCTGACTCATGCCTCATCCATGAGGCCCCAGGAACATTTACAAGAAATCCCCCCCTGGTCTTTAGAGTCCCCAGCAGAGGTCAGGATTTCAGTCTGAGTCTTTATCAATAAGGACGCGTGTTCCACAGCAAGACACCCTCTGGCACCAACCTGCAGAGAGCATGCAACATACCTACTCACTTCCTGCAGCACCTGGGCTCTTTGGTCCCCTGTCCAAGCGCTGACACGGTCACAGCCTGGAGGATGATATTGTTCAGGAGTCAACTCTTCCCTGTCCTCCCCGAGAGAGAGGCTCTAGCAAGCGCTGATGTAAGCACAGGAGGTGTTTCTTTGACAGGGGATGGCTGAGAGACAAATCGCACCATGCCCCATTTCTGCCTCCTGGGGAAGGCTGGAAACAAGGGAACAAAGTTCCCAGCTGGCCTAGCTCCTCCCCTGGTGTAAATCGGCCCTTGATCAGGCAAAGTGCCTGTGCTGGATGGGAGGAGAACTGCCCATAAAGGGTTAAACTCAGAGACTTGGAGAATCCCTGGAAAAAATCCAGGAAGTGTTGGCAGGGAGCCAGGAGGGCCAATGTGGAGACAGTGTTAAGATTTGAATTGAAAAACAGATTGTCTGCTTCATTCTGCTTTGTGGGAGTTTTAAACCAGGAATTTGAACCAGGCGAGAATAGTCACATGCCTAGAAATGGACTGGCCCTTGAAGCTACGGCTGGGTAAGGCTACATCTAGACTGCAGCGCTTTTCTGGGATCCTGGAGGTATCCCGGAAAAGCAATGCTGCGTTCAAAGAACTCATCCGTTTTTTCGGAAAAATTTTACGAAATTGTACGTAAACCTCATTTTACGAGGAAGAAGGGATGTGTCGAAAGAGCAGGTTTTTCCAAAAGTCGGTGCCCTGTAGACGCACGAAATTTCAGAAAAGCCTCTTTTGACAGAAAAGCGGGAAAAGACATGCAAATTGGGGTTCGGAATTTGCGTATCTTTTCCGACTTACTTTTGGAGTCTAGACGTAGCCTAAGCGACAGGGAATATTTTGAGTTAGACGTGATCAGGTTATTTTCTTTGTTTTGTAGTTTGATTAAACTCTGTGCTGAGTCCATGTGGCCCCCGGCCCCACCCCAGTGACTAACGTTGAATCCCAGGGAAGCAATTCTCTGTGCTTTAATCTGTTTTTTCTGTTGTTCTATAACAATTAGCAACCAAGTATGCTTTACCAAGTATATCTGTTTGTTTTGTTAGGAAAAACACCTTTTTTAAGACTATGATCTGATTCTTGTGTACTGGAAGATAATAGGAGGTCTGTGTACGTGTGCCTGAGACTGAGAAGTCATATATCAGAGATTGCAGTTTTGTTTCTTTTCTTTTCTTTTCTTTTCTTTTCTTTTCTTTTCAAGCTCTCTGGGGATACATCTAGACTGCTAGCTTCTTTCGAAAGAAGATTTTTCGGAAGAGACCTTCCGAAAAACTTCTTCCGAAAGAGAGTACCCACACTTCAAAAGTGCATCCAAAAAGCAATCTACCTTTTCGAAAGAGAGCGTCCACACTCATTGGTTGCTCTCTCGCATGTAAGCTGTGATTACTGTGCGCAGACTGGCCACCAGGGCACCTGTGCTTTTTCCTGGAGGCCTCTTCTTTTGAAAAAACTCCCTCTTCTGCATCCACACAAGTCTTTTTTGGAAAAGGCATTCTTCCTCGTAGAAAGAGGTTTACCAATGTCGGAAAAAACCCTTTGTTCTTACAATTTTCTTTTGAAAGAATGAGATTGCAGTGTGGACGTAGGTGAAGTTTTTTAGAAAAACGGCCATTTTTCCAAAAAAAATCCTGTAGTCTAGATGCACCCTGGGGTGTGTCTCTGGAAGAAGTTCCCAAGTGAATCTTCCGGGATTTGAAAGTGTTTTTTTCTTTTCACTTGGGTGGGGGAGGTCTAGGTTGGACATTAGGAAAAACTATTTCCCTAGGAGGGTGGGGAAGCACTGGGATGGGTTCCCTAGGGAGGTGGAATCTCCATCCCTAGAGGTGTTTGAGTCCTGGCTTGACAAAGCCCTGGCTGGGATGATTGAGTTGGGGTTGGTCCTGCTTTGGGCAGGGGGCTGGACTCAATGACTCGTGAGGTCTCTTCCAGCCCTAGGATTCTATGATTCTATGATGGTGGATACCTCCCAAAGCCAGGGAACCTGTGACCTTAGGGAGTTTTCAAGCAGAAGCCTCTAGAGGCAAGGTATTTTTAAGGTCTCTTTGGGGTCCCCCATGGGCGTCAGGGGAAGGCTCCACCTTCCTAAACCAGCAGGCATAGCCCCTCCCACACTCCGCTCCCAGGATGCCTGCTGTAGGAGTTCTGGGAGCAAAGTGTTGCTGCCCCAAGCATCTGCCCTCCCAATGCTCCGGGGCTGGGGAGGCCAAGCCTGGCTGTGTGGTGCGCCCTCCTCCGGGGCTGGAGAGGACGGGCTGGGTGGCACAGCACGCCCTGCCTCCTCCTTCACCCGGGGCTCGAGAGGCTGGGCTGGGCTCGGCTCAGCCAGGCCATGCGGCACAGTGTACCTTCCACCGGGGCTGGGGAAGCTGCAGCGAGCACATTCCCCTCCCCTCCCCATGGTTGGAAGGGGGAGCACACGTGTGGTGTGTGGAAGGGGTGGGGCCTAGCAGAAGGGGCGTGGCTGGAGGTGGGGCTGTTGGCAGCGCCTCTTGGAATTCCCCTGCCCTGACAAGGACTGGGGGTCTGAGCCCCTGGACTTTCAGGCTTGTTGTACAGAGCGCTGCATCAGTGCACAGGGGTGTCCTTCTCTCTCTGCCACACCCCAGGCAATGGGGCCTCTTGGGTCAGACACAGGGCAGGCCCCTGGTTCAAGGGGCAGTGGAAAAGAGAAGGAGAAAGGGCAGGAAGAGACATGACAGCCTGGCCCCATCACCTGCAGCATACGGTCTTGGAGATAGAGCCCAGGGGCCATTGGTCTGATCCAGTCTGGAAGTCTCCGCATCCGCCTATGGCTGATCCTAGGAGCGATGCTTTAAAACCTTCTGCAGCATCACCCGCGTCTCTCCAGCCTGTTCCTTTGCGCATAGGCTGCTCTGCCTCGATTACTCCATCTGTCTTCTCATTTGACTAATCTCTTCTCCTGTCTCCTCCTCTGTCATGTTTGCTTATTATGCTTCCATCTATTTATAGCCTTTCCTAATGAGAGGTGGAATGACCCGTCAGGAGAGCTGGATTCTTAAGACCTGAAGGGAGACGAACTGGCGGGTTTGACATACCGCTCTCTCATGGGGGCCACGTTTTCCTCCTTCCCCACAGGAGAAGATGCATTTGCTGGAGAAGCGAAATGCACTCACCTAAAGCTACTCTCTCTGCAGGGCGCGGATTAAAGATTCAGCCAGCTGCCCCAGTGGCATTTGATTTTTTACATTCACTGGGAGGTTATTTCCCCCCGTCCCTCCCTGCTCTCCCAGTGCAACCCAGTGGCTGTGCGCCACTGTGTCCCACACATGCAAACACAAACGATCCGGTTGCAGGCAAATGGGATTGCATGTGACGAGCCCAAGATAAAGGCAGTGGCAGGATGTGTCTTACCTCCCTTTGCCTGCCCTGATGAACACACATTCCTGATGGTGCAGACACTTCCCCTATTTTTTCATTAGGACAGGGCTACTCAATACGCAGCCCACGGTGCGGTTTGGGTTTACGTGGGGCTCAACACGCGGCCCGCAGGCGGGATCGTTTGAACATGGCCTCCACTGGGAACACGCTCCACAATGGCGGGTTAATATAATGATCTTCTGTTGAGATGTGTTTTAGTAGTTAAATGCCTGGACTGTCATTGCTCATTAAAAGTGCTGTCATATGGTAGAAATCGGGTGAATACTGCACTTTTTTAATATCCGCAGAACTGATTTAAATGGGGCCTGTGTGTTGTGGAGTCTTGCCTTAATCTTTGTATTCATGCCTGTCAGTGTGCAAGAAGCTATTTGCATATATTTGCATACATATTTGCATATATATGCAACCACACTTAAGTCACTGTGGGCCCCAGAGCTTCCAAGTTGAGTAGCCCTTCATTAAGAGGTTACTCAAGACAAGGGGACCAGACCTGCAGCTGGTGCTTGGGCCTCAAGGATTGGGGGCGTGGAGGGATGTCACCACATCCCAAGGAGGTGGGGCTGGCAGGAGGATTGGACTAACCGGAAGACGCACAGAATCGGGTTCCTATTCAGGATACGAGAGCCTGGCCAAGCACTTACTGATGTGGGTTGTCCCCTGCCCAGACAGGCTCATCAGCTGGTGAAAAGACCATTGAAGCTGACCGGGCGACACAAGCGTGCAGCAGCTGAAGAGCCCGCCCTGTGAGGCTGCCTGCAGGAGTAAAGTGATAGAAATGTAGCCGTGTTAGTCTGGTGTAGCTGAAACAAAATACAGGACTATGTAGCACTTTAAAGACTAACAAGATGGTTTATTAGGTGATGAGCTTTCGTGGGCCAGACCCACTTCCTCAGATCAAGTAGTGGAAGAAAATTGTCACAACCATATATACCAAAGGATACAATTTAAAAAAATGAACACATATGAAAAGGACAAATCAAATTTCAGAACAGAAGGAGGATGTGGGGGGGGGGGGAAGGTAAATGTCTGTGAGCTAATGATATTAGAGGTGATAATTGGGGAAGCTATCCTTGTAATGGGTAGAAACTTGCACATCCTGCCCCACCGTGTGACAAACCGAGGCCCATTCTGCCGCCCCATGCAGACATGGGAAGGTCCCGCAACATCCTCAGGCTACAACGCAATGTCATGTCATGTCATGTCATGTAAAAGCCTGGATCCCAGGGGCTGGTTGATACATAGGCAGGGCCAGATTGATGGGGGGCTAGCCGAGCAGCTGCCCGGGCGCCAACCTATGGGGGGCACCTGATGGCAGCTGTAAGGGGCGCCGTGCACCTGGCTGCACAGCGCCCCTTAGAGCTGCCATCAGGCGCCGTGTGCCCAGGGCCGGGGCCGGGGCCGCGCGGCACCCCTTAGAGCTGCCAGGGGGCGGGGCTGCGCATGCGCCGTGCACCCGGGGGCGGAGCCCCGCATGTGTCGCATGCCCGCTGCCCGGGTCGCAGGAATGGCTCGAGCCGGCCCTGTACATAGGAACATCAGTTGCTTGAGCCATGTTGGTTCACTATGCAATAATGTCAAGAGACCAAAGAACCAGTATCAGGTTTATTGTGAAAAGATCATAGGAATGCAGTACAGGCGAAAGGTTCAGTAGGATAGCAGTCTTGGGAAGCTGCCTCATGCTATGCGGTCACATTCACCTGGCACAGAAGGGGTACTCACAAGGTTACACCTCTAAAGCCGCCTCTTAACACCCTATCTGATTAGTTAAGAGCTGCTGCGCATGTCATCTGAACTAGAATTAATCAGACAACTTTCCGTCTTGTTTGCCTGGCGCTGTGGCGTACACCCCCCCAACTCCCTCTGTTCTGAACCCATGTTGCATTCCAGGTGCCAAGGGGCGTGAAGGCACCTGCGAGGTCAGTACTAGAGTAGAACAATCCTATGTCTTGTCCTCTTCCTTTGGGGCATTCTGGGGGCAGCCCGTGATAATAATTCCCTTTCTGTTGCTATGGGAAAGCTCTCTTCTGTCCTGATCAAAACAGCTTCCCTGTTTGCTCAAACCAACCTGTACTGCAGTGACTGCATGGGGTGCTGGGATATTTAGCATAAATGAGGAGCATGGGCCAATTTAAGCTATCTAGCTGCTCTTTGCTTACTGTTATGTGCTTCATTCACACTGATATATGCATGTTGCAGATAATATGTGCTGGGAACTTGCTATACATAGATGCTGGCCCAGCATATATTAGTCAATGGGTTCATGAAGAGGGAAAAGCTGGCGTTACGGGCAGGTGAGCAGGGCTCATGGTTTTACAGCCCAAAGCACTGTGCATCTAGTACTGGCTGTAAAGACCATAGGTCAGATTCTGATCTTGGGTACATGGGTTTCAATCCAAATTAATGCCACTAATTTCATTGTGTTGCTGACCCCCTAGGTAGAGGAATCACACTGTCCTCCACCAAAGTGCAGTCACCTCTGAGTTGCAATGCAGCAGCTGTTGATCAGTGCATGGAAAGGCTGCATGCTGCTCATACCCACCCCGAACACAGTGGTCACCTGGGCCCTGAGCAAGACTCACCAGCCAAGCATCCGAGAAAGGATTCTCAGCCCCACCTCAAGCCCCAGCCCACCCCAGCCAGCGCTCCATCTCTAGCCATGGCCATCTCTCATGCGTCAGAGGAAGGGGGGATAAACAGAATGCGCAGAGAAAAGAAATTCCCTCCTGGACCTGCACAGCAGGGCTACTCAACACGCGTCCCCGGCCAGTTTGTCTGTGCCCCGCAGTGCGGTTTGGGTTTACATGGGGCCCAAATGCGGCCCGCGGGTAGGATCATAGAATCATAGAATACTAGGACTGGAAGGGACCTTGAGAGGTCATCGAGTCCAGTCCCCTGCCCTCATGGCAGGACCAAATACTGTCTAGACCATCCCTGATAGACATTTATCTAACCTACTCTTAAATATCTCCAGAGATGGGGATTCCACAACCTCCCTGGGCAATTTATTCCAGTGTCTGACTACCCTGACAGTTAGGAACTTTTTCCTAATGTCCAACCTAAACTTCCCTTGCTGCAGTTTAAGCCCATTGCTTCTTGTTCTATCCTCAGAGGCCAAGATGAACAAGTTTTCTCCCTCCTCCTTATGACACCCTTTTAGATATCTAAAAACTGCTATCATGTCCCCCCTCAATCTTCTCTTTTCTAAACTAAACAACCCCAACTCCTTCAGTCTTCCCTCATAGGTCATGTTCTCTAGACCTTTAATCATTCTCGTTGCTCTTCTCTGGACCTCTCCAATTTCTCCACATCTTTCTTGAAATGTGGTGCCCAGAACTGGACACAATACTCCAACTGAGGCCTAACCAGCGCAGAGCAGAGCGGAAGAATGACTTCTCGTGTCTTGCTCACAATACACCTGTTAATGCATCCCAGAATCATGTTTGCTTTCTTTGCCACAGCATCACACTGCTGACTCATATTCAACTTGTGGTCCACTATAACCCCTAGATCCCTTTCTGCCATACTCCTTCCCAGACAGTCGCTTCCCATTCTGTATGTATGAAACTGATTGTTCCTTCCTAAGTGGAGCACTTTGCATTTGTCTTTATTAAACTTCATCCTATTTACCTCAGGCCATTTCTCCAATTTGTCCAGGTCATTTTGAATTATTACCCTATCCTCCAGATTAGACCTTTGAACATGGTCCCCACTGGGAACACGCCCCACAATGCGAGTCAATAGAATGGTCTTCTGTTGAGATGTGTTTTAGTAGTTAAATTCCTGAACTGTCATTGCTCATTAAAAGTGCTGTCATATGGGGAGAAATCGGGTACATATTGCATTTTATTAATATCAGCAGAACTGACTTAAATGGAGCCTGCGTGTTGTGTAGTCTTGCCTTAATCTTCAGAAGCTATTTGCATATATATTTGCATGTATATGCAACTACACTTAAGTTGCAACCCTTGGCATGTGCTGTGAGTATCACTGTGGCCCCCCGGGGCTTCCAAAATTGAGTGGCCCTGTTTTACAGAATTTATGGCCAGAAGGGACCATCAAATCATCTAGTCTGACCTCCTGTGTGTTGCAGGCCACTCAACACCACCCAGCCACCCCCACATCACGCCAGCCACCAGAATGAGACCCAGGTATCACAGCCCTCCAGAGACAAGACCGCTTCGTGTGATAGACAGAGAGCAGAAGGGTCTGAGGTTCACCAGGGTCTGCAGCCCTTCAGTGGTGGGGTAGTGACTAGGGGGTATACACCCAGAGGAGCCTGGCCAGTGACTTGCACCCCATGAGGAAGGCAAATAAAACCCAATGTCCTACCAGTCTGATCGGGCGGGGAGGGGGAATTCCTTCCCAACCCCGAACACAGTGATCACCAAGACCCTGCCTACATTGATCCCACCCTGCATTGCACTCTGGTCTGTTATGTTCCCTATGCTGAGCTAGTGCTAGGGTATGTCTAAACTACGTGCTCTTTTTGAAAGCGGATATGCAAATTCCAGCGGAGCTTTCAAAAGTGAAAGTAGTCTGGATGCATTTTTTTTCGGGAAAAAAAAACCCCTTTTTTGAAAAAACCGCTCTGCCTTCAAAAATGAGGTTTACGTGGTTTTTTCCAAAAAAGGGATTTTTTTCTGAAAAAACTGCATCCAGCTGCAAGAAGATATGCAAATTCCCATGTAATTTGCATATCTTCTTTCAAAAATAGAGTGTAGTTTAGACGTACCCATTGTCAGCGGGAATGGTCCAGACAGGAATTTCGTGTCTCTGAACATTCTGTTTCTTCCCCCTCCTCTTTCCTGACCAGGACTAACAGTCCTACTCTTGCAAAGAGCCCCCTGGGACCTGGAATTAGGGTGGACCCCCCTCCTCCGAGGCTAGGCTCCCCAATGCTTGATCAGCACTGTGGCTTCTTCCTGCACGTTATCCGGCTGGGTCTTTCTTTTGTGCCAGGTGCCTCCACACAAGGCGATTCCTCTCGGTGTCTGGAATGCAAGAGGAATACAAGTCCCTTGGGAAAATGACTGATGCAGCAACTCTGTTCACCCGGAACATCACGCAACACCACAATCCACGAATACAAACCCCAGCCAATGAAATACCATCCTCAAAAAGAGCACGATAGCATTGGGGACTTTGCTGGGGACAGGGAGCAAAGGGTTGAGACCAAGTGACACACTGAACCACAACTTGGTAACAAATCCCCACCCCCTGCGTTCCCCACAGCACACAAGCCCCAGCTCCGGGCAGGTGGGATGCTGAGGATAATCCAGCGAGGAGCACTGCAGCACTGTGAGGGCCGGCTGGCAGAAACAAGGAAATCCCTAATGGTGTCTTTACCCCAGCTCCTTGCTCTGCAGTCCTGCGGAGGCCTCGCTTTTAGAGAACCAGCCCAGGGTTGGTTCTCTGCCTCACAGGTCATAGGTCTCGGCAGGGCTGGTCTCCCCTGGCCTCACACTTAATCCCCCCTTTGTTCAAAGTCCCCCTCAGAGTGGGGAGTGAGAGGGCTGATTGCAGTCTCCCCATGTGGCGCGGCTGTTCTCCCTGCTCCTAATTGGCTCCTCATTGGCCCAGCCAGCTGTCCATGTAAGTTGGTCCACCCAGCTCCCCGCCAGCTTGTGCCAGTCTAGTCTGCCCCCCCACCCCAACCCTAAAGAGGCCGGGACATGGTGTCTGGAGGCTCTGGGGCCATTGTGGCTGTAGTCCAGGGAGTGGGACTCTGCGTGCAATGTTCCAGGAGCTGGCCACCTTCAAAACGGCATGTGGCCAGGAGCTCTGTCTTATGGAAAGACGTGAAGGCACCTGTGCATTGTGGGTGTCGAGTGCTGCCACATCAAATGGGCTTTTTTACCCCCACTGGGCACTGGTATAACAAACTACAGAAGGTGCAAGGCAAAAGGCGAATCAGGCCCAGTTCTGACAACACCAACAGAAGGTTCAGAAAAGGGCAACAAAATGATGAGGGGTTTGGAATGGGAGCCATAAGAAGAGAGATTAAAAAGACTGGGACTTTCCTGCTCAGAGAAGAGGCGACTAAGGGGGGATAGAGGCCTATAAAATCAAGACAGGTATGGAGAAAACGTATAAGGAAAAGTTCTTAACTTGCTCCCATAACATAAGAACTAGGGGTCACCTAATGAAATTAATAGGTAGCAAGTTTTAAACCAAAAAAATGAAGTTTTTCTTCATACAGTGCACAGTCAACCTGTGGAACTCCTTGCCAGAGGATGTTGTGAAGACCAGGACGTTAACAGGGTTCAAAAAAGAACTAAATGAATTCATGGGTAAGTTCATCGATACTTATTAGCCAGGATGGGTAGGAATGGTGTCCCTAGCCTCTATCAGAGACTGGAAATGGGTGACAGGAGAGGGATCACTTGATGATTATCTTTCTGTTCACTCCCTCTGGGGGATCTGGCATTGGCCACTGTTGGAAGACAGGATGCTGGAGTAGACGGACCTTTGGTCTGACCCATTATGGCTGTTCTTATGTTCTTAACATAAGAGCGCCTCCCTAACGCCCTGCTGGGGCATTGGGTCTGCATAGACCAGTATCACTTTCTGCCGCTCCAGACAGTCCAATATCTCCTGTCCTAGAGGTTTCCATTGGTTAAGCTGGCTCATCTCTTGCTTTTGAGATCACACTCCTAGGTGGCATGGCCACTGGCCACCTGCCCAGGGCTTTGTGCTCGATGCCACATGAAAAGCAGCCCTGTGTTTTACAAGTAGTTCTGCAGTTCCTGGATTTTGTCTTTCGAGTCTCTCTGGCTTTGATCTCGGATGCTGCGCTTGGGGTCTGAATGGCATTGGCTTTAGAAACCAACCACCAGGCACACAAAATGTGTTTGCCTATGTAAAACAACACTCTCTGTACCCAGACAACTCCCAGTTATTTTAATGGCTCCGCTATTTAACTGGCTTTGGGCCACTCTTAAAAAGCCAGTAAAAATCCAAAGCACGTTACAGACCAGTGGATGAAACGACAGCTCTCCCAGCATATATTACTCTTGCAAATTGCCACAGCTGGGTCCAAAGCAGGCTGTGTCCCTGGGAAAAAAAACACCCTTACTAGCCCTGCTTCCCATCACTTCCTTGATTAAATGTCCCAGTAGGGCTGATTCATAGTGCAATGTTAAACTAAGGTCCTGGTCAGTGCAAGGCTGATACATGGGGCAATCTGCAGCATGAGTTATTAACAGCACTTTATGCATCTAGTAGCACAGAAAAGATGCAGCAGTTGCAGTTCTTGGGCAGATTTTCAGCCATGGCAGAATAAACCGTTGGCTGGAAATACCACCAGCCCCTGCAAAGAGCCTTCAAGATCAATAAACTGAAGCACAGTAGCAGCTGAGTTGCTGAGTCCAGGCCACTTCCTAATAGAGCAGCTGGTGCTGGTAATGTCTTCCAGGTAGGTAGGGTCTGAACTCACAACCCTCTGGTGCCCAGGCTAATGCACGACCCCCAAGCCACTCTAGAACCCATGACACAGTCCAAGCTTCAGGGAGTCCCTTATCCTGCCTTCCTAATGGGGGAGCCAGCAATTTACTGTCCCGGGCTGCAGCCGAACAGGGTGGCTGTATTTCCCTCCGCTGCATATGGGACACCTGGTAAAATCACTCGGACTCCAGCAAGTTCAACAGCAATCCAGCCGAACCACGCCGTGCAAAGGTTCAAATTACCAGCCAGTTGACTGTGCCTCTGTGCAGTTGGACCCTTCCTGGTGGGCGGGTGGCTGGCAAGCAGGGATCCGGCCAGCAGCAGGAGCCACCAGTGCTGATGGGGGGAGAGTACGGGACAACGTGCCTGTTTTTAAAAAAGGCGGGGATGCCTGCAGGAGGGCTTAAATAGGAGACTGTCCCTTTAAAAATGAGACAGCTGATCACCCTACATGTGAAGCTTTGCTCCATACACAGCCTATCTGTCTGGCCCTGAGCCTGCCACATGGGCCCCAGCTGTGTGCGGATTGGGCCACATGTTGCCATGGCTTGCGAACCATTGGTCCAGGGCATCCCCTTTGAGACTGCCCTGGTACCCACCTCCCTGAGGTCCCACCGAGGAGTCTCCCAGCTCTCCGTGCTGCGTTATAACCAACAGAAGAGGAAGATTCCTGGGAAGCCAAAAGAGCTGATCTCTCTGCGGTGCTCATGCACCCCTCTCCCCCGCACGTGAGCCATGTTAGAGCTGAGCCCAGCTGACTGCCATGGGCACCTATGGGTCAGGACTGAGTCTGTTTTCACCATGGCTCCAGGCCTGCTCCTTGCACTGTGGGCACTTTGCCATTGGCCCTGATTTTCAAGGGGGGGCTGGACTGTCCTCAAAGCAGGATCCAAAGGTGGGAGGAGTAAAAGTGGCTGCACCCAGCTCTGGTTTGGGGGCTAGCAAGGAACTGGCTTGGTGGCCCCCACCCACCCATTGTAAATGACAGCATCCCTGACCTCCACCCAGCCATCTGGTGGCCCCAAGGGCCTGGGCTGACAGCCAGCTCAGGCAGGGGCACAAAGATGCTCTGATCACGTCCCTTTCCCCCTCGCCATACACCAGCTCCCCAGCCCCAAGATCCCGCTTAAGATGTAGGAAATTCTCAGGAGGCCAGTTCTCCTGGCATTATGGCCATTTTGCTCCATGCTGCAGCAGTGAAAAGGGGCTGTAGCCTATCTGAGAACAAGCCCACAGATTTCAATGGATGCAAGATCGAGAGCAGGACCTTAGTGACTGTAGGTCTCACTAATTACTCTTAGTGAGAGAGCAATTTCATCTATTGGTGCCTCAGTTTCCCCATATAGAAAGTGAGCTTATGTACCTATTTCCTAGTGCTGATGTGAGGCTTAATTCACGTAGATACTAGGGGTTTTATAAGCACAGGGAACTGTTACCGTTAATATAATAAATTATAAAGGGCAGAGGAAATCGTTGGAGAGAAATCAACTCCCATTATGTTTCCCGCTTTGTTAACGTTGAGGGGTTGCTCCTGGGATTTGACTAAAATCCCCTCGTGGCGTATTAATTATTGCTATATCTTCATTTCTGAGCATTTTAATTAAAGCCAATACATTCCTAGGGAGGAGGGAGAAGAGGGTCTTCCCAGGGTGAAACAATCCATCTTTGTCCAACGGGCAACTCTGACTCAATCAAACTGCCACTTTTAACGACCAGGGCCATAAATTATTTCTGGCATAACAGCCCGGGCTGATCCATCACTGCTCTCCAAAGGGCTGATCAATGTGAATTTTTTCCCAGCAGCTCCAAGATGGCCTCAGAAAACATCATTTCAATCCACGTGGGTTTCATCCAGTGGAGTGGCTTCCCTACGCTCTCACACCCTGGTTTGGCATCCTGAGCGATGACGGGAGTGGAAGCTCTATTAGCAGAAGCCCCTGAGATTGGGGCCCCATTGTGCTCGGTGCTGGACACGCTTAGGTGATCCATATTCTGAAGATCTTACAATCGAATAAACGAGGGGGGCTTTATTCCACTATTTTACAGAGGGGGATTTGAGCTGGAGGAGATTAAGTGATTTGCCCCAGTCTGTGTAGGGTGTCTGTGGCAGAGCCAGGAAGTGACCCTAGTTCACAGGAGGGGGGTGGCCACCATCAGCATCCTGCCATGCTCTCTAGAGGCCATGGCTACAGGGCACCAGTTTCCTGTGCTACAGGGTTGCACTTGCCCCCACAGCTCTGAAATGAGGGACAGGCACCCAGCTCCCTTTCCATCCCTCCTGGTGAATCTGCCCCCGTGAGGATATCAGTCCACAGAAGGGGGAAGGAAGGACTCACCTCAAGAAAAGGGAAGATTGGATTGTAAGAATGAGTAATACTTTCAGTGTCCCCCCCCCACCGCAGATCTCCCCTCTCCCCCGTGTTGCTGAAGAGAAGGTGATGGGGTACTGGTTCCAGGGGCAGGCAGCTCAGGAGTTTGCTTGCTAGCAGCAGAGCTCAGCGGAGAGTGGAGGGGGGGCAGATGGGGACAATCAAGCCCTGGGTGCTGCCAGCCGGACACCCAAAAGCGAAGGCTCTCAGGTGAAAACGGAGACTCCAGCTCACACTGCAAGTCAGCAGTGGAGTCTGGCACTGAACTCCTTTGACCACAGCAGACATTAAGCTGTCAATCACCTTGCCATGTTAGCTGGCCTCCTGCAAGCTTTCGATTAGGGCTGTCCATTGACCTGAGTTAATGCCTGGACAGGATTAACACGTTAAAAAAATGAACGCAATCGCAGGCATTAATGCTGCGCTGCCTCTTTGAAGTGCTGCTCCCAGCACTTCAAAGGGATAGTGCAAGAGGAGCCAGAGATCAGCTGGGGACTCCAGCTGATCCCCGGCTCCGCTTGCACTGCCCCTTTGAAGTGCCGCTCCGGCACCTTAAAGGGGCAGCGCTGCATGGAGCCCCGTGTCAGCTGGGGACTCCAGCTGACCCAGGGCTCCGCCTTGCGCTGCCCTTTGGAAACACTGCCCCGGCACTTCCAAAGGGGCAGCACTGCATGGAACCTGGGGTCAGCTGGGGTAGGCGTGGCAGCGTTTCAACGGGGAGTTGCACGCCATTAATCACGATTCACATTTTTAATTGCTTGACAGCCCTAGTCTAGAGGCAAGCCTTCCAGCTGGTCTCCAAGGTGCGTCTACACTGCAGAGCTTAACTCAAAATAAGCTATGCAAATTGAGCTCCCTCAACTGTGCATCTTATTTCGAAAGAGGAAGCATCTACACAGCACTTATTTCAAGTGAGGGTTCTGCAGTCCCACCCTCACAGAGCCCTGCGGGAAGGGGGCAGTTTCAAAGGGGGTGGTTCCTGGGGTATTTGTGGGGAGGAGAGAGAGGAGGGCTCGGGGACCTCCCAAGGGCTCAGGCACCCCCTCTGAACCTCTGTTTTGTGTCTTTGTCTCCTTCTGCAGATGGTGAGGGCCATAAACACTGTGCTGCTGCGCAGGGTCCTTCACCTGGGAGACCTGGACCCTGCTCATTGCCACCCTGGGCTTCCCCAACTGTCGGGAGACGATAGATGGAACCCACATCCCCGTCCATGCCCCCCGACCACCGTGCCACCCAGTATATAAACAGAAAGGGATATTTTTGATGGTCCTGCAGGCCCTGGTCGACCACCACGGCCAGTTCACAGACATTTTCATGGGCTGGTCAGGGAAGGCGCACGATTACCGCATCTTCTGCAATTCCAGCCTCTACCAGAAGCTGGAGGCTGGCACATTCCCCCCCCCCGCCCCCCCCCCCAGTGTAATTTCAGGGTCAGGAGACGTGACCCACGTCTCCTCCTCCAGTTCCTCATCCTCCTCCTCTTCCAGGGCTGGGATCCTGGGCCAGGTGACAATGGGCGTCTCCAGCCCTGAGTCCACCACCAGGAGTGCAGAAGGGGCTGCACCGCCCTCCAGGATATGGTGCAGTTCTGTGAAGTAGGGGCAGGAGCGGGGTCCTGTCCCAGGGAGAGAGCTGCAGTCCCTCGCCCTGGCGTAGCCCTGAAGCAGCTCCTTCACCTTACTCCTGACCTGCTCAAGAGTCCGGTGGTAGCCCCTCATGGCCAGGGACTCGGCCATCCAGCCATGCTGGCATTGCACCATCTGGAGCAGAGATCCTGGAGGGCCTCCTCTTCGCCCCATACCTCCAGGAGAGCCAGGATCTCCGTCCCAGACCAGGATGGTGCACACCTTTTCCAGCCCCTGGCAGGCTCCTGGGAGCTCTGTGCATGCACCCTGGGAGGGCCAGTGGGCTCTTGGGGGGCTTGTGACTGGGACATTGGTGTACACACATCAGGAACTGGCACACCTGTCCCGGGTGTCTGTGGCTTTAAGAGCTGCCAGGAGACAGGAATGATAGATTTGTGATGAGTGTGGATGGAGTGGCCAGCAGGGCACCTGTGTTATTTCCTGGAGGCCTCTTTTTTCTACAGAATTCCCCCTTCTGCATCCACACCTACCCCCCAGCCCTTGGCTGCAGCACCCAGACGGGGGCCCTACTGGCCAGCAGCTCCACCACCACAGTCCCCCCCAGGAGCACTGCCGGGGCCAGGCAGAGCAGCCTGCCCCCCAGGAAACACACGCTGTGGGAGCCAAGTAGTGGCCCCCTTGGAGGAGCCATGGGCCAGGGGCCCAGAGGAGATGCAGTCTGGGGAAAGGGAGCTGGGCAACATTCTCTCCCCAGAGGAGATACAGGCTCCGGCCTCCCTTGGTGGGGATGCAGGCCAGGGGGGCTGGGCAGCATGGTCCCATTCCCCCCAGAGGAGATGTGGTCCAGGCAGCACAACCAGAGCCCTCCTCAGAGGAGCTGTGATTTGGGGCCAGGTAACACAGCCCCGGCCTCCCCAGGGGATCTGCCATCTGGGGCTGGGCAACGCAGCCCTGGCCCCTCGGGGGGAACCACCAGCTGAACAGCGTGGCCCAGGGAGCTGCCATTGCCGGAGCAGCACCACTGTGCCACTGCAGGCCGCCCTGGGAGCCCCCCCCCCCAGGCCTCCCAGCCCCCAGCCCTGACTCCTGCACCCCCACCCTCTGCCCACAGCCCCCACAAGCACCCGAGCAATGCCGGGTAAATCCTCTAGCTATAACTAAAATATGGGGCAGGTCTGATCAGGGACAAACAATAATGGAGGTCAACGGAATGACATATCATGCCCAGCGTCTTGCAGGATCAAGCCCTCGTGGAGGAGTGGGTGGTTCGAAGGCAAGGGGGAGCGGTGTGATGCAGTTTGAGGGAAATTGGCCCGGACGGAGTAGACCTGGGGTCTATTCCTTGCTCTGCTTCTGAGTTGCTGTGTGACTTGGGCATCTGGCCTCTGCAAGGTGGAGCTAATGGCACATGTGCCAAGCGAGGGAGGGCAGCAGGCTGAGCATTGCACTCACATACCATCGGTCTGCTGGGCTGGCAAACTGCCCACAGGCAAAGCAGACGAGACAACTGCCTGGTGTGTAAGGCCCAGGATGAGCAGCCTGGAGGTGTGTGCATTCTTCACCAAGCCTGGTGGAGAGCATCCTTCATCTATCTATGCCATTTCCTCCCTGGTGAAAAGGGGCAGGTTTCCTTACCCACCTGCCGAGCGGGCCAAATTCCTGCTCCTGTTCCATGTGCTCTGAGGGCCTTGAAGGGGCTGTTCCTGGTGAGGGCAGAACTGTGTAGTGAGCGGAGCAGTGGACCAGAGGTCATCATAGAATCATAGAACCATAGAGCTGGAAGAGACCTCAGAAGGTCATCAAGTCCAGCCCCCTGCCCTAGGCAGGACCAATCCCAACTAAATCAACCCAGCCAGGGCTTGGTCAAGCCGAGACTTAAATACCGCTAGGGATGGAGACTCGACTACTTCCCTAGGAACCCATTCCAGTGCTTCACCACCCTCCTAGGGAAATAGTTTTTCCTAATATCCAACCTGGACCTCTCCACCACAACTTGAGACCATTGCTCCTTGTTCTGCCATCTGTCACTACTGAGAACAGCCTCTCTCCATCCTCTTTGGAACCTCCCTTCAGGAAGTTGAAGGCTGCTATCAAATCCCCCCTCACTCTTCGCTTCTGCAGACTAAACAGACCCAACTCCCTCAGCCTCTCCTCATAAGTCATATGCTCCAACCCCTAATCATTTTGGTTGCCCTCCGCTGGACCCTCTCCAATGCGTCCACATCCAAGGTCAGGAGAGCTTGCTTTTATTTTTGGCTTTGCTTGCTGTGGGACCACAGGCAAGTCCCTTCCCCTCTTGGCTAGTTAGATCACAAGGTCCCTGGCCCTGGCCATGTGCATGCACCATTCCTAGCATGTATAATGGAGCCTCAGGCTTAGTTGGGACCTCTAAGGGTCTGTCTACATGGCAAAATCAAGCAAGCAATCCAGGGGGGTTCAGAGCCTGGGACTTCTGATTCAGGCTCATGCGGCTCACACTGCAGCTCTAAACATAGCCATGTGGGCATTCCCATTCAGGGTGGAGCTCGGGTTCTGAAGCCAAGCCCCCCACCTGGACTTCAGAGCCCAAACAGGAGCATCTATGTGGCAATTTTTAGCACTGTTGTGAGAGCCGGAGACTAGACCGGGGCTCTGAGGCTCGCTCCTGCAGGTTTGTTTGTGCCGTGTAGCTGGACCACAATGCTACTGCAATACAAATAAAGAATAATAAAAAACAATAGACATGCTTCACAGTGTGACTGTGCAATGAAAATGTATCCTAGGGGTTTCATTTTTTCTAACAATCACGCCACAGTAAAGCATTCAGGAGAGCTGAGAATAAGTCCCTGCAGGCAACAGCAGGCGTTAACGATTACTCGGTATTAAAGAGGACCTAGGGGGCCCAGTCAGGTATGGGCCACCTCTGTGGTAGGAGTTGTGAGCACGTAGGAAGAGATGATCCCTTTCTCAAAGAGCTTAAGCCAAAGGAACAGAAACCTTCATTATTTATCTTCCACAGAGGGTCAGGTCCTTAACTGGTGACAATCAGAACTGTGCCAATTGACACTAGCTGCAGATTTTACCCAGTGTCCATCTCCACCCTATTAAGGGGAGGGGCCTCTCCACATTGCTTGATGGATACAATGCGTCAGGGGCCTTTCTCTCATCTCTGGTCTCTGAGTGCACCAGGCTCCTGGCCCAGAATCAGGGGCAGACTGGCCCAGCGGGATACTGGGAATTTCCCAGTGGGCCATTGTATCCACCCATGATGAGCCACCGTTGCCCCACACTCCGAGCAGCTCTGCGTCCGCGCTGTATGCGGCGCATGGAGCCTGACCTGCTGCTTGTGCTGCGTGCCGGACGTGACACAGGGAAATGGGGCGGGGCTTGAGGGGCATGCAGAGGTGACGTCATGGGGAGAGCCATTCCCAGGCCTATTTTGATTGCCAGTCTGCTCCTGCCTGGAATCCCCGGTTCCTCCCATGCTTAGACCAGGCCCTGGGCTACATGATCTCATGGCTCCACTGTGCTGACCCAGCAGGTATGGGCGGGTCTTTCCTTGAGAGGTGGCAAGCAGTGACCACAGTTCCCTTACTAAACTGAAGCACCGTTAACGCTTCACGGTAGGAACAAAAAGTAACAGATGAGAAAGGGGATTTTAAAACAACAACAGGTCTCGCTATATGTCTAATAATGGGATCACCTATTATGATGTCTGAGGATGGCTCTAGCCATCCTCCTCGGGGACAACTTCCCGACGCCCCCAACCTCTGGCATGTGGGTTCCCAGTCTCACCTTGAGGGCTTGAGCATCTCGTTACACTCACCTGGCTCCTTGATTGCCCTTCCCCACAGGGACTGAATCACTGTTGGGAAAAGTGGGTCAGGCAGGCCCAGCAGGAGACTGAGCCAGGGCATTTGAGGGCACATCTGCACCGCAGCGTTATTTCAAAATAACAAGGTGAGCGTCCACACAGCAAGCTCCTTATTTCAAAATTATTTTGAAACAACAGGCTTCTTATTCTGGAATCATAAATTCTCATTTCGTGAGGAATAACACCTACTTCAAAATTGCTATTTTGTAATAGCGGTGGTGTGGAAATTCCATTACTGCTATTCAAAATAGCCCCTCCCCTGGGCCATTCAGAGTAATGACTCCCCAGTGCTTCCTGGGACTCAAGGTAGCACGTCCATATTAAGGGAGCCTGCCTTGGACCAATTTCGCAGCTTCCCTGAAGTGTGGACGTGCTATTTCGAAAAAGTTATTCCAGGAGTTATTATTCCGAAATAACCTATTTTGAAATACCCTGGTAGTGTAGACATACCCGAAGTGAGTAGCTCTTGCCCTGCCTCTCAAGTGTTTGGCTCCCCGTTCCCGGGTGTATGTCCCAACAACCTGCTCCCAAAGTCACTCAATAAATGCCCAGTGTAGACATCACCATAACCAGGCCAGCCTATGGTATTTAGAAACAATTGCAGGCCGTTTCAAAGGCATCCCAGTGGGGTTCAAGAGGCCTGCATGATGCATGCATGCTGGGATTTCAGAGGCACCTAAGATTTGGGCGCCTAAATACCCGAGGCTCCTTGGAAAACCCCATCCGAAAACGCTCATCTGGACGGAGAACAAGGCGCTCCAGCCCATTGACTGCTCCGCTCTCCGTGGTGCTGAAGCAAAAGGCCTAATTGCAGCAAAGCTCTGAATCAGAACATTATGCTCTGGAGAGGGGAGGCGGCTTTTGTCTGATCAAATGGGTTTGTTTACTTGAGGCGCTGAGGTTCCCAGCCTGAGAGGCTTGACTGGGCGCTTTGCCTGGGGGGAAATCGTTTCACCTCTGCGCTCCAATTTCGGTAAGATCGTAGGCGAGCCTGTTTATTTGCCCATTTCTGGGAGATCTGCAGATGAGAAGTGCAATCTCCATGCAATATGTATTAATTAGAATTATACTATAGGCCACCCCCAACACAGCTACGTTATCATGTTGCAAATCCAAGCACTGGAAAGTTGGGAGACTGGAGGGCAATCTTAATCCAGTTCCCTTGCATGTATGCACTGTGATGCAGTCTTTAATAATGTGAATACCTATTATGACTTCCACAGGACTACTGGAATAGGGAGATATCTCATATTTCTTATTGCCCCTCCTTTTCAGTGTGTGGTCCCAGACTCCCAGGCCTCATACACCACACACCATCCAAACCCTGCACTGAATACAAAATGGTTAATTTCCTGCTGGGTATTTTTATGATGACCTCACCATGCTGAGAGCATCACAGCTCTTATGGGAGGTAGACACACAACACCCCTGATTAAGAAGCACTCTTCTCCCCCTTTTAGAGCAGGGAACTGAGGCACAGGGCGATCAAAGCCCAAATTGCCAGAAGTGTCCACTAATTTGGAATGCTCCTCTTGAGACTCCTCTAATTTTTCAGAGTAGGGAGCCTCTTGATAGCAAATTATATGTTCAAAGCCCAGATGCAATCGACTTCAGCTGCACTTCTGAATGCTGAGCACTGCTACAAACCTGGCTCCATACAGCTCAAGTTGGGCACCCAAAAAATGAGGAACACACAGTCAGTGACCAACTATAAACCTTTCCGTTCAAGTGACTTGCCCAGGATCAAATAGGAATGCTGTGGCAGAGGCAGTGGTAGACTGCATTTCCCCAGGGCAGCATTCAGCTGCCCATACCATGGCCCCATCCTTTCTTTTCCTGAAATCCCCCCTCCCTTATGTACACGACTTCCAGCTTCTGCAACAAATGAAGCTGTGGTCCTTGAGAGAACAGGCCCTGCTGCAGAACCCGGATACATCCCCAGAGCAGGTGCATCTTGTACACTGAATGAGGCAGGGTCCTGTGGGAAAAATAGTATAAGATCATGTATGTAAAGACTGTACCATTAAGCATATGCCTGGGGGGGGGGGGGGAGGATGCAAGCTGATACTGCACAGGCAAGATTTTCAATAGTGACTAAGTAATTCGAATAAGTTTCCACTTTTGGCTACCCAATGTGACATGCTATGGAGTTGCACATGCCAAAACTGAGGTGCACAAAATCACTGGTTCCTTCTGAAAATTTTGGCCAGCATGACTGCACTCTTGTCTTTGCCACTTTGTTGCAAAAGGCTCCTTTGTTTATACCCTTGATTGGTTTCTGGTTTATATTTGGTTTCCACTGTCATAAGACCATGCGTGGAAGAAAACCATGCATGACAAGTTTACAATGCCAGCCTCCATGAGAAGAAAGCACAGAGCAAAAAATATCATACTTGACCAAAAGAAATCTGTCCTGAGCCCCCTCTTCTGGCCTTCAAACAAACCCCAACCTTGCCACACTCGTCATCAGAAACCAACCTTCCACAGATCTGGCCCCATCACCAGACCCTGCCAGAAGAACAGATGCAAAACCTGCAGCTGCATCTCCATTGCTACAATGATCAACAACATTTAGGACCAGGGTCCTGTACCTGCCTCTCACAACATGTGGGGTACCTCCTCCAAGGGCACTACATTCCTCAGTAATAGCTGTGTGGGTGAAACCAAACACTAGGTGCCTGCAAGAACTCACCCAGAAAAATGATAAAAGACAAAAACACCATTTCACCTATGACAGCAGCAACATGGTCTCTTGCAACATGTGCTAACTCCTCTGTTCCAACTAGTATTAGCTGTGGCACTCTGGTTGCCTTCCCTAGACCTGAAGACGAGCTCTGTGTAAACTCGAAAGCTTCTCTCTTTAAACAACAGAAGTTCACCCAGTCTACTATATTAACTCACCCACCGGGTCTCTCTTCAAAATGCCAAGTCCCAGCTTGACAAAGCCCTGGCTGGGATGATTGAGTTGTGGTTGGTCCTGATTTTAGCAGGGGGCTGGACTCGACCCCTTGAGGTCTCTCCCAGCCCTAGGATTCTATGAACAATGTAAAAACAATTCTCTCCTGTCTGTCTGCAAATGAAAGTTCTGCCCAATAGGGAATCATCCCTTTATTATATTTCCCAGCTCCCTGGTGACTCTAAAGAGATCTCATTTAGAACATTTTGTTTCATCTTGACTTCCGCTCTGTGTAGCAACCTGGCGCCCCTTGCGGCAAGGGAGAGCGAGCTCAGGAGCTAAGCCGAGGAAAAGCTTGACAAGTCTACCAGCTACAGCTGAGAACGCCCCGCTTTGCCTGACTGTGAGGTCTAAGCAGCTACCCAGTGAGACGGCACAAATGAGCGTGTGTCTTTCTGTTTCTAAGAGCATTTCCTTGGGTGTGAAGTCTCACGGAGCAGGCACGTCTGCTTCCCCTGTAGAGTGGGGAGGCGGGAGTGCTGCAAAAGGAAATAATACAAATCCAAGCCCTTACCCCCACCCGCCCTTAAGACAAGGAGATCTGTTTTGCCCTGTGCAGTACTGCAGAGGTCTCTTGTTTAATGAACACACATCTTTGCACAGTCTCCGCTTATGAATATTTATGGCCATTACATAACCTGCTGGGGATGGGGAAATATCCCGCCCTAGTCTAGGGGCTGAGCTTTGGATCTGGTCAAAACTCTCTTGCCATTGGGATCTCTGCTTGGACCAGTGAGGTGGGAGGGGGCAGGGTCCCAGTGTCTAGGAAGGCAGGTGCTTAAGGAGCAGCGAGAAAGGAGGAAAATGAAATCAAAGCTGCAAATGGAGCTGAACCGGGGGAAACACGTTTCTCACTGGTGACCTGAGCCAGACAAACCTCCGCAGGAGGGGGGGAGGGGCTGCCTGGGCACTGGGATGAGGGAGGGGCAGGGTGTTTAAATTCCCCTTTATGGACTTAATTGTGTTCAAGTCAAACCCAGCCCTGTCCCCCCAGCCTCGGGGGGCCATTTGGGGGGCAGCGAAACGCGATGCTTCCTGGCCCGGCTCCGAACGCCCTGGGTCGCAGGCGGTGGCATAACGGGCTGGCGCAGGAGCCTGCCTCGACGTGAGGAGCCGCCCGACCTTTGCCCCTCCCCGGGCGAGCCAGGGGGGGACAGTGCGCCCCTCAGCTGAGCCCCTCCCCGCCCACTGCCCAGCCAACGCGCAGCTCCTGGGCTAAGCCCCGCGCAGCCTCCGCGGCTCGGGGCGGACACTTGTTGGCGAGGGGGAAAGTTCCCCGCGCAGGGGGTGGACTTATCCCCCCGCCCATCTGGGGTTTGATTGGCAGGCCCGCCTTTCTCAGCCCCCCTGCCACCACGTGGTTCCCGACGTCCCAGGGAGCTGTCGGGTTTCGCGAGCCATCGCGCCGAGCCCAGCGGCTGCAAACGCCCCGCGCGCAGCTCCGAGCCGGGCGGCGAAGCCAGAGGGGGCGGCGCGCGGCGGACCCTGCTCCCCGGCTCCCGGCGCCGCGGGGCTCCAGGGCGGTGGCTGCGCCCACAGGAGCCCGGGAGTCGGAGGCACTTTGGGGCGGCGGGGGGGCAGCAGCGAACACGACCCCGACACACCCCACCCCGCGCCGCTGCTGGGGAAGTCGCGCTCCACTTTGCACCCCCGCCCCGCCTCCGCCATGGAGCTGTCCGCCCTGCCCGGGGCTGAAGCCCCCTCCCAGTCCTTCTTCAACAGCTCCCCGCCAGCCTGGCCCGCCGGCCCCTTCCCCAGCCCCAGCGCCAACGGCTCCGGGCCGGCCGCCGCCAAGAACACCACGTCCATCATCATCGCCATCGCCATCACCGCCCTGTACTCCGTGGTGTGCGTGGTGGGGCTGCTGGGCAATGGAGAATGGTGTGTGTGGTATACACAGGGCTGGGGTGTGTGTGTATGGCAGAATGGTGTGTGTGGTATACACAGACTGGAGTGTGATGTGATGAGAGGAATGGTGTGTGTGTGTATACACAGACTGGAGTGTGTGTGTATGGAGAATGGTGTGTGTGTGTATACACAGACTGGAGTGTGTGTGTATGGAGAATGGTGTGTGTGTGTATACACAGAGTGGAGTGTGTGTGTGTGTGTGTGTGTGGAGAATGGTGTGTGTGTGTATACACAGACTGGTGTGTGTGTGTGTGTGTGTGTGTGGAGAATGGTGTGTGTGTGTATACACAGACTGGTGTGTGTGGAGAATGGTGTGTGTGTGTATACACAGACTGGTGTGTGTATGGAGAATGGTGTGTGTGTGTATACACAGAGTGGAGTGTGTGTGTGTGTGTGTGTGTGGAGAATGGTGTGTGTGTGTATACACAGACTGTGTGTGTGTGTGTGTGTGTGGAGAATGGTGTGTGTGTGTATACACAGACTGGTGTGTGTGTGTGTGTGTGTGTGGAGAATGGTGTGTGTGTGTATACACAGACTGGAGTGTGTGTGTGTGTGTGTGTGTGTGTGTGTGGAGAATGGTGTGTGTGTGTGTATACACAGACTGGAGTGTGTGTGTGTGGAGAATGGTGTGTGTGTGTGTATACACAGACTGGAGTGTGTGTGTGTGAGCAGTTGTGTGTATGTGTAGACTGGCGTGCGTCTGAGTGTGCAGAATATTGTGGGAGCACATGGTGTGTGTGAGTGCAGAATGTTGTGTGTGTGTGTGTGTGTGTGTATACACAGACTGGAGTGTGTATGTGTGTTGAATGTTGTGGGAGTATTTGTGTGTATGTATAGACTGGTGTGGGTCTGAGTGTGCAGAATATTGTGGGAGCACATGGTGTGTGTGAGAGTGTGCAGAATGTTGTGTGTGTGTACAGACTGGTGTGTGCCAGAGTGTGCAGAATGGTGTGTGAGCATGTGTGTGTGTAAAAACCAGAGTATTGGAGTATGGTGAGATAGGTGTGAAAACCAGTATAGCGTGTGAGAGCAAAGCAACAATGTGTGTGTGAGAGAGGGAGAGAGCACTGTATGTTTGTGATGCAACAGAGTATTGTGCGTGAATGAAAAACACTTGTGTGTGTCTGTGTGTACATACCATGCCCTGGAGGGAAAGGCTGGTAGGGGGAGAATAAAGAGCCCCTAATGTAACAGGTTCCAAACACTGCGAGTTCCTTTAATTCCTAGTTGTGACTCATACAATGTTAGTGTTGAGAGCAATTTATAACAGGAGGTCTAAAGATGACCACGCTGTATTTTGGACGATGCGATGGTTGTTGGGTTAGCAGACAAGTCAATGCAATCTGAATGGCCTGCTGTAAAATCAAGTCCCACCAAGTCAGTGCCAGTGTGATAAAATCTGTTCTCAAATCTGAAAGTTGCAAAAGGAGCTCTGCAAAAGAGCTGTGGTTGGCATATCTCTGTGTTGAAAGCTTTGGCTGTGATTAAGAAGAGAGGGCAGAGAGCTCATATCCTGAGCATGGAAGTCAATGGAACTATCCCGCAGGTCCAGACCACTGTGTATATTTATTTCCCATCCATGAAAACGAGACACTGCCCTAAGCACATAAGTGCATCGTTGGCCTAATTAGAGGTTATGAGTCACCACTCCCGTGTCTGTGCAAGACCTAGAAAGAAGCAAGGTGCCGAGATGTTTTCCTTGTTATTTTTGACACACTAAATATGTAATGCCCAGCTTTGTTAGAAAGGATTGAGCTGCTAATGCAGTGAATTTCAAAATCTTCGTCAGGTTTGCAGATCTGACTGAGTCGCACAGCTAGGCTGGGGGCCCTGATAGCATATTGCAGTTATTTACTAAAACACTGCTGATAACTGAAGATTTTCCGTACCAATGGACAGTAACTCTGAGTGCTGCAGATCGCAGCCTAAGGATCTTGGCCTTAGGTACAATGTCTCTGGATAGAGATGTGTGTAACTCCTTGCTATGCCAGATGAACAGCTGTGCACTTCCTGTGTAGGAGCCTGATCCAAAGCCTATCAAAGTGAATGGGAGTCTGGATCAGGCCCTTAGCCTGGCCCAGTTGGATTGATTGCAAATTGGGCCCTAGAAGTTTAGGGCCAGATCTGCAAGTTTCTCATTCATCCTCCCTGCCCCCCCATACCAGGGTAGCAGCATCTAGCCCTGAGGTTATGGAAAACTCAGTATATTTTAGTAGATAAATCCAGTACCATCTCCAGCTTCTTTGGGTATTATTTATGACTGTAGCATTTAGGAGCCCTTGTCTTGGGCAAGGAGCTGCTTGTGTGAGGTGATGTACAAATGTTGGTGCGTATTTTCCTCATTTGGGGATCTTTATCTCACCTTTCTCAGCCAATTTCACACATTTTGAAACTGGGTGGGGGGGTTGGGAGTTATGTACATAACTTTTATATAGGGGGTTTTCATTTGTGCATCTCACCGCACTTTGCCATAGTAAGCATTGTCCCCATTCATAGGTAGGGAAACTGAAGTATGAAGAGGTGAAATTATTTGCCCAGGGTCACTCAGTACCGGAACTGGGACCAGAACCCAGATCTTTGAGAGGCAGCCGCCTACCTGACCATTTCACTGTGCATTTGTCAGCAGCAACGTGAAACACCTACTCATGCCTCTGACCGGAGTGGGAAGAGAATAGGACTGGCAATCAGTCTTGGGTAGCCATGCAAATTTTCAAAAAATGCCTAAGGAATTTAGAAGCTTGTACCCTTGGGACTTAGGTTCCTAAGACACTTAGGGAGAGATTTCCAAAGGAGCCCAAAGATACAGATCAATGCCCAGCCAGAGTTAAATATCTGAAAATCTTGTCCTTGAAAGAGTCACCCTACAGCTCTAAGGTCTGATGTTGAGGAGCTGAGCACAGATATAACAGGAGATTCTCAGGTGCCTCTGAAAAAATCAGGTCCAAGGTGGCTCAATTTGTTGTCCATTTGGCAAGGGGATAACGAGGCCGACATCACAGAATGTTGGGAGGCTCAGTCAGTGTTTGTGAAGTGCTTTGAGAGTCTTAGGAAAAATTGTCTAAGTGTTGTTATCAACATCATAAGAGGCTAATGATGGGTAGCAATCAGAGATAGGAACTACATAAGCTGTTTATTACGTGGGCTGTTGTGAAATGGCAGCTTCATTCCAGATTGCTTTGATTTACACTTTACACCACAGCTGCAGAAATTAGCAGAGATTTGTCTGGAGCCTGGGTTGGAAAAAGAAACCTTCTTGCTCCCCCTTCATCCCACCACTCCCTTAGTCTGAAGTGCTCAGCCTGCCAATGAATGGCAATGAATTAAAGCTGTGAAGTTCCAGGAGGTTAATGATTCCCATTGTTGTGGCATAAGCGGTGATTGCAAAATCTCTGGTTTTCAGTCCAAGAGACGAGAGATACCATTTCCCCCCATCTCACCGCTGCCGGGGCAACAGAACCACCCTGTCACACGCAGAGCCGAAAGCCAAGTTCACGGGAATTTAGCACAACAAGGCAAGATTGGCTGAGCCCCATCACAGTCCCAACTGCAAGCAATTTGCTATTTTCCTCTATGCTCTGCTAGCACATTTGACACATGGCAACCACCATAAGTGAAATAAATGGATCCCCCACAACACAGGCTACATCGGTGCTGGAAGAAATGGAACGATCCGTGCATGAGCCATGCTGGCCAATCCTGCTCCCATTCAACTCAAAGGGAATCACAATCCAAGCAGGCCCCTTTACAGGCAGGCTTTCATTCTGTAGTAGAATCAAGTATTTTAGTGGGGGAGTCCCTCTTCCCACCATGTATTAGAGAGAGAATTGAAAGGGATATTTTTAGGAACCGATTCTGCGCCATTGATACAGCTATGACGGCGAGTCAGGGTTCCTCCGATCCTGCAGCCCTGTAGCAGCAAGAACAGACTCCACCAGCCAGTAGAATAGAGAGGTTTTATTGCTTCTCCAGGATACAGCACAGCATAGACGTGATGTGTCTACAGAAGTCTGGGCTCAGCCCCTTTGAGATGGGGTCCCAGGGCCCCTAGATTCCAGCCCCCTCCTTAGTCTGTTTCCTTCATGATTCCAGCCCAAGACTGCCTCGCTCCCAGACCTTGCCCCCCAAACCAGGTGTTCGTCTCCGCCTCCCTTCTTTTGTCTCTCCCCTGGGGAAAGAGGCTTGTTATCTGGTCAGGCTGATCCTAAGTGTCTGGGCTAAACACATGTGGGTGAGTCAGTGGGAATCACACATCATAGTGCAGGGGGACACCGGGTTACAGAGCAGACTGCACCCCCACTACGTCACAACAGCTCACCTTGGTTTCAATGGGAGCAGGTTGGGTCCAGGCTGGGTCAGATCTGAAGCTCATTGAAATCAATGGAAACACTCCCCTTTGACTTTGACAGTAGCGAGATTAGACTTTTACTGATTAGTTTTAGGGGGGTTGGGGTAGCAGACTGTACAGCACCATGAAGTTTCGACTCTTGAAAGAAAGGTAAAGTACGCTCTGGTCAACTGCTCCAACGATAGCTCTCGTGGTATGTTCTCCGCAGCATTGTGAATAAAACAAGGATACATGCACCAGGGCCTTGTTTAGCCTGTCTGTGTCATGTCTTTTTAACAGCTCCAGTGAGTTGGCTAGGCAGGCGGGAGGACAGATTGTGTGGCTAGCAGAACAAACCAGACCTGATCCAAAGCTGAGGGGAAGGGGGCGAGTTTCTGTTGACTCCAGTGGGCTTGGCATCAGGCCCATGCTGAAAAGTGAGTTAAAACAGCAAAGCTACACTAGAGAAACAGCCCATTGCAGTGGCATTGTGAAGGGTGCAAGTTACTGGCTGTTCAGATACCAGCAGCTGGTTCAGAAAATGATTGTCAGGAAAGGCACCTTCAAAGGAATTCTAATACAACCCACTAAGTAACTTCGTTGTTACCTGCTACTGCTAATTAATGCTTAAAAATCATAGCTAGGTTCACACATGGAGCCTATTGCTGTGGCCTAGTGACCACTGTCTGAGACCATAATCCATTGAACCTGTAGGAAATAAGCAATTGCCTGTTCTCCAGCCTGTTCTGAAAGCATTGGGCACAGGGGGGAGACCCCCTGTGCACTTGTCCAATGCCACACATTTGCTCTCAGGAGGAGTATCCATCTGCCACCCAGTCCCAACTCACGTGCTGAAATCCAGCTGCAAACGAGAAGACACCAGTGGGACAGGTTCTCAGCTGGACTCTATGAAAATCAGTGCAGAGCAGGGCCAGTTTACAGCAGCCGGGGACGTGGCCAAAAGTAAGAAGCACACACCCAATCCTGCACCCTCTTGGGCATGTTCTGCTTTTCAGTTGCAAAAGTGAAGTGGCTCCAGTTAAATCAATGGAGTCACTTCAGATTTACAGTGGAGGAGCTGAAGTCAGGAGCAAGCCTATGCTGTACCTAGGATTCCAGTTGGTTTCTAAGGGAATTCCATGCATCCATGGAGGATGGGGCCCTAAACCTGTACCCAGCATGCCGCTCACATTCCAGGATGACTGAGGGGAGTCTGGGAAATGAACCTGCATGCCTGTGCAGGTGGGGGGCAGGAGGAAGGGGAGCCAGGAAGGAGAAAAGTGCCCCCCCTCCACTTTTCCACAGATACATGAAATCCAGGAAGCAGGGGAGGGCAGGACCAGACACTGGCCAGCAGAGATAAGCCAGTGGCAGGAGGGGGCACACACTGGTTGCACCGTGTGAGAGAAGGTAGCAGGTGTCACCAAGACCTGTGCCTTGCCTGCTTACACTGAACCACTGTCCCTGTATGGCTGGGGTGAGGCTGCTGGGGGACAGCTCTGCTGTTCACCTCCCCCTCATACCCTCCTCCCAGTCCTTAATCCCGGGGACATCCTAGGCCTGGCTACGCTAGCATGAGGGACAGAGTACAAGGCTCTCCTCCTTTACTTGGCCTCGCAGGGTATGGACCATCTTAGTTCTGGCATCTCCTGAGCACAAAGTGCCAGTGATGTGGTGGATTCCCAGACTGGGTACTTGTAAAGCAGTCAGCAGGCCCCTGGTGGATCCCTCCCACTCTGGGCTAGCTAGCAGAGCTCCAAGGGAGGAGAGCTAGCTGGGCAGCTATGTCAACATGGGGCATAAAGCTCCCCCTGGGGTGTTGTCCTCTGCCACTAGGACTGACCCAAAGTGGATGCACAGAGGAAAGGTCTCTGCAAAGTGCTTTCCAGACACAGAAGAATCCACTGGAAGTTGTGCAAAACTGGACCCCCAAAGGTTCTGTGATTCTCACCCACAATCAAGAGAAATTCAAATGGGAGATGAACCTCCATGCCTGTGCAAAGGTGGGGGGGGGGAAGGAAGAAGAAAAAGAGGCTGGAGTTGTGTGAGACATGCCCATGTGCTTCTAGCCAAATCAGTAACATTTACTATGAGCACCCACTGCTTTTCTGTCTTACATTTTTGCAATTACCATTGTCCTGACATGAGATCTTTAAAGTACCCCTTGAAACACCTGGCAGCTACATAATTGTCTCTGTGAAGGCCCAACCCTTAATGGCCCTGTCTGATATAATTACAGAAAATTAATCTTGTTGACTTCCACTCCTGCAGGAGCCATGTGTTTCTCCGACTGCCTGATGCCCAATTTGCTAAGAGAACGTGTGGGTTGCAAAAGTGGGATTCCCAGAACAGCAGAGAAGGCCCTGGAAATGTTGCTCTTTTAACCCCACCCAGGCTCTCAAGGGATTGTAACTCCCCAGACTAAAGGGAAGAAAAGGTTTCAGCCTCTGAGGAATAATTTTGAGACCCTCTGGCCTTTTCCAAGCTGCACAAGGCTATATAAGGAAGATCCATAGGGGATAAGTTTTAGTGGGATTCAGTTGTGCCATGGCAGCTCAGCCAGGCATTGGGGGCCCCAGAACGCTTCTCCAAGCTTCTTAGGGCACGGTAAAGACAGCACATAAACTGCCACACCTTTGGAAGGATACCACCCTTAACCCCATCTGATGAAGTGGGTTTTTGCCTATGAAAGCTTCTGCCCAGATAAATCTGTTAGCTGTTACGGTGTCACACGTCTCCTTGTTGTTCCCACACACCCACACACAAAAGCTCCACTGGATGGCGCAAGACGGCAGCAAGAGGGAAGGCAAGTTCTGGCTCCACCTACATGCTAGCTCCACCCTATCTCCTTCGAGAACACAGCGCTGGCCCCGCCTACTTTCCATCCATCCCCCCTCCCTCCCCCTCGGGGGCAGGCATCTGCAGGGGAATAATTAGGGGAGCACCTCTCTGTGCCGCACAGAGGGCAGTGATAGCTCCGACTACAAACACCAGGAAGTTTAGCCAGAGTCCAGCCCTTCGCTTTCCTCATTCCTTACCGAGTCTTCATGCAGGAAACTCCCACAAGGTTCCAGCAGTGTTTGTCTGAGTATAGCCTAGTCCGTCCAAATTTGCTGGGTTCACTTGCTGTCTCTTTAAAAACTAAGCATTTCCAGTAGTGGGGGATGATGTCTGCTTCAGAAACCACACCTCCTGCATGTGCATGTGCAGGCCTTGGCACACTCCTGGAGGTGCACAAACACACATCTACATGTGTGCACACACAACCGTCCACACCCAAATACACGTGTTGGCACAGCCCTGCTCAGGCTCCCTCCACCAGACACTCCCCTGGCTGCTGTGTTTGGATCCTATCACTGCATGCAGGTGCTTTTCCCTTGCTCTGCATAGACTCCAGCACAGTCTCTCTCAATCCAGCTGTGTAGACCTTGAGGCTAGTGCCTCTCGCCCAGACTCCCCAGTAGCTTAAACACATCCCATCCAAGAGCTCTAAGCGTGTGAGCACTCTGGCTTCTACTGTACCTCTTGGGCTATGTCTACACTGCAGGCTTCTTGCGCAAGAACTTTTTGCGGAAGAGATCTTCCGCAAAAAGTTCTTGCGGAAGAGTGCATCCACACTGCCATGTGCTTTTGCTCAAGAGAGCGTCCACACTGCCATGGACACTCTTGTGCAAGAAAGCTCTGATGGCCATTCACAGAATGGCCATCAGAGCACCTGTGCTTTTTCTGATAGGGGTTTCTTGCGCAAGAAACCCCTGGTGTCATCCACACACGCCTTTTTGCACAAGAGTTCTTGCGCAAGAGTCCTCACAGAAAGAGGAATAACTCTTGTGCAAAAATTCCTGTCTTCTGATGATCTACTGTACTTTTTCTTGCACAAAACCACACTTGTAGTGTGGATGCTCCACAAGTTTTTGCACAAAAATGGCTGGTTTTGCGCAAAAACTCTGCGGTGTAGATGTAGCCTTAGGGACAGAGGAGAGTGGAAGCAAACAGGCCTGGGCTTAATATGAAATTTCTAAGCCAACCCTTCTACTTTAGACAGCACAAGTGATATACAGAGCTAGGCAAAATAAACACACCTGCAGGCCAATCTCTGCATTGGTTTCCTCACCATTCTTCAGCCTTCTTTAGGATGTGGTCAGAACCCTGTAAGCAATCCAGGATCCTTCCTCTTCCATGGTGCCCATCTATAAAAAGGGAAATAAGAACAACCCAGGAAACCACAGACCACTCAGCTTAACTTCTCTGCCAGGAAGGATAATGGAGCAGGTAATTAAACATCTGCAAACATCTAGAAGAAAATAAGGTGATCGGTGACAGTCAGCATGGATTTGTAAAGAACAAATCACATCAAACCAATCTAATAGCTTTCTTAGGTAGGATAACAAGTCTTGTGGATAAGGGGGAAGTGGTGGATGTGGTATACCTAGACTTTAGTAAGGCATTTGATACAGTCTCGCATGACCTTCTTATCAATAAACTAGGCAAATACAATGTAGATGGGGCTACTATAAGGTAGGTGTATAGCTGGCTGGACAACTGTTCTCATAGAGTAGTTATTACTGGTTCACAATCAAGCTGGAAGGGCATAACATGTGGGGTTCCGCAGGGGTCTGTTTTGGGACCGGTTCTGTCCAATATCTTCATCAATGATCTAGATGATGGCATAGAGAGTACGCTTATTACGTTTGCAAATGATACCAAGCTGGGAGGGGTTGCAAATGCTTTGGAGGATTGGGTCATAATTCAAAATGATCTGAACAAACTGGAGAAATGGTCTGAGGTAAATAGGATGACGTTTAATAAGGGACAAATGCAAAGTGCTCCACTTCCCATTTCACACATTCAGAATGGGAAGTGACTGCCTAGGAAGGAGTACTGCAGAAAGGGATCTAGGAGTCATAGTGGACCACAGGTTAAATATAAGCCAACAGTGTGACACTGTGGCAAAAGAAGCAAATATGATTCTGAGCTGCATTAACAGGAGTGTGGTGAGCAAGACACGAGAAGTCATTCTTCCGCTCTACTCTGCACTGATTAGGCCTCAGTTGGAGTACTGTGTCCAGTTCTGGGCACCACATTTCAAGAAAGATGTGGAGAAATTGGAGAGGCTCCAGAGAAGAGCAACAAAAATGAGCAAGGCTCTGTCTAGACTGCAGGCTTCTTACGGAAGAAGCTTTTCCGGAAGAGATCTTCCAAAAAAACTTCTGAAAGAGAGCGTCTACACAGCAAAAGCACATCTAAAAAGCCATCTGCTTTTTCGACAGATAGCATCCACACTGAATGGACGTTATCTCACATTTAAGCTGTGGTTACTATGGATGGAGTGGCCACCAGGGCACCCGTGCTTTTTCCTCTTTCCTCTTCTTCCAAAAGAACTCTCTCCTCCCTGTCCACCCACACCTTTTTCCAAAAGAGCTCTTTCGGATAAGCTTTGACTGATCCTGGTGTCCAGCTGCTGAGAATCCCTTCCCCTCGCTTAATGATTTCAGTGCTAAGAGGTTTAATGGAATATGGCACTGCTCTTGAACCATGTTGCCCTGGTAATGAAGCGATACTGATGTGATTATTTCCCGTGCGTGGCAGTGCCAGGATGGAGAGGTGGATGCTGAAGGACAATGAGGAGGCGCTCTCTTTCTGATACAATCACTAAAGAAGGAGAGGAGGTTCCATGCTTTGGAAGAGCCACGTTGGAAGGGAACCTCAGCCCAGCTGGGCCTTTCAGTTCTCCAGTGAAGAAAGAGCTCTTTCGGAAAAAGGCTTCTTCCTCGTAGAAAGAGGTTTACTGATGTTGGAAAAACCCCTCTGTTCTTTCAATTTTTTTTCCAAAAGAACGTGATTGCAGTGTGGACGTAAGTTTTTTTTGGAAAAACAGCCATTGGCTGGTCACACGCTACTGCAATGGGGGCCTGATTGGTACCAGGGATCGATAAATCCCAGTTCAGCTCCTGGCTGTGCCACAAACAGGCCCTGAGCAGGTCATTTCACGTGAGGTGACGAGTCGTCCCTGAACCAGCACTTGATTAAGCCGTGTATGGGGATGAGTCATTCATGTATGAGACTCCAGCCAATCCACAAGCCAGGAGTTAGTCAGGTGACCCTCAGGGCAGGTATTTAAGCCCCCAAAGGAGAAAAGAGCAGCTCAATCTGCCAAACGTCACTCTATGGCTTGGAACTTTCTTCTGCCCAGTCGTGAGGACAGGCTCCAAAGGCCTTAGCCCTGCTCTTGCTGCTGTCTTGTCCCTAGCCTTGCTCCAGCCCTGCCTAGCTCCTAGGACCAACTGCCACTGTCCCAATCACTGTGCCTGACCCTCTGCACCTCGTTTTCTGACCCTTCACCTCTCTGGCCTCAGTTTCCCATCTGTAAAATGGCTATAAGAATACTCCCCCCTCCTATTGTTTGTCTGCTGGGTCTATTTGGATTGAAGGCTCTTTGAGGCCAGGATGCCATCTCTTACCACATGTACAAACTGTGCCCAGCACAAGTGAACTGCGATTTTGATCAGGGCAGGTAGAAGCTAACATAAATCTCCTGTGTAATCATTTCACAGGATGTTGATGGGGTGTTTCAGGTATAAGATGAGATCTGAAACTCATGCTCTGTTGAGATCTTCACTGGAGAACTGAAAGGCCCAGCTGGGCTGAGGTTCCCTTCCAACCTGGTTCTTCCAAAGCATGGAACCCCCTCTCCTCCTTTAGTGATTGTATCGGAAAGAGAGTGCCTCCTCGTTGTCCTTCAGCGTCCACCTCTCCATCCCGGCACTGCCGCGCACAGGAAATAATCACATCAGTATCACTTCATTACCAGGGCGACATGGTGTTACATGGTTCAAGAGCAGTGCCATATTCCATTAAACCTCTTAGCACTGAAATCATTAAGCGAGGGGAAAGGATTCTCAGCAGCTGGACACCAGGATCAGTCAAAGCTTATTTTCTCTTATGAACTAGGGAGCTGACATTTATGAGCTAATTAGAGGAAGGGAAAAGATCATAAAGCTGGATTTTACAGAGCTGCAAAAAAAATTAAAAAAAAACCCACACACAAAAAAACCCCAAGAGAATAATGGGCTGGATGCTCTGAGTGATCCTTGCTGTGACAGGTCCCCAGCCAATGTAAATCAGGGATGATCTATTGACCTCAAAAGAAATATGCTGATTTACATCAGCTGAGAATCCGGCCTCTTGATTTTTATGAAGTCCATGTATCCCACAGCTAAGAAAAAGGCTTTGAGTCTAGGGCCATGTGGTGCCACCACACTATCCTTGATAGGACCACTGGCGGGGAGCTCTGGTGAGCAACTTCTGCACCCCACACTTGTGAAGGGAGGCTGGTGCAAGGCAGTTACCCCATCCACCAGCACTCCCCCTGTGCAGTCAAGATGGGGATACTGCAGGGGTATTTGATTCCACTTCTCTGCAGCCTTTGGGGATAATTAATTCTGCCCCCACCCTGCACCCACACATGGGTCCATCCGGCTCCCAGTGAAGGCAAAGCTCTGATTGACTCTAATGGGTGCATGAGCGGGCTCGGAAGGGCACAGCCCAGTTGCTGGACCCAGGGTTTGGCTGCACCCAAACATTTGCCTGTAGAGCCCAGAATTCCAGAAAGCCACAAGCACATTTACTCAAAATGTGCAAAGCCACCAACCCACTTCTGCCTTTTACTCCCTGGTTTGGCAGCGACCCTGCTGCTGGGACTAGCCAGGTCATTCTGGGAGCCCTGCTGAACACCCTAAAAAGCCACATCTGCCCTGCGGCCAACCTGGGTACAATCCCATGCTTGAAGCCCACCTCCCCCAACCTCCAACATGGGCTTTAAATATCGGTGCGGGTGCTGATGGCCCCATTTGCAAAGACACTCGGCAAGCTGCCTACCCAGGGCCAGCAATGAAAGCTGAAAGTACTCAGCTCGTGCAAAAATCAGACCCCAGCTGTGTTAGCTCCCCACACTCCTTCCCCTGCCAGGATTCCCAGGGTGCAGTGCACACAGGGCCTTGGGTTTAGTGCATCCTGGGGGTGAGACTCAGCACGCTTGTGAATCTGATTTGAAGAGGACGCAGTGGATCATTCCCCTCAAACTCCCTTGTTCTCCCCATCCTTGCTTCTCCCTGGTGATAATCAAGGCTTCACGTTCTCCTCTGTCATGAGATGAAAACTGCTCCTTGAGGGTGGCCCCACATTCTGTCTCCTGTTGTCTGGTGGAGGCTCTGAGCTTGGTGTGCGGCACTAGTGCGCTAAGCCAGCTCACCAGCTTGAAACCCCCAGGGGCAGAGAGTGTTGTGAGAACGTGTCTTGCAACAGGGACTGCTGTTCTCAAGGGCAGGGCTGGCCCGAGCCATTTGTGTGCCCCAGGCTCCGGGAGCGCGGCGCCACCCCCAGGAGTGCGACGCATGCACGGCTCCGCCCCCGGCCACGCGGCGCCTCCCACCCCCGGGCGCCTGGTGCATGCGCAGCCCCGCCCCAGGCACGCGGCGCATGCATGGCCCCGGCCCCAGGCGCACGGCGCATGCCCGGTGCCACCCCCGCTCGGCCCAGCAGCCCCGCGTGGCGCTCCCGACAATGGGGCGCCCCGGGTGGTAGCCCGGTCAGCCTGTACCTTGGGCAGGCTCTGCTCAAGGGTATGTCTACACTATAGAGTTTTCTCGGAAAAACGGCCATTTTTCTGACAAAACTTGAGGAACGTCCACACAGCAATTGCGTTGCTCTGCAGGAAAATCAAAAGAACGGAGAAGTTTTTCCAGCATTGCTGATCCTCATTCTACGAGGAAGAAGCCTTTTGGCGAAAGAGCTCTTTTGCAAAAAGGCGTGGGTGGACAGGGAAGAGGGAGTTGTTTTGGAAGAAGAGGAAAGAGGAAAAAGCACAGGTGCCCTGGTGGCCACTCCGTCCATAGCAATCACAGCTTAAATGCGAGAGAGCGTCCATTCAGTCTGGACCCCTCTTTCGAAAAAGCAGATGGCTTTTTTATGCACTTTTGTAGTGTGGACGCTCTCTTGAGCAAGAAGTTTTTTCAGAAGGTCTCTTCTGAAAAAAGCTTCTTCTGAAAGAAGCCTGCAGTCTAGACGTAGCCTCACAGTCAGCTAAGCCAGTTACGGCTCCCCCCTCCATGACTGTGCTGCAGAATTGGCCAAAGAGCTCTTGCTACAAAACCTTGGGGGAGGAGGTGCTAATAATCCCCCCAGTCCCTGGGGAGTTGGACAGGCCAGTCAGGTGCTGGACATGCCACTGGGCAAGCCTGGTAGAAAAGCACTGACCCAAAGGCAGCAGCAATCATGAACGTGGCAATTCCCCTTCCCTGCACCCTGGGGAGACACACAGAACCCTGCACCCTCCAGAGACCACAGAGCTGCAGTCACTGCTGTGACCCTAACCCAGCTTTTCTGCAGGGGAGGGTGGGAGACTCCTCCAGCCTGGCCCCAGCCTCACCTCCCCCCAATCCCTCTCTGTGGAGTGGAACTTGGCACTACACAGAGGGTGTGCACCCCCACTTGCATGGAACCACTATACGGCTGCCTGTAGGATTTGCTCCTGGATAATGTATGAAAATCCATACACCTGCCTGTGCATATTCATAAGGCCAATTTGTTCAATGACCCACCAGAGCTTTTTGGCGGGGGGGTGATGCTGTCAGACATGCCCACAGCTCCTACATGCCCGTGCTCCCTTCCTGCAGGGACAGTTTTACTGCTGGTATAACAGGGCAGGGCTCTGTTACACCTGCTTACACCAGAGCCGACTTTAGCCCAGAGTGTTTTGCAGGGTGCTCGCAATTTGCTGATCATCATGCAGGCTGTGTCTAGACTGGCCAGTTTTTCCGGAAAATCAGCCGCTTATGAAAACTACACTGACCACTTGAATTTCAAGAACACTGACGATCTCATGTAAGATTGTCAGTGTTCTTGTGGAAATACTATGTTGCTCCGTTGTCAGTAGCTCTTGCGCAAATGCTTTTGCGCAAGAGGGCCAGTGTAGACAAAGCGGTATTGTTTTATAAAAAGCCCCGATCGCGAAATGGCTGTCGGGCTTTCTTGCAAGAAAACGTTTAGGACGCTTTCCGCAAAGTGCTTTTGCAGAAAAGCGTCCGTGTTAATCTAGACATTTTTTCCACAAATGCTTTTAACGGAAAACTTTTCTGTTAAAAGCATTTGCGGAAAATCATGCCAGTGTAGACGTAGCTGTAATGAGCTAAATAAGGCTGAATAGGAAACAATAATTAACGCACAGGTGAAATTAAGACAGGTGTTTACAGGCTTCTCTAAGCACATCAGGAATGCGTAAGCTTCAACTTGTCTGGATTCACCTGGTACCTAGATACAGCTAGACGCTTGCGCTGGTTCCTAGATGAAAATGTTTCCGACCAACTGCTGTTAGGAAGGCTAGTGAGACAGGAGGGTCTTTTGTCATTGACAATTGACTCCCTCTGGCTTGAGTTTCCACCTCTGCCACAGACTGTGTGTGTGACTCAGGGGTGTCACCTGGGGCCAGGTTTTCAAAACAGCCCACACACCTGGTTTTTATCTAGTGCTTTTCCCCACTGACACAGTCCGGCCTTCTGAGTCCCAGCCCAGTGCTCTACCCTACCTCTGGAATAAACAGCACCACAACTGGGGGGGGAGAGGAGTTGAGCCTGTGTCAACTTCCAGGAAGGAAGTGCCTCCCCCCAGCCCATAACCTCAACACGGCACAAAGAGAGGAAACAAAGTAAAGCCTAACCACTGCTCTTGTGCGCTAGCTTTGGAACGGGCTTGCTCAGGTAAACCAAGGCAACTCATGGGACTGCAGGCTGGGAACTTGCTGCTTTAGTCCACTGCAGAAAAGCAGCGCCTAGGGGAGAAAGCAGTGCTCCCACTCACACCCCTGCAAGCAAGGGTGGAGCATGATGCTATCCCATAATGCTCTGGGTAACCCTGTTAACCCTAGCCTGACTAGAGCCCCAGGCGTCCTTGGCCTTACCCCTGTTGACAGTGGCAGGAGAGAGACCAGAGCTAAGCAGAGAAGGACAGAGCCTGGGAGACAAGGAAGCACTGCCGCTTAGCTGGCTCTTTCTGGGTGCCAGCATTTTACCCCCACGTTGCCCGGGGTAAATGGCTGTGCGGGACAGAGGTGGCAAGAGCCAGCCCTGCTAGTTTTTAAGCTGCTGCATTTTAAACCAAGAGTAACTTTTAAAAAGTGCCTTTCTGTGCTGGGCTCACCTGAAGCCTTTTCATTATTTACCCCAGAAGAACAGGTGCTGGAGTCCTTCCTCCCACCCACTGGCCCCTGCCACTAACCCTTCATTCTGACTGGGAGGAACCTCTTCTGAAGGGGATGCTTCGCTTTCCCCCTGCCTCTGGGCAAGCCGGAAGCTTTAATGGTGACAAAACATCGGCTGGTTTTCCTTCCTCCTTTCCTTAGGAGTCTGCAGCCTTCTTAGTCCCTCTCCCCTAATTCTGTTTCATTCAATCCACTGCTGATTCACTGTGTCCTCAGCCATCAGCGTTAGCAGCCGGAGCAGTGTACGTATGTGCGCCCCTCTCCAAAAAGCAGCCTGGTTGTGCTCTCTACCGAGGCGAACCTCGGACTGGATCATCCAGCCAGCAGGGATGGGAATATGGTCCATGCCCCTGACGTGAGCCATTTCTATGCTTTGACTATTCTGTGCTTCAATCACAGTGGTGTCTGCCTTTGGTCTGATTTGTATTTCATCCCTGCCCTTTTTGGTGTCCTTGTTTTAAAAGCTTTGCCTACTTTTTTTCACCAAAGAGTTAACACCTAGTAGAGGTGGGAACACTTCACCCTGGGTGTAACTCCAGGTGAAATCAGGGACGGCACATCGGGGATTGAATGTCACAGTCCCGGAGCACCACTCAGTCTGACGGCAAGGACGGATTTGTCCAGGAGATGAGTCAAGTGATACTAATGTTCTAGCTTGCCCTGTTGTTTAATTAGCTAGGCCAGCTGTGTGTGAGCCCAGCACTGCGGGGACGTGTGCTTTGGCACTGGCTTGAAAGTGACTCCTGGAAGATGGTGTAGGCTCCTGTTTTCTCTCTCCTGTAGCTGCGTGTCACCATGGGTTTGAATAGAAATGAACAGCTGCTTTGTGATTCTTCCTACACAGCCGCTCCTCGGTGGGCGTAGGCAGAGCCATGGTTCTGCCCCACCAAAGTCACATTCATTTTTCCCCTCTTGGAAACAATGGGGCACCCCCTCCCTCTTGGGTCTTTGTCATTTTCCAATGTCAGAGCGAGTCGGCTGCTTCCAGCTACCCCTCTGGGTCATTTTCTTTTAAAGCTAGGAAATGATTTGTGTGGCCTGAGGTAATGCCCGGATCCAAGGGTAGGTGGGGGGAGACGCACGGTAGCTCAGGGCATTAACCGCATGCAGAAAGGGTTCAGAGTGAAGTGGACGGACGCAACCTCCCTTGGGAGTCTGCACTGCCAGGGGAAATGTTTAGCTCACTCAGGTATCTCGTCTTCTCTCCCGATGCTCAGGAGCTCCCCTGTCCATACTACAGGAGTGATGGACCAGGTGGAAGATTTTGTGCGTTTTCCACCCCCCGACCCTCTATATCAAAGATTGGCTAGCGTGGCACTGGGTCTAGCTGTCTGGCTATCAGGCTGTGCTCTTGGACTGCCTGGCAGCCAATGCTGGCTCTTCCTCTGCCCTGCCCATGTGCAAGTCACATGGCTCCTGTGTGCAATGACAGCTGTTTGGCCCACCTCTGCCGGGAGCCACTCAATGCTCTAGGACAGGAAAGGGATCCTCCAGGGTTGAGGCCTGGGTTTTGTTCCTGGTGCTGCGAGACTTCCTGTGGGACCCTGGGCAAGTTGCCAGACTTTCCCAAGCCTCCGTTCTCCAGCTGTAAAGCAAAGATGCTGCTAAACAGCGATACTTTTGCCTCTTTAGATCAGAAGCCCTTTGGACTCGCTTATTCACTGTGTGCACAGGGCCTAGCACAATAGGGCCCTAACCTTGGCTATGACTTCTTGGCACTACAGTATAATCACCATTCTCCCTGCCCAACAGAGTGTTGTGGCGATTAGCGGATTAACCTGTGCTCCGCACTTTGAAAACGGGTTAGGAAGGCTGGGGATTAAGGGACTATTTGCAGATGGGCAGGAGAACACAGTAGGGGGTCACCCAGAGCCGTGGTGCCCAAGTGGAGGTTTTTCTGTTTGGACAAAGGAGGCGCAACAATTCCAATGCAGCCCTCCAAAGCAAGAGAGGGAGAAAAGGAGGGCGAGGTGAGAGCTGCCCAGCCCCTTGCCTCTCCTTGCAATGGAGTGTGCGTCCCAGCCTGGGGGCAGCGAAGGAAGTACGCTCCATTCCTATTACGAAGGAGAGGCTGCGGCGTTGCTGGAACCCTCCCTTGGAATAATAATTCCTCCATGACTGGAGGCCCGTGGCTGGAATTCAGCCAAGGCAAGGTAGCATCTGGCTCTGCCCTCAGGCGTAGCCAGCCATAGATCAAAACCTGACACCTAATCTCCTAAGGGAGAGCGTCTGCGGAGATCACTGGGGTTTAGCAGTTGCAGGCAGCTCCAGAAACTCCTGCTCAGTGCCCTAGTCCCATCCCAGACCATGAGAGGGTTCGTGGCGGGAAGGCAGGCGCTTCTCTCAGCATGCGGAGAACATGATGCTGCATCAGCAACCTGCTCGCTGAGCCACAGACTTCACACCAGCTAACTCCACAGAGCTGCTAATCAAGTCAGGGATAGAGAGGGCTGGCAGCAAGGGGCCGTGTGAGATGAAGCTAGACTGGAAAAGGATGCTGCAGGGTACGACGGAGGTACAGAGGATGCTGCAGGGCGGGACGGACGCACATCGGCAGAGCTGTAGGCACAGGTCTGGAATAGCTGGGCAGGGGTTGTAGGTCAAGACGGAGGGCCTGGGTGGAATTGCATGAGGAGCAGGGGCAGCTCCAGGACTGTAAGAGCAGGAGTTTCTGCAGGAAGGTGCTGGGATGCACTGGCAGAGCTGAGTGTTGGTGGGACGGGGTTGAGGCCGCAATGCAGTGGCTGTTCCCAGCGGACTCACCCAGAATTCCCCAGAGGCTAGAGCATGAGGTCTGCCACTCACTTAGGAGTGCCGATGCATCCCATGTGTAGCCCACTGGCACGTGTGCCCCTCTAGAGCTGGCCCACAGAACAACCTGCTGCTGCCACCAGCTGCCCGACTGACTTCTGTAGCTCACAGAGTGGAGGGGCCAGGCTGTCACTGTGGGTGTGTCTAGACTACATGGCTCCGTCGACGGAGCCATGTAAAGTAGGTTACTCAACATAGTCAATGAAGCAGGGATTAAAATAATCCCTGCTTCATTAAAATAAAAATGGCCGCCGCGCTGTGCCGACAATCAGCTGATCCGGCACAGCGGGGCAGTCTAGACGCGGCACGGTCGACAAGGGAAGCCTTTGTCGACCGCTCCTGTAAACCTCAGCTTCCCTTGTCCCTTGTCTACCGTGCCGTGTGTCTACACCCACTGAGTGGCTCTGGGTTCAAGCCCTGCTCCCACACGGTGGGGGTGGGGGGAGGGAATCACACTTGCATTCAGAGTGGGAGAGGCCTAAGATTGTGGCTAGCTCCTGTGAAAGGGGTCTCTCACTGGGCCCTCATGCCTCGGCCAGCCGCAGTGTCGGGGGCAGTAGGGAAGAGGCCTGAGCAATTACTGCCGTCGGGTATGTCTTTGTAGCAGGAGGACACTGGATCTCAGGCCTGCTGGTGCACCACAGGCTGCCAGTCAGTTACTTCCCAGGCTGTGGTGCACATCACTAATCAGGAAAGCAGGGTCCCATTGTTACTCAGAAACAGGAAGGGCAAGAGGCTACCACACATCGTCTCTTCCATTCCACTCCTGCTACCCTGCACCATCTGGCCCTCTGGCAACAGGACCAATCAAGCACCATAATCTGCACAGCTCACCCTGGTGCCTGTGTCCATAAAACTCAGATAACCATAGCTTAGCATCACAGGCCTGCTTAGGACTGACCACACCGCCTCCTAAGCTTGTGAGGACCTCTTCTCCCAAAACCGGGCAGTCATCAGAACTGACCTATCACACCTCTTCTCCACTGCAGGCAGGACCAGGTTGCACCATGCCCCTGTAGTGAATCACAGAACACTAGAACTGGAAGGGACCTCGAGAGGCCATCAAGTCCAGTCCCCTGCCCTCACGGCAGGACCAAGCACTGTCTATATCATACCTGACAGGTGTCTATCTAACCTGCTCTTGAATATCTCCAGTGATGGAGATTTCACAACCTCCCTAGGCAATTTATTCCGGCGTTTAACCACCCTGACAGTTCAGAAGTTTTTCCTAATGTCCAACCTAAACCTCCCTTGCTGCAATTTAAGCCCATTGCTTCTTGTCCGATTATCAGAGGCCAAGGAGAACAATTTTTCCTCCTCCTCCTTGTCACACCCTTTTAGATACCTGAAAACCACTATCGTGTCCCCTCTCAGGCTATGTCTACACTGCAAACTTCTTTTGCACGCCTTTTTTCGCAATTTGCATACCTTTTTCCGCTTTTTTTTCCGGAAGAGTCTTTTCCGACATTTGGCCCATCTACGTGGGGCCAAATGTGGTAAGAACTTCCTCTTTTGGAAGAGCCATTATTCCTCATAAAATGAGGAATACAGAGCTTCCGAAAGAACGTGCCCGCTTTTTCGGAAACTGTTCCAGTATCCCGGAAAAACTCTGTAGTGTAGGCATAGCCTCAGGTTTCTCTTTTCCAAACTAAACAAGCCCAATTCCTTCAGCCTTGCCTCATAACTCATGTTTTCTAGACCTTTCATCATTTTTGTTGCTCTTCTCTGGAGCCTCTCCAGTTTCTCCACATCTTTCTTGAAATGTGGTTCCCAGAACTGGACAGAATACTCCAATAAAGGCCTAATCAGCGCAGAATAGAGCGGAGGAATGACTTCTTGTGTCTTGCTCACAACACTCCTGTTAATGCAGCCCAGAATCATGATTGCTTTTTTTGCAACAGCGTCACACTGTAGACTCATATTTAGCTTGTGGTCCACTATGACCCTTAGATCCCTTTCTGCAGTACTCCTTCCTAGACAGTCACTTCCCATTCTGTATGTGTGAAATGGATTGTTCCTTCTTAAGTGGAGGACTTTGCATTTGTTCTTATTAAACTTCATCAGCTCAGTAGCTCTCAAATCTGCTGGGGAAGCAAATTCCAAAGTCAGGAACATTCAGCCAAGACCAACCTGGGGCTATGGCTGCAGATCTTTAAGAATGCTGACAGCTTCATAGATTTCACAGTTCAGAACGTTGAAGACCTTGGAACCCTTTAGAATATTCGGGGTTCTACATTTTGCCTTGTGCGGGAACTCAGCATTTTAGAACTTGTGAGGGCAAGACCCATAATTTAAAGGCCGAAAGGAAAAAAAATTAATTTCATTAATGTTCTGAAAGTTCTTGGTGTTTCGTGAGGGACCCAGGAGAGCCCATATCCCTAGTGCCTTATGAAAATGGCTAACTGCATTTGTTTTCTACGTGTTTAATATGCATCGACACATTCTGCAAATAGGAAGGAATGTACTAGTGGTTAGTGCACAATGCGGTGAGAAGACAAGTCCCTTGAGCTCTGTTCCCGGAGCTGCTAGCCATTGGAAGTGTTGATTTTATATAAACTGCATAATCTCTTGGGCCAGAATTTTCAAAAGTGCTTAGTTCCCATTTAGGTATCTAAAAAGTACCCAGATTTTAGACAGCCAAATTATTCTGGCCTCTCAATAAGCAGGCAGGTATTCAAAAGACATCAGAACCTCAGGTGCACATTGAGTGCTGAGCACTTCTGAAAAGCTAGAAGCTGCTGTACACAGGGAAAACCTGGCCCAGCGCTCTTCTAGAAATGTGCCCTTGTGTGCCTCAGTTTACCTGCTCCAAAGTGGTTCTAATAAGCAAGTTGTTCTGAGTTAGGGTTATCTGAAGTTTATCTACTATATATTTGAGAGAATTTGTGCATGTGTCCGTCTATTTGTCTGAGAACTCCAAAGGTAAGAGCAAGGACCACCAAATTTGTTATGCAGCTTCCTCTTATCCTAACTTACAGAAAGGTCAGGGTTTGGTTGTGCCAGGACAATGGGATGTGCATGGAATGCGACTGTTTCTCATCAAATGAAAAGGGAGGGCTGTGATAGCAGGGACAGTTATACTGCAGAATGACCAGAGAGGGCAGCAAGCACAAGGAGAGGTCCCGGCCAACCCAATAGTCCCAAAGAGCTATGGAGCTATTGGTGGCCAGGTAGCACAGCCCTCACTGCCCCAGGCTAGCCCAGGGAGCAGCCAGTGGCCACTCCCACCCCCTTCCCTGACTCCTGCATTTCCACCCTCTCCCCTGATTCTCCACACACCTCCCATCTCCTTCCCTGATTCCTGCACCTCCACCCCCTGCCCTGACTCCTGTACCTCCCACACTCTTCCCTGAGCCCCTCCTCACCCCAATTCTGACTCCTGCACCCCCCACACCGGCAGCCCTGAGGGACCCAAGCAACACCGGGTAAATCTTCTAGTATTATATAAAGTTTGTAAAGTCTTTGGGGAAGCTGAAAAAAGCTACAATTGCAAAGAAATATTGTTAACCGGGATATTTCAGCACACTAGTTCCCTTAGGTTGTTGAATGGATTTCTGCAAGGTAGAAAAAGAAAGAAAGAAAGAAAGAAAGAAAGAAAGAAAGAAAGAAAGAAAGAAAGAAAGAAAGAAAGAAAAGCAGCCGACCATATGAAGAACGTTGCCTAACTGCTTTTGTAGCTGAGCTGCAGAGATAGATTAAATTGGTATAATTTGAAAGGAGGCCTTTCTGAAAGACTCTTCATGCGCTATTACTTCATATTCCTTTGAATTCTCAAAGCAATTGCTTTTCTCAGAAATGATTAATGCCTCCTTGTTCAGTTTATGGGATTAGAAACTCGGGAAAGTTTGAACTTCATTCTAGTCTTTCCTAATTGGAGCCCCAGTTCAGCCAAGTACCTAAGTGTAACCCTTCTGCCAGGGCTGGTTCAATATCCAGGGGTTTCTCTCCATCCATCCAATGTAGAACTCGAGCCCCAACCTGGGAAATTCACACCCCACTCCTGGGTGCCTCGGAGGGGCAATGATTCCCCACTCGCAAGCCTGAGAGTAGAAAAGAAACTTTTAATAAAAGGGAGGGAAGTAACTTGGCATTAATTTGGGAAATACCCCAAACAGGGTTCATAAATATAAACCAAGAGTAAGAGTCCCACCTCAAGTAGGCTGGACAATGTCCTTTTCATCTCAGGTTCTTAAGTCCAGCAACCTGAATGTCCCCTTCACATGCCCAGCCCTTCTCTGCCCCCCACCCACAATTGCTGCCCTTGGTCAGCGCAGACCCAGAGTTCAGAGGTGCAGCTGCAGAGTTCACCTCTCTTCCTGGAAGGGGAGGTAGGAGGCATCTTACTCACCCTGCTGGTCACTCACCATCTGCCTGCCCGCTGCTCTCTGCTGTCACTCTGCTGGCTGCTTGTCACACTTCTTCACTGCCACCCCGCTGCCCACTTGTGGTATCACATCTCTCCACCACCACCCTGCTGGCTGTCAGTCACCAGCAGCTGCCAGCCACCTCTTGGCTGTGACTTCTGCCCATCAGTCTCCAATTATTTCAACTCCCAGTGATTTCACTCTTATCTGGTCTTTGGCAGAAGGGGCAGGGGAAGACCAGGGCCAACCCGGCCAAGCAAAGGGGGCGGGGGGGGGGGCTCAGCAGCCTCTAACCAGAGCACCTTTCTCTCACCTCTCCTTCCTCCCATAGGGCACTGCAAGTCGAGCCCCTGCTTAGCAAGGTTCTTTCTGCTGACTGTGAGCCCTTCCCTTTGGAACAATTTAGCACAGTCCTCTTCCGTGTTCTCACAACTTAACAAACATTGGTCGCCATGTCTCAGCTCTCCCTGCACTTAATACAAATAGAGCTGGTGTTGGGACATAAATTAAGCAAAATACCACTCCACATGCTGAATATCTAACAAACCTGGAGCAAACTGTATTTACACAGACATACCCAGGGTCTCTTCCCCCTAGCTCAGGGCAGTCATCCCTGGGACAGTCTGTGTTAGCCATCTGGCTGCTCTAGGGAGGGGAGAAATTTGAACCCACAACCTTGCACTCCCAAGGCAAATGCCCTGTCCCCATAACCACTCCAGAACCCTCCTGACCTTCAGGAGTCCCTTATCCTGTGTTGGCTAGGTAATAATTTTTGGTGGGAGGCCACTCTAAGATTTTAGAAAGTGGTCAAGGGCCGCGCTTTTCTGTGGAGCGGGTCAGGGTCTAGGATGGAGGCTGGGTACAGAAGGCCACACAGGGTAAGGGACTGGAGTGCAGGGGACGGTCTGAGAGGGAGTTTGGGTGGAGGAGGGGGTTGTGACCTGGGTCAGGGGGTTGGGGTGCAGGGTCTGGGAGGGTGTTTGGGTGCAGGAGAAGATTCTGGCCTGGGGGAGGGAGTTGGGGTGCGGGAGAGACAGGGTGCCAGAGGCAGGCTCTGGCTGGGAGGCGCTTACCTAAGCATCTCCGGGCCAGCACTCAAGGCAGGCTGGGCTCCCTGCCTGCTGCAGCCCCAGATCACTTCGAGCTGCAGCCTGTTCCCGCCATGTGGCTCTCAGCTCTGGGAGGGGGAAAAGGCTTGTGCTGCCCCCATCCCCCAGGCCAATCTCTCAGCTCCTATTGGCTAGTTGTTTCCAGCCAATAGGAGCTGAGAGATTGGCTGGGGTCAATTCCTATTGGCCGGTTCTTTCTGGCCAATAGGAGCTGAGGATTGGGCTGGGGGCCGGGAGATCACACAAAGCTGCCCCCTCTCTCCAGAGCAGAGAGCCACCAGACTGCACTTTAAACCTGCAGCTGTGTACCTGAAGGTCCCGGCAGGGTGGTCTGCGGGCTGGATCCAGTGGCTGGGCCGCATCCGGGCCCCAGGCCGTATTTTGCCCAGCCCTGAGTTAGCTGCAAGGGAAGCAGTCCTTCAGATCCTGTTTACATCAGTATGAGCTTAATTTCAAAGAAACCACTCCAGTTAAACACATGCTTAAGGCTATGTCTAACCTACAAAGCTAGATCATTGTAAGTTAGGTTAATTTACAGCCACCACATTAATTACTGAGGTGCCTCACGGCCAACCTACCTTCCTGTCCATGGTAAGCATCCTCACCAGGAGCGTTTCTATCCACTGAAGAAGGACAGTGTGGGGGACTGCGAGCCAGGGCTCTCAGCTCCATGCAGATCCCCACTGGGACACCTGCTGCCCACTGGGGTTTCTTGCCTCCAGTGGAGAGATCCACTCCTGAAGTCCAGTCCGTTGCCCTGCTCGCAGCAGGGGGCAGTAGGGTTCCCAACGGGGCGCAGGGAGCCCAGGAGGCAGCCTGGCTTGGAGTGGAGACCAACCAACATCCCAGTTTGGGGACCAGCTTTCTTGTTAACTTCATGGTTCTAGGAGAGCTGTGAAATTGACAAGAATGACAGCCAACAGCTGGTGGAAGGAATGCAGTGTCTAGTGTCAGCCTAACTATACCAACATCAGCCCTACACCTCTCACAAAGGTGGTTTTATTATGCCGACACAGCAGGGGAGTTACATGGGGGCATTTCAGTGCATACAACTCCACTATTTTGTCGACAAACTGCGTAGTGTAGTCAAGGCCTTGAAATGATCCTAGATGGACCTGTGTTGAAGAACTAAAGGCCCAATCTTGTAAGGTGCTGTGCACCCTTTAGGGCTGGTATTCACTAATGCTAGATCAACTTACCGCAGTGTCTACACCACACTATGTCGAAGGAACACGCTCTCTCATTGCTCTGGTTAACGTATGCCCCAATTTAAGGTTGATGGGATTTAATCGTGTGTTTAAAGTTAAGCAAGCACTTCAATGCTTTGATGACTCACATCCGGACCTGCGGCCGATGGTTCATTTCTGCACAAATCCCTTCCACGAGTGAGCCAGGAAAGATGGATTGATTCTCAACATGCACCTAAGTTCTGATCCAACACCCACTCAGGTCCTGAGAAAGGCTTCCACCGGCTTCAGTGAGTTTTGGATCAAGCCCTTAACCCTTACTGAAGTGGATTTTGAAATGGAGATTTGCCTAGTAATTTTTGCGTCACCCCCATGGAAAGTTCTGTGTCGATAAAAGAGAAGAAAAAAGGGAGGCAGGGGAAGGGATTGGCATGGAAAATTCTTAACTTGGCTCTAACCCACCTTATAGACAGGGACTAGACCCCAGAGCCTCAACAGAATAGGTGCCAATGCTATGGATGGTTTGGGCTGGAGCAGCCACAGAAGACAATAGTGGATGCTCAGCCACCCAGCTGATCAGCTGCTCGGTGGCCCCACCATCAGTCCTGCTGCTGAGATGTTCAGTGGCGGGTGGGCGGCACTCCGGGGGGTTGGGGGTGGAGGAGTAAGAGACAGAGGGAGAGTGGGGCGTGCTCAGGGGAGGGTGTGGAGTGGGGGCAGGAAGAGGCGGAGCCAGGGTGGAGCAGCCGCCTAGAAAGAAGAAAATTGAGGATCTGGGCCTTAGTCTCTGCACAGCACCCCCCCGGACAAACCTCTTTAACCTTTCTCCTTCCCGATGCCCCCTCAGATACACCAAGATGAAAACAGCCACCAACATTTACATCTTCAACCTGGCTCTGGCGGATGCCCTGGCCACAAGCACGCTGCCCTTCCAGAGCGCCAAATACCTGATGGAGACCTGGCCCTTCGGGGAGCTGCTCTGCAAGGTCGTCCTCTCCATCGACTACTACAACATGTTCACCAGCATCTTCACGCTCACCATGATGAGTGTGGATCGCTACATCGCCGTGTGCCACCCGGTCAAGGCCCTAGACTTCCGCACCCCCGCCAAAGCCAAGGTCATCAACGTCTGCATCTGGGTCCTCTCCTCGGTCATCGGCGTGCCCATCATGATCCTGGCTGTGACAAAGTCAAAAGGCAAGTGACGGTGGCCCCCTTGCTGCAACCCTTGGACTGGAGCAGACCCGCCCCAACCAACCCTCCTGCAGCAGGGGGACTGGCACCCAGGCCTCACCTGTGCTTGCAGCAGCAGGGAAAACAGGCTGTGTTCAAGCCACAACAACGCAGCAGGGAAAGACTCTGGCAGGGGAGAGGCAGTGGGGAAAGACTTCAGCAGCAGGCAGCTCTCAAACCCTTTGCCCTCTGCCTTCCCCCTGCCAGAGCTTCCCCCTGAGGTAAGGCCCCGGCCGCAGGGACGCAGTGGGCTCTATGCTGCTAAGAAGAGCAGTGTAGCTGGAGGAGGTGCTGCTTGGGCATGTAGAGAGCCATTCGGGTACGTACCCTCAGGCTTTGACATGGCTGGTTCCTCACCTAAGCAGTGCCTCACCATTGACACTGCTATCTATGCCTGTGCTAGCTGGGTGTTTGTGTAAGACGGGGGTTGGGAACCTTTTTTGGGCTGGGGGCTGCTGACCCACAAAAAATTCAGTCGGGGGCTGCACACAAGTGAGAAGCAAAAAAAACCAAAAACCAAGCAACCGACTGAGAAGGAGAAAGACGCTTCCCACATTCTCCTCACACACCAGAGCCTAGCGGTCCCAAGCTAGTAGATTTTGTGTGCTCTAGCCCCGCGTGGGGGAGGGGCTGGCAAGCTAGCGCAGGCTCCCCAATGCTGGGGGAGTCCCCTGAGCCCTGAGGGACTGGATCCAATCAAGCTGGGAGGCACATCTGCCCCCCCAGACCTTAGGTTCCCCACCCGGGTGTAAGACATGCGTGTAGGTGTCGCTTCAGATAGCAGCTGGCTAGAAGGGAAGGATGGTGGTACGTGTAAGGCACTGGGCTAGGGCCTGGGCTGTCGACAGACTTCGCTGGGCCTTGGCTTGTCTCCAGGGCCCGTGGAAGGAGTGGAGCGGAAGTGCTCAGACCACATTGCGCCTCCCCCACCCAGCCCTCAGTGCCACCTAAACCGTGGTACATGGTGCTCCATCAGTGATTTAAAGGGCCCGGGGCACTGGCCTCTGCCACAGTAGCAGCAGTGGTGGCCAGAGTCCTGGGCCTTTTTAAATTGCTGGGCCTGAGCACAACTAATCCCTTCTCTCTCTGCCCCCTCCCCTCTCTCTGATTCCAAAGGGAGACTGGCTGAACTGGAATTCATTTGCAAATTCAACACTATCAACTTAGGACTGAATAAGGATCTCAACTGGTTAAGGCATTACAAAGGCCATTTCCTCTCTCTGGATATTCCCATCTCCACCCCAAATGCTGTGAATGACCCACTTCCACCCTGACTTGATTAGTTTCATTAACATAAGCAACTTCATTATCTATACCCCTGCTTCTGTAACTTCCATTCCTATTCATCTGATGAAGTGGGTTTTACCCATGAAAACTTTTGCCCTAATATATCTGTTAGTCTCTACGGTACCACAGGACTTCTCTTGGTTTTCACAGATACAGATTAATATGGCTGCCCTCTGAGACTCTGTCTCTGAAGCACTCTGTAGCCAGAGTTAAATCAATCCAAGTGCAAATGTTAGGAATTTAGCTGGATTTGTTAGGGAACTGACAGGTACCAAGGTTGGAAGCTGCAGGCACACAGACAGATCTGTCTGCTGGAAAGGGTGCCCGGTTGGCTGCATGCAGGATTGTGGGGGTGGCATCTTTGAACAGTCTAATCGTTTGAATACAATGGGAGACACAGCATGCAAATAAGGCCCTATTGTATGCAAATGCAGGCTCCTACGCTGGTGCAAATTAGGCCTGTTGAATTCAACTGCAGTTCCAATTATCCTGCCCATGTGATCCTCATTGCTTGGTGTTTGACTGTCAGGAGTATTTAATTATGTTGACATAGAAACATGGGAACACATGACGAGTTCCTCGCCTGTGCCATTTTAATAAGCAGAAGGGGCTGTAAGTGCACCCTTGGGGCAAGCGGTCCGAGTAACAGACAGTACTAATGCAGTGCTACATCTCTCTTCCCTGCAGATGGGGTTGTGTTCTGCATGCTCCAGTTCCCTGATCCCCCCATGTACTGGGACACGGTGACCAAAATCTGCGTGTTCATCTTTGCCTTCATGGTGCCCATCTTGGTCATCACCATCTGCTACGGCCTGATGATCCTACGCCTCAAGAGCGTCCGCCTCCTCTCGGGCTCCAAGGAAAAGGACCGCAACCTGCGCCGCATCACCCGCATGGTGCTGGTTGTGGTAGCAGCCTTCATCATCTGCTGGACGCCCATCCACATCTTCGTCATGGTCTGGACGCTGGTGGACATCGACAAGAAGAACCCCTACGTGGTGGCCAGCTTGCACTTCTGCATTGCCCTGGGTTACACCAACAGCAGCCTCAACCCTGTCCTCTATGCCTTCCTGGACGAGAACTTCAAGAGGTGCTTCCGGGAGTTCTGCCTGCCCTTCCGGTCCCGGATGGAGCAGAACAGCTTCTCCCGGGCGAGGAACACCACCCGGGAGCGCGTCTCCACCTGCACCCCTTCCGAAGCCCTCCACAAGCCGGCATGACTAGACATGGACAGCCACCAACGGGGCTCCCGTGGCCGCAGAGGGGAGGAACTGCACTCAGAGGTGACCCAGGTCACCACCACGGAATTCTAGCGGAGGTGGCTGGAGGGGACCCAGGGGGCTCCTCGAGGACTCTTAAAAAACACATTTGCAAATGCTTGATTCTCCATAAGCACACCAGGTGATAGGGGCTGTGGCTGTGGCTGTGGCTGTGGCTGTGGCGGGGAAGTCCCAAAGCAACAGATTCCTGGCTGAAACTTTTAAAGATGGTAGAAAAACAAACGGCGGCATTGGATGGGGAATAAGGAAGGTCCACGGGCTGTGAGCGCGTCCTCAGATGACCACCAAACTTGCACCACAAGGCAGGTTGGAGATGGGAAGCTCTGCAGCCCACAGTCCCCACCCGCCAGAAAGAAGGGCAGAGTGGGGAGCCAGCTTCTGCTGTCCTGGGGGTGGAGCAGCCTCTTTAGCTCCCAGGTGAAATAAAAGCCCAGGTGCCCCCCGAACCTCAGTCATCACGATGCAAACTGTAGCGCTGCAGCCCTAGGAAGTCTTATGCCATTGAAGCTTTGGCTTTTGTTCCACTGACGCCAGCAGGTGGCACCTGTGGAGAGAAACCTCAGCCAGCTGCGTGCAAGCTGCTGCTGCAAGGTGCATCATGCTCCAGGCTCTGTGAAGCAGCAGTACTGGGGTTCCCCAACTGCCCTAGGACTCTTGGGGAGGATCCCTGCACCTTTCTGGTGCCCATTCGGACACCGTATGCGGCATGCCACATTGCATCCTGCTGACGCTTTGCTGCTGCTCTCTGGGACAGATGCTCAGGACCAATGTTCCCTCTAATTTTTTTTTTCCATCTGTGAGTGGAATAAATTTTGTTTAGTGCACCAAGGTATGTGCACCACCAGTTGAAACACATGCTACCAGCTGTGGGCGCTCTGCTTATCAGCCGGGCAGCACTTGACTCTCTCCTGGGTGGCTGCCCAAGGGCACAGCCTACAGAGAACACAGCCAGGACCCCCACCTCCTAGGAGAGCAAGGCACCCATTGACTGCCATTTCCTGTATATATGTACATTCCAACCACCCTTGGGAGGCACAGCCTCGCGGAGGAGGCGAGCAGCATTCCTGAGGCATGCGGCTCCTTGTCTTGTGTTCCCACCTCGTTCCTCTCGCCGCATCGTTAGCACCCTGCACAGCCTTACGCCACGTAAAGCAGGAGCCGCAGGAGACAACCAATACAGAGCTGCCTGACATCCACGCATGTAAGAGGTGCCAGGGCCAGTTCCAGCAACAGGCTCTGATGGCGAGAACACCCACCCGCCACCCACCGCATCGTGCAGCCTGTGTCCTGGTAGCATCTGGGATTGTAGCTATCACCAGCAGCGTAAGGGCGACAGCACTGTTCTAGGGGGAATATTAAATGGACCCCATCTGCTATCTCTGGGGAGAGGGTAAACACAGACGATAATGATCCTTCCTGGACTATTCAAAAAGAGATCCGGGATCCCAGCCACAGCCGCCTCCTCTCTCACTCAGAGCCAACGCCAAACCCCAGTCAAGTCGATGCGGGGCTTTCCCATGATGTCGGCGGGGTTTGGAACTGCCCAGCCAGAAGGATGGGGCCCCACACAGTGGGCGAGTCCCTGCCGGGCACACAGTGGCTCTAGCATTTGCCCCCAGCTGCTCTCTGGGCCCTAGTGTCTAACCAGGGCTCTGAAGCTAGGATCCCCATGTGCTCACCTCAATGCTCCAGGGGGCATTCAGGCGCCCTGCTACCCAGCAGAGACATTGACGTGCTGATCCAGGCAGAACTAGGGGCTTCGCAGCCATTTCAAAATCAGGTCTCTGGCATCTCTGCAAGTGCCAGCTGCAGCCCAGCTCCATTGGCTGCTCTCTGTGTGCACATGCCTCTCTGAGCACCAGGCACGGCTCTGTGAGATGCCGTCTCTCGTGAGCGCCGGGTGCTTGGTGTCATATGTTGCGCTCACACACTGAGTTCAGACCCTGGCCAGATCTAGCAACCAGACTCAGGATTTTCATTCTCCCTGGGCTATGATTACCTGTATGATGTCAGGCGGGAGGGAGCCCTGGGCAGCTGGGCCAGGCTCAGCTCTGGTTAGCAGATAAACCTGCAGAACTGCTCAGCTTGGCGGGAAATGGGCTGGGCTGATCCAACGGGGAGGAAAGGTGCTGGCGCATAGAGCTAAACAGAGCTGGTCCAGGCTGGAGGCAGTCCAGGGACTGCACAAACACTGAGGACCAGATTCAGCTTGCAGTTACACTGGTATAAATCCAACAACGTTAACAGAGTTATGCTGGACTTGCATTGGAGTGAGACAGTCCCAGGGACTGGGGTCCTCGCTCCACAAAACAGATACAGCCTGGGCAGCCGGCTCATGCTGCCAGCTACCCACCTGCCAATGTGCCTTGATTCTCATTGGAGGGCACCTTTCTTTGAGGGCGGGGCCTGTGAGAGGAGCTCCGCCTCCTTAGCCCATTCAGTGCCATGGCATCACTGCTGGGATGGCTCCCAAGGAGGCCCATCCAACTGGTGGGTTTTGTGATGTGTCCATCTGCTTGCTGGGACCTGATCCTACTCCTATCACACCCGTTCGGGGGGCACTCAGAGAGATGCCATCTGTGGTCACTAGTTGTTTGGAATGGATTGCGACATAGAGGTAAAAGGCTCTTTATCATAAAAAGAGAGACATGTACGTCCATACATGCGTATGAGAGAGAGATTTACAGTACAGGAGGCCCCCGACATGCGACCACCGAGTTCTGACCCCCCGCACTTACAACCATTTTTGTAAGTGTGGAAGGGCCCAGAAACCCCTGACTTACGTCCTCGGCCCGCATTTACGACAGGCGCACGGCACCTACCGTAAATGAGGGCTCGAGTTACGATGCCCCCGGCTTGCGACGCTTCCCCAGGAACGGATCAGGTCACAAGTCCACTGCAGCTAGTCCTAGTATTATTAGTAGTATTATTATTATTAACCACCACAGCAACTAGCAGCCCCAGCTGAGATCGGGGCTGCCTTGTGCAAGGTGCTGCACACACCCCATACTCCAGAGATCTCACAGTCTAAATGAACCAGGCAGAGGAATGATGTGCTATTTTCCTGGTTTCACTTGTGACATGCAGGCAGTCTGCAGCAGGAAATGATCCCCCATCAGCTGACCTTTACCCCAGTGCCTTATACCACAAGACTATCCTCCATCCCCTTTACTGCTGGCCCCACTCCATCGATTTCTATCCATTCGAGAAGGCTGCATGATACCTACCATGAACTATTCCATACAGTGGGAAGATATGAATTGAGATGTCCATCTGGAGTTGAGCTTTGCAATTCTGGCCAATCTCTGCGATGTTTATAAAACCAGAGAGGCCGGTTCAACACAATATACCCTATAGGCTTATTCTGCCCACAGGAGAAGGTCTACACAATCAGCATGAAGCAGCCCAAAATAACTTTCCAGAACTGTGTTATTCTTAATTTAGCTTCAAAATAAAAGAGACTTTACGGTAATAATACTCTGTACTTCTAGATAAGAACTGTAGCAATATTAGCAAAAAGGGATTAATTGCTGGGAGAGGGGAGGATGATCCCTTTTCAGTTGTTTGGAGAAACTGAGGAACAAAGTGGTCTGTGACAGTCCACTGTCAGGTCTCATGGTGCCTTGGCATTGACAGCATCCCTAGCCTCTGTTTGCCAGAAGCTGGGAATGGGCGACAGGAGAGGGAACACAAGATGATTCCCTAGTCTGTTCATTCCCTCTGGGGCACCTGGCATTGGCCACTGTCAGCAGACAGGACACTGGCTGAGATGGACTTTTGGTCTGACCCAGTGGGGCCATTCCTATGTGCTATAACCACAGAGCCTCCTACTGCTCTGAACAGAATAAAAATGAAATGATGACTGAACATGTGCAGACATGCACAATCCGTGTATGTGTCTGGGGGTTGTATACATGCGTGTGCACATCTGTGTATCAACAGCCAGATTCCCTGTCACTAGGAAACACTTAGCTTACTGAATAAGGAAACTATGTGAGAATTAAAACCTTCCCTCTTTTCCCGACACAGATCTGGCCCACCCACAGGCTCAGCCCAATAACTAGAGAAGTGCCTGGGATCCCATTTAAGCACCATATTATTATGTGGAATGACAAATGGAAAGCTGCAAGCCCTGACCGAGGGAAGGGATCTATCTCCCACCACAACACACTCAGATCCAGCTACCCAGCTGGCGCTTTGAAATTCAGGAGTGAAAAGGAGTGAAAAGGACTGGCTCAGTCCAGAGCAGCTGGAACCAAGCCAGAAGAGATGCAGCACTGGGAGTTTTCTCATAGGGCCAGCAGCCCCACTGCTGTGGATATTTATACAAAGTGAGAGCAAAATGCTACCAGTAGCGGCTTACTCCGCGCGGCCAGGTGCAGATCAATGGGGAATCAGTCCTTTAGTGCCTGCCTACACTCACGTTAACTGCAGCAAGGTCTCCTTACAGAAACAATAAATGGGGCCCTCACATTTCCCCGTTAGCGTTCAAACAATTGACATGGATGACCATTGCCACAATGAGCCGCAGCTAAAAGCCTTCTGACTGAGGGAAGCAGTCCCTCTCCAGGCAGCTGAGCCCTGTGGATTTATAAACCAGTCATCAACAAATGAGCGAATCCGGCTGAGGAGTGAATGTGACAAGCCCTGGAGACAAGATGGAGAACAGCCCCTGGTCAGCTTGTTTGCATTGCCCCTTGTTGCCCCCACCACTCGAAGAATCTGTTAGGGTATGTCTACACTTGCCCCCTATTTCAAAGTAGGGAGGCAAATGAAGCATACCGAAGTTGCAAATCAAGCCCGGGATTTAAATATCACGCTTGGTTGCATGTTCCAACTGGTCGCCATTTTAGAAATTCACTAGCCGAGCAACTGCCCGGCGTCTACATGCGGCAGTGAAGCGGGAGTTCGATTTAAAGCCCTAATTCAAATTAGCTGGTAAACCTCATTGCAGGAGGAATACCAGCTAATTCAAATTAGGGGTTTTAAAATTGAACTCCGTTTCACTGCCGCGTGACGCGGGCAGTTACTCGAGCTGAGTGAATTTCTAAAATGGCGACGAAGGCTGCTGCAAATCAAGTGGGATATTTAAATCGGCTTGATTTGCAACTTCCGTATGCTTCATTTGCCTCCCTACTTTGAAGTAGGTGGCAACATACCCTGAGTATGTAGGAATTGGGTTGTTGCCCTTTAAATGTTTTGGCAACTTTCTAGGGGCACTCGCTAAGGATACGTCTACGCTGCAGAGTTTTTGCGCAAAAACAGTTGGTTTTGCGCAAAAACTCGCGGCGCGGCGAGTCCACACTACAAGTGAATTTTTGTGCAAGAAAAAGTACAGTAGATCGTCACAGAACCATAGAGCTGGAAGAGACCTCAGGAGGTCATCAAGTCCAGCCCCTTGCCCAAGACAGGACCAATCCCAACTAAATCAACCTAGCCAGGGCTTTGTCAAGCCGAGACTTAAAAACCTCTAGGGATGGAGATTCCACCACTTCCCTAGGTAACCCATCCCAGTGCTTCACCACCCTCCTAGGGAAATAGTTTTTCCTAATATCCAACCTAGACCTCTCCCACTATAACTTGAGACCATTGCTCCTTGTTCTGCCATCCATCACTACTGTGAACAGCCTCTCTCCATCCTCTTTGGAACCTCCCTTCAGGAAGTTGAAGGCTGCTATCAAATCCCCCCTCACTCTTCGCTTCTGCAGACTAAACAAACCCAAATCCCTCAGTCTCTCCTCATAGGTCATGCGCTCCAGCCCCCTAATCATTTTGGTGGCCCGCTGCTGGACCCTCTCCAATGTGTCCACATCCTTTCTATAGTGAGGGGCCAAGAACTGGACACTATACTCCAGATGTGGCCTCACTAGAGCCGAATAAAGGGGAATAATCACTTCTCTGGATCTGCTGGCAATGCTCCTCCTAATGCACCCTAATATGCCATTAGCTTTCTTGGCTACAAGGGCACACTGTTAACTCATATCCAGCTTCTCATCCACTGTAATCCCCAGGTCCTTTTCTGCAGAACTGCTACTTAGCCATTCGGTCCCCAGCTTGTAACAATACTTGGGATTCTTCCATCCCAAGTGCAGGACTCTACACTTGTCCTTGTTGAACCTCATCAGATTTCTTTTGGCCCAATCCTCTAATCTGTCCAGGTCACTCTGGACGCTATCCCTGCCCTCCAGCGTATCTACCTCTCCCCCTAGCTTAGTGTCATCTGCGAACTTGCTAAGGGTGCAATCCATTCCCTCATCCAGGTCATTAATAAAGATGTTGAACAAAACCGGTCCTAGAACCAATCCTTAGGGCACTCCGCTAGAAACCGACCGCCAACCTGACATCGAGCCATTGATCACTACCCATTGAGCCCTACAGTCAGAAGACAGGGCTTTTTGCGCAAGAGTTATTCCTCTTTCTACAAGGAATAAGCCTTTTTGGGCAAGAGCTTCTGTGGAAAAAGGCGTGTGTGGACAGACACCAGGGTTGTTGTTTCTTGTGCAAGAAACCCCTATCAGAAAAAGCACAGGTGCTCCAATGGCCTTTCTGTGAATGGCAATCAGAGCTTTCTTGCGCAAGAGCGTCCATGGCAGTGTGGACACGCTCTTGTGCAAGAACTGGGCCTGTGCAGTTCCTTCACATTACACACTGGAAACACCTGGGCTGTGTCTACACTGGCACCCTTTTGCGGAAAAGGGATGCTAATGAGACACAGCGCAATTTAAATCGCGAGGATTTAAATATCCCCGCGGCATTTCATGAACATAACTGCCGCTTTTTCGGCTCGGGGTTTTGCGGAGAAAAGCGCAGTCTAGACGCGATCTTGCGGAAAATAAACCCTTTTCCGCAAGATCTCTTATTCCTACTTTCAAGAGATCTTGCGGAAAAGGGTTTATTTTCCGCAAGATCGCTAGACTGGCGCTTTTCTCGGCAAAACCCCGAGCGAAAAGCGCACATGTTCATAATGCTGGAGGATATTTAAATCCCCAGCAATTTAGTGCGCTGTGTCTCGTGCATCCCTTTCAAAATGCCAGTAGACACAGCCCTGGAGTTCTTAGACCAAGCCATTTTGGTAAAGGGTGGGTGACAGTTCAAACACCACCATGAATTCAAAACTCCTTTCTGTGATCCATCCCAAACTTCCCAGAAAAACTACTGCAGGATGAGATGCGACATTTCAGGATGATTGGTTTCTTGCTGGCCACTGGATAACTGCCTGTTCTTGCTGTCATCTTGTGGAGCTGCTTCTTTAGAGTAAGTGCTAGAGCTCTGTGTTTTGGTGCTGAACAATGTCAGGAGGGGTCAGTGGAGGCCAGGGACCATCTGACAGCAAGCAGGCAAAACCCACCCAGTAAAGCCCCAGCACAGTAAAGCACTTAGCTTTGGCTTCAAGTGGAGCTTAAAGTTAAACCCAAGCTTATCTGCATTGCTGACTCACCGCCTACATCAGACTGAGAGTGCGTATGCAGCAGCAACCATTAGTTAATTATCCTACCAGACTGACGGGGTGTCTTTCTGAGGCTACGTCTAGACTACACTGTTCTGCATCCAGGGAACACGTTTGCTCTTCCGCTTTTTTGGCGGAAGAGTAAACGCGCTCTTTCGGAAGCCCCTGTATTCCCAGTCTAGACAGGCCAAATGTCAGAAAAGCCTCTTCTGACAAAAGATTCGGAAAAAGCGGCAGTGTAGACCTAGCCTAAAAGACGGACCATAGGTCAAGCAGGAAAAATGGGCTTGATGTAGGACTTAGTGGTTGAGGTTCTGAGGCTTGTGTTATACAGGAAGTCAAACAAAATGATTCTGGGTGGCCCCTTCTGACCTTAAAACCTAGGAATACTGTGTTAACTCAAAACATGGTAGGTAAACCCTGTATCCTAAGCAGCTGCTGCTGCAGAAGACCTCTATGGCCGTATTGGTAAAGACAGACTCTTATATTGGAATGAGCATCTGATAAGACTGTAACATTACTCTCCTCCCCCAAGGACAAAGTGAGAAAAACTGACATTTGGCTCAAAAACACAAAGCAGGAACAAGCTGTCGTCTCTCCCCAATAATTGTCACATGGGGGGAAAAAGCGGCTCTCGCTGCAGCTATGTCAGTTTCACTTCACCACCAAACGCAGCAGCCATGGAGTCCCATTTTAGTTCTTCAGCTGGGCGTGAATCTCCCCCAGCAGAGCAGCAAGCACAGGCTGTGGAGGCCAATACATCTGCTGTGGGGAACAGGACAGCAAAGTGCCCCGGGGATGTGTCGGCACAGAATGTAATGACTGCAGAGCAATAACTGCATGCCTGGTGTCTGTCACCTCCCATGCTTCTGAGCTAGACCTGCTCAAGTCTATTGGTCTTGTAGAACCTCTACAGATAAACCCACACTCTGAGATGAACCCACCAGCTATGAGAGTGCAAGCTGGATTCTCTTCTAGCTCTGTGCATCAGCAACAAAATCACCACGTTCCATTGGAAAATCCACATGGGCGGTGAAGTGGCAGGAAGGACCTAGCTGGGTTTTTCAAAGCCCAAGTGAGGTTTGCTGGGCTGGGAATTTGACAAAAAGAAGCTCCAGATAGTTCAACGTGGTTGATTTGATCCAGATGCCGTTGAGAGAGACTAGATGGGACACCTCATAGTCCCCCCTCTCCGTATAGTTTTGTAGAAACTTTTCAGATGCCTTTAAAAATGTCATGCTCAGGCTGAGATTGAATGAAGTAGCATGAGGCCAGCCAGGAGTGAAGGTGGAAGCTGCAATTCTGAGGGACTTCAGAAGCCTAAGCCCTCCCGCACTGCCTCGACGAGGGAAGAAGACTTGTGAGGGATCATTGGAAATGGAAGCCCATTCTGCACAGCGCCAGGGCTGCCGCCTAGCCATGTGACTCTGCGGCCGTTATGGTCCGAGCAAGATCCCTTGGTTTCATTTCATTGTCTGTCCATATAGGGGGCTCATTCATGTCACCCCAAAAGCCCTTCCAGGGGGCCCATCTTCAGTTGGTGAGCTCTGATCCACACATGGGATGAGCTTGCGTGCTGTCAGTGCTTAGGTCACGCACCATTTCAGCTCAGTCCCAGGCTCGTCTGCCAAACTGACGTGTGCCCTTGGGTATATCGTTGGTTGTCTCAAGTTGGGGATGCAAAAAACGCATTCGTCCAAGATTGTCAGCCCCTGGAAAACAGGGGCTGTAACCGCTCGGCTTCAGCTTATCCAGGGAACATTGACCCACGCAGTGCTTTTTTTGGGAAAAAAAAAGGTGCCGGTACTCCAGGGGAAAAGTTGTTGAGCAAAAAAAAAGCTGGGGTGGGGCCAGTACTGCGTCTGGAGGTGCGTACCAGGCAGTACCATCATAAAAAAAGCACTGGACCCACACATTTTGGTGATAAACCTTTAAATCCCAGCAGCGTTTCCTGATCCCCCGCAGTGGCCTAAGGCTTATTCAGTGTTTGCCAAGTGCTTTGAGATGCTTGGATGAAAGGTGAGATCTTTTGTAAATGTGGTGGGCCGGATGCTCAGCTGATTGGGAATTGGCGCAGCTCCATTCATGGTGCCCCCATGGCCACTAGTCAATAGAGCAAAGACTGTTTACACCAGCAGAGGAGCTGTTCTTTGCTTCTAGGGATGTTAGAGACGTAACAGGTTGCATATATAGAGTACCAATTCATATTCGTATCTCACTCTGACACACAAATTTCTTCCCATGTAACAGAAATCCTAGCTGGAGAACAGCTATTTCACCAGGCTGATTGATCGGGGGACAATGAAGCAGACCCCTCAATACCCAGAAAAGGCTAAGAGAGCAACTGGAAAGGGGGCAGGAATCACTGTAGCTACGTCTGAACTACGATCCTCTTGCAGAAGAGGAAATGCAAATGGAGGTTTTTGTGCAAAAAGGCGCCGTCTCCACAGCGCTTTTTTGTGCAAAAATCTCTTGCGCAAAAGGAAAAGGAAGAGGAAATGCAAATGAGAGTGTGATGTATGCAAATGAATGCTCCATTTGAATTTCCTGTTCTGTAAGAGGATCGTAGTTTAGACGTAGCCTGTGAGTTAACACACCCGCCTTCTACCTCTGCAGACCCGGGTTCAAATTCCTCCTGGCAGATGGAAATAAGGCCTGGTGTTCTGGCCTGGTGTTCATCTAACCCTCTCTCTGAGGCTTAGTCCCCAACAGGAAATGACAGCACCATTGGCCACAAGTGTCATGCTCTCTGCCAGGAGATGCTCAGCCTGGGGATACTATAGTTACTGTAGATCAGGGCTAAGATGTGTACTGCTGCAGCTAGGAATGGGGGAAACCTTTCACAGCATTGGCCCAGGTGATGCCATCAGTCCCTTGCTGTTTATAAACACCAAACAGGCAACCTTCTGGTTGGTTTGGGAATCTTGTTCCAATGCGTCTTTATCACTAAGGCAGGCCGTATGGTTTTGGTGAAACCACTGGCAAAGAGAAAACTTTTATAAGGAACCGGTCTCCCTGGATGCTGGTGAAATGCCATCTTGCCCAGGCTAAAGCTACAAATGTCTCTTTGCCATTCACTTTGAACGTGGAGGTGAATAATGTGTTTTCTGAACATTCACAGGAGCCTGAGCCAAAGCCAGTGGGAGGCGGGAAAATCTTTCAATTGACCTCAAAAGGCTCCTGATCATGTCCGTGCTGCATTGGTCTAGGGAAGTTCTAATTATTACTTTTTACCCGTAGTCACTGAAGTAAATGGTTCCATGTATAATAGCTCTGCTTTCATTTCAAGAGGCACAGCCAGTTTTCACAACATGCCTAGAAATGTTTTCAGTTTCTTTAAAATGGATTAAGCAGCTGTTTAGTGTTTGTTTTTTTCAATTCACGTATTCCAGGCCTGTACTCAAGGGAGGGGTGTGAAGGGCGTGAACGCATCCCCCCCTCCCATGGGGCCAATTCCAGCCGGGCTGGGGTGGCTGTCATGCTGCTCGAGCCTCCCTTCCCCATGCTGATTTCTCCCCCCCCCCTTTCCCAGGAGTGAGGCCAGGGCGGGGTTGGGCCGCTGTGGCAGGAGCAGGGCAGCCACCAGCCCCTCCTGCAGCCCAGCCAGACTGGTTGATTCTATGTGAGCCTTCCCGGGAGGCCGGGGATTTTTCGGAATATTGTTTTTCACTTACAATATTACAGCAAGATCCCAGAAGGGAATCTCTATAAAACCTTTATTACTGAATACATTTTTAGTATGTTATAACAAAATCATTTTACTAATCACTGGTTCCACTCAAATACTTCATTAACCTCTTTTATGCACCCTCATTGCATGACTGTTTTGAACTTTATATTTAAAAAAATTGTGGTCCACATTTACAGAAAAAGCACCCCACCGCTCCCTGAAATTCCTGCATTCCAGCCTGTATTCCCCAATAGCGCTGACAGCCCAAAACATAACATCAATGGGTTAGTGCAAGAAAAAGAGAAACTGACTATAAACAGGAAAAACGAAACCACCTGAGTTCAGAGTGATCAAATCATATTGCCAATAACATTCGGGTTTGGGGGTTTGTTTACATACATTTCAGTTTAACAAGCTGATGCAGCATTGACAACTCTGGCCATTTTACTGAGAGTCAAACAATACTTGATTTTTTTCTTAAATCCCAGCTTCTGGAATCCTGTGATTGCACGAGACTCTCAGCTTTGGTTAACAAAACAAAAACCCTCCATTTCTACCCTTCATATCTGTGGGGGAAAGATCCCAACAACTCAAAAACACAGGGCAAGTCAAAAGATCACCTCCCTCCACAATGTAATTTCAATCCCATGATTTTTCAGCAAAACTCATGTTTTAGGGGGAACCAAATCATTATTTTTGACTGCTTGGGGTTGGCAAAATTGATGGTGAGTTATAACATGGGTAAATAATTGTTTTTTCTAAATAGGGGACCAGTTCTTCAGTTGACTTAATTGACTTTAAAAGCGAGATGCTGATTGGTGAGGAGCAGGGCTATTGATTTACTACAAACCAATGAATCTGAACTGATTAGCATGACTACCAATATGGATTTTTATTTTGATGGGGTCTCTTTTAAGGACTAATCCCTAAGGCCTGATTCTGATTTCATTTACACTGAGAAAAACCAGCAGGAAGCATTAAAACAATGGGGCTAAACTAGTGTAAATGAGAGCAGATGTTGGTCCCATGTCTGGCTGTCCATCTGTGAACACTCATGTCACTTGTATCAAAGCCAGACCAGGCTACAGGCGGTGGGAAGCGAACCATCACGTTTTATATTAGCAGAGGCTGTTTGTTATCGGCACCACTCGCTTCATGTGTCTTTATACAGCAAAAATAAACAGTATTTATGGCTGTACAAAAATGTACATCTCTCTGTCTTTCTTTATGGGTATCAGTTGAAATTAACCCAGTCCTGCTGTCAGTCCGTTCTTGTGTGCAGGAGATAGGGACCCCAGGTGAAATATGAAGACTAGGGCCTTGTCTACACTGGCATGTTTTGTCACCAAAACCTGCCTTTTGTTGACAAAACAGCATACACACTACAATGCAACTTTTGTCAGGGGAGGAGGGGAAACATCCAGTTTTGGCGACAAAAAACCTCCACCTTGGCAAGAGACTTTTGTCTTTTCCCTTCCCTTTATTGTTGACAAAGAGCCAGTGTGGACTCTGTTGTTTGTTATGTTGAGAGAACTGGCTTCCACCAGTATCCCACAATGCCTAGCCTGATGGCTGTGCTCAGTGTTTTGGGATCTCTGCTGCCCTGCAGGCATGCGCCCATCCCCTTTCAAGCTCCGGGAAGTATCTGACAGCTGAGTGAGCTGCTCAGTTTGGGGAACAAACAAAGAGCAAATCATTGGAATGCTCCTGTTCTGCCTGCTAGGAACATAACAGCAGGCCGACTGCTGCTGCAGGGGGAGGGCTGGAGAGACATTCCTCAGCATGGAGAGCTCCCAGAACTACTCATGATACTGCTCCCAGCAGTTGAGGAGGCTGTGGGACAACTTGGAGAGAATCCCAAGAAGTGCAGGGATCAGCTGTGCCTTCCCACAACACTGCACTGTGGGATGCTTACCCACATTGCTTTGCTCTATCTGTCGACCGGGAGCTAGCAATGTGGCCATGAAATGTCGACAGTGGGAGACAGAAAAACCAGTCTGACCAGTTTTCACTTTTGCCGACTTTTGCATGTCAACAGCGCTTTTGTCGCCAAACCCGCAGTGTAGACATAGCCTTGGATGGGTGCTGCTGAATCAGCAAGAGTAGGAGGGGCCTTTGACCTCTTTCAAGTGCTTAAGCCAGTAGCTCTAATCCTGGTCTGTGGGACAGTGATGTTTTGAGGATGTTTCTGTATCACACCCTCCCTCCCTCCCTCCGTTGGAGTGCAATTCCAACTCCTCCCTCACCTCCAGGGCTGATTGTCTCCTTTCAGTGCTAATTAAAAACCAAAGAAGCTGTGATATTGGCTGCAGTGCAGAAGGAAGGAGAGGAAAATGAACCACTGGTGGGCTCAAAGCTCAGCACATCTGAAGGGGGCCAGGCAATGCGAATCCACCTTTAGACCCAGCTGGCCCGTGGGCAGATGTGCCTTCATTTACAGCAGCTCATATGGTCCCCTAGAGGCCATTCCTGCAGCTGAGGATGAGCTGAGTGTATATTCCTCTAGCACCCCACCCTCTCCTGCCTGGGCCCCTTAGTGTAGAGCCTCTACACTAAGACGTACCTTCCTACCCACAGCCAGCTCTAACTCTCTCCCTGCACCCCAGGGGGGCTGATGTAAATCTTGAGACCGGACCAGGATTCCCCTGCATGCTAAAGGAATCCTCAGCTACCTCTTCTAGCCACCTAGTTTAATCACGGAGTCATCCAAGCAGTGTCCAGAATCTGACTCAAAGATTCAACGTGCTTTGACTAACCAATGCCCAATGCCCCTTGCTATTCAACGGTGCCTGCACTGTCCTCGCCAGGTCATGTAGTGAGCTTGGGTCCCTGCAAAGCAAACCAGTCACCAGAGCAGCCTCAGACCTGGTGGATCTGGCCAAGTTTCCCCTTGTTTAAGGGAACCCTCCAGTGGGGCAAGACCACCATAGCATCTCTTATGCCAGCCTTCCATTCCCAGTGCAGATAGGGCAGGCCTGGGATGGTCCCACGCCTGGCAGCCAGAGTTGCCCTCTGAGGCAACGAGGGGCTGGTGTGGCACATGATGCTTGTTTGTAAGTTCGCCCCTAATCTGCCAAGCTCCCATCGGCTTTTCTTACTCCTGGCAAGAGCAGGGTTACCAGCAGCTGGCGGGGGGCCCTCTGAGTTTGATTTAGCGAGTCTTCATTAGACTCACTAAATCAAACTCCAGAAGATCAAACATGGCAACGTCGATCTACCGCCTAGTGCAGACATGGCCTTGGTTTCATTAATTGCTCCATTTTGCTCTAATTCCCCAGCAGCCCCCACAGCTGTCACCTCCTCATAATACCTGTACAGATTCCTAAATGTGATTATCTTGTCTGACCTCCTGGATAGCACTGCCAGAGAATTTCCCCAAATATTTCCTCTGGAACGAGAGCCTGTCCTAACAAATAGAGCAAACAGGTATAGGACTCTGTGGGAAATTCTGTGTATCACAGCTCTGTCACCTCTTCCCTCCAGCTGTGAAAAATTTGGTCCAAATCAAAAAACAAAACAACCCCACCACCCCGACCAGCTTGGGGTTTCCAGAAACTGAAAAACTGATTTGTTTCTCCATTTTAATTTGACAAAAATATTGATTTTAATTTCTGGAAACCAAAAGCAATTCTGTTTTGATTTTTTCCCCAAGGAAAACCCCACTGTTTTCAACAACAATGGAATTTTTCCACAAATGATGTTATTTTGACAAAAAGGACAGCTTCTCCCTGCAGGCTGGGATATATTATAATTCCTTATGTACAATGGGAAACTGAGGCACTAAGAGAGACTTGTGTATCATCAAGCAGGAAATCTGTGATAAAGGTAGATTTTCAACACTAGCCCTCCTGATGGTGCTTTACCTGCAAGGTCATTCTTCTACCTCTTGGCATTTTCACATGATATTGTCTGTAACCTCCGCTTGTCACAGCATTTATGATTCAATTCCATTACAATCATGATAGGGAGAAAATGTTTGTACTGTAGAAGGCCACTGAGATTGGAGATGGGACTTTCCCCAAATGTCCAGGGTATTCAGATCTGGAACTTTGGTTTAGCCCATGACAAAGCTCCAGAGCCAACTCCCAGCTCTGCCACTCACTTCATGAGTGACCTTGGGGAAGTCACTTCATCTCTCCGTGCCTCCATTCCCCACCTGTAAAATGGGGACAATAACATTTCCTCTCCCATTCTTTGTCTGTATCGCCCTCCTGTGTCACTCCAACTCCTTCATGGGACACAGCCAGAGGTTGATGAGCCTGCTACAACCTTCATTAGCAGAAAGGGGGATGTCTCTTAGCTTAAGCAGTAGAGGCCCCTGCATTTTGATTCCTGAGGTCATCAGTCCAGTCGCCATGGCAGCTGACATCCACAGGTGCATCACTGCAGCCCCAAAAGGGGAAGAGGCCTGCTAATTAGGGGTGGAGGGCTGCAGGGCAATTAGGAGCAGCTGGCAGGGAGCCGGCCCAGGCAGATTGGGGCCAGCTGACTCCAGTTCAGGCCCACTGGAGGCCTTTAAAAGCCTCCCCAGGTAGAAGGTGGGGGAGAGAGGGACAGTCATACAATGTACCAACAGCTATAGATGGCAGGGGATGGAGTCCCAGAAGGAGGGGCTGGGCTGGGCTCCTTACTGCAGAAACCAGCTGCAAGCCCAACCTCTGGCAAATGGGAAGACTGCTGGCCCAAACGCTGGCCAGGGAAGGAGGGGCCCTTGGCACACAACCCTACCCCTCATGCTTCGAAGATGTACCCCATGTAATTCTGCAAAGCTATCTCGTCACCCTCCTTACATCTGTTCTCTCCCTTGTGGCCGACACAAAACTGGACAATAGCGAGGCTGCTGGTGTGCTGAGATCATGGACCAATATTGCCTCTTTGTGCTCTCCTGTCCATCTGCTGTCTTTTCCTAGCCTGGAAGCTCCGTTGGCCAACAACCTTGTTTTTGTTCTGAGTTTGTACAGCCCGCACAACAGTCCTGGTCCCTGGTTGGGATTCCTAGCATGACAGTAATAGAAATCATAAATAACTAGGGGGCGGTGCTCCCTGCTTGCTATGCTCGCCAACCCCCCACCCCTCACAGGGGTAGGCAAGCCCTGCTCTCTCCTTGGCCACCGGGCAGGGCCAGGCTGTGGCCACACCAGCCCAGGCCCCCCTTTTCCCCCCGTGCCCCCTGCCACACCAGCCTGGGTCCTTTCTCTTGCCCAATGTGCGCCAGCCTGGACCCTTTCTCCTGCCCCCTGCCATGCCATACTAGGCCCTTTCTCCTGCCACGCCTGGGCCCCCCTTCTCCCTCCTCCATCCATGCCCCCCTGCCAGTGCTGGTCCCTTCTCCCTCCTCCACACCATCCCGGGCCCCTTCTCTTCCTCGCCAGCCCAGGCCCCCCTTCTCCCTCCTCCACCCGTGCCCCCTGCCAGTCCTGGTCCTTCTCCCTCCTCCACCATCCCGGGCCCCTTCTCTTCCTCGCCAGCCCGGGCCCCCCTTCTCCCTCCTCCATCCATGCCCCCCTGCCAGTCCTGGTCCCTTCTCCCTCTCCACACCATCCTGGGCCCCTTCTCTTCCTCGCCAGCCTGGGTCCCTTCTTTCTCCCACCCCTTGGCATGCCAGACTGGGCCCCTTCTCTCCCTCCTCACTGCTCACCACAGCCTAGCCCTAACCCTGGCGGCCTTCTGAGCAGGAGCTGCTTTCATTATGTACAGCGCTTTGTACAACAGTGTTCGGATCTCAGCTGGGTCTCTGAGTGCTCCTGTCAGAATAACACCATCACCAGTAATAACCCAGCTCGGAGTCTGGATTTCGCACCAGCTCCATCTTCACCTTCTCCAGCTCTTTGACAGCCCAGCTCTGGAGTTTGTTCTGGGCCCATCTCTCATGAAAAACAGAGATGGATATAGAGCTGACCTGCCCGAATGGGTATTTACTTTGTCACCTCTGGGAACAGCCCATTCTTGCAGCTAAGGGATGTCTCCGTCATTGGCAAACCTGATCCTTGGGTCATCTGGCTGGGGATTCCCATCCCACCTCCCTCCCTCCTTTTGGAGAGGAACAAATGTTCCATCCACCTTGATTAATATAAACTCTGCCTGAGCTGGATTCCCCAAAAGTCCTTTATTAGCAGCCTTGTTACAAGGCGAGAACAGAGGAGGGGGAGAGAGAAGCCGGGGTGGGTGGGGGGGAAGGAGGGATTAATAAACACGCCAGCCCCAGGCGCATCAATTAAATCAGAGCGTAAATGAGAGATAACACCACTTCAGTATTGATGCAGGCCTGTTAAATACGAACCCTTCTGGCAGAGAGAGGCGAGAATGCTGATATGTCACCTCCGACAGACACGCCGCTTGTAATTTATATGCAGGGACAGGCACATGCACTGCTGGCTTTGTAAACTCATTAATAAGAGATGTCACAGGCTGTGGTGCGGGTGGGAACAAGCGTGGGCTAACGGGGCGCTGCACAGCTCATTAAAAAAGTTCAAAGGAAGCCATGGCTTAAAGTGATGGCTCTGATTAAATAATCAGCCCATAATAATCACCCGTGTCCCTAACTGGTCTCCAATAGTAACACGCTGCCCAATTCATGGAGCATCCACAGCTGTTAGCCACAATGGTCAGGGACGCAACGCTGATGGACAGAACAAAGATTCCGCTTTGCCTTGTGACCCTGACCTTTCTGAGGCTGCTGGGTGCAGACCTCCCAGATGGATCCCAGCCTCGGATGCCTGGTGTCCCTCTAACTCCTGGCCTGGATTATGGATGAGACTGCAGCCTGCACTACGGAGCGCATTGCACCCAGCTTTTCCCAGTGCACCCATGCTGAGAGGCTCTGAGGGGAAACGCCTGCCACCCCTCCCCGGGGAGCCGCCATGTAGCCAAAAGGCCCCGCCGATTCTGTGGCTGAGGGAGGAGGGAAAGTCCTAGGAGAGGAGCTGGGAGTGCCTGGCAGAATCCAGCTGGGAAAGGGAGACAAAGGGCGGGAACCACTCTGAGACCCGGACGCCACATCTGAGGCACGCTCGCCTGTGGAAAGTGAAATGACTTCAAAGCATCTGCCGCTCGTGGCCCAGGGCAGCTGTCTCAGCGACCTGTTGGCGTTGGCCTACGGGAGGGTGCTGTGCCATCGCAGAACATTAGCCCCAGACTGTAGGCAGCTGCGATACCCAGACTTGGGGCTCTTGGTTCGCGAGTCAGACAGGGAGCAAACTTGCCTTCCCTCAGCTGGCTCAAACTGTCAAGCTAGCTACCTGGGCTCAGGATTGGCCCGGGGGTCTTCGTGATTCTTAGGCGCCTAACTCCCATTGCTTTCAAAGGGAATTAGGCACCTAACTTACCTTTGCGGATCAGGGCCAGGTGACTGCAAGGCTAAAATTAGGCTGCCCGTTCGGCCTGATCCTGCATGAGGATGACCCAGGGCATTTCTGTCCCTGAGGGGCCCTGCAGGGAAAGGGGGTTTCTCTCTAACAGCGGTGAAAGTAACTTAACATTTCTTACAGGTCCTGGCCTATTCAACCTGGGTCCCTGCCTGCTCTTTAAATAGCTCCCTGCTGGCCTGGCTCAGCCAGCTCTTGCCGGAGCTGCGCCCCTGGGCGCTCCCACTTCCTGTCACCTCTGCTCTCTACATCATGGTGTAGCAGTGGGGCAGACACCGGATTGTTTGGCCAGAAGGATAAGGACTAAACTGAGGATCCTAAACAAGACACAGTGAGTCACTCAGTGATAACCGCTCCTCCCCCGGGGTGGTGGGGACAGGTTCTTGGCAAGACCTCACTCTTTACAGGGTAGCTACCCTGCCACCAGGCCCCCCGATCGGACAGTCTCCCACAATTGCAGACCAGGCCTCCCTTAGGAACTGGCTGTTTCTACCTTCTCTGGGTATAGAGTTACCAAATGCCAGAGTTCTGGGGACTCCGAGCTCTGCCTGGGCGGATTTTTGCAATAGGAACAAATGACCGTGATTTTTTCCTTGCGCATCCCTTTTCCAACATCGAATCTGGGAGAGCTGCAGTTCTCGGCTTGCCCTGCAGGTGGTGTTCATGTGTCCTGGCTTGCCACCCTTACTTCTGTGCTGCCGCTGCCACTGCTGCTGGCAACATCGCTGCCTTCAGAGCTGGGCGGCCGGAGAGCAGTGGCTACTGGCCAGCCGTCAGTAGCAGCGTAGAAGTAAGGGGGGTGTTGAGTCGCTCAAAGGGATCCTGCCTGTACAGTAGAACTTCAGGCCATTTTGCAAAGACTTTTGGGGCCTCCTGTTGAACACCCACCCGCTGCTGAGAAAGACCCTCTGTACGGAGCAACACGCATGGGCCCAAGAGGAAGAAACGCCGACACAAAGGGCTGACCGCACGGAAAAAGGAACATTTAAATTCGATTCACTTTTGTTCCTAAGGCCATGTCGCTTGCTATTTCTGAATGTAGCTATTCGGTAGAAAAACTAGACAGTAGGAACTGAAACCCTCCTAGGTCCCTGCTCCCGACAGTGTCTCTATTTGGGAGCTAAGTCACCCTGTCTAGGTAGGAGCATGACCCCATCTTCATTGCTACCCGCCCCTTGTATGCCATTCCCACAGGGACAGGCAGTGGAACACTGCTCCTGGAGAACCCCTGCAGGGAGCTTTACATTGGTCTCCAGCACAGGGGACATGTTGGGGGTAGGTACAGAGGGGGCTTGGCTAGAGAGCGGCTGCACTGCAACTGGTTTTTGCTCCCCATGGAGCACAGGGAGCCATGGGGAGCATGAGACTAAAGTAGAGCAGCCCCAAGGCAGCTCCAATTTGCACAGGTGGCCAAACAGGCCCCTGAAGAAGGTTTAACCTGCCTTAGTCCCCTGCCCCATGTCAGTTCATGCACCAAACACAGGGACCAATGAACTGACAACTGAAGCCAATTGTCTCCAGTCTCAACCTCTGAGGAAGCCCCTGGACCTGAGGGGAGGCCACGCCACAAGCTGTAGGCACCTGATGCCAACCCCCTGATCACAAGGCCAAGGGGTCTTTGAGGCCCAATCTCCCTGCAAATCTGAGAGCCACACAGGTCTCCATCCTAGCACCCAACCCCTCCATCCAGCCAGTATGCTCCCTGCACGCTGCAGAGCCCGTCAGCGGGCACTGCCGGGCCCATGAACGCCGGCCCTTCCCTCGCCTCTTTTTGCTCCCAGCAGAACCTGTTCCCCGCCTGAGAAGCTCACTGCACAGACAGCTCCTGGCCCCGGGCCCTTCCCTCTCCATGTGACAGGCAGCAGGCCGGTTCCACCCCAGTGCCAGAGGCCTTCTCTGCTGCTCGGCTTCCCCACCTGCTCCAGGGCCTCACTGAGGGTGAGGAAAAGAGCTTCCGCTGCCTTTAATTCCAGGCAGCTCGTCAGCCAAGTCCGAACCTCTTCAGGGCCAGGGGCTGTGGGCCCAGAGCGAAATCAGTCAGGGGCCACACACAAGTGAGGAAAAAAACCAACAACAACAACAAAAACTAACAACTGACGTGGCCCCTGACTGAGGAGAAGGACACTCCCCACATTCCCCTCGCACAGCGGCGCCTAGGGGAGGGCAGGCTATTAGAGTTTGTGGGGCAGTGAGGTTTGGGGGAAGGGGCTGGAGCGTCAGCACCAGCTCCCCAATGTAAGGGGTGGGGCCTGAGCCTCAGGGGCCAGATCCAGTCAAGCCGGGCACTGCACGCGACCCCTGGGCCTGAGGTCCCCCAACCCTGCTTAAAGGAAATGAAGCAATCCACCCAGAGGAGAGGTGAAGCTGGGTTGCCCTGAATCACGGCCCATTTGTTTCATCAGCGGACTAAAGCAGCATCGCGCTCTGCTCTCAGTCTAGTTAAGCTGTCCCTTTGGCAGCTGTCCCTTTTCCCCCCTCCTCCCGGCCATCACCCCCTCGCCCCACAGGGCACGGCCCCCATGCGATGCCGATGGAGACGGGGGCCCTGCTCCCACTCCCACAGCAAAGGCCGAGGCGCTGACTTCATGGATGCCCTGGGCAGGATCAACTCAGCACCCACCAGCCACCTGCTGTTCAGTGTCGGGAGAAGGGGGGGAGCAGGGGTGGGAAGAGGCGGAGGAGGGCAGGGCAGAGCAATCACCCAGCAAAATGAAAGTCGGCGCCTTTGCTGGAGGGCTCATCTGAATGTGTGGGGGGCAACAAAGCCCAGTTTTGGGGTGAATGTGCCACAGTCTGCCTGGCTCTCACCCAGACCAGAAGCTTGTCCCTCAACCCTTCATTCCCTGGAGCTTTGCTCCCTCCTCCGACACCCCACCATTCCCCCCAATCACTATGGTTCCCCCCACACCCTCAGCTACGTGGCCCTTCACTTTGCCCAGGCTCATGGAGGGTATGTCTACACTAGCTCGTTAGTTCGAGCTAGGTAGGCAAATGAGGGCAACCGGAGTTGCACATGAAGCCCGGGATTTAAATATCCCGGGCTTCATTTGCATGTTCCTGGCACCGCCATTTTTAAATCCCCCTTAGTCCGAACTCCGTGCCCACGGCTACACGCGGCACGGAGTAGGTAGTTCGAATTAGAGATCCTAATTCGAACTACCATTACTCCTTGTTCCACGTGCGCCCCTTACAGCTGCCATCAGGCACCCCCATCGGTTGGCGCCCCGGGCAGCTGCCCGGCTCGCCCACCCCTTAGTCCGGCCCTGCCTTCAGCCCTCCAGCTACTCCAGCCTGGGCTCCCCTCGAGTTCTGCTATTGTCTCACAGCCCCAAAACACAGACCACCCCCCCAACCCGCTTTTCCTATCCCTAAGAAGCAGCAATTCCAGCCACTTCACAGGGACTCGGCTGTCTCCAAAGACTTTTCCTGGTGCTTTTTCATCTAGTGCTTCAAAACCAAAAAAATGAAGCCACGTGCATAAATCATGGCCAATGCATTTGCCCCCAGAGACATCATTTCCAACCCCACGGTTGCAGGAGATGCTGCTGGTGGCCGCTGGCTTATAGCATGCAGCTCTGGGGTCAGTTACAATCTGGGAAGGCCCAATGTCCTTGTGATGGGGGTGGTCATAGAAGACCCATTGGGGCTGATTCCCGAGGTGCTGACAAAGCCACTGACACTCGCCTTCTTGCTCTCCTTACCGCCCTGTTCTGCTGGGCCAGCTCCCTGATCCTCACCAGCCAAAGCACCAAGCTGAAATCACAGCCCCCTCCCCCCGCCCTGACGGAGCAGTACAGACACTGAACTTCTTCAGGTCCAAGGGGAGTGCAATTTAAGGCCCAGGTCCCCAGGATACCACTCCCCAAATGGGATCAGACCCCAAATGGATTATTTAGGTAAGCCCCCTTTGACAATGAAAGGAGGATGTACACACCCATTGCTCCCCCCCAGGGAACAATTATTTACACTTGGGTTTGATAGAAAATAAAAGTGATTTTACTAAGTACAAGCAGTAGGAGCTAAGTGGTAATAAGTGAGAACAGGCAGAGCAAAGCAGATTACAAACTCAAAATAACAGAAAACACTTGGCTAATTCTAACACTAAAACCTCAATACAAACTTATTACAAACACAGCCTAAAACTATGTCTTTTCCAGCTAAGCCTTCCATACCAGGACTGTTCCTCTCCCTGGGGTCTTTGGTTCATTCCCTGGGGTGTGACACCCCAGCCAGCCAAAGACAAAACCTCCAAGCTTCGTATTGTTTTTAAAGATTCCCTTTGGGCAGGAATTCTGATTCCCACTGACCCTGGGCTCCACGCAGGTGCTTCCGCTTTGAAATGCACAAGAGCCCTCGCTGGCCCCAGGCTCCATGCGGGTGCTTCCCCTTTGAAATGTACAAGAGCCCCTGCTGGGGCTCTCGTACATTTCAAAGGAGGAACGTAATAGTTCTTATCAACTAATTGAATAGTCAATGGAAATCCATCAACTATTCTATTAGTTAATTAATCAAAATTTAACATCCCTACACAATACTCCAATTGAGGCCTAATCAGCGCAGAGTAGAGCGGAAGAATGACTTCTCGTGCCTTGCTCACAACACTCTTGTTAATGTCTGCATGGCTCTTCTGGGGGGCAGTTACCCCAATTCTGTGCATTGGCTGGGAGAGGCCAAAGGATCTGTCTCAGCAGGACAGGGTGGTGGGGAGCCCCAGAGTGCAAGTAGGCAGGTGTCAGTGGCATGATCAGCACACCAGGGAACAATCCCAAGGGGTCTTCTGTGACCACGCCCCGTCATGACCTGAGACAAGGAGATTGGGCAGCAGGGCTCACTGGGTGGGCCTGGGAACATTTTCAGGAGCAGGGTCCTGGCTAGAACTGGGGACAGTGCAGGCAGACATGCTTGCTTTGTCTAGGGTCTCTCTTCTCCCTCTACCTGTGCATCTGGCAGTGCGGCTCAGTCCTGGTCTACAGCACCCCCGTCTCTCACCATCCTGCCCCCTGCACCAGTCTGCCACTGCCTGTCAATTGTGGCCCATAGCAGGCCCTGCTGTTTCAGTCCCAAGGCCCTCACAAAGATATGCTCAGGGCTAAGGGCTTTGCCCAAGATCACAGAGCCAAGTCAGTGGCAGAGTCAGGAACACACTCCAAATGAAGTCCCGGCACACTGCTCTAACCACTAGGCACATTCCCTGTGTGCCACGCATCTCTGAAAGGGAGTTTGTTAAACTGCCCTCTCACACTTCCGGCGTGCCTTGGGCTGAGATGCACCCCCATCTCCAGTCTCCAGTGAACAACGCCGATGCGTCAAGCCCCCATCTCAGTCCCCACTGACACATGCACACACCAGGCACTTTCTCAAGCACAAGAATAATCTCTCTTGGTTAGTAGCAGCCACTTATACCCAGCTCTGTTCCTCCCAGGCTGTGGCTCAGCCAAGACAAGTGCAAACTGGAGGTGAGAAAACAGAGGAAGTTTAAAAAAAATGGTTTTTTCCAATTTAGCTTTGAAGATGCTTCCTCTTGGATCTCTCTGGCCTGCAGGGAGGGGACCGGGCCTGGCAGCGGCAGGGCTAACATCAGCCTCCTATGTGCATCGCACCAGAGGACGTGGCATGAGGATGGCAGGGTGACTCATGGCTCTGTGCTATGAAATGCTGGGTTTGAGTTCCGAGCCACGAATCTGAAGCTCTGCCCATCGCTCCCAGCTACCTCTGCTAGAGAGCCTCTGGCAGCACAGCTGGGAGAGAAAGAAGGATGCTGCTGGTCTCCTGGCTCAGGTCCCAGTGTAACAAAGAGAGAAGATGCCAAGGCACTATGCTGTGCAGGGCACCGGCCACCATTACCTACTTGCTTTTGAGCAGCCTGATCCTGTGTTCCTTGTATCCTTAAACAGGGGGAGCATTGCCCAGTGGGAGTGAGGGGCCCTAGGTTCCACCCTGCCTGTGTCGTGACCCAGCTCAGTGACCTTAGTTAAGCCGCTTGGTGCCTTAGTTTCCCCATCTGTGAAATAGGGACAAAGATACTGGCCCTCCCTTTGCAATCTGCAAACAACAGTTCATTTGACTTTCGAGCTCTTGCCAGGTGGGTTTTACCACCCCCTACATAGATAGAGAAACTGAGGCAGAAGCGAGGGAAGTGACCTGCTCAGAGGTGAACCAGTGGCTGAGCACCCAGAAGCCCAGATTCCCAATTCCCTTCTCTCTCTCACTGGGAAAGGGAGGAGGGTGCACGGCCCAGCCCTGGAGCACAGGAAAGGCGGGTGCTGGGGGCAGCAACACTCCACCCCAGAACACCTACAGCAGGCGTCCTGGGGGCAGAGTGTGGGCGGAGCCATGCCTGGCGGTTTGGGAAAGCAGAGCCTTCCCCCACCTAGCATACTGGACACCCTTGCTGGGCTGTAGCTTTTGGGGCTGTCACCGTTCTGTGACCAAAGGGCCTGATTCCCTGCTCCAACAGCAGGCTCACGTGCCTGTGACTCCATGAAATTCAATGCTGCTGACCCTGATTTGCACCAGCCCAAAGGAATCAGACTGAAAGCACCTGCAAGGAGCTTGGGGGAGGGGGTATTTTGTTCTTAGAAGGCTTATAAAGCACCCATCACCTAAGCGTCTGGGCACCGCGCAGGCCTTCATCCTGCGAAGTAGGGATGTACCATCATCCCAGTGTCACAGAGGGGTGAGAACGGAGGCACTGAGAGTTGAAGACAACCAGTAGCGCTGGGGCATCTTAGAGACTAACAACAATATATGGGATCATGAGCTTCCAAAGAGCTTATCTAAGCACAAGAGCTGTTCTGCTACACCTCTACTCATTTACAGCAGTATGGGGGCAGGTCTAAAAGTGCCCTATAGCCATATAGCTATTCCCTTGGGCTACGTCTAGACTGGCATGATTTTCCGCAAATGCTTTTAATGGAAAAGTTTTTCCGTAGCGTCTAGATTAGGCACGGGCGCTTTGCGCAAAAGTGCTTTTGCGCAAAAGCATCCGGGCCAATCTAGACAGTTTTCTTAAAAAAAGCCCGATTGCCATTTTCGCCATCGGGCTTTTTGCATAAAACGGTTCTCAGTTGTCTACACTGGCCCTCTTGCGCAAAAGCAGCGCAAGAGGGCTTTTTGCCCAGCAGGAGCGTCATTGTATTTGTGCAAGAAGCACTGATTTTGTACATTACGAAGTCAGCGCTCTTGCGCAAATTCAAGCGGCCAGTGTAGACAGCTGGCAAGTTTTTGCGCAAAAGCGATCACTTTTGCGCAAAAACTTGCCAGTCTAGACGTAGCCTTGGGGTATGTCTACATACCCCTTGGTTCGAATTAACGTTACTCCTCATTTTTTAGTTCGAACGAAGGGGTTTGGTTCGAACTAATGCGTCCCGGCGCGCACTTTCACTTTCAAAACATCTGTTGATCGGAGTAATACTCCGGCGAGATCATGCTAATGAAGCGCAGGATATTTAAATCCCTGCTTCATTGACTATTTCGAATGCCTACATTTGCATCCCTAGTTCGAACTAGGGTGCAAGTGTAGACATACTCATAGAGCTGCATATCTGCTTTCCTGCTAGGGGCTGTGCTGGGACCGGGAAGCCACACCCATACCAAAATAACAAGTAGTCCTGTAGCACCTTAGGGTACGTCTAGACTGTGGGGGTTTTCCGGATGCCTATCAAGAGACATTTATATGCACTGGTGAAACGGGTGCCTTTCCCATTCCTGTATCCCCTTTACATGGGTCTGGCTCCCATCTCTTCTTCCAGCCCTACTCAATATTTATTTTTGCCCAAGCCATTGCTTTTCACAAAGCAACTGAAATCAAATCCCCATTATGGCCACTGAAATAAGAAACATTCACCTCTCGTTCCTCAAATTTCTACTCTATTAATCCTCTTCTGTTCCTGTCCCTTCCCTGCTCGGGTCCCCATTGGCACCACACACTATACTTTCAATTTTGCTGGGAAATTGTTCTCAGTAATGGGAAAGCAATAAAAACTAAAGTGTTATCCAGCACTCTCTGCTGGCACAGCAAAAGCCTGCTGGGTTTTGGAGTTTTTCCTCTTTCACCTTTAAAAATTGCCTGTGTCTCACGAATCTGCAATTGTTATAGCACTCAAGACATTTCCCGCAATGTGACACACACATTCTCCAGACACGCACTGTGGCGTGCGAGTATGCAAGTGGCATGGATGTGTGGGAAGGGCCGATTGTGTGTTTTGTGACTTTCTCTAGTCTGTCGGTGTAACTGTATTTACACTGGGCTCTTCTGCTTCACCTGGGAGAGAAGTAGAGTGCGAACTATAAATTACATGGATGAAACTTGAACACTACTGTGGCTAAGTCTCAAAATTACTGTCTGCATTTGTACAGGGTCTGTACGGTGGGTGGGAACGAGGGGCTCCTGTGAGGACGCCAACATTCCCACATGCCTGGGTGGGAGGTATAAACAGAACGTTTGGAAAAGCCTTTTGGTTGTGCAAGTGCTGGGAGACAAGGGTTATTTAAAGGAGCTTTTGGGAGCTGGGTTGAAAGTAAATGAGATTCTTCATCAAAAATATCTGTCTCGAGGACGATTTTCCACCCCTCTAACACGCCTCCACAGTCAACAGTCCCTGCACAAGAGAGGTTAAAGGCTGGAGCAGTAGGACTATTGTGGGTCTAGAATGAGACACACTGGCAGGTGTGAACGGGGTCGAGAGAGCAGGAGTTGTAGTGGGTCATGATTGAGACACAGCAGAAGAGCTATGAAAGGAAATTTGCACTAGACTCTGGCCTTCATTAGGGCTATTTACCCTCCCATTTGGAAGGAACTGGTTTTATGTCCCACGGGCCTGCTTCTCCTTTCACTGACACTAGAGAAATGCAAGTGACTTCCATGGAGTTACTCCTGATTTACACTGATGTAGGCAAAACTCAGGAGTGACTTTCAGCACCCACTGTGGAAAGTCCTTCAGGACCTTGGTATTTTGGGGTAGACTCCCAGCTCTTTGGCCAGTCTAAGGATTTTTGAAAAATGTCAGTGCAGAGCACTTAAAGTCAGTGTTGTCTTCAAGTCGTCATTGTCAAGTCCAAGTCGAGTCTCAAGTCACTACAGTTCAAGTCTCAAGTCGAGTCTCAAGTTCCTAAAGTCACTTTCTAGTCATGTCCCAAGTCGAGTCTCAAGTCTTAATTTAAAAAATGTCAAGTCACTTTAGTACAAGCCATCAATATCGGCATTTTCAGACAATTATTTCACCAAGTCGATTTAACAAAATTAGCAAGTCTCAAGTCGAGTCTCAAGTCACAAACAATGAACCCGAGTCGAGTCTCAAGTCGAGTCACCTAGGCGACTTAAGTCGGACTCGAGTTCAAGTCGTAGGACTCGAGTCAACAACTCTGCTTAAAGTCATGGCTGTAGGAGAAAGAAAGAGCATGAAGCATGGACCTGGTGTTTGAACTAAAGTAAGCAAGAGTTATACTATGAGTAATAGACTGGCCATGTCAGAAGCAAATGTTTGCCTGCAAGTCAGTGTCTCTCGGCACTAGAACTGCTAGCACTGATAAAAGCACACGAAGTATGTAAATACAGGCCACCGGGATAGTACAGGGACACCCAGCTGAGTACATGATAAAATAGTTTGAAACAAGAGTGAAAGCACAGCAATGGGCAGTGAATGCTTTGGAGGAAAGTACCAAGGGAGGTACCAAACGTGTCATTAATCCCTGAGTTGATACTTACAGTGGGTATCATAGATTGTTCATTTCTGCCTATAAATGTTGGGGTTCCTTGACTTAACTCTTTGGCCAGCTTAGGGGGCGATAGTGAAATCCATACTATCGATTGAGCCACATCCATTGTCCCAGGCACAAATACCTAGGGACTCAGAGGCCATCTGGCTACTGATACCTATTAATGTACTCCGTTCGACAATAAACGTGACTCGGATGCCTTTGTATCTTATCTGAGTCTGTGGTCTTTGGGGGCTCTCGCGAAGTCTATTATGCTAGCTACCTGCACAGAGTTGGCACGATATACTGAGGGAACATATGAAAACGCAGGCAGCTGAACGTTTATCATCACTAACGGAGCAAGAGACCTGTCAGGATGCCACATCAGTGAATCCTGAATTTACTGTATCACTGTCCTGAACTACTATAATGGCTCTTATGAAAAGTCCTGTGTTCCCAGAGCACACACAGAATTGGATAAAAACGTAACAAATCCTGTTGCTGAAAGACTGCAAAGCAACATTACTTATTTCTTCAGAATGACCACAGGCAAGAAGAGAAAAAACAGGCTGCTCCCTAAGGCAGCCAGGAATGACTCACCCCACCTGGCTCCAGTAAGGCTCTTTTTCTAGACTAGCTCTAATCATTCACTTTCCTATAGTGCTCCTTAGTTTGCAAGCATGACTAGGAAGCCCGCCCCCCCATCATAAAATGATAGTTTGCAATTCCAACACGGTCCTCAATACACCACATATAGCTACCCCCACAACTACAACAGCCACCCTCTTTGCTGCAGGCCCACAAATACACTTCCCAATACAGATGACTTCCCACCGAGCCTTTTCCTCTACAAGTGTATTGTCATTAGTGTTTGCCCCGAATTGCTGATACAAAAAGTCCCTTTGCAAACACGATATGCAACTGCCCGCCCTTATGAGGCAGTTTTATTTTAATAGCCCAGTTCAACTCTGGTACAATTTAATTTGCAATTTAAATGCAAATGAGAATTTAGTGAAAACCAACACAATCGTCCATATCAGCCTGCTCTTTTCTCTGTCTGGTTAATAAGTCTTCGGAATTTAAGTATTTATTACTTCTGCCATTTCAGCGTATAACTACTGTTGTTCTTCTCTGAAACAATGCAGAGCACCAGGTCATGAGATTAGCGAGAGGGAGGGTTTAGATCTCCATACTCTTCTGTCATGACTGAATGATCATCTTATTCACAGAGTGAATAGATAAGGTGTTATTCCAAAACCGCAGCGAAAGGCAGAGAGCAGCTAAAGGCTTAGGGAAGAACGGGATCTGGAGCTGGGGTGAAATGCTGAATTTTGCAGGCTGCTGCTGGACATTTGGTGATTCTGTTCAGTGCAGCAAGCTTCTGTCCTGTACAAGGAGAATCGGAGTCTGCCAGAATTCCTCCAGTGATGCTGCAGGTAAATTCCACCTCCCACCCCCCCGCCCCACTTTAGACAGGCACCTCTCACAGAGGCAAAAGCCCAAAGCACACTCCTGGGAATGCTGGCAGGCTGTCACAGCAGGTTGCAGATGTGTGCGCACAGGGACAAGGTTTCTTCAGCCTCATCACTCCCTGGCACCGCGGAGACACAATCTGGAGCCAAGCAGGGCCTAATCCAGCAAACGGGCCTAACTTTAAACAGATGAGCCAGTCAGTGGGACCACTCATGCTTGAAGCTGTGCACATGCTGGTGTGCTTTGAAGGATCAGGGGCCCAGGAGAGCAGAGAGTGATGGATGAGGGCTCAGGGGATTGATAATAGGATCTATTCTAGATGGTTTGAATGTGGCTCACTGGAAGCAGATGGAATTTGAGTCAACATCTAAGAGCAAGTAGGCAAGTATCAACAGCAGGAAAATGGTCACGTGGTGCTGATTGGCTGGCTAACCGGGGGCCGAATGAGCTGCAGAGACTCAGTTCAAAGAGCACTTGCACTGAGGCCACCCAGGCCGTACCAGCATGTGTGGAAAACTGAACAGGACTCCGCTAGGCCAGGTGGCTAGGCTGGCACTTTGCCCCACTAGGAACATAGGCACTGCCAGACAACATCTGACCCAGGTCCAGCTACTCCAGTCTGCTGTCTCTGACATTAGTCTGGGTCCAGCTGCTTCAGAGGAAGCTGTAAGAACCCCCTGATATGGGGTAATTTGCCCCCCACAAAGAGCTCATCCTAAACCTTAGTAGTTTGAGATTGTTTTCCAAGTCCTGAATCATGAGGTTTTTACATCCCCTTCCAGAACTCCTCTTCCGCACTAACTGTTGTAGCCCTGGACAGCAACCCACAGCAACCCTTCACACCTGGCCAACCTCAGCCCAGTGAAGATTGACATCACACTCTGATTTGCAATAGAGATGTAGCCATGTTAGTCTGGTCTTGCTGAAACAAAAGACAGGACTATGCAGCACTTTAAAGACTAACAAGATGGTTTATTAGGTGATGAGCTTTTGTGGGCCAGACCCACTTCCTCAGATTTGCATGAGGGTAGTTTGTGCAATTCCCAGAGCTGTCATCCTCAATGATGGGCACAGGGAGGCAGAGGGAGTACGGAGATTGATGAAGAGGGAGAGGGCATTAGGCATTTTAGCTTCCTTCGGTAGTGAAGAAAGCATTTTAAAACTAGAGCAAACTTGCTCTTTGCTGGGTCCGGGTGTAAGCCGTGAAAATGAAGTATTTCGGCCATGCTTGAAAGCCACAATTCCTTTTTCTGACTGGTACCCCCCTCACAGTGATCAGACAGTGGGATAGGATCAAACTGATCTCCACTGAAACACATTCATCACCATCCAGTGTCTGTTCCCCGCCCCCATCCCCTCCCCCAGACTCTCACACACTTAATAAAACCCCTCGTGAAATTTACTAGGTGGCACACACAGCTGTGAGTTTAGCGACTGTGGTTAAAATAAACAAACTCAAATCAATATCTGACCAGGGAGGTAAGCTAGAGCAGTCCCATGGCTGCTCTGGCTGACCTGGGAGGCCAGCACAGAATCAAGACGCCTGACAACTCCCCTCACCACCTTCACCAAGCAGACGTCAGATGCAGAGTTTAAGTGTTGTGCTTGGTTAAAGCAGTGTCAGTCTAGAATCGCTTTCTTGCTTCTCAGGGGATTTACTCAAAATTTACACTTGAGTAACAGCAGCATTTGGTCCTACCTGCAGCTGGGCAGGGAAGTGTGTCTGGAGCCATTTTCCTCGTGGCGTTTGAGGAGGTGTGGGGGAGGATGCAGTGGACCGGGGAGGCGTATGTGGCAGCAGCAAGGCTTGCTCCTTGTTGAATATGGAGAAGAACAGCCGTCCTCTCCAAAGCCTAAGTCTGGCTTCCCGGGACCCAGGGAGCTGTGCTGAAATGCTGAACTTTGCAGCCTTCGGTTCGACATATGGCTGGTGCAGAGGAAGCCCACACAGGGAGCCTCCTGGGAGCTGTCTGTCTGTTGCATCCTTTCATTGCACACACTAATTCCAGCACATACCGGCTCCCGCCTCAGTCATGACATAGGTAATTCCCGGAGGCACAGCCAGTCTAGCCCCCTGCTCTGCGTTTCCCCACTGGGATCCAAAAGCCTCGCTGAAAAAACGGTCAGTGGAGCAGAATGAAATGGAGCAGCCGGTGAGAGGAATGGGATGCACGTGTCCTCATGCGCCGGAGTCCCAAGCCAGTCCTTGGGTACGCGCCATTGGCGCTTTGACTGCTGGGTCTCAGAGGGGCTGTATTTTCACGCCACCGCCCGCAGTGCCACGAAAACATTTTGCTCTTTTGCCTTTGGCTTGTGCCTTCCTCTCAAACTGAAACGTTGCCCTCTGGGCAGATGTCATCCCTCTGCGAGAGGCACCTCCATCGCCAAAGGCTGCTGAAATGCTCCAGCTAACCCGTCAGACCCAGGGTCAGAGCGGTTAGGAAAATAAATAACAGAACGCCCTTCCCCACCCCATGGCAGGTTCATTCTTCAAACCATGGAGGAATCAGGCTACGTTTACACTGCAGGCCTTGCCAGCACAACTACATCATTCTCGGAGGAGAGACCCACCAGTGGCTCTTAGCCAAGATGGGCAGGAGCACCACCCCATGCTCGTGGGGGTCCCTAAACCTCTGACTGCTCCAAGCTCAGGCTGGATGACAACAGGTGGATCACTCGCCAGAGTGGCAGGTTTGCAGAAGTTTTGGTGGTGCCCAGAGAATGCCCAGAGACGGCACCCCTCCCCCACTCAAACTCTCCCCCCCCTCCACCTCCTGCCTGAGGCTCTGAGAGGGAGTTTGGGCGGGGGAGGAGCCTGGGCTCTGAGAGGGAGTTCGGGTGCGGGAGGAGCTTGGGCTCTGAGAGGGAGTTCGGGTGCGGGAGGAGCTTGGGCTCTGAGAGGGAGTTTGGGCAGGGGAGGAGCCTGGGCTCTGAGAGGGAGTTTGGGCAGGGGAGGAGCTTGGGCTCTGAGAGGGAGTTTGGGCGGGGGAGGAGCTTGGGCTCTGAGAGGGAGTTCGGGTGCGGGAGGAGCCTGGGCTCTGAGAGGAGTTTGCGGGAGGAGCCTGGGCTCTGAGAGGGAGTTTGGGTGGGGGAGGAGCCTGGGCTCTGAGAGGGAGTTCGGGTGCGGGAGGAGCCTGGGCTTTGAGAGGGAGTTTGGGCGGGGGAGGAGCCTGGGCTCTGAGAGGGAGTTCGGGTGCGGGAGGAGCCTGGGCTCTGAGAGGGAGTTTGGGTGCGGGAGGAGCTTGGGCTCTGAGAGGGAGTTCGGGTGCGGGAGGAGCCTGGGCTCTGAGAGGGAGTGCGGGAGGAGCCTGGGCTCTGAGAGGGAGTTCGGGTGCGGGAGGAGCCTGGGCTTTGAGAGGGAGTTTGGGTGCGGGAGGAGCCTGGGCTCTGAGAGGGAGTTTGGGCGGGGGAGGAGCCTGGGTTCTGAGAGGGAGTTTGGGTTGGGAAGGAGCCTGGTGTCTGCGAGGGAGTTTGGGGGCTGAGTTTGCGTATCTCACTGACAGGATCCCTGGGCTCTCAGAAACCAGGCCACTCTGCTTGGCATTTGAGAGGGTTCCAAAGCCATGGTGGTATCACGTCTCCCCCGTGGTCCCGTGGCAGCCCTGTATTCGCTCGATGGAGGGGGCTAGCCAGTGTTTTGGCTGTAGAATGCCTACTGGCCGTTAGGCAAAATGCCACGGAGCACCAAGCAGAAGGCCTGTGCTGTGTCTGACTCGGGGACAGGAAAGGTCTCTGCCCCTTGTTAATCAATAGGGCTCTCGATCACCCCAGGAAACGCAGTTGGGTAGGCGACCCGAGGGGCTGGTGACTGCGCGGGAAAGCTGAGCTCTGCATTAGAGATTTGTGTCCAAATGGCAGCCAATCTGCTGCTGCCAGAAGGCAAATTTAAGCACTGAATTAAAAGGCCTCATTTGAAAAATCAGCAGCCACTGATGGAAGCCTTCCAGCTCAGTTGAGCACATTAGCTGATTGAATCGGAGGGGGGCAGGGGACTGCATGGGGAAATGATCTGACACTACGCTGGAAGAAACAAAAAGACTGTCAGAAACTTCAGACAGGAGTCGCTTGACCCGAGGGCACAGGGGGAGAGGCAAATTCAGGCAGCTGCATTATACCAAACCAAGGGTGGCGTCTGTTGATCTATCCTTCCATTATGCTAGTATCTGAGCCTGTGGAGGCTTTACATGCACAGCACCCCCTGGGAGGTAGGGACAGGGCCGACTTATCCATTAGGCACAGTAGGCACAGTGCCTAGGGCCCACGATACTTTTAGGGGCCCACGAAAATGTTTTAATTTCTTTTAAAAGCAGAAGGAAAAAAATGAATTTTTAGGGTCGCAGAAAATGTTTTAATTTTTTTCTCACATCAGAAAAAAACGAAACTTTTAGGGCCCATGAAAATCTATTAAATTTTGCCTAAAACAGAAAAAAAAATGTTGAAGTATTTAAAGTTATATCAAAAATAATTTTTAATATTTTTTTTTTTATGGAGGAAGGGGCCCACGAAGGCAAAAGTGCCTAGGGCCCATGAAACTCATAATGCGGCCCTGGGTAGGGAAGGATGACTAGCCTCATTTTACAAAGGGGAGAACTGAGGCACAGAGAGAGCCAGGGGTGAGCCACAACGTGGACCTAGATTTAGGGGTTGCAATGCCTGTCAGTGCCTAAGCCCTTTCTTGCAAAGAACCAAGGACGAGGGCTGTTTGCAGAGGCAGCTGCTTAGCATCACTGAGAGGCAGCACATATTAAACCAATCCGCAGAAATCTTCTCACAGAACACCCCATCAGTCAGTGGCCCTCATGGCCGAGAGTTTTAGTGGAAGCCAAGAACTTAGTAGGGTTCCGAGCTGCATGTGGCTCTGGATAACATTGACCTTCAGTGGTGCAATAGTGAGGGTTAGGAAAAATCCTGTAAAAATAATTCTAGGGGTTTGAAGAGACACAGATCCCTCATGGCTCAGTGCATAAGCCAACCCCTAAATAATGGGGCACAGGGAAAAACTTTGCCAGGGCAGATCGCTTCCTCCTCTGAAGAAGCTGGTATTGGCCCCTGTTGGAGACTGGATACTGATCTAGTTGGACCCACTGGTCCCTGTGACAGGATATCTGCCCTGCACTGGTCCTACCAAGGGTTAAATCCAACCCTGGAGCTGAGGCAAGCAGCAGCCAATTAGGGCTCAGCTGGGGCTGTATAAATAGGGCTCCTGGAGGGAGGAAAACACTCACTCTTGCTCCAGCTGAGCAGCTAGGGAAGCTGCTGAGGTTTCCTGAGATGGATCAGGGCCGGGGAAAGGCAGGCAGAGCTGGGAAGCTCTGGCCAGGCAAACTCCCAGATTGAGGCCTTGCTCTCAAGGCCTGAGGGTACAAGTGCTGCAGGGAGACGGCCAGGGCAGGAGAAGGCAGCAGGTCCACTCCCCCCTTGCCAATGCTGAGTGGCCATTTCAGACTGCAGTTTGCCCCGGAGGCAAGGGGCTAAATGAAGACTGGCAGTGGGTCATTGAGGCAGGGTGGGTGTCAGGGGATTGCGCTTCTCTGGGGGGGAGGGGTAGGACTGTGAGCTGAGAGGGACAGGGGGCCTGAGCCAATGCAGAAGACATGTAAGTGAGGGCGAGACACTGGCCAGCAGAAGGTGCGCCAAGGCTAAAGAGCTGATTACCAAGGAAACCAGCAGGAGATGCTGTGGCAGTGAGTGCCTGTTACAGTCCCATTATGGCACTGTTTCTCTGGCCTCCAGATCCATCCCATTGCTGCTGCACTCATTAAGCTCCCTGACTCAGGGGGATTAGAGAACCATTCACCATAGCCTGTCGGACCAGGGCCTCCGCCGCTGTGAATCAGCACATATCCACCAGAGCCATGTTTATCCTCACCAGCTGAGGGTCAGTCTCACTGTGGGGTTTCTAATATCATGCAGACTTGGAGCATTATTTACGCAGCAATTCCATCTGAAACCCATGGAGATCCTGGCGTGCCGCACCTCTACTGCCAGTATGTACTCATAAATGTGCTGGAAAAACGAGTAAACAGGGAAGTGGCAAAATTTGCAAAGGAAACTACAAAGGAAGTCCAAAGCAGACTGCAAAGAGCTACAAACAGATCTCACTAAACTGGATGAGTGGGCAACAAAATGGCAGATGAAATTCAGTGTTGATAAATGCAAAATAATGCATGTTGGAAAACCTAATCCCAATTATATGTGTAAAATGATAGAATCTGAATTACCTCTCAGGAGAGAAATCTTGGAGTCACTGTGGCTAGTTCTCTGAAAACACCCACTCAATGTGCAGCAGCCGTCCAAAAAGCAAACAGAATGCTGGGACTCATTAAAAAAGGAATCTACAGGAGGAGAGAAAATATCATATTGCCTCAGTATAAATCCATGGTACGCCCACTTCTTGCATACTGCAGGCAGCCATGGTCACCCCATCTCAAAAAAAGATATATTCAAATTGGAAAAGGTTTACAAAAAGGGCAACAAAAATGATTAGGGGGATGGAAAAGCTTCCGTGTGAGGAGGGGTTAATGAGATTGGGACTTTTCAGCTTGGAAAAGAGACAGCTAAGCGGTGATACAATAGAGATCTATAAAACCATCACTACTGTGGAGCAATACATAAGGAAGTGTTGTTTAATCTTTCTTATAAAACAAGAACGAAGGGTTGCAAAATGAAATGAATAAGCAGCAGGTTTAAAACAAACAAAAGGAAGTATTTCTTCACACAATGCAAAGTCAACCTGTGGAACTCCCTGCCAGAGGATGTTGTGAAGGCCAGGACTATAACAGGGTTCAAAAAAGAACTGGATAAATTCATGGAGGTTAGGTCCATCAATGGCTATTAGCCAGGATGGGAAGAGATTGTGTCCCTAGTCTCTGTTTGTCAGAGGCTGAGAATGGGTGACAGGGAGGGATCACTTGATTCCCTGTTCTGTTCATTCCCTCTGGGGCACCTGGCATTGGCCACTGTCAGAAGACACGATATGGAGCTAGATAAGTGATCCTCAAACTTTTTGGCCCGTGGCGCACCTGGGTCAGTGCAACCCTTTCTGTGGACCACCAGTTGCTAATGGAAACTCACTGTTAATTACATAATAACGCACAAGCCATTTTGCTGGTGCTGCAGTGAGGGAGAATGGTTAAATTTAACTCGTAAGAAAGGAAATATTAATTTAAATTATTAAATAGACTAAGCGCTTTAATTTTCTCATGTTAGTTTATCAAACTTCATTTGAAATAAAGTAAAATATTTATGTTCAACACAAAAGGTTTCAATGTTGTCTTTATTTATGGCAGGGGTGGGGAACGTTTTTTGGGTTGGGGGCCACTGACCCACAGGAAAATCAGTTGCGGACCAAATAAGTGAGAAGCAAAAAGTCCCTCTACCCTCACTGATGTGGCCTCCAGCTGAGACACCTCACTCCTCTGGAGCTCCAGCCCCACCTGAGGAGGGGAAAGAACAGGGAGGACTGAGGTTCAAGGCTTCCCATAGGCCAGATTTACTCTTCTGGGGTTGCAGGGTTAGTGGATTTTGTGGACCCCCCTGGGCTCTGGGGATGGGGCAAAAATGAGGGGTTCAGTGTACGAGACAGGGCTGCCAGTAGAGGGATGGGGGTTCAAGGTCTGGGCAGGAGGTGGGGTGCAGGAGAGGGTGAGGGTGCAAGGTCTGGATGGGAGGTAGGGTGCAGGAGCAGGCTGGGGGGTAGGTTGTCTGGCCAGGAAGAGGGGGGGCAAGCGCAAGGGAAGGTGCAGTGTGTGGCCAGGAGGGAGGGTGCAGCAGTGGGATGGGGGTAGGGTGTCTTGCTAGGGGGAAGGTGCAGAAGCAAGGGAGGATGCAGGAGCAGGTTGGGAGTAGGTGTCTGGCCAGGCAGGAGCAGGAGCAGGACGGGGGTGTGGGGTCTCAGAGCAATGCGGTGTGTGAGGGGGTTGGGAGTGCAGGAATCTGGGCAAGAGGGGACACTTACTTGCCTTCACACTCCGCACCACTCCTAGGCACCGCCTCCTGCTGCTACCATTGGCCGGATTCCGGCCAATGGGAGCAGCAGGGAAAGCCTCCAGGCAGTGCACCCGCATACTGCTGTTCCCCCAGCCGGGGGAGGGAAGGGGGAGAGTTTCTTCCCCATGTGCTGGATTGCGCAGCGAGGCTTTCTCCCGCTCCCCTCAGTGGGCAGCCAGCACTGGCACTCCAACCTCACAGGAGGGGGGCTGAGCTTGAGCTGCAACCCACCTGGAAGGCAGTTTGAGAATCACTGAGCTAGATGGACCTTTGGTCTGACCCAATATGGCTGTTACTATGTTCATATAATGCCCCTTCCATACCAAGGAGCTTAAAGCACTTTTTCAACAATGATGAACCCTCCAAACCCAACCCTGTGGTGCAGTCAAGTATCAGTGATACCATTTTGCAGATGGGGAAATCAGGCAACTGTGGATGTGCACACCCAAGAAGACCTGATTAAGGCTGCAGGGGCAAGATGGATTCTGGCATTTCCTGACTTTTGCGTACTTGACTTTGCAACTTCCATACTGCTCTTTTGACCTAGACTGTGTGTGTAAAGTAGCTGATGTTGAAGAAAAGTCATTTTTGGCTCTCTACCGATGCAGGATTAACATCTGACAATAGATCTATTACATACATTTCACAGCATTTGTTTGCTTGTTTGTTTGTTTAGCCATTTCTAAAAGGTTAACTTCTCTTTAAGGAGCTAGTTATACCCCCAAAGTACTGCTTGCAAAAGGTTAGTGTGCACATGTGCTTCATATGTGAAAAATACATGCACAAGCCTACCAGGCAGCAATTATCCCTGGTTTTCATTCACAAACCCAAAGTTCAGCTTCTTTGTGCACATACACACACACGCACACACTCGTATACACATACATGTCCACACATACACACACAATTTAATAATCTGCTGACATAAGCCAGATAAATTCAATTTAGAAAATCAGGTACACTTCTTTAACAGTGATGGTGACTGACTACTGTGGGAAGAGGTAGATTCACCATCTCTTCAGGTTCTCAACCCAGGTGCTGTTTTGGAAGATATGTTTTAGCCAGACAAGTTATTGGACTCAAAGCAAAGGTAACTGAGTGACATTTTATGGAGATCAGAGTAGATGATTTAATGATGCATTGTGACCTACCATTGACTTTAGTGCACACAGAGAATATGGTTGAATAGTGCAAATGGTGTGCATGTAGATGCAACTTTAATATAGTGAAAAATTATATTTATGCACAGCTCTAGATATATTTTTGCATATAATATTCATAGCGCAGATCAATTACCTTTGCAGACAATTTCTGAATTAGTTTTTTAATTAAGCCACTGGCTAATTAACCCTAATGTAATAGTCTTTATTCTTAAACATGCAATTAATTATACAACTGCCTGTTTCTTTGTCTGAATCTCAAGTCAAGGCTGACTTCATAATTACACTTATATGCATATGTTAGCTCTAGATTCCCTGGCAATGGCTCAGGAAATCGCTCTCTCTCCCCCTCTCCAGAGGAGTTTGAAATGTATGTAGGCTTTCAGAAAGCCTGGAGAGAGGGATCGCAACTCAAGATGAATCATTTAAAAAGGCACAGTGATAATTACTGTGGCTTTGTTCACAGAGAGGTGTTCTGCATGATTGGGTATTTCTCCATCCCGAAGCTAATAGAATCACTTATTCTCCAAAGCTAGGATGACCACAGCCCACCACACCACACCTGTTGGGTCACTAATGCCATCGCAGGACAACATGCAGGTGCAACTATCTATTGTAGAGTTAGATGCCACAGGATACTGTGCTCTGGAGGGATTCTAAGTACTTGCTTGGTCTACATGGGGAAAATTGACCATCCGAACTATAGCAGTATAATTACATCACAGCGTCATTATAGCTAAAACAATGCTGATTTAACTCCCCGTGAAGACATTCTACTCCACGTGCTTCTCTCCCCCGCTGGATGTGGATACCAGATCGCATGGGACAGATGTGGAATCACATTGCTTAGTGCACTGCTTGAAGAAGTTCAGATACTATGGCGATGAGCGTGGTATCAGAACCAATCCAGAACAGATACAATAAAAGTGGCTTTATTCCAGCATAATTGCATTGTATAATAGTCATATATTATAAAATGCTGCTTTGGTATAACATTATATCGCTTACAGTTCTGACGGTCAATTCTCCCTAAGATCCCTGTTGAGCAACAGATACAGCTAAGTATCCCTAAGGGTATGTCTACACAGCAAAGTTATTTCCGAAATAATGGCTGTTATTTTGAAATAACTTTACCAGTGTCTACACAGCCAAACCGCTATTTCGAAATTAAATCGAAAACCTCATTCCACGAGGAATAGTGCCAATTTTGAAATTGCTATTTCGAAATAAGCGCTGTGTAGATGCTTATTTCGAAATAGGGGGCCTCCAGCCCTTCCCAGGTGCCCTGGTGGCCACTCTGGGCACAACCAAGAAAACTCCTCTCCCTCCCCCCCCCTCCCCAGAGCCCTTAAAGGGGTAGACTCTGGCCACAGTGCCTGTGCCAGCTCCAAGCCTGCCAGCCCAGAGCCAGCAGTCACTGCACCTGACCCAGTGGCCCCAGCATGAGCCAGGCAGCCAGTGCCAGCCAGCCCTCCACCGCTCCCCAAGACCAGTCTGCCCGCTTCCAGGAGCCTGCCAGGGGCTGGAAAAGGCGGGCACCTGCCTGGTCCAGTGTGGAGATCAGGGACCTAATTCAGATTTGGGGGGATGCCTCCAATGTCCATGATCTCTGCACTAAACGGAGGAACGCAACCATCTACAGGCGGATGGCTGCCAGCCTGGCCACAAAAGGCCACATGCAAACCCAGGAGCAGGTTTGCATGAAAATAAAGGAGCTGCGGCAGGTGTATGCCAGGGCCACAGGGGGCAGCTCCCAACCAGGGGCAGACCCAGACCCCTGCCCCTATTTTGATGCTGTGGACCGCATCCTGGGGGGCAGAATGGTCCATGCCCCCCAGGTGGTCATTGACCCTGGGGCAGAGCTTGCTGCCTCCTGCTGCTCCAGCCCCTGCTGCCTCCCCAGCTACCGTTCCTCCTCCCACTCCTTCTCCCCGTCCCGCTTCTTCCTCCCCACCCTTCCCACACTCCCAGGGACGCCGAGGCCCCCACACCCGCGGTGCTGGGGGACAGTTGGGCCGGCGACACCCCCAACCCTGAGCTCTGAGCTTCTCCTCCCCCTTTCTCCCCTTGCCTCCCCTGCCAGCTCCCTCCTCCCAGTTTTCCCCTCCCCTCTCCACCTTCTTTCCCCAGTCTCACCTCATTTTCATTCCCAGTTTTGTTCAATAAAGAGGTTTTGTTTTAATGAACACATGTGTCTTTTATTGTACAGCAGGAAGGGGGGTTAAGGAGGGGTAAGTGGAAGGACGTGAGGGAGGAATGAGGCACAAGCCCCCAATGGGGCACACCAGGGAGACTGTTACTGCCTGCAGAACGTGCTGCCAGGCTCACAGCAACACGTCCAGGAGAAGCACCAGAGTGCCCAGGGGCAGCTCCGGCGCCATGCTGCAGAGTGCTCTGGTGTCCTGAGTGAGGGCAACCAGAGCACACAGAGAAAAAAATGCTTTGCTGTCCCTCAGCGAGGTAGGCAAGCAAGCAGGGAAACCTTAGAACCAGCTGTCCGGAGGGGGTTCCTTTAAACACAGGTCTCTGATAGCCTCAGGCAGCAGCCACACAAGGTAACGCCTGACCTGATGCCCTGCCAGAACCAGTTCTGGCCAGCCTTAAATGCAATTCAGCATCCTATCAGTGTGGACGCACTATTTTGAAATAGCAAAACGCTATTTCGAAATGCATTTTGTGTCTAGATGCGTTATTTCGAAATAAGCTATTTCAAAATAACGCTGTAGTGTAGACATACCTGCTGTGTGATTCAGAGAGATACCTTTTTTACACCGAGGACTATTTCACAATCCAGGCGGCACCTGCTTCTCACCCATTGCCAGGAGAGACTGAGGTAATGAGGAAGAGCAAGGTTAGTTGCCAATGCCGCACGAAATTCAAATGCAACAAAGTAAAGAGTGGCCTCGCTGAATGCACAGTGGCATTAGATTGCAAGAGGGGAAGTTAAGAAGGCTGATGAGTGCAGTACCACAGCACAACTGTCCTCCTGTGGACCATCAGGCCCCAGCCCAGGCCTCAACCTTCCCCTTGGCAGCCTGCTGACAATGCTGACCCAGGACCCATGACACTCAGCCTCAGTTTGATGCTCTGTCTCTCAGGTCCTATTGGCAGAGACCTGAGAAGCCCCTTGGCCAGCTGGTCCTGCTTAATCCAGCCACAGGAAGCTGTCTGAACAACTGGGAGCCACTCTGCTCTGAATTGTGCCTCCTGCTCCCCAGTTTGACTTCCCAGTATCCTGAACCTGGCTCGGCCCCTGAGCCCCTGACTTGTGGTTCTGAGTCAGTGGTAGGCAACCTGCGGACCATGGGCTGCACGTGGCCCATCAGAGTTCTTTATGTGGCCCACGAGACGTTGTGTTTACTGTTACCCACATGCAGGGTTGCCAGTTTCTGCTGGTTTCTGGTCACGTAATTTTTCTTTTACCTGTGTGTCACGGGGCAGACACTCACCGCCACGGCGCCTCCTGCCGGTAGTGCTGGGAATTAGCTTGGAAGCAGGGCACCTCCCTCTGGCGAGTGTCCTTCTGTGTCCTCACATCACTCTCGAACTGCGGGGTCCCCTTCCGGACACTGCCCTCTGGCAGTGCCCACTCCGGTGTCTCTCAGCCTCCTTCCAGGGAGGGGGGGCGTGTTTTATCAGTAGTCCTGTCTCTGCACTCTGGGGTCCTCCCCTCCCAGAGAACCCCCCAATTCCCCTCTACCCACCTTGCCTCAGTGACCCACTGCACTGCAGTCTAGAATGGCCACTCAGCATTGCAAGGGAGTGGACCTGCTGCCTTTGCCTAATGTGGCCACCTCCCCACAGCCCTAGAACCCTGAGGCCTTGCTTCAGGCCCTGCAGCCTGGGATTGAGACCAGGCCAGAGCTCTCCAGATCTGCCTGCCTTTCCCCAGCCCTGCCCTGTGCCAGGAAGACCCCAGCTTCCCCAGCAGCCAGGTCCCTCCTGCTCCCCAGCTAGAGCAAGAGTCTCTCCCTCCCTCCTTCCAGGAGTGCATATTTATACATAGGGCTGCCAGATACCTTCACAAAAAATCCTGAACAGGGCGGGGAAAAAAATTTGGTTGAGAAAAAAAAAAGGTCACTGCGCCTTTAAATTCCTGCGCGCTCCCTGCTCCCCCCACCCCCACCAGACACAGCAGGGGGAAAATGTCCCTGCCAGCCTTCAATCCGAGAAAAACAGAAAATACCGGACATTTTACATGTCCGGTATTTTTTTTTTTTTTTACCGGACAGAAGACGCGATTACTGGACTGTCCGGGTGAAACAGGACACCTGGCAACCCTATTTATACAGCCTCCAGCTGGGCCCTAATTGCCTGTATCTGCCTCAGCTAGGGGCTTTGCTCTCAGCCCTCTCCCAGGGCTGGGATTTACTCTTAAAGGGCCAGTGCGGGGCAGACCACTCGTCACACTGTGTTTCTAAGATGACACACATGGAAAGCAAGGGCAGATGAAGTGAGGTGCATGCTGATTGCACAGAACATTGTAAGAGCCATGCACACCCTCTGCATCCAATCAAAGCCCATGGGCCCACCCTGCAAATTCCAGGTATGCAAGTGCAGTGAGCAAAACAGAGGATCAGCAAACGTTCCTAAGTCCCTGAAGGGAACAGAGCGTACGAAAAAAAGATGCCAAGCCCCACCAGTGCGAATATCCTTGGGTAAGGAAACTTCCCTGCCTCATGGGGTGCTTGGATCAATCCTCAGACCCTACAGTGATGGGCAGGATGGGGTGTGGGCTATAAGGCCCATTCGTATAACTGTGCCTGTTTGAAGAGTGTAAATAACAAGGAGGGAGCTGATCTGAGAAGAGTGGTACGTGGGGGAAGGGCAATTATGGGGTATAATTAAGCAGAGGAAGATTTAGGCTAAGTATCAGTCTCCTCACAGCGAGGATAAGGACAGAGTAGAATAATCCCACAGGGGAAGAAGTGGAAGCCCGATTAAGTCAGGCCTGGACAAAGCACCTGACCCAGAATCATGGGCCAGATCCACCTCTGTGTCCCGTATCCTCCAGCTGCCACAAACTGGGACTGGACAATGAGATGGATCTCTCAAAAACTGCCCTGTCCTGTTCACTCCCTCTGGGGCACCTGGCATTGGCCACTGTCAGCAGACAGGACACTGGGCTAGCTGGACCTTTGGTCTGTACCAGTATGGCCGTTCTTATGTTCTTATGCAGAGTATATCAGTGGAGTGACACCGATTTACGCTAGCTGAGGATCTGGTACAGCCCTGCAGAGGTCTCTTTCATCTCTATTCGTATATTTCATTTGGGAAAATAAAACATAACCACTCCCAGCTGGGGTAGGCTTGTAAACGAGCCACATGATACTAAAGGTTGAAGCTCTCTATCCAGCACCCTTGGGACCTGACCAGTTCCGAACCAGAGAATTTTCTGGACCCGTGGGAGGTCAATATTGTCTACCAGCATTGCCAACACTTCCATGGCTTACTGGGCTGTTAGAGGACATTTCAGGGGAAAATAGAGCTAAATAACAGCACAGAACTCTGAGAACCAGGACTGGCAGCAGTAAACTTTATGGGACCACAGGAAACTTGGCCACACCCATAAAAAGTGGACATCCAGCTAACTAAAATCATTCCGGATGACAGATGTTTCCGGACCAGAGAGTGCTGGACTAGAGAGGTTCAACTTGTATTGCTTGTGCCTTACTTTCTGTGAAAGAAAAAGTACCATGCACCCTAGCAAACCAGGAGCTTAAACACGAGAGTGTTTTGGATGGATGTGAAACCCTGTGACGATGTTAGAGGACAAGGTACTCTCAATTGGGCAGTGCACTGCAGGTGGCAGTCATCTTTATCTTGCGAATGTCATTGTTAAATCGAGGGTGAGCAAAAGTGTAACCACAAACAATAGCACAGCTAGATACTCCTGTCAGATGGCCTGACTCCCTAGGCTAGTTCTACACTGCAGAGTTTTTGTGCAAAACCAACCGACAAGTGTGTTTTTGCGCAAGAAAAAGTACAGTAGATCATCAGAAGACAGGGCTTTTTGCACAAGAGCTATTCCTCTTTCTATGAGGAATAAGCCTTTTTGCGCAAGAGCTCTTGTGCAAAAAGGCATGTGTGGACACTTATTGGAAAAAGCACAGGTGCTCTGATGGCCATTCTGTGAATGGCCATCAGAGCTTTCTTGCACAAGAGTGTCCATGGCAGTGTCGATGCTCTTTTGCACAAAAGCACATGGCAATGTGGACGCGCTCTTGCGCAAGAACTTTTTGCAGAAGATCTCTTCCACAAAAAGTTCTTGCGCAAGAAGCCCACAGTGTAGACGTAGCCTAGAGAGAGTGTGTGAGGGGGTTGGAGGAGAGCTGATGTGAGTCTGAGACAATAATTCACAGCTCACTTCTAGGGGAGCACTTCATTGCCTGCCTCGCTCCACTCATTCTCTGCGGTCAAGGTGAACGGCACACTTTCCCTTCGCTCGCGTCACTTTGGTGAGTCTCTGTGAACAGGAGCCGCCTGTGCCCATCTTGGTGCTTTTCTGTCTAACTACAGCCAGTTGCACGGGACTTGGCCAAAGCATCTCGCAGAGGGCGGGCTTCACACCCAGAACCCAGCCTCATTTTCCTGCCACGTTCCTGAGGGTGAAGCGGGCGGATGTGTAGGGAAAATACCAGAAACTGCCCTGAAGAAATCTCTAAAAGTTCCATCTCGCTTCTCTTCTCCACCCCAGGTCTTTGGTTTTACACTCAGGGACGCCAAGAGATATCAGAGCTGCATTGTGGTAGGTGCTGCATGCACTCATAGCTAGGACTAGGGACCGTCTCCTACTAATCAAGGCAAGACAGACAAAGGCTGAGAGAACTGGGCCCTGACTGATAAAGTGACTTACTTAAAAAAGGCTCAGTTTGAAGCAGAACTTGAACCCCCATCTCCTCAGCCTCCATTCCGTCTTTACACACAAAACAGTCTTTTCACAGCCCATGGTCCAGCCACACACAGTATGGTGCGAAAGATGCTTGGGAAACCAGGCCAAACTGCTCTTTTATACCAGGTGACTCGCCAGCCACTCTGTATTCTGAGGGTTTGGCTGCTGCATAGGCCTCATGCTGGAATTTGAATTGAATCCTGTTAGAATAGCCTGTGAACTGATGTTTCTCTCCTCAGTATTTGGTAGGAAACGTATACGGGGACTCTGCAGCTAGCCACGCTTCAGGACACTCCATTAAATCATCGATTTCTGAAGTCTAGAGATTTTCCTCAAGGCAAGACAACTGAGCTGCACAAAGCTCCCAGAGGGAAATCATGAAAAATTAAAGACATGCTTTCAGTTTTTTGCAGGAAAGCAGAAATAAAAAACCTGGCCAATAACCCCCAACTCATGCTTGTTTTGGGGTGATGTGACTTTTCTGCAAATCCTGCAGAAACACACATGTCTATCCCAAAAATCTCTCATCCAAACAACACACAACATGCTTTTATTCGCCAAACAAAAGAGATTCACAACAGGTTCATTCATCCTCCCTCAGAGGGGAGAAGCCAAAAGCACATGTTCCAAGCACCTTTTGTCTGTACGCTAAAAGCCTGTTACTGTTACATTATGCGAATTGTAGTGGTCGGGGGTTTGGAGCACAGGGACTTAATGAAGATTGTTAACTTCAGATGAAATCGGACGGGCATGGGGATAGTAACTAGGCCATAAGAGATGGCGACTCTGTGTGTGTGTGTGTGTGTGTGTGTGTGTGCGCGCGCGCGCACGCCCTTCTTGTGACTGTGCAGCGAAACCAGAAACCAGCGACTGGTCTCGGTCCAATTCCCAGCCATCAGACAGCAGCGCTACAAATGCGCACATCCAAACCAGCAGCCTCTGTCTGCGCCCAAGAGACAGTCCTTCCCGGTGGGCTTACAGTACATTGCACTCTGCAGCCGCTCATACTGTGCTTTAGCGCCTTCGAAGGTGAGCTACATGGAGAAGGACATGTTGAAGGAAAACATGAAAAAAGTGCGGCATCGGTGACAACACTTGGGAGAACCTTGCCCTGGACCGTCCCCAGTGGAGAGCAGTAACCTGTGAGGGGGTGTTGCGATTTGAGAGGTCCCACCACAGCGCGGACAAGGAGAGGCGGAGACAGAGAAAAGAACAGCAAAAACTTCCCCGCGCCCCTCCAAGAACCACCCGCCCCTGCCCCTTCTGCGATCAGACCTGTGGCTCCAGAATCAGCCGTCAACAGAGCCGCAGATAGGAGGGTGACAGGAAGACGTTCTACTCGTTATCGAGTGACCGCCAAGAGAGACTGAGAGAGGGGAATCTCTGGCCAGGAACAATCCTCTTCTGCTCCGCTGCCTCGGCTCATCATCAGAGCTCTCAGGACAGTCCCCAGAGTCAGGCTACCCTTCGTGGGGTGGAATAGCCTTATCCGGGCATGGAGCTAGGGCTGGGGCTCTGGCCAGCTTCGTTGAACATCTCAGCCAGGGGAGGCCAGATCTAGCCATGACGTGCAAGCCCCCCTGTGTGCTTCTCATGCTATCGGGCACGAACTACGGATGTGAACGACTAGTCGACTATCCGATAAGCCATTATTGACAGGCTAGTCGACTAGTCACTTCCCCGCCACTTGCTGCCTCTATCAGAAAGGGGCAGCAAGGGGCGGGAGGAGGAAGATGAGGGGGTACTTCAAAGCTGCAGCTCCACGTGGAGCCTGGGGCCAGACCCTGGTCTCCACGCGGCGCTGCTGCTTTGAAACACCGCATGCAACCCGGGGCCAGTTGGGGAGTCCCCAAGCCGCACGCAGTGTTTCAAAGCGGCAGTGCCGTGTGCAGCCCGGGATCAGCTGGGGACTCCCCCACTGACCCCCGGCTCCGTGCCGTGCTGCCACTTTGAAATGCCACAGTGAGCCAGGGGTCAGTGGGGAAGTCCCTTGCTGACCCCGGGCTCCACATGGCGCTTTCACCTTTGAAGTGTAGCAACAACTGTAGGGCTGTTGCTACACTTCAAAGGCAGAGGCGCCCTATGGACTAATCGAATAGTCAATGCAAAATGCATCGACTATTCGATTAGTCAATTAGTCGATATTTAACATCCCTAGCACAAACGTGGCTCTGCCATCCCTGCCTATCACGCTGGTCGCTGGAATGGCCGCCACGCTTGCTTCCGGAGTTGCCTATTACTCTACTCCCAAGCTGGAGGGCCAGTGCAGTGCTTGCGTCTTCTCTGCCCTCTGACAGTGCTCCCCGAGCTGGGCCAACCAGGATTTCAAGTCCCACTGGTATTAGAAAACTGCATCAAAGGGCAACCCCCAAGGAAGGGGGCAGGGGTCTGCAAATGAGATATGCCCATGAGAGAGAGCTGAACCCAGAAGCATCTGGATGCATAAACAAAGGGCCTGCCACGTAAGCCACAATTAACACTGACCTCACCACTGCAATCAACATGGGTGATGGGTGAAGGTAGGGCTGGGGGAAGCAACCCCTAGCCCTGCCCCCAACCCCACCCCTTCTGCTCAGGCCCTGCCTCCCAGCACCATGAGGAGGGAGGGTGGGCAGGCGCTGGGGGGCAGCAACACGCCACCTCCAGTATGCCTACCGTAGGGCGGGGTCATGCCTGGCGGTTCGGGAAGGCAATGCCTTCCCTTGCAAAGGATACCCACCGCCCCTGGCAATCGAGTTCAGTTACGGTGCATCCTGTCGGAGGCAGAAACCATCATTTAGATGGACTCATTTTGACCTTGTGTCAGAGAAACAGAATATAATGGGCCACACATATCCAGCTTAGTGCTCTGTGCAATTAGTTAGAGTCAAGCCTGTGCATCCTTTTTCTCTCTCACTCTCGGCTTGAAAAATGAACTTTTGTTCTCTCTTAAAACAGCATTAACTTGGCCTAAAGAAGCAGCCACATGCACAAAGGCCATAACTGTGAGGACTTAGCAGCAATGTGGTGGGGACAGCAATGGGGGAAAAGGGAAACACAGAAGCCATGATCCATCCATTAGGAAGAGCTTGGGGCGGGGGGGCGGATATTTGCTGCATCCTGCCACATGGCTTCCTCCATAGAGCTGGTCACAAAAACGTTGTCCAAATCACTTTCTATGAGAAATGCCATTTCAACACAACTTTTTCTTTAAAACTTGATTTCAACATTATTGTTGGCAAAAAACTTCAGAAGCAGGAAATCATTTTTCATTTCTGGAAAACTTCACTTCCGAGACATTTCCAAATTTCATTTTAAAATGAGGCCTCCTTTTGCATGTTTTCCACTTGTGTTCTAGTTTTACACCATTTGAGGACACATCAGAAGAACATAAGAATGGCTACACTGGATCAGCGCCATGGTCCATCGAGCCCCGTATCCTGTGGCTGATGCCGGATGCTTCAGCGGGAAGGAACAGAACGGGGGAATTATCGAGGGATATTAGTAGTGCCTAAAAAGCCGGAACTTGTGCTAGCGCATGTCATGTTAGGCAATACCGCTACTGACATGTCATGAAATAATGGAGAACGAAAAGTAAAACAAACCTTAGGAGGGGGGCCCCACACAAAAGCCACTGGAAACCGCTTCAGCCCAGAAATGAACATAATCTAATTGTGGGAGCAATCATACTGGTTTCATGTCATCCTAGAGGGAGTGTAATATGGAGAGTAATTACCATCCTTAATGATTTGCCGCTTATGTCATTGTTTGCTGCAGCTAATAAATCTAATTTATTCTCTCCCTCCCCCATCTCTCAACTTGCTGGGGATATTTAATCACTCCACCATGTAGTGTGTTCACCAGCAAACTCCTGCCAACCAAAGCTGATCTGTGCTGCCGCCTTGCAGGGGGTTGGAAATGGCTGTGTGGGTGGAGAAGCCCTAGGGCGCCCATGAAAAACTAATAAGCATTCGAATCTGGGAGATTGGTTCCATCTAGTGCAAGGGGCCATGTGAAAAATGAAAAATTGGACTGGGATGGTCGCCCACTCCGAGGCTTGGAAAGGTTGGAATCTGAACCCACCCTTCATGGCAAAGCAACGTCAGAAATTAACCGTCCCAGGGTCACTCAGAAATCAGCCGGGGGTTCTTCAGATGGGGAGGGACTGACTGGACAATGGCATTTCCCAGAAAGAAACTGACTCTCCTGCCGGGTAGGGGGATGCGTTGCTAGGTTGGGGAGTGTCATGAATAGGAGCTACAAAGGAGAGCCTAACTTACCTGGAGAGCGAGGAAAGGGTTAAGCTAACCTTAAGCTATTCTGCACCTGAGGGAAGGGGCTTTGGGCACTGAGCCAATGAAATGCAGCTAAAGAATTTCAAACTGCGGGAAGTAGTCTCCTTTGTTCAAGAGAGATGGGAATCTTCTCCAGGCACGGAGGGAAGAAATGAGCTCCCCCAAAACAGATCCCCTGGGTTCATGAGAATGTGTGAGTAGTAGTGTAGATAGCCCGTCAGGTTTAAAGTGTAGATAGCCCATCGGGTTTATTGTTTTCCTTGTTTGGGGTTTGGAAATGATGTCTGAGCTGGTTAATTGTCTTTTTTCTCCCTCTCTCTCTCATAACCAAGAATTAATCCCAGGGAGAATCCCTGAGTTTTGTTTCAATTCATGGCTTTTTAGCACCAGGTCATTTACGATGCTTGCAAAGATAGTCTTGTTTTAATAATAAAAGTGTTTCCTTTTTTTGTTCTGTTAACCAGTATTGGTTGATCTTTTGTGTCCTTAAACTTAAATGCCTGGCTGCAGACACGTTACGGGAGAGAGAGCACAGGTTCATTGCTCTCCAAGAGGGCTCTTGTTTGTTTTCCAACCTCTTTGGGGAAAGGAGGTGCGGGGGCCAGGGGGTTGCCCTCAGGGAAGAGATTCCAAGTCATTTTTTTCCTGTAAAAAGGGGGGGTTGCACTTTGTGGTGGCAATACGACTGGGTTTCAGGAGAAATTGAAATCAGGACAGCTCTCTCTTTTTTTTTTTTTTTTTTTTTTTTTGGTCTGTGAGAAGAGCAGAGACGGCATCTGACGGAGATTGTATTTTCCTAGCCGGCCCCCATTACCTACACTTGAAGTGCCAGGTTGGGGATTTCAGCCGTGACAGGGAGCGAGTGCAATTTCCAGCCATTCATTCTCCAGGCATTTCTTCCCTGGTGTGAAATTGACCCATGTGCAGAGAACCTAGCTCTCACACCCCTCCCACCACATCCAGCTCCCACCTCAGCCCTCAGCAACACTGACGTGGGGCCTACACTTGTACTAAGGCCTTTGCATCAGGCTGAATTTCGCCCTCTCAGCTGTTCTTCTCTCCCCTCTTTCCAAAGTACCATCCTCTCCCCCCAGCCTCTGAACTGATGGTCCAGACCCGCTTTAACAGAACTTCCCTTTCCTCACTCAAAAGCAGTTTGATTTCACCCGCCCTCTCCCGCCGCCCTCCCCAACTTCCTCCTCTCACGCCCCCCTCCCCACATTCATTCTCTCACCCTCTCCCGCCCTTCCTGCCTTCATCCTGTTGCCCTCTCCCACCCCTCCCCTTCCTCCTCTCACCCTCTCCTGCCCCCTTCCGAACTTCCTCCTCTCGCCTCTCCGCCCCTCCCCTTCCTCCTCTCACCTTCTCCTGCCGCCCTCCTCGCCTTCCTCCTCTTGCCCTTTCCTGCCCCCTCCCCAACTTCCTCCTCCTCGCCCTCTCCCGCCCCTCCCCGCCCTCCTCTCCTTCTCCTGCCGCCCTCCTCGCCTTCCTCCTCTCGCCTCTCCCGCCCCTCCCACCTTCGTCCTCTCCCGCCACCCTCTTCTCGCCCTCTCCCTCCCCTCCCCACATTCATCCTCTCGCCCTCTTCCACTCCCCTCCACACATTCATCCTCTTGCCCTCTCGTACTCCCCTCCCCGCCTTCCTCCTCTCGCCCTCTCCCGCTGCCTTCCCCACCTTCATTCTTCTCACTGCACTCAGCCACTCCCCATGGAAGTGTCACTCCAGCTCCTGAGACAATGAAGGCTGATTCACCAGCCACATCAATTTTAAACAATTGTGTCCCATTGTTCTTCCCATTCTTGCTCCCCTGCTTTCCTCCCTTTTCCTTTCAGTGTCAGCCTGGTCTTTGTTCCCCCAGGCTGCTTGCTTCCTTTTTTATTTTTTTAATGTAGGTGTTAATATGATGCTTGTGACAAAGACATTTAAACCACCCCCCACAGTTTATACATGTTAATTTCAAAAGGAAGGGTTGAGATCTTCTAGCTAGTCTGTCAACCTGTACGACACGTGCCAGAGAGTTTCACCCAGTTACTTCTATACTGAGCACAATAACTTGTGGTTGGCTAACGTGTCCCTTCTAGAAAGCCATCCAGAAACAGAGAATCATAGAATCCCAGGGCTGGAAGAGACCTCAGGAGTCATTGAGACCAACCGCCTGCCCAAAGAGGACCAACCCCAGCTCAATCATCCCAGCCAGGGCTTGGTCAAGCCGCAACTTAAAAACCTCTAAGGATGGAGATTCCACCACCTCTGATGTAGTGTCAGTACCTTGCTGGTGGCTATGATTGGGCTGTGGGCTGTGGGTGACCCCTACTGGCCGGTGTCCAGAGCACTGCCCAGTAGGTGGGCTGCCTAAGACCCAACCCGTCTGACCGGTTCAGGACAGTGAGGGAACTAGGAAGTGAGTGTTGGGGGAAGGGGCAGTCTGGGCTGGAATCATGAAGGAACCAGTCTAAGGAGGGGACTGGAATCTAGGGGCCCAGGGACCCCATCTCCAGGGGTCTGAGGCATCCTGGCCCAGACTCCTGTAGACACATCACATCTATGCTGTGCTATATCCAGGAGAAGCAATAAACCCTCTCTATTCTCTGGCTGGTGGAGTCTGTTCTTGCTGCTACGGGGCTGCAGGATCAGAGGAACCCCAACACGTCATCACACCCCCTCCCTAGGGAAACCATCCCAGTGCTTCACCACCCTCCTAGGGAAATAATTTTTCCTAATATCCAACCTAGACCTCCACTTGAAACCAACCGCCATTCAGACATCAAGCCATTGATCACTACCCACTGAGCCCAACAATCTAGCAAGCTTTCCAGCCACCTTACAGTCCACTTATCCAACCCATACGTCCTTAACTGGCTAGCGGAGACACTCAGGGTTCCATGACAGGGGTGTGCAGAGAGAGGAACTTGGAGCTTTCTGGAGTAACGGGGAGCTTTGTAGCTCTAGGACAAAGCAGGAGGTGCCTGATCCCCTCCTGCGATTCCTTAGCACCTTTATCTCCAAGCACCCCACTCACTCTGAGTCCCAGGGCTCACTGCACCCACTGCTGGTAGGCAGTCCCTCCAGGGTGGAGAGCAGCAGTGGTTTAACACTGCACTACAGCTTAGGCTAGGACATGAAGATTCCCTCCGCTTTTTAGGGCAGGAGTGGTTGATGGTTTTGTTTGCCAAACACAAGGGGGTCCTGGTCTGCAGTATTCTAATACAGATTAAAAAACACTGAACTCCTACAAAATCAGGGTTGGAAGAGACTGGGAGAGATCAAATCATTAGCAATAATTCCTGCTCCAGCACTAGATGTCTGAACTGCCACTAGATGTCTGAACTGCCACTAGAAATGGAGCGAGGCAAATGACAAGATTACCAAGTTTGGGACGTCTCAGAGGGGTAGTAGCCGGGTTAGTCTGTGGCTACGTCTAGACTGCATCCCTCTGTCGACAGAGAGATGTAGATTAGGCACGTTGAAATTGCTAATGAAGCGGGGATTTAAATATCCTGCGCTTCATTAGCATAAACATGGCTGCTGCTTTTTTTCAAAACGGAGCTTGTTTGAAAAAAACCGGCAGTCTAGACGCAGATCTGTGGACGAATAAACCCTTTTTCGACAGATCCTGTATTCCTCAAAAAATGAGGTTTACAGGATCTGTCGAAAAAGGGTTTATTCTTTGACAGATCCGCGTCTAGACTGCCGTTTTTTTTTTTTAAAAGTTCAGTTTTGAAAAAAGCAGCAGCCATGTTTATGCTAACGAAGTGCGGGATATTTAAATCCCCGCTTCATTAGCAATTTCAACGTGCCTAATCTACATCTCTCTTTCGACAGAGAGGTGTAGTCTAGACACACCCTGTATGGCTACATCTACACAGCTTCCCTCTTCCACAAAAGCCTATGCAAATGAAGCGCAGATTAGCATATTGCTGCACTTCGTTTGCATAAGTAATTAGGAGCCGTTTTTGTGCAAGAGGTTGTTGCGCAAAAAGACGTCATCTACACAGTACTTTTTTGCGCAAAACCCGCATCTTGCACATGAGCCATTCTTATGAGGAAGAACGGCTCGTGTGCAAGAGGGGGGGTTTTGCTCAAAAAGGCGCTGTGTAGACGGCTCCTTTTTGTGCAAAAGACTCTTGCGCAAAAACAGCTCCTAATTACTTATGCAAATGAAGTGCGGCAATATGCTAATCTGTGCTTCATTTGCATAGGCTTTTGCGGAAGAGGGAAGCTGGGTAGACGTAGCCTACCTGAGAGGCTAACAAAAATACATCTATAGTATCATGAGCTTTGGTGGGCGCCACCCACCTATGCACAAGAGTTTGGTCCCTCAAGTTACAGTTCCTCTGAATGATAGTGTGGCTGTGAGCACCTCACTGTAGGTCCAGCGTAGACCAGCCCTTCCCAAATTTCCAGTGCCATTTCCTGCAGCACCTGAATTTCCTCAGTTTCCCCTCCTCAGCACCCAACCAGCTGTCTCTCAGGTGATGGCGGCAAGAAGCACAAACACCCTGGCCTACAGGATGCACTGTCCTGAGTCCATTTTGAGTGGAAGCCATCCTCAAGGGGTGACGCTGTTAGGCAGCGGGGCAGGGGGAAGAACGCCGATGGTGCTGTCCATGCACGTAAAGGAAGGAGCAGATCTTTCCAGCTGTCTGCGTGAGAGCAAAGACCTAGAAATGCCCTGGGCAAATGAAGTTTAGTGTTGATAAACGTAAAGTAATGCATATTGGAAAAAATAATCCCAACTATACATACAGTATGATGGGGACTCATTTAGCTACAACTACTCAAGAGAGAGATCTTGGCGTCATTGTGGATAGTTCTTTGAAAATATCCACTCAGCAGTAGTTCAAAAAACAAACAGAATGTTAGGAATCATTAAAAAAGGGATAGAGAATAAGACAGAGAATATCTTATTGCCTCTATATAAAACCATGGTATGCCCACATCTTAAATACTGCGCACAGATGTGGTCACCTCATCTCAAAAAAGATATATTGGCATTGGAAAAGGTTCAGAAAAGGGCAACAAAAATGATTGGGGGGTTGGAACCAGTCCCATATGAAGAGAGATTAAAAAGACTGGGACTTTTCAGCTTAGAAAAGAGGAGACTAAGGGGGGGATATGATAGCGATCTATAAAATCATGAGCGGTGTGGAAAAAGAAAATAAGGAAAAGTTATTTACTTGTTTCCATAATATAAGAACCAGGGGTCACCAAATGAAATTAATAGGCAGCAGGTTTAAAAGAAACAAAAGGAAGTTTTTCTTCACACAGCACACAGTCAACCTGTGGAACTCCTTGCCAGAGGATGTTGTGAAGACTAGGATTTTAACAGGGTGCAAAAAAGAGCTAGATAGATTCATGGAGGTTAGGTCCATCAATGGATATTAGCCAGGATGGGTAGGAATGGTGTCCCTAAGCCTCTGTTTGTCTGGAAATGGATGACAGGAGAGGGATCAGGTGAGGATTACCTGTTGTGTTCCCTCCTTCTGGGGTATCTGGTATTGGCCACTGTTGGCAGACTGGACACTGGGCTAGACGGACCTTTGTCTGACCCAGTATGCTTGTTCTTATGCCCAGCAACGCTGCTCTTTATCCTTCTATTGGCTCAGGGAACGCTGGTGTGAGTCTGTGTACAGGAGCCAACGACCTGTGCCCCTTGCTTGGAGACACAGGAGCAGACGGAGGCCTCCATGGAACGGAGCGGGAAAGCTGCACAGGACTGTCCTGTGACTCCAGTCCAGTGGGAAGCACTTTGATAACCTCCAGCCAGTGCTTTGGGGCAACCCGACAGCCTGGCCACACCCAGGGTCCAGAGTCAGACAGGACGCGGCAAAGAGCTGCCAAGCCTGGATGGACGGACTCGGGCTCACACGACAGGGCTGCAGGTAGCTGTGTTGATAGCGCTTTGGCTGGGATGGGCTCTGAAGCCTAGGTCCGGAGGCAGCCAAGTTCGAGCCCAAGCCACCATGACCAGCACTAGGCATAAGCACACTAAGCAATTGCTTAGGGCGCGGAGCAGCTGAAGGGAACCCTCTAGTGCTAGTATGGGGCGGGGTTGGGAGACAATGCCCAAATAGTCCTGCTTAGTGTCCCCGGCTGAGCGCCAGCACTGATCTACACAGGCATCGTTAGTGCTGGAGCATGAGTCCAAGTCTGCAAAGCCAGGCTGCATGGACACACACGCAGTAACCCCCAGCAGGAGTCACTAACTGGAGAGAACAGGGTGGGCGAGGGGACAGGGGGTAGCTCACAGCAAGTGGGGAACGGCCTAGGGAGCTCATGTCCATCCCCCGCTCAGCATCCCTGCCCTAGCTGCCCTCCGCCAGACTTCCTGACCTCAGCGCTAGCACTAAACCCCCAAATGAATGTCCTTGCTTTAAAAAGAAACAAGCCAGAAGGGAACATTGGTCTCATCCGGGAACACCCTGTGAAGTAGTGGGGGTGCGGTCTGCTCTGTAACCCGGGGTTCCCCTATGCTGTGACATGTGATTCCCACTGACTCACCCACATGCGTAATGGCCCAGACACCTAGTCCCAGCCTGAGCAGATAACAAGGCTCTTCCCAGGGAGAGCAACAAAGGAAGGGAGGAGGAGACAGCCACCTGGCTGGGGGGCAGGGCCCGGGAGCTGGGCTGTTTTTGGCTGGGAAAACATGAAGAGAAGAGACTAAGCTGAGTGCTGGGGGTTGAAGGGCCAGGGGACCCCTACCCCAAAGGGTCTGAGGCTGCCTGGCCCTGACTCCTGTAACCACATCACGTCTATGCTGTGCTGTATCCTGGAGAAGCAATAAACCCTCTCGATTCTACTGGCTGGTGGAGTCTCATCTCACTGTGGACAGGGGTGCAGGATCGGGGGGTACCCGCCACATACCCTGAGTCGGAGCCAGGCCGGGACTGTACAGACCCACGCTAGTGTGACCTCCCGGCTGCGAGGGGATTCGCTGCTCTCCGCAGTTCTCTGCATCACAGTGTTTGCGAGGAGGCGAGAGAAAACCCGCCTGTTGATAAGCAGCCAGGGAATGGATTCTATAGTTCTGCTCACAGACGTGTCAGAGGGGTTTCAAAAAGAGGCTGGGCAGCCACCTTGTTCGGATGGCTTGGACCAGGAGTGGGAAACCTAAGGCCCGGGGGCTGGATGCAGCCTGGATCCAGCTCCTGAGGCTTGGGGCTCTCCCCAGCATTGGGGAGCCCACGCTGGTGAGGGGTAGGGTTTGTTTTGGTTTGGTTTCTCACTTGTGTGCAGCCCCTGACTGATTTTTTGGAGGGTCAATAGCCCCCAACCCAAAAAAGGTTCCCTGCCCCTGGCTTAGACACAGCAAATCCTGCATCTCGGCAGAGGGCTAGATTGTCTATAGTAGGGGCGGGGAAGATCCAGCCTGCGGGCCAGATCCAGCCTGTCAAGCCTTTGAATCCAGCCCACAGGCCACCCTGCTGTGACCCTCAGGCAGGCCCCCTGCCTGCTGCAGCCCCAGGCTACTCAGAGCAGCTGGCTGCACCTTGTGCCTCTCTGAGCTGCATTCCAGGGCGGGGGGGACTTTTTTCACACTGCCCCCACCCCCAGAACAATCCTCAATAGTTGTCAATACTTGTCGCTTTATCCACCCCTGTGGAGTTTCACTCGTCTATGCCTGCCAGCGGTCTGATACTACCAGGGGTCTGACATTAGAACTGCAAGTAAATGACCTGGGGAAATCTGACCTTATGGCTGTTGCCACAGTTTTGGTGAGATGCATCTGATTGTCTGCAAGGCTACGTCTATACTGAGAGCTTTTGCACAAAAACTCGTGGAGCGTCCACACTACAAGTGCGTTTTTGTGCAAAAAAAAGTATAGGAGATCGTCAGAAGACAGGGCTTTTTGTGCAAGAGTTATTCCTCTTTCCACAGGGGGCCAGGGGCTACGTCTACACTGCAGGCTTCTTCCGCAAGAACTTTTTGCGGAAGAGATCTTCCACAAAAAGTTCTTGCACAAGAGTGCGTCCACACTGCCTTGTGCTTTTGTGCAAGAGAGTGTCCACACTGCCATGGACGCTCTTGCACAAGAAAGCTCTGATGGCCATTCACAGAATGGCTTTTTCCGATAGGGGTTTCTTGCGCAAGAAACCCCTGGTGTCCGTCCACACACGCCTTTTTACACAAGAGCTCTTGCGCGCAAAAAGGCTTATTCCTCGTGGAAAGAGGAATAACTCTAGTGCAAAAAGCCCTGTCTTCTGATGATCTACTGTACTTTTTCTTGCGCAAAAACGTGCTTGTAGTGTGGCTGCGCCGCGAGTTTTTGCACAAAAACTCTGCAGGGTAGACGTAGCCCGAGTGTCCTCTTTAGGTCTGGAGGACAGAACCTCTGGAGGGAAGACATCAAGCAGAACATCTGATCTAGGGTGAAGCTGGGGGAGCGGAGCAGGTGCCTGGGATGCCCTTCTCGTATTAGTAAATTGGTGGTGGGGATCCCAGCTAGATATTCTGGACAGAGGTCCCAGGAGGGTAGAAAACCACTGTCTTGTAGATAGGAAACCAGCATGGTTGCCCAGAGTATATCAGATCTCCATATGGACACAGGCAAGGATCTCACCACCACCACCGAATGAGAGCTCATTGGCTGGCCGCCGGGTGTGGGAGATGGATTTGTTTGCAGCAGAGAATGGAGATGCTGCTAAATCAGCTACGGGAGTTGGGCTGGTGCAGGGGAACACATGAAAGAAAGATACAAAGGGTGTATCCATGGGAACAGGATACAAAAGTGTTCCATGGTGCCCATGTACACCTACACACTACAACCTGGAAAAGGCAAACAAGAAAAGGGTGGAATCCACAAAGGCAGAGAGAGACTTAATTCCCACAGACCATTTTACAGGAAGGGAAACTGAGGTACGGAGCAGTGCCACGATGTGCCCAGGCTATGGCAGACCTAGGAATAGAACCCACAGTGCCAGAACATGTGTGCATGCACCAGAGCGGCGAACAGGGGAGACAAAAGCAGAGAAGAAAGTAAAAACTAAGTTGTGCCAGATCGCCAGTGTGATGCGAAAGGGGAAGCCCGAGGCAGGACAGCCAGGTGGGTTAGGTGTTATTTTGGGGGCAGCCTTCAGGTCATATGGAAAAGGTAGAGAGGGGAGGCAAGAGTTTGGGATGCTACTGCAGGAGGTGAGGGAGGGGAGTGTTTTGATTCCAGCACGTCTGTTCCCAACCAAACCCAGACAGCTCAGAGACGCTCACGGGAAGGATCAATAACTGAGAGACAGTAAATGGTTTTGAAACTCAAAAGGAGTTTGGCTGGAGGTCGGGTCGATTCTTGTTTAACCCATGCTGGGTCCAAGACGGGCCCGCGCACTCCCCTGCTGAGGACAGAGCCGTGCTTCGCAGGCCCACTTTTCCCACCCCGACCCGGCGCCTGCCCCTTCAGCACTGATTCCTGGGAGCATGATTCACAGCCGGTCAAGGGAGACACACAGGCTATGTCTACACTCGTGGCTTCTTGCGCAAGTACGGCCATTCTTGCGCAAGAATCTGCAGAGCGTCCACTCTGCCCTCCCGCTCTTGCGCAAGGAAATTTACAGTATGGCGTGGTAAGAGAGGGCTCCTTGTGCAAGAGCTACGCTCTTTTTTTAACAGGTGTAAGCTCTCTTGCGCAGGGGCTCTTGCGCAAAAGGGCAGTGTGGATGCTCGGCAGGGATTTCTTGCACAAGAAAGCCCTATGTCTAAAATTGCCATCAGAGCTTTCTTGCGCAAGAGAGTGTCCACACTGCCATGAGCGCTCTTGCGCAAAAGCACAGCTCGCACATGGCAGTGTGGACGTTTTCTTGCGCAAGACTTCTTGCACAAGAACACTTGCGCAAGATGTTCTTGCGCAAGAAGCCGCGAGTGTAGACAGCCACACAGTCACCGGGAATTTACAACTGACTGTCCCTGAAAGGTGTTGACAAGGAAAGGACCCCCCCACACCCACACACACACACACACACTTCTTGAAAATGAACATGAAACCACAAGCCCCCTTATCTATTGCCTGTTGACTGGCTCTTGGGAGCGCTAAACATACCAAGCCTCAGAGGCTCTGACGGGAGAAATCAAGTAAAAAATTCCTCTCTGGCCATGCGGGGGCAGGCGTGTGTGACGTAGTGGGGGTGCAGTCTGCTCTGTAACCCGGTGTCCCCCTGCGCTGTGATGTGTGATTCCCACTGACTCACCCACATCTGTATTGGCCCAGACACCTAGGACCAGCCTGGGCAGTTAGCAAAGCTCTTTCCAGGGGGAGAGACAAAGGGCGGTAGGCAGAGACGAACACCAGGTGTTGGGGGAAGGGGCAGTTGCTGGCTGGAAAACAGGAAGGGAACAACCTAAGCTGAGGACTGAGGGTGTGTGTGGGGGGGAAGGATGGACCCCCTAACCTCAGGGGTCTGAGGCATCCTGGCCTTGACTCCTGTATCCACATCATGTCTATGTTGTGCTGTACCCTCTCTATTCTACTGGCTGGCCGAGTCTGTTCTTGCTGCTACGGGGCTGCAGGACCAGGGGAACCCCGACTGTGCCGTCACAGCGTGGAAATCTGACTTCCAATCCCCGGGGAAGTAGAGAGGGACACGACTGTAGTTTCAGGCTCCCCGCTCCCTATACTGCAGGAGAAGGGTCTGGGGGTGACAGTGGCTGAATAGGGCTGAAGGTGAGAGCTAACCCACAAGCTTCAGTTGCTCCTCTTCACTTTCTGTGAGAGATGGGCACTAAACAGCTGCTGCCTTCCATCCCAGAAGTGGCTCTGCCCCATGGGAACAAGACCCAAAGTGTCCCCATGTATACCTACACAAATGCAATCTGCAAAAGGCAAAAAGGATGGAATCTACAAAGGCAAAGAGAGACTTAATTTCAACAGACCATTTTACAGATAGGGAAACTGAGGCACAGAGCAATGCTATGATGTGCCCAGGTCAACTAGGCTATGACAGAGCCAGGAATGGAATCCACACCACCAGAATCCCCAGCCAGTTACTTACCCCCATGCCAACCCTTCCTCCCGCATGCCAGGGCCATATGGGTGAGGGGGGAAATTCTAGTCATCTTGAGCTTGGCATCCGATACATTTTGGGAAAGTGACCAAACCTGGAGAAGGAGCAAGGAAGGGAGTGTTTTAGCATTGCAAAAATCCCATCTGGATTCCTTCTACCAAGCCAAAACTCAGTCAGTCCAAATCCCATACTAGTTCAGGGCTACTCAACTTTGGAAGCCCCGGGGACCACAATGATACAGCACATGCCAAGGACTGCAACTTAAGTGTGGTTGCATATGCATGCAAATATATATGCAAATATATGCAAATAACTTCTTTCACACTGGTGGGCATGAATACAAAGATTAAGGCAAGACTACACAACATGCAAGCCCCGTCTAAGTCAGGTCTGCAGTTATTAATAAAATGCAACATTTACCAGATTTCCACCCATATGACAGCACTTTTAGGGTGCGTCTATACAGCAGAGCTTAACTCAAAATAAGCTACGCAAACTGAGTTTCGACAGTTGCGTATCTTCTTTCCAAATAGCTTATTTTGAAATTGGGAGCGTCTACACGGCACTTATTTTGCAATAGAGCACTCTTCCTCCGAATTCCCTTATCCCTCGTCAATGAGAGTTACAGGAGCTGGAGTCTGAAGTCCTCCAGCTTGACAGTATTTTGACATTATTTCAAAATTGCCTGCAGTGTAGATGTGGACCTAGTAATTTCAAAATAACTAGCGTTATTATGAAATAATGTTGCTATGTAGACGTACCCTTAATGAGCAATGACAGTCGAGGAATTTAACCACTAAAACACATAGCAACGGAAGACCATTCTATTGATTACTTTTTTGTTTTGGCTTCACAACAGTCCAGGAATTTAACTACTAAAACAAATATCAACATGATTGTGAGCTGAGTGAAGGGGGAAAAAAAAAAACCTTGTGTGTTTCTTGAAGTGATTTTACACAGAATAAGTTTCCAAGCCAGAGTGCTCCAACCTGCGGACATGAGAGATCAGGGTGGCTGCCTCAACGGATTTTTGGACGGGACCCACAGGACCCAGGTGTGACGACGCGGCGGGGTTCCCCCGACTCCTGCACCCCCCGTAGTGGCACGCACAGACTCCGCCAGCCACTAGAATTGAGGGAGTGTGTTGCTTCTCCAAGGATGCAGCACAGCACAGATGTCATCTAGTTACAGGGCCAGGCCTAGGATGCCTCAGCCCCCCCCCCCCTTGAGATGGGGGAGACTGGGCCCCTAAATCCCAGCCCCTTGCTTAGGCTGCTTCCTCCATGATTCCAGACAGAAACTAAAAATCTCCTCCAGCCCTGCCCCGAGCCAGGGGCTGCACTCCGCCTGCCTCCCTTTGGCTCTCTCCCCTGGGAAGCAACTGGTCGGACAGGTTGGGAGACCCTTGCATAGTGACTCATCCGCTGTCCTGCTGGGCCGTGCTACAAACAGCCGCCAGTGGAGGTCACCCACAGCCCACTGCCCAAGCCCAGCAACCAGCAAGGCCCCACACTAGGGCAATCAGAAGGATTAGCAGGGACATGGCAGGGGGCGGCAACAGGACGTAGCCATCTCCTTTCACTCTCCTGGCAGGCGCTGTAGTGACCCAGCAGCCGGCTCCACTCTGCAGTAACAGTGAAGCAGAGCACAGCAGCCTGGGAGAGGCCGGGGGGGCACAAAAGAGCAGACTCCCGAAACTGCATGGATCTCCCCAGGGTACACCCTGAATAATATGGACACCGGGTACTCAGCCCAGCTCAGGTGGGCCTGATGCCGCACTCCCCTCTGCTTCCTAACACCGGGTAGGGACGGACAAAGCCTGAACAGACCCCCGAACCCCAGTACAGACCTTTCTTGCACCCACCTCACTGCCCGCCTCCAGCACCGCCTCTTGCCTCGCTGCCTGGCTCTGCCGCACCTCTTCCCTCACCGCCTCTTACTTCTTGCTGCTCCCGCAGACCAGACGCTCCCGTGCATGCACCGACTGGCAGCCCGGCTCAGTGCAGTACCGGCGGCACGATCCAGCCTGGCTAAGATCGCGGGGACGCATTACCGCTGGAGGCCACAGGCCGCAACAGCATATCAGCATAGCAACGTGGAGGGCAGACAGTCTGGGAAGTGCCGCAGGGTATGCTGGGAGAGGGACGTGGAGTAGAGACCTCGCCCTGCGACGTCGCAAGCCCTGGGTAAATTCAGACCGCATCATGGGCAACATAAAAAAGGGGCGCGGTCCGCATGACACCGACGGGCCACGTACTGAGTAGCCCCGCACTACACGATCACGGCCCTAAGGCAGGTCCCCCCCACAGCTGAAAGAAAAAGGCTCATCTCTCCGCTCATATAAATCCTACCACACTCCTACCACCTTCCTCACTTTACCTTCCAACACCCCTTGGATGCACGCACCCGTAGCCCTCTCCCACTTCTCCCACCCTTGCTCTGACCAAAAGGCCTTGGGGGCGCTACTCACCTCCTCCCACCTCCTCTCTTCCCGCACTTGCCCTCACCCACGGGCTCAGCACCACCTTCTCCCACCTCTCACAACCCTTCCTTCCTGCCCTCCCCTTCCTCACATCCCAGGCGCTCAAACTCACGCCTCGCAAACTCAGCCACGGGACCCCTTGGCCTGCCAAGCGCTTCCTCGGGGCTGCAGCTTCTCAGGCCCGCACAGCCTTCCTTTCCGCGCCCGCTGCACCCACCTTCCAAGCACAGCGCTTTCCAGGAGGGAAGGAGCTGCTCATGGACTCTGGCACCCAGGAAGGAGTCCCCTTGCTCGCCTTCCCACCCATCTGCTCCGCTCCCTCTCCTTCCCCAAGCCCAAGCCAGGGACAGCTGCTGGCTCTCTGCGCACACGGGCGCAATCAGGCTGCCGCTCCCTCACTAAAAAAGCCATGCCGTGACTCGGATTCGAACCGAGGTTGCTGCGGCCACAGCACAGAGTACTAACCACTATACGACCACGGCAGGGACGCAGGCCCAGCCGCACCTGAGCCGCAAAGGCTCAGCTCAGCCCTCACGCAAAGGCCGCCTCCCTCACCTAGGCCGGGGGATACTTCGCAAGTCCCCCTGGGACTCTCGCGCTCCACCTCATTCCCAAAGGAAAAGAAGACCGGAGACCGGCCTGCTGCCGCGCTTTCTCCTCAGGCGCCACCTCACGCTCCTCATGCCCTCGGCCACACTCTGCCCCTTTGTCACTCCGCAGCGTGCGCTCGACGGGCCTGTCTGGCGCTCAGGCTATACCAAGGGCAAGGCGGAGCCGGTGGCTTTGCAGGCTCCTTGTCTCTCTGCAGGTAAGAATCACCCTGCCGGGGCGGGAGTGCCGCTTGCCCAGCGGGCCAGGCGGCATCTCTTTCCCTCCGGGCAAAAAGGGGGCGGTGGCGCTCTCCCCATCAGGGAATTGAACCCTGGTCTCCCACGTGACAGGGGGGGATACTCACCACTATACTAACGAGGAAAGGAGCAGGGCCACTTGCGCCAGCCTGCTCTGCCGCACTACCTATGGCCACTGCACACCCCCACAGCACCGGCCGCCCCGGGCAGCACTCCCGCTTTGCCTTCCAACACCCCTTGGATGCACGCACCCGTAGCCCTCTCCCACTTCTCCCACCCTTGCTCTGACCAAAAGGCCTTGGGGGCGCTACTCACCTCCTCCCACCTCCTCTCTTCCCACACTTGCCCTCACCCACGGGCTCAGCACCACCTTCTCCCACCTCTCACAACCCTTCCTTCCTGCCCTCCCCCTTCCTCACATCCCAGGCGCCTCAAACTCACGCCCTCGCAAACTCAGCCACGGGACCCCTTGGCCTGCCAAGCGCTTCCTCGGGGCTGCAGCTTCTCAGGCCCGCACAGCCTTCCTTTCCGCGCCCGCTGCACCCACCTTCCAAGCACAGCGCTTTCCAGGAAGGAAGGAGCTGCTCATGGACTCTGGCACCCAGGAAGGAGTCCCTTGCTCGCCTTCCCACCCATCTGCTCCGCTCCTCTCCTTCCCAAGCCCAAGCCAGGGACAGCTGCTGGCTCTCTGCGCACACGGCGCAATCAGGCTGCCGCTCCTCACTAAAAAGCCATGCCGTGACTCGGATTCGAACCGAGGTTGCTGCGCCACAGCACAGAGTACTAACCACTATCGACCACCACGGCAGGACGCAGGCCCAGCCGCACCTGAGCCGCAAAGGCTCAGCTCAGCCCTCACGCAAAGGCCGCCTCCCTCACCTAGGCCGGGGGATACTTCGCAAGTCCCCTGGGACTCTCGCGCTCCACCTCATTCCCAAAGGAAAAGAAGACCGGAGACCGGCCTGCTGCCGCGCCGCTTTTCTCCCTCAGGCGCCACCCTCACGCTCCTCATGCCCTCGGCCACACTCTGCCCCTTTGTCACTCCGCAGCGTGCGCTCGACGGGCCTGTCTGGCGCTCAGGCTATACCAAGGGCAAGGCGGAGCCGGTGGCTTTGCAGGCTCCTTGTCTCTCTGCAGGTAAGAATCACCTGCCGGGCGGAGTGCCGCTTGCCCAGCGGGCCAGGCGGCATCTCTTTCTCCGGGCAAAAAGGGGGCGGTGGCAGAGGCGCTCTCCGTCGGGGAATTGAACCCCGGTCTCCGTGACAGGCGGGATACTCACCACTATACTAACGAGGAAAGGAGCAGGGCCACTTGCGCCAGCCTGCTCTGCCGCACTACCTATGGCCACTGCACACCCCCAGCACCGGCCGCCCCGGGCAGCACTCCCGCTTTGCCTTCCAACACCCCTTGGATGCACGCACCCGTAGCCCTCTCCCACTTCTCCCACCCTTGCTCTGACCAAAAGGCCTTGGGGGCGCTACTCACCTCCTCCCACCTCCTCTCTTCCCACACTTGCCCTCACCCACGGGCTCAGCACCACCTTCTCCCACCTCTCACAACCCTTCCTTCCTGCCCTCCCCCTTCCTCACATCCCAGGCGCCTCAAACTCACGCCCTCGCAAACTCAGCCACGGGACCCCTTGGCCTGCCAAGCGCTTCCTCGGGGCTGCAGCTTCTCAGGCCCGCACAGCCTTCCTTTCCGCGCCCGCTGCACCCACCTTCCAAGCACAGCGCTTTCCAGGAGGGAAGGAGCTGCTCATGGACTCTGGCACCCAGGAAGGAGTCCCCTTGCTCGCCTTCCCACCCATCTGCTCCGCTCCCTCTCCTTCCCCAAGCCCAAGCCAGGGACAGCTGCTGGCTCTCTGCGCACACGGGCGCAATCAGGCTGCCGCTCCCTCACTAAAAAAGCCATGCCGTGACTCGGATTCGAACCGAGGTTGCTGCGGCCACAGCACAGAGTACTAACCACTATACGACCACGGCAGGGACGCAGGCCCAGCCGCACCTGAGCCGCAAAGGCTCAGCTCAGCCCTCACGCAGGCCGCCTCCTCACCTGGGCCGGGGATACTGCAAGTCCCCTGGGACTCGCGCTCCACCTCATTCCCAAAGGAAAAGAAGACCGGAGACCGGCCTGCTGCCGCGCCGCTTTTCTCCCTCAGGCGCCACCCTCACGCTCCTCATGCCCTCGGCCACACTCTGCCCCTTTGTCACTCCGCAGCGTGCGCTCGACGGGCCTGTCTGGCGCTCAGGCTATACCAAGGGCAAGGCGGAGCCGGTGGCTTTGCAGGCTCCTTGTCTCTCTGCAGGTAAGAATCACCCTGCCGGGGCGGGAGTGCCGCTTGCCCAGCGGGCCAGGCGGCATCTCTTTCCCTCCGGGCAAAAAGGGGGCGGTGGCAGAGGCGCTCTCCCCGTTGGGGAATTGAACCCCGGTCTCCCGCGTGACAGGCGGGGATACTCACCACTATACTAACGAGGAAAGGAGCAGGGCCACTTGCGCCAGCCTGCTCTGCCGCACTACCTATGGCCACTGCACACCCCCCACCCCCACACACAGCACCGGCCGCCCCGGGCAGCACTCCCGCTTTGCCTTCCAACACCCCTTGGATGCACGCACCCGTAGCCCTCTCCCACTTCTCCCACCCTTGCTCTGACCAAAAGGCCTTGGGGGCGCTACTCACCTCCTCCCACCTCCTCTCTTCCCACACTTGCCCTCACCCACGGGCTCAGCACCACCTTCTCCCACCTCTCACAACCCTTCCTTCCTGCCCTCCCTTCCTCACATCCCAGGCGCCTCAAACTCACGCCCTGCAAACTCAGCCACGGGACCCCTTGGCCTGCCAAGCGCTTCCTCGGGCTGCAGCTTCTCAGGCCCGCACAGCCTTCCTTTCCGCGCCCTGCCACCTTCCAAGCACAGCGCTTTTCAGGAGGGAAGGAGCTGCTCATGGACTCTGGCACCCAGGAAGGAGTCCCTTGCTCGCCTTCCCACCCATCTGCTCCGCTCCTCTCCTTCCCAAGCCCAAGCCAGGGACAGCTGCTGGCTCTCTGCGCACACGGCGCAATCAGGCTGCCGCTCCCTCACTAAAAAGCCATGCCGTGACTCGGATTCGAACCGAGGTTGCTGCGGCCACAGCACAGAGTACTAACCACTATACGACCACGGCAGGACGCAGGCCCAGCCGCACCTGCTCAGCCCTCACGCAAAGGCCGCCTCCCTCACCTAGGCCGGGGATGCCTCAAGTCCCCTGGGACTCTCGCGCTCCACCTCATTCCCAAAGGAAAGAAGACCGGAGACCGGCCTGCTGCCGCGCGCTTTTCTCCTCAGGCGCCACCCTCACGCTCCTCATGCCCTCGGCCACACTCTGCCCCTTTGTCACTCCGCAGCGTGCGCTCGACGGGCCTGTCTGGCGCTCAGGCTATACCAAGGGCAAGGCGGGCCGGTGGCTTTGCAGGCTCCTTGTCTCTCTGCAGGTAAGAATCACCCTGCCGGGCGGAGTGCCGCTTGCCCAGCGGGCCAGGCGGCATCTCTTTCCCTCCGGGCAAAGGGGCGGTGGCGCTCTCCCCATCAGGAATTGAACCCGGTCTCCGCGTGACAGGGGATACTCACCACTATACTAACGAGGAAAGGAGCAGGGCCACTTGCGCCAGCCTGCTCTGCCGCACTACCTATGGCCACTGCACCCCCACAGCACCGGCCGCCCCGGGCAGCACTCCCGCTTTGCCTTCCAACACCCCTTGGATGCACGCACCGTAGCCCTCTCCCACTTCTCCACCTTGCTCTGACCAAAGGCCTTGGGGCGCTACTCACCTCCTCCCACCTCCTCTCTTGCCCTCACCCTGGGCTCAGCACCACCTTCTCCCACCTCTCACAACCCTTCCTTCCTGCCCTCCCCCTTCCTCACATCCCAGGCGCTCAAACTCACGCCGCAAACTCAGCCACGGGACCCCTTGGCCTGCCAAGCGCTCCTCGGGCTGCAGCTTCAGGCCCGCACAGCCTTCCTTTCCGCGCTCGCTGCACTCCACCTTCCAAGCACAGCGCTTTCCAGGAGGGAAGGAGCTGCTCATGGACTCTGGCACCCAGGAAGGAGTCCCTTGCTCGCCTTCCCACCCATCTGCTCCGCCTCCTTCCCCAAGCCCAAGCCAGGGACAGCTGCTGGCTCTCTGCGCACACGGGCAATCAGGCTGCCGCTCCTCACTAAAAAGCCATGCCGTGACTGGATTCGAACCGAGGTTGCTGCGCCACAGCACAGAGTACTAACCACTATACGACCACGGCAGGACGCAGGCCCAGCCGCACCTGAGCCGCAAAGGCTCAGCTCAGCCCTCACGCAAAGGCCGCCTCCTCACCTAGGCCGGGGATACTGCAAGTCCCCTGGGACTCTCGCGCTCCACCTCATTCCCAAAGGAAAAGAAGACCGAGACCTGCCTGCTGCCGCGCCGCTTTCTCCTCAGGCGCCACCTCACGCTCCTCATGCCTCGGCCACACTCTGCCCCTTTGTCACCCGCAGCGCGCCGACGGGCCTGTCTGGCGCCAGGCTATACCAAGGGCAAGGCGGAGCCGGTGGCTTTGCAGGCCTTTTGTCTCTGCAGGTAAGAATCACCCTGCCGGGCGGGAGTGCCGCTGCCCAGCGGGCCAGGCGGCATCTCTTTCTCCGGCAAAAGGGGGCGGTGGCGGAGGCGCTCTCCCGCCGGGAATTGAACCCCGGTCTCCGCGTGACAGGCGGGGATACTCACCACTATACTAACGAGGAAAGGAGCAGGGCCACTTGCGCCAGCCTGCTCTGCCGCACTACCTATGGCCACTGCACCCCCCCACAGCACCGGCCGCCCCGGCAGCACTCCCGCTTTGCCTTCCAACACCCCTTGATGCACGCACCGTAGCCCTCTCCCACTTCTCCCACCCTTGCTCTGACCAAAAGGCCTTGGGGCGCTACTCACCTCCTCCCACCTCCTCTCTTCCCACACTTGCCCTCACCCACGGGCTCAGCACCACCTTCTCCCACCTCTCACAACCCTTCCTTCCTGCCCTCCCTTCCTCACATCCCAGGCGCTCAAACTCACGCCTCGCAAACTCAGCCACGGGACCCCTTGGCCTGCCCGCGCTCGGGCTGCAGCTTCAGGCCCGCACAGCCTTCCTTTCCGCGCCCGCTGCACCCACCTTCCAAGCACAGCGCTTTCCAGGAGGGAAGGAGCTGCTCATGGACTCTGGCACCCAGGAAGGAGTCCCCTTGCTCGCCTTCCCACCCATCTGCTCCGCCTCCTCTCCTTCCCAAGCCCAAGCCTGCCAGGGACAGCTGCTGGCTCTCTGCGCACACGGGCGCAATCAGGCTGCCGCCCTCACTAAAAAGCCATGCCGTGACTCGGATTCGAACCGAGGTTGCTGCGCCACAGCACAGAGTACTAACCACTATACGACCACGGCAGGGACGCAGGCCCAGCCGCACCTGAGCCGCAAAGGCTCAGCTCAGCCCTCACGCAAAGGCCGCCTCCCTCACCTAGGCCGGGGGATACTTCGCAAGTCCCCCTGGGACTCTCGCGCTCCACCTCATTCCCAAAGGAAAAGAAGACCGGAGACCGGCCTGCTGCCGCGCCGCTTTTCTCCCTCAGGCGCCACCCTCACGCTCCTCATGCCCTCGGCCACACTCTGCCCCTTTGTCACGCCGCAGCGTGCGCTCGACGGGCCTGTCTGGCGCTCAGGCTATACCAAGGGCAAGGCGGAGCCGGTGGCTTTGCAGGCTCCTTGTCTCTCTGCAGGTAAGAATCACCCTGCCGGGGCGGGAGTGCCGCTTGCCCAGCGGGCCAGGCGGCATCTCTTTCCCTCCGGGCAAAAAGGGGGCGGTGGCGGAGGCGCTCTCCCGTCGGGGAATTGAACCCCGGTCTCCCGTGACAGGCGGGGATACTCACCACTATACTAACGAGGAAAGGAGCAGGGCCACTTGCGCCAGCCTGCTCTGCCGCACTACCTATGGCCACTGCACACCCCCCCCCCCCACAGCACCGGCCGCCCCGGGCAGCACTCCGCTTTGCCTTCCAACACCCCTTGGATGCACGCACCGTAGCCTCTCCACTTCTCCCACCCTTGCTCTGACCAAAAGGCCTTGGGGCGCTACTCACCTCCTCCCACCTCCTCTCTTCCCACACTTGCCCCTCACCCACGGGCTCAGCACCACCTTCTCCCACCTCTCACAACCCTTCCTTCCTGCCCTCCCCTTCCTCACATCCCAGGCGCTCAAACTCACGCCTCGCAAACTCAGCCACGGGACCCTTGGCCTGCCAAGCGCTCGGGCTGCAGCTTCTCAGGCCCGCACAGCCTTCCTTTCCGCCTGCTGCACTCCACCTTCCAAGCACAGCGCTTTCCAGGAGGGAAGGAGCTGCTCATGGACTCTGGCACCCAGGAAGGAGTCCTTGCTCGCCTTCCCACCCATCTGCTCCGCTCCTCTCCTTCCCCAAGCCCAAGCCAGGGACAGCTGCTGGCTCTCTGCACACGGCGCAATCAGGCTGCCGCCTCACTAAAAGCCATGCCGTGACTCGGATTCAACCGAGGTTGCTGCGGCCACAGCACAGAGTACTAACCACTATACGACCACGGCAGGGACGCAGGCCCAGCCGCACCTGAGCCGCAGGCTCAGCTCAGCCTCACGCAAAGGCCGCCTCACCTAGGCCGGGATACTTCGCAAGTCCCCTGGGACTCTCGCTCCACCTCATTCCCAAAGGAAAAGAAGACCGAGACCGGCCTGCTGCCGCGCCGCTTTCTCCTCAGGCGCCACCTCACGCCTCATGCCTCGGCCACACTCTGCCCCTTTGTCACCCGCAGCGTGCGCCGACGGGCCTGTCTGGCGCTCAGGCTATACCAAGGGCAAGGCGGAGCCGGTGGCTTTGCAGGCTCCTTGTCTCTCTGCAGGTAAGAATCACCCTGCCGGGGCGGGAGTGCCGCTTGCCCAGCGGGCCAGGCGGCATCTCTTTCTCCGGGCAAAAGGGGGCGTGGCGGAGGCGCTCTCCCGCCGGGAATTGAACCCCGGTCTCCCGCGTGACAGGCGGGATACTCACCACTATACTAACGAGGAAAGGAGCAGGCCACTTGCGCCAGCCTGCTCTGCCGCACTACCTATGGCCACTGCACACCCCACAGCACCGCCGCCCGGCAGCACTCCCGCTTTGCCTTCCAACACCCCTTGGATGCACGCACCCGTAGCCCTCTCTCCCACTTCTCCCACCCTTGCTCTGACCAAAAGGCCTTGGGGCGCTACTCACCTCCTCCCACCTCCTCTCTTCCCACACTTGCCCTCACCCACGGGCTCAGCACCACCTTCTCCCACCTCTCACAACCCTTCCTTCCTGCCCTCCCCTTCCTCACATCCCAGGCGCTCAAACTCACGCCTCGCAAACTCAGCCACGGACCCTTGGCCTGCCAAGCGCTTCCTCGGGCTGCAGCTTCAGGCCCGCACAGCCTTCCTTTCCGCGCCGCTGCACTCCACCTTCCAAGCACAGCGCTTCCAGGAGGGAAGGAGCTGCTCATGGACTCTGGCACCCAGGAAGGAGTCCCCTTGCTCGCCTTCCCACCCATCTGCTCCGCTCCTCTCCTTCCCAAGCCTTCCAAGCCAGGGACAGCTGCTGGCTCTCTGCGCACACGGGCGCAATCAGGCTGCCGCCCTCACTAAAAAGCCATGCCGTGACTCGGATTCGAACCGAGGTTGCTGCGCCACAGCACAGAGTACTAACCACTATACGACCACGGCAGGGACGCAGGCCCAGCCGCACCTGAGCCGCAAAGGCTCAGCTCAGCCTCACGCAGCGCCGCCTCACCTAGGCCGGGGATACTTCGCAAGTCCCCTGGGACTCTCGCCCACCTCATTCCCAAAGGAAAAGAAGACCGAGACCGCCTGCTGCCGCGCCGCTTTCTCCTCAGGCGCCACCTCACGCTCCTCATGCCTCGGCCACACTCTGCCCCTTTGTCACTCCGCAGCGCAGCGCCTGACGGGCCTGTCTGGCGCTCAGGCTATACCAAGGGCAAGGCGGAGCCGGTGGCTTTGCAGGCTCTTTGTCTCTCTGCAGGTAAGAATCACCTGCCGGGCGGGAGTGCCGCTGCCCAGCGGGCCAGGCGGCATCTCTTTCCTCCGGGCAAAAGGGGCGGTGGCGGAGGCGCCTCCTGGCCGGGAATTGAACCCCGGTCTCCCGCGTGACAGGCGGGATACTCACCACTATACTAACGAGGAAAGGAGCAGGGCCACTTGCGCCAGCCTGCTCTGCCGCACTACCTATGGCCACTGCACCCCCCACAGCACCGGCCGCCCCGGCAGCACTCCCGCTTTGCCTTCCAACACCCCTTGGATGCACGCACCGTAGCCCTCTCCCACTTCTCCCACCCTTGCTCTGACTAAAAGGCCTTGGGGCGCTACTCACCTCCTCCCACCTCCTCTCTTCCCACACTTGCCCTCACCCACGGGCTCAGCACCACCTTCTCCCACCTCTCACAACCCTTCCTTCCTGCCCTCCCCTTCCTCACATCCCAGGCGCTCAAACTCACGCCTCGCAAACTCAGCCACGGACCCTTGGCCTGCCAAGCGCTTCCTCGGGCTGCAGCTTCTCAGGCCCGCACAGCCTTCCTTTCCGCGCCACTGCACTCCACCTTCCAAGCACAGCGCTTTCCAGGAGGGAAGGAGCTGCTCATGGACTCTGGCACCCAGGAAGGAGTCCCCTTGCTCGCCTTCCCACCCATCTGCTCCGCCCCTCTCCTTCCCCAAGCCTGCCAGGGACAGCTGCTGGCTCTCTGCGCACACGGCGCAATCAGGCTGCCGCCTCACTAAAAAGCCATGCCGTGACTCGGATTCGAACCGAGGTTGCTGCGCCACAGCACAGAGTACTAACCACTATACGACCACGGCAGGACGCAGGCCCAGCCGCACCTGAGCCGCAGGCTCAGCTCAGCCCTCACGCAAAGGCCGCCTCCTCACCTAGGCCGGGATACTGTCCCCTGGGACTCTCGCGCTCCACCTCATTCCCAAAGGAAAAGAAGACCGAGACTGCCTGCTGCCGCGCCGCTTTCTCCTCAGGCGCCACCTCACGCCTCATGCCCTCGGCCACACTCTGCCTTTGTCACTCCGCAGCGGCCGACGGGCCTGTCTGGCGCCAGGCTATACCAAGGGCAAGGCGGAGCCGGTGGCTTTGCAGGCTCCTTGTCTCTCTGCAGGTAAGAATCACCCTGCCGGGCGGGAGTGCTTGCCCAGCGGGCCAGGCGGCATCTCTTCTCCTCCGGGCAAAAGGGGGCGGTGGCGGAGGCGCCTCCCGGGGAATTGAACTCCCGGTCTCCCGCGTGACAGGCGGGATACTCACCACTATACTAACGAGGAAAGGAGCAGGGCCACTTGCGCCAGCCTGCTCTGCCGCACTACCTATGGCCACTGCACCCCCCCACAGCACCGGCCGCCCCGGGCAGCACTCCCGCTTTGCCTTCCAACACCCCTTGGATGCACGCACCCGTAGCCCTCTCCCACTTCTCCCACCCTTGCTCTGACCAAAAGGCCTTGGGGGCGCTACTCACCTCCTCCCACCTCCTCTCTTCCCACACTTGCCCTCACCCACGGGCTCAGCACCACCTTCTCCCACCTCTCACAACCCTTCCTTCCTGCCCTCCCCCTTCCTCACATCCCAGGCGCCTCAAACTCACGCCTCGCAAACTCAGCCACGGGACCCCTTGGCCTGCCAAGCGCTTCCTCGGGCTGCAGCTTCAGGCCCGCACAGCCTTCCTTTCCGCGCCCGCTGCACTCCACCTTCCAAGCACAGCGCTTTCCAGGAGGGAAGGAGCTGCTCATGGACTCTGGCACCCAGGAAGGAGTCCTTGCTCGCCTTCCCACCCATCTGCTCCGCTCCCTCTCCTTCCCAAGCCCAAGCCAGGGACAGCTGCTGGCTCTCTGCGCACACGGCGCAATCAGGCTGCCGCCCCTCACTAAAAGCCATGCCGTGACTCGGATTCGAACCGAGGTTGCTGCGCCACAGCACAGAGTACTAACCACTATACGACCACGGCAGGACGCAGGCCCAGCCGCACCTGAGCCGCAAAGGCTCAGCTCAGCCTCACGCAGGCCGCCTCACCTAGGCCGGGGGATACTTCGCAAGTCCCCCTGGGACTCTCGCGCTCCACCTCATTCCCAAAGGAAAAGAAGACCGGAGACCGGCCTGCTGCCGCGCCGCTTTTCTCCTCAGGCGCCACCTCACGCTCCTCATGCCCTCGGCCACACTCTGCCCCTTTGTCACGCCGCAGCGCGCTGACGGGCCTGTCTGGCGCTCAGGCTATACCAAGGGCAAGGCGGAGCCGGTGGCTTTGCAGGCTCCTTGTCTCTCTGCAGGTAAGAATCACCCTGCCGGGGCGGGAGTGCCGCTTGCCCAGCGGGCCAGGCGGCATCTCTTTCTCCGGGCAAAGGGGCGGTGGCGAGGCGCTCTCTGCCGGGAATTGAACCCCGGTCTCCGCGTGACAGGCGGGGATACTCACCACTATACTAACGAGGAAAGGAGCAGGGCCACTTGCGCCAGCCTGCTCTGCCGCACTACCTATGGCCACTGCACCCCACCCCACAGCACCGGCCGCCCGGGCAGCACTCCCGCTTTGCCTTCCAACACCCCTTTGATGCACGCACCGTAGCCCTCTCCCACTTCTCCCACCCTTGCTCTGACCAAAAGGCCTTGGGGCGCTACTCACCTCCTCCCACCTCCTCTCTTCCCACACTTGCCCTCACCCACGGGCTCAGCACCACCTTCTCCCACCTCTCACAACCCTTCCTTCCTGCCCTCCTTCCTCACATCCCAGGCGCCTCAAACTCACGCCCTCGCAAACTCAGCCACGGGACCCCTTGGCCTGCCAAGCGCTCGGGCTGCAGCTTCTCAGGCCCGCACAGCCTTCCTTTCCGCGCCGCTGCACTCCACCTTCCAAGCACAGCGCTTTCCAGGAGGGAAGGAGCTGCTCATGGACTCTGGCACCCAGGAAGGAGTCCTTGCTCGCCTTCCCACCCATCTGCTCCGCTCCTCTCCTTCCCCAAGCCCAAGCCAGGGACAGCTGCTGGCTCTCTGCGCACACGGGCGCAATCAGGCTGCCGCTCCTCACTAAAAAGCCATGCCGTGACTCGGATTCAACCGAGGTTGCTGCGGCCACAGCACAGAGTACTAACCACTATCGACCACGGCAGGACGCAGGCCCAGCCGCACCTGAGCCGCAAAGGCTCAGCTCAGCCCTCACGCAAAGGCCGCCTCCCTCACCTAGGCCGGGATACTTCGCAAGTCCCCCTGGGACTCTCGCGCTCCACCTCATTCCCAAAGGAAAAGAAGACCGGAGACCGGCCTGCTGCCGCGCCGCTTTTCTCCCTCAGGCGCCACCCTCACGCTCCTCATGCCCTCGGCCACACTCTGCCCCTTTGTCACTCCGCAGCGTGCGCTCGACGGGCCTGTCTGGCGCTCAGGCTATACCAAGGGCAAGGCGGAGCCGGTGGCTTTGCAGGCTCCTTGTCTCTCTGCAGGTAAGAATCACCCTGCCGGGGCGGGAGTGCCGCTTGCCCAGCGGGCCAGGCGGCATCTCTTCTCCGGGCAAGGGGCGGTGGCGGAGGCGCTCTCCCGTCGGGGAATTGAACCCCGGTCTCCCGCGTGACAGGCGGGATACTCACCACTATACTAACGAGGAAAGGAGCAGGCCACTTGCGCCAGCCTGCTCTGCCGCACTACCTATGGCCACTGCACCCCACAGCACCGGCCGCCTGGCAGCACTCCCGCTTTGCCTTCCAACACCCTTGGATGCACGCACCCGTAGCCCTCTCCCACTTCTCCCACCCTTGCTCTGACCAAAAGGCCTTGGGGCGCTACTCACCTCCTCCCACCTCCTCTCTTCCCACACTTGCCTCACCCACGGGCTCAGCACCACCTTCTCCCACCTCTCACAACCCTTCCTTCCTGCCCTCCCCCTTCCTCACATCCCAGGCGCCTCAAACTCACGCCCTCGCAAACTCAGCCACGGGACCCTTGGCCTGCCAAGCGCTCGGGCTGCAGCTTCTCAGGCCCGCACAGCCTTCCTTTCCGCGCTGCACTCCACCTTCCAAGCACAGCGCTTTCCAGGAGGGAAGGAGCTGCTCATGGACTCTGGCACCCAGGAAGGAGTCCCTTGCTCGCCTTCCCACCCATCTGCTCCGCTCCTCTCCTTCCCCAAGCCCAAGCCAGGGACAGCTGCTGGCTCTCTGCGCACACGGGCGCAATCAGGCTGCCGCTCCCTCACTAAAAAAGCCATGCCGTGACTCGGATTCGAACCGAGGTTGCTGCGGCCACAGCACAGAGTACTAACCACTATACGACCACGGCAGGGACGCAGGCCCAGCCGCACCTGAGCCGCAAAGGCTCAGCTCAGCCCTCACGCAAAGGCCGCCTCCCTCACCTAGGCCGGGGGATACTTCGCAAGTCCCCCTGGGACTCTCGCGCTCCACCTCATTCCCAAAGGAAAAGAAGACCGGAGACCGGCCTGCTGCCGCGCCGCTTTCTCCTCAGGCGCCACCCTCACGCTCCTCATGCCCTCGGCCACACTCTGCCCCTTTGTCACCCGCAGCGTGCGCCGACGGGCCTGTCTGGCGCTCAGGCTATACCAAGGGCAAGGCGGAGCCGTGGCTTTGCAGGCTCCTTGTCTCTCTGCAGGTAAGAATCACCCTGCCGGGCGGGAGTGCCGCTTGCCCAGCGGGCCAGGCGGCATCTCTTTCTCCGGGCAAGGGGCGGTGGCGGAGGCGCTCTCCCGCCGGGGAATTGAACCCCGGTCTCCCGCGTGACAGGCGGGATACTCACCACTATACTAACGAGGAAAGGAGCAGGCCACTTGCGCCAGCCTGCTCTGCCGCACTACCTATGGCCACTGCACCCCCACAGCACCGGCCGCCCGGGCAGCACTCCCGCTTTGCCTTCCAACACCCCTTGGATGCACGCACCCGTAGCCCTCTCCCACTTCTCCCACCCTTGCTCTGACCAAAAGGCCTTGGGGGCGCTACTCACCTCCTCCCACCTCCTCTCTTCCCACACTTGCCCTCACCCACGGGCTCAGCACCACCTTCTCCCACCTCTCACAACCCTTCCTTCCTGCCCTCCCCCTTCCTCACATCCCAGGCGCCTCAAACTCACGCCCGCAAACTCAGCCACGGGACCCCTTGGCCTGCCAAGCGCTTCCTCGGGCTGCAGCTTCAGGCCCGCACAGCCTTCCTTTCCGCGCCACTGCACTCCACCTTCCAAGCACAGCGCTTTCCAGGAGGGAAGGAGCTGCTCATGGACTCTGGCACCCAGGAAGGAGTCCCCTTGCTCGCCTTCCCACCCATCTGCTCCGCTCCCTCTCCTTCCCCAAGCCCAAGCCAGGGACAGCTGCTGGCTCTCTGCGCACACGGGCGCAATCAGGCTGCCGCTCCCTCACTAAAAAAGCCATGCCGTGACTCGGATTCGAACCGAGGTTGCTGCGGCCACAGCACAGAGTACTAACCACTATACGACCACGGCAGGGACGCAGGCCCAGCCGCACCTGAGCCGCAAAGGCTCAGCTCAGCCCTCACGCAAAGGCCGCCTCCCTCACCTAGGCCGGGGGATACTTCGCAAGTCCCCCTGGGACTCTCGCGCTCCACCTCATTCCCAAAGGAAAAGAAGACCGGAGACCGGCCTGCTGCCGCGCCGCTTTTCTCCCTCAGGCGCCACCTCACGCTCCTCATGCCTCGGCCACACTCTGCCCCTTTGTCACTCCGCAGCGCAGCGCTGACGGGCCTGTCTGGCGCTCAGGCTATACCAAGGGCAAGGCGGAGCCGGTGGCTTTGCAGGCCTTTGTCTCTCTGCAGGTAAGAATCACCCTGCCGGGCGGAGTGCCGCTTGCCCAGCGGGCCAGGCGGCATCTCTTTCTCCGGGCAAAAGGGGCGTGGCGGAGGCGCTCCCCGTCGGGAATTGAACCCCGGTCTCCCGCGTGACAGGCGGGGATACTCACCACTATACTAACGAGGAAAGGAGCAGGGCCACTTGCGCCAGCCTGCTCTGCCGCACTACCTATGGCCACTGCACCCCCCACACAGCACCGGCCGCCCCGGGCAGCACTCCCGCTTTGCCTTCCAACACCCCTTGGATGCACGCACCCGTAGCCCTCTCCCACTTCTCCCACCCTTGCTCTGACCAAAAGGCCTTGGGGGCGCTACTCACCTCCTCCCACCTCCTCTCTTCCCACACTTGCCCTCACCCACGGGCTCAGCACCACCTTCTCCCACCTCTCACAACCCTTCCTTCCTGCCCTCCCCTTCCTCACATCCCAGGCGCCTCAAACTCACGCCTCGCAAACTCAGCCACGGACCCTTGGCCTGCCAAGCGCTTCCTCGGGCTGCAGCTTCAGGCCCGCACAGCCTTCCTTTCCGCGCCGCTGCACTCCACCTTCCAAGCACAGCGCTTTCCAGGAGGGAAGGAGCTGCTCATGGACTCTGGCACCCAGGAAGGAGTCCCTTGCTCGCCTTCCCACCCATCTGCTCCGCTCCTCTCCTTCCCCAAGCCTGCCAGGGACAGCTGCTGGCTCTCTGCGCACACGGCGCAATCAGGCTGCCGCCTCCTCACTAAAAAAGCCATGCCGTGACTCGGATTCGAACCGAGGTTGCTGCGGCCACAGCACAGAGTACTAACCACTATACGACCACGGCAGGGACGCAGGCCCAGCCGCACCTGAGCCGCAAAGGCTCAGCTCAGCCCTCACGCAGGCCGCCTCCTCACCTAGGCCGGGATACTCGCAAGTCCCCTGGGACTCTCGCGCTCCACCTCATTCCCAAAGGAAAAGAAGACCGAGACCGCCTGCTGCCGCGCCGCTTTTCTCCCTCAGGCGCCACCTCACGCTCCTCATGCCTCGGCCACACTCTGCCCCTTTGTCACTCCGCAGCGGCCGACGGGCCTGTCTGGCGCTCAGGCTATACCAAGGGCAAGGCGGAGCCGGTGGCTTTGCAGGCTCCTTGTCTCTCTGCAGGTAAGAATCACCCTGCCGGGCGGGAGTGCCGCTGCCCAGCGGGCCAGGCGGCATCTCTTTCTCCGGGCAAAAAGGGGCGGTGGCGGAGGCGCTCTCCGCCGGGGAATTGAACCCGGTCTCCGCGTGACAGGCGGGGATACTCACCACTATACTAACGAGGAAAGGAGCAGGGCCACTTGCGCCAGCCTGCTCTGCCGCACTACCTATGGCCACTGCACCCCCCCCCACAGCACCGGCCGCCCCGGGCAGCACTCCCGCTTTGCCTTCCAACACCCCTTGGATGCACGCACCCGTAGCCCTCTCCCACTTCTCCCACCCTTGCTCTGACCAAAAGGCCTTGGGGGCGCTACTCACCTCCTCCCACCTCCTCTTCCCACACTTGCCCTCACCCACGGGCTCAGCACCACCTTCTCCCACCTCTCACAACCCTTCCTTCCTGCCCTCCCCCTTCCTCACATCCCAGGCGCCTCAAACTCACGCCCTCGCAAACTCAGCCACGGGACCCCTTGGCCTGCCAAGCGCTTCCTCGGGCTGCAGCTCAGGCCCGCACAGCCTTCCTTTCCGCGCTGCACTCCACCTTCCAAGCACAGCGCTTTCCAGGAGGGAAGGAGCTGCTCATGGACTCTGGCACCCAGGAAGGAGTCCCCTTGCTCGCCTTCCCACCCATCTGCTCCGCTCCCTCTCCTTCCCCAAGCCCAAGCCAGGGACAGCTGCTGGCTCTCTGCGCACACGGGCGCAATCAGGCTGCCGCTCCCTCACTAAAAAAGCCATGCCGTGACTCGGATTCGAACCGAGGTTGCTGCGGCCACAGCACAGAGTACTAACCACTATACGACCACGGCAGGGACGCAGGCCCAGCCGCACCTGAGCCGCAAAGGCTCAGCTCAGCCCTCACGCAAAGGCCGCCTCCCTCACCTAGGCCGGGGGATACTTCGCAAGTCCCCCTGGGACTCTCGCGCTCCACCTCATTCCCAAAGGAAAAGAAGACCGAGACTGCCTGCTGCCGCGCCGCTTTCTCCTCAGGCGCCACCCTCACGCTCCTCATGCCTCGGCCACACTCTGCCCCTTTGTCACGCCGCAGCGCAGCGCCGACGGGCCTGTCTGGCGCTCAGGCTATACCAAGGGCAAGGCGGAGCCGGTGGCTTTGCAGGCTCCTTGTCTCTCTGCAGGTAAGAATCACCCTGCCGGGGCGGGAGTGCCGCTTGCCCAGCGGGCCAGGCGGCATCTCTTTCCCTCCGGCAAAGGGGGCGTGGCGGAGGCGCTCTCCGTCGGGAATTGAACCCCGGTCTCCCGCGTGACAGGCGGGGATACTCACCACTATACTAACGAGGAAAGGAGCAGGGCCACTTGCGCCAGCCTGCTCTGCCGCACTACCTATGGCCACTGCACACCCCCCCACAGCACCGCCGCCTGGCAGCACTCCCGCTTTGCCTTCCAACACCCCTTGGATGCACGCACCGTAGCCCTCTCCCACTTCTCCCACCCTTGCTCTGACCAAAAGGCCTTGGGGCGCTACTCACCTCCTCCCACCTCCTCTCTTCCCACACTTGCCCTCACCCACGGGCTCAGCACCACCTTCTCCCACCTCTCACAACCCTTCCTTCCTGCCCTCCCCCTTCCTCACATCCCAGGCGCCTCAAACTCACGCCCTCGCAAACTCAGCCACGGGACCCCTTGGCCTGCCAAGCGCTTCCTCGGGGCTGCAGCTTCTCAGGCCCGCACAGCCTTCCTTTCCGCGCCCGCTGCACCCACCTTCCAAGCACAGCGCTTTCCAGGAGGGAAGGAGCTGCTCATGGACTCTGGCACCCAGGAAGGAGTCCCTTGCTCGCCTTCCCACCCATCTGCTCCGCTCCTCTCCTTCCCCAAGCCCAAGCCAGGGACAGCTGCTGGCTCTCTGCGCACACGGCGCAATCAGGCTGCCGCCTCACTAAAAGCCATGCCGTGACTCGGATTCGAACCGAGGCTGCGCGCCACAGCACAGAGTACTAACCACTATACGACCACGGCAGGGACGCAGGCCCAGCCGCACCTGAGCCGCAAAGGCTCAGCTCAGCCCTCACGCAAAGGCCGCCTCCCTCACCTAGGCCGGGGGATACTTCGCAAGTCCCCCTGGGACTCTCGCTCCACCTCATTCCCAAAGGAAAAGAAGACCGAGACCGCCTGCTGCCGCGCCGCTTTCTCCTCAGGCGCCACCCTCACGCTCCTCATGCCCTCGGCCACACTCTGCCCCTTTGTCACTCCGCAGCGCGGCGCTGACGGGCCTGTCTGGCGCTCAGGCTATACCAAGGGCAAGGCGGAGCCGGTGGCTTTGCAGGCTCCTTGTCTCTCTGCAGGTAAGAATCACCCTGCCGGGGCGGGAGTGCCGCTTGCCCAGCGGGCCAGGCGGCATCTCTTTCCCTCCGGGCAAAAAGGGGGCGGTGGCGGAGGCGCTCTCCCCGTCGGGGAATTGAACCCCGGTCTCCCGCGTGACAGGCGGGGATACTCACCACTATACTAACGAGGAAAGGAGCAGGGCCACTTGCGCCAGCCTGCTCTGCCGCACTACCTATGGCCACTGCACCCCCCACAGCACCGGCCGCCCCGGGCAGCACTCCCGCTTTGCCTTCCAACACCCCTTGGATGCACGCACCCGTAGCCCTCTCCCACTTCTCCCACCCTTGCTCTGACCAAAAGGCCTTGGGGGCGCTACTCACCTCCTCCCACCTCCTCTCTTCCCACACTTGCCCTCACCCACGGGCTCAGCACCACCTTCTCCCACCTCTCACAACCCTTCCTTCCTGCCCTCCCCTTCCTCACATCCCAGGCGCCTCAAACTCACGCCGCAAACTCAGCCACGGACCCCTTGGCCTGCCAAGCGCTTCCTCGGGGCTGCAGCTTCAGGCCCGCACAGCCTTCCTTTCCGCGCCCGCTGCACTCCACCTTCCAAGCACAGCGCTTCCAGGAGGGAAGGAGCTGCTCATGGACTCTGGCACCCAGGAAGGAGTCCTTGCTCGCCTTCCCACCCATCTGCTCCGCTCCTCTCCTTCCCCAAGCCCAAGCCAGCCAGGACAGCTGCTGGCTCTCTGCGCACACGGCGCAATCAGGCTGCCGCCTCACTAAAAAGCCATGCCGTGACTCGGATTCGAACCGAGGTTGCTGCGCCACAGCACAGAGTACTAACCACTATACGACCACGGCAGGACGCAGGCCCAGCCGCACCTGAGCCGCAAGGCTCAGCTCAGCCCTCACGCAAAGGCCGCCTCCCTCACCTGGGCCGGGGATGCCAAGTCCCCTGGGACTCTCGCTCCACCTCATTCCCAAAGGAAAAGAAGACCGGAGACCGGCCTGCTGCGCGCGCTTTTCTCCCTCAGGCGCCACCCTCACGCTCCTCATGCCCTCGGCCACCTCTGCCCCTTTGTCACGCCGCCGCGGCGTGCGCTCGGGCCTGTCTGGCGCTCAGGCTATACCAAGGGCAAGGCGGGCGGTGGCTTTGCAGGCTCCTTGTCTCTCTGCAGGTAAGAATCACCCTGCCGGGGCGGGAGTGCCGCTTGCCCAGCGGGCCAGGCGGCATCTCTTTCCTCCGGGCAAGGGGCGGTGGCGGGCGCTCTCCCGTCGGGGAATTGAACCCGGTCTCCGCGTGACAGGCGGGGATACTCACCACTATACTAACGAGGAAAGGCAGGGCCACTTGCCAGCCTGCTCTGCACTACCTATGGCCACTGCACCCCCACAGCACCGGCCGCCCGGGCAGCACTCCGCTTTGCCTTCCAACACCCCTTGGATGCACGCACCGTAGCCCTCTCCACTTCTCCCACCCTTGCTCTGACCAAAGGCCTTGGGGCGCTACTCACCTCCTCCCACCTCCTCTCTTCCACACTTGCCCTCACCCACGGGCTCAGCACCACCTTCTCCCACCTCTCACAACCCTTCCTTCCTGCCCTCCCCTTCCTCACATCCCAGGCGCCTCAAACTCACGCCCTCGCAAACTCAGCCACGGGACCCCTTGGCCTGCCAGCGCTTCCTCGGGGCTGCAGCTTCTCAGGCCCGCACAGCCTTCCTTTCGCGCCCGCTGCGCCACCTTCAAGCACAGCGCTTTCAGGAGGAAGGGCTGCTCATGGACTCTGGCACCCAGGAAGAGTCCCTTGCTCGCCTTCCCACCCATCTGCTCCGCTCCTCTCCTTCCCCAAGCCCAAGCCAGGGACAGCTGCTGGCTCTCTGCGCACATCAGGCGCAATCAGGCTACCGCTCCTCACTAAAAAGCCATGCCGTGACTCGGTTGAACCGAGGTTGCTGCGCCACAGCACAGAGTACTAACCACTATACGACCACGGCAGGGCGCAGGCCCAGCCGCACCTGAGCAAAGGCTCAGCTCAGCCCTCACGCCAAGGCCGCCTCCCTCACCTGGGCCGGGGATGCAAGTCCCCTGGGACTCTCGCGCTCCACCTCATTCCCAAAGGAAAAGAAGACCGGGAGACCGGCCTGCTGCCGCGCTTTTCTCCCTCAGGCGCCACCCTCACGCTCCTCATGCCCTCGGCCACCTCTGCCCCTTTGTCACGCCGCAGCGTGCGCTCGGAGCCTGTCTGGCGCTCAGGCTATACCAAGGGCAAGGCGGGCCGGTGGCTTTGCAGGCTCCTTGTCTCTCTGCAGGTAAGAATCACCCTGCCGGGGCGGAGTGCCGCTTGCCCAGCGGGCCAGGCGGCATCTCTTTCCCTCCGGGCAAAGGGGCGGTGGCGGAGGCGCTCTCCCGTCGGGGGTGAACGGTCTCCGCGTGACAGGCGGGGATACTCACCACTATACTAACGAGGAAAGGAGCAGGGCCACTTGCGCCAGCCTGCTCTGCCGCACTACCTATGGCCACTGCACCCCAGCACCGGCGCCCGGGCAGCACTCCTTTGCCTTCCAACACCCCTTGGATGCACGCACCGTAGCCCTCTCCCTTCTCCCACCCTTGCTCTGACCAAAAGGCCTTGGGGCGCTACTCACCTCCTCCCACCTCCTCTCTTCCCACACTTGCCCTCACCCACGGGCTCAGCACCACCTTCTCCCACCTCTCACAACCCTTCCTTCCTGCCCTCCCCTTCCTCACATCCCAGGCGCCTCAAACTCACGCCCTCAAACTCAGCCACGGGACCCCTTGGCCTGCCAAGCGCTTCCTCGGGGCTGCAGCTTCTCAGGCCCGCACAGCCTTCCTTTCCGCGCCCGCTGCCACCTTCAAGCACAGCGCTTTCCAGGAGGAAGGAGCTGCTCATGGACTCTGGCACCCAGGAAGAGTCCTTGCTCGCCTTCCCACCCATCTGCTCCGCTCCTCTCCTTCCCCAAGCCCAAGCCAGGGACAGCTGCTGGCTCTCTGCGCGCCTGCAGGCGCAATCAGGCTACGCTCCCTCACTAAAAAGCCATGCCGTGACTCAGTTTGAACCGAGGTTGCTGCGGCCACAGCACAGAGTACTAACCACTATCGACCACGGCAGGGACGCAGGCCCAGCCGCACCTGAGCCGCAAAGGCTCAGCTCAGCCCTCACGCAAAGGCCGCCTCCCTCACCTAGGCCGGGGGATACTTCGCAAGTCCCCCTGGGACTCTCGCGCTCCACCTCATTCCCAAAGGAAAAGAAGACCGGAGACCGGCCTGCTGCCGCGCCGCTTTTCTCCCTCAGGCGCCACCCTCACGCTCCTCATGCCTCGGCCACACTCTGCCCTTTGTCACTCCGCAGCGTGCGCTCGGCGGGCCTGTCTGGCGCTCAGGCTATACCAAGGGCAAGGCGGAGCCGGTGGCTTTGCAGGCTCCTTGTCTCTCTGCAGGTAAGAATCACCCTGCCGGGCGGGAGTGCCGCTTGCCCAGCCAGGCGGCATCTCTTTCCCTCCGGGCAAAAAGGGGGCGGTGGCGCTCTCCCCGTCGGGGAATTGAACCCCGGTCTCCCGCGTGACAGGCGGGGATACTCACCACTATACTAACGAGGAAAGGAGCAGGGCCACTTGCGCCAGCCTGCTCTGCCGCACTACCTATGGCCACTGCACCCCACCCCCACAGCACCGGCCGCCCGGGCAGCACTCCGCTTTGCCTTCCAACACCCCCTTGGATGCACGCACCGTAGCCCTCTCCCACTTCTCCCACCCTTGCTCTGACCAAAAGGCCTTGGGGCGCTACTCACCTCCTCCCACCTCCTCTCTTCCCACACTTGCCCTCACCCACGGGCTCAGCACCACCTTCTCCCACCTCTCACAACCCTTCCTTCCTGCCCTCCCCTTCCTCACATCCCAGGCGCCTCAAACTCACGCCCGCAAACTCAGCCACGGGACCCCTTGGCCTGCCAAGCGCTTCCTCGGGGCTGCAGCTTCTCAGGCCCGCACAGCCTTCCTTTCCGCGCCGCTGCCACCTTCAAGCACAGCGCTTTCCAGGAGGAAGGAGCTGCTCATGGACTCTGGCACCCAGGAAGGAGTCCCCTTGCTCGCCTTCCCACCCATCTGCTCCGCTCCCTCTCCTTCCCCAAGCCCAAGCCAGGGACAGCTGCTGGCTCTCTGCGCTGCAGGCGCAATCAGGCTACCGCTCCTCACTAAAAAGCCATGCCGTGGCTCGGTTCGAACCGAGGTTGCTGCGGCCACAGCACAGAGTACTAACCACTATCGACCACGGCAGGGCGCAGGCCCAGCCGCACCTGAGCCGCAAAGGCTCAGCTCAGCCCTCACGCCAAGGCCGCCTCCCTCACCTGGGCCGGGGATGCCATAAGTCCCCTGGGACTCTCGCGCTCCACCTCATTCCCAAAGGAAAGACCGGAGACCGGCCTGCTGCGCGCGCTTTTCTCCCTCAGGCGCCACCCTCACGCTCCTCATGCCCTCGGCCACACTCTGCCCCTTTGTCACTCCAGCGTGCGCTCGGCCAGGCCTGTCTGGCGCTCAGGCTATACCAAGGGCAAGGCGGAGCCGGTGGCTTTGCAGGCTCCTTGTCTCTCTGCAGGTAAGAATCACCCTGCCGGGGCGGGAGTGCCGCTTGCCCAGCGGGCCAGGCGGCATCTCTTTCCCTCCGGGCAAAAAGGGGGCGGTGGCGGAGGCGCTCTCCCCGTCGGGGAATTGAACCCCGGTCTCCCGCGTGACAGGCGGGGATACTCACCACTATACTAACGAGGAAAGGAGCAGGGCCACTTGCGCCAGCCTGCTCTGCCGCACTACCTATGGCCACTGCACCCTCCCCCAGCACCGGCCGCCCGGGCAGCACTCCGCTTTGCCTTCCAGCACCCCTTGGATGCACGCACCGTAGCCCTCTCCACTTCTCCCACCCTTGCTCTGACCAAAAGGCCTTGGGGGCGCTACTCACCTCCTCCCACCTCCTCTCTTCCCACACTTGCCCTCACCCACGGGCTCAGCACCACCTTCTCCCACCTCTCACAACCCTTCCTTCCTGCCCTCCCCCTTCCTCACATCCCAGGCGCCTCAAACTCACGCCCTCGCAAACTCAGCCACGGGACCCCTTGGCCTGCCAAGCGCTTCCTCGGGGCTGCAGCTTCTCAGGCCCGCACAGCCTTCCTTTCGCGCCCGCTGCCACCTTCCAAGCTGGCGCTTTCCAGGAGGAAGGAGCTGCTCATGGACTCTGGCACCCAGGAAGGAGTCCTTGCTCGCCTTCCCACCCATCTGCTCCGCTCCTCTCCTTCCCCAAGCCCAAGCCAGGGACAGCTGCTGGCTCTCTCTGCGGCGCAATCAGGCTACCGCTCCTCACTAAAAAGCCGTGACTCGGATTCGAACCGAGGTTGCTGCGGCCACAGCACAGAGTACTAACCACTATCGACCACGGCAGGGCGCAGGCCCAGCCGCACCTGAGCCGCAAGGCTCAGCTCAGCCCTCACGCAGGCCGCCTCCTCACCTGGGCCGGGGATGCAAGTCCCCTGGGACTCTCGCGCTCCACCTCATTCCCAAAGGAAAAGAGACCGGAGAACCGGCCTGCTGCCGCGCGCTTTTCTCCCTCAGGCGCCACCCTCACGCTCCTCATGCCCTCGGCCACCTCTGCCCCTTTGTCACGCGCAGCGTCGCTCGGCCAGGCCTGTCTGGCGCTCAGGCTATACCAAGGGCAAGGCGGGCCGGTGGCTTTGCAGGCTCCTTGTCTCTCTGCAGGTAAGAATCACCCTGCCGGGGCGAGTGCCGCTTGCCCAGCGGGCCAGGCGGCATCTCTTTCCCTCCGGGCAAAAGGGCGGTGGCGGGCGCTCTCCCGTCGGGGAATTGAACCCGGTCTCGCGTGACAGGCGGGGATACTCACCACTATACTAACGAGGAAGGAGCAGGGCCACTTGCCAGCCTGCTCTGCCGCACTACCTATGGCCACTGCACCCCCCACAGCACCGGCGCCCGGCAGCACTCGCTTTGCCTTCCAACACCCCTTGGATGCACGCACCGTAGCCCTCTCCCTTCTCCCACCCTTGCTCTGACCAAAAGGCCTTGGGGCGCTACTCACCTCCTCCACCTCCTCTCTTCCCACACTTGCCCTCACCCACGGGCTCAGCACCACCTTCTCCCACCTCACAACCCTTCCTTCCTGCCCTCCCCCTCCTCCCAGGCGCCTCAAACTCACGCCCTGCAAACTCAGCCACGGGACCCCTTGGCCTGCCAGCGCTTCCTCGGGGCTGCAGCTTCTCAGGCCGCACAGCCTTCCTTTCGCGCCCGCTGCCACCTTCAAGCACAGCGCTTTCCAGGAGGAAGGAGCTGCTCATGGACTCTGGCACCCAGGAAGGAGTCCCTTGCTCGCCTTCCACCCATCTGCTCCGCTCCTCTCCTTCCCCAAGCCCAAGCCAGGGACAGCTGCTGGCTCTCTGCGCACCTGGGCGCAATCAGGCTACCGCTCCTCACTAAAAAGCCATGCCGTGGACTCAGATTCGAACCGAGGTTGCTGCGCCACAGCACAGAGTACTAACCACTATCGACCACGGCAGGACGCAGGCCCAGCCGCACCTGAGCCGCAAAGGCTCAGCTCAGCCCTCACGCAAAGGCCGCCTCCTCACCTGGGCCGGGGATGCCGCAAGTCCCCTGGGACTCTCGCGCTCCACCTCATTCCCAAAGGAAAAGACCGGAGACCGGCCTGCTGCGCGCTTTTCTCCCTCAGGCGCCACCCTCACGCTCCTCATGCCCTCGGCCACACTCTGCCCCTTTGTCACTCCGCAGCGTGCGCTCGACGGGCCTGTCTGGCGCTCAGGCTATACCAAGGGCAAGGCGGAGCCGGTGGCTTTGCAGGCTCCTTGTCTCTCTGCAGGTAAGAATCACCCTGCCGGGGCGGGAGTGCCGCTTGCCCAGCGGGCCAGGCGGCATCTCTTTCCCCTCCGGGCAAGGGGGCGGTGGCGGGCGCTCTCCCGTCGATTGAACCCGGTCTCAGCGTGACAGGCGGGGATACTCACCACTATACTAACGAGGAAAGGCAGGGCCACTTGCGCCAGCCTGCTCTGCCGCACTACCTATGGCCACTGCACCCCCCCCACACAGCACCCGGCCGCCCGGGCAGCACTCCTTTGCCTTCCAACACCCCTTGGATGCACGCACCGTAGCCCTCTCCCACTTCTCCCACCCTTGCTCTGACCAAAAGGCCTTGGGGCGCTACTCACCTCCTCCCACCTCCTCTCTTCCCACACTTGCCCTCACCCACGGGCTCAGCACCACCTTCTCCCACCTCTCACAACCCTTCCTTCCTGCCTCCCCCTTCCTCACATCCCAGGCGCCTCAAACTCACGCCCTCGCAAACTCAGCCACGGGACCCTTGGCCTGCCAGCGCTTCCTCGGGGCTGCAGCTTCTCAGGCCCGCACAGCCTTCCTTTCCGCGCCCGCTGCCCACCTTCAAGCACAGCGCTTTCCAGGAGGAAGGAGCTGCTCATGGACTCTGGCACCCAGGAAGAGTCCTTGCTCGCCTTCCCACCCATCTGCTCCGCTCCCTCTCCTTCCCCAAGCCCAAGCCAGGGACAGCTGCTGGCTCTCTGCGCTGCAGGCGCAATCAGGCTACGCTCCTCACTAAAAAAGCCATGCCGTGACTCGGATTCGAACCGAGGTTGCTGCGGCCACAGCACAGAGTACTAACCACTATCGACCACGGCGGCAGGGGCGCAGGCCCAGCCGCACCTGAGCCGCAAGGCTCAGCTCAGCCCCTCACGCAAGGCCGCCTCCCTCACCTGGGCCGGGGATGCCCGTCCCCTGGGACTCTCGCGCTCCACCTCATTCCCAAAGGAAAAGACCGGAGACCGGCCTGCTGCGCGCGCTTTTCTCCCTCAGGCGCCACCCTCCTCCTCATGCCCTCGGCCACACTCTGCCCCTTTGTCACGCCGCGGCGTGCTCGTGAGCCTGTCTGGCGCTCAGGCTATACCAAGGGCAAGGCGGGCCGGTGGCTTGCAGGCTCCTTGTCTCTCTGCAGGTAAGAATCACCCTGCCGGGGCGGGAGTGCCGCTTGCCCAGCAGACCAGGCGGCATCTCTTTCCCTCCGGGCAAAAGGGGCGGTGGCGGGCGCTCTCCCGTCGGAATTGAACCCGGTCTCCAGCGTGACAGGCGGGGATACTCACCACTATACTAACGAGGAAAGGAGCAGGGCCACTTGCGCCAGCCTGCTCTGCCGCACTACCTATGGCCACTGCACCCCCAGCACACGGCCGCCCGGGCAGCACTCCCGCTTTGCCTTCCAACACCTTGGATGCACGCACCCGTAGCCCTCTCCACTTCTCCCACCCTTGCTCTGACCAAAAGGCCTTGGGGCGCTACTCACCTCCTCCCACCTCCTCTCTTCCCACACTTGCCCTCACCCACGGGCTCAGCACCACCTTCTCCCACCTCTCACAGCCCTTCCTTCCTGCCCTCCCCCTTCCTCACATCCCAGGCGCCTCAAACTCACGCCCTCAAACTCAGCCACGGGACCCCTTGGCCTGCCAGCGCTTCCTCGGGGCTGCAGCTTCTCAGGCCCGCACAGCCTTCCTTTCGCGCCCGCTGCCACCTTCAAGCACAGCGCTTTCCAGGAGGGAAGGAGCTGCTCATGGACTCTGGCACCCAGGAAGGAGTCCCCTTGCTCGCCTTCCCACCCATCTGCTCCGCTCCCTCTCCTTCCCCAAGCCCAAGCCAGGGACAGCTGCTGGCTCTCTGCGCACACGGGCGCAATCAGGCTGCCGCTCCCTCACTAAAAAAGCCATGCCGTGACTCGGATTCGAACCGAGGTTGCTGCGGCCACAGCACAGAGTACTAACCACTATCGACCACGGCAGGCGCAGGCCCAGCCGCACCTGAGCCGCAAGGCTCAGCTCAGCCCTCACGCCAAAGGCCGCCTCCCTCACCTGGGCCGGGGATGCCGCCAAGTCCCCTGGGACTCTCGCGCTCCACCTCATTCCCAAAGGAAAAGACCGGAGACCGGCCTGCTGCGCGCGCTTTTCTCCCTCAGGCGCCACCCTCACGCTCCTCATGCCCTCGGCCACTCTGCCCCTTTGTCACTCCATGCGGCGTGCGCTCGGCGGGCCTGTCTGGCGCTCAGGCTATACCAAGGGCAAGGCGGGCCGGTGGCTTTGCAGGCTCCTTGTCTCTCTGCAGGTAAGAATCACCCTGCCGGGCGGGAGTGCCGCTTGCCCAGCGGGCCAGGCGGCATCTCTTTCCCTCGGGCAAAGGGGCGGTGGCGGGCGCTCTCCCGTCGAGGTGAACCCGGTCTGCGTGACAGGCGGGATACTCACCACTATACTAACGAGGAAAGGAGCAGGGCCACTTGCGCCAGCCTGCTCTGCCGCACTACCTATGGCCACTGCACCTCCCCCACAGCACCGGCCGCCCGGGCAGCACTCCCTTGCCTTCCAACACCCCTTGGATGCACGCACCCGTAGCCCTCTCCACTTCTCCCACCCTTGCTCTGACCAAAGGCCTTGGGGCGCTACTCACCTCCTCCCACCTCCTCTCTTCCCACACTTGCCCTCACCCACGGGCTCAGCACCACCTTCTCCCACCTCTCACAACCCTTCCTTCCTGCCCTCCCCCTTCCTCACATCCCAGGCGCCTCAAACTCACGCCCTGAAACTCAGCCACGGGACCCCTTGGCCTGCCAGCGCTTCCTCGGGGCTGCAGCTTCTCAGGCCCGCACAGCCTTCCTTTCGCGCCCGCTGCCACCTTCAAGCACAGCGCTTTCCAGGAGGAAGGAGCTGCTCATGGACTCTGGCACCCAGGAAGAGTCCCTTGCTCGCCTTCCCACCCATCTGCTCCTCCTCTCCTTCCCCAAGCCCAAGCCAGGGACAGCTGCTGGCTCTCTGCGCTGCAGGCGCAATCAGGCTACCCGCTCCTCACTAAAAAGCCATGCCGTGACTCGGATTCGAACCGAGGTTGCTGCGGCCACAGCACAGAGTACTAACCACTATCGACCACGGCAGGGCGCAGGCCCAGCCGCACCTGAGCCGCAAAGGCTCAGCTCAGCCCTCACGCAAAGGCCGCCTCCTCCTCACCTGGGCGGGGATGCCGCAAGTCCCCTGGGACTCTCGCGCTCCACCTCATTCCCAAAGGAAAGAAGACCGGAGACCGGCCTGCTGCGCGCGCTTTTCTCCCTCAGGCGCCACCCTCACGCTCCTCATGCCCTCGGCCACACTCTGCCTTTGTCACGCGCGTCTGCCTCGGCGAGCCTGTCTGGGCGCTCAGGCTATACCAAGGGCAAGGCGGGCGGTGGCTTTGCAGGCTCCTTGTCTCTCTGCAGGTAGAATCACCCTGCCGGGGCGGGAGTGCCGCTTGCCCAGCGGGCCAGGCGGCATCTCTTTCCCTCCGGGCAAAAAGGCGGTGGCGAGGCGCTCTCCCGTCGGGGTGAACCCCCGGTCTCCCGCGTGACAGGCGGGCTACTCACCACTATACTAACGAGGAAAGGAGCAGGGCCACTTGCGCCAGCCTGCTCTGCCGCACTACCTATGGCCACTGCACCTCCCCAGCACCGGCCGCCCCCAAATTGGGGACCCTGTGCTGGCACTCCAGCCCCCCTGCCACTGCCCACCCACCGGGCTGGAGCACACAAAATCTACTTGCCTGGGCCCCCTGAGGCTCTGGTGTGTGAGGGAAATGTGGAGAGTGTCTTTCTCCTTCTCAGTCAGGGGCTTCCCACTTATGTGCAGCCTGAGACTGATTTTTTTTTGTGGGTCAGCATCTCCCAACCCAAAAAAGCGTTCTGCCCCCCTGCCGTAAAGGGACGGGCTGAGGGGAAAACTCAGGGGTTGCATCCACTCAAGTGACAGCAGGAGATGCCACCTAGTTTGGCGTTGGGGATTCAACTTAAAGGAGGGCAGGCAGGGTTGATGCAGGAGCCAGCCAAGTTGGGGCTTCGGGCAAACTTGCTGAGCCTTTGGCATTCCGTGGCTTGAGTTTTCATCATGTTTGTGTAGAGGATAAATATCGCCTAGAGGAGAAAACACCAGGATCCTCTCCCCAGCGTGTCACGAGACGGAGGGAGGGTTTTGAAGTCCCTCTCGCAAGAGAGCAATCCTCTGCTTGCTGCTAGGCAGCACTTGGCACTCTCTCCCGGGCACACGGTGCCAGACTCCCATCCAAGTATTTGCCGAAGCCGAAAGAGCCTGGAGTTGTTGAGGCTGCAGGATCATTTTACTAGACGTGAACTGGCCGCTTGTAGCGAAGAGCATAAAAGCAGCTGTCGGGAGGATAAGAGTCAGAGACGTGTGCAAAACCACTGAAACGGAACAGCAAGGCTGCAGTTGACTAGACTGGGACTCACAGTGCTCCTGGGACTGGGGGAGGAGAGAACTCCAAATAGCCACACGTTTTGGCACAGGCTATTGGGATGGGAGAGGTCCTAGGCAGGAGCACAGTTACTTGGGCTGGAACCCTCCATTTTTCTCGTTGCAAACATATAACATGCTCTAAGAGGCAACACAGTGGAAACAGATCGATGATGTGCAGTGTTGCCCCACGCTGAATAGGTAAGAGGAAAGCCAAAATACAAATGTGGCTGGCAAACAATGCAGTCCTGTATTGTAAAGGAGAAAAAAGGGCTTCCTGACCTCAGCCAGTTTGTACCCTGAAGCATGAGGATTGGGAATTGCTATATTTTAATCTTTGCTCAGTGTCGCTTCAGTTACTATTGTAAATACATAAGCCTGTTATGGCTTCCAGCTGATGGAGTTACTCCTTTGCATCAAGTGCTGCTTCAGAGCTGGAAGGCATCAGGTTCTATTCCAGCTGAGAAGCTATGCTAGGGTACAGCTAGACTACACGCATTTTGCGTACCTTTTTCTGATTTTTTTGTTGGAAGAGGATATTTGGCCCGTCTAGATGGGGCCAAATGTCGGAAAAAAACCATCTTTTGGAAGCCCCCTTCTTCCTCATAGAACAAAGAATACGGGGGCTTCTGAAAGAGCGTGTCTGCAAAAAAAAACGGAAGAGCAAACGCGTTCCCTGGATGCGGTGGAGTTTTTTAAACTCCGCAATCTAGTACCCTTAGGGGGCAGCAGGTTTCTATGGGGATTTGAACTGCTCTGGACTTTGTTTAGATGCTCATAAGCATCTCCTGACAAGGGTGGTGTGTGATGCGATGTATTAGACCTACCCTGTCAGTACCTGACCCCCTACAGAAGAGAAAAAACACATACTGCTGCTGCTAGATTAAGAAGCCACTAGTTAGTTCAGCACCAAACGCAAAGGCCTTTAGCACCTGAAGGTTCAGGCTCAAATCCCACTGACAACCCATGGTAGCAATCAGGGCACCTTCTACACCACTTCCCTTTGGGGACTTTCCCGAACAATAGTCCATTGTTCCAATATCCTGCATGAGTGAGTTCCATATGTTAACTGCACTGCATTTTCAAGAGCTCATTTTCTTTGCTCTGTTCTAAATCCGCTCCGAGTGCCCTCTTCGTGAGGTGACTTTCATGCCACCCTTGTCATAACCCCTCTCAACCCTCTGCTGGATGACACAGTCCTTTCCATTTTAGTCTCCTTACTGGGGGAAGTCATGTGATCATGAGAATTGGAGGAGAAGTTCAGAACAGCGATGTGGTACATTGGCTCTGACAGAACAGTCAGGGAAAGCTTGAGGAACACTGCGTGCCCCGTCTAGCAGCTCATACACATGACTAAATAGCAGCCTACTGCAGCAGCCAGCTACTGGAGTTACTCCTATGCCTTAAAAAGGGCAGGCATCTGTATTGTGGTGCTGGAGATCCACAGTTCAAACCCTGCTAATGACTTTGCAGCATGAGTGTGTTGTTCCAGGCACAGATTGCTAACAAAATACAAGCATCTCCCATGCTAGATAAGATGCAGTGGCTAGAAGGGTTTGTTTAGCAAGGATCACGGACACAGGCACAGCCTGTGGATCTCTGTCCAACACACCCACACTGCTTAACATCCCCAAACATGGTACTTGGGGTTATTGGAACATAACGCTCTGGTAACTAATCAGTTCTCCAGGCAGTGTCAGGAAATAAATCAGTGGGGAACACAGCACCTCCATCTGCTATACACTTGCTTGCACTCAAAAATCCTAGCCTAGAAGCACCCCAGAAATAGTTACCCACAGTCTGAGGTTGTACTGGGTGACAGCAGCAGGGTTCTGGTGACCAGCCTTACACCCAGCCACTGGAGAATATGGTGCCAGTCTCCTTGCTCACAGAAAATCTGAAGTGGGTTGTGCCCCCGAAAGCTCACGATACCCTCTACGTGTTTTGTTAGGGTACATCCACACCACATAGCTATTTCGGGACACCGGAGGTATCCCAAAATAACTACCCCGTGTCTACACAAGCTGCCTCTTATTTTGAAATATTTTTTGGAAATAACAGGCGCACTATTTCACCATCCCGGTAAACCTTGTTGCACGAGGGATAAGAATGGCTCGAAATACAGCGTTATTTCAAAATTCGGTGTTGTGTAGATGCGCCAAATTTCAAAATAGCCTATAGATTCGAAATAAGAGACACAATTTGCGCTACGCAAATTATTTTGAGTTTAGGGTGCTGTGTAGATGCACACGTAGTCTCTAAGGGTATGTCTAAACTACAAGCCTCTTTTGAAAGAGATCATCTAGACAGCCACCAGGGTTTCAAAAAAGTGATCCACTTTTTTGAAAGGGAGTACTCAGGCTATCTGGATGCTCTCTTTCGAAAAAGCCCTGGTTGTGCTCAAGAATGCCTTTTTTTGAAAGAGCTCTTTCGAAAAAAGGCGTTCTTCTTGGTAAAAGTAGGTTTACCAAATTCTTTCAATTTAATTTTGAAAGAACACGACGGCAGTCTAAATGCAGGTTAAGTTTTTTTTAAAAAGGCCACTTTTTTCGGAAAAACTCAGTAGTCTAGACACGCCCTAAGGTGCTGCAAGACTATTTGTTGTTTTTTACGTTTTTCCAGTTACACACTAACTCGGCTCCCCCTCTGAAGCTTTAGAAAATCCAAAGTTCACCAAAGCGCACTCTCTAACACAACTCTTTTTTTTAATATTCACTTCAAAACAAAGCACTCATGGTAACTTCTAATAAGCTGGGGTTTCCCCTAGCAACAGCAAAGAACTCCTAATTTCTACTTATCAGCAAAGCAGATTCCAATACCACACAAACAAAGGGACCCAGACTCAAGGTTAAAGTTTCACACTCCTCCCTCTCCCCTGTCCCCCCCGGCCCCCTCCTGCCATGAATCTCTCCTCGTTAGTAACTCAGCCCTGGTCTACACTAGGACTTTATTTCAAAAGAACCCCCTTTAGGTTGAATTTAGAAGCGGCGTGTCAACACTACCAAGCCTGTTATTTCAAAATAACGGGCCGAGGAATTCAAAATCTGTACTCCGGCTTTTCATCAGGAATAACACCAATTCCAAAATAGTTATTTTGAAGTAAGGGTAGTGTGGACACTCTGGTACCGCTACTTCAAAATAACTTCTCCCCGGGGTCATTTGAACTAATTACTCCCCAGTGCTTCCTGGGGCTCAAAGGCTACGCCTACACTGCAAGGTTTGTTTTTGCGCAAAAACTGGTGGAGCGTCCACACCTCAAATACGCCTTTGTGCAAGTAAATCAACAGTAAAATGGCAGAAGAGAGGGCTTTTTCCGGCGTAGATAAACCTCCTTTTTATGAGGCATAACTCCTTTTTACACTACAGCTATTGCGCAAAAAGGCAAGTGTGGACACTCCAGAGGGGTTTCTTGCTCCAGAAACTCCTATCGGAAAAAGCACAGGTGCTCTGATGGCTTTTCTGTGAATGGCCATCAGAGCTTTCTTGCGCAAGAGCGTCCATGCAGTGTGGACGCTCTCTTGTACAAAAGCACATCGCTTTTGCAATGTGCTTTGAGGTGTGGACGTGCTCTTGCGCAAGAAGTTTTTGCACAAAAACTTGAAATTAATCCGAGGCAGGCTCCCCTAATGTGGATGCGCTACCTCGACTTAGAGCCCCAGGGAGCACTGGGGAGTCATTAGTTTGAATGACTCTGGGGAGGAGCTATTTCGAAATAGCAGCACCAGAGCGTCCACACAACCGCTATTTCGAAAGTAGCGTTATTCCCCGAGGAAAGCAGGAGGACAGATTTCAAAATAAACGTCCCATTATTTCCAAACAACGGGCTTGGCCGTGTGGACGCGCCGCCCATGAATTTGACCTAAGGGGGTTATTTCGAAATAAATCCCTCGTGTAGACCAGGGCTCAGTGTGCTCAGGGACAGAGTTAAGACATCAAGACAGCAGCCTCCACTGAGTCCCCAGCTGATTCCACAAGCCACCGGTGGCGCCTCTGCCCACTGATTACACCGCCAAGGGAGCCAGCACGGCGGCATGCTGGTTACTAGTGGTAAGTGGCAGAGCCCCGCCAGCTCCCGATACCAAAGCCAGAAGGAGGCGAGACAGTTTCCTCTGCTCAGTGTAGAGAGCTGGCGACGTGGGGCCACAGGGGTCCCAGCATGGTCCCAGCATGGGACGTGGAAGAGAAGATCCCAGCCCAGCATGGGAAAAGGGATGAGCTACAAGTTATTGTGTACTGGGGCACATTTCAAAGCCGGTCCCTTTGCCGCAGTCCTGTGCATTTAAGCAAAAAAAACAACCATAAAAACAAAACAAAACAGGTTGGCCATATGGGAACCTGTCAGGGCTGTCAGAGGCACTTGAAATGTCATAGCCACCAAAGAAGCTACAGACCCTTACCACTCACACTAAAGGAGAATCTGTTTGCTGTACAGGGCTTCTGACACACAATGACTCCGTTTGGAATCCATACAGGAAAGGGGAATTGTGCACCAACTGTACAGTACAGTAATTCTTCTCTCTTTGTCCCCTTCTCTTTTAGACCTCAGGGCAAGCATTATTTTCAGTAACAGCTGTCATTGGAGCTGTCTGATCCTGGCAGTATTGCTGACAGGTCATGACTTTGTCTGAGCTTTTGGAAGGCAGAGAGAGTGTTGGATGGGGTTATATTTCAGGCAGCTCAGTGTTTTATTATTTTGGGGGAGTTGTTGCCATGATCTGTTAGGGATAGGATGTGATCCTGTCACCGTGGGTCTGACGTCTGCTTTTCATCTCCATGCAAACATGAGTATTTCCCCAAAGAAAGTATTAGGGATCTGTCGCTCCTCCCACGACAGATGCAGCTTAAGGTGCAGTCCGAAGCGAGGTTCCAGGGTGAATTTCCACCCACAGCAGCCTAGCTCTCACGGGTGGCACTTGGCCAGAACTCCAACAAGAGCCGTCAAGAGAAATTTAGCACCAGTAGTGGGGGTAGGAGGCTGAGCGGGAAATTGGGACACCATTGTTTTGTTCCCAGCTCTGGGGTGGAAGTCTAGAGATGAAAGCCAGGGCACATCAGAGACAGGACACATGGGTTCTGGGTCTCAGCTCTCCCACTGACTCACTGGGTTGACCCCACATGCACCCCCACCCCCAAAGAAGAGAGGGAACTTCAATTATTTTAATGCCTAGAGAAGGAATCATAGAATCATAGAATCCTAGGACTGGAAGGGACCTCGAGAGGTCATCGAGTGCAGTCCCCTGCCCTCATGGCAGGACCAAATACTGTCTAGACCATCCCTGATAGACATTTATCTAACTTACTCTTAAATATCTCCAGAGATGGAGATTCCACAATCTCCCTGGGCAATTTATTCCAGTGTCTGACTACCCTGACAGTTAGGAAGTTTTTCCTAATGTCCAACCTAAACCTCCCTTGCTGCAGTTTAAGCCCATTGCTTCTTGTTCTATCCTCAGAGGCCAAGATGAACAAGTTTTCTCCCTCCTCCTTATGACACCCTTTTAGATACCAAAGAAAAGTGAAATCCTCACTGCTCCTAAGAACTGGGCTTGGCAAAACCCCACACGCTCCACCAGAGCCTTTGTTAGCTCTGGATGGGAGGGGGTATAGGAGTGGGCTGGGGGTGAAGGTGTGAGGTCTGGGCAGGAGGTAGGGTGCAGGAGAGGATTGGGGTGCGGGGTCTGCTCTGGAGTTTGGGTGCAGGAGGGGACAGGGGATTGGGGCACTTACTTGGTGCAGCTCCTGTTTGACGGGGGAGCGCCACCTCCCACTGCTCCCATTAACCATTTTTGCCAGCCAATGGGAGCGATGGGGGTAGAGCCTGCAGGCGAGTGTAGGGACAGAGCTTCCCTGTGCTAGCTCTGCTGTTCCCTCAGCCAGAGGGGAGGGGGAAGGGCAACATGCCCCCCGAATGCAATTAAAATACCAAACCAAGCAACAAATAGCAACAGTAGCAAACATTTGTTTCAAAACATCTTAGACAGGAAAAAATTCATCTAAGACTTTTTTTTTCCCCCTATGAGAGAAGTCAGAGGGAAATGGTTTATGCAGGAACAGAGGGTTAGGCAGTGGTGGGCAAGAGGCTGTCCAGAGGCCTCACCAGGACCCTTAGGCAGAGAGCAGCTCACACTTTAAACAGCTGACTGCTTTCTGCTCTTGATAGCTAGTGAGGGAGAAGGGAGGCTTCACTGCCCCCCTCCCCAGCAAAAACTCTCAGCTCCCATTGGCCAGTTTCTAGCCAATAGGAACTGAGACATTTTGCTGGGGTCAGGGGCAGCATGTGAAGCCTGCCTCCCTCCCCCTGCTTTGCTCTGAGTGGGAGGTAGGATGAAGGAGTGGGCTGGGGGTGAGGGCATGGGGTTTGGGCAGGAGGTAGGGTGCAGGAGAGGATTGGGGTGTGGGATCTGGGATGGAGTTTGGGTGCAGGAGGGGGCAGGTGAGAAGATCCACGAGAAGCAGCCAGAGCCTCTCTCAGGTTCCTGCAGGGCTGTTGGCTGAAAGCCACCTAGGTAAGTGCCTTCCAGCCAGAGCCTGCCTCTGGCACCCCACACCCTCTAACTACCTGCCCCAGGTCACCACTCAAATCCTCTGTACCCCTCTCCTTACCTCCTCCAGGTCGCAACTCACTCCCAGACCTTGCTTCCCCTCTCAGAGCCCCTCCCCCCAAGCCAGAATCCTCTCCTGCACCCTCACCCTCTCCGAGACCTTGGCCCCCCAAAGTCCCTGCCCCAGATGACAACCCCCCTCCTTTACCCAAACACTCCCTCAGATCCCATACCCTCTCCTGCACCCCAGTCCTCTACCCCAAGCTCCCATCTGCACCCAACCTGCATCTCAGACCCTGCACCCCCTCCATAGAAGCGCGGCCCTTGACCGCTTGCCAAAATCTTGAAGTAGCCCCTTATTAAAAATGATTGCCCGTCCCTGGGGTTAGGGCTTGTGTACGTGACCATGCACATTGGAATGTATGTCACTCGGGGGGGGTGAAGAAAACACCCCCGAGTGATGCGAGTTACATTGACATACACCTCCCATCGACGCAGAGGGACCTCACCAGAGGCCCTGTGCTGGTGCAGCTGTGCCAACATAGCCCGGTCGTGAAGACAAGCCCCAAACGCCCGCTCTGCACAGCGAGAAGAGCAGTCCCATGCCTCGCAGGGAGGCTGAGAAGATGAGAATTCAGCTTTGCCAAGTGCTGAGATGGTGTCATCCAAGTACCCCACATAGGCAGGAGTGACATCACACAGAACGGTCCAGCCGACTGCATCTCCCTTAACACCCGGGGATTGGCTGGGGAGCACGGCGCATCCTACAAGGCAGCCCAGGAGCAAAAGACAGATCTATTCTTCAGCTCTGTGAAGAGCTAGAGCACGTGATGAGGAGACACGAAAGTGCAGAGAAAGAGCTGAACTATTAAATGTCTTTGCAAATATTAATTTGAAATGCCAAGGAGCAGCTGGAATCTTTCCAAGCCACCCTTCTGTGTTAAATGAACAGCTCAGGCCAGAGACTTGGTTCTCCGAGGGCAGCTCGAGGATCCCATCTTTGCAATGTGCAGCAGAGGCCAGACAAGCAAGCAGAATACCACGGGGCACGTTGGCTGCTGGGTACCGATATTGACCCTTCTCTGCATGCAGATCAGGAGAGAGAGGGCTTTTAAATGGTAACACAACTCTCCCGCTTCTGAGTCAGCCCCTTAGGGATGAGGCTCCCCTTATGGACAGGTTATTCCGTATTTGTCCCTCTTGCAGCTCATGGAGTCACTGGGGACTGGAACCCTTGAGAGCAGGAGGGTGGGAAGAACTCCACGTTTGGTACCAGGAAATAAACCCAACTTAGAAACAGATCCCCAAAGCCGACTGAGCTCTTGCACCCCTCGGTGATTCAGCATCTCTAGGTCGCCTGAGCCCGGCATCCCTGGTATTGCAGGTGGGCCATGAAGTTAAGAGGCAAAACTAATCAGCTGTGTTATAACAGGGCCTCGCTCTCACACACATGCCCTTAGTCACAGATCACCAATGACAGTAGCAACCTCACAAGCGCACACACTGGGCCAGCAGTGACTGGGCACGGCACATCCTCCAAGCGAGATGTTGGGCCTATCCAAAGCACTGGAAGGAGAGAGCGGGAAGGTCGCCTCCCCGGTTTTCAAGTATTCGAACTATCACCCCGCTCTAACTTTGCTCCCTTGATGACCCAGAGAAGGGTTAGCAGCTAGAGGCCCTGCTGAGGAGTTAATGAAGTGATGAGACTGGATGGTCCTTTGTCTTATCGCTGCCTCCCCCAGCATCCTACTGCATGACCTCATGCAACTCCTCAGCAGAGCCAAGACTAGGTCCCCTGATGCCTGTTTCCCTGGCTCAGCTGCTTAGCCATTCTGCCTCTCATAAGCCACCCCCATTCGGGGCTATGCATGAGCCGTTTCTTTGGTGCCATCCGGTGTTTTTTACAAAGAACAGGCACAGTCCTGTTTCCCGGGCTGCAGCCAGGGACAATTTCTTTGCTCGCCGTTCTAAGACCCCCTTCAGCCAGCACCTGGCCCAAAAGCTCCATCCGGGCCATCCTCCCCTCAGCGCTCATTCTGGCTGCATCCTTGGCTTTCTCATAGACTCATAGACTTTAAGGTCAGAAGGGACCATTTTGATCATCTAGTCTGACCCCCTGCACAATGCAGGCCACAGAATCTCACCCACCCACTGCTAGAATAATCCTCTCACCTGTGTCTCAGATATTGAAGTCCTTGAAACGATGGTTCAAAGACCCCAAGATGCAGAGAATCCTCCCGCAAGTGACCCGTGCCCCATGCTACAGAGGAAGGCGAAAAACCTCCAGGGCCTCTGCCAATCTACCCTGGAGGAAAATTCCTTCCCGACCCCAAATATGGCGATCAGCTGAACCCTGAGCATGTGGGCAAGACTCACGAGCCAGACACCCAGAAAAAAGTTCTCTATAGCAACTCCTATCTTCCCACCATTGGCCTATTTACCACTGATAGTGAAAGGTCAATTAATTGCCAAGATCATGTTACCTCATCAAACCATCCCCTTCATAAACCCATCTAGCTTTATCTTGAAGCCAGATAGGTCTTTTGCCCCCACTACTTCCCTTGGAAGGCTGTTCCAGAACTTCACTCCTCTTTCTGCTGCTTCTCTCTGTTTCTCGGCTGTTTTCCCTGATATTTTCCTAGCAACAGATGCACCCCCACCAAGCAATCTCCAAAACACCTGTCGTCACATGCCTTGTTTTGGGCAGTGACATTTGCCTGTATTTTCAGTGAACACTCCTGTTGTTCTGGTTGCCTGGTTCCATGCGGGAGCTTGATTGTTTCTTGCATTGAGGAGTGAGGTGCAGCTGTTACAGTTGTTTCAGTGGAAACCATAACAACATGACAGGTCCCCAGACAGGCGCTCAACATGCAGGCTTGGCCACCGCTACTCAGACCGAACAAAGCCCAGCAAGCTCCTTAGCCTGATGGGTCGTGGCAGAGGCACTAGTGCCAAGCCACCAGGAGCCTGTGGGGGCAGAGACATTCACTGCACTCAGGCCCCCGGCCTCCCACGGGCGTTTCCGGGGGCAGCCTGCACTGCCAGCTCCAAGCAGCACACAAACGAGATGGGTTAGATCTTCAGCCGCTGTAATTGACAGCTCTATTGACTTCAGCACTAAGGTCCACCGGCGGAGGAGCTGGCACTCCATGGATCCTCCCAGGAGCCCTGCAGAGGGAGACACACAGTCCAAAGAGCGGCTCACTTACAGTAGACTAGAGATTAGGCTGCAGGGGTCATTCCTGCCTGGGAGTTTTGCTGCTGACATGAATGGAGACCAGGGTACAGCCACAGAGGGGAGTCAGTTACCCAAGTGGATGATCACTAGTTTCGCCTTTGTGTTCATGCATTTGATTTTTCAGAGTCCACAAGGTGCGAGGGGGAGGGGGGGTTCTCCCAGCTTGGCATGAACCTGCTGGTCCCCTCCCTGCACAAAGCCTGCAGCAGCCTCACATAACAGTGCTGTTGCTACACAGAGGAAGACCATGAAGTAACAGCCCCCTCCCTCCCTCCTGGTTCTGATCCAAAACCCATTGAAGCCAAAGACTTGGAACCGGCTTCAACATGCTGTATGCTGGACCCTACGGCTACAAAGCCTGGAGCCAAAACCCATGCAATCCATGGGAACCTCTGCAATTGGAGCTGGCAGAAACAGACACTTCATGCATCATGTTCCCCATTCGTTTCAAGTTATTGGTGCACACTCCCACCTCCATTCTCCTCCCACAGCCTCAGCACAATAATTTCCACAAGCTCCTGCCAGCCTGGTAACTAGAAGCAATGTTCTGTCTCATCGTTTCCATCCATGTGTGGAATAATTTTTATGTGCACCAAGGCATGTGTATGTGCACCACCAGTAGGAACAAAAACCTAGCTGTAGGCACACTGCTAATCGGCTGGGGGGGCATTGGACTCTCTCCTGAGCGGCCGCACAAGTGCCCAGCTTACAGGGAACACTGACTAGGAGCCCACCCAAGCCAGCTCTCTGAGAAGCTGCAGCCTTCAGTTTAGCAGGCAGGGTCACGTTATGCAAAGGCAGGTACCAGCTCAGGCAAAATATTTTGGTTCCCAGCTGTCAGGGAGCAGGCAGGAAAGGGCAGCGCTTTGGAAAGGCCACGACAAATCTAAATAGCATTGTTACATTTCCCTGCCGGCTGACTGGGACAATGCCTCAGTACGGAATGTTAATACACATGCAAGAAACATCATCCTTCAATCAGCGAAAGAGGGGGCTTGGCCTGCAGCTGGTTGAGCCCAGTGATATTGGCTTTCCCCAGAAGTGGCAGCCAGGCCCAGATGCACAAAGATATGTAGGTGCCTAATCCCCAAAATTAATTGAAATCAACAGGAGTTTGGTTCCTAATCCCCTTTGAGGATGGGCCCAACTCCCAGAGGTCTCTGAGATGCCGCAGGCTTCACATACCATAGCCCAGAGTCCCAGCCCTTGAACGTTTCCTCCCCTCGTGTGGAAAGTCCCTTTGTGAACAGGGGCGTGAGGATATTCCGTGGGATTCACTCAGTGGAGGTGGGTCCAGTTTTAAAGGGACCAGGAACGTGTCAAGTTAAAATTCTTCACGAACCAGCAGCTGTGCAAGGGGAAATTCTAGTAACATTACAGTAGTGACGCGCGGGACTTTCTATTTCAGCTAGGATTTCCTTGCACTGGGCAGCATACGGGCACACAATAAGAGACAGGCTCTGCCCCATAAGAATCTAAACCCACAAGACAGAGTGGGAAGGGAAACTGAGGCACAGAGCGTGTGTGGGGGGGGGGGGAGAGGGGAGCGCCCAGTCATGCAGCTGGCCAGTGGCAGAGCTGGGAACAGAAGCTAGGTCTCCTGAGTTCTAATACAGCGCATCGCCCAGTAGACCGTGCTGCTTCTATTTAGCATTAATAGCATGTTGCTCTCTCTCTCGCTTAGAAGTGAAGATCTTTTCCAAGCAGTGACACGCCATGGTCAGAGAAAGAGACTGGGAACTTGCCACCCACTCCCTGTTCTCCATCTGTACAATGGGGACATGTCTCCCTCCGTCATAAAAGCACCGGAGCAGGAATGGTCTCTGGCTATTGGTACGTACAGCGCCTAGCGCACCAGGTCCCTCTCAGTGCAATGGTAACAACAGATGGAAAGTATTCTTACGACACTACAGGCGGGGGTCCATTTAAAACCCAAACACTGCTTGTTGCAGGTTAATTCCCCCCCACGGCAATCCCTGTTCAGATGCGCTGAACCACGCTCATTTTCCAACAGCCTTGAACCAGCAACGCCAGCCGAACTGTGCAGGCCAAGAGCTATTCCAGCCAGAGGCCTATGAGGTGGCGCCAGCAGGACATGCAAGAAGCCGTAAGTTGCAAAGCAAGAAGGGATGAGCTGGGGGAGCACACGGCCAAGGCGTGTGAAGGGAAGCAGCCTGCTGGTTACCGATTCTGAGGGGGTCATAGACTGGGCTGGACAAGACCTCAGGAGTCATCGAGTCCAGCCCCCTGCCCAAAGCAGGACCAACCCCAACCAAATCATCCCAGCCAGGGCTTTGTCAAGTAGGGACTTAAAAACCTCTAGGGATGGAGATTCCACCCCCTCCCTAGGGAACCCATCCCAGAGCTTCACCACCCTCCTAGGGAAATAGTTTTTCCTAACATTCGACCTCTCCCAGTGCAACTTGAGACCATTGCTCCTTGTTCTGCCATCTGTCACTACTGAGAACAGCCTCTCTCCCTCCTCTTTGGACCCCCCCTTCAGGAAGTTGAAGGCTGCTATTAAATCCCCCCTCACTCTTCTCTTCTGTAGACCCAAATCCCTCAGCCTCTCCTCAAACGTCATGTGCTCCGCCCCCTAATCATTTTCATTGCCCTCCGCTGGACCCTCTCCAATGCATCCACATCCTTTCTGTAGTTGGGGAGAGGAGAACTGGATGCAATACTCCAGTTGTGGCCTCACCAGTGCTGAAAAAAGGGGCATAATCACTTCTCTAGATCTGCTGGAAATGCTTCTCTGAATGCAACCTAATATGCCATTAGCCTCCTTGGCTACAAGGGCACCCAGTTGACTCATATCCAGCTTCTCATCCACTGTAATCCCCAGGTCCTTTTCTGCCAAATTGCTGCTTGGCCATTCAGTTCCCAGCCTGTAACAGTTCTTCAGATTGTTCTGTCTCAAGCGCAGGACTCTACACTTGTCCTTGTTGAACCTCATCAGATTTCTTTTGGCCCAGTCCCCCAATTTGTCCAGGTCACTCTGGACCCTATCCCTGCCCTCCAGTGTACCTCCCTATCCCCTTCATCGTATCTACCTCTCCCCCTAACTTAGCATCATCTGCAAACTTGCTGAGGGTGCAATTCATCCCCTCATCCAGGTCATTAATAAAGATGTTGAACAAAATCGGCCCTAGAACCAATTCTTGGGGCACTCCGCTAGAAACTGACCGCCAACCTGACATCAAGCCGTTGATCACTACCCATTAAGCCCAACAGTCTAGCCAGCTTTCTATCCACCTTATAGTCCATTTATCCAATCCATACTTCCTTAATTTGCTGGCAAGAATTATGCAGGAGACCATACCGAAAGCTTTGCTAAAGTCAAGGTATATCCCATCCACTAACTTCCCCACATTCACAGAGCCAGGTACCTCGTCATAGAAGGCAATCAGGTTGATCAGGCACGACTTGCCCTTGGTGAATCCATGTTGACTATTCTGACCACCTTCCTGTCTTCCAATTGCTTCAAAATAGATTCCTTGAGGCCCACTTCCATGATTTTTCCAGGGACTGAGCTGAGGCTGACTGGTCTGTAGTTCTCTGGATTGTCCTTCTTCCCCTTTTTAAAGATGGGCACTACCTTTGCCTTTTTCCAATCATCCGGGACCTCCCCCGATCTCCACAAGTTTTCAAAGATAATGGCAAATGGCTCTGCAATGACATCTGCCAACTCCCTCAGTACCCTCAGATGCATTAAATCTGGCCCCATGGATTTGTGTATGTCCAGCTTTTCTAAATAGTTCTTTGCCTGTTCTTTCGCCCCTAAGGGCTGCCCTGCTCCTTCTCATACTGTGTTGCCTAGTGCAGTAGCCCGGGAGCTGACCGTCAAAAAAAGCATTGAGTACTTCCGTTTTTCCCACATCATCTGTCACTGGGTTACCTCCCTCATCCAGTAAAGGCCCCACACCCTCACTGATCACACTCTTATTGCTAACAAACCTATATAAACCTTTCTGGTTACTCTTCACATCCCTTGCTAGCTGCAATTCCAGTTGCGCTATGGCCTTCCTGATGACACCTCTACATGCTCAAGCAATATATTTATACTCCTCCCTAGCCATCTGTCCATGTTTCCACTTCTTATAAGCTTCCTTTTTGTGCTTAAGCTCACCAAGGATTTCACTGCTAAGCCTAGCTGGTCGCCTACCACATTTGCTTTTCTTACTGCACATCCTGTGCCTTCAATAAGGCTTCTTTAAAATACTGCCAGCTCTCCTGGACTTCTTTCCCCTTCATGTTAGCATCCCAGGGGATCCAGCCCATCAGTTGTTTGAGGGAGTCCGAGGCTGCTTTTCTGAAGTCCAGGGTGTGTATTTTGCTGCTCTCCTTTCTTCCTTTGCACAGGATCCTGAACTCAACCATCTCATGATCACTGCTGCCCTGGCTGCCACCCACATCTACTTCCCCTACTAGTTCCTCCCTGTTTGTGAGCAGCAGATCAAGCTGCGCTTGGCCCCTGGTCGGTTCCTTCAGCACTTGTACCAGGAAGTTATCCCCAATGTTCTCCAAAAACTTCCTGGACTATCTGGGTACGTGATACCCCACATCTACACAAGCAGCCCATTATTTTGATATTTTTTTAAATAACAGGAGTTTAGGGTGCTGTGTAGATGCACCGTCTGTGGGCTGCTGTGTTGGTCTCCGAGCAGATACCAGGGTGATTAAAGTCCCCCATCAGAACCAGGGCCTGTGATCTGGAAGCTTCTCTTAGTTGTCTGAAGAAAGCCTCGTCTACCTCATCCACCTGATCTGATCTATAGCAGACCCCAACCACAACTGTAACAATATGGCTTTTCTGTAGTCATGTTGGAAGGCCTGTGCTAGGCCTGAACCAAAGCTGCCTTCTTTAGCCAGACTGAAGAGTAGCAGCCATTACTGTAAGGCCTGGAGTCACATACTCACAGTTCCATCTAAAGTGTATTACAAAGTCTCACACCAGGCTGTGAGGAGGGGACTTTGCCCGGATCGCTCCCCCACTGTCACCAGATAAAGAAACAGATCTCAAGATGGGAAAAGAAAACTTAAGTCACCCCATTGTGTCTGGCAAGAAACCGCTTATCAATAGAGAATGGTGTGGAATCCTCATTCTATGAGCATTGTCACTACACTTTCCTATTGTTTGACTGTGTGATCTCTGTCTGGTTTGTAACTGTTTCTGTCTGCTGGATAATTAATTTTGCTAGGTGTAAATCAACTAAGGATGGTGAAGTCTGATTGGTTAGGTAATTCTGTTACAGTATGTTACGATTGGTTAGTAAAATTATACTAAAATAATTGGTTACGGTCTAGCTAAGCAAGACTCAGGTTTCATTATATAAACTGGGGTTCAAGAAGGAGAAGAAGAAGAGGATCAGAAGTATCAGAAGGAAGAAAAGGCTGGAAGAGGACCAGGAGGAGGGGGGAAGACCTGGAAAAGAAGAACTCACCTCCGAGACACAGCCTAAGACCAGAGAGACTGATATTGCCTGGCCAACAGGGGAAGTCTGCCTGCCTTTATCAGGATTGGTGAGCATGACCCTGTGTGCTTAGCATGTGCATTCTGCTTGTTTAAGAATTATCAATAAATAGAGGACAAGGACATTACTGTGTGAGGCTCTTTCAGTGGCTAAAGATCCTGCCAATCTGCGGGTTGTTACATCCTGAGCCCTAGGAATTGGGTAAGGGTGGGTGTGTAAATTCACAGGGTTGCACCTTGAGCCCTAGGAACTCATAGAATCATAGAACCACAGAGCTGGAAGAAACCTCAAAGGTCATCAAGTCCAGCCCCCTGCTCTAGGCAGGACCAATCCCAACTAAATCAACCCAGCCAGGGCTTTGTCAAGCCAAGACTTAAACACCTCTAGGGATGGAGACTCCACTACTTCCCTAGGGAACCCATTCCAGTGCTTCACCACTCTCCTAGGGAAATAGTTTTCCTAATATCCAACCTGGACCTCTCCCACCACAACTTGAGACCATTGCTCCTTGTTCTGCCATCTGTCACTACTGAGAACAGCCTCTCTCCATCCTCTTTGGAACCTCCCTTCAGGAAGTTGAAGGCTGCCATCAAATCCCCCCTCACTCTTCGCTTCTGCAGACTAAACAGACCCAACTCCCTCAGCCTCTCCTCGTAGGTCATATGCTCCAGCCCCCTAATCATTTTGGTTGCCCTCCGCTGGACCCTCTCCAATGCGTCCACATCCTTTTTGTAGTAAAGGTTAAGGTGTGTGTCCCTGCAGTGTGGAAGGGATAGAGAAATTTGTGCGGGTAACACAACATCACCTCTGTTGCTCCCCGCCTCTAAGTTTAACCCAAAGACATCCAACAGGCTTTTCTCCCTCTATATACCGGAGCTCTGAGCAATCCTACTGCTCTCTGACATAGGCTAGGTCTACACTGCACTCGAAACTCGAAATAAGATACGCAATTTGCGCTGCGCAAATTGAGTACTTATTTTGAGTTTATTTCGAAATAAAGTGCTATTTTGAGACATCCCTTAACCCTTGTGGAATGAACATTTCAAAACATTTCCGAAATAACAGGTGGCTTGTGAAGACACGGAGGAGCTATTTTGGGTTACCTCTGCTATCCTGAAATAACTTTGATGTGTAGACATACCCATAGAGTGCAATTCCCCCTCCTTTCCTCCCCGGCCTGTCCTTCCTGAACAGTTTCTACCCTTCCATGGCAGTGCTCCAGGCACGTGAGTCCCACCAAGTCTCCGTTACTCCAGTCCCCTCATTGCTCTTTGACTGTGCCAGGACTTCCAGTTCTTCCTGCTTGTTTGGTTATAGGATCACATTGAATGGGACCCCTGAGATCTGCCCTGAGGCACCCCAGCCAGCAGTTCTGGTAGTGGTTCTGTTTCACTGAAGCCCAATGTAACACCTCAGCAGAGAACGAATGGGGGGGCCACCCCAGGTCTTGTGCTTTTAGGGGCCCTGCACTGGCCGCTGCCCCAACCGTCCTATGGACAGGAGGGATGGGGGATTATGGGGGCTTGGCACAGTGGCAGTAGCCACAGGGTCACCTTCCCCTCACCATATGGGTAGCGGGAGTCAGAGTAGCCGGGCAGCCTGTCCCGCCCCACCCCCCTCTCCCAGCCCACTGCATGCGACTTCTCAGCGGCAGCGGGAAGATGCCCCACCCAGGGCGCTCCGCTTCCGCTGCCTGCAGAGAAGCAGGCGCCATGGGCCAGCAGGGTAGCACAGCACGGCAGGGTGGAACCGGCTGCCAGGCCACTCTGGCTCCCGCAGCCTGTGTAGTGACTGGGGGGTGGCGACTCCTGGTGCCGCCGCACCAGGCCTCCGTAATCCTCCAGGCCACGTTGCTCGGAGAGGGGGAGAGGGGACAAGGCGGGGTGGATCAGACAGAGCAGAGGCAAAACTTGAGGAATGGGTGGCATGGGGGGGAGGGGAAGGCCCTGCAGTGGTTGGGGTTGCCCCAAGTCCAGCACCCCCCTCAAGACAGCCCTGCACCTTGAGTGCATTTACACAGAGGATGGATTTAGCCCCAGGTTTTCAATGGGCTGGTACCTATGGACGTGCCGGGCAAGGGGCTGCTGTATAGGGAGCAGCTGGGATAGGGCTAGGAGCAATCGTCCCTTCATGGTCAGCTTGAGTGGCCTCCGGAAACCTGGTGCTTTACCCCGCAGACCCTCCCCCAGTCCTGCACCAAGGACCTGAGCCCCAGCTGACTGAAGCCGGGGGGGTCCTGCCATTGACTTGGTTCTGGCCCTAGGTCATCAACTCATAAGAACGGCCATCGTGGTCAGCCCAGTAGTCCATCTAGTGGCCAAGTGCCAGGGGCTTCAGAGGGAATGAACAGAACAGAGCAATTCCTGCCATCCAGTCCCAGCCTCGGCAGCAAACCTGGCCACCTGCAGCACTCCCGCCCCCAGCAAGGCTGGAAGGGGAGGGAATTCACTGCCTGCTGGAGCAAAGACAGCAGCTTCCACCCCATCAGATCCTCCTTTTCATCAGCGCGAGGAAGTTCTGTGTCCCCCCGATTTCACTGCTGGGGAGCGAGGGGGCAGACCAGAGATGGAAGCAACTTCTAGATGCCCACCAGCAGCCTGACTTCTCCCCAGCAGACCCACAGCCAGGCTAGTCCCTGATTTGGTTAGCGTCACTGACCAGGAACATGGATCACGGCTCCATCATCATCAGACCCCCCTAGGGGAGGAGTCGCATTCCTAGGGCAACATCCTGGCTCCACTGAAGCCCGAGGCAAGATTCCATTGGTTTCAATGGGCCAGGATTTCCCCCAAAGAAACTAAGGCCAGATGGGACCGCTGTCAACCCCCTGCTCTAACCTCCCACACAGCACAGGCCATGGAACGCTGTCAGGGAGCCTCCTCGGTCAGGAAAGTCAGCATAGCTAGAGAAGCAGCACCTTTCTCTGTGTACAGTACCCCACAAAACAATTAAGCTTCTCAGCAAAACAATAGAAGACTATAACAAAGCTAGCTCTTTGCAAGGAGCTTTGATATTTACTGAGGAAAAGTGCTTTGCAAAAGGCGGCCAGTATCACCGTCCAGATTTTACAGATGGGGAAACTGAGGCAGAGCGGGGCTGTGACTTGCCCAAGGTCACCCAGCAAGCCACTGGCAGAGCCAGGAATAAAACCCAGGTCTCCAGAGTCCCAGTCCAGTGTGCTTAATGCACGAGGAGGCCCTGTTGCATCCCCACTGAAATTGTACCAAGCCAAATCCTTTCATAAATTAAAAAGATCTCCTTAGCTAAAAACCACAGGCAAGAAGACAGGCTGTTATAGATGAACAAGCAGCTTCAGATTTCCTTCCTGACTCCGTTCTGGCTCAATTAGTGGTGGGTAGGCACAAAACCCTTATTTCTTAAATTATCAAAATGAATGAGGCAGGATCTAATTGGGGAAGATAAAGATGCCTAGAACTTCATAGCATTTCCTTTGTGCTTCAACAAAATGATTACGTTTTGGCCGGGGGTGGGGGTGGGTGGAGGTGGCTTTTTTTAAGTCAACAGATTTTAGCAAATTCTCATCACAGCCAGCCAAGCTTCGGTTAATTTCTTCCACTCAATGCCAGCAATTGGAAAAAACAAACAAACCAATCCAGGGGAGTGAGAAGAGGTTTTGCTACCTGCTCTATAGATGAAAGAATTCAACCTATGAATTTCTCTTTTCGCCGGCAAATTAGTCCTTGCCACCAGGCTATGTGAGCTGAAGAGGTCACCCAGCTCTCCAGTGGATACACCTACAACTAGCACCAGCCCCGAGATTGCCCCGATACAGTTTAGGGTGGCAGCAAGCGGATCCCTGGCATCAGACCGACTGAGACACTGCCCTTTAACACTCAGTCGCTCGCACACATTCCGGGTTAGGTAACGCTGTGTGAATTCTGAGTGCAATTAAAATATCAGCGGCTGTTATTTTTCGTTAATTACTGTGTTAATGCAGGGGGCTGCCCACAGGGAAATCATGCCAGGATCTGCGTGCACACACAATCTGGCATATACAGCCTCTACAAAGAAAGGTTGGCTTCCAGCTGTGACTGCACTGGCAGGGGACGGGAGGTGCCAAATCTGCCTTGAGATGTAGTTGTGCTCTTGGGCAGCCTTGCAGGAGGGCAGGGCTTGCTTGAGCACCTGGCCTCAAGCCAAGCCTGGCTTTTCCTCCATTTTAGTCTGGGTGGGAGTGAAGGGAAGTGGGGCTGGAGCAGCCGCAAGAGCCATTCAAGCCCTGCCGAACAGGGTTTGGAAAAGACCTTGATCAGGCCTGGATCTTGCATTAAACCTGGACTAGCTGACCCTCACATAATGCAGTGGCAGAGCGCGTGTCACTTCCCTGCTCTAACAACGAGAAGTCCTGTGGCACCTTATAGACTAACAGATTTATTGGAGCATAAGCTTTGGTGGGCAAAGACCCACTTCGTCAGATGCATGCACACATTGTAAACCTGGCTTTACAACTGCCAGACCTGGCTCTCGCCACTGTGCAAACAACCACACCACACAAACCTTCTGACTTGGGTTTGCGGCTAGAGCTGCATCCACACTGCAAAATGCCAGGGCTTGGACTTGAGTCTCAGTGGAACTTGGGCTCAGACACCCCTCCCTCTCTGGATGGCCTAGGACTCAGGTCCTGAGTGCTTGCTGACCCCCAAACAGCGTGGACAATAGTGGGGGGAGGCTGGGCTCAAACAGGAGTCTGAGCCCAGGTTATAATGCAGGGTAGACACGCCCTTAACCACAAACTCAGCCTTCCTAAAAGGTCTTTGCTCTTTCCTGCTTCAGTAAACCATTCTTGCCAATAAAGTTGCACAGCACAATAGTGATAGAGATGTAGCCATGTTAGTCTGGTCTAGCTGAAACAAAAGACAGGACTATGCAGCACTTTAAAGACATCTTGTTAGTCTTTAAAGTGCTGCATAGTCCTGTCTTTTGTTTCAGCACAACAGTGGTGTGAGTTGGCCATGGAAGGCTCACTCCCCCTCCCTCCAGCCAAGGCAAGTTACTTAAATCATGTGGGTGATGCTCTATTCTCTGGGGGGAGCACCCTGTTAGCCCACAGTCCACATGGTTATATAATTGTGATCTTACATATAAGGCATCCCTTGTAAGGTGTTGGGGGAAAGGTTATGAACTGCTGAAAGTCATCCCTCTCCTTATCGACACGTATGAAGTTGTGAGACTGACGTTGCATGGTCATCACTAAAACATATTGTCAGTGGGGGAAGCAGCCAGATATTAGCTTCCCAGAGATGACAGCAAGGAGAGTAACCACCACCCAGTGGGGTGTCAGTGGCAAGGGAGCTGCAATGCAGTGACTCACCCAGAGTGAAGCTACCCCAGCAGAATGGATCAACCTTGCCCGGAAACTCAGCGGGGTCTCCAGGCATTCTGGACTTCAGCTCCCCAAGCACTTGGGGCTGAGGTCATAAAACAGAACTGGGGCCACATGCTGGGCCTCTCTCCTTCACCCACCTCAGCATCCTGGTTGCTTGAAGATTCCAACTGAGGGGCCTGGCCCAGACTTGAAGGGGGAAATCTGGATACTGTGGACTGCATGGGGTGAGAGAAAACTGCTTAAGCTACTTGCTGCTGAGCCCAATAGGGTGGAGAGTTCAGAGTGTATGTCTACATTGTCTTTTAGTAACTGAGGCTGCGTCTAGAGGCCCTGAGGCTGCCCTGAGGCTGCGTCTAGACTGGCAAGATTTTGCGCAAAATCTTGCCGCCTGTCTACACTGGCCGCGAGTATTTGCGCAAGAACACTGACCTTGTACTGTACAAAATCAGTGCTTCTTGAGCAAATACTCTGATGCTCCCGCTCAGGGATAAGCCCTCTTGCGCAAGTATCCTTGCGCAAGAGGGCCAGTGTAGACAGCAAGTTAATTTCTTGCGCAAGAAAGCCCGATGGCTAAAATGGCCATCGGAGCTTTCTTGCACAAGAGAGCGTCTACACTGGCACGGATGCTCTTGTGCAAAAGATGTGCTTTGCGCAAAAGCATCCGTGCCAGTGTAGACGCTCTCTTGCGCAAATACTTTTAACGGAAAAACTTTTCCGTTAAAAGTATTTGCGCAAAATCATGCCAGTCTAGACGCAGCCTGACTGTTTGCCCATCACTTACAAGCTTTTATAGTCAATAAACCTATTTTGCTGTTTTTCTCTACCAGTGAGTTTGCCTGAAGTGTCAGTTAAACTTGCAAGAGCTGGTGAGCCAATGAATCAATTTGACCGTATGTTCCTGGGCGTGGGACCCCACATGCTGTTGTGCTAACAGCTCCCACACGAGTTTGCTGCTTGGCACTAACATTGCGGGAGACAGCCCAGGCTGGAGAGACTTCAGGGGGTGCAGCGGTTCCACAGTCCCAGGCTGCACCCCACAGCAATCCCATCACAACGTGAGCATTTATTTATGGATTGAGTCGCTCCTAGAAACCTCAGTCGTGGACTGAGACCCTATCCTGCTAGCTGCTCTGTGACACCCCAGACACAGCAACGCTATCACCTGCAATACTCCCCAGAGCACCAGTTCAGTTTAAGCTTCAGAGAAAACATCACACAAAAGCGAGCAGCAGATGGGCCAAGCTGCTTTGCTGCGCCGTTTGAACCAGCGCACTTTTGATCTGACTTCCAGTGAGACGATCAGACACTGCAGAGCGATTCTGTGGAGCATCTTTCATGCCACCGCGGTCCCCACCATGCTCTGGAGATACAGGCGTATGAAAGGACGGGAACACAGAGAAGGCGGGAAAGACAGGCAAATGAAAAAGCCGCCCCCCAAGGAGGAGAGCGCTGGATTCAGTTACTGCGGGAAGGGCTACAGAGCGTGGATGAGGCAGAGACACAGAGGAAGATCATGCTAGGTGGCAGGAGCTGCAGAAGAGAAGGCTCTGGTAGGGAGGAGCCATGGTGAAATTGCAAGGAGGGTGCAGAGACTCACCTCACTTAGTGTTGGGCCTGTCCAGTGCCACATTATTCAGCCTCCTGGGCTTTGCACTAGTGTCACATGTCTGGCGATACCTCGTTAGGGTGGCTGGTTTACAAACAAAAGAATCCTCTCCCGCTCTGCTCGTCCGGCCTGTGCAGTCCCTTGTCACCCTGGGCAGCGTGTCTGCAAGCGCCAGCCACACGACTGATAACAGGCTCGCTCCCACCCACAGGGCACCATTCTTAGGCCTGGCCCAGCTACGGCACTGTCAAAAGCGTCACCCTGCGTCCAACAATTCAACGGCTTGTTTCTATAGGTGGTGTTATTAACCAGGCTAAGGGCTTCTGTTGGCCTAGGGAAACCCAAACGGACCTCCTTCGACCTAGCACATCCGGCTGCTGCCCGCCCACCCACAGTGGAGCAGAGTTCCCCAGGCTCACAGAAGACAGATCTGCAATCCTAACCAGGAAACCCCCTGCCCCACTCTGCCAAAGCAAGACTCAAAGGAGCCCAGTGACCAGTTTGTGTGTCTGGAGCAGGGGAGGAGGAGGAGTCCTGAACTCACAACGTCTAGAGCAGGGATTCTGGGGGCAAATTTCCGTGAAGGATGGCCCCCAACTCTTGCTGGTGGCTGCTCTCATGCTTTTTCCTAAAAATACTTTCTTAGCCTTAGGAAACAAACAAACAAGCCCATAACTCGCCCAAATCACTATCATGTATTTACCGCTAGCCTGAGAAGTGATGTTAGCAAATGAACACACAAGGGTCCCTGGAGACTTACTCAGCCGGGACAAACCGGGGAACAAATTAAGCCCGGGAGGGAGGTTCAAGGGGAGGCAGCCAGAGGGCGGAGCCTAGTGGCCAGGGAACTGGGCCTGGGGGTGGAGCCTCAGAAGGGGAGGAGCTCACGGGTGCCTGCTCCTCCAGCGTTGTGGCCGGGGGGGGTCTCCAGAGTGGGGCAGGGCCCAGCCCCTGCTGGCGGCCCCAGCAACCAGCACCAAGATGATGCATCCAGGAGCAACAGGGAGGGGCTGCTCCTCCCCAGTTACAGCTGTGGCTGCAGCAGAGCCGCTGGTGGCCGCATTTGAGAAATGCTGGCCACGGGAGAGGGACATCAAGGCCCAGAGCCCTCCCCGGCGCAAGCCCCTCTGGATTGGGGTTGGCCCTGAAAGCGCATTCAAGTATTTCTGCGCGCGGCACAGCGGCCCCGAGGGAGAGGCAGCCGCCCGCCGGTTCCCAGGTGCTGAGTGGGCACGCTGCCTACCCAGCCGCCGTTTCACGCTCACACGGGGGGGCTGCTAGCCCAGAACAGCATGGCAGGCGGGGGCGGCAGGACCGCTCACGTGGCCTAGGCGGGGGCGGCGAGACCACTGAAAGGGGGGGGTCCCAGGGGCAACCCCTCTAGAATAGGGGCTGGCGTCTGTTCCAGGCCACCGCCAGCTTTGTGCCTTAGCAGCCCTGGGGATGCAGCTGATTCCCGGGCCGAGGGAGCCGTTTCCTGATCAGAGTCTTCCCACCCAACACTAGCACCTGCTCCCCTGTTCAGCCACCTTCCGCCGCCCCCTCCTTTCCGCTCCCACGTCCCCCTCCCGACACACGCCCGGCTCCCTGCCTGCGCGGGGCCGCATGCGGCACCCCGTTTCCCCTCGCGCACCCCGGCCGCGCTCCCTGCAGGCAGGCAGGGCACTAACAGCCCCGTCCCTGAATCCTGGCGGCGGGGTGTGTTCCTCAGAGAGCCTCGCGCCTAGCGGGACCCCTCACACTGCCCCTGGTGGGACACTCGCAAACTCATGCCTTAGTGGGGGGAAGGGTCCTTGCTGCTCCGTGGGCCTCTGCCACGAAGGGGCCACGCTAGCCCCAGGTAACCAAGGCCACTGCCCAGGAATCCTGTCCATCAAGAGGGAGCGGCAGCCGAGCCGCGTGGTGCATCTGAAGGAGCCGAGGCGCTAGCTCGCACAGCCGCTCCGCTCTGCCCCCCTGGCCGGCCTGCAAAGCTCTACCCTCGGCGAACATCTCAACGCGGCCTCTCCGTGCCAGCGCGCAGCGGGGGCCGCACGCTGCCTCCTTCGCCGGGCCTGAGCCCCGCGGAGCCAAGGTCCCCGGGAGGAGACCCCCCGCCGCCCCGGGAAGCGCTTCCCAACCGACGCGGGCAGCCCTGACCCTGCACGCCAGCCTAGGGCGCTCGCTGGGGAGCTAGGCGGCTGCGCTGGGGCGGGCGGGCAGTGCCCGGCTGCAAGCAGCTGGGAGACGGGAAGGGACAGAGGCTTTCGGTTCCAGCCCTGGCGCGCTTTGTGCAGCGCGAATGGGTCCTGCTCCCGCCCCGCCGCTCCCCTCCGCGCCTCTGGGGCAGGAGTAGCCGGGAGCTCCCCACACCCAGCGGGTGCCCTCCTGTGCATCGCCCCGACGGAAGGGGCTGGACCCGACTCGAATTCCTGCCTTCACAGCCACGGCGGGGGGACAGCAGAGTCAGGAGCAAGGGAATCCTCTGTCGCTGGGCCGGGGACGCGCCGCCAGCTCCGCTGGCCTGGGGGGGAGGAAGGGGCTTTGCTCCCGGCTTTAAAGAGATTGGCGGCTCCTAGCTCAGCATGAGCCCCGAGGGCGGGGGAGGGAATGCGTGAGCCGTGCTGCCCCCTTTCCGCCCGCCAGCGCGTCCGCACCGGCCTCCTCTCGCCCCGCAGCCCGGGGCGCACAACCCGCGTTCATTCAGCAGGGGCAGCCGGCAGCACGCAGAGCCGCTCGGGCCGAGCCCGCCGCGTGGCGCGCAGTAGGGAAACTGCAGCCCCCAGGCACTTTCCTTTGCACGTGCTGGAGGAATTCCTTGGCAGGAATCCCCTAGGGAAGAAGCGAGGCCATGGCAAAGGGACGGAAGGTGGCGGGAAGGGGGGGGTGTCGGTCCCCCCGACCACACCAGGCCGGGGGACACCCTCGCCTAGTCTGCTGCCCCAGGCTGTGGGTTTCAACGGAAAGTGCTATTAAGGAGCAACCTGGGCACCCCGACCCAGAATTCGGCCCAGGGGAATCACACCCTTCCTTTAGTTCTCTCAGCTCTCATGCTCCCCCGCCGCTTGCCCTACAACCGATGATGTATTTGTATGACAGTGGCACCGAGAGGCCCGACTGAGATCAGGGCCCATTGTGCTAGGCATGCTTCAGCCACAAAGCCTGAAATAGACAAAACAAGGGAAACTGAGGCAGCGAGAGGCTGGGGCTTGGCCCAGCCTCGGCTCTCCTAAGTCTCTGCCCAAGACCTTTCCTCTAGCTGATTCCTTTCACGCAGCGCTGCCCATTAATTCTCCCTTAATACCACTGGCGAGTTGCTTCCAAGCACATTAGTTAATGTCTCCAGGCCACAGTGGGGGTCTAACTGGCTGAGCCCGGACCACATATCACCATAGGATCTGAAGGCCGGTTCCTGCCCACTGACCCAGCTGAGAAACTCGGCCAGCAGCTTTGTTGACAGCCAGGAGCTGTTCTGCAGGCACACAGGTATAGGAAGGCATCCCGTGCACTGAGTGTCCTCCGGGGGGTGTTAAGCCCCCACCCAGCCATTAGCAGCAGCTGCTGGTGCCCAGAGCCAGGCTGGCACGTGCCAGGGATGGCTCCTCCTGTGCCTGTCCATGGGACCACACGGCGTGGCTGGGGAGGCCCAGCTACACAAAATAAATCCGTAAGGAGCCATTCATAAGGAGCAGCTGCCTGTGAGGGGGAGCCCTTCAGGGCCAGGTGTGTCTGGGGCAAACCCACACGGGAGCAAGCAGGGCAAGCCTCAGCACCTGGGAGTGGCGCTTTAAGAAACAATCCGTAGCCAGCTTCTGCCACCCAGGAACCCTTCGCTCTGTCTGGCCTCTGTGGGGACAGGAGCGCTGGCGGCTCCCTGCTCCCAAAGCCAGGCCAGAGCCTCACCCGCAGGAGCAATCCCTCGCAGCTCTGGCCGTTGCCTCCCAGAACCCAGCTGTGCATTCGGCCCCAGAGACGGGAAGATGAGACAGCTGAGGTGCCAGCCCAGCCCAGCCTCTCCAAACCTCCATGGGACCCACAATCATGGCAGGTGGGATGAGCACATGGCTGACAACAGCCAAACAGGTGTCAGCTGTGAGCCACTCCAGTGGGTACATTTCAGTGTCCTATTGCCAGGACTCTTGAGAACAACACGCAGGAGAAGGGTGCAAGCAGCAGTAGATAACCCACCCCACCGTGTGTGCCCTGCCCTGCTCCCTCACCAAGAACCATCTCCCAGAGAATGCTGCCCTTGTTCTCAAAAGAGATGTCTGGAGAGCCTGGCAGAAAGGGGCAGAGGGAGGGTTTGCTGAGCATGACCCTAGCAGCCAGGGGAAGGCCAAGCCATCTGCCAGGCCTCATTCCTTTCAGGCAGCTCCCCAGGACGGGGAGTCCCAGAGCTAATTCCTGCCCTGCTAGAATGAGGAAAAGAGGCAACAGCTGCAGCAGGGGCAGAGCGGGTATCCCAGCAGAATTTGCTCTGGTGGCAGAATCAGGGATCCTTGAAAACTGGGGTCTGTGCCTGGCTCTGCAGCCCAGGCCACTCCCACTGTACCTCTCCATCCTCAGTTAACCCACCTGGAAATATTCCCCACCTTTGTGAAGCTCAGAGTGCCTCCAAGCAGCAAATTCTGTCTAAACACCCAGGCTGGTCATTTGCAGCTGGCCAGCCCTGCAGCCACACAAAGCCCTGGGCTGTGTTTTAATGCAAAAGCCTCTTGCATCGTAGATCAGGCTGGGGCGGGCAGCGCAGCAATGATTCTTCGTAGCCCAGTACTGTTGCTTTTTGCCCTGTTCGCTCATGTGCCTCTTGCTCTAGGAATTCCCTACAGCGCTTTAAACAGCCTGGTGAAAAGAGCAAACTGCAACCGAGTCCAGGCTCTGGGGCAGGCACTCTCCAGCCCCTTCCTTTTGCTGCCATCCTGTGGCCACAGCCCAGAACTGCAGGTGAAGAAAGTCTCCCTCCCCCGGGAACACCACAATTTTTGACTAGGGAAGTTAAATATCAGTTAATTGAACAGTCAATTAACCTCATGAATTCTTATCTGTTAGTCAACTATTCTATAGTCCCTGCAGGTAGTGGCGGCAACCAGTGTGCTCCAGTCCCACTCCTGGGGAGTCCTCTGCCACCTGTGCTGCTGCCTCTATCAGAGGCAGCAGTGGAGGGAACCAGGAGGAAGCTGGTCCACGAGGGGAACCAGTTAAAAAACAGCTCTCCTCATGGACCAGCTGCCTGTCACCCCACACTGCTGCCTCTGATATAGAGGTAGCTGTGTGGGTGGCAGTAACCCCAGCCCAGGGAGTGGGGTGGGCCTGAGCTCCTGGACCCAGCATGAGCCAGAACTGAGCTGGGCTGCCTACCCACCTGGCTTCTAATACATTTTAAATGCAGAGCCGCAGTGGAGGTAGGTCCCGGACCTGGTGCAAGCGGAGACTGATCCAGGCTGCTGGCCAGCCTGCTAAAAAAGTTACTGAGGGCGGGGAGCGGCATGCGTGTAATCTATGGCATTAACCTGTAAGCTTTTGCTTATCGGTTAATCTACTATTACATCCCTATTTTTGACCACACAGCTGTGACTCTTAACTTGAGGCATCGCTTCTGCGAACGGGCCAGTGCTGGCAAGGGATGGAGGTTTGAGACGGCAGGAGCTGAGAAGATAGACTGAGCTGCTGCTGAGCCAGAAGAGGGTTAATTTCAGACCTGGCAGTGCCCAGACAGACTTAACAGCAGCAACAGCTTCTGCTGGGGTGAACAGCCTGATTCTAGCTCCTCTATGGAGGCACAAAATCTCTGGGCCAGCTGTTCAGCGCTTGCAAACTAACACAACTCCATTGACTGATTTGCACCAGCTGCAAATCTAGCCCCTGATCTTTCAAGGTTCAGCCCTGCCCCTTTTCACCACTGAGCCCAAAGTTTGCACTTCTTGCGCCAACCACTAGTAAGCAAAGCGAGGCTGGGCCTCATTTAGTAGCACTGGGCAGGAAGCCCAGAGAACCCAGCCTTCTCCTGCCAGATTTGCTGGCATGTCAGTAGCTCGGATGCCTGCATAGGAGTCAGCTCTAAACCATTCACAGGGCCAGAACCCATTCAGATGAGCTGCAAACCCCACACACCTCGCCTTAAAAGCAGGGCCAAGGATGGGCCCTGACCAAACTTCCCTCTAATTTCTTCCATCTGTGTGCAGAATAAATTTTGTTCTGTGCACAGAGGCTTGTGTGTATGTGCATCACTAATAGAAACACATGCTGCTGGCACTGGGCTAATCAGCTGGGCAGCATTGGACTCTGCTGAGTGGCTGCCTAAGCGCTCGGCTTACAGGGAACACCGGCTCTGACCCATGTGGTCAGGGCTGTCCCCCCACTGTGTTGCTCAGACCCCTGCCTGTGGCAAGGCAGTTGCTCCATTAGGCCCCACTGCTTTAAGAACACGTTCCTCCTTGTGTAACATGAAGACAGGGGCTCTCTCCCTCGGTCAGTGCTTTGAGATCCCCAATGACAGGTGCTTAGCCACCTGTGTTTTGCAGGGTGAGCCAGCCTCACACCAGACAGACACTTTGAAACTGCTTCCCCAGCACCTGCATGCCAGCCCCATAAAATCCGAAGCAAATTGCATCAGCTGTGCAGCTTGGCTGGCAGCAATGGGGAGATTAGCCCTGCAGCAGTTCCCTCAGCCTGCGACCTCCCCAACCCGGGAAAGCGCCCAACAGGCAGAGACAAGCCCAGACTTGCCAGGCTGCCATGGGAGGGAAGCCACTAGGATTAAAAAATGAGAACGATATTAAACGGCTTAAAAACTGGCTAAATGATAGGCCTCCGAAATGTAACCAGAACCAGGGACTTCTCCAGCAGGTTTGTTTTCCTCCAGTGGGGCCCCACAGGGAGCCAGTTTCGGCCCTGGAAGAAAAATTTAAATCTGCAGCTGACACACCTGCGGGGGAGCTGGTCACTGCCGCTCACCTGGGTCCCATCTGGACTCAAAGAGGTCCCGGAGCTGGGGGCTCAGACTAGCTTAAGGGCATGAAAGTGCCTAACACATTCACAGACCAAGGGGGAGCCACAGGTCCCATAAACCCCGAGGGTGGAGGCTTCGCTACTAGCTCCAGCCAGGCAGAGCGAGCCTTTTGCCGACCTTTAGCCCCATCTACACACAGGTCACACAGACAAGCCAAGGCCACAGAATCTGGGCCTGGGACACCAGCCTTGTGGTCGAAGCTTCAGGCGTTCCTGCCATGCTTTACAAAGCCACCCCTGTGAGGAGCAGAGGTGAGACCTGGAGAACAGACTCACTCGCTAGCCTTGGGGGACAGCCCAATCTTCACCTACAGACAACCTCCTAAGCTCAAATTCTTTCCAGCTGCCACACCGCCATCATACTCACCCAGGAACCCACCCCTGCAATCAACTCCAGTGCCAACTTTGTCCACACATCCATACAAGGGATGTTAAATTTCGATTAACTAACTAATCAAATAGTCAATGGGGTTTCCATCGACTATTCGATTAGTTGTAAGGACTAGTGTGGTGTTCCAACTTTGAAATGTACAAGAGCCCCAGCAGGGGCTCTTGTGCATTCATAAGAACCCCTGCTGGGGCTCTTGTATGTTTCAAAGTTGGAACGTTGCCGCTGCGCCCCTACCCCCTCCCATGGAGCTGGGGAGAACTGGCTTTTAAGCTGGCTCCCCCAGCACCCCTCCCTCTTCCCCTCCTTGCTGCTTCTTTCTGATAGAAGCAGCAAGGGGGGAATTGACTAGTCGCTTACATCCCTAATCTATACTAGCGACATCATCACAGGACTTTCCCACATAATCCACCACCTCAGAGGTTCATACAACTGCACATCCACCAATGTGATCTATGCCATCAAGTGCCAGCAATGCCCCTCTGCCATGGATATTGGTTAAACTGGACAGCCTCTATGACAAAGGATTAATGGACACAAATCAGACATTTAAAAATGTAACACACAGAAACCTGTTGGGGAACATTTTATCTTGCCCTGGGCACTCACTAATGGATCTCAAGGTTTTACAAGCCAATTTAAAAAGCCAGCCTGAAAGGGAAGCTGCAGAGCTTAATTTTATTTACAAGTTTGATACCTACAAGAGAGATTTAAACAAAGACCTTAACTGGATTACCCGCTACATTCCACCTCCTAATAACTTAAAAAGCCAAGCACCGGATACTGAAGAGTACTTAGAACCCACTCTAACAGCTTCAGTTAGTCTGGACACACCGACTATTCTTTTCCCATTTTTTTCCTCTTTTCCTTTCCCTCCCCAGCCCCTCTTTCTCTGTGATTTATTTGGAACTTGGACCCCTTAAACTCCATTCATCTGAAGAAATTAGTTGTGCCCACGAAAGCTCATGATACCATCTACATTTTTTGTTAGTCTCTAAGGTGCTGCAAGACTATTCGTTGTTTTTAAAAGTTTTTTTCCTATTACAGAGGAACACAACTACCCCTCTGAAGCTAGAGAACAGAAAGAAGCCTTAGCAACCAGCATAACCCACAATTCCCCAGCTGGGGGATGCGCCCCCATCTCATTGATCTGTGCTCCAGGGGGATAAAAACCTGTAGACGGCTGGCTTGAAATGCAAGGTGAGCAAGGCCACAGAGCTCTGCAGAGACAGGAAGGGCTGGGGGTAGAGGAAGGCTGTTGCATACGGCAGAGCTGCACAGGGGAAGGCTCTTGCGCCTAGCAGAGAAAAGCTCACCCTAAAGCAGCAAGGGGCAGCCTAGGCTAGTGAGTGGGCCCCAAGATTGTTGTAACCAAGATGGTCTCCCAGGACAGGGTAGCTTTCGTCCCTAGAATCTGCAGGGTGAGCCGACTGAGCAGTAGCAGCGCTGTGATTGGCTGCAATCGGCCCGCACCTCACTTCCCGTGTCCCTGCTTTACAGGCGTCTCACTTAAGCAATAGCGGTAGGAGAAAACGACAGGGATGGAACCCAGCGGACTCTGGCAATACTGCCCGTGGGCAATGGCAGACAGTGTCCCGTGGGCCACACATAGACCCCGAGGGGCTGCACGTTGCCCACGGCTGCGCTAGGGGATCGGGGGGGTTGTGGCCAAGGGAGCAGGCTGGTGCATGTTTCAGGCGGGTTGGAAACCCCAGGAGAAGGAAGTGGCTCTGGGGGAGCGGCCGCGCGCCGGGGAGGCTGGCTGGACGGAGCTTACCAAACCGGGCTGGATTCACTGTTTAGTGGCTGTGGCTTGCTGGGAAGGTGAGTGTTGGAGCCAACAGTCTGGGGCTTTGCTGCCCAGGCAGCACCAGGCAGGGAGCAGAGCTCAAGGCTGTTCCGGCCCCGCAAGCTGCAGGTTTTAACAAGGTCAGAGCTGGGGGTCTCCACATGCTGCCCTTGCCAGCAGGCACTCCTGCAAGCTCCCATTGATCAATGATGGAGAACTGTGGCCAGTGGAGGCTGTGGGGTCAGTGCCTGCGGATGAGGGGCAGGGCATGGAGCCATTGCTGTATATGCCAGCTGCTTTTGGGGGTGGGGCTGCTCAGCTGGCCTGAGACACCAGGCACACTCGTCTCTCCCCATGCAGCACTGGGAGACTCCACTGGAGCAGCCAGTTTAGAGCTGGGGCCGTGCACGGAGGGAAGGGGGTTAAAAATGCTTTTCCTTCCAGCAGGGGGTTCTACACAGAGACGCACCAAGACCAGCCCCCCGGCTCCTTTAAACACCATCATTAATCCAGTACTTGAAGGCAAGATGACACACATGGCTGGGGTAGGGCAGGGGCGGGGGCGGGAGCGGGAGCGGGAGGGAGGAGGGCTCACCTCTGTAAGTGGCCAGGTATTTTTCTGAAACCTGTTTAAAAATAAATGACTCCCTCGCTTCCCACCCGCCCTGCAGGGGGAAAGACCATTTCTTAAGCTTGCCGAGGGGCTGCGGCACTGGCCAAAGGATCAGACTTAGATCAGGCTGAAAGCAAAGTGCCCATCAAGCAGGACTTGGCGTGTTCTCTCACAAGCACACACGTGCTGGAGAAGCTCCTGGGAGAAAGAGGCGTCTATTGGGTTAAAGGGCAAGCAGCAGGCGAGGACGTGGCCACAAACTCCTTAGTCAAGTTACATGAGTCCCTTTGTCTGAGCAAGTTTAGAGTTCCAGGGAGATAACAGCACCAGGCGCTCATGCTGCTCTGGGAGGCAACGAGAGATTGAATACTGCTGGTGCAGATGACTGAGCAGGTGGGGACATAGATTACCCGACAGGCTGCTAAAACTGTCAGACCCAGACTGCAAACTTTGGGGCAGGGACCATCTTTGTTCTGGGTCTGTACAGCGCCTGGCACAATAAGGTCCCGATCCATCGCTAGGCATTACTGCCATACACAACCAACCTCAAAGCCTGACTCCCAAACCCCACCCTCTCCTCCAGTGCACACTGCTGCTCAACACAGGGGCAGGGCGTTAGTTGGGAGAGGAACATTTCATTCAGACGAGCAAAGAAAGAAGGTGGCCAGCTCGGTTTGTGGCTGAAGGAATTGGAACTGTGTCTGGTTCTAACACAAGCTCGTGTGAAGAAGCTGCGCGAGCAGAGATTTCATGTGAGTCTGATGCCCAGACAATCCCATGACGGGCACCCCGGAATGTCCCCCCAAAAAGGGAAAATACCATCAGCTGCATTATACCATGCTGCCATTTGAAAGGCAGCCGCCCTGGCTAGTAACAGAGAAACTGTTCGGTTCTGGGCAAGACTGAGCTAACACAAGAGACAGCGTTAAACCAAGCCAATCTCTCCTCAGTGATGAGCCAGACACCTGGTTATCAAAACTCAATTTATTCCAAACGTTAAAAGTTTCCTGTTTCCTGCCTTTCCTCCCCACTCACCTCACAAAATATTTTTAAATTCTTTCTTTAAAAAAAAAAATCAAGCTATTTTATGAGCCATTGTACAATTTCTCCCTCCCCTTCCCCATATTGCTATAACTTAATATATAAAACAGATCTTTGCAGAACTGCAGTTCTTATTCAAGGTGTTTGGAAGGCAGCTGCGGGAGGAGACCGAGTGGGAGAGGTGTAGGGAGTCTGGCTAATTAGACACACACAAAATGATCCAGGGTTCTAAATCAGGTTTGCTACTTGCAGTGATCTAACGCCTCATTGGAACTGGCTTCTCTTCCTCCTCGGGGCCTACACAGCAAATTAAAACCCTAACGGGCAAGGGGAACAGCCCAAACAAGAAGCCATCTGCAAACAGGTGCCCTTGCTGCAGCTTTCCAAGCTGATGGAGACAGGCAGCGAAGACGGGCCGGTTGCAATTCTAAAAGCAAGTGGCCAAGAGAGGAAGCGGAGGGAGGCTCTCGTCTGCTCGACAGGGGAATGGATCAATCTGACTAGACAAATGATTTTTTCCAAACTTCACCCCGGCAGGGTCCAGCCTGAGGACGATGTATTCAAATGCAAGCGTCCCAGGTGAGTCTTCTCCAGGTGGCCTAGTGTGCAGCGGTCCTGAGCGCGCCGGCTCCCACGGGAAGATTGCTTGGGTCTTTGCAGCCAAAAATGAGGCCAGCCACTTAGGAACTGGCACATGGATTTAGGAGACTGGCTTTCGAGACTGACCCTGGAAAGTTTGGCCAGAGTCCTGCCTTGAGTCACCATCTCTCAGAGGGGATAGAAAACCTCCCAGGAGAGACCGAACGCTCCCTCGCACCTCTGCCCCACGCCCCACCCCTGCCCGCCCCTCTGCCTCTGGCCCGAAGGCTGGACTGAGCGCCAGTCTGCTGGAAGCACGCTGGCTAGCAAGTCACACAAAGCAGCAGAGGGGAAGGGGAGCTCAGCCATGTACAATAAAAAGACTTGGCCAACAGAGACATAAAAGTGACTCAAATCACCCGGGGCCGGGGGAAGCTCTAAGGAAACAAGGGGAGAGAAGATGACGGGACTGGAGGATTTGGCTTTTGGGTGCGGGGGCCTTAAAAAGCTCGACACCCCTGAGCTGGCTGGACCCGGAATTGCTTAAAACAGCGGGGAACTCACTCTGCCCCCACACTGGACAATTGGCTTCGGAGCGACCACGCGGGGATGAGCTGGAGGAAGAGGCAGCGAGCCCTGAATTGGCCAGCAAAGCCGCATGCGTCCAGAGAGGAAGCGTGTCCCTGGAAAGCTGCCCGCCAGCCATGCAGGCTCTGCCCCTGGGATTAGAGTGACAGGCAGCTGGGGGTGAGTCTGGGGGCTTCCTCCCCTCCAACTCTGCAGACAAATCAGGTGGTCTCAGGAAGCCACCAGAGGCCCCCAAACGCCAGCCCTGAGCCGCTTGCGGGGTGTCCCCGGTTACTGCCGCGTGGCGCTGCATCATCAACTCTGCCCCTTGTCTTTGACCAGCAGGACGGTGTGCTGCCCCCCACTGGACACAGACAGGACGACGCGATTCTCCAGCTGCTTGCCGGCCATCTCCACGGGGCTCCAGACATCCTCCTCTTCCCCCGTGCCCAGCTGGTAGTTCGTGCCCATGCCCCAGGCAAACACTTGCCCTGAAAACAGAGAGCCGGGAGAGGCTGGTTGCCTACCCGACGCTGGAGGCTTGTGTGCCCACAGCCCCGATCCGAGCGGGTCCCCAGGGTGAGGCGGGGACGTGGTTTTCAAACCAGCCCTTGGATAGAGCCACGGGGCACCCCTGCCGCCATGCTCAGCCATGCGGCTGCTCCAGAAGAGCAAGGCTCAGGCTCCAGATTCAAACTGGCTTGTCTGTACGCGAAGGGTAGAGAAGTGATCCAGAGGTGGGTTAACCAGCTGCTGGGGGATCCAACGGGCTGCGTGGAGCCACAACACACCCCGTGCACACATCCAGGGCCCCCCCCACAGAAACGCACCTTCGTAGAAAGACATTTTAGTAGCGTTTGCCCAGCTCCCCCACATGCCAGCGCCAAGCCCTGCCTGGATGCCCCCTGCAGCCATGGAGACCGCCCCCCCCTTACCTTCCTGGGTGACAGCGTAGCCCACAGATGCCCCACAGGCGATGGACGAGACTCTGGGCAGCTCGGGGATGGGGGTGGGAACGCTCTTCTCTTCCGCCCCTTCTCCAAGTCCTAAGCGGCCGTACTCCGCCCTGCCCAGGCTGTAGGCTCTCCCTGGCGCCGACAGGACACACAAGAGACACGTTACTCCCCAGGCACAGAGACCGCCAGCAAGTTGGACCATGCAGCGCCCGCCTCAGCCCTCCCACCTACATCCCACCGCCTGCCAGGCGGATCGGGCTAGGCTCAGGCACCCTCCCTTCCCGGGACTGCTCCATGTGCAGCCGACCAGCTTCTGACCAATCCAGGCCATCCGCTGAGCCATGGCCAGAGGACACAAGCTGGAGCCCAACACACCCGCTGAGATGCTACAAAGCTGCTCCTGTTTCCTGTTATTTCCTCCCGTCACTGCCTGCTAAGGGGGGACAAGCCGCATGCTTGGGACGTGGAGGACTTCAGGTTCACTGAGTCTGTTTCAGTAGAAACAATCAGGAGCCCTGTGGCACGAGCTTTCGTGGGCTACAACTCACTTCCTCAGATGCGTGGAGTGAAAGGAAGGCAGGGACAGAACCCCTGTGCCAACTCTGTCCACACATCTACCCTCGCGACACCATCCCAGCACCTAACCACACCATCAGGGGCTCCTTCACCTGCACCTCTGCTACTCGGACATGTGCCAGCAATGCCCCTCTGCCATGTACAATGGTCAAACCAGACTGTCTCTACTCCAAAGGATAAATGGGCACCAATCAGACATCAAGAACCAGTAGGAGAGCCTGGAACCTCCCTGGACTAGGGATGTTCAATATTGGTTAATTGAATAGTAGATTAACCTCATTAATTCTTACTGGTTGCTTGACTATTCTATAGTCTGCAGGTGCGGGGCCGACAGCCAGTGCGCTCTGGCCCTACTCCCGAGGAGCCCCCTGCCACTGCGTGCTGCTTCCTGATACAGAGGCAGCAGCGTGGGGTGGCAGCAGCCCCTGTCCGGGGAGGGGACTGAACCCCCCAACCTGGTGTGAGCTGGAACCGAGCAGGGCTGCCTGCCTGCCTGGCTCCTAATACACTTTAAATGCAGAGTTGCAGCAGGGGTAGGTCCCGGACCTGGTGCAAGCCAGGACTGAGCCGGGCTGCTAAAAAATTAACTGGCAGGGGATGGATGGGTATAGTCTAGAGCATTAACTGACAGGCTTTTGCTAATCGGTTCATCGACTACGCTATTACATCCCTACCCTGGACACTCAGTACCAGACTTGAAAGCTGCCATACTTAGGCAAAACATCTTCAAAACCAGCCGGCAACGCAACACTGCGGAGCTGGAATTCGTATGCAACCCGACACCGTAGAACTGCGTCAGACAAGAGACAGGGGCGGCGCTCTCCCTGCAATAAGCGGTTTCCCCGCCAGGTGCTCTCACCTTCTCGGCGTGGTTGGAGGGGAACCCCAGCCACCCTGTCACACTCCATCCCTGGGTCCCTGCCTCTTTCACACCAAGCATGAGGAAGTGAGTTGTCCCCCACGAAAGCTCGTGCCCAGATAAATGTGGGAGTCTTTGAGGTGCCACCAGGCTCCTGGCGGTTTCTGAAGGACGTCGGTCTTTGCTTGCACTGACCCTGGCCTGCTGGAGGCAGCCAAGCACTAGCTGAGGTTAGGAGGGGGCGGGGCCGCTCTGTGTGTGTGTGTCTGAATGAGCCTCATTAGCCCCCCCCTCCCTTCCCCACTTCTCAGTCTCTCACACAAGCCCCAGCTCTCCTGCACGAGGGGCAACAACCGATTTCTGGTCAGCAGCATCCATGAAGTTTCTGGGATTCTGTAATTAATGGAGACAACCCTGGGGCTGCAGCATGCTGCCCTCTCCAGAAAGGCAGTGGGATCTAGTGGCTAGAGCATTAGCCTGGCACTCTGGAGACCTGGGCTCTTTTCCTGGCTCTGCTCCTGGCCTGCTGGGTGACCTTGGGCAAGTTGCTCTCTCCCTGTGCCTCAGTTTCCCCATATGTACAACGGGGCTAACACTGCCCTCCTTTGTGCAGCACCTGAGTTGAAAAGTGCAACAGAAAAGCCAGGAGTGATGCCCACGGCTCTGGTAGGCAAGAGACCAAAAAGCCCCCTTCACACTCCCACATGTGGGCCGTGTGGAACACCCTAGTCTAGTGCGAAGGGATGTGGCAGCAGCCACGCTCCCTGTGCCAGCTCAGCACAGCACCGCCCGTGAGCGAGGGAGTAGGAATAGCAGCACCACACAGCATAGCTCCCAGAGCCACTTCGCAGTGTCTGAGTTTGGGGACACCTCCCAAGGACATCGGTGATTTTACCATCCAACGAGAGCCCTGAGCTTTTCAGCAAATGCCCAACAACATGGAACCAAATGAGAAATAACGACGGCAAAGGAAGCCAGACAAATAACCGGCTCTTGCACGGGGGGGCTTGGCCCAGGGGCCCATCCCAGGCATGCGACCCGGTGCACAGGGTCTCACTGCTACTCAGGTTTGGCCTCATGGCGGGGGGGGGGGAGAGGGGAGAGAGAAAACTGTGCAGTGCTGCCACCTTGTGTCCCAGGCCCAATGCTGCAGGAGGGTTCACTCTGTGACCCACCCCCAGGCAGGGCCTGGCCCTCCCCCTTCCAGAGGCAGGACCCAAATCCTGGCAAAAGGGAAATAACAATCCAGATAAAGTAAGAAATTCTTCAGGAAAACCCTTGGAGCATTATAAAACAATGCACAGACCCAACTGCTTCCAGCTACCCTCAGGAACGCCCGGGTCCTGGGACTCAACCTGGCGCTGGGAGACAGCGGCTCAAAACCAAGCGACCGCAGCCCCGTTTGGCTCACAAGCAGCTGCCCCACTCACCTTCCGAGTCCAGGCACACGGTGTGGTGCTGCCCGCCTGAAAAGCCCACCCAGGACTTGGTGGAGTTCTTGAACGACGTCAGGTTCTGGGGTGCAAAGCAGGGCTCGGTGCCCTGCGTCCCTGCAGCGGGGACAGCAAAGCCAAGGGGTCAGAGACAGGGGAGCAGACACCCCCCAGCCCACTGCAGACACCTAACCCCAGAGTGAATCCACCCTGCCTGGACTGCACAGGGACAGCCCAAGTACGTTCCACCTGGCTGTAGAATCCTGCAGCCATTGTTCATGCCACAGGCCTGTGCCATGCAAGCCCGCTGCTCAAACCAATGGGGTGTATGGTGCACCTGGCCGGGAAGGGGGTGCTGGTCTGGCACTGTAAGAAATCCCCAGAGTCTCCTCTAATGCTTCCAAATACCCTTCCCGGAGGTACGAGGAGCTGAGACCATTGGCACCCAATGGTAACAGGCCAGGTGGCCAGCCTGTCCTTTCCCTTTATTAGCTCCGCTGGATCCCAGCAGGCCGATGCGAGGGGCTGAGGAAGGCTGCTCTGTGCTCAAGGCGCTGGATGGGGCTTAGATCTGGATTCTTTCCCTAGGTCTGCCACACACTCCCCATCTGTGAACTTGGGCAAGTCTCTGTCTCCTCGTGTCCCATTTCCCCCTCGGTCCGACGAGGCTAGAGCTTCCTTCTCTCCCCCCCCCCAATCCTCCTCCAGGCGGAGGCTGACTCAATGCGCACACGGGCAACCCCTCACCCAGCTGGTGGTAGTTGGAGAGGCCGAAGCCGTAGACATGGCCCTCCTGGGTGACGGCGAAGGTGAAGTAGGCCCCGCAGAAGGCGTCCTGGAAGCGCACCCGGCCCTTGCCGCTTCTCCCCTTGAGAGGGACGCGCTGAGGCACGAGCAGTCGCTCTACACGGGAGACAAGTGATCAGGCTGCAGCGAGGAGAGCCAGGGAGGTGCCCTCCCCATGGGGGGGAGGGGAGGGAGGGACGAGTCCGGCTGGCCTTTCAAGCCCAGCGTAGCTCCAAGCTGGCCGGTGCCCCTCTTGGGGCCTTATTCTCCCAGCGCTCTGTGGGGCGGGATTTGCAGACTCAACTCAAGCCAAGCACCTAAAAAGAAACCCAGACGCAGCCCTGCTTGGGAGCCCCTGCCGAGCCGGCAAGGGGCTGTCCGGCGCCCTTTCCTCGCTGTCAGAGACAGCAGGCATGAAGGAGACTTGCCCATGTGACCGCCCTCCGGCAGCGCTGCCCACCCCCTCCGCTCCAGCGTGTCTCACTGCCACTGCCGGCAAAGAGCCCCCAGCAGGACAGGGCTGCCGTCCAGCCAGCTCACATCAGCGGCCTGCACTGTGTAGGTGGTGGGGGTGCGGCTCCTAGGGCAGAGGGATCGACAGCGTTGTCGTGTGTTTTTAAAAACAAACCCGGCCGACACCAGCCCGCGCCTCCCAGCTTAGCAGGCCACATCCCCATCCGGCCGGGACATCGGCATCTGCCCCCCCTCAGCCTGTAGCGTCTCAGACACCACCTCCCGGGGCCCCAGCAACGCACATCCCCTCCTCCCCCCGGCATCGGGAGCGACTCACGTAAGCCTTTCCTTCCTCCCCGGTTGGCGAAGAGCTCCGGCACTCGGCCCAGCTGGCCCTGCTCGCCACAGCCACACGTGTACAGGTCCCCGTCCACGCTCAGCAGCACTAAGTGATCATTCCCTGGAGGACGGACAGAGGGTTAGCCCTGCCCCAGGACCCCCATCTCCATGCAGCGTGCCTGGCCCTGCAACCAGCAGCGCGGCTGGGTGACGCTGGGAAGCTGCCAGAGAACAAGCCCAGCCGGCCAAGTCCCACGCAGGAGCCTTGATATGTATGGACTCGGCAAGACCCCCGGGCGTTTTCCTCACTCACTCTGGAACGGCAAGAGGCCCGTTTCTCTTACAGGATTGGCTGAACTGCAGCTCTCAGAGGCCCCCCTTCTGCACCTACCAGGCTGCTGGCAGAGAGCTCGGGGCTCCCCTCTGCCGGAGGGCAGGGAGTCTCAGGGCCTCAGCCCCATGGGAGGCTCCTCTGGGGATCTGGGGCCCCAGCAGACACCCCCCAATCTGAAGCTTCTGAAGATTGTCGTAATGCGGCTCAGACGGTCAGTATGTCTGGCTGGCCCTAGCACCACCTGCCTCTTCCATGTGCTACACTAAGAGCCACGGGCACGAAGTCATCGCTCCCACCAGATCCCAACCCACACGCTGACATCAGCTGAGTTCTGCTGGCAGTTAGGCTAGAGTCACTGAGACTTCCCCATCCAAAGTCCTGTACCTGCCCTGCCTCGGTTTCCCCACTGGCAAGATAATCCTTCTACTTGGATTCATTAGTTCACACTTGCAAAGCGCATGCAGAGAGGCTGCCCCGAGAACGATTATTATTAACAACCAGTCGGGGTAATAAAGGAGCACGGGGCAGGGGAGGGACCAGCCTTCTGCAGCTGGTAGAAAAGAATCAAATTATCTGGTTTATTCGGAGTCTCTGAGTGGCTTGTCTGTCCCCTGTGCACTGGGCCCTTCCTCACCTGAGGCTATTTTAAGGACAGGCACATCCAGCGGCAGCAGCACCGGCATGGCGCTCTTCTTCATGGGCTCCAGCAGACCGATGACTCCATTGTTATCCTGGACGGGAAGCAAGACGCAGGGGAAGTTTAGGGGCAAAGCCGGGGAAGAGGCAGCCGGGCTCCCCGAGCCAGCGCAGCGCAGAGCACGTACCCGGAAAGAGCCCCAGAGGAAGACCCTGCCATCCTCCGTCAGTGCGGCCGTGTGGCTATCGCCAGCGGACACCTGCACCACCTTCTCTTGCAGCTCCACCAGCCCCGGGGTGGTCTCTGAGCCCTCCGCGGAGGTGTCGCGACCCAGGGCGCCTTCGTCATTGCAGCCAAAGGAGTAGATCTGGAAATGGAAACATCTCGCAGTGGGAGAGGTGCCCAGAGCAAGGACAAACCCAGGGCTGGAAAAGCCACCCGGCTCTAACGAGCAGCTGGCATAGGGCTCAGCCGCCAGCTGCCAGCCGAGGGCGACAGCTGGGTTATTCTCAGAAGCTGCAGTTGGAAGGTGAGGGAGGTTCCCATTTCATCTCCGGGCACTTTGCAAGCTAGAGGCTTAGGGTGCCGAGGAACTAGTCCCTGCAGGGGGAATCCGACAGGCAGCGGCGTGCTGGTGAGAAAAGGGAACTTTGGACAAGCACCCCCCTTCCCCTACAAGCCGCCAGGAGATCTTGAATGTCCTTTAGGGGCCGAAAATACCTTGGTGTTGCTACCGTCTCCGGCAACAGGATCTGCCAGGGAAGCACTTAGAGCAACTCCCCTTTGAGCTCAGCCGCCTCTCACCGGCCCAGAGCAGTTGACACCCCTACCCCAACCGTGAGGCTAGTAAGCTGAGAAGCCCAATCGCTGCCGTGTGATGGCACAAGCCCCATGAGAGGGGGAGGCAGGGAAAGAGCCGCACCCAGCCCCAAAGTTTCATTAGATTCAGCCAACGGCAACGCAGGTGGGCCAGACGGAGGGGGGCCATGACGGAGAGCTCTGTGCCATCGCACAGCCGTCCTCTGGCTCTGCTTCCTGCCGGGCCACGCGAATGGCCGAAGTCGCACAGCGGCAGGTTTCCCCTGCACGGCTCAGTTTGAACCCAGGATTTTTACCAACGCACAGCTCCCCCGCCACCCGCCCACCGCCGCTGCTCACAGTGCGCAGACCCGGGCCAGCCCCCTCCTGCCACCCCAAGCACCCAGGCTCCGAGCAGCAGCTCTGGAAGTTCAGAAGGCAGCAGAGTGAGGGCGTGGTAACGTGCGCGGCCTTTTAACCGGAGGGGCTCTGGTGCAGGGCTCTTGTCTGTAAGGAACCTCTTTGGGGGAGGAGCGGCCACACGAAGATTTAAGACACTACGTATGGGCCGACACCTGTGCTCAGCGAGTCACCCCACCCCCATGCAATGTCACGCCCTCACGCTGACCCCGGCGCCGCGCACTCACTTTGCCTGTTGCGCCCAGGCAGACAGTGTGCATTCCCCCTGCCTCTGCCTGGATGATCCTCTCGGGCAGCTGCACCAGGGCTGGCCTCTTCCTCTCCATCACATCCTCTCCCAGGCCCAGCTGCCCCACGTCCCCTTGGCCCAGCGTCAGCACCAGGCCAGGCTCCGTCCGGTGTGATGAATGGCAGACTAGAGCACAGGAGACAAAGGGGGAAACGCTCGCTTAAGCAGGATGCCAGAGGCACGCTCCTGCTGTGTTGGGGCTCTCGAGACACCTTTCCACCCCAACCGGGGCAGAGCTTCCGAGTGAGAGACTGAGCCAGCCACGCATGGGGCTCCAGCAGTGAATCCCAGGCGCCACAGCGGGCCAGAGGCAAGGGGACACCAGCAGAGCTCTGTGTGGGGACCTCGCAGCCCCTCACACAAGCCCCGGGGGAGGGATCATACTGAAGAGGCAGCAAGTGCAGCTGACTCAATGAAAGACCTTGGGCAAGTCAACCCACCGCCTGCTTCCGAGTCACCATCCGTACAACGGGACTCCTGCCTCCTCAAACTGGGGTGGGAGGGTTTCAGGTTAATTAACATCCCTAAATGACAGCACTTAACTGTTTTAACTTAGGGCCATGGGGTCCCACCGCCCAGCCCCTCTGCAGCCAAGGCTGCTCCAGTCTGGCAGGGCTAACTGCAAGGGCTGGTTAACCAGTAAGCCTGGCTTACCAGTTAACATCCCTATTTCAGATCCTTGGGGGGCCGGAGCTATGGAAGAACTTGGCTTGGCTTCTTTATTCTTTAGCCCAGGGTTCCTCAGCCTTTTCATTTCAGGCTGACTGTTGTCAGGCTTATCCCACAGCAATGTTTTATAAACGTAACCGATACAGAATGGTCAGCCTGGATCAGACCTGTGGACCCGTATCCTGCCTCTGACACCAGCCAGCAGATGTTTCAGAGGAAGGTGCAAGAAACCCTGAAAAAAAGACATTTTACCTTTAACCTTCTTCCTCTCAGGAGACCCTTCTTCCGGTGTTGGGCTTTTCTTTGCAGCACGCTTTCCCGGCATATTGCTAGAGAGCTAAACAGTTGAGAACACTGCATGTTAAGACGTTCATTAACCCAGAGTCTGGGAGAAAAAGCAGAACTGCAAAGCACAAGCTTCTAAAGTGACATCGTCAGGTCATGCCCAGCCCCCTTTTTTCTAATACATCCCAGACACTGGGGTTTTGCAAGAGGCCTTTGGCCATGGGAGATGAAAGTGAAGTGGGAACTGGATGTCTAACTACCTCCCCGCCCTCAGGTAAAATCCCATCGTTACACTAAAATACCTGGAAATTTTAGAATCTGAATTTACTTTTCACCATTCTACCCACTAGTCGACCTCAGATGCAATCATGAATTCCCATTTGTTCTAGGGACGTTAACAGGTAACTGGTTAAATGGTTATCCGGTAAGCATCACCCTTAATGTCTGATGTTTACCGGGTAACAGTTAACTGGTACCTGGTAGGGATGTTAATGTTAACAGAGGCAGCATCATGTGGGGGTAGGCAGGAGCCAGTGCTCCAGGGAGCTTAAAAACCAGCTCCTCCCCCGAAGCACCAGCTCCTGGCTCCTCCCCCCCGCGTGTAAACATGTAATTGCTGAAAAATTCAGCAGTTACACATTCACAAAAATAAACATTTGCTAACATCCCTAGTATCCAGGGAGCAGCCTGCCATGGGTGGAGGGCTACTCCAGCATTGCCCAGTCCCCGCACAAGGCTGGTGGAAGCAGCCAGGCAGGAGCCCTACAGCCACCCTGGTTCAATCTGTTAACTGGTTAAGCTTAATGTTTACATCCCTAATATGTTCATCTTCATGTTAAGGTCTCTGTTGATAGAATCGAGTTGATTAGATCTATCCAAACGGTCACCCCAAAAATCCAAATTCTCTGCTCAACTTTCACCAAAGGCTAGCAGCGCTAAACTTATTTTCAAAGGATAATCAGAAGTTTGAAAGTCAGAGCATCCAATGGTTTTGTGGCTCTATTTTCCCAAAACATTGCTCCCTAGTCCTTTGCTACAAGAGGTGCCAGAGACACAAATAGTCCTTGATCCTAAAAATATCCATAACTCATTACAACAGTGAAAACCTACACCTGAAAGCTTAAGAGGAAGATTCAGGAGAAAGGTGATGTTAAACAAACAGCACACTACTTCAAGACTCCATTTCTACTTTCTAGAATCATGTTTTTGTTATTTCCTGGCTTGACCCTACAACCGTATCTGAAATCAGTGTGATAACAAGCACAGAAGAAAAGGTTGTAAGAAGGAATCACTGGACTCTGACACCTTAAGAAAAGCTTACAGTGATATATCAGGATTTTAGGCCCAACGTTTAGGGTGCATTTGGAGTTCTCTCAAAAACAATTTTTAAACATTAAAAAAAAATAGTTGTTTAAAGAGGCACAGACAGAGGCGACAACTAAAATACTGCAATATTGTGCTCTCGGTAAGAGAAAAAGCGAAACTGAGTAGAAATTCAAGTGAGATTGGATAGTCAAGCTTTCATTGCCCCAGCAAAGCAAAAAGTAAAATTTAAACAATGAATCAATGGTGAAAAGGAGATTTAGTTTTTCCAGTAGTTTTAACAAAGTAAGATGTTATGAGCAGCACAAGGGGAAATGTGGTAAGGTTTCAATAATATAATCATTTTATACTGTATCCCTTTAATGTTTGTAGTGTTTTGACACCCCAAGTATAAGGTTATATATAACAGCCATATTGGGTCAGACCAAAGGTCCAGCTAGCCCAGTATCTTGTCTGCCAACAGTGGCCAATATCAAATGCCCCAGAGAGAGGGAACCCAACATCCATTTCCAGACAAAAGTGATATGCAAAGTGATATACTCCAAAGCACAGCACAATTTTAGCTTACTTGGTGACTTCCACATACAATCTGCCCGCCTTAATTTTACTAACTGGTTATAGGAGTCCCATACACCACAAAAATCAAGCCTCTAATTCCCAGCTATATAGCTGGGGCAGAACATGGCTATAATGCGTCTCCACCATCACGATTATTTGCAAAGAAATGAGACGCGTGGAAAGGGAGGCTACTCCCAAGAGGCTACACACTATGCAAACACTCCTCCCTCTGCCCACGTGACAAGTTCTTGCTGACTTTTACAACCAGGTGGGTGTGACAGTATCTTTTACAAGACCTCACACGCCTCATTTTGCTGCAGCCCCGTGTGAACAAGGCCACAATGCTGGATACATACAAACACACAGGCTATATCTACACTCGCGGCTTCATGCGCAAGTATGGCCGCTCTTGCGCAAGAATCCGCAGAGCGTCCACACTGCCCGCCTGCTCTTGCGCAAGGAAATTTACAGTACAGCGTGGTAAGAGAGGGCATATTGCGCAAGAGCTACGCTCTTTTTTAACAGGTGTAAGCCCTCTTGTGCAGGAGCTCTTGCACAAGAGGGCAGTGTGGACGCTCGGCAGGGGTTTCTTGCGCAAGAAAGCCCTATGGTTAAAATGGCCATCAGAGCTTTCTTGCGCAAGAAAGCATCCACACTGCCATGGGCGCTCTTGTGCAAAAGCACAGCTCGGCACGTGGCAGTGTGGATGTTTTCTTGCGCAAGACTTCTTGCACAAGAACCCTTGCGCAAGATGTTCTTGTGCAAGGGTTCTTGCGCAAGACTTCTTGCACAAGAACCCTTGCGCAAGATGTTCTTGTGCAAGGAGCCACCAGTGTAGACATAGCCACAGTGTGAACCGCCCCCAGCAGCACTCCTTTAAGAAGCCACCAGAGAATACCCACCCCTGCCAGCCTGCGGCCCCCATCACGCTCCTGAGGAGTTAAGGGTCTGTTTTGCAATTCCCCCCCCACACACACACACACGCACGCGCGGCCCCGTGCAGGGTAGGTCGACCCCCACTAGCACCCGTCAACCAGATTCATCAGACCCCGCAACGGTCCCTCAAACGCCCCCCCCCCCCCCTGCCCGCACGCGGCCTTGCGCGCCGCGTCCCCTCCCCCCAGCCACGGCGCAGCTGCTGGAGTTTGAAATTCCCGCGCTGGCGCGTGTCCTCCCCGTTGCACGCTGCCGCAGCCCCGCACCCGGGGAACGGGGGAAGGGCGGCTGCGCGCGCGCGAGCGGCTCCCGGGGAACGTTCGGAACGCGGCCGGAGGGAACTGACACTCGGCGTTCCACCCGTGGAACCTTCGGACCCAGCCGCGCGGCGGCCACGTGGGGCTGGCCCAGGCCCCCACCGGGGAAAGGGAGCCCGGGGATCGGTCCCCCTTCCGCCGGCCGGAGCCCCGCTTGCACCCCGGAGGCGGGTGGGGAGCAACCCCGAGTGTCTCACCTCCTTGCTGCTCCGCCACCCCGGCTGGCCCGCTCGCTCCTCTCGGCCCCCCACCCGCTGCAGCCCGAGCATGCGCGAGGGCCCCAGCTCCAGCCGGCCCTCTCAGCGAGCCGCAGAAAACGGTGATAGCGACCCCTGCTGGCCACTGCGCGGAAAGGCCGCAACGCGCCGCGGCGGGGGCTGTAAGCACGGGGCGGAGAAATCGGGGTGAATTGGGGTCAGAAGCGCGTAGCGCATCGAACATGCCAAAGGGCCGGAGCCGGCCAGCGCTCACCCCCCCGCCTGCAGCGGCGGGGGTCATAAGCAATGTCCCTGGTGCTCCCCCCACAGCGCAGCTGGCTCTGCGGGATCTGGCGCGGTGTGCCCCCACTTCTGCACCTGGACCAGCTTTGTGCAGATGCAGTTGCAGCAGCGGGCGAGTTCTGCGCACACGCTTAACTTTGCGCTCCAGTAGTTGAATTCCATGGACCCCACACCCATGAAGTTAAGCACACGGGCAAGTGCTGACAGGATCAGGGCCAAAACACCTAACCATGCTTGTATTGCAAATAACTCACATTGTTCAAAGGGATATAATTTAATAATTAATTTTTGCTTGCCTGTTTTGTTACCATTTTGTATTTCAGTTTAGGTAATGACTCATCTTCTAAGCAATGTCATTTGCCCAACCCCAATGGTGCAATCTGGAGAGCCCACACACTGAAAAGGAACATTTATTTTAAAAAATTGCTCCCAATGGAATTTTGAAACAGAATGTACACAACTACAAATGATTGGGGTAACTGCTCCCCAGGTGTTCTGTCACAGCCTTGCTCTCTCCACACCAAGCATTGCAACTGCCAGCCGAGTTCCCTTAAGACTGTAAAATATAGCGCTGTATTGATAGATTTTGTAAGGAGTGGAGTGATGCTTCCTGCTCAGAGCTCAAAACCACTAAGTCTAAATTGGCCATAAATCAATGTAGAATAGAAATTCAATATTTCCAGCAATCAGAGAGGAGTGAGGTTCTGAAGCAGTCTCCTCCAGAAGTGGGGCAAACAGCCTAACTAGTTTTAAACTAGCTTTTGATACATGTAGGGATTATGACAGGATGAGGCTTGAACTCCTTTCCAGTCCCATGTTCCTGAGTTAAAATTCCTAACCCTGCTGATTATTGTGACATTGGGAGAGTCATTTCTATGCCTCACTTCCCCTTATCTTCGAAAACATGGGAACTACACCCCAGTTTCAGAGGAGTGCTGAGAGGATAAACTAACTCTGGTAAAATGCTCTGAGCCCTTTGAGAGAACAGCCCAAAGTCATATTAGTCCCAATTCAACGGAAACTCAATATGTTCAAAACCTCAGCACAGAGCACGGTGGCAAGGATTGTCCAAACTGGTGTCCAGGCAACATGGCTCCAGAACCTATTACACACCTATCAGTGCAGAGATGAGTCATGCTTCACTTATGGCTGTGTTCACAGGTCTCTTCCAAAATGCCTTCCCTACGCAAAGAGAAGCCATTTAGTGCTCTGGCTGCATTGCAAACATTGAAGCATCATGTTACAATCTTCACATTTTTGAAGCAATGTTCTGAGGGATGAGGGCAGCGTGTCAAACGGGTTAAGGAAGCACATTCTAGGAGGCTAGAATGTGGTTAGGACATGATCAGATGACTGCCTTTTTAAACACAGATTTTGTAATGTCAATGAATTGTCAGAACAGTTGAAAACCATTTTGCCCTACGTGATCTAAAGACATGGCAATGTGAATGAAATATTGTGAGAAATGTTTCCTAACTTAGGCAGAGAAAACCAGCATAAAATGTAAGCAGTTTGGAGCAGAAATAATCTTTTTGGTCTATGTTTGTACGGGACATAGCAACACAAATAGAAAATCATATGCATGGAAGGAAACAGGGTTTAGAGACCATTTTAAACTTGTACACAATGAACAGTATAAACCCTAGGGCACTGAAGTGATCTTCAACTTTTTCAGGTTTCTACTAACAGTTCAGATCTGCAGGTAGACAGGGCCTTTCAGCCATGGGTACATCAGCTCCAAACCCTAATCATATTAGAGAACATCCCCTCCTCTGCGGCTATGAGAAGCTTAGTCACGGGTTTAAAATACACTTAGGATGAGCTCTGTATTACACATTTGGATACTGTCTCAAACCTTGTCCCCATCACACAGTAGCCAGGTAGTAGGTACCTTTGAGATCCAAAAGGAAATAAAAAAAAGCTCAGATCACATTACCCGTGGTTCAAGTCAATGCTTTTAGTTTCCCCTCACCTTCTAAAACTCATCCCTCAGAACATTAGATTTAATAAAGTCAGATAAGCAAAGCCTTGGTGATCAAATGACAACACACACTAGGTCAATTTTCTGGTAGATTTCACCTTGGACAATGTTACTTAGGTACCTATACAAAATATCCAGTTTATATTTCTGTCCATCCTAGCAGCTTGCCTATCTATATCTTAGAATCTATCTTTAGCCTTGAGTATAACATGGATGTCTTATTAGAATTTTAGTTGGACTGCGCCAGTCTTTTGTTCACTTCAACTTCATTTATTTTGCCCTCCTTACATTGGGACTGCATTTTTCTCCTTTTCTCACCATCATGACAAATCCCTACTTTTTCTTACCCACACCACTAAAATTTCACGCTATTGAAATTTATTTTAAAGCTCTAGTATACCCAAGTTTCATGTCATAACTACTGTCACTTATGAGGCGGATGGAAATTAGTTTCCATGGCTCATACAATGTTTCGAAGTTCAAATCCTCACCCAAACCAATTTCATTCAAGTCATATAATGCCATAGGTATTCATAAAAGAAAAGGTGAGTGATGTGATATCTTTTATTGGACCAACTTCTGTTGGTGAGAGATGAGTGTTTGAGCAATGCAGAGCTCTTCTTCAGTACACATAGCATTTTACAGAGAAATAAAAACGTAGGTCTAATAGCATTAGCAAGAATATTTCCATTAAGCATTTCATTTTTGTTTTGGAGCTGATAACCTGTAAAAAGCTCACCCTGGGGCAATGTGATGGCTAGGAACTCTATTATGAAAGTTGTCAAGCAAGGCTGCTTCATAAACCCAACAATCATATCTGCTGGAATTTTTATCAAGAAGTTTGGCATGAAGGAAGCCTCCAATTGGTCAAACAACAAATGGTCTGGTAGCACTTTATAGACTAATGAAACATGTAGATGGTATCACGAGCTTTCGTGGGCACAGCCCACTTCTTCAGATGACCGGAGTTATGAGTTGGGGGATATGAAAACTCGAAATAAATAGGAGATCTTTATGGCTGACCTTCAACAACGTTTCCTCAGCTCTCGCCCCCTAACACCCCTACTTTACTTAACGCTACATTGATGACATCTTCATCATATGGATCCACGGAAAAGAGACTCGAAGAATTCCACAAGGATTTCAACAACTTCCACCCTGCTATCAACCTCAGCCTGGACCAGTCCACAAGGGAAATCCACTTCCTGGACACTACAGTACAGTTAAACAATGGACAAATTTCCATCACCCTATATCGGAAACCTACTGATTGCTACACTTACCTTCACGCTTCCAGCTTCCATCCCAGCCATATATTTCAGTCGATTGTATATAGCCAAGCCCTATGATACAACCGGATTTGCTCCAACCCCACAGACAGAGACAATTACCTACAGGATCTTTACAGAGCATTCCTAAAACTGAAATCCTCACCTGGGGAAGTGAAAAAACAAATTGGCAGTGCCAAAAAAATACCCAGACATGAACTACTTCAAGACAGACCCAAAAGAGAAAATAACAGAACTTCTCTTGTTGTTACCTACAGTCCACAACTCAGACCCCTCCAACACATTATACACAATCTACAACCCATCTTGGAAAATGATCCCTCACTCTCAGAGGCCTTAGGAGAAAAACCTATTATTGCTTACAGACAACCCCCTAACCTGAAACGTATTCTTTCTGATAACCATGCCACACAACCATATCATAAACCCCCTCCCTTTTTTCTTTCTCTCACCTCTCCTATTTATTTCGAGTTTTTGTATCCCCAACTCATAACTCCGGTCATCTGAAGAAGTGGGCTGTTCCCACAAAAGCTCATGATACCATCTACATGTTTTGTTAGTTTATAAAGTGCTACCAGACCATTTGTTCTTTTTTCTGTAACAGACTAACTCAGCTACCCCCTGAAACTCCAATTGGTCCAGTTAGTCCTGAAGAACAGTTGAAATCACTGGAGATTAGAAATCATTGGTGATCCCCAGACACCCAAGGAGAATCGGAGTGCATACAGCAATGTGTATGAAATATGAGAAGTCATCAGATGTTCCTGAGTTTCACTCTGAGTGAATGGAACATTTAACCAGTGATGTCACTGAAGGACAGATCAAGATCCAAGCACCACCATTTAAAAGCAATTCCTCTATTAGTCATACAACTGAACCCCTCAGACAGTGTCCATAACATTCTCTATGAAGCAATATTACAGGCTTCCCTTAACACAATACATGTAGGACCTTAGATTCTTACTTCCCCTCCACCTCCTACTATACAGGATGATCTGAATTACAGAGCCCAACAGCCAATTGCAACATTTGTGTTTCTTTTCAGTAGAGATTTTAGGAATTCAGTAATCGTGTAGCTGACAAATTTTGTCAGATAGATGATTAACTGATAAGCAGCTCTGCATTAAAGGAGCTTGTGGGCAGGCATGCTGGCTTAGTCCCAGTTCAAGCCGGGTCCTAGCAGCTACCCCTGCTGCAGCTCTGTATTTAAAGGTGCTTGATAGCCAGTGGGCAGGCACGCAGAGCTGCAGCGGGGGAAGGGTAGATACCAGGACCTGGTGTGAGCTGGGACTGAGCCAGCTTGCCTGCAAGCCAGTTCCCAAAACCCCTTAAATGCAGGGCCCCAGCGGGAGGTGTTGTTTGCAAGTAGCCAGTAGCATTAACTGAAAAGCATTTGCTTAGAGGTTAATCATTTAAGGCTGTGTCTGGACTACACCTCTCTGTCCACAGAGGGATTCAAATCAAGCACTTCAAAATTGCTAATGAAGCAGGGATTTAAATATCCTGTGCTTCATTAGCATAAACATGGCCACTGCTTTTTTCAAAACGGAGTTTTCGAAAAAAACGGCAGTCTAGATGTGGCTCTGTCGAAAATAAACCCTTTTTCAACAAATCCTGTATTCCTCAAAAAATGAGGTTTACAGGATCTGTCGAAAAAGGGCTTATTTTCGACAGAGCCGCATCTAGACTGCTGGGTTTTTTTCCAAAAAGCTCCGTTTAGAAAAAAAGCGGTGGCCATGTTTATGCTAATGAAGCATGGGATATTTAAATCCCTACTTCATTAGCAATTTCAAAGTGCTTGATTTGCATCCCTCTGTCGACAGAGGGATGCAGTCTAGACGTAGCCTAACTGGCTACACTATTACATCCCAATTTTCCAGTTAACATCACTGACTTTTTTCCTGTCAACAAAAAAAATGGCTGTTGGCGACAAAATAGTGAAAGCGTACACACTGCAATGCGACTGTTGTTGGGGAAAACACCCAGCTGGAGAGACTTTTTTTCTTTTCCCCTCCCTCTGTTGTCCACATAGAGCCAGTGTAGACATACTGGGGTGCTGCAAATCTAGCAGCTCCCACCCATTCCAACATGCTGGGGGGCTGTAAATCGTGGCCTGGCAGCCTCATCTCCAAGACACTGAAGGGCACAGCGCCCCACCCCCAGCCCCAGGAGACAAGAGGGGCCCCAACCAGAAACCACAGCCCAATATTCCCCCTCCCCCCCCCCACCTCAGGACACACCAGAGGGGTTGGAAAATGCCATCTACCTCAGAGATGCCAGTAGGGTCCAGAAACTGTACTCCTCCCCACCACCCCAGAGCAGCACCATCTTCACTGCCATGGGCAGCCCTTGTAAGCCCAACCCCAGATCCAACCTTCCACCCTGCAGCCCCCCAACTCCTACCCTCAGCCCCATCTACTGCCATGAGCCACCCAACCACTGTCCAGACTCCTGCAGCCTGCATCCTCTGCCTTGAGTTCTCCCCACCCCGCAATATGCCTGCATTCTTTTCAACTCTTTGGTTTGAAAAGACTGCCGACCTGATCACTATAAAATATGTTGATTTGAAACTAAATAGAAAAAGCCTTTATGCCAGATTTAGTCCATAATTTTTGGCTAACTAAAGAGTACACTATAATTAAACATGTATTTAAAGCCATTATATAGCTTAATATTTTCAGATTTAATACTTTAGCATGCTAGAAAATGGTGATTATATTGCAGTGGAATGGGAACCAATTATTTGAACAAAACACAAAAAGCACATTCATTTAATGTTTATTAAGCAAAACAGACCCTTAATACAGTACATGACCTGCTATAGCATATTTATAAAGCTTGACCTCAGAAGCAATATTTCTCCTTCCCTCAAGTTCAATAATTTATGGCTTCAGCATGTTACGGGATTTATACATTTAGGCCTTATGATATTAAATAAAATCCAAATAATTTATCCATCCCGTGGTGAATTGCGAATCCCATTCTTGACAAAGTAAAACAGCCTTTCAGCATGATAGCCACTTCTGTACAGGAAGGGGTCGCCATGAAGCCATAGTCCACACGTCTCCCTGGAGATACCAGGCTACTCGGAGACTACATAAAGCACCATCAAGGAGTATAACTGATACCAGAATTCTGACTGCAAAACATAAACAGATGAACATCTACATTTTTCCTTTGTAAAATCTTTTCACTAACTCCTGTTCTCTTTAATTTAACAATGATCAAATCCTTATATTTAGGAGATGGCATAAACTAGCACAATAACTACACATCAACATAAGGGAATAATATATTCCTAAAATACTATCCACTTTTGACGGTCACGGAACATGGAAACCCTAACATCACCTGCCAGGAGATTCCACTGCTGTAGTCTAGAGCCCAACAGCTCTGCCTTACTTTTGGGTAGTTCCAAATCCCTGACAAGGTCATTCAGTTCACCTTGTGTTATGAGGTGTAGTTCAGAGGAGGATGGGAGAAAATGTGGGTCCTGTGACATTGATGGTTCAGGACCAGAAGTTTCATCCTCTTCCTCATCTGACTCAAGTGAAAACGATTCTGGTGCATCAGGAACCGGCAGTCCTTCTCCATGGGGTACTGGGCGTATAGCTGATGGAATGTTTGGATAATGCACAGTCCACTTTTTCTTCTTTGACACACCTTTCCCAACTGGAGGCACCATGCAGAAGTAACAATTGCTGGTATGATCTGTTGGCTCTCTCCAAATCATTGGCACTGCAAAAGGCATAGATTTCCTTTTCCTGTTCAACCACTGGCGAAGATTTGTTGCACAAGTGTTGCAGCATATGTGTGGGGCCCACCTCTTGTCCTGATCTCCAATTTTGCAGCCAAAATAAAGGTGATAGGCTTTCTTAACCATAGTGGTTATACTGCGCTTTTGTGATGCAAAAGTCACTTCACCGCAAACATAGCAGAAGCTATCTGCACTGTTCACACAAGTACAAGGCATCTCTGCTCACTTTGGCTAAACAGAAATGTGTCCCTTTGCAAAATCAAACACTGACAAATAAGAGAGCATGACACTGTATGATTTCTAGAGCTGATATAGGGCAATTTGTTCAGCAGAGTGATGTAAGCTTAGTTAGGATTGCATCATCCATGACTTCTAGGAATAACATGATGCAATTCATATCATGTATGACGCAATACCAGCTTCAGATTGCATCATTCATTGTTTTGCCTAAAAAGCAAGTACTGCCCAAACCCAGTCAGATTTATTCACAGATCCAGTCAAAGATGTATTTGTCATTTCTGGTTTAAATTGAGATCCCTTCCCTTTATAACTCACTTATCCTCCGCCACTCCCAAGTCAAGGGTCGTATATACTGACCCAATAGCATATCTTGAAAACTAGAGCCAATCAACAATTTTAAGCATCATTTTCATTCTCAGTGACCCAGAATTAGTAAAGTTTGACTACATTTATTTCAGAAGCATTTTGGCTGTAGAGCAGTGTAACCAGGGCATGAATGTCAAAAGGAACTGCAGGAATCTGTTGGAAAATGGATCCAAAAAGAGAACTCAAAGCTGTAACTTGAAAACAATGAATCTGTTTATCCAGCTACTTCTTTTTACCTGGAAAAAGAATAAAACCAAGTGTCAGTGATTTTGTCTTAATGGGATTTTCAAGGTATTTTAGGTCAAGAGTCCTGGATTCCATTCCCACTTTTGGCAGACTTCATCTGTAACTAAGGCCACCCTGCTGTGCCTTAAGTTTCCCCTTCCAATAGTATCAGGCTAATCTATTTTTCAGAGATTGTAGCAAGGTTTGAGTTAAAGATACACGTTGGAAGTGCAAATGATTTCCAAAAAGGCAAGGCCATATCGTATGGATTTCATTCCCTAGTTTCAATACAAAGTATAATATGCAGATGGACTCAGTCTCCCATAACTGCGGTGGGAGGGGGCATATTTCATGGGCTTCAAGATCTTCTGTGCCTCAGAATGCGTCTTCCACCATTCTCTACAGAACCAGCCAGCTCTAGTTTCCCACAACTTCCAATAGTCCCAAAAGTTTGACAGGTTCTTTGTCATAATTTACTACGAGTAAAATGCAATCTGCATCTGAGGACCACTCCCCCACAACACAAATGCCCTAGAAGCAGCAGTTTACTTAAGTGTGTCCTAACGCTCATATCCATAACCTTGGTACTAAAGAAGCTACCTGACTGATGAAATGTTTCCTGCATGGTTTATCTCCTCAGTCACAGTCCGAAGACTCAGAGAAGCAGTAGGAATATGCAGGCTGCAGACCAGAGGCCCGGCTTGTTCTCCAACGTCGTGGAAGGGGACTATACGTCATGGAGCCCGAAGGCCTCTACGCTCCCATACGCCACATGGACAGAGCCAAGAGAGAGCAACCTCTCTGGATATCCACGTTGGATTGAAATGTCAATGTACTCTACTCCCATTTACAATTTAACCACCCACCCAATTAGTCTTGCATGCTCTAAAACTTGACCTTTATCAAAATGGTTTTGTAATGATAAAAAAAAACAACCTGTCCATTAGTAAAAAGGAACCAGAACCACAACACCATAGATTCTAAATTTCAATTATTAGATTAGACTACACAGTAAGAACACTATTGTGGACACTAAGACTTGAAATATAACAACATTCCAGGCTCCCAAGAGCCTCATCCTGTAGCCAGACAAGACTGCAGATCTGTTATGAGAAAGGATGATCACCACCTATGCTTTCTGACAGGGTAGTTAGTTAGTTCATGTTTAGTTACAATGTGGAGCTTTGCTCTCCTTGCCAAGAAGATCTACAGCTCCAGGATTGGATGTTGTTTTGGGTGAACTGGGCTACACTGCAGAGCTAGCCCAAGCGTGCAAGAACAGTATCAGGGAGCGAAAGCATAAGTTTACCAACTCAGTGAACGTTTAAATGATGCATGTGCTCACCTCATGGGCAGGAGTGCCCTGCTGCTGGCAAACCTGCAGAAACAGGACAAGCAAAGAGCACGTTATTGGAGTCGATCCCTGCTTCCTCTCCTAATGGCATGTGACAGCAGGGCCCCCTAGGAGCTCTGCCCGACGCCCTGTCTCCTGCATGGTTTGTCTCCTCAGTCAGGGTCCGAGGACTCAGAGGAGCAGTAGGAATATGCAGGCTGCAGGCCAGAGGCCCGGCTTGTTCTCCAACGGCGCGGAACGGGACTGTACGCCACGGAGCCCGTAGGCCTCGACGCCCCCATACGCCACCCGGGCAGAGCCAGGAGAGAGCAACTTCCCCGGATGCCCCCGTCGGAGGCTGCTGCAGCGGGGCCGGGTGGGGGGACCCTGGTCGGGCCGCTCAGAAGCGGGGCAGCCGGGAGCCTCCCCCGCCCGCGTGCAGAGAGCGATGACCCTGCCCCCCCCCGCGGGTGACTCGCGGCCTCCTGAGGGGGGAGCGGACTGCACCGCGCTTGGGGCCCAGGCAGCGGTTCCGCCTGCCCCACCGGGGTAAACGGGGGGGGGGGTCGCTGACCCAGCCGCACCAATCCCCCCCCATCAGCGAACGTGCGTGCAGGGCCCGCGAGGCGTTACGAGCCCCCGCCCCCACCAGCTTCTCCCCTTCCTCCCCTAAGGCACCCGCCTGTTACAACCCCCCCGCCACCGACCCCTGCACTCACCTTACCCAGAGGAAAAAGACCGAAGATGGCGGCGCCACGAGAATTTATAGCGCCCAGGGCACGACGGGAAGCCCCGGGCAAGGGCGCATGCGCAATCCGGAAAGGGTGGGAGGAGCTAGTGGTACTTCGCTCTGGCACGGGCGCAACAGGACCACGCTTGAGCGATAGTTCCAGCGCGTGCGCAGTACATGGCCGGGGGGGGGGAGAAGAGAGAGGATGGCTCCCTGAAGCGCATGCGTAACATGGAGCTCGGAGGGGAATGGGTTTTGTTCTTTGGTAGCGAGGCGTCTCACTTCCCAGGACGGGCAGCGCCCCCTGCCGGAGCGCCGTGTCACTGCCTGAAGCCAGCAGCGGGGCGGGGCAGGGAGTGTGTCTCCTCTCGCGGGCAGAGGGCGGGGCAGGCAGACCCACGCAACGGGGGTGTCACCCTTTGCCTACACGCGTGGGAGGGGGTCCCGTCCAATGTTTAGCAGCCTGAGTGTGGCTGCCCACTCTGGCCGGTGGCTGCATTAACACTTTTTAACTCCTAAAATACTTGACTGACGCTGGGGAAAAAACCAGCCAATATGAATATACAGGCATCCAGTCCAACTCACTGCAATTCATTTAGGTAAGGTTTTGGTTGTGGGGACTCAGCAATAAAACTGCTATGAAGAGTGATGGGGTGCTGCCAGACTTGGGGTACTGTTTTCATTGACTATAAAGGGAAAATCTCAGCGGGGTAGCGGTGTTAGCCTGTAAGGGTGCATCTACACAGCACCCTAAACTCAAAATGAGATACGCAATTTGAAATAAATCCAACTAATTTCAAAATAGCTTATTTTGAAATTTGGGGATGTCTGCACAGCGCCAACTTTCAAAATAACATGCTATGAGTGCAGTGAGGTTTACCGCAATGGCGAAATAGCATGCCTGTTATTTTAAAAAAATATTTTTAAATAACGGGTGGCTTGTGTAGACGCGGGATAGCCATGCAGTGTAGACGTACCCTAACTGCAAAAAATGAAAGAACAAATGGTCTTGTAGCACCTTACTAGATTTTGTTAGCCTTTGAAGTGCTGCAGGACCATTCGTTGTTTAAGTTTTTGTTTTTTTTTCTAAGGGAAAATGTTTACCCTTTAAGGCTGTCACTTACTGTTAACACTATTCAATAATGATCCATCCAACATTGATGTTAATAAATTTCAGCTATTCTTACAATTAGAAAGCTTCTATAAGCCTAGAGAAAACTAATTTTTAATTTGCTTGTATATGGCATGAATAAAGATTTATAAATCCAACATACAAAATTATTGTCTTAGGTGACAGGGATAAATCACGTATGCAAATTGTGTATCAAAGTTGTGAAATGGACTACAAATACAATAAAAAATGAATTCAAAAGTTTAAAAGGGTGTCGAAGATGTTCCTCACCTGGGGCACTATTTGGTGGTCTAGGACAGGATCTGGGTAAAATTGTCATGTAGACAAGGCCTAAAGGCTTTGAGACAAAGTCAGCAGTGGGTATCAAAGAGGGCACTGGCAGAAATCAGTCTCCACTTCATCCCACAGAATTTCAAACAGGTTTCTAAATCCTGTGAGCAGATGGACCTCACTAACCAAACGGTTCTCCCAAGGCAAATCCATATATAAATACACAGAAGCAAATGTACTCCAGTTCACAAGCTACCATTATAACATATTTACATAGTCTTTCATCCTTAAGATTCAAAATGACTTAACCTACTATATAGCAACATGGCAGACATGCAATTGCTCTTGGAGTGGAGGGCAATAGCCCATAAGTACAATGTGGGTGAGAGAAAATTTTCGCCAGAGGTAGTAATATTCCCTATGCTTATAAATAACATCCTGCTGATGTTCAGTCTAAGTCGAACAGAACCTAAGCCATGGTCTCATGTGACTGACTTGCAAAAGACTAAAATCATACAGAATTTAATTGTTCCTCTTCAAAAGGATGAAGAACTCTGTTGCCACTGCTGGGATCTGCGGTAATCCCTCCTGTCCCAAGGTCAGATCCAAACCTTCTGCATTCCATCTTGCACCCATGCCCTAGGTCACAACCCCCTCCTGCCCCAAGTATTTGTCACCTATCCGAGAGTGGCAAAAGTACAAGACAAGTTGTTTTATTTACAAAAAAAATCCTAAAATACTTTATTTAATAATTAAAATTTGTCAACAGGATAACAGATATACAACGCAATCATGTAGTCTACAGAGATTTTGTACATCAGAAAAGCAATATGGAAATACAATGCACCAGTTCCAAATTTTTTCCATAAAAGGGAACTTCAATCTTTGCCTCTTTGTGAATCATTGGTTTGGGGGCAGCAAAGGAACCCTGAAGAAACAAGAAATTCTCCCCAGTGACTCCTTGCATAAGAATATGACTGAGATGAAACGAGAATTAACTATCTCCTGAGGGTGCGATTGCAGCAGATGAGGGTGCCACACTATATCCTGTGGGACTGGCCCACCAGATACTTGGCATATCATGGAAAAAGGGCAGTACCAAGCGCATGAAAAGGCCTCCACATTAGGCAGGCATATAGGATTCACGAGCATGAAGCTACTTAGCACAGGCTGTGAGTGATCTCCAGCAAAGACAGTGAACAAGTAATGAACAAGACAAGCCAGTGATCCAACACCACAGAACTCTCCACCCCCTTAAAATCCCAAATCCCCCATATTCTTAAACATCTCCCCCTGCCTTCCCTTCATTCCAAGTGTCATTTCACTCCCATGGGACAAGTGCTGTGCACTTCATTACAGCAGTAGCTGATATCAACATTAACATTCAGTAAGAACTGATATGAGAACACTCTTAGACTGGCTGGTTTTAAGGTCACTTTTTAAAACCTCTCCTGCCCCACAGTGTAATGCTCAGAATTTCCAGTAGGTTTCGCTATGGGACTAGGAAAAGGCAAGTTTCACCCTGATTTGGGAGACTTAAAAAAAAAATAGAGGCAGTCACAATCAAAGAAAGCTTACTACATGCCACAATTTCCTGAAATTAAAAACAAAACTTTAAAAGGCAACAGTCATTTCCTTTGTCTGTAGCTCCTATTAAAAAAGAGCTTAATTGTCTCAAGACAAGGTCTATTAGCGCAGGAGCAGGTTTGTGGGTTTGGTTTTTGTAAAATAAAAAATTTAAGTTTACAAGATGCAGCATATGTTGTTAAGGTCTATACATTTCCCTTCCAGGGCAACATACATTGGTCAGTAGTGATTCAGAATATTAAGTACATTAAAAAGACACAAGCAAAATCAAAAATAGTCACGTCAGTCTCCTGCCAGGACAGCATTTTTAAAAAAAGGTTTCCTTTGTACACAGCAAATATACACACATGCTTCCCAGCTCTCTGGAACATCAGAGCTTAGATTATTTTTCCCCTCCCCTTACCAAAAAGGGAAAAACAAAAAGTTCCAACCAGTTTGTAAGGACTATTTACAGTGGAGAACAGGGTCCATCGTGAGCAATAAAGGCAGCTGGGGGAGGGGTGGAAGAGCTCAGTTCCAGTGCCAGAGTGGTCCCCAGGATGGTGAGCCAGGGTGCCTGCATGCCTGGGGAGTATTGCTGTATCATGCGAGGTATAGTGTTCAGTTCCAGCCTGATGGCACTTGAGATGTGTTTGTTCCAGTGAAATGCTACATTCAGATAGGATCCCCCTGCACCCCAGCTCATAGCCCTTTTCTGGGTATGCTCTCAAGACAAAGCATGGATGAGCCCCCAGGTTCTCTCTCACTGTATTGTCAAGAAGATAGAAATGCCACACACTTTCAGTCCTCTCCGCTCTGGTTTCTCACTCCCTCTTTTGGAGGATTATGGCCGATGGTACCTAAGATGGAAGAATAAAATCAATGTCACAGCTGGAATGTGGGTAAACTGTAAGGAAGTGTTATGGATGTTTTAAAAAATCAGGTTGTCTATACTGCTAGAATGTCCGCACTGACAGTGTGAAATCACTGGCTCTTAGTGATAATTTTGAAGTCACTTCACACCCCTGTGCGCCAACCCACCCCAGTGGGGGACAGAGAAAGAACTTTACTTGCATTGCCAAGCCAACACACTCCCAACTTTGAGGGGGCAGCTTTTCAGTCTCCATGCTCCATTGACTTCTATGCAGAGACTGTGGAGTGAGTTGGGGGAGGAATTGTAATGGTGTTTTCTGTGACATGGGGACCTGGCGACCTGGAGATGGAACATACACCACTAACCAGCTGTTAACTAGAATCAGCTTTTGCTCGCTATTGACTTACCAGGATTTGAACCCACTGTAAACTGGTGAAAGGCTCAATAACTCATTACCCAGCCTCCAGGCCCACAGTTTACAGGCAGGTGCACACAAGAAGCTCTCCCGCAATGAGGAAAGTGAAGTTAAAAGTCTGAAAACTGCATCTGGTCATTTCTCCCACATAGGATTAAAGCTCATACTCTGTATTAAAGCTCACATCCGCTCTTGGATTAAGGGGCTCAAAGCACAGCTTTACAAGCAAGACCCAAAGCAGCCACGGAGGCAAACAAATGGGCTGGAGTCTTGTCTCACTCACCGTGTGAAGTGTTTGCTGTCTTCATGCACTGCCATTTCAGAGCTTTTAAACTCATTCAGTTCCTTTCGGATGGCAGCCTGCAAGGAGGAGGAGAGAAATCCTTTCAGGTCACCACACGGCGTACCCCCCCCGCACACACACCGACCATTAACACAGACTCAGGACGTGCTACACAAATCGATCTGCTTATGGCTGGTCCGCACCATCTCAGTTACTTGTGGTGAATAAAATGAAGGGCACATGTAGTTTTGAAATGGACAGGACTGACCACCGCCTCCATTTCCTCGTATCTGAAGAGAGAGCTTGCAGATAGCTATACCTCAAGTGAGGATTTGGAGATCAAACTCAGCAGCACCCTCATTTCTTCTTCAGCAACCCTACTCAAGACTCAGGTTAACCCTACGATTCTGACTAATTCCCAGGTGCCTGTTATCCTAAGGTCTGCCCAGTTCTTAAAGTACAATGATGCATGGAATTGGACTGAAACTCTTTCCTGCCACGACTCTGATCAGGCAAGCTTCAGCCTGCCAAGAACACCCTCTTACTTGGGTCTTCCCAGCATCTGTACCCTGCCACAGCAAGAAGAGGGCGGTAGGGCCAGGAATGAGGAGAAAGCAGCACAGAGGCCCTTTGGGCTCTGTATGTAGGGAACAGAAGCTGTTAGTGTGCTGGTAGTGGGTGGGTGCTCAACAGGATGGGGCCAGAGAGGTGGGAAGAGTCATTTGGAAGGAGGGAGGGAGTTGGACGGTTCCACTACATGGAAGAGTTGAAGCAAAAGGAAGAAGAGCAAGTTTACTTTGTTCACATTCCTGAGCATGGAGTATCCAATGTGTGGCTTCGAGGGCTGGGAAGAGAGCACTCTTGACATTACCTTGTCAGCAGGGGTGAGTTTTGTCCATGGCTTATCTGCTCGACGGTCATAGTCCTGAGCATCTGTCACTTCCACATACTCATGAAACCTCAGGATCTTCCTGGCTTGCAATTCAGCTACTGTAGGCCTTTGACTAAGCTGAAAACAACAGAAGACAGGTCAGCTTCGACTGTACTTGTCACCAATGTGCATACTGGTCAAAGACTCCACCTTTTAATCTTTGTATCCACACGAGAGATCACTATTATGAACTGTTGGCTCCTGATGTGAGATGCAACACAGCACATAGCTACTGTCCTTAATGAAGAGTTACTAAGTGCCTCATCAGTGAAGTGAGTCTATGGTAGTGAAAAAAGCACACAAGGCCAGGATGGCATTTCAAATGAGAGCTACAGGAACAGGTGGAGGGAGGGACCTTGATACAGCGATATCATTTCCCATGCCACTGCAAGAGACTGACTGTGTGGGTTGTACCCCCAACCAGATTCTAATTCATAACCACCGTCTACTGTCCCAGTGAATGGCAACATGTACTCAAGCTCCATATCAATATGCTCTGGAAAAATTCCTTCCCAGCCACAATTATGGAACGAAATTAACTCTGTGCCTGCAGGCTAGACCCATCTGAGATCCATAGCTAATCCTTTTGGTATATGGGAGAGGGCAGTGTTAGAATCTGGGGTAGTCTGTCCATTTCACACCCCATTCTGGAAATGGCAGTCAATTCTTGAGCCTGGCTGCCTCAAGTCAGGTTCCTAAATCCACATCTAAGCACCTAAATATAAGTGGCTGGTTTTTCAGAGTACTGGGAACAAATCTCACTGAAGACAACTACTAAGCAGTTGCAGCAATTTCTCCTAAGCATTTATTTAGGAAACTGATTTCAAGGCCACCCAGTGTGAAAACCATGGCCGCTGCTGTTTTATTATAAAACTCCAACACCCCAGCGATAGGTGCAGTGATACCTTGACAGCTGAGACTAATAGGACAAGAAACTGGCTTAAACTGCAGCAAGGGAGGTTTAGATTGGACATTAGGAAAAAGTTCCTAACTGTCAGGGTGGTCAAACACTGGAATAAATTGCCTAGGGAGGTTGTGGAATCTCCATCTCTGGAGATATTTAAGAGCAGGTTAGACAGACATCTATCAGGGACGGTCTAGACAGTATTGGGTCCTGAGGGTAGGGGACTGGGACTTCATGGACTCTCGAGGTCCCTTCCAGTTCTAGTGTTCTATGATTCTAATTCCCAGCCTGTTACAATCAGAGGCCACTCAGGATAATCACAGAGCAACCTCATGGACTTCTCCACCCCTCTACAGTCTCTTAGGTGCTACTACCACCACCATCCATATCAGCTCAGAGAGACAGGCAGCACAACATGGAGCACTTCAGTACCTTTCTGGTGAGTCGGCGTTTAATCTCCCTCTTCTCGGCCTGCCTGTCAGCCTCATTTTTTTCTGGCAAGGGAAAAAAATGTTTCATTTAAGCGTGCCAACACTACTTGTTTTTGAAACCTACTTTCAAGAGCTGAACACAGAAAATGAGCTTTTCATAGCAGGGGGATATCTGCATTTCCTACGGTCTGTCTACAGTAACTGCAGGCATGCTGAGAGCACTAGGGAAAGGATGTCTGAATCAGACATCCTTACGTGTCCCATACACCACAGATGGCTGAAAGGGCCTTACCTCAGGATGGGTCAATAGCTAACCAGGGCCCTCTCCAGACTAGCAGAGGACTCCAGGCAAATTTTTCTAAACCATCTGAGTGGTTTTGTCTCCTATGGGCCTAAGTCACATTTTTAAATGGGTACTTGAAGCACCCCCCTTCCCCAATCTGTTATGCTACTGGTTTAAAAGGCAATACAGAGAAGGACATTTCTGTTTAAAATGATCTCTGACATTTTCCTTTCTAAAGTTGATTTTTAAAGTCTTGTCTCTTTTTGCCATTTATAACCGTTAACTCTAATTACACTCATCTGGGCAACAAAGCTAGACAGACCATAATCATCTGCTGGGTTTTATGCCCTAGCATGATTCAGTGATTTGTGGGCTGCAGTTAAATGTTTACATCCAAGCAAAACACTTTTTATTTAAAAAAGAAATCATGTGTTATTTCACAATCCTTCGGGTATAAATTACTGAACAGGGTCCTTTGAACTGTGTTCAAGTGTTCACACTATTCTCCAGGAAACTTCAGACAGGACAGTGTTTGCTGGTACCCCACAGAAGGGATACAGAACAGCACAGTAACACTAGCTCAGTACAGTTTGTAAACAGGGGCCTAAAACCTTAGCTCTAAACACGTTTCTTCCCTGCATCACTCTGACGCTACAACCCAAAAGCAGGGCTTTCTACTGCAGGTGCCTGGACTCAATGGAGTCCCATTCATTAACCATAATTCAAACCATTGCTCAGTGTAATTGGGAAATCTAATGAAACTGTTTTTTATACAGTGATGTACCAGACCACAGAATGCCCGGTCACCACAGCGCCAAGCAGGGGCTCTGGAGTATTTAGCCTATTTGCCCAGGAGATCTCAGTGCATAAGAACGGCCAGACTGGGTCAGACCAAAGGTTCATCTAGCCCAGAATGCTGTCTGCTGACAGTGGCCAATGCCAGGTGCCCCAGAGGGAGTGAACAGAAACATAATCATCAAGTGATTCTTCTCCTGTCACCCATTTCCAGCCCCTAACAAACAGAGGCTGGGGACACCATTCCTACCCATCCTGGCTAATAAGTATTGATTCTTATTAGCTGCAGCAAAGTGAAGTATCAAAAGGAAATAAAAAAAACCAAAAACAAAACACCCCAAAAGCAGCAATTTTAAATGTTTGTGAGCTTCAGGGCAACTCTACTCACGCTGAAGTATGTTTCTTTGCTCCAGCTCTTCTGCTGTTGGTCTCTGACTTAGTCGCCTAAATGAGAAGAGGTAAAAACCATTACACTTGCCCAGCCATATTCCTGTAGGACACACAGATGCAAACTCTCATGTGGAGGCAATCAGGGAACAGAGTTAATACCATGCTCACTTGACTCATCTTTCTCCCCTTTTTTGGATTAAGATCATTACTGCTCAAACCAGACAACTATGTTGTCCTCTGCCCTTCACAGCTTTCCATCCATGCAGCAGAGTCCTCTAGACTGAACCTGGCCTATACAAGTGCTGCTCTCATGGAGCTCTCTGGACCAGACAGCAGTTGTGAAGGTAATACTGGAGGGACAAGCTGGTCCGAAGTTGGGTGTAAATGGCTCAGAGAAGCTTTCAATGCACCTGTATTTGGCGGACACTTCAATCAAGTTTACTTGCACATCTGGGAGGGCTGAGCATAGCAGGAACGGTCCATGTGGGGATGCCAGATAAAGCAGGGCACAGCTGCCACACTCCAATACTTGTCACATGAGGTGGAGAGGATTTTTCCTCCTCCACCCCAAGGAGTGGGGGCACAATTGGGTGGCACAAGCTGAGCCCACGCTTAGCGCAGTGGTGACCAGGTGCCTATCTCCCCTACCTGTCAGGGCTGTCCTCAATAGAGAAAAAAAGTCTCCTTGTTGCCACATTTCAGGCAAACAGATTTCTTGGCTTACCCTTGGTTATGCTAAAGACTAGAGGATTTTTCTTTTCCTCTGCACTTCGTACCTGATCAGAGCTGTTCCAATCTGCTGCCGAATTTCATTCCACTCCTCCTTGCTCTTGCGAGGAAAAGCATTCTTTTCCTCCAGCTCCTGCTGGGTGCCCATGCTGCCCAGCTTCATGGCCAGTGTGTCTTTCCTCTTCACCTTGTTAGCTAGAGTGCCTGTGGGAAAGGGAAGAAGGGTTCCTTGTGTGAGTAGAGAGAGCGGTGCCCTCAAACTATAAGAGAGGTAAGACCCACAGACAGCTTGGCCCCCCATACCCCCCACCCACACAGTCAAGCACCACAGCTCCCCTGCTGCCAGAAGCCAACACTAAGGTAACAGCTATAGCACAGCCTGCCACATGATGAAAGGTACCACACCAGCCTGTCTAGATAGAATGTAGGGATGTTCAATTTCGATTAACTAAATCGAACAGTCGATGGGATTTCCATCGACTATTCGATTAGTCGATAAGAACTACCAAGTTTCGCCTTTGAAATGAACAAGAGCCCCTGCTGGGGCTCTTACACATTTCAAAGCAGAAGCGTCACATGGAGCCTGAGGGACTCTGAGGGAATTAACAGAACAGGGCAATTATCAAGTGATCGATTGTCTGTTGTCCAGTCCCCGCTTCTGGCTCTTAGAGGCTTCCAGACTAGGGGGTTGCACCCTAGGGATGTTAAATTGTGTTTACTTAGCTCATTGAGTAGTCCACATAATTTCCATTGATTAGTTGATAAGGGGGAAACTGCAGAGCTGCAGTGGGGTTAGCTGTCTGGCTGTTACTCCATTTAAAAGGCAGAGGTTCAACGGTGGACCGGGCATGAGCCAGGACTACTCAGCTACAGCACAGCCTGCAGCCGTTTTCCTGCTACGCTTCTGCCTCCCCCGCGGAGATGGTGCTGGGGGACTTTGAAGCTGGTTCCCCCCAGCACCAGCTCCTGCTTTTCCTCCCCAATTGCTGCCTCTGATACAGAGGCAGCAGGCGGAAAGGGGGCAGTGACTAGTCAAATAATGTCTTGACTACCCAATAAGCCTAGACTTATCAGATAGTTGACTAGTCGCTTACATCTCTAGTGTGAGTGTACCATAAATTTACATAGTGGCAGTATGATATTTTCTGTTTTATTCTTTATTCCTTTCTTAATAGCTCCTAGCATTCGGTTACCATTTTTCACTGTCACGACACAGTGAACAGATGTTACCAGAAAATTTGACACAATGACTCCAAGATCTCTTTCTGGAGTGGTAACAGTCCCCATTGTTCTGCATGAATAGGTGGGATTATGTTTTCCAGTGTTCAATACTTCACACATTGCAGATGTGGAGCCTCTCATGAGGCCAAAAAGAGGCTAACACTTTGGGGCGCTGCACTGGTTAGCCCTTTGATTGGGTTCTTGATGTGACTAAATACAGTTGTGCGCATACAGGAGTGAAGCTGTCCCCCCGCTCCCCCAGGTGAAACCTTACTGTTATGGCTTTCATCTTCCTCTTCATCCTCCTCATCCTTATACAGGATGGGACCCTCTGAGTCCGAATCACTCATTCCCTCCTCCTCCTCCTCCTCTTCCTCCTGCAGGGGCTGTGGCATTAACCTAGGAATGATCGTGACAGATGGTGCTTCACCAATGTAAACGCGGTGACCTGAACTCCGCTGACCTTCTTGGTCTCCTTCCTCCTCCTCTTCATCATCATCTGGACTAACAAAAAACACACACGATTATTATTTCTTTTAACAATGACAATGATTCACTTTGCAGTCAGGGATTTGTTTCTCCTCCAGCCCCAATGACAACTTAAATGGAAGTGTGTCTATGGAAGCTGGTCATTAGCACTGTAACCCTCTCCTAGCCAATGGCTGTTGGCCTGGGGCTGCTGCACCCTGTTTTACCCCACAACTCTTTTGTGGGAGCCCTGCTGAGCTATTCAGACGTCTTTGCCTTCCTAGAGCACCTTCCATCCAGAGATGTCAAAGTGCTTTGAACATTCACAAACTGCAGCAACTGAGACAGAGATTATGGGCACGATTTTCAAAAGCACCTAAGGGAGTCAAGGGATCAAGAACCCGTGTCAAGACGCTTTCTTGGGGACTTTTGAAAACCCCACACAAGTGGCTAGTCAATGGCCGTGGCAGTCTGAAGGAGACTCAGGATTTCTGTTCCCAGGTCTATGCCTTAATCACTGCATGAGCCCTGCTTTCTGAAGGGTCAGACCGACTCAACAAGCACTAATTCAAGGAGATCCATTGTCCAAAGCTAACTCCTACACCACCTATCACCAGCCAGCCCCATTTGGGTTTAAGGGTTTAAAGCTGCTGCCAAACACAGGCAGAATTGGGGGGAGACTATCACATCAAGTCCCAAGCAGTCTCTCTAGGCTAGGTGTGGGCAATAATTTTTGAAGGGGGGGCACTTTATAAATTTCAGAAGTGGTCGCAGGCTGCCCTGGAAGGGGCAGGGCCTCAGGCAGAATAGCAGGTGTTGAAAGGGCTCGCACCTCCCCAGCGCCTCCCAGGCAACACACTGCAGGTGGGGCCAGTAGCTGCGAGCCCTTTTAACACCTTCTATTTACAGGGCTCGCACGTTGGCAGCCGCGGGGAAGGCGCAAGCCCTTTAAACGGAAGCAGTTGAAAGGACTCTCAGCTCCTGGCCCCGCCGCTAACACATTGCCTGGCAGCTGCCAGGAAAGCACGAACCCTTTAAATAGCAGGAGTTGAAAGGGCTCACTCCTCCCCGGCAGCTCCCAGGCAACGTGTTAGGGGTGGGAGCTGCCGCGGGCTGGATCCGGCCTGCTGACAGCCTCTTGCCCAGCCCTGCTCCAGGCCATCAGGAGCAATCACCGATGAATGAAGAAACTGAGGATCTCACTTTGTCTTGTCAGTGCAGTTAAATACCTAGATTCCTCAGCTCTATTTTTGCTTTTCCTGCCCAGCACACCAAGGTGATCCCCACTTCTCTGAATACTCAATTCCCAGGGCATTTTCCTCAACCATAGGTATTGCGTTTAGACACGGGGTGCAGCACTCCCACACCACAATGCAGACCACTGCATGCCTGGCTGCCCCCCTCCTCGCAGCGGTGGCTGCCCATCAGTGCTCCTGCATGCGCAGAGTCTGTACTCACACTTTCAGCATCTCGATGGTGACTGGCAGTGACCTGGTCCGGCCCAGGGTGCCATTGTCCTCGCAGAAGCTGTCATTTTCAAAGAGCAGTGAGTGAGCCCTGTGAGACCCCTCCGCAGGTGGGGTAACTGGCAGGGGGCTTGTCAGTGCCTGCTGGATCCGGATGTGCAGCGGAATCTGGGGCAGCCGTGTTGGCACGTGAGGTTCTCCAAACCCCTGCTCTGCCACCCTCTTGGGCACTTCCAGTGACCTGAGATCTTCCTGTGGAGGGCTCTCCTTGGGCAGTTCCAGAGACAGCTGGGCTTCTGCTGCAGGGCTGGAGGCAGGCAGAGGCGTGCGCGGGGGCTCGGGAGGTATATGGCTGGGCAGTGGCGGAGAAGGCGAAGGTGGTGGGTGAGACACGGTGATATGCACTGGTATTGATGTGGGACGAGCAGCTGTCACTGCCCTATCACTCGGTGGTTTCGAGGCACCAGCTGACTCCAGCGAGGGTGCCATGTTAGATGGAATGCCCCTCTTGGGTGGCAAGGGTGGGGAAGGCTTTGATGAGCCCGTACCACTGTTCACTGCTTGAGACAGTTCAGCTGGAAGAGAACAAAGGTCCCACATTTTGTTAGTGCCTTGTCACCGCCACGGACTCCTCACTCACACATGGACTGAGCACAGAAAACTCTCAAGAGGCTACAGAACCCAGTGGGTTAGAAACAGGCAGATTCTGACCCATTAAGACCTCAATCAGATTGCATGACCTCCTGCATGCTCAGCTGCTCGCTCCTTAAAGCCAGATGCCAGAGGTAACCGGTGGCAAAGCTTCTCACTTGTGCTTCAAAGAAAGAAGTCAGGATAAAAGCCAAGCGCAAGCAGGCCGGAAGAGCTCCGCTCATCTTGCTGATCTGCATGGAAGGCTGGCTTGGGGAGAGTGCAACAGTACAGCCAGCTCCAGGAATGGCAGCATTCCTCAGGCAGGTGCTGGACATGCTTATCAGTATGCTGCTCACCTAGCGAAGCAATGAATGCAACCAGGACACTTTGTGCTTGCATTTACAGCCATCACCCAACAATGGAATCTGCTACAATATCCCCGGCATAACCTTTCACTTAAAGCTTTTCCTTTCATAGCACACTTTAAAGGTATTGCTATTTGAAGAAAAAGCAGAGGGAGCAGGGCTGGATCAAGACATGACATAGCTTAGAGCCTCAGCAAGTTTAAGAGGCCCCATAGCATTACCAAAAAAATTTGTATTATTCTAACAGAAAGGAGAATGAAAATAGAAATAAAGCTTATTTAGAGGCCTCTCAATCTGAGGCCCTAAAATGTAGCTTGCTTAGTTTGTGCATACATCTGGCACTGAATGGGACAAACATTGAAGGGCTCACACTCAATTTAGCTATCAGAGAACATTTCTGCTAACTACTCCTCTGCAGGATGAAAGTGCTTTCTCCTACTCCATATGGACTCAACACTGGATCACAACAAGTCCTGTTACCAGCTTACCCTTCATCTATGGTGCTACTGCGGTCACTACATCTAAGGCAGAGTTGACACAATGAATCCGCATTTGTCCAGAAAGTCCATGAAATCTATAGTTGGGAAAGTCCCTTCCCAATTCGTGAGGCAGATCTGAATATTATGCAGCGGTATGTGCCGTTTGATGCGGATCAAGGAGAGAATGACAAGAAAAAAGCGACTAGGGGAAGAGGGCTGGGACCCAAATGTAATGTACCCAAATCCAGAAAATACAGTCTTCACAAGTGGTTCCCAAATGTGGAGACCTCACACTTGGTATGTCACTTCTCTCAAAGGGGAATATCCCATGTTTAATAAGGACACCGGACTCCTGATGAAGTGGAGAACCCTGCACAGAACTAGTGCGTTGAGCTTTGCAGCGGGACTGGGATCCCATGCGACCCACAGTACCCACTGCCATAACCATGGGAACACAATTTTTAAAAGTCCCATGCCAGGCTCTACTACACAGTGGCTTTCGGGCCTTTAATATTAATGCAAAAACAGCTTCTTAGGGTTGAAAGGTCAATTTCCCTCCTACCAAATTGCTTTGAAAACATCAGTTTTATTCGGTGTCAGATTGTGATCCATGGAACAATCACACCTGTGTTGACACACTCCCAGATGTGGAACAAGAGCTACTAGTCTTTTGTGCAGAGCCACAAAAGGTAGCAAGAGATCAGGAGATGGTGCTTCCTGGGGAGACTGTAGTAATACAGAAGTGGTCACATTTTTCAGAAGCTCAGAATGTACAGACGTTTCACTGCAGATTAAGGGCCCTGATCCTGTCTAGTGCCGAGTGTCCTTCAGCTTGGAGGGTTTTCAGTGCCATTCAAAGCCACATAAGATCAGCCCTCAGAGGACAGTTTTGGCTACTAAGAGACCGATTCCGAGAGGAGTCCAGCAGCCATCCTCTCCCCTGAATGGGAGTTAGAAAAGGAGAGCAGCTATAGAATTAGATCCAACTGCAAATCCAATCAGTCTCTCTTCATGAGTAAGAGTAAGGAGTCTCTCTCACCAGATTAATAATTAGTTTCACTGCACCCAGAACAATACAAATTCCTCTAATCCAACACAGAAGCCAGTGCTTTTTTTGTGACGGTACTGCCCAGTACGCAGTACCGGCACCTCCATTCTTACCTGGAAAGAACAGAGCATACCGGCACCTCTGTATGCAAATGTCTGACAGTCGGCTGGGCCGCGTGTCTTAAAGGGGCCACGTGTCTTAAAAGGGTAATGCTGGCCCCATGCCGGCTTCTTTTTCTCCCCCTCAACTTTTCCCCTGGAGTACTGGCACCTTTATTTTATTTTTTATTTATTTATTTTACAAAAAAAAAAAAAAAAGCACTGACAGAAGCCAATCTATTGCTCTAGCAAAGGGTAAATTACCCACTTTACTGTGAATGCCACAGCTGCACCTGTACTTAGCATGGTCTTGGACAGAATCCATGCATCCACTGTGAACTACTGTAGGGTAAGATAGTAATAGAGATGTAGCCGTGTTAGTCTGATCTTGCTGAAACAAAAGAGAGGACTATGCAGCACTTTAAAGACTAACAAGATGGTTTATTAGGTGATGAGCTCATCACCTAATAAACCATCTTGTTAGTCTTTAAAGTGCTGCATAGTCCTCTCTTTTGTTTCTGTAGGGTAAGAGTTAGTTATATGCAATGTGGCTTTTTCAGAGCCTATTCTGCTGTGAAGTGAAGTTTAAGAGGCCAGCAGCCTAATGTTCCAAATGAGAAAAGAGAGATGGAAAAGACCAGTTACATTAGCCATCTTCACTTCACTCCAATGCTACACTGTTCCCTTCCATTTCATGTTTTGTCATCAACGGAGCTTTCATCAGTTCCTTTGGGAGCCTATTCTCCAATCTCACCATTGGGTAACACTTCTGGACATGGAAATTGTACATTCCTTTGCCAAATTCAAGTCCACTGGCTCCTAGTTGTATCTTTACTGTCCTGTTAAAATATTTGCTTTCCTTCCTTGTTGTTCATACCATTCAAACACAGAACCCTTCTATTTTACCCTTTAGTCAGGTGAAACTGCAGGTTTGATACTGCAGAGTGACTAACCCCAATCCTGCTTTCAATACTCGTGTGTCAGAAACAATACTGAGTTTAGTTTTTAAATGTAGGTTTGCACAGAGCAGAATTGTGAAACTGGTCACCGTTCGGATGTGGATTCTCAACAGGCAAAGCAAGCAAAACAGGTGCAGACGCTTGTCAACTCTCCTGACATTTTACTCCTCTCACACCCTCTGCCATGGGTGTCTGAAGCCCTACCCTACATGGCTGGGTTAGCAGCAGCAGGACAGTTTGCGGTCTTTCATTACATTTTTTTCTCAACATCATCTGCAATTAGTGCTGGTGCATTTCAAATACCACCCATGTTGTATACAAGCAGCTTAAACTAGCTAAGAAGGTATTTCTTTGCTTGCACAACAGGAATGTCAGACTAGTTTTGTCATCTGGCAAACAGCAGTTTAATACCATGCACAGTTCAACTGTAAAACCTGCTAGAGCAGAGAGCATCCCAGAGCAGAAACACTGAATGATTTAGATTCAAATTCATTTTTTTAGACTGGAGAAGCAGAGTTATTTGCTTGTGGAAATGAAAGCACTGATCTCAGCCTGCTGCACGTAGGGCCTGTGCTGGCTCTCTCTATACAACTCTGCCAATGGTTCCCAACAAGACCTGCATATGCCCAACGACCACTATTCCAGTAATGGACTCATGCCACAGCTCTGTCCCTACATCTCAGTCCTGATCTCTGGCATTCCCTGCTACTCCAGCCTGAAGACTAGTGACAGAGCTGTGCAGTGGTTGTGAGATGGGGATGGTCCTTTAAAGGCTTGATTCAGCCACTTAAACCATAAGTCACAAGTGAAATGTATTAACTAAGGCATCTAAGAGACCAATACTTAATGGTGGGCTAACTGTCTGGCAAGAAACTCCCCCCAACATGTTCTGTTAAAACAGGTTTGGAAATTAATGCATTTAATTTTTTACTTAACCAGCACTAGGAAGAATCCACTCAGTTTACATTTTAGGGCTGTGGGAGTTCCCAGATGGGAAGACCTCCAGCTTGACCATCTCCATTTACCCAAAGCAGCAGAATGAGTGGGGGAAGGGGCGTGCTTCCCCAACATGCCTTTGCTGCCTTGCCAATGCACATTTGAGGAAGCACCTAAAGGAGTATGGGGATAATTCAGATGCCACAGCCCACTCCAAATCCTTTGCCTTGCTGCTTCAAGTTCTAGCATGGGCATGGATCCGGGCCAAATACCACAGCGATTTGTCATGTGGACATTTCCTGCTGGGACTTACCAGTTCCTAAGAACACCAAATAGCTGTAACTAAACTTGGCTTGGCCAAGGCTTATTGGTTAACATTCATGGTGAGACGCAGGCTCCTGGTACACGAGGGAGCCAGCTTTTAAGCCATCCCAGGGAGCCTGTATCAGAAGCAGCAGTGTGGGGGCAGCAGGCAGAAGCCAGAACGCGCAGGGAGCTGGCTTAAAAGCTGGCTCCCCATGTGCATCAGCTCTTGGGGAGCCAACTGCCACCCCCCATGTAACTGCTGAAATTTTCAGTGGTCACGGTTACTTAATTGCATGCATTTTAGCATCCCTACTAACAATCCTAAGCCTTCCAGTCCAGCACATCTGATAAGTTCCCGCCTTGGTGGAAGAAAAATGCTTCATTACAACAGTGATTTTTAATCTCAGTCACCACCCTTAACAGAAAAACTAGACACTGAGTAGCCTGATCAGCTGCTGGACACATCTGCACTAGGCAGATTGTTAGGTCTCTATTGCCACGTGAAAGTAACTAACATTAGCCCAGTGCTAGTGGGACTGGCACCAACATAGTTCACCCATTTCCATGCCTGTCTAGTGGCCAAGCTTTGAAGATACTTGATTGGCTCTCAGGTAGACTTATGAACACAGCAACTTATGAACTTATGAACACAGCAACCCAAATCTTCCCTTCCAGAGACTGCAATCTCAAAGTAAGAACTAAAGAGCATCCTGTGCCTGACAGCCACTTGCAAAGAGGAAGACACTTACCTATTAAAGGGTTGCTATTTCTGTTCACTGGCTTTGGGGGCGGGATGGGGGGCTGTTTGGCTGGCACCCCACTGGTTGTACTTGTGGTAGCAGTAGTGTTAGTGCTGGCATGAGCAGGGAGCAGAGTTCTGGGGGCTGGGCAAGGGGCGACTGTGGAATTGACTGTCTTTGCTGTGCTGGTGGTGGCAGTCACAGAAGAAGAGGATACAGTCCTTATAGTGCGGCTGGCTGGGGCAGGGTCTCTTGCCTGCACATCACTTGCCTCCTGAGAAGAGGACAAGGGTCTTTTTGGAGGAAGCAAAGGCTGCTTGGGTGCGTGAGGCTCATGAGGCGACTCCACTTCTGAACTGGGATTGTTACTGGATGAGCCTGCAAAGCAAAACACAAAAGAATGCTACAGAGACTGGGGAACGAGGGCTCACAAGAGAAGAGACTTCAAAACAGGTATTTCTTCATGAGAAACTGAAACAAGCCTAATTTCTTACCTGGTCTTTTCTTTGGTTCCTCAACTGGAACAGGCTTCCTAAGGCTTGATCTCTTTTCAACCTCCTCCTCCAAGTTTGAGATCCCAGAGCCACCAATGGGGACTGTATGCCCATTCTTCAATTCAGTATGGCTCAGTTTGTCTGGTTCCTCTTCATCTGTGAGGGGAAGGGGGTGAGGAATGAACAGAAAAACCATTAGGAGACAAAATGTTCTTAATACTTAGTCCTGCCATGAGTGCAGGGGGTCTGGGACAAGATGATCTCTCGAGGGGCCTTCCAGTTCTACGATTTTATGATCTGAAGTCTGAGAAGATACATACCTATTGGCAGGCAGGGAACTGGCAACAGACTGCCAATGACTGTCTATTTAAAAATCTGCAAGTATCCACAACACTCCTTTCACTTCTGGAATAGATGGTCCTAGAATTACTTGCCACATAAAACAGCATATGGTAACACCAGTACCAAGTTAGTTCAGAGCTCTTAATTTCAACCACAATGTGCTAAAAGGTAGCATAGGGCCTGATCCCCTGTAACTCTGGTGCGTCCATTGTTCCAGTGGTCTCCCATACTACCAGCTCATTTACAAAGGAACATATTTACAAGGTTCAAAGTTAGGATGGCCTTCAAGGCCAGCACTCTCCCATTCTCAGCAGTCCAGTGGCAGTTGCAGTCAAGCGCTTGCAGCCTTCTGTTTCAACCTACTTTTAGGGACTTGTAACAAACCCCTGTACTATGCTACATTAGAGAACTCAAAATGCTGGCCAGGCCACCAGTAGGAATGGTTCTGAAGACAAGATTCATTCAGTGTTTCCAGTGCATGGAGACTTTCCATATTTGTTTGTACTCAGCATTCCTGCAGCATTTGCCCTGGGAAATGATGAGCAGCCCCAAACATCTGAACAATGGGGAAGGTGATTCTCTTTCAAAGTCTCGTTTCTCCTACCTCCCTTTTCAATTTGGGTCTGGCATGCATTTCCAGAACCTCCTTTATCCTCACCACTTCTTCCCATGCTTTCTACAGCAGCATTCCCTAAACACTGAAAGCTGAGCTGCGCTTTAGGAAAAGAAAGGCAGCCACACATCCATTCGGCCCTGTGACACGAGTGCTTATGTCAGTGTAACTTACGTTGCTCAGGCAGTGATTTATTCTCACACACACACATCCCCGAGTGACAAGTTTTGCTGACAAACTGCACTGTAGACATAAACTGAATTATTACCCATTAGATTGACAGGACACATTTTTTCCATTTTCAGCAACTGTTTCAAGTTCTCTGAGAATTCAGGCAAAGGCTGCTGGGTTGGCTAAATTTGATTAGGCTTAACCTACACTTAAAAGTTAGGCAGAGAAAGCTAAGTTTCTTCACACCCCTGAGCACTGTAGTTAAGACAACCTAACCCCCAGCGTAGGCCTGGCTAAATCAATGAAAGAATTTTTCCATTAACCTAGACAAAGGTTCAAAGAGGTCGATTGTCTATGCTGATGGAAAAAACTCTTCTGCTGTTGTAGGAAGGGTTTATTCCTAGATATTACAACCCCTGCCCCTCCTCAGCTATCCAAACTCTCTCCTTATGCCCTCCTGTAGTCACCTGGTTCTGGCATGTACAGAATGCTGCTGCTGGCTCTCACTCTCTTATCCCCAGGCACTTCAATTCCAGTGGCTTTTCATCATTTCAGAATCTAGTTCAAAATGGTCACCCTTGCTTTTAAAGCGCTCCATGAGCTTGGGTCAGCCTGCCCGAAGGACTGCGTCTGCTGCCCTTGCTCATTTGGTGCTGGCTCTTTATGTCCCCACACTGTGGATAAATCACCTTCTCTACTCCTCATCCCCACAGTTTTCCTGTGTCTGCCAAAACTCCACCAATGTTCACATCCCATCTGAACATATCCTCACTACCCCTGCCAGCTGCTCTCCTTAGTTTTGCATGCACCATTTGCAATCCGTAAAACACATACTAGACATAATGCAGCTGTCTAGAGCTGAATAAAGGACAGCAAAGCATTTTATTTCATTTCAGAGCCACTGAGATCTGAATGTCAGAACTCAGAAGCCAGCACAACACATGTAAGTGGGTAAAAAAAAAAACTCTCTCCTCTCTCTCTCTCCAGAATACATCTTTCAGATTTTGTGAGTGCAGGATTTAAAACTGTGACCAACAATAGAAACCTTCCACTGACTTGGAATATCAAAGAGTCAATCTCTAATTTCTGCGATTTTAAATCTATCCAGCCTGACAGTGCTTGCCTGATCCCACATTTTATTTCTAGCACTTTGTTTAATTTTATTGCAACCATTTCCTCCACTTCCTAACCCAGGTCAAGTGACTACAGCCAAAACACAAAATTATTTGTTCTCTTACCAAAACTCCTGTGTGCCACACCCTTGCTACACCTTGGAACACCATCTCTCTCCTACACACATACACAGGAAATGTATACTGAGCCTATGTTTTCACTTCCTAAGTTTTATCCCATGACTCTCATTACACATCTTTGAATGACACAATCCCTCCCTTAACTTAGTATTTACAAGTTTCAGATACTTGTGGACTACATTAATCATATTTCACCATATTTTGCTAGAATCTTTCCTCCTGAGTTACATTAATCATTTTTGTTGTTTTCCCTACAGTTTGGCTACAACTTTCTGATGAGGAGCCCAGAAACGAAAGCACCATTCTATGCCTGTCTCAGAGGTATGTAAAGGACTCCTGTCAACTTCCTGATGGAACACTTCTACACAAGCAGCTCAAAAGCCATACTGAATTTTTGTTTCCTTTCATTTGGCCTTGTAGCCCCGGAATTCAACATTACAGGTAAGCTATTTCTCACTGGGACTAGGATATAAACTAAAACAATCAGAACAACCTGGAGATTTCTGAGATCATGAATGTGAAGGACAGGAGCACAGAGGGATGGGACAAAACGCTGGGCAGAGATACAAATATGACAGAGACATGACAGGAAGTGACACAATTTCCCTGTCAGCAGCAGACAGGCAAGCGCATACGAACACCGAATACTTGCCTTTGGCATTTCTTCCTACTGCACTGCTTTCCTACCCAGGTGCAGGAGCCAGACAGGGAACACGTGCAAAGGACAGACAAGGGACAGGAGGGCATGTTTAAAAAAGAGCCTTTAAACTTCTTTTTTTTTTTTTTTTTTTTTTTTTAAAGGTGCAGTAACAAGGGTGGAATTATGGCAGCAGCAGACCAGCTACACAGAACACAGATAGGCGGATGACAGGTTCATGTGCAAACTCACCCTGTTCAGGGTCTTCCAACAGAACCCCTCTTTTAACCAGCTCCTCTCTTGGCTTTCGCATAGAAATCTTTCGTTCTAAAACTGATATTAAATTGAAAAAAAGCACTCAGAAAACAGGGCAAGGGGAGGGTTTAAAAAATGGTTTTCAAATGGATTGGCTCTGTGGATAAAATAAATACAGCTCAAGATGCTGTATTCTGCATGGAGCAAGAAGAGGAAAGAGGATTTAAAAATAACCCAAGGCCTGTATTCACACACCAAAATTTAGTGCTAGAGCAGTGAACAAGTCATTCCTCCAACCCAAGCCTTGCCGGGGAAGCTCCTTTCAACAAAGGAATGATGCATCTTTAAAACTCTTCAGAAAATTGACGTTTAAAAGACGTTTAAGCTGCAGTTTAAGGAGCCAGTGGCTGGGGCCTCTGATCAGTTGAATTTGTTGTCCCACCACTGGCAAAGAACTAAGCTTTGATTCCAAGCATGCCAGCACTGGGACACAAGGCTGCAGTCAGACTTTGCAGCTCAGCCATAGCTGCCACTGCTCTGATGACTAATTGGAAAGGATGAACCAACTTGGCATGTGCTTCCCAGTGGGGGAAAAAGGTGTTTAACCAAACTTCAAGAGCAGCACTAAGCCTGATGCCTTACCTTCTGAAGTCTCCTTAAACTTGTCACTGCTTTTCTTTTTCCTCCACTTCCAAGGTTTGAAGATCTTGCCAAAGCCTGAGAACTTGCTTTTCCTCTTGGTGGGGGGCGTGGTGTCTCCAGATTCCAGGACGTCAGCCCCTATCCCCATGTCAGATGGTGGATGATCCACTTCTTCAGCTACACAGGAGAAAAAAAAGCGAAGTCATGGGGCTGGTCCAGTGAAACACCTGTGAGGTCCCCCCTTCCCCACCCAGCCTGCCCCTGCCAGCCACTTGTGGATACCCAGAAAGTGATAAGCGGTGATGCAAGTTCATGCAGAGCAGATAGCAAGACTCCATGCCTTCACATAACCAGTCAGTACTGAAGACGAGTAGGAAGCAATCAAGTGACATTTTTAATGACAAGTTACAGACATACTGTGATGTGTGAAGGGAGACTGGTCAAAAATTCCTCATGTGAATTAGTTAAATTTGGACAGTGCCAGAATTTAGCTGTAGGAGCACAAACAAAAAACTGTATTGCAGTCTCTTGAGCTCAGCTGAAAGAAACTGCCCTAGCCACAAGCAAGTTACATGAATAAAATACCTTCTGTACTGTACTAGAATGGCAGACTTCCATGACTGTATTTAGACAGAGCCTACTGAAGTTATCAGCCCATCTCAATGGCTGTAGACAATAGAACGAAGCCAGTCTGATTTCCACTCCCTACCCCATAACAAGCCAACAGTACCTAGCCAAGTGCAACACAAACTCAGGAAAGCAACACAATGCAACCTTGCACTCCACCTAGTGTACTAGAATTCCCAAGAGGACACAGCCGGAGAAGGGAGGGCAGGGCGAAGGGCTGAGAGGATATTCTTATGGAACATTTTCTGTATCAAACAAAAATCTTGCTTCTGCGGCAAGTTGCAAAGAGTGATCTGAACACAAAGCACTGAGACAGGCTAATCACCTTTCTTGCTCGCCTGGAGTTTGCAGTTTTGTTATAAGGGAGAATTCACAATCCACAAAAGCCAGAAGGGGCTTGTAGCAGCCTTGCTTCATAGTGAAGAGTGCTAGTGACCCACTTCATGGTCATAATTAATAGGAGGAGAATCCCTGGCCTCTAGCTATATGTGACTTGGCAGCACCTGAGTCGCTCTAAAGGACACAAGGCCGGTAAACAGTATTGAGAACAGAGAGACTTATCAAGGGTTTGTCTACACTTAGAACACTATAGCACCCTAGACCTAGCTACACTGACAGGAGTGGTTCGCCTGTCAGCTTTGGTAATCCATCTCCAAGAGGAAGTAGCTGAGTCTACTGAAGAATTCTTCTGTCGACATAGTACTGTCTCCACAGGCAGTTAGAGCTGCTTGACTACGTCGCTCAGCGGGGTGGATTTTTTCATACGCCTGCACAACATAGCAATGCTGACCTAATTTATTAGCGTCGACCAACCCTGAGGCTTTTTGTAATACTAGAATGAATTGCATACCCCAATACACTGGGGACTCTATTGTGTATGCACTAGACTACAAATCACAATGGTGGGTCTTATTTTCTGAGCAACTGTAAGTAAAAACATGTTTTGGGGTTTGATGCTAACTTTTTGGACACAGGGAGTTCTTGAGCTATATGGTGTCAAACTAGGCTACATGACATGTCTCAGTACTCCATGATGACAACTCACTCATCTGCTACTCACATGCAGGAAGCTCAGCAAGAATCCCATCACTCAGGGCTACAAGGGAGCCATCTTCTATGTCCAGCTCACCCCAATTTCCGTGCCATACATTTCCTGACATTTATGTAACACCAACCAGACGTCAGAACTGGACACGTTTTAGTAATATGTGGGAAGTCACGTTTGCAGAGACAGAGAAGCAAACAGGAAAGGCCTATGCATTGTATTTCACTGAGATGCTTAGATCTTCATGCCATGATACTGTTCATCAGGCATGTCTGCATTGCAGCCAGGGTGTGTGATTTGCAGTTCCTGTACTGAGATTTGTGCTAGCTTTAATCTAAAAATAGCAATGGTGATGACTGCAAGGACTGCGTGAGCTTACGTGACCACCTGGGTCGGGGTGGGCAATCATTTTTGATGGGGGGGGAGGGGGGACACTCCAAGAATTTGGTAAGTGATCAAGGGCTGCATTCTTTCATGATATTAATGGAGAGGACGTGGGGTCTGGAATAGAAATTGGGTACAAGGAGGGAGCTCTGGTTAGGAGAATGGGGTGCAGGAAAGGGTGTGGGTCTGGGAGGGAGTTTGGATGGAGGGGGGTTGTGATTTGGGGCAGGAAACTGGGGAGCAGAGGGAGTAGAGTGTGAGCTAAGGGAGGGTTTTAGGAAGGGGTACAGAGTCTGGGAGGATGTTGTGACCAAGGACAGGGGTCCAGGAAGGGGGTGCAGCGGGTTACTTGGGGCAGAGTTGTGACGAAGCAGGAGAGCAGGGGGGGAGGGGATGGAGAGTGCAGAGGGGGGTCAGCTGTGACCTGGGGCAGGAGGAGCTGGGGTGCCAGGCTCTGGCTGGGAGACGCTTGCCACAGGTGGCTCTCAGCCAGCAGCCCAGCAGGACCCTCAGGTAGGGTTCCTGTCTGCCGCACTCCCAACGCCACTCAAAGCAGTCAGCTGCAGGGGCCATGTGTGTTTCTGTGCTGCTGGTGCCATGTGGGGGAGGAGGGCTCCCAGTCAATTTGATTTTACCTACAAGGCACATTTCTTCTGTCGCTCTAAAGATTTCTTCCTCCTGACTCACTGGAGTCCAGCTTCAATGCAGTAATAATTTACTTTCTTAAAAAAGTTTGATTCACTCTGCCTCAAAGAAAAGCTGAAGCCATAGTCGCAGCTTGGAGCCATTTCAGAAAGAATGGTAAGTTCAAAACTTGATGCAAACAAAGCTGATGAATTATTGTAAGTTTGTAAACAGGCTAGGGGAGTCTCACGCCTGTGCGAAAAGCAAGCACACAAGATACTTGTGCTAGTTTAATTCACATTCACCTGGGTTAGACACAGGAAAAATCAGACTGGACTTTTAAACTTAACACCAAAGATGGATTGCCTGGACTCTTAAAAGCAGTTTCTTCAGAGACCAGAGCATTAGCCCTGGAGTCGTGAGCGTAGTGTTAAAGAGCTGCATTCATTTTGCTCAGCAGAGCGTTTTGAAAGTTCACAGGGCAAGTAGCAATTCTTGCCAGGAACAAACTGTGAATTGAATTTGGAACCGAAGTGCTAGGTAGTCATTTGAGCCTATGGTTGGTGACCATCACCATACAATGCACAACACCAGCTTTACAGAAGATCTGTGCCAACCTAATTTCAAATACATCTCCAGTGAGGTCCCCTGTAAGAAATGTAAATTCAAGCGCTTTCTGCCACCTGAGGTTTCAAAGTGCTACACTAAGCAAAATGGGCTCCATTTTCTTTTAATAAACTGTCAGGTCAACATATTAATGAACTGAACACAGCAATTTCTCCACTTCCAATTAGGAGGAAGATCATATCTGCTGTCCTTCTACAACCACCTTTTGGGAGATCAGAGGGAGGACATGACAAAGCAAGAAGATGGACCAAAATCCTAGATGCAGACAAGTCTCCAAACTAGCCATGAAGCAGCCAAAACACAAGTTAAATCAACATAAACCCCGTTCAGTTCTGGCCATCACAAACAGATTAAGTCAAACTCTACCCCTAGTACACAGTGGACATTTCTCTCATCAACTCCTGTCTCTCCAGAGAATATTTATGTCATGAGAGCAGCTCCCTTCCTCCTTTCTCTGAAACATGACTCATCATACACGCTGAAAGTTTGCAAGCATCACAGGGAAATAACCACTTATATTTGGGTTTGTTAAAGTGCCAGGCTCACCAACAGTGCTAATTATTAATGACTGTGAAAGGAAGAGCATGTGCACACAGTCATTTAAAACAGTAGGCTTATGATACCATTATGAGCTGCATTCACTTTGCATTCTTAATTACAGGGTGGATCAGCTGCTGCAGACACGCTTTAAAGTGACATGTATTTTGAGTAGCCTTGCTTCCTGAGCAATTGTCCTGATTAATGAATACTCCTGTGGAAGACCTAAGAAAGAATCTGGACTCATGTATGCATTCAGTTTCAGCACAGTTCCAGCCTGGATCAGTAAAGACATTTCTGAAAATGGCACGCAAGGGGACTAAATTTTGGCACCAGTTTTGTCTGTCTTACCTCTCCTTACTCTGCTGCATAATGAAGTGTAGGAAGGCTGTAGGCTGTTGTATAATAAGAGAACACACCCCTCCTTCGTTGAGTCATACATCTGGGAAACTGCTAAAGAACCACAATTTTGTGCTTGAGGAAAGAGACTGGGGAAAATAGGAACTTGAAATTAGTGGGATTAGGGGTGTGAGCCTCTACCAGCTCCTCCAAAGTTCTCCCCAGAGCACAGTTCTCATTCACCTCTGTGTCGATCTAAAGTTATACATATGGGGATAGATGCAAGACTCAAATGAGGATGTCATGGATCATTTTTGCAGATCGCAGGTCAACTGTGGATACAAATCTTGCAAGCATGCAGCACTCCAAGTATCATCACTAAGCAGTCAAGACCATTTCCAATAAGAACCTCTGACACACATTCATACTCAACTACAGCCTTCAGAACTACCCTGTTGAACCAACGTTCGTGAAAAGAACTGTACAGATCTAGTCTAAAAGGGTTCCAGCACTTTCAATCAAATATCTTGAGACTGGTTAATAAGCTGTCTGCATAAGACAGCCTCTTGAGTAGCAAAGCTGTCCTCTTGCCTACAGCTCTGAAGAAAGCTACTACAACTTCAAAGCAGCACATTCTCCCACCCAAGTGTTAGTGCTAAACCTCCATTGGAAAACTCCCAGGGTCCTGTTTTAGTCACATTTTAGCCAGCTGGTCCAACACACATTCACTGTTGTCTAATGCAGGGGCTCTGAAACATCCTTACATCACCACCCCCTTCTGACAAAAAATTATGTCACGACCCCGGGGTAGAGGGGAGGGGACTGAAGGCTGAACCAATCGAGCCTCAGGACCGTCCCTAGGGTCATCCTACCCACATCCCCCCAATTTTCCTATGCTGAATATGAAACACCTCTTAAAATTACTCATACTCAAGCGAGTTCAAAGGCAATCAGGACTATGCAGTACGACAGGGCTACTCAACACGCGGCCCGCAGCCCATTTGCAGTGCCGTTTGGGTTTACGCGGGGCTCAACATGCGGCCCACAGGTGGGATCCTTGCACATGGCCACCACAGGGGACATGCTCCAGAACAGCGATTCAATATAATGATCTTCTTTTGATATGCGTTTTAGTAGTTAAATTCCTGGACTGTCATTGCTCATTAAAAGTGCTGTCATATGGGTGGTCAAATTTTATTAATATAATCAGAAATGACTTAAATGGGGCCTGTGTGTTGTGTAGTCTTCCCTTAATCTTTGTATTCATGCCCGTCAGTGTGAAAGAAGCTATTTGCATATATATTTGCATGTATATGCAACCACACTTAAGCTGCGGTTCTCGGCATGTGCTGTGAGTATCGCGGCCCCCGGGGCTTCCAAAGTTGAATAGCCCTGCAGTACAACATTCACATTAACGTCAACATGACTGAGCCCCTTTAAAAAGAAATAACTGCATAACTTGGGTCTTTTTATTTAGCTTATTGTTAAGGTTTGCTCGGGGAGAAGTGACATGCATTCTTGTACCCTTCTCTCACAGCGTTGGGGGTGACTGGTGGGCCCTACCCAACCCTCTCTGCTTAGAGCTCTCCACGCTCTATGCCTGGCCGGTGGACATGCCTCTCTTGGTACCCGGTGCCGCATCTTCTCAAGGCAACATGTGGGAGCCCATAGGGTCAAGGGCCCCCTTCTGCAGATTTCTGTCAGAGTTTACACCAGAATGTGGCCAGCAGCAGCCATTTGGCACTGTGTGGAAGGGAAGGGACTGGAGCTGCTTCCAGCTGCGTGGGAGTGGGGCTGGGGATAGAGATGACCTGCCCTGCTTCCAGAGGACAGTCGTCTCTTCCCTCCCACCCCCTGCTCCTCTTTGGCTGGAAGCAGCTTGTCCCTTCCTGCCCGCACAATCTAGAAAGGCAGGTAACCCCTCCAAGCTGTTCCTGGCCACCGACAACCCAGCTGCCTCCAGTCTCCTGGCTGTAGGCAGGCAGGAAGCAGTTCAGCCATAAGGATGCATTGAGCACCAGAGCCCAGCCTGGCAGGGGGTGCTTCAGGGAACAAGACCAGAGAGGTGGCTCAGCAGGGGAGGATGCTTTGAGGACAGAGCAGCCCTGCAGTCCCTGGAGGCAAGACCTAGGGCAGGGAGCAGCATGTGAAGAGGGTGCTAAGCACCCCTGCCTGGGGACCTGCAGGATCCTGGCACAAGAAAGCTGGAAACAGCTTCCTTCCCACCACTCCAGAACTTAGCTGAGGGGCATCCCCCTGCCAGTGCTGTGTAGGGCTTTGGCATATGCAGGGCTTGACTCCTAAGCTTTCTTTGGGGCCAGCCCAGCCAGAGGCAGTGGGGGATAGAAGGAACTTGCCAGTCAGGCTGCTGTGAGCTGAATGATCTGACCAGGGCTGGTTCTCCACGGTGCCAGGAGCAGGATACACCCCTCCAAGAGGGGATAAGAGGAGCAGCAGACTTGGGGTTGGAGGAGCAGGGAAGGGACAGTGAGAGGAGAAGCACGTAAACAATGGATGCTTGGGCAGCAGAGGTGACATATGACCAGCCACGCACGCTCACCTGCAAGCAGCCAGTGCTGGCTGAAAATGGGGTGAGGGGGTCAGGTGAGGGAGCCTGCTGGCCTAGCATGGACACGCAGCGAGTGGGGACCCAGCCAGCTGTGCCCTGAGCACCAGCCTTGCACCCTCATCCACAATGTCAGCACCTGGACCCCACACACACACACACTGCTGATGGGAGGGAAGAGACCGAAAATACAGGACCATTTGCCTGTTTTGTAAAAAAAAGGGATGCCTGTGGGAGGGACTGTCCCTTTAAAATGAGACATCTGGTCACCCTACATGCAGGACGCAGGACAATCTCCCTCCACCCTGCCCTACCTCTTCCTACCCCTGTTTCATCCCCACTCTACCTCTGCCCCCAAGCGCTGCCCTGCTCCACCCCACCCCGCCTCTTCCAGCCCCTGCTCCACCTCACCCCGCCTTTTCCTGTCCCTGCTCTGCCCTCTGCCCCCACTGCACCCCTTCCCTGAAGCCTCCTCCACCAAGTGACATGACCAGGGGGATTATCAGAGGGCCTGGTGCAGGGCAGCAGCAGGAGTTGTCCCCTGCACTCAACACAGTGGTAGGAGCTGTGGGATGCGGAGTGAACCAGCAGCCTGCTCTGATCTGCCACCCCTCTTCCAGCTGGGTTGCTCTGCTTCCCCGCAGCGGCAGGAAGTGGAGCAATCTGGCCCCAGCCCACTCTGTTCTGCTCCCCCAAGCTAGGGATGTAATAGTGTAGTCGATTAACCAATTGACTGAAAAGCAAAAGTTCATCGGTTAATGCTATAGACCCACATGCATCCTCCCCCCCTCCTCCCTCCCTTGTCAGTACATTTTTTTAGCAGGCTGGCCAGCAGTCTGGCTTGCGCCAGGTCTGGGACCTACTCCCACTGCAGCTCTGCATTTAAAGTTTATTAGGAGCCGGTCAGGCAGCCCAGCTCAGTTCTGGCTCCAAGTCCGGGAGCTCAGACCCACCCCTGGACAAGGGCTGCTACCACCCCACGCTTCTGCCTCTGTATCAGGGCGACAGACAGCTAGTCTGTGAGGGAAGCTGGTTTTTAAACTGTCTCCCCTCATGGACCAGCTCCTGCCTGGCACCCCGCACTGCTGCCTCTGATACAGAGGTAGCAGCGCAGAGTGGCAGGGGGCTCCTTGGGAGTGGGGCCAGAGATCACTGGCTGCCAGCCCCACCTCCGGGGACTACAGAATAGTCGAGTAACCGATAAGAATTCATGAGTTAATCGACTATTCAATTAACCGATATTTAACATCCCTACCCCAAACACGGCACCACTCTGCTTCACGTGGCTCCCGCTGCCGCTCTGAGTGCTGGGGCCTGACCCCTGCTGCCAGCCCCAGCCCCAGTCCCCTTCCCGGCCAGGAAATCTCCCAGGCCATCCTGGACTCTACGGGCTAATCTACACATGTGGGACCATCCCATCCATCAGGCAGTTGGGGTGGCTTGACTAAAGCCTGAGCCCCAAGCTCTGGGGAGCGGGGACCAAAGCTTAAGCTCAAGGGCTTTCGCCACAGGCAAGGGGTCTGTACCCCAGACCCCAGCAAGTCTCAAGCTAAGTCTACACTGGCACTTTACAGCTCAAACTTTCTGGCTCGGGGTGTGAAAAACACCCCCCCCCCCCAACACAGCAAGTCACAGCGCCATAAAGCGTCAGTCTGGAAGCCATGCTCCCAGCGCTGTTAACGACTCCCCTCGTGGAGATGGTTTATACAGAACACCGGGACACCTCACCCCCAGCGCTCATGCCAAGGCCACACGTGCAGTTTAAAACACTTCTGCAGCTGTAGACAAATCCTAAGCCAGCCCTTGCAACCCCATTCAAAGGGGATCACAACTCCCGTGGGGGTGCCAGCCCGCAGTTTGAGAACTGCTGGTCTAGTACACACCTGCAAAGCTGCTTGGGAGGATCATGTTTTAACACAAAAGCAATCCCAATGCCCATGTTGAAACATGGGCCACTCTTGTCTGATGGGCACCGAGTTTATTTTAACCACTCAATAGAATTCTGTGAAGACCAAAAGCTCTAACAGCGTACTAACATGTTTAACACACTGTGCTCCCGTCACGTTTTATGCAACCGTGCCTCTCCCAGTGCATTTAAATTGCACTTTAAAAAGCATCCTAAACCTTCCTCCCTGGAAGACACGTACACTTCCCGCTGACGTTTAGGATATTCCAATCTGAAACACTCTTAAAACAAAATAAATACACATGGATGTGAGTCTCCAAAGTTAAAAGCAATTTTGTCGAGGACAGTTATGATGCACAGACGAGATCTCACCTTTGTATGCCCTTAAACTGCCTTCATTACTTTCCATCCAACAGAAACCATGTCACTGACAGGTGTCAGCTTCTCAAATTCTTCAAGGCGCATATATATGTATAGGTTAGTCTTTAAGGTGCCCAGAACTAATTGTTGTTTTTAAAGTTACAGACTAACAGGCAACCCCTTTGAGACTTTTAGATTTCCTGACACATTTCAAGCTGATTGCCACCAACACAGTGAACTAGTGGATTAATGTTTTCCTGTAGATGTCTCTCTGATTCCCAAGAAATTTGCAGGGCTCGGTGATGGTGTAAAATCTGGTCACGCCCATCGAAACATAATCTTGCCTTGCACTATACACCCAGCTTAAGTAGGAAAGTCTTCAGATAAACACCTCAATAATAGAATCCAAAAATGAAAATGATTTGGGGTATGAAACAGCTGCCATATGAGGAGAGATGAATAAGACTGTGATTTTTCATCTCAGAAAACAGAAGACTAAGGGGGGGATATGATAGAGGTCTATAAAACGATGACTGGCATGGAGAAAGTAAATAAGGAAAAGTTATTTACTCGTTCCCATAAAACAAGAACTAAGGGACATTAAATGAAATTAATAGGTAGCAAGTTTAACAAACAAACAAAAAGGACATATTTCTTCACACAACACACAGTGGAACTCCCTGCCAGAGGATATTGTGAAGGCCAAGACAGGGTTCAAAAAACAGAACTAGATAAATTCATGGAGATTAGATCCATCAATGGCTATTAGCCAGGACGGGCAGGAATGATGTCCCTAGCCTCTGTTTGCCAGAAGCTGGGAATGGGCAAGGGGAGGGATCACTTGATGGTTACCTGTTCTGTTCATTCTGGCTGGGGCATCTGGCATTGGCCACTGTCAGAAGACAGGACACTGGGCTAGAAGGACCTTTGGTCGGACCCAGTATGGCCGTTCTTGTGTTCTTTATTTTGTTAGCTGACATTCTTTGCTTCCTCCCATCCCTCTTCTAAGTGGCATTGGGCATCCGCACAATCTTTTAGAACACTGAGGACTCTGCTATACAGGATGAAAAGACACCAAAAATCACTAGGCCAAGTTGATTTAGAAAAGAGCTCTAAGCTAGGTAGAGACCTTAGGCTGGCATGGGTTTTAGTGATTTTTTTTAAGCCAGTTTAATTCAGTCCACACACTGTCCACACCCAGTATGGCTACAAATAAGTTTAAATTTTGTTTTGCTTAATTCATCAATATAGATGGAGTCCATGCCCTCATCCAACTGAGGGCTTACTGTCTACAAGTTTGTTGATCATAGGGAAATCTTCTCAAGGAATTTCACCCCCAATGTATAGAACAACAGTATACTATAAATGTTCAGGAAGTTTGATGAAGCTGAGGGAAGTTACAGAGGTTACAGACAAGGCTGTCCCTATCAATCCCTCAGAATATGAAGCCATGTAGGATACCACAAGATTTGGGGCATCAAATATTGTGGTGCCCTAGGCAGTTGCATGCTGCAGTATGAACCGTTGTGGGCTCTCGCAGCCAGTCCCCCAATGTTTCCCCCAAACCTCTTCTCCTAAGCGATATGGCTGGGAACCAGGGGAACAGAGCGGGCTTGGGCCATGTCTCTTTGCTTCCTCCTGCCATCCCAGTGGGAGGGCAGGCCTGACTCCTGCTCTGCTGCTCCTGCCTCCGCAGCCCTTGAGCACACACATCCCAGCAGAGGGGCTGGCCACCTGTGCAGGGCTGCATAGGGCACCAGAAATGCTAAGGATGGCCCTGGATACAGATTCTACTTCAGGGTTCCTGAAGGAAAAACAGAAAGTCTTCATAGAAATCCAGAGTCAGAACAGACTGTATCCTGTTTTCTCCCACCAAAAGTTGAAATATAGAGGACATCCTCCTTCCCTTACCAATTCTGCAGTGAGAAAAAGAGGAACATGGCAGGGGGCTCGGAGACCTCCTGATTGAGGGGAGACTCTACCAGTCCATTTTTCCTCCTGCCGAAACGTTAATAGCGTTCATAATTTCTTATGACGCTGTGTTCGAGTGGAATTTAGTGAGCACTCCCGCTCAAGAAGATCGCACTAATGAGATACAGGGTAAATGATGCTAGTGATGAGTCACTGCACAACCACAAGAACAAGCAGAGTAGATGGGACGAGTCAGAATCTTGCTTTGGTTAAGAAATAACTGTTTGTCTCCCACCTCGATCCCGGGCTATCGGGATTTTATTTTGCAACACAGAGGGCTTGTTTTTAGCATTTCATGGATTTGTTGTTGGCCTGGACCACTTCATGCTAAAGGATTACCATTCAACAAAAATGGCTCAATTTATTTTTATGTATGGAATTACTGAAAGCAATCGACGGATCACCAGATGAGTTTGTGATCTTAGAAAATTTTAAACCTAAGCAAAAGGCTAAGAGATAAAATAGGCAGCACATGAGTCTTTCATTTAGAGAGGCTATTTCAAGGAGTGCCAGGAGCTCCCTAGAATTGGGGGTCCCCACCGGTGAATAGCCTATGCCCCCTCCCTCACTCACTCCACCCCTCCACTGTGACCCTGTCCATGCTCTGTGCCAAGGCCACACACTCTCTCTGCCTCTTCCCCCTAGGCCCTGCCTGCATTCTGCCTCTTCCTGCCCCACTCAGCCTCTTCCCAGGCCCCGCAGCTCATTCCTCCCCACCCCCCGTCACTCACCCTTAAGGCAGGGAAAAAAATGAGGGGCCAAGGCCAGGAGTTCTGGAACAGTGGAGGCCAGGGGGCCTAGATGCCATTGCTTTTAAAAGTGGAATATACCCTCCCATCTTATTCCCCTGCATTAAAGGTGAGCAACAGGGGGAGGGGGCAGAGAGGAGTGAATGGCAGTGATGCCACCGGGGCAGGGTCATGGGAGCCTCCCCACTTCTGGGAAGCTTCCAGCACTCCTGCTCCAGGGCACAAAGGCGGCAGGCCAGTGCACCTCCACAGGGAGGCAACTTGCCCAGTGCATGGCGAGCCTTTTTTTGGGGGGGGAGGCTTAGCCTCCCTGAGCCCCTTACACAGGCCATCCATGTGCAGATACCAGCGATATAAAAACTGCCTAAATTGGTTAACCAGTTAAATGATGTTTAACCGGTTAGCCACCGGCCGCGAGCTCCAGTCCTGACTCAGCCAGTGGGGACTGCTCCAGCCCCGCTGGCATTCCACAACCAGGATCCTGGCGGGGGCGGCTTTTAATTCAACATATGTATTCATGCTGTAAACTAAAACCTTTTTCTGTCTATCATCTTAATAATAGTGCTTGAAAACTGGCTACACACTTATGCAGTAATTTCATTACAACCATCAGAGATGTGCATAGCTCTACTGGAACATTCCATAGCCCAACATACTGATGCAGTGGTTCCCAGCCTTTTTTATACCGCAGACCAGCAAACCCATTCACAAACTTTTCATGGACTGGTAACATTTTATTTACATATTCATTATGAAACAATGAATATGCAATTAAAATATTCCAGTCGACCAAAGGCCCCCCGAGTCGCCACAAACAGCCAGCTTCAGCTCGGGCAGCCGCCTGCCATGTGGTTAGCCGGCTGCTGTGCAGCAGCTCAGGGGGCTGGGATGTACCCCAGCCCCCAGAGCTGCCGCAAACAGCCGGCTTAAGCTTCAGCAGCCCACGGCCTGGCAGCCAGCGATTCGCGGCCCGGCACCGGTCCATGGACCGGAGGTTGGGAACCTCTGTATTGATGGAACATCAAGTACATTTGTTCCAGGAGTGGGAAGCTTTTTGAATTGTTTAAAAGGTCTTCTGCACCTTTAGAATCTCCAAGCAAAGTCAAATCCCCTAGAGCAGGGGGCTGGACTTGATGACCTTCTGAGGTCTCTTCCAGCTCTATGGTTCTATGAAAGTCCAAGTGGGTGAGGAAATATCTTTTATTGTATCAACTTCTGTTGAGTTACATACAGCTCTTCATGTCACACGAGCAGTGTGCATTTATATCTGCAGGAGGACGATGCCTTGACCTTAAAAACTATCTTCACCTTAAAAGCAACAAACAAACTCTGGTCACAATTAGGGATGTTAAAAAGCATTTAAGTAACTGTGTAACCGCTGAAATTTTCAGCGGTTACTGTTACACATGGGGTGACAGTTGGCTCCCTGGGAGCCACTGCACACAGGGAACTCATACCAGCTTCCACCTACCCCTCCTCGCTGCTGCCTCTGATACAGAAGCAGCAGCACAGGGCAGGCAGCTCCCTGGGAGATGCTGTATGCAGGGAGCCGGCTTTGAAGCTGGCTCCCAGTGCGTATCAGGAGACTGCATGTAACCGTGAACATTAACCATGTACACAATTACACTTTCACATCCCTACTCACAACACATGTTGTACTTCCTCAACCTCTTCCACCACAACAGGACAAGTAAGTGTTAGCCTGCAACATCCCTGCCTTTTGAACATCTCTGGCCGCCATCACCTTAACAGGATTCTTATTTTTAAGAACATTCTTTCTGTTTTCGTACAATAGTGTCAGAGAGCTGCCCTTTAAAATTCAGGATCTATTCGGTGGGTTGGTACCTTTACTCAAGCTGTGCAGTAAGAGGAAGCTATATAGAAAAAGCACATAATGAGGTGGAGAACACAAGACTTTGAGGGCAGGGGTAACTAAGTTCCCTCTCAGCTGCCCACTAAGCCCCGTGTAGGGATTCGGGGTTGTGGCAGGGAAACGTGCCTCTCACTGCTGGCCCCAGCACCGACTAGGGATGTTAAACATTGTGTATTTGTGTAAATAGGTAACCACTAACATTTTTAGTGATTACACGTTTACACTGGGGGGGGAGGGAAGAGCTGGTGCTTGTGGGGACCCATCTTTTAAGCCGGCTCCCCCATTGTCCTCCGCTGTCTCTGATAGAGAGGCAGCAGTGCCGGGGCGGGGAGCTCTGTGGAAGCCGGTATGAGCAGGGAGCTAGCTTGAAAGCTGAATTTCTGCGTGTACCAGCTCCCACCCAGCCTCTCCTGCCCGTGCTGCTGCCTCTGTGGGAGGCGGAGGGGTGGGCAGGAGAAGGCTCCAGGAGCTGGCTTAAAAGTCAGCTTCCCACAAACACTGGCTCCCACCTCTTCCTCCTCCCCCCCGCCCCCCCGATACAGAGGGGATAAGAAGGGCTATGTATAACCATTAAGATTAGCCATTAAACGATTACACGCTCACATCTCTAGCATGGACCTGCCCTGGACTTGCTGGGATGGGAGAGAGGAGTCACAGCCACAACACAGCCCTGGTATGGAGCTGCTGCAACCATGGAGAGGTGCATCTCACCTGTCCTTGAGCTGCTCTGTCGAGAAAGGTTTGGGGGGGGGGGTAAAGTTTTCTCTTCCCAGGGCAGCCTGCTCCCCCAAACCCATCACCCCCCCAGCCCAACCCAAGAGCCACACCCTCAACCAGAGCTCTCACTCCCTGCATTACAACTCTCAGCTCCCTCCCACACTCCAAATCCCTCATCTCTGGATCCACCCCAGAGATCACACCCCCAGCAAGAGCCCTCATGCCCCAACCCTCTGCCCCAGCCCTGAGCCCCCCTCCATGCCAAACTCCTCAGCCCACTCCCACCACACATCACCTCCACATTGGTGCCCGTAACAAAATTCATTCCACACATGGCCATAACAAATTTGAGGGAACACTGGCAGGGGATGACTGTGTTATTACATCCACCTTCCCTTCTCACACAAAACTACAAACAATCTCTGGAGCCTGTTTGAGAGGGCAGCCCAACCAAGACTGAACAGATCTGCCTTCCATCACCTCATAAATCCAAGGAGAAAGCAGTGTTAGTCTCCACTGAGAGCAGAGAAGACTGAAGTTTACTGCCCCCACCATTTATTTTTAGCTGCTTTTGTGCAAGTTTAGTAAGAAAAACAAAATCATCCGAGAGAATGAATAATTTACACATATGTAAGTGCTTTCCAGCTCCAAATATCAAAGCGCTTTTTGCAAAATATGGCATGTGCTTTTGCCCCATCGTGCAAATAGGAAAACAGAAGCAGAGAGAGCTGAAATGACTTGCCTCACTCACAGAGCACTCCCCCGGAGCTAGGAACAGACCCCAGAACAGACTTCCAATGCCATGCTAAGTTCATAGTCTATACTCAGCAAACAAAGTAATCAAATTCTACTTTAAAAATCTGAAGCACTGATTAATAGCCCAGATACCCAGTGTACATCAGTACTCTTTCACTCCAAGAAGTCAGAGCAACAATACGCCAGAATTCGAGATCACAGATGTCCCTCTGTATAAAGCAAGCAAGAAATGGCAGAGATAGAATAAAGCAGAAAGAAGACTGCTGATCCCACTTTCCAGAATATTATAGGTACTCCTAAAAGCTCACCGCCGCCATACACAAGTTGGCCATCTGCATCATTTCCCTATTGCAGATATATAAAATGTTTAATTGCAGTCAAGTCTGGGGAATTTTACTGGGCTCTGTAAATCAGTGGCCAGGCGCCTGACAGGCAGCAGAAAGCAGGATCAGAGATTGTTTCTTACCTAATGCAGCACAGAACCTGACTATAGCGATCAGCAAGGACAACATGTTGCACAGTAAACAAATTTAAACACAGCAAAGAAAGGAAGGACGGACACAAAGTAATTCCACTGCAGCTACTCTTAGAACCAGACATTTCCCCAAGTGTAACTGGTTACACAATCCTAGCATTCCATTCCAATGTACTCCGCAGCTTCACCTGCAATCCCTGCCTCAGCCCCAACCAGAGACTGCTAGGTTTCTCTTGCCCTCCATTACTCACCGAATGCAGCTGGGCTTCCCGGTCTCGAGAACAGTGCCTGCCCCATGCTTGGATTCTTTTCAAAGTAGTTCCCTGAAGACGGTGGGAGGGTCGGGGGATACCACCAGCCTGGGAGAGTACTTTAGCCTTTTTTTAAAGAGTGAAATCCACACTGGAAAGTGGGGGAAATCCTGAGCTTTGCAACCGGGGAACACAAGAACTCAGGAAATGGCATGGGTGTCAGCCAATCCACTGCAGCTCCTGTTCTTCCTGTATCCTAGGCCCAGGCACTTGTGATTCTCATAAATAAGCTTCCATGCCAGCTCCCTTCAAGCAGGAATGCCTGTCATTCCAGAGTGCACACTAGTTAGGGCTGAAGCTCAGGAAGGGGAGGAGACTGCCAACCACACTCTAGCCACTTAGCTACACGGTCCAAATGATCAACACCCTCTTCGCTCCTTACATCAAGTTTAGCAGGAATGCACCAAGTGATTGCAGGAAGGAGGGGGTGAGAGTTTTTACCAGAGAATAGTTTGCAAACAGTATTTGTAGCCATTTCTATTACAGTGTACCTGAGACTACAACAAACACACGAACAAAACCTGTTTGCTCCCATCAAGTCCCTTTTACTAAAACAACACAGACAGAACTTGATATTTTACAAAAGCCTGGTGGGTGATACAATTAAAGAAGCATCAGATTATATTTTTCAAAACCTATATACTTGCGTTACGTTCAGAACTAATGAACTGTAAAAAGTTATGTTTTCTTTTCATTACTTAGCTGTTTGGTTACTTTTTGTAACTACTGCTTGGGCAGTAAAACAAAATGAATGTCTATACAGGTTCTCATGCACTAGACTAGAATGATGCTGTGATGTTTATATTGCAAACACTGCAGGGAGGATATTTGCACTGCAACAAAACAATATTTCAAATACATTTATAACATAATAGTTGGAGGGGATTTAAAACTGCAACCTAAATGTGCAGCCTGCCTGATGTGACAATTACCACCAATAACAGGGAGTCAGGAGAATCTCCATATTTAGATTTTCTTTTCAGAAAAAATCTTATGTTTAAATAAAAAAATGGAAACAATTTTTCGTAAAACCCAGAAAAATTCTCTGCGGCATCTGGAACCCAAACACTGACACATCACAATACACATTGACAATACACACTGACATCACAATAGTGAGTGGAAAGCAAAAAGTTAAAATGACCTGAAGTTCTCCATACTCCAAGAGAGTGAAATGCAGAAATGAAGCAGCAGAGAATGCTATTTTAAAAATTCTGTTTTGATCATCCAAAATAATAGCTGTAACATAGATAAGGAAGGGTTATTTAAACACTTAATCTGACAACGTCTCTTTAAAATAAAGTCTGCTACAGCATCTTCTTGCAGTATGGCATTCTGCTCCTAACCCAGCTCTCTATTTTAGTTCCAACCACCACTAAAGTCCAATATGGACAGCCGTATGCATCACAGCTCTTCTATTTCAAGAAACAGAAGTCACCCTCCCCAGCACCCTGCTGGATAAAATGATCACATTTCCTAATACAAGTACTGGTCACAGGCAGCCAATTCAGGTGGCCAAAGGACATAGCCATTTTCCAAAGGAGATATCAGTCCATGTCAAACTAGCAGCTCTTTGGAGTGGTCATCCATAACCAGTCGCAGGCACAGACACATAGTACTGCAGATTAGGTTAACAGTTTAAGAAAAGCCTCTGGTTTGGGGAAAGACTGGGAAAGTCAACCCAGCTTGGCAACCAGGCCTGCTACAACTGTAAACCTTTAATGTTGATCATCTCCCTTGGAAGCTAAGTTCCCCTCAGGCTACGAGGCCATACAGCTTCCCATTAAGCCCCACATAGGGGCTTGGGCTGCAGCAGGGGAAGATCTCTCTCCCCAAACCTTGAAGCTTCTGTGGCTAGTCGAGGGGAGCCTCTCCCCAAAGAACCCAGCACCGAACTACCACAGTCGGGGGAAATGAAGCCCCTCCTTGCTGCCCAGATAAACTCAAGCCCTGACCACCTGCCCCACCTTGAAACCCCCCCAAGCTCTGAGCACCCTCCTGCACTCCAAAGCCCACACACCCAGACCAGAGCCTGTACCCCCTCCTGCACCCTAACCCTCAGCTTTGAGCCCCCCTGGAATCCTCCATCCTCCACCCCAGAGTCTGCGCCCCCAGCCAGAGCCCCTTCACCCTAACCCTCAGCCTCACCCTAGACCCAGCAACCAAAGCCAGAGCCCTCACACTCCATCTCAACCCTGTGCCCCAGCGCTGAGCCCCCTCCCACACAGAACCCACTGGGCCCCATTCCACCACATGAATTTTGTTACATGCACCACACCTCACCTCCACAAACAAGAAAATTCATTCCACTCAGGGTTGGCAAAAATTTGAGGGAACACCGTTTGGCAGACTTTAAATACAGAAATCCCAACCCTTGTGCATGACTATTACAGATAACTGAGGGTATTAGGGTTGCTCTGCAACCATTAAGGATATATTGAGCCAGTAGCCTCAACAATGACTGGCTGGCATGTATATAGCTTGGGACATGCTGTATAATTTAAAAAAAAAAAAAAAAAAAATCACACTAATGCATGTGGGAAAAGATGGTAGCAACTCCGGTACCTATACTGACAAGTTACCTGTGAAATCATGTGACCTGCAAATTCACTGCTCCAGATTCAAGCACAGCTGTAGAATATGCACAAAAGATAGTGCTCAGCCTCTGCTTTACATGTAATGTGTGTTACATGACACTGCTCCTGCTGAACAAATGATTCTTATTTCCAGGGACAGTTTCAAGACAGCAATGAGACTGAATGGAGTTGCACGTAAATGGCTAACATGGAAGGAGAGGGGAATTCCATTCCCCTCCCTCACACAGAATTGATTAAAAATCTTGAGATCACTGTTCTTATCTCTACCCCCACCTCCCAATGAAGCATCTTCATACTCCAATTAAATATATCTTGGTTACTGTTGCTGCTGACTCAGATAGGATCAGAAATATTATGTCTTTACAGCATTTTGTATCCATATTATGGGTAATTAAAATATCCTGATTTACCAAAAAATGGTCCAGTTCGTGAAAGAGCTGTTTACTTTGAAACATGCAGAAAGCCTTTGAAATACACAACTGCGTGAAGGAGACAAAGTCCAGAGGTAACAGGGCTACAAATTCTCTCTGAATCCGCAGATGAGAATTGTCTAGTTTGCTCTGGGAGGAATATTCCCCAGAGACGGAAAAATGCAACAGGAACCAAACACTGACCTAATCTCATATTAGCAAGCTGTGGGCTAAGGTCTAAGGTAGGATTCCCTCTAGGCTAAGGTTAAAGAATCAATGTTCCCTTCCCATTTGAAGCAGACTAGGAAAAGCCTGCGCACTTTGGCAAAAGATAAAAAGATAGGCCACTTTCAGGTATAGGTGCAGTTATGCCACAAACCAGGACCTGTTTGAGACAGCACAGAAGCCAAGTATGGGCAAGCTCAATGCAGGGGAAGGAACCTAGAGTAAGCGTGTGCATGTATGTCACATTACAGTGATGTACTGATGACACCCCCAACTTAACAGGACACTTATTGCCTTTTAACTTAATTTACTTCTACCAGAAGACATTATGGTACAAAGAGGTAATATTATCTGTTTTTTATTCCCCAGTAGAGTTGGGGGGTCCCACATATGAAGCAGTTTGTTTACATGAACAGGGATGTCCCTCGATCCTCATGAGAGATCTCAATGAAACGTTCATGGAAGTACCCTGCAATCTCTTCCAAAGGTTTCTAGGAAAGGCAGCCTTCAGTCTTGCTCTGTGTTAGGACAGTTTCTCATGCAATCAAAAGTCTTCCATCAGCAAAAGTTTGCAATGTAGACATGGCTGAAGTAATTACTACTCTTGGTGCCTGAGTGGGAGTTGCAGGACTGAATTTAGTCCCAATAAAGTCTCAGAAACAGATCAGCAAAAACAGCAACATTCAACCTTCAAGCCCTTTTCTAAACACAATTGAGTCTAATGAAACTTCATTGGAGCTTCCAGCAAAAATCAGCTTTCCAATAATGGAGGCGGGGGGGGGGGGGAAGAAGAGGGAGAGAAGAAGAGAAGATCCAGCTACATCTGTGCAATTCCCCTAGTGTAAATGCAGTTATAACAATATAAAGGTACTTCTCCATATAGTTTCTAAACCAATATAGTTAAAGAATTACAAAAGTCATGTGTAGATTAGCTCTTATAAACTGTAATCAAGGAGGCAGCTAGCACTGCTTATAGAAAAGCTTCACAGTGTGGAAGTGTTCATATCTGCTCTCAAACATGAGAGTATATTGATCACACAGTAAAGAACTGCAAATTGTGGCTCAGCATGGTCTGAAGAGAGATCTAGGGATATCCTCCCCAGAAAATTCTTGGAAAGTACCTTTATTTGGTGCGCTATAAAGGAAACCACTTTCACTCAAGAAGCCTTTTTATGAGCACCAGAGGTACAGTCCCCTCCAGCAGGGGTGATTTAGCATCTAAAGAAGTGGGGGGAAGTTTGAAATGAGACAAAAATCACGCCACACTTCCTGACAGTTTAATGGCAGAAGCTTAACCAGGTGAATCCCATAAGCTCTATCTAGAACCAGACATTCGGGGCTGTCAATCCAACTTCTTTCAAATCATCATCGCAACATCCACTGGTTAGATGGGGGAAAAAAAAAAAATCTGTCACTGGAATGCCTGATAGGAAGACATATGCAAGTTCTGCATCAGAGTCCAACCTCTTTTCCTAGGGCAAGAAGAAAGCCTCGTGTCCTCATCTAATTGAAAGCTGCCATCTGAGACTGGAGCACAGAAATAATATTAAAGCCACACAGCACTTCCTCCAAAGTATTTTATATTTCATGGATAGGGGGAAGCCGAGGCAGAAAGGTGAAGCAATCTGCCCAAGATCAAGCAGGTCATCAGGAGAACCAAGCACAGAACACAGCTGTCCTGACAGTTCATTTCTAAACATTTTCAGCACCCATTGAGCAAGATGGCACAACACTCCCCATCCAGACCAGCTTTTCCATTACAAAGCCAGCTGTCAGGCATTAGTAACTTGTTTGTCGTGTACATTTACTTTGGGACGGGTTCAGAGTTCCTTTTACAGTTTGAAACCCATCATGATCACAAGCACTAGCTGTTTTCTATGCAGACAATTCTGACTGTAATGTGAAACTGAACAGTCACTCTGAAATTTGTACTCCATGATTCAGCCATAGCAGAGTTAAAGAAGGGAGGATTGCATTACCCAATCCACACAAGCCTGAGCTGTCCATTCAAAACAAACTAATGATACTGGGTGTTTTCCTTCAGAGCCTGTCAGCAACACAGTGGCAGCATACAGGAAGGTGAGGTAAAAAACAGGATTTTTTCCCCAAGGTAAATGTACTAATTTTTAATAAGGTAAGGTAACAGTACTGGATTTATAATGTTTAACTTTCACACGCACACAAGCTCCCCCAATCATTGTTCCCTTCAGTTGAAGCACAAAGGTTTAACTGCATGTTAGCTTTTGTACATAATTAGGAAAATCCATATAAATGAATTAACTAAAAGGCTATCCCCAAAGCAGAGTATCTGTACAAAATGCCATGTTCTCTCAGTCACAGGCTCAGCGTTCAGCTTCCTTGAATGTGCTACGAAAGCCATTTAACTTCATTTCCCATTACCCAATCATATGGAAAAGGTATTAGCAATGACTGACTGACCAATGTAAAGTGAGAGGCTCCAAAGGTGGGTAGTAAATCTAAAAGGTCACAAGTTAATGTAACCTAACATATGATCTCCCTCCTCTTCTACCAGATCATGATTAAGCTCGGCCTCTATGGAAATGGAAAGCATTTATTCACAAGTCAATCTGAAACTAAGGATGTGAACGGGGAACCGTTTAACTAGTAAGTATCACCCTGAGTGATGCTTACCAGGTACATGGGCAGAGGGCTGCTCCAGCTATGGAGGGGGAGGGGCGGAAAGCAGGAGCTGCCCCCCGCCCCCCATGCTGGGCTGTAGAGGCCAGCAGCGGCAGCCGAGCATGTTGGGGGGGAGGGGCAGGGAGGGACAGAAGCCAGACCCCTCCCCCACGCAGTGTGGCCAGCAATGCCAGCCCAGCAGCGGAAGAGGGGGAGGTGAGCAGGATCTCGCTATACCTAAGGTTTAACTGGTTAACTGGATTTTACATCCCTACCTGAAACCCATTTAGATTTTGGATACTTTGATCATATTTTTCTGTGCTGGAGACACCTTAGGAGGTCAGTGCAGTAAGCCACTTACTAGCCACCTGCTTTCCTTGTGAACTTCCTATTAAGTTTCTCAGTTTGCTCACCTTGTATCCAATGATTATTCAAAACTCCAGCTTCTTCCTCATCTCAAAGGAAGAGGGCAGGAAGTGTTGTGATCCCACAAAAGCTGAGAATAGCCACAGTGTTGCCGCTCTCCACTTAGCACACATACTGGATATCTGTGCTGGGATGTCCATATATCTGAGAATTACACTGATCAAGTGGCTAGAGAACCAAGGATGCTTGCAAACCACTGTCTCTATCCCAGCTAAAATCTTACATGGCACTTCTGTGCAGAGGTGCTGGGTGCCAAGTCATTGCTACTGTGGCCATAAATAAGCCTGTTTCTACTTACAGAATGGGGCTAAAGCTCAGAAACGCAACTCAAAGTAAGAGCGAAATTTATGTGGCACGATTCTCACAGGTGATGGGAAGCAGAGCGCCCCACCCACAGCACAGGCTAGCTTGGGAGACAGTGGTGGAGCAGAGCCTGCTGCATTACTCCACTTTCCCTCAGCTCCCACTGTGAGTGCAGGGGGCCCCCCCGAGCCCTGTGGCCAGCCCCAGCCCACCCAGGGCTAACCTGAGTTTGGCAGACCATCCCTTCCATAGGACAGCTGGGTAGCCACTGTGGGCGGTCCCCCAAAGTAACCATTCTATGGATAGGACGGCACTCCGCATACCTCCCCCAGGCAGCTGTGCGGAGCTAGCAGCCAGAAGTTGCTCTAGCCCTGTTGCACTACTGGTGGTGGTGCTGGGGGCCACCAAAGGAGTTTTAAATTGCCCAGGGCAGCAAGCAGGGCCAGAGGAGGCATGTGGGGGAAGGGAGAGCACAGGCTGGGCTAGAAGATGCACAGGGTGGAGAACCCTGCCAAAAGGAGTCCCATTGGCCCACTAGGAGGATTTGAGGACTGGCACTGACCCAAAGGTAAACTGAATTTGAGACCCCCTACTGTAAGCAATCTTTGAGATCCAGCCCAACCTTGGCTAAGTCATGATCACTTCAGGGATTCATGACTGTTTCCAGACCACGAACTCTTCCAGGCTGACTCCAATCACTCCACAGAGTATTCTGAAGTAGTATTAAAATACAGGCCGTCCTTGCTGTAAGTCCAAGATATGTTCCAAAAACTTGGCCTTATGGTGAAACAACTTAAAAGTGGGGAATTTTTTTCCCACAGCTGACTTCCATTTGTGCAAATTGGTTTGGGGATTTTTTTTTGCATGACTTAAGAGTGGGGAAAGGGAGGACTTATAACACATTAGTTGCCACAAGTGTCAACAACATTAGTGCAGAACGGATGTATACCGGGGTGTCTTACAGCTGGGATGCCCTGTACACCAGCAGGGTACATTTCAACAAAGCACCAAAGCAGCAGCAAAGTGACAGCATGTTCTACCAACACTCAAGCAATCAAGTGGAAAATGGTCCATCTGCCACATTCCAGCTGCATTACTAGGAGGACACCACAAGTGAGAATGTGGAAGCATGCTTAACTTTAAGTTTTCCATTCTCTGAAAATTATAGTCAACTTCTAACCTCCCAAGTTTTACTCATTTCAAACCACCATCTCTTCTCTCAAACAGCAAGAACTGCTAGAAGCCAGACATTCAGAGTGAAACCAGGAGGTCACATGAGTCCTCCTAACACAAACCACTAGGATGAAGGGGAACAACGTAATAGTTGCAGCATGGGTCACTCTCCTTTTAAGATCTGTATCTGTAGAGTTTGCACAACTGTCTGTCCGTGAGTCCGTTCATCTGTCAGAGTCCATTTGTTCAATAATTCCTCCTAAACAGTAAGAGTTAGAGCCACCAAACTGGGTGTGCAGCTTCCTCTTATCCTAACTTAAAACAAGGCCAGGGTTTGGTTGTGCCAAGAAAATGGGATGTGCCTGCAATGGGATTGTTTTCCATAACAGGAAAATGGAGGGGGCTGATAGGAGAGAGAGTTATTCTGCAGTGACCGTTGGGGGTAGCGAGCATGGGGGACAGCAGAATGACCACAGGGAGACAGCCACACCAGGAAGACAGTGACCGGCTGGGGCCACCGCTCTCCATGTTGCCAGCCACTGGCCTAGGTAAGTAGCCCCCTGCCACAAACCCCTCAGCCACAAATACAGTGCTGTCCTCACCCTCAGACCTCCTCCACACCTCCCAGCCCCCTGTCCTGACTCCTGCACCCCTACTCCCTGCCCTGCGCCGCCCCACACCCAACCCCCTGCCCTGACTTCTGCACCACCCCCCACTGTCAGCCTCCTGTCCTGCTGGGGCTGAGCAATGCCAAGTAAGTCTTCTTGTATATGCATATATTTACGCTTAGCTGGAAAAACAAAGGAACAATTGCTGCAAAACAGTGTGAACATGCTAACCAGTCAGGATTATATCTCCAGTTTATGGCAGGCACTTTATGAGCACAAAGTACATGAGCCATGGCCTGTCCTGAAGACCTTATAGCTGAATACAGAAACATAGCAAAACTAAAAAAGGACTTATTTAGCAGAGCTGCATTACCTTCCTTAGGATACAAAGGAGACTAGTGTGGCCAGGAACTAGATATGCAGAAGTTAGAAAAACTAATTATTACTAGCAATGTTTATGGCTTCAATCCTTTGTAAACTTCCAAACATAGTAAAAATGTAGCTTTAACCCTAGAAATTAGTCAGCAGAAATACAGCTTGTGGCTCTCCAGCTACCAAGCCTGCTCTGCACATCATACTGGAATACTTAAGGCACCGTCCAAACTGCCTTTACTCTAGTCTGGTGCACCAAGGTGCAGGCCTGCTGACAGGGAGGGGGAAAAGGGGTAGTTGCCCCAGGGCCCGGAGATTCAAAAGGCCCTGAGCTCCCCCACTACTGCGGCAGTGGTGTCAGCCAGAGCCCTGGGCCCCTGTGAATTGCCATGAGAGCACCTCTCTGCTGCCCCACGCAGCACTGAAGATGTGGGGAGGATGGGATGCGCTGCAGTTTGGGCGGCACTAAGGGCTGACGTCTTCAGCCCCTTCTGGGGTCATGGTGCAGGCCCCCGTGCGTCTTGCCCCAGGATTCATGGTGGCTGTCAGCCCCCTGCCAAGGTGGCAAATTATCAGCTTGAGTTGAATGCCTCCCCGCACTGCCCATAGCAAGAGGGAGAAGAGTAGCGGGAAGAGCTTTCTACACAACCTAAAATCTCATTTCCTTCTCAAACTGCCACAAAATCTCAGCAACCAGGTTCCCCTTTTGCAGCAACGCCTTAGAAAAGGTCACCCCATGAAATGTTACAGCTTTTACTCTGCTAACTAAGTGCTTTTGTTATATGTATAGCTCAGAGAATAAAGTTCTGCCGTGCCTCGTTCCTGGAGTTACCCATAATTTGATATACTGAAATTACACTTTTTTGTTAAGTTAATAAAACATGGAGAAACAGAACCAGACAATGCAAGGGAATATTACCAACCTTCACTCACTTGGCTCGACCTAGAAAAATGGATAAAAGTGCTTTAGTTTAAACTTTTGGGAAACAACCAACTTGACACATGGCACCTGTTCTATTTTAATTGACTAAATTAGAAACCCCTTGATAAAATGCAAGACAAGTTTGGCATAAACTGTGTCTGCTTCTCATCATTTGGGGCACACACTTTGGGAAGAGAAACCAAAATTCCCCACCAGTTTCATTGTTAAAAAGAACTACAAATAGACTTGGCTCAATACCATCACTTGTAAGAGTCAGAAATTCAGGGAGGAAGATACTTTTTCATCTAGGTAACAAAACTCCAACAAACATTGAAATTTCGCAACTACAAAATAGTATTTTAGATCTACACAAACAAAAAGTTCCAAAGCTTCCTTCTGTTAGTGAAGTATGTTTTTACTAAGTATCTCCATCAGCATGAATCTAACACATAATTACGGGTTTGAGCTCCCTGTCTATTGCACAAATACGCCTTCTGAAACAATTCATGAATAAATATTTGACTAATACAGAGACAGCTCCAAAAGGAACCATTCCAGTTTATCAACTCTGTGGTTCAAGTTAATACAGGTCCTGCTCTATATTTATCTCAAGTACCAGATAACACTTAAGAAGAGCAATGGGCAACCTAGGCTAGTGAGTGGACTGCATGAGTAGCCCTCCAAACCAGTGGACCACAAGACTGCTGTATCCAAGACAGTCTCCCGGGATAGGGTAGTTTTGCTAACTGCGTTTGTGTACCTAGAATTTGTGGGGTGTGCGGACTGACCTGTAGCAGTACTTTGATTGGATGTAGAGGGAGCACACAGCTCTCACAGTCAGTGTTGTGTGTAATAAGCAAGCACCTCATAAGTGGATGGAAACCAGTGGAATCTAGCATTCTTGTGCATGGCCAACCATAAACAAAATGTCTTGTGGGCTGCACATAGAACCTTGATAGGCCACTTGTGACCCTCGGGCCACAGGCTGCCCACCACAGGGATAGGGAACCTAAGACCCAGGGGCCAGAAGTGGCCCACAGCTTGCCTGGATTCAGCCCCCGAGGCTCAGGGTTCCCCCCAGCATTGGGGAGCCCACGCGGGAACTCCATCCCCCCGGCCCAGTGTCTCCCCATGGGGCTGGAGCACACAAAATCTACTAACCTGGGCCCCCCCATAGGCTCTGGTGTGCAAGGGGGATGTGGGGGAGTATCTTTCTCAGTCAGGGCCACATCAATGAGGATTTGGGGGAAGGATTGTTCTCATGTGTGTGTGGCCCCTGACTGATTTTTCTGTGGGTCAGCAGCCCCCGACCCAAACAAGGTTCCCCATCCCTGGCTTAAGGAGATGACCTCGCCACTCAAATCAATACAGTTCATAAAATTATTAATGACTATCCTGGATGGTGGGTATCCAGAGCACCACACACAGAAGAGTGATGAGTAGAGAGCATGAGCGAGGTCACTGAGAACACTGCTGCACAGCACCAAGCCACTCCAGCCTAGAACAGTGAGGGATAAATGCACAGCCAAATACCTCACTAACTTCCTTAATCTCACATCTTCTTATGTCCCCACACTATCTAGAGCCCGTTTGCTTGGGGTTTCCAAACAGACCTTAAAAAGTGATCTGTGAGTTGGGTGCTAACCAGGGGTGAAAGCAGACACCGGGACCTACTGGTGCACCTTACACTGAGCACGGCATTTTCAGCAAGGCAAGGCTGGGGGCAGACACCCAGCTGGCCAGCCTTTCGTGGCCACCAATTCCGGGGGGCCAGGAGCCCTAGGGCTGCATGGTGGAAGCCAGGAGCCCTGGTCCCTTGTAAATTGCTGGCCCCGGTGTAGTTGCCCCTTCTCCTCTTCCTCCCCACACCAGTGGCCCTGACAATAGTGTCTGTCAGTGCTGCTGACATGGGGGAGCAAAAAATTGGCCATATGCGGGCTGGTACCTGCGTCTGGTTTTTCAGATGCACTGGCCCACTTTCACCTCTGTGCCCAACCCTCCCCTTCAGTCCCTTCGAAAACCACAACCTCTACCCACACAACACTTCTCTTACAGTTTCCTGCTGCTGGCAGTAACAATGGGAGCCTTAGGTCAGGGCTACACGACAGACCTAACACTAGAACTAGGTCGCTGAACGAGGCATGTGCAAAAATCACACCCAGAAGCAATGTCATTATACTGCCCTAACCCCCAACAGAGACAGTGCCATGTCAGCTGACGAGCTTACGCCAACAAGAGCCGTTTTCCGGCTGGCACAGCAGCGCCTTCCCCAAAGCGCTACAGTGGTGCAGCTGTGCCGCTGTCACACTGCATGTGAAGACAAGCCGTTGGTGTGCACCAGGCACTGGTGCATGCCACCATCGAACTCAGTCCCAGTGCAGAGCCAGACCACGTGGAAGTTGCAACCAAGCAGGTTATTCCAGGAGATTACATTTGGTTTCAGGATGGGCTGAATTCGGACCAATGGAGGCAACTGTCAAGGAAACTCAAGGATCACAAACAATATTATTGCCTTCATTTTCTGGCTTAGGCTCAAACTGTATCATGAGTGTTTTCAAAAGACAGAGGCAGTGTGTAATGGCTTGCGCACAGGACTGGCAGCCAAGAGCTGCTGAATCCAATCCCATCTGACACCAAATCTTCCATGTCCTTTGATGAGTCATTAAGCCACTGCCTCCAAGAGAAAATGGAGCTGCTGCATGTCCATCTCACAGAGGGAGGAAGATCAGAGTTTGTCAAGCACCTTGCAGATGGAAGAGTGCTATAAATGCTAAGAATCATAGAACCATAGAATCATAGAGCTGGAAGAGACCTCAGAAGGTCATCAAGTCCAGCCCCCTGCTCTAGGCAGGACCAATCCCAACTAAATCAACCCAGCCAGGGCTTTGTCAAGCCGAGACTTAAACACTTGTAGGGATGGAGACTCCACTACTTCCCTAGGTAACCCATTCCAGTGCTTCACCACTCTCCTAGGGAAATAGTTTTTCCTAATATCCAACCTGGACCTCTCCCACAACTTGAGACCATTGCTCCTTGTTCTGCCATCTGTCGCTACTGAGAACAGCCTTTCTCCATCCTCTTTGGAACCTCCCTTCAGGAAGTTGAAGGCTGCTATCAAATCCCCCCTCACTCTTCGCTTCTGCAGACTAAACAGACCCAACTCCCTCACCTCTCCTCATAGGTCATATGCTCCAGCCCCCTAATCATTTTGGTTGCCCTCCGCTGGACCCTCTCCAATGTGTCCACATCCTTTTAGTAGTGGGGGGCCCAGAACTGGACACAATACTCCAGATGTGGCCTCACCAGAGCCAAATAAAGGGGAATAATCACTTCTCCGGATCTGCTGGCAATGCTTCTTCTAATGCACCCTAATATGCCATTAGCCTTCTTGGCTACAAGGGCACACTGTTGACTCATATCCAGCTTCTCATCCACTGTAACCCCCAGGTCCTTTTCTGAAGAACTACTACTTAGCTGGTTGGTCCCCAGCCTGTAACAATGCTTGGGATTCTTCCATCCCAAGTGCAGGACTCTGCACTTGTCCTTGTTGACCTCATCAGATTTCTTGTGGCCCAATCCTCCAATTCGTCTAAGTCACTCTGGACCCTCTCTCTGCCCTCAAGCATATCTACCTCTCCCCCTAGTTTAGTGTCATCTGCAAACTTGCTGAGGGTGCAATCCATCCCCTCATCCAGGTCATTAATAAAGATATTGAACAAAACCAGTCCTAGAACCGAACCTTGGGGCACTCTGCTAGAAACCGACCGCCATCCTGACATCGAGCTGTTGATCACTACCCGCTGGGCCCGGCCTTCTAGCCATCTTTCTATCCATCTTACTGTCCATTTATCCAATCCACATTCCCTTAACTTGCTGGCAAGAATATTGTGGGAGACCATATCAAAAGCCTTGCTAAAGTCAAGGTATATCACATCCACTGACTTTTCCGTGTCCACAGAGCCAGTTACCTCGTCATAGAAGCTAATCAGATTGGTCAGGCACGACTTGCCCTTTGTGAATCCATGCTGACCATTCCTAATCACTTTCCTCTCTTCCAAGTGCCTCAAAATGGATTCCTTAACGATCCCTTCCATGATTTTTCCAGGAACCGAGGTAAGACTGACCGGCCTATAGTTCCCTGGATCGTCCTTCTTCCCTTTTTTGAAGATGGGCACTACATTTGCCTTTTTCCAATCATCCGGGATCTCTCCCGATCTCCATGACTTTTCAAAGATAATGGCCAAAGGCTCCTCAATGACATTTGCCAACTCCCTCAGTACCCTCGGATGCATTAAGTCCGGACCCATGGATTTGTGTATGTTTAGCTTTTCTAAATAGTTCCTAACCTGTTCTTTACCCACCAAGGGCTGTCCATCTTCATCCCATCTTCCGTCACTTAGTGCATTAGTCTGGGAGCTGACCTTGTCCGTGAAGACAGAGGCAAAGAAAGCATTGAGTGCTTCAGCTTTCCCCACATCATCTGTCACTAGGTTACCTCCTTCATCCAGTAAGGGCCCCATACCATCTCTGATCACCTTCTTCTTGTTAACATGCCTGTAGAAACCTCTCTTGTTATCCTTCACATTCCTTGCCAGTCGCAATTCCAATTGCGCTTTCGCCTTCCTGCTAATCCCCCGGCATTCTCGAGCTATACATTTAAACCCCTCCCTGGTCATTTGTCCAAGTTTCCACTTTTTGTAAGCTTCCTTTTTCTGAATAAGTTCACCAAGAATTTCCCCCGTAAGCCAATCCGGTCTCCTACCATATTTGCTTCTCTTGCTATGCATTGGAATGGTTTCTTTCTGTGCCTTCAATAAGGCTTCTTTAAAATACTGCCAGCTGTCCTGGACTCCTTTCCCCTTCATGTTAGCATCCCAGGGGATTCTGCCCATCAGGACTCTGAGGGAGTCAAAATCTGCTTTTCTGAAGTCCAAGGTGTGTATTTTACTACTCTCTTTTCTTCCTTTGGTCAGGATCCTGAAATCTACCATCCCATGATCACTGCTTCCGAGGTTGTCACCCACCTCTACTTCCCCTATTAGTTCCTCCCTGTTTGTGAGCAGAAGGTCAAGCTGCGCACAGCCCCTGGTTGGATCCTTCAGCACTTGTACCAAGAAGTTATCCCCAACATTCTCCAAAAAAGTATGATGCAGGTCTGGCCTCCCCATCCAGTACTGCTTATGTATTGTGTTTGACTCATAGAGCTTCTGAGACAATGCAATGGCAATTGTTCACACAGTCAAGGTCATTCTACAGAATTAAAGGAAACAGTCAAGAGATGAGATAATACTGAGATCAGGAGATCTGACTAAATCCTTGCAAAATGAGTGGCTGGCTAACAAAGTTGACCATTCTCCAGATGCCACCATACAGGTTTTCCCAGTAACTCCCAGAATCCTCCCCTTCATTCCACATAAGCCTTCTTGTCCCAGTGGAATCTGACCAGCCAACCACCACAATATTTGGGTGCCAATGGCATCAGACCAAAATATTAGCCAAAAAGGATTCATGGGACTTGTGCAATCCTTTCAAACACAATCAGCGTCACTCCTGAAGAGAGCGGACTTAGCACAGGTGCTTCGACAAGGCTGAAGTCAATCTCAGGGCTACTCACAGATCCTGCAGGCCAGTGGAAGAAAAGGCCAAGAATGGAAACTGCAGCATGAACATACCTTGGTCAGAGTAGCAGTGTTTAAATTCTCTTGTCCACTGCACCCTTTGTAGATTTTACACTTTGCTGCTACATGTCTGTGTGATACAGCAACTCACAGAGGCAGTTTGCATTTGCATACAGTGATTATCTCCTGGGGAGCTTTGCATGACACTCTGATAAGATATATATTCTCCTGTGCTGCAAAGCTATCCTACACAGTTTCCCCCAGGTTCAGATAAGTCCACAATGGAATTGCTTGGTGAGAGGGGACAGAAAGAGGTCAAGATGTTCCAGGCTAATATATACCATACAAAGCAACACTATGCTCCTCCCTCTGTTGCCCCCCAAGGAATTTCTGTATTGGAGATCCACAATAAACAAATAGTTTTTCTATACTCCTCTAACATACTTACTCTCGAGGTAATTTGTTTGCTATTGCTGTATTATATTTCATCTGCGGCACAGAATTTATTTAATAGAAGTGTATTTAACAGGTAATCAGCCCATGTCCAGTGCGGTTTACATTTAGAATTTAGCACTATCGAGTTCCCAATTACACAGGACCCACCCCTTGTTACATCATCTGAAAGTGCTTTCTTGGTAAAGCTGGGAAGGTTCCACTCCCAGAGCTTCAACTCCAGTGTTCTCAGGCAGGCTGGGGTCTGGGACTGTGGGGGGGACTATTAGAAATCTTTCACCTCCTGCTGGGAGTCTTGGATCGGTCCATATGTCCCAGGGCATCAGCAGCTGAGCTGCTTGCTCCTCCTGCAGCCATGTAGGAGGGCCCAAAGGCTCATAATAGGGGTAGAGCTTATTCCTGTTCCGTAAAGAGAAATGAATCCATACATTGGGCAAGTATTAGTGCTGGCTCACATATTCTTAGTGCGTCAGGGAAAAGACAGGACACAGTCACACTTTAAACAAAAAAACCTGAAATTTTTATAAAATCTCTATTGTAAAATCTAACCTTTGGGCCCAACGATAAATGGCCCTTTACAGGGACTTTACTATATTTGGGGATATTTTTAGTTGCCATATGAAACATTTACTTACTTACTGAGTATTCATGTAAAGTGCCTGTAATGCTGGCAGACAAGGTGTAAGCTCATGCCAAAGCCCTAGGCCAATTCATTTGTATATTAGTATAGATCAAAGTGATTGTTAAGTGTGCAAGAATGTATCTGGTGTTTAAACATTAAAAACAAGTGGGACGTTATTGGCATTGTTTTCACTTATCTGTATCCTAATAATGTAGTATACTGTGCTATAATGTAGTAGCAAGTATATATATATTATGTATACCCTTGTAACTTTAATAACCCATCAAACAAGAAAGAAATCTTTTAGAATGTAAATGAAAAACTGTAACAGAAAAGAGCTAATTTTGAAGTAAGTGGTCATTGTGTGTGCTGATCGGAGGTAAAAGACTCAAAATTCCTCACACCATCATGAAAGGACAACTTCATGTGGGTAGTGACTTGGTCAACTTGTTTTCTGAGAGAAGCTTAAAGATGGATTCAAGAAAGATCCTGGACTCTATTGACTCTTACAAGAAAGTCTCACATGCAGAATGGAGATCCCCAGAGAACTCAGGAACCCTGAGAAGGCTATGGGAAACTGGCAGTTTAATACATCACTGCTACCATTTGGAATTATAAACTGTGACTCACCTGTACCTATATTTTTCCTTCTTTAACCTCTCAATAATTCTCACTTCTCCTTAACTAATAAACCGCTAGTTAGCTATAGAATTAGCTACAGCGAGGTATTTGGTATAAGATCTCTAGAGTACCAACTGATCTGGGGTAAGTGACTGGTGTCTTGCAACTAGACGCACCATAAATGTGATGCGATTTTCAATATAAATGACCTTTCGTGACAAAGTCCAATTTGTCTGGGTGGCGAGACAGGCTGGAGAGTCTAAAGGGGACAGTCTAACTCCATGTTAAGACTGGAATAAGGATCCCAGAGTTCACATTTATTATTGGCTTGGTGAAATCTAATTATAGAATACACCACCAGGTTGGGGTGTCTGCCTTGTTTTCTGACAGTCTGTCTATCCTGAGTTAAGCACGAACAGTTGTGAGCCACTCCAGACAGCATGACTATGCCATTCTACACTGACACCCTAAAACAGTGGTCACCAACCAGTAGATCAGGATCTACTGGTAGATCTTGGAGCCTCTGACGGGGGATCCTGACAGGTTTGGCCAGGAGGCTATCAAGTGCCGGCACTTCGTCTGCCCCTCTCAGCAGTGCCCGCACTTCTCCTCTGTCTTGGAGCTGCCCTCCACCCCCAGGAGACTCTTGCTTGCTATGCAGGGCACAGGAAGAAGAGGAGGGTGTGCTGATGTCAGGGTGCCCTTCCCCCCCACCCTCTAACCCCATCTCCACAGAGCCGGGGGGGGGGGGAAGGGAAGCAATGGAGAGAGTTTTCTGGCTGCTTTTGGGGATAGGGGTGACCCTACATTAGTCCCCTGCACCACTACCCAGAATCCACTTGTGGGAAGCGGTGCCCAGCTGGATCCTGCACCCCAAACTGCTGCCCTATCCCTAAGTCCTCCTGTACCCAAACTCCCTCCCAGAGCCTGCACCCTGAGCGCCCCCAGCTGCTCAACTACCTCAGCTCAGAACCTCTCCCACGCTCTAGATCCTTTAGCCCAAGATCAGAGTCCGCATCCCCCTCCCCCAGACCCTAGCCCTCTGCCCCCAGCCAGATAAAAGAGAGTGAGGATGAGGAAGGGAGGGAGGATGGAGCGAGCAGGGGTGGGGCCTCGGAGAAGGGGTGGAAAGGAGACGGGGCAAGGGTGTTCGGGTTTGAGGTAGAGCCTGGATTGCACTTAAGTTCAAAAAGTGATCTTGTGCTTAAAAAGGTTGGAGACCCCTGCCCTTAAAAATAGCCATGTCGGGGACAGGCAGAGTGGGAGGTGGAGGAAAGGAATGCCCGTTTTTATTGCTTCCTAAAAGAAGAAGTTCAGATTAGACGAAACATGTTTTTTCCCCCCTAACTTCCAAAGTCAAATTAGGTTTTGGTTCTTTCTGGATCCTGCTTCTTCATTGCCTGTAAGATATTTTGCTGGCCAAGTAGTGTGTACTGCTGCAATTTTGTAACTAAGAACAGAACCAGAAGACAGTGAGGGTTGCCATAATGGATGGCATAATCAAAATCAGATTAATCATTAAATTAAGTAATTATAAAGTATTCAATTTATGTAACTAGTGCCAGAAGAAATAAGTGAATACACACACAGGGAGGATGTTTAGTAAGAAGTGGCCATTTTTACTTACTCACTAGAGCAGATCTGCAATTTGAGTTTGTGGTGTATTAAAAAGCTACGTGAAAATTTCAAGCTCTCATTTTAAGGGTAAGAGGTTTCCTGGTGCTGATTTGCAGGTTAGGGGGCTCTGTAAGTGTATAAGCTAGGCCTTCAGTCAGCCAGCCTGTGGGTGTGTCCCCACAGCAAAGGTATTTCAGAATAACGGCTGTTATTCTGAAATAACTAAGTAAGCGTCTACACAGCAATTCCGTTATTTCAAAATAATTTTGAAATAACGGACGGCTTATTCCGACTTCTGTAAACCTCATTCTATGAAGAATAACGCCTATTCCGAAATAATTGTTTCAGAATAGGGGCTGTATAGACGCTCCACTTCTGCTATTTCAAAATAGCCCCTCAACAGGGCCATTCTAAGTTATTCCTCCTGAGGCTCTAAATCGAGATAGCATGTCTACATTAGGGAAGCCTGCTTGGGATTAATTTTGAGGCTTCCCTGCAGTGTAGACGTGCTATTTCAAAATAAGCTATTTCGGAATAACTATTCCGGAAAAGCTTATTCCAAAATAACCATGCAGTATAGACTTAGCCTGCAAGAGCCAGGCTAGAGCAAGGTAAGGCGAGTTACACCTCTCTGCCTTAGGAAACCGGTTTTCTCCCTATGTGTTTTTAATTCTGGTATGTCAGGGCTCTGTATTTTAAGAAAAAGTAGCGTTACATTGCAATTGCCCAGAGAGTATTTATCTAACTTTGATATGTATACTGTGAACATAACATAGCTCCTTACATCTTCCGTGTTCCTGACCATTGCATGTCCATGCCAGCAATGTTCTCATAACTCAAAAATTAGTGAATGTGCTATATAAACCATTGGGAAAACACACCAATTTGTGATGATTAGACTAACTTGGCTCCAAGGCTGTGTGTGGTAGTGGGGTGGGAGAAGGAGATAAGAAAATACAAAAGGAAAGACAGCGTATGCACCAGACAATCCCATTATAAAGGGCACAAGCAGTTTGCTCAATATTTCAGGGAGATAATAGGATTAACTTAATGTTCAACATCATTTGATCCTGCTAATTGCAGAATTTCACTCCCAGAGCCCTCATGTCATTGATTCAATGGGGGAATTCCCTCCCCCCATAATAAAGCTTGTGTAATTCATTAGTGTCAGCATTTTCAACTTAATGAGAGTCCGATATTTTCCTTTCCTCCCCAAAGCAAAATATTATCTAGTCTCTGCAATGGAGTGTGTCTGTATTCCCTGCAACAAGGGGTTGAGTCCCCTACCTGCTTAATTAGCACTAATGGGAGTGCTAATTAATGGGACTAATCCTGCCATATTTTAGCCTTCCCTTAGTTAGACAGGAAGAACAATCACTTCTCATGCCGTGATTGCTCCAATGTCCAGCAGGCAGTCCTTTAGACTAGTGTAAAGAGTATTCACATGTGTAAGCACCTGAGCAAGTGCAAGGCAATGGAAGATCACACCCATAATTTAAAGTGGTGGAAAATAGAGCCTTTTATGAGTAAGATTTTAGTGAGTTTCTTCATTTTATATTTGGTATAATAATAAATGAGCCCACCCCATTGCTTGCAGTTTAAAACCTAAATTGGACAACACACTAGATCAGTGGTCACCAACCAGGAGATCGGGATCTACCAGTAGATCTTGGAGCCTCTGACAGGTGATCCTGACTGGTTTGGCCAACAGGCTATCAAGTGCAGCACTTCAGCTGCCCCTAGGGTTGCCAGGTGTCCGGTATTCTACTGGACAGTCCGGTATTTGCGGTCTTTGTCCGGTAAAATAAATCCGAGAATTCCGGACATGTGCAATGTCCGGTATTCTCTGATTTTTCCGGCTGCGCACCGGACGTAAGCCTGGCGTGGGCGGGGGGAGCGGCTGGAAGGCAGGGCCACGATCGGCGCTAGGAGCCTGTGATTGCGCAGAAGCCTGGCGGGGGCCGGGGGAGTGGCTGGGAGTTCCAGCCACTTCCTCCGCCAGGCTTCTGTGCAATCACAGGCTCCCAGCGCCGATCGTGGCACCGCCTCCCAGCCTGGGAGTCCCAGCTGGGAGGCAGGGTTGCAATAGCTGCTCTCAGCGCCCCAGAACAGGGGGCTTATTATCCCATGTTCCCTTTTTTTTTTTTGCTCGACCAAAAAATACCGCGTGTCCGGTATTTTTTGGGAGACCATCTGGCAACCCTAGCTGCCCCTCCCCCCACTGCTGTGCTCCTCCTGCCCTTTGCCTTGGAACTGCCTCTCTCCTCCTCCTCCCTTCCCCCCCACTCTCAGCCTCCTGCTTACTGTGCAGGGCAGGGAAAGGAGACAGGGGGCACTGATGTCAGGGTGCCCCATCCCATCCTGTTCACCACAGAACAGATAGGGGGGAGGGGCACAACAGGGCTTGGGATGGAGGGAGTTTGCTGGCTGCTTTTGAGAGTGGTGCAGGGCCAGGGCAGGCGTGAGCCTGCCTTAGCCCCACTGCATCACGATTCAGGAGCCACTTGAGATAAGCAGTGTCCAGCTGGAGCCAGTTCCAAACCCCTGCCCCAGTTATATACCCCCCTCCTACACCCCCAAACCACTGTTCTAGCTGAGCCCCCTGGACCCAAACTCCCTTACAGAGCCTGTACCCTGACCGCTCTCCTGCACCCTAACTCCCTGCCCCAGGCTTAGCTTAGAGCCCCTCTCACACTCCAAATCCCTTAGCCCAGTGGTCTCCAACCTTTTTACACCCAAGATCACTTTTTAAATCTCAGAACAGGTGAAGATCTACCGCCCCGCCCCTTCCTTGAAGCCCTGCCCTCTCTATTCTCCTCCTGTCCATCACTTGCTATCCCCAGCCCTTACTTACACACTCTGAAACAATTTATTTTTAAATTATGCGATATATAAAATTAAAATCACGTGTTTATAGTTATGAAATAAATGGTCTTTCTTATTCATGCTATTTAAATCTAAAATGAAGCATTTATAATTATACATTTTGTGGGGACAGAGTTCTGCGGCTGGGGGCAGGGGAGAGGAAACGGTGCTGGGAGGGCAGAGGACAGGGTTCTGTAGCTGGGGACAGGGGAGTGGGGACAGAGTTCGGGGAGTGGGGACGGGAATGGGGACAGTTCTGTAGCGGGGAACAGGGGAATGGGGACAGTTCTGTAGCTGGGGGACAGGGGAATGGGGACAGAGTTCGGGGAGTGGGGACGGGAATGGGGACAGAGTTCTGTAGCTGGGGACAGGGGAGTAGGGTCTGGGGAGTGGGGACAGGGGGCGGGGTGCCAGTACCAGCAGAGTCCCCTGCATCTGCCTCCTCCCAGGATTCTCCTCCCCCTCCCCCGAGGGAAGCCAGCACGTGCCTCCTCCGGGCCCGACTCCCCCTGCGGCGCAGGGAAACCCCGCGCGTGCCTGCGCCGGGGCCAACTGCCCCCCCTCCTGCGGCAGGGCCAAACCCTCTCTCCCGCGGCACGGCACGGCCAACCCCTCCCACAGCGCGGCCAACCCCTGCGGGTGCCTGCCCCAGGGCCAAGCCGCCTCTTCCGCGGCGGGGCCAAACCCCCGTGGGCGCCTTCCCCGGGGCCAAACCCCCCTCCCGCCGCACGGCCAAACCCCCGCGGGAGCCTCCCCAGGCCAAACCCGGGGCCGACCCCCGCTCCCGCGGCGCAGGGAAATCCCTGCGCTCAACTCACCCCTCCCAGGGAAGCCACCGGACTCCTCTTCTGGAGCCGACGCCCCCTTCCCCAGCACGTGACAGAGCTGTGGGAGGGGAGCAGCCTGCGCACTTCCGGAGCCCCCAGAAGTGACGCAGGCTTCACCCAGGACTTCCGTCCACCCCGCAGGAAGCCGGCACTACACTAGAGGTAGGTAGTGGGGCTTCTCGGGGGTGGGGCGAAAATGGGGGGGCCGGGGTGCCCGAACGCCTCGCGATCGACTGGTCGAGGCCTCGCGATCAACCAGTTGATCGCGATCGATGGGTTGGTGACCACGGCCTTAGCCCAAGACCAGAGCCTATGCCTCAACCCTCTACCCCTGCCTGGTGGAAGGGAAGGAGGATGGCAGAGGACAGAGTGAACTGAGGTGGGGCCTTAGAGAAGAGGCAGAGCAAGGGTATTTGGATTTGAGGTAGATCCTGGATTGCACTTAAATTCAAAAGGTGATCTTGTGCTTAAAAAGGTTGGAGACCAATGCACTAGATGATCTGCAAGAAACAATCGCACATTTTCAGGCTGATATAACTGGACTTTATTCATCCATAACTTCCAAGATTCTATTAGCCTTGTATTGTGTATTAAAGCATCTAGAAAGAAAAACAGAAAACGACAGGAAGCACGCTCATCCCATAAAAAATGGACTAGAGGTGCTCAGGACTTATTTCCAGGTTTCTAATGCCTGCAAAGTAAGGTTTATCTTCTTGCACTTTCAAATTCTAAAAAAAACACACTGTAAAATGAACCTACGTTACTGACATGTCTGAAGATCAGACACTGCATTTGCTGAGGTTTTCATTACACCGGCCTATCAATCTAAGTACTTCTAATGGAAGTAGATTAACAGATAGGAGAAACTTTCCTGTCAGTGAAGCAGCATCTTCACTAAAGCACCACAGCAGCACAGCCTCACTGGTGCAGCATTGTATAGTAGACAAGCTCTCAGTTCTGATGCCACTACAGTATCTTGTTCAAGAAGCAGAAAAGGAGAGCACAGACTGAGTTTACTCTTCCTTTAAACCACTCCTGAGGCAGAGGCCATGGAGGAAGTTTCTTTTGCTTTTATATGAACACCTTGAAATAAACACACAAGGTAACATTTACTGATGCTATTAAAACATTTATCGTATTAGAGGACCCTTCAAAGAAAATGAACCCCCCGCCCCCCGAAGGTAACCTGCCCTTTGTGAATCAGATTATCACAAACTCGTCTAATGGGGATCACTCCCTAATCTTCCAAACCTGTTCTCCTTGCCAGCTCATGACTCACTGGAAGGCAAGTCTTGTAAATTAATCCCTTATTGCAGCCACGCCATGGAAGCAGAGGGGAAAAAAAACAAAGCAAACAGTGAGTGCATGGAGCTGTTTCCTAGTCAGAGGGGGGTAACCACAAAGAAAATATAAAGAGCTCGGCCTTGTTTTTTTCTGTAAGAAATTAAGTTCCACATTTCGAAATGCAGGGAGGGATGGCTTTTGTTCTAGAGCACAACATGGATTATGCCTCCCTTCCTCTTTCGTCCTACTCAAGTAATTATAACCTGCTTTCAAGCCTGATTCAAGATTTAACACTGCATTGCAGCCAGTACAATTCAGTGTCCATTGCCACCATTGTTTGGCTACAACTTCACCACAGATTTGGTTGTTTGAGGTTTGTTTTAAATCATGTTCCAGTTTCAGCTAAACTATTTGTTCATAAAACGTGCAAACAAACAAATCTACAAAGAAGGGTCCTGATCTTGGAGTCCGAGCCATACAGGCAGACCTTTACACCAATGTGACATCAAATTCCAGGGTTGGGGACAAAGTTACTAGCTTTTCTATACTAAATTCCTAGCTTTGCATGAATTGCTATAGTCCTTTGCTAAACAGATTCTGAAAGGAGACTGACAGTGACTTCTCAAGAAAAGGAACACAATCAAACAGATTTGGAAAGCAAGTTTTAGGCAGACATGAGAGTCCTTCACCTCATTCAGCAGCTACAGCAAAGGAATGAGTCTGATTCACTAACAAGCCACTAAGGGTAAAAGTAAAATCTTTCATTACAACTGGAGACCTCATAAGAAAAACCAAAGAAACCAGTATCCCTCGCCCTATTAAATATACCCATTCTACTTCTGCATCCTGCAAACTAAGTAACATCTGCCCTCTAGTGGTCCAGCTGCACAGTTACCAAGGCTATAAAATGCACCTAAACAACCTGAGAGAATTTCTGCTCACATTCCAAATTAGCCTTGAGCATGTTTGCATAGACAACCACAGAATAGATACTGCAGGCAGATGTCATTACATGTCAGAGTCAGGTCATGTATGAACACTAGATTGCATGAATGAAAGGAAAGCAAACAGGCAGCACAAGATTCCCAAGTAAACTAGATCATATGATGAGTGCTACACGACTACTCTTTTTTTTTTTTTTTTTCCAAGTTACAGACTAACCCAGTTAGCCTTCAGACTTTTAGATCATGTTACACTTAATAGTTTTGTGCCACAAGTATTAGAGATGGCCTGGTGACCAGGAACAAGAATTTTTAAACTCTTTCTTAGAGCAGATTACAACTTGAGTCCAGTTAGCCACTTCCTCTCCCATTCACAAAAATATCACCATGTGGCACCTACATCAATTGCTTAGGTAGAAAAGAATATTTGTGAATGGAGATAAATGTTTAACTCAGAAGTTCCCAAACTATGGGTTGTAACCCCAAGCATGACCATACAATCAACTGATAGGGTTGCAAACCTGACTGATGATGCAAACCAACTACAAACATGTCAGGACCTGCTCTCCAATATAGCATTCTTTGTAGTGCAACCTGGCATGTGATGCATGCAAGGTCATGAAGAAGTCAGAGAGGGCGCAATTTTGTAGGGTGTGTATTTCTGGCAGGGGTTCGCACGGCACTGCATCCAGCTCAGCCTCCAGCAGCAAGTTTAGTGATATAGTAAGTGGGTTGAGGGGGATCAGTAAATCCAAAAATGAGGCAAAGTTTCATGCAGGTAAAGTTTCAGAACTGCTATTTCAGAAAGGACTGATCAGACTCCTTTTGCTCTTCAGTTCATTTCCACCTCCTCCTTGTGTTTCACCCTTTCCCTGGAGAGGATGGGGGAGGTCTTGCAGTTAAGGCACTAGTCTAGGACTGAGGACATCTGAATTCTGTTTCTAGATCTGCCATACTCCCCTGGGCAAGTCATTTAATACCTGTGACTCCATTTCTCATCTACAAGAGGAGGATAATGGTTATGATCTACCTCACAGAGATACTGCAAGAATTAGGGATGTGAAAGTGTAAATGTGTATATGGTTAACCGATGAACCTGGCTACATGCAGGTTCTCCCACACACACCTGCGCTGCTGCCTCTGATACAGAGGCAGCAGCAGGAGGGGGGCTAGTAGGCTCTGCCTCCCCTCCCCACATGTAAACATGTAACCACTGAAATGCTCAGCAGTTACACATTTACCTGAATAATTGCATTTTAACCTCCCTAGCAAAAATCCATCTATTAATGCGTTTGGTGTTCTGCTACTATTGTGAGGGGTGCTAGGAAAAAGCAGAAATGCTGAATAATGCCTGTTTCTGGTCTCCTTTTCCCTTCCCCCAACCAAACTTGTCCTCTTCCCTGCACATGCAGTCCAGCTGCTGGCTTGCCTTCTTCCTTGGGACATGGAGTCCAGGTTCCTGTTTGTCGTCCCCCCCCCCCGTACATACTATCTGGTCTCCTGCTCCTCTGGAACATTGTTTACTATGCAACTAGCACTATGAATGTGCATGAACACTTTACAGGACAGCCAGAATCCTACGTCTCAATCCAAAACCAAGAGGGGATAATGCAAAGATGTGTAGGAAGAATGAGGCTGTGCTGATCAGAGTAGCTCCAGTTTTCTTCCAGACACACTAGCATCTCCTCATAGAGGCAGCTAGGCTGTCTGAAGCAACAAAGCCAGCCCCATGGGACTCGCTCACTTTGTCTGGACCAGCCACCAGCAAGTGCTCCCAAGAAAATTTAACAATCCCAGACTCACAGAACAGCGCTCTTTACTGTGGCCCAGGGCTTGTCTTCACTGCAGAGCTAACTTGGGCTCTTTCTTGGGTGTTGCCGCAAATCTAACTCCCATTCACACTGAAAACCCTCACCCAAACGGGTGGTGCTTTCAATACAGACCAACATAGGGTAGAGATTACAGCCAATGCACTGCTTACAGCCCCCACTTTGCAGCGAGGACATAGGCTATTCCATTTGAGTGCTGATAGTCCTTTGATGCCTTCCCACTATCTCCCACATACCCAAAAGGGCAGACAAGTTTTCCCACAAATCACTAGGAAAGAATCAGAGAGATTCAGCTTACCTGCATCACAAACAGTAAGAACCATGAGCTATGCCCCAAGAAGTTCCAGGAGCACACCAGAGAGTGCAGCACCAGTGAAGATAGTACCTGGAGTCTTTTTTCCTGTGTCCACACACAACCGAGCTAGGCTAACCTTGACACTGATCACCGGGGTCGTCTCTAGAGCGAAGACGCACCCACGTAAGACCGAGGACAACTTCCAGGCTAAATGTGAAATTTTGCCAAGATAGTGCACTCGGATTCAGGGCGAGAGGAAAAAAGGAACAAACCCAATCAACCAACCAGCAGCACTGACAGCCTCTAAAGGGCAGTCCTCGACTAAGACAACAGACAAATCCACAGGACTTCAAGATGAGATGAGAGCTGCAAAAGGCACACTAATTATTAACCTACCCTACACCACAGCTCCCCTTCTGTAGCCTTCACTATCTCATAGGAGTGTTGCAAAGTTGAAATCTATTCATGACTAAGACACTCTGATGCTAAGGAGGAAGTCAGATACGTATCTAGATAGGAATCCACAAAAGATCCAGGACCCCCTTTTGTAACAGACTTTGTGAAGCCCAGTGTCTGAAGTTTGAATCTTGAGACAGGCCAAAAGACGATTTAATAAAGCTGAACTTAATCACTCAAATGAATATATAGATTGATAGAGCGATAGATTAATAAGAAATCCTTGAATCTAGTCCAGCAATAAAAGTGTATCACCTCCTATTTTCAATGTAGTTTACAAAAGACATCCTTTCTGAAACAGAAGCAGTCTGAATTAGACAAAGGTCTTGAAAGTATTCCCTGCCCTGAGCAGCAACCAATAATTAAGTCTGTCGGTATCATGAACATTGATTAACTGTTCTTAGGCACATACAAACCCGTAAGTGTTTTACAGATGCAAAGAGGTGCCTTCTGCAGGTTACTTGTTATGCTGAAAAGCATTTAGGGGCTAAAACCAGCTTCAAAAGTCAGGACCAGGGTCATTTTTCCGTGATAAAAAGATGAGAATGGGATGATAAAGAACAGTTAGAAACCACTTAACCAGTGAATGCAGCACTTTAACAAAAAATGTAGATGGTATGCATTTTTTGTTAGTCTAAGATGTTAGAGGGCTTTTCGTTGTTTTTCAGTTCAGGTACATCTACACGGCAACACATACTCCTCATAGCGTAGGCAGCACCAAATGATGAAATAAGCTATTTCAAAATAGCATTGAAATAGGATACACAATTTGAGCAGCTCAAATTGTGCATCTTACCTTGAGTTACGGTGCAGTGTAGACACACCCTTACAGACTAACACAGCTACCTCTCAGAGTTAGAAACCAAGTAGAGTTCCTCACTGTGGATCAGTGCTAACTCGGCAGCATGCTGGCGCCTACAACTACAGCTTTGTTCAGCCAATGCTATCCACAAAGCACCAGGAGGATAACACTCAGGAGAGACAAAGTTCAGTTTGCTTAAAAGGAAAACAACTAGGTATGCACGAGTTTAGCCTCAGCCTCTCTTGTGGGTCATTTAAGCATAGTATCATTGTGCAAAATAGGAGGGAAAAGCCTTAAAGAAATCAGGGACGATGACTTATTTTAAACATGTAGCACAAGTCAATTCCACTTACCCTGCATGCAAACTGAGGTTATTTCTTCTTCCCCTCCGCTCCTGCCCCCTCCTCCCCCCCTCCATCTCGTGACTCACCTACCCTCATTAACTTCCCCCATCAAACCCTCCTGAGAGGCTGTGGAAGCCACCCAAGGAAAAAGGCAGAACTCAAAATAGAGCCCAGATCATCTGACTCCCACAATGACCTTCACTACCAAATATCTTGTTCAAGCAAAACTAAAGGTCAGTGCCAGTACGCCCACAGCTTAGCCATTACACCATGAAACTTGCAGGTTTAACTTGTACTTCCTCCAACATAGAACCATATGTGCAAACTGGTATTTGCAGATTTGCTTATTTGCTATATAGCTTTATCAGTCACTAGACACGGGGTATTGCAAAGTTACAAAAGTCTCTAGAAACTCAGCACACAACTTTGCAATTGCAACTTACAAACCTGGAAAGAAATGAAGCCAGCGTCCATATATCAACTTGGGAGTCCCTTGTAGCATGATTCACCGGATACATTTGCAAATGTGGCAGGTAATGGTGCCTTTACTGTTTCCCATCTGCTGCCCGGAGCACACAGGCAGTACACAAATAATTTCACTAAGAACTGGAATATCCATTGCAAATTCAAGAATATAAGAATAAAGCCACCAGGTTAATACATCCCCTGAATTATGTTAATTTGACAAGTCCAGTCAACTTAATTATTTATGATGATGTTTCCAAGCGTAAGTGTTCTGTGCTGTGTTTTTGCAAAAAGGTCATGAGATTTTAGCAAAGCTAACAAGGAAATTGCACTATTTTGTAATAGAGAAATCCTGCCTTTCTGTGGAGCCTCTAAATTAGCACATTTCCACAGATATTAAAATAGACATAACCTCAGGCACTTAACTATCTCTTGTGTTACTGTTCAGGCTTTATTTGTTAAATCATATACAAAGTTTACATTATTCACATAATTTATAAAGCACCATAACACCATGACGGAATCATGGGGTGGTATGTCTTGTGAGGGGGGAGGGACCCTATCCTTTGCATTCTGGAATAGATTACAATGATATTCTTCTCACTGGCTGCTTGCCATTCTTAAGGAGATTAATGGGGAAAGTGGTGAACAGCTGTTAGCCTTGCCACTGAAGTATTCTAACAATCTGATGGTTTATTAATTTGCTTTACAGGTCAAAACAGAAGACTGTTCACTACAGTGGCAGGATACCTCCAGAGCTTTAGTCTCAACTCAAAAGTGCATCGTCAGCTCTTTTCATAGAAGCACGCAAAAGTTTTCAGACAGGTTTCCTCTAGTAGTCTGCACACAATTAGTAAAGGTCTATTCTTACGTCAACTTGTAGGCAACTGATTTGTAAACATCAGAAGGGGATTCCCCACTTGGATGCTCTTTAATATAGTAGTAACACGAAAGCAAGTTCAAGAAACTTCTGATTTCCAAAACAGAGACAAACTATTTATCCAGGTCCCCTGCCAAACACAAGAGAGGTGGAGAGCAACATCTATGAATTGCTTTCCGTCTTCCTGTGTTTGCTGGGCGACACAGTGTTGCCTCTCCCTCACCACTTTTCAATTTTAAGATGCAATATGTTCATGTCAAAATAAGTGCTGGTCAAGGCAGCCAGATAGATAATCCTAGAGATGGACATCCTCAATTTTTCTGGAGATCAGGCGACAACAAGCAGAAGGACAAATATATCCCGCTCAGAATGTCTTGCTCAACCCTGAACCCGCAGCCACCATCACTAGACCAAAAAAGGGAATAGTCTGCATGCCCAACTTAATCTGTAGACCTTCTGCCCAAGAAGGTGCCAGTTAGTGCTGCTCATCTCTGTGGTTCTTATGGATTCCTTTCCCCCAACAAACTCCGGATTGACACCTCCACCTCATTTTATACAAAATATAACCTGGAGTGGATTTACACCATCAGTCATGTTTCATAGCCTATAAACCACTCCCTCTTTTATTTTATTTTTTACAACTGCTGAATTTTCCTTTGTTATGTAAAAGTAGTTACCCTAGGGATGTTAAACTGCGTTTAATCAAGTAGTAGATGGAATTTCCATCAACTAGTCGATAAGTGGGGGAAACTGCGGAGCCAGCTCCCAGCCCTGGGAGCTAACCTCACCGCCGCTCTGCCTTTTAAACATATTAAGAGCCAGCAGGCTCTTGATACATTTAAAAAGCAGAAGCACAGCAGGGGGAAGCAGTCACAAGCTGGGACAACTGATTCCCGTCTCACGTCCGGTCCCAGCTACTCCTCTGCCTCCCCTGCAGAATGGTGCTGGGGGAGAACTGGCTTTTAAGCTGGTTTCCCCCAGCACCAGCTCCTGCTCCCCCCCTTGCTGCCTCTCTCTGACAGAAGCAGCAACAGGGGTGTGGGGAAGCAACTAATCAATTCACTAATTGATTATCCAGTAAGCATATGCATATATATATTAGGGATGTAAGCGACTAGTTGACTATCCGATAAACATATGCTTATCAGATAGTCGACTAGTCGCTTGCATCCCTAATATACACAAAGGAACAGTAAGCAAATCACTGGCAGCTACACTTCAAGTGGGGGCAAAAAACATTTGTATTTGCTATGTTAACTGATTTTGATTTTTTTCAATAACAGACCTGTCCAGAGTGTTCTATTCTACCTTACCAACCACCTGCCTTACCTGGAGACTTCACGCCTGTCAGGTTAAGTTTAAAACAAGAAGCAGTGAGAAATCCCAGCAGGAAGATAAAATTCACATACATAAACCCCACCTCGTAGCTGGTGACTACACTGCATTGAAGTCAACAGTATTTTTAACTTTCTGCGGTAGAGGCTGCTGGAACACAACTGCAGCATCTTATGTAACAGGAACTGAGCAGTCATGTAATTCTGGCCACTATAGTACCTTTGTTATAGCACCCACCCTGTCTTTCAGCTACATCTTTGAGAAAAAAAAAAAGTGATTACAAACAGTCGGTATTTAGATGTGTTTAGCGTCTCCAAACACATACCTTAAACAGATGAACTAAAAATACTATTGTCCATATGTATAATTCTACACTCCACTAGCATGCTGTTTTTTAACGTGAGGCTCTCAAAGTACCTCATAGTATTATCCCTATTTTGGGGAACGAGGAATGAAGTAATTGGGAACCAGATGTGGTTTCCTGACTACTTGCCTCCTCTAACAGGACTATCTCCTCCTAGAGAATTCAAACTCCCAAAAGCAATAGAAGATATTTACCTTAGTAGTTTTCTAACTTGAGGCTAGTTCGTGCAGCAGCTACAATTGGAGTCTCAAATCAATTACCCCTTAGCTCGCACAGCAGGAGGTGCACTGAATATACCATAGCAACTGCTGCCATCTCAAAAATAGGAGCAACTGGAAAAAATGGCCCAGCAGGAAGTGAAGGGGGGGAAGGGGGGGTGAAATCAATCCTGAATAAAGAAATAGCACAGAACAGAAGTTTCTTCACCAACGTCTTCAGTGCCACCTCTGAAAAAGCAAGTAGACTTCTTGGAAGAAGCCTATGGGTATGGAAGCACGTACAGTACCACAGCATGCATTATCTGCTTGACAAACAGCACAACACTACAACTTCCCAGCATGCCTCATTGATCCTGAACACAAGATTATAGCCAACATGGCTGGTTCACAGCCTGGTCAGCTGGTAGCAATAAAATCCTTTATCAAGTTCTATTCAAACTTCCAAGCAGAGCAGTTCCTCCTCTGCTCTCAAGGCAGCAGAGCTACAAAAAGGTCTTCCCAGTAACTGTCAAATACATTTCTAGCCTCAGAAAGGAGAAAAAATTCTGACATCAGAAAACTAAAGGTTTTCACAGGCAGCTGAGAGGATCCAATAGTAATGCTACCCACAAACACTTCCCCATGGAAAAAAAGATGGCAAATAAGCTCTTTGCAAGTGTTTAAAAAGGGTTAGTTCAAGTGCTATTGGAAAGCAAACTAGAGATTATTTCCACATTATTTCATCCCAGCACCACAGCAGTTTCCAAACTGCCATGGGCTTCACTTAAATTGAGATTTCTACTGCCAAAAAAAGAAACTCGGATGCTTAAACTATTTGCTTGTTAAAAATCTCACTTATAGAACTATTGCAAATAAAATGCTAGAAAAGATTTCTACATTTAAAAACACACACAGGAGACTGCAGACCAGCTATGTTAGGAGCATCTAAGAAACAACATTACTTTGTGGCTGGGAGGGACTAGATCAGGGGTGGGCAAGAGGGTTGATCCAGCCTGCAGAGGCCCTGCCGCTCCCCCGCCTCCAGGCCTGGGGGTTGGGGAGCACACGAAGCTTCTTCCCGCCCTGTGAGCAGCACACAGTGCTTTGAAGCGCCACTCGCAGGATGGGAGGAGACGTCACGTGCTCCCCCGCCCGCAAGCCCTGATTGGCCTGGGGGCAGGAGGAGCATGCAAAGTTTCCTCTGCTCCGCCCCGCCCCCGCCCTGTGAGGAGTGCACGGCACTTCAAAGTGCAGTATGCTCACGCAGGGCAGGAGCAGAGTGAGGAAGCCGACAGCTCCCCACGCCAATCAGGACTTGGGGGCAGGGGAGCGTGTGATGTCTTCTCCCATCCTGCGAGCACCGCGTGGCGCTCTGAAGTGCCATGTGCTCCTCACAGGGAGGGGGTAGGGCGGGAGGAGGCTTCGTGCGCTCCCCCCACCCCCAGGCCAATGAGAGCCTGGGGCGGGGGAGTGTGAAGCCTCTTCCTGCCCTGTCAGAGGCATGGGTGCATAGTGGGAAGGGGGAGCAAAACGACTCCCCCACCCCCAGACCAATCATGGTCTGGGAGTGCAGAAGCCCAGAACCATTCTGGCCCCACCCCTTCCTGATTAGGCCCTGCCCCTTCTGGACTGGACTGGAGCCACTTCAAAAATTATTGCCCACCCCTGGACTAGATGATGTTGTAGTGTGGGTTGGGAATAGAACATCGGAAATATACTCTAAAAATAGAATATGGACATTAGCAAAACTTCACCCCCAACATACTGACAGGAAGGACATGAGAAGGAAAAAAGTAAATTAGCCGAGTCTTCCAACAATATTTTCCTTGACAGATCACTTGCATAGGTGGGATCTCTTCAAGGCTTCACAAAGCAGCGGTAGAACTTGGCTCACTGTTTCCTGTGCATACTTAGGGCTGGTTTTCACTTGTTAGTACCCACTCTCCTGCCACACTCAGAGTTAAACCTGGAAACTAGCAAACCAGGAGGAAACGTAGGACACTGGTGGAAGACTCTTGAGAGGAAACACAGGCACCCATCTGCCAGCCTGACATGACATCCCAGGAGGTATGCTGCCTGCCAGGGGCCCATATCCAAGATGTTACGGAGGGATTGTAAAGGATCATCTGGCCCCCTGACTATTACCCCATGCTACTCATGCACTAATGATACTGCGAGGTATCACCCTGAAAAGATCAAGTGACTACAGTGCTCTGGGAATACAGATGAGGGAGTTTGGAGCGCAAGTGACATTCTCTTCAGGCAGGCAAATACAGATACATCCTGGAAGTGAATGCAAGGCTGAAAAGATATTGTTGCCAGGAAAGCACCTATCGAGGAAGAAGAGGAGAGTATCTCTGACACAGACTGGTTAATCTACTGAAGGGGGCTTTAAACTAGGTTCGACTGGGGCAGGTAACCAAAGCCCACAGGTAAGTCAATCCTGGAGACCTGGGAAACAGCTCAGAAATTGGGGAGCATGGGCTGTAACAGCAGGGATAAAGCAGAAAAGACCAAACTGTGGAGCAAAATCAAATCACTATCTTAGTTCTCTATGTTCTAGGAGTACAGTGTCCAGTTGTGGGTACCACATTTCAAAAGAGATGGACAAACTGGAGAAGGTCTAGAGAAGAGCAACAAAAATGATTAAAGGTCTAGAAAACATGACCTATGAGGGAAGACTGAAAGAACTGTGTGTGTCTTCTCTTTTCCAGATTAAACAAAGAGGGAACATGATAGTTTTCAAGTACCTGAAAGGTTGTTACAAGGAGGAGGGAGAAAAATTATTCTCCTTAACCTCTGGTGATAGGACAAGCAGCAATGGGCTTAAATTGCAGCAAGGTAGGTTTAGGTTGCACACGAGGAAAAAATTCCTGTCAGGGTGGTTAAGCACTGAAATAAATTGCCTGAGGAGGTTGTGGAAACTCCATCACTGGAGATTTCTTTAGGCCAGGTTAGAGAAACACTTGTCAGGAATGGTCTATGGTGCTTGCTCCTGTCATGAGTGCAGGGGACTGGACTTGATGACTCTCTCAAAAGGTAGGGATGTTAAAAATGGTAATGGAGTAACTTTGTAACTGCTGAAAATCTCAGTGGTTACACTGTTACCCACGGTGCGGGCCCTGGAGTATAAAGCCTCGCTTCGCTTTATACCGCAGAACCTGCAGTGAAGCCTTCCTGGGAGCGGGGCCACCAGCCCCTTCCAGTCCAGCTCCCAGGGAGTGGAGCCAGCAGCAAAGCCTCCTCCGCAGGAGTGGAGCGGGGAGCCCTTCCCCGCCCAGCTTCTGGACAGGAGTCTTCACTGAGTATAACTGACACCGTTAACCGATAAGCATCCAGTTATCGGTTAAACGGTTAGTCATTTACACCTATGCAAAACCATGTTATTTCCGCAGATTTTTCTCTCTCGGTGGTGGGTTTTCACTTCAGTCAGTAAGAGTATCCGAAGGCATGTATATTCCTTTCTTCTAGACCTCAGTGGATGAGCTGAGCTCAACACTATACTAAAACTCCACTATAACTGTCTACAGGGGATGCTCACAGGAATTTTCACTGATAATTAAAATTTGAAGGCAGCAGCCATTTTTTATTAACCAGGAAAGCCAGCAAAAAAGGAGCTTTCCTTCCATACCCATGTGCAGGTAGTGAAACTTGGCATCAGATAGGAATTATGGTCCCAGTAGCCACTTAAGTGCACTGCAATGCTATTCAGAGCTCACCACCTCTGAACATGTGCCAATAGAGTCCAAACAAAAGCCAGCCATGCAGTATTGAGAAGATGGTTAATATACAACTGGTTAAGGGCAGGAATCTCCCAAGTCACTAGGCTTTAAAAGCACAAGGGGAGCCAGCCTCAGCTCAGCCACACAGGTCCTCCAGTGAAAAGCTCGGCCTTACCTCATCTCCAGTCACAGTGCCGGGAATAGAACCCAGGAGTCCTGAATTTAGTAGCACTTGGAGAATGAACCTCCTTAAAAGCAAAGTAATTTAAAAAAAAAAAATCAAAGACCCATCTGTTTATTCTGCCTCTTGCTTCCAGAAAAGTTAACAATAGGTTTAAAGTGTCACAACAGACTGAAACAAAATATAGTCAAGGTCCTTTTGAGTAAAAGAAGTGCAAAATATAACCAATTTCACACCTGTGTCCATGAGTTGGCTGAGTGATTCTAAGTGGCTCAGGAAAATGGTAATGAGATGCACAGCTTTTCATCTCCAGATCACTAGGTCAGCCCACATCAGCAGACAAGGTCAAGAATGAGCTAGACAGGTTGTAAATTGATGATTGCTTGCTGGCCTCTGTAAAACGAGTTTGAGGTCTAAATCCAATTGTCAGTAGACATGTGATGGTTTTTGTGACATGGACACAAACTAGGCTGCTGGTAGTCTCTATGGAGAGGCTCGGGATTAAGAAGCTAACACAGTCTGCACTGCTGCCACCCCCAGAAGAATCCCTTCCATACAGGCTGAGGCATACTGGAGGGGTAACACACATGCACTACCGTTGGCTGTGTTGTGAATAAATGGAAAGATTCCATCCCCATGCCCATCACTCCAGCATCTATTACCAGCACTGAAGTCCTTTATTAAAAAACTTGTCAGTTGACAAGTTAGTTAAACATGGTCTAAAGCAATTTTTTGGAGGAAAAAGGGACTAGCATGAACAAAGTTACAGGCTATCACAGTGCACAGCAGGAACTTGTTACCAGGAATTTCTGCAAGAGCAATTCCTATCTACATTCACTTTGGCACAGACAGACAAGAGGCTGTACTGCTCCAGCTGAGCCACCCGAGTCTAGCGACCAGTTTTCCACAAAGTCCTAAACTGGCTGCTGCCATTTTTGCAGTAAGACAATGCTGCTGTTGACCACTGTCCAATTCCCTTGTTAAAGTTAAGGATGATATAATTTGTCTCTGTGAGGATGGCCCACAGGCAAGATTTGCAGTCATACAACTTCATTACTTTGCTTATGTCCCAGCTTACTACAAACCACAAGTAAGCCAATAAATGGCTGGCATTTACATGTAATTTAATCATAGAAACTTTTTAATTGGGACTCTTGAATATCCAGCGATTAGCTGAGGATAATCTTTGCTATGTCTTCATCTTACATGATTTGTCATTTAAGATGTAAGTGGCAGCCATGGAATAAAGTAGCACCATACTTCAGGGATATGTAAGGTGAAGTAAGAGTGTGTGAGTGTCAGAGAGAGACATGCCTGATTAAGGGAAGATAAAACATGTGCAAAAAAAGCAGCTTTTAGCCAGGTTGCGGCCTTTTTCTATTGCCTATTAACAATATTTTTAGCCATTCAGAGAAAAGTCATTATAGCCCTTATTCAATGCAGGTCTGTACCACTTGAACTGTGATCATATCCAGTTTGCACCAAAGCTTAGATTTAGCTAATGTATTGATCAGTTAGCCTCAGGTCAACTCATGCAGTGACTAAGACAATTACTTTAAAACTAGGGGTTTTTTTTAAATTAAAGAACTCTACATCTTTCGCTTGGCAGTACAGTCCAGGGGAATAAATATGGAACTAGGAGCTACTGTATTCTAAGCCTTGTCTTTCCACAGAACTGCAATGTGGTTTTGGATAAGCTTCTGTTTAACTATCTGTAAAATAACAACCATTAATTATCTGTAAAGTGTTTTGGGGATTGAAGAATCAAATTCTGACCTCCCTCACCTGTGAGATCCAGAGTTTGATAAAGTTAGTCCAGATTTACAATGTTTTAACTGATCAAAAACAGGACTTTGAAATACTGCATGCTACACAGCATGGCTGCGTCTAGACTGGCATGATTTTGCGGAAATGCTTTTAACGGAAAAGTTTTTCCGTTAAAGTATTTCATAGAGCGTCTAGATTAACGGGTGCCTTTGCGCAAAAAGTGCTTTTGCGCAAAAGCATCCGTGGCCAGTCTAGACGCGATTTTGCGCAAGAAAGCTCCGATCGCCATTTTGCGAAAAAATCTTGCCAGTCTAGACACACCCCATTAGTATACTTGCATGATCATTTTTATCTTTCTGGCTGTCTCATCCTATCATCTGGGCATTTTTGGTTCAAGACCCAGAAATTAAGAAAGTACCATTTCATTATGAAAATACTGGAGAACAAAGGCAAAGGGGAAAAAAAGACCAACTAACTGTGGAATGGGACTCCAGGAGAGCACTTACAAGAGTTTTCTTCCATTCCTGTGGTACACTAGCTTTCTGGATAATTCCTGCAGAGAGAGAAAAAAAAAACGTAAGCACAGGTTGATAACACTCACTCAGGAAAAATCCTGAGTTTTACCAAAGTCTTGGTCTACTTTAGCGTCCCTATCAATAGAGGCTAAGTCTAATTCCAGGGAGCATCAAATTTCCAAAATGCTCCACAAGTTTTCTTTTGTTGCTGTTGAATGCCAATAGGCACCACTGCACAGAATACACTCACATCATTTCTACTACCCACCTCAAATATTGCAAGGCAAAACAGGAGACTTCCCCAGGATAGTGCAAGTCTAGAGCAGTGGTTCTCAACCGTGGGCCATATGGCTCCCCAGGGGCCATGCCCTACCTCTAGGGGGACCACATGGAAAAAACGGAACATTAGGTAAATTATGTACCTTTTTTTCCAACTAACAGCGGCTATGAGGCGGGCCATAGAGGTAAACAAGGCTCAGAAGGGGGCCATGAGCAAAAAAAGGTTGAGAAACACTGGTCTAGAGAACCTCCCACTTTCAGCACTAATGCCGGAGCATTAGCCATCCCATACACAAGAATATATTTGTAAGATAAACATGAAAGTTATTAACACCACTTTTAACCTCCAAGTACAATGCATGTGGTATGTGTTTTGCATATGAATGCTATTATGCAGTCATTAAAATACACTACAGCGTTATTAAAAAATAGAGCTTCACACACTTTGCTCATATATAAATCATGACTGCATCCTCCAGACAGCGGATAGATAAAAACTGATGATCTAAAAATATAAAATTGGATCTATTTAAATGATCTTTTTAAATACATCTATAAAATTAAATGCAAAATTGACAATTTATGTTAAGGCCTAAAATTATAATCTAGTCAAACAATTTAAATTAAATACAAAAAATATACTAAGTACTATGTGTTTGCTGCCAAGTTTTGAAGGAAGTCAACCACTGAACTGATGGAAGCTACTGACTAAGCACCTGAAACCTGAGTCTGTTAAAGCAGCAGCGCTTCAAAGGGGCAGCGTAAGGGCGAAGCCCAGGATCAGCTGGGCACTCCAGCTGATCCCCGGCTCCTAATGCGCTGCCTCTTTGAAGCGCCAGAGCAGCGTTTCAAAGGGGCAGCGCAACATTAATGCCTGCGATTAACACGTTAAAAAAAATTAACGCATTAATCCTTCTCTGCGTTAATCGCAGGCGTTAACGCACATCAATTGACAGCCCTAAAATAAACATAAGTTAAACTATATCATTGTTTAAATAACTGTGTAGATACAGCATATTTTCCTGGTTACCAGAAAGAAGCACCAAATTTAGCATAAGGGCAATTTTTAGCTGCAAATCAACATGTTTTAACGGTTACCAACCTATCCGTATCAACTTTTCTTTAGGAAAAAAACTAAAAAGTACACGTGCAAAACAATTAAAATTGTTTGTTTAAATCAAGGTTTTCTGCTTGCTGATTTAAATCCTGATTAAAATTAGCAATTTGAATCACTTTGATTTAAATCAATCCACTGTGCCTATAAAAATGAGAACATTTCAGCACTTATCTAGAGAGAATGAAAGAAGATCACGTTTATAGAAAGCTTTGAGAAACCATAGGAGGTGGTGTGTCTGACTTTGACACTCCGAGGCCAGACCTACACTAGGGGGAAATGTCGAACTAAGGTACACAATTCCAGCAATGTGAATAGCTTAGCTGGAATCGACGTATCTTAGTTCGACTTACAGCAACCCACTCTGGGAAGATCACTGATTCCCCTTATTCTTCGCACTCCAATGGAGTACCGGAGTCGATCGGAATGTGATCGGCAGTTGACTTAGTTGATCTTACCCGGGAAATCGACCCCTGGGAGATCAATCCCCGCAACAGTAAGTGTAGACAAGGCCTCACACTGAGTCTTACTATTTCCCTACGAGGGCAGGGAAGTACTGGAATGGGTTCCCTAGGGAGGTGGTAGAATCTCCATCCCTAGAAGTTTTTAAAGTCTTGGCTTGACAAAGCCCTGGCTGGGATGATTTAGTTGGGGTTGGTCCTGCTTTGGGCAGGGGGTTGGACTCGATGACCTCCTGAGTTTTCTTCCAGCCCTGTGATTCTATGAACCACTTTACTGCACTGCAACTTTCTGTCTCAGCGGTGTAAAAGAAATACTGTTAGCTAGTCCCCTTGTGGAGTACACCTGGTAGTTTACCTAGAACACTGGGAAAGCTCTCTTCCAGCGTTCTTGCCACAGCCACATTGCCACGCTAAAGCACTGCCATGGCTGCACTTTAAACTTTCAAGTGTAAATAAACCTAAGTATATTTTCCAGCCCTGAAGGAGAACTCTGTGTAAGAACAAAAACAAACAAACAAACAAACAAAAAACACCACTTGTCTCTCTCACCATGTTGGTCCAATAAAAAAAAAATGCAGGGTGGACCTCCCTGGTTCGGCACACCCGGAACTCAAGTGGTCCCAAAGAAGGGATTTTGCCAGACCAAGGGAGTTAATTTTTGGACCCCTGCCATCGGCCCCCCAGCTCGTCTCCACTCCTGGCCTGGCCTCCCTGCAGGCTTTCCACCTACCACCAGTCCTGCTACTCTGCCACAGCAGCCCACAATCCCACCGCCGGGGCTCCCAGATCTGCACAGCAAGCCATTGCCCGCCGCTGGTGCTCCCGGCCCTGCCAGCCCTGACATAGCAGCACTGGCCCCGCCAGCCCACAGTGGGACTTCCACCCCACCCCACCCCACCCCCCGTGACATACTGCTCAGCCATCAGGGTTCCTGACCCTGTCATCTCTACCAGGGCTCCTGGCCCTGCTAGCCCTGCTGTGGCAGCTCACTTCCCCGCTGCAGCCCACTGATGTTCCGGCCTCCCTGCCACCAGCTCAGCTGGCCTCCCACAGCAGAGCTCCCAGTCGCTGGCCTCCCTGCAGCCAGTCTGGCTGGGTTTCCAGCCCCCACAGTGCTCCTGCCTCTAGCCCTCCACCAGCCCTCTCTGGTCCAGCAACATCCGTGGTCCTGCCAGGTCTGTATTAGCACACTCACCTTGTTCCTCAGGGCTGAATTTAGGATACAATAGCTTAAAAATAAAAAGAAATAGCGTACTAGGATGGGAAATCGCTTTCTTATAGAGATTACCTAGAGAAAGTTCTGAACTGAGCTGCAGAGGAACTAAACAGTGCACCTTCACTGTAAAGGATAATTATTTATACAAAATCATAAATGTGCCTGGTCTTTAATGCAGTGTTGTTGTAGCTATGTCGGTACAATAGAAAAATATTACCTCACCCCCTTTGTCTCTCTTGGTGCTTTAAAACAATGCTAAGGCCCTGTGCAGAAGAGCTTGCAGTTGCCAGGTACAACAGAAGTTGATGAACACACAGATGGTTTGAGAAAGGAGGCTTGGTGATACATGCTTCCAGGGTTACATGGTGAGTTTAGGGCAGGGATGGGGAACCTCTGGCCTGCAGGCCGGATCCAGCCCGTGACTTGTCTGGCTCCGGCCCACAAGGTTCGGAGTCCCTCCCCCTGCAGCAGAACAAGCCAGCACTGGTGCTTAGCACCCACTTGCATGGCTGGAGTGCCACTGCACCCCACTGTGGGGGGGAAAAGGGGACACTAAGCCAGTGGGCTGGATAAAGACATTAAGCCATGGGCTGCATTGGATCCGTGGGCTCTGGCTGGAGGAGGGGAGGAAGTGGCTCTATGAACAGCAGCTTCCCTGCGCTCATTTGCAGGCTCTACCCATCACTCCCACTGACCAGGAATCGTGGCCAATGGGAGCAATGTGGGGTGGTGCCTGCAAGCACAGAGCCACCTGTCCCATCCCCTGGGAGGTGCACCAAGTAGGCACCCCCATCCTCTGCCCCCCTCCTGCCCAGATCTCGCACCCCCAATCTGCATATGGCTCCTGATTTTCTGTGGGTCACTGGCCCCTGAATCAAAAAAGGTTCCCCACCCCTGGTTTAGTGGCTCCACTTACATAAGTGACTTCCTACGGACACAGCCTTTTAAACTGGCAAGCTGCATCCCCACCTCACACGCTCACTTCATCAATTCAATCTCTATGCCGCACTTACCAGCCTGAATTAACTTTCAGCTCACCTTTGTCTGTGGCAGCCAAGAACTGCCAACAGAATGTCGGCCAGGCTAGGAATGCCAGGAGTTTCCCCACCTTGACGAACTCCTCAATTTTAGAATGTGTTTTTAGTTCGTGCTGCTGTTCCAAGGTAGGGAAGACTATATAGTCTTACCCACACCACTGCACGAACAATGGTTGAACAAGCTGTTGCTAGCAGAGCTTTAAACATGGCTTCCCTGAGACAGATGGGCAGGAATTCCTTTTAGTCAGAGAATCACACCCTAGGCTACCAATACTTAAAGCAAAGCTTAAAAAAGAATGGTCCTGTAGCAACTTAAGAGAATATAGATAATATCATGAGCTTTCGTGAGCACAACCCACTTCTTCAGATGAAATCCCACAAAAACTCATGATACCATCTCTATTTTTTTGTTACCCCTGAGACTTTTAATACTTAAAGCAGTCTTGAAACCAGTCCAGCATTGTTTAGACTGGTGTGTGTGGGGGGGAAAATCTGTCCACAATGAGCCTGTGCCAGACATTTGCACAATCATGTTTAAATTGTTCTAACCATAACCAGTAGATAGCGTCTATCCCAAACCCACCAGTCAGCACACACAGATCCAGATAGCACAGGCCACATTTAACTATTTTGTTAAACTCTCATGGCACTTCTACTTAACAGCGTCCGTTAGCATTAAAATGTACAACAAACTCCTAGCTCCATGACATATGGCTGTTTTGGAAAACAGCTTCATGATAATACATGTGCAAGCACTAGAACGCAGTGCTACACACTCCTATCAGAGGTCACCTTAGCTGCGTTGCAAACGCCTTAACCAAAAAATAAATAAATAAATCCAGCACTTTCAATGCAGAGCACAAATTTTCAGCTAGCAAGGGCTGATCAGTGGAGGGCATTTGTAGGTCAAGACACCAAATCTACTCAGTAAATCTTACAGAAAAAGGAAGGGAAGAGAGGAATGCAGACACTTCAGTGCTACTTTCAGCACAGCAGCCTCAGATTATAGCAACCCTCCAACCACCCAGGGATTTCAATTTCATTTCCTTTTCAAGGATGTTTGCCATAGGCTGCACTCACTGACTACTCTTTACTCCAAGGTGTGTATTTGTGCTTGGAATATTAATCCTTTCAGGACCCTGCCCCCGCTGGATGCTCCAAGAACATCTGTCACAAAGCCGGACATCACAGCTGGAAGCCACATTTCCCTTGGACTAAGGATTTTCCCTAGTGTAGCACAAAAGCTAAATTCTTCTAGTTATTACAGAACAGGTATAAATGAGAGCCGTCATTAGGGAAGGGGCAAGTGATCTAATAAAGCAAGCAGCAGTGAAGTCAGGATTCCTAGATACTACTCCTGGCTCTGACATTTGACTGCATGAGGTAGAAGAGGTCACTTGACAGCTAAGCTTCCATTTAGGAACACAGAAATTGCCACAAGCAATCAGAATAGTGGTCCAGGTAGCTCTGGGTCCTGTTTCCAACATGGCCAACACTAGCTATTTTGGACAAAGAACTTCTGTAGTAAGCAATCACGGGACAATCTGCCCCTCAAGAAAGTTTCCTCCTATACTCTATAGTTCAAGGTTGACTTATGCTCTGATTCCTGCCTCATGGTTTGTATCCCTCAGAAAATGGGAGTTTTTAATAGGACTTAAGGACTCTGGATATTGTTGTTATCCGGACAAACATTAAAGTCCTTTTTAGAATCTAGTTATGGGCCTCAATGACATTCTCTGGAAATGATTCCATAAGGTGAATTGTGTTTAAGGAGTTTTTTTTTTAAATCAGTTCTTCTAGAAAAGGATATGGGGAACAAAAAAGAAGAAATGGAATTATTTAATTGGCATCACAGACGTAGAATAAGTCTTGTCATTGGAATACTGGTATAGAGGGGTACAGTTTTAAAGGTCAGTACATGATACACTACACTGTAGCCACTAGTTTCCATACAGATTTAACATTCTAATAATTGGCTCGCCATGCAAATAGTATAATAAATATCACTTTTCACCAGCAGCATAGCTACCAATGGGAGCAGTACAGAGGAGTAAAGTAATGAAGACAGATTATAAAGTGTGAGAGATTTATAATCTAAACTGTTGCTACTGTTTGGATTTTGTTAGCCTTATCTTCTTACTGTATATTTTAGAACTGTGCATCTGTCTGTCTGTCCATCTCTGAGTCTGTTCAAGAACTCCTCCTAAACGGGAAGAGCTAGGACCATCAAATTCAGTATGCAGCTTTCTCTTTTCATAACTTAAAGCAAGGTAAGGGTTTGGTTATGCCAGGACAATGGGATGTACCTGGAATGTGATTCCATTTGATGAGAAACAAAGGGAGAGGGGTCTGGCAGGAGGGACAGTTATACTGTAGAATGACCACGGAGGCAGCAAGAGGCCAGAGATGGAGACCGGGACAGCTATAATTCCATTGAGCCATCAGGGGACAGGGGTGGAGAAAGGGACAGCTATCTACTATATTTCAGAGAGTTTGCCTCTTTGCCTGTCTGTCTGTCCCCCAGCTGGGGAAAATGCACCTTTCCCCCAGTTGTGCTCACTGCAGCGGCCATGGAGAAGTGCTTCTCACCTGGCCCCAAGTTGCTGCAGTGAGAGGGGCTGAGGCTGTCCTCTCTCCCCAGGGCCACCTGCATATTGAACCTCTCATCCCCAGCCCCACTCCAGAACAATTATTTCAATTAAGAAAAACAAAATTTGAGTTAAGAACCCGACCAATGCCAGGTAGATCTTCTAGTTTCCACTATATAGCCAAAACAGGCCTTAGGCAAATTAGTTACAGCCGTTCACTATAAGCAGGGCTCGACAAATTATACAATCTACTCGCCCGTGGCGAGTAGATTGTAACCCGGAAGAGCCGGGTTTGGGCGATCTGCGCATGCAGATCGCCAGACAATCTTGACTGTGGCGGGGCGCATAAGGAAAGTTGTGCAGAACTGTCTTTCAACATACAATAACTCAGTATGGTTGGATGGTTTATTAAATGAATAAACACATGTACATTCTCACATACAACTCTACTTGAAACAGACTCCCTTCCTTCCTGCCAAAAATATAAACTTTCGGATTTGTGCATGATGGTTTTTCCATAATATACATTGGCAGTACACAGTCATTTTGCAAGTCCAAGCTATATTTACAAAGCCTCAACATAAGCTGTCAACACAGTCAAAGGAAAGTATATCACAGAATTTAACCTTAAACTTCTCATCACCGAACTAAATAACCTTCCTTCTAGCCTATTTTATTCAGCTGTCGGTGTTGCAAGATTTATGGGCAGTTTTATGTCTCAGCTAGTTTTGCTGTTGGGTTTTTTGTTTGGTAGTTTTTAAATACTTTTTGAAGTGTGATAATAATTTGGTGCTCTGAACAGTAACAGACTAAGCACCCTGGAAATGGAACTCTTGGATATACCCACAATGTAGGTAACAACAGTGCATGTTTCCCTTATATACTGTCCAGTGAGTGTGATTTAACTCTCTTCTTGGAGTGACCAACTCCAGGAGCAAGTGGTACTTTAGTCTCCAAACCCATTTAACTCCTTGTCTCTCTGCTTACAAGTCTCCAATTGCTGTGCTAATTGTATGATGCAGCCACCTGCACAACCTGATACCCCACTTCATGTCTCAGACTTCTAAAGAGCAGTGATCCATTTGAACAGCATCAAGTTCTACATGCATGGCTTTTGAAAGACAGACATCAACCTGGATGACATTTAAACTACTGATATAGACATGAAAAATTTTATAAATCCTTAATCTAGAAAAACAAATCCTTTCCAACAAATATGTTTGAAACTGTTTTATAACCTGCAATAAAAGGACCATTTCAGTCCATTCACTCAAAACTGATTTCTGGTGTCCTTTTCCTCTGATAGTCTACAAGAAATGGCAAGACAAACACACAAATTTTAAAGTCACCTGAACTGCTACTACTTTCTCTAGATTAAGATTGCTGCAGAAGTACCTGCAATTGGCAGGTTATTACATGCCCAAGAATAATGGTGGCATTAAAACCACATTCTTAAAGTTCTGCCTTAAGTGATGAGAAGACAGTCGGTAAACAGAAATTTTAGGAAGGAAAAATATTTCACCAGGGACTAGATTGTTTCTTCCACAGCAGAAAGCTTAACTATATGAATAATGAAACCCTTTAAGGCACAGTACTCAAAACAAAATTCCTTAAGACCATAAAATTAAGTTTTGCAAAATGATAATTCCCTAAATTCAAAGAACGAAGGAGCACTAAAACAGGAGGAAAGAACAAACTGGTATCCTTATAGCAAAGATCAGTGATTAGAACCCAAACTGAACCACAGCCTCAAGTAGTATGAATAAAAATCAGAATATCTTAATGCCTCTATATAAATCCATGGTATGCGCACATTTTGAATACTGTGCACAGATGGGGTCACCTCATCTCAAAAAAGATATTTTGGCATTAGAAAAAAGTTCAGAAAAGAGCAACAACAATTATTAGGGTATGGAATAAGGAGAGAATAATACGACTGACTTTTCAGCTTGGAAAAGAGACAAAAGGGGGGCTACGATAGAGGTCTATAAAAAGTAAATAAAGAAGAGTTATTTACTCCTTTCCATAACACACAAATGAAAATAGGTACCAGGTTTAAAACAAACAAAAGGAAGTACTATTTCACACAATGCACAGTCAACCTGTGGAACTCCTTGCCAGAAGATGTTGTGAATTCCAAGACACTAACAGGGTTCAAAAAAGAGCTGAATAAATTCATGGAGGGTAGGTCCATCAATGGCTATTACGACAGGCAGGAATAGTGTTCCTGGCCTCTGTTTATCAGAAGCTGATATGAGCAACAGGGAATGGATCACTTGATAATTACCTGTTCTGTTCATTTCCTCTGGGATATATGGCATTGGCCACTGTTGGAAGACAGGACACTGGGCTAAATGGACCTTTTGTCTGCCCAAGTATGGACAATCTTATGTTCTTAGTAAAAAAAAACACCTTATTAATATGTTAAGATTTATTTAAGAGGTAGTCTATTATGTGATAAGTTTGGCAACAAAACTGCTACACAATAAACTAATCTGTTCTGTCTTATAGAATATGGGAACTACTACCACCCTTACAGACTGTGACATTTTTAGTGCTCTGAAGCTAGCTATTTCAGAGGTTTCATCTACCTCTGAAATATCTAGCTTCAGAACACTAGAAAGTTTATGGTATACCAAAGGAAAGTGATAGGGAAAGAAGCTGTATAGTTTTTACTTAGGGTACGTCTAGACTACAAGCCTCTTTCGAAAGAGGCTTTTTCGAAAAATCTGCTTGTAGTCTAGATGCTCTTTTTCAAGAGTCTAGACACTCTCTTTCGAAAAAAGGCGTTATTCCTCGTAAAATGAGGTTTACCGCGATCGAAAAAACTGCTGCATTCTTTCTATTTACTTTCAAAAGAACGCAGCTACAGTCTAGACACAGGTGAAGTTTTTTTGGAAAAAGGCTACTTAAAAAAAAAAAAAAAAAAACCCTGTAGTCTAGAGACACACCCTGTATGATTCCATACAGAAACCCAGATATCCTATTGTCACCCTCTCTTCTACGCAATGGCAGTGAAATTAATCAGTCACTTCTGGTTGCCAGTGGCTGCCTGGTTGTACTCTAACACTAGGAAATAAATATTTCAGTGCAGCTTATTCTCCTGGAATCTAAGTTGTGCCTCCCTGTGACGTAATGGGGGTTGTACTGCTGTGTTGCTTTGTGTGCTGTGTGGGGTTCCTACTGTCCCAGGATCTACAATACTGTCTGGAGGAGGGGGATGACTCACTGCAGAAGTGTATTTGGCCTCACACCTGAGGGCCAGACATATAAAATAACTCCTGCCTGGGAAGGCAGACAAAGGGGAGGCGGGGCTGACACCAGACTGGAGGAAGGGTCAGTCTCGGCCGGGTTAGGATGAGAGAAGGGGCTTAGAGCAGGCAAAGGGGGGAGAAGGGCCTGGGACCCCCTCTCCCCGAGGGGATTAATTCTGGCTGCTTGTGGTCCCTGCGTTGACATCGATCTTATGCTACTCTGTGTCCCTGTGAATCAATAAACCTTCTGTTTCTACTAACTGGGCTGAGAGTCACTTCTGGTTGCAGATGGGGGTGTAGTGCTCAGGGCTCAGGGACTCCCCCTCCCTCCGAGATGCCATGACACGCCCCTCTGCCAAAGAGCATTAATTCACACAGCCATTTCTAGAGGTCAAGGGACTTTAAAATCCAAAATTACCTCACTGTTGCTTAGGAGGTGCCTCTGGGAAATAGAGAGTTAAGTTAGCAAGTCTCAGGAGTGCAGTTATAAACAGGTATTTTTCTTAACATGGGCTCCAACTCTGAAAGGCAAGAACCCAGCTCTGTACCAGTCAATGGTATGTATATATTAATGCAGGAATAGTAAGCATGAAGGAGCATTGCACACAAGCTGTAATCTCTTAGAACTAAATTCACCTTCATAAATCAGTGGGAGGGGAAGTCACTAACGCTACCCATTCTCTAGTCTATGAAAATTCAAAATACCAAGTAGTGTCCTGTAAATAGTTGTTTATGGGTTTTTTAAAAAAATGTATTTATTGAGATAAGCCACAACATGAAGATTATGACATTTCAGATTCATATCTGAACATTGTTATTCAGCCAGCTAACATACTAGCTTTTGTATGTCATTTTCCCATTAATATTCCAATCTTCATGCAAAAAAACAACGCAAATTTCTTGCTTTAACTATTCAACTGCATATATAATGTTCTGTCCTTACGCCACAACTTTTGGAGAATTTTAAAGTGGTTTACAAACCCATCACACCATAGTCCGTTATCTGTAAGGTAAGTGAAATAAATAGTTCTGTAAAAGCATAAAACAGCTCCAAAAGGTAGTGAATATGAAATGCCATCTCTAGTTCAGATTTCAGCGGGATTTTAAGTAAGCAAAATTTAGACAGAATACTGATCTACAGCAGCAAGCTGTCAGGCCCTTGCTATCTTTCAGAGGGGATGGAAAATCAACTATACCTGCATAGTCTCATACCAACATTGGCGCACCAATTTAAAAGAAAGATCATCTAATAAGATACTATATCCTGTAGCATGTCTAGGTATTACTTTTAGGTCCCCTATCAAACCATTGACCTGGCCTGACCCTATTAAGTATATAGTCTGGTTTAATCATTTCACAGCACCAAGCATCGTAGGTGCATTTTAAATACAATACAGGGCATCCTGCTGTATACATCCGTTCCACACTAAAGTCGTTGACGCTTGTAGGAACTGATGCATTATAAATCCTCCCGTTCTTAAGGCACACCAAAAAGCCCCAATTTGTGCAAATGGAAGTCAGCCAAGGGAAAAAAAATTCCCCGCCTTAAGTTGCTTTGCTATAAATCCAAGTTTTTTGGAACGTATCTTGTACTTATAGCAAAGACGGCCTTCATAGGCATGTCATCACATTTGTAAGTTAAGAGACTGATTTAGATGATGCTGCCAAACATGTTATCTAGGCCTTGTCTACACTGGCACATTATTGTGGAGTAAGGTTGAGTGTTAATTTAAAGTGCTAGAGCTATTTCAGAAGTATTCAAACACAGGCTGCTAGCCCAGAACAGCTATGCTGGACAGTTTCCCCTTGTAAACAAGCCCCTAGATTGGGAGTTAAACATGAGATGTTAGATCATGTTAGCTAGCTTGCTCTAATTAAAACCTTCCAAGAGAAGAGTAACAAGAATGATTAAAGGTCTAGAGAACATGACCTATGAAGGAAGACAGAAAAAATTGGGCTTGTTTAGTTTGGAAAGGGGAAGACCGAGGAAGAACATGATAGCAGTTTTCAGGTATCTAAAAGGGTGTCACAAGGAGAAGGGAGAAAAATTGTTCTCCTTAGCCTCTGAGGATAGGACAAGAAGCAATGGGCTTAAACTGCAGCAAGGGAGGTTTAGGTTGGATGTTAGGAAAAACTTCCTGTCAGGGTGGTTAAACACTGGAATAAGTTACCTAGGGAGGTTGTGGAATCTCCATCTCTGGGGATATTTAAGAGCAGGCTAGACAGACATCTATCAGGGATGGTCTATGGTACTGGGTCCTGCCATGAGGGCAGGGGACTGGACTCAATTACCTCTCAAGGTCCCTTTCAGTTTTAGTGTTCTATGATTCTATGAAAACACCAGTCAAGTCAAGGCAAGTTGTACTTCAATGTGTGCAAAACTGGTCAAGTTAAAAGCCTACAGGGCTTTAGTACATGCTAATGTACAACTTGTGTTCACATGACTAGCATTTTTAAAGATGTTAGCAGGAGCTTTCTACTGCAAACAATACTACTTTAAATCCTAGCTTACACAAAGCCAAAGTTATCAAGACCCACCCCAGAAGCAAACATTGAGCAGATGGCACATTTGCCCAATTGCACACTTTTTTCTAGATAAGCCATGAGATAATCCAGCTTCATAATCAGTACACTTATTTTCTAACTCAACAGTGCTAACTATTTTTGTTGTTTTCAGTCAGACTAAGTGAAACAGAAGGGGGCTGTTAGAAACAATCATCCACTTCATTATCATTCATCTGCTTTTGAATTTAGCACTGGGTCCATGGCAAGCTTTACTAGTCCAGAGGAGACATTAGCTTTTGAAACGGCAAAGGCCTCATTCACAATTCCCCATGAGACCAAAGGCTACATCTCATTGGCAAAACATCAGTTTTTAAACGAACATGCAATTTTGAAATAGAATTAGTAGCCACAGTATTGACTTGCCCGTGTAAGTGCCTTGGTATATGAAAAGACATGGCTTGTTTGAATTTACCAGGAAGGAAAAAATATCTCAGATGAACTCAGCCTACAATTACATTGGAGCGTCCACAGGCAGTGTTTTGATTGTGAACTGCATATGTCCTTTGGGCTATGTATTATTCACTCCTATGCCAGAACAGTCACCCAACATGTATATAATAATAGGGTTGCAAATTCATCTTTGGCTTTTGGGGTAACATGTACTAACTACTCTAGCCTCAGTTCTGTGGTTTCCATTTTTGTCAAACTCTCAATGAAATCAGGGAGGCTGGGTATTATGTTTTAATGCTGTGGTAGTAGCATTATAGCTATGACTAGAGAGGTAATTTCGTTTGAAATCACCATTTCCAGGCTGAAACTGTTCCATTCTTATTTTCAAGCAACATGAGGGTGAATAGTTTTGACTTTTTTTTTTTTTTTTTTTTTTTTTTTAAGGTGGCAAAAGTTAGTTCAGCCATTTGAGTTAGGAGAGCATTAAGAATAAGTGGTCTCTCTCCTGCACTTGCTCAATACATCTCGCATAATGCAGAGTGTAAAGCTTGGAGCTCTGGTAAAGAGAGCAGAGTAGAATGCTGCCCCTTTAACGCCCTAGCCATGCTACTGATTTCTCTTGAGCATTAACATAGTTGACTCCACAGAGTTCATGTCCAGATACTCTATGGATAACAAATCAGTGGTGTTGCACAGAAGAGTTTATTCGGGGTACTGCACCTTGTCAAATGAAACCACAATTCTCTGCCTCTGGCACCACCAGCAAAGGCAAAATGGGATGCTACCAATTTAGTCATAGCTGTGCAGCACGAAAGATCAACATGGCAACGCCAAGAGAAGAGCTACCGTGTGGACAAGCTGTCCTCCATGTTAGCTGTAACCATATCAAAAAAGCACAGAAGACTCTGGTTACTCTTAATCCTGGTGTCGACTTAGACTTATTCCCTGTAGATCTTGGCTACATCTCTTCTGGAACTACAAAGTATTGAGACCAGAAGAGAATCCAGAGAGGACTGCTGAGGAGAACACCAAGTTCATACCAAATCTGAGGTTCACCCAGAGGCAAAGCGAATGGGGTGCAGGGGGGGGCAATTGCCCCCGGGCGCCACGCTAGGGGGGCGCCGGGCTGGGGTGAGAGCGAGCACACGCTGCGCAGGCTCACCTGGCATGGGCGGCGAGTTCTATGGCCGTCCCCCCACGGCCCCGGGCCGTCCCTGCCGTGCGCAGCGTTCAATCGGCTCCCCCTTGCCCATGCACGCTGCGCACAGCAGCGCCGGTCCGGGGCTGGGGGGGGACGGCCATAGAACTCGCCACCCATGCCAGCATTCAGTCGGCTCCCCCTTGCCTGCGCACGCTGCGCAGGGTTTCCAGGTGACCGGGAGACGCCCGGGCGTGACGTGACGTCACTGCCCGGGACTTTAAAAGTGGTCGGTGCCGCATGGTGCCGGCCTAGCTTCTGGTTCGGAGTCCGGGGACTTTTGGGGCCCAAGCGCAGACTCCGGCCCCGCAAATGGAAGGCAGAAGGTATGGCAGGAGGAAAACTAGGGGGAAGGGCTGGGAGAGGAAGGGGCTTGTGTGGAGGGGGGAGGGGAGAGGAGAGGAGGAGCTTGTGCGGAGGTGGAAGGGAGAGGGAAGTTACAAATGCCAGGGGGCCAAGTGCAGACAATGAGGAAAAGGGCAGGAGGAGGTGTCGGTGGGAGGACAGGGTGATGCTGGGAGAGGAGAGGAGAGGGGAAGGGCATTAGGGTCTGGAGGGGAGGGGAGATGCTGGGAGAAAGCTTGAAAGGAGGGGTGGGCATGACAAAGGTGGGGATGGAGCAAGTCATGTGTGAGGCACAGGGCATGAGGGGAATGGGGGCAGAGAGTGGTGAGGGGGGGCCATCAAGGAAAAAGAGGGCAAAGGGGGCAGAGGCAGTGAGGGAAGGGGGAGGCACCAGGAGGGTGCAGGGCTAAGGGACAGTGCAGGTGCCAGGAGATTCTGGGGGTGAAGCAGAAGGGCAGACACCTGCAGGGGAGGGACCAGCACCAGAGGAGAGAGTCAGGGCAGGTGTGTAGAGGGAGGTGTTAGAAGAGGGGATGAGGAGGGGCAGCTCACCTGATCAGAGTGGGGCTACTGGAGGAGTGGGCACAGGAGGGAGAGAAGGGCTAGTGGAGGGGGTCAGGTCGCAGGAGGGCTGAGGGCAGTGAGAAGGGCAGGAGTCAGGATAGCAGAGGAGGGTGAGGAGTTGGGGGGCAGCAGGCACCAGGGGAGATGATGGAGCAAGGAGAGGAGACATGGCAGCAGAGAGAAAAGGTAAAGGTTTAAAAATATTTATTAATAACTTGGTATGCTGCCCATGGCCAGTTTGTTTGCGCCCCGCGGTACAGTTTGGGTTTATGTGGGGATCAACACGTGGCCGGCCAGTGGGAGCCAAAACAAAAAAGTAGTCAGTGTAATGATCTTCTGTTGATATGCATTTTAGTAGTTAAATTCTTGGACTGTCATTGCTCATGAAAAGTGCTGTCACATGGGTAGAAATCGGGTAAATATTGCATTTTATTAATATCAGCAGAGCTGACTTAAATGGGGTCTGTGTGTAGTCTTGCCTTAATCTTTGTATTCATGCCTGTCAGTGTGAGAGAAGCTATTTGTATATATTTGCTTGCATATGCAACCACACTTAAGTTGAGGCCCTCAGCATGTTCTGTAAGTATCAGTGTGGCCCCTGGGGCTTCCAAAGTTGAGTTGCCCTAGCTCATCCCTGTCAGGTGTCTGTCTAACCTGGTCTTAAATATCTCCAGTGATGGAGATTCTGCAATCTTCCTAGGCAATTTATTCGTGTTTAACCACCCTGACAGGCAGGAAGTTTTTCCTAATGTCCAACCTAAACCTCCCTTGCTGCAATTTAAGCCCATTGCTTCTCATCCTAACTTCAGAGGCCAAGGAGAACAATTTTTCTTCCTCCTCCTTATGATACTCTTTTAGATACTTGAAAGCTGCTCTCATGTTCCTTTTCGGTCTTCTCTTTTCCAAGGTAAACAAGGCCAATTCCTTCAGCCTTGCCTCATATCTCATGTTCTCTAGAACTTTCATCATTTGTGTTGATCTTCTCTGGACTTTCTCCAGTTTCTCCATGTTTCCTGAAATGTGGCGCCCAGAACTGAACATGATACTCCAGCTGGGGCCTAACGTAGATGGCTCAGTCCCTGCCTAGGGGACGTGAAACTGGGCGGGTTAATTTCTAATCCTCCTGTTTATTCTTTTCCTAAGCCAGGAGGGTACAGTAGTTTTGATGGGGGCTCTACAGGAAGGCAGCCCGCACTGCTCCCTGCCTGAAACCTTGTGCAGGTGTTAAACAGCTGTCCAGCCCACCCTAGAGGTGACTGCATTTTAGCGTGCCTGAAGCAACACAGCACCAGCAATGGACAGGAGAATGGCTCCCGGGCATGGCTTGCTCATGACTGCTTCAGTCCCATTGGACGGGCCTCAGCCTCTTTTCTTCCCCTCCCTCGCTTTGCAATGGGGCTATAGACTCTGGGGGGAGAGGGGTGGAGGCAGGCAAAGGTGTCTCCCTGCAGCAGATGCAGATCCGTCTCTGTATTAATCATTCTCTCATTGAAGTTTTTAGCTTTGTATTGAGTCCTTTTACATGGAAACTTTGTATTAAGTCTTGGTAGAACAGTCCCTAGGACAAGTGAGGCAGAGACTGTCCCTGTGGGGTGAATAAGGTGGGAATGTATAAGGCGGAAGGTGAGCACCTCTGGGCAGTTGCAAAGGTTGGAGAGGGGATGGAAGCCAGATCCAAGATCAATGAGCCCTGGGAAGTGGGCCCATTGAAAGTAGACTGGACCTGTGGATGCTTTGGGGGTCAGCAGCAAGGGTCTGCTTTAGGAAGCCCTCTCTTTGGAGGTGAATGTGGCAGCATTGAGATATCACCCAGACGCCGGCGCCACAGACACTAACTGCAGATTCATGGGACGGCTCTCACAGATCTTGCACATGCATAAGATGATAGATCTGCGGGGGGGGGGCAGTGGCGTAGCGAGGGGGCCGGAGGGGTCAGTTGCCCCTGGGCACCAAGCTAGGGAGGCTCCAATTTAATCCCATTCTGCTCCCCCCATTATCCCTTCAGCTCACGTGCTCTACCCTGCCTGCCACCGGCAGCTGGAGTCTCCTCCTTGCCTCTCTGCTTCGAGCCCGACCCTGCTCCAAGCCCGACCCTCCTCCATCTCCACTGGAGGGTTAGTGCATGCGGGAGCCCGGCCCCAAACTGTAGGGAGTGGAGGAAGATGCGGTACAAGTTCCCCTTAGCTGTGCACCAGGTTCAGGGCCATGCCACATGGTGACGGGGAGGAGGGAGCGCAAATTTTTCCTTTGCCCCTGGACGCATAACACCCTCGCTACACCTCTGGGTTCACCTCAACCCAAAGGCACTCCAGAAGAGTTAAGAGCTCCTTAAGTTGGTGGCTCAACCAGTTAATGTTGGGTTTGTATTTGAAACCAAACCTGCAAGTCAGCCACTTATGCTTTATCTGGAGTACTAAGTGACTTAGCAATTCATCTCTGGAATGTATAAACCCCCGGAAAACGCAATCTGATTAGAACCCATGATCTCATGGCTATCTGCTCACCTAAGTACAATGGCACCTTCAACTGAATTTCATGTTGAAAACAATGAAATGCCCTCACTTCCTGAAGGACATTCAAACAAAAAACCCTCATCAATGCAGTTTTTTAAATGTAGAGAGAGAACACAGCTTGGCTGTTCCACACATAAATCTATGCCTTAACAGTAGGCACACAGGAAACAAGTAACGCAGCCTGTGGGAACATTCATTTTTCATAATTAATTTTGGTGCTTGGAAATTGCTAACAGTTTTGTCACATTAACATAGTATTCTATGCCCCCCCCCAAAAACCACCTTCCACCTAGCTGCAAACCAAAGCACGTTAGTGTTTAAACCTCATTAGTGAAGCAGACCTTCAGAACCAAGCTTGGTCAGTCAGCTGTATTTCTAGCTCTCTCCTCACATTATGTCACAACAATGTACAGACAAGAATGTTTAGAGTCAAGTACTTTGCAATGTCAAAATAGTGCCACACACCACACACAGTTAGGGCTTGTCTACACTTGAAACAACTGTGCTGTCGCAAGGCTTAAGTGTAGATGCTACCAATGTTCCCTGTAAGCCATGCGCTCGTGCAGCCACTCAGGAGATATTCAAATGCCACCCAACTGATTAGCAGAGTGCCCACAGCTAGGTTTTTTGTTTCTATTGATGGTGCACATTGGCACATGCCTCCGTGTACATAAAAGTATTCTGAACATGGATGGAAAACAGAGGAAGCACTGGATGCTGTCTATGCTGATGAGAGAACACCTCCCACTGACATAACTAATCCACCTCCTCACGAGGCAGTATCTAAGTCAATAGAACATTTTTTCCATCAACACAGTGCTATGGACACTAGGGACGCAACAGTATAACCATTTACTGTATCAGAGCGTGGGGCGACAGCTGGCTCCCTGGGAACAGGGCTGGGGCCAGGAGCTGGCTCCACAGAAGCAGGGCTGCAGGCGGGAACTCATGCTCACTTGGAGCCAGCTTAAAAGCCAGATTTCGGCATGTACCAGCTCCTGGGGAGCTGCTACGGGCTTTGCAGTATAAAACTTATACTGCAAAGCCCGCAGCACAGCCAGGTCCCTGGGAGTGGGGCCAGCATCTGGCTCCCGGTGCACACTGGCTGTCTGCCCTGCTTCCAGGAAGCCAACTGAGCTACAGGCTCTGGAGTATAAACTTTATACTGCAAAACCCGCAGTGTAACACTAAGTTTTTCAGTGGTTACATGGTTACCTAACCACTTTTTAACATCCCCGGTGTACACACGGACTTAGGTCAGCTTAACTACATAGCTCACGGGTGTGAAAAATCCATGCTCCTGAGCGATGCAGCTGGCTCAAGCTAAATTTCTAGTGTAGACCAGTCCTCAGTTTTACTTGTGCGCTGCAACCCTTGGTTAAATAACGTTCAACTGAGTTGAGTGGGATGAGTAGAGACATCAACACCATGAGAGTTTAACAGTCCTTTCAGATTTAGGGCATGTCTACACTGCCTTCCAGGGGTCTGACTGCTACATCAGTAGCCACATCCAAGCTAGCTTTGATCTAGCTCAGAGGTTCTCAAACTATGGGTCAGGACATAGAAATGCCAACAGTAGCGATAGTTGCAGAATCTACACTCGATTTAGAGACTGTGCAGGCCGAAAATGAGGACCTTGCAACAAGATCAAGAACTTATGACTAGCACAGGACTCAGCGTAAGAACAGTGCCATCAGACCCTGATATTGGACTTCTTGATAAGAACAGTGTTGCTCAAACGCAGTCGTTTCTCAAAGTTAGTTGTTTTCAGATTCCAAGTAATATAACGAAAGATGCTGAAAATCATGCTTTTACCACTCGTCTGCTGACAAAATCTCTTCCAAATGAAGAGATCTAGACAAGAGACTACTGTGAAAAGATCTGTGATCAATGGGATGCAATCCTTCCTGAGTCCAAATCAGTAGCACAGGGTATTGACATTTCATCTGAATTTTCCATCAATCGCAGCCTAACATTTCAATCCAATGCAGAAAGGCACTATCGAGTCAATTTTGTTGTTGTTAGTGTCTCCATCAAATCTGGTCTTACACGTCGATTTGAATCACTGTGGCAAATTTGTACCCTTTTTGGATTCCTTTGGGAATTCAGAGAAGTAAGTGATGAGGATCAATGTTCAGCGACTGAACAGTTTCAACAAAGGTACAACAAAATTTCAAGAGATCTCTGACGAGATCGTCTTCTTGAAATGTATACATTCCACCAACTTCAAATTGGACTGCAAGCCAAAAGAACGGCTTGAAGAAATATTCTGTTTCCTAATATCACAATTGCATTACTCATTTTCTTCAGTCTCCCTGCATCAGAGGCTTCAGGTGAATGCACATGCAACATGTTAAAACAAGTGAAGAACTATCATCATTCTACAATGGGAGAAGAGCATTTGAATTGCAATGTTTCACATTAATGGCGATGTTGCATGTAAATTAGATTTTTCTTCGATTATAAATGATTTTGCACACAACAAAGCCAGAAAGGCATTCCTAAAATGAAGAGTTTTGTTTGCAGTGGAAACTTACAATTAAAGTTACATTTTTAATATACATACAATTGGTATAATGACTTAGTTATAAATAAATAAATGTCTCAAGTGTACATTTTCATATATTCTTTTGGTTTTAGTATGACCCTGTGGATGAGAAGTTAGATAAATCAGGGGGCTGGGGCCTCTAAACTCAAAGTGGCCTGGACCTCCATCATTGCACCTTAGAGACCAATAAAAATATATATATTATCATGAGTTTTTGTGGGCAAACTCCACTTCTTCAGATGAGTTTGAGCAGAGATAAAGTCACAGCAGCATAGACATCAGCACAGGCTAGGTGCTCAAGAAAACACCTGGGGTTCTGGGTGGACACGTATAGCCCGTGTTGTATCTGTGCTGCTCCAGATTCATTACTACCATTCCTCGAACTAATTTTGCTCTAGCTAGCAAAATGATGTCTGCATGTGCTGCAATCACACCTCAACTGCAGTTCAGACATACTCTTAGCAAACAAGATTTCTACCAAAATCCACACAGTGCAGCCAATGGCATGTGCAATAGTAAAAATAAATCCATAGAAGTATCCCATTTCCTCTAATGGGAGTATGTTTGTGGTTATCAGTTCTGTGGCCTAAATACCAACTGAAGCAGTAAGACTTCAAATGCCAATTTAGCATTTCAACACAAAATCTGACACCCGATGTCACTGGGAAAGATGTTCTGTTCTTATGCAGATGAGGGATGTTAAATATCTTAATTCAATAGTCGATTAACCTCATGAATTCTTATCGGTTACTCAACTATTCTATAGTCCCAGGGGCGGGACCGGCAGCCAGTGCACTGCCTCTGATACAGAGGCAGAAGCATGGAGTGGCAGCAGCCCCTATCTGGGAGGGAGTTGAGCTCCTGGACCTGGCAGAACTGAACTGAGCTGAGCTGAGCTGAGCTGAGCTGCCTGCCTGGCTCCTAATACATTTTAAATGCAGAACTGCAGTGGGGGGTAGGTCCTGGACCCAACGCAAGCCAGGCTGCTGGCCAGCCTGCGAAAAAATTTACTGGAGGGGGGGTGGTGGTGGTGGAGGAATGCATGTGGTCTGTAGCATTAACCTATAAGCTTTTACTTATCAGTTAATCAGTTAATTGACTACACTATTACATCCCTAATGCAGATACCTCTTCTAGACTGCACTGTGCTGCTGATCAATTAGTTGTAGGAAACTACTCCAATCCCTGCTATTTAGAATAAGAGGGGAAAAAAAGTTCTGTTCTCAAACTCCCTCTAAAAGCTTTGCAGAAGCCTTTTACACGTGTCCCAAAGTAATATGGGCACCAATGATACTGATGCACAAAAAAGAGCTATGATCACTTGAAATGCCACTAGAAACAATGTTTATTACATCTATTACATATTCTTTATTAGTCTCAGAGGGGGTAGCCATGTTAGTCTGTCACTTTAAAAACAGTAAGTTCTGTGGCACCTTAGAAACTAACAATATTATATGTATGCACACACACACACACACACACACACACACGCTCACCAACCCCCCTCTCTCTGGCAGCTTTTGTGGCCTGAGACTGTGAGAGCTACGCTTTCTAATCCCCCCCTCTCTAGGTTTAGGGTCTGGCCAGGGTGCATGTGTGTGCAGGAATGGCCTGGGGATAGGTGTCTGGCCAGGGGGGAGGAGGCAGAAGCGGGATGGAAGTGCAGGGTCTCAGTGGAGGGAGTGCAGGGTCTCAGTGGAGGGCAGCGAGTGAGGGGAACCGGGGGTGCAGTCTCGGCTTAGAGGGTATGAGTGAGGGGGACTGAGGGTGAGGGTTTTCGGCATGGCAGTGAGTGAGCAGGCTGGAGTGTGGGGTCTCAGCAGAGCAGCGAGTGCGGGGTCTGGGATGGCGCACTCCATCCACACTCCCGCAAGCTGAGACTCTGCGCCCACAGCTTCTTCACTCACCACCCTGCTGAGAAGCAGGAAAAGCCTCCTTGAAGTGTGTCCCTGCACTTCTGTTCCCCAGCCAGGGGTGGGGGAAGGAAAGCAGCAGCGCATGCAGCTGCTTCTTCCCTGCAAGCCGAATTCAGTGGAGTGCCTCAGGGTTTTCTCCCCACCCCACCCCCAGAAAGCCAGCACTGGTGCTTCAACTTTGGAGGGGGGGGGGGGCGCGGAAGGTGTGCAGTGTGGCCAAGACCTGCCTAGCTCATGGTGGGCCCAGAAGAGCACGCCTGAGCCAGGGGCCTGGCCCCAGGTCACCAGCACATGCTGGAGCTGCTCACTTGTGGGGGAGGAGACCTATGGCATGGTGTTCCCCTGGTGACCCCACTGCGTTTCCAACATGGGCTGCACCAGGCAGGAACTGGCCTGTCCAGGTCCTGCCTCTGTTCCCGGCACGAGTGGGAACTCCAGGCCTCCCATCTGCTGAAGCAGCCCCTGGGCCGGGGGAAACTCCACCCAAAAGGCCACAGCTGAGCCACCCAAAAAGGCCACAGCCTGGCCTGGTCAGGATCTGTGGGAGGCAGAATCTGCCCAGGCCAGGCTGCCAGGTGGCTTTGCCAGTCCCCAAATAATGTGTGGAGCAGGGAGCCCATGCAAGGGTGGCTGACAGTAATGTATTCACTGGGAAACCATTTAACCCCCGTTTCGCTGCTCAAGGGAAAGGAAAACAACTCGCGTCTGCATTTGGGAAAGACCCTTCCCAGGCCGGCAGTGTCAGCGCCTTTTCATACCAAAACAGCAGCAATGAGGGGCGCAAACCACTAAGAGCCTGTTGATGCTGATGATGTCATTCTGTCATTCCGCAGGAAAAACTTTAAATGAGAGAATAATTATGAGCTTTCATAGAGAAAACTCACTTCTTCAGATGCCCACGAAAGCTCATGATACTATATATACAAATCTATTTTTGTTGGTCTCGGAAGTGCCACAAGACTACCTGCTGTTTTTAACATTTTTTTATTATTTTATGATGCCAGCCAGTCATATGACTAGGGATGTTAAGTAGCAGTTAATTGGCTAATCGAGTAGTTGATGGAATTTTCATTGACTGCTCAATTAGTCGATGAGGAAGGGCAGTGTCAGCGCTCACTCCCAGCTCGTGCCGGGTCTCAGTACAACCTCCCACTGCCACCCTGCATTTTTAAAGGGAAGCTGGCAGGAGAGGACGCTGGCTGAATCCCAGGTCCTGGGTCTCGGCACTCACACTGGCTTCCCAAAGATGCAGAGCAGCAGCGAGCACGGGTATGTGTTTGTGCTGGGAACCCAGGACCAGTGATTCAGCCAGCGCCCTCTCCCGCCAGCTTTCCTTTAAAAATGCAGAGGGGGGTGATGAGTGAGTAGTCGATAGTGCTGCCCAATAAGCTCCTGCTTATCGGGTAGTCGACTACTCCTTTACATCCTTCATCATGACACCTGAATGCCTCACAATTTAAAAGTGAGAATACAAATTACAAAATTCACTTTCTTTTTTCTGTTATACAAAGGGTCATCCACCTTCGTCTGATTGAGCAAGCAAGCCTTACCCTCATTACACTTTAGGCATGTAAATTAGTATTGACCAAGTGAGCAAATTCAAACGTCCTGCCTCCAGACCTGCAACGTGACACCTCAGAAGCCACTTTAAAAAGTGCTCTCTACTAAGGACGTAAAAGACTAGTTGACTATCCGATAAGCATTTTGATAGTCAATATTCCCCTCCCCCTTTGCTGCCTCTATGATATAGAGGCAGCAAAAGGGGGGGGGAGGGGTACTTCAAAGTGGCAGCGCCTCCCCAAGGCACTGCCACTTTGAAACCCCCAGGAGGCTTTTAAAAGGGGCAGCTGCTGCACAGCTGATCCGCGGATCAGCTCTGCGGCGGCTGCCCCTTTAAAATGCCACCAAACATTCTGATCAGTTTGTCAGTCCACAAGAGGAAAGCTGAAAGCTAAAGTCATACTATGAGCCACAGTTATCCACTGTTGGGTAAGTGAATTCACTTGGAATAAGTGAAAGCTGGCAGCAGAAATTAAACCCCATTTTTTCACTACTTCCTTGTTTACTTTATATAAGAGGAGGCAACAGATGGTAAGAGAGAGTTGCATTTAAGAAGGGGAGTGAATATTCCCTGAAGTGATGCATGAGACAGTTTTTAAAGAGGCATTTACTATTTGCTGCAATGACACATTTTATACAACTAACACCCTTCCACCAGACCTGCAAAGTGAAACCTCAGAAACAGCTTTCAAAAGTGCCACTAACATACGATATGGGGGAAATCAGTCTCTCCAACAGATTTTTATTTCCACTTTCTATTTCAGTGCTCTATGTTACTAGAGGCTTCAATGATGTTCACAGAAAGCTACAATTGGTGCTGGTTCCATTTCTAGCCTCTCCATCCCCCACGCCCTAAACACCATGTTACAGGAGCGGACAGCTGCGACTGCAAGGATTTCAATGGCAGCACAATTGGCACTGAATGCAGTGTGACTTGACAACACGCAGACAAGGACTTATACTCTCCAATAAATCTGAATAAACTCTTCTTCTCGAAGAGACAGCTAATTTGTCATCTCCTATCTCATTTGCTCCCACAACATTTAAACACCAAGTGTGCTGTAATTTTTCACCTCCGCCCACCAAGTTAAACTGCCTTCCCCTGAAGAGCACAGATGTCAGGATGAAATGTCCTCAGTTTTACAGCATACATGTCCCCTCCTCCCCCCGCAATGGCTTTTAATAGAGAACTTAGAGCTTGGATTAGCACAGAACATTTTAGATGTTGTGTCGAGTCTGCACCTTGAAGGAGTTATTTGCCTTGTGAATCCCTGTACAGATTATCTAATCTCACAGCAGCCCTTCAATTAGGTATTTATTTCCTCATCTCACAAATGGCGAAATAGGGGTACAATAGATATTAAGTAACTTGTTTAAGGTTACAGAAGGAGTCCAATGACAGCCAGCATTAGGGCTCGTCTACACACAGAACAATTCCCAAATACCTCCATGTGTGGACTAGGAATGCGAACGGGTAACTGGTGATGCTTACCAGGTACCAGCTAATCAGACAAAGAGCCCTGACCGCAGCCTGCCAAGGGCAGAAGGCTGCTCCAGCCCTGCAGCCCCCCTCTATTTGTGGGGGAAGGGCAAAAGCCAGCCCGCTATGTGGGAGGGCGGCAGCAGCCCCACGCGAGGGCAAAGAGCAGGAAGCAGGATCCTGCTTAATCAGTTAACCCCGTGGTCACCGACCAATCAATCACAAGGCATCGACCAGTCGATCGCAAGGCGTTCAGGCCCCCTTTTCCACCTACCTCCGGTGTAGTGCCAGCTTCCCACAGGGTGGACGGAAGTCCTGCCTGCAGCTTCGCGCCACTTCCGGGGGTTCCAGAAGTGCACTGGCTGCTCCCCTCCCACAGCTCTGTGGCGTGCTGGGCACACTGCGGGAGGGGGCATCGGCCCCGGAGGAGGAGTGCAGCGGCTTCCCTGCGCCGCAGGAGGGGTGAGTCGAGCGCAGGGGTTTCCCTGTGCTGTGGGAGCGGGGGTCGGCCCCGGGTCAGGCATGCGAGGGGGTTTGGCTGCACCGCGGGAGGGAGGTTTGGCCCCGGGGCAGGCGTGCGCGGGGGTTTGACTGCACTGCGGGAGGCACGCACCGGCCCCGGAGGAGGCACGCACCGGCTTCCCTCGGGGAGGGGGCGGGGGAAGGAGAATCCTGGGAGGAGGCGGGTGCAGGGGACTCTCTGCCCCCACTGCCCCCCTGTTCCCTCTCCCCTGTTCCTTCTCCCCAGCCTCAGAAAACTGGCCGCACTGGCACCCTGTCCCCAGCCTCAGAAACATGTCCCCACTGGCACCCTCTCCCCAGCCTCAGAAACCTATCCCCTCTGGCACCCTGTCCCCTGCCGAAGCACCCACTAGCACCCTTCCCCAGTACTATGTCCCCTGCTCCCACCAACACAGTTGGGGTCACATTAGTGAAGCTTGGGGAGTTTTTTTGGTATCTCACTTGTGTGGCCCCAACTGACTTTTCTGTGGGTCAGTGACCCCTGACTCAAAACAGGTTCCCTGCCCTTCTCAGAAATAAAGACAATGCAGAAACTTTTTGTGTTTGACATAGTATTTTATTTAAAAATGAAGCCTGGCCAACAAACCCCCAATTGGGGCCAAGCCCCCATCTGGCCACAGCATCATAACACTCCTGCACTCTCCTTTCCCCCAGACCCTACATCTGAGCCTATCATACACTGGAACCCCCTGTCCTGAGCCCCTCACATACCCCAACCCAAATTCCTGAACCCTCACATCCAGAAGTCTGTGGCTTACTTAGTACCCTAACCCTACACCTGACCCCAACACTGCCCGGCCTGGAGCCCCCTTCCCGAGCCAGCGTTCCATTATCCACCTCCTCCTGCATCCAGATTTCCTCCCAGAGCTTGCACCTCTCACCCCTTCCCACACCCAAATCCCTCATTCCCACCCCGGAGCCTACACATCCTGTCTCAACCCAGCGAGGGTATGGCTAGACTGCAGGAGTTTTTCAGGATTCCAGAGATATCCCAGAAAAACTCTTCTGCATCCAGGGATGCATTTGTTCTTCCACTTCTTTTAGTGGAAGAGCAAACATGATCTTTTGGTCACCCCTATATTCCTCTTTCCACGAGGAATAAGGGGGCTTCAAAGAAGGGGTTTTCTGACATTTGGTCCAGTCTAGACAGGCCAAATGTTGGAAAACTTCTTCCTACAGAAGAATTGGGAAAAAGCAGTATAAGGGTTGGGGATAGCAAGTAATGGAGAGGAGGAGAATAGAGAGGGCAGGGCTTCAAGGAAGGGGCGGGGCGGTAGATCTTGGCTTGTTCTGTCATTTAAAAAGTGATCTTGGGTGTAAAAAGGTTGGAGACCACTGAGTTAACCAGTTAAACCTAAGATGTAACTGGATAACTGATTAACTGGGATTTTACATCCCTAATGTGGAATGGATGCTCTTATTCTGGCATAAACCCTGAAGAAGTAGGTTTTGTCTGGTTTAGCTTAACACACTGAGGCAACTAACACTCAACATTAGAATCATAGAATCATAGAATACTAGGACTGGAAGGGACCTCGAGAGGTCATCGAGTCCAGTCCCCTGCCCTCATGGCAGGACCAAATACTGTCTAGACCGTCCCTGATAGACATTTATCTAACCTACTCTTAAATGTCTCCAGAGATGGAGATTCCACAACCTCCCTGGGCAATTTATTCCAGTGTCTGACTACCCTGACAGTTAGGAACTTTTTCCTAATGTACAACCTAAACCTCCCTTGCTGCAGTTTAAGCCCATTGCTTCTTGTTCTATCCTCAGAGGCCAAGATGAACAAGTTTTCTCCCTCCTCCTTATGACACCCTTTTAGATATCTAAAAACTGCTATCATGTCCCTCCTCAATCTTCTCTTTTCTAAACTAAACAAGCCCAATTCCTTCAGTCTTCCCTCATAGGTCATGTTCTCTAGACCTTTAATCATTCTTGCTCTTCTCTGGACCCTCTCCAATTTCTCCACATCTTTCTTGAAATGCGTGCCCAGAACTGGACACAATACTCCAACTGAGGCCTAACCAGCGCAGAGTAGAGCGGAAGAATGACTTCTCGTGTCTTGCTCACAACACACCTGTTAATGCATCCCAGAATCATATTTGCTTTCTTTGCAACAGCATCACACTGCTGACTCATATTCAACTTGTGGTCCACTATAACTCCTAGATCCCTTTCTGCCATACTCCTTCCCAGTCGCTTCCCATTCTGTATGTATGAAACTGATTGTTCCATCCTAAGTGGAGCACTTTGCATTTGTCTTTATTAAACTTCATCCTATTTACCTCAGACCATTTCTCCAATTTGTCCAGGTCATTTTGAATTATGACCCTATCCTCCAGATTAGTCGCAACCCCTCCCAGCTTGGTATCATTATACACACATAGCTGGGCTCTCCTAGCTACAGGTCAGTGAAAATTCCAGTGCCTATATACATGAATAATTTACAGCCAGTCAACAATTAACACATTCTACAAGAAAGGACTGAATGAGGAAGCAGACAGGATCTGCTGATACAGGATTAATATATGGGGTGTTTACAGTAGGGATGTTATGTAGCGTATAATTGAAATTGTTGAGTAACCGCATCAAATTGTAGTGGTTACATGACTATTCGATAATCCCCTCTCTGTCAGAGGCAGCAGCGCGGGATGGCAGCGGGAGCTGGTCCATGAGGGGAGTCGGTTTAAAAACCAGCTCCCCTCACAGATCGGATCCTGCCTACTGCCTCTGATACAGAGGCAGCAGTGCTGGGGGCAGTAGCCCCTGTCCCCGGGATGCCCAAGCTTCCTGAGAAAAGAAGCAGCTTCACGGCAGCAGTCCCTGTCTGTGTGTGTGGGGGGGAGAGAGGAGAGGTGTCCATGCTGAAGCAGCCTCTGTCCGTGAGGAGCTAGGACTCCCATGGACAAGCACTGCTGCTGTGAAGCAGTCTGTCTGCAGCGGGCCCAGGCTCGCTGTGGACAGAGGCTGCTCTGTGGGATGCCTCTGATATTCACCTAGACACCCCTCTACCGCCCTAATCCCATACTTTCTTGGGACAACTTGAGGTAAATCATGCTCAGTGAAGTGTAACTTACAGCTCTGTTTTAAATTACTTTTTGAATGAATTTATCCTAGTAAGGCTTCCCAGGTTTGTACTTCCCTGGATTGCCCTTATCTCTCTGTCTGGCTCTGAATCTTCTTCCTGTTACTCTAATTCCACGGTGTCCAACCAGTCCTGAAGCAGTGACCACTGCTATAGCGAACTAGCCACATTCAATTGGCCAAATAGCCACATGTGGCCAGTAGCTAGCGTGTTGGACACCACAACTCTAATTCTTCCAGACCACTTGTAGCTTGGTTCTGTTCTCCAGTCCCTTCCCTCAGTTGTGTTCTAAATTGTAAAACTTGTTTGCAATTGGATTTATGGCAAAGGGAGTATATATGATGCAGGCATAGAACTGGCAAAAGGTTTGAAATAAAATGGTCTCTTTGGAAGGGGCACTTTCTGATGCTTGTGAGTTTATGTTGGTAGCCTGTTTTGTTTTGTTTTGTTAAATTAGCACAGGCTGGGTCTTTGTCTTCACTGCCAAAAGTGTGTTTTTACATCATTGGAGAATGTGTTAATTGTTGACTGGCTGTAAATTATTCATGTATATAGGCACTGGAGTTTTCACTGACCTGTAGCTAGGAGAGCGCAGCTATGTGCGTATAATGTTGAGTGTTGGTTGCCTCAGGACACGTTTCTCCTCCTCCCTCCCCCCTGCCACACCAGCCCAGGCCCCCCCTTCTTCCTTCTCTCCCCCACCCCACCTGCCCAGACCTCTTCTCCCTCCCCACCCTGCCAGCCCAGGCCATTCCCTCCCCCCAGCCGTGGCATGCGCCAGGACCAACTCTAACCCCGGCGACTGGGGAAGCACAGGGGTGCCTGCCCGCCCCACGTGGGGTGCAGTGAGGCGCAAGTAGTGCCATGTGCACGCGGCGCTCCCAGGCACTGCAGCTTGCTAAGGTGGTTGAAAGCAGCAGTGCGGGCGGCCACTGTCCCAACCTCTCCCCATGCAGTCCTGCCTATGCTGCTCACTGCACCAGCCCTGCCCGCAGAGCCCAGGGCCATCTGGCCGCCCGCCAGGAATGGAATGTAAGGAACAGACAGGTCAGTGGGGCGGCTCAGGGGTGCTCTGGCAGCCACTGGGGAGGGGTGAGTGCAGCCACTGGGGTGGGTTGAGTCTCCACAGGGGCAGCTGGACTCCGTGCGGTCAGGCACCGCGCTCCGGCTCCCCCAAGAGCCCGCTGTTGGCACATAAGCCCACCTGAGAGCCCTGTTCCTAGTGCCTGTCTCCGGGCTGCTGTCCCCAGCACCGCACCCCCGCTCCTCCCACCCCTGGACTGTCACAGCTGTGATGTAGCATCTGCTGGCTACTGTCATGTTCCTTGGCATTGAAAGCCCTGTGGGGTGGGGGTGGAGGAAGAGGAGAAGGGACTTAATTTAAAATAGCAATTCCAAGTGGCGAGAGGAAGCAGCAAGGTTGGGCTCGAGAGGGGAGCGGGGAGGAGGCGGCGGCAGGCAGGACGCAGAGTGAGATGATGATGTCACTCTGTCATCCCGCAGGAAAAACTTTTTTATATATAGAGACAGAAAACTTTTTATTCTGCAGTTGCAGTGCTAGGAACATTTCTCTACAGCTCACTGTTTACACCTGCACCCTGGCATCTCTAGAGCAAAGCAACTGTATTAGTTTAGGAGTGGATACCGGCTTTCAGTACTTCTCCTTAGTATGCCGACAGAAACCAGGGGGTGCCTCTGCACGAGGGGTTTTTACATTCTCTCATCATTGCACTACCACCAGTGGTAATACTAACAGAGAGCAGATTGCTGGCATTTCTACACATCATACCCCCCTTGACTTGCTCTGAGCAAGGTTAGATGGTGCTAAGGCACCTAAGCTCTGCCTACACTAGCAATATACCAGGCCTACACCATTGGCTGGATAGCGGTAAAACTTAAAAAATGCGAACCCTGGGAAATATCCTGGACAATTCTCTCTCAAGGGAACTGTATGTTGCTTAGGGGTGTGAATAAGTCACCTCCTAAGTGATGTTGGAAGGAGAGACAAGCTTCTGGCAACAAATGCTGGAATGGTCTTTTTAATTTTGTACCCTAACTAGGAGTCTGTTTTCTTCCTGGAGTCGTCTCCTGCACCATAGTTCCAGAGGAAGCGATGTAGGTCTGGATGCTGCATTGCAATAAGACTGAAAGATTTGAATACACAAAGGGAATGTTTTCTGCTGGGTTTGCCTAGATGGGGAAACCAATTCAAAAGATAATCAAATTTCATAGTGTCATCTGATACCCAACCATCAGGAAGAACAGATTCTCCTTCTCCACTTCTGCTCGGGGTCCCTATTTCCAAGGCTGCACATCTGACCACAGGCATTACAGCAGGCCTTTTTTATGAAGCATCAGAGTACGGGATGTTGCCAGGGGCAGATCCTGGACTTATGTATCAAATTAATTGCTCCAAAGAGCTAGAACTGACATTAAGAAAAACAGGAACTCCAACAGTCCTGCGTAAAGACTGCAGTGGCATATTAGCCACAGGTGGAAGCAGTTCATGTCCAGCCATTGGTTCTCTTTATCTAAGTAGTTATGTGTGCCCATCAATTTGGTCTGAGAGTAGTAAAGGGGGAAGGGAAACAGGAGTGTACAAGGTTTTGCAGCTCATGCTTTTCAACAGCAGGCTTTTTCAATCCATCCAAACATTCAACAATCCACAAGACGCAGCTTCCTACCACCGCTCATCAAAACAGTTTCAATTAACTTCCTTACATTAAATTCTTAAACTACTTTACAAATGGAGAAGTGTAATGTCCTTGTAAAACCAAGAAACTGTCAGCCCAAGCATAAAAGACTTTCACCTCGATTCATAATGAAAAACAATGATATTTGACTTGCCCTTCAAAGGATGATTGCCATGCCTTTACCATGCTGATTCATAATGAAAAACAACTGTATTCTACTGGCCCGTCAAAATAACATCACCTACCTTGTGTGAGTGGGCGAGTAGAAGTTTGCGGAACAATCTTATCACTTTCAGTATGCAACCTTTAGAAATCTCACCGCATTGCCAAGACACCATCTGTGCTCAATTCACACAATGTTTGAACAACACTCTGCTAGAAAGCTGCAAACATGGTTTTCCTGGCCAGTATGAACAGGGTCAAATAGTGATTTACAATATGGCTCATTGCAGTTCAGCGTTCTTGATACCAGCCAACAAAAAAGTGTTCACATCTTTCTACCATGAAATAGTTTTTTTCCAAACAGATCTGGCTAGCACACTTGGAATTGAGCTTAGATGAGGCCTACTAAACATCATTCCTTTTTAAATGAAGTTTTCACAATTGGCAAATAACAATGTAGACACACTGGTTTAAACTACAGGTTGAATCTCTCCAATCTGGAATTCTGTGGTCCGGCACAGGCAGCAGCTTCATGGGTGCTCGAGGGCTGAAACACTCATTGGGAAAAATGATTGGGTGCAGAGCACCCACCAGCCCCAAGCCCTGCCCTCTCCCCTCAGTCGCAGCCACAGGCCCCTCTGCTGCCATCCAGGGTCCCGGCTACCAGTCCTTGTCCGAGCCCCTCACTGCCCCAGTCTGGGAGTACAATGGGTGGTGGCTGCAGAACCCCAACCAGGACCAGGAGAGGAGCCCTGCAGGCAGCAGTTGGGACCCTGGGCGTAAGAGGCTAGTGGCTGGGACTGGGGGCCAGGGCAGCAGCAGAACAAGGGCCAGGACCTGGGGAGCTAGTGGGGGAGGCCAGGTCTGGCGGGAGGCCATGCTGGGTACAAAGCCTGGGGGTGCTGCAGCTCTCCTACTTCCCGCACCCATGGAGACCCACTGGCACTCTGCATTAACCTCTGATTTAGGAAATTCTCTGGTTCCACATGAGTCAGGTCCCTAAAGTGCCAGACTTATTGAGGTTTAACCTGCACTATAGTCAGAAATCGAGGACAATGAATCAAGGATACTCATTCAGAGTAACAGCATTACCTTCAAAAATTCCTTAACAGATTCAGTCTACCAAAAAAGGAAAGGACCGATTGGAAACCTGTGGGCAATGGAACGCCACAAGGGGTGAGAGAAAAAAGATCAGACTGTGGACCACTGTAAGAGACAGCAAACAATGTATTTAAAAAAAAAAAAAAAAAAAAAGAGACCGTATCAGAGCCTGAGCCACTGATTTGGGTTCGTGGGGTCAGGCTACACTACAGGGCTAAAAACAGTAATGCAGGCGTTCAGGCTGGAATGGGCTTAGCTGGGTCTTCTTAATGCTTATCTACATGTAGAGGTGCAGCAGCACAGCTGCACCGCTGTAGCATGTCTGGTGAAGGCACTTTAAGCCGATGGAAGAGAGTTCTCCCATTGGCTTAACGCCAGTTCGACGAGGCAGTAACTATGTCAGTGGGAGAAGCTCTCCCATTGACATAGTGCTGTCTAAATGAGCAGTTAAAGTCGGCATACCTACATCGCTCAGGGGTGTAAATTTTTCATAATCATGAGCAACATAGTTGTACTGAAGAAAGCATGTACTGTGGACCAAGCCCAACCCTCTGAAACTGCCGAGAATTAAAATGTGAATCAGACACCTGCTTTACTTTCTTCTTAAATACCATGGGAACTATTGCTCATTAAAAATGAGATACTAACAACACCGGATATCACCAGGCAGAATGCTGATTAGTCTCATACAAACAAGCCCCAGCCCTTATTACCACAAGCACTCTTGAGCAGTTAGACAAAAGCATTGCATGATGTATTACTGTTGGGGATAGCCTGCTGTCAGTGAATCCACCCATTCAAATTTTGTAAGTGTAAGGTCAGTAATATTTACTAAGGGCTGCTCCATTAAAGCTCTTGGGGAGACATGCAGCCATTTAAAAAAAACCCAACAATTCTAGTGATTAGCTGTGTTTAATATGAATCATTATGAAGAGCTTAAGAATGAATCCTCCTTTCATTGTATCATGCAAACATCCAATCCACAGATGTAATGTTTCACTAACCCATGTTACGAGGGGCAAGACACATGCATAGAATATCCACACTTTCAGAGTCTGGATTTATATTATTCCCCAAAAAACCTTTGCTAAGGCCATGTCTATACTGACACTTTACTGCGCTGCAACTTTCTGGCTCATGGGTTTGAAAAAACATTCCCAAATGCCGCAAGTTACAGAACTGTAAAAGCCTAAGTGTAAACGGGCTCCCCGTGCTGGGAGCTACAGCCCTCCTTTAGGTGGTTAAGAGCATTGGGAGAGAGCTAAGTCATGCCGTGGCCATGCTTTCACTTTCAAGCACTGCCATAGAAGCACTTTAATGTTTTAAGTGTAGACTTAGCCTTGGATTGGTTTGTTTTTTAAAAAGCTTCCTAGCCATTCAGGCTCAGAAGGGACTTCAGAATATACTTAGCACAGTGCATTGACGTCTGTAGACAGGACGACTGAAACAAAGGTCATGCTGTCTACACCACAAAGTCACTTCACAGACATGTTATTTGTCAATGTCAAATTTAATTTAGCGTTTAATTGCTAACATTGTTAACCATTTCAGAATAGGTCCTTGCATCAAAACCTCCAACCCCCTTCTCCAAATGATACAGAATGGTCATCTAAGAAATAACTGACTTCAGAATGTAGTTTGAGGTCTGTGACAACTGATCCAGCAACAGATTTTTTTTTAAATATCCGTAGTGATTTACAATGATAAAATATAAATGAGAGGCCAAATAAATTAGACAGAAGCTGGAAAATTTTGTGATTCATGGAAAATCTCTTAGAATTAGTCCTACTACCTGTGCCAATCTGACACTTGTATAAGGAATACTACTTAGACTATAGAGCAGGGGTGGGCAAGAGGCAGCTAGGGGGCCAGATCCAGCTCACCAAGCCGCTGGATCCGGCACATAGCCACCTCACTGGCACCCTTATTACACAGCAGCTCACACTGCTTTAAACAGCTGGCTGCTAATTGATCTGGACACTGGGGAGGCACTGCACACTGTCCCCACTCCCAAGCAAAATTCCTCAGCTCCACTGGCCAGTTTCCAGCCAACAGGAGCTGAGAAATTTTGCTGGAGGCAGGGGCAGTAAGCAAAGCCTCCTCACTCTCCTCTCCCCATGCCAGAGCAGAGCCATGTGGAGCTGCCAGCCCAGCAGCCAGGCATAGAGCCTGTCTCAGGTTCCTGCAGGGCTGCTGGCTGGGAGCCACATAAGTAAGCATTCCACCTCCTCTGCTTCCCTCAACTACCTGCCCCAGACCACCACGGAAACCCTCTGTACCCACTCTCCCTACCTCCTACAGGTCACAACTCCCTCCTAGACCCTGCACTCCATCCTACACATCTCCCCCAGGCCAGAATCCTCTCCTGCACCCATACCCCCTCCCTGGACCCCGCACCCCAAGCCTCTGCTCCAGATCATAACCTCCTCCTTCACCCAAACTCCCTCTCAGACCCCACATGCCTTCCTGCACCCCAGTCCTCTGTCCCAAGCTCCCTTCTACACCCCATTCACTGTCCCAGACCTCTCACAGTGTGGCCCTCCATCACTTATCAAAATCTTGGCCACCCCTGCTCTAGAGTTTACTAGGCTATGAATCCCATGCACACTTTATCCAAGTAACTACTGCTCATGCTAATTACTGGGAAAAGCTAGAAATTTCTAGCAGCATTAGGCCAGGTCTCTACACTATCTATCATATATTGGTATAACTACATTGCTTAGGAATGTGAAAAGTCTACACTCCTGAGTGATGTATTATACTAATCTAACCCACATTATGTCAACAGGAAAGCTTCTCAGTCAACATAGCTACCCCCTCTCACACAGGTGATTTAAGTATGCTGAGGAGAGAAGCTCTCTTGCTGGCATAGTTGCATCTTCATTAAAGCTCTGCAGCTTTTTAAGTGTAGACCTGCCCTTTGATATTACATCAGTTTTTGAAGTGTATTCTTTATAAACGTGACTGATCAACAACACACTGAGCATCTATAAATAGGCCAGAAAATACTCAAAATACATGGCAGTGAACTGGCAGGGAACTCCACCCTCTTGTTAAAGACTTTGCTGCTATAGAAACTCTGATTAAACGTGCAATATTATGAATCAGCTACCTGAAACAGGTGTGTCTCAGTGATCAAGGAAGGGCCTGAGAGTGACATTTCATGCATATCTGATCTTAAATCAAATGTTCCCCCATATAAGTGCTACCAAGAAATTAATGCTGCTCTCATACAGCAGGGTTTTAAGGGAACGCTCTTCTAGAAAAATCAAAGTAGTGTAGCACCTTGGTTAGTTTTAAGATCTAAAACAATCCAGGAACATAGGTGCCCCCCAAAAATCATATGTACCCACTACAACAATAATTTAAATGAATGGAGATTGCCTATCTCCTAGAACTGGAAGGGACCTTGAAAGGTCATCAAGTCCAGTCCCCTGCCTTCACAGCAGGACCAAGTACCATCCCTGACAGATTTTTACCCCAAATCCCTAAATGGCCTCCTCAAGGATTGAACTCACAACCCTGGGTTTAGCAGGCCAATGCTCAAACTACTGAGCTATCCCTGCCTCCCTCCCTTACATGATGCAGGAACAGTAAACTACAGAAGTAAATTTCTATTTGCGAGCACAGTCACCTGGACTGCTAGATCTATAAGGCACTCTCTCAAACTCAACTGTTCTGCAGTCAGCACTCAGACACGATCATACTGATGGAAAACTAGGAGATCTAGGCTGTAAAAATGCACCAAGTGCCAACATATCACAATTTATCTTGCCTACTTAACTAAGGCCATGCCTACACTAGACAGTTTCACTAGCAGAATCTTTGCTGACAATTAGCCACCAACATTATAATGCTTCAGGGAGTAGTCAAGTTAGTCTGTACAGAAAAAACAACAAATGGTCTGGTAGCACTTTATAGACTAACAAAACATGTAGATGGTATCATGAGCTTTTGTGAACCCCTCAAGACATGTATAGTCGGGGTTATTTTTTCCAATGTGCATTACTTTACACTTATCCACATTAAATTTCATTTGCCATTTTGTTGCCCAATCACTCAACCAAGTGCTTTCAGAGAGCACAATGCATCTAGCCTCTGGTACGACAGCAATAAGTGACAAGAAAATTCTCCCATCACCCTAGCTACCATCTCTTGAGAGAGGTGTAATACCTACACCAAAAGTAAAGCCCCTCCCATCGGCAAACAGTGTCTTCACAACAGCCTTTTAAGTGTACACAACCCCTCAAGTCACATTAAAAAGGAGCACAGTCACTCCACGACATACAGAGGCTGCTGTAATGAAGTCTAGTCTGACTTCAGTAGCTATTTGCAATCAAATGTGTCTGCTAGTTAATAATTTGCACAACTGCAAACATTAGAAACAAGTTATACATTGAAGTGAATGATTTTCAATACCTGGTACCAATCAGATTTTTCTTTCATATACTGGAAGCCTTTCTAAAGCTATAGTTCAGCCCTGCATAGAGATTAAAATTACCAAACAAAAAAAATTAATGCAATCTAAACACTGAATGGTTCTTTCCTGCCATGAATCACTCTACAAGAGCTTTGAGCAAAGATTCTTTTCCACCCCTCTAACTGCCAACACAGAACTACATACAGACTGCCAACTTTTCAGCTCCACTTTTCCATGTCACTGAAGCCACAGGCAAGAGCACCATAGGTGTTGGTACAGCTGGTATTCAGTATTGACTAACCAAGCAAGGCAAGGGGTGCGGGGCAAGAGGGCAGTGGTCATCAAAACTCACCAATCTAGAATCTGAACAGCAGCAGCAGCAAAGTGGGGTTTAAAAAGGTTTAATTTTTCCAGAGACTAATGCTCTCAAATTAGATAGGTCCTTCAAAAGGAGCTAATCCATAATTTGTTTGCTAGTTACAAATGTTAACAGTTTTTAGGCTCAAATCTTTGTTCTCTCTACCTGGGTTCCTGTTTTAATTTGTAGAGCAGGGAAGAGATGACATTTCTATGCAGTTTTTTTTTTCCACACTGAGATTTTAAGATTGTGCCACAAAAGTCTCGCTTTGCAAGAATATTCACCGTAAGTAATGAAAACCTAATAATAAACATGTTCCCATCACAGTATGTTTCATACTGAAAGCCTCCACACTGCAGACTGAAACTATTAAATGAAGATATGCACCATGACACAGAAAGGATGATCCAAGAAAAGCAGAAAAACCACAAATGAAACTTGACCAAGTAATCAAACTAAAGAATACTAGGAAATATTTGAGAACTGTATACACAGTTATTTCAAGTTTCACAGGGATTTAAGAGTTAGAATATCAATCACTGACATTGTACAATCCCATTCCGGTGATACATATTATTTTTAACATGGTTCTGACTGAGATTGTGCATGACCTGTCCTAGAGAATGATGAGGCCCAAATATATATAAGAAGTGAGTCTCTTATTAAGACAGACAGGACAAGAGGAAACAAAGGTGTGGGGTAAAGTGACTTGCCTCATATCACAGAATATGTCAGCATCAGAACTACTAGCAGAACCCAGGCCTAATGGATCCTACATCATTATTTTGCTTTACTTTCCAAATCTGTGATGTGCTTGCAAATATTATTTCCCTCCTTATAATAACTTTCTATAACTAATGACTGGATTGCATTCATAGTGACTTTTTCAAGACATCTTAAAAAGCCCATTAAATAGGTCACAGTGAAGAAATTCACTGCTTTCTCTGTGTTAGTAATTATTGAAGTCGACCAGATATTTCTGCATAAGCCCCATATTCTCTCCAGGGAAGGTAGATACTTTCATATTACAGAGCAGCAGTCAGTCTCCAGTGAATGTGGTATAAAAAGAGGCAACCAGGACTGAGAGGCCAGCCAAGTTCCCCCTAATTTTTCCATCCATGTGCAGAATGAATTTTGCTATATGCACCAAGGCATGTGCAGATGTGCTGCACCACTGGAAACACCACTATTAACAGCCATGGACGCTCTGTTAATCAGCTAAGTGGCATTTGAATCTCTTCTGGGCAGCCGCCCAAGCGCTCAACTTCGAGGGAACACTGGACGTCAGATACATTAAATATGTACTATCAATGAATGAGCTAAATTTTCCACTTCTTCCTAATACTAATTGTCCTTTAGTCAGCAAAATAATTAAGTACATATCAGAAAATGTAACTGAATAGCATGTCTAAAGAAAATGATAAATTTACTGCAAAGTCTGGACTCAGACTATAAAGAGCAATCATACTGAGGTAGCAAGTATGAACTTTCCCCAAAGTAAATCTGCTAGTATTCCATGATCTGGCCTTTGCTGCTACTCCAGCACAAAGTGCAGAAAGTTAACAGAAAAGCCAGTGGCCTGAAGCCACCAGTTAATTTCAAAACTCAGCTGTAAAACATAGCTGCCAAGGAAAGCATTAAACACATTGCTCATTGGGCAATTCCACACAGAAAGCCTGATCTTACATATCTACAGCTTCAATGAACCCAGAAGAGAGTTCAGGAATCAAGATGAAACATGCCAGCTACACTGGCTTCCTAACCATTTTGCTGGTCTCTATGCTTAGAACCACATCAGAACCATGGTCGACACATGTTTCACCATCTTTATAAATGTATTTTAACTATATTTCTAATAACTGTGACAGTCTGTATCCCTATGTTCACCCTTAGAACTATAATGGATTTTGCACAAAGTAGGCCTTGGGAAGTATCATTTGAAAGCTCAAAATGTGCTGATCATTATTGTAAAATATGGTAAAATTTGTGGGGCAACATTGTATGTAAAGTTACAAAATTCTACTGTACGACATTGCTGAGATATGCTCTAAATTTAGAAGAGCAGGCACAAACTAGTTCGTCAGAGACAAAAGGCAAACTGTCCTCTCAGTCACCTGTCAACAAAATCAAATGGACTATCACGGGCGTACGCAGCCATTCTTTGGAGGAAAAAGGATAAGAGCAAGAAATGTACATGCTGGCAAAGAAACAGCTGGAAGTTTCCCATCCCAGACTTTTAGTTGCCTGAATCTTAGCGGGAGATAATTCACCAAGAAGAGAATTACTGTAAGAAAGGGGAGCAAACTCCCAAGATTACTTCTTCCTTCGTCTGTACTCATGGCATAGACACCATTTGAAAAACAAAGGAAGCATCAATGGACTAGAAAGGGGTTCTGGCTGAAAAATTTAACCAGCAAGATTGCCAGAACATGTGATAAGACACCCCCCCACACACACACCCTTTTGCTTTAAATTCACTTGTTAAAGTTTGGTAGTATGGCTTCGTAACCAATTCTGATCTTATGCCTCATTACTTTTAATCCCTTAAAATCTATTTTAAAGTAGTTAAACTTGTTTAATCTAATCCACTGCGTGTTTGGGAAACTTAATTTGGGATAACAAGGTTTGTGCACATAATTTTCTATTAATGAAATGATGGGCTTTATATGAGCCTATATTGTCCAACAGGGGCTGGGCAGTACAATGCATATTGCTGGGGGAAGTCTGGGACTGGGAGTTTACTGTGGTTCAAATCACTTATCTATGGACAGTCAATACTTTTCAAATAGAACAAAAATGTGTTTCTGTTTTATTCGAATGTTATTTCTTTCGGCTCTGCACAAGAATCCCTTACCAGGAAGTGAACACAAGTGACTAACAGGGTCTTTTTCACTTCCGAATCTTGCTGTGGAACACCTAATTAAACCCTGTTTACAGGAAATGAAACACAAACACCTATGATAGTGAAACAAAAAATTTGTTTGCATAAGCCACTTGGCCCATTAAATGATTGCCAGCAATTATCCTGTTATAGATCCAGCTGGAAAATGATGTACATGTAAGATGCGAGATCATTCATACTTGTGTATCCTACACTGAAACAGTGAACAGCAATTAAAATTCTATGATCAAGTCTACATTTACTGTGTGCAGAACAGTTTTTAAAAAGTAACAAGCAGCCCTGACACACCTTAGAGACTAACAAATATAATAGGACCATGAGCTTTTGTGGGTAAAACCCGCTTCATCAAATGAGTTCGAGTGAAAATAACAGAATTCAAGGTGTATATATAACAGCAAAAACAGTTACCTGTCAATTGTAGGACCCGTGTTAATGAAGAGTGTTTAACCCATAAAAATTCATGATCCTATATATTTGTTAGTCTCTAAGGTGCCACAGGACTACTCATTTTTAAAGTTACAGACAAACATGGCTACCCCTCAGACTTTTTAAAAAAGCAAGTTTGACATTCTACCCAGCCAGCAAAGAACAGTTCTTGTTTTGAGGAATCATTTTTCTCCAAACAGTTTTTTACTTGTGTAATTCCAAAGGCCAGATCTACAGCAGAAAAAAAAATCCACTATATCCTTACCAACTAACTCTCAATGTAACACAGCTTATACCAGCAAAACACTAAGGCTATGTCTACACTCGCGGCTTCTTGTGCAAATATGGCCATTCTTGCGCAAGAATCTGCAGAGCGTCCACACTGCCCGCCCGCTCTTGCGCAAGGAAATTTACAGCACGGCGTGGTAAGAGAGGGCTTCTTGCGCAAGAGCTACGCTCTTTTTTAACAGATGTAAGCCCTCTTGCGCAGGAGCTCTTGCGCAAGCAGGCAGTGTGGACGCTCGGCAGGGATTTCTTGCACAAGAAAGCCCTATGGCTAAAATGGCCACCAGAGCTTTCTTGCACAAGAGAGCGTCCACACTGCTATGGGCGCTCTTGCGCAAAAGCACAGCTCGCACATGGCAGTGTGGACGTTTTCTTGCGCAAGACTTCTTGCACAAGAACCCTTGCGCAAGATGTTCTTGCGCAAGAAGCCGCGAGTGTAGACATAGCCTATCTGTACCTTTGTCACAGAGGGTAACTGTGTTAGTCTGTAACTTAAAAAAAGCTTGAAAAATGAGTGGTCCTGTAGCACCTTAGAGGCTAATAAAAATATATATATATAGTATCATGAGCTTCAGATGACAAATACCAAATTCTGCACCTTTGTCAGTATAGCTTATACTGGTTTGAAATAAGCTATACCAGCAAAAGCACTTTGATGTCAGTATAACTAAGTCCACACTACAGCTTTTACGGATATATTATTGTTTTAATTTATCACTAACATAATGCTATACTGTACTAGCAAAGCGTTCTAATGCAGACCTGACCTGACTTTAATGGAGTTACTTCTGATTTGTATCAGTAAAAGAAAGAGAAGAATCGGATGCTAGAGTTAAAATTTGCAAATAAGCCTAAATGGATTAGGAGTCTGGGTCCTATTTCAAAAGTGACTACTTAGGCATTTAAGAGCCTAAGGCTAGGTCTACACTACCAATTTATGTTGGCATAACTACAGTGCTCAAGGGTATGGAAAAGAGCAGCATAGTTGAACTGACCTAACCCCCAGCACAGACAACACAGTGAATGGGAAGGTGTCTCCTGTCAAGGTAACTACCACCTCCTCAGGAGGTGGTGTACCTGTTCTGATGGCAGAAGCTATCCTGTCAGCATAGGTAGTGTCTTCACTAAGCTCTACGGCAGTGCAGCTGCATTCTGCAGCATTCCCAAGTGTAGACAAGGATTTTGTCTAACTGAAAATCAATTAAGCTGTTAGGTAAACAGTTCTTAATAGGGATGTTAGAGAGCGTGTAATTGAACAGTCGTGTAACCACATCAAATTTTAGCAGTTACACAACTATCTGATAGTCCCCATAGGAGGGGTCAGCAGCCACTGTGCTCTTGGCCCCACTCCTGGGGAGCCCTCTGCCACCATGCACTGTTTCCTCTGTGTCAGAGGCAGCAGCGTGGGGTGGCAGGAGGGAGCCAGTCTGCGAGAAGAGACAGTTTAAAAACTAGCTCCCCATGCAGACCGGCTCTGCCTGCCACCTCACGCTGCTATCTCTGATACAGAGGCAGCAGCATGGGGCAACAGCAGCCTCTGTCCATGGGGAGCCCAAGCTCTCCATGGACAGAGGCTGCTCCACAGCTCAGACACCGACCCCCCCCCCAGCTTAAAAGCCGGTTCCCTGAGTGTATTGGCTCCCGCCTCCCCCCACTCTGATAGAGAGGCAGCAGCGGGGGGGGGGGAAGAAGCAGCTCGCAGGAACCAATATGTGTGGGGAGCTGGCTTGAAAGTCAGTTTCCCATGTGTACCAGGCTCCCGCCTGCCCCCCCTTCACCCTCCATACTGCTCCTTCTCTATCAGAGGCAACAGCACTGGGGGTGGAGAGCAGGTGGCTCCATAAATCTGGTGCTCATGGGGAGCTGGCTTAAAAGCCGACTCCCAATAGCATCAGCTACCTCCCCCCACCTTGCTACTTCTGATACAGAGGCAGCGGGGGAGGAGGGGAGGAAGAGGAAATGCGTGTAGTTGACAGGATTAACTGATAAACCCAGGCTTATCTGTTGATCACGTAGTCGTCTACACCCTGACATCCCTAGTTCTTAAATGTGTTTGATAAGGCACAAAGGCACAAATACAAAAGAACGAAGCTAGCAAACTATTTACCCAATCCTTTCTCCTCCACATTGCTGTAGAAAGCCAACCTGCTTTCAAAAAGCAGGTTCCTGTTTGCAAGAAAGGATTTGTTCACTACTGTCACCCCCTTCACACTTTTGCCACTGTTTTCCATCATTATTTCACATAAATATACCTGTCAGTTGAGATAAAACATGTTCCTTACACTGGTAATATCAGGACACAATTAGTTTCTCTCATGTGGTTTGGAACGGACTTGAAGTCATCAGTAAACATTCAAATAAGCATTATCATGTCAACAAAGATTTCACTGGGTACAAAAGATGCCTACCATCTTGGTATCCTAGCCCCAATCAGGTCAAATTGAAGTCAGCAGAAAATCTATTTGCAGAACAGCATCTTTCAATTTTAAAACTCTAGAACACGTATCAGAAGTGTAGGGCAGAAAGAAACCTCAAGAGATCATCTAGTCCATCCCCCATTCACTCTCCAAGAACCAAGAGATCAGACAAGATACCACAGTGGATTAATGCACAGGACAAGGGGTCAGATGATCTGGGTTCTCTCCTTCCTAGTTTCCCATTAGCTTGCCATGTGACCATCAGCTAGTGCAGGATGGGCAATAATTTTTGCAGGGAGGCCACTTAATGAAAGTTGTCACGGGCCACCTCCACCCCTGGAAGGGGCGGGACCTGCAGACTAGCCTCCCCCCACAGTTGTCTGGGGCTGGAGGCTTTGAATTAAAAACACACTAAAGGACTTGTGTCTTCCAGCCCCACCATCACCGTGTTGTCGATTGCTGCAGCTATTTAAAAGCTTCGCAGCTCCAGCCCCTGCCAGGTAGCACTGTAACCATGGGCCATGAGCCATTTAAATAGGATCCTGATGTCTGAGCCACTGCCTGGAAATTCGGTGGCATGGGCCACAAGATATAAATGGAAAGCAGCCAGATGCAGTCCCTGGTCCAGATCAAAGTGTTTGGCAGGCCAGATCCAGCCCCCCCTCTTCCAGCTACATCTTGCCTAGCCCTGAGCTAATCACTTCTAACCTATGTGCTTCAGCTTCTCATAGGAATATTTACATGCCCCATAGGCATGGAGTAATTTATGCAAGTTTTAAAACACTTGAGATCATCAGATTGAAGGCATTATGGAAATCCCAAGTACTTGTACACCTAAATTTTTTTTTTAACAGTGCTGAAGCCTGAGTAGTCTCTTGAGAGGAAAGCACAAAGGATTTGGAGAACAAGTTTGTGAACTGCTGATTTTGAGTCCTCTCTGGAAAGAGTTAATAAATGCCTACATACTAGAAACAGTCACAGAGGTGTGACTGCCGCTCTGCCCATTCACAAATTGACAAATGTGATCCCCCAGTGTGCAGAAAAGAAATGGAAATAGTTCTCATCACAGCGCATTGACAAATCAGCAAGAACTACTAATTAACTGATAAAAATAGACATCTGAAAACACTTTGGTTACACAAAGCCAAGCACTTAGCTGCTGCAGCCCTACAGCCTTCTATTTTCCAAGCATTCTAAAACCCACCCACAAAAAAGAACATTCTCAAAGCCACCCCAAAAGGGAGATACTGAACCTCTCTCACCACAAAGAGAAATTAGGGCCCTGATCCTATAAAATTCTGAGCATCTCTAAGCACCTTTTCCAGGTTTTAATAGAAGCACTCAGCACCTCACAGGATGAGGCCCTTGATCTCCATCAGTCATATTCAGCTTCCTAACTGATTCATGGGGTCTTCCTCCCATTGCAATCCAGATTTTATCTATTGTTTTGCTTGAAATAAGTGGTTGGATGCAGTTGAATACATCATTCATGTCAGGGTGGGCAACAGCATCAGCACTCAGGTCAATATCAATAGACAGCAATATCTGAACTTTCATCACAACGTAAGTCTTCCTTAAGAGGTTTTTTGCTTACTGAATGAGAGTTTGTATAGTGAGTGAAAAATCAGTGACAAATGTCTGAAGCAACTTCAATATTTCCTAATTTCTAATTCATATAATGCCTAAATGTGTCTAAAGTAATCAAATTTGATAAAAATAAAAGTGGTTTGTTTCAATACAAAAGATTTGGTTCAGATTATCAAATTAAACTGAAGATCAAATTAACTAGTGACTGAATGAAGTGGAAGGCTGTGTAATCACAGATTACTGATCCAGCAGCACAGAAAAAGATGCAATCACATTTTACCCAACTGTGTAAGCCCCTCCACACTGATCTACATTAGTGGTAATGTTACCCTCCCTTCCCCCACCCTCTCAAGAGAGACTCCTCTCCTCCATAGCTCACAGCAAATAAACCAGGTTTGTCCAGAGGGGCAAGAGGAATGTGCATTCTTTCAATCATATTTGTTCACCATGATAGCTTGTATCTTAACATGGCTTTTCTAATAAGTCCATAGCTGTGTTAGATGGACACATTTCAGACTAAATGTGGACAACAAACAAATTTGAATATAAAAACAACAAGTAGTCCTGTGGTATATAGAATCATGAGATTTTGTGGGTAAAGCCCACTTCATCCGATGCGTTAGAGTGGAAAACTCTGAATGTGCTAGGAAAGCCCTGTTAAGGCCTTGTCTGCAAAGGAAAGTTTTGGTATAACCCAAGGTATGCATTTCAATCAGTACAGTGATATTAATGCAACTCCACCCTGTAGATATACTTATTCTAGCTTAAGAGTGTTTTTATCAGTCTGAACTCTTGTTTTGGAAGGAAGTTAAGATTTTTTAGGAACTAAAAAATAAGAACTCCTCTTATACTAGAATATAGTATATTGGCGGAAGAAGTGTTATATCAGTTTAGCCATAAGAGTGTAACCAGTGAAACTTTTCCACATAGATCAGCCCCAAAATGCAGTTTATTACCTATCACCTTGAGCTAATTAATTCAGCTACCAGGACTGAGAAATACTTCCCTTTCATCAAGATAGGGCCCCAGGAAGCTTTGCCCTTCACCGCCCACTCAAGACAAACTAGAGTCTATCAAGATCTACCAGTGATAAGCCTCTGATGTTTATAGTTTTAAAATTTAAAATCCATGAGCTGTCTGTCTATTGATAGGCCTACTTAGGTTTCTTTTCACTTTTTAAAAGAGGACTGAGAATCACTTCCTCTTCTATATTGTATTGGAGGGTTGTTGTTTTTTAATGGCTGTATCTCTACATTTCTGTAAATATTTGCACAGCTGCTTTCCTACCTTTGAAAACAAACATTTAAACTAAAAAGATAAAGTTTGAGAAAAGGAATATTTTAAGACCTTAATGTAGGGACTATGATCATGAGAGCCCCTGTCCCTTTCCGGCCACTACTAAAATACGTTACTTATACCAAATACCAATAGGTAAACTCATCAATACTTTTTCAGCTAACATGGCAGGTCTACATATAGGCATTTCAAGACTTCATTCTCCTACACTTGACAAACACAAGGCACTAGTGTCAAATAATTCAATTACATAGATAAAGAGTAAAGGGAAAGGAAAATGTAGTTGGAAGTGAGGAAACTATGCTCTTCAAATGAAATAAGGCAGAGCAGATCAGACAAAGTAATAACAAATAGGCCGTTCCAATCAGCAGAAGTTGCAGAAACAGTCTTGCAGAGGAGAAGGCTCCTGCATGAGTGCCAGAAACTGGTCTAGATGACCTCTTAGTCTCTTCCAGTCCTACAATTCTATGATACTACAAACGGTGGAGTCGTTCCAGGCTGTACAATTTGTGTGCTTAACTGTATCAAAAGAACGTGGAAGCATAGCAATAATAATACAGTAATAATTAATAGCAGCAGCCTTGGCCAGGTTTTTTTTTTTTTTTTTTAAATGGTATGCCTAATTGTAAGCTCTTAAACCTATATTCAGGCACTAGCTCCCAACTCAAGTGACTTCAATGGGCACTGCTGGACGTGCAGCAAGATTGAAAATCAGGTTACTAAGTGTTGAAATAGACTCAAGGCACCCATGCTGGGATTTTTCTCCATATGGCTTTTAAACAAACAGATAAGGGTCTCTCCCTTTCTGGGACGGAGCAATTTGAAAAGCAACACACCACTCCCCTAAGACTACACCACAATTGCTCTCCCTCCACCCCTCCTTGTTATGTTGGGTTATTTACTATAAGAGAGGTTAGCATGTTAGAAAGGGAAGACTGAAACTCAGTGGTCAGTGGCTTAGAGAAGCCAGCATATGCCATCCCTCAGCAACCAGGGGATAACCCATCTCCGTATGCAGGGCAATGTGGGTTCCAGCAACATGCAAAAGGCTCCCCCTCCCCGCTTGTCTGTGGATTCTGTCTAGCACAGATACGTACAAAGCAAAGCACAGCATGGGCTTACATATCGTGCGCTAAAGGAAGCCCTGGGAGCAAAAGGCAGCTAGGGACAAGAAGGGTTGAGGGGGCAGGTGGGGGGGGAGGGGAAGGAGAGAAAATGTGACACGGGCAACAAGCGAGGAGGGAGAATCACAGCAGAGAGCGGGGGAGCGGTCGGGATGCCGTGAGGGGCAGGCAAGAGGGGGCAGAGGGAAGCCAGGCATAGACAAAAGGGGGGCAGCTCTGGGGCAAAAGGAGACAGAGACAGGGGGCCAGCCCGGGGCCACAGAATGGGGAAGGGTCCCGGGAGGGAGAGGGGGAGGCAGCCCCAGACGGTGAGATGGGGAAGGGTCTCGAGGCGGGGGAAGGGTCGCGGGAGGGGAGGAGGGGCTGGCTGAGGAAGGGTCTCGGGAAGGAGGGCCTCGGGGCTGGCTGAGGAAGGATCTCGGGGAGGGGGAGGAGGGTCTCGGGGCTGGCTGAGGAAGGATCTCAGGGGAGGGTCTCAGGGGGCTGGCTGAGGAAGGATCTCGGGGAGGGTCTCAGGGGCTGGCTGAGGAAGGGTCTCGGGGAGGGTCTCGGGGAGGGGGTCTCGGGGCTGGCTGAGGAAGGATCTCAGGGAAGCTCTGGGGCTGGCTGAGGAAGGGTCTCGAGGGGAGGAGGGTCTCGGGGCTGGCTGAGGAAGGGTCTCGGGGGAAGGGTCTCAGGGGAGGGGGTCTCGGGGGCTGGCTGAGGAAGGGTCTCAGGGGAGGAGGAGGAGGATCTCGGGGGCAGCCCAATGTTCTATTTGAAAACATGGGAAGGGTCTCGGGGAGGAGGGTCTCGGGGGCTGGCTGAGGAAGGGTCTCAGGGGAAGGGTCTCAGGGGAGGGGGTCTCGGGGCTGGCTGAGGAAGGGTCTGGGGCTGGCTGAGGAAGGATCTCGGGGGGGGCAGCCCAATGTTCTATTTGAAAACATGGGAAGGGTCTCGGGGGGGCGGGGAGCTCCGGGACACCCCCAGCCCGGAGGGGCGCGGCGCGGGCTCACCTGGCTGGGTCCCGCCCCGGCTCCAGTCCGGCCCGCGTTGCCCCGCAGCCGCCCCCAGCTCCGAGTGCGGTCGGCGCGTGCCCAGGTCCCTGCCTCGCCGGAAGCCCGGCAGGCTGCGGGGAATGGGACGCGCGAGGCATGCTGGGGCCTGTAGTCCGTGGGGAGGGGGCTGGAGGCTGGGGCGGGTGTATGGGAGTAGGGGCTCTTTGGGGAGCGGGGGCAGTCTGGGGATGAGATTTGGGGTAATTTGGAAGGTTGTGTGTGCTGGAGGAATTTGGAGGCAGGAGACAAATAAGCGTACTAAGTGGATACTTTAGGATAGTGCATGGTTAATTTGGGGAGGTTAGGGGTAGTATGTGGTATGGAATAATTTGGGAGTGAGAGAAATAATTGGGGAAGGGGTCATACGCAGGGATAGACTAGGGGTAATACATGTAATGAGTGACTGAAGAAATTACATGAGGGATAATATAAAGAGAAACAGGGGTAAACTCATACATGCTGCATGCAAGGATCTGTGTCAACATCTGGCTTATTTTAATTGAAACTGCCCATTGACCCTAACAAGTTTTTGAGAATTTTTCTAGAGGGGCATTTAAATTGGTTTATGCTGCCACTAAACCGCTAACTGAGTCTGTATAAATTATTCAGGACAAAAAATTTTCTTCCTGACCCTTCTGGATTAGTTTTTAGTTTTGACAGAGACTGAATCACTATTAGGCCATACCTCCTAGTTACAGTCTCCTATATCAGTGGCTTTCAAGTTTAGGATCATGACACAATATTGTTTCATGGAATGTCAGGCACTGAGTCTCATTGCTGCAGGGTGACCAGTGGGAGTGCCAAGGCAGCTACCTGCCTGTCCTGGTACTGCAGACTGCACTGTGCCCTGGAAGTGGCCAACAGCAGGCCTGGCTCCTAGGTGAGAGAGGGAGAGTGCACAGGGCTCTGTGCACTGCCCCTGCTCTGAGCACTAACTCTGCACATCAATTGGCCAGGAACCTGCTGCTGGCTACTTCTGGGGTGCAGCATAGTCTGGATTGTAAACCATGGATTGGGGTGAAACATACCTTAAGCCAACCTTCCCCCCCACAATGTAGACCTGGCCTCAGAGCTTCTCAGTAGAGGAATGGGGGAGGGTCGCGGTAAAGTTACCTCCAGTGTAGGAAAATCATTCACTATCATCAATATGAATGCTGTTTCTACCTTACACCGCTCTCAAGCCTTATCTGTATGCTTAGCAGCTGCAGGAATGCAGACAAATGTGACTTACCCCGCAGCAACCATCTTGCCTGAAGATTCAGGACAGCTTCCTCTGGGGGTAAGTCAATGAGTAACTTGCTGCTCTTAGCAGAATTAGAGGAGCTAGGCAAACAATTTGACCTTGCTCATGCCAGACTGAGTGTTGTGACACCAAGGACATTGGCTTGCAGGCAGAGAGAACAAGCTAAACTAAAGGAGTTGCCTCTGGGCAGGAAATCTGGGAAGCAGGTAATTAAATGGAGTCATAAAAACAGAAAAGAGCATGTCATTTGTTTGCTGTTGCACAAGCTTTGTGAAATAAATGGCCACACCCTTTTGTTTTGCCTGGAGTCTAATGCAAATTACAACCATATTCTAGCTACAAGGTTTCCCCCTTCAGTCTGAGGGAGATCACAGTTGCAGGATTTTTAAAAGCCTGAGCTCTGGAGATCTTAACTACGAGTCAGTCCAAGTGGAAAGGGGAGACTCTGTGACATGCCCAGGGTCAGACAGCGAGTCAGTGGCAGAGCAGAGAATTGAACCTGTGTTTCTTGAGACCCCCGACTCTCATTCCAGCTGTCCAACCTTCTGCCATGAGCCTTCTGGGGAAAAAAGAAACATCCATGGAGAAGCAGGAGAAAACACTGATCTAGGATATTAGCCAACTTCGTTTTCATCTAATGGAGCATCTTCTGTGCCTTTCAGTCTCTTTTTTGTTTCCTGTCATGTTTTCTAGAATCTTTTTAAGAGCTACAATAGACCTTTGAATACAGTATAATAGAGGGTGTCCTTTTAGAGTGACCTGTGTTCTTTTGAACAGAATACCATTTAGCTGACTAGAGGCATTCAGCATTCAAAGGAATATTTCAAAGCCCCTTTTACGGTCACCATATTATTGGTAAGTCACACAAGCTCTCTGATGATATTTGGGCTGCTGTGGGAATAAGATCACAATTTGAGCTCTTTAACACCAGCACCTAAGGGCAACAGTAAGTAAGGAGGTAAAGTTGTACGGTCCATTGGGAGTTAGGTGCCCAGGGATTACTGTGCAAGTAGAGGTGCTAACAGCCTCTGCGGTCTCCTGAGCAAAGTGGGGGGAAGGGGGCTGGGGCTGCACTCCTGGCAGGGGTGGGGCTTCAGGTGGAAGGGGCAGGGCTGGGAGCAGCTAGCCCAGAGCAGCTCTGGGAGTGCACCGCCACCCCCATCCCCAGAGCTGCCTGGAGCGTGGAGCACGGTGCTCCAGCAGCAATTTAAAGGGTCCAGGGCTCCAGCCACTGTCACGGTAGCAGCGGCAGCAGCCGGGAGCTCTGGGTCCCTTTGAATAGTTGGGCCCCAGGGGCTATTTCCCTCTTTGCCTCCTCCCACTCCCCAGTCAGTGGCCATGTTTGCAGGGATGTAAAGTCATAGAGGTCTGGGGAAGATACACATAGCTAAGCAGTCTGTTCCTCTCAGAGGTTAATGCAGTACATGCTCTTGGAGATGTTATGTACTGCAGATAATCTGCTACATTTATTGACAGTAGTTATACAATAACTTTTTAAATAGCTGCGCTCGTTTAGTGTTCTCAGGCAGGAAGTGTTAGACTGTGCAGGGGTTTATGTATGGTTTAGAAAACCAGTCCCAGCAAAAGTCATTCTTTGGGATAATCTAAAATATTGGTCACTGACTGCTCTTTAAAAGGCACTCGGCTAGTGCATCAGTGGGGGACATACACAGAAAAAGCTCTGTTATCTGGCCTGTTGGGTGAATGGGGATGCTGGTTAATGGAATATTCTGGATAACTGAGAGAGATACATTACTAATGCAAGAGCAATTTTCAGATAATTAAAATACAATAAAATGAATCAACGATATGTTTGAGAGAGTCTGTCTGTCCATCTGTCTGTTCAAGAACTCCTCCTAAACAGTAAAAGTGAGGACCACTAAATTTGGTATGCAGCTTCTTCTTACCATAACTTAACCCCTTACAATGTTTTGGTTGTGCCAGAACAATGGGATGTGCTGGGAATGCGACTGTTTTTCATAACACAGAAAGGGAGGGGACTGCTAGCAGGGACAGTTATTCTGCTTAATGACCACAGGAGGGCGGCAAGGAGTGAGAAATGGGGACTGGGACAGCAGTAACCCCATTGGGGCAGGCGGGGTGAAGGAAAGCTTCCTGCACACCACACAGGCAGTGCAGCCCCTGCTGTGGCCAGCCCTGGTGTGTGTCTCCACAGCACCCTAAACTCGAAATAAGATACACAATTTGTGCTACGCAAATTGCGTATCTTATTTCGATTGAATTTCGAAATAGTGTATTTTGAAATTTGGCGCGTCTACACAGCGCCAAATTTTGAAATAATGTGCTATTTTGAGATATCCCTTAACCCTCATGGAACAAGGATCCAGGGATGCTGAAATAGTGGATGTATTCAAAAGATGCAGGGTAGCTATTTCGGGATACTTCTGGTATCCCGAAATAGCCCCGCTGTGTAATGTACCCCTTGGGAGTCGCCGCCCAGGAAGCACTGCCCCTGCTGGCTCCTGCCCCCACTATGAACCTCCTGCCCTGAACCCCACCTTCTCTCCTTTCAACCCTGAGGCCCTCCTTGCCCCCAGTTCTGAGTCTTGCACTCCTCCACAACAACCCCCTGCCCTGACTCCTGCACACCCCTTCCCGTGGCCCCAGCCCCCTGCCCTGAAGGACCCAAACGATAGTGGGTAAATCTTCTAGTAAAAGTATAAAGTACTGCACTGCAGAGTAGTTTGTTTCTTGAAGCACTCAGGTGTATACAGGCAAAGTTTTCTATCCAGTTGGTTATCTTATGACAGTACCTATGGGCAGTGCATGGTGTACACTCAGATCACTAAAAATTCATTAGACTGAATATAACTTAATCTTTGATTCAGAAGGCACTTCAGGATCTTGCAGTGCCTCAGGGTCATAATTAGCAACATCAATTATCACTGTAGATGTAGAAGTTGTAGGAGATTGGGCTGAATCTGCCCAATGACACACCCTGGATGCTGCTTTTTTGGCTAAATCCCTGATATCAAATTTCTTACTTGTCTTCTGCCTCTTTTGCGTAAAGGTAAAGTGCAGAATGTGCAATTGCATAATGTGCAGAGAAGTATACTAGTCCCACTTATTAGATTGAAGATTTGTATTAGGAGATATCAGAAATGTCAGCTAATTGAACTTCCTGGTTAATTAAGTGCCAGATAACAGAGCTTTTATTGTATATGGATAATAATATCCATCTAAATATGAAGAGATGAGAACAATAGCAAATGCTCCACAAAGATATGCTGATTAATTCCTAGTATGATGGTAGTATAGAGGATTTCATTGTGCTAGGTGCTGTGCACACACACTATAAAAGTCCCTTCTCTGAAGATCTTGCAAGCTAATTAAATTAACCAGATTTTGCACAGGGAAATTTTTGCCAACATTTCCTACAGCATTCCATTGTCCTTGATAATTAGCTTAGTGTGTGTGGTACTAAGGAACACCAGGACAGTCAGAACACTAGTTAGGCAGCTACCAGGTGACCCTGTGTAAATAACTTTATCTTGCTCTCTGCCTTGGTTTCCCCATCTGTAAGATGGGGACAATGAGGGGGTATGTCTACATTGCATTCCTCCTTCGAGAGAGGAATGCAAATGTAGACAAGCGAAATTGCAAATGAAGCGCGGATTTGAATTTCCCACGCTTTATTTGCATCATCGCAGACAGCCGCTTTTCCGAAATAGCATATTATTTCCGAAATAGCATATTTTCTGAAATAGCATACAAATGAGGTTTAAGGGTTATTTCAAAGGAAGGGTTTTTTCTCGAAATAACCCTGCGTGGGCCATGTTTGTTTTCTCAAAATATGCTATTTTGGAAAAGCGGCTGTCTGCGATTATGCAAATGAAGCGCGGGAAATTCAAATCCGTGCGTCATTTGCAATTTCGCTTGTCTCCATTTGCATTCCTTTCTCGAAGGAGGAATGCAATGTAGACATACCCTGATACTCCTCTAAAGTCATTTATATCTGTGGGCACCCAGATAACATAGTAATTAAATTTATAGAAGTCTCATAGCTAAATATTTTTTTTCTTTCTTAGTTTCCATTTTATAGTCTAGGGGGCCAAATTCAGTCCTGATGTAAATTGGCTCAAATCCTTTGACTTCCATAAAATGGCACCTGCTAACACAACAGCTGAATATAGTTCGATATCACATGGATTAGACATGTGAAATCCCTTTTAAACAACTGCTCCAGCCCAACTGGGCTGCTGGTAACCGTAACCAGTAAGCATCATCCATTAAGGGCAGCCAACATTAGTTGCCCCAGGGATGGAGCTGACTCCTGCATTAGGAAGGCAGAATAAGGGACACCCTGAAGGTAGGGAGGTGGAGTGGGTTAGGGGCTACAGCATTAGCTTGAGTGGTAGGTTCAAGTCCCTTGCCCCTTCCCTTCCCCCCCTGCGATTGACCAGACAGCTAACACAGCATAAGGATCCCTCTGAAAGTAGAGGGGTGGGTTGAATTCTTGAGTGGATGAAGGAATATAGGGAGGAGCTGGCTCCCATTTTTGGAAAGCAGGGTAAGGGACCTGCTGAAGGTAGGGAGAGGGAGTGGGGTCTATAGTGAACTCAGGGATAGGGCATCAGCCTCTGGACTCAAATACCCCCCAGCAACCACTCAGGCAGGGCCCTGGCAGCCAACATTAGTTGCCCCACAGATGGGGCTGACTCCTGCATTTGCATTAGGGATGGGTGGGTGGGTTGAGGTCCTGGAATAGACATAGGCTCCCCAAAGCATGGAGCTAGCTCCCACATTAGGAAAGCAGGATAAGGGACCCTTAGAAGGCAGGGAGGTGGAGTGGCCTGGAGGAGGCCAGGACATGGGCTCAAGTCCCACCCTAAGCTGCCCCAGGAATGGAAGAGTAGAGCAGAGTCAAGGCAGGCTTACTTATGCCCTGGCCCTGCCTGGAAGCAGCTGGCTGGCATGTACAGCAGTGGCTCTATGTGCTGCCCCTGCTGCCCTTCCTCTACAGCTTCTACTGGACTTAGTTCTCCATTATTGTTTGCAGGGGCAAGGACAGCATATGCCCCCCCCCCCCGCCTCCTTTCCCTCCCCCCTCCTCCCCTTTGCTCTGATTTTCTCAGGGACATGCCACATGCCAGCCACTTCCAGGAGCACAATTGCCACAGAGATAACTAATCCAGATGACAGGTTAGTCATTTTAGAACTCACTACTCAAATAATTTAATTTAAGCATAAGAGAGAAATGAAAGTTATGAAATGCACTGATCGGTCAAAAACTAAAACTAACCCACTTTGCAAGCAGTAAAAGTAGTAACAATGCCCCATGTACCTATTGGGTCAGGAGATGAGAGGGAAGGACAGTGTGTGTTTGTGCGAATGACACACACACACACACACACACACACAGTGTGAAAGTGACAGATTTGCATTGTCAAACTCCCTCCATCCCCCTCTCTCTGTGTGGAGACAGGGTACAGGAGGGGGGGGAGGAGGGACACCCTGACATCAACACCCTCCTCTTCTCCGTCCCACACCCTGCACAGCAAGCAAGAGGCTCCCAAAGGGCAGCTCCAAGGCAGAGGGCAGGAGCAGCATGACAGTAGGTGGAGGGGCAACTGAAGTGCCAGCACTTGCTAGCTTCCCAGCCAAACCAGTCAGGATCACCTGTCAGAGGCTCCAAGATCTACTGGTAGATCCCGATCAACTGGTTGGTGACCACTGAATTAACTGGTTAACCATTCACATCCCTACCATGGGTGTGAAGATAGGTCAGGAAAGCTGAGTTAGATCAACAGTTCTCAAAGGGGACCACTGCCTTTGAGAGTAGCACACAATCGAAAAGCTTAAATACACAGAGAAATTGACCAGAACAGTGAATGCAGAAGACACTATTCTACAATCACTATTCCAGAATAGCTCCCCCTGTGCACCCTTCTATTAAAGTGCACTAATTTCTCTGGAATAAAGTAACTTTTATTGTGGAATAGGGTATCCACTCAGCGAGGTATTCCACAATAGCTATTGCAAAATCATGTATGTCACAATAGGCAGTTCTGGTCAAATTCCTGTGTAGACAAACCCTAACACTGAAGAATGCCTGAGAGAGATTTAGCTCTGAGGCCATCTAAAGTAAATATGGAGCCCCTCTGTAGTACCCTGCACAGATGCTTAATATTGGCCTGTCTTTACTAGTTATTTCTTTGGTTAAAATTCAACCATGAATGATCAAACTGATGATGTCACCAAAATTAGAAGGGGCACAAACATCAGGATTACAGGAGCAAACGAGCAAGGGACACTATGGAGAGATTGGAGCAGTGGGGCCTGCCGGCAGCAAAGGAGATACAGTCCTAAAAAAATGGAAATCCCTTTGGCAATAAACAACTCTGACACAGAGTGGAAGGAGAGGAACGTAGCCAGAGAGTGCAGCCTGTCTCATTAAAGGAAGAGCCTGTTTCCTTGGTGCTGTCCTCAGATGACTTTGTGTAGCCAAGCCCTGGAAGTTGCTGCAGGGATAGTCTGGCATCAGGAGTAGGAGATAAAATATTCGTGAGAGGATGGATCTACCTTGAAAAGTGGGGGTATGGTCTGAGAACCACTGAGCTGGCTGGATCACTGATGCTATCTTCAGCAACCCCAAGGGCTAGCTAGAATTTAATAGGTCAATAAGACCAATATTTTATGAGTTGTGCAGGGCTTCCTAAAATGCCAAACATTATGCCACGTTATACACACTTTGGATTATGCCATATTTTACACACACACACACACACACACACACACACACACACACACACACACACACACACACTTTGGATTATGCCATGTTTTACTTACACACACACACACACACACACACACACACACACACACTCTTTGGATTATGCCATGTTTTACACACACACACACACACACACACTCTTTGGATTATGCCATGTTTTACTTACACACACACACACACACACTTTGGAACTGTTTTAGCTTTTCAAAACTTAACCACCGAAGTACAACACGGGATTTCCAAAAATGTAGCAGTGAATCCCACGGAGCTGTCAGTGACATAAATGACACCAAGAGGTTAAAACCAAACATGAAGAATCCAGACAGACCCTTTCCCTTCTCATCTGGGTAAAGGTAGCAGCTACTAAGCAAAAGTCATTGTTTGCCTGGGGTGATGAGCATAAGTGGAAAGAAACATCCAGAAGGTGGCTCTGCTGAACCAGGAAACCATGAAAGGCAGACAACTGGAAATGATTTTTAACCACTGCTCACTGGTTCTGGAGCCCAATCAAACTCCCCTTAAAGTGAATGGAATATTCCTCAGTGGGAATTGGATCAAGTCCTAATAGTGGGATTTTCAGTGCCTACACAGATTAGGTGCCTAAATCCTACTGAAAGCAATGGGAGTTAGGCACTTCTGCAAAAATCCCACGTATAAGTCTAGACTTCAGCTCCAGGATCAGAGTCCTCTACTTGGTCCCCTGCTTGGGTCTAATATTCATTGTATGGGTCTGATTTCTTTCATGAGCCCCACAATCCCTACCTGCAGGATTCATTTTTAATCCAGAGCAGCACACACTCAGGTCTGCTTTCCACAACCGTCTGACTGCAGTGTAGATAGCAGTTTGAGTTAAAAGACATGGCGGTGAAAAGAAAAAGTGAATGGTTGCTGAGAAAAAGGAGCTATGCACTTTGAAGTTGCAAACACTAAGCGCAAACGTGATTAGTTTCACACCCTTATGCCAGTTTCTCACTGGGGCGGCTGTTTATTTGGCACAACCCACCTGCTCATGAGTTTCTTCAGCAAAACCAGAGGGGATTTAGCAAAGAGAGTTTGCTGCAGAATCCCCCAACTTGATTATTTTGGATTTTCTTAGAATTATTGCTCTAAAATTGCTAAGCAGGCGGAAAGGCACACATTGACAGCATGTAGCCATTTAAATGCTGGAAGAAGAAATGTCACTGATGGACTAATCACCTGCAATACATGATAAATTACAGACACCTCAGGATAGACTGGATGAGCCCCAGTTTCTTGAAGGTGGGAATCCCCAAGAGGACTTAGGCATTGAGATGCTGAGCTTCACTGTGTCTAACAGCACTGATGTCCACAAAGCAGGGCTGGGCTCCCCATTCAATGAATGGGAAGGGATGGGCACCGCAGAATGTGATACACAAAAACCTGGCTGCTAGGTGTGGGGTCTCCTTGCTTAGCCAATAGGAGGTGCCAGTCTCATGCTGTCTGGAGTGATTCACAACTGTAAGCATCAGCCTCCGAGCAGACTGTCAAAAAGCGGGGCAGACACCCCCACCTGGATGTATGTTCTGTAATTAGCTTTCACCAACCCAGTAACAAATGTGAACTCCTGAAGCAATGGATCAGTCTAATCATGGAGTCACAGACAGTCCCCTGGGGCGCTCCGGTCTGTCGTACCACCCAGGCAAGCGGGACTTCGTGATGGCTGCTGTGCATCAAAGATCACAAAATATTCAGATTGCTCCCAGTCCAAGTCACTTACCCCAAGTCAATCAGTACCTCAGATCTCACACCCAAGACAATGTGTGTAGCCAAGGGTTCATTAGCGAGGCAAAAGGAATAGGAGAGTTATTTCCAGGTGAGAGCAGGTAAACACATATAGCTACATGAGTTATGGTCTTTGGTTCCAAAAGGTGACAGAGGTGTAGCAATCTGTCAGCCGTGTTGTCTTTTACGGTTAACCCCGGTTGATTCTGGGGATCCTTACTTCTGGGTTTTGTTTTTTTATTGTTTGTTTCAGTCCTGTGGGAGTTCAAACAGCAAAAAAGAGAGAAGAAAAATAAAATAATAAATAATATATTTATTTATTCATAACAAATAAATATATTTTTATTTCCCTCTTCCAGAAGTCTAGCTGATGGGATGAGTCCTTTTGCATGGAGCTTCTTCATGGCTGTGAAGGGACAATTCACAAGATCTTTGTATTGTGATGCCCCATTGTGGCTCTTTTAGTTTTGATAATCTCGTTTAGATTTAGGACAAAGCTTCTCAAATGGGGAGTGCAGGATGTGTGCTGGATGGGGGAGTGGAAGAAGCTTTAGGAGGGAAAATGGACTTTGCACATTTTGCAGATGTGTCCATACAGTTGTATATTCCATGCCACCCTTGCTCCTGTGCTGCCTGGGGTTGTGGCTGTCTCCTACCCCCCATGGCACAGGACAGCAGTAGCTTGGCTTCACTTTCCTCCTGGGCTTCCATTGCTCTGCTCAAGCTTCCAACACCTCCAGGCTTACCTGGGTCTGGCCCCGAGGATCAGGATTCCCCCCCAGCATTGGGGAGCCTGCGCTGGTGCTCCAGCCCTGCTGCCACCCCACCATGGGGCTGGAGCACACAAAATCTACTAGCCTGGATCCCTCCCAGCTCTGTGTGCTAGGGGAATGTGGGGAGTGTCTTTCTCCTTCTCAGTCCTGGGCCACATCAGTGACTGTTTCATTTTCCACTTCTCATGTGTGTGCAGCCCCCAACTGATTTTTCTGTCAGCGGCCCCCCCCGACCTAAAAAAGGTTCCCCATTTCATTAAACGCATGCTTAACTATACACTTTGTGAATAAACCCATTGACTCCAATAGCTGTAGGCTGAGATTTTCAAAGGAGCCCAGTTTTATAGCCCAGCATGAAGTTTCTGGTGACTTTTCAGAGGCATTTTTAATGGCGTAACATCATTAAGGTGCAGCGTGTAGTAAACTGCAGTAACACATGTGTGTGTACGGGGAATGCTGGCATGCACAGTAGCCGCTATGTAGTGACACAGCTGTGGTGCTGACTCACAGATCCAGCTCTTAAAGGATGAGGATCATAGTGATTACATAAGGAAAGAGGCATATTTCTTGTATGAGGTACAAAGGATGCTGCACATATATTCTAGGGCACAACAGAAAAACACATTCCATGCTTATGAAAAAATTAAGCAATGACATACAAGGTGTGTGTGCTTCTATTTTAGGTACATGCCTCCAGCTGTGTTGTGAAATATACCTTAGACTGGTTGCAAATTGTTGGTATGTACCCGGTACAAGAACACTTCCTAGTCAGGTTCTCTGCATAGCAGCAGATGAAATCTTCCTCTGCCATTCAGGCTAGGTTTAAACAACAGAGTTTTTGCACAAAAATGGCTGCTTTTGTGCAAAAACTCAAGCGTGTTTTTGCATAAATAAAACAAAAGAACAGAGGGGTTTTTCCAGTGTCTGTATTCCTCCTTCCACGAGGAATAACTCCTTTTTGCACAAGAGTTCTTGCACAAAAAGATGTGTATGGACGGGCAACAGGGGTTTTTTTTGCACAAAAACAGGAAAGAGGAAAAAGCACAAATGCCCTGGTGGCCATTCTGTGGATAGCTATCAGCACTTTCTTTCAAGAGAGTGTCCATGCAGTCTGGACGTTCTCTTTCACAGAAGCCTGTCACTTTTTCGATGCGCTTTTGCAGTGTGGACGCTCTCTTGTGCAAGAAGTTTTTTGCGGAAGATCTCTTCGGCAAAAAGCTTCTTGCGCAAGAAGCCTGTAGTGTAGATATAGCCTCAGAGATTGTAAAGCCATAAGATTCCAATGTCATTTAGTGTGACCGCCTGCATAACACAGGGTATAGGACTTCTCTGAATTAATTCCTCTTTGAACTAGAAAAAAAAATCCCATCTTGATCTAAACATTTCCAGAAATGGTAAATGCACCACAACCCTCGGTAAGTTGTTCCACTCACCTTCACTGTTAAAATATTGCCCCTTATTGTTAGTCTGAATGTGTCTCATGTCTAGCCACTAGGTGCAGTCCAATGCCTACTTAATGACACTTGTGCAAAACAAGCGTCAGTGTGGCACCAGCAGTGTGCAATCAACAACAGGTCAGTGTAGGCCATTCTGCTGTCTACTTAAAAATTCCTTCCGCAGTTTCATCTTGATGCCATAGGCTTCTGCTGAGCTGGTCCTAAACTCTTACTTAGGCTGTGTCTACACTAGGAAGCTGTGGCAACAAACGTGCTGTTGGCATGCAAAAGTCACCAAAAGTGAAAACTGTTGTGTTCCTAGCAGGGCAGAACAGTATTCCTGTTTCCCAAACAGAACAGCTCACTCAGCTGTCAGATACTTCCTGGCCCTTTGAAAGGGGAGGGGTGCATGCCTGCAGGACAGCAGAGATCATTAAACACTGAGCACAGCCATCAGGCCAGGCATTGTGGGATACTGGCAGAAGGCAGTTCCTTTCAACAAAATGAACGGCAGAGTCCACACTGGTTCTTTGTTGACAATAGAAGGAGGGGAAAAGACAAAAGTCTCTCGCTGCCAAAACTGGGTGTTTTCCCAACAAAAGTTGTAAACACTCTCACTGTTTTGTCACCAAAAGGCAGGTTTTTGGCGACAAAACATGCCAGTGGAGACAAAGCCATATTGTTGTTGTATAGTCTTAAAATAGCTACAGAAGCTCCACAGCAGCAGTGGGGACATCTCAGTAATGGATTAAACACTTTCCTGGTGATGGTTTGTAATAGAAACATTTGTAAAGTGCTTTAGGATCTTTCTGAGTTAAGGCAACTATGTACAAATTTAATTTAGTACTGCCATTCCTACTGGCATTTACTGGGTCACTCCTAGACACATTAGAAGTTTCAAACACTATTAACTTTTTTTTTTAAAGGAAGGAAGGAAGGATAAGTGTAAGTAATTTTCACACTTCATTTAAATCAGATAACTATCAGCCCCAGGCCATAGAGAGGTTATTAAATCTCATTGTGGTGTGAGAGAGACAATGAAAACTGCTAATAAATGATACACATTTAGACTAATTGCAGAGCTTGGGACAAGGCGTTTATTAATTTATAATTATGGACGTTTGAAGAAAGAGATGAACTAAGCTCACAAAATGACCCGAGCACAGTTCAAAAACAGCTGTGACACCCGCTTGGTTGCAAGTTGTTGGATGTTCCAATGTTCTCCAGCACAAAACGGGAAGACAAAGGGAGGCAGTGTATGCTCTAATAATTCCCAGCGCCCATCTGTTATATTTCACTAGATCATTTACCACCAGCTGAAGACACAAGAGCCAATGGAGTAGGACACAGGCAACATCAAAGTGCTTAGCAGTTATTGATTTATTTGTTTTAAATCTGCAGCAGGAAACCCCTGGAGGTGAATTTTGGGTGAAAGTCTGGGTATTTCTCATTTTGAGATTTTGTAGTGTTTTAGATCAGGGCTACTCAACACGTGGGACGCATGCAGCCCACAGCCCGTGTGTCCCACAACGGCAAGTCATCTCCCAGGCGGGATGAGCATTGAAAGATACAAGCGGACAGGCTGGCTGGAACAGACGGGTACAGGGTGTCGGTGTTTCTAGCCCCCAGGAAGGAGGTGCCAGGAGCACCGGGACATTGTGGGAAGTGCTGGCTGCTTAGCTTGTGGGCAGAGCCTGAGAGGTGCTGACTGGCTCACACTGGCCACGTTTGGGTCCAGCGCCGTGGCTTAAGGCTGAATTTTTAGCTGAAAAAAGCTATTTGCATATATATTTGCATGTATATGCAAGGACACTTAAGTTGTGGCCCTCGGCATGTGCTGTGAGTATCATTGTGGCCCCCGGGGCTTCCAAAGTTGAGTAGCCCTGGTTTAGATCAAAAGAAATATTTCTGTTTTGTTTTGGTAAATTTCTCTAAAACATTTTTATGTCATCTGCAGCTTGAATGCTATTGCAGTCATCTAGCAGGTGAGAGCCTGAAAGTCTAGCTTATTTTTATGGCCCAAGTTCAGCAAAATGCAGGAAGTAAGCAGCCAGCACTAACGATAAAAAATGACATCTTTGAAGTTCTTTCTGATTTAAAAAAAAAAAAAAAAAACCCTCAGGTTACATTAGTAACAGAACTGAGAAATCTGCTTTCATTGTCTGATGTTTTAAAAGAGATGCTTGGAAAAATAATTCTTTATTTCCCTCTGAAAAATTGTGCCTGAAATTGTGCCCATAGGCATGCCAACTTGCCCCAAGCAAAGCATGAGGACCCCGCTCACAGGCATTTGCTTTCCCCGAGGGATTGTTGCCAAATCTGCGGAAAACAAGCAGAAATTTGGTGCGAGGCTCAGCTGGCTTACCGTGTTGGCTACTTTTCAAGCTGCTGGTAGCTGGTTGCTTTTTTTGTTTTTGGAGGGGCAAGGGGTTTAAGGGTTAGGGTTAGAGCCAAAAGTCCCAGCCTGCATGCCCAGGATCCAGGCACATCAAGTCTTGTAGAGATCGGCTTGTTCTGGCCTTGTTTTGAAATGGAATTAGTTTGGGTTTAGCTTATTGCGAAAGCTGGGGTGCTTATTTACAGCATGAAAGTTGGCAACAGTTATTAGCTTACCAATAAGCGCAGCAGCAAAGATGCAACTGACAGGCACTGAGAGAGCGGGGAGGGATCCTGGCTCCAAGCACATGGCTTTGAGCTCAGGACCACCCACTCCTGCTGGAAAGACCTTTGTAAACATCAGCAGGGCTCCCGAATAAACAAACAATATCTATTTCCATACCTGCCTCTTGAAGGGGGCTCTAAACCTAAAGAGTTATACATTTGTCCATGTCAACGATTCCAAGTTCATAGCCATCCTTTCAGCTGACCATGTGCCCTTTATGCAGTTCAGGACAAATGATCCGACTGTGAATTACTGAGGTCACATGACAAGGATACTGTCATATGAGTTTGATTGTCATCCAAGATGCCTCCTGCAGGAGCCCAAATCAGCCTCTTCAGGCCCGTCAGCAAAACTATTTGAAATCAGCCTCGGAAGCAGAAAAAGTTTCTACCCGCAGATGAAGGGCTCTTTTAATTCACATTAGTCTGTCGGTGGTCCCGTCTGTATCTCCAAGGGACTGAAAGGGGTCAGCTGCTCAGCAAAGTTTCCCCTTCTTAGCATTCTGACTAATAATACAGAGGAACCCAAAGTCAGACAGAGACAAAACAGACTGCTCCCCACAACAGAGAGAGACACCATTTTTTGGCTGGCTATGTGAAGAACTGACTCAGATCACATGCTTCCTTATAAAGTCCCCTACCCTGTAAGCAGGATCAGTGAAAAACCCTGAGCCCTGGTCTACACTAGGGAGTTATTTCGAAATAATAAGCAGAGCGTCCACCCTACCACGCCTATTATTTTGAACTAATGGGCTGGTTATTTCGAAATAACAACTCCTACGTTCCACGAGGAATAACGCTTATTTCAAAATAGCAGTCGTGTGGATGCTCCACTGCTGCTATTTTGAAATAGCTCCTCCCCAGAGTCATTCAAAGTAATTACTCCCCAGTGCTTCCTGGGGCTCTAAGTCAAGGTAGTGCATCCACATTAAGGGAGCCTGCCTCGGACTAATTTTGTGGCTTCCCTGTAGTGCAGACACGCTATTTCAAAATAGTTATTTTGAGAACTGTTACTTTGAACTCAGTTATTTCAAAATAATTTCCTAGTGCAGACGTGCTCTTAGGCGTTAACGTGACAGCTTGCCATTTTTTAAGTTTTCAGTACACCGGAAAAACGACGTTTTTCTATCCACAATGAAATTTCCTCCCCATCTGCCAAGAGCCTCAGACCTCACCTGGAGAGTCACCTTCTATGCATGAGAGCGGCCCTTTCAGCTCATGTCCTGTCTGCTTTGTCAGGATGGGCACAAATAGTATAAATGATCATAGGTTTGGGTTTTTTTTCATTTTACTTCTAAACTGTCTTAAGATACTGGGAAAACTGTGCCTTGGGCCCTTTTCCCCTCCCAAGTGTACCCCTTAGGTGACAGGCCTCGTTTCCTGCCCCCCCACCTTGGGTGGAACCACCGTCCAACCAGTGTCAGACTGGATCTCTGGGCTGCCCACTCCTCGCTCCCAACTGTACCAATGACACAGACCCAACCTGGTTTGGGCATTTCTAGGAGTTTGCCTCTGAGAGCCTGGAACAGCTTCTGTTTTTCATGACCCAGAGCCAGTGTCTCCAAACCATCCCAGTGTGTATTCTCTCCTCAATTGGGACAATGCAAAAGTGCCAAGGATAATCTGAGGAAGTGGGTCTGGCCCACGAAAGCTCATCACCTATTAAACCATCTTGTTAGTCTTTAAAGTGCTACATAGTTTTTCCTTTCGTTTTTGCAAGATCACACTAACTACCTCTCTATTACTATTCAAGGATAATCCTTGTAAGTTCCCCTCAGCCCAGCTGAGTCCGGCTCTCGCCTGACAGTATCTGTGTCTCCCTGTTCCTCTGGGCAGCTGTTGGACTCAGCTTTTCACTGACACACCCTTGGTATCTTCTCTACCTTCCCATCCCTTCCCTCCTTATCATACTCCCCTTCTCTCAGGGCCTTTAGATCTACTTTTTATCCCAGGCCTGGCCTTGGGAGGAGAAACCCAGGTAGCCTATTTGGAGGCCGTTTGTTCCCACTTAATGGCCCAGCCATTGTTATGGTGGCAGCTTTGAAGGAGCTACCTAAGGCTGCCTTATCTTTGCCCTTGTTCCTGGACTGCGGGTTTCCTCATTTAAAGCCTCCTTTGATTGAACTCCCCAGCAAGGAACCCTTCCTGGCTGAACACACAGAGGCCTGACCACGTTCATAAAAACTCAGCTGATTCCCCATTTGATGAGGTCAGACATCTCCCCCGAACATCTCCGCACGTCAGATTCTGTAACACAGACAGACTGGACCTGTTCACTGTGAATGGGTTCAGTTCCCATGGGCTGTAGAACCTCTCAGTGGACACTTCCAATCCAGATGTTTGAAACCACAGGAGAGAAGAAAAAACCACAAACCACACGACCTACTCCTGATCTGAGTCATCCAGGCCTGCTGGCCTGACACCTCGTCTCCATGCTGCCGGCAGAGATTAGCATGCATTGAAACAACTATGCAAAGTATTTAATCCCACAGGTCAAAGATGCTGAAAGACATGTGACTCAAGTAGGGTGCAATTGACTCATTTGGTTTGCTCTCCAGGGCCCCTGAAGGTCCATCCTGTGTACAAGGCGACAGAGCAGTTGGACACAATAATTAATATATTACACATACTTCAGAGGAGTGGCTGAGTTAGTCTGTAACAGGAAAACCTTAAAAAACAACAAATAGACTAGGAGCACCATAAAGCCTAACAAAACATGTAGCTGGGATCATGAATTTCTGAAGAAGTGGGCTGTGCCCACGAAAGCGCGTGATACCATCTACATGTTTTGTTCGTCTTTAAGGTGCTACTAGACTATTTGTTGGTTTTTAAGTTTCTCATATTACACATACGCGAACAATTCAAGATTAGCCTGCTACAGATTTGCTGAACAGTAACAGGCGTCAGCAGTTGCGATCGCTTTGCTTCCCAGCCTGCCAGTGTTTCCCAAGCGTTGTCTCCGTTGTCCACAGGGTGGCAGAGGCTCCCAGCTTCTTCTGGTTGTTGTGATGGATTAGGGAAGCTAGAGAAGAGGGTTGTGTTTGTAAAGCTCCATTTGCCACCAGCGGAAACCAGGCAAGGGGCCAAGACTGACTTAAACCAATGCTGGGGCTAAAGGCAAGACCAAAATGCTGGACGCCTCTGCGGAGCGTGGGAAGCAAGTCATATGATTGTGTTTCTTGTTGAGTTGCTAAGAACCAGCCAAGCATGGAGCCCCACTGGGCTAGGTCAGTGGTCACCAACCAGTTGATCGGGATCTACCAGTAGATCTTGGAGCCTCTGACAGGTGATCCTGACTGGTTTGGCCAGGAAGCTGTCAAGTGCTGGCACTTCAGCTGCCCCTCCACCTATGGTTCTGCTGCTCCTGTCCTCTGCCTTGGAGCTGCCCCCCCTTCGGAGCCTCCTGCTTGCTGTGCAGGTGTGGGAGGGAGAAAAGGGGGGGCACTGATGTCAGGGTGTCCCTCCTCGCCCCCCCTCCCCCCCCCCACTCCCTCTGTCTTCCAGAGGGTAGGAGATGGAGGGAGCTTAGCAATGCAAATCTCTGTCACTCTCATACAGTGTGCGTGTGTCTGTCATTCTCACAAACACACACTGTCCTTCCCTCTCAGCTCCTGACCCAACATGTACGTTGGGGGGAGGGAGAGGGGGGTGTTACTACTTTTACTGCTTGTAAAGTGGGTTATTTTAAATTTTTGACTGGTCTGTGCGTTTTGTAACTTTCATTTATCTCATGCTAAAATTTAATTCCTTGAGTTAGTGAGTTCTAAAATGCCTAGCCTAACCTGTCATGTCTGCAGTAATTATCCCCTGGCAGTGGCTGGCATGTCCCTTACCCCCTGAGAAAGTCAGGGCAGGGGGTCCCCACATGCTGTCCCTTGCCTGCAGACACCATTCCTGCAGCTCCTATTGATCAATAGCAGAGAATTGTGGCCAGTAGATGTGGGGTAGCACATGGAGCCATGGCTATACACACCAGCTGCAGGGCTAGGGCAGGAGATGCCTTGACTCTGCTGCATCCCTGGGGCAGCTGTCCAGTTGTTCCCAGGGTGGGGGAGACTTGAACCCACCACCTTGAGGTCCCCGGGAAAATGCACCATCTTGTAGTCCACTGCAGAACCTACCCTGCAGCCCTACCTTCAGAGGGTCTGTTATCCTGCTTTCCTAATGCAGCAGCCAGCTATATCCCTGGGGGCAGCCTGTGTTGGATGCAGCTGCTCTGAGGGTGGGTGGAGGGGGAGAATAGGACTATGAACCCATTACCCTGCGCTCCCCAGGTGAAGGTCCTGTCCCCTAAGCCACTCCAGAACACACCCCCCAACTTTCTTCCTTCAGAGGGTCCCTTATCCTGCTTTCCTAATGTGGGAGCCAGGTCCATCCCTGGGGCAACCAATGTTGGCTGCCCAGCCACTTCCTGAGTGGATGGTGGGATCGAGCCCACCTCCCTATGCTCCAGAGGATGGTACCCTATCCCTTAGTTCACTGGGGAAGGAGGGAGCCCCGTGAGGCCTCGTAGAAGGGGTGGAGCAGGGGCGGGGCCTCAGAGAAGGCGGGGATGGAAGCTGGGCAAGGGTATTTGGGTTTGAGGTAGGTCTTACCTTGTACTTAAATTCAAAAAGTGATATTGTGGTTAAAAAATGTTGGAGACCACTGAGCTAGGTGCTGATCAGACCTAGTCTAGTAGCCCTGACAGCCTTGCTCCAAAGAGCTAATAGTCTAAGGACAGGCAGAGGATTGGGGACGGTGGTAGAATTCACAACTGATCGATGGGATAGTAGTAACAAACGTCCTGGAAGTGTCTCCGCTTGTTGGGGTAGATATAGTTAGGAGGGGATGATGTCACAAGCGATAAGAGACCAGACTGTACAGCTTTTTGGCCAAGACTTTCAGAAGTGCTAGTGATTTTGGGGGGGGGCCAGCCTAAGGCCCATCACATGGCAGGCGCTCAGCCCCTTCTGATAAATTGAACAGTCCCTTCAAGGTGTCCCGCGATGGGCCTTCAAAAGTGGAAGCACCCAGCCGCACTTAGTCACTTTCCGAAAATCTTCCAAAAATCACAAAAAGTGGTGCCACTTTTTGTTAGCGCTTGTTTAACCCTGACACTTGGTGAATCCTTAGGTAAAACGTCTTTGTTAAAGGCTCAAAATACCCACCCCCTTTCACTGAGATGATAATAAATGTCTCCAAGGCAGACTAAAAAGCCCGCCCATCACTCCAGGGGAGAGGAGGTCTGATGGTATTAACATTTTTATTGTAAATAACAAGGACGAGGGAAAAAAACCACTTTTGGTTCCAGACCTGTACTCCCATAATATGCAGGGGATTGCGGGTGGGGGACGAGGGGGAAATGTATACATCCTAAAGAAGCAAAAAAGACTTGGACAAATAATGGCCCAGCTCTGTGCCTCAGTTTCCCCATTTGTAAAAGAGCTGTGCCGAGGGGCTAGGTAAGAATGAAGACAAGATAATTATTTAGTTATTAACAAAACCAGGCACAGAGCCAATGCATTGCGGGTCAAAGCTAATCAGAGTGTTGAAGAAAGACAGACTATGGCCAGTCTAAAGCATTCCTTATCATGCCCATAGCTGAGTAAGCCTCACCTAATGCATTAAAACTCAGATAACCTGAAACAACCTCCCCTTGCAGCTCCCACGGATATTTGTACCTGCTCAGGTGTCTAGAGCAAGTGCCGGCATCAGGGTTTTGTTATCTGCTCGCTGGCTGGGTGCTATCAAGCATAACCCTGAGCTGTCTCTCTGCCTGCTGGGGAACACACAAAGGTCTCTGTCTATGGCTGGGCTGCAATCAGCTCGTGAGCTATATTTGGCTGAGCCAAGTTAGAAAAACAGGTTGGGAAATACTTGGGGGCCATGCCTAGAGCTCTGGTCTGCTGCAGGCTGTACCCCGGACGTCTCCTTGCCTGAGCATGGCAGTTTGCCGGGCCCTGGGGGTCTGCTGAAGGAGGTGCTGGGACAGAGTCCAGCCCCCCAGTGTGGGTACAGTGGGGAGAGGACATGGGAGCCCTTTGTAAATCATGGCGCTGATTCTACAGGTGGGAGCCGCTCCCATGTGGGCGTGGCAAAGACCCTTTCCCATTCTGCAGGGGCTGGCAGTGCAGGGGAGGGCGCTTACTGGCAAAGGCACCTAAATACCATTGAGGGGCTGGGCCCATGGACCTGATTCCACTCTGGGGAGACACACACACACATCAGTAACTGCAGCTGCTTATACTAGGGGTGAATGTGACCCTCTGGCTCTGACCAGCCTCTCCCTTGCTGCTTGTCCCCCTGTGTTTCACCCCCGGGGTAAGTAACACCAGAGGGTTGGAGGAAGGAAGGAATCTGGCCCCATCTCTTACCGCCTTCCACTTAAGAGAAAGCATCTGGGCAATGTCTTAACATGGGCAGCGTCGCCAACACCAAGGCTACGTCTAGACTGGCATGATTTTCCGCAAATGCTTTTAACGGAAAAGTTTTTCCGTTAAAAGCATTTATGAAAAGAGCGTCTAGATTGGCACGGATGCTTTTGGCGCAAAAGCATCCGTGGGCCAATCTAGACGCGTTTTGCGTAAAAAAGCCCCGATCACCGTTTTCGCCATCGGGGCTTTTTTGCGCAAAACACTTTTTAGCTGTCTACACTGGCCCTCTTGCGCAAATATTGCATTTTATTAATCGGGTAAATATTGCATTTTATTAATATTGGCAGAACTGACTTAAATGGGGCCTGCGTGTTGTGTTAGTCTTGCCTTAATCTTTGTATTCATGCCCGCCATGTGAAAGAAACTATTTGCATATATTTGCATATATATTTGCATTTATATGCAACCACACTTAAGTTGCAGCCCTCAGCATGTGCTGTGAGTATCATTGTGGCCCCCGGGGCTTCCAAAGTTAAGTAGCCCTGGTCTAGACGGTGCTTGGTCCTGCCCCCTGCCCTCGAGGTCCCTTCCAGTTCTAGTGTTCTATGATTCTATGAAACTTCGTCAATGACAAAATTTCCTTAAAAGTCATAAGTGCGGCAGCGAGATGCCTGAGGAGGGCTCTGCCACTCAGCCCACCTACCCACCACGCCCCTAGGCCCACGGTGCCTGGCCGCAAAGAGGGAAAGAAACCCTTTGACTCACGCACTTGGCCCCCTTTCCTGCAGGACCCTCCGGGCGCTCATAGGAACACACAGCCTGGTCCTGGCCCACACAGAAATCAGTATTTCCTGCTGAGGTCACATGGTGCCGTGAGGCTCCCTGTCCTCAAACCACTCAGGGCAACACCCTTCCCAGCTGCTGAGGTGTCCTCCGAGCAGAGGCAGGCAAAGGCCACCAGCTGGGAAAGGCCAGAGAGCAGCCGCAGCAGGGAGTTCCTATGGGACTTCTAACCAGGGTTCCTCCTTTCCCATCTCGCCCCCCCCATTGGGAACCACCCCTGGACACCTGGGACCCTGGCTCCTATTTAGCAATATGACAAGGACAGGGCAGTAGCAACCCCCAACCCTTGTGGGGGGGCATAAGCCCCATGGCGTGGCTTCACCAGCACTCGCCATCAGGGAGGGGGCACGTGTGGGCGGTTCCTAGGGTTGCCAGGTGTCCGGTATTGAACCGGACAGTTCGGTATTTTCGCCTCCTGTTCGGTAAAAAAATTCAGAAAATACCGCACACCTAAAATGTCCAGTACTTTCTGATTTTTTTCCCGGCCAGGAGGTGAAAATCCCAGGCTGTTCGGCTCAATACGGAGGCAGCCTGGCAACCCTAGTTCTTACCAGGTTCCGCAGGGGAGCTGTCCGGCCCTGGGCAGGGAGGCAAGATGGAGGGCAGCCGCTGGCAGCGTGTTAGGGCCAAAAAGCCTCACCACGCTTTTCTTAAAGGGGCCACGCTGGTTTGGTTTGGTTTTGGTTTTTTTTTTTTTTTTTGCTTAACAACTCTTGGGGTCCTTTTTTTTCGGTATTTTTTCTGAAACCATCTGGCAACCCCTCGGTTCCACCCCTTCAGATAGCAGTGACAGCACTCGAGCAACATGGCGGGCGGGTGTCCTTTGCCTCTGAGTCCACTGGGCCCTCCATGGCCAGGGAGCTCCCTTGTTTCCAGTGCAAGACAAACTCAGCAGCCCCTGGTCCCTGCTCTGAAGGCAGAGATGCGGCCCGCCGCACTCCAGAGCCGAATGGTGCCTGCTGGCACCAAGGCAGGGAGGCGTAATCGCTGTGATCTAGACTTTGGCCTTGGAAAAAGCCAGCGGCCCCTCTCCCCGTCTTTGGCCCAGAGTGAGGGTAATCTCCAGCAGCACCTTGGATTCTCCCGCTTGCTGAGCCACGCAAATTCTTATCAGCCGCGGAGCATCCCAAAGGCCCCGCTGTCTGCAGAATGAGCCTGCAAAGCCGCCTGCAATGGAAACAAGCCCAGAAATCAGCCTCCGGCTGCATCTAGCCTGGGAGGAGGCAGGTGGGGGCTGTGCGGCCGCTCCTGGCTAGCCAGGCAGGGTGCCTGGTCCAGACAGGGGCAATCAGCAATGTGAAGAGTAATTCAAGTCTGGCCACAATCTCCTCGCCCAGCCCCAGGCTTCCTCCGTGGCTCCAGACGCCGCAGCAGAGTTGCCAGCCCTCCAGGATCGTCCTGGAGTCCCCAGGAGCGAAAGATTCATCTTGGAGCAACGCTCACGTCAGTGGATGAGGCCTCCAGGAATACGTCCAGCCAACACTGGCAACCCTAGCGGCAGGCAGCAGCCCGCCTGGTCTCGTATGGTGCCCAGATGCTGCGGTGATGGGCACCAACCAGATACTTGTCGGAATAACTGCAGGCATTGAATTAATTGTATTGATGGGAACGTATCCCCTAATAACAGTGAGAGGCCTGCGGGGCAACAAGACAGGGCAGCTGTCTCAGGCTTTTCCCAGGCAGGTGCTGTCATGTAGATTTGGCCTGACGGGGGCCATTCCCAGTGCGGGTGCGGCCCAGTTCCACCCAATCGCATACAGCTCCTGGTCTCAGACCAAGCTGGGCTGTCTCCCAGCTCAGGGGCTCAGTTAGACCTCAAGAGGGCCCATCCGCACTGCGCGTCGCTGGGCTTTAACCGCGGCAGGCAAGAAGCAGGCGGTACCCGGGTTGTCTGTCTGCAGTAGCCAACCCCCTTCGTGTGGTCTGAGCACAGCTCGGAAGCAGGCCAGTCCCAGGAGGCAGGGCACTAGCAGCTCCCGAGGCAGGGCAGCGCTCCTAGCCCAATGTTACTGATCGGGAACTGAGGCCCAGAGCTGCAAAGGGGTTTAGGGTCCAGACTCCCCTGGATTTCAGCAGGTGTTAGGAACTGACATGCCTTGGTGGATCTGTGCCCCAGTGAGTCCTCCAGGTCACACAGGGAGCCTTAGGCACAGCAAGGACCTGCATCCGGGTCTCCTCTGGCCCTGGCGCCCCCCTCCCGAGCCAGGCGCTCTCCCATTCCCCAGGGCAGACAGCACCTTGTCTGCCCACAGCCAGCTTTTCTAAAGGCCGTCAGGACAACCTCCCTGCTCACAGTGGGGAAGCTCCCGTGGGCCAAATCCAAGCTCCAGCCCCAAGCAGCTGCTCCCTCGCTCGCAGTGTTGCAGCTTGTGCCCATTTTCCAGTTAGAACCCAATTCGGTTTTGGCCCCTCCCCTGCCGGCTGGGAAGTAACATACATGATAAGCACCCAGCGTGGGATGGAGCAAATTCCGTTTAATTTTATGCCAGCTGGTCGTGGGTAGATCCTCCCAGGGCCAGAAAATAACCCATGCCCAGCGGGCACGCTGGAGAACCGGACTTGCCCCTCTCCCCACCGACTGCACCGTGACTCCTCGAGGTCACGCTCTCACTGGATTGCCTTGCCTGGCCTAGCGAGGAGAAGTTGCCAGGGTGCTGCCTGGGGCCTTGCAGCCGGTGCCCTTGAAAGATACAGGGCTGGCCCAGCCGTTTACAGCCCTGGATCTGGGCAGCAGATCAGCTTCTTGTGGGGCAGCTATCTTCCCCCGCACAGCTGCCAGTGAGCCCCAGGGGGGGCTGTAGCCCACCAGCAAGGATGGCTTTTGCATGCCTGCATGGGCAGCGTTTGCAGCAGCAACACAAGCAGTTGTGGGCAGAGCCCTGGCCTCTGGGATTAGCATGGCCAGTTCTGCAGCTTCCACAGATGGAGCAGGATTTCCCCCAGGCCAGCTGTGCCATCAGGGACACAGCAACCTGCAAATTTCATCATGAGCTGACTGGAGATTCTGTTTTCACTATAGGGTTAAGCAGGGATTGGACTTCCCCTGCCAGCTCTACGCCTGGCCCCTCTGCTGCCTCAGCCCCTAAGGGGTACGTGCTACCAGCTTCCCAGAAGCTGGTTCCTGTGATACGGATACACACCAGGGGAAGGAGGGGGGAACTGTAGCAGGACAAGATGGCTCAGCTGCCCCCAGAGACCCCATCAGAGCGGCTCTCCCTGTGCCCCTGCCCAGCTGATCTAGGGGGCACAGGCAGCGGCAGCAGCAGCAGGACTTGAACCCAGCCCTCCTGCTTCATAGCCAAGAGCGTGAGCCATCTCCCCAGCTCAGCGCTCAGCTATGGGAGTAAGCCCGGCGGGGTGAGCGTCACCCGGCAGCCCCCTTGCTCCGTCCCAGCAGCAGACTCAGCTTCCAGGGGACCTCTCCGTTCATAGTCTGACCGGCTGCCTAGCACTGGCCCTAGGACACAGGGAGCAAGAGGGAGCCCCACGTCTCACCTGCCTTTCCCTAGCAGGCCTTTCCTTGTTCCTCCCCTGGACCACGTAGGGCCAAGCCGCTAATCGCTGAGCTTTGCCAGGCAGGAACAGGATCTCCGGTGCCAGGCGAGGCTGGGAAATGTGCTGATGCTGGAGTCGGTTGGCAGGACGGGGGAGGAAGGATTACAGGGCCCTTCCCCTTGCAGCCGGGAGGGGAAAGTGGTGGAAAGCCCTTGGAATAGCTTACACTGGCCTCCCTGCTGGGTGGCTCCTTACTAACACTTCTCCCTGGCTCTCCTCCACTTGCGATTGCGTGCGGGGGGCCTGGCCTTGCGGTGCTGGGCACAGCAGCTGGGCCCTGGGCTGCACCTTTATCTCCTGGCACAGTGGGAGCATCTGTCCGAGCAGACCTTGGGGCCTGACCCAGCTGCACTGCTCCACACCAGAGATCCAAGACGCTGCCTCCCTGCTCTGCTGCTGAACAGGGTGTCATGCTGGCCTGCAGCCCCCCAAGCCATTAACTTATCGCTGCCGATAAAGCGGCCGGGGAACGTTTGCCTCGGCCTTCGGGAGGCCAGGCCTGCAAAGAAGGCGGCTTCTTCAGCATGGGAATTGTGAGCTCACCTGCCAGGGGAGCCTGCCCAGATGCCGCAGCAATGGGCACAGTCTGCGAAACGTGGATGGAGAGAGATCAGCAGCTTTCCCCATGTAGTTGTTGCCGTGTGATTGTCCTGCAAAAGGCTCCGCCCTTTCTTGCCAACCCTTGTAGAGAACCCAGGAGTGACCGGAGCCTGATTTCGGGTGTGTCAGACTGGCACTGCTGACATCAGAGCCAAGATGTTCCATGCTGCTTTCCCCTGGTCAGCCCTGGGCGGCACAGGGATGATGCCATCCTCCGGCTCCGCTCTGCTCCTGGCTAAAGCCAATCTGGATGGAGCAGGGCTCCGGCTTGCTCAGCCAGCACATCGGTGCCCACCAGGGCCAGATTATCCATTAGGTGCAAGAGGCACAGTGCCTAGAGCCTACGAAAAAGTTTAGGGCTTTAAAAAAAAATCATAATTGACTCAAAAAAATAAGAAAATTGCTAAATCAGACTTAATAATTTGCTATTTTTAGTCAACAAACAACATACCCAGGCAATGTTATATGAGACCTGATGATTGTAAGCACCCTCCCTGTACATGCCATGCTTGGGTCACCCACTGTGATTCTTAGTTGTTCAGCCTAGCCCCAAAAGAGGTAGTGTCACTGCCTGCCCTGAATCTGGGTTTCTTAAAAGCTGCTCACAGCCCTGACACCAACAGCCAGCAGACAAGCAAGCAAGGCTGTTCCCTGCCTTCTCCTGCCTCCTTACTTTTTGCAGGGTGACCCCCACCACCATCCGAGCCCCAGATTTCTTCAAAACAGTCTGCTCTGCAGATTCCAGCCTTCTTGAGCATTGCAGAAGTTCCATTCGCTGCTCCTTTAAAGAGACAGCACACTGCAGCTCGTTAGCGTGACTGGGGCTGGCAAATGTTCCACTTCGGTCCAAGCGCTGGGAGGGCTTTGCTCATCTGGCGTGTAAACGGGCCTCTGTTTGTCCTCGCACCAAGTCCCATGGATTGCTCCCAGGGTGCGCCACTTGCAAGAGCGGAAATGAAAGGGGGTGATATTCGGCGTAGAGGCGGCAGCGCATTTCTCCCTTGTATATTTGTATACGATCTAATGCAAAGGCCCACGATTGGGAGTGCACTTAGGGCCTACGAAGGCCTTAATCCGGCCCTGGGGCCCAGGCTCTGCCCTCCGGTACAGCAGCGCAGCTCAGTCTGGGGAGGGAGGTCGATAGACTCAGCCCATGGGCAGCTGCAGAAGAGGAGCCTCCAGCTTGGGGTGCCCAGCCTGAGACACCTCGGGCCTGATTTTCAGTGGCACTGGGTGTAACGACGCGTCAGGGAACCCCCCGACTCTGCACCCCCATTTGCAGCCAGAAGTGACTCTCAGTCAGCCAGCAGAGTAGGAGGTTTTATTGGTTCTCAGGGACACAGGTGATGGTAGCAGGATACACTGAGAGCAGACAGCCTTATCCCTCCTGGGGGGTAGGGGTTCAAGAGCCCTTGAAACCCCCCCAGTCCTGGCTTTAGTCTGCCTTACTCATCTTCCTCCCCCAGACTGCCCCTCCTTCCAGCCACCTGTCATTCACTCCCCCCAGACAGCCACACCCCTTCCTTTGTTCAAACTCCTTCCCCTGGCCAGGTGTGAAGCTGCTGGCCATTGTCTACATGTCTTGGCTAGGGTTGCCCCCTCCTCCCCCCGCAAAAAAACCGGGGGAAAAAAATTCTGTTAAAAAAAAAAGGGGGAGACCCAACTTGTTGATAAAAAAAAGGGCCCTGACAGCAGTTATTAAACAAAATAAATAAAATTTAAAAAAAAAAATCAGTATGGCCCCTTTAAGAGGCTTTTTTTGCTTGAGGCCATCTTGTTTTTCTGTTCCAGCCCCAGGACAAGCCTCTGCAGAACCAGGTAAGCGGGGGGCTGGCGGGAGGTCCAGGGGCTGGACCCAGTTGCTGAGTGTGGTAGGGTTGCCAGGCGTCTGGTATTTTCGCTTCCTGGCTGGGGAAAAAACCCCAGAAAATACCAGACTTTTTAGGTGTCCAGTATTTTCTGATTTTTTTACCAGACAGGAGGTGAAAATACCGGACACCTGGCAACCCTAGTCTTGGCTCAGGAGACCCCATCCCCGGCTGGGCCCTGCACAGACACAGACACTCAGGAGCAGAGTCCCTGCAGAGCAGCATAGGATCACAAAAGCAGACAGCACCCCCACTACGTCACACTGGATATCACCCCCGACTCCAGCTGCCCCTCCTGCCACCAGGCCCCAAGGAGCCTCTAGCTGGACAGAGAGACAAAGGCCCCCACCATCAGAGGGAGTCTCCGATCCTCAAAGACTTCTAGGCCCCCAACTCCCATTGACATGGATGGGATTTAGGAGCTGCAATGCCTCTGAGGAGCTGAGGCCAAGCGCGTCAGCGGTGGCTGCAGTGGTGGAGCTGGGATCTGATGTTCAGCCCCCCCCCGCATGTGCTCAGATTGCTGCTGCCGGAGGAGGGGGGCTCTAAGGACTCAGGCCTCCTGGCTAATCCCCATGCTGCATTGCAGGCACAGCAAGATTGGCTGGGGCACAGAGATTACCCCACATGCTCTGAGCAGGAGCTTTCAAGCCCCCCAGGGTTTGTGGCAGCTGAGGGAAGGAGACGCCCTCCTGCCCCCAACCCAACTTGAAGCAAACCTTGGCTCTCCACTTGAAGAGCAGCTAAAAAGGGGCAGCTCAGCCCATGCACCCGGGTCCTCTGGCTGGGGACTCCATGCCAAGACTGAGAAGCCACTGCAGATAACAGCTCCCCGGGAAGGACACTTTGCCCAGAGTTATCAAGCCAGGAGGGGGAGAGGCAAAGAGAAAAGGCAGCCAAGGTGGCCTTGAGCTCCAGCCTGGAATAAGCAAGGCCTCCCGTCCACACCCAGCTGGCCGGGGAACTGGCTGAGAGCCCTGTCCCAGTACCAGGACCCCTCCAACTAGTGTAGTGCGGCCCCTCTGTGAGTTAAAGCTCCACGGTGGGCCCCACCACACTGCAGCCCTGCTGCCCTCTCTGCCCCCATCCCCTCCCAGCTGAGCTGAGCAGCAGGTCCCTTCTGCTCCCTTGCACTGACCGGACCAGGCTCTCAGACAGGGGAAGTGGAGTCCCTGTCCCAGGGGGTTGAGAGATGATGTACAAGAGTCTCAGAGCTCATGAGAGGAGCAAGGCAGGGACCAGCTCCCCCACCCTCCCCAGCTTTCCCCCACCCCAGCATGTTCTGATTTCAAAGTTGCCCCATTTTGCACGAGGAGGAAACCGAGGCCGTTCCCATGGACGTGTGCAGAGAGAAAATGATCTGCCAGGTGCTCAGGGGCTGGATTTGCCTCAGGGCTTCCAGAGCCCCCCCCACCCTGCTTGTCCAACGCAAACAGAAACTGACTCACCCACATTCCAGGTGAGTGTCCCCGGCCCCTGGCGCGCAGCTGCTCTGGGGTCCCGCTCCCTCCCCGGCCCCAGAAATTCCATCCCGGGCCTGAGAACGCTCCCGACCAGCGTTTTGTCCCTTTTCCCACCAATGTTTTTGGCCTCCACTTGTCAGAACTTCCGGGCCACGCCTGGTCAGAAGCTAGTGACAGCACTGGTCCCCAGGAGCTGCATCTTACCTGGCTGCAAACAGGCAAGGGCATTAGGGGGAATTAGTTATCGCCAAGAGGCCATGCACTTGCCCGGGACTCCCCCGAGCTGGATTTATTGCCAGCGCCGGGCTGTACAATAGCCAGGTCACCTCCCCGCTCTGCCATTTCCCCTCCCAGCCTTGGGCTCTTTAGCCTGTCATCCTTTTGGGGCAGTCGCTGGTTACCCGGTGCACATCCAGCACTGGAAGCCAGGGGGTCCTGTCTGCAGCCAGGGCCTCGAGCTGCTACACTCACACCAAGGATATTTATTAACCCTCCATGGAGAAAGGCGCCGTCCAAAGCTTGGGGGCCCTGACCATGCATTTACAAAGCACAGCGACTGCAGGGCTGCTGCCTGTGAAGCCAGCCGAGCCCCCATGCTGCTAGACTGCCTGCCCCGCCCTGCCCCGCCGCCATGTAGCCCATACAGCTCAGGACCCCTCCCCTGACTCAGCCCTACGCTCAGCAGCTCAAGCAACAGGCTTTGCCACATACCTGGAAGATCAAAAGACTCCACACTTGGGTGGGGGAGCGTCCACACCCTGGAGAGACTCCAGCAAGCCCCACGGGTCCCAAGCAAGTTTGGGCTGCATGTTCCACCTCCCTAGCTTCCTCTTGCAGCTCCAAATTCTTCACTGTGCCTTGTCCATCAGCAATCTCCCCCCAGTCTTTGCAGTGCGGAAGAAGGTGCTGCCTGAATCCCGAAGGCCTCACCACCCCCATCAGAGGGGCTGGAGCCCCCCACCAGTTCGCAAGGAAGGACGGGGGTCATGGGACAGCATTGCAGCTCCTTTTAGCTCTGCTCTTATCAGCGGCTGGCAGCTGAACCCTTGCACAACACTGTGGGTTCGCTGCTCGCCGCTGATAAACGCTGTCATTCTAAAGGTGCTGGCAAAGGCCCTGTCAGCAAACGGCCCCTCAGCCCAGGAGCCCATGCCGAGGAATCCAGCTCCTCCCTTAGCAGCAGGGAAATCTCAGCAGCTTGGCTCTTTAAGTCCATTCCCCGGTGCCCAGCCTTTGCCACCCTTGGCCGATCCCCCACTTCCTTTTCATCCCCTCGCTCGGCCCTTCCTTGATCTGATGCCAGGGTTGCAGGGGGTGGGCACAGATCTCGCCAGCGCAGGAGGGACACTTGAAGGGGTTGCCAGCTTTCCCCTGCCGCTCTAGCCAGAGCCCTTCCACCCCCCAGGCAGCGTCTCAGCGCTGGGAGCACGGTGGCTTGTCTGGGGCATGTGAATTTGATGAGCCATGACGAGAAGTCACCACTTTCCTGCCGCAAATCTTCCTTGAGGAAGCGACCCTGCCCAAAGGCCACATGCTTCGGTAGTTTAACGAGCAGAGCCTTGATCAGCTCCTTGTCCTCCCACAGCTGCGGGCTTCCCCACCGACCTTGTTCGGCTGTAGGGTAGCGGTTGTGCCTCCGTACAATAGGGCGCCGATCCTGGTTCTGGCTGCTACAAGCACCACTCATCATGGAAAGGCTTTTGCCCAGTTCACAAGGGCTGGCATGGCCCTCTGCGGCAGCTGATACACCCCTGGGGCACCTGCTCTGGCTTCTCACCTGCTCTTGGGACATGACTGACCCAAGAGCTCAGCTCCTGTTCCTGGTACACAAGGGGCCAGTGTGTTCCGCATCCAATGTACATTGCACCAGGATGACATGGAGCCAAGGCCTGGCACTGGCTCACTGCCCTGGGGTGAATTTCACTCTCCACCAAGGCAGAGCAGCCCTGCTGCAGCCATTGCTCTAGTCTGGTTCAGACGCAGGAGTGGGATTCGAAGAGGAGAGCCCGGGGAAGGAAATGAACAGAGCCATTTGGGAAAAAAGAAAAAGCCAACTTTATTTCTCCTCCGAGCAGAATTGGCAGCAAAAAGTCACAACAAATCAGCATTTTCACACCCACTTGGGAGGAAACGCATCCAAACAACACAATAACTTACATGGAACGATGGGTCAGCAAAACCGAATGAACAGTCCTTCAGCTGCAGCGACAGGCGGGTTGTCAGTCCCCCCATAAACTAGTCACTCCAGGGAAAGCAAGAATGGGAAGGAGGGATCGGCTGCTGACCAACAAAGCTTCGACAATGGACATTTCACAGTGACCTGCACGAGTGTGAAATGCTGTGGCACATCTGGATAAAGCTACTGACATCTACTTCACCCCCTTCCCTCCCAAGTCACACGCAGACTTCTCGCATCGCCCTAACAGCACGCGGGACTGGCCGACTTCACGCAAGAACACCCCTAGAAAATGGACCCAAATGGAGACAGCCGTCCAGCCCCTACCCTGGGCAAGCCTGCCAGCAGGGTAAGAGCATTTCACCTCACACGTGGGTGTGAGAAAGAGAAGCCGGTGTGCAGGAGCCCACTTCAAACAGGGCCAACTGTCTTTTGGGCTCACAGTGCATCAGCTGCCAGACTGTGCAACACTGCAGTGGGGCAGAGCGATAGCTAGAAGGTCCCACACTTGTGAAATAAAATTGCCTCTGGAGAGGGAAAAGGAGACACCCACTCTACACTGTAAGAGCAAGGCACACGCACGTGTAAATATAAATGCACACTCCAGCCTGTTTGTACATAAACCTTGCTTTACAGTGGAGTGTATATTATCCACCAAGAGTGTGTGTAGAGACCCTGCAAATCCACTATATAGCCATGTGTACCCGCCTCGGAGGATATGGATGCAGATACAAATGTATCTGTGCAGAACTATCTGTGTGCACATCCTTTGTGCTTTGAGGCGTACAAGACACACACGTGCCACCCTGCACCATAGAACGCTTTCCAAAAAAGTACTGGGACCCCAGGCAGAAAAGGTGGAGAGATTGAAACTTATGATCCATCTCAGGTTCTAAGTGGACATCAGCACAGAAGTGCTGCCCTCTTCAAAATCTCTTAGGGCACCTGGTAAGGCAGGCTAGTTCTAGCTAATCAAAACGTTGACAGCAATTAAGACACCCTAAAAATCCCCACTCAGCTTGACTCCTGCAGGGAATCCCCAGAGGAACTGCTTGCAGTGGTTAGAGGCAAATGGTCCCTCTGTCCTTGGCATGAGGGGAAGCTATTCACAGATGTGCAGCAATCCCAGAATCAGGCCTAGTAAGTGGGACAGAGCCCCAGGGGGGCTTAAGCAGTGCTATGGGGCAAATTTACCCTCAGGGCCTCATGAGCCACCAAGCGCAGGTAGGGGACACGGCCTGCAAGGCAGACCCAGCGTTGACAGGCACACACAAAGTGTCACATGGTGCATGCGCCCTCCCTCCAGCCCAGACGGCGCCTGCTTCTGAGGACCTCAGAGCCAGGGCTCTTTCGGAGACCCCAGTTCTCAGCAGGACTAAGGAGGGAGTGCCAGGGGTGGGAGAGAAGTAGGGTTGCTCTGGGGCTGAAACGGGGGACCCTCAGGAGAAGGGACTGAGGGTGGTTTCAGGACTAGGCCAGGTACAAGTAGCGAGAGGTGAAGGCAGCAGCCTACCAGGGTGTTTTTCCCCCCCCCCCAGTTTAGGGCCTCGTCCACCTCCCCCTGGTGCTGGGAGCGGGAGGTCTCCCGCCGCTTAGATCTCAGCGCACCACGGCACAGACCCATCCTAAGCTGAGGGTGGAGCTAGAGCCAACCCGCCACAGACCCCCACAGAGCAGGGTGTGTGCAAGACCAACTCGCTCAGGGGGCACTGGGTTGCTGCAGCTTCCCCACTCCCCCACCAGGCAAGCCCTGCTTCTACTAGGCACCTCCCGAACCCGGAACTGGAAACACCCTGCGGCCTGTTCCTCAGGAGGGCTCGGCGGGGCAGGAGGTGGCTGGAAGGGGCTCGGCCGCCTAGCCCAAGCATCCAAGAGTCCCTGAGGTGCTAGGGCTATGGTGACAGTGGCTCCCTCCCCCCCACCCAGCAGGAGTTTCTTGGCCCCAACTCTATTGCGAGGGCAGAGAGATGTTCACACCCCACTATCTGGCTCAAGGTGCCTGAGGGGCCGAGTACTGCACAAGAGGGAACTGGCTTCAGGCTCCCCTCCAAGGACACACACCCGCCAGCCCTTCAGGGCAGGACTGTACAGAGACAGGCACCCCACCCATCCCGGGCTCCCCTCCAGCCACAGCTCCTCAGTCTGGCATGGTTTTATCCACGGCCGCCGCTCACAGCTGTGCAGAAAGACATCCCGCTCCCGAGGCCGGTTGGGGAGAGCAGGAGCCCAGGCACTCGGACAGGAGAAACGTAGTGTGGCGGCCATGACAGTAGCTGGGGAAATGTGCACCCTCAACACTCCCCGCTGGTCCAGTGCCCTGTGAGATGGCCGGCGTCCGGCGGGGCTGCTCCCAGTCTTACAGCGATACAGGGCACTGTACATTGGTGGTAGCCGGGTAAACACGGCAGAGATCTCTTTGGTACGAGGCAAGGCCCCTTGCGCCAGGCACGGCCGCTCAGTTCTCCCCCGGCCAGCGCACTAGCCAGCAGGCTCAGGGAAGCGTGCATGGCCGAGGGGGCAGCAGTAGCCGGTGAGGGAGCTCAGTCCAATTTTGTTACAGGCGAACACTATAAAGGCACATCAGCTTCGGTGACCCTCCCCGAGGTCCAAGGCAGCAGCAAGAGTCCCCCTGTGGAGCCCGGCCCCAGGGAGGGTGTAGGAGGGCTCCTGCCGGGCAGCAGCCGTGGGAATGCCAGGCATGGCGGGGGTGGGTCTTCATTGCACGGGGGAAGGGCTGAACAGTTTGGCGGCTAATGGCCTGAGGGGCCCCAGGAGAGTGGGGGGGAGCCCCCCAGCCAGCCCAGTGATCCAGGGCCCCCCCAAGTCTCTTCAGACAGGTTCCAAACCCAAGTCTGTGAAATCAGGCTCCCCGGTCCTGCACAGCAAGGCGCGTCCCGGGCAGGGCGTGGGGAGCACAGCCCTGTCAGGTCATGTAGCGGGTGATGGCTCTCAGCGCGTACAGCAGGGCCGCCTGCATCCGGGCCTCCAGCAGCAGCAGGTTGACATGCACCTGGAACGGAAGAAGCATGTGTGTCAGGGAGAGGCGGGGGTGGAGGGTGCAGCCAGCTGCAGCCCACGACGTGGCCTCCCTCCTCCATCTCCCCCAGAGCCAGGAGGGGGCAGGGAGTATGGGGGAGGGGGGTGTAGGATCTGTCAGGGCCTGGGCAGAGCAGCAAATGGATGGCTGCAGTGGTCAGAAAAATAATGTCCCCTCCCTCCCCCGTGTAGGGCAGCGCAATGGTGCATTCTGGCTTCTCCCCATACACCTTCCCTCAAAGCCTCAGGCATCTGGGCAGATCTTCCAGCAGGCACCCCTAAGCCAGGGCTGCAGCAGCGAGGGCAGGATGGGCACAGGAGGCAGGGCCAGTGCTGGCTCACTGGGGGCCCTGAGCAAGGTTATTTTCAACCCCCAACCCCTCTAACACTGAGCAGGGGTTCCCTTGAGCTGCCTGGGACCCCAAGCAACTGCCTAGCGCGGCCTGGGGTGGGCGTGACAAGCAGCTCGGCTTCGCCTCAGACGCAGCCCTGCCCCGCTGCCACCGTGCCAGCCGCACCTTCTCGGAGTGCTTGAAGTGTCTCCAGAAGTGGGTGTACATCCGCCGGGTGGCCTTCTCGGGGTAGCAGGCCACCGTTTTGATGTAGACTTTCAAGCTGCGCTCCAGGAGCTGGTTCACCTCCCCGTAGTCATAGTCGTCGTATCTAGGAGGAGCCAGAAGAATCCACTTTACCCCGAGGGGAGACCAGGGCCACAGGAACTCAGCCCAGCTCCTCCTTCCTGCCCTCTCCCTGCTACAGCCTGAATTCCTCTCCCTACCCCATCAAAACACAGCACCATCCTGAGCGGCAGGGCCAGGGCGCAGGCAGGCCATCCACACACCCCTGGGCCCAGAACTGCACCAGCTTAGAGCAGACGGGCTGGGCTTGCGTCACGGCTGCCCCGAAGCTGGATTCGAATCAGGCCCTTTACCTCTCCCCCGGGACCCTCTGATACCAGGTGAGCTGGGGCAAGAGGGAGTGGTGGGAGGAGAAAAGCGGGTGCGTCTGAGGGCACCAGACATGGCCAGGGTACTGGAGGCCAAGCGGGGCCCTGGCTCGCTACCTGATCCCGAAGACACAGTGGACATAGTTCCAGATGGCCCTGCGGAGCATGGTGGTGTCCACCCCCGCTGTGCATGGCGATGGTGTTGTAAGTCAGGTTATAGACCACCTGGAACTTCTCGTCCAGCAGCTGCCCTGCGTCGGGGTACAGGCGGTTGATCAGCGAGTAGCCGTGGTCTTCCCAGGTGTAATCCTGCAAGGAGAAGGATGCTGGGACAGAGGCTCCAAAACCCTGCTGGGAGCCTTTCCCCTGGACCTGGGATCAGGCCTCCAGAGGAAAACACAAGCCTGGAACACAGGACACAGCTCTCCACCCAGGGACTGGCGGGTGATGGGGCCAGGCCCAGAGCAGGCAGACAGTTGCCAGCCCTGAGTATGGCTCCCCAGCCCCAGGTGCTCAGACCATCCCTGCTGCCCCTGCCCCTTCTGACTTTCCCTGCAGGGTGACTGCCCTTGGGAGGGGTCACGGCAGCCTTGTGGACAGAGCACAGGAGCGGCCAGGAGGCAGGAGAATCAGGCCCCTGGCAGGCTGCGTCACTGCCCCGGCCCGTCGCACTGGGCACCCCAGGCAAGCCACTGTCCTTCTGCCGCCTGCTGTGGGCCATGCTCTCGCACCAGCTCCATGCCGCGGTGCCTGTGGAGCCCCTCTGCTCCACACCCGCCGCACCACCCCTGCAGGCAGGGCCGCAGCAGCAGAGGGGAAGGAAGGAGAGAGGGGGACCAGGATGCCCCAGCCACCCATACGCTGGCTCCCTGGGTGAGTCAGGCACCCCAGCCGCTGCAAGGTACCTGCGCTCGGAAGGTGGGCGGGGCCTGCTCCCCTTTCCTCGTGAAATCCTTGTATCCAAACTCCGGGTCCTCCACGAAGCACAGGACGTCGGGTGGCAGCACATGCTCAGCGATATCCACTGGATGGAAACCGGGGAGACGTTAGTGCTGCACCAAAGAGCCACTCAAGGAAAAACAGAGCCACCTATCCACCTTCCTCCTGAGCTGTGAGCCACCGGCACAGCCCTGCGCAGAGCAAACCCGCTGCGAGGCTCGGCCCTCAGGGGAGGTGCAATTTAGGGATGTAAGCGACTAGCCAACTAGTCCATCGCCTGGGAGAACCCAGGAAGCAGGAACCATGCTGGGAGGGCTGGCGTAAAAGCTGGTTCCCCCCTGCTGTGCTTCAGCCTTTTAAATGTATTAAGAGTGTACCAGCTATTAATACATTTAAAAGGCAGAGTCGCAGTGGGGTTAGCTCCCAGGGCTGGGAACTAACTCCATTGTGGCTCCTCCTCTTATCGACTAGTCAATGAAAAAATCCATTGATTAAACCAAATTTAACATCCCTAGTGCAATTAACTCCAACCACATTGTTCCCCAACTCCCTGGGAGAGAATTACACCCCACAGCAGGAATCCGTGACAGAGCTATAGTGGTGCCCAGCACCACCCCTCCCCGGCTCAGGGAGCAGCGCCAGCGAGAAGGGGGCCACCAGTCGTCCCCCACAAGACTCGCTCTCTTCTGCCAGATGGCAGTTGTGCATCATGCAGCAGCACAGAGAGGACTTGTCCTTCCTTTCCTCCGTCCGGGCCCAAGATGAGCCAGTGCCAGGCATCTGCCAATGCAAAAGAGCCACCAAAAACCTTGGATCCTCGTTGGGACGTGCACCTCTGCCTCCTGCCCTCCCCTCTTCACTAGTGTTCCCTGTAAGCGGAGTGCTCCTGGGGCACTGCTTGGGCAGCCGCCCAGGCGAGATTTAAATGCTGCCCTGCTGATTAGCTGGGCTCCCACAGCATGTGTTTCTACTGGTGGTGCACATCCCTTAGTGCATATAACAAAATTATTCCACACGCAAGGAAAAAAATGAGAGGGAACTCTGCTCCTCACCTGAGGGGGCCACAAGCAAGCTCTCCGTCTTCTCCAGCTCGAAGCGGGTTTCCATCTCCTCCTGCGTGACCCCCTCCTCCTCCAGCTGGCACTCCTGTAGGAGCTTCATCCTCGCCATCAGCACCTCCACCTCCTGCATGGCATCTTTGCCCTGGGCAGGGGGAGAGCGAGAGTGTGCAGGGTCAGCGCCAATGGGGCTTTGGAGAGGGATGTGGCCAACTTCATTCTAAGCACAAAACCCCCCCTGCAGAGAACAGTCCTTGGAAGGCCCACAGGCCCATTGGTCAGTGCTGTCGGCAGCTGGCCATGGCACGGGTGCTGGGGCTTTGTTCAGCTAATGTGATGCTAAGTTGGACCTGTGCCCAGGTACAAGCCGGGGGCCTGGGCCTCTCTATTGGGGGCTAGATTCTGAGCGGCGCCCCTAAGCAAGCCCTGCAGATGGGGCAGGGCCCAAAGGAAGGGGCAAGTCTCTGCTACACCTCCCAGACTTGGCTCCAGGGCTGGGTGCAGCTCCTAGTGTCTTAGAATTTGAATTTATGACTTGCCTCCCCATGTTTTCTACGGGGAAACATCCCAAATAGCTGCAGCACAAAAGACTCCAGCCACTTCTCCAGCTGACCACAAAGCCCCACTCAAGCCAGCCGAGGGGAGCACGGTGGAGGGCAGCTCCACTCTGGGATGGTTGGAGAGGCCATGAAGAAGTCACGTCAGAGCCAGCCCGGAAGCTGGCTCAGAGCCAGCTTGGGCTTTAGCAGGAGGGCAGGTTCCCCTGGGCCGGCGCTTGCTTGGGGAAGGGTTTCCAAAGCTGCAGATTTAACCACCCTCCTCTCTGCTGCCCCTTCCCCCCGCAGCCATTTTTGCTCTGGAAAGTCTGGTAGTTGACTGGACAAGCTCCTAGCCCACAGATTCCCAAACTGGGGGGGCATGAAGAAATTCCAGGGGGGGTACAAGGGGACCCAGCCCCCCTGACAATTCCCCCCCCCCCAAGAAAGAGCCTGGTCCATGCAGCTCAGGCTAGGTGGGACGTGGGGAGGATGGAGCGTCCCGGGGCAGACTTCAAAATGGCCACCTTAAAAGGGCAATGCCTGCTCTGCTCTTAAAATGGCAACCTCTTTTTTTCCCCCCTCAACAAGTTTTGCTGTTATTTTTAAGGGGAGGGAGGTGAGGGCTTCTCAAAAATCAAAAAGGGGGCGTGATGCCAAAAAGTTTGGGAACCACTGTCCTAGCCCATCTACCCGGGACACAGCCACCAGACGGCGCCAGGAGACACTTCCAGATTTTCCATAGCAGCCTGGGCCAGTCTGGCTTCGTCCATGGCTTGGAGCCAATGAAGGGCCCAGTGCAATTCCCAGGAAGTCAAGCTCCGGGCCAGCGTGCTGAGATAGGGGAGAGGCGGGAGGAGAGAAGGCAAGTCTCTCATTAAGGCACATCGTGCCCGTTACCCCAGCTCTGCCTCAGCTGGGCGGACGGCTCTCCCGGGCACCAGGAACGCATTGTGCTCCAGGGGCCCCTGACTTACGCTGGAGCCGCTCACTCCGTCCTCAGAGGCCGGGCTGCTGTCGCAGCTGCATGGCGAAGGCGGCTGGAAGGAGTGGCTCCCATCCTGCTCGGCCTCCGGGTTGATGCCGCAGCCGAAGACGAAGGAGGCGAGCGAGTGGTAGTGTGTGAGGAGCACCAGGCCCTGGATGAGCTCTGCAAGGGACCAGCTGTTCTCGCCTGTCTTCAGGAGGGCCTGAAACGAGCAAGCGATATTCCCCCACTCAGCTCTTCCCCAGAGGGGACGCATGTGGCAAGTACATGAGCTCCCCCAGCCCCCGTGCGGCCCTCTTGGAGCACAGACCAGTGCAGGGCGCTAGGGCAGAGTGAGGGGCAGATCACTGCAGCCTCTCGTGTCCCATGTCTGCATCTGCCCCTTTCCGCCACCTGGTGGCAGGATCACGAGGGGGAGGAGAGGGACTGGAGGAGACTTCAGGAGGGCGGCAGGCCTCCATTCCTGCACCCCGGGAAAGGCAGCAGCTCGCTCAGCTGATGGGAGAGCCCAGATCCACCCCCACCAGCTGGTGTCCCTCACTTCAGGCAGGCACATCCCAGGGGGGAGCCAGACCCCCACACTCACCGTTCCCCTCCTTGCAGCCGAGCCCGATGTGCAGCAACTGCCCCGCTGGCGGGACGAGGGGAAAGCGGCCCTGGGGGCTGCTTGCTGAGCACTCACCTCTATGTGCTCCTTGGTGATGAGCCAGGGCCGGTGCGCTAGGATCTTGTTGATTTCATTGAGGTTCCTGAGTTTCTGGGGGGCGCAGTGCAGACCCTGCAGCCACGCCGAGTTCCCGCCCACCTTCAGGAACTCCGCCACGTGGAAGCCAACCAGGTAGGAACACTGGTGCCTGGCTGCTGCCTGGGGGTGGGGACAGAGACCAGGGTAAGGAACGTGCCCCCGAGCCAGGCCAGCTCAGGGCATTTCCCTTCGCACGGTCTCCAGCGCGGCCTGTTTCCAGGCACGGGGCAGACCAGGGGACACTGACATCTCACCTGTTCCCCAAAGCCCCATCTGTCTTATTAAAAGGAGGGAACGTGGCACTATAGCAGCGCGGCTGGGGAAGAAACGAGACCCTCGTGTAAGTGACCCAGGGGCATCTGCAGAGCCGGAAAGGACAGCACTCGAGGGGAGCTGCCCCGTTCGTTCGTCTCAACGGCTGCCACGGTGCACGCCCATGATCCTTTGCCCACCAACACTGGGAACATGGGTGCGGCAAGGCAGCGGATTAGGAAGAGGTCCTGAGCATGGGGCTGCCCCTGATGGGCCTATGAGGGCTGGGGGTGTGTGGACAGATCTCTAGGGAGAGGCTCAGCAGCAGGAGGCGGCTGGGGGAGAAGGGAGTTGGGTTTCCTTAGGGCAGGCTCATCTTGCAGGGCTCTGGGAAGAGCGCTCTAGTGCTTGGGCCAATGGATTCAAGCCAGGGCCTTTCTGATGCCTCCTCTGGTCCCTTTCCCCACCCCAGGGGACACCAGCTGGGGCCCAGCCGTGCTCACTCTTAGCAAGTTGTTGCTGATCTTCAGCCCAGGTTTGCCTCTGCTCGGTTCTACCTCACTGCTCTCCATTCCTCCCCCCAAGCACCCAGCACCCTTCTCCTACAGCCATTCACACCCTTCAGCTCCCCACCCCCCCACCACAGGCACCCGGCCCACGGGCACCCGAGTGCCCCCCCCCGCCGCTCACCATGATGGCGATGTAGTGGCGCTTGTGGTAGGGCAGGGGCCCGTCCATGTGCAGCAGCAGATACTGTGTCTTCCAGAAGCTGGCCAGGTACTCCGGGTGCAGCCCCATCACCATGGTGATGTTATCCACCCTGCCCATGGAGACGAACGCCTCGATGAGGAGTTGCCGCTGGGCCCTCTCCGTACCCTCCTGCAGGATCTGCGGGGAGAGAGGCGCTGAGAATCCAGCCACCCACCAGGCTCCCCGCCCCATTTATTGGGGGGCCCAATGGGAGGCATACAGGCGACTCCCCCACTCATGTGCTAGCAGCACAAGCATCCCGGCCAATCGTCCAGGCCCGTCCCATCAGTGTCATTTCAACACCCCAGCTGCCCCTAACCCTCCAGCAGCCCCACAGCCGGCAGGGGCCGCGTTGAGGAAGTCTGGGCTCCAGGGAACAATGGACTTTGCTTTTGGGCTTTTCTGTCCTGAGCACGGAGAACAATGCTCCATGCAGGACAATACCACCCCGCTCGCACAGCGGCACAGGCAGCTCCAGGTCCAGGAGCAGGGTACCCTCCTCAGATCACAAAGCCCCCCAGCAGGCTGGGATCCCACACCCATACAAGAGGGTAAGCTGTGGCATGCTGCCGAATCAAGCCTTGGCAGTGCCGGGGAAAGGCCCTAGGAAGCCGGGAGGAACGAACACCCTTTCACTGCAAGCTCCCCGGGGCACGGAGTCTCTTGGGAGGTTTGCGCACCTACCCCAACGGGCCTCCTCCGGAGCCGAGGTTCGTAGTGCAGCGCAAACAAGACTGGGAATAGGTAGGCAGAGCCAGGCCACTGTGCGCCCCGGAGCAAGCGTGTGGCCCTGCTCTCCTCCCTGCAGTCCCAGTGCCTCCGGGCAACAAGCAGCCAATGCCCTGCAAGGCCCCTCTCATTTCCCTCCGTCTGTCAGCACTGTTTGTGGTCCTTAACAGCTCTCGGGAGGGGATCGTCCCGCCTCTCTGGGCTTTGGGGAGGAACCAATAGGGGCTGGAGAAAGGTTGGATTTGTTTCCTGCAGCAGTCCTGGCACCCCGCCAGCTGATGCAACAGAGCTGTTTGCTCAACCACCCTCCCCGTGCCTTCTCCTCCCCCGCCACGCCCCCCAGCACGGCAGGCCGGGTTACAACAACAAGAGAGCCCTGATAAGGAGTGGCGGGTGCCCAGCTCCGCACCCTGACGTCAGCTGGTGGAAGAACTGTCCGTGCAGCTAGCCTGGGAACATAGTGATACGGCCGCTGGCCGGGCAGGGCTCCGCTGGCTTGCTGGGTGCGGCAGAGGGACCTGTGGTGGAGCACGAGGAGGTGGCTACCTGCCCAGAGGGTATCCGAACTGGAGCGGTTCTAGTTTTCAGAGCAGGGCAATTAGGAGCGGTGTAGTCACCCTCCCTGGGTCCCTGCCCCAGGCTAGAAAGGCAGATGATGCAATGGGACGGGCACGAACCGGCTGGGCTGCAATTAGCTCATTGTTTGTGAGCCGAGTGGTGAAGGTCGCAGGACAAACACGGCAGTGATGGCAGCAGGGCGATGTGGAAAGCCCCCAGCCTTGTGGCATGGCGCAGTGAGGGCTCAGCTCCTCAGACGGGCCCACAAGCCCACCCCTTGGCTGCAGGTACCGACACGCTCCCCACTGGGCGGAGAGTCACTGGAGCGACACGGTGCTGCGCCTGCCCTCTGGGGAGCCAGGGAAACGGCCCCGTTTCTACCCCCGGCACAGAGAGGAGCAGTGAATGCGGGGGGGGGAAGGAGAGGGAAGGAGGAAATCCAGGTCCTAACCCAGACCCCAGCCAGCCATGACCGTGCGGCTTCCCCTGGATGGTTCTGACCCTCCTGCGCTCCTCAAGTGGGTGGGGAGCCCCGGCACAGGGGCCGAGGCCGGTCTCCCTCTTCCTGGAGAAGCCCCACGCAGCCAGCTGGGAGCGAGAACAGCACTCTTCTGCTCCGAGTGGCCAGACGTCTAGCCCCTGCAGGTGGCCAGCAAACCTCTCCCTCCGGGCCCGCCCGGGCTTTGCCGTCACAAGGGGCCCTCTTGTGCCATGCACCAGGAGTACGCCCCGCCGCCCCTCCCCCGCTCGCCAGCCCATGCGCTGGAGCAGCTTGCTCACGACAGCGACGAGCCACGGTGGGAAGCGTGAGCAGAAGGGGAATGTTATACCCTCTCCCGGGTCCCCTCACCAGCCCCCCTCCCCACCTACTGCGCGATCCGCAGGGACAGAACCCTCCCCCACGCGGCTCAGCTGGTTGGGGTGCCGAGCTCCTCTCCCCACCCCCGCACGGAGCAGTCAGACCCTTCGCTTCCTCCATAGCTCTCCCAGCCTGGCAAGCGCGGGCTGGGAATTAGGGATGTTACCATTTGATTAATCGGCTAATCGAGCAGTCGATGGACTTTCCATCGACTGCTTGATGGGTTGGTATGGGGGGCGCTTGCTATCCTGCTGCGCCTCCCCTTTGAAGTGTCCAGGGGCCGCCTGTAGCTCTTGTACATTTCAAGGGGAGAGGCAGCGGAACCGCGCCAGCGGGGGCGGGGGGGGGGAGGGGAAGCAGTCCTGGCTGGCGCAGGTTCCCCTCTGTGCCTCTTCCTTTGAAATGTACAAGAGCCGCAGGCAGCTCTTGAACATGCCAAAGGGAGAGGAGTAGCAGTGGGACTGGCGCGAGCCAGACGGTTTCAATCCCTGCTCGCGCCGTTTTCCCGCTGCCCCCTGTGGAGATGGTGCCGGGGGGAGGGGGGAACCCAGCTCCCCCCAGCATCGGCTCATGCTCCCCCACCTTGCTGCCTCTCTCTGATAGAGGCAGCAAGGGGAGGGGGGGAAGTGACTAGTCCAGTTCCTACTCAACTACCTGATAAGCATTTGCTTATCGGGTAGTCAACTAGACACTTACATCCCTACTAGAAAGCAGATCTCCACCCCCATCCCCCCAGCCCAACCCAAAAGAGGGGACCACCCCTCCCCCCAGGAGCCTCGGAGAGATCGATTTGCTTTAAGCCCTTGTCTCCTACCTCTTCCACGGGGATGAAGGAGCTTGGGCCTCTTCCCAGCTGCCGGGGGAATTTTATTCCTCCGTCCTAGGAAAGAAAACAAGGAATCGAGTTGAAGACGTTGCCCCGGTGTGGCACTGACAGAAGCCGGAGCCGCCCCAGTCCTGCCAGCAGCTGCCTTCCCTCCAGAGCCTGAGTCCCGCCTCCTCCCAGGTGAAGGCAGGCAGTGGGACAGGAAGGGGTGACTCATGCAGTTCTCCGGCTACTTTGAGGACTCGTCTGAGGAGGCATCCGGAGCTGCTGTCTGTGCATCCTCCCTCAAACCAGCCCACAGCAATCCCCCAAGTGAGACTGCATCAGGCACACCTCCCTGCCAGCGCCCCCCCCAGCAGGGGGGCTGTAATGCACAGCCACCCGCCCTAGTGACAGCATGCCTGGGCAGGAGGCGGACGACAGCCTTTGAAGTGTGGCAGAGAGGCTTCAAGGGATGTCCCCAAGCAGGGCTGGTGCATCTCACAGGCATTTGTGCTGCTGGGTGAGGTCACATGGAAAGTGTCGCGTCACGGAGCTCGTCTGGCAGGAAGCTGGAGGGGTTTTACAGTGTTTAACTCCATCCCCCCCCCAGTTTTGGGGATCCACAGAAGGGAATGTAAAGGCGGAAGATTATACTGCAGCAGCCAGTTCGACCAGGGCCTGGGAGACTCGGTGCCAAGTTCCCAGGCCTGTGCCCAAGTAGCCGAAAAGGGAAGAATGGCATCACACGAGGTACTCTGCGCACCCGAGTCATCCAGCGGTTTGAATTATTCGTGTTGGGTCTTAGGTTACCTGGAGCACCCAGGGAGCGAGGGCTGGGGGCAGTGTAATCAAGGCATCGAGACGGGCTAGCAGACAGCTCTAATGGAGGGTTCAAACGCACGCACAGAACTGCGCACGTCTGGCCTGGCAGCGGATGGCACCACGACCTGGCACAGAACACCACTCCGGCTTGGCACCTGCCGCTGATGGCGTAACTCACCAGGCCCAGATCCTGCCATCAACCTTTGCCTGCAAGCAGGGGAGCAAACACGGATGTTGCTTCTGAATCGGGTGGGCGAGGGGCTGAGGGAAGCAGGCCTCACAGAGGGTGTGTCTACACTGCAGAGTTTTTCTGGGCTACCAGAGGTATCCTGGAAAAAACCTCTGCCGTGTCCAAGGAACAGGTCTGCTCTTTCGAAATTTTTTTCGGAAGAGCAGACGTGCTTCTTCGGCATCCCTTTAAACCTCGTTTTATGAGGAAGAGGGGGATGTTCTGAAAAAGGGTTTTTTTCTGATGTTTGGTGTAGATGGGCCAAACGTTGGAAAAGCCTCTTCCCCGGAAAGAGCTACGCAAATTGCGAACTGCAATTTGCATAGCTTTTTCCGCTTCTTTTTTCAGAAGAGCAGTGCAGCGTAGACATAGCCTGAGTGACAGCGAGGGTGGGGTAAGTTGTTGGGAGGATCAGATGAGAAGCTGCTTGTAGGAGGGGGCGCGGTTAGCGAAGGGGATGGAAAGGCAATAGGGTTTAGCTTCCAGTCATTTCAGCAGGGGAGACACCCAAACCTGCCATGCGTGGAGGGCGTTCTGCCAGTGCCCAGGAATACAGATGCCCATCCAGATGTGCAAGGAGCCCTTGATGTAACTTAGAAACACAGCAGAACAGTGCTGAGCAATCTGTGGCCCATAGGCCACATGCAGCCGACCGGGGTTCTCGGTGCAGACCACGAGACATTTTATTTCCATACAGGTTGCCAGATTCTGCTGGGTTTTTTCCTCCCAGCGTTACTAAAGATTCGCACAGAGGCTACGTAAAGCGAGGAGCAGGCCGATTGTACACAACATTGATGGTGAGAGTCGTGCGCGCCCTCTGCAGCCGATCAAAGCGCTGCTACCGTTCGATTGGCACACCCCGCAAATTCTAGGGAGGCAAGCGCAGCGAGCAAAACGACACTATCCCAGGAGACCGTCTTGGTTACGACAATCGTGCGGCCCAGAGTTGAAGGAGGGTCACCCATGCGGCCCACTCGCTAGCCCATGGCTGCATGAGAAAGTGAATCCCCCCCAAATGTCATTTACAGTGCAGCAGCCAACAAGAAGAAGCCAGGCAACAAAGACGCCCAATACCCTGAAGGTCACCCTGAGGCCATTTGGGACCAAGCAAGAGCCACATCAAAGCCATAGGGCCCTCATGGACAACCCCCAGGCAGCGAGCCTTGAATGGTTACAGGAATCACTGCAGTAGCTGGGATGCTTTTGGTATTCGAGAACGGCGGGGTGCTAACACTTTTGCAGGGGGGAAGGGGAGGATGCACAGCCGCATCTGGTGTACTTCAAATAAAGGCTCCTCCTCCATCCCTAAAGCTGCTCTTCAGTAGCAGATCCTCCAGCTATACACATGTAAATGCTCCAGGACTGTTGGGTTTGCCTTCCAGGAGCACGGAGGAGGGTAGGTGTTTGTGAGCAGGATCAGGAAGGGCCGCTTCGTGCCTCGCTGCCGCATTCTAGTGCCTCAACAGGCATTAGTAGTGGGACACTCCACAAGGTCCCAAACTGTACACAGCCACAACCCCCAAAATGCAGCCACTTCTGGGGTGGAAGGTGGCAGACGGCATGCCACAGAGTACAGGGAAGAAAGGGAGAACAATCCAGCCTTGACCAAGAACTCTTGGTCATAGCCCTTCAACTTTAGCAAGGATCTTTACGCACGAATTTCCAACAGACAGAAACTCGAATTCAGGTCTCTTCCCACCCACAGGAAAGTGCATGGTACCCAGTTGTTTCTTTCTCCCCTGTTGCAGCCCCTTGTGCCACTGGGGAAACAGGCCCCAACGGCAGCTGCCTGCAGCTGTGAGGGGACTGAAGAGTAAAAAGGCAATTTTCTGAAACTGGAAGAGTGCGAGGGGCATTGGGAAAGGGCAGGGAGAAGCAAAGAACTAGAGATACCAAGGAGGAGGGTTCATTTAAAGCTGCCTCAGTCACGCTACTAAACACACACCAAGCCTGGTCTAGAGCACTTTTGGGATGCTTCTCTCTTTTGTATTTCAGCAGGAGACACGAGACTCGCTCACTTCTCTTTCACACAGACAGCACCTTACCAGCATTACCAACTTCCAAATCCTAGGGGGAAATGCCTGGCTTGCATCACAACAGCTCCTACAGCTCCCAGCCTGTGAGCTACACACCAGGTGAGAGGCAGGCCCTACCCAAAGGTGCTCACAGTCTAAAGAGAGGATGGAGGAAAGAGTATTAGCTGCATGAGATGGGAAACTGAGGCACTGATTGCTCAATGACTTATCCACAGTCTCCTGATCCCCAGAGCCTTATCTGGCAGAGAGAAGAATGGCCTTGGGGCACCTTCTTCCTTCCACCACCAGGCAGTGGTGGGGTGTCCCTGGAACCCTGCACCTCTTGCTCTGGGGGAAAGGTACCTTATCCACTTCAGGCCCCCCCCCACTTCCTTAGTTCCAAGAGTACCAAGTCCACATTGGTTGAGGGCAGGGCTCAAACCCTTAGCCTCTGGAACCAGAGGCAGGTACCTTATCTACTGTGCCATTGCATCACCACAAGCTTGGCAATTGATGGACCTGGCACCCTTGGAACAAAGGACAGATACGGGGGGCCCAGAATGTGGGGCAGTTGCAGGGCTCCTCCAGTGGCACAACAGATAAGGTACCTGCCGCCAGAGGTCAAGAGCTCAAGCCCCACCCTAGCGCTCCTGGGACACAGGACAGACACAGGGGGCCCCAAAGATAAGGCAGTGGGGGCTCCTCCAGTGGCACAGCAGCTAAAGTACCTACCTCCACAGCCAGCAGTCAAGGGCTCAAGTCCTGCCTTCAACCAATGTGGACCTGGTACCCTTGGAACTAAGGGGGGGCCCCACATTGTAGGGAGGCTTTTAAACTCAAACATTGACTCTAAGTTCCCTGAGGGGGAAACCATCCGTACCATGAGTCTGCACCGCACCCAGCACAGAACAGACCCGCTCCATGGTAGTCACCCCAACAGCCCCAGGGAGGCTGGGACACATCGCCTCTGGAACAACAGCTTCAAATCTCCTTCTCCAACCTCCAGGAGTAAAAGTGCTATAAGGCCCAGGCATAAAACCAAACATGCCAGAAATGTTGGGCTGCAGGGCCCTTGAGATGCCTGCCCCTCTGCACCAAGGCAGGGCCAAAGACAGACCACAACCAGCCTAGGTAACCTGAGGCGGCGCTGAACTCACCATACAGCATCAGAGCAGACTACACACCCAGTGAGAACAGGCAGCCATAGGGCAAGATGGGACCACCAGGGTCACCCAGACCAACCCCACTCCTGTCTCTCAACAGGCAGAACATGCCTGCCCCACCTCCAACAGTCTAAATCAGGGTGGGGAACCTTTTTTGGGTTGGGGGCCACACATGGGTGAGAAGCAAGAATAAATAAATAAACAAACCCCCCCAACCCCTCACTGTTGTGGCCCCCAACTGAGAAGCAGAAAGACCCTCCCCACATTGCCCTCATACACCAGTGCTCCTAGGGAGGCCCGGGCTAGTAGATTTTGTGGGCTCCCCTAGGCTCTGGGGTGGAGCCAAAAGTGAGGGGTTCAGTGTGTCAGAGGGGGCTGCTGGGAAGAAGGCTTGGGGTATAGGGTCTGGGCAGGAGCGAGGGTGCAGGAGTGGGTTGGGGGTGTGGTAGGGCACAGGAGCAAAGTGGGGGTGGGACTGTGGGTGGGATGGGGGCACATGGCCGGAGCACCAACACTGGCTCCTTGATGCTGGGGGGAAGGAGCCCCGAGTCTCAGGCAAGCCAGGCCTTAGGTTCCCCACCGCTAGTCTAAATGCACATGGGTGAGGCGTGTGACCTTCCCGACTCGTTAAGATCATCTGAATAGGATTCCCCAAGGCTCCTTGGAACCAGGACTAGCTAGGGGGTGGGAAGGGGCAGAGTGAAAGGGTTCAAGAGCTTCCACTTCCAGACACAGGCCGGCTGCTGGAGGCCGCGGCACGGGAGGGATCCAAGCCATGTCCTCGCAGAGGCACATGCAAGGTGCTTTTGCAGGCTCACCTTTGCCCTCCCCCACCCCTTGCAGATGCACAAGTAACAGCTCAGCAGGTCTCTGGGCAGGCTCCCAGCTAACTCCAATGACTTCGCTGGGCCAGAGTGGGCCTGTCTAGGAGGCAGCAGACAGGCCGGGCCAAGAGAACCAGCCCACACTGGGACACGTCACTGAACCAGGCTGTGGGTTGTCACCAGACATTCAATCAGCCAATCACACCCGGCTGTCACCCCAGCCCACCAGGTTACTAAAGTTCATGGTGACATTGCTGCCCACTGCAGGTAATCTGGTGTAGCAGACTCTAGATTAAAGACAAGATTGGAGTGTGCCAAGGCTCTGGGCTGGAGGGACAAAGGGCCACATCACACTGGGACTTGGGATAGCTAGAGCCAGTGTTAAATAAGTACAGGGGAGCAGGGGTTGGGGAGAAGGAGGGGAACTGGATTTCCCCCCCCCCCCCTTTATATTATAACGGGCACACTGAAATAGGACAAACCCTGCTCACTTTTTCACTTTGGAAACCCGCCTTTCCTCCTGATCCTTCGAGAATCCAAGGAGGCCAGGTTCATGCCAGTCCGTTCCAGGAGGGGTCTGGCAGGAGCCCATGTTTCCAGCAAAGTGAGCATGCCAATCAAATTACAGCACTTCCTTGAGACACAGGAAGTTGCATGGCCGGGCTCGGCATGCCTCACTCTCACGCAGGAAGGAATGTTGGCAATGCCCTGTGTGCCTCTAATTGCACATCGGCAGCTGGAGACAAACGAAGAGGGGCAACAGGGGAAGAGTTGGTGATCAGAGGCCAGATGGCACAAAGGACAACAGACAGCCCCGCAGAAATGGGCAACCGAGGCAGTTAGTCCTCTAAGTCCCACTGAATTCCAATGGGAGTTGGGCACTTAAACCCTGAGGCTCCCGTGGCAAATTCCAGCAAAAACAGAGGCATACTGCAGGCCCCTATCCTGCCTGGATTGCCAAAACCAACCCTCTCCTGTGATAAAGGAAAGAGCAAAATACACCCCCAGCCAGGAGTAATCCCCTCTGGAGTCCACTGGAGTCACTCTGTGCCCCCCATCCCAGCCAAAAGCCAAGGAGCAGCCTGCTCAGAATTTATTCCTCAACTCTAGTTCAAGCCCTTTAAAACAGTGAGCTCTGTGCCAGGAACCCCGCCTTCAAGCAACAGCTAGCTCACTTTGGCTCCCCCCCGTGGATGACCAACCTGTCCTAGGCAGCTGGTTTTTCCTTCGTCCCTTAAAACACTATTTTAAGAAATCAACTTTATTATATTCCCACCTCCTTCCTACAGCCAGACATGCGCAATTCACCATCTCCTCCGCCAAACACCTCTACACCCCCCCCCAGCTGGGTCCCATTCAGCAGCAGCTCCCCTTCCAACAGCCTGTCCCCTCCTTTCCTCCTTGTTTACAAGGCTCTTGGCACCTGGCTGCTCCCTGTTACAAACGCACAGCTTTCCTGTGATGCAATGCACCCTGCATGTTTCACCCCCCGGGGAGGTGTTGAAACCTAGGCAGTCAGAGGAGCCAGATGGCTCTTCAAAACCAGAACTTTCTGATTCTGTCATGAAACAGAATACCTTGAAGAACCAATGGGCAGGCAGCTGTGCTAATTTCAACCACTCTCCACCAGTGAGGTCAGCACAGATCCCTTCCACCTCCCTGCCCCCACCCTTTCCTAGTCACCGGTAGAAGTTATGCATTTTCTTGCAGTGCAGAGACATGCTGAGCATGGAGATTTGGTACTTTCGCTGCTTTGTGTTTAGCAATCATTTGGGTGCCTTATGGTTCCCTTTGGCCAGTTAAGCCTCATGCCACCTGCTAATGTATTATCCTGGTTGACAAACAGTTCTGATTTGCCCGAGACCACCAGAAGAGCTTGTGCCAGGTCTTTTGATTTCTTGCACTGTAACTACTGGGGTGCACTGAGTCCATCCTCCACGGCAAGGCCCTGGCACCCTTGGGACATACAATAGATAGGTCATACGACAGATAAGGAGGCTCCTCCAGTGGCACAGTAGATAAGGTACCTGCCTTCAGAGGTCAAGGGCTCAAGCCCTGCCCCCAACACCATCCTGGAGACAGGATAACCAGCAACAAGAGCTTATGGTCTGACTGCAGGGATTCCAGGGGCCAAATTGCAACTGTGCCTTGCCACAGCCCAGTCAGGCATTGAGACGGACACACAAAGATTAAGCAAACAGCATTACAGCCCCTTCCCACCCCAGCAAAAAAGTATCCCAACATGCTTGGAAGCCAGCTACCATCTATACAGGTAAATGCAAATGAACAGTGCAGGCAATCCACCCATCGTATCTGGAAAGGAGGGAGCAGCGACAGGAGAGGCAGGGCTCATCTACAGTAGAAGTGCCACATGCACACAACAGTGCTCTTGGGGACAACACACTGCGCTGACAGGAGAGAGCCCGCTCACTGCATAATAAATCCACCTGCACAAGAAGAGGAACCTGGGTTGCTGGGTGAAGTGCTCCTGCCAAGAGAGCTGTCCAAACCATCCATGTAACCTACCTCACCCCCAGGAGCAGCAGCAGAGCAGACTTGGCCTCAGACATGGGAATGAGTCAGCTGGAACATTAGCCAATGTCTTGACACTCTTGGCAAAGGGGTGAGGAATTGTCCTTGCTGTATCCCAGCTCTGTGTATTGTACTCTGCCTCCCTAGAAGTTCCCCCTACTCCTATTTCTGCTGGTTATGGTATTCTTCCACTGTAGGCCTCAACCACTATCAGATGTCCATGTGCACGCAGCATGCGTTCCAACCCAGAGATGGCTGCATCTCCATGGTGGGCAAAGTGAAACCCTAAATATCCTGAACCCACTACACTGGCACATTTGGCTGGCCTAGCTCCCGTCCACGAATCTCAATGGCCTTCTCAATGAAAGGCGATTTAGAAGTGCAGATCGCTGTATCGGGACAAACATGCAATAGTATCGACTTTCACATTAGAGTCCCAGTATTAGAGAAAGCGCAGAACTTAGCCCCTCCTCCCTTAACAGTCGAGATGAAAGGGCATCTCTTTGGGTGTAGCAGCACAGGATCTAAGCTAAACAGTTTGGATTTTAATCTGCGGCGATCAGCTTTACATTAACACTTTAATTGCGTCTCAATCATTGCTACATATTCATTATTTAAACATTCATTCCTATGTTGCTTTTCATAGCTTACATCACCACCACATGGGATATTTTTGATGTAGGTCCTTGATTGCTGCACAGTAGTTTCTAGCTGCATTCCCTTCCTAGGATCAACACTTTGTGATAGGACTTAAAAGCTACAGTGTGTTAATCTGGGGGACAAAACTCAACAGCTTCTGAGTGAGAGACCCAATCTCCCAAGGTCTGGAGTGCAGTAGATGGAGGGGTTGGGGAAGAGGAAGAAAACAAACAAACAAACAAAAAATTCTGGGGGGCAAGTGTCCCGAATTTTTGTAAAACAGTATTTTTTCCATGTAAATTGTCAACATTCTGAAATTCAAAAGATTTCAGCCGGCCATGTATTTGATTGGAAGACAGGGGAAAGTTGTGCAAAGTTTTTGCTGAAGCTTTGAAATTCCAACAATTGCAAGCAGCTCTTGTGTGCTCACTGGCCTAAAAGCGAGGCAGATGCTAGCCGCGCAGAGGAGAAGGGATATGCTGCACCATCCAAGGGCCTGGCAGATTCAGAGCTCCATTAGTATCATCTAGTTAAAACATGCCCAAACAGAACAGACTCCTGGGCTCCATTCCTACCTCTGCCCCCAGCTTGCTCCGCAGTCTTGCAAGCAGGATAACTTGCAGTGCCCCTGTTCCACCTCCACCCCCTCGCTATAAAAAAGGATAATACCCAGCAGGGATGTTGGGAGAAGTGTGTAGGTGTAGCTGTCGCGGTTCCAGGATATTAGAGACACCAGGTGGGGGAGATTATCTTTTTTATAGAACCAACTTCTGTGAGTGAAAGAGAAATTCTGAGCCATACAGCTGGTATTCCAAGTGCTACAGCTAAACACAAGATGGGACAGATTGTTTAGCAAAGTAAAAAGTCTCAGAGGGGTAAGTAGCCACGTTATGCTAAAACAACAGTAGTCCTGTGGCACCTTAGAGACTAACAAAAATATATAGGATCATGAGCATCTGATCAAGTGGGTTTTTACCTACGAAAGCTCATGATCCTCTATATTTGGTAGTCACGAAGGTGCCACAGGACCACTCTGTTATTTTTAGCATAAGTAGTTAGCATATATTCCAAGGGATCATTCAAGATAGACATTAGAGTTATGGATTACTACAATTCACATCACACTGTTTTTGTCCTGTGACTGCAGAAGTGTTTAGAGACCCCTCTATCTTGAGTAGTCCCTTAGTAAACGGTCTGTTCCACCTTGCACTTAGCGGTGAGGCTAGGAGTACCTCTCCCAGACCTGAAAAGAGAGCTCTGCCAGATCAAAACAGAAGTTAGTCCAGTAAAAGGTGTTACCTCACCCACCTTGTCTCTCTAGTGTGTCTAAGTCTCAGAGAGGAGTAGCTGTGTTGGTCTGTAACTTTAAAAACAAGGAGCAGTCCTGCGATACCTTCAAAACTAACAAATATATAGGATCATGAGCTCTCATGGGCAAAACCTACTTCTTCAGATGAGCTGGAAGCTCAGTGTTTCTTTCAGAGTTTCTAAAACAGAGACACATACCCCTTGAGGTAAACAGAGGTCTTCCAGGGGGTACATCAACTCATCTAATTATTTGGTCTAGATTTACAACACTAGTGAAATCCATACAAATTAAAATTTAATACAGTAACTTGTTTACACTGCTCTATATTCAGTCTGTTTGACAAGTAAGTACAATATTTATACTACAATTGATTTTATAATTATATGGGAAACATGAGCCAGTAAGCAATTTTTCAGTAATAGCATGCTGTGACACTTTTGTATTTTTAAGGTCTGATTGTATAAAAAGGGGTACAGTGGTCTGGAAAGTTTGAGAGCTATTCTTCTAAAGCATTTTGCAACCTCTCACCTTTTCCTTTAGTGTCCTCTCTCTTTACTGCCATGATATTGTTCATGTTGCTCATGTCTGTCTAGTATATTAAGACTGTAAATGCTTCAGGACAAGGACAGTCTGCTACTCTGTACAGCACCTAGCCAATGGTGAACATTTTGACAGATCCTTAGGCACTGCAATTAACAAGATCAATAATAATGTCCGAGAAGCACCAAATACAGTATTCACAGCACTTCAGAATCTTACACAGTGACTGCTCCTCTAGGACTCCCAAACCCATCAGAAAACTAGTTTCAAATCCCAAGCTCCTCCATTAACAAACAAACAAAAAAAAACCCCCAGCAATGTATTTTGAATACTCCCTAGCAGAGATCAAGGAAGAGAAAGCTGCCTGCCCATCCTCATCCAGATCTACAAGAGACACAAAAGTTTTCTGCACAATGAAGTTCTGTTCCCACAGGATTCAGTTCTGCCATCTTCAAAAACAAGCACAGCGGATGGACACAACTGAGGTCTCTTCATGTAACTACTGGACCTTATTAGAGAGACAAGAATGATGAAAGCCATGTGCAACGAATCACTCAGCTGGCACTTGGGTATTACATCATCTATTTCCTGCTCTAGTAGCGACCTGCTACCTAGCTTTACTCCTTTCTGTGCCTCAGTTTCCTCTCTCAACCTCATATTTTTAGGCTGTAAAGTTCCTGCACACATCTTCAAACTATGTAACTCACAAGGTGCCCAGATGGGGCCAAACAATTAAGAGTGCATGAAAACCAGGTAGAGAAATTGCACAGGGCTCATCAACACAGTCTATTGTATTATTTACTCTTCTTATCTCCACCTGCCTCTTCCCCGTGTTTGTTTACCCCCTTAAATAAAAGAAGAGTTGGTCACCTTTTCGTCTGCTGAACTTTCTCAGGGCCCTCAAACCCAAACTCAAGAAGGCTTTTAGTTACTGTATTGTCCTCAGTACCCCGGGAGGAGCAAGGTACATTGTAAGTTCTTGGGAGCACCAATTTGTGCGCCATTCAGATGGCACCATCTTAGCAAAAGGAGGCGAAGACCATTTGGAGGGTCCTGCACTGCAGATTGCTGAATACCAACCCTGAAGAGGACAGCTGTGCCTTAAGGTAGCAGAATTCCCTGCCCAAGAGTCAAGTGGGAGAAAGGGCCATTTCAAACTCAAGGGGGTTGAGCATCTCTATTTAAAGTTTAGCCATTAAAGAGTCAACGGAGGTGTCTGTAAGCCAGGGGGAGCAGACTCGCCTCCCTCACATCACCCTTCGGAGGAAAAAGGGGGAGAGAAGGGAATCTTTTTCTTAAACTGGAGGTTAAAGAAAATCTTAATGCATGGTGCCAGGTTGTTACAAGTGTCTCATCTGTATTAAAGACAGGAAATTAAACCAATAATTAAACATGGAAAGTCGAGGTTGGGAAACTCCTTTTGCAAGGGGAAGCAGTAGCTAGTTATTTTAAATTCTGCTTCCACTTCTCTGTCAACTTCAGAAGGGGCTGTTCTCTCCAAAGTCAGTAAGAATCGGTCTTAGAAGGTCTCTATCCTCATTAGCGAGCCACCCATCCCCTGCAGCCTCCTAACGTGAGACTACTTCGTTTACCCCCGGGGGGGGGGGGGGGTGACAGGCCCACAGCTTGGGACATGTCTGTACTTGCGCCCTCTTCGCCCAACAGCAAGCCAAATGGAAACTCTGATTTGCCTCCAATGACCGAGAAAAGTCGAGAAGAGAGGGGAGAGCGAACTCGGTTCGCTGCACATGCCAGACGCTGCAAAACTGTTTGCCCATCGGATCTAGCATTCACCGGCCCAGGGAATGCGCCGATATTCGCCACCGGTATGAGCAACCTCACGCCCCCTCGTCGCATCCCATTTCTCTGCGGCTGATGCAACGGGAGTAAAAGTGTACTGTTAAGAGTCCCTTACGCGACCAGGCTGGATCTGGAGCGCCGCCCCCTTCCCAAATCGTTTAGACTGGGGAAAGTAAACAGCTCCGAAGTTACAGACCAGGGCAGGAGAGAAGAGAAAACTGGAAAATAAGCAAACCCCCTTCCGAAAAAAGGGTGTGTGTGTGTGTGGGGGGGGGTTCCCCCCTTGCCATTACCTCCTTATTCCTCAACTCGCCACATCCTTCGCAGGGCAAGTAGCTCGGGATGCCCGTGCAGCTGCAGCAATCGGAGTCTGCAACGATCATGGTGCCGCCTGGGGTGGGGAAGGACTCGGCAGACGTGGGGCGAGCTCCGCACCAGCGCGCGGATCCGGTTATCTGTCCGGAGGGTGAAGGTGCATAGCGGGTCGGGCAGCGCCTGGGCACGTCAGTTTCGCGGCAGGTGGGCGCCCCGGGGTTCCACGGCAGAACGTCCGAAGGTGGCCGCGTTCTGGAACGTCCGGGCGCATCAGGGTTCTAGAGCGCCGCGGAGCCAGCCGCCCCGCAGAACCCGCTCGGCCGCACGTAGCACCCACTCGCGACTCGCTCCCAGCTGCCCTCTCATAAAGGTCTAGGCGGGGAAAACAGCTGCCCGCGGCGGCCCACTGGCCCAATCACCTCGCAGGAGGAGGAGCGTCCTCCAGCGCTCGGGCTCAGCCCCCTAAACTTCTCCTCCAATAGGGAAGGACAGAGCCGCTGGGGATTTTGGGAGTGCTAGTTTCAACCGCTGTTTACTTTGGGGCAGACGGAGACCTCCTGGGAAGAGAAATGGGTGCAAGGGCTAGGAACCCGGCGGTATGAATGCAGCAGAGGCACGCACCCCCCTTCCCCACGGGGTTTTCTTTCTTTTTTTTTTTAATGGAGAAACATACTGAGATAGAACTTGATCCTTCGTGGGGGAGGGTTGCAGTGGCTGAGAGAAAATTAGGCACAAGGAGAAAAAGCCCTTGACGCTGACTCAAACTGTATATGAAAGGTCTTTCTGGCACGATCAAAATCTAGCGACCTATCTGGATACAGAGCTTAAAGTGGTTTGGAAAAGTGCACGTGTGTCTGTGTGTGTGTGGGGGGGGGAGGGGGTCATAATCTGGGAGTAAAAGTGCTTGACTTGCATCCCTCACTGACCTGAATCAATTTTTAAATCTCATTTTTTGGCCTAGTCTGGGACCCCTTCTCACCACCTCTGCACTTTGAGCGAGCACGTGCACACACACAAACAGACACACAGACACTTTCTCAGATCTATGGCTCTACCTAAAAATAACACAACTTGAAATGAAACCTAAGTCTTACCTAAGTGAACCTGCCAAACAGAGAGACTAAATAAATAAAGGAAATAATTTCGAACAAACATTAAGAGCACCTGGATGGTGCAAAACAACCAATCAGGAGCAAAACAACATAGAAATAAAAAAAGGTGATGTTGGGGGTTGGAAGATTACCCTGTTTAAAGAACATCTGTTCCCTGTAGATTCAAAGGACTGATTCTGGATCACAAACTCCCATTATGGGATTTCTGAACACACAGAGAAGAAATCTGCATAAAGGTTCCTGCATCCACTTGCCATTGTTCTTGTGCTGTCATTTGCACTAGTGCAAAGTGGATGTAAAATACTATTAGAACAGTAGTGCTCTGTTCACTTTTGCATGTGCGTAAATGGCAGCACAAGGTGTAGGCCAATGGAGAATCAGGCCCATTATCTATTAAAAGGAACACGAGGCCCACAAAGGAAATTAACATTCACACATACTGGGCCCAATTCTCCTCTTACATCAATTTACACCAGGCTGGATTAAAGCCTCACCTACGTTTAACACTTGTAGGGCATAGCTTTGTCAGACTGGGGTGTGAAAAAAACACACCACCTAGTGACACGTGCTGACAAAATGCTCAGTGTAGGTGCAGCTACCCTGACAGAACAGTGCTTCATCAGCACAATTAATGTTCAGGGAGATAATGGAACAGTGCCTGTTGGGGCGGGGGGTTACAACCAATAAGATTATGGGGTAATAGAAGAGAGGAAGTGGGGAATCCAGGACTGGAATAAAAGGGGGACTTGCAAGTCAGCATCGTGGGTTCCTTGTCCCCTTATAGCCCTTCCCTATAGCTTCCTCGGCTATCCTGTGTCCCAATCATATTGAGTTATATTTTTTGATGTACCCTTGAGACTGGGTAGAGATCACCCCATATCCCTGGTCCTTTCTGTGTCTTAGACACAGCTTATCATTCCTACAGTAGTGCACAGATCTTCATAAGCAACACACAAGGCCAGACAACTGGCAGCATTATGAATGGAGCTATGCTGGAGATGAACTTGGTCTGTTATTTCACTGAATAATCAATCAGAAAGCGCAGTGCCAAATTCTGCTCTCTGCTACCCTGGCGCAGCCCCCATTGATTTCCACCCCCGCTGATTTGAATAACAAACACCACATTTCTACAAAAGAGAGAGCCCCAGACAATAGTGCCGAGAACAATCTGCTTTGGCGTCAAGAGCCACACATGGCAAAGTCCAGAAAACAGAAGTAGCTGCGCAAACAGGTCTGTATTTGCCTGGCAACAGCCTCCTCCGGCTCCAATCCAGAACGCCTGCCAGTTTGGTGAAAATGTCTTTGCACCTTGGCTGAGTGGTACGTCCCAGGACAGCCAATGGACAGGCGGCTCAGGAAGGGATGGCAGAGTGTGGTTGGCTGAGGCTGCAGGCGGCTCAGCCAGTCCCTGCAAGGAGCAGAACAAAAGGGAAAGAGGAAGCTTGCAGTGGCAGCTTACATACAGTCAAACGGATTTTTTTTCCCTCTGGCTGATAGATCAACCCCACATGCAACTAGTGTTATTTTTAGCAGCGTTGTGCGATTGCAGCTTTACTGCAAAACTCTGGCTTGACGGTGTTCTGTGGCCTTCAACCACTCTTCTGTGCAGAGACCCCAGTTTGCCTTCCATTCCCCCGCAGACCTGGGCATGGTGCAGCTCAAGTCATTGTAGCAAAGTGGATTCCTTAAGCATTTGACCAGGGCAGTCTGGGAGGCCAGGTTTGTGTAAATCCATTGGGGCCAACTCTTTCCGTGTCACTCTAGGGTTTAAAACTCCGGAGAGGCCAAACAGTGAGGCAAGAGCCTTTGTAATGTGCTATTCTTAATGGCACATGATTTGAGATGAAGACCGACCCACATCCTCCCAAATTCTGAGGAAGGATGGGCCCGTCCTTATAATGGTCCCAACGCAGAACCAGGGCTGCAGATCTCCCAGCTTGGGCTTATTCTCAGTCCCAAATCAGAACCACTGAATCTCTCAACAGCCTGAGCTTTGGCAAAATTTGATTCGAGCCTGGAATTCAAATGCAAACTCCACCATGCAGGCCCCCATTTCTCCAGGCAGCAAAGTACCCGGCAGAGGCAAAGCATCGCTCCATGAACAAATTGCACATTCAGACATTCTTTCTCCCCCTGCATCACATCCTGCCTCACCACTTACCCCTGGACAGAGAAGGTGTAAAGTGCACCGTGCGTTCCCGTTGCACACACACTTTTCACAGATAAAAATGGTACGTGAGGTGGCGCGGCAGGGCAGAATCAATGCCCCTCATACCCGGGGTAGCTCAGGCGGCAGAAGGGTGATGTTTCCTCAGGGGGAGATCGGACCCATCTCAACACACTGTGCTCTGCAGATCTCATACCCTTGCTGCTCTCCTGGCTGCTTTGCCAGCCAGCCCCTGCCAAGCCTGGGCAGCGTGGGTGGGTAAGAGGAGGGGGCACCGCCGGCTCTCAAACCATCCTCTCCTCTCGGAGCCTTCCCACCAGCTCCCAGCGACTATCTACCCATGATTCACCCCCTCCACCGTCCTGCAAGGCTGTACATGCAGCAAAAGTCAAAGGCTGGAGCAGCTTCTCCTGGGCTCACTACCCCCCGCGCAGGGTCACAGAAGGAGCCTTGTGTGGCCTGTTGTGACCAGCTTGGCTGTTTGTCAGGAGCCCAGGAGTGACAGATGCCTTGAGCAGCAGCTGGGCGTGGGGGGACGCTGAGGCAATTAGCACGGAGGCTGAACGCTAGGACCCTTGTACACCCGGCCACTTGGACAAAGCTCGGAGCAGCAGCAGGTCGGGATGCAGCCTGTTCCCTTGAGCTGCTTCCCCTTTTAGCCTGGTTAATGAGGGCACGCATCTCCATTCTTCTCCCCGCACAGCCTCCCGGGCCCCAGGAGCTGTTACCAGGGGGGGAAAAGGGCAGCTCTCCCCTCTGATTGGCTGGCTCCCACAGCTCCCCCCTCCCCTACAAGCAGCCCCATAACTCGCCTGGCTGAGATGGACACTTCCTCACCCCTGGCAAGCAGAGCAGCCTCCCTCCCTCAGGGACTTCCCAGCCCGGCTACCTACAAGCCCCCGAGGTCCCGCTTTTAAAGGGACAGGACTGTATTTAAGGCCCCCTGCGGGTGTCCCGACTTTTTCTTTAAAAAGGGCAGGTTGTCCCGTATTTTCTGCCTCCTCCCCCATCACAGCTGGTAGGTCCTGCTGCTGGCGGACCCCTACTCGCCTGCCGCCCACCCACAAGCAGGGAGGGGGCTGGGTGTGCAAGACTGGTGGGTGAAGCGGCAGCGCACGGGGCGAGGCCCGTCCTCCTGCTGGTCCATCAGCGCAGCCCTGGTTGTGTGTCGGCTCTGGAGTGGCGGGGGGAAGGGGGGGAGTGATTTCTAACCTGCTCCCACCCTGAACCTGCGGGGGCTTAGCACCCTCTTCTCCTGCCCCTCCCCCACTGCCCTGGGTCTTGCCCCCAAGGAGTGCAGAGCCATCCCCTAAGCACCCTCTCGTGGCTGAGGCACCTCCCTGGCCAGGCTCCGTGGCTGCAGAAGGCCCTGCAATTAGGTTCCCACAATGCAGGGACACATTACAGGAGGCAACTGGGCTATATCAGTGGCCAGCAGGTGTTAGCTGCCTTGCAAGGGGATGCGGGCAGGAAGGGATGAGCTTTGCAAAGAACGGGCCAGGTCATCCCTCCTCCCTCCCTCCCACGGCTAGAAGCAGCTCCCATCCCTTCCCTCCTACAGAGTGTCAAAAGGGGGGTACTGGCCACATTGTGGTGTGAACCCTGGTGGAAATCTGGGGGAGCATGTGACCATGCATGCCCCCCGCCAAGTGTTGCCTTGGGCAGATGCAGCACCAGGTACCGGGCAAGTTGGGTCCATTGAAGGGAGCTCAGCCAGAGCTCAGTCAGGGAGGAAAGTGCTGGGCAGGGACGATTGGCTGGTTTTTCAACCCTCCCCCCAATATGAGATAAGAGAACAGGTGTGTGTGTGTCACCTCTCTCCATGTGTGTCTGTGGGAGTGCTTGGGGGGGGGTGTCACCCTCCGTGGGAACTCTGAAGCCTTAAAGATAAAGTAAATACAAAGAATCCGACTCTGCAGTGTTTATTTTTAATGGGGCTCAGTCAAGTCAACTTAATGTGCATTTGAACTGCATAGTTTTGAGTGACTGCCACTGAGCTGGATTGAATAGGAGTAATTTTACCAGGTGTCTTGTATGCAGCATCAGGAAATACGGTCACCCGACCCAGAGGGAGAATGTGGGGTTTAGTGACTGGAGAATAGGACTCCCTGCCATTCCTGGCTCTGCTATTGATGTGCTGTGTGGCCTTGTGCAAGTCACTTGCCTTTCTGTGACTCAGATTCCCCATCTGTGACACAGGGGTGGGACCCTTTGCTGCACAGAGCAGGGTGAAGCTTCATTCACCAATCTGAGAGCCTCTGGTGGAAGGTGCTGTACGGGGCAGCGTGTTTTCATGACAGCTCATCAGGCAGAGTCCCAAAGCACAGGTACACTGACTAGCCAACAGCAGCAGGAAGGGTCTTTGGGGCAAACCCCCTCCTCTGGAGAAGAGCTCCAGGATCATTAATATCCATCCGGAGCAGACAAGATGTTTCATTTTAACAGCTCACTCCCAACACCCCCCTATAGGGAGCCCCGAGAGTGCTGTTTGCCTGCCACACAAGCATGGTCAGGCTGAGATTTGAACTTCTGGCTCCAGGAAGTCTGGATATTGCAAGCCCCAGGCTTAGGCTGCTAAGTCTCCCTATTGCCTAAACACAAGGTGCCCTGGAAGGGGGAGGAGATTGGCCAACTGGTTTTTGTGCATGGAAGCGCACAGAGCTGCATTGTACCTGAAGATCAGGACGCAATATGTTGCCATGCCCACCTGCAAACACAAGATCAGGGCCACAAATCGTGGGTTTGCTCAAATTGAGCCTGTCAGCTTTGAGCCTAACTCTGCTCTCCCACCCTGTGCAAATCAGGAGTGACCCCACTGAAATCAATGGAGTAAACAGAATGAAAGATCAGAATTGGGATCTTTGGTCTTACTTGGCTCTATGCTCCCTCTGTGACCCTGAAGCCTGCCTGCTCTCCACCCTGTCCTCCTCACACCGCACCCCAAGCGTTTCATATTTGGATCTTTGTGGTGCAAGAGCCTTCTCCTCTGCAACTCCTCCTGATTGCTCAAGCACCTCTATGGCCCCTATAATACTGATCTCTGTGGCAGTGATTCTTGCCTACTCCTACCCCCTGCTTTCTCCATCTCTTATTGGCTTTAGGACCAAGTGCACAGGCAAGTCTTCTCACATGGGGGGGGGGGGAATCTCCTCTCAGCTGCAGCCTCCCAGGATCATAACCTCTCACTGCTACCTTCTGCCACCCCGCTTGTTTATTGCAGCCACTTGTTGGGTCTCATCCTCTGGTTAGACCAGTGATGGGCAACCTAGGCCAGTGAGTGGCACGCATGAGTGACCCTCCTTCATTGCAGCAGGTGGCAACCTCCTTGGCACCAAGATGGTCTCCCAGGATTGGGTAGTTCTGCTCACTGCAAATGTGTATCTAGAATTTGAGGGATGTGCCAACTGAACCATAGCAGCACCTTGGCTGGATTCTGAGGCAGTCAGTGCTGTGTGCAATCAGCACGCACCTCCCTTAACTTCCCCCAGCTTTGCATGTGTGTGACTTTAGTAGTACTGGTGGGAAAAAAATATATGTGAATGGAAACCAGCAGAATCTGGCAACCCTGCACCTGGGGCCACACTTAGAACCCCAGTGGGTTGCATGTGGCCTGTGGGCCGCCAGATGCCCACCACTGGGTTAGCCTGTAAGTCGTTAGGCATCAGGGACCATTTTAGTTATGTGTAAATACAGCACCTAGCACAACGGGGTTGGGGCCTCCAGGTCCCCTGGCCTAGAGACTGTCACCCAGTGTGCTGATCCCACCTGCCTGCCCTATGGGATGCCCCACCACCCTGTCTTGCTGGGCCAAAAGTTCTAGTCTCCTCCATCAAAGGCACAGAGTTGGGATAACAAGAGAAACGCATCACAGACACTGAACCTGTTCAGCACTGGAAGTGCTCAGTTACATGGACTTGCTAGCACCCAAGCGCACAACCCTCAAAAAGGACCAAACCCCCAAATAAATCTGTGTAAAAGTTTTACACAGAAAAAAATCATAAGATTCACTCTCTTTACCAATGAAAGAGATGCACGGCCACGGCTGCTCACCCTCCCTCAAGTAACAATAATTACACTGGGTTTGATAATAAAGAAAAGTGTTTTATTAAGTATAAAAAGGATTTAAGTGATTACAAGTGAAAACAGACAGATCAAAACAAGTTACTAAGCCAAAAGAAACAAACATGCCAATTAGGTCTAGGACATGAAGATAAATTGTTATAGATCATCTCATCCTCCTCCTTATTTCAGTTAAAATCGTTCAAGACAGAGCTAGGTTCAAGACAGGTTTAACAGCTTCTTGTCCTCAGAATCCTTTGTTCTCGGGTTTCTTCCTATGTATCCTTTTAGGGTGGAGAGGCCATTCCAAAGGTTAGCTGAAGATGAAGTTGATTGCTTCCCACTCCTTACATAGAATTTCCTCAGGGTGGAAACCCTTTGTTTAACCCTGCCCTATCCCCATGGAAAAATACCAGATTCAAGATGGAGTCTGGCACCCGGTGGCATAGTCACATGTCTTTGCAGGACCAACCACAGTTTGGGCTTACAGGAAAAACAACACTATTCACAGATTGTTGTCTTGAGCACTGGGCCATTAAGTTCCTTAAGCACCACAAATGGCTCTCACTAGAAATTCTAGATTAATGAGCAGGTTTACACTTCATATTTCTAACTTCACACATGAGAATGATTCATGCACACAAAGTGAATATACACAGTCTGGAGATCACAGGCTCTTGAACGATAGGTTACTTACCTGTTTTGCATGAATCATATCTGAGTTATGCATATTCATATTCAAAAACATATTTCCATAAAAATATGGAGGCAAAGTGTCATACACACCACTAGCAAAGTGAGCAGAAGAAGTAGGGCAGGTCCTGCAGGTTCGTTCCATCCCCAAACCACCACTGGAAACAGAGCTCTGGGCTTGGCTGAGGAACTGCACAGCGCATGGAGGAGAGCAGGGCTTGGTTTGTGGGAGGCCAGACAAGATTGCCTCCAAAGCTTTCCGGGGGCTAATGACACAGGTTCTTGCTTCCTTTCTCCACGAGTGCTTATGTTGGGACAGGCACAAAAATCCAGCGAGGAAGCAACAGAGTCAGCCTGATATAATAGAATCATAGAACACTAGAACTAGAAGGGACCTCAAGAGGTCATCAAGTCTAGTCCCCTGCACTCATAGCAGGATCAAGCACTGTCTAAATCAGTATTTCTTAAACTGTGTTCCGCGGCACACCGAGGCAGTTAGAGGTGTGCCGCAGAGAACAGAATTCAAAATGGCTGCCCTTAAAGGGGCAGGCGACCTTTTTTCCCCCCCTCATAGAATACTAGGACTGGAAGGGACCTCGAGAGGTCATCGAGTCCAGTCCCCTGCCCTCATGGCAGAACCAAATACTGTCTAGACCATCCCTGATAGACATTTATCTAACTTACTCTTAAATATCTCCAGAGATGGGGATTCCACAACCTTCCTGGGCAATTTATTCCAGTGTCTGACTACCCTGACAGTTAGGAACTTTTTCCTAATGTCCAACCTAAACCTCCCTTGCTGCAGTTTAAGCCCATTGCTTCTTGTTCTATCCTCAGAGGCTAAGATGAACAAGTTTTCTCCCTCCTCCTTATGACACCCTTTTAGATACCTGAAAACTCCTATCATGTCCCCCCTCAATCTTCTCTTTTCTAAACTAAACAAACCCAATTCTTTCAGCCTTCCTTCATAGGTCATGTTCTCTAGACCTTTAATCATTCTTGTTGCTCTTCTGACCCTCTCCAATTTCTCCACATCTTTCTTGAAATGCGGTGCCCAAAACTGGACACAATACTCCAACTGAGGCCTAACCAGCGCAGAGTAGAGTGGAAGAATGACTTCTCGTGTCTTGCTCACCACACACCTGTTAATGCATCCCAGAATCATGTTTGCTTTTTTTGCAACAGCATCACACTGCTGACTCATATTCAGCTTGTGGTCAACTATAACCCCTAAATCTCTTTCTGCTGTACTCCTTTCTAGACAGTCGCTTCCCATTCTGTATGTGTGAAACTGATTGTTCCTTCCTAAGTGGAGCACTTTGCATTTGTCTTTATTAAACTTCATCCTGATTACCTCAGACCATTTCTCCAATTTGTCCAGATCATTTTGAATTATGACCCTACCCTCAATAAATTTCCTCCGACCGTCTTTTTTCTCAACTTTCCCCCTGACCCTTTTCCCCCCCAACCTTTTTTTTTGGGGGCTCAACAAAAAATCGTTGGTGTTCCTCAAAAAAATATTATTGTTTGGTGTTCCTCGGTCTTAAAAAGTTTAAGAAACACTGGTCTAGATCATCCCTAACAGATGTCTATCCAATCTGCTCTTAAATATCTCCAGTGATGGAGATTCCACAACCTCCCTAGGCAATTTATTCCAGTGTTTAACTACCCTGACAATTAGGAAGTTTTTCCTAATGTCCAACCTAAACCTCCCTTGCTGCAATTTAAGCCCATTGCTTCCTGTCCTGTCATCAGAGGCCAAGGAGAACAATTTTTCTCCCTCTTCCTTGTAATACCCTTTTAGATACTTGAAAACTGCTACCATCTTCCCTCGCAGTCTTCTCTTTTCTAAACTAAACAAGCCTAATTCTTTCAGTCTTCCCTCATAGCTCATGTTTTCTAGGCCTTTAATCATTTTTGTTGCTCTTCTCTGGACCTTCTCCAATTTCTCCACATCTTTCTTGAAATGTGGTGCCCAGAACTGGACACAATACTCCAACTGAGGCCTAGTCAGTGCAGAGTAGAGCAGAAGAATGACTTCCCATGCCTTGCTCACAACACTCCTGTTAATGCATCCCAAAATCATGTTTGCTTTTTTTGCTACTGCATCACACTGCTGACTCATATTCAGCTTGTGGTCCACTATGACCCCTAGATCCCTTTCTGCCGTACTCCTTCCTAGACAGTCACTTCCCATTTTGTGTGTGTGAAACTGATTGTTCCTTCGTAAGTGGACTACTTTGCATTTGTCTTTATTAAACTCCATCCTATTTACCTCTACAGTATCTCTACAAGCGGCCTCTCAACCTCCCTGCTTTCATTGATTGATTGACCTTTCAGGCTGCTGTGGCAGATGGCCACCTGGTCTCCCATCAGTGTGGTGGTACCTCGCACTCAGAACCTGACTTAGCGACGTGCCGTGTCTTGCATGAGGCCAGCCTCCACGCCTGCTTTCCAGGGCACCTCTGTGTGGTACTATCCCGCTCTATGGCCACCTCTCACTACACAGCACCAGGCATTCTGCTCCACATGGACCATGGCGTTGTGTCTGGCAGACACACACCAGACATGTTTGCATGGAAACACTGGGGCATCTAACAGGCTCTTGCCAGCTCTGTCATTGGATCTCCTGTGAGGAGTCCAGGCATGGAGTGTAGATACGTGGGAAATACTACAATAGGAGTAACCATTAATGACCATGAGGTGCATTGTTTGCAGAGCCACCCTGTCAGGGAAAGAGAATGTTTCACGTGTGGTATATTTTCCACTGCTTTGTGGAGCCCTGGGTCATTAGCTAACCGGTCAATGGGGTGGCTATTCCCTGAGCATCGGGTATGGGACATCTAGACTCACTGGAACCAGGGGTTCAAATGATGCTGCCCTGGACTGACTCAGCCTTTTATCTGGCAAAGGCTGACAAGTGGAGTCATGTGGAATTCACTGTGCACGTGTGATTTTCCAGGTGCTGCCTTAAACCCAGGTTCCACCCGCCCTGCCCAGACAAGATCCGGTGAGGTTTCTGATCAGAGCAAGAAGGTTTCCTCTGGGAGGGGAGGGGAGGAGTTTGGCCAGAATTTTACCCTGACCATTTTTCTGTGCTCTGCCTGCAGCTTCTCACCCCAGAAAACTTCAGTGGTGGGAGAAGGGATCTTGGCTGTATAGGGACAGAGTGGGCCTGGCTCTTGTCAGGGGGAGGACGTGAGGAATCTCTCCCCCCCATGCAGGAGCCAGGGACATTTGCACACTTTGGGCATCTATAGCAAAGACTGCTGCAGGCTAGCAACCCTAAAAGAAGAGAGAGAGGGAGTAGGGATGTAACCGATAAGATAAAGCTTATCGGTTAATGCTATAGACTACATGCATTTCCCTCCTCCCCCTTGCCAGTACATTTTTTAGCAGGCTGGCCAGCAGCCCGGCTCTGTTCTGGCTCGTGCTGGTTCCAGGAGCCCAGATCTCCCCCCAGACAGGGGCTGCTGCCACCCCATGCTGCTGCCTCTTAATCACAGGCAGCAGCACAGGGCGACAAGCAGCTGGTCCGCGAGGGGAGCTGGTTTTTAAACTGTCTCTCCTCATGGACCAGCTCCTGCCTGGCACCCTGCGCTGCTGCCTCTGATACAGAGGCAGCAGCACTGAGTGGCAGGGGGCTCCTCAGGAGTGAGGCTGGAGTGCACTGGCTGCTGGCCCCACCCCTGGCAACTATAGAATAGTCAACTAACCGATAAGAATTCATGAGGTTAGTCGACTATTCAATTAACCGATATTTAACATCCCTAGGAGGGAGAAGGTGGAGCCAGGGCTCCCCCCCTCTGCCCCAACAGAAGCCGCTAGAGGAGCCCTTGCTACATCCTCGTCAGGGTGGGACAGTCACGATGCTCTGTAGGAGGCATCACACTGGGGCAACGTGGCTGTCCCGTGCCCTCAGCAGGAGGGGGTCTGAGCAGGCAGAGCAGAGCCGGTATCAGTTGTGAAGGCGCTAGAGAAATGCAGAGCGTTCTCACTGCAGGTGCAGGGCCCAGGCAGGAAAATGTCACCCGAGTAGGCTACAGGGGGGACAGACGCAGGCCGTGTGGCTGGCTTCAGGGGACTGGTTCAGCTGCAAGATCAGCCTCCACTCTGCTATGTGCTACACAGAGCGTCTCTCCTCGGAAGAGCTTAAACAGACAAGACAGGCAAACGTCAGATAAGGGAAACTGAGGCACAGAAGGGTGGGAGCGACTTGACTACGAAGACAGAACAGGTCAATGGTCAACCCAGGAAAAGAATCCAGGTGCCTGATTCACTAGCTCAGTGGATCCATCACTCAGTAACATGTCCTGTTTACACAGCATCTTTTATCTTGAAGAATATTGAAACACATTCTAGATTTCCAGAATTCACTTCACTCACCAGAGAAGTGCAACTGTCTCTGGGGCAGAACGCAGCAGCTGTTTAACAGCGCACAAAAACCACCACGCAAGCGTTTAGGACAGGAAACAACGGTCGACCCTGGTGATTTAATTCAGCAGAGACAGTGGCAGAGAACACAAAATACTTGAGACAAAAAAAATCTAATCACAAAATGTTGCAGCAAAACACCACCAGAGACCCGGCCTTGCTTGGGGCAGCTGCTCAGAGCCTACAATAGTTCTGAAAAGACAGGCTGCAGGCATGCAATTGCCTACAGAGGAGAACTTGTAACACAAGAGCCAACCCCCAGCTCCATAAGAAGCCCCCGATTAGCAGAGAAGCAGGACAGATTGAGCAAGGCCTGTTTGCAGCACATGCAAGCAATAAACTCAGCAATAAGGAGTGGCACCAGACACCCCTTCCCCTCCTCCCGCCGCTCCTTAGCCTGTGGTGATCCATCCACAGCCAATTACAGGCATAAAATCCGTCACCTGCAATCTCAGCAGTTTTCCCGGGCTGTTTGTGCTGCTTCCTCCCATTTACCAGCTGCTTTGGGCTGTCAGCAGCTTTGCCTGACTCACTGGCTTTGCTCTTTGCTTTACAGCAATGCAGACGAGCTTGGCAAAGGCCTGACCAATTCTCCGTTGCTACCCAGGAACAGAGTCCAGCAGCTTCTAACAGGCAGAGTGCAGCAGTCTTCACATACTGGTGCTCAGGATGGCGACCATGGGGCAGCCGTCCTGGACCCATCGCTAAAGCGTTGACTCATTCATCCCCACACGACCCCCGCTCTCTGGCATCGTTACCCCATGCTACAGAGAGAGACGCTGTGGCAAAGGGCTGCAAGTCACTGCCGGAGCTGGGCTTACAGTGCAAGACATCACGGCTCCCAGTCCTGTATTCATGCTGCTAGGTCACCACCCTTCGCTGCCACTGCCCTGGGCCCGTTCCATGCCCGTGGTGTGCCATCGCCTGCTGCCCTTCACCTGGCTGTCCAGCCACTTTGCCCCCTGTTGCACAGCAGCAGGTGGGACCAAGAATGGGACCAAGGCTGATGAGGGCAATCACAAGACTCTGGCTTCCTCTAGATCGGGGTGGGGAACTGCAGGCCCAAGGGCCAGATCAGGCCCCTGAGGCTCAGGGCCCCCCATAACATTGGAGAGCCTGTGCTGGCGCTCCAACCATCCCACCGCCTCCCCGTGGGGCTGGAGCACACAATCGATCAGGCTGGGCCCCCATAGCTCTGGTACGGGAGGGGAATGTGGGGAATGTCTTTCTCCTCATTCGGGGGCCACTGTGAGGGGTTTTTTCCTCCCCGCTTCTCACTTGTGTATAGCCCAGACCAATTTTTCTATGGGTCAGCGGCCCCCCGACTCAAAAGAGGTTCCCCAACCCTGCTCTAGATAAATGGTGGCAAGTGGATTAGTCTCCATGCTGACCCAGTCGCTGGCCTCCTTGCTGAGTCTGACAGGACGGGGCCAGCCACAAGGATGGGCTGAGTGGGAGGTGGACACGTCCTCTAGGCAGGGGCGGATGGGAGTTTTGCGGGGCCCAAGACAGCACAATTTCACGCATGCGCCACGGCCACAGCCGACAGGTAGTAGCACGTGCGTGGGGTCTATTGAAGCGCAGGGCCCGGGGCAGCCGCCCCACTCGGCCTGCCCTATATCCACCGCTGCCTCTAGGAACGGGAAATTTTGCCCACAGGGCACTTAGCCCTGGTGCCCTCTGTGGTGTGCGTAACACTGACTCGGCTGCCGTTTGGCATTCTTCCCCAGGGCCTAGGAAGCGAAGCCCCATCCGGTACTGCAGCTCCCCTGGGCCCTCCCATGGGCAGCCTGAAGCATCCGGGAGCGTTTCTCTGAGACCCCTCTACACAGGTAGCGCCTAGGGAGCCTGAGGAGATGCACCAGCACCTGGCGGAGACCCGCTGGGACACTTTCTGGCTCCCCCTTCACAGGCCCATTCTGGAGAGGGTAGGCCCGTTGAACGAGTTCATCAGCGCCTGCCCCAGAGCATCCATTGCTTCTTGTCCGGTCCCCTCTCCTTGGACGGCCAGTCCCACCATCTTCCAGGATCCAAATCCTTCGGGGCTGCCACTTCCTGCTTTCCCAGGGGAGGGACACTGGGCTGGGCTGCCGCATGCCCCCACGGCATCTCTAGCAGGCTGCACATTGGCCTCTGCCACTGTGGCACACGACCATGGGGATGCAAAGGGGATCTTGAGGAAACCAAGGCTCAGGGAAGATACAAAGTAGCTCCTCTGTCATCTGGGTGCTTGACGCCCCTGGAGTCAGCTGGAGCTAGCTCTCCAGGGCTGCCGGTGACCTTCCCCCGCAAGGAATTTCCAAATTTGCAGCTCTCAGCCCACTTCCTTATAACAGGCCACGCCCGTCCAGCCACCCTTTGCTCAGTACATCAGCCAGCTGGTTGCCATGTGCAGCCCCGGAGACAGGGTCCTTCCTCAGCTCTGCAAGAGGCGAGCTGCGTGTTCTGCAAAGCAAACACAGACCTGAGTCAAAGCTGTGCCTGGGCAGGCTGCAAAAAGCATCTTGGCTGATGCAACCTTATCACCCCGGTTACGGTGCCCGTATCGCCCTATGCCGAATATGGGACACCAAGGGGGTGGGGCCTGCCGGCGCTCGAGGCGTTAGCCCTAAGGGGGAAGGGGGCTGCTGGCGCTCGGGGCGTTAGCCCTAAGGGGGAAGGGGGCTGCTGAGGCTTGGGGCTTTAGCCCCACAGTGTGGGGGTGGAGGGGAACTGCCAGTGCTCGGAACTCCAGCAGCTGATGCTCCGAGTGCTGAGGGCTCCCTGCCCTCCCTTCCCCACTGCGGGGGATGAAGTTCAGCCCCACAGCATGCAGGGTGGGGAGGAGAGAGGATCTGCCAATGCTCAGGGCTTCAGCCACTGGAGCCCCGAGTGCCGGTGGCTGCCCCCTCCCCCGCCACAGGGGGAATACGGGATAATGTGCCCTTTTGAAGGGCACCGAGACACCAGGAGGAGGGCTTAAATAAGGGACTGCTCTGGTAAAAAACGGGACAGATGGTCACCCTGCCCCTCATCCATCTGGTAATCTGATCTGAGCCAAGGCTGCAGCTGTCCAGGTAGACCAGTGCCTGGAGAACCAGTGCAGGTGCCTTCTGGGCCTTGTAGTTCTCTTTGTGCAGCACGCTCAAGAGTGGAGAAGCAAATGCTCCACGTCCAGAACATGCCATGGGGAGACGCTCGCTCTCAGAGTAACGTCTCCCCACTTCCTCGGCAACCGCATGCCTCGAAGCACAGAGGCCTAATGCGATCCATGGCTGCACAGGCAGGGGAGGAGGGAGTCAGCGCAGCAGGGGGATTTTACCCTGCATAGGACCCTGGTGCTGGAATACTGCACAGAGCTCTGGCGACCACAGTTTAAAATGGGTGGACAGGGTGCAGTGAAGAGCCAAGCGATTGGCGGGCTGGAGAACATGGAGGGTTAGTGGAGCCGTTAAAAGAAGTGCATGAGAAGATCCAGCTGTACAGCAGCACAAAACGCACCTGAGGCCATGCAGCATGCTTAGGCATGAGTTCCTACCCATCACCCGGTTTGTTCCAGACATGCCAGGCACTTCCATTTCGAACTGGAGTCAAATGGAGCTGCAGATGCTCAGCACATCTGGAAAATCAGGCTGTAGGGCAGGGGTGAGGAACCTCAGGCCCAGGGGCCGAATGCGGCCCCCAGCTTGCCTGGATCCAGCCCCCAAGGCTTAGGGATTCCCCCCCTGCACTGGGGAGCCCGTGCTGGTACTCTAGCTCCCCTGCCACCCACCCACAGGGCTGGAGCACCCAAAATCTACTAGCCTGGGGCCCCCTAGGCTTTGGTGCGTGAGGGGAATGTGTGGAGTGTCTTTCTCCTTTTCAGTCAGGGGCTTCTCACTTGAGTGTGGGCCCCTGGCTGATTTTTCCTGTGGGTCTGTGGCCCCTGATCCAAAAAGGTTTCCCCACCCCTGCTCTAGGGCTTAGCTATCTTCGGGGTAGCTGGTATTGGTCCTGCTTTTAGCAGAACTCGGCCTCCTGAGGTCTCTTCCAGCCCTGGGATTCTACGATTCTACACTTGTATAACTACACTGACACAGCTGCACTGGCAGGAACCCTGACTGGAGACAGCCTACAGCAGTGGTCTTCAAACTTTTTTTCTGGTTACCCAATTGAAGAACATGGTTGATGCCTGAGACCCAGCGGGGCTGGGGATAAGGGCTTTGGGAGTGCAGGAGAGGACTGTGGGGTGGGGCTGGGGTGAAGGGTTCACACTGCTGGTTTCTGGTCAATGGGAGTGAAAAGCCCAGTGTGGGGAGCCCCATGGCCTTGCTGCCTAGGAGCCCGACCTGCTGCTGGCCACTTCCAGGGTGCAGGCTGGTGTCAGAACAGGTGGGATGGGCCAACAGTTTTCAAAGTGCAGGTTGTGACCCAGCCTTAGCTGGCCACCAGGGTCCCTAGGTGCTGAGCAAGGCGACCCAGGGCCTTACAGTCTGCGACCCAGGACTGGGTCACGACCCGCACTTTGAAAACCCCTGGTCTACAGCTGGAAAAGGGGTTCTGCGCTCATGGAACATCCCCAATGTAGACAAGGTTTGTGTGGGAGCTGTAAGGAGCAGCCAGAGGAAGGCTGACCCTCTGCTCTGGAAGCGTACCTGCTGCGCGTTACACTGGTGAGCACAGTGGAAGGCACTGCCCATGAAGCAGGCCATGCACATGTTGTGGGGCTGTTTTGCAGTCGGAGAGAAAGGGAACCTTGGCAGGGGTTCATCACGAAAGGCTCCCTAATGCCACTAGCAGGGTACGGCACCAGGTACACAGGTGGAACGCCGCATTGTTGACGGACGGCATTCTGCTAGGAAGAGACTTACAGATCAAAAGGCAGGGATGGACATCCAGGTGCCTGGTAGGTAGACGGGGCTGGGAACGAGGACTCGGGGGTTCCATTCCACTGTCTCCTCCTGTGGGCCATGGGCAAATCTTGTCCCCTCTCTGTCCTTCCCTGCCCCAACCTGTCAAATGAAGAGAACGTTTGCCCATCTCCTGGGTGAGTTCGAAAGCGGAATCATCTTGTAAAATGGTTTTGGGATCCTAGGTTAAAAAGGCAAAGTCGCCCAAACTTGTTGACCTTCAGGGCAGATTGCAAAACTCATTTGTTTGCTTGGGCTGTTAGGCAGTGCTCAAGGAATGGGAGAGGTTTTGTTTTCAGTTGGGAATTACCAGCTGGTCGAGCTAATTTACTTTTATTGTGAGCAAAGGCTGCTCTGCTACCAGGTGGTTATTCACGCGTGCAGCTGCAGTTCCACCTAATGGCCATGGCCAGAGTGCCCCGAGTTATAGCCAGCACGTTGCATATGTAAATGTGAATCATTATTAATAAATAATAAACTTGCACATTTCATCAGATGATCTCAAAGTGAAAAGGAAAATATCATTACCCTGTTTTACACATAGGGAAACTAAGGCATGAAGGGGCGGCATGCCCCAGGTCACTCAGCATGCTAGGGGCAGAGCCAGGAACAAAATGAATGTCTCAAGAGTCCTACTCCAGTGCACTAACCACTAAGCCACATGGTCTCCCTTATACATAGATGTACAATTGCAATGGAACTTTTGATTGACACGGGAGTTCATTCATGCCTCATACACAAAGCAATGCAATGCAATTAATGGTGATAGCAGGGCTCTCTCCCTTGCTCGGTTATTACAGATGGATTCTGCTCTTCCTTCTTGCCTTATTTGTTTCTGAAAAGGGTGGGTTTTATAATTTTGTTTTTAGGGCAGGAGGGGTCAATATGAGACTTATCTGCCAATGGTCTGCAAATGCTTGTCACTTTCTACCAAATAAATTAGAGAATCTTTTAAAAAAGCTTTGAAATAAAGCCAGCTCGTACCATAGGTGTAATGTTGAACATTAAATCTAGTGACTACATAGTTTTGGAGAAGGAAGCCTGGCTAGTAGACAGGAGCTACTCAATTCTTATTCAATCTGGGGGTGGAACTTTCCGAAGTGCCAAAGACTTTGAAGCACAAGTCCCATGAAATTTCCACTCTATGGACTGATCCAGTGGTTTTCCTCATGGGCTAATCCAGTGGCTTTTTTCCTCATGATCCAGTTGAAGAAAATTGTTGATGGCCGGGACCTAGGGTGTGGCTGAGGATAAGAGCTTCACCTTTGGGGGTGGGCCAGGGCTGGGGTAGGAGGGGCTTACCTCAAGCAGCTACCGGTCCCCGGTGCAGCAGGCGTGCTAAACTAAATTCCCTCTAGGGTGGGTGCGCACAAAGAATTGTAATCCCGCCCACCCCCTCAGCAGTCCCACAGAGCACTCACCGTCCTTGAATGTGGAAGGTTAAGCTGCTGCTGGTGATGGGCTTGATGGGAGAGTAGGGGGCCAGGGCCGCATGGTGGCTGCCCAGCTGCTCCCGGGGCGAGGTCCGCATGGTGGGCAGCTGCCAGGACTAGAGCCAGGCTGCAGTGTGGCTGCTCCTTGGGCCTGGGGCCCCCTGCATCCCTCTTCCCTCACCTCACTGCCGTCTGGCTCTCAGAGCCTCTTGTCCCCTTCAGCCTCCTGCCAGCTCCACCCCTCAGATTCCCCACATGTTGCCCCACCCCCAGCAAGCCCTGGGCACTGGCAGCTGCTTCCCTCTGCCCCAGGCTGGGACTTGCAGCCAGCTCTGCAGGGACCAGCTTGGGACAGTCCCTGCCCTGCACACAGGCTGCCCCCGGGAGCAGCGCTCCCTGGAGTGGCAGGTCTCACCTTCTCCCCACGAGGCTGGAGTCTCTGCACTGGGAGACTCCCTCGGGGAGCAGCGTGACTGGTGAGTGCCACAGTGGTACCCATCCGAACTAGCGCCCGTGACCTCAATATGGGTGCACAAGACAAAACTCACTCCGTTCACGGATGGAAAACCTTAGAGGGAACCCTGGTGCTAAGGCAGCTTCCTGCCTGTCCCCTGGCACCGCAGACCACGCTGCACCCCAGAAGCAGCCGGTTCCCAGCCAGTGGGAGGGCTGAGCTAGTGCTCAGGGCAGGGGCAGCGTGTGGAACTCTGTGCTCTCTTCTGCCCCCCTCCCTCACCTAGGAGCCAGGCTTGCTGCTGGCTGTTTCTGGGGCCCAGCGCAGTCTGCAAAGCCAGGACAGGCAGGGACCTGCCTTAGCCCCCCCACTGATACCCCAGCAGCAACAAGACCCAGGCCTGACATTCCACCCCCCTCTGTCCTGGGTCGTGACGTGTTGTTTGAAAGCCACCGGACTGACACTAGAATCATGACAGTGGAGCAGTAGCACAGATGCTGCTGCAGTGCCACTGGTACAGATGCTCTTTGCCAGCAGGAGAGAGCTCCCCCGTCGGCTAGGGATGTTGAATATCAAGTAATTAACTAATCGAATAGTTGGTGCATTTTTGCATCGACTATTCAATTAGTTGATAGGGTGCCTCCGCCTATGAAGTGTTGCGTGGCGCCCGGGGTTAGCTGGGGACTCCCCCGTTGACCTGGGCTCCATGTGGCACGGCCGCTTTGAAATGCCGCATGCAGCCTGGGGACACCCCAGCTGGCCCCGGGCTGCACGTGGTGTTTCAAAGCGGCAGCTCTGCGTGGAGTCCGGCATCAGGCTCCACGCGGTGATGCTGCTTTGAAGTATCCAGCTCCTCTGCCCCCCCCTTGCTGCCTCTTTCTGATAGAGGCAACTAACCTGTCAACTATCCGATATGCATTTGCTTATCAGATAGTTGACTAGTTGTTCACATCCCTACTGTGGGCACACTAGATGCATAAGAGTCAGGAGCTATGTCGGGGGGGTGGCTTTTTCACCCCTCCTCCCACACAAATGTAAGTTATTCCCAGGGAGGAGCAGCATTGTGAAGGTGACTGCTTGCGTAGGGAGCAGAGCAAAGGTTGGAACTCAGGAGTGCAGCGTTCTGTTTCCATCCCTGCCACTGACTCCATGTAGTTTTGAGCAACCCAATTCACCTACCAATTTTCCCTCGTTTCTGTAAAGTGGGGGATATCTTGCAGACAGGGATAAAATGATTACAAAGAACTCAGGAGACTGAAAGCGCCATATAACTGGTGTTATTGCTGTGTTGTGGTTTTCTTTTGCTTGTGTCATCCTTATTAGGGAACCACCTAACAATTAGTCCCTGGGTATGTGTCTCTCTCCACATTTAAAGGGACGTTCCGCCAGCTTAGAGCACTGCAGGGCCAGCAAAACAAGACACAAGAGTCTCACACTCTTGGTATTTTTCAGTTGAAAAACACGGACATTTAAAAAAAACAAACCCAACTCCTGCAGTACTTCTATAAACATATAAGAGGGGAAAACGGAGACTGTGTCCCATTTCCTCCCTCCCCTCCCCCCTGCAAGTCACACGAATGTTTGAAAAGGGCTTTGACAGCTGCTATAAAGAAAACACACGCTGGCCTTTCACTAAGGTTGCTGGACCCTATCCAAATGCGTTAGGATGCAATCAGTGTTGTCTGTTCTCAGGTTCAAAAGCTGTGATGGCAACTGCTTGTGAACAACAACAGCATTAGAACAGGCTGTGGTGCTTTGGAGCAAGCTCCCTCCAGTTTATTTTTAAACCGGTCTCAATTTACATGATCAGTCTCTTTTTGCATAAGACTTTTTTGCACTTACCTCCTAAAAGGCAGGGCAGGCCAAAAGTTTGCATTAAAACGGTTTTGACAGAAAATCGGACTGGCACTTAAGATGCCAGCTTTTTGCAGACAAAATGCATTGGGCTTTGAAAAACAAAATCCAAACCCTAGATATTTGATTCAGGAATGTTTGCGCGGGGGGGGGGGGGGGGGTGGCTCAATGTGAGCTGCAGTTGGATTGATTGCTTCATCACTCTATTCTTCACAGGCTGGGCTCCATGCCCAGACTACACCTCCTATATCCTGAGAGAGAGGGAAGGCAGCGTGTGTGACTTCACTACAGGCTGGATGGATGGGCAGGAATCAGATCAGTGTGGGGGTCGATAGTAGTCACAATAAATGTCCTGTCAACTCCGGTATGCTGCCAGAACCGGCAGGGTTAAGCGGAGTCGACGGGAGAGCGTCATCTGTCGACTTACTGCAGTGAAGACACTGCGGTTAGCAGACTTAATTAATTCAGCCACGTTATTCCACATGAGGCTGTCAGGAAAAGTATCCCCGATGATGCCATGGCACACCTAGTGGCTGGTCTATGACTCTGTCCTCACCTACAACCATTTCTGATTTGGGGACAATTTATACCTCCATATCAGAGGCACTGCTATGGGCAGCCGCACGACCCCACAAAATGCCAGCATTTTTAGGGCTGGCCTAGAACAAGGTTTTCTTAGCTCCCTTCCTTTACTCATGCTACACTGATGGAGGCCCTTGAAGAATTCCAAGGGATTTCAACAGTTTCCACCCCACTATGAACCTCAGCCTGGATCAAGCCACACAAGAGATCCACTTCCTGGACACTACAGTATAAATAAATTATGGTCACATAAACACCACCCTATACCGGAAACCTACTGACCGCTACATGTCTCTAGCTTAGGGGTGGGCAAAAGGGCCTTCGTGGGCTGGATCCGGCCTGCCAAGTGGGTTGATCCAGCCCACAGAGGCCCTGCTGCTCCCCCACCCCAAGGCCAATTAGGGCCTGGGGGTGGGGGGAAGCGCACAAAGTTTCCTCTGCCCTGCCAGGAGCACGTGGTGCTTTGAAGTGCTGCGCACTCCTGGTAGGGCAGGAGGAGGCTTCACATGCTCCCCCGGCCCCAGGGCCTGGAGGCAGGAGGAGCGAGTAAAGTTTCCTCCATCCTGCCCGGAGCGCACGGCACTTAGAAGCGCCATGCGCTCCTCGCAGGGTGGGAGGAGGCTTGGCATGCTCCCCCGCCCCCAGGCCCTGATTGGCCTGGGGGCAGAGGAGCACGGGAAGTCTCCTCTCACCACCAGGGGCATGGGTGCCTATGGGGAACTTGGGAGGGGGGAGGCAAAGGGGCTCCCCCACCCCCAGACCAATCATGGTCTGTGGGTGGGGAAGCCTGGAAGCATCCTGGTCCTGCCCCTTCCATTTGAGGCTCCGCCCCTTCCAGAGCAGCCCGGGGCCACTTCAAAAATTTTCAAAGTGGCCCCCACCAAAAAAATTATTGCCCACCCCTGCTCTAGCTTCCATCCAATACACATCACATGATCCACTGTCTACAGCCAAGCCCTAAGATACAACCGTACCTGCTCCAATCATTCAGACAGAGACAAGCACCTACAAGATCTTTGTTAGGCATCCTTAAAACTTAAATACCCACCTGGGGAACAGCAGAAACAGACTGACAGAGCCAGACGAGTCACCTACTTCAGGACAGGCCCAAAAAGGTAAATAACAGAACAACACTGGTTATCACCTATAGCCCCCAACTACAACCCCTCCAGCACATCACTGACAATCTAACACCTATCCTGGAAAATGATCTCTCACTCTCACAGGCCTTGGGGGACAGGCGAATCCTCGCCTACAGACAGCCCCCCAACCGGAAGCAAATACCAGCAGCCACATACCACACCACAGGAACACTTACCCAGGAACCTTTTCCTGCAACAAACCTTGTTGCCAACTCTGTCCTCAGATCTATACAAGTGACACCATCACAGGACCATCAGAGGCGCATCCACACGCACTAATGTGATCTATGCGATCAAGTGCCAGCAATGCCCATGGCAAGTGCCATGTACATTGGCCAAACTGGACAGTCTCTACACCAAAGGATAAAATGGACACAAATCAGACATCAGGAACGGTAATACACCTGCAAGGGAACATTTTAACCTCCCTGGACATTCAGTACTGGATTTAAAAGTAACCATCCTTCTACAAAAGAATTTCAAAACTTGATTACAAAGGGAGATAGCTGAAATGGAATTATTTACAAATTCAATACTATCAATTTAGGATTAAATAAGGATCTTAATTGGTTAACACATTACAAAGGCAAATTTCCCCTCTTCTGATATCTACATTTCCACATCAACTGCTGTGACTGAGTCACTTCCACCCTGACTTGATTAGCCTCATTTACACAAGTTCCCTCTTTCTTTTGTATTTTTTATACACATACACACACACTATACACATATAACTTCAGATACGTGCAAAAATGAGGAGTCCTGTGGCACTTCAGAGACTAACAGATTTATTAGGGCTTTCATGAGTAAAACCCACTTCATCAGATGAATTGGAGTAGAGTTTACGGGGGGGTGTGTGTGTGTGTGTGTATATATACACACACACACACACACACACACACACACACAGGGCTCGACAATTAGTGTAATCTACTCGCCCATGGCGAGTAGATTACAAGCTGGCACAGCCGCGCAGCGCGGTAACTGCGGCTGGCGAGCAGGGCTCGCCGCCACTTGGCGAGCCCTGTATATATCTATCTATCTATCTATCTATAAATATAGATAGATAGATAGATAGATATATATATATACATATACACACACACATACACACACACACACACCCCGTAAACTCTACTACAATTCATCTGATGAAGTGGGTTTTACTCATGAAAGCCCTAATAAATCTGAAACAAAAAAAGGACTATGTAGCACTTTAAAGACTAACAAGATGGTTTATTAGGTGATGAGCTTTCGTGGGCCAGACCCACTTCCTCAGATCAAATTGTGGAAGAAAATAGGCATGACCATATATACCAAAGGGATACAATAAAAAAAAAGTGAACACATATAGAAAGGACAAATCAAATCTTCCACAATTTGATCTGAGGAAGTGGGTCTGGCCCACGAAAGCTCATCACCTAATAAACCATCTTGTTAATCTTTAAAGTGCTACATAGTCTAGTTTAACTGAAACAAAAAACAGGACTAACATGGCTACATCTCTATCCCTAATAAATCTGTTGGTCTCTGAAGTGCCACAGGACTCCTCATTTTTGCATGTATCTGAAGTTGCATAACTTAGGATGACTGCCCACAGTACTGTAGACAAGGCCTAAAGGCTCAGCAGGGTCCCTCATGAAAGTCCAATCAATAGAGGAGAATACACACACGAGACACCCACACATCTTGTATGAGGCTCTATGACAGCATGTCCAAATTGAAAATGTTCAGTTGTCAGACTAAATTTTGTCAAATTGGAATTTCTCTTGCCCAAACCCCCTTTTTTTCAACCAGCGCTACTAACAAATAATCTAGGGGGAGAGGTACAAATGGCTGTTAAGCATCTGCCCTTGTACCTTGAAAAATCTATCCCTTAGTCGTAACTTGTCAAGTCAGTGTTGTTCCCTGCTTAGTTTTGGTTCATGAAGGAATTCTGGTTGGAGAAGTCAAATGAATGAGGTTCTTCTTCTCTGGCACCTCTAGGATAAATGTTTAAGTGTGTGGACATAACTGGGTAACAATGATTCTTGTAACAATCTTGACTATGGGAATTTAAAAGAGACAGAACCAAAAAGTACAAGAAAGCTGAATGAAAGAAAATGCTTTTCAATTCTTCATGCACAACACACCCAAAATTAGCATTGCTAGACCACTGTGCTTCAAATGCACAGCCAGGATAAGCAGACAAATTGGTTCCAGTTGAGAACTAAGATGCCTCTTACACACTCGGCCCCAAAAACGGCAAACAGAAAATATCACACAAATCAAGAGGATTTTTTTAAAACACTTTTAACGTTTGTCAGTTTTGTACAAATCAAAGCATCCCTTTAAAATCTCCATTATTACAAACATACAAAGAAACGTTATTACTACAAACCATCAACTACTCAGTCGCATGATCAATGTGTCACAATTAAAAAAACAACAACAACATTGTATATACAAGGTCCTTCTCCCTCTACTGTTACTTCTGTGTCCTGAGGGAAACTAAGAAGGAAAGCCCCCATTTAAAAAACCCTATTAATGCATTTCAGACTCTCTAAAAATTTGTGAAGTATAAAATTAGGTGTTTTTTTTTCCCAGCTGTCACACTCTGGCCAAGTGCAATGATTTCTTAGCATCCTAAAATCTTTTTAAAAACAAAAACACACAACAGTATCTGACACTTCAAGTGTGCTCGTCCACACTCAAAGCTAATGTCCAAAAAGTGCCATTGAATAAATTCATTTTCATAAAAAAAAAAAAAAAAGTCGCCACTCTCTACTAAAAAAGATTTATAAAAACTCAGCTAGAGCCGCTGGCGTTGTCTCAAAGAGTTGGCCTTCACCTCTTTCCGTTTGGTGCCTGCCCGCAATAGGGTGGTTTCTTTCCTCTACTCCTCTCCAACCCTTGAGCTCTCTCTTCACCTTCTGTGCATAGGGCTGGCCACTGAGATTCCATGGAGTAACTGGGCTTGGAAGCTGCTGGGGAGAGCCCATCTGCACATTTCCCCCAGATAGCAGAGTTCTTTTTATCACCCTTTCAGAAATGCCCTGAGGGCTAGGCTCAGAAGCTGCTCTGCTCAGCTCTCCTCTAATGAGGGTGGGTTGGGAGCACACATTCCATCTGACCTTGCTGGAACTGTTTATGGTTTCTCTGTCTCTGAAGTCAGACTGTTTCAGAAAAGCAAAGAACCTTCTTAGCCTTTTACCCTGCTGGCTTTTGTTGGGAATAGGGGTTGGGGGCTTCTCTGCCCAGCACCCAAGAAACACTTCCTACTTTGTGTCACTACTGACCTGACAGAACTCACTTCTTGTAACTTGCCTCATCCTACATCTAAGCCAGGAGGGGAGGTATATAAAATGTGAGGTAGGGTGGAGAGGAAGAGATGGAAGAGGGGGAACTTGATTTGGGACTGAGGGAAGGTGAGGGAGTGTCTAATACAGCCTCCAGCTCTCAGTCTGCCTTTACTGCAGAAAGCAGCGCCAGAGAAGTTAGTTTAGACTCAAGCCACTATTAGCATAAACTGAAAAGCCAATGTTTACTGGTGACCAGAGCCCCACAGGGCCACCAGATGGTATATGAAATTATTCTGCAAAACCCTCAAACCCAAAGCTATCAAAACAGGCAGTTAGGTTTGTCCACCCTCTAATTTAAAAACCCAAGATAAATATATAGCCTGGATTTTGGAAAGATAGCTTAACCATGCCAGGCAGATCAGCGTGCCCCCTTCTGCTCTTGTCCCTCCCACTAGGGAAGGCTATTCAAGGGCTTCCCTTGAAAGAAGGAACAAAAATAAAGCTCTCATCATGCCCCCAAAACTGTTGGCAAGCCTGAAAACCAGCCAACAACGGATTGTGCCTGAGACCAGCAGATTTTCCGCTGCAGAGGGGTGTCCAATACAACAGGAGCCCTCGTTTCTAATGTACGAAGTGGCAGTGGTAATACCTGTTTTCCAAACAGGTATCTTCTGGAGACCATTGGCCCGGCATGGCAGCCAGCAAGATGCGTGGGGGCACAGGTCCCCGTGGATCACTATTCTAGAAAACAGTTTTCAACAGATATTGAAACCAGACACACTCAAACATGCTGTCGAAAGGCAACACACACCAGGCGTTTCCATCGAGTCGATAGCAATCGGATAACAACAAAACTGAGGTTTTGGATTCCAGCCGGACAGACAGGCCTCCTTGGTTAATGCTGGGGAAGCTCCCAGTTTGTTTTTGTTTTAAGGGGAGGTTATTGCTCCTGACTTCTCAGGCTTTTTGCCCTTGGATAGGGCAGCTGCTTGCTTCAGGAGTTCTCTGTTCTTGGCCTGGAAACACAGTGAAAATGGGTATTTTAATGGCATGGATCATTGTTATTCAAGAACTGCCTGGGCAGGCACGGCTGGCTTCCTGGATGCAGACCAAAAGCAATGGAAAAGTTGTTGTACTCGATCACTCCAGCAAGTCCGGTATTCCATTGCCACCAGCTGGCAGCACCCGAAGCTAGAGAGGCAAGCAAAAGCCTGTGTGCCTGACCAATCTAAATGGGAGGAGGGAGGAATTCCTTCCCAACTGCTGCTGACAATCAGCTTCCATCATGAGGCACAACCGAGTAAGTGGTTTTTCATTAGACAAAATAAGGAGGGGGCCTTTCAATTCCATGGGGAGTCGCCTGGGAAGCGTCCCTTTGCTTCCCCCATCTCCTTTCGTTTTTTGGTTGTGACAAGTGCTGAATTAACAGTTCAGAGACCAAAGTTCACAGAACAAAGTGCAGGGTGAGTAGGGGCAGTGAAAGCTCCCTCCGCATTGAACCCCCAATCCTCTTCCACGGACCAGCTCTAGGGGTGAGTGGCTAGATCAGAACTACTGGCCTGTGACACGCTTTGCCAATGTTACCAAGAAGCACCGTTGCAACAGCAAGTTCTGTGATACAAAGCCAGGCCTCAGTAAACACGTGAGGAGATAGATGATAGCTCATCAATCACCCAACAACTTTCAGTCACTTCTCTCTGAGACTGGATTCAAACAAGGCAACTAGAAGTGAAAGGCTCTGTGTCTTATCACAACCCCTCGGAACCACCTCTCTCCACACCCTCTGGCCTTCTGATTATGTTGTTGGTACAGCACAAGCTAATGTGCAAAGTCAGACATGGTTGCTCTGGCTCAGTTTCCAAACTGCCTTGAGTGGGCATGCGAGGTGCTACAGTGGAGAACTCGTGTGAGGGAGCCAAGTCTCCAGCTGGGCAGATGGATCACAAAAAAGGAATCAACACTTCACATAGGCAGCACTAGAGCAGAAAGGAATTGCCTCTGCCTCCTGCAGGTTTTAAGAATAGAGGCACTCACTCAAACCTGAACATGCCCCTCCCACACCCCGCCTCCAAAAACCAGGACATTAAAGAGGATTTTTTTTAAAAACAGAATGATTCTTATGAACACTTCAAGGTACCTGCAATACACTGCCACAATCTGAACTTGCCTCTGCCAATGCTACCTGAAGTATTACAAGACGACCAGGTTCTGGACTGTCTCATTTAGAGCTCAGTATTAAAAAACCACACAATGCTCCACCCAGGAATGACTGGTGTGCCAGAGCAAGCCAGTTCAGTTATTTGATTCTTCTTTTATTTTAAAATCGGGCAAGTTTGGTGCTATTGAAAGGTGTTGGACTGACAGCTTTGGAGGCTGAAGTCCTCTCTCCAGCCACAGAGCAGGTACCGCACAGGCTGCGGCAGTGCCAGCTTCCCCACACGGTGCCAAACAGATGTACTTCTGACCTAATGTGGAGGGCTGGAATCAAAAAACAAAAGGGACCTCAGTTCCTCTTGGCTGCTCGGCTGAGTCTGCCAACAAAGGCAACCAGTCAGGGGCAACAAACATGTAGCATGAACATTTGGCCTACTGGGAACTGGAATGAGAATGTCAACTCATTCTACACAGGCCACCTAACACCCTGCACAGGCGAACAATTTTGGGACACCTGGGAAGATTCAAGTAGGCAACATAAGAAATCAAGGGCTCTGACTTCTGCTACCAGCCCCACAAGCCATCCAGAGTCCTCTAATTTTTCAGTTCTAAAAGAAGGAGTCTCAACTCCAATCCCTAACATGACAACACCATATACCACAGAACTGTAATCAAAGCCTGGGACAGTCTCAGACAACTTAAGAAGTTGCATAGTGGAGAGGAACTCACAAGCACTGATAGATTTCTGACAGCAAGTGTAATCCACAAAAAACAGTCCTACCCTAATAATTAACTTGGGTGTGTGGTGATGGGGAAAGAACATTTTCTTCTCTGTCTTATCTGCACCTTTGTTTTTTTCCTCGTTGCTAGAGCTTTGGGTGATTGTAAACTCCAGCCAGAGTAATTAAGAAGATGAACTTTGCACCCTATATATGAATTCTTTCTTTTAACCAATTGCCTATTGACCTTCTCTCTTCTGCAGACCAGAATTCACCCCTGCCAATAGTCTCTGTTTTCATGGCCTGACCAAAAACAGACATTTCCTATAAGCTTATAGACTTCTTTACAATGATAGCAGAAGTCCTATTTAGTCCAACCCAAAAAACCAAACCAAAACAAAATGAAAAACAAAACAAAACCAACTCTATCCTTTTTTTGTTACCCTTTGTTCTTCTTGGCTACTGAACGAATAAATCAAGAGCTTGGTGGTGCAACTTGACACTAGTAAAAAGTAAAATGTGTTTCATGGTTCCCATCCAGTTTACTGGGGTACACCTGTACCAGACAATACAATGAAAGCGAGCCCAGAGAGAAACTAGCAAGGGCGTTATAAAGTTTCAGGTGAATGTCAGTGGGGGCCACGTCCTATTCTACAGGCAGTACTTCGGGTCAGGGTTGAGAGGCATTAGCAGAGCTGTGGAGGCGGAAGCCTGGGAAGTATTCCGCTCTAGTTTTCAGTCACTCCTGCAAAGACCACAGTGCGGCAAATTAGAACAGAAATGACGTCACCTGTAATTGCTCCATCACTTCCTTATGCGTCTTCTCCATTTGGTTCATTTTGGCCCTCATCTGGGATTCTTGGTACTGCAGATCGGCCTTTAGCTCCGTGATCTAATTGAGAAGCAAGCAGCTTAGGAGAGTGAGGAGAAAAGGGACACCCCCAGAATCCTTTGCCCCCAATGGATATCCTGGCCTAGAAAGTGTCTCTGTGGAAGCCAGCTTGGAGGAAGGGACAGGTCCAGAAAATGGCACCATCTGGGGTAACCCAGATCCTGCAGGCCACAAGGGGTTCAGAACATTTACTGTCCAGCTGCAGGCCCAAGGATTTGAAAGGATTGTGAAAGCAGCCAGGGCAGAGGTATATCAGCAGAGCTGCCTGGGGCCCAGGAACGCCACAGCAGAGGGTGCCACAAGTTGGGCTGGAGCCTTGTCTGAGCACTGCCAGCTCCTCCTGTGCACACATTGCTGCTCTGGGCTTTCTTGGACACAACTCCATATGCAACCTACCTGCCTACTGTCATTTCATGGCCTGCAGCAATGATCAGGAACTGGCAGCAAAGAAGACTGGACGTACCGGGAGTACAAGGCAAAGGAAAAAGGGGCAATGTTCATTTCGTGGCAGTGGATGGTAAGAATTTGATCCTCTTTGCAATCCTGGCCCCTGCACCTCCAAACAGCCAGAAAGCCACCTTCCTTCCTGCCACAGTGCCGGTCCCTTGAACCCAGCTTGCAGATATCACCCACCTGATTATAACCCACAAAGCTAACAAGACAGACACTGCGCAAGCATGCAAGGAAGGGCCTTTCAGTAAGCTGTTCATAATCCCCTCTGCAGTTTGTGTGAGGAAGGGCCCAGAGCTGTACCTTCTTCTCTTTCTCCAAGATCATCTGATCCTTCTGGTGCAGCATCTTTTTCAGAGTGGCCACTTCTTCCTTCAGCTGGGCAATAATAACGAAGTGGTCGGTGCCGGGGGAGTCCAGGGCAAGGTCTGGAGAAAAGCTGGAAGAGAGAGAAGAGAAAGGACCTCATCACATCTCCTTTTGCTCACCGGCGCACGGAAGCCCTTTCACAGATGACATCAGGAACGAGGAGGTTTAGCAGAAAGCTGCAGCTGAATAACTTCTTCTATTCAAAGGCGACATGAGATATCTACGACCTAGTAACCAGACACCACGGGAATTCAGAAATATATAATTCTGATTGGTATCGGTTACAAGTTTAAAATGTACAGTAAGAGATGATTGGGGACTGTTAGGGATGTTTTCACCCATTAGACACTGTCAGTTTCCATGCAAGTAACGGTAGCCACAATCCATTTTCAAACGAAGATGTGGGAAAAAGCAATGAGTTAATGAAACTTTATGCAATCACCTATGAACCCTCTTTAGGTCAGAGGGAGTCAATAGAAGTGGGGAGAAAACCTTTCACTAAATGCAAATCAGGGAGCTGGTAAACAACGGAACAGGAAAAGAAACCAATTCAATCTCTAAGGCAAACAAACAATAGAAAGAGGACACCCAGGTGACGGCCAAAGTTATGGGGGGGAGAGGGGAACAGGAAGAGGAACATTGGTCTTTTCATATTTTGATTCCAGCCATGGCACAATAATTTGGGAAAAAGCTTCATTACCACATCAAAGGAGAAAAAGGCTACTCAAGATGAAAGGAGGAGTGAAGGAAAGATATACAGTCCTTTTGGGATACCACTCACACATTAGACTCTATGAATCTAGCTGCCTGGCTGACGGCTTGTTTGGGTGAGACACACACACTGCCCTTTGCAGTAAAGCAGGACGTTTCCTGGGAAGTACCAACGTTCTGTGCAGCTAAGTTTATTATTGAGCATATTGCAATAATGCCTACGAGCCCCGGTCCTGGATCAACTGCCCCTCCTTGTACTAGGCATTGTACAAACACAAAATAAAGAGAAGGCACCTGCCTGAAGTATGCTCCTAGCCACCACTGTTTAGTCAGCCGTTTCAATACCCCTCGGTGCTAAGAAACAAAGTTTCCAATACTACATGCTATTGCCGCATACGTTATTTGAAAATTAATAAACAAACAATGCAGCCTGGACCCTATGTCTGGACTGTGAATTCAGCCCTGCTAGTGGTAGAGTCTAAGGCAAGTGGCCTAGGACAAGTCACGTCACCTGTGCATCGGTTTCCCCATTCATAAAACAGGAATAAGAATATCTGCTGCCTGCTTTCCAAGGGAGTTGCTGCAGTACTTTGAAAAGACAGAATCTAATTGGACATAGTTTGAACCATGGGACAGGGTCTCAGGGATTTGATGGAGAAAGAATTTTCCTCCCTTATGTGGGGGGAGGGAAAAGATCACTCCTGGGAGTCCAAGGGAAGAAATTCAATGACTGGAGTTAGTGTAAGTCATAAAAGTTACAAGGCAGTCTTGCAGGGATGGGAAAGTCCTGGCCAGGAAGGAAAGGGAAACTTAATACTGCAGGACTGTGGGGGTATATCTGCATTAAAGAGTTTTGTTGTTATAGAACATGGTGTTAAATGTCTCAGAGGGGTAGCCACATTGATACATGTCTGCAAAAACAAGGAGTCCTGTGGCACCTTACAGACTAAGATTTATTAGCGCTTAAGCTTTCATGGGTAAAACCAACTTCATCAGATGAATTGGACAAATCTGATTAAGTGGGTTTTACCCACAAAAGCTTATGCCCTAATAAACCTGTTAGTCTCTAAGATGCCCCAGGATACCTCCTTGTTTTTGCATGTTGTTTATATCAAGCATTTAACAAGAAGAGGTATTTACCTGCAAGTCAGCTGGTTGGGGTTAATCCTGAGGTGGAACCCACAGTGTTACACATGGATTGGCCAGTCTTTGACTATACTGAGCATAGTTTTAATTGAAACGTGCTGCAGCACAATTGCCATTGCTGAGTGTAGACATGGCTCTTGCACATGCAGTAGAAGAGACTTTTTGTTATTAAACCTATCGACTATTGCAGGCAGCCATCCCACATAAGAGCCTGCATCCTATTATGTCGTAATGCATTACTGCTCTGCAATGTGACAAGCAGGTACCAGACTGCAGTGAGGGAATCAAAGCAGCTTCTGGCACTTTTATATGTGACAATTCAGTAATGTAACCCTTAGGACCTCCACTCTCTGGATAAGAGCTTTAGGTTACCACACACCACACAGATGCATGGAGGGGAGAGAGGGAGCAGAAGAGAACAAAAACTAAGACTCTCGGTGCAGGGCAAGCCAAGTTTCTTTACTGAACTGTTTACAAGTAAGCCCTTGCCTATTGTATTCCATTCCTTGGCTACAGGGTGCTCCCAGAATTATAGAAAGGCAGGGCTGGAAAGGGCCTTGAGACACCATCAAGTGCAGCCCCCTGTTCTGAGGCAGGCTCAAGGAAACAAACCATCCTTAAAAGGTCCAACCTGGTCCTAAACACCACCAATGTCAGGGATTCCACAACCTCCTTTAGAAACCTATTCCAGTACTTAATAGTGATGTCACCAGTTAATCGGAAAGCATCACTCTCAGCCAGGCTGAGGTGGACCTGGTCTGGCTAGAGCAGCCCCTGCCCGCAGAGGGCCCAGCCTAGCCAGAGCAGCCCACAGTGTGGTGGGTGTGGCTGGGCAGGAGGAGCACCCCTCCCCTCCCGCCATGGGATCCTCTTTAACCGTAATGTTTAACCAGTTAACTGATTAAACTGGATTTTACATCACTAGTGCTTAACTATTCTGAGAATTTCTCCCCTCCTACCCCCGCCACAATAGCTAACCCAAGACTGGGTAAGAAGCTGTCAGCAGGCTGAATCTGGCCTGCCTAGCTCTTTCATCCTGCCCATGGCAGCCCCCGGCCCTGCCCCCTAAGGCATTACCTAGGAGTCCCCAGGGAGGCGTGAGCCCTTTCAACTCCTGCTATTTAAAGAGCTCACGCCTTTCCCGAGGCTGTTGAAAGAAGCAGTTGAAAGGGCTCGCAGCTCCCAGCCCTGCTGCTAACCTGTTGCCTGGGAGCCGCGAGCCCTTTCAACTCCGGCTATATAAAGGCCCGCCCCTTCCGCCCGAGGTCCTACCCCTTCCAGGGTGGTCCCCCTTCAAAAATTATTGCCCACCCCGATCTAACTTAAATCTTCCTTGCAGTGGATTGAGCCCATTGCTTCCTGTCCTACCTTCAATGGACCCGGAAATCAGTATCTTTTTTATAGTAGGGATATTAAATATTGGTTAATTGAATAGTTGAGTAACTTCATGAATTCTTATTGATTAGCTGACTAGTCTATAATCCCTAGGGGTGGGGCCAGCAGCCAGTGCACTCTGGCCCCACTCCGGAGGAGCCCCCTACCACTCTGCGCTGCTGCCTCTATATCAGTGTGGGGTGTCAGTTGAGAGCTGGAACTGGAACACAGCTCCCCTCACAGGACACAGCACGAGCTGGAACTTTACATGCAGAGCTGCAGCGGGGGTAGGTCCCAGACCCGTCATAAACCAGGACTGAGCCAGGCTGCTGGCCAGCCTGCTAAAAATTTACTGGCGGGCAGGGGGGAAATGTGTGTAGTCTACAGTATTAACCTATAAGCTTTTGCTTATCGGTTAATCAGTTAATCGACTACACTATTACATCCCTATTTTATAGCAGCCCATAATATGTTTGAAGACTGTTTTTTAACTTTTCCTTTGTCAAGTTTTCTAACCCTTTCATCGTGTTTGTTGCTTTTCTCTGGACTCTCTCCAACTTGTCCACATCTTTCCTAAAGTGTGGCACTTAGAAGTGGACACAGTGTCCAACGGAGGTCTCCCCAGTGCTGAGAAGAGTGGGACAATTACCTCCCTTGCCTTACATCCAACACTCCTGTTAGTATACCGCTGAATGATTGTTCACAGCTGCATCACAGTGTTGACTCATTCAGTTTGTGATTCGCGATAACTGGTGAATCCTTTTCAGCAGTTCTACCACTGCCCCAGTTAGTCCATATTTAATTTTTTCTTCCTCAGTGTAGTACTTTGCACTCATCCTTTATGGAATTTTATCTTGTTGATTTCAGACTAATTCTCATTCAGTCATTTTGAATTCTCATCCTCTCCTCCAGAGTGCTTACAACCTCTCCCAGCTTGGTATCATCTGCAAATTTTAGAAGTATAATCTCCACACCATTATCCAAGTCATGAATGAAAATATTGATTAGTACAGGCGACCCCTGACTTACAACCCCCCACATTTACAACCATTTTTTTCATGTGAGATAGCTCCTAAAACCCCCCAATTTACATCTGCAGCTCGCATTTATGACAATGAATGATGCAGACTTTACGAATCATCCCAAAACAGGAAACATACAAAGTCAGTCAGACTCGCCAGTCTGCAGCTGCTGCTTGAACAGTGTCTCCACCACATCTGTCTTCACTTTTTAGTTATTTTTGTGCATTATTTGAACTATTTAGTTTAGTTTTCCTCCATTTCCATAGTCAATTTTGGTATTTTTAGGGTATGAAATGGATTTCCAGGAACGGAACTGCCATTTATAACATTGCACCTATGGGAAATAAGGGTTCGACTTACAACAGCTCGACTTACGACGGTTCTCCAGGGACCAATTAGGTCGTAAGTGCGGGGGATCACCTGTACCAGACCCAGGACTGACCTTTGCAGGACCCCACTAACTATGTCCCATCAGTTTGATAGCAAACCACTCACTAATAACTACTCTTTGAGTTCAGCCTTTCAAACAACTGTGCACCCACTTTCTAGTAATTCCATCAAACCACATTTCTCTAATTTGTATGTGATAATGTCACATGGGACAGTGCCAAAAGACTCCCCCCATACACTAGGCAAGTAACTCTGTCAAAGGAGATTTGGTTGATTTGTTCTTGACAAATCCACGCTGGCTACTCCTTATCAATCTATTATCAATTAGGTGCTTGCAAATTAGTTGTTTAATAATTTGTCGAGGTATCTTTTCAGATACTGAAGTTAGGCTGACCAATCTAGAATTCCTCGGGTCCTCTTTGTTCGCCTTTTTAAAGACAGGTACAGGTTGAACCTCTCTAATCCAGAACTCTCTGGTCTGAAAACATCCACCATCCGGAATGATTTTAGTTAGCTGGATGTCCACTTTTTGTCGTGTGGCCAAGTTTCCTAGGGTCTCATAATGTTTGTTTACAGCCACCAGTCCTAGTTCTCAGTGTTCTGTGCTGTTACTTAGCTCTAATTTACCCCTAAACATCCAATTCCACTGCTTACTGGGCTGTTAAGAATTGGTAATGCTACTAAACAATATTGAAGCTAACCAATGTTTCCAAGATTGTTCCCTGAATCCTCCTGCTGAATTCCAAGATAATAAACATTGCCAGGAGATCACAGACTTCTTAGGGCCACCCAGTCAGGAAATTTTTCATTCCCTGGTTTGCTCATGAGCAAAAGTACTAGCAGAAGCCAAGACTGGAAGAAAGACCCATCTACTGCCCACAACAGAGAATTAAAAGGATAGAGAATTTAAGACTCACCCTATTGCATCATTAAGAAATATAAGCAAGTCACAAGTAGGAATGGAGGCCTCGAGTGAAAAAGAGAAACAGACTCTGTGTGTGTGTGTGTGTGTGTGTGTGTGTGTGTGTGTGTGTGTGTGTGTGTGTGTGTGTGTGTGTGTGTGTGTGTGTGTGTGTGAGAGAGAGAGAGAGAGAGAGAGAGAGAGAGAGAGAGAATTATACAGGTGCAAATGTGATTATGTTTCATAATGGTCAGGCATCTGCTTAACTGACCCATGGGCATAATCAGGTATTTGGAGGTCCAACTGCAGTAACATGTCTCTCTCCAATTACCTCAAGGTGAAAAAAAACCCAGAAGGTACTTTTTTAAAGTCACGTCAATAAGAGAAGAGTTTCTTTTCCCTGTCTTGAGTGAATCTCAAACCCTAACTTCAATTTAGGAGTGGAAGCTACAAAGTTAGCTGAAAAATCTACTCAATATTTGAGAGAGTTTGTGCGCTTGTCTGTCCATCTGAAAGTGAGTTTGTTCAAGAACTGCTCCTAAACGGTCAGAGCTAGAACCATCAAATTTGGTATGCAGCTTCCTCTTACCATAACTTTAAAGAAAGGTCAGGGTTTGGTTGTGCCAGGATAATGGGATGTGCATGAAATGCGACTGTTTGCATCAAACAGAAAAGGAACGGTGCGATAGTAGGAACAATTATACTCATGAATGACCACAGGGGGGCAGCAAGCACAGGGAACAGTAATACTGACAAATGACCATGAGGGGGCAGCAAACGCTCCAAGCCCCGGGGAGCAGACGGGCAGTCTGCACAGCCCCCTCTGCCCTGGACCACTCCCAGGGAGCAGCTGGTGGGCAGTCTGCTTGGTCCCCTCTCCCTCCAGGGAGCAGCCAGCAGGTGGTCTGCATGTCTCCCTCCACCCGAGGCCAGTCCTGGACAATGCCGGGTGAGTCTTCTAGTTAGAAATAAAATTAAATTACAAAAAATAAAGCATTTTTTAAAGGGCATCTTAAGAAGTCTAACTACAATATGCCCATGACATACGCAAACTGTGAAACAATGATACCCACACCTTAGAGAAAACCAAATCTTGGGGTGTTGTTCTTTTCTTATGACCCATCCTTTTCTCAGGGATGATGTTTCAGTTGTTTGTAAACCTACCTGACTTTAGTAATAATGTTTCCAGAGACACAATCAAGGTCAACATTCACATTATACTACAGATAACTGAGACATTTTCTCCCAACTATGAAATAAGAACACAAAAACGGTCACACTGGGTCAGACCAAAGGTCCATCTAGCCCAGTATCCTGTCTACCAATAGTGGCCAATGCCAGATACCCCAGAGGGAGGGAACACAACAGGCAATCATTACATGATCCCTCTTCTGTCATCCATTTCTAGACAAACAGAGGCTAAGGACACCATTCCTACCCATCCTGGCTAATAGCCACTGATGGACCTAACCTCCAAGAATTTATCTAGCTCTTTTTTGAACCCTGTTAAAGTCCTAGTCTTCACAACATCCTCTGGCAAGGAGTTCCACAGGTTGACTGTGCACTGTGTGAAAAAAATTTCCTTTTGTTTGTTTGAAACCTATTAATTTCATTTGGTGACCACTAGTTCTTACATTATGGGAACATGAACTTTTCCTTACTCACTTTTTCCACACCCCATCATGATTTTATAGACCTCTATCATATGCCCACTTAGTCTCCTTTTTCTAAGCTGAAAAGTCTAAGTATTTTTAATCTCTCTTCATATGGGAACCGTTTCAAACCCCTAATCATTTTGTTGCCCTTTTCTGAACATTTTCCAATGCCAATGTATCTTTTTTGAGAGGAGGCAACCATATCTGTACACAGTATTCAAAATGTGGGTGTATCATCATTTTATATAGATGCAATAAGATATTCCCTGTCTTATTCTCTATCTCTTTTTTAATTATTCCTAACATTCTGTTTGCTTTTTTGACTGCTGCTGTACACTGAGTGGATGTTTTCAGAGAATGACTCCAAGACATCTCTCTTGAGTAGCTGTAGCTAAATTAGCCCCCATCATATTGTACGTATAGTTGGGATGATTTTTTCCAATGTGCATTACTTTACATTTATCAACAGTACATTTCATTTGCCTTTTTGTTGCCCCATCACTCAGTTTGGTGAGATCTTTTTGAAGTTCTTCACAGTCTGTTTTGGTCTTAACTATCTTGAGCAGTTTGCTATCATCGGCAAATTTTGCCACCTTGCTGTTTACCCCTTTCTCTAGATCATTTATAAATAAGTTGAATAGGATGGGTCCCAGGACTGACCCTTGAGGGACACCATTAGTTACCTCTCTTCACTCTGAAAATGGACCCTGTACTCCTACTCTTTGTTTCCTGTCTTTTAACCAGTTCTCAATCTATGAAAGGACCTTCCCCTCTTATCTCATGACAACTTACTTTACTTAAGAGCCTTTGGTGAGGGACCTTGTCAAAGGCTTTCTGGAAATCTAAGTTTAAGTAACTTGGGAGTTCATTGTATTAAATGCAAAAATGTATTATTGTGGGCTGGGACTGCATGTAACCCCTTTTGGGGAGGCAGATGATGTGACCCCTGGGAATGTTATGAACTTCAAAGGACTGTATGAACAATGGACTGGACCAGGAGTTCTCAACCTCTCTCTTTCTGAGGCCCCCACAACATGCTAGAAAGTTTTCACAGCCTACCTGTGCCACAGCAAAGTGTTTTTCTGCATATAAAAGCCAGGACCAGAGTTAGGGGATAGCAGGCAGGGCAAATGCCAAGACCCAATGCCACTGGGGGTCCTGAAAAGCCAAGTTGCTCAGGGGTTGGTTTCAGCTCTGGGTGGTGAGGCTTGGGGCCCTGAGCTTCAGCCCCAGTTGGTGGAACTTCAGCTTTTTTGCCCTGAGCCCAAGCAAGTCTAATGGCAGCCCTGCTTGGCAGACCCCCCTGAAACCTACTTGCAGCCCCCAGTGCCCTGGTTGAGAACCACTGAATTAGGCAAGGACTTTCGGGACAAACAGTGTGGAGCAGTTTGCAGGGAGAACCTCTAGCAGGAGATAAATGCAAATCCGCCCCCCCCCCCCCGCCTTTTAAAGCTATGCCCCGGCGAGGACTATGGTCTGCTGATCACCTTTTCCCAGAGTCTCAAGATCAAAAGCCCAAGGAAAGAACAGACTGAACTATTCGTGGGTATGCTAGTTCTGTTATGAACGTGGAACCCTGGCAAAAAACCCATGTAGCAATTTTTCCTGGAGTCACAGTAATCTCTGGTAAATTTACGAGAATGCATATAGGTTCTTTGATTGTTTTTAATGTGTTTTCCCAATCATGTCTTCCCCTTAGAGTAAAATGCAGACACTGACGTGGTGAGACAGTCTGGCTTGCTGGGGACATCACAGCAAAAACAGGGAACTGTGCAGCCTGGTGAAACCCCAGTGAGGAGGGAGAGAGAGATGGGTCTCTGGCCAAGAGAGGTGACAGTTCTAGCATTGGGAGCCTAGAGTGGTTGCCCTCAAAGAACCATGGAGGGGGAAACACGGGCTACACACATTGGGTAGCCTCTATTCAGGAGAAACTAAGGGCTGGGTGCAGTGGACCAGACTGAGGTGCTCTAGCCAAGGTGGGGAACACACCATCCGAATTGTGTGGGACCTCTAAATGGAAGAGCAGCGAACTGCGTGATCTCTGTTGTCAGAGTTGTAAGGCAGGTCAGTGGTGAGCGGCAGTGACAGAGCTGGGTGGTGAAGCATACCGAACTTCAGCCTGTGCTATCCCAGGTCTTGCCTCTCTGCTCCCTGCACAGTAGAAGTTACCCCCTAAATTAACCACAAAAACTCCAGAATGTGACATTTTAAAATAAATTCAAATGTTGCTCAACAATTCCCAGTACAAATGGGCAGAACATGAGAATCATCAACTCAAAGATACTAAATAAGAACCTATGAAGCCCAAAGAGAAAGCTCTGCAGCTAAATGCAAGAGAGGAGTTCCCACCTGCACCCACCAGGAAGAAAAGCCCCCAAAAGGTGAAGCGTAGAGATAAGCTGGACTATGAAGGGATTGTTACCACTTCACTCAGCCCAAGAACACACACGTTTTGCCTATGTGAAAGCCGGGCATTGGCAATGTACATAGAGCCCAAGGCCAGCGCCTACTCTTCATAAAAGCACAACTGCCCTCAGCTCTAGTACAAAGGGGTCACCCATGCAGTAACACTCTCTGTGAGCCACACATCTAAGCTAAAGATGGGGCAGTTGCATCATAGAAATAACTTAAAAAAAAACAAACAAACAAAAAAAAACATCTCCAAGGAATTACAGCCCCAGGATTAAACTTCACCAACCATGAAGTGTTACCGTTGTCCTACCAAAGTGGAGCCACCTGTATTTAAAATGGCTGCAACTTGTGTCTTGGACAGTACAGAGCCCATTGTTGGAGCTTAAAGTAGTTATAATTATGTTCAACTTATTAATGGGATTTCCCTCGACCAGAGTAGGTTTTGGTGAGGGTTACAGCCTACCAGGGCTTTAAAGTGAGGACAAAATACGGTACCAGAGTAAACTGAAATGAAGTAATTTGATTTATTAATCATTTGTGACTTTTCTGATTGGATGACTTGGGAATTGGTATTAAGACCTGGATCCTTTTAGCTTCCAAGTCATGCGTGAACAAGCTCTGTGACCAGCTAACGGCTGCGTGGTACTTTACGTGAAATGAGTTAAAGGAGCTCACTCCTGCTCCTAGTGCTCAGGTATTTTAAAAGTTACACTATCACAAGCTACACTGCTCTACAACCCAGTTGGCAGCCACAGCAGAGGAGCCAAAGATTGAACAGATCACCCTGGAGGTCAAGGTTGAGGTGTACTAGTAGAGGATAGTTTGTATGGCTATTGCTTGTGCCATAAGAACATAAGAACGGCCGTACTGGGTCAGACCAAAGGTCCATCTAGCCCAGTATCCTGTCTGCCGACAGTGGCCTGCACCAGGTGCCCCAGAGAGGGTGGACCGAAGACAATGATCAAGCGATTTGTCTCCTGCCATCCCTCTCCAGCCTCTGACAAACAGAGGCCAGGGACACCAATTTTATCCCCTGGCTAATAGCCTTTTATGGACCTAACCTCCATGAAATTATCGAGCTTCTCTTTAAACTCTGTTATAGTGCCGTACCTGTTCTAGCCAGGAAGAGGTGGCATTCAATCTCCAGTCAATTAGCACTAAGCACCCTAAAGAATTCTTTAACCTCAGTTTCAAGCTTTGGCATTTCTTACATCAACAGCCACAGACAATGGGACAGAGGTGATCTGGAGATAAATGGTGACTAATAGAGAGTGATAGTGTGCGATTTACCAGTGACTTCAACTTAAAAAGACCCCCAGCACTAATGGGCTATGCTGTGCTCTGAATTCTCAATTCAATGCAGTATGGAAGGAGAGCCATCAATAGGGAGAGTTTCCATATATGAGACAATTCCCAGGGCAGGAAGGCAACAGGGGAGAAAACAATAGGTGATCTCACTTCAGGACGTCAGTGCCTTGAGAAACAGGATAATGATGGGCACCGGGACTCTGTTGGGAAGCAGCCCACTGCACCAACACGGACGGGGCACTCTGGGTAGGGGGGCAAAGCATCTCGGGAGAGGAAGGAACGCTGAGAATTAGAGAGGAAAGGGAGGAATGAAAATATGCATGTACAAGAGTGTAAAAAAATCCATCTCACTCTCTCCTGATACAACAAAAAAAAAAGCAGTCATGTAGCACTTTAAAGACTATCTTCTTAGTCTTTAAAGTGCTACATGACCCCTTTTTTTGTTTTACCAAGATCAGACTAACAGCTCTCTGTTACTATTCTCCTGATACAGTTAGTTTGCTTCTGCTGCATGCACGCTCTGCTGTCAATGAAAGTGGCATGCATACAGCAGTGGCAGAATCAGGTTCACTTTCCCTCCCCCAGGACACGGGTGGAGGGGGGTGTTGAGATTCCTATCAATATTTCTCTCGTGACTGTCTCCCTGCATTCTATCCTTTATTCTGATTGCAGCCTCGCTTTTATTCTACAATAGATAACATTCTAACCCAGAGGGACCCGAACTGCAAAATAGAGCCCTATCATGCATCCTGTGGCCATGCTCCCCCTGTCACTGCAGCGTGAGCATAAAGCCAATCCAGGCTGCTGGTTAGAATTGCTGGTGAACTCAACCAACCAACAGTTTCTAGTAGGTACAAACATTGGGCATCTTTTGATTTTCAAGTGTACGTTTTTGTTCCAGGCAGGTTTGGCCTTTGGGGTCACAGAAAGCTGCTAAGGCAGCCCTTGAGTCCCAACATTTGAGAGCCCTGTTCTACCATATAAACATCCTACTAGTTGCACTGAACTCTCTCTTATGCAAAATTAAATGAGACCACCCACTGGCATCTTCCCCAACCAACTGGCTCACCTGTCACCATTGGCTGAGATGGCCTCAAACTTGGGCTTCTTCTTTGGAATTTCATTCTGAATAGAGGAGGTGGATAAGGTTTTCTGGCTATGAAGGAAAAACAATGAAGATATGTGTCAGAACCTAAAAGACTTGAGAAACAGAGACTGAAATCAAGAAAGAAGCACAGATATAGACCATCCTCCTAAATCATACCCAAAATAACAAGCAGCTTAGGGAGAGGAGAGGTTGAAGCAAAGCAAAGATCATTCCTCAAAGAGGAACTAGAGTTTATTTTATACAATCAAACCTCTAGGCACATGAACATTCTATGTTCAAAACCCTGTATTTTAAAATAAACCTAAGTTGGCCCAACACCACCACACTGTAATACACTGCACAACGCACAGAAATGGCTACCTTCCCCAATCAGCTCACCCCAAGATGGGAATTCAAGGGCTGAGAGCATCCCAGCAGAAGCCCCCAGATGTTGGAAATGGGGATCACCACCAAGAATCTCCCAAGTGATTTCATCTGCAGTGTTTGATCTGAAACAGTCACTTTTGAATGCTGGGGAAATATGTCTAGTGATCAGATCAGAGTGGAAGTCAGGAGTCCTAGCTCTGCCAGTTGACCCGCTGTGTCGTCTGGGACAAGTCATTTCACTTGCGTGTATCCCAATTTCAATTCCCTGGAAGAGCAAGGCTATTGCATGAGTCAATGCACTTCTGTCAGTAATTTGACAAATGCCACTTAGCTTTAATTATTTCAGAAAACAGCATAACATGTCAGTAAAGATCCTGTAAAATGATCTCACTACAGTCGCCTCACTGAGTAGTGCTGTGATGCTCTTATAGCTTAGTCAAGAATTACTGGGTTTGCATAATGGTTATATCAAAATTGTCCAGGCTTTACTGAAAAAATATGTATGACTATATTAAAGGTCACCACAGTTCCGCAGTAATGAAGCCCAATCTGTGTTGGAAAAGGATTTGAGTTTGAAACACCCATTTCTCCTGCTGTCTCACCCCAGAAACATGAGTCTGGCACAAAGGAAAAAGGTGCTAGAAAGGAGCACAGATGCAGCATTTACATGCACGGTACCTGTTGTAGTGGCTGCCGCTGCTGAGTCTGCTGAACTGCTCTTTCTCCTGCAGGCTTGTCCGTGAAGAGCTGCTCAGATGTTTACGCTGCTCTTTGGTCTTCTGTAGGACCCGTTTGTAGGACAAGGTACACAGCCAGCACAGCAGCTTCCCATCCACCTGAATGGCCAAGTAGGAGAGTTAAAGGGTTTTACCTTATTTCCTCCCCACATAAGAACATAAGATAAGAACATAAGAACGGCCGTACCGGGTCAGACCAAAGGTCCATCTAGCCCAGTATCCTGTCTGCCGACAGTGGCCAGCACCAGGTGCCCCAGAGGGGGTGGACCGAAGACAATGATCAAGTGATTTGTCTCCTGCCATCCCTCTCCAGCCTCTGTCAAACAGAGGCCAAGGACACCATTTTATCCCCTGGCTAATAGCCTTTATGGACCTAACCTCCATGAAATTATCTAGCTTCTCTTTAAACTCTGTTATATTCCTAGCCTTCACAGCCTCCTCTGGCAAGGAGTTCCACAGGCTGACTACACACTGTGTGAAGAAGAACTTTCTTTTATTAGTTTTAAACCTGCTACCCATTAATTTCATTTGGTGTCCTCTAGTTCTTCTATTTAGGAACTAATAAATAACTTTTCTTTATCGGCCCTCTCCACACCACTCATGATTTTATACACCTCTATCATATCCCCTCAGTCTCCTCTTTCTAAACTGAAAAGTCCCAGTCGCTTTAACCTCTCCTCATATGGGACCCGTTCCAAACCCCTAATCATTTTAGTTGCCCTTTCTGAACCCTTTCCAAGGCCAAAATATCTTTTTTGAGGTGAGGAGACCACATCTGTACACAGTATTCAAGATGTGGGCGTACCATAGTTTTATACAGGGGCAGTAAGGTATTCTGGGTCTTATTTTCTGTCCCTTTCTTAATAATACCTAGCATCCTATTTGCCTTTTTGACCGCTGCTGCACTGTGTGGAAGTTTTCAGAGAACTGTCCACGATAACTCCAAGATCTCTTTCCTGATTTGTCGTAGCTAAATTAGCCCCATCATACTGTACGTATAGTTGGGGTTATTTTTCCCGATGTGCATTACTTTACACTTATCCACATTAAATTTCATTTGCCATTTTGTTGCCCAATCACTCAGTTTGGTGAGATCTTCTTGGAGTCCTCACAGTCTGCTTCTGTCTTGACTATCCTAAACAGTTTGGTATCATCCGCAAACTTTACCACCTCACTGCTTACCCCTTTCTCCAGATCATTTATGAATAAGTTGAACAGGATTGGTCCTAGGACTGACCCTTGGGGGACACCACTAGTTACCCCTCTCCATTCTGAAAATTTACCATTTATTCCTACCCTTTGTTTCCTGTCTTTTAACCAGTTCTCAATCCAAGAAAGGACCTTCCTCTTATCCCATGGCCATGTAATTTACACAAGAGCCTTTGGTGAGGGACCTTGTCAAAGGCTTTCTGGAAATCTAAGTATACTATATCTACTGGATCCCCCTTGTCCGCATGTTTGTTAACCCCTTCAAAGAACTCTAATAGATTAGTAAGACAGGATTTCCCTTTACAGAAACCATGTTGACTTTTGTCCAACAAATTATGTTCTTCTACATGCTTCACAATTTTATTCTTTACTATTGTTTCACTAATTTGCCAGGTACTGAAGTTAGACTTACCGGTCTGTAATTGCCCGGATCGCCTAGAGCCCTTTTTAAATATTGGTGTCACGTTGGCTACCTTCCGGTCATTAGGTACGAAGCCGATTTAAGGGATAGGTTACAAACCACAGATAATAGTTCAGCAATTTCCCATTTGAGTTCTTTTAGAACCCTTGGATGAATGCCATCCGGTCCCGGAGATTTGTTAACATTAAGTTTTTCTATTTGTTCCAAAACCTCCTCTAATGACACTTCAATCCGGGACAGTTCCTCAGATTCATCACCCACAAAGGACGGTGCAGATTTGGGAATCTCCCAACGCGTCCTCAGCCGTGAAGACTGAAGCAAAGAAATCATTTAGTTTCTCCGCAATGGCTTTATCGTCCTGGATTGCGCCTTTTATAGTTCGATCGTCTAGGGGACCCACAGGTTTTTTAGCAGGCTTCCTGCTTCTAATGTACTTAAAAACATTTTGTTATTTCTTTTGAGTTTTTGGCTAGCTGTTCCTCAAAATCTTTTTGCTTTTCTTATTACATTTTTACACTTGATTTGACAGTGTTTATGTTCCTTTCTATTTATCTCACTAGGATTGGACTTCCACTTCTTAAAAGATGCCTTTTTGTCCTCACTGCTTCTTTTACATGGTGGTTAAGCCACGGTGACTCTTTTTAGGTCTCTTGCTATGTTTTTTAATTTGGGGTATACATTTAAGTTGGGCCTCTATTATGGTGTCTTTAAAAGTTTCCATGCAGCTTGCAGGATTTGGCTCTAGTCACTGTGCCTTTTAATTTCTGTTTAACTAACCTCCTCATTTTTGTGTAATTCCCTTTGAAATTAAATGCCAGGGTGCTGGTCTGCTGAGGTGTTCTTCCCACCACAGGAATGTTGAATGTTATTATATTATGGTCACTATTCCCAAGCGGTCCTGTAACGGTTATTTCCTGACCTGATCCTGCGCTCCACTCAGGACTAAATCGAGAATTGCCTCTGTGGGTTCCTGCACCAGCTGCTCCAAGAAGCAGTCATTTAAGCCATTGAGAAATTTTATCTCCGCTTCTCTTCCTGAGGTGACATGTATCCAGTCGATATGGGGTAATTAAAATCCCCATTATTATAGAGTTCTTTATTTTGGTAGCCTCTCTAATCTCCCTCAGCATTTCAATGTCAGTATCCCTGTCCTGGTCAGGTGGTGCAATATATCCCTACTGCTAATTTCTTATTTTTGGAGCATGGAATTACTATCCATAGCGATTCTATTGAACATGTTGATTCATTTAATATTTTTATTTCATTTGATTCTACATTATCTTTCACATACAGTGCCACTCCGCCACCCACCCGGCCTGCTCTATCCTTTCGATATATTTTATATCCTGGTATGATTGTGTCCCACAGATTTTCCTCATTCCACCAGGTTTCAGTGATGCCTATTATGTCAATCTCCTCATTTAATACTAGGTACTCTAGTTCACCCATCTTATTAGTCAGACTCCTAGCATTTGTGTAGAAGCACTAAAAATTTGCCACTGCTTATTTGTCTGCCCTTCCCTGATGCATTGGATTCCTTTGTACGTGGTTGTTTGTCTGCTCTGGCCCATGGTTTGCCCTCTCCCTCCTCTCTTTCTGACTACAGCTTAGAGAATCTCTATCAATGGATTCTCCTCTAAGAGAAGTCTCCCTCCGATTTACGTGCATCTCCACACCAATCGGCTTTCCCCCATCTCTCAGTTTAAAAACTGCTCTACGGCCACACCCCAAGCATGGAGTAGACAAGCAGCCTAACAGCAACTTCAGATCAACCATCCTCAGGATTTACAGGCCCCACGTACCCAATCACAAACATCTCAAAAGCAGTGACTCAAGGGGTCCCCAAAGTGGCTGGAAAGGGTGCTGACTGTATTCAGCACTGCCAGTGCAGTCACAACGATAAAAACTTGGTCCAGCCTGCTATCAGTTCAGAGGGGACACTTCTTTGCTTGTTTACATCACATGTTCTCCTGGTCATTTTAGAATACAAAATCACATCCTATGTGGTTTGGGCATTAATAAACACCTGGACCTCTAAGGGAGGCTTTGGGAACCCAAACGCTAATACTCTATGCCAATAATTTTCAACTTTTTTTATTTGTGACCCCTAAATAATTTCAAATACAGATGCAGACTCTTTTAGAAGTCTTAAATATAATATGTAGACCCCCGGGGGTGTATAGCACCCATGTTGGGAATCACTGTGCTATGGTAACAACAACCTTTTGTGGACTCCTTAAAGCTTAGATAAAGTCTGTGGACACCAACATGTCTGCAGACCACAGGTTGAAAATCATTGCTCTAATGGGGCTTTGTCCAGATGGTGGGAACTATATATACAGCATCCAAAACTGGGACCCAAAGACTTATGCGTGTGCTTTACACGCTGTGAGTTGTCCTAACGTTAAGTCCCTTTATCTCTACTATCCATTTCAGAGTGGGGTCCCTTCTCACTTGTGTGTATACCTATACTCAATCCAGTTCAGATTAAGACTCAATCAAGGACCTACAGTGTTGAGAACATAAAGCAATTAAATGAACTTAGTGTTTTAACACCTCTCATAGCAAATGTAAATTATTGGGCTGCCCAGAAAAGACTTTTATAGCTGACATGTTACTGTTGCTGAAATCTTAGGACTCTGTACAGAAGATGAACAGACTATTACTGAGGTTAGTTCTTTTACCTTTCCAGCCCCACTTTACATAGAAACTCACCTTCTTCCTATCATCCTTCCTGTCGAACGCACATTGTTGCTTGCACTGTTCACAGGAGTGTGGCGGCCCATACTTCTTCTCGGAATTCGTACAGCGCTGGCACTTGTTGCCAATAAATGCTGCTATTATGTTGCAATACTGGCATGGTTTTGGCTTTAAAAAAGACAGATACTGTACAGTTTAGCAACGCTTGGTAATTACATGGCACACGTGCATTTGTGGTTTTCTTCTATTACTCAAATGCTCTGGTCTTCATAGTTATCCAAGATTTGTTTAAGTACCTAGATAAGCCACGAATCAGGGATCCTATCGAATGGCCAGGACACCTGCCGTTATGCTGACTTCTGCATAAGGTGCGAAGGGAATTTTAATGACAAGCAGTCAGGACCTCAATTTTAAACCTCATTCTAAAGGGAAAAAATTATCTAGTTTCCTGGTCAAATTTCACTTTAGGTGATTAAATCCTGGCTTCCCTTAATCCTTAGTGTAGTTTCAACTCAATATGGGATAGTTCATTTGCTGTCCTAAATTCATATGAAGTACTCTATTGTCATTCACCATAAGAAACTATGTTTCACCCCAAAGGATGCTGCATTTTAGCAGTAGGTGAAGTAACCCCTTCAAAGACAGGCTCTAACATGCTTTGGGATAAAAAACAACGGAAACAGAATTATAAGGAGGGAGGACAAGAGAATCCCTAGTACTTACTGTTCCATAGAGCTTCACATTCTGAGCACATTTCTTGCATATTGTGTTGGTTTTGCTGTTAAAAAATTAAAAAACAAGAATGAAGCATAACTGTGTCAGCAATACCTGGGTACAGATTAAGCCCTTTTCACTCAAGAGCTGAGTTTCTCCTATCAGGATTTTGTTTTTATGTTCATTAGTGGCTTTTTATATTAAAATGTATTTGCTATTCTCGCCTGGTGCTGATAATCTGACAGAGTGAAATATAACTAATAGACAGCACTTTCATAAGGCAGTCTCTTCAATTTAATTAATACATCAGCCTTTAATTTTTGCGGGGTATTTGCTCAGTTGGGATTCTGGTCACCGCAAATGAGTTAGCTGGTTGGTCCCTCTTCTTCATAAATTCTCCCACTCTTGAAAATGCAGTTAAAACCAAGCAGAAAACCATATTTACTGCTGCAAATGCAGAATTACAAGACAGGTATTTACACTGCAGCATAGAAAATGAGAATAATTTTCGCACGCCAAAAGACACAGAAGAGGAATAACTTCCAGAAGCACCCAGATGTTCCACAGAAAGATAAAGCTGATGAGCACCATCCAGGAAAAAAGGGTACACACCACATTGAAAAAAATCAAGAGCACAGAATGTTTCTGTCTGACAGAGACTGGGCTATGATTAGAGCCTCATCAACTGGCACAACTACAAGCACACAAATGATGTATGTGTTTGAGTGCTGGATCCGGGCCCGCTGATGGGGGAGAGGGGGGCAAAGAGGGCAGTTGTCCCAGAAGGCCTGGCAATTCCATGGGGCTTAGGGCTCCTGGCTGCCGCCACTGCTTCTGCAGCAGCAGCTGGGGCCCTGGGTCCTTTAAATCACTGTCGGAATGCTGCACCATGTGCTCTGGGCAGCACTAAGGGCTGGGGAGGGGGTGCTGCATTCTGGTCAGTCCTGAGAGCTGCCCACCCCATCCCTTCCACCCGAGACCCCACCTCTCCCAGGAGCACAGAACTGTCCTTTCACACCTTGATCAAAGGCCTGTGGAGACTGTTGGCATGCCTGGCTGGATCCTTGAAGGCACAATGCAAAGGGCATAACAAGAGATTCAGGGAACCAAATGGTATAGGAGTTATAGACAAAAATAAATGGAAAGAGAAGAGATGGGGACAGCAGTTTAGTGTCAGGAACATATTGCAACAGAAAACAGCAGTAGAGAGAAAGGATGGCTCAAAGTTTTAGGTAGCAAGATATGAAGCCTTTCACCTTTAGGTTGCCTAAAGATCAGGGCTCAGTTACGTTGTTGGGCCAGCGTGTGAGAAGCTTGTTTTGGCACTGCTTGTGCTGTACCTGTCCTTTGAAAAACTTTTGTCTCTAGAGCTGCCAATCGCTACCTTCACACATAGAAAAAGGGATTGTGTTGAGGTCATCAAGATACTTTTGTGGAACTACTGTGGGTATGTACTAAAGAAGCAGATGCCATTTATTTCTTAGTGTTCAAGCTCAGTAGAAATTTACCTTTCCTGTTGGAATTCAGTCCTGCAGTATGTGCATTTGACAATGGGATGTGCGATTCGACACTCCTGCAGCAAAAAGTAGAGTTAGAGCTTCTACCACACAGGTTTCCCAAAGGCTCAACAATCCCCACCCCCCCAACATGACAACAGAGCAGTTTGGACAAAGCAGAATGGTAATGGTCATTGCCAGTTATCCTGCAATCACTCCTCCCAGGGTGCACCCCCCCTCCTCCCTTCCCTGCTCCTAGGGGACCCCTTCCTTCCCAGATCCCCCCTTCCCTTCCTCTATTCTTCCCAGAGCCCCCATCCTCTGCCAGGGCTCCCCACCCCTACAATCCCCACTCTTCCAATTCTCCCACAGCCCCTTCCTAGGACTCCCAGCCCTCCCCACTCTTCCCAACCCTCCCCAGGACTCCCAGCGCCTCCCCAACCCCTCCCCAGGACTCCCCAGCCCTCCCCACTCTTCCCAACCCCTCCCCAGGACTCCCCAGCCCTCCCCATTCTTCCCAACCCTCCCCAGGACTCCCCAGCCCTCCCCATTCTTCCCAACCCTCCCCCCAACCTCTCCCCAGGACTCCCCACTCTTCCCAACCCCTCCCCAGGACTCCCAGCCCCTCCCCATTCTTCCCAACCTCCCCGGACTCCCCAGCCCCTCCCCATTCTTCCCAACCTCCCCAGGACTCCCCAACCCCTCCCCACTCTTCCCAACCCTCCCCAGGACTCCCCAGCCCTCCCCACTCTTCCCAACCTCCCCAGGACTCCCAGCCCTCCCCATTCTTCCCAACCCCTCCCAACCCCTCCCCAGGACTCCCCACTCTTCCCAACCCCTCCCCAGGACTCCCCAGCCCCTTCCCCATTCTTCCCAAGACTCCCCCACACTGCCCAGCCCCTCCCCCGGCCCCGGACCTTGCACAGCTGCTGCCCCTGGCTCAGCGCCTCGAAGGGGAAGCGCTGGTGGCACTTGGTGCAGGCGTAAAGCGCCGCCATCCCGATACCCTCACTGACAGGCGCAGCCTAACCCGGGCCGGGCGGTCGGGCAGCCACGAGGCGGGGCGGACTCACCCGTCACCGCCATTGGATCTCATTGACGTCACTCAGAGGGCGCAGCCCGCGGCCCAGTCCCATCTCACGGCGCCCATTGGTGGCCCGGTCTGCCACTCGAGCGTTAGGGGGCGGGCACGTCGAGGTCCTTCGGGTTGGGTAGAGCGGGAGCGTTTACGTCACCGGGGAGGTCTCCCATCCGGGGTGTGGGCGGCGCGGTGACGTCATCCCCTCGCGCGTCCCGGGAGCTCCCTCCAGCATGCGGCGGCTCACGCGAGGCGACGAAGCTTCGCAGAGGCGGAAGAGTCCCAGAAGCCCCCGAGCGGTGGCGACCAGGACGGGGGGGTAGATCAGTTAGAAGGAAGGTTGCCTCGCTGGGCTGCAGGGTTCCGGGGGGGGGAGACGTAGGACAGATGTGGGGAGAAAGAGGCAGAGGACGTGGGGGTGGAGGGGGCGAAGGAAGAGGCAGAGGACATGGGGGTGGAGGCGAAGGAAGAGGCAGAGGACGTGGGGTGGAGGGGCGAAGGAAGAGGCAGAGGACGGGGGTGGAGGGGCGAAGGAAGAGGCAGAGGACGGGGGTGGAGGCGAAGGAAGAGGCAGAGGACATGGGGGTGGAGGGGCGAAGGAAGAGGCAGAGGACATGGGGGTGGAGGGGCGAAGGAAGAGGCAGAGGACATGGGGGTGGAGGGGCGAAGGAAGAGGCAGAGGACGTGGGGGTGGAGGGGCGAAGGAAGAGGCAGAGGACGTGGGGGTGGAGGGGCGGAGAGGCAGAGGACGTGGGGGTGGAGGCGAAGGAAGAGGCAGAGGACGTGGGGGTGGAGGGGCGAAGGAAGAGGCAGAGGACGTGGGGTGGAGGGGCGAAGGAAGAGGCAGAGGACGTGGAGGAGGCGAAGGAAGAGGCAGAGGACGTGGGGGTGGACGGGCGAAGGAAGAGGCAGAGGACATGGGGGTGGAGGCGAAGGAAGAGGCAGAGGACGTGGGGGTGGAGGGGCGAAGGAAGAGGCAGAGGACGTGGGGGTGGAGGCGAAGGAAGAGGCAGAGGACGTGGGGGAGGAGAAGGAAGAGGCAGAGGACATGGGGGTGGAGGGGCGAAGGAAGAGGCAGAGGACATGGGGGTGGAGGGAAGGAAGAGGCAGAGGACATGGGGGTGGAGGGGCGAAGGAAGAGGCAGAGGACATGGGGGTGGAGGCGAAGGAAGAGGCAGAGGATGGGGGTGGAGGGGCGAAGGAAGAGGCAGAGGACATGGGGGTGGAGGGGCGAAGGAAGAGGCAGAGGACGGGGGTGGAGGGGCGAAGGAAGAGGCAGAGGACGTGGGGTGGAGGGGCGAAGGAAGAGGCAGAGGACGTGGAGGGGCGAAGGAAGAGGCAGAGGACGGGGGTGGAGGGGGCGAAGGAAGAGGCAGAGGACATGGGGATGGAGGGGCGAAGGAAGAGGCAGAGGACGTGGGGTGGAGGGGCGAAGGAAGAGGCAGAGGACGTGGGGGTGGAGGGGCGAAGGAAGAGGCAGAGGACGTGGGGATGGAGGGGCGAAGGAAGAGGCAGAGGACGTGGGGATGGAGGGGCGAAGGAAGAGGCAGAGGACATGGGGGTGGAGGCGAAGGAAGAGGCAGAGGACATGGGGGTGGAGGGGCGAAGGAAGAGGCAGAGGACATGGGGGTGGACGGGCGAAGGAAGAGGCAGAGGACATGGGGGTGGAGGCGAAGGAAGAGGCAGAGGACGTGGGGGTGGAGGGCGAAGGAAGAGGCAGAGGACGTGGGGTGGAGGGGCGAAGGAAGAGGCAGAGGACATGGGGGTGGAGGGCGAAGGAAGAGGCAGAGGACATGGGGTGGAGGCGAAGGAAGAGGCAGAGGACATGGGGTGGAGGCGAAGGAAGAGGCAGAGGACATGGGGGTGGAGGGGCGAAGGAAGAGGCAGAGGACATGGGGGTGGAGGGCGAAGGAAGAGGCAGAGGACGTGGGGGTGGAGGGGCGAAGGAAGAGGCAGAGGACGTGGGGGTGGAGGGGCGAAGGAAGAGGCAGAGGACGTGGGGGTGGAGGAAGGAAGAGGCAGAGGACGGGGATGGAGGGGCGAAGGAAGAGGCAGAGGACGTGGGGATGGAGGCGAAGGAAGAGGCAGAGGACGTGGGGGTGGAGGCGAAGGAAGAGGCAGAGGACGTGGGGTGGAGGGGCGAAGGAAGAGGCAGAGGACGTGGAGGGGCGAAGGAAGAGGCAGAGGACGTGGGGTGGAGGCGAAGGAAGAGGCAGAGGACGTGGGGTGGAGGGCGAAGGAAGAGGCAGAGGACATGGGGTGGAGGCGAAGGAAGAGGCAGAGGACATGGGGGTGGAGGCGAAGGAAGAGGCAGAGGACATGGGGTGGAGGCGAAGGAAGAGGCAGAGGACATGGGGGTGGAGGCGAAGGAAGAGGCAGAGGACGTGGGGTGGAGGGGCGAAGGAAGAGGCAGAGGACGTGGGGGTGGAGGGCGAAGGAAGAGGCAGAGGACGTGGGGGTGGAGGGGCGAAGGAAGAGGCAGAGGACATGGGGTGGAGGGCGAAGGAAGAGGCAGAGGACATGGGGTGGAGGCGAAGGAAGAGGCAGAGGACATGGGGTGGAGGCGAAGGAAGAGGCAGAGGACATGGGGTGGAGGAGGCGAAGGAAGAGGCAGAGGACTGGGGGATGGAGGGGCGAAGGAAGAGGCAAGAGGACATGGGGTGGAGGGGCGAAGGAAGAGGCAGAGGACGTGGGGTGGAGGCGAAGGAAGAGGCAGAGGGCGTGGGGGTGGAGGCGAAGGAAGAGGCAGAGGACGTGGGGATGGAGGCGAAGGAAGAGGCAGAGGACGTGGGGATGGAGCGAAGGAAGAGGCAGAGACGTGGGGGGTGGAGGCGAAGGAAGAGGCAGAGGACGTGGGGGTGGAGGGGCGAAGGAAGAGGCAGAGGATGGAGGGGGGCGAAGGAAGAGGCAGAGGACGTGGGGATGGAGGGGCGGGGAAGAGGCAGAGGACGTGGGGGTGGAGGGGCGAGAGGCGAAGGAAGAGGCAGAGGACATGGGGGTGGAGGGGCGAAGGAAGAGGCAGAGGACATGGGGGTGGAGGGGCGAAGGAAGAGGCAGAGGACATGGGGTGGAGGGGCGAAGGAAGAGGCAGAGGACATGTGGGGTGGAGGGCGAAGGAAGAGGCAGAGGACGTGGGGTGGAGGGGCGAAGGAAGAGGCAGAGGACGTGGGGGTGGAGGGCGAAGGAAGAGGCAGAGGACGTGGGGGTGGAGGGGCGAAGGAAGAGGCAGAGGACATGGGGTGGAGGGGGAAGGAAGAGGCAGAGGACATGGGGTGGAGGGGCGAAGGAAGAGGCAGAGGACATGGGGGTGGAGGCGAAGGAAGAGGCAGAGGACATGGGGTGGAGAGGAAGAGGCAGAGGACATGGGGGTGGAGGGGGCGAAGGAAGAGGCAGAGGACATGGGGGGTGGAGGGGCGAAGGAAGAGGCAGAGGACGTGGGGGGTGGAGGGGCGAAGGAAGAGGCAGAGGACGTGGGGGTGGAGGGGCGAAGGAAGAGGCAGAGGACGTGGGGATGGAGGCGAAGGAAGAGGCAGAGGACGTGGGGATGGAGGGGCGAAGGAAGAGGCAGAGGACGTGGGGTGGAGGGGCGAAGGAAGAGGCAGAGGACGTGGGGGTGGAGGGGCGAAGGAAGAGGCAGAGGACGTGGAGGAGGCGAAGGAAGAGGCAGAGGACATGGGGATGGAGGGGCGAAGGAAGAGGCAGAGGACGTGGGGGTGGAGGCGAAGGAAGAGGCAGAGGACATGGGGGTGGAGGGGCGAAGGAAGAGGCAGAGGACATGGGGTGGAGGCGAAGGAAGAGGCAGAGGACATGGGGGTGGAGGGGCGAAGGAAGAGGCAGAGGACATGGGGGGTGGACGGCGAAGGAAGAGGCAGAGGACATGGGGGTGGAGGGGCGAAGGAAGAGGCAGAGGACGTGGGGGTGGAGGCGAAGGAAGAGGCAGAGGACGTGGGGGTGGAGGGGCGAAGGAAGAGGCAGAGGACGGGGGTGGAGGGGCGAAGGAAGAGGCAGAGGACGTGGGGATGGAGGGGCGAAGGAAGAGGCAGAGGACGTGGGGGTGGAGGGGCGAAGGAAGAGGCAGAGGACGTGGGGATGGAGGGGCGAAGGAAGAGGCAGAGGACATGGGGTGGAGGGGCGAAGGAAGAGGCAGAGGACGTGGGGTGGAGGGGCGAAGGAAGAGGCAGAGGACGTGGGGGTGGAGGGGCGAAGGAAGAGGCAGAGGACATGGGGGGTGGAGGGGCGAAGGAAGAGGCAGAGGACGTGGAGGGGCGAAGGAAGAGGCAGAGGACGTGGGGATGGAGGGGCGAAGGAAGAGGCAGAGGACGGGGGTGGAGGGGGCGAAGGAAGAGGCAGAGGACATGGGGTGGAGGGGCGAAGGAAGAGGCAGAGGACATGGGGGTGGACGAGGCGAAGGAAGAGGCAAGAGGACATGGGGGTGGAGGGGCGAAGGAAGAGGCAGAGGACATGGGGGTGGAGGCGAAGGAAGAGGCAGAGGACATGGGGGTGGACGGGCGAAGGAAGAGGCAGAGGACGTGGGGGTGGAGGGGCGAAGGAAGAGGCAGAGGACGGGGGTGGAGGCGAAGGAAGAGGCAGAGGACATGGGGGTGGAGGGGCGAAGGAAGAGGCAGAGGACATGGGGGTGGAGGGGCGAAGGAAGAGGCAGAGGACGGGGGTGGAGGGGCGAAGGAAGAGGCAGAGGACGTGGGGGTGGAGGGCGAAGGAAGAGGCAGAGGACATGGGGGTGGAGGGGCGAAGGAAGAGGCAGAGGACGGGGTGGAGGGGCGAAGGAAGAGGCAGAGGACGTGGGGATGGAGGGGCGAAGGAAGAGGCAGAGGACGTGGGGGTGGAGGGGCGAAGGAAGAGGCAGAGGACGTGGGGGGTGGAGGGGCGAAGGAAGAGGCAGAGGACGTGGGGGTGGAGGCGAAGGAAGAGGCAGAGGACGGGGGTGGAGGGGCGAAGGAAGAGGCAGAGGACGGGGGTGGAGGGGCGAAGGAAGAGGCAGAGGACGTGGGGGTGGAGGCGAAGGAAGAGGCAGAGGACGTGGGGATGGAGGGGCGAAGGAAGAGGCAGAGGACGTGGGGTGGAGGGGCGAAGGAAGAGGCAGAGGACATGGGGGTGGAGGCGAAGGAAGAGGCAGAGGACATGGGGGTGGAGGGCTAAGGAAGAGGCAGAGGACATGGGGGTGGAGGGCGAAGGAAGAGGCAGAGGACATGGGGGTGGAGGCGAAGGAAGAGGCAGAGGACGTGGGGTGGAGGGGCGAAGGAAGAGGCAGAGGACGTGGGGTGGAGGGGCGAAGGAAGAGGCAGAGGACGTGGGGGTGGAGGGGCGAAGGAAGAGGCAGAGGACGTGGGGATGGAGGCGAAGGAAGAGGCAGAGGACGTGGGGTGGAGGGGCGAAGGAAGAGGCAGAGGACGTGGGGGTGGAGGGGCGAAGGAAGAGGTAGAGGACGTGGGGGTGGAGGGGCAAGGAAGAGGCAGAGGACGGATGGAGGGGCGAAGGAAGAGGCAGAGGACGGGGGTGGAGGGGCGAAGGAAGAGGCAGAGGACATGGGGGTGGAGGCGAAGGAAGAGGCAGAGGACATGGGGGTGGAGGGGCGAAGGAAGAGGCAGAGGACATGGGGGTGGAGGGCGAAGGAAGAGGCAGAGGACGTGGGGTGGAGGCGAAGGAAGAGGCAGAGGACGTGGGGGTGGAGGGGCGAAGGAAGAGGCAGAGGACGTGGGGTGGAGGGGCGAAGGAAGAGGCAGAGGACGTGGGGTGGAGGGGGGCGAAGGAAGAGGCAGAGGACGGGGGTGGAGGGGCGAAGGAAGAGGCAGAGGACGTGGGGGTGGAGGGGCGAAGGAAGAGGCAGAGGACGGGGGTGGAGGGGCGAAGGAAGAGGCAGAGGACATGGGGGTGGAGGGGCGAAGGAAGAGGCAGAGGACGTGGAGGGGCGAAGGAAGAGGCAGAGGACGTGGATGGAGGGGCGAAGGAAGAGGCAGAGGACGGGGATGGAGGGGCGAAGGAAGAGGCAGAGGACGGGGGTGGAGGGTGGAGGCAGAGGACATGGGGGTGGAGGGCGAAGGAAGAGGCAGAGGACATGGGGGTGGAGGGGCGAAGGAAGAGGCAGAGGACATGGGGGGTGGAGGGGCGAAGGAAGAGGCAGAGGACGTGGGGTGGAGGGGCGAAGGAAGAGGCAGAGGACGTGGGGGTGGAGGCGAAGGAAGAGGCAGAGGACATGGGGTGGAGGGGCGAAGGAAGAGGCAGAGGACATGGGGTGGAGGGGGAAGGAAGAGGCAGAGGACATGGGGTGGAGGGGCGAAGGAAGAGGCAGAGGACATGGGGGTGGAGGGGCGAAGGAAGAGGCAGAGGACATGGGGGTGGAGGGGCTAAGGAAGAGGCAGAGGACATGGGGGTGGAGGGGCGAAGGAAGAGGCAGAGGACGTGGGGGTGGAGGGGCGAAGGAAGAGGCAGAGGACGTGGGGGGTGGAGGGGCGAAGGAAGAGGCAGAGGACGTGGGGGTGGAGGGGCGAAGGAAGAGGCAGAGGACGTGGGGATGGAGGGGCGAAGGAAGAGGCAGAGGACGTGGGGGTGGAGGGGCAGAAGGAAGAGGCAGAGGACGTGGGGGTGGAGGCGAAGAGGCAGAGGACATGGGGGTGGAGGGGCGAAGGAAGAGGCAGAGGACGTGGAGGCGAAGGAAGAGGCAGAGGACGGGGGGTGGAGGGGCGAAGGAAGAGGCAGAGGACATGGGGTGGAGGGGCGAAGGAAGAGGCAGAGGACATGGGGTGGAGGCGAAGGAAGAGGCAGAGGACGGGGGTGGAGGGGCGAAGGAAGAGGCAGAGGACGGGGGTGGAGGGGCGAAGGAAGAGGCAGAGGACATGGGGGTGGAGGCTAAGGAAGAGGCAGAGGATGGGGGGGAGGGCGAAGGAAGAGGCAGAGGACGTGGGGGTGGAGGCGAAGGAAGAGGCAGAGGACATGTGGGGTGGAGGGGCGAAGGAAGAGGCAGAGGACATGGGGTGGAGGGGCGAAGGAAGAGGCAGAGGACGTGGGGGTGGAGGGGCGAAGGAAGAGGCAGAGGACATGGGGGTGGAGGGGCGAAGGAAGAGGCAGAGGACATGGGGGGTGGAGGGGCGAAGGAAGAGGCAGAGGACGGGGGTGGAGGGGCGAAGGAAGAGGCAGAGGACATGGGGGGTGGAGGGGCGAAGGAAGAGGCAGAGGACGTGGGTGGAGGGGCGAAGGAAGAGGCAGAGGACGGGGGTGGAGGGGCAAGGAAGAGGCAGAGGACGGGGGATGGAGGGGCGAAGGAAGAGGCAGAGGACGTGGGGTGGAGGGGCGAAGGAAGAGGCAGAGGACGTGGGGGTGGAGGGGCGAAGGAAGAGGCAGAGGACATGGGGGGTGGAGGCGAAGGAAGAGGCAGAGGACGTGGGGTGGAGGGGCGAAGGAAGAGGCAGAGGACGTGGGGATGGAGGGGCAAGGAAGAGGCAGAGGACGTGGGGGTGGAGGGGCGAAGGAAGAGGCAGAGGACATGGGGGTGGAGGGGCGAAGGGAAGAGGCAGAGGACATGGGGGTGGACGGGCAGGACATGGGGGTGGAGGGGCGAAGGAAGAGGCAGAGGACATGGGGTGGACGGCGAAGGAAGAGGCAGAGGACGTGGGGGGTGGAGGGGCGAAGGAAGAGGCAGAGGGCGTGGGGTGGAGGGGCGAAGGAAGAGGCAGAGGACGTGGGGGTGGAGGGGCGAAGGAAGAGGCAGAGGGGGTGGAGGGGCGAAGGAAGAGGCAGAGGACGTGGGGGTGGAGGGGCGAAGGAAGAGGCAGAGGACGTGGGGGTGGAGGGGCGAAGGAAGAGGCAGAGGACGGGGGGGATGGAGGCGAAGGAAGAGGCAGAGGACATGGGGGTGGAGGGGCGAAGGAAGAGGCAGAGGACATGGGGGTGGAGGGGCGAAGGAAGAGGCAGAGGACGTGGGGTGGAGGCGAAGGAAGAGGCAGAGGACATGGGGTGGAGGGGCGAAGGAAGAGGCAGAGGACATGGGGGTGGAGGGGCGAAGGAAGAGGCAGAGGACGGGGGGTGGAGGGGCGAAGGAAGAGGCAGAGGACATGGGGGTGGAGGGGCGAAGGAAGAGGCAGAGGACATGGGGGTGGAGGGGCTAAGGAAGAGGCAGAGGACATGGGGGTGGAGGGGCGAAGGAAGAGGCAGAGGACATGGGGGTGGAGGGGAGGGGCGAAGGAAGAGGCAGAGGACATGGGGGTGGAGGCGAAGGAAGAGGCAGAGGACATGGGGGGTGGAGGGGCGAAGGAAGAGGCAGAGGACGTGGGTGGAGGGGCGAAGGAAGAGGCAGAGGACATGGGGGTGGAGGGGCGAAGGAAGAGGCAGAGGACATGGGGGTGGAGGGGCGAAGGAAGAGGCAGAGGACGGGGGTGGAGGGGCGAAGGAAGAGGCAGAGGACGGGGGTGGAGGGGCTAAGGAAGAGGCAGAGGACGTGGGGGTGGAGGGGCGAAGGAAGAGGCAGAGGACGGGGGTGGAGGGGCGAAGGAAGAGGCAGAGGACGTGGGGTGGAGGGGCGAAGGAAGAGGCAGAGGACATGGGGGTGGAGGGGCGAAGGAAGAGGCAGAGGACGGGGGTGGAGGGGCGAAGGAAGAGGCAGAGGACGGAGGGGCGAAGGAAGAGGCAGAGGACGTGGGGTGGAGGGGGCGAAGGAAGAGGCAGAGGACGGGGGTGGAGGGGCGAAGGAAGAGGCAGAGGACATGGGGGTGGAGGGGCGAAGGAAGAGGCAGAGGACATGGGGGTGGACGGAGGCGAAGGAAGAGGCAGAGGACATGGGGGTGGAGGGGCGAAGGAAGAGGCAGAGGACATGGGGGTGGAGGGGCGAAGGAAGAGGCAGAGGACGTGGGGGTGGAGGGGCGAAGGAAGAGGCAGAGGACGGGGGTGGAGGGGCGAAGGAAGAGGCAGAGGACATGGGGGTGGAGGGGCGAAGGAAGAGGCAGAGGACATGGGGGTGGAGGCGAAGGAAGAGGCAGAGGACGTGGGGGTGGAGGGGCGAAGGAAGAGGCAGAGGACGTGGAGGGGCGAAGGAAGAGGCAGAGGACGTGGGGTGGAGGGGCGAAGGAAGAGGCAGAGGACGGGGGTGGAGGGGCGAAGGAAGAGGCAGAGGACGTGGAGGGGCGAAGGAAGAGGCAGAGGACATGGGGGTGGACGGGCGAAGGAAGAGGCAGAGGACGTGGGGTGGAGGCGAAGGAAGAGGCAGAGGACGGGGGTGGAGGGGCGAAGGAAGAGGCAGAGGACATGGGGGTGGAGGCGAAGGAAGAGGCAGAGGACATGGGGGTGGAGGCGAAGGAAGAGGCAGAGGACATGGGGGGTGGAGGGGCGAAGGAAGAGGCAGAGGACATGGGGTGTGGAGGGGAGAAGGAAGCAGCAGAGGACATGGGAGGTCGAGGGAAGGAAGGAAGAGGTTGAATTGGGGTAGATGGGTTGAGGAGACACACAAGAGCACTGGAGAGGGAGCAGATGTGATGGGAGAGCCAGTGGCAATGAGGGACAGAGGAAGTTGATGGTGTAGGTGCATCAGAAGCCGAAGAAAAGTAGGTCAGAGAGAGAAGTGAGAGAGGGAGGCAGGATTCTGTGTGTGAAAACCCCGGAGACTTTAGCTTTTCTTGTGGTGGGAATTCTAGCAGTTGAGGGCCAGCTGCCAGTGTAGGTGCACATCTGCTAGCTTAAAACAGAGACAAAGCAGGCTGGACTTTGCTACTGGTGTCAAATCTGGGTAAAGACCAGCATTACAAATTGCAACTTGCTTTATCTATATTAAAAGTTGGCACTGCCGTTCAGGGTGTAGCTTCCTCGGTTGTTGGGGAATCAGGCCATATTTCTACTATAGTAAGGCTTAGAAATTGTCATTACTGGAACAATAGAAGGACAAATCATTACAGTGCTTGTAATAAGAAAAATTAACCAGCAAGAAACTGCCATCTTGATTGATGTAGACTATGTGCTATGAATTTAAATTTGGCCCAAACACTTTTTTTTTTTCAAAAGAAAGCTTTCATAAAGCTGAAAAACCAATTAAAATGTTTCTAAAAAGGCACCACTTAATAATGTGAAAGTGAAAATAATGTAATTGATTTTCATTGCCCTCCCTGACAGAAATGTAAAAAACAGACTGACATGTATGTTGGATTTTAAAAGATTCTTTCTCTCTAAGGATCTAAAATATTATAAGTAACATCTGTCAAGAAAATGGCTTGTTATGATCACACTGGCAAAAAATGCACAATATTTTTGTCTTGAGTCTTGTGTGCCATATTTAAAGTTTGCACATAATTGTATAATTTCCTACTGCTCCCCAGTCCAGTGAGGGATACCTGAAACTGCTGAAGAATTGAAGTTTCATTACACTTTATACAATACCAGTAAGTGTTTTTAGCATATTTTGTGGAAGTAGTGAAAATGAAATTTGAGGGTCTTGCTGCCATGCTCTGGTGGTGAATCTTGCCTCTGAATAGATGGGGAAAAACTGTTGTGATTTGATGGGAACTGGGTGTGTGGATTAGGGAGTTCCTCCTGTATTTAACTATTTTAGTGGTTAGTTTAATTATCAGGTAGGTATTCAGTGTGGAGGAGCAATAATGAACGATGTGAAACTTGTTGCTTTACAGAGAATGGTAGTGCTTCACTGGAGACTCTTGGCTGGGAAAAGTTAGTGTTATGGCTAGAACAAGAGCCAGGATAAAGATCTCTTAAAGGTCTGGCAGAAGAAACTGAAGACAATTATTGTTTCCCCAATTCCTACCTGATAAACACAGTGGTTCCCCATAGGGAGCAGGGATTCATATAGATATACAGGAACATGACGGTTCAGCTTGCTGAATGTGACACTACTTGCAAAAAGGTAAAGACTAAAACTGGTTTGATGCAAGGAACAAAAACTTGAGTATAAAAGCTGCATGGCAGTACAGAATGAGGTCTGCCAAACCTCATAACCTGGCTAAGGAAAGGGCTGTCCTATTCTTTGAAAGCTTTTTTGAACACAAGTGTGTCATAACTGCTATAATCACCAAGGAAAAATGTTTGATCAGCTGAACAGCAGTGTTCACGAAGATGCCACACTGCTGCTGCAGGAAAATCTACGACAATCAAAAGTGCCCCTGTCTCTCAGTACAACTCCCACAAGTCAAATATTCAGGCTCATTTATTATCTTGCAAAATTTGGCAGACATGTTTTGGATCAGGGAGGCCAACTTGTCTCAGTGGATGGCTTCGACGTTGGCTGAACTATTTGAGCCAAAATTGATGCATGGATGGCTCAAGTGATGGATGAAACATTTTGTAATGGTGGAGATCCCCAGAGCTCACCTGGAGCTGGATTGGAACCAATATCAACCTAATAGTGAAAGGCTCTGTAATCCATTTCCTTCGACCACCGTGAGCCAGCCTTAAGCAGGCAGCAGATTGGTAGAGTCCTGCATCTATACAAAAATGCGGATCCACATCTGATCTAGGGATGTTAAATATCAGTTAATTGAATAGTCAATTAACCTCATGAATTCTTATTGGTTACTCAACTATTCTATAGTTCCTGGGGGTGGGGCCAGCAGCCAGTGCACTCTGACCTCACTCCCAGGGAGCCCCCTGCCACTCCATGCAGATGCCTCTGTATCAGAGGCAGCAGCGTGGGGTGCCAGGCGGGCGCTGGCCTGCGAGGGGAGCCAGTTTAAAAAGCAGCTCCCCTTGCGTGGACCAGCTGCCTGTCACCCCACGCTGCTGCCTCTGATACAGAGGCTGCAGCATGGGGTGGAAGCAGCCCCTGTCCAGAGGGAAGGGGGCCGAGCTCCCAGACCTGGAAGGAGCTGGAACTGAGCCAGGTTGCCTGCCTGTCTGGCTCCTAATACACTTTAAATACAGAGCCACAAATCCCGGATCCAGCACAAGCCAGGACTGAGCCCAGCTGCTAGCCAGCCTGGTAAAAATTTACTGGTGGGGGTGGGGGTGGGGGAGAAATGTGTGTAGTCTATAGCATTAACCTAGAAGCTTTTGGTTATTGGTTAATCAACCACTATTACAGCCCCAGCCTGATCAGCATCTGCCAGGCTCAATTCATTATCCAATCCAGATTTTACTTGCATCCACACAGCAAACCATTTGGAGAGGAGCACTGATGAGCGAGGAGGAGGGGGCAGGGAAGCACAAAAGCAGGAACTTGGGGTAAGGGGCAGCAGGAATCCAGGGCTGGGGCTCTGCATGACAGTGCTCACCTGGCAGGGGGAGAAGGGTTGAGGTCAGGCAGGGTCCGCACTCGGCCCCTTCTGCAGGGAGATCTAGGACATAGCTTGTTGCGTCCGGGGCGGCCCATGGCTACAGGCCGACTTGGCCGTCGCCTAGGGCGCTGCCTTCGATGGCGCCCAATGATGACATCACCCCATTGATGGCCCATTGACGGTCGTGCATGCGGGGGCGCCAGCTGCTGCAGCCCGCCTCGGGCCACTCCTGGTTGCATCCTTTCCCTGCCAGGAGTGCAGGGGCCTGCCCTGGCATCCCCCCTGCTGCCTGGGGGCTGGGTGTGTGTGGGAGAGCCCTGCATGTGTATCCGCTCTGCTATCCATCAGTATCCACAGATATGAAATGGAAATCTGTGGATATGCAGGGCTCTTCAGACTTGAACTGGTGGTGTAATGAGCCTGCAACCCATTCCATAGAGTCTGTGTTTGGAAGTTTATGTTCAGCAGCTTGGAGAGTAAATTGTTTGGCAGGTCAAGGAGTACAACAAGTTGCCAAAGAAAACTTGATTCAGCTTCTGTTCCCTTTCACATTCTAGGATTCTTCAGTACTCCGTCAGTTGTTCCAGTAAGTTTTATGAACAAATACTTCCAGTTTCTAACTCTCCTTGTGCCCAATACTTGGAATAATTAACTTGCTTTTCTGCCAGTCATGAAAAATGTTTCACAGAGATAATCATCCTATGTGTGAATGCAGCCGTCTCTGGGATGGAGTATGGTAGCTGTTAGCAAAGCTGTGCAAAGTTCACTTGCCCCAGCCAAAAGTGCAGCTGCCTCTGGGGTGGGGCGTGGCAGGGTGTGCAACAGTTTAGTGTGAGGAGAAAACCCAATCCGTTTGAAATCTTGGGAAAACAGATGGAGTTAGCTGGCTTGGGCTAAAAACTTGAGCAAGCTCCATCCTCCTAATACTCTGTCCAAATATCTAGGCTGACCTCCAGACTGGAATGTGTCTGGTAAAAAGGATCCCCTGCTGTTTTCCCCAAGAGTATGAGCATTATAACCCCAGATGAAGACTTTCAAAATTGACCAGCAAGATGCCTAACTTGAGCCACGAAGGGGCTTGTTTTATGATGTGATTGTTCAATCTACGCATTCCAATCTGGGGGCTAGTCTAGGTTTATTTCTGGATGTTTGGGGGGAAGGTTTGGCTTGCTGTTGAGGCCCGGAATTAGATTTAGGGGCCTGAGCATCCTGCTCTCCCACCTCATGATTATTTGCCAACCCCCATGCTGGGATGATGGTTAAGATAATCAGGAGAACGCTCCATGGGTGAGTGAAGTGGACAGAGCTGAGGGCTGCATCCAGAGTTTCTGCTCTTATTGGCTGGAGACCTTCAACTGTATTGTGACATGCTGTGAGGTCACCAAGGTGTATGCAAGGGCTGCAGATGGCATTGATCAAGAGAGGCAGCCAGGAGGAAGAGCAGCGAGCGGCTGGGTGGGGACCCAGGGGAAGGGGCTAACACCAGCTCTGCTGAGGGGAACCCGATGAACTGGTTAGGGTACTAACCCTGCTGAGGGAAAGCTGAATCAAAGAAGGGGTTACAACCCCTGCTAAAGGGAATTTTATGAGAGTTTACCAGCCTATGAAGAGAATCCGTCTTTGGCAGAGAGTAATGTCATGGAGAAAAATCCCCCCAAGCCTGCACTGAAACACCCAGCAATTGGTATTGACTTGGGCACTACTAAATCCTGTGTGGGCCTCTTCCGAGATGGCAGGGTGGAAATAATGGGCAATAACCAGGGCATCCGCACCATGCCCAGCTGTGTGGCCTTCACTGAGACAGGGAGGTTGATGGGGGATGAGGCCAAGAACCAGGCAGCCCTCAACTCTCCTAACATCATATTCAGCACCAAGCGCTTGATTGGCCGAACCTATGAGGACCCTGCTATACAGGCAGATGCGGAGTTCTGGCCCTTCCAGATAGTGAGAGCTGAGGGGAAGCCCCAGGTGCAGGTGTCCTACAAGGGAAAAGAGAAGGCTTTCTACCCAGAGGAGATCTCTGCCATGATACTAGGTCATTTGAAGGAGATGGCTGAAGACTACGTGGGCCACCCCATCACCCATGCTATTGTTACCGTGACAGCCCATTTCAATGACTCCCAGCGTCAGGCCACCAAAGATGCTGGGGTGATCGCTGGCCTCAATGTACTGAGGATCCTTAGTGAAACTACAGCTGCCGCCCTGGCTTACTGCCTAGAGAACCCTAGCAATGGAGAACGCAACGTGCTGATCTTTGACTTGGGTGGAGGAACTTTCAATGTCTCCGTCCTTACCATTGATGGAGGTATCCTCGAGGTGAAGGCCACCACCGGGGACACCCATCTGGGAGGGGACGATTTTGACAACTGCCTGGTGAGCTTCCTCATGGGCGAATTCCTAAAGAAACATCAGGAGGACATCAGCAAGGACAGGAGGGCTGTGTGGAGGCTCAGGATGGCCTGTGAGGCAGCCAAGCGCACTCTATCCTCCAACCTCAAAGCCAGTATTGACTTGGACTGCCTGTACAAAGAGATTGATTTCCACGTGGACATCACCCGAGCCCAGTTTGAGGAGCTGTGCGCCGACTTCTTCCAAGGGAACCTGAAGTCTGTGGAGAGGGCGCTGCAGGATGCAGAGCTGAGCCAGGCTGATATCCATGATGTGGTCTTGGTGGGTGCCTCCACTCGCATCCCCAAGATCCAGGAGCTGCTGCAGGATTTCTTTGGCAGCCGGCAGCTGAACAGAAGCCTCAACCCGGATGAAGCTGTCGCCTACGGGGCAGCTGTCCAAGCTGCCATCCTCATGGGAGACAAGTCCGAGGTCACCAGGGGCCTGCTTACCCTGGATGTGGGCTCCATGTCTCTGGGGATTGAGACCGGCTCAGGGAAGATGCACACCTTGATCAGACGCAACAGTGCCATCCCCGCAGTGGTAACTCGTACCTTCACCACCTTCGATGACCACCAGCCTGACCTACTCATCCGAGCCTATGAGGGGGAGAGAGCTACTGCCACGGAGAACCACCTGCTTGGCCATTTCCTTTTGAAGGGCATTTCCCCCGCCCCTCGCGGCATGGTCTTGGTGGAGGTGACCTTCTATATTAACGCAGATGGAATCCTGACTGTGTTTGCCCTGGATAAAGTCGCCGGCAATGCCAACCCCATTGCTGTGGATGCCAACAAAGGGCGACTGAGCAGAGAGGAGATACAGAAGTTAGCAGTGGAGGCTGAGAAATATCAAGCCGAGGACCGGGCACAGAAGTGGAAACTGGCCACCAAGAACTACCTTCAGTCCTGCGCTTTCAGCGTGAAGCGAACCTCAGAAGAAATCCTTAACTACTTCACCTTGCAGGCGAAGAAGAAGATGGTGGAGAAATGCCAGCAGGCCTTCACCTGGCTGAGTCCAACTGGATGGCTGAAGAGGAGGAGGTCAGGCCCTATGAAAATGCTTTCAGGGAACTCCCTCCCAGGACTTAAACGCCTCAGTAACAGCACCTCAGGCATCAACAGAACAAAACCAAACAAGTTTGTGGTCACCACGTATAGCTGGACTTTCCAATTTACCCAAACGACCACCGTGATCTACCCATAGGAAGTCCTAGCAGGAGCCAAGGAAGCTAGATTTGTTGGTTGCTGTTGATCTACCTGGATTTACCATCTGATATAGCCAATTCATAAATGGGACCCTTCCATGAATAACAACCATCAGCCTCTCAATAAATTCTGCCTCTCAAATGTCTACACAGGTGTATTTACTAATTAATAAGCCAGTCGCACACTCAATGGAATGTATGACACAGATGTATTAGGGCTGGGAAAGGATGTTTAAAGGAACCTAAGAGAGTTAGGAGCCAAATCCCATTGAATTTCACTGGGAGTTGGGCATGTAACTTCCTTAAACGCCTAAAATACAAGTTTTGGTGTCAATCTGTCATTTGTGTAGGGACTTTTGAACATGGTTATGTGTTTGATGCAGAACCTGTAGAAAATGTCTCCTTTCTATGAATGCCTGAATTTTAGTAAGAGATTCTAGTCTCAGTTATGCTGGGGGTAAATCTGGTGACTCCATTGAAGCTAGCAGAGTAAGGAGCAGCTTCACTGGAGTAAAACTGGAATAACTCCAGTTAAGTCAAAATAGGTTCAGATTGTGATTTGCTACCCAGCTGTAAATCTGTATTGACTCTGGAGATATTTTCAGATATATTCTCTCTTCTTTGTCTTCTCTGTAATCTAAGCAGCCCATATTGTTTCAAACTGACTGAGGGTATGTCTGTATAGCCACACGGCTGTGTAACACAGTCATGTCAATTAAAAGTCAGGCAGCTTAAACATGGTTTTTGTTTTGCTTTGTCAGCAGGAGAGCACTGTTTCCACCAGTACTTGCCCTGACAAAGTTTTAGTGGGGTGGTGATGGTGGTTGGGTAGGTGGATGGGTGAGTGTTAAGCATCTGTGAACGATTAAAGCTTTGTCACTCAAATGCCAGTGTAGACAAAGCCTGAGTCTGTCCAGGTCTCCAAAACCATTCCTTATCTGCCTGCCTTTGGATCCCTTCCGTTTCTTCCATAGCTAGTATGCCAAAAGTGTGAAAAACGTTTTCTATGGAAAAGGAAAAAAAAGAATCCACAAACTTGTCAATTCAGCCATGTGTTCTGTAACAAATAGAAAACCTCCTAACAAGTTGAAAGAAAAGAGGAGATTCAGGACCCTCTAAAAGGCAAAACTGTTTTTTAGTGACTGCACTCAAGGGGATAAAGGATCTGGAAAATTGAGTTCCCAAGATAATTTGCAAATACACTCTGCATTATTCCTGCATAGTCCTCCCTTCTGTCTGTAGAACATGAATTCAAGTTAGCAGCCTGCTGGGAATGTGGAAAAAGCTCATTTTCAGAGTCATCACAGTAAATTGTAAAATAACATAAAATCAATCTAACCAGAAGTGAAACAAAACAAGAAAATACTCTGCTGCCCTCTGCTGGGCAGAATCCTAACCCCCTAAAGAAGATCAGTCGCTCACATGATGACGACCATACGAGGAGGAGGATCTGAAAAGGGATGACTCTCACTGTCCTGCGCTGGGATAGGGCTCTGGTGTCAGCCTTCTCCTGCTTGAGCCACATGAGAATTCTTGTGGCTGGTAAAAATAGGAGGTCACACAGGCCTTTATCATTGCACAAATTGTACTACAACCGTGCAGTTAAAATGATAAAGTTCCAGTGTGGATGCAGTTACATCAGCATAAAAGTGTCTTATTTTAGCATATCTTATTCCTGATCAGGAAGAGGAATAGACTGTTCTGATATAAACACATCTATATCTGCGTCTACCCTAACGGCTGTTGTAGTACAACAATCAGCATCTCTAACCAGTGAACTACAAAAACTGTTAAGACCAGGCCTTTGACCCAGAGAGAGCCTGTCTGTTGGACACAGGACTGATTATGGACTAATCTATGAATCAGAGCTAGTTTGGGTTCTTGATGGAGACAAGGGACTGGGATACCTCCATCCATTCATTAATGCCAGAAAAAAAAACCCAGGACTCTCTCCATGAAGAGGAGGTGAGGAGTCAGCTGTCACAGTTCCAGAAGTTACTACACCTGTGACTGGAATGGAGCAAATAACTGATTTTTTTTTTAAGTTTGTGGTTTGAACCAAAAAACTCCCGCTGGAAAAAGGGCTCAAACCAAACCAAACCAAACTCTTTTTCATTTAGGGTGCTTCCGTCCCTCCCCCCCCCCCCCCCATTTTCATTTTTTAACTAGCTGAATTTCAAAACATAGGGCTGTTTTGAAATTTTAAGTTGCAATATTTATTTTTAAAATGGCAGAACATTTAGACATTTTCTGCTTTTTTCCAGCCAAAATGATTTGCTGAGTTCAGTCTGAATTTGGGATGAGTTTCAGTGTCCAAAAAAAATGTATTTTTGGCATATTTGCTATTCATTGGAAATATATTGCCCAGTTTTACGTCTGACCCCTTTGTGGCCTCCGTGAGGGCTGTGATGCTGGCAAGCCAGGTCATGTCAGAGGGTATTCAGGCCAATTCCTAGTGTATTCGTGTAAATCATAGTGATTTTTAAGTGGGTAAGTGTATTTGATCTTTAAACTTCACAAAAACTAGCGAATGTTGCCTGCATTGTTTTCACTTATCTCAATCCTGTTATAATTCAGTTCCACATGTAAGGAGGGTCTGAATCACTATTTCCAATGGAGCCAGCTGGAAGGGGAAAGGAACCCTGGGTGTGGTTATGCTCATTCAGTTGTTTATCCCTGTAAGGCAGTGCTTCCCAATTTTATTTGGCCATGGAACCCTTTTCAGCTTTTCAGAATTTCAAGGAACCACTAAGTTTGTCAAGCAAAAAAAAAAAAAAAGGGGGGGAGGGATTCATAAAAATCACATTCCTTCCCCAAGACCCCCCACCCCTTCCTTGAGGCCTCATTCTCTCTGTTCCCCTCCTCTCCATCACTTGCTATCCCCAGCCCTTATATACTCTCACTAGGTTGAGACAGGAGGTGCGGGCTCTGGGGTGGGAATGAGAGATTTGGGTGTGGGAAGGGGTGAGAATTACAAGCTCTGGGAAGGAATTTGGATGCAGGAGAAGGGGATGTTGGCTCAGGGAAGGGGCTCCAGGCTGGGGAGTGTTGGGCTCAGGTGGAAAGTTGGGGTGCTGAGCAAGCCATGGGCTTGTGGATGCGAGTGTGCAGGAGTTTGGGTTGGATATGTGAGGGGCTCAGGGCAAGGAGGCTGTGAGTATGATGGGCTCAGGACCCAGATTTGTGATGTGTGGATGGTGCAGGAGTGTTGTGGCAGAAGACTGAGGATGTGGGGGTGCAGGAGTTTGGGGATGTAAGAGGCTCAGGACAGGGGGTTCCAGTGTATGATAGGCTCAGATTTGGGGTCAGGTGGTGCAGGAGTGTTATGATGCTGCAGTGAGATGGGGGTTTGGCCCCAATTGGGGACTTGTTGGCCAGGCTTCATTTTTAAATAAAATATTATGTTAAACTCAAAAGGTTTTAGCATTGTCTTTATTTATGAGAGGGGTGAGGAACCAGAAAAGTCAGTTCCAAAAACCTCCAAGCCTCACTAATGTGGTCCCAACTGTGCTGGTGGGGGCAGGGAACAGAGTGCTAGGGCTGGGGAGAGGGTGCTGCTGGGTGGCAGGATGCTGGCTCAGGTGGCGGGGTACTGGGGCAGGGTGCTGGGGCAGGTGGCAGGGTGCTGGGGTCAGGGACATGGTCCTGCTGTGCACTGGGGTGGCTGGCAGGGTGCTGGGATAAGGAACAGGGTGCTGCTAGGTTCTAGGGTGGATGGCAGGGTGCTGGGGCCAGGGCCAGGGTGGTGCTGGGGCCAGGGCCAGGGTGGTGCTAGGGTGGATGGCAGGGTGCTGGGGAGCCAGGGTGGTGCTGGGTCCTGGGGTGGGTGGCGGGGTTCTGGGGCCAGGGCCAGGGTGCTGCTGGGTGCTGGGGACAGGGTACTCATGGGGGGGACTGGACAGGGGCAGCTGGGACCAGTACCTGGCAATCCTGCAGCACCTCTGGGTTCCGGGAAGTGTGCGACTGCACTCCCCCTCCCCAAACAGCTGGTGTGTGCGCTGCCTGAGCAGCAGGGGCTGTTGCACCCCAGCAACTTACTTCCGCGATGCCGTCCTGCGGGGAGGGGGGGAAGGCGCGGGGAGTCCCAGGGCAGAGCATGCTGCCTTTATAGTTTGAGCTGCACAGCCCTGGTCTCCTGAACTTCCTCCCTTCCCCCGCACCACACAGAAAGGCCCTGGAACTAAGTTGCTGGGTGCCACAGCCCCAGCTATTCAGGCAGCACGTGCTGGCTGCTTTGGGGAGGGGAAGTGCTTCCCTCCCCGCTGTGGGTCACGTGGGGTCACTCCTGTCCGGCACTCCCCTGGTGTGCTAGCCGGGAGCAACTGTTCCCTCTGCCCCTGCCTCCATATGCCTCTGCTGGCTAGCCGGCTGTAAAGGGGTGGCAGCCCGCTCCCCCTTTTCTGTCAGTTTACTCTGGCTTTAATGGCTGCCCGGCTGTCCTTTTGTTAACCAGTTTACAATTGTTTCTGCCTCAATGGCAGTCTGTTTTGTAGTCCGATACCACAAGCGTCTCCAACAGTTCTGCCCCGCTGCTGGCGGGTGGGGGTAGGGGGACGGGTCCCAGCCCAGGGCTCTGAAGACAGGTGCAGGTAAGGACCTGTCTGGCTGGTGGGGCTCCTGCCACAACGCACCAGCCCGCAGGTCATCTGTAGGCAAGCCCCGCCCTTGGCTTCTTCCTACCTCCAGGGACCTCCGACTTCAGCCCCCTGTGCTCTCCTAGTTCCGAAACTCACCACCTACGTGCCTTAACTCCAGGGGTTGGGATAATGCTGGTGTTTCCTCCCTCGCTCCAATTCTGCTCCCATTCCCGTCTCCCTTGCTGCCTTCTCCGCCCTGTCTCTTGCAGCTGCAGTCATTTTGAATTCCCCGCTCTGGCTCCCCCATACTAACCCCTCCCCCGACGCATGCTCCGTCTTGACGTCACCCGTCCTGCCCCCTCTCGCCTTGGACGCCTTACGGCCCGGCGGGCAGCTGATGTCTCCCAGCTCAGTGTTCCCTGCGCAAGAACAGGTGGCACAGACAGGCGTCCGCCCCTTGCACACCCCGTAAAGCGCAGGGGTCGGTGAGTCCTCCCCCCCGGGATGGGTCTGTCCCGTCACACCGGTGCTCTCCTTTCAGAGGGGGCCGGGGAGTGCCGGCTCCTCGCGGAACCCCTACTTTTGCTTCGCGGAACCCCAATTGGGAAACACTGCTGTAAGGTATTCAGCTGTTATGTAAATACAGTTCATGCTGGAATGGGAAAGAAATCCTGTCTGTGCTTATGTAAATCCAGTTCAGTCAGTGCTATAGGCCTGATGGATGCTCAATTGTTAGAAAGATATTTTGCCTATTGTAATTAACAGGGCTCGACAAATTATGGAAAACCCTACTCGCCAGACAAAAAAGGGACTTGCCACCCTCCCCCCCAAAAAGTGTTTTTTTAATGGCATAAATTCCTAATAAGAATAAGAACAGTAATTACTAATAAGTTATTAATAAATATCACCCAAGTTATTAATAAATATCTTATTAACCTCTATCTTTTCCCTCTGCTGCCATGTCTCCTCCCTGCTCTCCATCAGCTCCTGGTGCCTGCTGCCCCCAACCCCTCACCCTCCTCTGCTGTCCTGACTCCTGCCCTTCTCACTGCCCTCAGCCTTCCTGAGACCTGCCCCCTCCACCAGCCCTTCTCTCCCCTGTGCCCACTCCTCCAGTAGCCCCACTCTGATCATGTGAGCTACCCCTCCTCATCCCTCTCCTAACACCTCCTCTCCCCACCTGCCCTGCCTCTCCTCTGGTGCTGGTCCCTCCTGCAGGTGTCTGCCCTTCTGCTTCACCCCAGAATCCCCTGGCACCTGCACCCTCCTGGTGCCTCCCCTTCCCTCACTGTCCCTGCCCCCTTTGCCCTCTTTTTCCCTGATACCCACCCCCTCACCACCCTCATGCCCCTGTGCCCTCACACATGCCTTGCTCCATCCCCACCTTCCTCATGCCCACCCCTTCTTTCAAGCCTTCTCCCAGCACCTCCCCTCTCCCTTCTAGACCCCAGTGCCCTTACCCTCTCCCCTCCCAGCATCACCCTGTTCCCCCCTCCCACTGACACCTCCCCTCCTGCCCTTTTCTTCATTGTCTGCACTTGGCCCCCTGGGATTTGTCTCTCCTGCACCCCTGTCCCTTGGTGCCTTCCCCTTTCTTCTTCTTCTTCTCCTGACCTCCTCCCTCCTCCCCTCCTCCTCCTTCCCCATAGCCCAGCCCAGCCCAGCCCCTTCCCCTCCCCAGGGCCAGCTCTAGGTTTTGCTGCCCCAAGCAAAACATTTTTGGCCACCCCCTTTTTGTTGTCTTTTACACATGTTTGCATTTTGCAATGGGGTTTTTGTTTGTTTGTTTGTTTTTGTCCCGGCATTTTAGCCCTATAAATAGCAAATAGCATTTTCATTCATTTTTTTCCATAAAGGCAAAGGTGCTTCAAGTGAACTCCCCCTTTCACTTGCTGCTGGGTCACAGCAGCCTTTTCCCTGCCCTGTCCAGCCCCTCCCTATGGACAAGCACCCCTCACTCCCGACCCACAGGGGGAGCAAGGTGCAGGGACAGCACAGAGCCAGAGGGGTGCAGGGAACGGTGGGGGGGTACAGGGGTGGTGCGGGGAATGGGAGGCACAGAGCCAGAGGGATGCAGGAATCGGGGGGAGCAGGGTGCAGTGGAGGCACAGGGAATGGGACTCAGGGAACGGGAGGGGCAGAGGGATCGGGGTCTAGGGGCAGTGCAGGGAACGGGCAGCACAGAGCTGGGGGGGGCAGGGATCGGGAGCAGAGTGCGGGTGCAAGGGCGGTGCAGAGCCAGAGAGTTGCAGGGAAGAGGGAGAGCAGGGAGTCCGGGGTGCAGGGAGCTGGGGCGGCGTGGGGAACGGGCAGCGCGGAGACAAAGGGGCGCGGGGTGGGCGCAGCGAGCCGGGCGGTCGACAGGGAACGGTCTCTCGCCGGCGAGGGGGCTGGGGCCATGGCAGGACTGGAGCCAGCGGGGTGGGGTGGGGCGGGGCCTGGCTGCGCTGCGTGCCGCAGCCAGCTCCCAGGGACATGCGGCCAGAGCCGAACTGCCGCGGCCCTTTAAAATCGGCGGGGCCACATCACGCCAGCGTCCTGGCGTCTGCCAGCGTCCCACCCTCTGGCTCGCGCCCCGCCTCCTCGCGCTGGAGCTGCACGCAGGCAGCCCGGTGGCAAGAATCACCACACTTCCCCCCTCCCCAGCAGCGCTCTGCTCCTCCGCCGGCCAGCGGATCGGATGGGGCCGTGCCGCCCATAGTGCAGGCTTCGGCCAGCCCATCACAATGGCCCACCAGGCCAGTCCGCCCCTGTACTCGCCAGCTGGTAAAATCTACTCACCACGGGCGAAGCGGGCGAGTGTATTTGTCGAGCCCTGGTAATTAATTTGGTGGTTGTGAAGTCACAAACCATGTTAACACTAAATGTAGGAATTATAAAATATGACACCAGTGCTTGCAGGAGAGATACTGTCATTGTAAAGACTCTCAGCTGGACAAGCCTTTCCCTTCCCGACTCAAGTGGATTTGATTGGGGGGGGCGGCGGAGAGCAGAGCTTAGCTCTGAACCAAAAGGTACATGGCCTCTAGACCTGAACTGTAAGACTGGTTCAACCTGTTTCTCTCCCCTCCCCACCCTTTTTCTAATGATAGAACTAAAACAGACTCCATAAGGGGTCTCTTTATTTTCTGCTGGCCTGCACTGTGGGTCAAGAGCTGCAATCACTGAGAAGCTGGAATCTCAGAGAGCTGAAATCATTAGGTTTGGCCCAGATCCAAACCCAACAGCAGCAGGCAGCCAGCAGGGTGGCTGGCAGGAGCATGTGGCTGGCAGGAGCAGCAGCAGGTGGCCAGCAGGGCGGCTGGCAGGATCATCCGGCCGGCAGGAGCAGTTGGTAGGAGCAGCAACGAGTGGCCGACGGAGTGGGTGAGACGCCTCCTATCCCCACCCGCCCCAAGGGTAGGAGGTGAGCTCTGAAAATCACCTCGGAGCTCTGGTCTGCCCTGACCAAGGGCAGCAACTGTGAGTGGGGTACGGAGAAAGGTTGGGCATGTGAATGGGACTTGTGAGCCTGAGAGGCAAAGGACATTGCTCAATCCACTTGAGCTGGGACGTTCACTCGTGGCTTGGTTACGAACTCTGTCTGTGGTATTTTCCCACATTAATGCCATGTTACTTCTCTCCCACTTTCATTAAAAGGTTTCTTTTCTGTGCTCAGACTCTGCTTGCGAGTGGGAAGCATTGCCTCTCGGAGGCGCCCAGGGGTGAGTGTGGATTTCCCAGGCTACTGGGTTGGGGCTTGAGCCAGTTCTGTGTGGGATGGATGAAGAGGAACCCCCACACATTGAACCCAGCCATGGCTGGTACCGGCGCTACCTGGCAGAAGGGTTACACCCACATTTACACTGTGTAAACCCCTGTAACTAAATAACCCACACAGCTCAATCACATTTGATGGATGCAAGTGAAGGAAGGACTCATTTCAAAGCAAGTGGCCATTGTGTGCGCTGACTGGAAGTCAGGGATTCTAAGTGCATTCCTCCCTCACCCTTATTGAAGGAAAAGCCATGTGAGTAGTTTGAGAGAGGAAGCTGTGATAGTCGATTGCACCATCAATGTACGTTGTTGGCCATGTACATTGGCCAAACCAGACTGTGAACCTGTGCTTGCGAACAGGTGAGTGCTAACAGGGAGTTTAGAGAGGGAGTTCTCCAGGTAGAGGAGAAGCAGATACAGGACTCTTGAAGGAAGTGTGTGTTATTATTTGGGCTTTCTTACTGTGTGCTGAGCTTGTGTTTGTTGGTGTGTGGTGGTGGGGTTTTTTTTTTTTTCTCTCTCTGTGTTTTTGAGTGAGGCTTTAGAGAGGCAGTTCTCCAGGTAGAGGAGAAGCAGATACAGGACTCTTGAGGGAAGTGTGTGTTGTGTTTGGGGCTTTCTTGCTGTGTGCTGAGCTTGTGTTTGTGAGTGAGGGTTGGTGTGTGTTCTTTTTTTCTTTGTTTGTTTTTTCCCCTGTGTTTGTGAGTGAGGCTTTTTTTTTTTTTTTCCACTTCCCCTTTGCCCTTCCCCTCCCCTTCATGGAGTGTGTGCTGTGATTGGCTGGTGCTTGTGATTGGCTGTGATTGGCAGGTGGAAACTGTTGGCTTCTAATTAAAGTTTGAATTCTAGAAGCCTCTGCTGATTGGCTGAGCCTTGGTAGGGGGAGGGACTTTCAGGCAGTCCAGGGCTTTATAAGGCTCTTTGGGCAAGCGACCAAGGAGCTTGCGAACAGGTGAGTGCTAACAGGGAGTTTAGAGAGGGAGTTGGGAAGGGGTGAGGTTCTCTTGCCTTTCTTTTTAAATCCCTTCTCCAGGACAGCAGGGATGGATGGTGATGGTTCTGCTGTTGTTACCTGCACGGAGTGTGCCATGTTTGTCTTCCTCCCAGAAGAAAGAACAGATTTCATCTGCACAAAGTGCAAGCTGGTCGCCATTTTGGAAGAAAAAATTAGAGGGCTGGAGGCCCAAGTGTCAACCCTACGCTCTATCAGAGAGGATGAAGACTTCCTCGATAGAAGGCAGCGTTTAATCCTTCAAGCACAGCAGGCAGAAGAGCCGGAGAGGGCAGTACATGACCAGGAAGAGAACTGGCAGCATGTAACTTCTAGAAGGGGAAAAAGGCCAGCATTGGAATCCCCCAATGCTATAGAGGTAAGTAATCGCTTTCAGGCTCTCTCCACAGGCTCTTCGGTGCTGAATGCTTTGGAAGGATCTCACAAGGAAGAAACCGGAAGGAACACCATCTACTGGAAGGCATGGGATGCGTAGTCCTAGGGATGGGGGTTCCATGGCCACCACCCCCAAAAGAAAATGACGGGTGGTGGTGGTCGGGGACTCCCTCCTAAGAGGGACTGAGCCATCCCTCTACCATCCGGACCGGGAATCTCGAGAGGTATGCTGCTTACCGGGAGCTCGCATTCAGGATGTGACTGAGAGGCTAACCAAACTGATCAAACCTTTGGATCGCTACCCCTTCCTGCTTCTTCACATGAGAACTAACGATACGGCCAAGAATGACCTTGAGTGGGTTACTGCGGATTATGTAGCGCTGGGAAGAAGGATCCAAGAACTCGGAGCGCAAGTGGTGTTCTCGTCCATCCTCCTGTTGAAGGAAAGGACTGGGCATGGATCGTCGAATTGAGGACGTAAATGCGTGGTTGCGCAGGTGGTGTCGCAGAGAGGGCTTTGGTTTCTTCAACCATGGGACTCTGTTCCGGGCACGAGGATTGTTAGGAAGAGATGGGATCCACCTAACCAAGAGAGGAAGGAGCATCTTTGCAGGCAGGCTTGCAAACCTAGTGAGGAGGGCTTTAAACTAGGTTCGTCGGGGATGGTGACCAAAACCCTGAGGAGTGGGAAAGTCAGATACCGGGAAGAAATGCAGAGAGGAACAAGCAAGAAAGGAGGACCCCTGTTTCGAATGGAGAAGATAGGGCGATCAACTGGTTACCTGAGGTGTTTGTACACTAATGCGAGAAGCATGGGCAACAAACAGGAAGAACTGGAGGCCCTGGCCCAGTCCGAGAAATATGATTTAATTGGGATAACAGAGACTTGGTGGGATGACTCGCATGACTGGAGCGCTGTCATGGAAGGGTATAGACTGTTCAGGAAGAACAGGCAGGGGAGAAAAGGAGGAGGAGTTGCACTATATGTAAGAGAGCACTATGATTGCTCTGAACTCCAGTATAAAGAGGGAGAAAAACCTGTTGAGAGTCTATGGGTTAAATTTAAAGGAGCAAACAACAGCAGTGATGTTGTGGTTGGTGTCTGCTACAGGCCACCGAATCAGGTGGATGAGGTAGATGAGGCTTTCTTCGGACAACTGAGAGAAGCTTCCGGATCGCAGGCCCTGGTTCTCGTGGGGGACTTTAATCACCCTTACATCTGTTGGGAAACCAATACGGCAGTACACAGGCAATCCAGGAAGTTTTTGGAGAATGTTGGGGATAACTTCTTGACACAAGTGCTGAAGGATCCGACCAGGGGCCGTGCGCAGCTTGACCTTCTGCTCACAAACAGGGAGGAACTAATAGGGGAAGTAGAGGTGGGTGACAACCTGGGAAGCAGTGATCATGAGATGGTAGATTTCAGGATCCTGACCAAAGGAAGAAAAGAGAGTAGTAGAATACACACCTTGGACTTCAAAAAAGCAGACTTTGACTCCCTCAGAGATCTGATGGGCAGAATCCCCTGGGATGCTAACATGAAGGGGAAAGGAGTCCAGGACAGCTAGCAGTATTTTAAGGAAGCCTTATTGAAGGCACAGAAAGAAACCATCCCGGCCTTGAAGCAAGAGAGGCAAACATGGTAGGAGACCAGATTGGCTTATGGGGAAATCCTTGGTGAACTTAAGCACAAAAGGAAGCTTACAAAAAGTGGAAACTTGGACAAATGACCAGGAGGGTTTAAATGTATAGCTCGAGAATGCCGGGGGGTTAGCAGGAAGGCGAAAGCGCAAATGGAATTGCAACTGGCTAAGGATGTGAAGGATAACAAGAAAGGTTTCTACAGGCATGTTAACAAGAAGAAGGTGATCAGAGAGGGTGTGCGGCCCCTACTGGATGAAGGAGGTAACCTAGTGACAGATGATGTGGGAAAGCTGAAGTACTCAATGCTTTCTTTGCCTCTGTATTCACGGACAAGGTCGGCTCCTGGACTTCTGCGGTAAGTGACTCAAGATGGGATGATGATGGACATCCCGTGGTGGGTAAAGAACAGGTTAAGAACTATTTAGAAAAGCTAAACGTACACAAATCCATGGGTCTGGACTTAATGCATCCGAGGGTACTGAGGAGTTGGCAAATGTCATTGAGGAGCCTTTGGCCATTATCTTTGAAAAGTTGTGGAGATCGGGAGAAATCCCGGATGATTGGAAAAGGCAAATGTAGTGCCCATCTTCAAAAAAGGGAAGAAGGACGATCCAGGAACTATAGGCCGGTCAGTCTTACCTCGGTTCCTGGAAAAATCATGGAAGGGATCCTTAAGGAATCCATTTTGAGGCACTTGGAAGAGAGGAAAGTGATTAGGAATAGTCAGCATGGATTCACAAAGGGCAAGTCGTGCCTGACCAATCTGATCAGCTTCTATGATGAGGTAACTGGCTCTGTGGACGTGGGAAAGTCAGTGGATGTGATATACCTTGACTTTAGCAAGGCTTTTGATACGGTCTCCCACAATATTCTTGCCAGCAAGTTATGGGAATGCATTGGATAAATGGACAGTAAGATGGATAGAAAAATGGCTAGAAGGCCGGGCCCAGCGGGTAGTGATCAAGCTCGATGTCAGGTTGGCGGTCGGTTTCTAGCGGAGTGCCCCAAGGTTCAGTTCTAGGACTGGTTTTGTTCAATATCTTTATTAATGACCTGGATGAGGATGGATTGCACCCTCAGCAAGTTTGCGGATGACACTAAGCTAGGGGGAGAGGTAGATACGCTTGAGGGCAGAGATAGGGTCCAGAGTGACTTAGACAAATTGGAGGATTGGGCCAAAAGAAGTCTGATGAAGTTCAACAAGGACAAGTGCAGAGTCCTGCACTTGGGACGGAAGAATCCCAAGCACAGTTACAAGCTGGGGACCAACCAGTTAAGTAGTAGTTCTGCAGAAAAGGACCTGGTGGTTACAGTGGTTGAGAAGCTGGATATGAGTCAACAGTGTGCCCTTGTAGCCAAGAAGGCTAATGGCATATTAGGTTGCATTAAGAGGAGCATTGCCAGCAGATCCAGAGATGTCATTATTCCCCTTTATTCGGCTCTGGTGAGGCCACATCTGGAGTACTGTGTCCAGTTCTGGGCCCCACTACAAAAAGGATGTGGACGCATTGGAGAGGGTCCAGCGGAGGGCAACCAAAATGATTAGGGGCTGGAGCATATGACTTATGAGGAGAGGCTGAGGAGTTGGGTCTGTTTAGTCTGCAGAAGTGAAGAGTGAGGGGGGATTTGATAGCAGCCTTCAACTTCCTGAAGGGAGGTTCCAAAGAGGCTGGAGAGAGGCTGTTCTCAGTAGTGACAGATGGCAGAACAAGGAGCAATGGTCTCAAGTTGTGGTGGGAGAGGTCCAGGTTGGATATTAGGAAAAACTATTTCACTAGGAGGGTAGTGAAGCACTGGGATGGGTTACCTAGGGAAGTAGTGGAATCTCCATCCCTGGAGGTGTTTAAGTCTCGGCTTGACCAAGCCCTGGCTGGGTTGATTTAGTTGGGATTGGTCCTGCCTAGAGCAGGGGGCTGGACTTGATGACCTTCTGAGGTCTCTTCCAGCTCTATGGTTCTATGATTCTATGATTCTATGACTGTCTCCAGGCAAAAGAAGAAATGGGCATAAATCAGACATCAAGAGCAGTAACGTGCAAACGATAACCAGTAGGAGAGCACTTTAACCTCCCTGGACACTCAGAAACAGACTTGAAAGTTGCCATTCTTAGGCAAAAGAACTTCAAAAACAGACTGCAGGGTTTACCTGCATCACTGGAATTCATATGCAAACTTGACACCATCTGAATAGGGCCTGGGAATGGCTCGCTCATTACAAAAAGTAATTTTCCTCCTTTAGGTATTCTCACCTTATCAACTGTGGGAAGTGGGCTACATCCACCCAGACTGAATTAGCCTCATTAGCACTGATGTAACACTCCCATCTCTGTATAAATCCCTGCCAAACTGAAGCTTCCACTTCATGCATCTGATGAAGTGAGCTGCAATCCACAAAAGCTTATGCCCCAATCAATCTGTTAGTCTTTATGGGGCCACAGGACTTCTTGTTGCTTTTGCTGAAGTCGACTAACACAGCTCCCTCTCTGAAACTGCTCACATGGCAGGGCCGGCTCTAGGTTTTTTGCCACCCCTAGCAAAAAAATTTTGGGCTGCCCCTCCCCCCTTGGCCCACTGCTGCAGGACAGGCACTGAGGAGGAAAGCGCTCCTTTCACCTTGCAGCTCTTTGACTCCCACCACCCCCTCCGGCCAAACCCAGCCTACGTCCTGTCTCCCCTTCACACACATCCCCGACCCCCCCCCGCACTCACTGAACCCAGTTTCCACCTTCTCTCCCCTCCCAGGCAAACTCGACCCTCAGTGACCGGACCCAGTCCACCTCTCCTTTTCTCCCCCGCCTAATCCACCCTGCGCCCTCTCTTCCCTCCCAGCCAAACCCAATCCCCCCCATCCCGACCGGACCCAGCTCCCCACTCCCACCTCTCCCCACTAACTGAACTCCGTCTCATGTCCCCTCCCCACGTGCAGAAACATCAGAGCGCCCTGGGGGAAGGGTGAAAGTGGCCTGGGCCCCCCGGGGATGCGCGTGGACACAGCCAGGAAATGTAATGGGCAAGGCCAGGGGTTCGCAGCGCAGCTCCCTCTCCCCCAAATCTCTGAGCCAGGGCAGGTGAGCCCCCCTCTTCCCCGCCCACGTGCAGGCCTCACCAGCCAATCTGTGCGCGAGGGGCGGAGCCAGCTCGCCCCGCCTGGCGCGAGGCCAGTGTTTACAAACCGGCAGCCGGTGTGCGCCGCCCGACCCCGCTGGCCCTTTCACATGGCTTTTCCTTTGATAAAGGTGAGGGAGGAATGCACGTGGGATTGGGTCAAAAGACTCCTCCCATCCACTAGGCAAGTAACTCTGTCAAAGGAAATTTGGTTGATTTGGCATGAATTGTTCTCGACAAATCCACACTGGCTAAGGTGTGTATCTGCACGGCTGTGCAGGAGGCCAGCAAGGTCTGCGCAGGCATGCACACTGTGCTTCAGGGCATGGGGTGATGGGGAGTGTTTTGTCTTGTGCACCAATATTGAAGTCATGTGCGCTTGTTTGGGCGAGTGTGTGTGTGTGTGTATATATTTTAAAGGGCTTGTTAAAAGGAGAAAGAGGCAGCCATTACAAGAAGAACAGCAATGGCCCTGGCTAATTAGGGGCAGCTGAGACACGGCAGCTACAAATTAATTAAGGGCCAGGTGAGCTGACTCAGGCTGCCACAGGGCCTCTTTAAAAGCTTTCCCTGGAGGGGGATGGGGGAGGACAGGCAGAGAGAGTTGAGGACCAGGACCAGGACCAGGACCAAACAACCAGATGATTAGGCAATTCAGAGGAGAGGAACAGGAAGAACCACTAGCCCTGCTAAAGGCTGCAGGGGGAGGTGAGGGGCTCGAGCAGGGAGTGTTGGAAGACTCCCTATCCCCAAGGGGCCAGAGGAGGACTTACTACTCAGCCCTGACTGGCCCAAGACTTCAGCCCAACTCTCCATTGTTTATGCTGAGGGATAGAAGGTCAAGTGGTAAAACTATCCAAGTGAGTCTTATGCTGCAGCCCTAAAACTGTGGGCAGAACAGGGGCCAGAGACCCAGGAGTGGGACTGACCTTATCACTACATACATATAGATAGATCTCTTTCCCAGGCACGAGGCATACTGGAGCAGTTGACAAAGGCTTCCCTTGTCAACTGCGGCACATCTAGACTATCCCGCTGTGCTGGATCAGCTGATGGTTGGCATAGCGCGGCGGCCATGTTTATTTTAATGAAGCGGGGATTATTTAAGTCCCCTTTTCTTTGCCTATGCCGAATAAACTATTTTACATGGCTCCGTCGACGGAGCCATGTAGTCTAGACCTAGCCTAAGTGCCAATGTACTGTATCATGCCATCAGTTAAGGTAAAAAGACATCAACCCACCCACCCCGCCCCATACCTGCAGGCTACATCAACACTGCGGGCTTCTTGTGCAAGAACTGTTTTGCACAAGAGTTCTTGCACAAAAGGTCTTGCGCAAGAGCGCGTCCACACTGCCATGTGCTTTTGAGTAAGTGCGTCCATGGCAGTGTGGACGCTCTCTTGCAAGAAAGCTCTGATGGCCATTTTAGTCATAGGGGTTTCTTGCACAAGAAAGCTCTGTTGCCGTCTTGAGCTCTTGCGCAAGAGGGCTTGTTCCTCGTGGGGAGAGGAATAACTCTTGCGTAAGAAGCTCTCTGTTCTGACGCGTTACTGTAAATTTACTTGTGCAAGAACATGCGTGCAGTGTAGATGCTCCGCAAGTTTTTGCACAAGAACGGCTGTTCTTGCACAAAAAGCCTGCAGTGTAGACGTAGCCGCAAAGTTTGAACAATAAGCTGTTTTTCTTAAAAGACCTGTGCTGCGCTGCTACACAATATATTTGCTTGCTTTGAGTGTTGGAACCTAAGACTAGGCAAAACCCTGGGCGTAGCCTCTGGTGAGAGCACTGGCCTTTTCGGTTGGGGATTGTGACGGACTGGGCTACTTGCTCAAAACCAGGGCTACTTACAGCCCTCGACTGGAGACGTTTCCCAAAATAGGCCACAAACCAGTCACCCAGAGTGCTTCAGCTGCCACTCTGGCCAGCAGGAAGCCTCACGAGCAAAACCCCTCAGACACCCCAGCCCTCCCTGTGTCACAATCAGTCTCGGGCCATGCACACAGGAGAGAAGTTATAAAACCCAATCTCGCCAACTCTGATCAGATCCTCCCAGTCCCAAAGAACCAGCCACAGTCCCCGGTCAATTTCCACTTTGGATCTTACCCACAAGAGCACGCTGAGCCAAGTCCTTTAGAATCTAAAATCTAAAGGTTTATTAATAAAAGAAAGAAAAGGTTGAGAGTAAGATTGTTAAGGAGAATACATTACATACATCAATTACCAAGTTCTTGTTGCAGATTCTTAGCAGAGCTGTTACAAACTGCTAGCTTAAAAGTCTCTGGTGTACATCCTATATTAGGATGGGTCAGCAATCCTTCCCGGCTCTCTGTCCTGAGCAAGGATGCATCTGGAATCAGGAGCAAGATTGAAGACAAGATGGAGACAGCCTCATGGCATTTTATATTCCTGGTGTCTCCCAAACTGGAGCTGGTCACATGATCAAGTGACCTATCTCTGTTTCACATGCAAGTAGCCATTATGCCCTGGCCAGTCTGCAGGTTTCCAGATGCATTCCTCAGGTGTGTATGGGCCACTCCGAGAACCATTGTCCATGAAGCAGTGCTAGTTAACAGAGCCATTCACTGAACAACCCTTACAATAGGCAATCCAGGCCCATTGCTCTCTCCCAGACAGAGAACATTTGCCATCCAAGAACAGAGCCCATATTCATAACTTCACATACAAACATCATACAAGTACATGAGTAGGCTAAGTGTGGAATATCACCGAGCCTCATTTGCATAATGAATGAACAGCTCTTGCGCAAGAGGGGATTTTTGCACAAAAAGAGCTGTGCAGATGGCTCCTTTTTGTGCAGAAGACTCTTGCGCAAAAATGGAGCCTCATTGATTATGCAAATGAGGCGTGGCAATATTCCATGCTTTGCCTCATTTGCATATTTTTTGCACAAGAGGGGGCAGTCTAGACGTAGCCTTGGAGTTCTGGATCTTCCGAATTAAACTGCAACTTTCCTTTGCAAAAGCAAGTTTTGCCCTTCCCCCTTGTCCTGTGGGTTCAAATCCTGAAGTCTCTAGTTTAACAAAGACAAAGGGCTGGCTGCCTGTGTCTTCCCTGCTCACAATGGCCATGGAATTTCCCTTCCCCTCCAGTAAGTCAGGTAACAATAACAAGCAGCCCAGACACCAATCTGATCCTCTGCTTTCAGCTTAATTTTCCAAGTTGTCCTGTGTGTCACAGAGACAGGGTCTATTTTCACTGGCATGTGAGACGTACAAATCTCTTGTCCTTCCACCACCAACCTCTGCGTCCACATGGAATCAGATGTTAAGTTCACAGATAGAACACAAGTGTCCACTGTGTCTGGAGATGGGAGTTTAACTGCCATCTCCTGCATTCTAGAGAGACTAGAATGTGGGACTCGTTTAGGGTTTGTTTTTGCCGTAGGGGGGTGTTTTGGTTTTGTGTTTGCCGGACTAACAGGATTTAGGTGAGAAGGCTGATTAACACAGAGATAGCAGTGGCCATGACCCAAGCAGTGGAGGACACAATGAAACTGAGTGGATGTGGCAGCTGCGGTATGTATATGATTCTGGAGGGGGTACCTGAAAGGAGTTTTGTTTGCATGAAGTGCCGCCTAATAGAACTGATGGAAGAAAAGATCCGAGGATTGGAGATGCAGGTGGAAACTCTGGTCGAGTTTAGAAGGGAGTTCGAGCAGATGATGGAGCAAAGGCATGAGGTGGCTGAAGGGGAAAGCTTAGACATGCAGACTGAAGCAGGATCAAAGGCCTCTGAGGAGGGACTGCTGGGTGAAGAAAATGGACAGTGGAAGTATGTGACTATGAGAACCAGGCAGAGGAAAAGATGGGCCAGTGAAGGAGAAATAGAGCTCAAGAACAGGTATGCGGAGTTGGAGAATGGAGAAGGGATACAGCAGGTGGCCACTGAAGGTGGAAAGGCAAGGAAGAGGAGAAGAGTGGCTAGTCCCATACATAAAGGGGAAGAGTCGATGGAGACAACACCAATAATGAGCACTAGGAGGATACAGGATGGGTTGAAGAAGATTACAAGGGAAGATAGGAATGGAAAGGACTTGCAGCCAGAGGAAACAAGGGATAGACCAGAGAATCGCACTGTCACCAGGAAAAGGCAGGTCTACGTGATTGGGGACTCCTTATTGAGAAGAATAGACAGGCTTGTAACCAGAGCTGATCCAGAGAACAGAAGGGTGTGCTGTCTGCCAGGTGCTAAGATACAGGATGTGGAACTGAGATTGAAGAGGATCCTAAAGGGAGCGGGAAAGAATCCATTGATCATCCTTCATGTAGGAACAAATGATATGGCTAGATTCTCGCTGGAAGCAGATCAAGGAGACTATGCCAGGTTGGGGAGGACGCTTAAGGAAATCGAGGCTCAGGTGATTTTTGGTGGATTCTGCCTGTTCCTAGAGAAGGGCAACAAAGGTGTGATAGGATTATGATGCTCAATAGGTGGCTCAGGCAGTGGTGCTATAAGGAGGGCTTTGGGATGTATGGCCACTGGGAGGCATTCACGGACAGAGGACTGTTCTCTCGGGATGGACTTCACCTAAGTAGGGAAGGAAACAGACTTCTAGGATGGAGGCTGGCACAACTGATTAAGAGAGCTTTAAACTAGGAATTTGGGGGAGACGGTTGGGAGATGTCCAGGTAATCTCTACGCCAGATTTTAGCACTGAGAGGGAGGAAAACGAAGTAAGAAAGGATATAGCCGGGGGTAGGAGAGTGGACATAAGGAGGAAGGGCAGAGTGGATACTAGTCTAATAGGTCATATTGGAGGTACAATGTCCATGCCAAATGAGGTAAAGAATGTGAGTGAGGTGAAACAGCAAAAATTAAGATGTTTGTACACCAATGCGGAGCCTAGGTAACAAAATGGAGGAACTAGAGCTACTGGTCCAGGAAGTGAAACCAGATATTATAGGAATAACAGAAACATGGTGGAATACTAGGCATGACTGGAGTACAGGTATTGAAGGGTATGTGCTGTTTAGGAAAGACAGAAATAAAGGTAAAGGTGGTGGAGTAGCATTGTATATCAATGATGAGGTAGATTGCAAAGAATTAAAAAGTGAAGGAATGGAGAAGACAGAGTCTGTCTGGGCAAAAATCACATTGGGAAGAAAACTAGATCCTCCTGGGATAGTGCTTGGGGTGTGTTATAGACCACCAGGATCTAATTTGGATATGGATAGAGACCTCTTTAATGTTTTTAAAGAAGTAAATACTAATGGAAACTGTGTAATCATGGGAGACTTCAACTTTCCAGATATAGACTGGAGAACAAATACTGGTAATAATAATAGGGCTCAGATTTTCCTAGATGTGATAGCTGATGAATTCCTTCATCAAGTAGTTGCTGAACCAACAAGGGGGGAAGCCATTTTAGATTTGGTTTTGGTGAGTAGTGAGGACCTCATAGAAGAAATGGTTGTAGGGGACAACATTGGCTCGAGCGATCATGAGCTAATTCAGTTCAAACTAAATGGAAGGATAAACAAAAATAAATCTGAGACTAGGGTTTTTGATTTCAAAAGGGCTAATTTTAATAAATTAAGGAAATTAGTTAGGAAGTGGATTGGACTAAAGAATTTATGGATCTAAAAGTGGAGGAGGCCTGGGATTATTTTAAGTTAAAGTTACAGAAGCTATCAGAAGCCTGTATCCCAAGAAAGAGGAAAAAATGTATAGGTAGGTGTTTTAGACCAAGTTGGATGAGCAAGCATCTCAGGAAGGTGATTAAGAAAAAGCAGAAAGCATATAAGGAGTGGAAGATGGGAGGGATCAGCAAAGAAAGCTACCTTATTGAGGTTCAAGCATGTAGGGACAAAGTGAGAGAGGCTAAAAGTCATGTAGAGTTGGACCTTGCAAAGGGAATTAAAACCAGTAGTAAAAGGTTTCATAGCCATATAAATAGGAAGAAAACAAAAAAAGAGAAAGTGGGACCGCTAATCACTGAGGATGGAGTGGAGGTTAAGGATAATCTAGGCATGGCCCAATATCTAAACAAATACTTTGCTTCAGTCTTTAATGAGGCTAATGAAGAGCTTAGGGATAATTGCAACATAACAAATGGGAATAAGGATATGGAGGTAGATATTACCAAATCCGAGGTAGAAGCCAAACTCGAACATCTTAATGGGAGTAAATCAGGGGGCCCAGATAATCTTCATCCAAGAATAGTAAAGGAACTGGCACATGAAATTGCAAGTCCATTAGGAAACATTTTTAATGAATCTCTAAACTCAGTGGTTGTACCATTTGACTGGAGAATTGCTAATATAGTTCCTATTTTTAAGAAAGGGAAAAAAAGTGACCTGGGTAACTACAGGCCTGTTAGTTTGACATCTGTAGTATGCAAGGTCTTGGAAAAAATTTTGAAGGAGAAAGTAGTTAGGAACATTGAGGTTAATGGCAATTGGGACAAATTACAACATGGTTTTACAAAAGGTAGATCGTGCCAAACCAACCTGATCTCCTTCTTTGAGAAAGTAACAGATTTTTAGATAAAGGAAATGCAGTGGATCTAATCTACCTCGATTTCAGTAAGGCATTTGATACAGTACCACATGGGAATTATTGGTTAAATTGGAAAAGATGGGGATCAATATGAAAATTGAGAGGTGGATAAGGAACTGGTTAAAGGGGAGACTACAGTGAGTCATACTGAAAGGTGAACTGACAGGCTGGAGAGAGGTTATTAGCGGAGTTCCTCAGGGATCAGTTCTAGGACCATTGTTATTTAATCTTTTTATTACTGACCTCAGCACTAAAAGTGGGAGTGTGCTAATAAAGTTTGCGGATGACACAAAGTTGGGAGGTATTGCCAATTCAGAAAAAGATCGGGATATCATACAGGAAGATCTGGATGATCTTGTAAATTGGAGTAATAGTAATAGGATGGAATTTAATAGTGAGACGTGTAAGGTTATGCATTTAGGGATTAAAAACAAGAATTTTAGTTATAAGCTGGGGACACATCAGTTGGAAGTAACGGAGGAGGAGAAGGACCTCGGAGTCCTGGTTGATCACAGGATGACTATGAGCCGCCATTGTGACATGGCTGTGAAAAGCTAATACGGTCTTGGGATGCATTAGGCGAGGTATTTCCAGTAGGGATAAGGAGGTGTTAGTGCCGTTATACAAGGCATTGGTGAGACCTCATTTGGAATACTGTGTGCAGTTCTGGTCTCCCATGTTTAAGAAGGATGAATTCAAACTGGAACAGGTACAAAGAAGGGCCACTAGGATGATCCGAGGAATGGAAAACCTGTCTTATGAAAGGAGACTCAAGGAGCTTGGCTTGTTTACCTTAACCAAAAGAAGGCTGAGGGAGATATGATTGCTCTCTTTAAATATATTAGAGGATAAATGCCAGGAGGAGAGGAATTATTTAAGCTCAATACCAATGTGGACACAAGAACAAATGGATATAAGATGGCTATTAGGAAGTTTAGACTCGAAATTAGGCGAAGGTTTCTAACCATCAGAGGAGTGAAGTTCTGGAACAGCCTTCCAAGGGAAGTAGTGGGGGCAAAAGACCTATCTGGCTTCAAGATAAAGCTAGATGGGTTTATGAAGGGATGGTTTGATGAGGTAACATGATCTTGGCAATTAATTGACCTTTCACTATCAGTGGTAAATAGGCCAATGGTGGGAAGATAGGAGTTGCTATAGAGAACTTTTTCTGGGTGTCTGGTTGGTGAGTCTTGCCCACATGCTCAGGGTTCAGCTGATCGCCATATTTGGGGTCAGGAAGGAATTTTCCTCCAGGGTAGATTGGCAGAGGCCCTGGAGGTTTTTCGCCTTCCTCTGTAGCATGGGGCATGGGTCACTTGCGGGAGGATTCTCTGCATCTTGGGGTCTTTGAACCATCGTTTCAAGGACTTCAATATCTGAGACACAGGTGAGAGGATTATTCTAGCAGTGGGTGGGTGAGATTCTGTGGCCTGCATTGTGCAGGGGGTCAGACTAGATGATCATAATGGTCCCTTCTGACCTTAAAGTCTATGAGACTAACCACACAACTGTTCTGCTTTGCATACTTAGCTACATAGGCCTTCCTCTGAACCTGAGATACACAGGCTACGTCTATACTGCACCCTTCTTCTGCAAAACCTTATGTAAATGAAGCACGGCGTAGAATATTGCCGTGCTTCATTTGCATAATTAATTAGGGGCCGTTTTTGTGCAAGAGGCTTTTGCACAAAAAGGAGCTGTGTAGGCGGCTCCTTTTTGTGCAGAAACCCCCTCTTGCGCAAGAGCCGTTCTTCCTGAAAAAATGAGGCTTAATTCGAACTAGGTAAACTTCATTCTACGAGGAGTAACGCCTAGTTCGAATTAAGTAGTTCGAATTAAGGGCTGTGTAGCCACTTAATTCAAACTAGGTGGAGGCTAGCCCTTCCCAGGTTGCCCTGGTGGCCACTCTGGGCCAAACCAGGAAAACTCTTCTGCCCCCCTCCCAGCCCCGGAGTCCTTAAAGGGGCACGGTCTGGCTACAGTGCTTGTGCCAGTTGCAAGCCTGCCAGCATCCAGCCGGGATACTTAAATCCCGGGCTTCATTTGCAACTTCGAATGCCTACATTAGCCTCCCTAGTTCGAACTAGGGGGTTAGTGTAGACATACCCTTAGTTCAAATTAGCACTGTAGTGTAGACATACCCCTAGGGAAATAGTTTTTCCTAATATCCAGCCTAGACCTTTCCCACTGTAACTTGTGACCATTGCGCCTTGTTCTGCCATCCATCACTACTGTGAACAGCCTTTCTCCATCCTCTTTGGAACCTCCCTTCAGGAAGGTGAAGGCTGCTATCAAATCCCCCCTCACTCTTCGCTTCTACAGACTAAACAAACCCAAATCCTTCAGTCTCTCCTCATAGGTCATGTGCTCCAGCCCCCTAATCATTTTGGTCGCCCTCCACTGGACCCTCTTCAATGCGTCCACATCCTTTCTATAGTGGGGGGCCCAGAACTGGACACACTACTCTAGATGTGGCCTCACCAGAGCCGAATAAAGGGGAATAATGACATCTCTGGATCTGCTGGCAATGCTCCTCGTAATGCACCCCAATATGCCATTAGCCTTCTTAGCTACAAGGGCACACTGTTGACTCATATCCAGCTTCTCATCCACTGTAATCCCCAGGTCCTTTTCTGAAGAACTGCTACTGAGCCATTCAGTCCCCAGCCTGTAACAATACTTGGGATTCTTCCATCCCAAGTGCAGGACTCTACACTTGTCCTTGTTGAACCTCATCAGATTTCTTTTGGCCCAATCCTCTAATCTGTCCAGGTCACTCTGGACCCTATCCCTGCCCTCCAGTGTATCTACCTCTCCCCCTAGCTTAGTGTCATCCGCAAACTTGCTGAGGGTGCAATCCATCCCCTCATCCAGGTCATTAATAAAGATGTTGAACAAAACCGGTCCAAGAACAGATCCTTGGGGCACTCTGCTAGAAACCGACTGCCAACCTGACATCAAGCCATTGATCACTACCCGCTGGGCCCGGCCTTCTAGCCAGCTTTCTATCCATCTTACTGTCCATTTATCCAATCCATATTCCCTTAACTTGCTGGCAAGAATATTGTGGGAGACCGTATCAAAATCTTTGCTAAAGTCAAGGTATATCACATCCACTGACTTTCCCATATCTACAGAGCCAGTTACCTCATCATAGAAGCTAATCAGATTGGTCAGGCGTGACTTGCCCTTCGTGAATCCATGCTGACTATTCCTGATCACTTCCCCTCTTCCGAGTGCTTCAAAATGGATTCCTTGAGGATCCCCTCCATGATTTTTCCAGGGATTGAGGTAAGGCTGATGGGTCTGTAGATCCCTGGATTGTCCTTCTTCCCTTTTTTGAAGATGGGCACTACATTTGCCTTTTTCCAGTCTTCCGGGATCTCTCCTGATCTCCATGAGTTTTCAAAGAGAATGGCCAAATGCTCCGCAATTACACTTGCCAACTCCCTCAGTACCCTCGGATTCATTAAATCCGGGCCCATGGATTTGTGTATGTTTAGCTTTTCTAAATAGTTCCTAACTTGTTCTTTCCCCACCAAGGGCTCTCCACCTCCTTCCCATACTGCGTTGCCTAGTGCATTTGTCTGGGAGCTGACTTTGTCCGTGAAGACAGAGGCAAAGAAAGCATTGAGTACTTCAACTTTTCCCGTATTATCTGTCACTAACTTACCTCCCTCATCCAGTAAGGGCCCCACACCCTCTCTGATCTGCCTCTTATTGCTAACATGCCTGTAGAAACCTTTCTTGTTATCCTTCACATCCCTTGCTAGCTGCAATTCCAATTGCACTTTCGCCTTCCTGATAACTCCCCTGCATTCTCAAGCAATATATTTATACTCCTTCTTAGTCATCTGCCCAAGTTTCTACTTCTTGTAAGCTTCCTTTTTGTGTTTAAGCTCACCAAGGATGTCCCCGGTAACCCAATCTGGTCGCCTACCATATTTGCTTTTCTTGCTGCACATCGAGATGGTTTCTTCCTGTGCCTTTAATAAGGCTTCTTTAAAATACTGCCAGCTCTCCTTCCCCTTCATGTAAGCATCCCAGGGAATCCTGCTCATCAGTTCTCTGAGGGAGTCAAAGTCCACTCTTCTGAAGTCCAGGGTGTGTATTTTGCTACTCTCCTTTCTTCCTTTGGTCAGGATCCTGAAATCTACCATCTCATGATCACTGCTTCCCACGTTGTCACCCACCTCTACTTCCCCTACTAGTTCCTCCCTGTTTGTGAGCAGCAGATCAAGCTGCTCATGGCCCCTGGTTGGTTCCTTCAGCACTTGTACCAAGAAGTTGTCCCCAACATTCTCCAAAAACTTCCTGGATTGTCTGTGTACTGCTGTATTGGTCTCCCAACAGATATCAGGGTGGCTAAAGTCGCCCATGAGAACCAGGGCTTGCAATCTGGAAGCTTCTCTCGGTAGTCAAAATAAAGCCTCGTCTACCTCATTCACCTGATCCGGTGGTCTAGAGCAGACCCCAACCGCAACATCAACCCTGTTGCTTCCACCTCTAAACTTAACCCACAGACTCTCAACAGTCTTTTCTCCTCTAAATACTGGAGCTCCGAGCAATCATACTGCTCTCTTACATACAATGCAACTCCTCCTCCTTTTCTCCCCTGCCTATTTTTCCTGAACAGTTTATACCCTTCCATGATAGTGCTCCAGTCATGCGAGTCATCCCAACAAGTCTCCATTATTCCAATCAAATCATAGTTCTTCGACTGGGCCAGAGCTTCTAATTCTTCCTCTTTGTTTCCCAGGCTTCTCGCATTTGTGTATAAACAACTTAGATAACCAGTTGATCGCCCTACCTTCTCCATCCGAATCAGGGGTCCTCCTTTGTTGCTCGTTCCTCGTGATTCTTTCTGGTGTCCAACTTCCTCACTTACCTCAGGGCTTTTGGTCATGGTCCCCCAACGAACCTAGTTTAAAGCCCTCCTCACTAGGTTTGCAAGCCTGCCCGCGAAGATGCTCTTTCCTCTCTTGGTTAGGTGGATCCCATCTCTTCCTAAACAATCCTTGTGCCCGGAACAGAGTCCCATGGTCGAAGAAACCAAAGCCCTCTCTGCGACACCACCTGTGCAACCACGCATTTACTTCCTCAATTCAACAATCTCTACCCGGACCTTTTCCTTCATCTGGAAGGATGGACGAGAATACCACTTGCGCTTCTAATTCCTTGATCCTTCTTCCCAGCACTGCATAATCTGCTGTGACCCGCTCAAGGTCATTCTTGGCCGTATCATTAGTTCCTACATGGAGAAGCAGGAAGGGGTAGCGAGCCGAAGGTTTAATCACTTTTGGAAGACAGTCGAGCCCTTTAGAGACAACAGACACATTTGCACACAGTACCCCAGCGCTCGGCCCTGTGGGGCTCACCTGGGTGTTTAGAACAACAGGATTAGCATTAACTGGGCTTGCTGACCCACTTGCTACTCCTGGGCACTCTCGTCTGATGTGTCCAGGTGTCGCACACAAGTGACACCACCCGCCTCCCCTGAGTGTAGGAGTGGTTGGGCGCGTGCGCTTTTCTAGCAGAAGTGGGGCTGATCCCACCTTTAAATCCTTCTCTTCCCCCAAATGGGGGAGGTTAGTGACTACTCTTATGAGGGCGGTTGCATCTTTCTCGGGCCCTATTTTGGGTAAGGGCGTCTGCAAACTCTGCAGCCCGTAGGACTGGTTCAGGCTCCCAATCACACACAGCTGCCCTAACAGGGTCAGGCACAATATCCAAAAACTGCTCCAAGGTGATCAAGTCCAGCAGTTTCTCAAAATTCCCATTCACTTTTGCCCCCACAACCCGCTTTTTAACAAAGCCCATCAGCTTGTGAGCACACTCCACGTAAGTACATTCACTAGACGTTCTCAAGTTCCTAAATTTAACCTGGTGAGATTCAAGGATAACCTTGAACCGTCTCAGTATATAATCTTTAAACTGCCCATAGTTTAAAGCTTCTTGTTCCTCCAGTTCATTAAATACCTCCCTGGCTTTGCCAGACAGTCTGGTCATTAGAACAGGCATGCGCTGGTCATCGGGGATCTGGTTCACATAGCAAATATGTTCAAAGGTGGCCCAAAACTCCTCCATATCCTCATTATCTGTGTAGATGGGACAGATCCTTTCCCAACTCCTGCTGGCCAGTGGGGGTGGGCTCTCATGTCGCTGTAGCTTTTGCTGCTCCTCAAGCACTTGTAGCTGGAGTTGCCTGGATCTGTCCTCAGCTGCCAGCTCTTCCATTTGCCTGGCGTGGGGCTCTCTCTCTGTTTCGGCGTCCTCCTCCTTCACCTTCTGATGCAGGTCTGCAAGTGCCCTTTCATGTTCCAGCTCCACCCTCTTCAGTGCCTGCTGCACTCCAACTGCTTTAGCAACAGCATCTGTGGCATTGGATGGGAGCTGCTCTCTTGCCTGCTGGTCATTTAGCATTAGCAAAGACCTCAGATCTGTCTGCTCACTTTAACACCCAGTAACGTGACAGGGATATCACACTAATCAAGGAGATCGGAATCCACTCAGTGGTGGGAGAGGTGTGGGGATCTGCCCAAGAGAGGTGACAGCTGAAAGGCAGGAGCCTAACTGGGTTCTCTTGTAAGACCTTCAAAGACAAATGTCCTGATCTGTGACATGCTCCTATTACTTGTTGTCACATAAGTTACAATGTTCAAGTGATGATGATCTTAGCGCATTTTGGTTTTAACTGTGTTTTCCTTTGATTTGGAACTGAGATTACTTCTATAGTTTACTTGACAATGGCAATGTGGCATCAATCATGTAGCTCTGTTTTCATAACTGCCACCACTTGGTTCAGCATAATAATAAAAAAGCTAAAATTCTGAAGATTTATAGCAAAAATAGAGACTTTGGGACAAACCAAACCAGAGCAGCCACCGCCCGCCATTGCCTCCGGCGATGTCCAGACAGAACAGTCCCTGCCTCGGGGAACACACGGGTTAAGAAGAAGTGAACAGGGATATACAAGGAAACAGAGGGCACTGCTCAGCACCATGTGTACGTTGTACGTTGTAAGGATTCTAAGGCTATGTCTACACAGCAACATTATTTGGAAATCACATAGTCTGCATCTACACAGCCGGCAGTTATTTCGACATAATGTCAAGCTGGAGGACTTCTTACTCCAACTCCTGTAACCCTCATTGTACGAGGAGTAAGGGAAGTCGGAGGAAGAGGGCTCTGTTTTGAACTAAGTGCTGTGCAGACAGCACCAAAACCTGAAATAAGCTATTTGAAATAAGCTACGCAATTGACGCAGCTCAATTTCTGTAGCTTCTTTTGAGTTTAGTCCTGCTGTGTAGACACACCCCAAAAGAGCTGCAAGAAGCAGGGGAGAGCACTCTGGGGCAGAAAGTAGAAGCGGTAATATCGATAGTGTGAAGATCTATGACTTGGTCCCAGCCAGAGGGGTCTAGATGAGGTACGCACACTCCCTGGCAAGCTCTGGTCGACCATTACAGGGTTTCTCTTGTGTACTCCCTGACAATGCATTTTATTTAGTAAGCCTGGGCAGCCCGATCGCAGGGTCCTACAATACCCCATATGGGATGGGGGGGTGGGAGCTTACTGGGAAAGGCCTAAGGAGTTTGGAAACTACTGATCAATGCCACTTACCTGTTCAAAGCCTGGCAGGGCCATGCCATGGAGAGGCATTAACACCCAGGCCAGAGCTGCTTTCCCCAGGGGAGTTTGGGTGAACAGCCCTGGCTAAGGGAGCCCTTTTCCTCTGCAGACTTGGCCCTGCCTCGTGGTGGCTTTGGCCAGGTGACCTGTCTACCTCCCGCACCCGTGCTTATGGCTGGATTGGGCCCAGGCAATGAGAGAGCCGGAACCAGGCACCCCCCCCGCACGCACCAGAAAAGGGGAAACCCAGATCATGCCCTGCCCAGTGAGGCCTGGGCTGCTAGGACACTGCAGTGCCTGGGCCAGGGCTGTGCCAGGCTCCAACCCATGGGGTGGTGACAGCACCATGCTCCAGCCCCACTTCACCACCCCAGCTCCCTGGAGGCCACACGGAGCTACCGGAGCTGGCTGCCACAGTTGGAAAGGGCAGCATCTGCAGGGTCTCTCCCCAGCAGGCAGAAAGCAGTGAGGGTCCCATGCATCCTACCACTGCAGCTGGGATAGGTGCCTCAGGCACGGGTGGGGGGAGCCTGGCCTGGTGCCATCCGCCCCCCTCAGTATGGCCGAGGGGGGACCAGCGGGTGCCACAGGCAGAGGGGACTGGCCACAGAATAGGGGGCAGCCGGGCTGCATGCCATGGGTGGGGGCACCAGCGGCAGGGTATGGGGGAGCAGGGCTGGGTGCCACGGGTGGGGGGACCAGCGAAAGGGTAGGGGAGCAGGGCTGGGTGCCACGGGTGGGGACCAGCGGCAGGGTAGGGGGAGAGCAGGGCTTCGTGCCTCAAGGGAGGGGGGTGGACCAGCAGAAGGACGGTACCTGGCAGTGGCCAGGGGCGGCCCATGCCTATAGGCAAACTAGGCAGCCACCTAGGGCGCCAAGTTACATGGGGCACCAAATTCCAAATACCCTGCCACTTCCATTTCCCCTTCCCCTTCTGGTGCCTTACCTGGAGCACGGCTTCCCTGCAGCCAGGAGGGGGGTAAGTCCTGGGAGAGGCGGGGGGTTTTCCCCTGTGCCGCGGGAGGGGGGGTTGGCCCCGGGAGGAGGAACGTGGGGTTTCCTGTGCCGTGGGGGGGGGGTCGGCCCCGGGGGAGGAGGAACGCGAGGGTTTCCCCTGTGCCGTGGGAGGGAGGGTCGGCCCTGGGGGAGGCAGGCGCCAGCTTCCCCTGCGCCGCGGGAAGGGGGGGGTCGGCCCGGGGGAGGAGGAACGTGGGGGTTTCCCCTGTGCTGTGGGAGGGAGGGTCGGCCCCAGGGGAGGAGGAATGCGGGGGTTTCCCCTGTGCCGTGGGAGGCGGCGCCGGCCCCGGGGGAGGCAGGCGCCGGCTTCCCCTGCGCCGAGGGGGGGGTCGCCCCGGGAGAGGTGCGTGCTGGCTTCTCTCTGTGGGGATCTTGGGAGGAGGCGGGTGCAGGGGACTCTCTCCCCCGACTGGCCCCCTGTTCCCTCTCCCTGGCCCCCAGCCCCAGAACTCCATCCCCAACCCCTTGGCCCCCGGTCCCCAGCCACAGAACTCCATCCCCGGCCCCCAGTCTCCTGGCTCTCAGCCACAGAACTCCATCCCCAGCCCCCCGCCCCAGAACTCTCTCCCCAGCACAGAACCAAAACCCTCACTCGCTATCTGCCCTTGGGGTTGGGGAGGGGGCACCGACTGCATGGTTCGCCTAGGGCGCCAGTTGCTGGCAGCTAGTCTAGGGCCGCCCCTGGCAGTGGCAAGAGCAGCCCAGGGAGGAAGCAGCAGGCAGTGGGGAGGCAAAGCAGGTTGCGGCTGGGCCCTTCCATGTCCGGCTGGGGCTGCAGATCCCCAGGCGGGGCATGGAGCTGTTGCATCTCGCTGCCCAGCGCTGAGTCAGAGCAGTCACCAGCTGCCGCCCACCATGTGGCTCTGGCCCCAGCCAGGGCCGCCAGAGCAGCTGCCACTCGCTGTGTGGGCCACACGGGCTGCAGCTCCATTCGGGCTAGGGCCAGGGCCGCGGGGTGGCTGCCCTGCTGCTCCTGGGATGGGGCAGGAGCTTGTCCCCTGGGAGCAGCTGGGGCGGTGGCTGTGCAGCTCTGCCGTGGGGGTGGGGCGGGACTGACATTTTTGGTGTACGCCCGCGCAGGGGTGCTCCTTACAGGGAACTCTGGTGATGGGGTGGTGGTGAAGGGGGGGCTTGGAGCATGCTGAGCGGCCAGGGGGAGGAATGGGGAGAGTCCTCTCTCCCTGCCACACCCCTGAGCAGCCTCACTCCAAGCCCCGCAGACCCATCTCAGAGCCCTCCCCCCCAACTAGAGCCCTCCCCCGCAACTAGAGCCCTCCCCCCCTGCACCGCCAGCCTCCTCCCACACTCCAAAGCCCTTGTCCCAACCCTGGCCACACCACCTCCATATTGACGCTCATAATAAAATTCATTCCACACAGGTAGCAAGGAAAAATGAGAGGGAACATTGGCAGGGGAGAGGCAGAGCAGGGGTGGGGAGTGGGGGTTGAGGGAAGGGGGGATGGCAGAGTAGTGGGGGGGCTGGCCCAGGCCCCACATTCCCCTAAGAACAGTGCTGCTGGGTGCACCGGGGGGCGGGGGGGAGAGCAGCTGATGGATGGGGGCTGGGCCACCAAGCTGCGGCTGCTGCATGTGTCCCAAATGTCATGGTGCCCTAGGCGGCTCCTTATTGGGAGTGATGACCCTGTTCCTGGCAACCAGGCTGCAGAGACAGCTGAATGCTGCTGCTCTTGTGGAGACCGGAGGGACCCAGCCCACCACTGGGTAGGGAGGCAACTCTTGCACTTGTTCTTGCAGCTGTGTCCGGAGCCCGAACCCGCCCCCGTTATCAGTGTCTAGCTGGGGGCGGGGGGCTGATGTGCAGGGTGCAAGCTTGTAGGATCGGGTGCAAGTGGGGGGGGAGGAGGGGATGGAAGTACCTGAAGTGCTGGCACGTGCAAAGGGAACAGACCGGGAGGAAGCTGGCGGGGAGGTGGCTTGTGCCAAGGGGGGTCCGATGTCTGGGAGTTTGAACTGGGGGAGGCCCCTTATTAGTTTCAGTTTCCTGGACTCGTTCGTGTGCTTCGAGCAGAAACCCAAGAGCCTGTGGATGGGAGAAATGAAACTCAAAGAGCGGCGGGGGCGGGGGGACAGCCGGGGAGTCAGGGGAGCAGGGTGGTGACCATCTGGGGAAGGGGTGGAGCAAAGGGATGGGGATAAAAAGGCGCGTCCGGCTCGTGTCCTGTAGTCGGCACCCTCCTCTCCAGGGCGGTCGCCTGTCCCTCGCCCCGTCCCGCTGTGCAAGGTAAGGAGCCAGCCCTCTGCTCAGCGCAGTGACGGGGCAGCCGCGAGGCGTGGGGCTGGAGGCAGAGGCTCGGGGCTGGAGGCGTCAGGCTTGTAACCTCTCTGGAGGGACTAGGCATTGGGGAGGTGGAATTTCCCTGGTCCGATTGGCAGGGACGCTGTTTGTGGCTTCCGCTGCGGCATGGGCCGTGCAGGCTGAGACGTGTAAAGGGCGGCGTCTCTGAAGCGTGAAGTCTTTAAATCCGGAGTCGGCACCTTTTCAAACCAAAGCCCCAGACTCCATGAAAATTCAGATCAAGGGGTCACCAAAGAGCCGTATAAGAATGCAGGAGTCTAGGCGGAGGGGCCGAGGCTCAGGGCGGGGCGGGGTGCCGGAGTGGGGCAGGGATGGAGGGCTCAGGGCAAGGGGTTGTATTTATGTGGGGGACTGGGGGGGGGGAAGCTAGGAGAGGGGCAGTTGTGTCCGGAGCCCGCCCCCGCTATCAATGTGTCTAGCTGGGGCGGGGGGCTGATGTGCAGGGTTGAAGCTTGTAGGATCAGGTGCAAGGGGGGGGGGGGGAAGGAAGCACCTAAAGTGCTGGCACGTGCAAAGGGAACAGCGGGAGGAAGCTGGCGGGGAGATGTCCTCTCCCAGTGCAGCGACTGCGGCTTGTGCCAGAGGGGGTCCGATGTTGGGGAGTCGATCACTGCGCGTTTGAGCTGGGGGAGGCCCCTTAAGCATTCGTTTTTCCTGGACTCGTTCGTGTGCTTGTAGCAGAAACCCAATAGCCCGTGAATGGGAGAAACGAAACTTAAAGAGCGCCGGGGACAGCAGGGAGTCAGGTGATCAGGTGCAGGAGTCAGGGTAGGGGACGGAGGCTCGTGGCAGGAGCGGTGGAGCAGGACTGAGAGCAGGAGCTGGACGGTGGGGTGCAGGGTAGGGGTTGGGTGGGGTGGGGCTTAGTAAAGAGGGGGTGTAGGATTTGGGGCAGGAGGTGGAGGGTTAAGGGCAGGGGGCTGGGAGCTCTGGGGAGGGGCTTACCAGGGCTGCCCACAGTGACGAAGATGGTACTGCTGGGGGGGCACAGTTTCCACTCTGCCCCCCCCATCTCCTCAGGGGGGCAGTGGCTTCTGGCCCTCCCCCATTGTGTCCTGGAATGTGTGTGGGGGGTGCTGGTCTGTGGTTCCTGGTCGATTTTCTCCCCCCCCCCGTCTCTGCGGCCCCTGCTCCCCCCAGCATCTCTTCTAGGTGGGGAGGCTGGCAGACCGCGGTTCACGGCCCCTGTAGGAGCAGCACCTGGTGGGGCAGACCGAGACTAGTTCCCCTGGAGATGCTCTGGGCCAGGCACTGGGAGGTTGCTAGCTGCTGCCCAGGGGTGGATGCGGATAGACAGAAAAGGCGAGGAGCGGATTGCAGATGGCTGCGAGTTGTTTCCCTCTACCTAAAACTCTACCTAAAAGTTCTCCAGCGGTATTGCGGGGGCATTCAAGTCCTCCAGATCAGTGTTGCTCAGCCTGGGGGATGCAGCCTCCAGGGGGTCACAGGATGGGGTCAGGAGAGCTGCAAGTACAGGGCTGGCATTAGGGGGTGGCAAGCCGGGCAGCTGCTGGGGGTTCCATGCCAGAGGGGCCCTGCAAAGCTAAGTTCTGGGCTTCAGCCCTGCCGCGCTGGGGCTCAGAGTTCAGACAAGGCTCCTAAGTGACCACTCTCATGTTGCATCCCTCCAAACAGCAGCCACTCCTTTCACATGTGATGGAAAACAGTTCCTTTCCCAGGACTTCCAGTTCTCCTAGCACAGGCCAACCCCGACCTTACTTTAAGTTAAGAGAAGAGGAAACTTCTTACCAAACTTGGTGGCCCAAGCTCTTATGGTTTAGGAGGAGTTCTTGAACAAAGGGACTTACAGGCAGACACACAGACAGGCGCACTCTAAAAGTACAGCTACATAGATTGTGTTAAAAGAGAAAGTCGGCAATTGTTCAGTCAGTGCGCTGTGCCCCTTCTGTATTGCACTGGGCTGTGTTCTAAGCCAGCATAGGCACCGACACTGTGGCTGTCCTGGGGCTGGAGCACCCACGTGGGAAAAAAAATGTGGGTGCTGCTGGGGGAGGAGAAGCAGGGTCAGAGTAGCCTTGGGTGAGGGGGCCAAAAGGGGGCAGCAAGAGGCAGGGTGGGAGTGGGTACATGGGGGAAGAGGTGGAGTGTGGGGGGGGGGCCCAGGAGCACAGTGGGGAGTCATGCACCCCTTGGGTAAGCAGAATGTCAGCGGACACATGTAAGCAAGTCTTTTTAAGTGAGGTGTAATTTGTGGGGCCCAAATCAGCCTCCTGGAAGGGGTACAGTAATCTGGAAAGGCTGAGACCCACTGGGCTAGATGGTCCCTTCTGACCTTAAAGTCCATGGGCCTGGCTCATAATGCACAGCCCCACGCCCCGTGGAATAGGCAGCCGGTACTGCCGACATGCTGGTGGTATGTTCTGTGGAATGCCCTTCAGAGACAGGGGACTGGGACCCCATTGGGGAAGGCTCGATCTCCCTCTCACCTCCAGCAGAGGGGATGGCACACCCCTCCTCCATGTCCCTGCCCCCCATGCAATGGCAGGCAGCGGCGCGGTGCCAGGGCACAGTGATGGTTTCGCTGTTGTACCTGCAGGCACCTAACGGGAGGAAAACCCACGCGGAACCATGTGGCGGCAATCCCAGCTTCTCTTCCTGCTGTGTCTGGTCCTGTCGGGCGGCTCTGCTGACACGTATGCAGGTACCTGTATTGTTGCTTATTTCCCTTGCTCCCTAAAATCAAAATGAGGTTGGTGCTGGGGACAGGGCCTGCGTGGACAGTCCTGGGAACTGCGTGGTTCTGCCTTTTCCTTGGCGTGGGAAGCGGTATTGACGGCACAGAGGAAGGTGGCCATCTGCCATGTCCCTACCCTGGAGGTGAGGCCCCCTGCTCCGTGCAGTCCTCGCTCTATTCCCGGCACACCCCTAAACTCCCAGGGCCATGGTGGCTGCTTAGGCGACAGCCACAGAGTCACAGGCTTGCAGGATGTAGCCTGAGAGTACTGCTGAGCGCTCTAGTGAAGACACGACAACATCTCAGGGGCTCCCACCTTCCCGAATCTCTCCAGGCCCGGCCTCTGCCCACACATCCGTGTGCTTGTTTCAGATGGTTTTCCTGTGGTGTGTAACAGCAGCTCATCTCCTTCTGAGCCCTGGGGAAGGGGCAAATACTCCTAGAGCGGCGCCAAACGTGAAACCAAAGGGAGAAAACGTTGGGCACTGGGACCTGATCCTGCCACGGGGTCCCTGCACCCACGTGGCTCTGAGCACAGGAGCAGGGTGTGGAAACAGCCTCAGCTTAGAATCCTCTCTGGCTGTTTCAGGGAAATCTGGCTTTGATTGGACCCATGTAGCAAGTACAGAAGGGGGTGGCGGGAATTATGACACAGATAAGAGTGGGAGGGGACAGGGGCATCATACGAGACCATGTTATTTGAGGAATTAAAGGCTGTGTTGTGATAAATACGCACAAGCTTTATAGATTCTGAGCCTAACTTGAACCGCAGCCTTTTCTGGCTGGAAGGCCCAATGGGTCAGCACCCAGATCACTGCTTCACCTAGAACAACATAGAGACATGCCCATTGTAGTTATAAAGTAAGGCGCTACCCTCTGCATGCAGAGAAGGAGTGTCGGTGTTCCCATGCAAGGATCCGACTGCAGGGTCGTGGCTTAAACAAGCCTCTCTCCCCTGCCAGAATCCATTCTTATCTTGTACTAGAAGATTTACCCAGTGTTGCTCAGGTCCTTCTGGGCAGGGGTTTGAGGATGTGTGAGGCTCAGGGCAGGGGCGGGGATGCAGGAGTCAGGGCAGAGGTCGGGAGGTGTGTGGGGAGACTGAAGGGAGGGAGTCGGGTGGCCACTGGCTGCTCCCTGAAGCTGTCCCAGGGTAGCAGGGGCTGGACTGCCAGCTGCCAGCTACTTCGTGGCTCTCTGGGGCTGTCGGGGCAGCGGGGGTGCTTGCTTGCTGCCCCCCAGTGGTCATTCTGGATTATAACTGTGCCTGCTAACACAACCCTCCCTTTCCATTTCATGAGAAACAATCCCAATCCACGCACATCCCATTGCCCTGGCACAACCAAACCCTGACCTTGCTTTAAGGTATGATAAGAGGAAGCTGTCTGCCAAATTTGGTGGTCCTAGGTCTCACTGTTTAGGAGGAGTTCTTGAACCAATGGACTCACAGCGGGATGGATGGACACACAGACACCGACAGATACACAAACTCTCTCAAATATATCGTAGCTGTGCAAAATGAAGCAAACATTATAAACAAAGGCCCGCCCGCCTGCCCTCTCTGACCCAGAAACCCCGGTAATGACAAAACTGTGTCTCTGCCTGTCTCTGTAGATGAGGAAGAGGAGGACGGCTGCGGATTAATGGATGCTCTTCCTTACGTGGTGGTGGGAGGAGGTGAGTTATTAATGCCCCTCCCCAATGGAGCCTGGGCATCTGGGGACAGGAAAAGGTGCATGGCCCTGGAGTAGTCCCATCCATGCAGCTCAGAGTAATAATGGTGTTGTACCTGTGTTGAGTGAGTTTGTTCTCTCCACAGCACAAGGCGGGGCAGAGGTGGGAACCTTTTTCGGCCACTGACCCACAGAAAAATCAGTCGGGGGCCACACACAAGTGAAAAGAAATAAACCCCTCACTGATGTGCCCCCAACTGAGGAAAAAGACTCCTCACATTCCCCTTGCACATCCGAGCCTGGGGGGCCCAGCCTAGTTGATTTTGTGTGCTCCAGCCCCACGGTGGGCAGTGGGGTGGCTGGAGCGCCAGCCTGGGCTCCCCAAAGCTGGAGGGGACCCTGAACCTCGCGGGCAGGGGGAGAGCGGCTGCTGTCTAACACTGCAGACAGTCCTTAACTCACTAACTCGCCCATGTAAACCAAACCGGGCTTTCCTCCTCTGTGGCGAAGCCTCGCTCGGGCCGGCCGGTGTGGGCTGTGACAGGGGGCTGAAGCTGAGATGCCTCAGTTCCAACCAGTCTCTCTTTTCTGCAGCTGCTCTGATGTATGCAGGACCAGCCATGCTGGGTGCGTTGGGCTTCCAGGCCACCGGCATAGCAGCCAAATCCGCGGCTTCCTACTTGATGAGCTGGTCTGCCGTGACTTCGGGTGGCGGTGTGCCCGCAGGGGGAGTCGTGGCCACACTCCAGAGCCTTGGTAGGTGGCACGTGCTGGAGGCTGCCCTGTGCAATGAGGATTTCAAACCCTGCGTGGGCTTTGGCAGAGTTGGTTCCCCTTTCGCTTGCCTCCCTCGCTCAGGAGCGTTACGATGGGGGTTGGCTTGTAAGAAGAGCGGGGGGCTGGGAGTCATAGCACTTGGGCGGAATCTAGGGGTCCTAATGGAGACCAAATGCCCCCCTGCTACATGCAGGCGAGAGATGAGAGAACCCCTCCCCAGGGAGTTACTGTTCTCACTCGCCAAGGCCAGGGGCCGGCCCACAGCCCAGCAGGACCCTCAGGCAGTAGCTGGCTGCAGGGGCCATGTGTCTGTGTGCCATGGGAGGGCTTCATGCGCCGCCCTGCCCCCAGCACAATCTCACAGCTCCCATTGGCCGGAAACTGGCCAATGGGAGCTGCCTGGGCTGTGCTTGTAGCACAGGCAGTGCGTGGAGCCCACCTAAGGGACGCATGGTGTGCAGAGATGTCTTTTGAGTGGTGTATGGGGGTGTGGCAGGCAGGGAGCCTGCCTGAGGATCCCACAGGGCTGCTGGCTGGGAGCTGCCTAAGGTGAGCAACTCAACTCTCTGCCCCCTTTCTGCACCCATATCCTCCGCTGAACCCTGCACCAATTCCCTGCCTCTGGTCACAGCCCAAACCTCTGCATCTCCTCCTGCACCCCTGGCCCAGGTCGCAACCCTCTCTCAGACCCTGCACCCCTCTGACAGCCCTCCTCCAGGTCAGAATCCTCAACTGCACCCAAACCGTGTCCTGGAGCTCCCGCCCCTTCCTGCACCCCAATCCTCTGCCCCAGGTCACCTCTGCCCTATGTCACCCAAACTCCCTCCAAGACCCCCACCCTGCATATCCTCTTTCCTGAGCTCCACTCTGCACTCCACTTCCATCCCAGACCCCGCGTCCCCTCTGTGCGCGGTGCACCCCTGGCAGTGGGGGAGGGCTTCGTGTGCGACACACAGATAGGGTTGCCAAGTGTCCAGTGTGAACCGGACAGTCCGGTATTTGAGCTTTCTGTTTGGGAAACAAATTGAGAAAATACCAGACATAGAAATGTCGGATATTTTCTAATTACGTAAGTTTTATTATTATCAGAGTGTCAGTACGTAGTTGCGTACTGCCTGGCTGGTAGACACGCTCACACTGCATGAGTCACACTGAGTGAGCGTGTCTACCGGCCAGGCAGGACGCAGCTACGCAGTAGAGAGGAGCGGGGTGGGGGCAGGGCCTGGGTGGGATGGAATCCCCGGGGCCGTACTCGCCCATGTGCAGGATGGGCAGCACCCCCAGATCTGCATGAGCCCAGGTCAGCCCTGCTCCCCGCCATCCAGTTCCCCCCTGGCAAGCTCTGCTCCCCCTGAGCCTCTCCCATCCCTGCTTCCCACCGGCCAGTTCTCCTCCTCCCCATATCCCCTGCTCCCATGGACCCTCTCTTGGCCAGCCCCACTCCTCTCTCGGCCGGTCCCCCCTCCCGTTCTGAGATCATGTATGTCCAGCATTTTTTTTTTTAAACCCATCTGGTAACCTTACGCACAGATGGAATGAAGAGTGCGGCCGTTGACCACTTACCAAATTCTTTGAGTGCCCCCCCGCCATCAAAAACTATTGCCCACCCAGGCCGAGGGTGGGACGGAAGCACAGACCAAGCGGCAGCAACTTGTTGCAGGCAGCAACAGAAGCCAGGAGCTGGGACTCCTGCTCGTGAAATGGGAAGGTCAGCCTGGGACCGTGACTCTCGCCGTACTGAGAGAGTGCAGGCCGGCTTCTCGCCGGGACAGTGCGGGCGTTGGCTCTCTCCCGTGTGCCGCGGCTTGTCTGGGGTCTGCACTAGCTAGTCATCACCTTTGTCATTGTTCCAGGGGCACAAGCAGGCAGTGTGGCGTGGGGGTCGATCGGCAGCAAGCTGGGCTTCACTGTCCACCAGAACTTCGTCTGCGGCAAGAAGCAGAAGTCCAAGAAGCAGTAATTCCCCACCGGTGCCCCTCATCTCCCCGCCTGAGCCCTGTCGGAGGGCACCAGCGCTGAGCTTTGGGTGATTCCAATTTAGTTTGTAGCCAGCCCAGCACAGACCTGTTCCCTGCCTGTCTCTCCAGCACTGCAGTGACTAATATTGCTGCTTCTCCGCACTCCGCTGCCCTGTGGGTGCACCAGGCAGGCAGAGCAGGGCAGCCTGATCCCCTTCCCCAGCAGGTGAAGCCCTGAGTACCGGGGTGAAGTTGGTGGGGGTGTGGGGTGAAGTTGATGTGGGGCGCACACCTTCGTGGGTTCACACATTTTTACCGGTGACCCTGACCAGAGCATCTCTCCCTCCTGCCCCTTCCAAGGCCAGCTGGGGGAGAGAAGAGGCGACCCCGTCGCTCCTCCCTCCCTCCCCAGTCACTGTCCACCCAGCCATGTTCAGGGCCTGCCCACCTGTCGCTTTCTGACTCTGCCACTGTGGCTGCCAGATTTCATCAGGTACTGGGCAGGGGGGCTGGCTCTGGGCCCCCAGAAGGGGTGGGGCTGTGGGTGGAAGGGGTGGGGCTGGGAGCTGGTGGAGATTTAAAGGGCCTGTAGCTGCTGTAGCAGCATCTGGGAGCCCTGGGCCCCTTTAAGTCACAAGTCCTGTAGCAGCTGCCCACTCACGGGCAGGCCTGCCCTTACAGCCTGTGCACGTGCCCGTTCTCCAGCCTGGCCACTGCACTGTTCTGCATCCGCAGGGCACAGCCCCGTCGTGCAGGCTGTGTGAGCCCCCCCCTTCAGCAGAGGTGTCTCACTGCAGCCAGAGTCACAGGGTGCACAGAGCAGAAGCAGCGCCTGCTTGGACGAAGGGGGCGGGGGTCTTCCAGGATGCGGCCACTGGGCAAACTGAGCCCCTGCCAGATCGCCCCTGCGATTCCTGGTCTCCTTTCGAAACCAGAGTGTGAGTCGGTCAGAGAAACGAGGCATTCGCCCAGTAGCCCCAGCATTCTCCAGGGTCGTCACAGGCTCAGCGTGGACAGAATCGCCTTTGTGCTGGGACGTGCCCCGCCGGGCTTGCTCCAGCCACTGTGCAGCCCTGTCAGCTGGGGAAGGCTGGTGCTTACGGTTTGATTCCAAAGTGAGAATCCATTCCCCTGATTGCCCGGGGCCCTGTTCATGTCGGGGAGCAGCTGCTACAGGAGTGACTGCTCCAAAGGCCCTTAATACTTTGTTTCCATTGAGAACCACTAGAGCTTCTTCCTGATTCCCAGGGCGACTGTCTTTCCCTGCCCCACCCCCGGCTTGTGAGCAATGGAGCGTAGCTTGTTGAAAGAGACGAGTTGATACAACACCCTGATTGTTGGCTGCCTTTTTTATTGCACCTCACCCATCAGCGCCCCCTCTCGCTTCATACGATAAGCTCCTGGGGAAAGGGACGTTGGACCAGGCTGTTTCCCTCGACGATGGTGTCACTACGGTTACACCGTTCTAGCAGATGTGAATCTGGCCCCTTGTTTGGACCTGTAGTGGGGAAAGCAGCTTGCCAGTACACGGCTGCTACCCGGCGGCTGCGCCAAAGCCACAGCAATCTTAATAGCCAGTATGGTCTCCAGGTTCACTTGTACGCTCCCCCCGGTGTCTCTTAGGCTACGTCTACGCTGCGGGTTTTTTCGCAGAAGAGGAAATGCGAATGGAGTGCTCATTTGCATATCTTGCGCTCTCCTTTGCATCTCTTCTTCAGATCCTTGTTGTGGAAGAGGATTTTGTGATTAAAAAAAGCCCGGTGTAGACTGGGTAGCTGGCCTTTACCTGGCCTTGCTTGGGAAATGGGAGGAACAAAATTTAGGAAAGAAGGGGACCCTGAACCAGGGAACCCCCAGAGCCACAGACCCTGAGGGCTGATGGCTCCTGGCCCACACCTGACCCTGTGAGAGCCTCCTCCCCCCAGGACCGAGCAGCCAGCCCCCAGGAGAACAGTACAGTCATGCAGCCAGTAGCAAGGGGACTTTTCTTTGCAAGGTTGGCTCAGGGATCCACCTGCCCTACCTTGGCAAGCAAAAGCTCAGAGCTCACATCTAACCCCGATGGCTGGAACCAGACACAGAAGAGCCCCACTCACAGTACGAACAGCAGCCGGCTGGCTTCACAGCAGTGTAACGCATCAAGAGTTTAACTGGCCCCTCTGCCCTGCGCTGCAGCAGGCACACGGATTCCTTCTGCTCAGATAAGCCCAGCGAGCAGAACAGAAAGGCTGGCCAGTTTTGGTTTCCGGAGCGGGGGGATGGCAGGTGGGGAGCAACCCTGGGTGGAGGGGAGGTTACACGCGGGAGGGCTGCCCCAGCTCCCATCTGGGGCTGCAGGTACCGTGGGGGGCAGGGCGGGTGCCCGAGCTGTTGTGCGCATGGGGGTTGGGGCGCTGCGTGCCAGCGGGGGAAGGGAAGACGGTTGGTTATGTAACCTCGCAGGCGGGAGGGGGCGAGTCCCAGGAGGCTACACACGGGCAGGGCTCCCAAGCTAGCGCCCGGGGCCACGGGGGGCAGGGTGGGACCCCGATCAGGTCCAAAAGTACCTTAAAACCTCATGGATGAAAGGTTATCCCATGCAAAGTTTGGTTGCGGAGCTCTTATAGTGTCCCAGTTATTAGCGAACAAACTTACAAACATTCTCCTTTATATATTAGATATTGGCCATGAGATGGTCCCGTATTGTCACCTGCACTTTACAGCTGAGGGAAACTGAGTCAGAGAGGCCCCAGCAACTTGCCCTCCAGAGTCAGACAGCAGGTCAGTGGGAAGAGAGTCCAGACTCCCAGCTCATCTTTCCGATATCAGGATCACTGGTCCAGCCAAGCAAAAGAGAGCGCTGGGGGTGGGAGTAGACAGGATAAGGGGGCTAGAGCCAGGAGAGAAAATAGCAGTGTACCACAGCAGCACGGGAGGTCCTGGCTCGCGGCAAGTGCAGTATACTAACCCTGAAGAAGGGGTGTTCAGCTGATGTAGGTCCCCAGAGAGGAGTCCCTGTAGCATCAGTGCAGTGCCCAGAGAAAGATGCTGCCTACTGGGGCCTTATTTTCATGTCCACGTATTTGTATGAGTAGTGGTACCCCTTCCCAGTGGACCAGTTGATGCCATCGGCATAGGAGCTGTGTTCACCTTTGAGGTACGGCCCGTTGAGGTTGGAGGAGTGGCACCCCCCCATACCACCAGCCGCCTTTGTAGCGGATGGCACAGCTGCCCTCGTAGGTGTTGTGGTCTTTGTCCCGCGTGGAGAACGCCAGCTTCGCGTGTCCCGAGACAGAATCTCCTGTAAGGGGGAGAAGGCAAATACACACCGGGTTTGGCCTACGGCATCTTCCTTCCGGTCCCAAACTCACAGTGGGTGGGCACCGGCCTTCCCAAGCTGCAGGCGTAGCAGAGACTTGCCTCTTGGTCAGCGGCTCTCGACCCAGGGTATGTGCACCCCAGGGGTACGCAGAGCTCTTCCAGGGGTACAACATCTCCAGGAGGTTTGCCAGGCTTTACAACAGGCTACATAAAAAGCCCTGGCAAGGACAGTACAAGCCCACTTGTTTAGACTGTTCTATGGCCCAGACACTGACATGTAAGTATAGACTGTGAGAACTGGAAGGAACCGCGAGAGGGCGGAGAGCAGGGGTGGGCAATCATTTTTAAATGGGGGCCACTTCATACATTTCTCAAATGGGCCTGGGCTGTCTCAGAAGGGGCGGGGCCTCAGGTGGAAGGGGTGGGACCAGGAGTCTTCTCACCAACCCTGATTGGTCTCCTCCGCCTGCCTCTGGCACCTGGAGAGAATCACCAGCTGGTTTAAAACAGCTGGTAATTCCCTCTAGGTGCTGCAGTGGGAAGAGACCTCATGTGCCGGTGTCCCCACCCCCGCCCCCCCCTCACCCTTACGCCCTGATTGGTCTGGGGGCAGAGCGAATGTGCAAAGTCTCTTGTGGTCTGGCCTGTGGAGGATCCTTTGCCCACCCCTGTCAGAGTCCAGTCCCCTGAACTCATGGCAGGGCCAAGCACCCTTTAGGGCAGGGCTACGCAACTTTGGAAGCCCCGGGGGCCACAATGACACAGCAGATGCCGAGGGCTGCAACTTAAGTGTGGTTGCATATACATGCAAATATATATGCAAATATATGCAAATTGCTTCTTTCAGACTTACAGGCATGAATACAAAGATTAAGGCAAGACTACACAACACGGAGGCCCCGTTTAAGTCAGTTCTGCTGATATTAATGAAATGCAATATTGACCCGATTTCCACCTACATGACAGCACTTTTCATGAGCAACGACGGTCCAGGAATTTAACTACTAAAATGCATTTCAACAGAAGACCATTCTATTGACTGCTTTTTTGTTTTGGCTGCCACCCGCGGGCCGTGTATTGCGCCCCACATAAACCCAAACTGCACCGTGGGCCGCAAACAAACGGGTTGTGGGCCAAATGCTGCCCACGGGCCGCTTGTTGAGTAGCCCTGATCTATGCCATCCCTGAGAGGTGTCTGTCTAACCCGCTCTTAAAAATCTACAGTGATGGAATTCCTCAACCTCCCTAGGCAATTTATTTCAGCGCTTAATCACCCTGAGAGCTAGGAGGTTTTTTCCTACAATATTTATTGCCAGGTAGCGCAGGCAGCGGCTAGGGCTGGGTTCAATATCTAGGGGTTCCTTTTCATCCATCCCACACAGAACTGGCTCGAGCCCCCACCCAGTAGCCTGGGAAATTCACCGCCCCCCCCCGGTGACTCCGAGAGGCAATGCTTCCCCATTCTCAAGCACAGAGTCTGAGTGTAGAAAAGAAACTTTTAATGAAAGAGGGAGAGAAGTAACGTGGTATTAACTTGGGGAAACACAACAGACAGAGTTCATAACCAAGCCACGAGTGCACGTCCCAGCTCAAGGGGATTGAGCAACGTCCTTTGCCTCTCAGGCTCACAGGTCCAGCAATGTAAGTGTCCCATTCACATGCCCAACCTTTCTCCGTACCCCACTCACAGTTGCTGCCCTTGGTCAGGGCAGACCAGAGCTCCGAGATGATTTTCAGAGCTCACCTCCTACCCTTGGAGTCACCCACTCCGCTGGCCACTCGCCACTGCTCCTACTGGTCGCCCGCCGGCCACTCTCACCAGCTGATTGCTCCTGCCAGCCGCCCCTCTGGCCACCTGCCACGGCTCCTACTGGCTGCCTGCCGCCACCCGCTGCTACTTCCAGGATGGGTCTCGCTCTAGGCCAAACCTAGTGATTTCAGCTCTTGGCCCGCCACTTAGGCTAGCCAAAAGATTCCAGCCTCCACTGGAATAATATTTCAAGAGAGTCCTTATGGAGTCTGTTTAAGTCTATTCTTAGAAGGGGTGGGGGAAAGGAAACAGGTTGAACCAGTCTTACAGCTCATGCCTAGAGGGCATGTAGCTCCTTCCCCCTCCTCCCCAATCCAGTCCTCTTGACTCTGGAGGGGGAAGCTTGTGCATCCGAGACTCTGCAATGACAGTGTCTCTCCTGCAAGCACTGGTGTCATATTTTACAGTTCCTACATTTAGGGTTAATGTAGGTTGTGACCCCACAACAGCCACGTGAGTTACAATACACCACGTTCCATTCTAACAATTGACCATACATCAGGCTTATAGCACTGACTGAACTGGACTTACATAACCACACCCCGGCTTGCTTTCCCCTTCCAGCATGAGCTGTATTTACATATCAACAGTTGAATACCTTGCAGGGCAGCTGGCCGCATTGGAAGCAGTGGTTCAGACCATACTGAGAGAGTGATTTAGAATTAGAGGGTAGAAAATAAGCAAGTTTTCAGTACAAATGTGTCCCAGCATCCTGTCTATTGTGTCTGATTTTGTAAGCAAGTATTTAAGGGAGGTGAAACGTGGGGGAGTGTAAAACAAACCCGACTTCGGAAAGGGGGCAGGAATCTGGAAAGCTTGAGGGTCACTGGTTCAAACCCACCCAGCCCACGGTCCTTCGCAGCTGCTTTGCATTCCCAGCACAGACGGACACTAACTCCACCTGAGGCAGCGCACTAGAAGTAGCTGTGTAGCCATGGCAGCCCAGCCCGTCACTCAGGATAACCACCCAGACCCCTGATGGGGTCCTATCGGGCAGCCAGCCCCAGCCACTGTGGCCACGCTGCAGTTTTTAGCGCACTAGTGTGAATTAGCGCGGGTGCATCCTCTCGAGCAGGGATTCGCACCCCCAGCCACAGAGCAGCCGTATCCGCAGTAACCGTCAGACCCTGACACTGCTTGTAAAATTTTGCTCACGGTCATGGGGATGGGGGGCAGTGAAGGCCCTGACAGGATTTAGAGACAGTGGTCCCCCCACAAGCTTAGCTAATGGGACCCTAGCCTGCTCATACCCTCCTCCTCTTCCTCCAGGGCTGCTGGGCTGGGCTCCCCCGGCCCAGCCCTGCAGCAGCAGCCTCTCCTGAGCCTGCTCCTCTCACACTGTGCGGGCTGGAGGGCTGCTCTTGGTATTTGTGTGACTGGCTCCGTTACCCTCGTCCTTGCTGCTCTGCCAGAGGGTAGCCTGCAGGCTCGGGCACAGATCCTCAGCCGCTGTCTCTGACGGCAGGGAAAGGCTGCCCCTTGGGGATGAGCTCGCCTCCTGCATCAAGCCTTCCCGGCCAGAGATCTGGACTCAGCAGCCAGGGAGGCCTCTGGTCTGAGCTCCACCCTGCAGCCGTCAGATGGCAAAGCCCAGAGAGTGAGCTGATGCCGCCAGGCTCTGCCCAGGAGAGGGCGAGGAGTGAGACAGCACAGGGGTGCCCGCCGGCCCCGGATGGCCCTCGCCAGGCCTGAGCAGAAGCCACACGGTAACTCACCCATGGTGCCAGCCAAGTAGGAGCCCAAGGCCAGCATGTAGCTTTCCTCTTCGCCCAGCAGCTTGAAGCTGGTGTACTTGGCAAAGGTGCTGGACTCGTTGAAGTCCTGGCATCAATCCGCAGCTGGTCGGTGCCTGACGCCGCAAGGAGAGAGAGACATCAACGTCCCAGCATTGCCGGAGAGAGCGACCACGGCACGTGGCCTGTGCCTGGCTTTTCCTCCCTGGGAGCATGAGCTGCATTCACTGCGGGAAGATGCAGCCGCCCTGGGGGTTACAGAGGCCTGGGGACACGAGGAGGAGAAACCCTCTCCCTGGCAACTTGTCCGCAGTAGGGATGTAAGCGACCTGTCGACTATCCGATAACCAAATGCTTATTGGAGAGACAACAGGATAGTCGACAAGTCACTTCCCCTCCCCCATTGCTGCCTCCATCAGAGAGAGGCAGCAAAGGGGAAGGTGGCCAGGCTCCCTGCTGCTTTGAAATGGCCCAGCGTTTCAAGGCAGCAGTGCCGCATGAAGCCCGGGGTCAGCTGGGGAGTTCACTGAGGTGGCGTTTCAAAGGGGCAGCGCAGCGTTGAGCCCGGGGTCAGGTGTTCGGCAGTGCCCCTTGTCCCAGGCTCCGTGCAGCGCTGCCCTATTGACTAAGGGAAAAATGCATCAACTACTCGATTAGTCAATTACACGACACCCAACATCCTTAGTCTGCAGAGACAGCTGAATGCTGCTGCTCTTGTGGAGACGGGAGGGACCTAGCCCACCACTGGGGCTGGCGGGGCGGCTCTCTCAGTGGGTAGGGAAGCAGTTCTTGCACCTGTTCTTGCAGCTGTGTCCGGAGCCTGAACCCGCCCCCCCTTATTAATGTGTCTAGCTGAGGGAGGAGGGGCTGATGTGCAGGATACAAGTGTCGAAGCAAAAACGCTCCTCTCTGTTTAGGCAGCTAACAAACAGCTTTATTAATTAATAAAGCACAGCATGAGCCAAACGTGGTCCCAGCAAAGCCAGGCCCAGTAAGGCTGGCTAATACAATCAATCCTAGTATCTGTATACCCTTAGCTAAACAGTCTGACGTCAGGGCATCCAATTACAGAAATCATCAATTAGACTAGGAAAAACAAAGCCTTATCAACAAGATGGTGGACAGGTACGAGGGAGTACACCTCCTGTCTCAACCAGCCCAATTAACACATACCAATAGCCCATCCTGTAGGCCTTTTCTCATGGGGTGACAGAAAGTTCACTCTGGTCTACGTGCTAAAGAGAAAAGCTGAAATGGTTTCTGTTATACAAGATGGCTTCTAGCTAAATATGAAATGGTTTCTACAGTTTCTACACAAGCTTGTAGGATCAGGTGCAAAAGGGGGGGAAGGAAGCACCTAAAGTGTTGGCACGTGCAAAGGGAACAGAGCGGGAGGAAGCTGGCGGGGAGATGTCCTCTCCCAGTGCAGCGACTGCGGCTTGTGCCAGAGGGGGTCCGATGTTTGGGAGTCGATCACTGCGCGTTTGAACTGGGGGAGGCCCCTTCAAGCATTAGTTTCAGTTTCCTGGACTCGTTCGTGTGCTTCGAGCAGAAACCCAATAGCTTGTGGATGGGAGAAATGAAACTCAAAGAGCCGTGCGGGGACAGCAGGGGAGTCAGGGGATCAGGGTGGTGACCATCTAGGTAAGGGGTGGAGCAAAGGGATGGGGATAAAAAGGTGTGTCTGGCTCGTGTCCTGTAGCAGGTCGACACCCTCATCTCCAGGGCAGTAGCGTGTCCCTCGCCCCGTCCAGCTGTGCAAGGTAAGGAGCCAGCCCTCTGCTCAGTGCAGTGACGGGGCAAACACAAGGCGTGGGGCTGGAGGGAGAGGCTCTGGACTGGAGCCATTGGAGGGGGGGAGAGGTGGAATTTCCCTGGTCCGATTGGCAGGGACCCTGTTTGTTGCTTCCACTGCGGCATGGGCAGTGCAGGCTGAGACTAGTGTAAACGGCGGCATCTCTGAAGCATTTATTTATTTATTTATTTAAATATTTTTACCCCACCTTTCTATTTAAAATATTTAAGGCGGCATACTCATGCTTCAATATTTAAAGCATGAAGACTTTAAATCAGGAGTCGTCACTTTTTCAAACCAAAGTGCCAAATGCCATCAAAACTCAGATCAAGGGGTCAACAAAGAGCCGTATAAGAAGGCAGGAGTCAGTGTTTGGGGGCTGGTGGGGGGAGACTCAGGGAAGAGGGTGGGGGTGCTCAAGTTGGGGCAAAGGTGGCGGGCTCAGGGTAAGGGGTTGGATTTATGGGTGGGCTTAGGGCAGGGGGTTAGGGCTGCAGGAGTCAGCACAGGACTTAGGGGGGAGGCTAGGGCAGGGAATGGGGGTGCAGGGGTCAGGGCAGCAGCTGGGTGGTGGTGCAGGAGTGACAGCAGGGGGCTGGGAGGTGGGGGATGCAGGGTAGGGGGCTGGATATGAGGTGGGGCTTAGCACTGGGCAGGAGGTGGAGGGTTCAGGGCAGGGGGCTCAGGGCAGAGGGCTGGGAGCTTACCAGGGCTGCCCACGGTGGCGAAGATGGTAGTGTGGGGTGGCAGTTTCCACCCTCCCCCCGGCATCTCCTCAAGGGGGCAGTGGTTTCTGGCCTTCCCCCAGTGTATCCTGGGGTGGAGGATGTTGGGCTGTGGTTCCTAGTCAACCCCCCCTCCTCCTGTGTTTCTGCGCCTCTCCCCCCTCCCTCCCCAGCATCTCTTGGAGGTGGGGAGGCTGCCAGGCCTCGGTAGGAGCAGAACCTGGCCGGGCAGAGCAGGACTAGCTCCCCTGGACACCCAGCTACCCAGGCAGATGCTCTGGGCCAGGCACCGGGAGGTTGCTAGCTGCTGTTCAGGGGCAGATGCGGATAGACAGAAAAGGCGGGGAGCGGATTCCGGATCAGCTGCGAGTTATTTCCAGCCAATGTGGCTGTGATGGGGATCCACGTTGTGCTAGCCACACGAGACTCTACCTAAAAGTTCTCCAGCGGTATTGCGGGGGCATTCAAGTCCTGCAGATCAGTGTTGCTCAGCCTGGGGAATGCAGCCTCCAGGGGGTCACAGGATGGATTCAGGAGAGCTGCAAGCACAGGGCTGGCATTAGGGGGTGGCAAACTGAGCAGCAGCTGGGGGTTCTACGCCACAGGGGCCCTGCAAAGCTAAGTTCCAGGCTTCGGCCTTTCAGACAAGGCTCCCAAGTGAAAAGCAGGCTCAGGTATCACCCTGAAATGCAAGGGCAATATTGATATTCCAGTCCGTATACTTCATAACTAGCAAGCTTACCTGGCATTGCCTGGGGCCTTCAGGTCAGGGCACTGGGGGATGTGGGGGTAGGGACTAGTAAACTACTTAACTATCCGATAAGCAAATGTTTATCGGATCGTTGACAGTGTCATGGCTCCTCCCCCACTCTGGCACGATAAATGCAGAAGTGGGGGCCAGCAAGTGTACCCCAAAGCCTTATCTACCAGGCTTTGGTATAAAACTTCCCCCAAAATCTTAAAAACCTAGATTTTGGGAATAAAACTTCCGCTGCCACCAGCCAAATATTAATAACGAGATTAGGGGAAAGATCATTTGGGAAATCTCACCCCTATTATAAAAATCAGGACACACAGTAACCAATGCCAGGTGAATAAAAAGAAAGGAGAAAACTTTTATTATTACAACAATATTCCTGTTGCAAGCATAAGGATCAGATGGAAAGGTAACAAAATATAGTCATGGAGGAATTACACCATGGGCTAAAACTTAGTTAAAAAGAAAAGCCAAACATCTCTTAAGCAGTGCCAGATATCAGATCCCATACCCAACCCTTCAAACAATAAAGCCTAACGAAACTACCTAAACTTTACCCTACTTACAGAAAGTGAAGAATGGTGTCTTGGAGAGAGAGAGACATGCTTGTCCCTCTCTGTAGCTGCAGAGCCCACACCCAGAGAGACAAAAGGAGAAAGGAAAAAACCCAAATTCCTTTGTCCCAGTTTGAAAGTCCCACCTACATTCCTACTGGTCACTCCACCTGGCTAGGTGTAGTTAACCCCTTAATCCCCAGGCTGCTGGCTAACCCTCATAATCATGACAGACAGGATAGTCAACTAATCAATTCCCCGAGCCCTGCTGCCTCCATCAAACAGAGGCAGCAAGGATGGGGAGGACAGAGGGGTAGTTCAAAGTGGCAGCACTGCAAGAAGCCCAGCATCAGGCTCCCCACGGCATTTCAAAGTGCCAGCGCTGCTTGGAGCCGGGATCAGCTGGGGACTCCCCAGCTGACCCTGGGCTCTGTGCAGTGCTACCGCTTTGAAATGCCAAGGGGAGCCCGGCGGGGGGCTGTCTGCAGCATTTCAAAGTGGCAGCACCACATGAAACCTGGCTCCCTGCGGCGCTATCGCTTTGAAACTTCACCATGACGTTTCAAAGCGGCAGCGCCGCACTGAGCCCTGGGTCTGTAGGGAGTCCCCAACTGGCCCCAAGCTCAACACAGCTCTCTTGCCTTTAAAATAGAACAACAGCTCTAGGGCTGTTGCTACACTTCTAAGGCAGAGGAGCCCTATCGATTAATCGAATAGTCAAGGCAAAAATGTATCAACTATTCGAACAGTCAATTACCTTATACTTAACATCTTTAGGGGGGAAGGGCAGGAAGCCGGGGGTCATGGCCCTGTTCTCTGCCCCCCTCCCAGCCTGCCCCGAGCCTGTTCTCTCCCCCTGCCTAGGCCACCCCTGAGTCCACTCCTAAGCCAATCCCAAGCCACACCCCCAGTCCACCTGGGGCCTGTTCCCTCCTCCCCCGCCCCCCGCCAGCACTGAGGCCAAGGTCTGGGGGAAGAGAAAAGGGTGGGGCTGTGGGGCTACTTACTGGTGTGCTGGCAGGCAAGATGCGGGAGCCCCAGACCTACTGGCCATTCCCTTGGTGTTGAGGCTGCCCCCAGTGGCCACTGTCTTGTCTCATCCCTCCAAACAGCAGCCCCTCCTTTCGCGTCTTACGGAAAACAGTCCCTTCCCCGGGACTTCCAGTTCTCCTGGCACAGCCCAACCCCGACCTTGCTTTAAGTTAGGAGAAGAGGAAGCTGCTACCAAACTTGGTGGCCCAAGCTCTTATGGTTTAGGAGGAGTTCTTGAACAAAAGGACTTGCAGACAGACACACAGACAGGCGCACTCTAAAAGTACAGCTACATAGATTGTGTTAAAAGAGAAAGTCGGCAATTGTTCAGTCAGTGCGCTGTGCCCCTTCTGTATTGCACTGGGCTGTGTTCTAAGCCAGCATAGGCACCGACGCTGTGGCTGTCCTGGGGCTGGAGCACCCACATGGGAAAAAAAAAGTGGGTGCTGCTGGGGGAGGAGAAGCAGGGTCAGAGTAGCCTCGGGTGAGGGGGCCAAAAGGGGGCAGCAAGAGGCAGGGTGGGAGTGGATACCTGGGGGAAGAGGTGGAGTGGGGGCAGGAGCACAGTGGGGAGTCATGCACCCCCTGGGTAAGCAGAATGTCAGCAGACACATGTAAGCAAGTCTTTTTAAGTGGGGTGTAACTTGCGGGGCCCAAATCAGCCTCCTGGAAGGGGTACAGTAATCCGGAAAGGCTGAGACCCACTGGGCTAGATGGTCCCTTCTGACCTTAAAGTCCATGGGCCTGGCTCATAATGCACAGCCCCACGCCCCGTGGAACAGGCAGGCGGTACTGCCGACATGCTGGTGGTATGTTCTGTGGAATGCCCTTCAGTGACAGGGGACTGGGACCCCATTGGGGAAGGCTCGATCTCCCTCTCACCTCCAGCAGAGGGGATGGCACACCCCTCCTCCATGTCCCTGCCCCCCATGCAATGGCAGGCAGCAGCGCGGTGCCAGGGCACAGTGATGGTTTTGCTGTTGTACCTGCAGGCGCCTAATGGGAAAAAAACCCACGCGGAACCATGTGGCGGCAATCCCAGCTTCTCTTCCTGCTGTGTCTGATCCTGTCCGGTGGCTTCGCTGACATGTTTCCAGGTACCTGTATTGTTGCTTATTTCCCTGGCCCCTTAAAGTCAAAATGAAGTTGGTGCTGGGGCCAGGGCCTGCATAGACAGTCCTGGGGACTGCGTGGTTCTGCCTTTTCCTTGGCGTGGGCAGCAGTATTGATGGCACAGAGGAAGGTGGCCATCTGCCATGTCCCTACCCTGGGGGGTGAGGCCCCCTGCTCCGTGCAGTCCTTGCTTTATTCCCGGCACACCCCTAAACTCCCAGGGCCATGGTGGCTGCTTAGGCGACAGCCATAGAGTCACAGGCTTGCAGGATGTAGCCCGAGAGTACCGCTGAGCGCTCTAGTGAAGACACGACAACGTCTCAGGGGCTCCCAGCCTCCCAAATCTCTCCAGGCCCGGCCTCTGCCCACACATCCGTGTGCTTGTTTCAGATGGTTTTCCTGTGGCGTGTAATGGCAGCTCATCTCCTTCTGATCCCTGGGGAGGGGGGCAAATACTCATAGCACGGCACCAAACATGAAACCAAAGCGATAAAATGTTGACCACTGGGACCTGATCCTGCACCCACATGGCTCTGAGCACAGGAGCAGGGTGTGGAAACAGCCCCGGCTTAGGTGCCCCTCTGGGTGTTTCAAGGAAATCTGGCTTTGATCAGACCCGTGTAGCAAGTACAGAAGCGGGTGGGTGGGAATTATCACACAGAAAAGGGTGGGAGGGGACAGGGACATCGTACAAGACCACATTATTTGAGGAATTAAAGGCTGTGTTGTGATACATACGCACAAGCGTTATAGATTCTGAGCCTAACTTGAACCGCAGCCTTTTCTGGCTGGAAGGATCAATGGGTCAGCACCCAGATCACTGCTGACCCAGAGTGGGGTGAGTGGGGTGAGTGCTGGCACCCAGAGTGGGGTGAGTGCTGGCTGCTCCTTGGGGCTGGCCCGGCACGGCAGGGGCTGGACTGCCAGCTGCCAGCTACTTCGTGGCTCTCTGGGGCTGTTGAGGCAGCGGGGGTGCTTGTTTGCTGCCCCCCAGTGGTCATTCTGGATTATAACTGTGCCTGCTAACACAACCCTCCCTTTCCATTCGATGAGAAACAATCCCATTCCATGCACATCCCATTGCCCAGGCACAACCAAACCCTGACTTTGCTTTAAGCTTCAGAGGGGGAGCCGGGAGCCGAGTTAGTCTGTAACAGGAAAAACTTAAAAAACAACAAATGGTCTGGTAGCACTTTAAAGACTAACAAAATATGAAAATGGTGTCATGCGCTTTCGTGGGCACAGCCCACTTCTTCAGATGACCAGAGTGTGGGATGTCCAGAACCAAAATAAATGAGGGAAGGGGGGGGGGGGCAGAAAGAGGCAGAGGGTACATAAGTATCAAAGAGAGAAAGCCGAGTATGTATGTAACTGGAAAAACTGGAAAAACCACAGATAGTGTATTAGCACCTAAAAACTAGATAGTTAAAAGAGGCCGATAAGAACCATTAGTTAGCAATTAGAAAGGAAGAGAACTAAAACCAGATTCTACACAGACACAAAAACCATTGGCACCTTCATTGTTTGGTTGGTTGATACTGTCCCAGCCATCCAGTGTCTTGATTTAACTTGGGAATGAATTGTCGTTCCAATCCTTCTCTGTGTATTTGGCTTGTGGAATTGGTCTGTAAAAAAACAGCAACTTGGAGATCCCTTAATATGTGTCCAGGTAAGTTAAAGTGTTCATCAACAGGTTTCTGTATGTTCCCTTTACGGATATCTGATTTGTGTCCATTGATTCTTTCCCGTAAGGACTGTCCAGTTTGTCCAATGTATTGCAGTGGGGCATTGCTGACATTTGATGGCATAGATCACATTACTGGATGTGCAGTTAAATGAGCCTCTGATTTGGTGGCTGATGTGGTTGGCTCCAGTGATAAATTCATTTGTATAGATATCTGGGCAGAGTTGGCACCAGGGCTGGGTTCCTGGATGCTTACGATGTAGCTGTGTAGCATGGTTACCGGAAAGAATTTGTTTCAGGTTGGGGTGGTGTCTGTAAGCAAGAATAGGCCTTTTCCCCCAAGGCCTCTGAGAGTGAGGGATCATTTTCCAAGATAGGTTGTAGATTGTGGATAATGCGTTGGAGGGGTTTAAGTTGTGGACTGTAGGTAATGACAAGTGGAATTCTGTTGTTTTCTCTTTTGGGCCTGTCTTGAAGTAGTTCATATCCGGGTACTATTTTTTCTCTGTCAATCTGCTTTTGCACTTCTCCAGGTGGGTATTTTAGTTTTAGGAATGCTCTATATAGATCCTGTAGGTGTTTGTCTCTGTCTGTGGGATCGGAGCAAATCCGGTTGTATCTTAGGGCTTGGCTGCATACAATAGATTGAGAAATGTGTCTGGGATGGAAGCTGGAGGCATGAAGGTAAGTGTAGCGGTCAGTAGGTTTCTGGTATAGGGTGGTGGAAATTTGTCCATCATTGAATTGTACTGTAGTATCAAGGAAGTGGATTTCCCGTGTGGACTGGTCCAGGCTGAGTTTGATGGTGGGGTGGGCTTTAAAGTATGATAAGAGGAAGCTGTCTGCCAAATGTGATGGTCTAGCCCTTCTCGTTTAGGAGGCGTTCTTGAACAAATGAACTCACAGAGGGATGGACGGACACACAGACACAGACAGATGCACAAACGCTCTCAGATATATAGTAGATGTGAAAAATGAAGCAAACATTATAAACGAAGGCCCACCCGCCTGCCCTCTCTGACCCAGAAACCCCAGTAATGACAAAACTATCTCTGCCTGTCTGTAGATGATGAAAAGGAGGACAGCTGCATATGAATGGATGCTTTTTCTTACAGAGGGTTGGAAGGAGGTGAGTTATTAATGCCCCTCCCCAATGGCAGCTGGGCATCCAAGGGCAGAGGCAAAGCCTCATGGCCCTGGAGTAGTCCCGTCCATGCAGCTCAGGGTAATAATGGTGTTGTACCTGTGTTGAATTTGTTTGTTCTCTCCACAGCACAAGGCGGGGCAGAGGTGGGAACCTTTTTTGGCCACTGACCCACAGAAAAATCAGTCGGGGGCCACACACAAGTGAAAAGAAAAAAAACCCCTCACTGATGTGCCCCCCAACTGAGGAAAAAGACTCCTCACATTCCCCTTGCACATCCGAACCTGGGGGGGCCTAGCCTAGTTGATTTTGTGTGCTCCAGCCCCACGGTGGGCAGTGGGGTGGCTGGAGCGCCAAGGTGGGTTACCCAAAGCTGGAGGGGACCCTGAACCTCGCGGGCAGGATCCAGGCAAGCCAGGTGCCACATGCGGCCCCCGGTCCTGAGGTTCCCCACCCCTGAGGTAGGGGGAGAGCAGCTGATGTCTAATGCTGCAGAGAGTCCTTAACTCGCCCGTGTAAACCAAACCCAGCTGGCTGGTTTGGGCTGCAAAAGGGGGCTGAAGCAGAAATGCCTTGGCTCTAACCAGTCTCTCTTTGCTGCTGTGGCGTACGGCGGACCAGCCCCGTTGGACTTCAAGTCAATTGGCATAGCAGCCAAATCCGCGGCTTCCTACTTGATGAGCTGGTTTGATGTGAGTTCGGGCGACGATGTGCCTGCAGGGGGAGTCGTGGCCACACTCCAGAGCCTTGGTAGGTGGCACATGCTGGAGGCTGCCCTGTGCAATGAGGGTTTCAAACCCTGCGGGGCTTTGGCGGAGCTTGTTCCCCTTTCACTTGCCTCCCTCGCTCAGGAGCGTTACGATGGGGGTTGGCTTGTAAGAAGAGCGGGGGGCTGGGAGTCATGTTACTTGGGGATCTCTAGGGGTCCCAATGGAGACCAAATGCCCCCCCTGCTACATGCAGGCAAGAGATGAGAGAACCCCTCCCCAGGGAGTTACTGTTCTCACTCGCCAAGGCCAGGGGCCGGCCCACAGCCCAGCGGGACCATCAGGCAATAGCTGGCTGCGGGGGCCATGTGTCTCTGTGTGCCATGGGAGGGCTTCATGCGCTGCCCTGCCCGCAGCACCATCTCACAGCTCCCACTGACTGGAAAGTGGCCAATGGGAGCATCCTGAGTGTGCTTGTGGCACAAGTAGTGCGTGGAGTCCACCTAAGGGACGCGCGGTGTGCAGAGATGCCCGTGGCCCCTGCAGCTGGCCACTTTGAGCACCATATGGGGATGTGGTGGGCAGGGAGTCTGCCCAAGGGTCCTGCTGGGCTGCTGGCTGGGAACTGTCTAAGGTAGCACCTCATCCCCCTCAAGTCTCTGCACCCATATCCTCCCACAAACCCTGCACCCCAATACCCTGCCTGCGGTCACAGCCCAAACCTCGGCATCTCCTCCTGCATCCCTGGCCCAGGACCCAACCCTCTCTCAGACCCTGCACCCCTCCGACAGCCCTCCTCCAGGTCAGAATCCTCTCCTGCACCCAAACCCCTCCTGGAGTTCACACCCCTGTCCTCTGCCCTACTTCACCCAAACTCCCTCCCAGACCCCCACCCTGCATATCCCCTCTCCTGAGCTCCATTCTGCACCCCACCTCCATCCCAGACCCCGCGTCCCCTCTGTGCGCGGTGCACCCCTGGCGGTGGGGGAGGGCTTCGTGCGCGGCCCACAGAGGGAATGAAGAGTGCGGCCGTTGACCACTTACCAAATTCTTTGAGTGCCCCCCCCCATGAAAAATTATTGCCCGCCCAGACTGAGAGTGGGAGGGAAGCAGAGACCGAGCGGCAGCGACTTGTTGCAGGCAGACAGAAGCCAGGAGCTGGGACTCCTGCTTGTGAAATGGGGAAGGTCAGCCTGGGACCTTGACTCTCCCCGTAATGAGAGAGTCCAGGCCGGCTTCTCGCCGGGACAGTGCGGGCGTTGGCTCTCTCCCGTGTGCCGCGGCTTGTCTGGGGTCTGCACTAGCTAGTCATCACCTTTGTCATCATGCCAGGACTCGGTGCGATGCGAGGGTCAAGTGACAGAAAGCAGGACAACACTGCTCACGCGAACTTCATCTGCGGCAAGAAGCAGACGTCCAAGAAACCGTCATCCCCCACTGGTACCCCTCTCCTCCCCGCCTGAGCCCTGTTGGAGGGCACCAGCGCCGAGCTTTGGGTGATTCCAATTTAGTTTGTAGCCAGCCCAGCGCAGACCCGTTCCCGGCCTGTCTCTCCAGCACTGTAGTGACTAATATTGCTGCTTCTCCGCACGCCAGTGCCTGCGGGCCTTGGTTGTGCACAGGGACTAACAGGCGCTTCAGCGGACCAACTTCTAGTAATTGGAGTGGTGGCCTTATGCAAGGGCGGCCGCCTCTTAGCCTCCAGGCCCACTTGCCCCCAGCCCTGCCTGGGCTCCCGCCGGAGCATGGGGCTTGCTGTGCTCTGACAGCGTTCCTGACAGAGAGTGGAGCTGGGGGCTTGCAAGCTGCCGTGCCCTGACTCCGCTGCCCTGCGGGTGCACCAGGCAGGCAGAGCAGGGCAGCCTGATCCCCTTCCCCAGCAGGTGAAGCCCTGAGTACCGGGGAAGGGGGTGAAGTTGGTGGTGGAGTGGGGTGAAGTTGATGTGGGGTGCACACCTTCTTGGGGGTCACACATTTTTACCAGTGCCCCTGACCAGAGCATCTCTACCTCCTGCCCCTTCCAAGGCCAGCTGGGGAAGAGACGAGGCGACCCCGTCGCTCCTCCCTCCCTCCCCAGTCACTGTCCACCCAGCCATGTTCAGGGCCTGCCCACCTGTCGCTTTCTGACTCTGTCACTGTGGCTGCCAGATTTCATCAGGTCCTGGGCAGGGGGGCTGGCTCTGGGCCCCCAGAAGAGGCAGGGCCGTGGGTTAAGGGGTGGAGCTGGGAGCTAGCCTCCCCTCACAGCCCTTTAGCACCACCCAGGGCTCTCGTAGAGATTTAAAGGGCCTGGAGCTTCAGTTGCTGCTGTGGCTACAGCCGGGAGCTCTGGGCCCCTTTAAATCACGAGCCCCACGGCAGCTGGCCCCTCTGCCCACTCACGGGCAGGCCTGCCCTTCCAGCCTGTGCACATGCCCGTTCTCCGGCCTGGCCGCTGCACTGTTCACAGCCTGACCTTTCCGCATCCACAGGGCACAGCCCGTCGTGCAGGCTGTGAGCGCCCCCCCTTCACCAGAGGCGTCTCACTGCAGCCAGAGTCACAGGGTGCACGGACCAGAAGCAGCGCCTGCTCGGAGGGGAGCGCGGGGGGTGTCTTCCAGGATCCGGCCACTGGGCAAACTGAGCACCCACCAGATCGCCCCTGCGACACCTGGTCTCCTTTGAAACCAGAGTGCAAGTCAGCCAGAGGAACGAGGCATTTTCCCGGCAGCCCCAGCAGCTCGGGTGTTCTCTGGGGTCGTCTCTGTCCACGCTGAGCCTGTAGCGCCTTTGTGCTGGGACATACCCCGCTGGGCTCGCTCCAGGCACCGTGCAGCCCTGTCAGTTGGGGAAGGCTGGTGCTTACGGTTTGATTCCCGGCCTAGTGAGAATCAGTTCTCCTGACTTCCCGGGGCCCTGTGCAAGTTGGATCACAGCTGTGTAGCCTACCAACTGTTATCTGCCTTATCTCGGCCTACTGAAATGATATTTGCTTTGTTTTGGTTAATTAATAGCTTTATTTCATCTTTGTTTTTCCTTTATATAGATTTAAATACGCTGGTAATGCAAGGGGCCTGCAGGGTTCATTTTCTGTAAGATGGTTTATAGCAGTAGATAATCAGTAAAATAGTTGTTTGTCTTTGTAATTTTCCATAAAGGGGTGAAGCAAGAGTTTGTGGTCGGCGCAAGAGTTTATTTTTTTAATCCTGCCCAGAATTTATTGTATAAATCTGCTAACCTAGCAGTAATGGCCATTTCGAATTTCCTGCGCAGTCACACGAGATGGAGGCCCGGAGACCGCAGCCTCCCGCGCGTTCTCTGTGGTTTTGGAAAATTATCCAAGAAAACATCAGTCATTCGTAATAAATATTCATAAGGTCACCAAAGATTTCTTCCAATCAAAGATGGTACCCTCAGAAATCTTAGGGTGCTAGGCCCAGTAATGGAAAAGGGTGGTATATCCAGAACACTTTGGCACCAAAAGGGGTATTTAGGCCTAGGGATTTGGGAGATCGGGGCTGCTGGACCAGAGTCGCTGAAGCAGTCCACACCGGAGTGTTATCTTGTCAGAGAAGAGAAACTGAATACTTATCTCTCTCTCTGTATATAACTGCTTTTTCATTTCCTTAATTTTGCTTAAGTTTGCTTTTAGGAATCTTACTATCACTTCCTCCTACGTCTTCCGGGGAAGGGAAGCCACCCTTCTCTATCCATCCTTGCAGCCCTTGTGTGTAGGAAAGATCATTATTATTCCTCTTTGTATACTTAGAGAAGTTTTGATTTGATTGTGTTAATGACATCTTGGGAAATAATTCAAGTGATTTGTGTTCTTACAGCTGTTTTCATTGTGGTAAGCATTCTAATGATTCCTTTAGCAATAAAGTTGTTTTCCATTTCATTTCCTGAGTTAAAGTGTGACTGCGGTCAGTCACCTGCCAGCCCTCAAGAGCGGGAATCTTATAGTTCCACTGAACTGTAACCTGGGATAGAGAAAGAACCTAGATCTCTTTCTAATCAGATTGGCGAGCCCTACCCATCCAAATTTCACCAAAATTCCTGCTCAGGGTTTAGCTGCTACAGGAGTGACTGCTCCAAAGGCCCTTAATACTGTCTGTTTCCATAGAGAACCAATAGAACTTCTTCCTGATTCCCATGGCGACTGTCTTTCCCTCCCCCACCCCCGGATTGTGGTCAATGGAGCGTAGCTTGTTAAAACAGATGAGCTGATACAACACGCTGAACAACGCCTGCCTTTTTTGGTGCACCTCACCCATCAGGGCCCCCTCATAGGATAAGCTCCTGGGGAAAGGGATGTTGGGCCAGGCTCTTTCCCTCGATGATGGTGTCACTACGGTTATACCCTTCTAGCAGATGAGAATCCCGCCCCTTGTTTGGACCTGTAGTGGGGAAAGCAGCTTGCCAGTACACGGCTGCTACCCGGCGGCCGCTCCAAAGCCACAGCGATCTTAATAGCCAGTATTGTCTCCAGGTTCACTTGTACGCTCCCCCCGGTGTCTCTTAGGCTACATCTACACTGTGGGTTTTTTTGCAGAAGAGGAAATGCAAATGGAGTGCTCATTTGCATATCTCGCCCTCTCATTTGCATCTCTTCTTCAGATCCTTTTTGCGGAAGAGGATTTTGTGATAAGAAGCCCTGTATAGACGGGGCCATTTGTCGGAAAAAAACCCTTTTGCTTAAGATCCCTTATTCCTCAAAAAATGAGGTTTATAGGCCCTTTGGCAAATAAAGAGAAAAGAAATACAAACTTAAGTACAAATCACTGTTGGCCACAGACAACCGGGGCCAGATTTTCAAGCATTTGGTGCCCTGCCTGGAGGCCAGACCCTCGAGATCTGAGCCTGTCCCTTGACAATCCTGACAGCCGGACTTTGCACACAGGGCTCTTGCTAATCTCACTCCAGCTGCAGAAGCTGAGCCCCGCTGCTGGCTAATTGGGATGGTAAAATACCAGACTTGTGTCATTGAAAGGGCCTTCGCAGCAGGAACTTGGCAGTCAGACACAGCCCAGCTCGACTCGGCAGGAAGTGGTAGTGTTTACTAAAGTATCGCTTTGCATTTCTGCAGCATCCCCACCCCGGGACAGAGCTCTTTATGTATTATATTGGCCATGAGATGGGCCCGTATTATTACCTGCACTTTACAGCTGGGGGAAACTGAGGCAGAGAGGCCCCAGCAACTTTCCCCCAGGGTCAGACAGCAGGTCAGTGGGAAGAGAGTCCAGACTCCCAGCTCATCTTTCTGATATCAGGATCACTGGTCCAGCCAAGCAAAAGAGAGCGCTGGGGGTGGGAGTAGACGGGATAAGGGGGCTAGAGCCAGGAGAGGAAACAGCAGTGTACCACAGCAGCACGGGAGGTCCTGGCTCGCGGCAAGTTCAGTATACTAACCCTGAAGAAGGGGTGTTCAGCTGATGTTGGTCCCCAGAGAGGAGGCCCTGTAGCATCAGTGCAGTCCCCAGAGAGAGATGCTGCCTACTGGGGCCTTATTTTCATGTCCACGTATTTGTACGAGTAGCGATACCCCTTCCCGGTGGACCAGTTGATGCCATCGGCATAGGAGCTGTGTTCACCTTTGAGGTACAGCCCGTTGAGGTTGGAGGAGTGGCACCCCCCATACCACCAGCCGCCTTTGTAGAGGATGGCACAGCTGCCCTCGTTGGTGTCGTGGTCTTTGTCCCGCGTGGAGAACGCCAGCTTCGCGTGTCCCGAGAGAGAATCTCCTGCAAGGGGGAGAAGGCAGAGACACACCGAGCTTGGCCTGCGGCATCTTCCTTCCGGTCCCAAACTCACAGTGGGTGGGCACCGGCCTTCCAAAGCTGCAGGCGTAGCAGAGACTTGCCTCTTGGTCAGTGGCTCTCAACCCAGGGTACGTGCACCCCTGGGGTATGCAGAGCTCTTCCAGGGGTACAACATCTCCAGGAGGTTTGCCAGGCTTTACAACAGGCTACATAAAAAGCCCTGGCAAGGACAGTACAAACCCACTTGTTTAGACTGTTCTATGGCCCAGACACTAACATGTAAGTATAGACTGTGAGAACTGGAAGGAACCGCGAGAGGTCGGAGAGTAGGGGTGGGCAATCATTTTTAAATGGGGGCCACTTCATACATTTCTGAAATGGCCTCGGGGTGTCTTGGAAGGGGTGGGGCCTCAGGTGGAAAGGATGGGGTCTTGGGTGGAAGGTGCGGGGCTACGAGACTTCTGTTGCTCCCCTCCACCGACCCTGATTGGTCTCCCTCCTGCCCCTCTAGGCGCTGCAGCTGGAGCAGCCCTTGAGCGCTCCCTGATTGGCCTGGGAGGGTGGGGGGGAAGCAGGCCAAGTCTCTTGCCCACTGCCCCCACCCTGCCAGGGTGTGCGGTGGCTTGAGAGAAATGTCATCTGTTTCAAAACAGCCGGCGTTTCTCTCTAGCCGCTGTGCACCTGTGGGGGGCATGGAGGAGACTTTGCACGCTCCTCCGTCTCTAGGTCTCGATTGGCCTGGGGGACAGCAGGGCAGCCACGGGACAGATCTGGCCTGAAGAGGCCCCTTTGCCTACCCCATCAGAGTCCAGTACTCAGCACTCATGGCAGAACCAAGCACCATCTAGGCCATCCCTGAGGTGTTTGTCTAACCCGCTCTTAAAAACCTCCAGTGATTGTAGAATTCTACAATCTCCCTAGGCAATTTATTTCAGGGCTTAACCACCGTGTCAGCCAGGACGTTTTTCCTACAATATTTATATTCCAAGTGATTTATAATTAGATGGTAGAAAATAAGCAATTTGTAAGAACAAATGTGTCACAGTACACAAGCGTGTCTGATTTAGTAAGCACGTATATAAGGGAAGTGAAACTTGAGGGAGTGTAAGACAAATCTGACTTCTGAAAGGGGTACAGTAATCTGGAAAGCTTGAGAGCCACTGTTCTATGGGTTAGCCTTTGGCCATTATCTTTAAAAACTCATGGCGAATAGGAGAAATCCTGGATGATTGGAAAAAGGGAAATGTAGTGCCCATCTTTAAGAAAGGGAAGAAGGACAATCCAGGGAACTACAGACCAGTCAGCCTTATCTCAGTCCCTGGAAAATCATGGAGAAGATCCTCAAGGAATCTATTTTGAAGCACTTGGAAGAGGGGAAAATGATCAGGAATAGTCAACATGGATTCACAAAGGGCAAGTCATGCCTGACCAATCTGATTAGCTTCTATGATGAGGTAACTGTCTCTGTGGATATGGGAAAGTCAGTGGATGGGCTATATCTTGACTTTAGCAAAGTTTTTGATATGGTCTCCCACAATAATCTTGACAGCAAGTTAAGGGAGTATGGATTGGATAGAAAGCTGGCTAGACTGCTGAGCCCAATGGGTAGTAATCAACGGCTCAATGTCAGGTTGGCAGTCGGTTTCTAGCAGAGTGCCCCAAGGATCGGTTCTAGGACTGGTGTTGTTCAACATCTTTATTAATGACCTGGATGAGGGGATGGATTGCACCCTCAGAAAGTTTGCAGATGACACTAATCTAGGGGGAGAGGTAGATACGCTAGAGGACAGATTAGAGGATTGGGCCGAAAGAAATCTGATGAGGTTCAACAAAGACAAGTGTAGGATCCTGCACTTGGGACGGAAGAATCCCAAGCATTGTTACAGGCTGGCTAAGTAGCAGTTCTGCAGAAAAGGACCTGGGGATTACAGTGGATGAGAAGCTGGATATGAGTCAACAGCGTGCCCTTGTAGCCAAGAAGGCTAATGACACATTAGGGTACATTAGGACAGTGTTCCTTGAGCTTTTTAAGACCGAGGAACACCAAACAATTTTTTTTAAAATGCAGAACACCAACAATTTTTTTTTAGAAAGAAAAAGCCCCCAGAGAAAAGTTGTTGAGAAAAAACCCCCCAAAAACCCCGCTTAAAAGGAGGCTTGTCCCTTTAAGGGTGGCCATTTTTAATTCTGTTCTTTCCGCAGCACACCTCCGACTCCTCGTGGCACACCGGTGTGCTGCGGAACACACTTTAAAAAATGCTGCATTCGGAGGAGCATTGCCAGCAGATCTAGAGAAGTGATTATTCCGCTTTATTCGACCCTGGTGAAGCCACATCTAGAATATTATGTCCAGTTCTGGGCCCCCCACTATAGAAAGGACATGGACACATTGGAGAGGATCCAGCAGAGGGCGATCAAAATGATGAGGGGGCTGGAGTGCATGACCTATGAAGAGAGACTGAGGGATTTGGGTTTGTTTAGTCTGCACAAGAGTGAGGGGGGATTTGATGGCAGCCTTCAGCTTCCTGAAGGGAGGTTCCAAAGAGGAAGGAGAGGCTGTTCTCAGTAGTGACAGATGGCAGAACAAGGAGCAATGGTCTCAAGTTGCGGTGCGAGAGGTCTAGGTTGGATATTAGGAAAAACTATTTCCCTAGTAGGGCGGGGAAGCACTGGAATGGGTTACCTAGGGAAGGGGTGGAATCTCCATCCCTAGAGGTTTTTAAGTCTCGGCTTGACAAAGCCCTGGCTGGGTTGATTTAGTTGGGATTGGTCCTGCCTTGGGCAGGGGGCTGGACTCGACTCCTGAGGTCTCTTCCAGCTCTATGATTCTATGACTGATTCAAACACACTCGGCCCACATTCCTTTGCATATGCTTTGCATATTCATTAGTAGGAAGTATATCATATGAGGCCCTGCTTCCCACCAGGCACAGTCCTTTACACCAGTGCAAAGCCTCACATTAGTCTGATCTGGCAGCGGTTTACACCCGTTGGTGTAAATGCTGACCCAGCAAGCACAGAGAATCTAGAGTAAGGCCCTACCCCGTAGTCCTTCCCCTGGCTGTCTGGTGTGAAAGGAGTTGCGGGGGCGGGGGCGTCACAGTTTAGTTCCTAGGAGATAGTCAGTGCCCATACACCCCTGTACCTCCAGCCCCACTAATGCCCTTGCTGGAACTAGCATGGGTCCAATAACATTTCTCATGGCACTTCCTAGATGGATTTTGCTACATTTTCCAGATCAAATCTAGAAATTCCCATTCCTCAACCAGTTCTAGCTGGAAACTCTCCACTGAAAAGGCAAGGCCTAATGGATACAGGGCAGAGCTGGTCCCTCCAGGTCAGGGCTGAAGCACTGTGGACATGCATGGGGGATGCTCTTACAGTCACTGCCGCACCTGGGCCTGGTGTGTAGACATACAGGGGCTCAGGGGGACAGGCTGGGGCACTTTACCAGTGCTAACACACATCACAGCGGAGGGCTGAGGAAACCTCACCCTGGCGCCCAGCCTGGTGCCACTGGGCTTTAGCCTTTCCCATGTGATAACCCCTCAGCCGCTCCCAATCTGAGGGGTCTCCCCTCAGCGTGGGCAAGGCGCTGGACCCTGCCAGCTGTTGTTGGGAGGGAGAGAGTCAGGCAGTGGCTTACAGGCTCTCAGGGGACGTCCTCATAGCATCTGGGCACTGCGATCCCCAGCACAGACAGACACACACTAGTAGGGTTGCCAGATGGTTGAAACAAAAATACTGAACCCCCCCCCCCCCAAAAAAAACAGGAAAAAATTCTGTTGAAGGGGAAAAAAAAAGTGTGTGTGTGTGGGGAGAGACCAAAGTTGTTGAGCAAAAATAATAATAATAAAAAAAAGGGACTCCAAGAACTTAAGCCAAAAAAAATAAAAATAAAAACAAAACAGCATTAAAACAGCATGTCCCCTTTAAGAGTGAGTGCGGGGATAGGTCTTTTGGCCGGCAGCCTTGGGAAACCAGGTAAGCATGGGGGCTGGAGGTGTTGGGAGCCGGGGGGAGGCCAGGCACTGAGTGTTTGTAGGGTTGCCAGGTGCCCGGCATTTTCGCCTCCTGGCCGGGGAAAAATTCAGAAAATACCGGACTGTCCGGGTGAATACTGGACACCTGGCAACCCTAGCAGCAGAGCCTGCTCTGCAAAGCAGCCGCCTGCTACCCAAAGCAGACAGGCAGACCCCAGGGCAACACAATGGCAGGGCGGAGGGTGGGGCGACCATGGGTAGGAAGGTGACTTCCTCATAGCCAAGTCTTGGGTGTCCCAGTGGAAAGAAGCAGGAATTCAACCCCACTCAGTTTTGGCTGAGAGCCCATGGAAAGCGCCTAAACAACCACAAAGCACCTGTGGGCTTCTGTCCTGGACTACGGCTCCACACCCTGCTTGAACAGCACTCAGGGACAGGGCTTCTCCTTCCCCTCCCCAAGGCGTCACTCCTAGGCCAGAAGCAACCAGCTGAAGGCTCTCTGCCCCCAATTGTGCCCCTCCTCCCAGCTACTCCCCCTGCCCCGCCAGGCTTCTGACGCGACCAGAGGCTCCCAGCAGCGATCGCAGCCCTGCCTCCCAGCCTGGGGTCTGCCTCTCTGCTTCTTCCCAGCCACTCCTCCCACCCATGCCAGGCTTCCGTCCGGTGCCTAGCTGGAAAAATCAGAGAATACCGGACACTGCACGTGTCTGGTATTGTCTGATTTTTTTTAACCGGGCAGAGGGGGCAAATACCGGACTGTCCGGTAGAATACTGGACACCTGGCAACCCTAGGCACTAGCTCCACCTGAGGCAGCGCACTAGAAGTAGCTGTGTGGCCGCGGCAGCCCAGCCAGTCACTCAGGATCATCACCGAGAACATACCCGGGCCGGCCGATGGGGGTCCTATTGGGCGGCCAGCCCCAGCTGTTGGGCCACGCGCAGTTTTTAGCGCACTCATTTGAACTTGCGCGGGTACGTCCTCCCGACCAAGGATTCGCACCCCCAGCCACAGAGCAGCCGTATCCGTAGTAACCGTGAGAACCTGACACTGCTCGTAAAGTTTCGCTCATGGTCATGGGGGTGAGGGGCAGCGAAGGCCCTGACAGGATCTAGAGACAGTGGTTCCCTGCCCCTCAAGCTTTGCTAATGCCTGCTCATACCCTCCCCCTCTTCCTCCAGGGCTGCTAGGCTGGGCTCCCCGCTGTCACTTACGGCAGGGGAAAGGCTGCCTCTTGGGGATGAGCTCGCCTTCTGCATCAAGCCTTCCCAAATCAGAGATCTGGACTCAGCAGCCAGGGAGGCCTCTGGTCTGAGCTCCACCCTGCAGCCGTCAGATGGCAAAGCCCAGAGAGTGAGCTGATGCGCCAGGCTCTGCCCAGGAGAGGGCGAGGAGTGCGACAGCACAGGGGTGCCCGCCGGCCCTGATGGCCCTTGCCAGGCCTGAGCGGGAGCCACACGGTAACTCACCCATGGTGCCATCCGAGTAGGAGCCCAAGGCCAGCGTGTAGTTTTCTTTTTCGCTCAGCAGCTTGAAGCTGGTGTACTTGGCAAAGGTGCTGGACTCATTGAAGTCCCTGGCATCAATCCGCAGCTGGTAGGTGCCTGACGCCGCAAGGAGAGCGAGACATCAACGTCCCAGCATTGCCGAAGAGCGGTCATGGCACGTGGCCTGTGCGTGGCTCTTCCTCCCTGGGAGCATGAGCTACGTTCATTGAGGGAAGATGCAGCCACCCTGGGGGTTATGGAAGCCCGGGGACACGAGAACGGGAACAGAAGGAAATGGAGGTGGGAATTCTCCCCTGGGCCGGGGCACGAGGGCGCTGTACAGGAGGGGCTAGGGCCGTGGTGCCAAAGTGGGGAACTCAGCACAGGAAACACCTGATGTTTGAAGGCAGCATGAGGGCAAAACATATAAAGGGCTTCCTCACCGCACCAGACTTCCGCTCAGACATGCCTCCTTATGGAGCTCCCTCGCTCATACCGAGCTCTGTCTGGGGTTTACCCTTTTCTAGAAACCCTCCCCAGCATGCTCTGTGGCTTGCTGGCTCTTTAAACTCAGGGGAGATGGGCAGCCCCACAAATGGCCATTTGGCCTCTGGCTGCTGCAGGCTGGATTTCTCTCCTTTCCAGAGGGTCAGTTGGTAGCAGCCTGTCCCAGAAGGATCCCCGCGCTGTGTTTGTGCTTAGACCAAACTAGGGATGCTAAATATCGGTGAATTGAATAGTCGGGTAACCTCATGAATTCTTATTGGTTACTCGACTAGTCTATAGTCTCCAGGGCAGGGCTGGCAGCCAGTGTGCTCCAGCCTCACCTCCAAGGAGTCCCCTGCCAATTCATGTTGCTGCCGCCTCTGTGTCAGAGGCAGCAGCATGGGGTGCCAGGTGGGAGCTGGTCCACAAGAGATGCCAGTTTACAAACCAGCTTATTTTGTGGATCAGCTGCCTGTTGCCCCACCCTGCTGCCTCTGATACCGAGGCAGCAGCACGGGGTGGCAGCAGCCCCTGTCTGCGGGGGCGTGTCTGAGCTCCTGGACCTGGCACAAGCCAGAACTGAGCCAGGCTGCCTGCCCACCTGGCTCCCAATACACTTTGAATGGAGAGCCACCTCAGGGGTAAGTCCCAGACCCGGCACAAGCTGGGACTGGGCTGATGGCCAGCCTGCTAAAAGTTTATTGGCAAGGTGAGGGGGGAAGTGCATGTAGTCTATAGTATTAACTGATAAGCTTTTGCTTATCGCTAAGTCAACTACACTATTACATTCCTAACGCAGTCAGAACAGGCTGAGTGGGCAGCAGCGAGCAAGTTGCTGCGTTGGCTTCAAAGCTGATGAGGAAAAGTCTTTCTGGGATGCTCAGGGTTAACTCCCAGAGCCCGATGCCAACCCCTGCTATGTTAGCGGAGATCTGTTAAACTCAGGGATTTCACACCATTGCAATAGAGATCGGAATCTGACCAGCTGACCTGCACCTCCCCAGTTCGCTCATCTCCCCTGGGCCGTTCTGTTTCTCTGCCAGGGGTGGATGGAAGATGGGTTATCTGGCACCAGCCCATGTGCTAGAATTACTGCAAGTCACATGCTCCTGCCTCAGCCCTGTGCCTGCCCTGGTATCTCCCTCTGGCTGCTCCTATCCCAGCTGGGTGGGGAGAGGTCTCCTTACCGCTGCTGGTGAGAAGGTGGATGTTGTCATTACCCAGCCAGAACTCAGATGCTTGGTTTCCAAACCCCTTCTTGTAGGACTTCCAGTCCCGGAAGAAATCCACGGACCCGTCCTGTCGCCGCTGGAACACCTGGGGGGTAAAGGGCAGCTCACACCCAAATTCAGCCAGCCCCATGGGCAATACAGGCAGGACATGGGGAGCTGGGCAGGCCCTGATCCTTCCCAGCATGGCCCATGCCAATCCTTCCAATGACCTCACCAACCAGCCATCTCCCTACAGAAGGATTGACCCTGCATCAGCCTCGCTACAGACGCAGGGCTCCGTGGCTAGAGGCAAAGGACTAGCACACAGCTGCTCCCACGGTGCTGCTGAGGGCCAGAGTTTCTCAGCCTTGCTTAGCTGGGAAGGGGCACACCCTAGCTCTCTGGGAGGGGAGACTAATGAGCTCTCCTGGGCTCCTTCAGCTCTAACGAGGCACATCTGTAAGAGCTGCTGTCGTGATTATGAGGGTTAGCCAGCAGCCTGGGGACTAAGGGGTTAACTACACCTAGCCAGGTGGAGTGGCCAACAGGAATGTAAGTAGGACTTTCAAACTGGGACAAAGGAATTTGGGTTTTTCCCTCCTGTGAGTTCCTCTGCAGCTACAGAGAGAGGCAGACAGACACACAGGAGGGAAAAACCCAAATTCCTTTGTCCCAGTTTGAAAGTCCTACCTACATTCCTATTGGCCACTCCACCTGGCTAGGTGTAGTTAACCCCTTAGTCCCCAGGCTGCTGGCTAACCCTCATAATCATGACAGCTGCTCTGCCTGGAGGGGGCAGGTAGGAGCTTTCAAAGGGTAAAGAGGCCACAGGAAGGGGTGGTGAACAGAGTGAAGACTGTGACCCATAGAGACAGAGCAGCCAAGAGGGAGACAGTCTCTAGCCTCACTCATAGGTGTGGGAACTTGGGTTGTGGGGGTGCTGCAGCACTCCTGGCCTATTGCCTGTGGCCACAGCTGCTGCCCTTCATGCTGGGGCTAGATTTAAATCCGTACACGTGGGTCTCTGCTGCTGGCCCCTTGTGCTAGACTTGGCTCCTGGCTTTGTCCGGGGGTGGACCGGGCTCAGCACCCCTACTTTTAATAATGTTCCCAAGCCACTGGCATCACCGCTGCAGGGTGCCCCAAGCTGGGGCTAGACCCTACAAAAAAAGGCAGCTGATAAGCCAAGCCCCCAAGGGCTGGCTGCAGAAAGGCTGCCCCAGAGACAGGCCATCTTTGCCTTCCTGGTCTCACTGGGATTCCCCTCCCAGGCAAGGGACAGAGTGAGAGAGGGCCTCCCTTGTCTCGTCTGGAGAGCCCCTCCCATGCAACAAACAGCATTAATAAGAATGAGGACCGGGGTCTGGTGGGACCCCACCTCCCGCAGCCGCCAGCCTGTTGAGCTCTTTGGAAAGCCTGCCTGGCTGTTGCCTGGACCAGCTCTAATGGGGACCTGCAGCAGTCTGCAGCCTCGTCTATGGACTGGCCACTAAAGGGGCCACAGACCCACACTGTGCAAAGTGGGGGTCATCAAGTGGGCGGAGGCGTATTTCCTCCTGCCTCCTCCTCCCCGGCCTGCTTACCCCAGCCAGGAGAAGGGCAGAAAGACTCACCAGCCAGCCCCCGCCATCCGTTGCCATGTCACAGAAGACGGTCAGCGTTCTCCCGGGGTGGGGGTGGATGGGGTACCAGCCGCTCAGCCCCTGCCCCTGCTCCAGCAGCTCCTTGCAGTTCCTGGCACCTGCCCCCCGGGGAAAACTCCAGCTGGTGAGTTTGTTATGGACGAGGCAGGTAGGAAGGTTCAGTCCAAGATGGGGTGCGTGTCACTGAGCACCCCCTGCTCTCTCTTGGATGAGCCTATCCCTGAGCCTTGGGAAGGAAGGAGTGACGCTGGCTGTCGCAGCCGGTTGCTGGCTGACTGATAAACACGCAGCCGGCCCAGATGCGTGGGCGGACAAATCCTTTTTCCCCTCACTGGCTGCAATGAAACGTTTCTGGCAAACTGAAAAGCCGAGGGGACGTTCCCCTTTGAGCTGAGCAGAAGGTGTGTTTGGGTTTGACGCCGAGTCCAGGCTGGGCTGGCCCGGTCTGGCCGTATTTACACCTTGGACGGTTCTGCACAAAATGAGGAGAAATCTGGAAGCAGGAAGGTCGGGGTGAAGCAAAAACTCCCCACGTTCGTTTGGAGGGGGTCAGAACGACATGTTTGGGGGGGGTAAGGGTTGGGGTTTGCCTGAAGCGGTTTGGTGAAAGCAACACACACTCTGGAAACAATTTGGCGTTCCAGAAGCTGCGTTTTTCACAGCAAATGAGCTTGTCAGCAGTAACTCAGAGCTGGCTCCTCACACAGAGGCCTGAATGGACCCCGGAGGGGAAATAAGACCTGCCGGGGGGGAGGGAATTTGTGAGGAACAAACTAGCTTTGAGGTGGGCAACCTGCTGCTCACAGGCCACGTGCCAGCCCATCAGGGTTCTCTGTGCGGCCCGTGCACCCCTCTCTGCTCCCTTTCCCCATGCCTCTTGCACACTGGGGGCCCCGCACTTACCTCCTCCTCCCCCCCCCAGCACTTCTGGAGCACTATAAATCAGCTGATTTGCACCCTGCCTCCGCTCCTCCCACTCCCTCCCAGAGCTCGAATGCCACGAATATCGTGAGAGCTGTGCGCTCCTTTACGTTACTTTCACTAGTAATTTAACTGGCCCCTAATACTGGGTCCCCTTGTGCTGAAGAGGCACGATACAGCAGGAGAATCTTGTCTTATTCTTGGGGTCATGGTTAGTGCACGTGCCCCATGTCAATCCTGTGGCCTGCTGAAACAAAGGAGGGTCACTTATGGGGCCTGCTCACTAGCCTTGCTCGCCCATCGCTGAACTAGCTGCTGCCCGGCTGTTGCATGCTGGCACTGATGGTGGATGTATTTGAGGTTTGACGATGCTCTGGGTCGCTGGAGGATTGAACTGCCGCCAGAGCAAACGAAGGAAAATGGCTCTGGCTCAGCGGCTCCCTGCTATCAGACTGCTGCGAATGGCATGATTCCCTTAACTTGGGCGGAACCAGGCTGCGCTTTTGGGGCGAGAGGTTCGGGTTCGATCCCCACGGACGGCCTGTGGCATCGGTGTGTTTGTAGCCATGCTGGCGTGCTCCGTGAGGGTAGGGTCTGAGGCTGAAGGAGGCATGTACCTTGCTGCTGAGAGCTGGCGGGACTTGCATCTCCTGTGGGGTGAGAGAGGCAGCTATTAGTGAGACAGCATCCAGCAACTGGCCAGCAAGGACAGGGGAGAGCCCCATGTGCTCCGAGAGGGGTGGCTCTCAAATGTCACCTCAGGCTGGGGACAGGGCCTTGCAGGGGGTGCTGGCCACCATGGGGCAGTGCAGGAGAATCTCTGTGGGGCCAGGCCTCGTCCCCAGCCGTTTGCCACTGCCCCGCCTGAGGAGAGGGACTTGGTCCCCTTCTCAGGAGCCGAGAAGGGGAAGGCAATAAGCCCTGGGAATGAAGCCAAGGGGGTGACAGAGCTCTGAGGCTTCCCGGGGGCCCCGCCAAAGTTACCTTTGTCTCCTTTGGGTCCAGCCTTCCCCATTGCCCCAGGGGAGCCCGTCTTGCCTGAAGAAAGAGACCAGAGATGTGACTGGGCCTTTTGAGCCTCCTGACAACAGCCTTTAGAAGCCCTGTGGTGCGGCTGGGGAGCTGGGGTGCGGAGGAGACGGGATGGGGATTTCTAAGGGGCCATTTGCTTCCATGGTCCTGGGCTCACACTCAGCCCGGTGGCTACTATTTATTGGCTCCGGTGAAATGAGTGAGTGGCTCTCAGGCCAGCCCCCAAGGGGTGGGGGTGTCTGTGCTAGAAAAAATACCAGCGGCCAAGGACGGGACCAGCCAAGATGGCATGTCTCTCGTCCCCGGTTAGTGTCACGATTCACTTGCTCATGGGAGGAATATTGTGTCAGCCTCTTGGTGGCAGAGACGACCAGCCAAGTTCTGCTGGGCACAGCCCCTCTCCAGCTCTTGCACAGTCCTGCTGCACGTGATCCTCTTTCCGCTGCCTGTCGGGCGCATTCGCAGTGTAAGCACTTGGGGGTAGACGCTGCCAGGGCAGCCCCCTCCGGCTCTGACCTATCGCAGTACACGTGATCCAGGTTAATAGTAACACCAGCCTGAGAAGGCAGACTCCTCTGTAGAACTCAAACCTGGATTCTGCAAACTCTGTCTGTAACTTTCCCTGCCTGGCTGGAATAGAACCCGCATCTAAAAGCTGCTTTTCCTGATAAGGCTTGAAATGCTCCTCAGCAGTGTTTCCTGTAGGCTAAGTGCTTGCATGGCAGCCCAGGAGAGATTCAAATGCTGCCCAGCACAGCACCCGCAGCTGGCAAAACATGTTTCTATTGGTGGTGCACATGACTTGGTGCATATAACAAAATTTATTCCACACACGGAAGAAAATTTGAGGCCTCAGACCAGCTGCTCAGGCTCCCTGATGTGTGTGTGTGTGTGTGTGTGTGCTTGAGGCTATGTTCCAGTGCACAGTGCGAAGGCTGCAAGCGTCCTCAAAGCAGTGCCCTTTTTGCTTTCCGTGACGTGGTCTCCTGCTCCCTGTTCTTTTCCTCTGGCCAGCTCCTCCCCAGACTCTCTGAGCCCAGGTCCTGCCTGTCGGGTGAGTTAGTGGGGAGTCCGCCCATCCCTTTGTCTTGCCTGGGTGTGGGTGTCTGGCATTAGGGCCAGGCAGAGCAAGAGCAGCCTCTGGCCTGTTTTATATTGACGCTGTGATTGCCGAGAACTGTCTGCATCGTCTCACCTGGTGGCCCTTCAGGGCCTGGATCTCCTTTAGTCCCAGGCAGGCCGTTGGTCCCCGGAGTGCCCGGTATTCCTGGGATCCCTGGCTGGCCCTGGAAAATGATCTTGCCTGCTCCGCACTGAGATAATCCCTCCAGTCCTGAAAGAGGCGGAGAGGCAGGCTGGCATGAGCATAGCAGGTGCACAGCGAGGGGTGCCTTGGAGGTGACGACAGCTGCACAGCAGAGGGCCAGGAAGTGAGCATGAGGCTACACCCAGAGGGATGCTGAGGCTGTAGCATAACACTTATGGCCACTTTGTGTTACCTGGCTGGTACCCGGCACACCTGGCCACTGCCGAGTCTCTTACAGGGAGCGCATCCCTTGTCTCGCTGCAATGGGAGCGCTGCAGCCTGTCTGTGTCTGGTACCACAGCCTGAGCTGCTAGGAGCAGCCCTGCAACTTCCCATGTACGAGGCTGGGGTACATGTCACTGGGACTTTGCAGGAAACTGTGCAGTCAGGGCTGGGCAGGTCTGCCCAGATCTCTGTCCTCAATAGCTCAGGGTTTCATTGGCCACGGCCGCTGGAAGCACCTTGAACAACCAGGACAGCTGGCCAAGGGTGAGATTTTTTTTTCATGGAGGCTAGAATGAAACATCCCCCCAGCAGAGGGTCACAAAGCACTTGGCGCATGTGGGTGACTTGAACCTGAACCCCCAATGTGCAGATTGGGGAAACTGAGGCACACAGAGACTAAGCGCCAGGCATCGGATGACACAGCAAGCTGGTGGCGCAGCCAGGAATAAATCCCAGTTCTCCGAACTCCCAGGCTGCATTTTCATCCTCAGATATTGTGTAGCCAGGTGACTGCCCCCCTGCTCAGCTGATACCGACTGGAATATTGAGAAGCAGGTGGGAGCTCGGGCCCTGGGTCAGATTTCGGGTGGGGACCATTCCCTGCCTGTGAGGTTCTGCCCATCTCCCAACTCAGGAGGCAACCTGCCCCTTTGAAAGTATGAAATATAAATTGCTGGGGGAAGGGAGCCCACCCCAAAGATGTTCTGTGTCCCTCTCCGTCCAGGCAACGAGACTTTCCCTGCCCCAGTGGTTCCCAAGCCACATCTGACAGTGTGGAACTGGCGAGGGTCCTAACCAGACTGAGTGTGGGGGAAGGGGGTGGCAGGGCAGACGGGGCTGGGTGCTTTCACCTGGTTACACGGTCCACATTGCTGTGCTCATTGGCTCCGTGCACTGGCGGGGATGGGCAGGTGACAAGGAGGAGGGAGAAAGGCCAAGGAGGACAATGCTGGTGTCTGACTTCAGGGAGAGAAGTATCCTTAGCCCTGTTTGGCAGATAGGGAAACCGAGGCACAGAACGACTTGGTGACTTGGCCAGGGCCCCACAGAGAGTCAGAGGCCAGAGTTGGAATGGACCCCAGGAGTCCTGATGTCCTGGTTCATGCTCTGCCTGTCAGATCAGTGAGCACAGCCAACACTGCCTAGACAGGACAACCCGCCTCTGGATTCCCAGCTCAGTGCCTTGCTATCCAATGCAAAATGTCCCCCTGCATGGCTCCCAGGAGGGAGGTGTCTATGCGCCCCCCAGACAGAGCCCGTCCGTCCAGGTCTCCTGCTTCTAGGGAACCCAGCCCACGGTGTCAGCCTGGGATTAGCTGCCAGCCTCACCCAGAGCCCAGTGCAGCCCAACCCAGCCAGGCCTTGTCCTCTCTGCTCTGGCTGAGACTGGGATTGCTCAGTCAGCCCCCCCCGCCACCAAGGAGGATGCAGGGTGTCTCCCTTCCCCCCACCCATAGGGCTGGAGGGTGTCTCCCTTCCCCCCACCCATGGGGCTACGGGGTGTTTTCCTTCCCCCCTTCCCGACCCATGGGGCTATGGGGTGTCTCCCTTCCCCCCACCCTTGGGGCTACAGGGTGTCTCCCTTCCCCCCAACCTTGGGGCTACAGGTGTCTCCCCCCACCTCCTTGTCATTATCCTGATCCAAAACCCCCTCAGGTCAGTGGGAGCCTTTCCACGGGCTGCAGGGGCCTTTCCCTCACCTGTCGGGCTGAGTGAACATCCTGCCTGCCCGGTGGGGCGCTCCTCCGAAAGGCAGCTACCCTGGCCAGGCCCTGCTGCGGCCCCTCCTCAGGAGTCCGCTCCCTGCTGGAGACCGTGAGTTTTCCCCCCAGTTTGTAGCACAAACCCCCCCAAATGGACCCTGCAGGGTGCTGAGTACCCCCTCCCCGCCAGCTAACTTCAACAGGAGCCGCAGGTTCTCAGCGCTGCGCTGCCCCGCTACTCACGCGCACAGCAGCTGGACTCTTTGTCCTCTGCCAGGCTGTCTGCGGGGGCAGCAGCCACCACGAGGAACGCCAGAGCGAGGGGAAGGCCAGTGCAAGCCTGCATCTTGTCCTGCTGCCCCCCCCCCCCGGATGCCTCTCGGAGCCTGGCCTGCTCGGCCCCTTATATACCCTGGGCAGTGGCTGTGCCTGGCTCCCGCAACGGGAAAGTGAGGAAATGGTTTCTCAGAGGCTGTGGGGCAGCTAAACACTTGTCTTGCGTAACGGCAGCTCTGCCCGGGGGTCAGCCTTTCTGATTGACCACGTGGGGTGGTGCAAGAGTTGGCTCAGATGTTCATGACAGCCCAGGATATGACTTATTTCCCAGAATCAAACGAATGCCCAGGTACGCAGTTATCTGGCTGCCAGGGAACCTCCCTTTGCCCTTTCGGCTCAGCTAAATCTCCTGTGCTGTTTCAGGCAGCCGCAGGCTCTTCTGAACTCCCTGTGCTGCGCGGTTATGGGGAATTGATCCGTGCTGTTGAACAGCTGCTGCGCTCCACCCCAGAGGTGGCTGCATTGTGGCAGTTGCTAAGCCCATTCCTGTTTGAAAGGCAGCTTGGCTTAGAGGAATGAGCCAGTTCCCCACTGAGCCAGCACAGTAACCCCTCCAGCTGGAGAGCTCCAGTGGGATCGTGAGCCACCCCTGAGCAATCTCATCAGCTGTGAGCTCCAATTTACAGCTGGGCAAACTGAGGCTTGGGGAGCTGATGTGGTTTATGCAGACTCCTGGCATGAATCAGTGGCAGAGCTGGGAGTAGAATCCTGAGGCACAAGCTACTGCTGGACTCTTGTCCCATAACCAACGTACAACGCCTGTCACTGGTGCCGAGCTGTGAAATGCCCCCCGGTACATTGGGAAAACCCAGTGTGTGCCCCGCTTCCTCCTTTGAGGTGCCTCTTGCTGCTTTGTTCTTGTTTTATTCCACTGATCCCAACGCACCTGTAAGCTGGGCTGGAGGATCCTTCCCTGTCTGCTGCCCCTGAGCAAACACTGCATTTTTCTGTTTTTCCAAGAGCAGCAGCAACTAGCTTGCAACCCAGCTGCCTTTTGTTTTGTTTGTCTTTGCATGCACCAGCATTGTCATCAGTCTGGGCATTTGGGGAACTGGAGGGGCAGGGGACATAAGAGCGGCCAGATTGGATCAGGCCAAAGGTCCATCTTGCCCAGTATCCTGTCTGTCAACAATGGCCAATGCCAGGTGCCCTAGAGGGCATGGACAGACTAGGCAAACATCCCCTGTCGCCCATTCCCAGTTTCTGATGCACAGAGGCTAGACACACCATTCCCGCCCATCCTGGCTAATAGCCATTGATGGACTTACCTCCAAGATTGTATTTAGTTCTGTTTTTGAATCCTGTTAAAGTCCTGGCCTTCACAATATCCTCTGGCAAGGAGTTCCACACGTTGACTGTGCATTGTGTGAAGAAATACTTCCTTTTGTTTGTTTTTAACCTGTTGCCTATTCATTTCATTTAATCACCACTAGTTCAGGCAAGAAGGTAGTAAATAGCAATTCTTCATCTACTTTTTCTACACCAGTCATGATTTGGTAGACCTCAATCATATCCCGCCGTAGCTGTCTCTTTTCTAAGCTGAAAAGTCCCAGTCTTACTAATCCCCTCACGTGAAAGCTGTTCCATACCCCTAATCACTTCTCCTGCCCTTCTCTGAACCGTTTCCAATGCCAGTATAGTAAAACCTGTGTTATCCAGCAAACTCGGGGATTAGGGTATTCCGGTTATCTGAGGGTCTCATCAGCCTAGCAAAAAACAATGGACAATAATAGTAAAACTAAAGTTTTTAATAGTGGTAGTTTTGTAGTGTGAGGCAGTTGGTCTCACATTTCTGTTTTGAGTTAAAGATGATTAGTACTTCTTAAATAAAAAAATTGTTAAGACAACTATGGTAAGCCAAGCCAGGCCTGTGTGCCCAAAGATGTGACAATATTGTGGCTGGGGGCAATGCTGGTTAACAAAGTTTTCTGGTTAACAGAGTGCCGGACAACAAAGGTTTCACTGTATATCTTTTTTGAGATGGGGCAGCCCCATCTGCATGCAGTATTCAAGAGGTGGGAGTGCCATGGATTTATACCAAGCCAATATAGTATTTTCTCTTAATGATTCCCTTTTTCAGTGGACTCCTCCCTGCAGCTTGCTGATTTTCTCACTCCCCTGTCACAGAACGCTACTGCCTGTGCTCATGCTGTTCCTTTATTACTGGAAACAGGTGAGCAACACTGCCAGGCAAAGCAGGGCTGGGGCAAAGTTCAGATGCTGGGAACAAAGAGAAATGCAGTGGCCTGAGTCAGGCCAGGTTGGGGGGCGGGACTCAGGGTACAGCTGGACTGCAGGGGGGTTTCAGGATACCTCTGTCCAAAGAACGCATTTGCTCTTCCGCTTTTTTTTGCGAAAGAGCAAACGTGCTCTTTCCGAAACCCCTGTATTCCTCATTCTACAAGGAAGAAGGGGGCTTTCAAAAGAGGTTTCTTTTTCCGTCATTTGACCCAGTCCAGATGGGCTAAATGTCAGAAAAGCCTCTTTCGACAAAAGTGTTGGAAAAAGCTACACAAAATGCAGAGTGCATTTTGCATAGCTTTTTCCAACAAACAGATGTAGTCTAGACGTAGCCTGAGGGTGGAAGCTTTTTTTTTTGCCCCTTCTTGGACAAGTTGGCTGCTGTGCTTAGCATGGTTGCTGTATGCAACGTTGTGGTCATTAGCTACTGCTCAGGCACAGGCCAGTCAGTGGTGGGCTGAGGTCTGGGTGATACTCATCACACCTGGGCTCACGGCAGGGAGAGCCAGGGCAGGACTAGTTTAGGTAGAACTGAAGCCAAAAAGAATGTTGTGGCAGTTTTATTCTGACACTTTGAATTGATCACTGGTGGGTTTTCCTTCAGGCTAGCCCAGGCTGGACCTGCTCCACTATTGCATCCTGGGAGCAATTACAGAGTGGTAAATCTAACATCAGTACCGGGCAAATTAGTTGAAACAATAGTAAAGGATAAAATTGTTAGACACATAGAAGAACATAATTTGTTGGGCAAAAATCAACATGGTTTCTGTTAAGGGAAATCATGTCTTACTAATCTATTAGAGTTCTTTGAAGGGGTTAACAAACATGCGGACAAGGGGGAATCCAGTAGATATAGTATACTTAGATTTCCAGAAAGCCTTTGACAAGGTCCCTCACCAAAGGCTCTTACGTAAATTAAGTTGTCATGGGATAAGAGGGAAGATCCTTTCATGGACTGAGAACTGGTTAAAAGACAGGAAACAAAGGATAGGAATAAATGGTAAATTTTCTGAATGGAGAGGGGTAACTAGTGGTGTTCCCCAAGGGTCAGTCCTAGGACCAATCCTATTCAACATATTCATAAATGATCTGGAGAAAGGTGTAAACAGTGAGGTGGCAAAGTTTGCAGATGATACTAAACTGCTCAAGGTAGTTAAGACCAAAGCAGACTGAAGAACTTCAAAAAGATCTCACCCAACTAAGTGACTGGGCAACAAAATGGCAAATTAAATTTCATGTGGATAAATGTAAAGTAATGCACATTGGAAAAAATAACCCCAACTATACATATAATATGATGGGGGCTAATTTAGCTACAACTAATCAGGAAAGAGATCTTGGAGTCATTGTAGCTCGTTCTCTGAAGACGTCCACGCAGTGTGCAGCGGCAGTCAAAAAAGCAAACAGGATGTTAGGAATCATTAAAAAAAGGGATAGAGAATAAGACAGAGAATATCTTATTGCCCTTATATAAATCCATGGTACGCCCACATTTGGAATACTGCATACAGATGTGGTCTCCTTATCTCAAAAAAGATATACTGGCATTAGAAAAGGTTCAGAGAAGAGCAACTAAAATGATTAGGGATTTGGAAGGGGTCCCATATGAGGAGAGATTAAAGAGACTGGGACTTCAGCATGGAAAAGAGGAGACTGAGGGGGGGATAGGATAGAGGTCTATAAAATCATGAGTGGTATGGAGAAAGTGAATAAGGAAAAGTTATTTACTTGTTCCCACAGTATAAGAACTAGGGGCCACCAAATGAAACTAATGAGCAGCAGGTTTAAAACAAATAAAAGGACGTTCTTCTTCACACAGCGCATAGACAATCTGTGGAACTCCTTGCCTGAGGAGGTTGTGAAGGCTAGGACTATAACAGGGTTTAAAAGAGAACTAGATAAATTCATGGAGGGTAAGTCCATAAATGGCTATTAGCCAGTATGGGTAAGGAATGGTGTCCCTAGCCTCTGTTTATCAGAGGGTGGAGATGGATGGCAGGAGAGAGATGGCTTGATCATTACCTGTTCGATTCACTCCCTCTGGGGCATCTAGCATTGGCCACTGTCGGCAGACAGGGTACTGGGCTGGATGGACCTTTGGTCTGACCCAGTATGGCCATTCTTATGCTCTCAGCTTGCTCTATTGTTGAGGACACTTGATCCACTCCCTCCTCCATCCTTCAGCCCCAGCCGACGGCATCCTCCATTAACGCTGGAAAGTTTCCTTGAACCCAAAGTCACAGGCTGTGTCTGTTCAGGCCCTTGCTGGCCATTTCACCCCAGGGTGCAGGTGTCCCTCCGGACCATGTCGGAGGAGTTCCTGTTCAAAACCAAGAGAGGCAGGGCCCAGAGCCAGGAGGGGATGGAGAGCCCACCCCACTCAAGTCAGAGCAGGTTGTTAGCACAATTAACCTAGTAGCCAGCAACAGGGCCTGGGAGCAAGCAGACCGGGGCTGCCAGACAGTGTCCCAGGACAGGAACCCGGAGCAAGGGGCTGGCCAGGTTCCCATACTGGCCCATGGGGAAGTGGCTCAGGACCTGGCCTCGGAGGGGACGCCTGTCGGGAGTGGCATAGGATGGCTGCTCCGAGGGGCTCGGACGCTCTGCAAAGGGAGGATTTTAGTGACCTGGCTAGAGGGCTGGACTATGGAGAGGAAGCCCCTTGAGTTCTGGCGGGGGCAGCACGATGCGAGCAAGCGGGCGTCAGACTGGAGTGGGGCTAATTCCCAGACACGGCCACAAAAGGAGGCATCCAGTGGTGAGTGAACCCGTCACAGGGACAGAACTTCAGTGGCTGGAAACTAGGGATGTGAATGGTTAACCAGTAAGCATCTCCCTTACTGGGGATGCTCACTGGTTATGGTTCATTGTCAGGGACTGGAGCAGGCCCCCATGCCCACTGCAGGCAAGGGGCTGCTGTAGCCCCCAGGGGCCCACTGCACTGCGGGAGGCGCTCCAGCAGCCTCAAGCTGTCCTTGTTTAATCCGTTAACATTTAACCAGTTAACTAATTCAACAGGATTTAACATCCCTAGTGGAAACTGGCAGAGCTCCACTGATGGCACCGGAGCCTTCCTGACTGCCGCCAACCCACAGCATTCAGCTGTTCGGACTCCCCACTGAGCTAGTGACCCCTCCCTGCTGAGGGAGCCTGGCTGGAAGCAGGAGCTGGGCTGGGATACCCTAGGCCACAGGTAGCTTGGGTTCAAGGAGCCCTGAGCTGCCAGGTCTTTGCCCCTCATCTCCCCCATGGGAGCTACATACCCTGCCTTGCAACTGCCCCTACAAGACAGGTACCCTGCTCTGATCCCCGTGAGGACAAGGCAAGGCGAGACCCTGCTTAGCCCAGCTCCCCCCTTAAATGCACAGACACGGCAAACTTCTCCCCTGGCGTTTATTGTTGTACATTGGTGGATTCAGCAGCCTTCTGCGGCACAGCGTGGCAGAGACCCTCACTGTGATGGCTTCCATCAGTGGCCCGGCCTGGCTCTCCCTGTGCCCCAGTGTCCGTGGCTTGCCATCTCCCCACACACTGCTCTACACTGTTAGCGCCGTGACCATGGCAGGCGTGCGTGGAGCGTAGAGACATGTCAGCAGGGTCTTGATTCACCAGCCCTGTTGTGGTGCTGAAGATACGTGGGTATTAAAGTGACCTGCTATCAGGTCTCCACATAACTGGAGCCTAGTGAGCTCTGCCAAGGCAGCTGAGTGGGTCTCTCTCCAGGGCTAGCTTGTCTCTCGGGCCAGGCTAGGGGAACAGGCCCTGCACGCGTGTCCACGATCAGGCCAGGACGGGGTATGTGGCGGCCGTGGTCACTCCGCAGTTGTTGTCCCGCATGGACATGAGGATGTAGCCGTCGTTCCCCCAGTAGGTGGACCAGGAATTTTTGATGAGCCAGTAGCTCTCCCCTTGGAGGACTCCGTAGCCCACGGCCAGCACCGCATGATCCAGCTCGTTGCTCTTGTTTCCTAGGAGAAAGGAGAAGAATGGCCATCAGAACTTTCTTGCACAAGAGCGTCCATGCAGTGTGAACTCGCGCAAAAGCACATTGCTTTTGCGACGCGCTTCTGAGGTGTGGACGCGCTTTTGCGCAAGAAGTTTTAGCAGAAGATCTCCTCCACAAAAAGCTTCTTGTGCAAAAACCCTGCAGCGTAGACAAAGCCCTAGAGTTCTTTGAGGGGGTCAACATATATGTGGACAAGACCGACCCAGTGGATACAGTATACTTAGATTTCCAGAAAGCCTTTGACAAGCTCCCACACTCTTAAGTAAAGTAAGTTGTCATGGGATAAGAGGGAAGGTCCTTTCATGGATTGATAACTGGTTAAAAGGCAGGAAACAAAGGGTAGGAATAAATGGTAAGCTTTCAGAGTGGAGAAAGGTAACTAGTGGGGTCCCCCAAGGTCTGTCCTGGGACCCATCCTATTCAACTTATTTATAAATGATCTAGAGAAAGGGGTAAACAGTGAGGTGGCAGAATTTGCAGATGATACCAAACTGCTCAAGATAGCTAAAACCAAAACAGACTGTGAAGAGCTTCAAAAAGATCTCACCAAACTGAGTGTTTGGGCATCAAAATGGCAAATGAAATGTACTGTTAATAAATGTAAAGTAATGCACATTGGAAAAAAATCACCCCAACTATACATATAACTAGCCAATTAGCCCATCATAAGACGGGATTTTCAGGTCTCTCCTCCACCTTGGTCTTCTCTCCTGAGCCTTTGTTCTCCCTCTCCCTCTCCCCCCCCCCCCCTTCCCGCCGTGGAGCTCGGCCGAGTGCTGCCTGCTCAGCCGGGCCGCCGCAGGGGAGGAGGGGCGGGGCGGTGACGTACACGGCCAGGGGGTGGGGCTGTCTACGTCACCGCCCCCCCTCCCCGCGGCGGCCCGGCTGAGGGGTGCAGCACTCAGCGCCATGGCAGGAGGGGGGGGCGGTGACGTACACGGCCACGCCCCCGGCCGTGTCGTCACCGCCCGCCCCCTTCCTCCACCAGGGCTCAGCTGAGCGGTGCAGCACTCAGCCGAGCCGCCACGGAGGGAGGCGAAGGAGGGAGGGAGGGGAAGGAGGGCGGGGCGCGGGGCGCTGACGTACACGGCCAAGGGGCATGGCCGTGTACGTCAGCGTTACAGACTCACAGACACTGGGCTACTATATATGATATGATAGGGACTAATTTAGCTACAACTACTCAAGAGAGAGATCTTGGAGTCATTGTGGATAGTTCTCTAAAAAAAAAACATCCACTCAGTGTCCAGTGGCAGTCAAAAAAGCAAATAGAATGTTAGGAATCATAAAAAGGGATAGAGAATAAGACAGAATATTTTATTGCAGTGTTTCTTAAACTTCAAGACCGAGGAACACCAAACAATAATTTAAAAAAAAAAAAAAAAAAAGGGTCGGGGGAAAAAGGGTCGGGGAAAGTGGAGGAAAAAAAGTCGCCCCTTTAAGGGTGGCCATTTTTTAATTCTGTTGCTCTCCGTGGCACCCCTGAACACAGTTTAAAAAACACTGTTTTATTGCCTTTATATAAAACCATAGTACACCCACATCTTGAATACTGTGCACAGATGTGGTTGCCTCATCTCAAAAAAGATATATTGGCATTGGAAAAGGTTCAGAAAAGGGCAACAAAAATGATTAGGGGTTTGGAACAGGTCCCATATGAAGAGAGATTAAAGAGACTTGGACTTTTCATTTTAGAAAAGAGGGACTCAGAGGGGATCTGATAGAAGTCTATAAAACCAGGAGTGGTGTGGAAAAAGCGAATATGGAAAAGTTATTTACTTATTCCCATAATATAAGAACTAGGGGTCACCAAATGAAATTAATAGGCAGCAGGTTTAAAACAAACAAAAGGAAGCTTTTATTCACTCAACCCACAGTCAACCTGTAGAACTTATAGCCAGAGGATGTGGTGACGGCTAGGACTTCAACAGGGTTCAAAAAAGAGCTAGATAGATTCATGGAGGTTAGGTCCATCAATGGCTATTAGCCAGGATGGGTAGGAATGGTGTCCCTAGCCTCTGTTTGTCTAGAAATGGATGACAGGAGAGGGATCACGTGATGATTACCTGTTGAGTTCCCTCCCTCTGGGGCACCTGGTATTGGCCACTGTGGGCAGACAGGATACTGAGCTAGATGGATCTTTGGTCTGACCCAGTATGGCCGTTCTAATGTTCTTATCTCTGTTAGCGCCGGAGCTCACAGGAACACGACGGCCAAGGGAAATGCCAAGCACGAAGTGGTTAATTAACAGGATCCTAGACACGATGCCCCATTGGTCTGACCTGGCTGTGGCAGGATCCAGCAGCTGCCTCTGCTTGTCCCCAGGGAAGCTGCTTTGTCCAACTGGAGACAAAGTCCCCGCCCAAAGGAGACCCTTGCGCTCCCCAAGACTCACCGCAGGAGGGCTCGTAGTAGACGCCATTGGCATAGAACGCAAAGGACTTGGGAGAGGCGTCGATGTTCACAGCCATGGGGCCGTGCTTGTAGAGAGCCGCTTTCAGGGCCGTGACATTACCAGGGTCTACGTTGACGTAGCCAGCAACACTGGCGATCAGCTCAGACTGGTTGTAGTGGCAGTAGCCGTTCTGCAGGGGAAAGCCGGGGTGGGAACTAGGTGACAAGGCTACTGGAGCCAAACCCACAGCCCTGCCCACCAGCCAGATCTCTCCTCTGCAGAGCAGAGAAGGCAGCCAAGGGGCAGGCAGGCAGTGCTGAGCTGTTAACACGCCCATGGCTAAGGAGGAAGTTTCATTGCTGGAGACCCCAAATTCTCCTTCCCACGCTGGCGCACAGCTGAACAACTCAGGGACTGGATCAAACACCCACGTTTCCACAGACCCACAATGTCCTTTCCAGCCACCGCCAGGCTCTGAGGAGCTAGTGACAGCTGTCAGCAAGCCCAGGCCGTGCAAGGTGCAATGGAGCAGCTCACGAGTGAGAAGTCACGCTCATGCACAAGGCGGGAGCTCTGGCCTCGTGGTTCTCCTGCCTAGACACTTGCACAGCCCCCCTCCCCCCGGGCTGGATCATCTCAGCGTCCTGCAGCCCCCCCATAATGCAGAGCAGGGCTGAGTCTGTTTGATGGCGACAGAGGTGAGACACAGGCGGCGGCAGGGCACAGTTCTGCTTTGCAGAGCTGCTCAGCACCCCCATTTGCACTGGAGAGCGGTGGGTGCGGCAGCTGCTCAGCACCAGGGCTGGATTTGCACCTTTACGCAGTCCATGGCGGATCACCTTGAGTGCCCCCTTCCCCGACAGCTGACCTTCCTGTGGCACACAGTGCGGGAGAGGTCAGGCGCCCCTAGGCACATGCCTTCAGGGCCTAATGGGAAATCCAGCCCCGCTCAGCACCCCTGCCAAAGCCATCCCGGGGTGCTCTGCCTGCGTCACAGAGGGAGCCCGGCTGAGCTGGGGATTGGACTCAGGTCGCCATCCATGGCTCTAACCACAAGACCACCTTGCCTCTGACAGGCCTGGAGTCGCTGAAGTGGCGTATGCACGCCCCGGATAGGGCACAGTGCACCTCCCCCGCCCGTGTTCTCCTCTGGTGCCAGCCCAGCACTCACCTGGCCCATGTACGGCCCGTAGGACTCGGTGCTGGCAATGCCGCCATGCTTCATCATCCACTCGTACGCCAGCCACTCCTCGCCGCCGTCGCAGGCGTGGTTCCCGAAGCCCCAGGAGCAGTCGATCAGGACTTGCTGGGACAGTGGGGTCAGCACGCCAGTCTGGGGAAAGCCGGGAGAAAGTCAGCGTCCCAGCCAAGAGCTCCAGAATCCCTTGGGTAACACACAAAGCCCAGAGGAGGGGGGGGGATGGGACTTTCCCTGCTCTGAGAAGGGTCCATTGTCTGCCTCTGCCAGCAAAATATGCCAAGGGGGGAGGGGGGTCACTGGGGTGTGCCCAGCTGCCCGCTGTCCCATTCCAGGATTACCCCGCCCTTTGCTTCCTCTCCCTGAGCGAGGGGAGGCCTCTGCTTCCCAGGCGTGTTTTGTCTCGCAGGACCAGACAGCACACTCCACCTCTACCCGCTGCTCTTTAGCAGCAGCCAGAAGCTAGCCCTGGATCCAGGCCACATTCCCCTCCCTAGATGCACAAGGCAGCCGGGCTCTCACCTTGAGGAACAGGGCGCCCTCCATCGCCCCGGTGACAGCAAAGCTCCAGCAGGAGCCGCACACGGCCTGGTCCTTCACTGGGGTCACGGCTCCTGGGGAGGGAGGTTACAGGCACGATGGGTTGCAGTGAGGTAGTTTGGGGGCTTTAAAACCAAGAAGGCTAATGGCATATTAGGTTGCATTAGGAGGAGCATTGCCAGCAGATCTAGAGAAGTGATTATTCCCCTTTATTTGGCTCTGGTGAGGCCACATCTGGAGTAGTGTGTCCAGTTCTGGGCCCCCCACTATAGAAAGGATGTGGATGCATTGGAGAGGGCCCAGCGGAGGGCGACCAAAGTGATTAGGGGGCTGAAGGGCATGACCTACGAGGAGAGACTGAGGGATTTGGGTCTGTTTAGTCTGCACAAGAGAAGAGTGGGGGGGGGGGGGGGGGATTTGAGAGCAGCCTTCAGCTTCCTGAAGGGAGGTTCCAAAGAGGATGGAGAGAGGCTGTTCTCAGTGGTGACGGATGGCAGAACAAGGAGCAAAGGTCTCAAGTTGCAGTGGGGGAGGTCTAGGTTGGATATTAGGAAAAACTATTTCCCTAGGAGGGTGGTGAAGCACTGGAATGGGTTACCTAGGGAGGTGGTGGAATCTCCATCCCTAGAGGTGTTTAAGTCTCGGCTTGGCAAAGCCCTGGCTGGGTTGATTTAGTTGGGATTGGTCCTGCTTTGGGCAGGGGGCTGGACTTGATGACCTTCTGAGGTCTCTTCCTATGATTCTAGGAAAGCCTCCCACATTCTTCCAAAGGAAAGGGCCATTTTGCAGAAAAGTTCCTTTTTACAGAGAGTAACGGATCCTACTTCAGCCCTCTATGGGGCTGAAACCTGGGACCCCCTGCCATGGTCTACATTAGGACTTTATTTCAAAATAACCCCCCCCCCCAGGTCAAATTTATAAGCAGAGCGTCCACACTACCATGCCTGTTATTTCAAAATAAACTGCAGAATTCGAAATCTGTACTCCTGCTTTTCATCAGGAGTAACGCTAATTCCGAAACAGTTATTTCGAAATAACGGTAGTGTGGACGGTCAGGTGCTGCTATTTCTAAATAACTACTCCCCAGAGTAATTTGAAATAATGACTCCCCAGTGCTTCCTGAGGTTCTACGTCCGAGGTAGCGCGTCCACATGAACGGAGCCTGCCTTGACTCATTTTGAGGCTTCCCAGTTGTGTGAACACGCTAGTTTGATTTTGTAAAATCCGGAGTTATTAAGTCGAATTTACCAATTTTGAAAGAGTTTCCTAGTGTAGACACGGCCTCAGAGCTGAAAGCTGCCACTGCCTGAGCTAAAGGCTTGCTCCAGTAGGTGGAGGCAGCATGAGACTCAAAACTCCTCCATGGCCCAGCTGCTAGAGTGGGAGGTGGGCTCCACAGGTGGTGAGTTATATGGGCCTGTGGGGTCCATGTCCCACCCATAGTCCGGAACATGGGCCTGTCACCACAGATGCTTGGGCTTGTATGTTCAAAGCCATCCCGCCTATGGGCCTGGGGAGCGTGGTGCTGGCAGCAGTGAGCAACATGGCTCCAGCCCGCTCCACTCTGCCCCCAAGTCCCCACCCTGCCCTGCCTCTTTCAAACTTCTGCCTCCTCACCGCCAGGTGCTAGCAGCGCAGGGCAGAGCACCGTGGGCTGGGGCTGGGTCGCTCGCTGCTGCTGGTGCCAGGCCCCCACTAACTCCCCAGGCTGCCCTGGGCCCTGTGAGTCCCTGGTGCACAAGGCCCCCAAGGCGCAGGGCTTGGGGTGGTGGCCCCAGTTGGTCCTCTGGACGGGACAGCTCTGCTGGGCACCACCAAAAATTCTGCAAACTTGGCCCCCACGGTAGGCCCATATCCTTGAAATGTGATAGCCGAGCTCAATTCAGGAAACACTTCAGACCGGCTGCTAGAGAGGCAGCTCTGCCCTTTGAATGGGTTACACTAGCGCCGGTCAGACGAAGGCAGGGAACCCTCAGCGCATCAAAGCAATGGGACCCATTTCCCTTCCAAAGGAGAGCCCCTCGGCAGGGCCTAGACTCCCTGCTGCTCCAGTGAGACCAGGTTAGAATGGGCAGCTGAGCACAGCAAGCCTCACTCACCAGACAGCCTCCAGTCCAGGCTCTCTGGGAGGACGAGGCTCTCATACCCCTTGGACGGGAAGGGCTGCCCGTTGTTGGGAGCCCCGCTCTTGAGCCGTCCCCGCAGTACAGCCATCTCCTCCAGGGTGCGGTCGGCCAGGTGGTTCAGCACCAGCTTGTAGGGCAGGTTGGCCCGATTCTTGGAGTGGACGTACCTGGGCGGGGAAGGAGGCATGGAGGAGGGAACTGGGCCGCAGGCAGCATGGGTTTGTGGGCACCCTGCCTGCAGCCAGAAACCCCAAAAACCAAACTATCACAACTGGCCCGGGAGGGCCCTCGCCATGTCAGGGCACTTGGGAGAAGCAATCCCAGAAGGAGCTGTTTCCTCCTTCCACCGGCTGATTGGAGGCCCCTAGTCTGGAGCCTGGAGAAGCTCAGCCCTGCAAAGCAAGGGAAGGGCATGGGGCAGCATCTGGGTCAGGTTCCATGGGCCATGATGGAGACTGTAGAGCAGTCATCCTTAGCACTTAGTGCTGGCCCTCAAAGCTGCGCTTGGGGTGGTGGGGTGCGGGAATGTCATGCAAGAGATTCCGCCTGCTTTGGGGTGGGAGAGGGCAGGGGTTTGCAGGCAAACTTTCCAGACCCAACCCCTTTGGTTTTTTGGGCATCCAGCTGGAGACGCCGGGGACTGGATTTTCAGTGTGGGCCAAGTATCCGAGCTACAGTTGCTTGGCTCTGCTGAAAAAAAAAAAAAAAAAAAATGGAGCATGACGGCTCTTGAGCTGGACATTCAAAGATCCGCACCCAAACTTCACACTCCAAAACAGTGTCCCAGGTTTGTTCCAGGCACAGGGTGCAGTGAAACCCGTACCTGAGCGTATCCTCCCTTTTGAAAGAGTTCCCCAGTGCAGCCAGACGCAAACAAGTCACTTCCATCATTTTTAGAAGACACCTCTATCAAGTAACCAGTTTTTTTGCTGGTGCCTTGGGTCATTCCTTGAGATGCTTCATCAAACCCTCTTATCCCTCCTTTCCATTCCTGGGCATCCCCTACCTCATGTTGTGGATGAAAGTGCGTTTCCTGTGCTCCATCTCCTTCTCGCTGCGGTACGTCTTCCTGAACTTCTCCTTGTAGTGGTGGAACAGCCGGTGATGGACTGTGTCTGTCTCTCTAATCCTCCCGACAAACTCCTGCATTGGATTGGCCATGATCCGGTGCTCTGGCCCTGCTCCAGGCCAATGCTCGCACGTTAGACCTAGGAGGGACCGTAGGATTGCCAGATAGTTTAACAAAAAGATACTGAACAACCCTCCCCCCCCAAAAAATATGGGAAAAAAATTCTGTCGAGGGGAAAAAAAAGGGAGAGACCAAAGTTAAGAAAAAAAAGCCGCCCCCAGAACAGAATTGTGGAACAATTTTTTTTTTTTTTAAAAGGAGGCTGCCCCTTTAAGACGGCCGCCATCTCTGCTGGTCACATGGGCCAGAGCAGCATGTGCTCTGCTCCCACACCAGCCCGGTGCCACCCTAGCGTGGCGCCCAGCAATGGCCCCCCCGTGCCCTCTTTGCTACGACTCTGCCGCACTCTTCACTCCCCCGCCAGATGCGGCAGGGGAAAATGGTCCCCGCAGGCTTCCATCCAAGGGAAACAGTGGACATTTCACACGTCTGGTATTTCCTGGTTTTTTTTTAATTGGAAGGAGCACACAAATACCGGACTGTCTGGGTGAATACTGGACAACCAGCAACTCCAAGGGACCGGGGCAGAAGAAACGGTCTGTGACAAGTTTGTGGCAAATCCAGATTATCCCAGGAACAGACAGGCAGGACAAAGACTGTAAAGAGCAGGACCGACTTCATCTGATCAATCATAAATCAAGCAGGGTCTTCCCCAGGTAACTTCTTGCCACAGCAAAAAGTTGTGCTTGGCCTATAGGCAGTGACTAGGCCAGATTTTGCTATTTACACGGCTGTTAATCTGGAGTAACTCCCTCACGGTTGGGGCAGGGGTTTACATCTGGCCCTGCACCAATTGCAGAGGGCCCTCCCCATGTCGCAGGCTGGGTTCAGAGCTAAGGGATGAAAGCTCTTTTGTACTACTCATCCCGTTATGTTTGAAACCCGAAGGCTGAGGGTGCGGAGGTTGGGCAGAGGGAGCATCTTGATCCTCTCTGAAATTCCTCGGGCTTGAGTTTCTCAAAACCCTCCGCAACAGAAGCCAATGGTGCTGCCGATGTCAACAGCACCTAACCTGAACCATGGTGTGACACCGGAGAATAGGCTGGGCCAGGGCAGTGTCACTTCTCCCGTTGGGTGTGGCTTCAGTTCATTGGGGGCCAGAAAAGTTGAGGCACATGGAGCCTGGCAAGTTAGCCAGCCTGGTTCGGGAAGGGCGGGGAATGGCTGTTTACGGGCATAAACAAGCTTCAGCAGAACTACACCGTTGTACACCAGCTGAGGGGCCGTGTGGGATGTTGACACTTATCTGCCCAGTGCGAGGTTTGCCAGCGCCATGCGTTCACAGCTAGAGTTGGCCAGCCAGGCGCTGCATGGCACAGTCTATACGGATTCGCTAGCAGACTGTGCTCTGCAAGGACACCATGGCCATCCACACAGGCACGAGTGGGTTTCCAAGCACAGGCCCCAGAGTCACCAAGCCCCATGGGCGTCTGGTGGCTTAGGGGGGAGAAGGCTCTGCCTTCCCAAACCGCCAGCCTGGCCCTGCCCACACTCCGCCACCTGCTGTGGGTGTCCTGGGGCAGAGTGTTGCTGCCCCAAAGTGCCCGTCCTCCGGGGCGGCTCGGGTCACGTTGCTGCCTCCCTCCCCGGTGCTCTGGGGGCTGGGCAGGCTGGAGCCATGTGGCCTCCTCTCCCCCCGCTGCTCGGGCCTCACAGCCACCTCCCTTCCCGCTATTCTGGGGCTGGGGAGGCTGGAGCCTCCCACAGACCAGGGCAGCGGTGCACTTACCACGTGGGAGCCTGAAGACGCTGGCCGGGAAGCGGCGGGCGAAGCTGCTGTAGTCAATTTCGTACTTGTCGTAGTGGGAGCCCAGCAGGCTGTTGAAGCCCCGCATCTCGTAGTGGACGGGCACGGGGCCGCCGGCGGAGCTGGCCACCCACAAGGTGTAGACGTTCTTCTTCCGGCCCCAGTAGGACACGTTCTGCCACACGGCGCAGAGCTGCCCGTTGTAGTACTCCTCCCGCACGGGCTGGGGAGGCAGCGGGTGTTAGGGGCACGTTTCCGCACGCGACAGGAGAGCTAAATGCTGGTGCAAGAGGGAGTCTCTATGGTGCACATACAAGGTCCTGCCCGCGGTGCTCTGGCAGCAGCTGTGCAAGCTGTGAGCCGCGGGATGGGGGCGGCGGTCAGGCAAAACTGCATCTCCCCCCTTGGGGGATGTTCTCCTGGGGGTGCACATAGGGAGAAACCCCCACCCTCTGCAGTGAATTATCCCTGGCAGGGTGCACGAGGGGGGCGGGGACCCCTGTTCACTTGTGCACCCACGGAAGGGTCAGTCGGGCCCACCTTCAGCCCTGGCACAAGCGCCACGGTTTCCGTGGCGATGCACCTCTCTCAGGGCGGGGCTGGATCTGCCTTGTAACATCACTGCCAGGGGAAGGGATGCGCTGGCTCGGTTACCCATCATGCACTGTGCCGCTGAGCCCCGGGCCGTGTGCGCTTTGCAAGGCTGCGGCACCATGGCCAGCGGCCCGGGGGTATGGAGCAGGGCGAGGGAGCAGGATGCCTGGTCTCCGGGGCCCTTCCTTGGCAGGTGCCCCGAGACAGGGCTCACCTTGAAGCCATCCAGAGTGGGGAAGACACTCTGCGGGCTGATGAGATCCCCGGCTGTGCCGTTGACCCGGAAGCACTTCCGGACGTTCACCTGGGTTTCTGTGGTTTCTGGGGTCACCTTGAAACTGGCGCCAAATGGCTTCAGGGAGCCAAGCTGGTATGTGATCACTTGGCCTGCAGGGAGGCACCCAGGGCAAGCAGTTACTGCAGAGGGCCCCAGCCCTCCAGGGGAGCCATGCTGTGCGCACTAAGCTCTCCCGCGGGGCCAGGGGAAGAGGAATGGAGGAAACCTTCACTCTGTGCTGAGCAACGGGGCTTTGGGAGACGCCGGCCTTGCCGGGGGCTCGAAGAAGCCTCCGTTAGCCTGGCGCTCACTGCAGTGGGACCTGCTGCTAAGCAGGAGAGAATGGGGTGCTCCCTAGTACAGGATCAGGTCCCCATGCTGAGCACTGGTTCACCAGAGGACTTGCCCTGCTACGCTGCTGGCAGGAGAGGCAAGGAGAAGCAGGTTGGCTGGACAGAAGAGGCTGGACCGTGCCATTGCAGCAGCTGTGACGTGAAGCCATTAGCTGCTTTGCAGCAAAGAACCAGGGAACTCACTGGAGCGGTGTGCGCGGTGGCTCTACCCCTGAGTGCCCTGGCATGGATCTCCCTCTCCGACAGACCCAGCCTGCCAGAGTCAGGACCCCAGCTCCATGCTTAGGGATAATGCTAGAAACTCATTTATTCGTCCCACAGAGCATAAACTGACCTTGCCTCCGGGGCCTGGGCACAGGTGCTGTATCTCCAGAGGCACGTCCCAACCCCAGAGGCCCTCAGAGGAGAGAGCCCGGCTGTGCAGCCAGACGTGGGCAAGGGGAGAAGGATGCTGCCTCCCTGGACTGCTACCCCCACGGCACTCAGGTGACCTACCATGGTAGTACTGGATCCGGCTCTGGCCTCCGGTCAGGTTGTACCAGGCTTCAAAGGGCTCCTCGATTTCAGCATAGGGCAGCCTGATAACACCTGCAGGACCACACGGTGACAGAAGCCAGGTTAAACTGAGTCCATCCCATAGAGACAGAGGGACAAGGTCACATTTTTGCCCTAGGGACGCTGTCCCTAGACCAGTGGTCTCCAACCTTTTTACACCCAAGATCACTTTTTAAATGTCAGGGCAAGCCAAGCTCTACCCCATCCCTTCCCCAGGACCCCACCCCTTCCTCCAGGCCCCACCCTCTCCATTATTTACTGCCCCCCAGCCCTTACTCTCACTGGGTTGAGACAGGAGGTGTGGGCTCTGGGGAGGGAATAAGGGATTTGGGGGTGGGAAGTAGGGAGAGGTGCAAGCTCTGGGAGGGAATTTGGGTGCAGGAGGAGGTGGAGAAGGGGATGCTGGCTCAGGGAGGGGGCTCCAGGCTGGAGAGTCTTGGCATCAGATGGAGGGTTGAGGTGCTGAGCAAGCCACAGGCTTGTGGATGTGGGGGTGCAGGAGTTTGGGTTGGGGTGTGTGAGGGGCTCAGGGTAGGGGGGGGTTGGGAGTATGATGGGCTCAGGACACAGATTTGCAGTGTGTGGATGGTGCAGGAGTGTTGTGGCAGAAGACTAATGATGTGGGGGCTCAAGACAGGGTTCAAGTGTTTGATGGGCTCAGGGGGCGGGGGGACAGAAATGTTATGATGCTGCGGCCAGATGGGGACTTGGCCCCAATTGGGGGCTAGTTGGCCAGGCTTCATTTTTAAATAAAATATTATGTCCAACACAAAATGTTTCAGCGTTGTCTTTATTTATGGGAGGAGTGGGGAACCGGTTTTGGGTTGGGGGCCGCTGACCCACAGAAAAAAAAAAAAATCAGTCGGGGACCACGTAAGTGACATGCAAAAAAACAACCCCTCCAATCCCTCACTGATGTGGCCCCAACTGAGACCCCTGGCACTCCAGCCCCGGGAGGAGGGCAAGTAGCACTGAGGTTCAAGGCCTCAGGCCAGATTAACTCTTCTGGGGTTCCAGGGTCAGTGGATTTTGTGGACCCCTCTATGCTCTGAGGTGGGGATAAAAATGAGGGATCCAGTACGTGGGACAGGACTGCCAGTGAATGGGATAGGGATGGGGGTGCAGAATCTGGGTGGAAAGTAGGGTACAGGAACAAGCTGGGGATAGGTGTCTGGACAGTGGGCAGGAGCAGGGTGCTGGTGAGGGTCTGGCTAGGGGCAGGAGGCAGGGTGCTGGTGAGGGGTCAGGCCAGGGAGAAGGGTGCTGGTGGGGGGGTCTTTTTGGGGTGAGGGAGCAGGGGTGCTAGTGAGAGGTCTGGCCAGGAGAGGGCGGGCAGGAGCAGCTCAGCTGGTACCTGGGGGTCTCCAGAGATGAGGATCTCTGGGGCAGGGTCTGCGGCAGCGCTGGAAGAAGCGCACATGCGGCTCCTTTAAGATATCCAGCCGCTCCGGATCCTGCACCACCATCTTAACTACCCCTCTCCCCCCTGCCTCCCCAGAGCACGGGGAAGGAAGGGAAGGCAAGAAAACGTATGCACTGTTGTGGGCCGGGGAGGAGCGTGCGCTTTCTTCTCTCCCCCCCGCCACGCCACAGGAAGGAAGGAAGGCAGCACAGGGAAGGAAGGGAAGTCCAAAGGCTCTGCTCCAAATCTGGCTATGGATCTGGCGTGGAGCCATGGGACTTTCCCCCCATGCTGCAGAAAGCCAGAGCTAGCTCTATTTTTGCAGAAGGCTATAGCGCCAGCGTGGGCTCCTCATTGGGGGTGGAGGGGAGCAAGAGTGGGGGGGCTGGGAACACTGCCTCACAATCCACTGGCTGTGCCCCCATGATCATCCAGTCAATGGCGATCGACTGGTTGGTGACCACAGCCCTAGACCATACACTCAGACAGGCTGCCCAGCTGCTGGCTGACTGCAGGGGGAGCTAAGAATGACCTAACAGCTGATTTTAATCTGGGGAGGGCCTAATCCTGAGCCGCGGCTCGCGCTGCACCCAGGCAAACTCCCTGAAGCCAGCGGGAGGGTGCAGAAGCCAAGTAAGGGCTTGCCCCTGTGCTCTCTAGCCTGGTTTCATAGTCCAGCATTTGCAGCGCAAATCATTTTTCATGGCTGCAGATTCATGATGGATTGGGGTTGGGGGCATGGGGCAGCACAGAGGTAAATTTCAGCTACTGGAGTCACCCCTTCTAGGGAGAACTGGCTGGGCCCTACTGTAATTTTTTCGGGCCAATACAAACTTTAACACGGGCCCCCTCCCACACACACAGCACAATTTGCAGCCTGGGCCAGGCCTGGTAAAGTGTATCCCTCTAAAGTGCGGGCCCTGAGAGCTGGTCATGATGGATCTGGGGCACTAGCCCAGCTAGGAGGAGAGTATAAGTTTCAGTTGTGTCTTGTCTCAATAGGGAGCCTAAGCAAACCACTTCAGAGGTAAAAAAGCTCCTTTGCCAGTGTCTGAAAGGGGCTAGAGGAGGGGAAGGAGCAGGGCGGGGTGTGGGGGGGGTAAATCGAGGTTGTTTAAAGATGTGATTGAACAAAATCATATGGCACCTTTTGCATGGGGAACAAACCCTGCACCCCAGTGTTCCAACAGGTGGGGGCCAGGGGCCCTAAATCCACCCTCCTTTGCATTTTGTGCCAGATTTAAATCCCCAGCTCCAGAACCAGCTTTGGTGGCTGGAACGCACCCCAGACTGGGAGGGGACCGATTTCTCAGTCAGACCTGGCTGGCATCACAGGAGAAGCGCTACCTACCCCCTCCACACCCAACCCTTGTGCTCAGACCCCCGGCTACCCTTGACTTGGAGCTGGCACCACTTCTGCCCTGCCAAAGTGCTTTGGGCCACACTTGCAAAGGTATTTAGGTGCCTAGCGCTGCCGATAAGCACCCAACACCCCTTGATTTCCAGGGGGATTTAAGTGCTCAGCCTACCTCGGTGTTTTGGAAATCTCACTAGCATCTTTAAGCACCACTGAATACCTGTGAAAATCTGTCCCTGGGGGAGCTGGGGGGGGGGGGGAAAGGGTTCTATAGCACCTTCCAGACAAGGCTCTCCAGGCACTGGCAAATATTAATTAAGCCTCAGAACTCCCCTCTGAGACGCCAGCCCCACATGCACAGGGCCAAGCACGCTCCTGGCACATTACCTGTAACGTGATAGACATCTCCGAACTTGGGGACTGGCGGTAGGTTAGCCTTGGCTCCTGGAAGAGAAGGATCATCTTATCTCCAGGTTGCAGCCCCTCCCCTCCGAGACCAGCCCCTGGAAGCTGAATGGACGTGAAGCCTTCACAGCTTTCCAGGGGCCAGCACTGTCTGCAACCCCAGCCAGGTGCAAAGAGCAGCCCAGCTGGTGGTGAGTTAGAGAAGCGGGAAGGGCTGGGCGGTGACCTCCTGATTCCCAGACCCCTGGGCTCACATGCAGAGAGTGGGGCTGGAAACATTTTTGTAATGGGGGTGGGGAGCTGACGGCCATACCCATGGATTTGGGTTGCGATTCCAACTTCAAACCAAGGGGGTGCTGCAGTGTCTCACACCCCTCGTGCCAGCGCCTAGGCACGCCAGCAAGAGAAGAGAAGAAGAGCATGGCCTGGCTGGGGTACTAGTGCTTTGTAGGGGCACCCCTCCCCCCATACATCCTTCGACGGCACAAGACCCCAGCGGCTCTACCCCAGAGTTACTACTTTACACCAAGCCTCTGCATCCCACTCCCCCAGACCAAGTCCGAGGGCAGCAGGGGACCAGTGCCACCGATCTCATGCACCCGCAACTCCCAGAGAGTCCAGTGAGTGTCCAGGGTGCAGGATCTGCCCTTGGCTACCCTTGGTGGATAAAGGCTGCCTCATGCCAGCACTCACTGGCCCAGCAAGCAGTTGCACCTACTGTGAACTGCAATATCCCCGTCCAGGCCAGAACCAGGGGGCCCCCCCAATAAATCTATGGACTGTCACTTCCTACCCTTGTTCCCCTCCTTCCCACCACACCCCAGAGCCAGAGCTCAGCTCTAGACCCACAGCACCAGGGCAGGCCATTGAAAGTGGGTGCAATAGCCCTTGGGGCAGGGAAGAGACAGGACTTGGTGGACAAGGTTATAAAGGGGGATTCTCTACCAAGGCTGCTGGAGGCAGACAGCCCTGTGGGACTCCCTGCCACTAGCTCCCAGACTGACAAAGGCAGCCACCCCACCACCTCCCTCCGTCTGGGCCTGGCCTCTGGAGCCATGGAAGAGCCAGCAAGCACCGTGAACGCTGCAGCATTCGCCGCGAGCCCAGGGCTAGGCTAGCAGAGCCCACCCACTCGCTGCCTTTTCAGTACCCCCCATATACAGGGTGCAGCAGAATTAGCAGGGAGATAACTCACCCAGGCAACCGCTCCACAAAAGAAGGATCAGCGTCCACCGGAGGGTCGCCACGGGTGCAGCCTGCAGAGCCATGGCGCTCCCTCCCTTGCTCCCGCTTTGCCAGCCAAACCTCCCAGGAGCCCCCTTAAAGGGAAGCTGGATGCAAATCACAGGTACTCTGTCAACCAATGGGAAAAGTCAGCCCTTCCCCATGGGCGGGCTAACAAAATGCTGCTGAATTCAAGAAGAGGCTGGGTTCTTTGCAACCTGCCTATTGGCTCCTGCAGGTCCGGGGTTGGGCGCAGAGGCTCAGCATGTGCACGTTGAAACACGATCGATGTGGGCCAGGTCAAGGCCGAAAGATGCCAGGCTTGTGATGGGGATCGTTGAATCCTGGGAAACGTCCGTTGATGGGGTATGAACAAGCTCTAGAAGTGGGCTGTGCTGCATCATTTTTGCTTTAGTCTCTGCTAGCCACAGTGCCCGCATGGGTCCCACAGTGCAGCCCTGCCCGGCCTACAGCGAGGGGAGCCAAGGACAAATAGATTGTGGGGCCAGACTCCACCTCATGTCTCTCCTCCGCACCATTTGTTTCCTTTGGCTCTTGGGACCCGTCTCCAGCTATCGAGGAGAACACGTTTTGTCTTTCTGTAGCCTGGCTGTATCCGCTTAGCTGGGCATGAAGACTAATACTGGGAAGAGCAGACTTTTGGGGGATGTCAGCAGGCAGGAGGGGGCACAGTGAGACACCATGGGTTTTCAGAGGTGCTGGGCACCTGCAGCTCCAACCGAAGTCCATGTGGGTGTCAAAAAGCAGCCCACGTGGTCCCTCTTGGCAGCGTGGCTCTGGGCTGTGTGAGGTCCCATGCAGGATGTGAAGAATTTGTTAGAAAGATTTAGGTTGAATCCCATACCCCACAAGCCCCGATCTTGGAGAGATGCTGAACACTGAGTCTGACTCATCCCTGAGTTTTCAGCCAGGACGCCCCTTGTCAGGCAATTTTGTGTGAAAAGGAAAAATGCTCAGTAACTAATTCTCAGGTCGCCTTCACTCCCTCCACTTGCTTCAGCTGGTTTCCCTCCCAAGGCCACCAGCAAACCCTGTCTCAGCCAGCTGTGTCAGCATGTTCTTGGGAACCCCAAACAAAGCCGATAAGAACCCTGCTCCCTCGACTAGCTCCTCCCGGCTCATGCCTATGCTTGTCAATAAGTCAGGCCGAATTCTGCTCTTTCGCTAGCGTGAAGCTGGAACGAATCTGCTGAGGTCCATGGAGTTAGGCGGTGAAGGTGAAAGCAGAATTTGAGCTGTGGATTTGAAGAGCATCCTCAGGAGTAGATACTAATATATTTGTATTGTGGGACCATCTGGCCACCATGCAAGGACCTAGCCCTGTTGGGCTAGGCACTGTACACCCCTAACGACGGTCTATTTCCAAAGAGTTTGTGATCTAAGTGCAAGGCAAGAGATGACGAGCGGGGGGGAAGAACAGATGCCCAGAGTCTCCAGTAACCGATCTGCTGGGAGGAAGCCTCCCACGGGATCTGAATCCAGGTCGCCTTCCCTCGGCAGGCTGGAAGCTGCAGGGCTCACTGCATTAGCATGTGTTGGCCATTTTCCCTCACTGTATTTGCCAGGGTTGCTCAAGGGAACTGGCTCTGATGGAGGAGGCAGAGCCAGGCTCATCGGTTTGTTAATGAGAGGGCTAAAATGTCTGCAGCAAGCCTCCAGAGTGTTTCCGGGGAAATCGGACCAGAGTTGTTTATCAGCAAGAGCCGTGCTGCAGGGCCATGCAAAGGAAGAGGCGCCGCCGCCCCCGGCCGTGGGGCCTGGTGCGCGGAAGGCGAAAGATGGGCGCGGGGGAGAATGGGGCCAAAGGCGAAGCTGGCGTCGGCGAAAGGCGGCTTCTCTCTGTGCAACGGTCACACGTTGCTACCGCAGGGCCTCACAGTGGGTTCCGTAGCCACAACACTCGTGCCAGGGTCGGGTGGCCAAGAGAAACACGGAGAATAGGCCAGAGGCTGGATTCTTCTTCCACTTGGTGTGTTAATGAGCCGCAGTGGAATTTGCGTGGCTTGTTTTTTCTGCTCCTCGCTCCAACTCCTAGAAGAAAGAGAAAGAAGAGATCTTTCTGGTCCCCGGGCAGCCCTCTGGCCTGAGTTTCTTCCTTAAAGCTCATTTTCCAGCATGTGACTCAGTCTAGTGTGAACAATTTCCCAGGCCTAAGCACAGAGGTGTCCGTTTCAGATGGAGGGGGGAGTGAGGGAGCTGAGTGGGGAGGAGGGATGGGCTGGTTGAATTTGGGAGCAAAGGGGCTGAAACGAGGGGGTGGTTGGGCGAGGGGGAGCTGAAGTGATAGTGTTGGAGGGTGGGGCTGGGCAGATCTGGGAGCGGGGATGGGATGAACCAGGGGACAGAATTGGTTAACTGCTTGGCAGGGGGATGTGGGGGGGGGGGGGGGGGAAGAGCACCTGCAGTAAAGGCTGAATCCCTTCCCCCATTAGTATATTCACACGAATTGTTACACACAGATCGAGGGGGGACGGGGGATGTGAGCAGCCAAAAATCAGACCAAACCCCCCATAATATCCTCTCTAGAAATCTCATGAGTGTTTGGGCCAACGGCCTTTGAGGTTAGCACGAGTGAAGCAAGAGGGTTACCAGCCCTTCCCCCTCAGCTGTCCCTGCCGGTCTGGGCTTAAAGCCCCTCCCGCCTGAGGGAGAGGCGCTTTGGTGTCGGTGGAAGGGGGTAGCCCGAGGAGCAGCGTCTGGGCTAACTCTTCAGTGTGGATGTAAGAGCTAAAGTCCAGTTTACAAAACTCACCCAGGAGCCCTGAGTCCCACTGAGGGTCAATCAGAGTTAGGCTCCTAAGTCACACTGGAACATGACAGTCTGGCTCCTAATTCTCCTGGGTGCAATTCTCTGGGTACTGGATCCGCCCCTCCAGCTGGCTCCCTGGCAGGGGTGAAAAGAACCTAAATATCTTACAGGTCCTGTCCTATGGCAACCCGGGTCCCCGCCCGCTCTTTCAACAGCCCCCTGCTGGCTTTTGCCACGGCTCAGCCAGCTCTTGCCAGGGCTGCACACCAGGGTGCCCCCGTGTCCTGCAGCTCTGCTCCCTGGTGACTCCCGGCAGCGATTTGCTCAGCGGCCCAGCCCGGGAGGTGATTCCGCCAGGCGTACAGGGCCAGGTGGAGTATGGTCCGGCAAGATTCGCTTCTTCTCCAAGTGTCTGTCAGGACGGGGCAGAGATGCTCCCAGCAGGCCCCTTTCTGAACGAACCAGCTCCTTCCCAGCATGGCTGGTTCTGGTGCACCACACACGCAGACCCGTGCACCCTCTGCAGGGCTCAGCTTCTCCAGCCCTTCCCTAGGAGACTTGCTCTCCTACCTGTGCTGCCTGGCACATCCCCCCGTGCTTCCTATTTCTACTCCCCTCCGCCCACCAGTCATGCCGTTCCCTCTTTGAGCCTCATCTGCAAGTTCTCCAGCCTCCCCTTCAGCACACGGGAAGGGAGTGGGCCCAGAGCTGGAACATCTGGACCCAGACCCAGGCCTGCCAATGGAGGGGGGGGGCAAAGGGACAACTGCCCAGGGCATCCAGCTGTTGCAGCAGGCAGCACAAGGGGCCTGAGACAGGCTTCCTGGCTCTCCTTGCTTGCATCGCTCCTGGAAAAGTCTCACTGAAGCCCTGGGAGGGGCCACCGTGTGCTCTGGGAAAGGCAGCTAATGGGAGTGCAGGGGTGGTGCCACCCACACCCCAATGCTGTCCCAGCTCAGAGCCTGCACCCCACACCCAAACCGCACACCCACCCATGCCCCAAACCCCTGTCCCAGGTACCCCCCGTCCCAGGTACCCCCCTCCCGTTTCGGCCCTGTTCGCTACATCTACACTGTTTTGGGTTTTTTCCCGAACAGCTATGCAAATAGCACTCCGCATTTGCATAGCTTCTTCCACTTTTTTTCCATAAGAGGCTTTTCTGCCATTTGGCTCCACCTACATGGGGCCAAGTGTCAGGAAAACCTCCTCTTTCAAAAGCCCCTGTATTTGATACTTTACACACGCACCTCTTTTCTGACTGATTCTAATGCTGTCTTTTGCCTTTAAATATCAGTCATCAGATGGAGACCCGCAGGATGTGGGGGTGCAAAGATCCCTGTTTACTAGCCAGGCATTACCTGTCAGGCCGAGCTGCACCCACGCAGCTGCTCTGGTTGCTTTGAGCCACAGAACATGGTGAGCACCCTGGAGGGCTCACAGACTATTTAAAGTGATGCCAGCCAACTCCCACGTACAATCACAGACTAGGACATGGTACGCACCCAGTTTCTCTTTTCCTTTTTATGGATCATTCCTCTGTTCAGTGAGCATCACGACTGCCAGGGACAAACCTGCGTGATGGCGACTCTGAACTTTATCTGCCATTCAACCCACAGTGATCTTCCTAACGCCGCCTATGCCCGGCACGTGGGTAACGCCTGCCTGGGGCTGTCCCAGGGGGAGCTGGTGTTTGAGAACATCGCAGCAAAGCTTGCTGGGGAATATCACAGTGAGGTTCAGGTCACAGCTAGGACATCCTGACCCTCCTCTGTCACCCTGACTGTTCTGGATAAGTGCCCAGGGCAGCGGAGTCTTGGCATCCCCGAGAGGATGGCTGGGCATCCCCAGACATCAGGTTGGCAAACCCTCAGAGCACAGGGTCTGATCCCATTGGGTCCCATGCCATCCTTGTCTGGAGGTAAGGCTGAGTCCCACACCCTGTGTTGGGGCCACTGGCACTGGAGATGCTAGGCCCAACTGCCCCTCATGGCTCTGCCCACCCCCCTTCCCAATTGGGCAGGAAACACACAGACCCTCCATCGGGCCTATAGGAACCCACTGAGATCACCCAAGATCCCAACCATCTAGGGTCCCCGCTGTGCTGCTGGCACCCTAAACACAAAGGCTGCATCTAGATTGGCAAGATTTTGCGCAAAAAAGTTTTTCCGTTAAAAGTATTTGCGCAAGAGAGCGTCTATACTGGCATGTGCCTTTGCGCAAAAGATTTGCTTTTGCGCAAAAGCATCCGTGCCCAGTGTAGACGCTCTGTTGTGCAAGAAAGCTCTGATGGCCATTTTAGCCATCGGGCTTTCTTGCGCAAGAAATTAATGTGGCTGTCTACACTGGCCCTCTTGCGCAAGAATACTTGCGCAAGAGGGCTTATCCCTGAGTGGGAGCATTGGAGTATTTGTGCAAGAACCACTGATTTTGTACATTACAAAGTCAGTGTTCTTGCGCAAATACAAGCGGCCAGTGTAGACAGGCGGCAAGATTTTGCGCAAAAGCAACCGCTTTTGTGCAAAATCATGCCAGTCTAGATGCAGCCAAAGAGGGGCCCCCATCACTTAGTCTGCCAGACGCTCAGCTGGTGTGAATCGTCCCAAGCTCCATTGGAGTGAATGGGCCAGACACTAAGCCTCTGAATTGGCCATAGCGCCACTGGAGTGAATGGGGCCAGATGCTCAGCTGCTGAGAGTCGGCTCCATTTTACTTTGGCTTGAACTTACTGACTATTTCTCATCCCGAATTCCTGTTTAACTTTTTTGTTTGAGAATTAGTGGGCTAAAGCCCTGGCCTTGTAAACAGGAGATCCTGGGTTCAATTCCGAGTGGTGCATTTCTGCCTTGGGCAGGGGGCTGGACTTGACCTCCTGAGGTCTCTTCCAGCTCTATGATTCTATGAATTTCCTTATTGTTTTCTCAGTAGCAAAGTTCTGTTAAAAGTAACAGGGGCGTATGTTGCAAAGCAGGCAGAGCTGGACTAAGAGCAACTCTGCAGCATAACTTCTCCAGCCCTCTAAGCCACAGGAAAAGTGGGGGCTGTTATTAACAGGTCCCAAATTCTCCCTATGGGGTGGCTATTAGAGGGCACCATCAATCCCCTACATGCAGCTAGACACAGAGCCTGGCCTGTGGGAGCAGAGCAGAGAACCCCCAAACCTCAGCCCCCAGCTGGTGACTTGTTCTCCACAATGAGAGTCAGGATGCCTGGGTTCCATCTGTGGCTCTGGGAAGTGAATGGATTGGAGACATGGGCCTCCCATGTTCTCTTCCCGGCTTTGCTCATAGTTCGCCCTGGCCCGGGGGGTGCCACATGTCGGCAGCTGGGGTAAGCATGTCTCTACAAACTGCTCTAACCCCACTGTGCAGCTGATGCCTTCCCTCCCCGGGGCATTTTAAATTGCCCTGGAATGGCAGGTGGAGCCAAGGTACACAAGGGGTTGCAGGGGCACATGTGACATTGGAGAGAAGGAGCACAGGTAGGCAGGCTGGTGCAAGTTTTTATGGAGCCCAGTCCTGGACCAGGAATATTCCTGGAACCGGGGCCCCCCGGGCCTCCCCCCATACAACTTGCCGCCAATGCGCCGGGGGCTGTTTGCTTTGTTCTCTGACCTCAGCAAAAACCCTGTGGACCTTCCCTTGAAGCCAAAAGCCCCCGGTTCCATGGGCTGATTATAATGAGGAGGGAGATGCTTGTTCCCATGAACCCCTTAATTCCTAGCAACTGCCCTGCCAAATGGGCCTCCGGACAGGGAGCTAAGAGGTCTGTAACAGCAGGTGGCTCTGAGGCCCTGGGGAAGGGATGAAGCTTTGTCCTGTGGTAGCACCATCCAGCTGGGATCTCACAGCATCTGAGGAGCATCTCAGCCTTCGGGAGAGAGGAGGTTCCCTGTCAGAGAACTGAGGAGACCTAATTCCCAGCCCTCCTACTCCTCCCCACTTCCCTCCCCTTCCCGAGCTGGGGCTAGAACCTAGGAGTCCTGACTCCTAGTCATTCTAACCATTGAACCTTATTGCCGTCTAAGCAGCAAGCGTGTTGCCTTTAAGAGCCCGGAAGTCACTATCATGGTTCCCTTTCCTCTCCTGAGCCACCAGCCACTTCACAGTGCTGAGGCTATTGCCACAGATATAGAGGAGGAGGACTGATTGCTATCTGCCATAACCTCTCTGACCTGCTGGTTAGTGGCAGCGGTGGGATCAGACCACCAGACCTCGGCCTAGGTAAGAGCCACTCGTCTTTATGGGGGTGTCTGCCCTGCACTGGCCCTTTAAGGGTTAAAAGCCAGCCCGGGGAGAGGACTAAAGGGTGGAGCCCACAGCTGAGGCAGATACAGCCAATTAGGGCCCAGCTGGGGCTGTATAAATGAAGGCTCCTGGTGGGAAGGAGAACTGACTCACTCCTGCTCTAACTGGGGAGTAGAAGGGACCTGGCTGCCAGGGAATCTGGAGGCTTCCTGAGACAGAACACGGCTGGGGAGCTCTGGCCTGGTCTCACTCCCCGGCTGCAGGGCCTAAGGGAAGGCTAGGGTTGCCAGATGGTTTAACCAAAAGTACTGACCCCCTTAAAAAAGCCCCAGGAAAAAAATTCTGTTGGGGGGGGAAGAGAGAGGGAGACTAAAGTAGTGGGGGAGGGACAGCAGTTAAGCAAAAAAAAAAAAAAAAGCCACACCCCAGCATGGCTCCTCTAAGAAGAAAGGAAAAATGATGCAGCACTTTAAAGACTAACAAGATGGTTTAATAGGCGATGAGCTTTCGTGGGCCAGACCCACTTCCTCAGATCACCACCTATTAGACCATCTTGTTAGTCTTTAAAGTGCTACATAGGTCTGATAGTTCTAAAACAAAAGGAAAAACTAACACTCTACTACCCTTTAAGAAGTGGCTTTTTTGCCGGTGGCCATTTTGTTTTTCTATTCCAGCCACAAGACAAGCCCCTGTGGAACCAGGTAAGCAGGAGGTTCGGGGGGCCTGGTGGGGGATATGGGGGCTGGGTCCGCTTGCTGAGTGTGTGTAGGGTTGCCAGGTGTCCTGCATTTTCACCTCCTGGCAGGGGAAAAACCCATAAAATACTGGGCATTTTAGGTGTCCAGTATTTTCTGAATTTTTTTTACTGACAGGAGGTGAAAATACCAGATGCCTGGCAACCCTAGGCAAGGCATGAGGGTACTAGTGCTGCAGGGAGGCAGCCGGGATAGAAGAAGGCAGCAGGACCATACCCCCTTGCCAATGATGAGTGGCCATTTCAGAGTGGCATCTAGACGGTTAGTGGTGGGGGCAGGGAGTCAGGACTCTGGGGGTCTTGCCCTGACTGGAGGAACAGGGCATTGGGACTCCTGGCTTCTGTCCATGGCTTTGGGAGAGGAATTTTATTTTCAGACACACCCTGATCATAGAACCTGGCTGGCCAGTTGCCCCACCGCCCTGAAATTGTGTTCTCAGAATGATGGGATTGCATCAGGCACGAGCTTGCTGGCTGTAACCAGCATGTGGCAAGAGAGACACAGAAGGAACCCAGATAAACAATCTAGTTCTGGGTGCAGACAGAGCAGAGGAAGCCTTAGGCTTGGTCTATGTTACAGACCTCAGCGAGAAGGGTGAAGATGGTTCCTTCTTATTCCTGGTTTTGTGGTATCAGCTCTTTGTTCCTGGTTCCCAGTTCCTTAGTCAAAGTCCCAAATGACTTGCAAATGTAGCCACATAAAACATTTCATCAAATCGGCATGACTGAATGTGATAATTAAAAACAAATGGTCTGGTAGCACTTTATAGACTAATAAAACATGTAGATGGTGGTATGAGTTTTCGTGGGCACAGCCCACTTCAGATGACTGGAGTTGAGTTTAGGATGTGCAGGCCCCCCCCCACGAAAGCTCATGATACCATCTACATGTTAGTCTATAAAGTGCTACCAGACCATTTGTTGTTTTTTCCTGTAACAGACTAACTCGGCTACCCTCTGAAGCTTCTGATAAGTAATTTGTCACTTACAAGTCTACTCATTACACATTAAAATGTAACACCTTAGAGGCTAACAATATACATATAGGCTAGGTCTACACTGGCCAGTCTTGTGTAATATATGCAAATTAGGCATGGTGAATATTGTCATGCCTCATTTGCATACTTGAGACACCATTTTGTGCAAGAAGCAGCAGTCTACACTGCTGCAAAAACCCTATGCGCAAGAGCCGTTCTGCCACTTATTTTCAGGCAGAATGGCTCTTGCGCAAGAGGGGGGTTTTGCGCAAGAAGGAACAGTGTAGACTGCTCCTTCTTGCGCAAAAATGGAGGCTCATTAAGTATGCAAATGAGGTGTAGCGATATTCACTGTGCCTCATTTGCATATGTTCTTGCACACGACGCCATTGTAGACATGGCCATAGTATCATGAGCAAATCCCACTT